>CP114861.1:10000000-12957022 GCA_029959215.1 Tricholoma bakamatsutake
CACCGCTGTCACTGAGAATCTCACTGTTTCCTCTCTGTTGGCCTCACTGATGCCTGATCAAAGTGCTGTCAACTCTCCATCCTCATCAGGTGGAGGTGTCAACATGCATACACCCATGTCTGCTAACTTGAACATGCATACAATGTCCATTGTGTCCAACGACTCTGATACTGACTCCTCCTATGAGTTCCCATTACTCACACCACGTCTGATGCTGTCAAATACCCCTGCTGAATACATGCATGCAGAGCCCAAATGCATTCCCTTGCTCACTCCGGGTGAGGTGTCACCCATGGTAATGTGCCAATGGGAAATGGCATGCGAAGATTTTTTTCCTGTGAATAAGAAGACTGAAGTGGTGGACTGTGTGTCCACAATTCTACCTGGTCTGAAAGACATGCATGCTAGAAATTGGGTTGCAACTCACCTTGCGAAACTCATTACACTTCCATTCATTGATTTCATGAAGACCCTGCATAAGCAGTTCCTATCAGATGGTTGGGATGATGAGCTTTATGCCCATATCTGTAATGCACACCTGAAAGCCTCTGACAGTTTTTCAAAGTGGGTGAATGACTTTTGCCACACCAACATCATTTTGTGTGGCACAAATTATTATTTCTCCAAGGATGCTCTCTATTTCCAACTTGACAGCCTGCTTGCCATAGATCTGCCATACTCATTGCAAGAATCATAAGATCAAAGATGTCTCAAGAAGGCTGTAAATGTGGCTGGCAAAGAGTCAGGTGAGGCATGCCTCACCACTTGGATTGCTGAAGTATGAAAGCTCACTGAGGAATGTACACATGACATGAAGCACTACCTCAAGGCAAGTGAAGATTTCCAGTGTGCACCAAAATGACAAGCTCTGGGAAACAACAACCATACATTTAATACCACGTCCTCCATAAAAGTCCACAGGCCAATGAGTGTGGGTCTGATGGCCTGAATGAAGTCCCCATGCCTCATGGACAATGAATGCTCCCTGCTTCACAAACGCCATGGCTGCATAAAATGTTGATGAGGGTACCAGAACCATTATGCCTCAAACTGCCCCTTGGATTTCCCTGACTCTCGAAACTACAAAGAGTTGACAGAGGAAATGCTACTGAGTCACAAACGAGGGGGTAATGCCTGTGGCAAGAGCATCAGAGCCATAATGTCAACCTCGCATGCTGAGAGCACAGACAATGTTGAACCTACACTAGTGGGAGCTGTCATGCCAAGCGTGGTCCTTGGTTCAGGTTCTGAGTCAGAGAATAATGTGAGTGCTCCACTATCTGTGCTACACTTGCAGTGGGCATGCTCCCTGTTGGGCTCTTCTGTTGATAAAGCACTTACAGTAATAAGCATGCTCGACTGTGGTGCTCATATTGTTCTCATTGATGCTGCTCTCATTGTTCTTCTGGGTCTCTGTCATTACTGCCTGCAAAAGCCCCTTCCAATCTCTGTGGCACTCAACAATACTACATCTTCCAATGCCCACCTGTATGAATATGTTAAAATCACCTCATTTGCACCTGACTCATCTTATGTTTGGCATACTGTTAAAGCAATTGTTACCCCAAGCTTATGTGTTTCCCTACTTCTGGGTCTGCCTTTCCTCTCTGTAAACTGTATTGTTATGGACTTTGTTGCTCATACTTGCATTGATAAACATTCCAATTATGACTTGTTGAATCCACCTGCATGTGTTAATCAAAAGAAATTGATCGCTCCCTCTGTGTCTGTTGGTGAAATAAAGAATATGAAAAAGAAAATGTTAGAAGAATTGGTCATAGTATGCAAGGAACATCTTAGAAATGGCAAGGGAGTCCCAGAGATTATAAAGCCCCTGAATATTGCAGCAATGATAAAAGACCACATAGAAGTTTTGTTGCTGTGGGAAACACTTGGGTCACTGGAAAGAAACTTTCTTTCCAAATTCAGGGATGTGTTCAAACCTCTCCCACATGTTGATAAACTTCCATGCAATGTCATGGTGTGTATTAAATTAAAAGATGCAGAACAAACTATTAAAATGCATACTTATGCTTGCCCACATAAATTCCACGAGGTGTGGCAGACATTGATATAACAACATCTCGATGTGGGCTAAATCCACCTGTCCTCATCCCCCCATACTTCACCTGCCTTCATTATCCCAAAGGCAGATGCATCTGTCCTACCTTGTTGGGTCAATGACTACTGGCAACTGAACAAAAATACAATAGCCAACTCCCATCCCCTATCTTGCATCAATGATATATTGAATGACTGTGCAAAGGGAAAGATTTGAGCCATGCTCAACATGACTAATAGCTTTTTCCAGACATGTATGCACCCTGCTGATATCCTGCTTACCACTGTGTCAACTCCTTTCAGCCTATTTGAATAGATGGTAATGCCTATGGGATTAAAAAATTCCCCTGCCATCTACCAATGTCAAGTCACTTCTGCCCTGTGTCCTTATATTGGAAAGATCTGCCACATTTACCTTGACGATATTATTGTGTGGTCAGATTCAGTTGAGAAGCACTGCAAAAATGTATGCCTAATTCTCTCTGTGCTACATGGCTCACAATTGTATTGCAACCCACAAAAGATAAATTCTTCCTTACTGAGGTAGACTTCCTTGGTCATCACATCTCAGCTCGTGGGATGGAAGCTGATATGAAAAAGACCGATTGAATTATTAACTGGTTTCAACCTTGCAATGCAAAAGAAGTTTTTCAGTTCTGTGGCTTGGTATGCTACATCACACATTTCCTGCTGCAAATCACAGAGCACACCTGAATTCTTACAGAACTGACAACAAAGGAATGAAATGCTGATTTTCCTTCTTGGATGGATGTGCACCAGCATGCATTCGAAGGCATCAAATGGCTGTTATAAGCAGAGACTGTCTGATGACCATTGATCATGCTCTGATGCCTGACATAAAAGTTTTTGTGACTAGTCCTCTTTTTTGGCAGCACTTGGGAGATGGCATGCTTAGTTGCTTTTGACTTGATGACATTCAAAGGGGCCAAGCTAAACTATCCTGTACATGAAAAGGAGATGCTTGCAATCATCCGTGCATTGGGCAAATAGTGTTTGGACCTCATTGGTATCCCTGTGATTGTTTACACTGACCACAAGATGCTCAAAAACTTTGATACACAGAGGGATCTTAGTCACTGCCAAGCTTGATGGATGGAATTCATGTCCCAATATGATTGTAAAATTGTGTACATCAAAGGGGAACAGAACACCATTGCAGATGCACTGTCTCAAATGACTTTCAACACAGAACCACTTGCTATGATTCCTTACCCCCCAGAACCTGAAGCCATTACAGTCGTCATAAGTGGGATTGACAATGGACTCTCTTGTGCACAACTTTTAGTGAATCCCACTACAAACTCTCTCCTTGCCCCCATGATTGCTTCCACATTGACTGTCACCACAGATGCTGAGTTACTAGCAAGCATCCAACAGAACTACTCAAATGATCCATGGTGTAAAAAGCTACTCAATGCCAAATTTTTTCTGCATGGTATCCATGAATCAGGAGGCTTACTATATGCTGAGGACATACTAATTGTTCCATGCATGGCAAATGTGCATGAATTACTTTTTCATTTGGCTCACAATGTTTTAGTTCACTTTGGTTTCAGGAAAACCTATGGATCACTATGAGATTCATTCTACTGGCCAAACATGTGGCATGACCTGGAACAAGCATATGTACCAGCTTGTGCAGACTGTCAAAAGAACAAAGGAAGTACACAAAAACCGATTGGCCCTCCTTACCCACTGCCTATCCCAGATCAATGTGGAGACTCAGTTGCTATGGATTTCATCAGGCCGCTCCCAGAAGACAAAGGATACAACTGCATTGTCTCCTTCATGAACTGCCTAAACAGCGATGTCTGGGTAGTACTGACTCATACAGATATCTCAGCAGAAGACCTGGCTGTTATATTCTTCAATGAGTGGTACTGTGAAACAGCCTACCACTGGAGATTGTCTTGGACCATGACAAACTTTTCATCTCAAAATTCTGGCAAACCCTACACAAGATGACTGGAGTCAAAAGAACTCTTTTCCCTAGACATGAACTTGAAGAACCTCCACCTGTATTCATTGATGAAGAAGAAGAGTATTTTGTTGACAGAATTTTAGATGAACAAAAGCATGGCTGAGGTTCCCAGTACCTAATTCATTGGCATGGTTATGGGCTGGAAGAAGATTGTTGGTTGCCTGGACATGAACTGGCAGAGTGTGAGGCCCTCAACATCTGGTTGGCAAAATGGAAATTGGTTGCTAGTATGTAGGCTTTCATTTTCTGTTGCCAGCCAGTAGCTTTTCCCCACTGGAGTTTTTAATGCCCCCATGTTCGTGTTTTCATCCCATATTTTTTTTATATTTTATTTCACCCTATTTTGCCTTTTCTATGATTTTCTATGATTTATTTCTATTTTATTATTATATTTTGGTTTTTTCCATGTTGGTACATGTTGACAGTTCCATTCTTAGAGGTGGGACCACTTCTGGATGTTTACCCATCAAGGTGATGTCATCCCACAGCTTGATCCACCTATCTCCACCTTTTTGCTATTTTTAGCTTACTATTTGATCTTGGGCTCTATCACATATACTGGGCATCGACATATGGGTCCTTAGAGTTTTCTCTTTGAATTCCCCTGGGTTAGGTGTGCCTGAAGTGTTTGTATTATGTTAACTTTGGATTCCCCTCTGTTAGCTCACTTCTAAGTAAGGCTTTAAGGTTGCCCATATAGTAGAAAACTCTCTCTTAAGGCTCGAAATCTTGGACACTCTGCTAAGATAGGCAGGTATGAAGTAGAAGACAACTCCCAGAGCTCCACAGACTCCCTACACACCATCCCAGACACTCCCACCTTTAGTGCACACCATTGTGCACCCGACCCACTGCCTAGCACCATGGATGCCCCTGAGCACATTGATGCACTGATGTGTTCAGTTGGTACTCAGTGCAGAGTCTCAACAGAAGGGGTGAACACTAAACCTACAGCTGCAGGCATGCTCAGGGTGAGGGGGTTCACTTAGAGGGCCTTGGATCATCCTTCAGGGTGCAGAGACTACAAAGAGGCTAGTACAATGGTTTTCGATGTGCACACTAGTTGTGTATGCAAAAAGGAAGGTATGCACAATGGCAAAAAAGTGCACAATGCAAAGGGGCAAAAATGCACAGTGCAGAAAAATGTGCAACGGGAGCACAAAAATGCACAATGGGAATGCAAAAATGCGCAATGATGAGGGAGACAAAAGCGGGAGGTGTAGTGGGACAAGGACAGCACTGGGATGTGCTGTGAGGGTGATGCACAGGCTAGGGATGCAAACAGGATGTGAGCACAACTGGTGGGAAAATATGCAAATGATGTGCAGAACACAGCTATACAATGAGGGGTGCAAATGATGTGCAAACGTTGATGATACTCAACCCGGAAACCCAAACAAAACCTACTAATGGCTTCGGATGGTATAACACAGGCCAGAGGAAGGGTGCGAGGTGGTACTAAATATCACCGCTGAGAGCAAAACATAATGTTTAGTAACGCGAAATGGTAAAGGCTGTGGCGAATATTCTGTATAGGTGTATGAAGTTGTTTGAAAGAGTTCGAAAGAAGTTCGAAGGCGTGCGAAGTGGTTCAAATAAGTTCGAAGATGCGCGAAATAGTTCAAATAAGTTCGAAGAGGTTCGAAGTATATCGAACAGCGAGTTTAACGAATGTGAGGTGTTTGTTGAATGGAGACAGGCGATGGGCGATAAAACGGAGAGCGAATACAATAGTTTCGAGGAAGTTCGCGATATTTTGCAGAACTTTAGAGATACGACGCGAGCTAAGACTCAAGAGAACAACTCTTAAGTCAGATGATAACTGTGAGGGTAACTTGTGCTATTCCCCGTTGTTCTATTTCCCCTATTCTAAGTATCTAACACAAGTCTATATACAAAATGAAGAGATAGTACTAAAAAGGAAATAAGAACAATTGTAAAACATGAGGCAATGTACACAGCAATAAAGGTATTGTAAAACACAAAACAAATGAAAAATGATAATAAGTAAAACGTACATTGTCCCAGTATAGTAAAAGATCTTGTTCTATTGCTTTAATATATCAATGAGACACAAAAATGCACTTATCGCATTCTAACTCTCTTGTACTCTCTCCTCATGTCCGGTAGTGCTCGATATGCGACTAAATAACTTGTTACGGATGTGCAGCATGTATCGAAATTGTTTGAGGACAACTATATGGTGGCCGAAGTCGTTCGAAGTGCTGCGAAGTTGTTCAAAGTGTTGCGAAATAGTTCGAAAGCATTCGAAGTGTCTCGAAGTCGTCTGAAATAGTGTGAAATAATGCGAAAATGGTTCGAAGTTAATTTCGTGGCATTATTAGTACTTCGGAGTACATGTCGTGATGTGTTGATATGAGTGGGAGTCTTCTCCAGACCTTAAAGCACGTAGTGGACCTATCAACATGGCTATATGAAGGGCACACTACAAGAGTGCACAAATGGAGATGAAGAATGCAATGAAGGGGCAAAATGCAGCAACGCAATGGGGGGATGCAAACTATATGCAAATGTGGCTATATGAAGAGCACACTACAAAGGCACATGGACTGGACACTGGTGCACCTATTAGTCATGTACTGTATTCACTTCATATACCAAGTTACAGCTATTTAAATACTGACTTGAGGTCATGCACATGTGCATAGATGTGACCATGGGGAATGCCACATGACTTTGGCATCATTCAGCATAAAGTAGTGTTTGTAGGCTAAAATAAATATGGAAAAATAAGAAAAAATTATAGTAAGCAACTGTGCATGTTCCCTAACAAGAAACATGTCAACATGATGGTAAGTATTGATAATGTTGTTTTCTCCAAAACATTACATATCTGTAGTCCAATCTTTTTCCATCAAATGACAACCTTAAACTAGCTGTGATCAACAGAGATGATTTTAGCATTTTGATGATGAGCATGCATGGTGTAAGATCAACCTCAAAGCCTTACTTAATAGTGAGCTAACAGAGGGGAATCCAAAGAGAAAACTCTAAGGACCCTTCTGTTGATGCCCAGTATATGTGACAGACCTGAAAATCAGATAGTAGTCTAAAAATAGAAAGAGGCAGAGATAGGCTGATCAAAGTAATGGAGTGAGGCATCCAAAAGAGGCTCTGCCAAAACTGTCAACATGTACGAATATGGGGGAAACAGGAAAATAGTCATAAAATTGAGATAAAATCATAGAAAATCGTAGAAGATGCAAAATAGGGCAAAATAAGATGGGAAAAAATATGGGACAAATGCAGGAAATTTATGAGACCTTTGGGGCACCTCCTAGTATCCTTACACACTTGCCCTTGTACATATGTAGTCTATAGCCACATGTACACATGTAATTCATGGTGGATGTGTCAAAGTTCAAGATTGCTACTACCAAGGTCAGGACTTGGTCAGGAATATACTGGACTTCCAGTCAGTGATGGGTCCACTGTGGGCTTTAGGGTCTGGTAAGAGTTCCAAATGTATTCACATATCACAACACATGCTCCCAACCCTTGTGAACCTCACGAAACCAATTTCGAACTATTTTAAATGACTTTGAACAACTTCATGACATTTTGAACAACTTCAAATAGCTTTGCACCACTTTGAACAATGTCAGCCACCATATGGCTATCCCAACACCCTTTTGATACACACAGCACATCTGGCATGAGCTACTGCATCACATACTGAGCATTACCAGACATGAGGAGACATGACAAAAAGACCTTTAGGACTTGATTGTGACATTTTGGCATTTCAATGATATATTGAAACAATAGGATGAGTACTTTTACTATACTGCAACACTGTACATTTTATTTATTATCATTTCTCATTTGTTTTATGATTTACAAAGTCCTTTATTGCTGTGCATATTGCCTCATGTTCTCCACATGTTATATTTCCTTTTTAGTACTATCTCTTCAAAATGTATATAGAATTGTACTAGCTACTTAGAACAACAGAAAAGAAGTCACTTTCTCCTATTATCATTTGATTTAAGAGCCATTGATAATACTCGACCTAGAAACCTAACAAAAACCTGCTAAAAGGCCTAAGAAGTGTAACACAGACTAGAGGAAGGGTGCAAGTTGGTACTAAATATTACTGCTGTTACCCAAAGGTTATAGTTAGAGATGTGAAATGGTAAGACATGTTGTGAGTAGTCTTTAGGGGCATATGAAGCTATTCAAAAGAGGTTTGAAGAGATTTGAAGAGATTTGAAGAAGATTGAAGATGTTCAAAGAATTTGGAAAGACTAGAAGTAGCTTCAAGGAATATTGAAAATAAAAGATGATAGGCGATATATGATAAGTCGAGAGGTTAGTACGAGAGTTTGAAGAAGTTCACAATAATTTGCAAAACTTAGAAATACAAAGCGAGACTTGGACTCAAGAGAATGGCTCTTAAATCAGATGATAATGGAGAGGGAAACTTCTTCTCCCTTCTTCTGAGTAACTAGTACAAGACTATATACATTTTGAAGAGATGGTATCAAAAAGGAAATATAACATGTGTAAAACATGAGGCAGTATGCACAGCAATAAAGGACTTTGTAAATCATAAAACAAATGAAAAATAATAATAGTTGAAATGTACAGTGTCACAGTATAGTAAAATTACTTATCCTATTGTTTCAATATATCATTGAAACACAAAAGCATTATTATCACATCCTAAAAGTCCTTTGTTGCGTCTCCTCGTGTCCAGTAGTACTCGATATGCGACACAGTAGCTTGTACCAGATGTGCTGTGTGTTTTGAAATGGTGTTGGGTTAGCCATATGGTGGCCGACATTGTTCAAAGTGGTGCAAAGTTATTTTAAGGCATTCAAAATGTCGCAAATTCATTTGAAGTCATTTAAAATTGATTTTGTTGGGCTTTAGGGGTTCAGAGCATGTGTCATGGTGTGTCAATACATTTGAAAACCTTTTCAGACCCTAGAGTGCACAGTGGACCCATCATCCTCCTCCTTACTGAAATCCTGACTGTTCCAGTCAGCCAATCGAAGTCATGTGTGGAATGTGTGTCAACCAATTTTGAAATACCTCTCATTCCTCATTTATCACCTCACAACCTCCCCTACTAGGTTTTATAATGTCTCTTCTTGCCAAACTCAATGCTGAAGTTCTTGACTATGCTAAGTCAATGCCAGATCATGCCATCGCTGAGGACCTCGATTGAAGTGTGGGGCAAGGCATTTTGTGAGAAAATGGTAAGTTTCATATCCATTTTTCTCTATGGGCCATTGAAGTGTTTGATCTAGGCTGAATATGATGAGCTTGCAGACGATTTAGGCAAGGAGCACAATGCTGCAGTCAAACTGTAGTAAGCAAAGTTTTTGAGGTGTACTGACCTTTGGCCCATCAGGAGTGGGTTTCATGGGGTGGAGAGCTGTTATTCACAGATTTGAGTGAGCAGGTAGAGTGAGAGGCATGGGAGGAGGAAGAAACATGGGTTTGAGAGCAGGAGGAGGCAACAAAAAGGGTGAAAATAGAGGGTCAGAGGTGAGCATTAATAGATGCTTGAAACACAGCTCTTGCTGTGTTTTGTGCAAAAACTCTGTCAAAGGAAGAGCTGCAGCAGAAGAACGCAGAGCTCACAGCAGAGGCAAGCACTATCGAGAGGGTGGAGGCTGGAGAGGAGGATATTGAGCTGCCCATAGTAAGGGTGGCAAAGAGAAAAGTGGTCAAGAGGATGAGGAAGAGAAAGTGGCAGACATGGCTGAGGCCAAGCAGGCAAGGCTCAAAATGAGTGGATTGCTCAATTTCGAGGGCCCAGTGAGTTTTTACTTATGTTCAAAGAATTTTTGAGCTACTAACTCTTTTGTAGTGCGATCAATGCACTGGGTTCAAGTCCCAGCCATGATGTGTCATCAAGGAGGGGGCTGCAAGATGTACAAAGTACACTCAGGATGCACAAGGCTGCTACCGGGAGGGGGGGTTGAGGTGGGGACTTTGCAAAGGTGAAGCAAAAAAGTTTGGGGGTGCAAAACAGGATTTGCACCCCTGACCAGGTACAAACTTTGTTCAAAATTGTTTCGAAGTGATTGCTAACTTGTTTATGAATTCTAAAGTGCATCAAATTTGTGTTGTGGGCCCTTTCAAAGATGTTGAGCCAGTTGTGGGGCCTTCAAAACCATCAACACCAAAATCAAAGCAGAAGGGACAGTCATCAAAAGGCAAGGTGAAGGCAAAGGAGGTTCAGATGGTTGAGGATGTCAAAGCAGGTGAAGATAAATGGGGAGTGCATTGTGGGTTGATTGCTGTGAAACTGGTGCAGAAAAAGGTGGAGTTGGAGATATTGGGGAAGGAGATAGGGTTGTTAGAAGAGATGTTAAGAAAAACTTCATTGTATTTCTTTTGATTTGGAATTGTGGAGTCTTGTGAGTTTTGAAAGGTAGTGATAAGAATAGTGAAGAAAATAGAGAAAATAAGAGAAAGGTATAGTTATCTATTTTCGAAGTCCAGAATGTCTTCAGAAATATTATCATCGAGGTCCAAAGTTGTTGGAAGCTGTTTAAGATGTTCTCAGTTGATATTGAGGAAATTCAGTGGAAGAAAAACAAGTGTAGAGTGTTTTTAAAGGATATTGAAATTAAGATCGAGGTGAGCAAAGGCCTACATCGGCACATAGAGGTGAAAGCTGTCAAAACTATTTCAAAGAATGTTGAGCATAGTAAAAATGTTTTTGATAAATAGTACAAGGTCAAAATGCAAAAAGGAGAAATGAAATAGGTGAATTTGATCAATGTCAACAATACTAACCATGATCGTAATAATTGGGTTGAGGGACTGGTCAAATATAAATTGAATGAGAAATTGAGGAATCGAAAATGAGGTTGGGAGAATACTTGTCAGCAATGGATGTGATAGAAATTTCAGTGATAAAGGATAGATGAGTTTTGAGATGATGACTATAGATATAAGGTGGATATGGAATTTTGAGCACTATACTGGACTTTGAGGGCGAATGCAAACATGAATCTGGTGATGAGGGCGAAGGCGATATTGAAGTAGATGATAAAACAGATGATGGTGCAGATGACAATATTGAAGATGAAAATATTGGGAGTGGCAAACAGAAAGTCAAGGTCAAAGTGGGTGAGGATGGGGACAAATATGGCAAGGATATCGGAGGTGAGATTGAGCTCAAAGCTGACAAAGCTGTGACTATCAGAGTGGACTGGGCTGGAACTACAGAAGGCAAAGATGATGAAACTGGCATGGACACGTGCAATGAAGCTGTAACTATTCGATGAGGACCAGGAGGTGTGACATGACAATTTTGAAGTGCAAAAATTTCTCATTCAAGTGCAAGCTCTTTCTCAAGGGCTAGTTCCTGTTTGAGCACTGCGATATGAGCTTCTAAGTTGTCCAAAATGTCAAGCTATGATGTGTACTGTCAAACATTGGTTCGATGCAGTCAAAAGTGCTATATCAGTGAGAAACAAGGTTGGGACAGAAATTTCAGGTGCTGATTTGGTCAAATGCAAAGCTGTGAAAATTGACGCAAGGTTTGATGCGAAATGTTTGAGAATGTGCAGAGCATCTTAGGAGTTGATCAATGTGCTAGACTGCGATGAATTCGAGGTCAAAATCAATTGCTGGGAAATGGAGTATGAGTTCGAGGATCCTATGACAAATTTTGCAGTGTTGTGGATGTCATTCAGAGTGTATGGGTCATCGGGATAATGATCATGGAACTTCACTTTGAGATGATCTGCAATTCAAGTCTATAAGTTTGTTTGAAAGCCTTGAATAAAAGCTTGACTTTGTTCGGCTTCTAAAAGTCTGTGTTTTGAGCAAAGAAAGTTTGTAACATTGTAGAATAACCTGTAATAAACTCCTGAATCATTTGAGTCAAAAATACCGATGTGAAGCTGTTCGCCAATGAGTGTATCCATGTCTGAAATGCTATATTTGCATTCGTCTTCTGATTCGGGATAGAACTTGTGTACTGCAATGCAAAATGCATTAAATAAGGTGCCAGACTGGTACTCTGAAAGCGATGATAGGTCACTATGTGCTATATGGTCTGGAGAAGAATCTAATTGTATCTACACATTACGACATGCACTCTGAATCACTATGAATGCCACAAAATCGACCACAAACCTTTTTTGAATGTTTTTGAACTATTTCACACTATTTCGGATGACTTCGAACGACTTTAAACAATTTTGCAACACTTCGAATGACTTCGCAGCATTTTGAATGATATCGGCCACCATATAGCTGTTTTAAAACACTTTCGATACATGCTGCACATCCAGAACAAACCATTTGATTGCATATCGAGCACTACTGGACACGAGGAGAGACTACAAGAGACTTAGAATGCAATAAGTGTGTTTTTAATGTTTCAATGATATATCGAAGCAAAAGATAAGTACTTTTACTATATGGGAACACTACATGTTTCAATTATTTATCATTTTCATTTGGTTCATGATATACAAAGTCCTTATTGTTTGATATATTGCCTCATGTTTTACACATGTTATTATTTCCTTTTTAGTACTATCTCTTCAAATTGTATATAGACTTGTGTTAGTTACTTAGAAAGAACAGAAAAGCAATGGGGAATGGAGCACAAGTTACTCTCTCACTCATCATCTTATTTAAGAGCTATTCTCTTGAGTCTTAGCTCACATCATATCTCTAAGTTCTGCAAAATATTGCAAACTTCTTTGAAACTATCGTATTCACTCCTTGTTTTATTGCACATCACCTATCGCCTCTCACCAAACACTCTTTATTTGCTATATTCACTTTTTGACATACCTTGACATTAGTCCGACATCTATGAACTTCTTTGAACTTCTTCGAGCCTACTTCGAACTACTTCGCACCTCTTCAAACCTTTTTTGAACTATTTCAGACATATTTGTATGCCTATAAAGACTATTCGCAACATCCCTTATTATTTTACATCACTAAACACAATGTTTGGGTATCAGTTGTGATATTTAGTACCAACTTGCACCCTTCCTCTAGCCTGTGTTATACTTCCTAAGCCTTTTAACAGGTTTTTGTTAGGTTTCCAGGTCGAGTACCATCAGCGATTCCCAGAGTTCACAAGAATCAATGTCGACATATCTGCAAGCATGGTTCTTCTTTAGGTCCTGATCTGTAATACTGCAAGTCGCGAACAGAAATTTGAGGTCTTCAAAATATTTTCAGAGTTCTCTTGGCTGTCTCGAATCGAATTTCAGGGATGTTGAATGACCACAAACTGGCATAGAGGACATCAACATGTTTGAAGTGGATTTTGGGGGTTGCAAAGTCAAAATTTGTGCAATATCAGGTTTCATATGTTTCAAAGTCAAAAATGGTAGCAAAATTGTAGGCACAAAGGATGAAAGAATGCGAAAATAATATTATCAATGGGTGAGATACTGTATCAAGATCTCCTGGTTGTTCAGGAGGGTTAAAGGCACTACAAGTTCAATGCAAAATTGAAATCATTGAGCCCCCTTAGGTAAAATAAGCAGTAGAAAGGAGGGAAAGTTCAACAATGGAATAATTTTAGAAACCCCTTACGATGGGCTCCAAAATGATAATACTCAACCTGGAAACCTAACAAAAACCTGCTAAAAGGCCTAAGAAGTGTAACACAGGCTAGAGGAAGGGTGCAAGTTGGCTAAATATCACCACTGTTACCCAAAGGTTGTAGTGTTAGAGATGTGAAATGGTAAGACATGTTGTGAGTAGTCTTTAGGAGTGTATGAAGCTGTTCAAAAGAGGTTAAAAGAGGTTCAAAGAGGTTCAAAGAGATTTGAAAAAATTCAAAGGAGGTTTGAAGAAGATTGAAGATGTTCAAAGAGTTTGGGAAGACTAGGAGTAGCTTCGAGGAATATTGAGGAATGAATATAGTGAATTGAGAGAGGTTTCGAAAGACGATAGGTGATATACAATAAGTCAAGAGGTTAGTACAAGAGTTCAAAGAAGTTCACAATAATTTGCAGAACTTAGAAATACAAAGCAAGACTTGGACTCAAGATAACACCTCTTAAATCAGATGATAATGGAGAGGGAAACTTCTTCTCCCATCTTCTGAGTAACTAGTACAAGTCTACATATGTTTTGAAGAGATGGTACTAAAAAGGAAATATAACATGTGTAGAACATGAGACAGTATGCACAGCAATAAAGGACTTTCTAAATTACAAAACAAATGAGAAATGATAATAATTGAAACATACAGTGTTGCAGTATAGTAAAAGTACTTATCCTATTGTTTCAATATATCATTGAAACACAAAAGCACCATTATCACATCCTAAAAGTCCTTTGTCATGTCTCCTCATGTCTGGTAGTGCTCGATATGCAACACAGTAGCTTGTACCAGATGTGCTGTGTGTATTGAAATGGTGTTGGGATAGCCATATGGTGGCTGATGTCATTCGAAGTAGTGTGAAGTTATTCTAAGGCATTTGAAATGTTGCAAATTTGTTCAAAGTTGTTTGAAATTGTTTGAAATTGATTTTGTTGGGTTTGTAGGGGTTTGAAGCATGTGTAATGGTGTGTTGATATGTTTGGAAACCTTTCTAGACCCTAGAGCACCAGTGGACCTATCACCATCCTCTTGAGTCCTAGCCTTGCATCATATTTCTAAGTTCTGTGAATTATCGTGAACCACTTTGAACTCTCATACTAGCCTCTCAAATTATTGCTTATCGCCTATCACTCAAAAACTCTCTCAATTCACTATATTCATTTCTCAATATCCCTCAAAGCCATTCCTATTCTCCCCAAACTCTTCAAACATCTTTAATCATCCTCGAACCTTCTTTGAACCTCTTTGAACATCTTCATATGCCCATAAAAACTATTTGCAACATGTCTCACCATTTTACACTTCTAACTACAACCTTTGGGTAACAGCGGTGATATTTAGTACCAACTTGCACCCTTCCTCTAGCCTGTGTTACACTTCTTAGGCCTTTTAGCAGGTTTTTGTTCAGTTTTCAGGTCAAGTATTATCATCGGACCCAGTCATTGGTGATCAGAGGGTTTCAGGGGTTTCCAGGCAGAATCCACCAGGCTGTAGCAGGCCAGGTGAAAAGGGGCCAGAGAGGACTTGGCTTCAACTTATAAGAAGTTGTTTAAGCAGAGGTTATAGAATGAATTGAAGTCAAGAGGAGCCAAATGGATTAAGAGTTTAAGCCAAGATTAAGTCAAGGATAATTTAAGGGTTGATATTAGACTTGAAGATGAATAGACAAAGATACACAGGTAAGATACATGCAAGATACAATGTAAGACACAAGGTAATTTGAAAACTGGAGACTAAGGCTAAGCCACAGATGCTTAAATATTGAAGACCAGAAGAATAATGAAAAAAGCGGAAGTTTACTAATGGGTCTTGGTAAGTGACCATGACCAGAATTGGTAAGACTGTATTAGGAATAAAGTGAGTAAGCAAATGATTACTAAGGCACATGACAACTTGTCTGATGATTAAAAGGTGCTGCAGCTGGAATGCTAATGGACAAGGTTGGAAAAGAGTTGGAAAAGAATTGGGAATTGTCGGGAATCTGATTGGGTGAAACAGGTCTTGACAGTATTTCCCCCTTATGGCTGAGCCTATGAGGCAAATGAGGGCTCAAGGGTCTGACTTAAAGGCTGGGTCTGTGGTTGGAAAAATTTTAAGTTCCTATCTCCCTCTATCACCATGACCCTAAACTACTGCAGAAAGGTTGGCCACCCTCAAGGCCCAACAAGAAAAGCATGTCCATGAGAAACTCTGGTTGGATGAGGAAGCATGATGAGAGGAGGAGGAGCAATGGGTGGAGGACACACAGGTGGAGGCAGTGAGGAAGGCTGATGAGGAGAAGTGGAAGAAGAGGAGGAGGAGAGCTGGAGTGAGGGAGAGATGGAGGTGGAGCTAGTGGGGCTAGCTGAGGAGGCAGAGGGAGTCATCCAGGTGGAGCACATGGAAGAGGATGACAGGAAGGTCTAGGGGCCTGGTTGGGGTTCACCCAAAAATATTTTTGTTTAGTTTTCTTTTTTTCTTTGAATCAAAAAATTCTTGCACTATCCAATACTGAGTGAACTAAGTCTGAAGCAGCCTGGGTTTGTCTGGGTAGTGGGTGTGGAAGTTTGCAACCAACTCCTGAGCATGATTGAGCTCTGTGGCAGGGAGCCAAGAGTTTTTTTATCAGTCCCCTGGTAACCCTCCCAATGGGTAAAGTATAGCAACTTGCAATGACAATGGTCATTGATCTTTGAGTCCAGGATTTCTGTGATTTTATATTCAAGTTCATTGTCAATAATAACTGGAGGAGGCGGGGGTTGAGTCCAATTAGGGATGGTGTTCAGGGTGTCTTCTTCCAGCTGTGAAATATGGAAGACAGGGTGAACTGCCCAGAGATGGTTTGGAAGCTGGAGGGTAACTGAGTGGTTGCCCAGTGATAATACTCGACCTGGAAACCTAACAAAAACCTGCTAAAAGGCCTAAGAAGTATAACACAGGCTAGAGGAAGGGTGTGAGTTGGTACTAAATATCACTGCTGATAGACAATGGTTGTCGTTAGAGACACAATGATAGGTCCATTGTGCACTTTAAGGTCTGGAGAATGCTTCCAATCATATTGAGACATTATGACAGATGCTCAGAATCGCTACAAATGCCATGAAATTGACTTCAAACCCTTTTCAAACAGCTTCGCATGATTTCGCATGATTTTGAACCATTTTGAACCATTTCGCGACACTTCAAACACCTTCAAATCACTTCGTGACACTTCGAACAACATTGGCCACCATATAACTGTCTCAAAACCCTTTCAATACATGCTGCACAACTAGAATGAGTTATTCCATCGCATATCAAGCACTACCAGACATGAGGAGAGATGACAAGAGATTTAGGATGTGATAATAGCACTTAGAGGTTTCAATGATATATTGAAGCAAAAGATAAGTACTTTTACTATAAGGGGTCATTGTATGTTTCAATTATTTATTATTTCTCATTTGTTTTATGATCTACAAAGTCCTTATTGTTGGATATATTGCCTCGTGTACTACACATGCTTTATTTCCTTTTTTTAAGTACTATCTCTTCAATTTGTATATAGACTTGTATTAGTTACTTAGAATGACAGAGAAGAAAAAGAGAACAGAAAAGAAGTTATCCTCTCCCTTATCATTTGATTGAAGAGTTGTTCTCTTGAGTCTTAGCCTCACATCGTATCTCTAAGTTCTGTGAAATATCGTGAACTTCTTCGAACTATCGTATTCGCTCCTCGATTTATCGCACATTGCCCATCGCCTCTCAAAAAACACTTCTTATTCACTGTATTCGCTCCTTGACACCAGTCCAACACCTTCGACTTTCTCCAAGACTACTTTGCACTTCTTCAAACTACTGTGTGCATCTTTGAACACTTTTCAAACCTTTTTAAACAACTTTGCATACACCCACAGACTATTCGTAACATCTCTTACCATTTTCTATCACTAAACACAACATTTGAATATCAGTGGTGATATTTAGTACCAACTCGCACCCTTCCTCTAGCCTGTGTTATACTTTCTAAGCCTTTTAACAGGTTTTTGTTAGGTTTCCAGGTCGAGTATTATCAATAAAATGGTAAGACATGTTGCGAATAGTCTGTGGGAGCATATGAAGATGTTTTAAAGATGTTCAAAGAGGTTCAAAGAAGGTTTGAAAAGGTTCAAGGAAGTTCAAGGAGTTTTGAAGAAGTTTAAAGAGTTAAGAGAGAATAGGAATGACTTCAGGGAATATTGAGAAAGGAATATAGCAAATTTAAAGTGTTTCCGAGAGACGATATGTGATATGCAATAAGTTGAGGAGCAAATACAAAAGTTTAAAGAAGTTCACAATATTTTGCAGAACTTAGAGATATGAGGTGAGACTTGGACTCAAGAGAACAGCTCTTAAATCAAACAATAATGGAGAAAGTTACTTCTTCTCTTCTTCTCTAAGTTACTAGTACAAGTCTATATACATTTTAAAGAGATAGTACTTGAAAAGGAAATATAACATGTGGAGAACAAGAGGCAATATACACAACAATAAAGGACTTTGTAAATTATAAAACAAATGAGAAACAATAATAATTAAAACATACATTGTCCCAGTATAGTAAAAAGTGCTTGTTCTATTGCTTCAATATATTATTGAAACACAAAATCACATTTATTGCATCCTAAGTCTTTTGTCATCTCTCCTCATGTGGTAGTGCTTTGTGACGAA
Organism: Tricholoma bakamatsutake; assembly: GCA_029959215.1. Lineage (NCBI taxonomy): Eukaryota > Fungi > Basidiomycota > Agaricomycetes > Agaricales > Tricholomataceae > Tricholoma > Tricholoma bakamatsutake. Next base: position 10,018,303 of record CP114861.1, read on the forward strand.
ATGGTTCATTCTGGATGTGCTGTGTAAGTTGAAAGGGTTTTGAAACAGCTATATGGCAGCCAACTTTGTTTGAAGTGCTGCAAAGTGGTTCAAAGGTGTTCAAAGTGTTGCAAAGTTGTTCAAAATAGTTCAAAATAGGTTCGAAATGGAATTTGTGGGGTTTTCAGGGGTTGGGAGCATGTGTCATGATGTGTTGATATGTTTAAAAACCTTCTCCAGACCCTGGAGTGCATAATGGACCTATCACCAGGCAGGTGATGATTTCAAACAGACCATAGTATTTCTCCAAGAGCTTTTTGGAGGGTCGAGTAGTGTGTAAGAATTTTCTGATGTAGGCATAGTCTCAAATATTGAAGTTGGGAGTGGAAATTCAGTGCTTGTCCGCTGGACCCTGATAATGCTTCTGTGCTTTGGAGAGCTGCTTCTGGAGTTCCTGGTGGAGTTCATCGAGGGCCATCACAAAGTTATGAGTGCGCTGGGAAGCTAGCTCGCATTTAGAAAAGATAGTGATGTTCAGGTGGTAGCCCTTATTGGCAAAGAAGGGTGAAACTTTAGTGGAAGCCAATGGAGCATTGTTGTAAGTAAATTCCCCTAAGGGCAACAGCTGGGACCAGTTGTTTTGTTGGTAATTGCAAAACATCCATAGGTATTGTTCAAGAGTCTGATTAAGGTGTTCAGTTTGTCTGTCACCTTCTGGGTGGTAACCCAAAGTGAAGTAAATCTTTATGTCCAAAGCTTGACCAAGAGACCAAAAAAAGTGGGAGATAAACTCAGACCCCGGTTGCAAGTGACATGTGATGGAACTCCATGCTTGGAAAAGACATGCATGATGAACAGGTTGGCGAGTTCTTGGACTGTGATTTATTGACTGTGGGAATGAAGATGCCTTGCTTGGAGTATTGGTCTATGATGACTAGGATGGCAGTATGGCTGTCAGAGTCTGGTAGCTGTTTGATAAAATCCATCAAGATCGAATCCCAAGGCTGATCTGGGACTGGGAGTTGCTTTAGGAACCCATAGGGTTTGTGTCAGGGTGTGTCAAGACCCATTTTACCCAATCAGATTCCCAATAGTTCCCAATTCTTTTCCAATTCTTTCTGACCTTGTCTGTCGGCATCCCAGCTGCAGCATCTTTTAGTTATCAGACAAGTTGTCATGTGCTTTAGTAATCATTTGCTTACTCACTTTACTCCTAATACAGTCTTACCAATCCTGGTCACAGACACTTTTCAAAACCCATTAGTAAACTTCCACATTTTCCATTATTCTTCTGGCCTTTGTTATTTAAGTGCCCATAGCTTAGCCTTAGTCTCCAGTTTGCAAATTACTTGTGGATTACTTGTACTTGTTACTTGTGAATTACTTGTGACTTGCTTGTAATACCTATCCTCTGCCTAATAATAACCCTTCACTCACCCTTGACTTATTCCTGAACTAAACCTTTGATCTTTGAACTCCTCTCAACTACTTCATTCACCTCATAATCTCTGCTTTATTCTACCTTGCCCTCTATTTAGAAACCTGCTGGACATCCTTGCCCCTTCTGCCTGAAATTGGACAACTGATAAGGAGAAGGATGCAACTTTTTATAAGTTGAAGCCAAGTCCTCTCTGGCCCCTTTCACTTGGAATGCTACAGCCCAGTGGATTCTGCATGGAACCCCTGAACACCTCTGACCACCAACCACCGGGTCTGACTGGAAGTCGGGTGTATTCCTGACCAAGTCTCAACCTTGGTAGTAACAATCTTGAACTTTGACAGGGTGACTTGGAGTGCTTGCATGTGGTATGGGATTTGCAGAAGTCTTGTATGAAGGTCTGTAAGTTGGGCCAAACATAATCACATCGGACAAGTTGAAGGGTCTTGTTCTGACCAAAGTCGCCAGAAAGGATATGATTGTGCTTGTACTGCAGGACCTTGAGGCAGAGATCTGCTACATCCAGTACATAAATCCAGTCGAAGTGGCAAATAAGTCCACTGTCATCTACAGTCCAATCATGAGTGGAGGGGGGGTCAGAAGATGAGTGGATGAGATAGGATTGAGGGTAAGGGAGGGTTGGATGTTGTTGTGGAGCTTGATTACACTTTACATCCATAAGGACTGCTTGTTGGATGACTGGGGTGGCAAAGTATATGGCTCAGAGTGATGAGGTAAGCCGTTCTTGGGTGAATATGGGTCAGAAATTGCTCAGATTTGCCAAGATGAAGGTCCCAACATCTAGTGAATGCATCAGGTTTTGCCCCTAATTTCCCAGGGTGGAAGTAGATGACTAAGTTGAACTGTGAGAGGTACTCGGACCATCTGGCTTGGCAGTGGGTGAGGAGCTTAGTGGTGCTGAAGTACTCCAGATTTTTGTAATCAGTGACCACATCAATCAGGATTCCAGAGCCTTCCAGATAATGCTGCCAATGTTTGAAGGCTTCAAAGATGGCCAGAAGTTCTTTGTCATGGGTGTTGTAGTTTAGCTCCACAGAATTGAAGGAGTGGGAGTGGAAAGCAACAGGGTGAATGTCATCATCAGGAGTGTGGATGGAAAGGATTACTGCCAGGGCATAGTCAGAGGCATCCATTTCAAGGACCAGGTGGGAATTTGGTACCCACTGAAAGAGTACTGGAGCATGAGTGAATTCTTCCTTAAGCCTGTCAAAAGCTTCTTGGCATTTTAGAAAGTTCTTCTGTGTCAAGCCACAAGCAGGTAAGAGGAATGACGATGGCAGAATATCTGTGAATGAGCCTGCATTAAAAGTTGCAGAATTGGAAAGACTGGATATCCTTGACTTTCCAGGGTACCAGCCAGTCCAGGATGGTCTTTACTTTGTCTTTGGACATCTGGAGTCCATCCAGTGACAAGATGAACCCATGATATTCAACTGTATCTTTGTGGAAGTCACATTTCTGTGGAGATGCATAAAGTCCATGTTTCCAGAGTCTCTGAAGGACTTCTTTGACATGAGCCTCATGTTTTCACATGTCGTCAGAGAAAATGAGGATATTATTGAGGTAGATGATGATGCAGACATTGAGCATGTTACTGAAGATGTCATTCATGAAGTGCTAGAAAGCCATGGGTGCATTTGTGAGTCCAAAGGAAACCACCAGCCACTCAAAGGACCCATAGTGGATTCAGAATGTCATTTTCCATTCATCACCATCAGTGATGTACACCAAGTGGTAAGCATGCCAAAGATCAATTTTAGTGAAGATGTGGGATTTCCAAGAAGCATCAAGGAGGTCAGAGATTCGTGGGAGTGGGTAGTAATTCTTTTTTGAGATATGGTTGAGGCTCCGGTAGTCGACACAAAAACTGGAGCATACTATCCTTCTTCTTGACAAAGAGTATAGCAGTGCCATGAGGTAATTTGGAGGGTCAGATGAAGCTGAATGGACATTCTCTTCAATGAACACTTGCAGGGCTTCAAGTTTGGATGGGGAGAGGGAGTACATATGGCCTAGAGGCAGGGGTGCATTATCTTCTGTCTCTATCTTTAGGTCATAAGGGCAGTGTGGAGGAAGGGTGTCTGCCTTCTGTTTATTGAAGACATCAGCAAACTTATGGTACTCTTATGGGATATCCAAAAGATCCACTGGATTCCTGATGACAGCTGAGGATTTGGCTGTGAGGCCCTTCAGGGAGAAGATCATCTGAAAAGCAATAGCTCCAGGAAGTTTGCTAGTGTGCATGTAGGCAGCAGCATTGATGAATGAAATTGCAGGAGGTAAGCAGGTTTCTGCTGGAAGGTTCAGAGGTGACTCAGAAGTCAGAGGGTCAGAAGACATCAGGGGTGCTGGACCTCTATGATCTGTGGAGTGGAAAGTTATTCAGCCAGAAGACCAGTCAATCAACAAATTGTATTGCTTCAGCCAAATATGACCAAGGACTGCAGAACAGGAAGAGTCGAGCAGGGTTACATACAATGTCAGATTGAACACTTCACCAGATGGAAAAGTGACTGGGAGCTTTACAACTTGCATAATGACAGAGTTGCAAGTTCCATCAAACAGTCAGAGTCTGATCAGCAAAATGGTTTCCATGCTGAAATGATTTTTCAGCATGAAGGTGGAGTTGAGAAAACAGTGGGATAAGCCAGAGTCAATGAGGGTTCAGGTTGGTGGAAACAATAGGAGGATGGTAAGGGATTCAGGGTTGGAAAGAGTAGATGCATTGAGATGAACATAAGTAGCCAGCTGGGTAAGGTCAATGCAACTCTCAGCCCCATTGGCATATTCCTGAGGGTTGTGGACTATTTTTTTTGCATTCGCAGAATCTGGCATGGATTCAGAGACTGTGGCTGCACAGGCTTTTGCAGCTTTGGACTTGCTGCAATTACTGGCTAGATGTTCTTTTTCACTGCAATAGAGGCAAAGACCTTCCTTCATCTTGCACTCACATTCTTCTCTAGTTAGTTTACCATTCTTCCCCAACTTGTCAGAGATAGAGTCCTTTGGCTTGTTACTCTTGGATTTGGAGGAGCTGCTGGTCGAGGGTTGATTACTGCGATTAGAGTTGATGTGTTCTTGGGCTTGGACTGATTCTTAGAGCTAGAGTTGGAATTAGAATTGGGTTTGGGGAACCCTTGGAGTCCTTCTTTCTGGAATTTCCAGAGGTTCTGGCATTGAGGTGATTTTCTTCTTCCTGCATCCAGTATATATTGTCAGTGTCTTGGGCCTTAAAGTACAAGGCTGCCCAAGTGTCAGGAATCCCACCCCACAAAACTTCTATATCGAGGCGGAGTAGAAGACCTTGGAAGTACTTGTCACAAAGAGTGGATTTGTTTTAGTCGACCCAGGAGGCTAGTTCCTAAAAGTCCACATTATACTTAATTATACAGCCTCCTTTCTTCTTAGTGAGCTCAGAAAGAGCCTTCTTGGCATCCCACAAAGGATCATGAGGACCAAAATTGCGCTCTAGCTCCCTGAGGAATACCTCAAAATTCCACATCCAGTGGGTGGAATCCATCAGGTCACTGAGGCCAGATTTGAACCAGCTGAGTGCTGATCCCTTGGGGTAAGAGATGATAAATAAGATCTTCCTTTCATTGGAAGTGAAGACATGAGGGCAATCTCAGAAATGGAGGTTGCAAGTGACTAGGAAGTCTCAGAGTTTCCAGGGGTTGGAACCATCGAATGTGTTGGGCTCCCAAACTTTGATTTTCTCAGGCTTACGGGCTTGGTTCTTGTGGAGAGTGCAGAGACTGTTTGAGAGGTCAAACAGAGCATTGACAAATCTGTTGTCTGGCTCTGGGTTTCCATCTACAAGAGGCGGATCTCCAGGGTCATGAGGATTTGGGTCATCTCCAAGGTTATCAGGACTGTTAGGGTCATCAGGTCCATCAGGAAGTCCATCCTCTTCATTATCGGCAGGGTTGGGTTGCCTGTCATCCCCTATGTAGTCAAGTAGAATTGGAATCTGAGGGGGTTCTGAAGGCAGATCTGTAGACATGACATTGGTGCTAATGGATGGTGCACTGGAGCCGACTCATCAAAATATGTTTGATGGTCGGACTGAGGCACTGAAGGTAGAAGTGGGTCTAGGAGCTGGGAGTACTGATTGTTAGATAGCAGATAAGCCTAGTAGTGTGCCTGCATGGCAGGAGTTTCTTGTCCACTGAGTTTGTGATTCTGTGTGGGACATAGAATAAGGTTCAGAATAGTGTGATGATTGATGAGAGAAGTGTGAGTTTGCAAATACTGTCAGAGTTTGAGATCACTACCACCAAGGTCAAGACTTTATCAGGAATATACCAGACTTCCAGTTGGACCCAGTCATTGGTGGTCAGAGGGTTTCAGGGGTTTCCAGGCAGAATCCACCAGGCTGTAGCAGGCCAGGTGAAAAGGGGCCAGAGAGGACTTGGCTTCAACTTATAAGATGTTGTGCCTTCTCCCTTCTCCTTGTCAATTGTCCAATTTCAAGCAGAGGGGTGAGGATGTCTGGCAGGTTTTTGGATGGAGGGTGAGGATAGATTAAGCAGAGGTTATAGAGTGAATTGAAGTCAAGAGGAGCCAAAGGGATTAAGAGTTTAAGTCAAGATTAAGTCAAGGATGATTTAAGGGTTGATATTAGACTTGAAGATGAATAGAAGAAGATACACAGGCAAGATACACACAAGATACAATGTAAGACACAATGTAATTTGCAAACTGGAGACCAAGGCTAAGCTATGGGCACTTAAATATCGAAGGCTGGAAGAATAATGGAAAAGGTGGAAGTTTATTAATGGGTCTTGGTAAGTGTCTGTGACCAGAATTGGTAAGACTGTTTTAGGAATAAAGTGAGTAAGCAGATAATTACTAAGGCATGTGACAACTTGTCTGATGACTAAAAGGTGCTGCAGCTGGAATGCCGATGGACAAGGTCAGAAAAGAGTCAGAAAAGAGTCAGAAAAGAATTGGGAATTGTTGGGAATACAATCAGGTGAAACAGGTCTTGACAGGATGGCTGATATCTTGTCCCCTTGAAGCCATCCTGTGCACATTATTAGAGCACTGTTTAGTGCTACCGTAGTTCAGTTCAGTCTGGTTCTTCTTTTTCATGAACTTAAAACTAAATGTTGTATGTTGTTGATTTTTGCCACTGAAATATGATAGGTTTATAGCATAGTGTGCTAGTCGATTATGGAATGTCAAGAGTTATACAAATTAGTCTAAGTGAACATACTAATTGATCTGGGAGTGGAAGCGACTTGGTCTGGCAGAAGAAGAGGATTCGGGGTCAAAATTCTTGGAATGATCGCGAATTCTCAGATTCCATCCTCATTGCCCGGGGCTGAGCTAAAAATATGACTATGAAGAACCCACATGAGGAACAAGCCTAAGGCGTGGCATAGTCATAATGAAGACTCACCCGGGGACACATGTCAAGCCTTAGGTGGGTTGCTCGTTCGCTTTCGCAATCATTTGGCTTGAGAGGGAGCATGTTGATGTGAAGTGCTTTGAGGTAGTCCAGGCAGTGCCAGTACTCCAAAAATGCTTGAGAATGCCAGTGTCCAAACTTTTTCACCACGTCTGGTGGAACTCCTAAAATCAGGTAGGAGGTTGTCCCACCAATTCGAAAACAGTGCCCAGTGATTCGAGGGTATCCCTTGCCTTTTGCTTTGAGAATGGCATTGATCCTGTGCACAAACTTTGATTTTGTAGGTGTGTATAGCTTCCCCTGGTCATCACAATACACTGTAATAGCGTCATTGAGACCAAGTTTGTTCTTCAGAAAATGTTTGTGGAGTGCATGGATCGGGTCCATGGGGCCTCTTGGTGGGGAATCCATACATCATCGCCTCGCGCTTTCTGGGTTTTTGACCATGGTAGGTGAAGGTTGCAGTCCACATTTTCTGCAGTGGACTCGGAGATGTGGGCAAAGGTGGCATATTGCTTCAGATTGAACTTGTTGGGGTGCTGGGTGGGTGGTGGATTTCACTGCTCTGAAGTTGACAGAAAAACAGTAACAGGCAGACAGCGCGCATGCATATATCAAGCCCTGAGGACCTGTTCAGTCCTTTGTCCAGGTCCTCTAGCATGTTAATGGTCACGGGTGCCCTATTAGTTTGAAAAGATGATGTTGGCTGCAGCTCCTCGATGCCTTTCAAGACTCGCCATAGAAGGTTTCCACCTTGCCACATCAGGCCCCATCGCTCATGTTCCTTCTTGATTGCCAGCAGTTTCACCTCTACAGTCCTTCCAGACAATCGCCCTGCATAAGAAGAGGTCCAGCCCACCAGGAGGTCCTCACTCGCTAGGAATGCATTGTGGTTTTTGATCCCAAGGCCCTCACAGAATGCCAAGAATTCCCACAATCGACTCACATCTTTCAATTGGATTGACCTACTAACTGCAGCCTCCTGTACATCTTTGATCTTCTCCCTCAAGGCCAGTGGCAACTCCAGACTCAAACAAGGGAACTCTTTGTGTGGCAGTGTCAGGCAGGATGTGTAGGGTCATTGTCAGATGTGGTTGTAGGAGAGTTCTCCACCATGTATTTGTGCTAGGTGAGATAGTTTGATGTTGCTTTTGAGTGGATTGGATATGTAATTGTGTTTTAGTTGTCTGAGAGGTGGCATTGCAAAGTCAATTTGGCTGGTAGTCGGCGATGAGAGCTGAAGTGTTGTGGCAGTTGACAGTGTGGACAGACAGATGCATGCAAATTATTGTAGTCTCACATCATGGTATGATACTGGTTTGTGCACTAAGCCTACTAAATGGAAAGGAAGCTTCAGTGGGAATGCGTATAAAGATTCTTTCCCTGGAAATTTTCCCCTTGATAGATTGTCTGCTGGATTATCTGTGCTGGGTATCCAAGTTGTTGAAACCCATAGCTCATGGTCTTGAACAAGTTTGACAATCTCGCGAAGCACCATGTTCTGCTGAGTGCCATGAGATCTTCCTGCCTTTAGTGCATCTACCACCCCTCTGTTATCTGAATGGACTATTATGTGGCATTCCTTGAATCTTGCTGTGATGAGTGTCCGAACTGCCAACTCGACTGCTACCATCTCTGCCCAACCGATTTCTCGTCCTCTGGAATCCCAACCGTTGTTGAGTTGCCATGCCAGCCATTTACCATTGAGGACCAAACTGATGCCCCAACCCATTGATGCATCTATGAATAATTTGGTGTCGAGTGGATCTGGGGGCCTGATGGTCCTCAATCCAATGAATTCATCACATAGGCAGTTTCTCCACCATCCTATGTCATCTGCTGTCCCTGAAGATACTCTGTGGCTCGTTTCCCTTGCATACTTGGTCTTGAACCCCCCTTGGAATTTGCATAGGGAGACGAGGTGAGATCGCCCTTCTGGTACAACCAAACACACATGGTTTAGCATCCCAATGACCCTCTCGGCTTCCTTTGCTGTATGATGGGGAGCTGACCGTCCACGATGAAATTCATTCCAAATATTTTGTCTTCTTTTTCTCTGGCAGCTCCACTGATTTGGCATGTAGGCTCCAGCAGAATCCTATGTATGTGAATTCCGATGAGAAGTCGACAAATTTTGTGGGTGCCCAGGGCCACCCCAACTCCTCTGCAATGTCCCACACCAGATTTGCATTGCATGCATAGGTGTAATCACCTTGGGCCTGATGTCTGGTAGGGTAGCATATAAAAATGAAATCATCCACCCACTTAATGACCACCTCGATTCCCTGACTTAGAAGTATCTTGACCATTGCATCTGCTACCCTCCCAAAAATTCCTGGTGAAGGGGATGCACCAAAATTTAATACCCCATCTAGATGAATGAGACCTTTGATCATGATAGCTAAAAACCGGCATGCTGATGGGTGGATGGGAATGTTATGAAATGCTGCATCAACATCAAAGACTGCTGCTTGTGTTCCTTCTGGTGCATCTGTGACTAATAAATAGCAGTCCAAGAATGAACCCCAAGCGCACTGAAATTTCTTTGAATCGATAATCGTATTGATAGATGTGTATGTGGGGTCAATGATATATTTCTCTGATGAGTCACGCAGGGTGCTCTCCAGGTTGATACAATGTTTTCTGGTCAGAAATGAATGATTTACAATTATGCAACATTTACTGCTGCCTTGATCGATAACTGCAAGGGGAGCTGTACGAAAATGTCCAATGAGTGAAAAAAGCATGTCTGGATCATAACCACATGATAATCTACCAAGCGCTATTTCTTCAGCATATTTTGAGACCACAAAGTCCTTGTCCTCCTGCAATGTGAAATGATTAGGGGGAATGAAAGTGCATACAAGCGAAAAATTTTCTAAACCACAAAAGAAGCCCTGTCAGAGGCCCACTGGGATGTCTTTAAATTCACCAAGAATGCCTGCATCCTCTAATGCAAGCTCCCAGGCATCTGCTTTCAACTTCGTCATGATCGGAAAGATTTTGTCAGGCGGTACATCTCGCAGATCCATGGTTGAGATCCCTGCATAAGGAGCATGAGTGGCTAAATGCGCATATGCCTCCTCATCTACATCCAGAGGGGCTGACATTGAAATTGATGCAGACTTGCTTGTTGCCAAGCACCTTGTCAACCCATTTCCCTTGCTCGAATGCAAGTCATTTTGCAGGTCCTTGGTGATCCCTGTGCAAATGGGCTTCACTGCAGAGATAACAGTGGAAGGTACCTGAGGGTTGTGAGGAACAAAAAGGTTGGGCTTGGTATCCCCCTCGGTTGGAGCCGAACGATCCGCTACCTTGAAAACCATGTCCCCTGCCCCGGCTACTCAAATCAGCACCCCCGCTCCTGCCAGCTGGTCGTCTGAGTTGCTCTAAGATCATGGGCACGAGGTTCCTCCTTTTGTACTTGTGAAACAATTGCTTGTCAAAAATCAGCCCATAAGAATCATCCCTTCGACCGACCCATGAAGTGTATGATTCGATAATGTAGCCTCAGTATGACGGCCAGTCCTGTGTGTAGTCAGGCCATGCCACAATAATGCTGAAAAATTCCGCAAACATGTCTGCACACTCCTTTGCTCGTAGCCCTCCAGCCCCCAAATCATCACTCATAATGAGGTATTTATGTAGGCCATGAACAAAGTTCTCGCATATCTCTGTGAAATCATTGGTAGTCATGTAGTGATCTCTCGCTGCCATCATAGTCTTCTGTTTCAGTCTAATCTCCCCTTTGTCATTCCAACCAATCTCAGTATCAACTGCCTCAGTGGTACGTGTTGCACTCAAGCAGGCCTTGTGTGTGCATAGGGCCAGAGGGATGTAATTCTTGAAACTGCCCTTCAGCTCCTTGATGATGGATAGCGGTAAGTCACTTGTGGCATTAGTGATCGCATGCAAGAAATATTTCCTGGGGGCCGGCTGGGTGTTTGAGTTCCCAGGGAGTACCAGGTTCATGGTAATGCCACTCACTGCAGCAACAATAGCCACGATGAATTCGGGTGTCATAGCCTGTAATGCAGTGGACAAAGGTGCAGACAAAGATGCATGTAAAGATGCAGGCGGTAATGCAGTGGACAGAGGTGCAGACAAAGGTGCAGGTAAAGATGCAGGCAGAGGTGCAGGCAAAAATGTATTCGATGCCGATGGGACCGTGCGTGCCCCTGGTACATGCCAGGGATGGGCTGTGAGTCCTGAATGAGGTGTCAAAGGTGCCTATATGCATGTCAGGACTGAGAATGATGCATGCAATGAGTCGGAGTGCATAGACTCACACCCTGCTAGTGGCTAAGCGCAGCAGTCTGCAGACTTGCCCTCGCTTGTGAGACCCTGCCCGAGCCTCGAGATGTGCTGGCCTGCAGTCCTAGCTATGTGTGTCAATGTATGCACAAAAATTAGATGTCAGAGATGAACATCGACTCTGACTGTGTGCATGGTGACCTGTGGGTCTATGTGCATGGCGACCTGCAGGTCTGGGTGCATTGCGCTAGTGTATTCCATGAAGAGCTGCCTGCCTTGAATTGTTGCAGCACCACTCAGGTTTCGTGAACGTGGAGACACAACCTTGTAGGTTATGCCACCCACAACTTGTACCAGGGCATACCCTGCCGCAGAAAAGCCCTCTGGGATCGAGAGTAATCCTTCTGCTGCTGCCCAAGCCATATTGCTATCATGTGTGCAAAGGATAGGTGAAGGTCTGCTTGAGGGGGAAGGAGTGTGGACGTTGGTAGACCCATATCTTTGGAGGAGTGGGTTATGAAGGATCAGAGATGAGTGGGCAGGCATTATCGGTGAGATCTTTTTGTGATCCTGCATAGCCGGGTTGGGTGGTGGGATGGGAGCATCACTCATAGGTTCGTCAAAGTGCATCGGTGAAAAATCTCCTGCAGATACTAATTTTGGAGGTCCAGGGCCTGGGCACACTGATCCTGGAGCAGCGCTAGAGGCTGAACACTTACATCCTGTCAAGGTCATCATTCTGGCCATTAAGCCTCCCTGGGGTGCCACGGTGTCCCAAAGGCCACTCACATTCCCAGGTGGGCCTATAGACTTGCCTGATTGCCCAGGCCTGCTGGTAGTTTCCTTGGCCATGGGCTGGAGGACCTGGTATGCATAACCAACTGTTTGTTTCACACCTGGAGGAGCTGTGACGATAGTTTGATCAGATGCAGTTGGTTGTATTGATCTCACCCTGGAGGAGGCAACGTGTGCTGAACAGTGAACACTCATCTGCAATGCCCTTCTGGTGCTACTACCCTTGAGCCATTGTTTGCCGCTACTGTGATGTAGGGGTCCGAATGGGGACCTGAGCCCTGGTCAGTGTCAGTGCTTGCCATCATTGTTCCTGACTGTGGTGCCTGAATATCCATCATTCTTCCCCATCCTGTTGATCTCCTGGTTGTATACTGGTTCATTGTCAAAAAGAGCGAGTTGCTGCGAGAAAGAATTTGCAACGAGATATGCTAAGTGCAGGAAGAGGACGACAGATTTCTGCAGCGTGTATGGAAGAGAGAAACAAACATGTCACATGATCATGCATCCACATGTTGTCAGTGCAAAAACATCGTCGGTACACTTCCTGCGTTCGTCTACCTCCAAAGTTCAGGTTCAAGGAGGTTCAGTTCAGGTTCAAACAGCATTCAAACTGAGAACTGAATGCAAAATATATTGAATAAGTTATGATAGAGCAGATGGCAACATCAAGACAAATCCCTATCATCAGAACAACCCTCCATGGCAACTGAAACCTTCCAACCTCCTGTATCATCAGTCCCCAGGTTCTATGATGAGGGGAATCAATACATTGAATGATAGGAAAATATGCACCCACCACACACAATAAATGGAAGGAGTCTTATGGCCATGATTTCAGCTGGATTTTGCTTCATATCAAAGGTAAGGAGCTGGCAAATCAGGCTTTTGTTGGTCAGGAAGTTCAACTTCAAGTCCCACGGCATGCTACTGTCCTGCTAGCTGAATCTTGATGGCCGACTTTAGGATTGGTCTGTCTTGCTGTTGCAAGCTGCAGGAAGTGTGGAAGAGCCGGAGGAAGTGCTAGATGGCATTGTTGATTGTGGGAGAAATGCATGTGACTCGGACACGGCAACCCAACTTTTTTGTGATGGGTAGAATTGCCTGATACATCGAGATATGTGAGTGCAGTTACAAATCTAATCTAAGTTCAACATACTAAGGATTCTGGGAGTGGACACAACAGGCTGGTATCTGAAAAGTGGAATTCATATTCCAACCGATGACAAGGAGACAAATTCCATCCTACAGGCCAAGGGGTGACCTGAGGAATGACTATGGGCACCAGCCTGCAATTATTTCTCTGCTCATTAGTCTGAACAACTTAGATTTAACTTGCAAAAATGCACTGCAAGCTTCGAAGTCTAGAGAACTGATCATAATCATTATTATTTTTCGTCCTTTTGAACCATCAGCAGTATGCATCTCTGAGGCTGTGGCTCTAATGACAAATGAGACATGGGAGGGTAGGCCAAAATATTGATGACAAAGACAAATTTGGTAATAGCAGGAAAGCGAAAACTAGCTGCTCTGCATAGCAGGTAGAAGGAGAGCAAGGATCGAAGCATGATCACATGATCCCCGACGCGTCGAAATTCTACCTTGCAAAACATCTGTACACTGCACTCGTCCCTCATTCGTCTACCTCCACCATCGACTCTTGGTGTGCTTGACATTTTCCGTATTGGTGCCTCGGTCCTTGTCCTGAGTCCCTGAACAGATTCTCGTGACACCACGAATGGCCACTGTTGAAAAAAACAATTCACCACACTGAACAACTGCACTGTCCATTAGTTTGGATGAGTTCGAACAGGTTCACCTTTCCTTTTCCTTGCCTAGTTCGGTTCTGAACCGCGTTCGAACATGAACTGTTCAGAACTGGACCGAAGTTCAGTTCAAGGTTCAAAGGTTTTGTTGAACTGAACTTTCGGTTCAGTTCAGGGTTCCACTAGCACCGTTAGGAATAAGTTCTGCTTACTTATTTAATCAAGTTAGCGTTACGGAAAGTACGGTCTCCATCGGAGTACTACTATGGGACAATAACAGCAGGGTGCGAGAGGAAGGGAGGCACAGAACCTGTCGAGCCGATTGAAGCAACCTGAGGCCACCCATTACCATGGGCACCCCAGCCTATGCCCACACATAATCAGTGTGCATTCGCTCAAGAACTGGGGTATTCTCTTGAACAAAAATACGCTGATTGAGATTCATGTTGAGACTCATATAACTATAATTCGAATTCACCGAATACACATTACCATCCAGCATTCTACTATGCAAGAGATAATGACATACTTTCGGAAAGATCTAGAATATAAGGTACAAAAGTACACGAAGTTAGCCGCAAACTCTGTTTGATCGTCAACTTTTGAAAAACAGATCTACATAGGAAATAAACATGGGATAAGTGCAACATTTGAAAATTTGACCATCGAATGTTGATAGCTGAAATTTATTCCGGGAGCTCGGGATCAAAGAATAGATTCACAAATGCCACGCATATGATGGCACTGCCAGCTGCAAGCACTGCACCGCCGATCGACGCACTCCTCATTCCTGATCTGTCTTCGTCACTCATTAGAATCACATTGAACGCCCTTGCTCCTCGCCCCAAAACGGCACTGTTGCAGTAACATCGTTGAAAGAAACCACTCAAGTGCAGCAAAGACAAAACGACAAGCCATGTTGCATTAAAGCATGCGACGACTTTCCCCAGACGACGAAGAACGATTGACAGCTGTCGTGCCAACGCAGACTCGGTGCTCTTGGACGATGCAGTTGTCGAAAAGTGGGATAGGAAACTAGAGAGCACGAGCATCATCCAGATGATAGTGGACAACACACCATACACCAGGTATGCTGCTGACCGACATCCAAGTCCTGAGTGCACGCAATGTTAGCGTGCGATGAACAACAACGAGGGGCCTTACCAGTGGTTGGTGAAAACCAGGTGATAACAATAGCTGCGCCCGTAGTACCCCATTGCAAGGAAAGTGCGAGGATAGACGCAATAAGAAACCGGGTCCACATGCCATGTGCCCAACGGCTTCCTTCAGTAGCAGTCGGCTCGACAGGAAGGCAATAGGCGTTCACCTGGTCTAATGTGCCCATCCGGTTTCTGGGATTAGGCCAGAGAGTTTTTTCTACTGGTTCCCAGTTGATGTATGGGTCAACGGAATGATGTTTATGAGCACGATTTGAAGCCTCACAAAAGATGGCGAATACTTTTTCCACAGCTCGTGCCCAGACGAAAATGCGAGAATAATTGTAGATTGGACCTGTGCAATGCTCATCGCATCGCAGAGGGTCATCGGTGGAAAATGGAAGTGAAATGGCGCGCTCCATGGACACTGAGCTCGCCAGAACAGGCTGACCAGATGGTGTCGCGACATATACTATTTTATTGGCGCGTTTAATGGCCTGACGAAGGCGCGCTGAGTCACATTTTGGGGAAAGCTGAAGCCAACCTATGACAATAGGCAGTAACCAGAGCCACAGGTACCCGATTCCGGGATGATTTGTGCGAATTATCGGGCCAGTGAAGGTGTCGATTAGTGTAATAATATATGCGATGATGACCCAGGCAATAGAAGTCGCCGCGGACACCGACCATGTGTGAGTGTAATTCAACCATACAATTACCTCCCTCCACCACTCGTCATTCTCGGGAAGTATAACCAGGGATGTCAACAGGGAGTCCGTCGTGGTGACAGTGAGGGGGGACTGCTGAAGGCTGCTAAGAATTTGAATGGCATATCTAATGTTTGGGTACTGGTATGCCGCAAAACGTCGAGCTATCCATCGTCCGTTAAGCACAGTTAATGCTAGCGAATAGGCCGCTAAGGTCGGTGAGCCAACTGTGAGCACCACAGATACGAGGTTGTCGAGCTTGTCATTGGCGCCAAACGGTAGCTGGGACACAAGGGTCAGCCATGGGAGCAACCATACACTGACTTCTTGGGAAAATTGGAGCCAGGTGAAAGGCTCTGAGGAGGCTCCACAAGCGCGAATGCAAAGATCATAAGTAATGGCTGTCGCTTTTGAGATGTCCGACACCGGGTGACCATAGTTATCTGTACCACCCAGCGATCCGTAAGTCCCATTCCGGACCTCCAGGATGCAGGACTCAAAGTTGACGGTCGCGGTGACGACAGGGACGAAGAGCACCACGATCACAATCACTTTCGCGAAATGTCAAGACAGTTAAGAAAGACCAAAACATCACTTACGATGTATTGACAAGGGTGCAATCTCACCTAGTTTGTGATACGAGCCCATTCGAACTGTGAAAGTAGTCGCTAGACGTCCTGAGGCGCAGGAATGGTAAGCTTGATATTGAAGGGCTCCAGATTGAGGCTATGGCCTAAAACCTGTGTGTATTAGTGGGTACTCTCATTAGTAGAGTTTTCCCCATCCATGTCAATGAAGAACAGGGGAGTGTCAACGACATTGAAAGAGGAAAATTTTTCGACACCTAGATCTCGTAAAGCACAGCTCCGATTGTATGCATGCAAAAACAAGACCTAAAAAGAGGTGTGAAGCTGCTAGATGTTCAACCAAACATGAGCGATACAATGGAGGGATAGGAAGGTTTTTGCCCGAGCTCACGTCAGTATGTGAGGCTCATCGCTTAGAACTGATTAAACGCGGTACACTGGGCGCGAATGTTGCGTGCCAGTTCGATGATGGATCTTGTACCGGAGCCGAATAGCACACCAGACCAGGGAGTTGGTATTAAATTCACTGATTGACATAGTGGAGGCAATGACCTCACACAGCCACTCCTTGTACAGCCTCTACCAAGATCTAGTAGATTCATTCGGAAGGAGAGTGGTAGGATGATACACTTGTACTCACCCTTTATAGCTGATACATGTACAACTGTCATTTACAGGACAGAATGATATATCAAACAACTGCGGTTACCATGCTAGACGTCATCCCGCCAGTGTTAGATGTTAGAATGAGCATGTCCTTTCGCTCACCCGGATATCAGTGGACCCCGGCAAACGCGCAGGGGTTTACATTCACAGTTGTGCGTTGATTGTACGTAGCTTTATGCTACAAATTTATGGAATAAAAATGAAGATCGGTCCGGTCACGCCGTAGGTACCTTGTCTCGTGTTACTGTTTGATACTCCAACACACAAACGCAACACGAGACAGAATTTTTGAAGGGAGAAAGACGAACAGTAAAAAAAAACACCTCCTAGAAAGCACCCGAGCATTCATCGTTTGAGTCGTCAAAATCTGATGCCATGGCTGCAACCAAGCTGCAACCCTAGATTTCTTCCCTTTCATCTTCTCCCATTCTTTCCTATGTGGACACTCTGACTTGTAATGACCTTTTTCATCACAGAAGTAACAGGTAATATCAACCGATGTGTTTCCACCTGCACCACGAGGGCATCGGTCATGGCTTTTCTGTGTTACGACGAACGCTTCATCGTGAGAGTCTTCATCATTGGTTGTGGTTACTGAGCTTGAGACTCGTCAGGCTTCCTCATTAGCAACTGTTTGATAATGTGGTTGAGCGTAATCAGGAGTGGTGGAGTGGAGTCGAAATTGATGATGACAACATCATAGAAAACCGAAAGCATCGCACAAATATCCAAGTCTTGGGGTTCTGGAACCCATGCACTTTCTCACTGTCACACCCTGCCTTCAACAGTGGACTGCCAGTGGAGAGCTCGAGGTCAAGGGATATGTTTTAATAAACTATTTTAGTAGTGGGTCCTGTCAGCCACTTTGGCAACAAGCTATGGCATTGTCCCATATTTCTTTATATTTTATTTCACCCTTTTCTATGATTTTCTATCATTTTATTCCTATTTTGGCAATCCATGAAACTTCCACACATGTGCAGATAGAGTGGAGCCACTCCAAGTGCAGTGACAGTTGTATGAGTGGGAATGAAATGAGCTTGTTTCCCAGCAGAGTTGACTGTGCACATTACCACACAAACCCATTAATCAAAGCACAAAAGGTGATTGTTGAAGGGGAAAGCAAAGGAGGCACAGATTGTCGAGGGTGGTTTTCTATCACAGAGGAATGTGCCAGGCAGTCCATGGAGCTTCCACACATGATGCAAATAGAGTCAAGCTGCTCCAAGTGTAGTGACAGTCATATGAGTGGGGATAAAATGAGCTCGCTTTCTAACAGAGTCGACTGTGCACATTACTGCATCAAACCCATTGGACTCTGGTAGTTCCACCATGAAGTCCACACTGACGACATCACAGCAATTCTCTGGGACTGGAAGGGGGTGTAACTCACCCATGGGCTGTTGAAATTAAATCATGATACATGCTGCATACATGAGGCCATGCATGCAGCACACACATGTTACTGTGCTTACTGCGCATACATGTGGTAAACACATTCCTGAGTCATGTGACATCCTTACTATTATGTATATAAGGAGAACCTGTACTATAGTAGATATATAGTGTGTTCTTACCTCTGCTAAACCCTAGCTCTAAGACTAACTAAACCCCAGGTAGGTTATAAGAAATGTGTCATCTCTTCCTCTGTGCAGCATATGTAGTCTGCTCCAACAGGTTATGGGCCCTGCTGGGCACGTCGTGAACACGCCTTAACTGGCTGCGAACGATGTTGACTTCATTGTCTCCAAATTGTAACCTTGTGCTCTTTGTGAGCTGCATTGCGCTCCCTGCGAGCTGCATTTAAAAACCCAGGTTGACTAGGGTTAACCACTCTAAAGGAGTGTTTTTGCCTGAGATTATGGAACGTGTTTTCTTGAATAAGAGGACTGATTGAGCGCTTTTACCAGCTGCCACTATAACATCATGTCTTCAACTCTTGAAAAACTCATACAAACTTTCGACGGCTCTAACTACATTCAATGGGCCGACTCAATGAAGGCGTGGCTCAGGTCTCAGAGCCTCTGGCAAATAACTAGTGGGATGGAACTAAAACCACCCCTGGCACCTCCTTTGATGGCGACAAATGCTGCACTAGTAGCAGAAGCTAATGCCAAGCTCCAGACCTGGAACAATAAGAATGACCAGGTGATTGGTAGCCTAGTGCTCTGCCTGGCCCCCTCTATTTGGCAGTGTGCCAACACCAAGGACACTGCTGAGGAGGTATGGGATCTCATCCGCACCGACTATGGTGTCGATGGCCCCTCCCAAGTCTTTGCGGACTTTAGGTCTGCAATTGCAATCAAAATTCCGGCTGCAAATCCTGCACCAGAGATTGCCAAAATGGCTGATAAATTCGAGCGCCTTACGGCTGCCAATGTCGCCATCCCCGAATTAGTACAGGCAATGATTCTACTTGCTGCGATGCCGCGCGAGTACGATTCTCTATCTGCCACGGTCCTTAACACGACCGCTACTAGAGCCTTGACGTTTAAACATGTCAAGGACTCCATTGTCGCTGAAGCCTCACAGCGCACAGCAGTTGGAAAGCCCATTGGCCCACCTCAGGCCACCAAGCTTTCTGCTGTCAAGCGCAAAGGGGGAAACCCCAAATGGCAATCTCAGGGCAACAATGGAGAATCGTCCCGAAAGCGTGGACGACGTGGGGACAAAAAGACTAAAGAGGAAAAACCTAAAGAGAAACATTCCCACCTCACCTCACAAGCCTTTACTACTATAAATGGTAATGGCACCATCATACCGCCGATGCCGCTCATCCAGCGCATCGAGAAGCGTGAACATACTCCCACAAGGGATCCTCGCCACCGACCGCCTGCACAGGCATACACGGGCACGGCCTCTACCTCTCATTCGGTCTATACCGAATATCAGCAGGCTCGAGACACCCTCGAGCAAATGAATGTCCCACGCAGCGCGAAAAATCTGCGACCGCTGGAAGAGCACCTAACAGTGCGAGAAGGTAAGAGGAGGAGGATTGAACCAGAACCAAGGATCGTAGAGGTAGAAGACGATAGCGTCTCCCTTGGATCGGAACCTGCCATTTCTGATGAAGAAGTATGGAAAGCCGTCGACGAAATGCTTGTCGATGAACCGCTTGAAACAGGTACATATGATGAAAAGTCAGTCCTTTTCCTTGCCACAAGCACAAGAATTAACATTCCACTGATCACAGCGAACTTTTCATGTGAAATTTTACCGCTACTAAATGTATCATGGAACAATTTACATCTTAATATATGTGTTACGTGTGCAAATGGAAATTGTAAGAAAGGTGCCGACTGGATCATGGATTCAGGCACATCAAAACACTTCACTGGTGAAATTAAAGATTTTGCTTCTTACGAGCCTTTACCGAGAAAGGACTCTACCCTGGTTCAAACAGCCACGGGTACTACTCATATAGTAGGGAAAGGAGCAGTCTTCATTAGACATCAGGTAGTATGTCATGGGAAGTCAGAGATGCGTGAAACGCGATTATACCCCGTCTACTACATACCCGACTGTAATGCTCGATTACTGTCAATGGGCGTCTTCTTACAAGACGGAAGTGATGTGCATGGTTCCTCCGCACACATTTCATTTTTCAAGCAAGGAAACCCAATTATGGATTGCGTCCCTCTTATGAAACGTGACACTATTTATTGGGCTCGGACTCATATATTGAGCACCAAGGGAATCAATGTCGCGACAATGTATGTTGCAGACTACTCGACTTGGCATAAGCGACTTGGACACCCATCCAAAGAGGCACTAGGGAAGATGCCTAATAGCACCATAAAATTCCCAAGGAATTTAATTATTCCTAAAGACAAAATTATATGTCCAGGGTGCGCTCAAGGGAAAATGACCTCAAAATCTTTTCCCGAATCAGATTCACATGCAGAAAGACCCTTTGAATTAATACATTCCGATCTGAAGGAACACCCAGTACTATCGTACCATAAACATAAATACTTTATTGTATTTCTGGATGACAAAATGTCACATATCTGGGTCCAATGCCTTAAAAAGAAATCTGATGCTGCTGCGGCCATCAGACAATTTCGGGCAGTGGCTTTGACACAGTATGGTGCTACAATCAAGCGCTGGCGTGTTGATCCAGGGGGGGAGTTCAAAGATTGTGAGCTACAAAATGTGCTCAAGGACTTTGGCATCAAAATAGAGATGTCTGCACCCCACGTTCCCCAACAGAATGGGTGTGCAGAGCATGCCATAAGGACAATAATGGAAAAGTTGCAAACCCTGCAATTTACTGCATGTCTACCACAATCATGGTGGGAATTTTGCATTGAACATGCAACACACCTATACAACCGAACCCTGATAAGGCGCCTGAAATGGCTGACACTGGTTGAGGACCTGACAAAGGTCTGCCCAGATCTAAACGATCTGAAGGTTTTTGGTTGTGGTGCTTACGTCTACCTACCCAAGGAGAAGCATCCAAACACATTGGCTCCTCGATCGGAGTTGATGACGTACCTTGGATTAGAAGATGGCATTAAAGCATATCATTTCATGCGACCTAGTGGCGCAATATTCATTGGTGCTACGGCACTATTTGATGAAATGTTGTTCCCATGCTGTCCCGGAGCTAAGACTCCTGCCAATACAGACCTTGGTGATTTTCCACCTCCAGAACCAGAAGATGATGACCACTCATCTGGAATGGATGGCAATGATTCTATACCGCCACAAGATCCGCCCCTTCCTCCATCATCAGAAAATGATGATGATGATGTACCAAGTGAGCAAAAGGCACATGACAATGTGACAAATGCTCCTCCTCCGCCGCCTCCAGTAACCACTGAGGACTTTCATCCAAGACGTGATGATCAACAGGAATGGCAGCAATTGCCCCGTCGATCAGGCAGGCAGAGGAACATCCCAAACCGTCCTGGCAATACCTATGGAGAGAAGCAACTCCCCTCTGACATAGAGAGAGACATTGCACGTGATCGATATTGGATAAGAGATCTGTGGGTCAAGATTCGGATCATAACTGAACATGACCACAAACTCAACAGAAAGAACCAGTTGCTGGACCGAGTTCGGCACCCCACGAGAGTGTGCCCGATTCCAATGATCAAGAACATGATCACCCAATGGGGGAACCGGACGAAGCAGGTTATATTAAAAAGATAACCAAGGAAGGAGGAGATAAGCTTATTCACTGGCTGTTATCAAAAGCAGTCAAACCATCGAGCGAAATAAGCCAAGTTCCAAACCAACTTCGCGATATTGCGCGCCTACCACGGCAGCAGCAATATGAGTGGAAACAAGCTTGTCATGAAGAATTAGAGCCTCTTCGTAAACGACAAGTCTATGACATCGTCGATCTTCCACATGATTGAAAAACGATCAAAAATACATGGGTTTTCTCCGTAAAATCGGATGGAAGAAAACGAGCCAGACTCATGGCCAAAGGCTTTTCACAAGTCGAAGGCATTGACTTTGATGAGATTTTCTCACTGGTAGTCTGCTACGAGACCGTACGCCTCATGTTTGCACTTGCATCTCTAGAGGGCATGTATATGACCAGCCTAGATGTAAAAACCGCATTTTTATACGGCAAACTAGATGGGGAGATCTATATGGATCAACCTGAGGGTTTCAGACTCATGGGAAAAGAGCGCAAAGTAATGCGCTTACGCTGAGCATTGTATGGCCTTAAACAAGCCTCACTTGCATGGTGGAAAGAGCTAGAGGCATTTATGTGCACCATTGGGTTCGTGCGCGCCAGCTCCGATGCCGGCATTTTCATACACAAGGATCCTAAGACAGGCAGCATTGTTATTGCACTTGTCTATGTTGATGATGGCTTGTTCATGGGGAAGAACAAGAAACTTGTGGATGAAAAGAAAAATGCTGGTCTAAAGCATTGGGAGTGCCGTAGTACTGAAAAAGTCATGGAATTCTTAGGCATGCACGTCACCCAGACTGCAAGCAAAGTCAAACTCGATCAAACTGAATATCTCGCCAAAGTGCTTGAGAGATTCGAGATGACAAATGCCAAAGCAACCCCCACTCCACTCCTGACTGGTTACAGACCATCGGAAAACACAGCAATGCCCAACACGATGCTTAGATCAAAATATCAGTCT
The DNA here is from genome assembly GCA_029959215.1 of Tricholoma bakamatsutake. Classification (NCBI taxonomy): domain Eukaryota; kingdom Fungi; phylum Basidiomycota; class Agaricomycetes; order Agaricales; family Tricholomataceae; genus Tricholoma; species Tricholoma bakamatsutake. Next base: position 10,041,205 of record CP114861.1, read on the forward strand.
GTGATCGGATCTTTACTGTATCTGATGCTCGGAACACGACCTGATATCGCTTATGCGGTAATCAAGATGTCGCAATTCTCGGCTAATCCTAGCCAAGAACATCTAGACAAAGCGATGTACATCATGCGCTATCTGGTGGGAACCCAGAAATATAACATTGTCTATGATGATGAGAAGTCTGAGGGGCTACAGGCCTTCACAGATTCTGATTGGGCAGCTGACACTGTCAAACGCTGATCTACAATGGGTTACTTTGCTACTCTAGTGAGTGGCATTGTGTGCTGGCAGTCCCGTTTACAAAAAACTGTAGCACTGTCATCCACAGAAGCCGAATATATGGCTCTCTCTGACACTTGTCGACAGATAGTGTGGATAGAGTCCTTATTCCAGGAACTTGGATATGTACTGAAGCACATACCAATCTGCGCTGATAATCAGGGATCCATCTTTATCGGATCAAATCCAGTTCAGGAAAGAAGGACCAAACATATAGACATTCGCTACCACTATACCCGCGAATGCATAGAAAATGACAAAGTCACAGTCGTTTTCATTCCTGGAAATGATAATCCAGCTGACATGTTCACAAAGAACCTTGGTGCTGTCTTATTCAGGAAATTTAGAGACTCTCTCAGAATTACTTTCGAGATTCAAACTTAGCTGCTTAGAGCGCTGTACAGTTTGAGGGGGGGTGTTGAAATTAAATCCTGATACATGCTGCATACATGAGGCCATGCATGCAGCACACACATGTTACTGTGCTTACTGCACATACATGTGGTAAACACATTCCTGAGTCATGTGACATCCTTACTATTATGTATATAAGGAGAACCTGTACTATAGTAGATATATAGTGTGTTCTTACCTCTGCTAAACCCTAGCTCTAAGACTAACTAAACCCCAGGTAGGTTATAAGGAACGTGTCGTCTCTTCCTCTGTGCAGCATATGTAGTCTGCTCCAACATGGGCTTGTACCAGGGAGTTTTGGTGCATAAGCAGAGATCACAGGTATGGCAGTACTGACCAATGAGTTGAGACATCTGGGGCCACCAATAATTCCATGATATGAGTTCTAATGTCTTCCAATGCCCAGGGTGGCCAGCAATGAGCAAGTTGTGGTGCTGAGAGATGAGTCATCATCGAAGCTGGGAATCATTGGGGATGTAGATGCAGTCACAGAAGTATAGGATGCCATCCTTTTCTGTCCACTCTGCTGCACAAAGCAAAGGTGTGGATACCTTTCTCAACTCTTTCTCTGCCAGAGCCACAGCATCCTCATGTAAACCACTATGGTTCACATGACAAATGTCACATAGGATACTGTGCTCCTTACCCTCCAAGGTAACACCCTCTAATGCATGGACTGTAAACAGATCAGGTTGCAACAACACAATACCTTGATTGTCATTGCTTCCATCCCTGTGGTCCAGATGATGAGAGAGGGCATCGGTCTTCCCCATGCTATGGCCCAGGCAATGATGTAGGGAGAAATCAAACCTGGAGAGGTAGAGGAACCAGCAGGCTTGGCGACAATTAAGTTTCTTGGCAGTCATGAAGTACTTGAGGTTCTTGTGGTCCATTCAAATCTTGACCTTGTATTGAGCACCCTACAGGAAATCTCACCACTCCTCCAATGCCCACATTATTGCCAGCATATTCTTGTAGTGGATCTCATAATTGCATTCCACAGCACTGAGACTCTTTGAGTAGAAGGCAATGGGGTGCCACTTCTGGTCCTCAGAAGACTGTTGGGACAACACTGCACCCATCACAAAGTCTGAACTGTCAGCTTCTACATGGAAGGGACATGAGTCATCAGCAAAGGTAAGGATTGGAGTAGAAGTGACCATCTCTTTAAGCTTCTTGGATGCCTCCTGCTGTGCATTTTCCCACCTCCATGCCTCCTTGCCAGTGAGGTCAAATAACAGGCATGCATGGTTTGAGAAATCTTTAATAAAGCACTGATAGAAATTGATGAAGCCCAGAAAAGACTGCACCTCTTTCTTGTTCGTGGGCATGGGCCAGGTCGTAACACCAGCAACTTTGATTGGGTCCATCTCCACTTGTCCATCTGAGATAATCAAGCCCAAGTATTTGATTCATGTCTTCTCAAACTCGCACTTGTCATGACAAAGGTAGAGTTTGTGCTGCTGAAGTCACTCTAGCACCAGGCATGTGATTCGACAATGTTCATCAAGGTCTCGAGTGAAGATGAGAATGTCATTGAGGTAGACACAGACAACACCTTCCAATATGAGATCATGGAAGATGTCATTCATCATGGTCTGAAAGGTGGCAGGACTATTAGTGAGACCAAAGAACATGACAAGCAGTTCAAAAAGACCATGGTTAGTTCAAAAAGCCACCTTCCACTCATCCCCTTTCTTTATCCATACATTGTTGTAACCCCAATGGACATCGAGCTTGGTGAAGTAACGTGCCCCGTGGAGTTGGCTGATGAGTTCAGATATGAGGGGTAGTGGATAACAATTCTTGACTGTGATGTCATTGAAACATTGATAGGTCTATTGCATGATGCTCTAAGGTCTGGGAGAAGATTTCTAATTGTATCGACACATTACGACAGATGCACCGAACTGCTACAAACACTACAAAAATCAATTTTGAACCATTTTCAAACTATTTCACACTACTTCACACTATTTCGAATGACTTTGAATGATTTTAAACAATTTTGCGACACTTCAAACACTTTTGAACAACTTCACACCACTTCGAATGATGTCGGCTGCAACATAGCTGTTCTGAAACCTTTTTGATACACACTGCACATCTGGAATGAGCTATTTCATTGCATATCGAGTGCCACCAGATACAAAGAGAGACGACAAAAGATCTAGGATGCGATAAGTGCAGTTTTATGTTTCAATGATATATTAAAGCAACAGGACAAGAACTTTTACTATACTAGGACAATGTACATTTCATTTATTATTATTTCTTATTTGTTTTATGTTTTACAATATCTTTATTTGCTGTGCATACTGCCTTGTGTTTTTCACATGTTATTGTTTCCTTTTTAGTGCTATTTATTCAAATTGTATATAGACTTGTATTAGTTACTTAAAAAAAAAAAGGGAACAGAGAAAAAGTTCTCTTGAGTTTTAGCCTTGCATCATATCTCTAAGTTCTGCAAAATATCATGAACTTCTTTGAACTATCGTATTTGCTGCTCAATTTATCGCACATTGCCCATTGCCTCTCAAAAAACACTTCTTATTTGCTGTGTTTGCTCCTCGTCCAACACCTTTGACTCCCTTTGAAACTACTTTGAACCTCTTCAAACTTCTTTGAACTACTTCGTGCATCTTTGAATCTATTTTAAACTCTTTTGAACAACTTCATACGCTCACACAAACTATTTGCAACATCTCATACCATTTTGCATTCCTAAACACACAACCTTGGATATCAGCGGTAATATTTAATACCAACTCACACCCTTCCTCTAGCCTGTGTGATACTTTCTAAGCCTTTTAACAGGTTTTTGTTAGGTTTTCAGATTAAGTATCATCAATGTCGATAGTCTTGACCAGTCAAAGGGATTCATCCTTCTTTTTTTTTTAACAAAGAAGAAAGGAGAGGCCATGGGCAAATTTAAAGGGCAGATATAACCAGAAGCCAAGTGTTCATTGATGAACTTGTTGAGCTGTCATTGTTCTTCAGGGGAGAGAGAATAGACCTTGCAGGAGGAGGGTGTGGCACACAGCATAATCCTATGGCTTATGGTTAGAAAGTGAATTAAAAGATTCCTTGGAGAAGACATCCTCGAAGTCATGCAGGTGAGAAAGTACCAATGATAATACTCAACCTGGAAACCCAACAAAAACCTGTTAAAAGGCTTAGGAAGTATAACACAGGCTAGAGGAAGGGTGTGAGTTGGTACTAAATATCACTGCTGATATCCAAGGTTGTGTTTAGAGATGCAAAATGGTAGGAAATGTTGCAGATAGTCTGTGGGAGCATACAAAGTTGTTTGAAAGAGTTCAAAATAGGTTTGAAGATGTGCAAAGTAGTTTGAATAAGGTTCGAAGAGGTTCAAAGTGAGTTTGAGGAAATTCAAAGATGTCAGACTAATGTCAAGGTATGTCGAGGAGCGAATATAACAAATAAGAAGTATTTGTTGAGAGGCGATAGGTGATGTGCGATAAAGTGAGGAGCGAATACAATAGTTCAAAGAAGTTAACGATATTTTGCAGAACTTAGAGATACAATGTAAGGCTAAGACTCAAGAGAATGGCTCTTAAATCAAATGATAAGGGAGAAGGTGACTTCTTCTCTATTCTTCTAAGTAGCTAGTACAAGTTTATATACATTTTGAAGAGATAGTACCAAAAAGGAAATATAACATATGGAGAACAAGGGGAATATATGCAACAATAAAGGACTTTGTAAATTGTAAAACAAATGAGAAACAATAATAATTGAAATGTACATTGTCCCAGTATAGTAAAATTCTTGTCCTATTGCTTCAATATATCATTGAAACAAAAAACTGCACTTATCGCATTCTAAATCTTTTGTTATCTCTCCTCGTGTCTGGTGGTGCTTGATATGCAACAAAATGGCTTATTCCAAATGTGGTGTGTGTCAAAAGGGTTTTGAAATAGCTATATAGTGGCCGATGTTGTTCAAAGTGGTGCAAAGTTGTTCGAAAGCATTCAAAATGTCACGAAATGGTTCAAAATGGTTTGAAGTAGTGCAAAATGGTTTGAAAATGGTTTGAAATCAATTTCATAGTGTTCATAGTAGTTCAGAGCATCTATCAACAATAATGGAAAGGGTGACTTCTTCTATGTTTCCTTCTGCTTGTCTGTCATCTTAAGTAACTAATACAAGTCTATATACAATTTGAAGAGATAGTACTTAAAAAGGAAATAAAACATGTGTAGTACACCAGGCAATATATCCAACAATGAGGACTTTGTAAATCATAAAACAAATGAGAAATGATAAATAATTGAAATGTACAGTGTCCCCATATAGTAAAAGTACTTATCTTTTGCTTCAATATATCATTGAAGCCTCTAAGCACTATTATTGCATCCTAAATCTCTCGTTGTCTCTCCTCATGTCTGGTAGTGCTTAATATGCAATGAAATGGTTTATTCCAGATGTGCAGTGCAAGTTGAAATGGTTTAGAAACAGCTATATGGCAGCCAATGTCATTCAAAGTAGTACAAAGTTGTTCGAAGTGTTGCAAAATTGTTTGAAGTCATTCTAAGTAATGCAAAGTAGTCTGAAAAGGATTCAAAGTTAATTTCATGGCATTTGTAGCAATTCAGAGCATCTATCACTGAGTCAGTGAAGGATTTGGATGCACTGTGTTGTGGAAGGCCTCTGCAAGGCACTGGAAGATGTTTGAGGTGGCATGCACCTCATGTGAAGGGTTAATAGCAGTGTAGAAAATTCAATCACCTTCTTCAATCTCCTCCACCACCTCCACATCATTGTCAGAATCAGGTGTGATATCTGGAACATCTTTCAAGTCCACATTGGCCATAGGCATTGGACCAGCACAACACTTTTGAGTGCATTGTAAGAGTACCTTTCACCCTCAATGTTCCTGTCTGCCTTCAGTGAGGCAAGTATGGCAACGAGAGGTACAATGGCTCATCATAACTTCACCTGTCACCCAGTCGACCTCAGGATTATGGTCATGAAACCATGGGTAGCCCAAAATTGCCTCCTGCTTCCACAGTTGGGTCACAGTGAAGAGAGCCCATTCACTGTGGTCCTTGTACTGGAGGACTACGTCAATAACCTCCCAAATTGCCCTGGCTTCATTTGGGGAACCATCCACATTGTAGACAGGTATGGGTCAAGCAGGTATTGAGTTGTTTTTGTTGAACCAGGTGCAAATCAATGAAAAGGCCCATGGCACCCATGTCCAGGAGAGCAGAGACACTGAGTACTTTCCCCATATCTGTAGTCTGCAGCTCGATCTTCAATTCTAGTTATTACTGGGAGGCAGTGGACACCACAACGTACTTGTATGGTAGCTTGCACTCCCAAGATTTTAATCTGGGAAGAGGAGGAACAGGTGTGAGTGGAGCAGGTGTGACTTCTATTGAGCTGAGGGATTCAGGGGGGGGGAATTGGTCATGGAGTGAAGTTCTTCCTCAAGTGGGTTGACCAGCATGGCATTGAAGCATGGTGGGCAGCAGGGGCAGACAGTTGGAGGGATTGGGGGCAAGTGTGGTCATAGTGGCATGGAGTGTAGTGTTAAAATCCACATTTATGAGTCAGTTCTCATCACAGAGAGAAGCAGCTTCATATCAAGCATCAATATTGTCATCAGCTGGGCATCCCTTCAACATCTGTGAATCTGATCCTGAACCTCTCAATTGAGACCACGACAAAATTTAACCACCACTGGTAGCCCACTCCTATATACCACCATGTCCACTAAATCCCTAAACTCATTGATATAGTCATTCACAGATCAGTGCTTGGTAATACAAGGACAACTCAAGGTGAGTTGCAGCTCATTGGCATTTGTGGAGAGGGCAGAAATGTTTTACAAACTTCTCCCTAAAGTCATCCCAAGAGGAGAAAGGGAGGGAACCAAGTTTCTGGGCTTGGTGCAAAATGTGGTCGATGTAGAGGTAGGCACACTCAGACTTCATGTATGTGAAGGCCCAACAAATTTTTGCAGTGTCATCTACATAGGAACTAATTAGGGCAAAGACTGATGTATAACTCACAGGAGTTGAGGAAAGAACATCCATGAGAGCATGCACCATTAAAGTCAGTGGGGGGGGATGGTTTAATCTGTGTGCCAGTGATATTAAGGGAGAGCATTGATGCTGTACATGGTTGGGGTTGGAATAAATGGAATATTAGGTAAGGGACTAAGCTGTAGGGTATTAATGAAGCTTTCGATACACAATTTAAGCAATTCAATTTGCACATGCAATCCAGTAATGGTGCCTTTGAGTGCTTCAATGCATTTTTGGGCATCCATGGTGCATGGTGGCACATCGAGCAGAGATAAGTGCACACTTAAGGTGGGGGTGTCAATTGCATCCTGGGCAATGTCCTGTATGTGTAGGAGGTGTTATATCCAAAGTGCACTTCAATTCTGGGCCTAGGGAGAGAGTTTTCTACTGTAAGGGCAATATCAAAGCCTCACTTAATAGTGAACTAACAGAGAAGAATCCAAAGTTAATATTATACTACATCATACAGACACTCCAGTTGCACATAACAGAGGGGAATTCAAAGAGAAAACTCTAAGGACCCATCTGTCAATGCCCAGTATATGTGATAGACCTGAAAATCAAATGGTAAGCCAAAAATAGCAAAAAGGCAGAGATAGGCAGAATATCACCTTGATGGGTAAACATCCAGAAGGGGTCCCACCTTCAAGAATAGAACTGTCAACATGTACCAACATGGAAAATGTTGCAATATAATAATAAAATAGGAATAAATCATAGAAAATCATAGAAAAGATAGAATAGGGTGAAATAAAATATTAAAAAAATATGGGATGAATGCAGAAAATTGCCCAGATGCCTGGGGCACCTTCCTTTCCCCTTACAGGCCCCTACCCATCATTTGGCCCTCTTTGAAACTACTCATGATTATCCCTGAACCAGGAATCATAAAATATCCTTTGTGCATTACCATGCCTGTGGGAGAGGAGATATGCATCATCTACCCAGGATGGTGTACCAAGAAGATGCAGTGCAGGCTTGATGATGAACAGGAAAAGGTGATGAGTAATGAAGGTAGTGACTGTGAGATGAACTCATCTTAGGCCAATGAACAGGAGGATGGACAGATGACTCAGACAGCTTGAGTATGGATGGCATGGTTGTGATAAATAGATGTGAACTGGTCAAGTGTTATCATGTGGAAAGACAGAACATAATCCAAATATTTTTCCAATGTGTGCTATGCACAATTGAAAAGCTACACCTTTCCTAACAGGCATCAGTTTGAGAGTATGTGTACCTGTCTTTTTGTAGAATTATACTAATGAACAAGTAGATTTCTTGTTGAACACATCCTTCATTGTATTTTAAGAATGGACTTTTTGTAACCCTCAGCACATTGAAATTGAAAGAGTCACTTTAATGAAAGAATATTGATTACCACAAGTATAAGGATATAGTATATACACCATATGCACCCCTCTTCCAATCTGTCCTCCATCTAGTTCCTGCCTCACCTGGTTGCAGTATCACACAGAGAAAGTCAATGACAGTCAGATGCTACTAGTGAGCATTAGTCACTGAGGATGCCAAAAAGCTTGCCTGGCACTATACCAAACTGCGATGGGAATATGAATACTGTATGCATTGTCACATCTCAAGGCTCAGAAAGCAATTCTGGCTTTTCACATTGCTATTGAAGGATTCTGGCCAATTGAGCTTACTGTCTGAGATGTCCTCCTTGTCATCAAACTTGCAATCATCCACCCATGGCTTAAACTGTGACTCAGATGGAGAGACTGAGGAATCTACAAGTGATGATTCCTGGGCAGATATTTTGGGTTCAGACTGGTGAGGAAGAACAACACTTGGATCAGATACCTCAATTGCATCTGAGCTGTGGCCCACCAATATCTCAGATATAGAAATCCCTGAGCTGGTTTCAGTTGGACATGGATCAGATTACTCAAGCTCATCAGAATACAGCAGTGATGTTGATTCAGACTTTGACAGTGATATGTTGGAGTTTTCCAATGAAGACAATATGACATCTTCATTAGGTGATGGCTGCAGGGAGGATTTTGATGTTGGGGGTTGTTGGGCTCATCTACAAAGATGGATCCATCAGCAACTTGAAGAGATGTATTCAAACCACTATGAGATGCCCCATGATGACCTCCCCCAGGGCTCATCCCAGATGCACCAACATTCTCCTAATGCTTAAGAATATCTGCCCTGACAAATTTTGTGAAGAGCTTCATGTCAACCCTTCCACCTTTGATGCCATTGTTGTCACCATCGAATTTGATCCCATGTTCCAAAATAACTCGAACAATGCACAAACTTCAGTGAAAGAGCAGTTGGCAATTACACTCTATCATTTTGGCTATGATGGCAATGCTGCAAGCCTTCAGAGTTTTGCAAATTGGGCTGCAGTTGGGAAGGGTACTGTTTTGCTTGTTACTCGACAGGTGATGACAGCAATTCTGAGGGCAGAGTTCATAGATGAGGCCATATGTTTTCCAACTGCTGAGGAGAAGGAAGCAGCAAAGAAGTGGGTCTATAAGTGCTCATGCAGGGCTTGGCATAATGGCTGGTGCTTTGTTGATGGAACATTTGTGCCACTTGTGGAATGACCATATTGGTTGGTGAGAATTATTTTCCCCGAAGAGCCAGTACTCTTTGAGCATACAAGCACATTTTCTTCTTACTATATCAACACCATGTTATTCTGACTTGACTTGAAGATTATTTTGCTCTCTAATCTATAAATCATTGATTTTACTTATGGACATACTGGAAGCACCTACAATTCAATAGCCTGGACTCAAATGTGTTTGGTGAATGAGCATGAGGATCTTATGGAAGATGGCAAATGGGTTTGGGCAGATTCGGCATATCCAGTAAGCATGTATTTTAACCCTGAACAAAACTTTTCATAAAATTCTTCTGGGACTTAGATCGATGTATGGATTGTTGCACTATACAAGAAGCCTGAAAGAGACCTTGCCAAAAATGACACTTTCAATACTCAGGTCTTAAAACTACATATTTGGTCCAAACATGCCATCAGGTTTCTCAAGGGATGTTTCCACTCACTCAAGAATCTAAATTTTAATAGCATTTGCTGCAATGTTGGAATTTATTCCCATAATGCAACTCTGAGCATGCGCAAAAACCTCAACTATGAAGGCATTTGCTGCAATATTAGATTTTTATTCCCATGACACCTCAACTCTGGTTGTGTGCTATGAATAGAATAGTCAGCATTGGCCACAACATTAGATTGGAATTTTCCCACCATATTGCACTCTGGGGAATAGCCTCATTCTATAAATAAAACTTGGAATTTGCAGCCTCCTCCTGATTCAATACTCTCAACAACTATTTTATCACATGACATGACTTTGGCTTACAGAAACATTGACCAACCTCAAAATCCTTTATTCAAAAGTCTTTTCAGCATGACTTGAATCTGCAAAATGGATCAAACAAGTCCACCAGCAAACTGTCAAAGATTACAACTTCACAAAAAGTGATTTAGTTCTACTTCAAAATGCACAGATCAAGGAATCTCTCAACCACAAGATGTGTGTGGGATATCTCAGTCCCCTCATCATTATTGAATGAACTTATGGAGGAGCCTACATTTTTTGTGAACTCAATGGATTAGTACTACATTGGCCCATTGCCACTTTCTGACTTCTTTCCTACTTCACTCAAAAATCCATTCCACTTCCCCTGAACTCCCTCAACATCAACTCAGAACATCTAAAGCACTTCAAAATTTTTTGGAAATTGATGAAAACATTTACAAACACTTCCCAGACCCTGAAACTGATTAGTATTTTCTTTTGTTCATTTTCTGACATGAGATTTATAATTTCATTTCCTTCTAGTGTATAACACAAGTCATGATATTACCATATAGTGTGGTTGCACAAAGCTCCAAAAAGGTTTTTTTGGTCATGATGATTTACTGAGCCTTTCCCTTATTTTATTTTATTTTATTTTATTTTTTGTTATATATCATTGCCCTTTTCAAGTTTATAAAATTTACCTTTATGTAATAAAAAAACAAAACTACAAGAATCTCCCTACTCCTCCAACATTGCCTCCAGCACTTCTACTTCCTTCTACAAAATATCTAAATTGAGTCTTTTCTCTGCTAGTTTCACTGCAATACATTGATGATGCATTGTGTAAGAGCAACCTTAAGCCTTACTTAATAGTGAGCTAACAGAGGGAAATCCAAAGTTAATATTATACTAGATAATACAGACACCTCAGGTGCACCTAACAGAGGGGAATCCAAAGAGAAGACTTTAAGGACCTATCTGTCAATGCCCAGTATATGTGAAAGACCCAAAAATCAAATAGTAGGCTAAAAATAGAAAAGGGCAGAGAAGCTATGGAATGACATCACTTAAGTATCCAAAAGGGGTCCCACCTCTAAAAATAAAACTCTCAATATGTACAAATACAAAATTAATTATAAAATAGGGATAAAATCATAGAAAATCATAGAAAATGTGGAATGGAGTAAAACAAAATGTGAAAAATATGGGACAAATGCAGAAAATTGCTAAGACCCTTGGGGCACCTCCTAGTCCCCTTACACATTGCCCATTTTCATCTACCCCCTTGACCTCATCAACCACCTCAATCTCCTTTACCTTCGCCTTTGTTGGTCATTTCTTCTCCTTTGACCTTTTTCTCAGCAGTTTTGAGGGCCCCACTACTTGAATTTGAAGTGCTAAAACAATCCAAAAATACATTAAAGCAGTTCACCATATGTTCAGACAAACTTCATACCTGGTTTTGAGCACAAAACACATTTTTCTGTTCCAATTTTTGTCATCTTACCCTTTCAACCCCCCCTCCTTGATATCCCTTTCCAGTAGCACCCCTGCACTTCAAGGCTCTCTCCTCAATGACACACAGTGGCTAGGACTTGAACCAAGCTCAAACTGTACAGCGCTCTAAGCAGCTAAGTTTGAATCTCGAAAGTAATTCCGAGAGAGTCTCTAAATTTCCTGAATAAGACAGCGCCAAGGTTCTTTGTGAACATGTCAGCTGGATTATCATTTCCAGGAATGAAAACGACCGTGACTTTGTCATTTTCTATGCATTCGCGGGTATAGTAGTAGCGAATGTCTATATGTTTGGTCCTTCTTTCCTGAACTGGATTTGATCTGATAAAGATGGATCCCTGATTATCAGCGCAGATTGGTACGCGCTTCAGTACATATCCAAGTTCCTGGAATAAGGACTCTATCCACACTATCTGTCGACAAGTGTCGGAGAGAGCCATATATTCGGCTTCTGTGGATGACAGTGCTACAGTTTTTTGTAAACGGGACTGCCAGCACACAATGCCACTCGCTAGAGTAGCAAAGTAACCCGTTGTAGATCGGCGTTTGACAGTGTCAGCTGCCCAATCAGAATCTGTGAAGGCCTGTAGCCCCTCGGACTTCTCACCATCATAGACAATGTTATATTTCTGGGTTCCCACCAGATAGCGCATGATGTACATCGCTTTGTCTAGATGTTCTTGGCTAGGATTAGCCGAGAATTGCGACATCTTGATTACCGCATAAGCGATATCAGGTCGCGTTCTGAGCATCAGATACAATAAAGATCCAATCACAGACTGATATTTTGATCTAAGCATCGCATTGGGTGTTGCTGTGTTTTCCGATGGTTTGTAACCAGTTGGGAGTGGAGTGGGGGTCGCTTTGGCATTTGTCATCTCGAATCTCTCAAGCACTTTGGCGAGATATTCAGTTTGATCGAGTTTGACTTTGCTTGCAGTCTGGGTGACGCGCATGCCTAAGAATTCCGTGACTTTTTCAGTACTACGGCACTCCCAATGCTTTAGACAAGCATTTTTCTTTTCATCCACAAGTTTCTTGTTCTTCCCCATGAACAAGCCATCATCAACATAGACAAGTGCAATAACAATGCTGCCTGTCTTAGGATCCTTGTGTATGAAAATGCCGGCATCGGAGCTGGCGCGCACGAACCCAATGGTGCACATAAATGCCTCTAGCTCTTTCCACCATGCAAGTGAGGCTTGTTTAAGGCCATACAATGCTCGGCGTAAGCGCAATACTTTGTGCTCTTTTCCCTCGAGTCTGAAACCCTCGGGTTGATCCATATAGATCTCCTCATCTAGTTTGCCATATAAAAATGCGGTTTTTACATCTAGGCCGGTCATATACATGCCTTCTAGAGATGCAAGTGCAAACATGAGGCGTACGGTCTCATAGCGGACTACTGGTGAGAAAATCTCATCAAAGTCAATGCCTTCGACTTGTGAAAAGCCTTTGGCCACGAGTCTGGCTCGTTTTCTTCCATCTGATTTTATGGAGAAAACCCATCTATTTTTGATCATTTTTCGATCATGTGGAAGATCGACGATGTCATAGACTTGTCGCTTACGAAGAGCCTCTAATTCTTCATGACAAGCTTGTTTCCACTCATATTGCTGCTGCCGTGGTAGGCGCGCAATATCGCGAAGTTGGTTTGGAACTTGGCTTATTTCGCTCGATGGTTTGACTGCTTTTGATAACAGCCAGTGAATAAGCTTATCTCCTCCTTCCTTGGTTATCTTTTTAATATAACCTGCTTCGTCCGGTTCCCCATTGGGTGATCATGTTCTTGATCATTGGAATCGGGCACACTCTCGTGGGGTGCCGAACTCGGTCCAGCAACTGGTTCTTTCTGTTGAGTTTGTGGTCATGTTCAGTTATGATCCGAATCTTGACCCACAGATCTCTTCCAATATCGATCACGTGCAATGTCTCTCTCTATGTCAGAGGGGAGTCGCTTCTCTCCATAGGTATTGCCAGGACGGTTTGGAATGTTCCTCTGCCTGCCTGATCGACGGGGCAATTGCTGCCATTCCTGTTGATCATCACGTCTTGGACGAAAGTCCTCAGTGGTTACTGGAGGCGGCGGAGGAGGAGCATTTGTCACATTGTCATGTGCCTTTTGCTCACTTGGTACATCATCATCATCATTTTCTGATGATGGAGGAAGGGGCGGATCTTGTGGCGGTATAGAATCATTGCCATCCATTCCAGATGAGTGGTCATCATCTTCTGGTTCTAGAGGTGGAAAATCACCAAGGTCTGTATTGGCAGGAGTTTTAGCTCCGGGACAGCATGGGAACAATGTTTCATCAAATAGTGCCGTAGCACCAATGAATATTGTGCCACTAGGTCGCATGAAACAGTATGCTTTAATGCCATCTTCTAATCCAAGGTACGTCATCAACTCCGATCGAGGAGCCAATGTGTTTGGACGCTTCTCCTTGGGTAGGTAGATGTAAGCACCACAACCGAAAACCTTCAGATCATTTAGATCTGGGCGGACCTTTGTCAGGTCCTCAACTGGTGTCAGCCATTTCAGGCGCCTTATCAGGGTTCAGTTGTATAGGTGTGTTGCATGTTCAATGCAAAATTCCCACCATGATTGTGGTAGACATGTGGTAAATCGCAGGGTTTGCGACTTTTCCATTATTGTCCTTATGGCACGCTCTGCACACCCATTCTGTTGGGGAACGTGGGGTGCAGACATCTCTATTTTGATGCCAAAGTCCTTGAGCACATTTTGTAGCTCACGATCTTTGAACTCCCCCCCTGGATCAACATGCCAGCGCTTGATTGTAGTGCCATACTGTGTCAAAGCCACTGCCCGAAATTGTCTGATGGCCACAGCAGCATCAGATTTCTTTTTAAGGCATTGGACCCAGATATGTGATGTTTTGTCATCCAGAAATACAATAAAGTATTTATGTTTATGGTATGATAGTACTGGGAGTTCCTTCAGATCGGAATGTATTAATTCAAAGGGTCTTTCTGCGCGTGAATCTGATTCAGGAAAAGATTTTGAGGTCATTTTCCCTTCAGCGCACCCTGGACATATAATTTTGTCTTTAGGAATAATTAAATTCCTTGGGAATTTTATGGTGCTATTAGGCATCTTCCCTAGCGCCTCTTTGGATGGGTGTCCAAGTTGCTTATGCCAAGTCAAGTAGTCTGCGACATACATTGTTGCGACATTGATTCCCTTGGTGCTCAATATATGAGTCTGAGCCCAATAAATAGTGTCACGTTTCATAAGAGGGATGCAATCCATAATTGGGTTTCCTTGCTTGAAAAATGAAATGTGTGCGGAGGAACCACGCACATCACTTCCGTCTTGTAAGAAGACGCCCATTGAGCATTACAGTCGGGTATGTAGTAGACGGGGTATAATCACGTTTCACGTGTCTCTGACTTCCCATGACATACTACCTGATGTCTAATGAAGACTGCTCCTTTCCCTACTATATGAGTAGTACCCATGGCTGTTTGAACCAGGGTAAAGTCCTTTCTCAGTAAAGGCTCATAAGAAGCAAAATCTTTAATTTCACCAGTGAAGTGTTTTGATGCGCCTGAATCCATGATCCAGTCAGCACCTTTCTTACAATTTCCATTTGCACACATAACACATATATTAAGATGTAAATTGTTCCATGATACATTTAGTAGCGGTAAAATTTCACATGAAAAGTTCGCTGTGATCAATGGAATGTTAATTCTTGTGCTTGTGGCAGGGAAAAGGACTGACCTTTCATCATATGTACCTGTTTCAAGTGGTTCATCGACAAGCATTTCATCGACGGCTTTCCATACTTCTTCATCAGAAATGGCAGGTTCCGATCCAAGGGAGACGCTATCGTCTTCTACCTCTACGATCCTTGGTTCTGGTTCAATCCTCCTCCTCTTACCTTCTCGCACTGTTAGGTGCTCTTCCAGCGGTCGCAGATTTTTCGCGCTGCATGGGAGATTCATTTGCTTGAGGGTGTCTCGAGCCTGCTGATATTTGGTATAGACCGAATGAGAGGTAGAGGCCGCGCCCATGTATGCCTGTGCAGGCGGTCGGCGGCGAGGATCCCTTGTGGGAGTATGTTCACGCTTCTCGATGCGCTGGATGAGCGGCATCGGCGGTATGATGGTGCCATTACCATTTATAGTAGTAAAGGCTTGTGAGGCAAGGTGGGAATGTTTCTCTTTAGGTTTTTCCTCTCTAGTCTTTTTGTCCCCACGTCATCCACGCTTTCAGGATGATCCTCCATTGTTGCCTTGAGATTGCCATTTGGGGTTTCCCCCTTTGCGCTTGACAGCAGAAAGCTTGGTGGCCTGAGGTGGGCCAATGGGCTTTCCAACTGCTATGCGCCGTGAGGCTTCAGCGACAATGGAGTCCTTGACATGCTTAAACATCAAGGCTCTAGTAGTGGTCGTGTTAAGGACCGTGGCAGATAGAGAATCGTACTCGCGCGGCATCGCAGCAAGTAGAATCATTGCCTGTACTAATTAAGGGATGGCAACATTGGCAGCCGTAAGGCACTCGAATTTATCAGCCATTTTGGCAATCTCTGGCACAGGATTTGCAGCCGGAATTTTGATTGCGATTGCAGACCTAAAGTCCACAAAGACTTGGGAGGGGCCATCGACACCATAGTCGGTGTGGATGAGATCCCATACCTCCTCAGCAGTGTCCTTGGTGTTGGCACGCTGCCGAATAGAGGGGGCCAGGCGGAGCACTAGGCTACCAATCGCCTGGTCATTCTTATTGTTCCAGGTCTGGAGCTTGGCATTAGCTTCCACTACTAGTGCAGCGTTTGTCGCCATCAAAGGAGGTGCCAAGGGTGGTTTTAGTTCCATCCCGCTAGTT
The DNA here is from genome assembly GCA_029959215.1 of Tricholoma bakamatsutake. NCBI lineage: Eukaryota > Fungi > Basidiomycota > Agaricomycetes > Agaricales > Tricholomataceae > Tricholoma > Tricholoma bakamatsutake. The sequence goes on from CP114861.1 coordinate 10,057,617, forward strand.
ATTTGCCAGAGGCCCTGAGACCTGAGCCACGCCTTCATTGAGTCGGCCCATTGAATGTAGTTAGAGCCGTCGAAAGTTTGTACGAGTTTTTCAAGAGTTGAAGACATGATGTTATAGTGGCAGCTGGTAAAAGCGCTCAATCAGTCCTCTTATTCAAGAAAACACGTTCCATAATCTCAGGCAAAAACACTCCTTCAGAGTGGTTAACCCTAGTCAACCTGGGTTTTTTAAATGCAGCTCACGAAGAGCGCAAGGTTATAATTTGGAGACAATGAAGTCAACGTCGTTCGCAGCCAGTTAAGGCACATTCACGACGTGCCCATCAGGGCCCATAACCTGTTGGAGCAGACTACATACACTGCACAGAGGAAGAGACGACACGTTCCTTATAACCTACCTGGGGTTTAGTTAGTCTTAGAGCTAGGGTTTAGCAGAGGTAAGAACACTGTATATCTACTATAGTACAGGTTCTCCTTATATACATAATAGTAAGGATGTCACATGACTCAGGAATGTGTTTACCACATGTATGCGCAGTAAGCGCAGTAACATGTGTGTGCTGCATGCTTGGCCTCATGTATGCAGCATGCATCAGGATTTAATTTCAACAATCAATCACACTATGAATGAATCTGTTCACAAATCAGAAAATTCAAAGATAAATTTGTCCACTCACCAAACCTTCAAAATTAAGCAGTCTGCTGCTTGCAAACTTTGCTTGTTTCAGCTCATCCTCATCTAACTCATCCACCACCTCCTTGTCTGTGTCAAATTAGCAGAGGAACATGTTTGAGGAAAGCCAGTTGAGTCATCATCAAAGAAATCTAGTGCCCTCAGGATGATATCAAGGTCCCATAGGCCAGGTGGGACATTGGGGTCATGATCTCCAAGTTAGTTGCACCAGTTGGACACTGGGGGCATTCTCATGTATATACACATGTAGTCAAGACCTGCTCTGGGTAATCAGACCATGAAGTTTTCAATTGGGTAACACCTCCTCTGAAATGTCACTGAAACTTGAACAGAGAAAGACTCACTGGTGAGTATATCAATGACATGGTCACATTGGAGAATTCAAGTCATCTGGAATTCATGGACATGCACAATGGGCTTCTGTGCTAACTTGGCCTTGTGTCTGAAACTGGTCAAAAAGATACCATCAAAATAAAGCCAAAAAATCCCACTACATACATATGAACTTGAAGGAACAAAAGAGAAGCACTCAGAGTTTGCTCTTGGAGTGTGAAATGTGCTGAACAATGTACATGTACTAGGCCTGTAAATTGAAGTGATTAACTGCTAAGGCCTATTAGTTTGCATACTATTCAAGTCATTGTCTTTGCAAGGCTAGTGCTGACCACTAGGCTGTGGAATGCACTTTGCTTCAGTTGGAAAGATGGATTCTCACAATTGGTGGTTGTGTTTCATGTCTCACTGGTCCCTAGCTTTAAGTTGAAGGTGCATGTGATGCCACCAATTTGTATACATCTCTCTCAGTTTAGAATAAATAAAATAGGATCAGTGCAGCCATTAGGCCAAATCTTCAATTCTTCTTTGTTGGGAGGTGATCTGTGCACCTGAAGTACCCTTATCCTCCCCCACACTGACATCCCAAATATAGTAAGATGACAAATATAAGATAAGATCACTGATAATGTCCAACTCTACACATTATCAGGATGTTGTACACTATGTCCACACACTGTCATCACCTGATGGATGTGCAGATCACATCTATGGAGATGACAACACATCCTCATTCCTGCCTTGTGGTCTATCATGGGTTCACATCAGAATGGGTAGGCCTTGACCAGTAGAACATAGCAATGCTCATTTCAGGCTCCCACATTGTTGGTGATTCCCCCCTCATTGATCACATTTGCTGTTCCTTGCTCAGACAAGCATCAGCCAGCCTCAAGAATGACCCTCCCTCTTGTTCATGCACCTGCATCATGCAATGGTCCCTGAACTGGACTTGATATTGCAGCCCCTCAATAAAATTCCCAATCTTAATGATATTCTTATTTATTGCTTCTTCATACATCAACCCTTCTTGCAATGCTGCCTGTATTTCCACCTCATTGTCATTGTCATCATCATCTGACTCAGAATCACTCTCGCTACCATATTCTTCTTCTCAAACCACAACACAAACAGGGTCATCTCCTGGTAGCAAAGCTTTCTTCTCAGTGCAATCCTTAGATGGCTTCAACAAGTGATGTTTCCACACTGGAGCTGTATGCCAATGCTTCACCTAGGAAAAAAATGGAAGGAACTGGCTGAACAGCTTGCACAAGATGCTTTCAGAGTAAAAATTTGTTGACAACAAGGGCTGGACAGGTACAGACTCATTTTTTACATCTGGCCTGTAAGCATCATTCAGGGGCATCATGATAGGTATTTTTAACAATTTTACCAGGTGTGCTTGAAGTGTATCCACTACAATGGCAATTCTCAATGCCATCTGGTGTCCACCAGCAACCTGTCCAATTTTTGGTAATATGAAGGTGCCAGTTTGATGACAAGAATCCCTGCAAGCAGGTTGCATCATGGCATGTGAAAATGGTGCAGGAAGTTCTATTTTATTTATTGCCAACTTGCTTATGGGTAAGTTTTATGATTGTGCATCTGGAAGAATAGACTTACTGGCTCTTTAGAATCATTGTTGTCTTCAAGACAGGTATTTCAGGATGTGCTGAGCATGCCCACAGCTCCCAATGGCTTTGCCTCTACCTGTTTTCCCAGAGGTATGGGCATACCTCTTATAAATCATATTTGATGCAAAACTTATATATCTGCAGAACTGCCCAATTCTGAATTCCCTCAGGGCTTGGGTGTCCATAGCCTGAAATTAAGGAGTGTGCACAATAGTGGGTTTCCATCATCTTGATGATGGGCTGATGGTAGATGGCTGCACAGAAGGTACAATGGCTGTTTTTTGCTTCTTCTTCATCACTCTGATCAGATGCATCAGCAGGACAATCCAGTGATGCCTGCTTTGCACATAGCATTGGCAGTGGGAAAATCTTGATCATGATTCACTCACATTTGATATCATTTTTCTGGTGATTTTCTTTATTGGATTCGGCATCATGATGAAGGGAATGGTGGATGGGTATTAGCTCAGGTCTTGGTGTGAATGGCCTTGTGGCTTGTGCAGGAATAGTGATGGATAAGGTATTTGGTCCCCCAGGATAAGCCTGGAGTGCATTTTTACCATCTGTTGCACAGGTGGGTTGCATGTCATCATTGGGCAAACCTCCTTCAAATTCTTCAGCATCAGCTTTACCTAGTGGAGTGAACTGAATGTCGATGGCAGGGAACTCGGCATGGGCCCATTGCACATTGTATGGAGTGGTTGACAATTTACCTTGGCTCAGCCTCATCTGGACGGTGCAGTGTAAATGCCACCAGCAGAGATTAATTCTTGTTTTCTGAACCTTCCTGGCCTTACCAATCTCTGCCATGTCCTTGTCAATATGTGTGAATACTGGATTTATACCGTATTTTTCTTTGACACATGCAGCCCATTCCATAAGTGATTTCTTTCATTTTCCTTGATCAATTGATGTTGCTGTTGATAGGAGAGCATACAAGATTGGGAAGCCAGCATTGTCATATTTGGCCATCAAGCTATATAGTTCAAGGTGCTTCAAGTTTGTATTATCTCTGTTTATATTCTCTCATCTTTATACACAGCGAAGCCTGGGTGCCACTTACATGTTGCATCCATACCCACTTCAACAATCTTCCCTTGTAGTGGTGCTGCAATTTTTTTCACTCCCAATATGATATCTCAACCTTATCAGGTATGGCTTTCAGTGTGAATGCATTAACTGTCTCCATAAATTCTGCCAGGAGTATCTTGGCAGATAGTAATTGTAGATTGTCACAATGCCAGAATAGCTGACTCATGTCCATCCAAGCCCTGTGAATCTGCACTGCTGTAACACCTGTATATGCTACTTGCACCTTTGCCACTATTGCGACTAGTGTTAGCCACTCTACATGCTCCTAAATTATCTCTGTGGCACCAGGTGGCATCAAAACATTGACATAATGTACATGTTTTGCACGATGTTTAGGTCAAATAGTGATGGTTCTGTTCTCTCCAGCAGCATTGGCTCTACATGATATAATTAACCAACTATGACATGGATACCACTTCATCCCAACATTATCTCAATTTTGGATGTTTGGGTCTTCTGAATTTTTTGACTTCTTCTTATGTGCTTCATCCTGACTATATCAGAACCGAGTGCAATGACCCATCTTCTGCCTTTTATGGTCCTTTACCCTGTTGTGTGGTCAGTCTTGTACTGGAATATAGTAGGGATGTATTTACTGATGTAAATCTGTATCCCATTATCCTCTGGACTTTCTGTACTGTCATCTCCACATGTTGCTTCATGGTCACTAGTGAATCATCAGAGGCATCATAGGCTCCTTTGAAAACAAAAACTACATCACTGTGGGTTCTGAACTCAGTTCAAAGTGTGTCAAAAAGTTCTTCTCCCATGTCAAAGATCTGTTAAGTTTCCATGGTCAGTTGCTCAAATCCTTTCTTGATGGTGTTATTCATGTCAATTGGGTCAACAGAATCATCTTCATCCTTAGTACCTAGAGAATTGCAGTGGTAACCCTGGGGTATTCTGAGGCTACCCTTACCCCTACCCTCCAAAACCCCTTACCCCTTGAAAGGGTCAGGGTTTTGAGGGGTATGGGTAAGGGTATAGATGTAAGGGCAACCTCAAAGCCTCACTTAGGAGTGAGCTGACAGAGAGGAATCCAAAGTTAATATTACATTACATAATACAGACACTTTAGGCACACCTAACAGAGGGGAATCCAAAGAGAAAACTCTAAGGACCCATCTGTTGATGCCCAGTATATGTGATAGAGCCAAAAATCAAATAGTAAGCTAAAAATAGCAAAAAGGTGGAAATAGGTGGATCAAGCTGTGGGATGATGTCACCTTGATGGGTAAACATCTAGAAGGGGTCTGCTTCTAAAAATAGAACTGTTAACATGTACCAACATGGAAAAAACCAAAATATAATAATAAAATAGGAATAAATCATAGAAAATTATAGAAAAGGGAGAATAGGGTGAAAGAAAATATATAAAAATATGGGATGAAGGCAGAAATTTGTTCAGACACCTAGGGTGCCTTCCTTTCCCCTTACATCACTCCCCTTCTATGATGCATTGCCTTGATGCATTCAAAACTGTATTCACCCAAAGTCGGATGCTTGAATGCACTGAGGTGCAGAGGAATGTTGCCAGTGGAACTCTCTGACCAGTCGTGGGGCATTCACATCAGACTCTGCGACCCAGGAATTCTCCTCATACCCATAACCCTTCCAGTGCACCAGGTATTCAAGTTTCCCTGGATGTAAGTGACTGTCTAAAATGGACTCAACCTCGTACTGTGGTTCACTCTTGATGACTGTAGGTGGTGGAGCAGGTAGTGTCATGCATCCAGTGAATGGATCTGTGGGGGCAGGCAGTAGCTTTGCAGCATGGAAGACAGGGTGGAGTCTAAACATCGACTGTGGTAACCATAGGCAGTAGGTGTACAATCTAATGCATCTAGTAATGAGGAATGGTCCAAGAAAGCGGTGGGTGAGTTTCTTGGATGGATGTTGATAGGTCCCCAGCACAATTTGAGCACTGATATATCAGTTTTCACATTTTCAATCAACTTCAAATGCTTTGTACGGCTCCGAATATACACTTGGAACATTTTTGATGAGTCCCAAACCAATTTTGAGCAATATCACAGTAATATCGGCCTTTGAACAAGTCCGAAGAAACTTCAAAAATCTTTGAAAAACCTTGAACCTCAAAAAAAATCTATGGACACAGTATTTCCTATTTGAATGATCTTCGGATGCATGCTGGACAGATGGAACACTATTTTGAGTATATCAAACACATTTTGACCACATGTGCATGCATACAATCAGTGTGGAGCAGTTTCTGATGTTTTATGCAATATATAACAAGGGCAGTCCAGTTTGTGGTTTCAATGATATATTGAAACAATAGAACAAGTACTTTTGATTTACTGCGACTCTGTATGTTGATTAGGTCCACTTCACGCTTTAAAGTCTGGAGAAGTATTCCCACTCATATCGACACATTACGACACAGACTCCGAATCGCTAATGAATGCCACAAAATCAACTTCGAATCATTTTCAAACTATTTCGCACTATTTCGGATGACTTTGAACTATTTCGAACACTTTTGAATGATTTTGTGACACTTCGAACAATTTCACAGCACTTCAAACAACTTTGGCCACCATATAGTTGTCTTAAAACACTTTCAATACACGATGCTCAATCAGAGTAAGCTATTTAGTCGCATATTGAGCACTACCAGACATGAGGAGAGATTACAAGAGAGTTAGAATGCAATAAGTGTGTTTTTGTGTTTCATTGATATATTGAAGTACTTTTACTATATGGGAACACTATATGTTTCATCATTTATTATTTCTCATTTGTTTCATGATCCACAAGTCCTCATTGTTTGATATATTTGCCTCATGTTTTACACATGTTCTTATTTCCTTTTTAGTACTATCTCTTTATTTTGTATATAGACTTGTATTAGTTAGTTAGAACAGACAATATAGCAATAGGGAACAGCACAAGTTACCCTCACACTTATCATCTGACTTAAGAGCCATTCTCTTGAGTCTTAGTTTATGTTGTATCTCTAAGTTCTGCGAAATATTGCGAACTTCTTTGAAACTATCATATTTGCTCCTCATTTTATCGCATCTCACCTATCGCCTTTCGACAAACACTACACATTCGCTAAACTCATTCTTCGATATCCTTCAAACCTATTTCGAACTTCTTCGAACCTCTTCAAACTTCTTTGAGCCTACTTCGAACTATTTCGCACATCTTTGAACCTCTTTCAAACTCTTTCAAACACCTTCATATGCCTATACAGACTATTCACCACAGCCCTTACCATTTTGCATTACTAAACATTACATTTTGGTCTCAGCAGTGATATTTAGTACCACCTTGCACCCTTCCTCTGACTCATGTTATACCATCTGAAGCCATTTAGTAGGTTTTGTTTGGGTTTCCAGGTTGAGTATCATCAACATTTTATTTATCATCATTTCTTATTTGTTTTATGACTTGTTCTTTATTGCTGTGCATATTGCCTCATGTTCTACACATGTTGTACTTCCTTTTTAGTACCATCCCTTCAAAATGTATATAAACTTGTACTAGTTACTAAAACAAACAAGCAATTGTCTTCCCCCCAGATCACAGTGATTTGAGAGTTCAGTTTACTCTTCTTCAGTCTGAAGTCTTGCATCTACACTAAATTTCTTCAAAAATCCTCAAAAATCCTTGCATTACACTATTTTCACTCTTGTTTCCCTCAGTTCACCTTTGCTTCACTTCTATTACTTGTCTAGTCCCTCGATCTTGCATCTGAACATATTTTCACACCCTGAATCCATCAATCTAGCCACAAAATTCTCCAAAATTCCACAAAACACATTCTTTTAGCTTCAAATTCCTTTGACAGGCAGTCCTTTTATAACTATTTGACAGTTGGTCTAATAGGTAACATCTAGAGGGCCTCGCATCCTTCCTCTGACTTGTGTTATACCATCCAAAGCCATTTAGTAGGTTTTGTTTGGGTTTCTGGGTTGAGCATTATCAATGAGTGGTGGAAATATCACTAGAGTCAAAATAGACATGATCACCAACCTGATATGTGGGTGTTGGTGAGTGGCACTGGTTGTATAAGCATGCCATGTCATCCTTCGCCTTGGCCAAAGCTGACTTGGCCTCCTCCAAGGTGTCCTTCATCCACTCTGTAAACTCATTCACTGTCTCCAAGTGCAAGGGTGCTTGTTGAGGCCATGCATGGGTGTTGCCCTGTATCGAGAAAGAAGGAAGTTTGTTGGGTGGAAGAGTGGACATGATTGCTGTATCCAAACTCAGCCATGGGGAGGAGATCTTCCCAATTATTCTGTCACTTATTGACGAAGATGCAGATGTACTGCTCCAAGTCCTGGTTGACTCACTCTGTCTGTCCATCTGTCTGTGGATGGTAGGTGATCGAGGCAAGGAGTTTGATCCCCAGCAGGCAGTACAGTTTTCAGGTTAACTCTGCAATGAATTGTGGACCTCAGTCACAGAGAAATGTGACATGCAGTCCATGGAGCTTCCATACATTGCACAAGTAGAGTCGAGCCACTCCAAGTGCAGTGACAGTCATATGTATGAGTGGGGATAAAATGAGCTCACTTCCTAGCAGAGTCAACTGTACACATTACTGCATCAAACTCATTGGACTCTGGTAGTTCCACCATGAAGTCCACACTGACAATGTCCCAATGATTTTCTGGGACTGGAAGGGGGTGTAACTTGCCCATGGGTTTGCATCGTAGAGCTTGGTGCATAAGCAGAGATTACAGGTATGGCAGTACTAACCAATGAGTCAAGACATCTGAGGCCACCAATAATTCTGTGATATGAGCTCCAGTGTCTTCCAATGTCCAGGGTGACTGGCAATGAGGGAGTCATGGTGCTGAGTGATAAGTCATTGTCGCAGCTGGGGGTCATTAGGGATGTACATGCAGTTGTGGAAGTACAGGATGTTATCCTTTTCTGCCCACTCTGTTGCACAAAGCAAAGCCATGGATCCCTTCCTCAGCTCCTTCATTGCCAGAGCCACAGCATTCTCATGTAAACTGCTACAATTTGCATGATGAATGTTATGTAGGATACTGCACTCCTCATCCTCCAAGGCAATGCCTTCTAGTGCATGGACTGTGAACAGATCAGGTTGCAACAACACAATACCTTGATTGTCATTGCTTCCATCCCTGTGATCCAGACAGTGAAAGAGGGCATCAGTCTTCCCCATGCTGCATTTTGGGCAATGATGGAGGGAAAAGTCGAACCTGGAGAGATAAAGGGACCAGCAGGCTTGGCAACGATTAAGTTTCTTGGTGGTCATGAAGTGCTCAAGGTTCTTGTGGTCCACCCATATCTCGACCTTGTGTTGAGCACCCTCCAGGAAATGTTGCCACTCCTCCAATGCCTGCATTATTACCAGCATCTCCTTGTTGTGGATCTTGTAATTGCATTCCACAGCAGTTAGACTCTTCGAGTGGAAGGTGATGGGGTGCCACTTCTGGTCCTTGGGAGATTGTTGGGACAGTACTGCACACGTTGCAAAGTCTGAACTGTCAGCTTCTACATGGAAGGAACATGAGTTATCAGCAAAGGTGAGGATTTGAGTGGAAGTGACCATCTCTTTGAGCTTCTTGAATGCTTCCTGCTGTGCATTCTCCCACTTCCATTCCTCCTTGCAAGTGAGGTCAAATAGTAAGTGCACATGGGGGAAAAAATCTTTTATAAAGCACTGATAGAAATCAATGAAGCCCAGAAAAGATTGCACCTCTTTCTTGTTTATGGGTGTGGGCCAGGTTGTAACACCAGCAACCTTGATCGGGTCCATCTCTACCTGTCCATCCAAGATAATCAGGCCCAAGTACTCAATTTGTGTCTTCTCAAACTCACACTTGTCATGATGAAGGTACAGTTTGTGCTGCCAAAGTTGTTTTAGTACTAGGCATGTGATTTGACGATGTTCATCGAGGTCCCGAGTGAAGATGAGGAAGTCATCAAGGTAGACACAGACAATGCCTTCCAGTATGAGATCATGAAAGATGTCATTCATCATGGTCTGAAAGGTGGCAGGACTATTAGTGAGACCGAAGAACATGACAAGCAGTTTAAAAAGATTATGGTTTGTGTGGAAAGCCATCTTTCACTTATCCCCTTTCTTTATCCATATATTGTTGTAACCCCAATGAAAGTAAAGCTTGGTAAAGTAACATGCTCCACAGTGTTGGTTGATGAGTTTGGATATGAGGGGTAGTGGATAACAATTTTTGACTGTGATGTCATTGAGGCATTGATAGTCTTGAACCAGTCAAAGAAATTCATCCTTCTTCTTGACAAAGAAGAAGAGTGAGGCCATGGGCAATTTTGAAGGGCAGATACAACCTGAAGCCAAGTGTTTATTGATGAACTTGTCGAGTTGTCATTGTTCTTCATAGGAGAGGATAGACCTTGCAGAAAGAGGATGTGGCACCTGGCATGAGTTCAATTGCATGATCCCACCACTTATGGTTAGAAAGTGAGTTGAAGGATTCCTTGGAGAAGACATCCTTGAAGTCATGCAGGTGAGAGAGCATGGAGTCCGCAAAAGATTTGGGTGCACTATTCTTATGGAAGGCCTCCATGAGGCACTGGAAGATGTTCAAGGTGGCATGCACCTCATCTGAAGGGTTAACATCAGTGTAGAAAATTTGGTTACCTTCCTTGATCTCCTCCACCTCCTCTTCATTATCATCCAAGTCAGGCACAAGATCTGGGATGTTCTCCAAGTCCACATCGGCCACAGGCATTGGACCAGCACAACCTTTTTGAGTGCACTGTAAGAGGACCTTTTGCCCTCAATGTTCCTGTCTGCCTTCAGTGAAGCAAGTATGACAACAAGAGGAACAATTACTCATCACAGCTTCACCTGTCACCCAATCAACCTCATGATTATGGTCACAAAGCCACAGGTAGCCCAAAATTGCCTTCTGCTTCCCCAGCTGGGTCACTATGAAGAAAGCCCATTCACTATGATCCTAGTACTAGAGGAAATTGCCCCAGCTTCATTTGGGGAGCTGTCCACATTGTAGACAGGTGTGGGTCGAGATAGTGAGTGGGTATTAAGTTGTTTTTGTTGAACCAGGTGTGAATCAATGAAAAGGCCCTTGGCACCTGAGTCCAAAAGAGCAGAGACACTGAGTACTTGCCCCATATCCATGGTCTGCAGCTTGACCTTCAGTTCTAGGGATTGTTGGAAGGGGGTGGACACCACAATGTACTTGCGTGGTAGCTTACGCTTCCAAGATTTTAGTCTGGGTAGAGGGAGGGAAGGGGAGGAAGGAGTAGGTACATCTTTAGCCACTTCAGAGGGGTCTGGAGAAGGAACAGTCATAGAATAAGATTTATCCTCTAGTGAATCAACAGACAGAACTTCAAAGTAGTTATAAACAGGCAATGAGGGCATACTGATCACTCATCATGGGCAGAAAAATCCTGTTCCTCCACCTCTTCCTCTTTAACTTCCTCTTTCTCCAGGCCTTCAACATCCACCAGTGCCAACGGGTTCTGGAGGAGCTTGTCTTATCCTTCAAGCATGAGTTTATAGATGTCTTGGCAGTGGGAACAATTTTGAGCCATGTGTCTGGTTTCTCCACAGTGGTAGCAGAGGTCTAGCCTGCGAGCTTGACTATGGGCTGTGTTGACATCCATCGGAGTGGAGGAGTTAGAGCTCAATGCTGCAGATTGGCACATAGGAATGGGATTAGGATGAGGGAGTGCTCAATTAAAGATGTGGGGTGCATGGGTGGTGGTAGGAGTGCAGAGGGCCACAGTAAATGCTGCATTTGTGAGTTGGTTCTTGTCGCAGAGAAAAGCAGCCTTATACTAGGCATTTATATTATTGTCTGCTGAGCATTCTTCCAACATCTGTGCAATCTGGTCTTAAATTTCCTGATTAAGACCTCTATGAAACTTTACCACCATGGGCAACCCACTCCCATACCTTGCCATGTCCACCAAGTCTCGAAATTCATCGATGTAGTCATCCACAGATCGATGCACTTGGTAGCAGGAAGTAGATTTAAGGCATGTTACCCCTGGTTGGCACTCATTGAGGGGGCAGAAGTGTCATATGAACTCATCACAAAAGTCCCCCCAGGTGGAAAATGGAAGGGATCTATGCTCCTTGGTTTGGCATAATATACAGTTGATGTAGAGATAGGCATGCTCAGATTTCATGCACATGAGAGCCCAATAAATTTTAGCAGCATCATCCACAAATTGGTTTGGGCATAGACTGATGTACGACTTGCAGGAATTGAGGAAGGCACATCCCTGGGAATGTGCACAATTGAATTTGGTGGGGGGCATGGGTTTAACACCCGCATCTTCGCTTGGGCATGCATTGGGCAGCGCGTGTGTGCTTGGCATGCTAGGGGTCAAAATGGGCAGTGTAGGGTTTGACTGGAGAATTCTAATAAAGGTTTCAATGGTAGATGTGAGTGTATCAATTTGCACATGAATTCCAGCAAAGTTGCCTTCAAGTGCATTGATGTGCTCTGGGGCATCCATGGCACAGGCAGTGGGTTGGGTGAAAAATGGTGTGCACTAAAGGTGGGAGTGTTTGGGACAGTGTGTAGGGAGTCTGTGGAGCTCTGTGAGTTGTCTTCTACTCTGTACCTGCCTATCTTAGCAGAGCATCTGAGATTTTGAGCCTTAAGAGAGAGTTTTCTACTGTAAGGGCAACCTCAAAGCCTCACTTAGGAGTGAGCTAACAGAGGGGAATCCAAAATTAATATTACACTACATAATACAGACACTTTAGGCACACCTAACAGAGAGGAATCCAAAGAGAAAACTCTAAGGACCCATCTGTCGATGCCCAGTATATGTGATAGAGTCGAAAATCAAATAGTAAGCTAAAATAGCAAAAAGGTGGAAATAGATGGATCAAGCTGTGGGATGATGTCACCTTGATGGGTAAACATCCAGAAGGGGTCCTGCTTCCAAAAATAGAACTGTCAACATGTACCAACATGGAAAAAACCAAAATATAATAATAAAATAGGAATAAATCATAGAAAATTATAGAAAAGGCAGAATAGGGTGAAATAAAATATAAAAAAATATGGGACGAATGCAGAAAATTGCCCAGATGCCTGGGGTGTCTTCCTTTCCCCTTAGTATGGAGGGTACACAATACCCCCAGGGTAGTGCACCAGGGTATTGTCACAAGATGACTCAAATTACTTTTACTATGAATTGTTTCAAAAAAAAGGACTTCTGGCCACTTTCTTAAGTTGGTGATGTAAGAGTGCTGTGAAGTAACTGTTATAAACCTGACTGGCACTAGGAAATGGCCAATCCTAGGAACAGAAATTCAATAGCAGCAACACTGGCATGTGCAGCTACAAGCCACAGACAGACAGTGGACAGAATTTGACACAGATTGGGAGATATGGCAGGAAACAGATATTAGAATTGTTGATTGTCAGCAAGGGCATGTTGGTATCATAGCAGTAACACATTCTCAGTTGGCAGTGATGAGGCACAGTTTGTAAACCATATAACATCAAAACATTAATCTCAGGTAAATGGAATGTATATTATCTAAATTTAGCATAATCCCTGCATAAGTCTTAATGCAAATTATCTTTATTATATGCCCCCAATCCAGAAATTCTACCTACCACCAGACCCCTCCCAAGGGTAAGGGTTGGCTCAGGGTATAAAATTCTGGACCCTCACCTACCCTCACCTACCCTGGACAAATACCCCCAGGATTTTGCATACCCCTGCCATTCACTATCGGTACCTGGGTGACCTGGCTCCTCCCTGCTTGTCTTTTGGCAAACATGGGCTCTTTCATCTCCTTTGACATTCTCCTGTGATCTCTTGTTCTTCTTTATTCTTCTTTTCTGCATTGTGTGCCCTCTGTGCTTGTTTTGTTTGATGGTCATGCTCTTGACAGTGGTCGCAAATCTTGTGTTTCCCATTGGGGAGCAGCTGCTGTTTACACCAGGCTTTGGAGCATTGTTGAGGAGGAGAATCATGGTACACTCAACAGTTGTATAGCTGGCATGTAAACATGCACAGAACTTCGAAAAAAATCATCACATAATCATTATTTGTTGTCATTTCTTATTTTGGAAATGTCAGTGTGAGGAGTAGACTTGTGACCAGCCTGTCATATGATGAGTACTACAAATGGTCAATAGACAGACTGGTCAAACTGAGTTTGAATTGGGTGGATCGAGCAAGTTTATCATGTGAAATCACATGAAAGTCACTTGTCTCTACACGTGCTCAATCACAAGACACTTGAATGCATCCAGACATGTTCCGACCTCCCAATATCAGCCTCTCATAACCTTGTGTGGGTTGTATTATGGCTTATCCTGGGCCACAGACTATACTAGCTTTGTCATTTGACATCTTGGCACAATTCAGAGCCCATGAATGGGAAGTTGAACAAGGTGCCAGCCCAAGCTACAATGCTTTCTTTTCCCAGGATTCTATCCGCTCTCATTCTGGAACTCAATCAGGCCTGAGAACTGGTCAACTGGAGAGCCTGATCACTCTACGAGAATCATGTGAACCCTCAGTCACTTATGACAGTTTTTTTGCAACATTACAGCATTCTGTTACTCAGGATCAACCTTCCCATCTCAATTCATTTGGTACTCCCTTCCGTGACCCAAACAACGAAAATCTGGATCCCTCTTGTTCCTTTCTGTGTACTCCTAAGAGCTCCATGCATCCATATCAGCCCCTCTCAAAACAAACCTTAGACAATTCCACAAATGTTGCCTTGCCAACTACCAAGTCTCAACTCTGTTCCATTTGCAGGAGTTATTTGGCTTTGGACTTCAAGCTTCCATGCATGTCACCAGAGAAAAAATTTGACATGATCCTTTCCATATTATGGCAAACATAGCACTCTCCAATCAATCTCCTTCTTCAAATTCTTGATCCCTCTCATTTGGAGCATGAGTACTATCAGAAACACATTTACGGTGAATCTGGAAAGCTCTTGCAGATCCTCAATTTCATTCTTGCACATCCACTTGGCTGTGAAAGGTTTGAACATCTACCACAAGTTCTCGATGCCATGTGTGGCATAGTCTTGCGGGAGATGGATCAACTCATAAACATGGAAGGAAGTCCCAAGAGCATCAAAGAACTCACACCTCATTACTTGTGAAACTGGACTCTCAAGAAATCGATTGCTGTGCCTACTCAAGCAAAAGCACCCTTGCTTCTTTGAATCCTTCAAGCAGCTAGCTGTACTGACCAGGCTCACGCAAAGAATAAGAAGAGGGAATCAGACACAGTAAGTATCATCAATGAACTGTTCTTCAAGTTAAAAAACAGACAAATGGAATTTACAGGCTTGTTATACCATTATCGGTCAGCTGCATAGTCAATGATCTCAACACGATCCATCATTTTCTGGGCCTATGTCTCTGTTCTTCTGGAAGAATGGCTGCTCGCGACAAGTAATCAGCGTCTTGAGCCATGTGGGCCTTTCCAAATCTTACAATACAGTTCTAACTCTTGTTGAAAAGCTTGCTGATGATTGCTTGGATGAAGCTCACATTGCCATTCAGGATCCCAATGGTTATCTTTTCAGCTATGACAACATCAACCTCTTGACATCTATTTTTGTTGAACAATAGTCACCTGTCAAAGTGCAATCTGGGACCCATGGCATTATTTACAAACTTCGAGGAGGAAACCCGGATGCACTTAGACTTGCACTGATGCTGGCATGCACGCGAACTGCACCTGATCTCTCATTCAATCATGATATCCAACTGACTCACAAACAAATCACAAACTTCATTTCTCAGTTCAAGGTCCACATTGTCCACGCTTTCAGGCATCATCCCAATTTCCAAAAGCACATGACTGATCCCAAGTTGAGGCACATTGTGAGATGGCCCCTACCACCTGGCTATCGAATGCAACAATTTCCAATCAAGATCTCCACCATCAACGAGTCTCTGATCACTGGAAATTTAGCTGTTCATCACGACGCATATATAGTGCAGCTGGGAATGACTTATGACCAGCTGTTGAACCTTGTGATTCTTATGATCAATGATCAGGCGATGCAGGCATGTAACCAAGATGCAAAAGCCCTATGCGCTGATATGGCTCCCTATCGCCCTGCACGCATACTACGGCATTTTTTGTGATTGTGCGCACCTCCTAGATGGCTTCTGCACACTTTGCGCAGCACACTTTTGCATGCCTTCATGCGCTTTTGTGCACCTTTGAACATTTAGGTGCACTTTTGTGTGCCTTTTGCATTTCTACTGCGCTTTTGGTTCCCCCATAGCTGCCCACTGTCGTGCACCCTAAATGTGGGCCATTGCACTTCAAACTGCCTCCACATGCCCCCCCCACACTCCTTATCTGCCTTTCACATTTATTGCGTGCTCCTTTTATGCTTTACCTGCAATTCACATTCTCTGCTGCACACTCATTGCACAATCCCTATCATACACACAACAATCCACCACACCAGTTGCACTGTGCATCATGGCTTCCATCTTACTGGCACATTTATTCGAGGCGCACTGCAATTCCAACACAAGCGAACTGTGCATTCTCACATAATCAAGGCACTTTGTGCCTATTTGGCATTGGACTGTGCACACTTGGGTGCTTTCACATAATCCTGGTGCTTTGGTGGTATTTGGCCTTTCACAGCATCTCCTTATAGTTCTTCTGCATTTCCAATCAGCATTGCCTTATCTGGTAACTGGCACAGGTCGATCACATCATTATTACTAAGACACAGCATGCGACACATAACACTGAAGCGGATTAATTGGGAAGAGCACATGAGACCTAGAGTGCACCAAAAATAGTGCATCGCACCGGAACAGTTGGGTATTGGGCTATAGCATGCACAAATCTTATTGGCTGAGGCAGTGGCATAGTGCAGTTGGGTTTAGATGGGCAAATGGGTGCACTTGTGGGTAGCACATGGTGCTTTCTATTTTTACATTTTATTTTACCATTTTTATCACATAAGCCATTTGTACATAGTAGGTGGACAGATAGAGAATCCAGAGGATCTTTCCCCCCCTCATAGTTCATAGTTCAGTCAGTGTCACACATAGTCTGTGCACCAGCATCCAGTCCATGCACCTTTGTAGTGTGCCCTTCATAAAGCTGCATTTGCATATCATTTGCATTCCCTCATCGTATTGTTGCATTTCATCCCTGCATTGCATCCTTCATCCTCGCTCGTGCACTCTTGCAGTGCGCCCTTCATATAGCTGTGTTTGCACACCATTTGTGCCTTTTTCTGTATAGCCACATTTTGTGCACCATTTGCGCCTTTTTCCACCCCTTGCACTTTCACTCTGTTTGCACCCCTAACCTGTGCACCTTCCTTTCAGCACATCCCAGTGCCATCTTTGTCCCACTACACCTCCCACCTTCATCGTTCTTGTTGTTGTGCACTTTTGCACTTCCATTGTGCATTTTTTCGCACTGTGCATTTTTGCCCCTTTGCATTGTGCACTTTCCCACCACTGTGCATATCTCCCCTTTAGCATGCACAACTGGTGCACACATTGGAAACCGCCATACCAACCTCTCCATAGTCTCTGCACCCCGAAGGACAATCCGAGGCCCTCTAAGCAAACTCCCCCCTCATCCCGAGCATGCCTGCAGTAGTAGGTTAAGTGTTCACCCCTTCCATTGAAACTCTGCACCAAGTACCAACAGAACACATCAGTGCAAAGGATGTCAATCCATTCACTTGAGCTCAATGTTTTCAACTTGCTATTGGCCTCTTCCACTTGTGTCTTAATCTTGTTTGGGCCTTGTTGAATGTCCACTGTGGTCATGTCAGTGCTGATGGAAGTCTCTCAAACTGGTTTGCTTATCTACAAAAAGGTCGCCTCGAAAGCTACACCCCAACTACCATTCTCTATTATCAGTGATGATGCAGATTCTTGATGGCTTAATCCTCGATGCCTGGCAGTTAAAATGTGGCTTTCCTTCATTGGCAGCTTTTGCAAAATCAGGTCCTTCACCAGAAGATTTGCTATCCATTGCCGAGAAGATTCTCCTGGATCATGCCACCCTGATTTTTCCACCCCTCGATGAGAAGAGTCAACTCACAAATTCTGCAAGGGACAAGACACACCAAAATATGCGCTTATTGATCCATGACCTCCTCTATGTCGCTGAGGTTACCCATATGATTTCTGATGGTGACTGGGGACATGTTGAGGATATCCTTGCCAACCTTGCAATGATATTCCATGGTGCCAGTTCAAAAAATTACTGCACAGAAATTCTCCATTTCCTGCACAATATGATGTATGTGTAGAAAGGAGAAGGGTTCGAGTACGTGGCATGCTTGAACATTGATGTAATCTAATGATTCCTCTTTCATACAGTGACAATGTCCAAGATAATATGATTATCACCAGAATGGGACTTCCAGGAAAAGCGATGGGCGTTGATGAGAATATGGAGCATGGAATACTCAAAAATAAGGTCTGTTCTCTTCTCACTTGATATGCCCGAGTCTGCCAACTCATTGGTCTAAAA
This sequence comes from Tricholoma bakamatsutake, assembly GCA_029959215.1. Classification (NCBI taxonomy): domain Eukaryota; kingdom Fungi; phylum Basidiomycota; class Agaricomycetes; order Agaricales; family Tricholomataceae; genus Tricholoma; species Tricholoma bakamatsutake. The sequence continues at coordinate 10,075,859 of CP114861.1, forward strand.
CTTTATTTGCAGCAAAGGGGATGCATGCAGGCTGGGACCATCTCATGAACATTTCAGCAACAGTCAACATCTTAGACCAAATCCAGAAACAAGTTGCCACTTCTCTCAAAGCATATTACAAAGGGATATCACACACCACACCTGATATGTCCGATTTAGTGTGGTGCATTGCCCGCAAAGCTCAAGAACTTCGATTGAATGAATTTCACCAAGACTGGGAGGGTAACGACTGTGTGAAGTTGACAATTGATACCCTCTCAAGCAGTGCACGACTCATGAAATCCTCGACTCTGGCAACATTCAACAAGAAACTGAGGAGCCTCTGCTCAGGCATTTTCATTGAAGAGGAGGAAAATGATCTCCCTCCATTGGATTTGGAAGTACAACATGACAATGATGTAGATAGTGAATAACCTCCGAATATACTAACTGGTATTGTTCCAGGATCTCTTCTGCGGGTTTTCGTCTGAGTCATCTCTGGAGTCAGTTTCTGCAAGGGAAATATCATAAGCATGAATCACATTGAAAATACCTTCTGCCCATGTGCACTCCCATTCAGAGGTCTGATCAAGAAGGAGAGTGACATTTCCAACAGTTTTGAGAGTACCAGTGGGTGCAACAGTAAGAAGTTTGATAGCGGAGTCATTGAGAATGGAGCAGGGATGGCAGTTGAAGTGAAGGGGGTCGCTAGTATGCACATGAAATAGCCAAGCTCACAATAGATCCTCCAGAGGTGCACATTGTACAACTGGGCGATAGGTGGTGCGCTTTCATTTTGCTGAGACGGCGACGTCTTCATGGCCAGTGTGTATGGGACCAAGGAAAAGACTTGATGGTGAGAATTCATTGCTGTCATGATTATCACAACACCAGCACCCAGTGTATTCTAGTGCTGCAAAGCAGATTCATCAGTCAACTGCAAATTATTGGGAGGATATCAAAATTGTCATACCGTCTGGACTTATATCCTTGAAGTAATCTGCAAAGCCCCATTGAAGACATTGAGTGGACCTCATCAGCCTTATCAATGCGATCCCACATTGTTCCTGTTTGGTTGGAATCTTTTTTGTCAATGTCAGGGAAAATGGTTGATTGGGGTCGCCGAGTTCATTTGCGCAAATGTCCAACATTGACGCATCAATTTCTCCAACCCAGGGTTCCACCATCATTAAAAAAAATGCAAATCTCTCACTATCATGACTGCCGCGCCCACCACGTTGAAAGAGTTCTGGAACATCTGTGCAGATTCCATACTGAATGACTCCTTCTATTCCTCATACATCTATTCCCTAAATGAAATGTCAGCAATTGGCCAGAATGATAATATGATAATCTCGCACTGTTCCTGCCCCAGACATCGCATTGAGAATGAGTGTCGCCCCATTGGAATTGGAAAAACTCAAGAATGTTTCATCAAGATACTCAGGAGACATGTCGCTGTGATAATGTTTGCATATCCCAAGCAACTGAAGTTCTGGTGGGAGATGGCTATTCAGATGATTTGATGCGTTGTTCGCTTCCAGTTTGTTGTCGTGCACGATAAGAAGTTTTGGGAGTCGCATGGGAGGGTGAAATGGCTTCAGAATGATGCAGTTGAGATTTCGAAAGTCGTTGACACTGCCAATGAGAGTGTGAATTGCATACGTGATGTTTGGTCGGTTGACTGATAGCTGTATGAGGCAGCAAGATGGGGATAAGGACAGCTTTTCGTCGACAACCTTAAGTATATGTGGTGGTAGGGTTGTGGAAAGTGCCTGCCAAGATGGTCCTTTGGGAAAATGCACTCAGACCTCAGTGAGTGATCCCCAAGCGGGTCGAAAAGCTGGAAGCCCATTCCTTTTCATTCCTGAGGTATAAATATTGTGCGCTTCATCAATGTGAACATGCTTGATTCGTTGAATGAACTTTTGATCATATAGTAGAAGTTGGGCCATTCGGGGTAAGTGGCCACGATATGTCTGGAATTGCTTGGGCTATACAATAAGATGGCGGATGGAACCTTCAGAGACTTGCTAAAATCAAGCGTGAGCATGTGCAAATTTGAACGAGCTCGCTATCAATACCTTCCAAATTGATTCCAAATGAGGTGTGTCTTCATTGACTGCTAGGCTGAGGATTCCAAAGTTTGCAAAAGTCTTGACCTTCAAAAAATCACCAATCAGCATAGTCTAGAAATCCGGTTACATACCTACATCATTTGTAGTCTTTTGAGAGGTGACACGGTAATGGTTGTGGTGCTGGGACACAACAACATCGAAATAACGATACAAAGCATCTTGCCATGGCCAGTTCCTGCGATCACCACGCTGTCACGTCCGCGGATTGACTCCAGAGATGCTTGAAGTTGGAATTCACGAGGGACGATAGCACTGCACATCACCATATACACTAGAAGGCAAGCTCGCAATAGAACACAGAGATCATCCAGACAAAGGGATTCTAAGTAGCCAGAGGGAAGTCGTTCAGGTGCAATGAGGCAGTGAGCAAAAGCGCCGGCATCCTTGTCACCAAGAGCCCTAATATCCGATAGTACACCAGGCATAGCATCAAGAGGCATGGAGTGGATTCTTAGAAAGAAATAAAATGAGTCACGGGGAGAATATTCGGTGTCCATCAGTTCCAGTTGTTGTAGACCATTTATCCTGTAGTTGCACGGCTTCATCTAGGGCTGTTGGAACGTCGGGGGTGATCCTATATTTGATATTGGGAGGTCAGAACATGTCTGGATGCGTTTGGACGCGTTCAAGTGTCTTGTGATTGAGCACGTGTAGAGACAAGTGACTTTCATGTGATTTCACGTGGTTAAACTCGCTCGATCCACCCAATTCAAACTCAGTTCGACCAGTCTGTCTATCGACCGTTTGTAATACTCGTCGTACGACAGACACGGTTACCAGTCTATGTGGGGAGGCGTGGGCCAGCTGTGCGCCTCATACCAATACATGTAATTACATAATATTAGTATACCTACGCATTTATGTGGTAATGTAAGACAAAAAAAAAGATTTTAGTTGCAATTGCTCACCATCTTGTCGCCTTATCAGTCATTTCCTCCACCGCCTTCAGTTTTACCCTCACCCGCAAGCCTGCCGATCAGTTTGGATGCCCACTTCCATTCGGGATACATCTGTCCTAAGCTTATAACCATTGTTGAAGGTGTCAGAAATTGGCAATATGTTGCTAAATTTGGATGCCTCAAGGGGGTATCCAAGAAATCTTCAGGAACCCGCGCCAGCATCGAGAACTTGTCCTTGGCGTGAATCACGCAGACGAGGTTGCATACATTGAGGCCGAGTGCTGTGCAGTTGCTTCCCTAACTGCACTGTCGATTTTAAGAAACGAAATGAAGAGCTTTCGGTTACTGATCTAGCCATCGGGCAGCTGTGTATACACTTCAGGTATACACTTACGTATCTATGGTCTTCCCGGTATCAGTGATACCAACAGCTTCATCAGTGGCTTCTCAGAATACGCAGGCATAGGCCAGATCAAAGCTTCTGCACATCCGCGATAAATGATAGACACAATTCGTCCTGGGCTGTTATATCTTCCCATTCGAGCATGTCGCCGCCTCTCAGTCAGTGACAGTCACATGGATCCGTATTCAGCCACTTTTTTTGAGTAAACACTCAGAGCTGTTTAACAACAAAACCTGTGGCTTCCAGTGGCAGTTGAACATCGTTCAGCTTAATCTCTTGTTTCTCTCGAAATCCGGGCGCGTATGTCAGTGCGTCTTCCGGACTATGTTGGATTCAACAATTTTTGGACGGTGAAATGGATTGTCATATATCTTACTGGAAACGTCTGGATGAATGCGGCTCGTGTGCGCTATTTGTTCGATCAAGAAACACACCACAAAATTGACGCCTCTGTCTGTCTACGCTAGTCAGTTCGATAGTAAACGCTGTGGTTGATGTTGCTCCAGATTCGGTGCTTTTAGGCCTCAAGACCATGCTATTTCCAGAACGAGTCCCTCACCTTTCAATCTTGAACATTTGAACGCTTATCTACCTGGGCGTCAGATTCAACTACCGCTCTTTAGATATCTACGCAGAGCTTCCCTTAAGCCCATTTGTATCTCGATATCCACATTCAACTTCTTGTAACCTGTTGTGAAGAGCAACAGACTACCATCCTTGGCTTGCTCCGTGTCCACAAGTTCTCATCAAGTTTTCTATATGCTTCATTGGACAGTTGAAATCTCCTCAACGAGGCTCGAAATGGATTCCAAATTTCACAAGTAAAACTGTTCTGGGCAATTTGGAATCACAATTACGATTATCTCTTCTAGAAGCTTGATCTTGGGTCTCAGACGATGGCAAATATCCCGGAATTCTGTTTCACCTTCCACCCCACAACTGCCTTTATGTCCTTGTTTTTACGGTTTTGCTCATGATATCCCACTCCTTGAATCTACTTCTCATGCCACTCTGCTCCAATGCTATATACATTTACAACCAACATCGTACATACACACATGCTACATCATATAAGACACGGTACAACCATTATACACAGGTGCAAGAAGCAGCAACAAAACAGCAGCGCGAAGACGATCAGCGATCGGAGAAAATAGTCCGCAGCACATCATAAAGACCAAGCGAAATGTCGATCACCGACGCGCTGGAATAACACTCCCTTCCTCCTTCGCACCGCCGTATCACCGCCACCACTCTACTCGCGATCTATAAGAACGTGAAGCCTTTCGACCGCGAAAAGTCGACTGTGTTCTTCAGTTGTTCGAGCGTCAAGAAGATCAAGATTGTCGTTGGCTGCAGACGCATCCAGGCGGGAACCCAGCCCTTGAACATAAACATTGCACCGTCGTTCTTAAGCGAAGACTTGATGACTCCGATTGTGGACTGTAAGTAACAAAAATGTAAGCGTGTTTCTGCAGATGAGAAGTAATATATTTACATTCGAACCTGGTCCTGAGGCATTCATGATTCGACTCTGATATTATCAATCGAAATCAAACACAATGGGAAGAAAAATCACGACAAATCCAACCTTCAACACGTCCGCAGGCGAACATACAGTTGTTGCCACGGTACCCTGCATCATCAAAACATATATGTCAAGATAAGACAAAGATAACGAAGGTACTTACGGCACCGAAACTGGCAGCAAAATGGCAAAATATGTTATCGTCGAAGTATCTCGTCTTGAGCAACTCTGCTTTGAAAAAGTCGTAACTATTAGGTGGAAAGATAAGCCCCAATGTAGAAAAGTGGCCATGGGAGAAGACGCACGAAGCGAGTTGACTAGCATTCATCAACACTGCACGAAAGACGTTAGGCCCCACGCCTCGGCCAAGCGAAGACAATCCTTCTTCCCGTACCATCTGAGATCAGACGTAAGCACATGGAATTGTAAGCGCTGTGACATCAATCGTGCATTCCGACATGAAGATCGGCCAAGGCACACGACCCTAAGCCAGGCACCGATCACAATTGATGACATACGTCATTGTGCCATGGGACCCTCTTGGGGTAAACGACAATGAAGTACACTCACTCTAAATAGAGCGTCAAAGCAATGCTTGTAATTGAACCGCTTTTCTGGTGGTTTGGCGAAGTCACCTTGAAGGCGGACCATGACAATTTCTGTCGCAGAGACGGATCATGAATAAGTTGCATTGAAAACTGCTAACAACATACCTCCCGGGTTTCCCACGAACCCAGCAATGCCTCCCGCTAGACAGGTATGAGATCAATGTATAGGGACCGATAAAAGGACCAACCCATGCTGCCAGCTGCAGCGAGCTTCCAAGCAGGCGCATCTTTCCCAGCACCCAACATCTTCTTGCTTTCATCATACGCCCAGAATCTACACATGGAGTACGACATTTGGCGCATCCATGTTCCTGAAATGCCATCGAAGAGGCCTCTAACGCCTAAGCGGATGTGAAGATCAGATCATGGACGGCGTAGAAATACAGCTGACCAGCAGTTCTATAAGTCTTTTGAATACTCTGTAACATTCGTTTATCTCCTGAGGCTTGTAACCGGACTTTCGTGAGATCCAGAGGACTGAAATGAGGCTGTTAGAAAGGATCAAGTCAGCAGAACGGATATGCGCACTGAGTTATTGATGCCGCTATGGTGGCTGCCAGGCCTGCAAGTAATCATAGTCCCGTAGGGTCCAACACACGAAAGAATGATAGGAAACCGACCTCCTAGCCAGAAAGGATAAGGTTTCTTAGCTTGCGATACTACAGGGGCCGACATCGGTAGAGATATAGTCGAGTCCTGAGGGGGGCAACTTGATCCTATGTGCAGGAGAGGTATATATGGCACACAAGGACTAGCTTAGATGTCGACGGGAGTATTGGTTGCGTTGAGGCCTAAAAAGCCAGTATGCAAATAAGTGAGACAAGGAGGATTTCGGATTAAGTGTCCGAAGAAGGTCACGTTAGCAAGAACAGCTGACCACACAGCTCGTGACTCCGGATGGAGTCGGGTCCTCACCCTACTTTTGCCGCTAAAGGTCGGGAAGACAAGTAGTGTAGTATCTACTTAGTAGCTATAAAAGAAATTACCAGCGAAGACACTGACCATTCTATCCATTTTCAGTCTATATACGATGTGCACGAGGTCCATCCTGGAAATTTGAAAAGCGGCGTACGCGATCCGAAAGAGGGCAGAATGGAAATTATCGACGGTCATGGGGTTCGTCACGGTATTCGCTCTTGGTCAGGTCGCGTCGGAAAGAAAATAGAGATTTTAGTCTCAGATATTGTGGCAGGTGAGGATCTTCGAGGAACTCATGCCTCACGTCGGGCATAGAGACCCAGGTACCCAAGGCCTGAGTTTGCAGCATGGTGAACGAATGAACGTGTTACATAAGCCACATATTGCTCCTCACAACAACACGGCTGCCGCATTCAACAATTGGCTAATTGGCTACCATCGACGAAGTTGTTTCGACCGTCCTATCATTCAAGAACGTTCACTGGATGGGTGGGACGAGACAACGGCTGTTCGCTCATCCATCAGGGGCTCGTATTGGACTCTCTTGTCGTCCAGGTCAAGATGCATGCGCTTCCAGAGCTATAGTTACACGTATACATTTTGCCAGACGCCCAAGTGTTTGTAACGACATTACGCTCCAACTTGCACAATTAGCTACCCGATTATTTTGCAAACTCTGCAACAAAATGCCGCCCAATCGACACCGATTCATCCAACACATTACTAGCCGGCAATACCGTTATTCTTCATCGCAGACTATCCATCACATGACTTGGGCATTTTTTTGACATTGACAGGTAGAATGCCTGTAGCACAACTCGGAGATCCATTGACTCAGACGTGTGCTTTTAATTAATATCTTTCTTGGCGTCGAAGAAACTGTTTCCGAGCCAGCTTACATTACAATTGAATGTGTTCTCTGCAAACAAACCCCTTAAAGCTGTCCGACAGGCGTCTAGCTGTAGACGCCATTGCGACATTTACCAAACGTGTGGCACATCTTACGTAAGGAGTAACCAGCTTTCAGATCAGCCGGAAACTTCGCCGAAAATTAGGACTATTTCAGGAGGGGTTTTGTACACGGCGCTTTGTTCAATATTTCGTAGTGGAGTTGGATCAACCTCCCGGATAGATCCTGGAATCAACTCCGTTGCAAAATATATGAAACTGAGGTCCGGTCAGGGTTTCACCCGAGGTACAACAACTTTCGTATACTAATTACATATCGATAGGCCCCATCAAAAATTATTCCCGCTACTTTAGTAGTGGGTTTTAGGGTGCTGTAGCATCAAATGCAAAACGAGTGCTGGATTGAAACATGTGATATTTCTGGGCCGCCCAACGGACCGCGCGATTGATCTCATGCAGTTCTCAAACCATCATGAGCACTGGTCAACCTGTTTCTGTGGTGTTCGATAGGCGTTCGCCTCGATCATATATTACTCGAGTCCTGGGCGGTGTTACACAATGTTTGTTCTGATATGTTAACAATTGCTGTTAATGCCGACTAGGGTTAATGTTCTCTGAATAACTCCCATGGGAGTTTATCACATATGTTAGTACCATATGGGGTCTGGAGTAGTTATTCACATGAGTTATTAACTGTTAATAACTAGTTTTCATTTGCTTCACTACCAATTATCTTTCTTCAGTGTTCTCTATGGCAGATGGAGCTGAAGAAACCATCACATCAGTTTCTGTGACTGGCATTGGACTGTCTGACAAGAGATCAAGCAGCCCACCTATTGATGTTGTTGCAGTCAACCTCCAAAGCCACCTGTTCAGCTGTACAGTGTAGAGAGCAAGCACAAATCAGAACCAGGAAAACAGCTCAGGTTCTGAGTTCTCAGTATTGAGAATGAGGTTATTTATAATTTGCTGTTCTGGAGCTCAAGAATGTCTCAGCTGATCAGTCATTGCATATAAAAATATGTTTTCCAATTGTTTGCCAATTGGTGCAATATAATATAAATTGGAATATATTTCATGCAGCCCACACCAGCTTCAGAATGTGAGCCTAGTCTCACACAATCAGCTGTTGATGCAGTATAAAATACAAAATGTTGTGTGCACACCACAGGTTGGTTACTACAGTGCTTTAGTTGCAAAATTTAAGGACAAAGAATTAGTGTATGATAGCTATACAGTAGCGGACAACCAAAGCCTGCTAGTTTGCTAGCAGGGCAAGAAAATTTTTTGGCCTAAAACTGACCTCAAAATTTGAACTCGCAGCCCTCAGTAATGCCTGAAAAAGGCCTCAACTTAATTTTCCCATGGATTTTGAGGGGTGGTCAAAAATTTGGACAAAATTTATACTATATATGGGCTCTGCACACCTAATTTATTGCTTGGATCATGCCTCCAGTGCCTTCATTGCACTCTCTGAGACTCCTCTGCTTGTGTACAGCCTATCCTGCAGCCTCACCTGTCAAACCTTTTCTGTAAGTGTCAATCATAAATCTCTGAATGACTTCTTCAGGGCACACATCCAAGACCTCCAGTGCATGTGTCTTAGCCTCTGCAAAGTTGTTTTTAGGGTGCTCCTGGTATCGGTACTTGCACCATCCCCAGTACTTAGAGTAGTTGTTAGATTGGTAGGCAATAAACAGATTGTTGCTTACCATTTTGATGGGATTCAGCTCCCAGTGAAACTTTGGCAAGAAAAGGCACTGATGGGCAGTACCCTTGATAAATGCCTCCAGCATTGATCCTGATTCATAAAATCTTCCTCCTGAGAGAGAAGCCAAACCATGCAACAATTTTGGCTCTCAAATGGGCACACTGGTGCACACTTTGCCTTCAAGCATGAGACATTGAACCTGCATTCTTCAAGAACTGCCTGCAAGCCTTTCTGCTGCCCAGTTGATGTTGTCATCTTCTGTGGCTGTCCCTGGAAGTGCAGGTCAGGATTTGGTTGAGGAATTGTGGTATCATGTTGCTTGCATTGCTTTCTGCTATCAGATTTATTCATTTCAAAAGCCTTGAGTGCATCAGGTTGTAAAGAAGCATGGGCAGAGGACTAGTCAAAAATGAACAGCACTTCACAGTCAGGATGAGCAGACTTGAAGATCTCAATGGCATATTTTATCTGATCCATAAGTTGTTTGGTGTCCCACCACAGATCTCCATTTGTCCCTGGATAAATTGTTGTTTGGGTGTCCCAGATGATTTGTCCACTCTCATCCAAGAGCACAAGTTGCCCATCTTCTTCATTAACAAAATTTGACACATGGATTAACCTGCCTCAGCCTTTTTTCTGAAGAGGCTGCTTGCCCTCTCACAACCAAAGACTTCACACCCCATTATTTGCATGAAAACAGCACACATCATGGTACTGAATTATAACTCAATGCTGTCCTTCATGAAGCTCTGGCATGATTTTCTTTAATTCTGGTCCCTTGTGTCTTGCCATAAAAGCTTCAAACTGAACGATTGCTGGCAAGAAAACCTTATTTGATATTTCATGATGTCATTGTATTTGACCATCCATATAAACTCCTTTTCACACAACAGTTCGACACCACCCAAGTTTGATCAACCACTGACAAGCAGCATGCTCACTGATTCTCTTCACAAGATTGATATTCAATTCAGGAAATATTGTTCTATTGAGTGCATATCAGAGTTGACAGAGTGTGACATCCCCTGTTTTCTGTGAGGTGAGCCAGTCTCATGTTCATATCTTGAATTGCTCATCATAAAGCTCACAATCTTGAATTTTAAACCTACCATGCTTCTCGATTGGAAATGCTTCAAAAAGCTGGTAATGTCTTGCAAGCATGTGAACTTTTTGGGCAAACCAATTGCACTCCCCCTCATGCCATTGTTGTGTAATCTCAAGACTTGCCTGAGTTTGGGAAATGCCTTTGAGGTGCAGTAGCAAAATTTGAGATGATGAGGAGCTGGTTTAGTTGGGACAAGGGTAACGTCTTGCTATTTTTTTGGAGGTGATCTTTGATCTGCTTTTGCAGATTAGTCCAGTCCTAAACATGACTCTTCAGACCTTGCACACACTCATCGAGCTCGGCTTCCAAATCCTCAAGCTTCTCATTGTTGATTCATCTACCAAAGATTCAAGGTCACTTTTTTCAGGCTTAGCATCCATCTCATCGACATCTGCAAGCCCCAAAGCAGCCTGAGCTTCGTCATTTGTTAACGGATCTGAGAGCACAGATGATGATCTTGTTCTCAATGGCCTGGCTATCTGAGCATCAGTTAATGTTAATGATGGTGGCTGCACAATCAGCTGATCTTGCATTGACACTGGCAGATCTGCTTTCATTTGGCCCCACAACTCTTGTTGAATATGAAGGGGCCTTGAACCTGAATCCTGTCAGATATCCCTAACCTCAGAAAGCTCTTGCATGCTGCCACTGGATCTGCTCTGATTTAGACATGACATCTGGACCTTTCTGATATGTCTTGGGTCTTTCTGGTTGCATTATCAGTAGCTAGATAAGCAAAAACAATTGTGAGTCCATGCTTTTCTTCTCTTGCTTTCTCTTGTTTTTCTTGTCCTTCAGTCTCTCAAGAAGCCAATCCAGATAAGATCCAATCCAGATAAGATGGGTCATCAACCTCGATGTTAGGGTGACACCCACTTACCTGCTAGCTCGACTGTGCAGGTTCTCTCTACAAGAAGGAGACGGGATCTGCATGCATGATGGGGGTTTTGATGGTTTTAATTGGAGGGGTTATTAGTAGATGAGTTGGTTGAGAAAGGCTTTTTGCACCACAAGTATCGATAGAATACCTAAGAGAACACAACTGGGGTCCTCTAGGTGTGTATTTACAGTTTATATACTATGTTACACATATTGTATAATGTTGCTACCAACATGCTTGTACATGCACATACATATTGATGTGTGCAAAATAAAATTCTCATGCTAACAAAGTGTAGCATTCTTTAGCATAGGGTAACATAATTTGATGTAATAAAATAAAATTTTATTATGTAATGGGGCTGTTTCCTAACATTACCCCCTTTTATGCCTCAAATTCCAAATGAGGAAATATTGTATCTGTCCCCTCCATGAAATTTTGGTGAGGCCAGAAATTCATCCCCTCATATACCATTCTTGCAATGCGATGCGGACCATTTGGATTAAGTTTAAAGAATTGGGCAATTGCATTACATGCTCGTTTACAATTCTTTTCAGGTTCCCATGAGTTATTTTCATTGGTGTAGTTCTTCCACTTTATCAAGAACTCCAATATTTCATCAAAGACATGAGTCTACAATTTCTTCAACTATATATTCTGGAGCACCTTATACCATTATTGGAGGTTGCAAAGTAGTTTGTTGACCAGGAATAGTGGGAAGGTGGTAAGGGTGTAGGTGGGAAACATTAATCTCAAGATCAATCTTAAATGATTGAGGTAATTTTAGCACTACTACATTGGGCAAAATTACTTTTGAAATTGTGTATGGGCCAACTTGTTTCTCCATCAATTTCCTTGAAGGTCATGGAATATTTAGATCCTTGGTACTTAGCCATACCAAGTCACCAACATTGTACTCTGGAGGAACAGCTTGAGTATGATCCATGTGTCGCATCATATCATCACATGGTTTCATCAATGCTGCCTCTGCTTCTTCCTGTACCTTTTACATCTTAGATACAAAGTCTTCTACTGACTGTACCTTGATTTCCTTTTGGGGGTCTATTCCCATATGGGGATAATAACCATAATTACTAAAGAAGGGTGACAGGTGAGTAGCCAAATGGAATTTATTATTGTGAGAAAATTTGGCAATTGCCAGCCATTTGGGCCAGTCAGTTTGTTGGTAGTTGACAAATATGTGTAGGTACTGCTCCAACTCCTGATTCATTTTCTCTGTCTGCCCATCAGTTTGTGGGTAATATGCCATAGATAATTTGGTTTGAATCTCAAATATATTGTTTAATTGTCACATGAACATGGAAGCAAATTGGGTTCCATGATGGGAGATAATGGTAGCAGGTAATCCATGTAACTGCCATACCTGATTTAGATAGAGGCATGCCAAGCCTAATGATGAGGTTTGTGTAGTAGTAGGAATAATATGGACTTCCTTTGTGAAGCAGTCGCATACTACAAATATTGCATCGTATCCTTGAGCTTCAAGTAATCTTGTGATAAAGTCCACAGATATATCTCACCATGGCACTTTAGGTATAGGGTTCAACATTCATTTCCCTGTGGGTTTTTCTGGAAATTCCTTTCACCTCATGCACATGTCACATCCATCCACATACCCCAACACATATTTTGAAATTCTGGGCTACCAATAATTTATCATCACTAATTCCAATGTCTTCCATCTTTCTGTGTTATGGAATGGGGGGAATTCTTTTGTTTCTATTCTCTTCTACGAGCGCACTCTCACGTTATTATTTCCAGACATCTTATCTATGTATGACAGCACCTACTTACTATTGTCTTTGTTATCTTCATTTCTCTCACTATTGTGATAGTCTACGAACGCTCTCACACTATTGTCTCTTTCTATTGTTCTTACTTTTCTGTGCACAACTCTGTGTAGTATTTAAGCAGTAATGCAATGACCAGTCAAGCTCAGCTTGACCTGGTCTCTTTTACACTCTTACAATCTTAGCAATCTAAGTCATTCTCAAACCGTTGCTTACAAGCTTCGGTGATCTAGGACTCTTTATTGAAGGTTGACGCTTACGAGCCTCAGCTCGTTTCACAAACTAAGAGCTTTGACTCTAACAAAAGGTCAAGCTGATTCGAACTCTGCTGACTAACCTCAGTCTAGGCAGCACATACACTACAACAGAATTCTTATGAGAACCACCCGACCTTATCCCACCTGACAAAGAAGAAACATGGCAGCTCCATCCACTCCCACTGTCCCCACTGCACCTACTGCCCCTACCACTTGTCCCGCTGAAATCAAAATGAGGGTGCCAACTGACTACTCCGGGGATAGAGCAAAGACCATGCTCTTCCTCCTCGAATGCGGGGCCTACATCGACGCAAATGCAGCCGCATTCCCAGACGATTGACATAAGATTTTGTTTATGCTCTCCTACATGAACGGAGGAACAGCAGGACTATGGAAGCAGGCATATCTGGAGAAGAGGTACATCGAGTCAAAACCCTGGGATACGTTTCAGAAGTTCATAGCAAAAGTATGTGCAGCGTTCTCCCCAATTGACGATGCAGGGAATGCGTGCACCCAACTCCAGGCGCTCTCACAGGGAGGAAGGGGAGTGGACGAGTATATCGCATAGTTCAAAACGCTCGCCTACCGCATGAAGATCAAGGAAGATGCTGCTCTTATTGAGTACTTTGTTGATGGACTCAACAATTGAGTCCTCGACAAGGTCTTTGGCATGGAAAACCCACCCAACATGATTGAGGGATGGTATACCCACACAGCCAGGGCAGAAGGGCATTTGAGGTGAGCAAAAGCAATCAAGGAAAGAACTTACAGTAAGGTGAGAGGAGGAGGAGGAGGAGCAAGCGGCTCTTTCAAAGACCCTAATGCCATGGACATAGACACAACATGCCTCTCTTATGCAGAGAGGCTCGAACATATTAAAAAAGGGAAGTGCTTCATCTGTCACAAGTCGGGGCACAGAGCGAACGATCACAAGGGAGGAAAGGAACCTCCCACAAAGGACACGAAAGAAGAGAAGAAAGTTGAGATGAAGAAGACACCGCACGACCACTACACCAAGATCCGCGCACTTATCAACGAGTTGGAAGAAAAGGAAAAAGAGGAGATGCTAGATCTTATGGTGGTGGAGGGTTTTTAAAATGGTGGCCCACATCGGCAGTGGAGCCCACCAGACTAGTTGTCTCGACTGTAATGATAGCGCAAGTGAGCCACCAATCAATGTGCCTTCCAGTTTATTATTTGCTAGGAGACAAGAAAGCCGAAATCCCTGCTCTGATTGACTCAGGGGTGGGCGAAACGTTCATCGATCACCGAGTAGTTGAGAAACTCGGACCGAAGAAGATCCCACTCATCAGGAAGATCCTCGCCAAAAACGTCGATGGGACCCTCAACAAAAATGGGACCATCTCACATTATGTTTATGTCAACATGGAAATCGGAGGAAAAGAAGAGAAGATTAGAATGCTGATAACGGGGCTAGGAAAGGAAAGGATGATCCTGGGGTACATGTGGCTCTGAGGATGCAACCCCATCATTGACTGGGAAAGGGGGACTCTTACTGACAGGCAGACCGAAAGGTCCCTTATGGGGAAGATCTGAACCATGATTGAGCAAACATGAACTATGATTGGTAAGCAAAGTCCCACTATAGATGACAAGGGGCCGATTGTACCGAGAGTAACGTTGAGCCTGACTCTCGGGAGGCTACCTATAAGGAGTGCTGGGGAGACCTTCAGGGAAACCCACCTCACCGCCGCTGAGCACGTGAAGAGTAGGCTTAGGATGGTTCATCTCGCAACAGGACTTTGCACTGGAAATGGACCTGATCGTAACAGATCACAACTGGCAACGGACATGGAAATAGACACCTATCCCGAGATCAATCTACAGATCCCTGTATTAGATGCCACAGGCGCCAGCATACTATCTGACACTGGGGAGGATCATGATGGAATGGACACGCTATTTGCTTATGTTCGGGGAGAACCGATGATAGGAATATTTAGGGCTGAGGAGTCACCCCTCACCATCGAAAACGACTATCTACCACCGAACTACCAAAAACTGCAATGGATCTCGTGTCTCACTCAATCTCGGCTGACTGGCAGAATCGCTTACTCTAACACAACCTATATTCGAGCAAAGACCTCTGTCTCGCAGAGGCTCACTCACGAAAAGGAGAATGTTAAGGAAGCGCAGTCACTCAACGAGTTGCTTTTCGATAAATACAAGGAGTACCAGAATGTGTTTGAGAAGGCAGCATTGGAGAGATTCCCCGAGTCAAGACTGTGGGACCACGTGATCAAGCTCAAACCGGACTTCATCCCGAAAGACTGTAAGGTCTATCCTATTACCCTGGCAGAACAGAAAAAATTGGACGAATTCATCAATGATAACCTGAGGAAGGGATACATCATCCCATCCAAGTCACCCATGGCATCACCATTCTTCTTCGTAGCGAAAAAGGACTCTGATGGACTTTGGCCCTGCCAAGATTACTGGTATCTGAATGAAGGAACCATCAAGAATTCTTATCCCCTTCCACTGATTGGCGATCTACTTGATAAGCTGAAAGGGGCAAGATGGTTCATAAAATTAGACATCAGATGGGGATATCACAATGTCAGAATAAAGAAGGGAGATGAGTGGAAAGCAGCATTCAAAACCAATAAGGGGCTGTTTAAACCCAAAGTCATGTTTTTCGGCCTCTGTAACTCCCTGGCAACTTTCCAAGCAATGATGAACGATATCTTCCAGGACATGCTAAACAAGGGATGGCTGGTAATCTACATGGATGACATCCTTATCTTCTCTAAGAACAAAAAGGAACACGAAGAGAGAATGAGAAGGGTCCTGGCAAGGCTGAAAGAAAATGACCTCTACCTGAAACCCGAAAAGTCTAAATTTGATGTACAAGAAGTCGAATTTCTCAGACTAATTCTGCAGCCAAACCAGCTAGCCATGGACCCAACTAAATTGGGTGGGATCAAGGACTGGCCACCCCCAACCAATGTCAAGGGGGTCAGATCGTTCCTGGGCTTCGGAAATTTCTATCGGAGATTCATCGGCAACTTTGCCACAATCATGAAGCCACTCAATGACCTGACAAAAAAGGATCAGCCCTTTAATTGGATGAGCGAATGCCAAGGGGCATTCGACACACTAAAAAGGAAATTCTCCGAAGCACCAGTGCTGCTAATGCCTAATACCGAGAAACCATTCGTAATTGAAAGCAACGCCTCTAAATATGCGATGGGGGCTGTCCTAAAACAAATGGACACTAACGGAGACTGGCACCCTTGTGGCTACATCTCCCACTCTCTAACAGCAACCGAATGGAATTATGAGATCTATGATCGGGAGCTGCTGGGAATAATAGAAGCGCTGGAGACCTGGAGACACTACCTCCAGGGATCCGAACACCCAGCGATGATCCTATCAGATCACAAAAATCTCATGTACTTTAGGATGGCACGGAAACTGAACTGATGACAGGCTAGATGGAGCCTCTTCCTGTCTCAGTTTAACCTCCAATTAGTACATGTGCCAGGGAAAATGATGATTCAATCTGATGCCTTATCGCGACGAGGAGATCACATACCTGATGTCGATGATGATAATGATGACATCACACTATTAAAGGATGAAATCTTCGCATGAACAATTGACACCGAATTGAAGAAAGTACTGGCAGAAAGTATGATGTGCAATGACCTGCTAAAAGAAATAGTAAGGGCCATCAAAGAAGGAGGGATGCCACCGATCAAGTCAGTGGTAGAAGACTGGAGGATGGAGAATGATGGGACAGTCTTTTTTAAAGACCGATGCTACGTCCCAGATGACAGGGAATTGAGGAGGAAAATCGTGGAAAAATACCACGACAACATACTTATGGGACACCCTGGCCGATTCCAAACTCTGGAACTGGTATAGAGGGACTACTGGTGGCCGGGAATGATGATCTTCATCCGGAATTACATTGATGGCTGCACCACATGTCAACAGATGAAGGTAAACATGCATCCAACAACACCGCCGCTATCACTGATCAAGTCAGAAGCCACACGACCATTTGCACTCATCACGATGGACTTCATTACAGATCTACCTATGAGCGATGGGAGTGATACCATCATGATCATGGTAGACCATGGTCTTACTAAGGGGGTAATTTTTATCCCTTGCAACAAGACCATCGATGCGCTAGGAGCGGCAGACCTTTATCTGCACAATGTATTTAAGAGATTTGGCCTCCTGGACAAGATCATATCAGATCGCGACCCATGCTTCACCTCAAATGCATTCCAGGAACTAGGAAGGCTCCTAGCAATAAGACTAGCGATGAGCACAGCCTATCACCCACAGACCGATGGGGAAACGGAATGAGTAAATCAGGAGCTCGAAATCTATCTCTGGATCTTCTGCACAAACAAGCCCTCGCAGTGGAAAGGACACCTTACTACCACCGAGTTCACACACAATCAAAAGCACCACTCGGCGATTAAGAACACCCTGTTTTACATAATGATGGGAACACACCCTAGGGCCATTCCCACGACTTATGAGAAGATGAACATGCCAGCTACCGAGCAAAGGATAGCTGAACTAGGAAATGTATGGCGGGAAGCATTGGCAGCACACGAACTATCCCAACAGGTGATGATCGGATGAAACGGACAAGGCTTCCACCCATTCACAGTGGGAGAAAGGGTTTGGCTCAACTCTAGGAACTTGAAGTTGGGATACCCGACCAGGAAGCTCACCCCTAAGTGTGAAGGGCCACTCCCTATCACATGAGTAATCTCTTCTCATGCCTATGAGTTAAGGCTCCCTTCGCAGTGGAGAATACACCCTGTTTTCCATGCTTTCCTTCTCTCGCATTTCAAGGAGAATGAAACCCACGGACCAAATCTTCTTCCTCCACCTCCCGATCTGATCGAAGGAGAATTGGAGCACAAGATTGAGGCTATTTTGGCTCACAAAAAGATGGGCTGGAGGACTTGATTTCTGGTGAAATGGAAAGGCTACAGCATGGTGGAAAATACCTGGGAGCCTGAGGCTCATTTAAAAAATGCTGCAGAAATATTGGGTAAATACAAAACTACCCACAATCTAGTACCAACATGAGCTGACCTCTCCACTTCTACATGAATGTCACACCTGACCCCGACCCCACCAGAACTTTCGAACTGATCCTTAGTTTCATCTGCAACACTGACGACTCGCGGAATGAGGAAAGACTAATGTCTGTGACCCAAGACTGTGCACTTCTGCATGGGACGATGCAGAACCTCTTCGAAACATACTGCACCATCTCTGCCATCGAACGGGTGTTTCAATGTCTATCAGAAGAAGCGTACCATCTCGACCTGCTCCTGTTGATGAGGAGCTTAGATGAACAAGCCCTAAACTACAGGCCCGGAGAGCGGGTACCCACCCCACAGTAAATTTTTATTATAGAACTGTTGGATGATGAAGAAGACGAAGATTTCAAAACTGCACCAGAACAACCGACATCGTCACCCCTGCCAATCACCCACCTGCGCCCACATCCATCACCACCACCACCAGCATGAGTGCCCACCCCTTATCCCAGACAGATCACCCCCGAACATGCACCCACACCACCATGGATGCAGAATTCCATATGTTTCACCTGCGCACGAATTGGCCATTTCTCATCGCACTGCCCAGAGTACCAGTGCCCACACTGCCGATGGTGGTGACCTGAGCATTCCGCTCTCTTCTGCCCAAGCAACCCATTGTGTGACAACCCACCATGTCACTGCACAACTTAAATCCAAACCACTATGATCTCTAACTTAAATGTTGTTATCACTCTCAGCACCATTTTCTTTATGTTAACATTCTACATTCTTATCTGGCTCAGAATCCTCAGCTCCACACCCCTACCTCACTTAACCACAATCTTCACCGGCACTTCTGTACGATTTGTGGGGGCGGACGAGGTCGAACTACCAGCTAGAGTCTATGCCCATGACGCTCCAACTGTGACAACTTTTAGCACATTCACCATAACAACTAATAGCCAAATGGAATTTATTATTGTGAGAAAATTTGGCAATTGCCAGCCATTTGGGCCAGTCAGTTTGTTGGTAGTTGACAAATATGTGTAGGTACTGCTCCAACTCCTGATTCATTTTCTCTGTCTGCCCATCAGTTTGTGGGTAATATGCCATAGATAATTTGGTTTGAATCTCAAATATATTGTTTAATTGTCACATGAACATGGAAGCAAATTGGGTTCCATGATGGGAGATAATGGTAGCAGGTAATCCATGTAACTGCCATACCTGATTTAGATAGAGGCATGCCAAGCCTAATGATGAGGTTTGTGTAGTAGTAGGAATAATATGGACTTCCTTTGTGAAGCAGTCGCATACTACAAATATTGCATCGTATCCTTGAGCTTCAAGTAATCTTGTGATAAAGTCCACAGATATATCTCACCATGGCACTTTAGGTATAGGGTTCAACATTCATTTCCCTGTGGGTTTTTCTGGAAATTCCTTTCACCTCATGCACATGTCACATCCATCCACATACCCCAACACATATTTTGAAATTCTGGGCTACCAATAATTTATCATCACTAATTCCAATGTCTTCCATCTTTCTGTGTTATGGAATGGGGGGAATTCTTTTGTTTCTATTCTCTTCTACGAGCGCACTCTCACGTTATTATTTCCAGACATCTTATCTATGTATGACAGCACCTACTTACTATTGTCTTTGTTATCTTCGTTTCTCTCACTATTGTGATAGTCTACGAACGCTCTCACACTATTGTGATAGTCTACGAACGCTCTCACACTATTGTCTCTTCCTATTGTTCTTACTTTTCTGTGCACAACTCTGTGTAGTATTTAAGCAGTAATGCAATGACCAGTCAAGCTCAGCTTGACCTGGTCTCTTTTATGCTCTTACAATCTTAGCGATCTAAGTCATTCTCAAACCATTGCTTACAAGCTTCGGTGATCTAGGACTCTTTATTGAAGGTTGATGCTTATGAACCTCAGCTCATTTCACGAACTAAGAGCTTCGACTCTAACATCCTGGATGTCCAGCAGTTGGCATATTATAATGTAACTGAATGATCTCCCTTCATAAATCTTGATGTTTCAGTACATATATGTACTTTTCCTCTGAACAACACCAACCCTTGCTCCTCAGTCTATTTATCTCCTTTAATATTACTTTTCTTCTCTCCCTTCAGAGCTTTATGGCTTCTACTACTTCATCATCCATCTCTGAACATTTTAGACAATATTTCTGTTTCTGAGCTATCTATTAATAGATGCCCTTGATGCATAGTGCAAATGCAAAAGTATTCAGGTTTGAGTAGGGCAATATTTTTATTGTCCTCCTCTACCCCCCTTTTATAATCTGTACATCTGGACAATGCATCTGCTTTCTTCATTGAGCTTCCCACTTTGTGGACTAAGTGAAAATTAAAATGTGACAGGAATAATGCCCAATGCACTTGCCAATGGTTAAGCTTTCTAATGGACATGAAGCATTGCAAATTTTGGTGATCTGGTCAGATTTCAATCTGATGTGTGCATCCCTCCAAATAATGTCTCCATGCCTCCAATGCTCATATTATTCCCAATATCTCTTTGTCATGCACATCATAATCTCTCTCCACATCATTCAATCCTCAGGACAAATATGCAAAAGGATGCCATTCGTCATCTTCACATAGCATTGATAATACTGCTCCAGTAGCAAAGTCAGATGCATCTGATTCCACTCATAAGGGATGTGTTAAATCTACTGAGGCTAATATTGGCTCCTTCACAAACTTCCTCTTCAACTCCTCAAATGCTGTCTGCTGTTGTTCCTCCCATCTGCACACTACTCCTTTTTGCATAAGGTTGTGTAAAGGTGTGGCAATTTTGGACAAATTATGGACAAAGTGATGATAATAATTTGCAAGTCCCAAGAAGGCTTGAACCTCCTTGATATGGGTGGGCACGGGTCAATCGACAATTGCCTGTACCTTGATAGGATCCATTTTGATTCCATCAGGACTGATCATTAATCCCAAGAACTTGATCTCGCTTGCCCCAAACACACATTTTGTAAGGGCAACCTCAAAGCCTCACTTAATAGTGAGCTAACAGAGGGGAATCCAAAGTTAACATTATACTACATAATACAAACACTTCAGGTGCACCTAACAGAGGGGAATACAAAGAGAAAACTCTAAGGAACCATCTGTGGATGCCCAGTATATGTGATAGAGCTAAAAATTAAATAGTGAGCTAAAAATAGCAAAAAGGCAGAAATAGGTGGATCAAGCTGTGGGATGACATCACCTTGATGGGTAAACATCCAGAAGGGGTCCCACTTCTAATAATGGAACTGTCAACATGTACCAACATGGAAAAAAACCAAAATATAATAATAAAATAGGAACAAATCTTAGAAAATCATAGAAAAGGCAGAATAGGGTGAAATAAAATATATAAAAATATGGGATGAATGCAGAAAATTGCCCAGATGCCTGGGGTGCCTTCCTTCTTCCTTACACATTTCTCTGGTTTTACAAATAGATCATTCTCTGCCAATCATCATAGCACCTCTTGTACTATTGCTTCATGGTTTTCTTCATCCTCCATGAATATCAGAATATTGTCAATAAACATTATTACCACACCTCTGTCTATTATGTACTTGAAAATGTCGTTCATCATATTTTGGAAAGTTGGGGGCCCATTGGTTATCCCAAAAAACATGACAAGCAGCTCAAAGAGTCCTCGATGTATGGCAAATGTGGCTTTCCACTCATCTCCTTTCTTTATTCATACATTATTGTACCCCCATTGTAGATCCAGTTTTGTAAAGACCTTGGCTTTTCTCCCACCCTGTCAATTATTTCTGAGATCAATGGCAAAGGGTATGCATTCTTCACTGTCTACTCATTCAGATACCTATAATCTGTACACATTCTCTTCCTCTGATCTTTGTTTGATACAAAGAATATTGGTGATGTCTGCAGGGATTTCGAAGGTCATATGTATCCCTTGCACAATTGTTCATTTAGGAATGCATCTACTTCTTCTTGCTCTTTTGGAGATAATGGGTAAATTTTTGACTTCTTCAGCACAAATCCTGGCTTCATCTCAATGGCATGATCCCATGGCTTTCACACCAGCATTCACTCAGACTCTTTCTTCTGAAAGACTGATAAATATTTATGATAGGAATTTGGTACCCACTCCTCCACTGGTTTCTCCACCTTTGCAGTACTTTTGTCCCATGACTGTCCTCCATGAATTTCCCTAAAGGTTTGCTTCCATTCTTCCTTGTTGATCATGATTGGAACTTCCCCATTTGGCATTTCTTCATCCTCCACTTCCTCCATTGTAACAGAATACTTCCTTGGATGTTCTTTCTTTTTTCTTTTTTTCTTTTCCTTCTTTATCTTTTTCACCTTTCTCCCATACACATTACATTCTTTAGGACAATGAGTCATCTGTACTTTCCCAGTTTTCTAATCAATCTCTGGATTATGTTTACATAACCACAAATATCCAATTATGAGATTGGTCTTTCCAAGATTGCACACTTCAAATATGGCTTGTTCCTGATGATCTTGATACTTTAGTAGCATAGTCACTTCCTTAATAGTTCCTCCATGATTTATCATTCCATCAATATTATACACCATTATAGGTTGCAACAGTTTGCGTGTGCTAATACTGTTTCTGGTAATTAAGAACCAATTAATGAATAATTCTGTACCACTGCTATAGAGTAATGCCTCCACATCAATAGCTGCATATGTGTCCACTGTCTTCAATCCTACAGTCAAGGTGATTTTGGGTTCTATTTGTGCAGAGCAAATAAAGAATTTAGGGGTTTTTGGAAATAATGCCTGGGAATTTTTCTTATCACATGATTGACAACAGTTGTACTCCTCCAATGCTTGGTCATCTTTTTTTGTCACATGATTTACAACAGTTGTACTTGTCCTCTTTGTCATGTGACTGACAATAGTTGTACTAGGATTGTGTAGAAAATTCATTTTTTTTACCAACCTATTATTCACTGGTAATTTACTAGTAATTTACCAGACCCCTGTTGGGGGGTAGTAGTCACATGTCACTTGATTGTAATATATCATGATCAATTCAGCAGCAGAGAAAGGAAAAACAAAATAAGGAAGGCTCAGTTCTTATCCAGCCATAGAAAAAATCCCAGAGTATGTCCAAGGAACCCTTCTACCCCCTGAAAGCCTCAGTGTCCTTGAGATCATTTTCTTTGCAACACTTCCTATCACAGACCTTCCATGTTTACTCCATATGGATGACTCAGAACTCTTCTTAAAAAATGCAAGTGTGGTCCAAAATATTGTCACTGCATGAGCCCTACTAGGTTTACATGTTCCCAGTACTGAAGATATTGAGAGATTGAAAACCAGGGCTCTCAAGGTCAGACAAAATGGCTTCATTTCATTCCTTTATCTAGTGAGCACAATAGCAACCTTACAATTGTCATTCTGGGTGCTCGAGTTTTGGGATGCTGTCCATCAAGTCATCACTTCAAAAGCCCTCTGTAAGACAGCCATTCAATGGATATGATCACAGGGGGAGATATGGGTACTTGCTCATCTCAAGCAGTTACCATAGAAGGACACCTCAGAGCTATGAAGCAGGAAGCAGTCAGTCAATGATATCTTGCCACTATGTTCAGAGTGGTTAGCTTCAAGACATATGGACTTATTTGGGCAAATACTCGAGGATCAGTTACATTCTGAAGGTGTTACTTCATCCATTATTATGGAAACATCTGCCCTCAACAAGCTTATTGCAATATACTGACACGAAGCAGAAACCTATCGTTAAAATAAGCTGGCCTCTCATATTTGGAAACTTGGTGATACACTCAGGACACATACAAAGGTCACAGCCAGTGTCTCAGTCCATGTTGAAGGGGCCAGCACAGTATTGCCTACAGATTCAGAGCCAGGCAATCACTGGGTAATAGTTATCCTTGATATTGAGACATCATCAATTCTGTACAGCAACTCATATAAGCTCCCACCACCAATTGAGCTTTGCACTATGCTACAGTGGTAGTTAGCACATCACTGAGCTGAAGTATTCCAGTAGGCTAACCTGCCAACCTTACTACAATACAATCACTTTTCCTGCCCAATATTCAGTACCAATGCAATGGCACATGCTCTCCTCCCTACTGCATTTCCTCTTTGGATGTCCAAAGAAAGCTCACTTGACATATTCCTCCAACAATGTTTCCAGCTATCTGAACCTGGAAAGCAGATTCACCACTGTGTTGGGGATGGGTGCAGTGTTACTTTTACAAATTGAAATCTCCAACATACCTTATGGCATGCTCGCACATGCCACAAACTCCCTCAGAACCTTCGAATGCATGCTAAAGAATTGGCCACCAAGAAATCACTGGCAAAGAGAGTCTTAGATTTCAGAACTAAAGAGAGCAGTGATGATGAGAAGCAGCCTAAGAAGCATCAGGAGGACAAAGGCCAGGTGGCTGTGAAGAAGACAACAGAGGATGGGAGAACTGTGCTGACAGCTGAGTGGTTTTTAGAGGCATGAACACTGGGACAGATTGAATGTCACAAGAGGCTGGACTTCACTATATTGCTGTTGATATGCAGTGCCGGCTTGCCTACACATCTTGTATCGCAGCCTGAGTGGCAGAGAGTGTTTATGGTTGCTGATCCCACATATACACCTGCAACATGGGAGAAACTAGAGACAGAGCAGATTGTCAGCGAAGCAGAAAATGTCATGGCAAAGCAGTTGAAATACCTGTAGACATAGGAGAACCTAACAGTATTGTGTGATGATGGTACAAGAAAGGGAAGAGAAGCATTCTGAACAGTACATGTTTCAATGCCAAAGCAGAAGGTTTATCTGATGGAGTGTCATGAGGCAACATCTGACTACCACACAGGTGTTTGGATCAAAGATTTTGTCCTCAAGATCTGTGTTATTCCTATTTAAATATGTAAGTATGTGACTCACAATTAATACTTGAACCAACAGACTCTTGATGCCATTGGTCATAGCAAATTCTGTGCTGTTGTTTGTGACAGCACAGATAACACTCGTCTCTCTCAGCTATTATTGGTTGTTGATGTACCTACGGCATTGAATTTAGCAATATTGTTCATCACATCAGCAACACATTAAAGGAGATCATGAAACTTTCCTATTTTGGAAGCCCCATCAAGATTGTTCATGCTGTTATCACAAAGTTCCACTCATCCCACCCTGCAATTTCTGAGTTTAAATCAGCATGCAAAGCACTGCACACTGATCCTGGGCTTAAAGCAGTTGGAAAGACACAATTTGGGACTGTCATTTTATCTGCTATTTCTGTGCAATGATTAATTCCTGCTCTCAAAAGGGTTGTTCAGAATGGTATTTTTGATCTCAAGGTATGTTCTGGACTTGGACATGCCCAAATTATAAATCTGACATGTACCATGCTACATTAGGAATTGGCTATGAGCTTCCAACCACATATGTCACAATCAACTATGGACTTCAAATTCAAGCTTGTGCACTTAGTTGATGTTGGCATGCCAGTGGTTAAAGTGTTAACCTGCCTCAAAGCCAATGAATTGACAGCAGCAGATGTCTTTGTTTTCTGGCATGCAATGCTCCAAGTGATCAAGAATATTGTGACTAATCCCCAATGTGAGTTTCCTAATGATGTTCAACAGCAGATATTTGGTATTCTTAAGCTGACACTGCCAGATGTTTGAGGATGGGAATCTATCTAATCAGGTCTACTTAGCAGCAACATATCTCAATTCTAGTGAGTCTTGGATCTTCCATGTACATTCATCAACTCACAAATATGGTATAGCATACCTCAAGTCAGATCTATTCAAATCTGAGTCTGGTCCAACTCTCAATGCATTATCACAGTATGCTGGAATTCATCATATTGACACATTCAAGAGGGTCACTCAGGTCCTTGTCAACATTGCTGAGAAAGAGATCAAGTTTGGAGAAAAGGAGGCATTTACAATGTGGAAGAATCATGCTGGCATATTCAAGGCACAGTTTCTTGGTGAATTCAAAGCATATGTGCAGCACCAATATCCATTCAATATTCCTGTTGACAAGAAGAAAGGGGTTCTCAAGTGGTGGCAAGCACTTCTCAGTTCTGACTCAGCTGTGATACTCCCTGTATGTCTTTTATTTCTTCATCTTTTACAGCTGCATATTCACAAATTTGTCATTAATAGCACCTTGTCATTAAGATGCACTCAGTGCATGTGAACTCCATGCCAGAAGAGCACACAGTTTCAACATTCATATGGTTGACACTGGCACTCTGTTCATGGCTGTCTGTTCCTGCAATGACTGCGATGACTCAAATACAGCAGTATGACAAAATGGAAGAAAAGGTAATTGACCTCAATCTTGCATGTCCTTGTTTGCTTACAACTTCACTGAAGGCTCATCTGGATGCAAACCATAAACCATCCATCAAATTTTTAGATTTCTTCCCAAAGTCAGATAGAAAACTTGAGGAGAATCCAATTGACGATGAAGATGACAGTTGGTTAGATGAGCTGAATCTTGAGATATTTGATCCTGAATCTTCTCTTGAGGTCTCACCAGCTGTCAATTTCTCATCTCGGTGTCTTGCCACTGCCCTTGCCAATGAAACTTCAGAGGTTGCTCTTAACTGTCCAGAAGCCAGCCTTCTGACCTTGATGATGACTTCTTGATGGAGTTTTGATTTTATGTAGTGTTTTTTTTTTTCATTGGAATGGTCAAGTGAATAGATCACATGTATTTTTTACAAGTAAATTACAATAAATTACCACCCCCATTTCCGACCTTAGTAAATTACCAGCCTCGAATTTTTTATGCAACTCTAGGTTGTACTCCTTCAATGCTTGGTCATGTGATTGACTACAGTTGTACTCCTTAATTTCCTTTTTTGGTTTACTCTGGGTTTCCTCAGATACTAATACATTATAGCAATTCTGGGTCACCAATGGGGAAACCTTCACTGGAACTCTTCCACAAAATTCTTCTGCTTGTCTTTCTCCAGCTTCACTTCCTCAATTGTAGCTTCCCTAATCTTCCTCTTCTGCCTACAATTCCTAGCCATATGCCCTAGTTTCCCACAGTTAAAATATTTAGTGGGGCTCATCTCCCTGCTTGATCAATATCCATTGCATCTGC
Source organism: Tricholoma bakamatsutake (assembly GCA_029959215.1). Lineage (NCBI taxonomy): Eukaryota > Fungi > Basidiomycota > Agaricomycetes > Agaricales > Tricholomataceae > Tricholoma > Tricholoma bakamatsutake. The sequence continues at coordinate 10,103,191 of CP114861.1, forward strand.
CGATGCTGCTGACTCCTTAACAATAGGTGTCACTGCCATGGCTGGTGGCTGTGCCCCTGGAGTTTGTACCTGAAGCATCCTTCCTTTCTCACACTTTCCTCCTGATGACTTTCCAAATTTGGCATTTCTGTACATCAACTTCGACTCTGCCTGTTCCTGCTGATATGGCCAATCAAGGCACATTGCCCATGCATATGGCACATGGGGGGGTAAGATTTCCTTCAGTTCAGTGTTATTGCTGGTGGCCAATGCTGTGCCTTTGGCTGATGCCATGCCTTTGGCCAATGCTGTGTGTCTGGCTAATGCAGTATTTGCTTCCCAATACTCTATCATCTCACTAATCATCATTTTGCAGTCTGAAAACATGACCGATCAACCATACTATCTGTTGGCCTGAAACCAGCTCATGCTACCAGCTGATGATAATACTTGACCTGGAAACCAAACAAAAACCTGTTAAAAGGTCTAAGAAGTGTAACACAGGCTAGAGGAAGGATGCGAGGTGGTACTAAATATCACCATTGTTACCCAAGGATTGTGGTAAGAAATATGAAATAGTGAGAAGCGTTGCAAATAGTTTTAAGAGCATATGAAGGTTTTCAAAATGCTATGAATGAGGTTTGAAGATGTTCAAAGAAGTTCAAAATAGGTTCAAGGTAGTTCAAGAATGCTCGAGGTAGTTCAAGAATGTTTGATGTAGTTCAAGAATATTCAAGGACATTCAAGGAATTTTGGGAGAACAGAAATGGTTTTGAATGATATCAAAAATTGAATATAGCAAATTGAAAATGTTTTTAAGAGACAATATGCAATATGCAATAAGTCGAGGGACAAATACAAAAGTTCATGATATTTTGCAGAACTTAGAGATATGAGGTGAGTTCAATGGCTCTTAAGTCAGACAATAATGTAGAGGGCAACTTCTTCTCTGTTGTTCTAAGTAACTAGTACAAATCTATATACATTTTGAAGAGGTAGTACTAAAAAGGAAATATAACATGTGTATAACATGAGGCAGTATGCACAGCAATAAAGAACTTTGTAAATCATAAAACAAATGAGAAACAATAATAATTGAAAGGTACATTGTCCCAGTATAGTAAAAGTACTTATCCTATTGCTTCAATATATCATTGAAACACAAAAGTGCTATTATCACATCCTAAGGTCTTTTGTCATGTCTCCTTGTGTCCAGTAGTGCTTGATATGCAATGCAGCAGCTTGCACCAGATGTGCCATGTGTATTGAAAGGGTTTAGAATAGTCATATGGTGGCCAACTTTGTTCAAAGTTCTGCAAAGCTGTTTGAAGGCATTCAAAATAGTTTGAAGTTGATTTCATGGGGTTCACAGGGGTTGAGAGCATGTGTTGTGATGTGTCAATACATTTGGAAACCTCTTCCAGACCCTAGAGCACACAATGGACCTATCATCCTCCCCCTTACTGAAATCTTGACTGTCCCAGTCAGCCAACATACAAAATGCATGATTGTGTTGAAAAAGTTAGTGAAGTTTGAAATACCTCTCATTCTTCTTCATCACCTTCTACATCCTCCAATACTAGCTTTTATCATGTCTCTTCTCACTGAACTCAATGTCGAAATCCTTATGCAAAGTCAATGCTGAATCGTGCTGTCATGGAAGATCTTGACTTCAAAGTATGGAGGAAAGGATTCTGTGAGTGCATGGTGAGTTTTGTGGTTGGTACTTGCTTTTAGTGTTCTGTATTCATGTTTTGTAGGCAGAATATGACAAGCTTGCAGATGACTTGGCAGAGGAACACAACTTGGCTGTACAAAAGGTCATGGACAAGGTTTTCGAAGTTTTCAACTTGATAGCCTGACATGAATGGCTTTCATTAGACAGAAATCTATTATTCATGTACTTGGCTGAGGAGGTAGAGCGCAAAAGGAGGGAAGAGGAGGAACAATGAATTTAGGAGGAGCAGAAGGAGCTTTGATGAGTAAAGGATGTTGTGAAGAAGGCAAAAATTGAAGGTCAGAGAAGGGCATTGGTGGACACTCAAAATGCACCTCTTGCTGCATTTTGTGCGAAGACTGTTGGCCAAGGACCAACAAAGGATCAGCACCTTCATCATAAGGCTGATGGAGGTGCTGATGCCGATGCATGACATGACATACATCTGTCATATATTAGTGATGTATACTTACTTCCTTTAGGAAAGATACATACAAGCTCGGCATAGAGAACCTTCTGCATCCAACATTGTTTTAAAAAGTTCGCATTGTCTAACACCAACAAAACTCGATGGCATCAGGACTCTGCATACCAAATGATCTCTTGTGTCCAGATTTGGAGTTGCTGTTTCGGGCCTGATTGCAAAGAAAAAGGGTTGAAGATTGAGAGAGTTTTGTTGGACATAGTGTTACTGGTCATGGTTGGTGATCAAGATAATCATGTTTAGATGAATCATGTTTACATAATACAGGCCCTTTTCAGTCACAAAGGGGAGATATAATCAGCATTTGCTGATCTAAATGCATTTCATATGTGACCAGTAGAAATTCCTTTTTCCATCGATTTCTCTGAGCCCATGAATAAAGCCAATGTAGTCACCTGACTATGAAAAATGTTAGTACATACAAAATATATTTACATTCCCAGAATTGGCATTGGCAACAGCGACATTAATATCAGCAATGGTGATAGGTCCACTACACATTATAAGGTCTGGAAATGGATCCCACTTGTATCAACACATTACAATATGCACTGCAAATCACTATGAATGCCATGAAATCGACGTTGAATCATTTTCGCACTATTTTGCACTATTTTGGATGACTTCAAACTATTTCAAACGCTTTCAAACTATTTTGTGACACTTCAAACGACTTTGCAGCACTTCGAATGATATTGGCCACTGTATAGCTGTCCTGAAACACTTTCGATACATGCTGCACATCCAGAACAAGTTATTCTGTCACATATCGAGCACTACCAGACATGAGGAGAGAGTACAAGAGAGTTAGAATGCGATAAGTGCATTTTTGTGTTTCATTGATATATTGAAGCACAAGATAAGTACTTTTACTATATGGGAACACTATATGTTTCAGTTATTTATCATTTTTCATTTGTTTCATGATCTACAAGTCCTCATTGTTTGATATATTTGCCTCATGTTTTACACATATTCTTATCTTCTTTTTAGTACTATCTCTTCATTTTGTATATAGACTTGTATTAGTTAGTTAGAACATATAGCAATGGGGAACACAGGACAAGTTACCCTCTTGCTTATCATCAGATTTAAGAATCATTCTCTTGAGTCTTAGTTCACATCGTATCTCGTGAAGATAAGGCTCCAACTGTTTAGTTTATGTAAGTACTATAGCTTTGATCCAGAGCTTAAGAACATACAATGCAACCCCACATCCAGGGCTCATCTGCATCGTGATATTCACAAGATAAAACATCCTGAACTTCTTCAAAACTATCATATTCGCTTCTTGATTTATCGCCCATTGCCTATCGGCATTTGACAAACACCTCACATTTATTAAACCCTCTCTTTGATATACCTTGAACCTCTTCGAACTTATTCGAACTCATTCGGACTACTTCACATGACTTTGAACCTCTTCGAACCTTTTTCGAACCTCTTCACACATATTCGAACCTCTTTCGAACTATTTCGAACTTCTTCATATGCCTATAAAAACTATTCTCCACAACCCTTACTATTTCGTGTTACTAAACACAATGTTTTGGTCTCAGTGGTGATATTTAGTACCAACTTGCACCCTTCCTCTGACTTGTGTTATACCATCTGAAGCCATTTAGTAGGTTTTGTTTGGGTTTCCAGGTTGAGTATCATCATTTTGGAGCCCACCACAAGGGGTTTCTAGATCATTTCATTGTTGAACCTCTACTTTTTCCACCACTTGTTTTACCATTTAGGGGCTCAATGATCTCGCCTTTGCATTGAACTCATATTGCCTCCAACCCTCCTGAACAACCAGGAGATCTTGATCGATACAGTATCTCGACCTCGATAATATTATTTCGCATTATATCACCTTTTGCACTTATGACATTGCTACCATCTTTGACCACGAAACATATGAAACACAACATCACACAAATTTCAACCTCGTGACCTCCAAAATTTACCTCAAACATGTCGACATCCTTTATGCCAGCTCCCGGTCATTCGATATCTCCAAAATTCGATTTGAGACAATCTAAAAAACTGCAAAATTACTTCGAAGATCTTGAATTTTTGTTCATAACTTGCAGTATTACAGATAACAACTTGAAGAAGCAACACACTTGCAGATATATCGACTTCGACTCTTATGAGCTCTGGGAATTGCTTCCAGAGTACAAATCCAGCACTTTGTTCAGTGAATTTTGCATCGCAGTATTCAAGTTCTATCCCAAAATAGAAGACAAACAAAAATACAGCATTTCGGACATGGATTCACTCATTAATGAACAGCTTTGCACTAATATTTTGGATGAAAATGATTTAGGAGCTTATTACAGGTCATTCTGCAAGGTCACCAGCTTCCTTCACTCAAAATATAGACTCTTAGAACATGAACAAAGTCAAGCTTTTGCTCGAGGCTTTCAAATGGAGCTATGGACTAGAATTGTGGATCATCTCAAATTAAAGTTCCCTGATCACTATCCTGATGACCCATACATGCTGAACAACATCTATGATGCTGCGAAATTTGCTATAGCATCCTCAAATTCATACCCCATTCCCCAGCAATCGATTTTGACCTCGAATCTATCACAATCTAGCACATCAATCAACTTTGAAGATGCTTCACAGATTTTTGAACAATTTGCATCCAACTTCACATTGGTTATCACAGCCTCGAATTCGACAAGATCAGCACCCGAAGTTTCCATTTCGACCTCACTCATTGCCAACATCAGACCTCCAACTACATCGAACCAAGTATCTGACAGTATACTTCACAGCTCGAACAATTTGGATGACTTTGAAGCTCGTATTGCAGCCCTCGAACAGGAATTGGCCCTCAAAAAACAGCTAGCCCTCGAACAAGAAAATGTCGCACTTCAAAATCATCATGTTGCACCTCCTGGTCTTCATTGCATCATCCCAGCTTCATCGCCAACATCCATTCCAATTCCATCGTCATCACCTTCAGTAGTTCCTGCCCAGTCCACTCTAGACATCACACCTTCATCCTCTTTGAACTCAATCTTGCCTTTGATATCTTTGCCGCATTCGCCCCCACCATTACCCATTTTGACCTCGACTTGCTGTTCGCCACTACCAGTATTTCCGTCCTTGATCTCGTCAATCACACCATCTTCTGAATTAACATCTATTTCGATATTGCCCTCACTCTCAACACTAGATTTGCATTCAAATTCACCTTTGAAGTCTAGTATAGCACTCGAAAGTCCATTTGCATCATATACCTACAATCATTGCCTCAAAATTCGTCTACCCCTCATTGCCACCAATTTTATCACATCCATCACCCACAAATATTTCTCCAACCTCATTTTCGATGCCTCAATTCTTTGTCTGATTTTGATTCAATCAGTCACTCGACTCGATTATTATGACCATGGTTAGAACCATCGACATTGATCAAATTTGCATATTTTGTTTCTCTTTTTCGCATTCCAACCTCATTATATTTATCAAAAACATTGTACTATCCTCAACATTCTGTGCAATAGCTTCGATAGCTTTCACTTTTATTCGCCCACATATGCCTTTACTCACCTCAATCTCAACCTCAATATTTCTCAAAAATACCTTATGACTATTTTGCCTTCACCGAATCTCTCAATATCAACTTCGACTGCCTCGAAAAAGCTTGGAACATTTTTGAACCTCAACAAAAATACTTCGAAGACTTTCAAAACTTCGAAAATAAATAACTATACCTTTCCCTTATCTCTCTATTCTTTCACTACTTTTTGAAGCCCACGAGACTTTATTTCCAAATCGAAAGAATAACAATGAACAGTTTCTTTTCTACTCCTCTAACATATCCTCCAACACTTCTATCTGCCTAGACAGAATCTCCTTCTCTACCTTCATCTCAGCCAATCTAGTTGCCAGCACCTGACAATGAATGCCAGCCTCATCCAAACCCTCAGCCTCCTTGAAACCCTGTGACTCCTTCGCCTTCGATGACCTTTTTTTCTCCTTTGACACCTTTGAAGGCCCCGCTATCAGTTCAACATCTTCGAAGGGGCCCACGACCCGAATTTGATGTACTACAAAATTCAAAAACAAGTTAGCAATCGCTTCGAAACATTTTTGAATACAATTCATACCTGGCTTCGTGTGCAAATCCCACTTCGAAACAGTTTCGAATACAATTTGTACCTGGCTTCATGCATGAATCCTGCTTCATACTCCCGAACTTCTTGGCTTCACCTTTATTAAAGCCCCCTCCTTGACAGCCCCTCCCAATAGCAACCTTGCATATCTTGAGTACATTTCGTACATTTTGTGGTGCCATCCTTAATGATACAGCATGGCTGGGACTTGAATCCAGCACATCAATCACACTACGAAAGCATTAGTACCTCGAAAATTCTTCGAAAGTAAAGAAAAAGACTTACCAGGCCCTCGAAATCGAGGAGCCTGCTCAATTCAACCTGCACCCACTTCACATCCCCCATGCCCTCAATCTCTACCTCCCCATCGTCCTCCTTGTCGACCTCTACTGTTTTTTGCTTTGCCACCCACACTATGGGTAGCTACTCTTCGCCCTCATCCTTGTCCTTGTCTTTGTCACCTTTGCCAGCTTTCACTCTCTTGATTGCCCCCACCTCCACCTCGAACTTGACATTTCACTCCTGCAACTCTTCTTTCGAAATTGTCTTTGCACGAAATGCAGCAAGAGCTGTGTTTTGAGCATCTGCCAATGCTTGCCTCTGCCCCTCGATTTTCACCTTCTGCTCTGCCTCTTTCTCCTGTCAAATGCATTTCACATTCTCCTCCTTTTCTTTCCATTCCACCTCTTTAGCTAAGTCTATGAATGATAGTCCCCTGCCCCATGAAATCCATTCGCACTGAGCCATCAGTTTGAAAGGCTCAAAAACCTCTTTTACAACCTTTTGTATGGTCACGTCACATTCCTCACCTAAATCGTCCGCAAGCTCATCATATTCTGCCTATGAAACACAAATATAGTGTGCTAAACACAAGTATGAACACAAAACTCACCATTTTCTCACAAAAACCCTGCCCCCAGACTTTGAAGTCAAGATCTTCTGTGATGCCTTGCTCAGGCATCGACTTTGCATACTCGATGACTTCGACATTAAGTTCAGCGAGAAGAGACATTGTAAAAGCTAGAGTTGGATGATATAGAGATGGATGAAGAAGAACAAGAAGTGTTTTGAGCCTTGCTAAGTTTTCAACACAATTATGCATTTCACATGTGACTTCGATCAGCTGACTGGGACAGTCAGAATTTCAGTAAGGGGAAGGATGATAGGTACACTGCATACTCTAAGGTCTGGGGAAAGTTTCCAACTGTATTGACACACTATGACAGACCCTCCGAACCGCTATGAACATGATGAAATTGACTTCAAACTATTTTTGACTTATTTCACACTACTTCAAATGACTTCGCACTACTTCAAATGACTTCGCACTACTTTGAACGACTTTGCACTACTTTGAACGACTTTGCACTACTTTGAACGACTTTGCACTACTTTGAACAACTTCGAATGACTTTGAACTATTTTGCAATGCTTCAAGTGACTTTGCAGTATTTTGAAGGACATTGGCTGCCATATAACTGTCTTGAAACATTTTTTATGCATGCTGCACATTTGGAACAAATACTCATCACATATCGAGCACTACTGGACATGAGGAGAGAGTACAAGAGAGTTAGAATGCGATAAGTGCATTTTTGTGTTTCATTGATATATTGAAGTACTTTTACTATATGGGAACACTATATGTTTTATCATTTATTATTTCTCATTTGTTTCATGACCTACAAGTCCTCATTGTTTGATATATTTACCTCATGTTCTACACATGTTCTTATTTCCTTTTTAGTACTATTTCTTCATTTTGTATATAGGCTTGTATTAGTTAGTTAGAACAACAACATATATCAATGGGGAATAGCACAAGTTACCCTCACACTTATCATCTGACTTAAGAGCTGTTCTCTTGAGTCTTAGTTCACATCGTATCTCTAAGTTCTGTGAAATATTGTGAACTTCTTCAAAAATATTGTATTTGCTTCTCGTTTTATTGCATATTGCCTATCGCCTTTCGACAAACACTACACATTTGCTAAACTCGTTCTTCGATATACTTCGAACCTATTTCGAACTTCCTCGAACCTCTTTGAACTTCTTTGAGCCTACTTCAAACTATTTCGCACATCTTTGAACCTCTTTTGAACTCTTTTGAACAACTTTGTATGCTCTTACAGATTATTCGAACTGTCACTTATTATTTCACATCGCTAAACACATTGTATTGGTCTCAGCGGTGATATTTAGTACCAACTCGCACCCTTCCTCTGACTCATGTTATACCATCTAAAGTCATTTAGTAGGTTTTGTTTGGGCGTCTGGGTTGAGTATCATCAATGGCAACTCTAGGATCGGCAATGGCAACACCAGTATTCAGCAATGGCAACAGTGGGATCAGCAATGGCAACACCAGGATGGGTAGCAGCTGGTGCCTACCATATCCCCTCTGCACCAGATGTATTTCAATGGATGATTCCACCATCATCTCAAAATCCATCAGCCTCAGCATGGGCATGACCTATCCAAAAGACAGCTAACAACCTTGCACAGCAGAAATCCATTTCTACCTAGGCTGTTGGGAGGAGGCAGTGAATAAAAAAAGTGAAATTTACAGAGTAGATTTACAACTAAATTGCTATGTAATGTGCAAAAAAAATTAACACTTCTTTTATGTATATGCTGGTGATAGGTCCACTGTGCACGCTGATACAGCTTCCTATCACCCTGCACTCATACTACAGCATTTTTCGTGATTGTGCACACCACTCAGACATCTTCTACTCACTTTGCACAGTGCATTTTTGTGCACCCAAGTGCGCTCCCATGCACTTCTGTGTGTCTTCATGCACTTTCACATGCCCAAGTGCACTCCCATGTGCTTCCATGTGCCTTTGTCCGCTTTCTGCACTCCAATGTGCTCCAGTGCACTCCAGTGTGCTTCAGTGTGCTCCAGTGTGCTCCCATGCACTCCAGTGTGCTCCAGTGTGCCTCTGTGCGCTTATGTGCACTTTTGCATGCCTTTGACCACTTAGGTGCGCTTTTGTGTGCCTTTTACATTTCTACTGCACTTTTGGATCCCCCTTAGCTGCCTTCTGTTGTGTGCCCTAGATGCGCCCTGTTATGCTTCAAACCACCTCTGTGTGCCCCCCCCCCCCCCCCACATACTCCTTATCTGCCTTTCACAGTTGTTGTGCCCTTGATGTGCCTCTATGTGCTCCTTTTACACCTTACCTGCAACTCACATTCTCTGCCATGCACTCATTGCACAATTCCTACCACACACACGACAATCCACCACACCAGTTGTGCTGCACATTGCAGCTTCTAGCTTACTGGCACATTTACTCAAGGCACACTGTGATTCCAACATGAGCAAACTGTGCATTCTCACATAATCTGGGTGCTTTGTGCCTATTTGGCATTGGACTGTGTGCACTTGGGCACTTTCATGTAATCCTGGCACTTTGGTGCTATTTGGCCTCACACAGCATCTCCTTATAGTTCTTCTGCATTTCCAATCAGCATCACCTTATCTGGTAACTGGCACAGGTCAATCACATCATTATTACTAAGGTGCAGCACACGACACATAACACTGAGGTGGATTAATTGGGAAGAGTGCATGGGACCTAGAGCACACCAGAAATAGTGCATCGCACCAGAACAGTTGGATATTGGGCTATAGCGTGCACAAATCTTATTGGCTGAGGCAGCAGCATAGTGCAGTCAGGTTTAGATAGGCGAATGGATGTGCTTGTGGGTAGTGCATGGCACTTTCTATTTTTACACTTTATTTTACCATTTTTATCACATAAGCCATTTGTACATAGTAGGTGGACAGATAGAGAATTCAAAGGATCTTTCTTCTCCTCATAGTTCATAGCTCAGTCAGTGTCGCACATAGTCTGTGCACTAGTGTTCAGTCCATGTGCCTTTGTAGTGTGCCCTTCATATAGCCACGTTTGCATATTGTTTGCATCCCCTCATCGTATTGCCATGTTTCATCCCTGCATTGTGTTCTTTGTCCTCATTTGTGCACTCTTGCAGTGCACCCTTCATATAGCTGCATTTGCACACTGTTTGTGCATTTATTTGTATAGCCATGTTTGCACCTTTTTCTGCTCGTTGTGCTCTCATCCTGTTTGTGCCTCCAACCTGTGCACCACCTTCACAACACATACCTGTGCCATCTTCGTCCCACTGCACCTCCCACTTTCATCACCCTCATCATTGTGCACTTTTGTGCTCCCATTGTGCATTTTTCCTGCACTGCACATTTTAGCCCCTTTGCATTGTGCACTTTTCTGCTGTTGCACATATCTCCTCTTTAGCATACACAACTAGTGCACACATTGAAAACTGCCATACCAGCCTCTTCATAGTCTCCACACCCAGAAGGATGATCCGAGGCCCTCTAAGTGAACCCCCCTCACCCCGAGCATGCCTGCAGTTGTAGGTTTAGTGTTCACCCCTTCTGTTGAGACTCTGCACTGAGTACCAACTGAACACATCAGCACTAAAGTCTGGAGAAGATTCCCACTTGTATTGACACATTACAACATGCACTCCGAATCACTACGAATGCCACAAAATCAGCTTCGAACACTTTTCGATTTATTTCGCACTATTTCGGATGACTTCAAACTATTTTGAATGCCTTCGAACAATTTTGTGATACTTCGAACGACTTTGCAGCATTTTGAACGATATCAGCCACCATATAGTTGTCTTAAAACACTTTCAATACATGCTGCTCAACCGGAGTGAGCCATTTAGTCACATATTGAGCACTACCAAATGCAAGGAGAGATGATAAAAGAATTAGGGTATGATAATGGCAGTTTTGGGGTTTCAACAATCTATTGAGACAACAAGAGACTTCAAGTACTCTTACTATATGGCGACACTGAATGTTTCACTTATTATCATTTTTCATTTGTTTTATGTTTTACAATACCTTTATTGCTGTGCACATTGCCTTGTGTTCTACAATTGTTATTATTTTCTTTTTAGTACTATTTCTTCAATTTGTATATAGACTTGTATTAGTTAGTAAGAAGAAAACGAATGGGGAACACAGCACAAGTTACCCTCTCACTATTGTCAGATTTAAGAGCTGTTCTCTTGAGTCACATCTTCACATTGTATCTCTAGGTTCTGTGAAACATCGCTAACTTCTTCGAAACTATTGTATTCACTCCTCATTTTATTGCCCATCACCTATTGCCATTTGAACAACACTTCACATTCGCTAAACTTGCTTCTCAATATACCTCAAACTACTTCAAACCACTTCGACATTCCTCAAAACTACTTTGCACAACTTCGAACCTCTTTGAACCTTTTTCAAATTCTTTCACACATATTCAAACCTATTTCAAACTCATTTGAACAACTTCATATGCACTTACAGACTATTCACACCATCCCTAATTATTTTGCATCACTAAACACAACATATTGGTCTCAGCAGTGATATTTAGTACCAACTTGCACCCTTCCTCTGACTTGTGTTATACCATCCGAAGCCATTTAGTAGGTTTTGTTTGGGTTTCTGGGTTGAGTATCATCACCAGATAACATCTACTCTTTTCTGCCCCGCTTCATCTCCCCTCTGTCCTCAGGTGTGGCTGCTCTCTTCCTTGGGTTAGGCTCAGGGGTGGTACTTCTAGAAGGTAGTCCAGATGGACCAGGGGTCAGCCCATGTGGGGATCGGCACAGTTGTGCAGGGGGAGGGGACAGCCAGGGTGAGGTGATGATATCGACTACCAATGATGGGCCGGCAGGCTCAGGCTCACTGAGCAACGTTGGGGGGAAGAGGAGAGGGAGTCGTGGGGCCATAGGTGTTGTGGGCTGTACAATGTTGTGAGAATCCTGTGGCATGGCAGGAATAATTTGGATTTGGGGGGTGATAGCCAAGGATTGTTCCCCAGCAACCTCTTCAGGTATGGCCAGGCCCTCTTCACCATCCAGCTCAGCCATCTCTTTGTCTTTCTCCATGGTAGCAGGAACAGGAGCAGCATTGGGAGCAAAAGTTGGAGCAGGAGTGGGAGTGGGAGTGGGGATGGGAGCAGGGATGGGAGCAGGAGCAGGAGGGGGAGTGGGAGAAGTGGGACTCGGGGTGGGAATGGGAATGGGAATGGGAGCAGCATTGACTTCCTCGGCATCCATCCATCCTTCCCAATACACCTCTGTTCTCCTGCTTGGAGTCCTCTCGAGGCAAACCACCTGCCCAGCCATGTAACCATTGTATAACATGATGGGCTGTGTGCCAGCCTGCAACCCAAGGTATCCTTCAATGTTGTTGACTCTGTTTTGAAGCAAGTGAAATGCGTCCCAGAGTTCTCATATGTGGAGTCGGGACTCTTGCACTGACTCTTTATTCTACCATGCATGCTGGTACATGTCTTCTTCCATTTGGTATAGATGTCCAGTGAGGGGGGCATAGTCAACAGGGGAGGGGTTGGCCATTAGGGGAGGGGGGGCAGTTGGCTCAGGCTTGGGATCAGCCATGTTGATATCCTGTTCCACAGCTATAGGTATATGTGTTAGTTAGTGGTTTTATATATCATAATATGGAAGAACTCACCTTTGGATTTTCCTTTTTTTCTTGCAGTGAACTGCCTAGATGATTCCTCTCCACTGTCTTTACTGGAAAATTGTGCCTTCTTTGCTTTTCATCTCGCCATTTCTTTTGCTTTCTTCATTTTTGGCACTTGATCCACATCCTCTGGACCACACCAAACTTTGCCTTTCCCACAGAAGTAGCATGCACTTTTGCCATTCACCTGATCCCAACACTGATGCCTAAGCTTGACACATCGTGCACAGGACATCGTTCACAAACTCCCTTGCTGGGGTGGTGCTCATCCCTTCCTTGCTGTGTTGTGCTGCTTCCGCTCCATCCTTGGATTGGCACCAGAATCGCTCTCTATCTCCTCATCCATCTCCTCATCCGATCCCTTGCTACTCTCTACTGTTGCAACCTGCATGTCACTGTGATGACTGGCAGTATTGAATGCTGGGCAGAGGAAGGAATTCTTGATCCTGATGCTTCTGGTTGAGTCCACATCTTGGCTTGTGCTGCTGCCACTTCTCTCCTTGTTGGCATTGCCACTGCCGGTACCACTCGGGATGCTTTTGTCTTTGCTGCTCCCATTCCTCATTTCTTGGCTGCTGCCATCCTTTCTTTCTTGGCTGCTGCCATGAATGCCTTCTTGGCCACAGCCATTCCTGTTCCCACTGCTGCGGCCATTCCAGCAGGTGATGCTGTTTCTGCTGCCGCTGCTGCTACAGGGCCATTGCTGGTCCAGCTCCCACCACCACTGCTATTGTCAAGTTGGTTGGTCCAGTTGCTGTGGATGCAGCGCCTGTGATGCCTTTTTTCTCATCAAAGGTCTTCATTGCCCTCTGTTGACCTTCAATAAACCTTTGGTCCCCTGTCCTGTCTGACTTTGACCATGCTACCACAAATTCCCACAAGAAGGCATCAGCCCAGAACATGGCCTGCACATCTTCTGTGAGGACCTCTCTTTGCCACCCAAATAATGTGTTCTATGATTTATAAGTGCATAGTTGGTCTGATAGCATGCCAATCCACTCACAAGCACTGATTTTCTTTCCTTCATCACCATGGCGATACTTCTGTCCTGAAGTCCATTGTGGATGGCCTGTTTGATCTTGCTGATCCAGCTGAGGACTTGGTCGCATGTAACGTTCATGATGGATAATAGGTCGGCTGCAGCAGTGGGGTCGGTATTGATATGAAAAACAGTGAAATGCTGAAGATCAACAATCATGTGTTGGTGATCCCTAAAATCAATATATACAAACAAAGTGGTGTTCCCATTTTGAAACTCAAACTCGGCTTTTTGAGTAAAATTTGGTAGTTGGATAGCCTTAGGCTAAGTTGGCTCTTTTTGTTGAAAAGGTTGATGTGATGTAATGGTGTTTTTTATTCATTTTCAATGTGTGATTGATCCCTAATTAAATGGTTATAATTCCAGTTACCCACCAGGCAATAAAGGCCTATTCCAAGAAGGTTGAATTTAATGTGCACATGGCACATGGGGGGGTAAAATTTTTTTCTTTTCAAAGTCTCATTGCCAGCAACCTAGCCCTGATGCCATCCTTGGGCCAACATCGTCCTGTTGGCCAATGCCACATTTTGGCTGATTCCATGCCTTTGGCCAATGCCGTGTCTTTGGCTGATGCCATGTTTTTGGCTGATACTGTGTCTTGACTGGTGCATTGTCTTGCTGCTGCCATGTCTTGACTGTGGCCATTCAAAAACTGGCAATATTTCATCATTAGATACAGCACAGCAATGTTCAATGTAGATACAATAAGAATGTCATGGCCTTGGCATAACATCAGTGAAAATCAGCAGGGGAATCAGCATCCTTGGCATGCTCATGGGATGATGGTCTGATTGGAATCTCAGAGAACCTGCATTCAAATGATTCCAGATTTAACTCCATCCTTTCCTTCAAGGTTGCATATGTCTTTAAGGTGACATCCTGCTGTTCCAGTCTTTTGACCTCGGCCATGTAGAGATGATGACTGGCATCCTTATATGATGTGCCACGCTGGTTTTGCAGGGCTTTCACTTCAGCATGGCAGTTCAACAGCTCCCTGGGTGTCAATGTCTGTAACAAGATCAACTATAGTCACACAAATGAGGACCATGACACCTACTGGGTTGGCTGGTAGCATGAGCTGGTTTTGGGCCAACAGATAGTATGGTTGATCAGTCATGTTTTCAGACTGCAAAATGATGATTAGTGAGATGATACGGCATCGGAAGCAAATACAACATTGGCCAGAGACATGGCATTGGCCAACAACATGGCATCAGCCAGAGGCATGGCATTGGCCACTGGCAATGACATTTGAACTAAAGGAAATTTTACCCCCCCATGTGCCATATGCACTTTGAATTCTACTTTTTTTCGATATGCCTCTATCACCTGGTGGGTAGCCAGAATCATAAAATGGGGCACAAGATAGTGCTGCCCATTGTCACTTCAGATTGGGACATAGCCATCAGGAATATCTGCCTGGCTTTCTTCCTGATTGCTCATTGTAGAAGGATGGATGTAGGAAGAAAGATGATAACACTATCATGTTTAATCAGTGATCAGAGATCTATAGATGAGAAATTATTTAGTTGCCCTTATTTGGCCCCTGTTGCCGATCTCACTGTTGCTGATCCTCCCATTGCCAATTCCACTGTTGCCAATTCCACTGTTGCCAATTCCACTGTTGCCAATTCCACTGTTGCTGATCCCACCACTAATGCTTATTCCACTGTTGCTGATCCCACCACTAATGCTTTTTCCCTTGCACTTGCAAGATGGTGGATTGTGATCAAGATAATTGTGTTTACATAATACAGAATGTTTTGGTCATATAGGGGAGATATAATCAGCATTTGCTGATCTAAATGCATTGTCAGCTCTCAATGCTAATTCTTGCCAGAAAGCCTGCTGGCAATTAGCATAGGCTAGTGGGCCAGGAAGGGTATTCTTGGACCATGAGGCTGACTGCCACTGTTGGCTGTGATAGATGAAATATTGCACAGTCCACTGCATTTCATATGTGACCAATATAAATTCCTCCCTCCATCTATTTCTCTGAGCCCATGATCGAAGCCAGTGTACTCTCCTGACTAATAAAACTGTTAGTGTAATGAATATGGATGGCCACAAGATACATTTACATTCCCAGAATTGAGTGGCATCAGCATTGGCATTGGCATTGCTGTGCTGTTCAGTAATGACACCAGGTTGATTGTGGGCATTATTCCAAATCCAGGACAGGCAAAGATTAGTAAAGCCTGGTGCATTTGGCTTCAGAATAGCTGTGCTAGCATTGAGGTCATCCTTCATTAACTGCTGAAACATGCTTGATGTCTCAGCATCACAATTTAGTGCCACCAGCCAGGTTTGGCAATGGTTATACATTTGGGCATGCAAGGCAATTTTGTTAACCGCATCCTGGACAACGGCTTGTGCTCGGGTGTGAACTCCCTTTCTCAGCGCCGCTCGGATGATGTGTGAATATTGAAATGATTTATCGGCAACAAGCTCTTGCAAATGATGCAGCAGTCGACTTTCCTGGTTCTTCCTGAAGTTAATCTCCACATTAGCAAGTTCTCCATCACGTGAGAGGTATACTTGTTGCTCCTCAACTGGAATAGTGTGTGTGTCAGCCAGAAGAGATGAAGCAGAAGTATCTTTGTCAAAGGGTTCTATGTCATCAAAGTTCTCAAATTCAGGTTCATTGTCATGGGTGATTCAGGAGGGAATAATATCATGCTCAGCAATGTTGGCAGCATTTTGTAAATGTGTTAAGGTTGCCATATGAGATGTGAGAACTTCTCTTTACTGTTCAACAGCTTGTGTGTCAGAAGCGTGAGGTGCTTTACCAAGTCGATGGACTTTGTCTCATAATTGAATCCTGGTGCAGATCAATGAGGGATTGTGATACATCAATCTTGGTAGGAAGTATGACCCACTGCATTTGTTCAAAAACAATAGCGAAATCAATCCACTGCTCAACCGCTGATTGAATGAGTGTCAATGCTATGACCATTCCTGATGCTAGTCCAGGTCCTGGTCCCATTCCTGTTCCCAATGCCAGTTGAAATCCCTGAGTGGCATACATATCCATTACCCTGACATCTGTTAGCCTTAGCATTTCTGCTGTGGTGACTTTATCCTCCCATCGTTCAACTGCCTGTTGACCAAAAGCTGCTATCAGTTCTGCATGGTGCTTGCTGAGCTGTGTGGATATCTCAAGGGCTTCTTGAGATTTTGAACACAGTGTGACTATCATGCTGAGCATTTTCTTGTGATTTGAATCTGTAGCATGATCATCAAGCGTTTCAGCCTGATGTGGCAACATTGCTGTTCTGACTGTTGGGGAAATGGAATTCAGTGATGACCACAAAGACTCGAGTATTTCCCCTGCTACAATGCCAGACCTTGGAATGAAAGATGGAGCATAGTGAAAAAAGCATTTATCCTTGTGGCCATGAACATGCAAAAGCCCAATGGCCTGGTCAATGCTCAAGCTGGCCAGAAGATGTGCACCAATACGCTCCTGAATGTGGATGATGTATTGGCAGACAATGTCATAAATGAGCATCACTCCCTGTTGATGGTCAACCCTGGTGGTTTTCAGGGCTTGGAGGAAAGCAAAGTCGACATTCTTTTGCTGTTCTCCCCAAAACAAGTCTACCAGTGCATTGGGTGCATAACAGCCATGCCATGTGCATGCAATGGCCACTACTCCAGTCCTATCACATGCCTTTGATGCCAAAAAAGCATTTGCAATGGCTTAAAATTTATTTTCACATGGAGCCTTCTAAAAACCCATGTATCCCAATCAGAACGAGCATCAGGAGCAGCACCGGCAGCGGTTATGGCATTGGCTACTGCAAAGTAAAGTGTACCTAATGTGAATCGTTCTATGGCAGCTTGCAGGAATTGCTCATATTCAGCCTGATTTGGCGCCATTCCAGCTCCATCCCATAGCCATACATCAGCATTGGAGTTTTTCTGCTGGATATAGTCAGCTTTAAAATTGCTGTTGGCCATGAATATGCATTTAAAAACCAACCTGAGAGCCATAGTATCATTTCAGATGCAACTTGTACAATCAAGGTATATAGTCACCCACCGGTTCACATCGTCCTTCCAATTTTTTGGTATATTTATGCCTGCTTGAGTACAGGCTGGACAGTAATTGGCAAGTGATCCTGGTTCAGGATTCAATGGATCTTTTTGATTGTATCATACCCTGCCCACTTCAATCTTTTCATCCAATGCCATAAGTGGGACATGTGCCAAAGCTTATGATAGAGGTTGACCACTTTGGCAGGCCTCATCAGCAATGTTATGCACTGAATCAGCAGGTAAAGCTGATAGGCCAATGTCTTTAATTTCAGATTACAGAGCCGAAAATGGTCTAGAACCTGCATGGTGAAAAGAGTGCGTATTGTGGTGAAGCAGGTGGGGAGCAAGTTACTGGTTACTAGGTCCAAGGGAATTTGGTGTTCTCATTGACACTGACAGGTAACCATTGCTAAATGATGTATTCCATTTGTATGCACCACACAGATATAGCTGTTGTTTAAGGCATTGGCAGTTGGCAATGTGGTGGTCAGCTCAGGATCAGCAGTGGCTAGTATGGTTGTTGCCTGGGCATCAATCCTCATGCATCATTTAGGCAAATATGGTTGAAACCCATGGATGTCTTCATCAGCATGTTCAACTTCATGTTCATCATTGCCATCAAAGAAATCTTGTAAGCTGTCATTGACATCATTATTGCCCTTTTCTTGAAGCCAAAGGGCATCAAGGTGATCAGAAAAGGCTGCATTGGCCCCAGTCTCAGCATCTGCCGTACTCTCTGTCATTCCTGATGCCAACTCATGATGTTGAGCCATTGCCATTGCCGGTGCTGTGGCCATTGCTGAGTAATCATTGGCTGACTCTGCCTCAGCTTTATCTTTCATCTCTTCAAATGTCTCCAGATATTTCATTTGAAAGTTAAGAGCATTGCAAATCAGCTGATCCATTTGGTGCTGGACCAAAAGGTATGTGCCAACCTCCTAGCTCAGTGTGGTGGAAGTGTGTGCCAGTACAGCATTCAATGCAATGGAAGGGGTTTTGCTGGTGTGTTATACACATACATGTCTGGCAAAGTATGCTTCCTAGTGAACAATCAACACATCTCCAAATTGCCCATTTATTCAGTTTACAGTGGTTGCAAACTTGTTTGTTGATGGACCATGCCTGCCAAGCCAGGGATGCTTGCAGCAATTCATCCATTCATCCCACAAACTGCAATACATAGTCCTTCTGTCTCTATCAGTTGTATATGAGCCTCAATAAGTCAATCTGTGTCAGAAACTGACCATGCCGATCCATGGCCAAACCAGCTCATCAGCCACCTGAGATTCTTGCATATCCCATTCTGGAGCAAGACCTGGATTGTCATGGATACCAGCTGAACTTGATTCACCATGTTCTTCCATAACCAGAGGCAAGGGAACCTTAATATGCATTGTTTTTGGTCCATGTCTCATGTTGACCTCAACTTCTACATGTGTAACAGTATTGACTGCATCATCATGGTTCTCATGCAGGGGGGCATTCTTCTTTGATCTTCTCTTTCTCTTGTAAGGAGCTCTTGTCAGGCTCATGATGATTGGGGGGAATTGATTGCAGTGATGGGCTATTTATTGTACTATTGGCCTCATGTGATCCTCATGTTATCCTTGTGCCGATAATATATTATGCCTGATGATAACAAGAATCATTCTTTCCTCCACATCAATCCCCCTCCAATGCTGCTTGCACCATAAGAGAACCTCAGTGAGGGACAGTATCACAAGGGGAGATATACAGTCGAAGAGTGGAGGATCATCGAGCCTTATAGAGATGCATTCTGATCACAGGAATCCAAAGCTAGCCAGTTGCAAATACTCAAGTGTGACATTCTCTTTGCCATATTCAATTACTGGGTGTCAATTGAGAGGGCCCCAATGGATGAGGAGGAGAGTTGCCTACGTGCCAAGGTGAACCATCAACTTGAAGCATGTGAAGGTTATATTTTTGATCACATCACCAGGAACTAACAACCTGGCTTTCGAACAACTGGCAAATGATAAAGGGCTACTCATGCAAATCAAACAACTTCAAAGTCAAGCAATCAGAAGCCATTTTGGCCTTGTACCAGGATCAAGTATTAAAAGAGATTGGAAACCTGCTAGGTATTGAGAATGCCACCACAAGCACACCTGGATGGTTTGAGATGCAACTGCCAGCCATCAAGAGTATTTTTAACAACATGACTGCAGAGGAAAAGGTAATCCTTGAGATCGAGCAGGATAAAATGATGCAGGAAGGTTATCCTGAGCAGACAAAGAGAAGGTAATTTAATGCTGTTGCCACTGCCAATGCCAATGGTGACTAACATCTCACAGACTAGCAGAGAAAAACCTGTATAAGCATGTAGAGGAGAGTGCCCGACAACACTGGTTAGAAATGGGAGTGCTGTCTGTGACATTTACAGTCCATACTGCACCTAATGGTTTGATGGGTGTTGATGTGTGAGTGGAATCTTTAATTTTGATGCCAATGCCAATGCCAATTACAGTCATGACAATGTCACCTCTTTAATGGCTACCCCTGCATGATCATTTCTGGACACCTATCATGATCATATCACAGAGCTCAAGTGGAACCTCATGACTTATGTTAAGGCGTTATGTGCATCAGACATTGCCTCAAGGTCAGCAATGCAACCTAACACCACCACACCACAAACCTGGCTTCTGATGACTCAGGATGTGTTCCCCATTTTGCCTATACCATGGAAAGGATCACAATACAAGAAAAAAGAGCTGGTGCAATGGTTTATGTTGTATGTTGGTCAGCATTACAGTATGACAACTTCTCATGCTACAAACCATTACTTATCTCCATGCAGAACTAGCCAACAATGGTCGTAGTCACCATATCCCATTCAAAGCAATTGCTGACCAAACCTCTTTATTCATCAATCCTGAATATCTCTTAGGAAGGTTCAAATTTAGAGACCCACAGAATATGCACAAGATTGTCATAGAAGACTTCTTTGACCACATTCTGCAGTGTCAAATGGCGCAGGGCCCTGAAAGAGCATTCAGGTTCAAAGGAATCAAAGCGAGCGATAGGAGTGTGTCTTCTGCACACTATCCTTATAATTTAAATAACCCTCCACCTTCCCAATGCATTTCCAAATGCAGTAGATGATGGAATGGTGATGCAATACCCAATGCTGAGTCCATTATGGGCACTAGCCTGCATCCCGATGTCCATGCTGTTTCTGATGCCGATGCTGATGCCGAGCCCCAAGGTCAATAAAGAAGCAGAAAAAGGGTGAAAGTGAAACAACAGCAAAAAAAACCTTGCCGAAGATCAAGAGCAGAACAGGCACCCATCTCTGAACCCCCAGATTCCTTGCAACTCATGGATCCAGCTCAGTTGAGCTATGTGCAAGTCAATCAAATGACAATGGACATACTCTGCACAGCTAGTGTGACTCAACCACAGCCAATTAATGGTCTGGGTGATGGTGAACCAGAGTATGTCATTCCTCGACACATTTACGAGAAGTCCATCACACCCATATCACCTTTAAATGATGATGTAAATGATGCCCCATGCCCACTTGATCCATCACTGTTGGAAGGCAACACCACATCAACTCAAGAAAGATTGAACCAACCTAAACCTTGCCACCTGTCTGGGTGAACTCAGACAGAGGATTCTATTGCAAGGGCAAGAGCAAAGGCATTAAAACTGTCAACAGTGGGATTAGCATCAAGATCAGAAATGTTAGGATTGGCAGACAGAAACTGGCAGCAGTAGCATCGGCAGACAGAGAATTGGCAGTGGTAGCATCAGCAGACAGAGAACCAGCAGTGGTAGCATTCAGACAAGAGATCGGCAGCGGTAGCATTGGCAGACAGAGAACCGGCAGCGGTAGGATCATTTGGTGATTGCCAGACTCCACCTGTGAATGATACATTGCAACAGATGACCCCCCCAAATCATCTAAAAGCAAGAATCAGGGACAGACATCAGCCCGATGTGCCCACAGAACAGCTGATCACCTTGCTCAGCAAGAAGCTGTTTCTATGCAGGTTGTTGGGAGAAGAAGAGCAAACTGTGCATAGTAAATTTACTATATGTGTCTCAGTAGAAGACAAAGATTGACAATAGTAAGATTTGCAGAAGGAATCAAGCACTGGAGAGTATCTGTGCTCAGGTCCTGGGCAGTCCTATTGAGAATGGTGTGATGGAATGTGAAATTCTTTCAGCATATTCATATGTGGGTGAGGTGGGGGGCCAGATGACAGGTCCACCTGAAAAATGTTCAGGTGAGTAGGCAGCATCGGCCAGGACCTGGCATCAGTGATGAGCTGGTGTCGGCCAACAGGACGACATCTCTAGAGAGTATCTATCTGTTTCTTTTTGACTGCATTCTATCATTCTACAATTGTACGACAACGTTTTCAACCAACCAACCATTTTCTATTCAGTAAATATATATATCACATGGCCACCAACCATGCCCATGTATGTTGAATGGCCTCACAATTCTCTGCCAATCTGATTATGTTTCATTGTCGCATAGTTGCCCCAATGATGCACACTCGCTCAATGTGTCAAAGCTGACAAGAATGCTATGAGTAGACACTGCATCAGGCCTCAAACAGTACCAATGCATTGGCCAACAGGACGACATCTCTGGAGAGTATCTATGTTCAATGGATTTCCCTCAGCATCTTCATATGCAGGTGAGGTGGTGGGCCAGGTGACATGTCTGCCTGAAAAATATTCAAATGAGTAGGCGGCATCGGCCATGAGCTGGCATCAGTCACAAGCTGGCGTCGGCCAGCAGGATGACATCTCTAGAGAGTATCTATGTTCAATGGACTTCCTTCAGCATCTTCATATGCGGGTGAGGTGGTGGGCCGGATGACAGGTCTGCCTGAAACATGTTCAGGTGAGTATACCTGCTGAGGTCCTGGTTCGATATGGTGTCTCCTGCTCATCATGCAGATCATGTGCATGGCACTGATCTGGGCTGAGTAATGCTGATCTTGATCCCGATTCTGGTAAGGCTGCTGCCACTGCCATCCCTGTTGCCATTGCCACTGCCTGAAACTATTTCATAGGCTACTGATGTCTGTATTAAATGTATTACTCTTCGGTCTAGCAACCATTGTAATAGTGTATTCATTTGTTACTATAGGTACACATATATAGATTAGAGTGTTCGACAGCATCCACTGAACCTGTATCATTTGATACACTGTATATGTTTGATAGACCATATCATTTGACACATTGTAGCTTACCTATGTGCAAAAATGTTGTCTAAAATTAGACAATGTTTGGAGATGGATGATGACATAGTGGAAGCCATGGAAACTCTGAAGGGAGAAAAGAAAGGTAATATTAAAGGAGATGAATGGATTGAGGAGCAAGGGTTGGTGTTATTCTAAGGAAAAGTATATGTACCAAAGAATCAGGATTTTCAAAGGGAGATGGATAATGCATCTGCCTTCTTCATTAAACTTTCCACTTTATGGACTAAGTAAAAATTAAAATGCAATAAAAATAATGCCCAACATGCTTGCTGATGGTTAAGCTTTTTAGTGGACATAAAATATTGTAGATTTTGGTGATCTGTCCAGATTTCAATCTGATGTGTACATCCCTCCAAATAATGTCTCCATGCCTCCAATGCTTGTTGATAATACTCAACCTGGAAACCCAAACAAAACCTACTAGAAAGGCCTCAAATTGTATAACACAAGTTAAAGGAAGGGTGTGAGGTGGTACTAAATATCACAACTGTTAACCAGGAGTATGCAAACAATTTTCCAAGAGGCTTGAAGGGTTTTGAAGAGGTACGAAGTTTTGCAATGTAGCACGAATAAGTTCAAAGAAGTTTGAAGGAATTTAGAGATGTGCATACAGGAGGTGAATGGTGTCAGTAGGCAATATAAATCAATGATGATAATGTGGAAGAATAATGGTATGTGATAGGCAATAGACAATAGTTTCAAGAGGCTAGTATGAAAATTCAAAGAAGTTCATGACAATTCACAGAACTTAGAGTTATGACATGAGGCTTGGACTCAAGAGAACTGCTCTTAAATTAGATGATGAATATGAGAGGATGACCTTTTCTCTGTTCTTCTAAGTAGCTAGTACAAGCCTATTTATGTTTTGAAGAGATGGTACTTAAAAAGAAAATAAAACATGTGGAGAACATGAGGCAAGATGCAAAACAATAAAGAAATTTGCAAATCATAAAATTGATGAGAAATGATGAGAAGGGAAATGTATAGAGTTGCAATGTATCAAAAGTACTTGTCCTATTGTTTCAATATATCATGGAACTGTCAAAGCGCCACAATCGCATCCTAGAAGCCCTTCATTGCATCTCCTCATGTCTAATGGTGCTCAATATGCGATGCACTACTCATGCAGGGTGTGCTGCATGTGTCTGAAGGGTGGTGTGATAGGCAATTGGCAGCTGAAGTCATTCAAACTTGCTTGAAGTGTTGTGAAGTGATTCAAAGTAGTTTGAAGTAGTTTGAAATCATTTCAGAGTGGTTTTGTAGGGCTCATAGGGGTTGGGAGCATGTGTCATAATATGTCAATGCATTTGGAAGTCTTTCCAAACCTTAGAGCACAAGGTGGACCTATCATTGTATTATTCCCAATATTTCTTTGTCATGCACATCATAATTCCTTTCCACATCATTCAGCCCTTGGGACAAATATGCACAAGGATGCCATTTGTTGTCTTCACATAGCATTAATAATATTGCTCCAGTAGCAAAGTTGGATGCATCTGATTCCACTTGTAAGGGATGCATGAAATCTACTGGGGCTAATATTGGTCCCTCCACAAACTTCCTCTTTAACTCCTCAAATTCTGGCTCCTGCTGTTCCCTCCACTCCTTTCTGTGTAAGGTTGTGTGAGGGTGCAGCAATTTTGGAACAATTATGTACAAATCAATGATAGTAATTTGTGAGTCCCAAGAAGGCTTAAACCTCCTTGACACAGGTGGGCACAGGCCAGTCAATAATTGCCTGTACCTTGAAGATCCATTTTGATTCCATCAGAACTGATCAATAATCCTAGGAACTTGATCTTGCTTGCCCCAAACACACATTTCTCCACTTTCACAAATAAATCATTCTCTGCCAATTGTCAAGACCTGATTCACCCAATTGGATTTTCTGATAATTCCTGACTCTTTTCTGATCCTTTTCCAACCTTGTCCATCAGCATCCCAGCCACAGCATCTCTTAGTCATCAGACAAGTCATTACATGCCTTAGTAATAATTTGCTTACTCACTTTATTCCTAATACAGTCATACCAATTCTGGTCATAGGCACTTACCAAGACCCATTAGTAAACTTCCACATTATCTGTTATTCTTCTGGCCTTCATTATTTAAGTGCCCATAGCTTAGCCTTAATCTCCAATTTGCACATTACTTGTACTTGTAATTGTACTTGTACTTGTGCATTACATTGTCTATTGCTTGTATCTTGCCTCGTATCATCCTTTGCCTAATATCAACCTTAATCATCCTCGACTCATTCCTGAACCAAACCCTTAATCTTTTGACTCCTCTCGACTTAATCACTTCATAACCTCTGCTTCATTCTACCTTCCCCCTCCATCTAGAAACCCACTGGACATCCACATGCTTCCCACCTGAAATTGGACAACTGACGAGGGGAAGGGCACAACTTCTTATAAGTTGAAGCCAAGTCTTCTCTGGCCCCTTTTTTCCTGGCATGCTACAGCCCAGTGGATTCTGACCAGAACCTCTGAACACCTCCAACCACCATTGGCCGGTGATTATACTCAACCTGGAAACCCAAACAAAAGCTACTAAATGGCTTTGGATAGTATAACACGAGTCAGAGGAAGGGTGCAAGTTGGTACTAAATATTACCGCTGACTTCCAAACATTGTTTTTAGTGAGGCGAATTAATGAGGGATGGTGCAAATAGTCTGTAAGAGCATACGAATGAGTTCGAAATAGTTCGAAATAGGTTTGAAGACATGCAAAATAGTTCAAATGAGTTCAAAGATGTGCAAAGTAGTTCGAATAAATTCAAAGAAATTCGAGGTATATTGAGGAATGAGTTTAGCAAATGTGATGTGTTTTTTCGAATTGCAATAAGCAATGGGCAATAAAATGAGGAGTGAATACGATAGTTTCGAGGAAGTTCACGATATTTTGCAAAACTTAGAGATATGACATGAAGATAAGACTCAAGAGAATGGCTCTTAAATCAGACGATGAGTGAGAGGGTAACTTGTGCTCTATTCCCCATTGGTATTCTTTTTATTTTAAGTAACTAATACAAGTCTATATACAAATTGAAGAGATAGTACTAAAAAGGAAATAATAACATGTGTAAAACATGAGGCAATGTGCACAGCAATAAAGGTATTGTAAAACATAAAACAAATGAAAAATGATAATAAGTGAAACATACATTGTCCCAGTATGGTAATAGTTCTTGTTCTATTGCTTTAATATATCAATGAAACATAAAACTGCACTTATCGCATCCTAAGTCTCTCATAGTCTCTCCTCATGCCCAGTAGTGCTCGATATGCAATGAATTGGCTTGTTCCAGTGTGCAGCGTGTATCAAAAGTGTTTCAAGACAGCTATATGGCAGCCTATATTGTTTGAAATGCTGCAAAGTCATTCAAAGTGTCGTGAAATAGTTCGAAAGTGTTTGAAATGTCTCGAAGTCATCCAAAATAGTGTGAAATAGTTCAAAAAGTTCGAAAATGGTTTCATATGGTTCGTAGTGGTTCGGAATGTCATGTCTGTTGTAATGTGTCGATACAAGTGGAAATTTTCTCCAGACCTTAGCGCATGCAATGGACCTATCACTGGGTCTGACTGAAAGTCCAGTGTATTCCTGACCAAGTCCTGACCTTGGTAGTAGTGATCTTGAACTTTGACATCAATCTTTATAGCACCTGAAAGAATCCCACCTCTAAGAATAGAACTGTCAACATGTACCAACAAGGGAAAAACCAAAAAATAATAATAAAATAGGAATGAAATAATAGAAAATCATAGAAAAGGCAGAATAGGGTAAAATAAAATATAAAGAAATATGGGATGGATGCAGAAAATTGCTTAGATGCCTGGGACATCTTTCTTTTCCCTTACATCACCCCCCTTCTATGATGCATTGCCCTGATGCATTTGAAATCATATCTGGCCAAAGTCAGATGCCTGGATGCATTGAGGTGCAGAAGAATGTCACCGATAGAACTCCTTGATCAACCGTGGGGCATTCACATCAGACACTGTGACCCAAGAGTTCTCTTCATACCCATAACCCTTCCAGTGCACCATGTATTCGAGTTTACCTTGATGTTAGCAGCTGTATAAGATGGACTCGGCCTTGTACTGAGGATTGCCTTCAATGACTGTAGGCGGTGGAGAAGGTCATGCCACACATCCAGGAAATGGATCTGTGGGAGCAGGCAGCAATTTTATGACATGAAAGATGGGGTAGAGTCTGGACATTGACTGTGGTAGCTGTAGGCAGTAGGCATGCGACCCAACACGTCTAGTGATGAGAAACAGTCCAAGAAAATGGTGGGCAAGTTTCTTGGATGGAGATGTGGTGGAAATGTCACTAGAGTCTAGGTAGACCCAATCACCAACCTTGTATATGGGTGTGGGTGAGTGACTCTTGTTGTAGAAGCATGCCATGTCATTTTTCACCTTAGCCAAAGCTGACTTTGCCTCCTCCAAAGAGTCCTTCATCTGCTCTGTGAACTCGTTCACCATCTCCAAGTGCGAGGGTGCTTGCCAAGGCTCAAAACCCATGTGTGGGTATTGCCCTTGTCGAGAAGGAAGGGAGTTTGTTGGGTAGAGAAGTGGATGTGATTGTTGTACCCAAACTCAGCCATGGAAAGGAGATCTTCCCAATCATCCTGTCACTCATTGATGAAGATGCAGATATACTACTCAAGCTCTTGGTTGATGCATTCCATCTGTCCATCTGTCTGTGGGTGGTAGGCAGTCAAGGTGAGGATTTTGATCCCCAGTAGGCAGTACAGCTCTCAGGTAAACTCTGCAGCAAATTGTGGCCCTCGATTGCAGAGGAATGCACCACATAGGTAAGCTACAATGTATCAAATAATATGGTCTATCGAACATATACAGTGTATCAAATGATATGTGGACGCTGTTGAATGCTCTAATATATATATGTGTACCTACTATAGTAACAAATGAGTACACTATTACAATGGTTGCTAGACTGAAGAGTAATACATTTAATACAGACATCAGTAACCTATGGAATAGTTTCAGGCAGTGGCAACAGCAATGGGGATGGCCCCAGCAGTGGCCTCACCAGGATCAGAATCAAGATCAGCATTACAGGTATGGCCAATTGAAAATTAATCTCATTTATGTAGTAATTCGTGTGTGTCTGCATAGATTCTGCATGCAAATTGGTGTATGATAAATTCAGTAAAAGCCATGTTTATGCAATAATTCATTTATTGCAGTATGCCGGCCTGCAAAATTGGGTCAGCAACCCAATAGGGCTGCAGCAGCAGCAGCATCAGCATTAGGCAGCAGGAGTGGCATCAGCATCAGGCAGCTAGGATTGCCCTATTTTATCAATACAACATGTAAGTTGTTGTACAGATGGTAACCAATGAATTGGCCAACACAGGCATCAGCATGGGTCAATGGCATTGGCAGCGGCATAAGGCAGTGGCAGTGGCATAAGGCAGTGGCAGTGGCATAAGGCAGTGGCAGCGGCATAAGGCAGTGGCAGTGGCATAAGGCAGTGGCAGCGGCATAAGGCAGTGGCAGTGGCATAAGGCAGTGGCAGCGGCATAAGGCAGTGGCAGCGGCATAAGGCAGTGGCAGCGGCATAAGGCAGTGGCAGCGGCATCAGCATTAGGCAGCTGGGATTGCACTATGTGATCAATGTCACACAGGCATGGTTTGGTGGACAACTCTATGTATATATATGTATGTACTATAGTAACAAATGAATGCACTATTCAATTCTTGCTGTACTACACTAGACATATTAAGAATATGGTGTACAGATTGGTGACCTATGAGACAGCATCAGACACATGCATTGACATTGGCATATGTATTTGGGCTGGGGCCAGGGTCAGCAATTGGTATGAACATCAGCCTTAAAGGTATATATTATTGGTTTACCAATTAAAGCACTATATATCTACAGGAAGAAAGCTATCACTCATTGTCAGTAGTGTCCATCATATCATCAGAGCCAGGCAACCAAGTGTCATCAACATAACTGAAGTCCACATGTGATGTGAGAAGGAGTGGGGTTCTCTATTTGTGAGGTGCTGGGGGACCTGGTTTGAAAACTATCGTCATCAGAATCAGCATCGGGGCCAGTTGAATCAGTCTCTGAATGGGTCTCTGATGATGAGAGGAAAACATCAGCCACATCATATGCAGTGGGGAAAGCAGTTGAAAGGGGAGGTGCAGAGGGAGATGAAGAGGGAGAATTAGGATCTTCTATGTAAAGGCAGCAGCATCAAAGCCAAATTGGAGAACTGGTATGGGAAGATGCTGATGATGAATGATAAACCTGCCAAGCCATGGCTGCCTGAAATGCAGTAGGCTGATCAGCGTTCTTCTGATGCATCATCCTCCCCTTCCCATAACATAGCAGCATAAGAGGCAGTGGGCTGGGCAAGGGTGGTGTGTGCATCAGCATAAAGATCATCAGCTTCATCATCAGCATCTGCAGTGGGGGTATTGAGAGCAGCAGTGGCATCGGGCTCAGCAGCAGAATGTGATAAATTATTGGATCCAGCATCTGAAAAATAAAAGCCAACATCAATATCAGTTGCAGCAGTTGGTGAAATGTAGGCACCAGAAACAGAGGTTGGGAGACTGGCTGTAATTGACCACTCCTTATTCTTATTGTATGCACCATCAGCCAGAGACTGAGCATACCCAGAATGATACTTGCTCTTCAGTGTCAGATTAAATGCCAAAACATCACTCTCTGTGATGTCAACACCCCAGGTCCACTTGTGGGAGGAGGGGGGAAGAGCCCTTCAGGTGCTCAAGTTCAGCCTGTGCATATGCAGATACCAGTTCCAATTGTCTTCTTGTGGCTGATTGCCTTGACCATCTCCCAGCATGTTCATGGTTGGATGCTGCTGCCACTGCCACCAGCAGTGCTGTTGTTAACTTATGTGGTTTGGACTGAATCTCCTTGAGCAGGGCTAGCTCATTGAAACCCTGCTGCTTTTCAGACATCCACATTCATCACAGCCTCTGCTGATGGTTTGCAGCCATCTACCAAGTCATGGATACCACATGCTTCATCAAACATATCCCCAATGAGAGCCTGCAGGTCAATGCAAGATCAGCAGTCAGCTCAGCCATTAGCAGCATTGTCTGCTGGTTGGCTATCATTGGGTGGTGAGCTGGTGATCACAGGGGAAGGTATATACTGCCAATAGCTTTCGAGGCATTTATCCATGGTGTCACTGGTGAAAATCTGCCCCAGTGCTGGTTCACTATTGCATCTCCACCAATCACATACATAGGGATCCACCAGATGGCTAGGACCATCACTGGCAACACCATTATCAAATGAGGCCAAGAGAGATGGATAGAATCTGAGGGGTAGGTGGTTGACATTGGTGAGACTGTCAGCCAAGGACCAAAGAAGAATCAGCACCTCCATCATAAGGCTGATGGAGGTGCCAATGCCGATGCATGATACAACATACATCTGTCATACTTGTCGGTGATGTATACTTACTTCCTTTAGGAAAGATCACAATATACAAGCTTGGCATAGAGAACTTTCTGCATCCAACATTGTTTTACAAAGTTTGCCTCATCTAACTCCAACAAAACTCGATGGAATCAGAACTCTGCATACCAAATGATCTCTTGTGTCCAGATTTGGAGTTGCTATTTTAGGCCTGATCACAAAGAAAAAGGGTTGAAGATTGAGAGAGTTTTGTTTGACATAGTATTACTGGTCGTGGTTGGTGATCAAGATAATTGTGTTTAGATAATCATGTTTACATAATACAAGCCCTTTTTAGTTGCAAATGGGAGATATAATCGGCATTTTCTGATCTAAATTTATTTCATATGTGACCAGTAAAAATTCCTCTTTCCATCGATTTCTCTGAGCCCATGAATGAAGCCAATGTAGTCGCCCGACTATGAAAAATGTTGGTACATACAAAATATATTTACATTTCCAGAATCGGCCAGCATCGAGATTGGCAGCGGCATCAGCAATGGCAATGGCAATATTAATATCAGCAATGGCAACTCTAGGATCAGCAACTCTAGAATCGGCAATGGCAATACCAATATTCAGCAATGGTGATAATACTCAACCTGGAAACCTAACAAAAACCTGTTAAAAGGCTTAGGAAGTATAACACAGGCTAGAGGAAGGGTGCGAGTTGGTACTAAATATCACTGCTGATACCCAAGGTTGTGTTTAGAGATGCAAAATGGTAAGAAATGTTGAGAATAGTCTGTGGGAGCATATGAAGTTGGTCAAAAGAGTTTGAAATAGGTTCAAAGATGTGCAAAATAGTTCAAAGAAGGTTCGAAGGTGTGGGAAATAGTTCGAAGAAGCTTCAAGGAAGGTCAAAGGTGTCAGACTAGTGTTGAGGTATATCAAGGAATGATTATAATGAATGGAAAGTGTTTTCTGAGAGATGATGGGCGATATGCAATGAGTCGAGGGATGAATATGATAGTTCGAAGAAGTTCACAATATTTTGCAGAACTTAGAGATATGATGCAAGGCTAAGACTCAAGAGAACAGCTCTTAAATCAAATGATAAGAGAGAGGGTAACTTCTTTTCTGTTTACTTTTGCTTCTTCTAAGTAACTAATACAAGTCTATATACAATTTGAAGGAATAGTACTAAAAAGGAAACAATAACATGTGGAAACATGAGGCAGTTTGCACAGCAAACAAAGGTATTGTAAAACATAAAACAAATGAGAAACAATAATAAATGATATGTACATTGTCCCAGTATAGTAAAAGTTCTTGTCCTATTGCTTCAATATATCATTGAAACATAGAACTGCACTTATTGCATTCTAGATCTTTTTGTCATCTCTATTTGTGTCTGGTGGCACTCAATATGCAGTGAAATGGCTCACTCTAGTTGTTCAGCATGTATCGAAAGAGTTTTGAAACAGCTATGTGGTGGCTGACATTGTTCAAAGTGGTACAAAGTTCTTCAGAAGTTTGAAATGTTGCAAATGGTTCAAAATTGTGCAAAGTTTGAAAAGGGTTTGAAGTCAATTTTGTGGCATTTGTAGTGATTCTGAGCATCTGTTGTAATGTCTCAATACAATTGGAAGCATTCTCCAGACCTTAAAGTGTGCAATTGACCTATCAATGGCAACAGTGGGATCAGCAATAGCAACACCAGGATTGGTAGCAGCTGGTGCCTACCATATCCCCTCTGCACCAGATGTATTTTGACAGATGACTCCACCATCATCTCAAAATCCATCAGCCTCGGCACAGGCATGAGCTATCCAAAGAATGGCTGATGACCTTGCACAGCAGGAAGCCATTTCAACCTAGGCTGTTGGGAGGAGGCAGTGAATTAAAAAAGTGAAATTTACAAAGTAGATTTACAACTAAATTGCTATGTAATGTGCAAAAAAAAATTAATACCACTTTTATGTATATGCTGGATAACATCTATTTTTTTCTGCCTCACTTCATCTCCCCTCTGTCCTCAGGTGTGGCTGCTCTCTTCCTTAGATTAGGCTCAGGGATGGTACTTCTGGAAGGTAGTCCAGATGGACCAGGGGTCAGCACATGGGGATCAGTGCAGCTGTGCAGGGGGAGGGGACAGCTGGGGTGAGGTGATGACATCAACTACTGATGATGGGGCGGCAGGCTCAGGCTCACTAGGCAACATTGGGGAAAGAGGAGAGGGAGTGGTGGGGCCATCAGTGTTGTGGGCTGTATGATTTTTTGAGAATCCTGTGGCATGGTGGGAATAATTTGGAGGGGGGGGGGGGGTGCCAGCCAAGGATCCTTCCCCAGCAACCTCTTCAGGCATGGCCAGGCCCTCTTCACCATCAGACTCAGCCATCTCTTTGTCTTTGTCATTGGCAGCAGTAATGGGACCAGGAGCAGGAGCAGGAACTGGAGCAGGAGCAGGAACTGGAGCAGGAGCAGGAACTGGAGCAGGAGCAGGAGTGGGAGTGGAACCAGGAGTAGGACCAGAAGTGGAAGTGGCATCAACTTTTTCAGCATCCATCCTTCCTTCCCAATCCACCTCTGCCCTCCTGCTTGGAGTCCTCTCAAGGTGATCCACCTGCCAGCCATGTAACCATTGTATAACATAATGGGCTTTGCACTGGCCTGCAACCCAAGGTATCCTTCAATGTCATTCACCCTGTTTTGAAGCAAGTCAACTGCATCCCAGAGTTCTCATACATGGAGTCAGTATCCTTGCAATGACTCTTTATTCCACCATGCATGCTGGTACATGTCTTCCTCCAGCTGGTATAGATGTCCAGTGAGGGTGGCATAGTAGATGGGGGAGGGGTTGGCCATCAGGGGAGGGGGGGCAGTCAGCTCAGGCTTGGGATCAGCCATGTCAATATCCTCTTCCACAGCTATGGGTATATGTGTTAGTTAGTGGTTTTATTGTCATGATATGGAAGAACTCACCTGTGGAATTTTTTTTTTTGTCTTGCAGTAAACCACCTAGACAATTCCTCTCCACTGTCCTCACTGGAAAATCATGCCTTCTTTGCTTTTCATTTCACCAATCTTTTTGCTTTCTTCATTCTTGGCACTCAATCCATGTCCTCTGGATTGCACTAAACTTTCCCTTTTCCACAGAAGTAGCATGCATTTTTTTTGTTCACCTGCTCCCAACACTCATGCCTAAGCCTGACATATTGTGCACATGGTGTCATTGCAAACTCCCTTGCTGGGGTGCTCCTCATGCCTCCCTTGCTGCATTGTGCCACTTCCACTCTATTCTGGGATTGGCACCAGCATCACTCTTTATCTCCTCATCCAAATCCTCATGCAATCCCTTGCTACTCTCCACCTCTTGCAACTTGCATATCACTGTGATGGCTGGCAGTATTGGATGCTGGGCTGGAGCTGGATTTCTGGATTTTAATGCTTCTGGTTGGGCCTGCATCTTGGCCAGTGCCACTGCCACTTCTATCCTTGTTGGCATTGGCATTGCCACTGCCACTCCTTGTGCCTTTGCTGCTGCTGTTCCTCATTTCTTGGCTGCTGCCATCCCTGCTTTCTTGGCTGCTGCTGTCCATGCCTTCTTGGTTGCTGCTGTTCCCATTCCCACTGTCATTTTTGTTCCCACTGCTGTGGCTGTTCTGGTAGGTGATGCTGTTCCCACTGCCATGGCCACTCCGGTGGCCATTGCTGGTCCAGCTCCCATTGCTGCTGCCATTGTCAATTTGGTTGGTCCAGCTGATGTGGATGCAGCACCTGTGATGCCCATTTTCTCATCAAAGGTCTTCATTACCCTCTGTTGACCTTCAATAAACCTCTGGTCCCCTGTCCTGTCTGACTTTGACCATGCTACCACAAATCCCTGCAAAAAGGCATTGGCCTGGAAGACAACTTGCACATCTTCTGTGAGAACCTCTCTTTGCCAGCCAAATAGCATTTTCTACAATTTGTAAATGCATAGTTGGTCTGATCCCATGCCAATCTACTTACAAGCACCAATTTTCTTTTCTTCATCACAGTGGTGATACTTCCATCCTGAAGTCCATTGCAGATGGCTTGTTCGATCCTGCTGATCTGGCTGAGCACTTGGTTGTGTGTAACATTCATGATGGATGATGAGTCGGCTGCAGCAGTGGGGTCGATATTGATATGAAAAAGAGTAAAACACTGAAGATCAACAATCATGTGTTGTTGATCCCTATACAATCACTATATACAAACAAAGTGGCATTCCCATTTTGAAACTCAAACCCCACTTTTTGAGTATGCCAAAATTTGGTGGCTGGATAGCCTTAAGCTAGCTTGGCTCTTCTTGTTGAGGAGGTTGATATGATGGAATAGTGTTTTTTATCCATTTTTAATGTGTGATTGATCCCTGATTAAACAGTTATGATTCCAGCTACCCACCAGGCAATGGAGGCCTATTCCAAGAAGGTTGAATTCAATGTGCACATGGCACATGGGGGGGTAAAATTTCCTTCTTTTCAAAGTCCCATTGCCAGCAACCTAGCCCTGATGCCATCCTTGGGCCAATGTCATCCTGTTGTCCAATGCTGTGTCTTTACCAATGGCATGTCTTGACTGATGCCATGCCTTGGCTGATGCCATGTCTTGGCCAATGCCATGTCTTGATGGTAGTCATTCAAAAATATGGACCAAGATTCCAAACGGTGATAACACTCAACCTGAAAACCTAACAAAAACCTGTTAAAAGGCTTAAGAAGTATAACACAGGCTAGAGGAAGGGTGTGAGTTGGTACTAAATATTACCACTGATACCCAAAAGTTGTAGTGAGCAACATAAAATGATGGGACATGTTGCGAATAGTCTTTAAAGGCATATGAAGATGTTTGAAAGAGTTTGAAATAGGTTCGAAGATGTGCAAAATAGTTCAAAGTAGGCTTGAAGAAGTTTGAAGAGGTTCGAAATGAGTTCAAAAATGTTCATAGATATCAGACTGGTGGCAAGATATGTTGAGAAATGAATATAGCGAATAAGAAGTGGTTTTCGAGTGGCAATAGGCAATAGGCAATAAATGAGGAGCAAATACAATAGTTCAAAGAAGTTTGCAATGCAGAACTTAGAGATACAATGCCAGTTAAGACTCTTAAATCTGATGATAGTAGAGAGGGTAACTTATTCTCTTCTGTTCTAACTAGTACAAGTCTAAGTGCAGTTTTATGTTTCAATGATATATCAAAGCAAAAGATAAGTACTTTTACTATACAGGGACAATGTACATTTCATTTATTATCATTTCCTTTTTAGTACTATCTCTTTAAATTTTATATATTGTATTCTAAGTCTCTTGTCTTCTCTCTTCATGTCCAGTAGTGCTCGATATGCAATGAAATGGTTCATTCCAGTTGTGCAGCATGTATTAAAATGGTTTCAAAACAGTTATGTGGCAGCTGACTTCATTCAAAGTGCTGCAAAGTTATTCAAAAGCATTCACAATCTCATGAAATGGTTTGAAATGGTTCGAAGTCATTTGAAATCATGCAAAGTTGTTTGAAAGGTCCAAAATAGTTCGAAAAGTGTTCAAAATCAATTTTGTGGTGTTTGTAGTGGTTTGGAGCATCTGTCATAATGTGTTGATATGATTGGGAATCTTCTCCAGACCTTAAAGCATGCAATGGACCTATCATCCTCCCCCTTACTGAAATCCTGACTGTCCCAGTCAGCTGATCGAAATCACATGTGAAATGCATGATCATGTTGAAAACTTAGCAAAGTTTGAAATATTTCTCATTCTTCTTCATCACCTCCTACATTCAACTCTAGCTTCTCTAATGTCTCTTCTGGCCGAACTTAACTCCAACATTCTCAAGTATGCAAAATTGATGCCCAAGCACGGCATCACCAAGGATGTTGATTTCGAAGTCTGGAGGTGGTGTTTTTGTGAGAAAATGGTACATTTCATCTTTGTTTTGTTCTATATTTTCTACATTCATGTTTCTTAGGCAGAGTATGATGAGCTTGCTGACAACTTGGCAGAGGAGCACGATGCAACTGTACAAAAGGTCATGGACAAAGTTTTCAAACTCTACAAACTGATGGCTCATCATGAGTGGATTTCATGGTGTGGCAAACTGTTATTCATTGATTTAGCAGAGGAGATCGAGAGGGAACGAAGGGAGGAGGATGTGAAACCAGTTTGAGAGAAGCAGGAGCAGGTGAAGAGGGTGGAGATCAAGGGTCAAAGGAGGGTGTTGGGAGGTAATGATAATGAAGGTGAGGGCAAGTATGAGCTGCTTATGGTGCAGGTGGCAAAGCAAAAAGTGATAGATGTTGAAGAGAAGGATGGGGAGGAAGAGGTCGAGGGTGGAGGGGCAGCAAAGTGAGCACACCTTGAAACGAGTGGACTGCTCAATTTTGAGGGTCCAGTGAGTGTTTTCTTATTTTTGAAGGACATTCGTGTTACTAACTCTTTCATAGTACAATAGATGCGCTGGGTTCAAGTCCCAGCTGCACTGTATTATTAAGGAGGGCACCCCAAAGTGCATGAAATGCACTCAGGAGGCACATGGCTGCTATTGGGGTAGGGTGTCAAGGCAAGGGCTTCAAAAAGGTGAGGTGAAGAAATTTGGGAGCACAAAATGGGATTCATGCCCAAAACCAGGTACAAAAATTGTTCAAAATCCATTTCGAAGCAATTGCTAACGTTTTTGTTTGAATTTCATAATACATCAAATTTGGGTCATGGGCCCATTCAAGGATGTGGAACCAGTCACAGAGCCATTGAAGGCATTGAAGGAGAAGAAAAAGGTCATCGAAGGCCAAGGTGAAGGCCAAGGAGTCATGAGGTTTCAAGGAGGCTGAGGGTGAATGGCTAGTGCACTGCAGCTTGATTGCTGCAAAATTGGTGCAGAAAAAGGTAGAGATGGAAATACTGGGTAAGGAGATAGAGGTGTTGGAGGAAATGCTAGAGGGTAGAAAGGTTTTTCTTTTGTTGTATATCTGTTTAATTTGCAATTGGAGTCTTCTGAGTCTTGAATAGTAGTGATAAGAGAAGTGAAAAGAATAGAAAAAATAATGTAACAGTATAGTTATCTGTTTTCAAAGTCCCGACAGTCTTCAAAAGTATTATCGTCGAGATTTGCAGGTGTTCAAAGCTTTTCGAGATATTCAAAGTTGATATCAAGGAGATTCAGCAGAAGGGAAATGGTTGTAGGTTATTTTCAAGGAGTATCGAGGTCGAGGTGAGCAAAGGCCTGTGTGGGCAAATAAAAGCGAAAGCTGTCGAAGCTATTTCAAAGAATGTTGAGGATAGTAATATGTTTTTCAATAAATAGAACAGGGTAGAAATGTGAAAAAAAGAAATGGAATCCATGAATTTAATCAATGTCGACAATACTAACCATGATCATAATAATCGAGTCGAGCGACTGGTCGAATTGAAATTGAATGAGGAATTGAGTGATCAAAAATGAGGTCGAGGTAATATTTGTTGTCGATGGATGTAATAGAAATTTTGGTGAGGAGGAGTAGATGAATTTTGAGGCAATGACTGTAGATATATGATGGGGATGGACTTTTGAGTGCTATACTGGATTTTGAGGGTGAATGCAAATATGAAACTAGTGTCGAGGGCAAAGGCAATATCAAAATAGATGGTAAGATAGAAGATGGTGCAGTCGACAAGATCAAAGAAGAAAAGATTGGGAGTGGTGATTGGCAAGTCGAGGTCAAAATAGGCAATGGTGGGGGTGAATGCAACAAGGATATCGAAGGCGAGATCAAGTTTGAAGGTGGCGAAGGTGCGACTATTGAAGTGGACTTAACTGGAACTACTGAAGGTGAAGATGATGAGACTGGGATGGGCATGTGCGACGAAGCTGGGACAGTGTGATGAAAATCAGAAGATGCAAGATTTTGATTTTGAAGTGCAAAAAGTTCTCATTCAAGCGCAAGCTGTTTTTTGAGGGCTAGTTCCTGTTTGAGTGCTGTGATATGAACTTCTACATTATTTAAATTGTTTGAGCTGTGAGGTATACTATCAGACGCTTGGTTCAATGTAGTCAAGGGTGCAATATTGGTGAGGAATGAGGTCAAAGTGGAAATTTTGGGTACTGTTCTGGTCAAATTCGAAGCTGCAATAACCAATACGAGGTTGGATGCGAATTGTTCAAGAATGTGTGAAACATCTTCAAGTTTGATCGATCTGCTATACTGCCATGAAGTCGAGGTCAAAATCAATTTCTGGGAGATAGAGTACAAATTCGAGGATGCTATAACAAATTTCACAGCATCGTGGATGTCGTTCAGCATGTATGGGTCATCAGGATAATGATCAGGAAACTTCACTTTGAGACGATCTGCAATTTGAGTCCATAAGTCCATTTGAAAGCCTCAAACAAAAGCTCGACTCTGTTTGGCCTCTGAGAGTCTACATCTTGAGCAAAGGAAGCTCGTGACCTTGTAGAATTGACTGTAATAAGCTGCTAAATTGTTTGCATCAAAAATACCAATGCGAAGCTATTTGCCAATGAGTGTATCCATATCCAAAATGCTGTATTTTTGTTCGTCTTCTATTTCGGAATAGAACTTGAATACTGCAATGTGAAATTCATCAAACAAGGTACTGGGCTGGTACTCTGGAAGCAATTTCCAGAGGTTGTAGGGATTGATGTCATGTATCTGCAAGCATGTCTCTTTTTAAAGTCATTATCTGTAATACTGCAAGTCATGAATAAAAATTTGAGCTCTTCGAAGTATTTTTGAAGTTCTTTAGGTCATCTCAAATCAAATTTCGGAGATGTAGACTGACCAGGAGCTGGCATAAAGGATGTTGACATGTTCAAGGTGGATTTCAGAAGTCATGAGGTCGAAATTCATGCAGTGTTGTATTTTGTATGTTTTCAAGGTCAAAGATGGTAGCAAAGTTGTAATTGTAAAAATGCAAAAAAGTGCAAAATGATATTTTTGATGGTCAAGATACTGTATCAAGATCTCCTGGTTGTTCAGGAGGGTTGGAGGCAAAATGAGTTCAATGGAAGTCAAAATCATTGAGCCCCCTAGGTGAAATGAGTAGTAGAAAGGAGTGGAGGTTCAACAATTGAAATAATCTAGAAACCCCTCGCGGTGGGCTCCAAAATGATAATACTCAACCTGGAAACTTAACAAAAACCTATTAAAAGGCTTAAGTATAACATGGGCTAGAGGAAGGGTGTGAATTGGTACTAAATATCACTGCTGATACCCAAAAGTTGTAGTGAGCAACGTAAAATGATGGGATGTGTTGTGAATAGTCTTTAAAGGTGTATGAAGATGTTTGAAAGAGTTTTAAATAGGTTCGAAGATGTGCGAAATAGTTCGAAGTAGGCTTGAAGAACTTCAAAGAGGTTCAAAATGAGTTCAAAAAAGTTCGTAGATATTGGACTAGTGGCAAGATATGTTGAGAAATGAATATAGTGAATAAGAAGTGGTTTTCAAGTGGTGATAGGTGATAGGCAATAAATGAGGAGCAAATATGATAGTTCAAAGAAGTTTGTGATATTTTGCAGAACTTAGAGATATGATGCCAGCTAAGACTTAAGAGAACTGCTCTTAAATCTGATGATAGTGGAGAAAATAACTTATTCTCTTCTGTTCTAAGTAACTAGTACAAGTCTATATACAATTTGAAGAGATAGTACTAAAAAGGAAATAATAACAAGTGTAGAATACGAGGCAGTATGCACAGCAATAAAGGCATTGTAAAACATAAAACAAATAAGAAATGATAATAAATGAAATGTACATTGTCCCTGTATAGTAAAAGTACTTATCTTTTGCTTTGATATATCATTGAAACATAAAACTGCACTTATCATATTCTAAGTCTCTTGTCTTCTCTCCTCATGTCTGGTGGTGCTCGATATGCAATGAAATAATTTGTTCCAGTTGTGCAGCATGTATCGAAATGGTTTTGAAACAGTTATGTGGCAGCTGACTTTATTCAAAGTGCTGCAAAGTCATTTGAAAGCATTCAAAATGTCGTGAAATGGTTTGAAATGGTTCGAAGTCATTTGAAATTGTGTGAAGTTGTTCAAAAGGTTCAAAATAGTTTGAAAAGTGTTCGAAATCAATTTCATGGCATTCATAGTGGTTCAGAGGATCTGTTGTAATGTGTCGATATAATTGGGAATCTTCTCCAGACCTTAAAGCATGCAATGGACCTATCACTGGCTGGTGTCGAGGTATATCAAAGAGTGAATATAATGAATGAGAAGTGTTTTTTTGAGAGGCGATAGGTGATAGGTGATAAGTCGAAGGCAAATATGAAAGTTCAAGGAAGTTCATGATATTTTGCAAAACTTAGAGATATGATGCAAGGCTAAGACTCAAGAGAATGGCTCTTAAATTGAATGATAATGGAGAGGGTAACTTCTTCTCTATTCCCCCTTTCTTTGCTTTTTGGCTGTCTTCCTAAGTAACTAATACAAGTCTATATACAATTTGAAGAGATAGTACTAAAAAGGAAACAATAACATGTGGAAAACACAAGGCAGTATGCACAGCAAATAAAGGTATTGTAAAACATAAAACAAATGAGAAATGATAATAAATGAAATCCCAGTATAGTAAAAGTTCTTGTCCTATTGCTTTAATATATCATTGAAGTGTAAAACTGCACTTATTGCTTTCTAGATCTTTTGTCACCTTTCTTCATGTCCAGTGGCACTTGATATGCAATGAAATAGCTCACTCCAGTTGTGCATCATGTATTGAAAGAGGTTTGGGACAGCTATATGGTGGCCGATGTCATTCAAAGTAGTGCAAAGTTGTTCA
The DNA here is from genome assembly GCA_029959215.1 of Tricholoma bakamatsutake. Taxonomy (NCBI): domain Eukaryota; kingdom Fungi; phylum Basidiomycota; class Agaricomycetes; order Agaricales; family Tricholomataceae; genus Tricholoma; species Tricholoma bakamatsutake. Next base: position 10,144,602 of record CP114861.1, read on the forward strand.
AAAATGTTTGAAGCATTGCAAAATTATTCAAAATTGTTCAAAGTCATTCAAAGTAGTCCAAAATAGTTCAAAACCAAATTTGTGGCATTCATAGCAGTTTGGAGCATGTGTCATAATGTGTCAATATGATTGGAAGCATTCTCCAGACCTTAAAGTGTGCAATGGACTTATCAACAGTCCCAGTAATGGATACAGCATTGGGCACAATATTGGCATTCCCTTGGCCAGACCAGTTAAAAGTCCATTTGGAAATGCATTGTTATAAATGCATTGGGCAGGTGAATGGTTATTCAAATTATTGGGATAGTGTGCAGGAGACACACTTCCATCACTCACTTTGATTCCTTCTGCAAATCTTACTATTGTCATTTTTTGTCTTCTACTGAGACACACATAGTAAATTTACTGCACGAAGTTTACTTTTCTTCTCCCAACAACCTGCATAAAGACAGCTTCTTGCTGAGCAAGGTGATCAGCTGTTCTGTGGGCATGTTGGGCCAATGTCTGTCCCTGATTTTCCAATTTGAGATGATGGGGAGGGGTCATCTGTTGAAATGTATTCTTCACAGGTGGGATCTGGCAATCACCAAATGATCCTACTGCTGTCGATTCTATGTCTGCCAATTGCACTGTTGCTGATTGTATGTCTGCTGATCCTACTACTGCCAATTGTATGTCTGCCAATCCTACTGCTGCTGATCCTACCATGGCCAATCCTACCATTGCTGATCCTGATGCCAATCCAACTGTTGACAGTCCTAATCCTGCTAATGCCTTTGCCCTTGCCCTTGCAATAGGATCCTCTGTCCAAGTTCACCTAGACAGTCAGCAAGGTTTAGGACATTGCAATCTTTTTTGAGTTGAAGTGGTGTTGCCTTCCAACAGTGATGGATCAATTGGGCATGGGGCATCATTTACATCAATATTTAAAGGTAATATGGGTGTGATGGACTTCTCATAAATGTGTCAAGGAATGACATACTCTGGTTCACCATCACCTGGACCATTGATTGGCTGTGGTTGAGTCACACCAGCTGTGCAGAGTATGTCCATTGTCATTTGATTGACTTGCACATAGTTCAACTGAGCTGGATCAGGGATTTACAAGGATCGGGGGGTTCAGAGATGGGTGCCTGTTCTGCTCTTGATTGTCAGTGCAGTTGTTTTCACTTTTGCCCTTTTTCTGCTTGATTGACCTTGGGGCTCAGCATTGGCATTGAGAAACAGCATTAGCATCAGGAATGGCATTGGCATTGGCATGCAGGCTGGTGCCAGTAATGGACTCAGCATTGGGTATTGCATCACCATTCCATCATCCACTGCATTTGTAAATGCATCAGAAAGGTGGAGGGTCATTTAAATTATTAGGATAGTGTGCAGGAGACACACTCCCAGCACTCGCTTTAATTCCTTTGAACCTGAATGCTCTTTCAGGGCCCTGCACTGTTTGATGCTGCAGAATGTGGTCAAAGAAGTCTTCTATGATGCTCTTGTGCATGTTCCATGGGTCTCTGAATTTAAACCTTCCTGGAGATATTCAGGATTGATGAATAAAGAGGTTCAGTCAGCAATTGCTTTGAATAGGATATAGCGACTATGACTATTCTGCATGGAGATAAGTAACAGTTTGTATCTTGTATTGTGATCCTTTCCATGGTGTGGGCAGGATGGGTTCCCCATCCTGAGTCATCAGAAGTTGGGTTTGTGGTGTGGTGGTGTTGATGCACATAAAGCCTTGACAAAACTCATGATGTTCTGCTTGAGCTCTGTGATATGATCATGATAGGTATCCAGAAATGATCGTGCAGGGGTAGCCATTAAAGAGGTGACATTTTCATGACTGTAATCAGCATTGGCATTGGCATTGGCATCCCAATTAAATATTTGACTCATGCATCAACAACTATCAAACCATTAGGTGCAGTATGGGCTGTAAATGTCACAGACAGCACTTCCATTTCTAACCAGTGTTGTTGGGTACTCTCCTCCACATGCTTACATAGGTTTTTCTCTGCTAGACTGTGAAATGTCAGTCACTATCAGCATCAGTAGTGGCAGCAGCATTAATGTACCTTCACTTTGTCTGTTTAGGATAATCTTCCTGCATCATTTTATCCTGCTCAGTCTCAAGGATTATCTATTCCTCTGCAGTCATGTTGTTAAAAACACTCTTGATGGCTGGCAGTCACATCTGGAACCATTCAGGTGTACTTGTGGTGGCATTCTCAATACCTAGCAGATTTTCAATCTCTTTCAAAACTTGATCCTAATATAAGGCCCAAATGGCTTCTGATTGCTTGACTTTGAAGTTGTTTGATTTGTGCGAGTAGCCCTTCATCATTTGTCAGTTGTTCAAAAGCCAGGTTGTTAGTTCCTGGTAATGTGATCAAAAATAGAATCTTCACATGCCTTAAATTGATGGTTCACCTTGGCATATAGGTGACTCTCCTCCTCATCCATTGGGGCCCTCTCAATTGACATCCAGTAATTTAATATGGCAGGGAGAATGTCACACTTGAGTATTTGCAATCAGCCAGCTTTAAATTCCTGTGATCAGAATGCATCTCTATAAGGCTCAATAATTCTCTGCTTTTTGATTGTATATCTTCCCTTGCGATACTGTCTCACACCCAGGTTCTCTGATGGCTCAGGCAGCATTGGAGGGGGATTGATGTGGAGGAAAGAATAATTCTTGTCATCATCAGGCATAATATATTATCGGCACAAGGATAACATGAGGATCACATGAGGCCAATAGTACAATAAATAGCCCATCACCGCAATCAATTCCCCCCAATCATCATGAGCCTGACAAGAGCTCCTTACAAGAGAAAGCGAAGATCAAAAAAGAATGCCCCCCTGCATGAGGACCATGATGATGCAGTCAATACTGTTACACATGTAGAAGTTGAGGTCAACATAAGACATGGACCAAAAACAATGCATATTAAGGTTCCCTTGCCTCTGGTTACAGAAGAATGTGGTGAATCGAGTTCAGCTGGTATCCATGACAATCCAGGTCTTGCTCTAGAATGGGATATGCAAGAACCTCAGGTGGCCAATGAGCCAGTTCTGCCATGGATTGGCATGGTCAGTTTCTGACACTGATTGACTTATTGAGGCCTATATACAACTAATAGAGACAGAAGGACTATGTATTGCAGTTTGTGGGATGAGTGGATGAATTGCTGCAAGTATTCCTGGCTTGGCAGGCATGGTCCATCAACAAACAAGTTTGCAACCACTGTCAACTGAATAAATGGGCAATTTGGAGATGTGTTGATTGTTCACTAGGAAGCACACTTTGCCAGACATGTATGTGCACACAGGCAGAATTCCTTCCATCGCATTGAATGCTGGACTGGCATGCACTTTTCCCATGCTGAGCTATGGGAGGTTGGCATGTACCTTTTGGTTCAGCACCAGACAGATCAGCTGATTTGCAATGCTCTTAACTTTCAAATGAAATATCTGGAGACATCTGAAGAAATGAAGGATAAAGCCAAGGCAGAGTCAGCCAATTATTACTCAGCAACAGCATTGGCAATGGCTCAACATCATGAGTCAGCATCGGGAATGACACAGAGTACAGCAGATGATGAGACTGGGGCCAATGCATCCTTTTTTGATCACCTTGATGCCCTTTGGCATCAAGAAAAGGGCAATAATGATGTCAATGACAGCTTACAAGATTTCTTTGATGGCGATGATGAACATGAAGTTGAACATGCTGATGAAGACATCCATGGGTTTCAACCATATTTGCCTTAATGATGCATGAGGATTGATGCTGAGGCAACAACCATACTGGCAACTGCCAATGCTGAGCTGACCCCCACACTGCTGACTGCTGATGCATTGAACAACAGCTATATCTGTATGGTGCATACAAATGAAATATATCACTTAGCAATGGTTACCTGCTAGTGTCAGGGAGAACACCAAATTCCCTTGGACCTAGTAACCAGTAACTTGTTGCTGACCAGCTTTACCAAAATACACACTCTTTTCACCATGCAGGTTCTAGACAATTTTTGGCTTCATAATCTGGAATTGAAAACATTGGCCTATCAGTTTTACCAGCTAATTCAGTGCATAACATTGCCAATGAGGCCTGCCAAAGTGGTCAACCTCTACCATGAGCTTGAGCACATGTCCTGCTTATGGCATTAGATGAAAAGATTGAAGTGGGCAGGGTATGGACACAATCAAAAAGATCCATTGAATCCCAAACCAGGATCACTTGCCGATTACTGTCCAGCCTGTCCTCAAGCAGGCATAAATATAACAGAAAATTGGAAGGATGATGTGAACCAGTGGGTGACTAAATACTTTGATTGTACAAGTTGCATCTGAAATGATACTATGGCTTTCAGATTTGTTTTTGAATGCATATTCATGGCTGACAGCAATTTCAAAGCTGACCATGTCTGGCAGAAAAACTCCAATGTATGGCTATGGGATGGAGCTGGAATGGCTGCAAATCAGGCTGATTATGAGCAATTCCTCCAAGCTGCCATAGAATGATTCATGGTAGGTACACTTCACTTCATGGTGGCTGATGCCATAACTGCTGATGGTGCCACTTCCGATGCTGGTTCTGATTTGTTACATGGGTTTTTAGAAGGCTCCATATGAAAATAAATTCTGAGTTATTGCAAATGCTTTTTTGGCATCAAAGACATGTGATAGGACTGGAGTTGTAGCCATTGCATGTGCATGGCATGGCTGTTATGCACCCAATGCACTGGTAGACTTGTTTCAGAGAGAACAGCAAAAGAATGTCAACTTTGCTTTCCTCCAAGCTCTGAAAACTACCAGGGTTGACCATCAACAGGGAGTGATGCTCATTTATGACATTGTCTGCCAATACATCATCCACATTCAGGAGCATATTGGTGCACATCTGCTGGCCAGCTTGAGCATTGACCAGGCCATTGGGCTTCTGCATGCTCATGGCCACAAGGATGAATGCTTTTTTTCGCTATGCTCCATCTTTCATTCCAGGGTCTGGCATTGTAGCAGGGGAAATACTCGAGTCTTTGTGGTCATCACTAAATTCCATTTCCCCAACAGTCAGAGCAGTGACATTGCTACATCGGGCTAAAATGCTTGATGATCATGGTACAGATTCAAATTACAAGAAAATCCTCAGCATAACAGTTACACTATGCTCAAAATCTTAAGAAACCCTTGAGATATCCCACAGCTCAGCAAGCACCATGCAGAACTGATGGCAGCTTTTGGTCAACAAGTAGTCAAATGATGGGAGGATGAAGTCACCACAGCAGCAATGCTAATGCTAACAGATGTCAGGGTAATGGACATGTATGCCACTCAGGGATCACAACTGGCATCGGGAATAGGGATGGGACCAAGAACAGCATTGGGAATGGAAACAGCATCAACACTCATTCAATTGGCAGTTGAGCAGTGGATTGATTTCACTATTGTTTTTGAACAAATGCAATGAGTCATACTTCCTACCAAGATTGATGTATCACAATCCCTCATTGATCTGCACCAGAATTCAATTATGAGACAAAGTCTGTCAACTTGGTAAAGCAAGCACCTCACACTTCTGACACACAAGCTGTTGAACAGGAAAGAGAAGCTCTCACATCTCATATGGTAACCTTAATACATTTACAAAATGCTGTCAACATTGCTGAGATGACATTGCTCCCTTCCAAATCATCTGCAACAATAAAGCTGAATTTGAGAAATTTGATGACATAGACCCCTTTGATGAAGAGACTCCTGCTTCATCTCTTCTGGCAGACAAAAACACTATTCCAGTTGAGGAGCAACAAGTATACCTCCCACATAATTGAGAACTTGCTAATGTGGAGATTAACCTCAGGAAGAACCAGACAAGTCAACTGCTGTATCAGTTGCAGGAGCTCATTGCCAACAAATCATTTCAATATTCACACATTATCCAAGTGGCACTGAGAAAGGGAGTTTGCACCCAAGCACAAGCCATTGTTCAGGATGTGGTTAACAAAATTGCCTTGCATGCCCAAATGTATAACCATTGCCAAAGCCAACTGGTGGCACTAGATTGTGATGCTAAGACATCAAGTATGTTTCAGTGGTTAACAAAGGATGACCTCAATTCTAGCATAGCTATTCTGAAGCCAAATGCACCAGGCTCCATTAATCTTCACCTGTCCTGGATTTGGCATAATGCCCACAATCAAACTGGTGTCATTACCAACCAGCACAGCGATGCCGATGCCGATGCTGATGCCACTCGATTCTGGGAATGTAAATGTATTTTGTGGCCATCTGTATTCATTACACTAACAGTTTTATTAGTCAGAAGAGTACACTGGCTTTGATCATGGGCTCAGAGAAATAGGTGGAGGGAGGAATTTTTACTGGTCACATATGAAATGCAGTGGACTGTGTGATATTTTATCTATCATAGCCAATGGTGGCAGTGAGCCTCGCAGTCCAAGAATACCCCTCCTGGCCCACTAGCCTATGCTAATCACCAGCAGGCTTTCAAGAATTAGCATTGAGGGCTGACAATGCATTTAGATCAGCAAATGCTGATTATATCTCCCCTATATGACTGAAACATCCCTGTATTATGTAAACACAATTATATTGATCACAATCCACCATTAGTATGTCAAACAAAACTCTTTCAATCTTCAACCCTTTTACTATAAATGCTAGCATCAGTCAAGACATGGCATTGGTCAAGATATGGCATCAGCCAACAGGACAACATCAGCACAAGGATGGCATCAGGGCTAGGCTGCCAGCAATGAGACTTAGCTGCTGCTGATACTGAGGCTGGTGCTGATACCGATGCCTATGTGGGGTCCTTTCACAACATGCCTGCTCAGTCAAGAGGCCAAAAACTCACAAACAGCAAAACCAAGCAAAACAAACATTGCCAAAGATAAATGGCAGGACAGTCCCTCAACTCCAATCCCCCCAATTCCTTACAAATCATTGATACAACCCAGTTGAACTATGCACAAGTCAATCAACATGCACTGTAAAACTGATGCCACTCGACCACAGCCCGTTAATGGTCCTGGTGATGGTGAACCAGAGGATCTTGTTCTTCAACACAGCTATGTGACATACATCACATCTATGTCACTTGTAAATGACAATGTTAATGGCACCCCATGCCCAATTGAGCCATTACTTTTGGAAGACAACAACACCACTCATCCTAAACCTCACCCACTTTTGGGGCAAAATCAGATGGAGGATCCAATTGCAAAGGCAAGGGCAAAAGCATTAGCAGTGGGATTGGCAACAGTGGGATTGGCAACAGTGGAATCTGTTGGAGCAGACTACATACGCTGCACAGAGGAAGAGACGACACGTTCCTTGTAACCTACCTGGGGTTTAGTTAGTCTTAGGGCTAGGGTTTAGTAGAGGTAAGAACACTGTATATCTACTACAGTACAGGTTCTCCTTATATACATAATAGTAAGGATGTCACATGACTCGGGAATGTGTATACCACATGTATGCGCAGTAAGCGCAGTAACATGTGTATGCTGCATGTATCACCTCATGTATACAGCATGCATCAAGGGAATTAATTTCAACACCCCCCCTCAAACTGTACAGTGCTCTAAGCAGCTAAGTTTGAATCTCGAAAGTAATTCCGAGAGAGTCTTTAAATTTTCTGAAAAGGACGGCGCCAAGGTTCTTGGTGAACATGTCAGCCGGATTATCACTTCCAGGAATGAAAACGACCGTGACTTTGTCTTTTTCAATGCATTCGTGCATGTAGTGGTAGCGAATGTCTATATGTTTAGTCCTCCTTTCCTGGACTGGATTTGATCCAATGAAGATGGATCCTTGATTATCAGCGCAGATTGGTATGCGATTCAAGATATATTTGAGTTCCTGGAATAAGGACTCTATCCACACTATCTGCCGACAAGTGTCAGAGAGAGCCATATATTCGGCTTCTGTGGATGACAGTGCTACAGTTTTTTGTAAACGGGACTGCCAGCACACAATGCCACTCGCTAGAGTAGCAAAGTAACCCATTGTAGATCGGCGCTTGACTGTGTCAGCTGCCCAATCAGAATCTGTGAAGGCCTGTAGCCCCTCGGATTTCTCTCCATCATAGACTATACTGTACTTCTGGGTTCCCACCAGATAGCGTATTATGTACATCGCTTTGTCTAGATGTTCTTGGCTAGGATTAGCCAAGAATTGCGACATCTTGATTACTGCATAAGCGATATCAGGTCGCGTTCCGAGCATCAGATACAATAAAGATCTGATCACAGACTGATATTTTGATCTAAGCATCGCATTGGGCGTTGCTGTGTTTTCCGATGGTTTGTAACCAGTCGGGAGTGGAGTGGGGGTCACTTTGGCATTTGTCATCTCGAATCTCTCAAGCACTTTGGCGAGATATTCAGTTTGATCAAGTTTGACTTTGCTTGCAGTCTGGGTGATGCGCATGCCTAAGAATTCCGTGACTTTTTCAGTACTACGGCACTCCCAATGCTTTAGACAAGCATTTTTCTTTTCATCCACAAGTTTCTTGTTCTTCCCCATGAACAAGCCATCATCAACATAGACGAGTGCAATAACAATGCTGCCTGTCTTAGGATCCTTGTGTATGAAAATGCCAGCATCGGAGCTGGCACGCACGAACCCAATAGTGCGCATAAATGCCTCTAGCTCTTTCCACCATGCAAGTGAGGCTTGTTTAAGGCCATACAATGCTCGGCGTAAACGCAATACTTTGCGCTCTTTTCCCTCGAGTCTGAAACCCTCGGGTTGATCCATATAGATCTCCTCATCTAGTTTGCCATATAAAAATGCAGTTTTTACATCTAGGCCGGTCATATACATGCCTTCTAGAGATGCAAGTGCAAACATGAGGTGTACGGTCTCGTAGCGGACTACCGGTGAGAAAATCTCATCAAAGTCAACGCCTTCGACTTGTGAAAAGCCTTTGGCCACGAGTCTGGCTCGTTTTCTTCCATCCGATTTTACAGAGAAAACCCATCTATTTTTGATCGTTTTTTGATCATGTGGAAGATCGACGATGTCATAGACTTGTCACTTACGAAGAGCCTCTAATTCTTCATGACAAGCTTGTTTCCACTCACGTTGCTGCTGCCGTGGTAGGCATGCAATATCGCGAAATTGGTTTGGAACTTGGCTTATTTCGCTCGATGGTTTGACTGCTTTTGACAACAGCCAGCGAATAAGCTTATCTCCTCCTTCCTTGGTTATCTTTTTAATATAACCTGCTTTGTCCAGTTCCCCCATTGGGTGATCATGTTCTTGATCATTGGAATCGGGCACACTCTCATGGGGTGCTGAACTCGGTCCAGCAACCGGTTCTTTCTGTTGAGATTGTGGTCGTGTTTGGTTATGATCCGAATCTTGACCTACAGATCTCTTCCAATATCGATCACATGCAATGTCTCTCTCTATGTCAGAGGGGAGTCGCTTCTCTCCATAGGTATTGCCAGGACGGTTTGGGATGTTCCTCTGCCTGCCTGATCGATGGGGCAATTGCTGCCATTCCTGTTGATCATCACATCTTGGACGAAAGTCCTCAGTGGTTACTGGAGGCGGTGGAGGAGGAGCATTTGTCACATCGTCATGTGCCTTTTGCTCACTTGGTACATCATCATCATCATTTTCTGATGATGGAGGAAGGGGTGGATCTTGTGGCGGTATAGAATCATCGCCATCCATTCCAGATGAGTGGTCATCATCTTCTGGTTCTGGAGGTGGAAAATCACCAAGGTCCGTATTGGCAGGAGTTTTAGCTCCGGGACAGCATGGGAACAACGTTTCATCAAATAGTGCTGTAGCACCAATGAATATTGCGCCACTAGGTCGCATGAAACAGTATGCTTTAATGCCATCTTCTAATCCAAGGTACGTCATCAACTCCGATCGAGGAGCCAATGTGTTTGGACGCTTCTCCTTGGGTAGGTAGACGTAAGCACCACAACCAAAAACCTTCAGATCGTTTAGATCTGGGTGGACCTTTGTCAGGTCCTCAACTGGTGTCAGCCATTTCAGGCGCCTTATCGGGGTTCGGTTGTATAGGTGTGTTGCATGTTCAATGCAAAATTCCCACCATGATTGTGGTAGACATGCAGTAAATCGCAGGGTTTGCGACTTTTCCATTATTGTCCTTATGGCACGCTCTGCGCATCCATTCTGTTGGTGCATGTGTGGTGCAGACATCTCTATTTTGATGCCAAAGTCCTTGAGCACATTTTGTAGCTCACGATCCTTGAACTCCCCCCCTGGATCAACACGCCAGTGCTTGATTGTAGCGCCATACTGTGTCAAAGCCACTGCCCGAAATTGTCTGATGGCCGCAGCAGCATCAGATTTCTTTTTAAGGCATTGGACCCAGATATGTGACGTTTTGTCATCCAGAAATACAATAAAGTATTTATGTTTATGGTACGATAGTACTGGGAGTTCCTTCAGATCGGAATGTATTAATTCAAAGGGTCTTTCAGCACGTGAATTTGATTCAGGAAAAGATTTTGAGGTCATTTTCCCTTCAGCGCACCCTGGACATATAATTTTGTCTTTAGGAATAATTAAATTCCTTGGGAATTTTATGGTGCTATTAGGCATCTTCCCTAGCGCCTCTTTGGATGGGTGTCCAAGTCGCTTATGCCAAGTCGAGTAGTCTGCAACATACATTGTCGCGACATTGATTCCCTTGGTGCTCAATATATGAGTCCGAGCCCAATAAATAGTGTCACATTTCATAAGAGGGACGCAATCCATAATTGGGTTTCCTTGCTTGAAAAATGAAATGTGTGCGGAGGAACCATGCACATCACTTCCATCTTGTAAGAAGACGCCCATTGACAGTAATCGAGCATTACAGTCGGGTATGTAGTAGACGGGGTATAATTGCGTTTCACGCGTCTCTGACTTCCCATGACATACTACCTGATGTCTAATGAAGACTGCTCCTTTCCCTACTATATGAGTAGTACCCGTGGCCGTTTGGACCAAGGTAGAGTCCTTTCTCGGTAAAGGCTCATAAGAAGCGAAATCTTTCATTTCACCAGTGAAGTGTTTTGATGCGCCTGAATCCATGATCCAGTCGGCACCTTTCTTACAATCTCCCTTTGCACACATAGCACACATATTAAGATCTACATAATTCCATGATACATTTAATAGCGGTAAAATTTCACATGAAAAGTTCACTGTATTCATAGGAATTTTAATCCTTGTGCTTGTGGCAGGGAAAAGGACTGACCTATCATCATATGCCCCTGTATCAAGGGGTTCATCGATGAGCATCTCGTCGACGATCTTCCACACTTCCTCGTCAGTTGCCGGCGGTTCTGATCCGAGGGAGATGGTATCGTCTTCTACCTCCTCGATCGTAGCCTCGGTTTCTGGCTCTATCCTCCTTCTCTTACCTTCTCGCACTGTAAGGTGCTCTTCCAGCGGTCGCAGATTTTTCGCGCTGCGCGGAAGTTGCATGTGCTCGAGGGTGTCTCGAGCTTGCTGGTACTCGGCGTAAACCAAGCGAGAGGAGGTCATGCCCGTATATGCCTGTGCAGGCGGTCGGCAGCGAGGATCCCTTGTGGGAGTGTGCTCGATGCGCTGTATGAGCAGCATCAGTGGTATGATGGTGCCATTACCATTTATGGTGGTAGAGGCTTGTGAGGCGAGGTGGGTATGTTTCTCTTTTGGCTTCTCCTCCTTAGTCTTTCTGTCCCCACATCGTCCACGTTTTCGGGACGATTCTCCATTGTTGCCCTGAGATTGCCATTTGGGGTTTCCCCCTTTGCGCTTGACAGCAGAAAGCCTGGTGGCCTGAGGCTGGCCAGCGGGCTTCCCAACTGCCGTGCGGCATGAGGCTTCAGCGACAATGGAGTCCTTGACATGTTTAAACGTCAAGGCTCTAGTGGCGGTCATGTTAAGGACTGTTGAGGACAATGAATCGAACTCGCGCGGCATCGCAGCAAGTAAGATCATGGCCTGCACTAGTTCGGGGATGGCGACATTGGCAGCCGTGAGGCGCTCAAACTTGTCGGCCATTCTGGCGATCTCCGGTGCGGGGTTCGCAGCCGGAATTTTGATCGTTATAGCAGACCTAAAGTCCGAAAAGACTTGAGAGGGGCCGTCCACACCATAATCGGTGCGGATGAGGTCCCACACCTCCTCAGCAGTGTCCTTGGTGTTGGCACGCTGCCGATTGGAGGGGGCCAGGCGGAGCACTAGGCTACCAATAGCCTGGTCATTTTTGTTGCTCCAGTTCTGGAGCTTGGCACTAGCATCCGCTACGAGAGTAGCATTCATCGCTGTTAAAGGAGGCGCCGGGGGTGGCTTTTGTTCCGCCCCGCTAGTAATCTGCCAAAGCCCCTGAGATCTGAGCCACGCCTTCATTGAGTCGGCCCATTGAATGTAATTGGATCCGTCGAAGGTCTGAACGAGTTTTTCGAGAGTCGAAGACATGATTTGATGGTGGCAGCTGGTAAAAGCGCTCAATCAGTCTCGTTGTTCAAGAAAACACATTCCATATTCTCAGGCAAAAACACTCCTTCAGAGTGGTTAACCCTAGTCAACCTAGGTTTTTAAATGCAGCTCGCAGAGAGCGCAATGCAGCTCACGAAGAGCACAAGGTTACAATTTGGAGACAATGAAGTCAACGTCGTTCGCAGCCAGTTAAGGCGCATTCGCGACATGCCCAGCAGGGCCCATAACCTGTTGGAGCAGACTACATACACTGCACAGAGGAAGAGACGACACGTTCCTTGTAACCTACCTGGGGTTTAGTTAGTCTTAGGGCTAGGGTTTAGTAGAGGTAAGAACACTGTATATCTACTACAGTACAGGTTCTCCTTATATACATAATAGTAAGGATGTCACATGACTCGGGAATGTGTATACCACATGTATGCGCAGTAAGCGCAGTAACATGTGTATGCTGCATGTATCACCTCATGTATACAGCATGCATCAAGGGAATTAATTTCAACAGAATCAGCAATGGGGGGATCAACAATGGAGGAATCAGCAACAGTGGGATTGGCAACAGTAAGATCAGCAATGTGGGGCCAAATATTGACAAATAAATAATCCCTGATCGATAAATCTCTGATCACTGATTAAACACAATAGTGTTATCATCTCTCTTGCTACATCTATCACTCTACAATGAGCAATCAGGAAGAAAGCCAGGCAGATATTCCTAATGGCTATGTCTCTATTCAAAGTGACAATGGGCAGCACTATCTTGTGCTTCATTTTATGATTCTGGCTATCCACCAGGTGATGGAGGCCTATCAAAAGAAAGTAGAATTCAATGTGCATATAGCACATGGGGGGAGGGTAAAATTTCCTTCAGTTCAGTGTCATTGCTGGTGGCCGATGGTGTGCTTTTGGCCAATGCTGTGTCTCTGACTGATGCTGTGTCTCTGGCCAATGCCATATTTGCTTCCTGATGCTCTATCATTTCACTAATCATCATTTTGCAGTCTAAAAACATGACCGATCAACCATACTATCTGTTGGCCCAAAACCAGCTCATGCTACCAACTGATCCAGTAAGTGTCATGGTCCTCATTTGTGTGACTAGAGTTGATCCTGTTGCAGACATTGACAGACAGGAAGCTGTTGAACTGCCATGCTGAAGTGAAAGCCCTGCAAAACCAGCTCGGCACATCATATAAGGATGCCAGTCATCATCTCTACATGGCTGAGGTCAAGAAGCTAGAACAGCAGGATGTCACCTTGAAGACATATGCAACCTTGAAGGAAAGGATGGAGTGTAATCTGGAATCATTCAAATGCAGGTTCTCAGAGATTCCAATCAGACCATCGTCCCATGAGCATGACAATGATGCCATGGCCGATCCCCTTGCTGATTCTCATTGATGTGATGCCAAGGCCATAACATTCTTATTGTATCTATGATGAATATTGCTTTGTGTGCTGTATATAATGAATAAATATTGCTGGTACCCATTGCTGTCTTGTTTGCCAATGCTGGAATGCTCAATGCTGACCAGGGCTCTGATGTTTGCTGATGCTGATGCACTTTTTGTGCTAATGCCCTGCTCAAGGCCAATGCCTATTCTGATGCCCAATGCTGATGCCATTAACCAATGCCAATGCCTGTGTTGGCCAATTTATTGGTTACCATGTCTGTACAACAACGTACATGTTGTATTGATGAAATAGTGCAATCTCAGCTGCTTTATGCCAATGCCAGTACCATTAACCAATGCCAATGCCTGGGTTAGCCAATTCATTGATTGACATGTCTGTACAACGACTTACATGTTGTATTGATAAAATAATGCAATCCCAGCTGTCTAATGCTGATGCTGCTGCAGTCCTATTGGGTTGCTGACCTGCATGCTGATCCAATTTTGCAGGCCTGCACACTACAATAAATAAATTATTGCATAAACATAGCTTTTACTGAATTTATCATGCACCAATTTGCATGCAGAATCCATGCAGACTAAACATGAATTACTACATAAATGAGATTAATTTCCAATCAGCCATATCTGTAATGCAGATCTTGATTCTAATCCTGATGAGGCCACTGCCGCTGCAATTCCCATTGCCATTGCTGCTGCCTGAAACTATTTCATAGGTTACTGATGTCTATATTAAATGTATAACTCTTTGGTCTAGCAACCATTATAATAGTGTATTCATTTGTTACTATAGTAGATACACATATATATTAGAGCATTCGACAGTGTCCACTGAACCTGTATTATTCAATACACTGTATACATTCAATAGATCATATCATTCGATACATTGTAGATTATCTATGTGAGACTCTTTTATCTGGGAGGAGTTTGCAGTGGCCATTGACAGGTCCACTGCATGCGCTAAGATCTGGAGAAGGATCTAATCATATCAAGACATTACAACACATGTTCCAAACCACTACGAGCTCTATGAAATCCTTTTCAAACCATTTCACACTATTTTGCACTATTTTGGACGACTTTAAACTATTTTGAACACCTTTGAACAATTTCGCAACACTTCGAATGACTTTGCAGCATTTCAAATGATATCGGCTGCCATATAGTTGTCTTCAAACACTTTCAATACATGCTGCACATCTGGAACAAGCCAATTCACTGCATATTGAGCACTACTGGACACGAGGAGAGACTACAAGAAACTTAGAATATGATAAGTGCAGTTTTGTGTTTTATTAATATATTAAAGCAATAGAACAAGAACTATTACCATACTGGGACAATGTATGTTTCACTTATTATTATTTTTCATTTGTTTTATATTTTACAATACCTTTATTGCTGTGCACATTGCCTCATGTTTTACACATGTTATTATTACCTTTTTAGTAATATCTCTTCAATTTGTATATAGAATTGTATTAGTTACTTAGAATAAAAGAATGCCAACATGGAACAGAGAATAGATTACCCTCTCCACTACAGTCAGATTTAAGAGCAGTTCTCTTGAGTCTTACCTCGCATCGTATCTCTGAAGTTCTGTGAAATATTGCAAACTTTCTCGAACTTTTGTATTCACTCTCAACTCATCATCACCTATCTCCACTCAAAACCCACTTCTTAATTGCTATATTCATTTGTTGAACATATCTCGACACCAGTTGAACACCTCCGAACCTCCTTGAACTCATCTGAACAACTTCGAACCTATTCGAACTAATTCGAACTACTTCACACATCTTTGAACCAATTTCGAACTTTTTCGAACATCTTTGTATGCTTTTAAAGACTATTTGTCACATCCTTTACCATTTTGCATCACTAAAAACAATGTTCTGCTATTAGCAGTGATATTTAGTACCGACTCACATCCTTCCTCTAGCCTGAGTTATACTTCATAAGCCTTTTAACAGGTTTTTGCTAGGTTTCCAGGTTGAGTATCATCATTGTTGCTGTGAGCCAGCTGACGGTGATACGGCTCCCTATTGCCCTGCGCGCATACTACGGCATTTTTTGCGATTGTGTGCACCTCCTAGATGGCTTCCGCACACTTTGCGTAGCGCGCTTTTGCGTGCCTTCGTGCGCTTTCGTGCGCCTTCGTGCGCTTTTGCGCGCCTTTGACCGTTTAGGTGCGCCTTTGTGCGCCTTTTGCATTTCTACTGCGCCTTTGTTTCCCCATAGCCGCCAATCATTGTGCGTCCTAAATGCGCCTCATCGCGCTTCAAGCCGCCTCCATGTGCCCCCCCCACGCTCCTTATCTGCCTTCTACATTTATTGCGCGCTCGATGCGCCTTTGCGCACTCCTTTTACACTTTACCTGCAACTCACATTCCCTGCTGCGCACTCTTTGCACAATCTCTATCACACACAACAATCCACTGCACCGGTGCACTGCGCATCGCAGCTCCCATCTTACTGGCACATTTACTTGATGCATACCACGATTCTGGCATGAGCGAACTGCGCATTCTTACATAACTGGGCCGCTTTGTGCCTATTTGGCATTGGACTGTGCGCACTTGGGCGCTTTCACATAACCCAGGCGCTTTGGCAGTATTTGGTCTCGCACAGCATCCCCTTTTAGTTCTTCCACATTTCCAATCAGCATCGCCTTATCTGGTAACTGGCACAGGTCGATCACGCCATTATTACTAAGGTGCAGCACGCGACATATAACACCTAAGCGGATTAATTGGGAAGAGTGCATGAGACTTAGCGCGCACCAATAATAGCACATCGCACCGGAACAGTTGGATATTGAGCTATAGGTGTGCAAATCTTATTGGCTGAGGCAGCGGCATAGTGCGGTCAGGTTTAGATGGGCGAATGGACGCGCTTGTAGGTAGCGCATGGCGCTTCCTATTTTTATACTTTATTTCACCATTTTATCACATAAGCCATTTGTACATAGTAGCGGACAGATAGAGAATCCAGAGGATCTTTCCCTCCCCCCCTCATAGTTATTAGCTCAGTCAGCGTCGCACATAGTCTGTGCACCAGCGTCCAGTCCGTGCGCCTTCATAGTGCACCCTTCGTATAGCCGTGTTTGCATTATCGTTTGCGTCCCCTCCTCGTATTGTTGCGTTTCTTCCCTTGCGTTGCGTCCTTCGTCCTTGTCTGCACACTATCGTAGTGCGCCCTTCGTATAGCTGTGTTTGCGCACCGTTTGCGCACCCTTTTGCATAGCCGCATTTTGCGCACCGCCTGCGCCTTTTTCCGCTTCTTGCGCTTTCACTCAGTTTGCACCCCCAAACTGTGCACCACCTTCACAGTACATTCCAGTGTCGTCTTTGTCCTGTTACACCTCCCGCCTTCATCATCCTCATTGTTGCGCACTTTTGCGCTCTTGTTGCGCATTTTTCCGCACTGCGCATTTTTGCCTCTTTGCATTGCGCACTTTTCCGCCACTGCGCATATCTCCCCTTTCGTGTACACTACTAGTGCGCACACTGAAAATCGCTGTACCAGCCTCTCTATAGTCTCTGCGCCCTGAAGGACGATCCGAGGCCATCTAAGCGAACTCCCCCCTCACCCCGAGCACGCCTGCAGTTGTAGGTTAAGTGTTCACCCCTTCTGTTGAGACTCTGCACTGAGTACCAACCAAACTCATCATTTTCTGGAGCCCACCGCGAGGGGTTTCTGTTTATCAGACCATATTTTAGACCTCCATCGGCTCGCCCTTCGCTTCAACATTAACCACCTTCGCACTCTCCATTCCGAGCTGCTAGCAACTGCGCTCCAGCTTGGGGAAATACCAGTATTTGAATCACTCTTCCTAAACAACACACATCACTCGTCCGCGCTGTCTTTACCTCCACCTTCACCTGAATCATCCCTACCTACCCTAACTCCGTCCGCATCACCGCATTTTTCCCCACCTCCGAATTTCGCTGCGCTTTTACCAGATCGTAACTCTACACACCTTATTCCACCTACCATGGCTACCATGCACATGCCATCTGCATCTAACCAAAACGCGCCGCGCTTTGACCCTGCAAAACCGCGCGAACTCCAGAAGTACTTTGAGGAGCTTGCGCAACTCCTCCGTGATTGTAACGTCACCGACGAGACCGATAAGAAGTTCCACACAGTGCGCTATTTGGACAGCGACACTGCAGACACTTGGAAACTGCTACCAGAGTATAGCGCGACGCACAACTATGGTGCATTCAAAGACGCTGTCCTAAAGCTTTATCCTGGCTCTAGGGATGGCAGTAAATGGAGTATTAGTGACCTGGACAAGCTTATTGGTGAGACCGCACGCATTGGCCTCGTAACTGCAGAAGAAATCGTGCGCTATTATCGCGCATTTTTCAACATTAGCGAATACTTAGTTGTGCAAGGCATATTGGCACGCTACGACCAAAGCCACATGTTCGTTAGGGTGTTTCGACCAGACCAGCTAGAGCGCATTTTGAGCCGCCTTGCGATTGCGGTACCGAATCAGCCTGCAAATGTGCCATACTCATTAGATGCAATACACGATGCGATCGACTTTATCTTTGAAGGCCCAGCGCGCTATTTCCAGCCACTTACTGGGCTCACAGCGCAAAACCCCGATATGTATGTGCCCTACTCAGCACCCAGCGCACCCATTTCCCAGCCACAACCTAGCGCACCCGCAGTCAAAGCAGAAGACATTTCAGTCTTATTCGAGCGCATGACACAGACGATAGTTACTGCATTGAGTGCATCATGCAGAGATGGCGGAAATGGTGCGCCTCGCTCGAACAACGACAGGTGCAATGGTTGCGGTCAGACAGGGCACTATATCCCTGAGTGCGCTTCAATTGAGCGCCTTATTAGCGAAGGAAAGTGTAGGCGAAATGCGGAAGGGCGCATCGTACTCCCAGGTGGCGCATTCGTGCCGCGTTCTATTCCAGGCAATTTCCTAGGCGAGCGCATTGAGGAATGGCATAAGCGCAACCCAGGGCAGATTGCCACGGGTCAACTTTTATCTAATACCAATTCGCAGCTCATCTACAATATAGCACCTCGTCCAGCTCCAGCTGCATCTCTACAGTCGACGTACGTTGCCGCTTCAGCTCCTGCAGCAGATTATATGCAAAGCGCACCAAATGCGCAACTAACGAAGGAAGAGTGCATTGATGCGCTCGAGAGGGAGTTGATGGCGCTTCGCAAGAGGCAAGTCTTCGACGGCGTTGAAATTCTGCGGCGCGCACCGCGCAATACATCCAACCAAGAGGGTGTGCATTCTACAACCACAGACATGGCACCCACCGACAGTATTGAGTCCCCAGCTTCGCAATCCGCTGCGAGCGCAACTGATGCGCCCGACGAGACCCCCATACATCCCTATTCCAACATTCCTGAGGCGCGTTTTGCGCCCGCAGCAGCAGATAAACCAGGCATACCAGCTAACTCTTCCAAAGGCAAAGAGCCATCATACCGCACTGTCATTCCCATCCAGAACCCGCAGATTGTCGACGACGTATATGCGCGTGCCATGAAGGCGCCCTCTGTTACAGTTTCGCATGAAGAGCTTCTATCCCTTTCGCCGATCTCAGGCAGCGCCATAGAGAACAAGTCACCCCAAAGCGCATTGCAGCTACCAGTGCGGAAGTGGTAGCTACAAACCTTGCAAGCATTATGCCATTTGCGCACTGCGAAGCGCGTGCACCTTTTGCGGGAGATAAAGTGCTTAATGCGACACCTCCAGCTAGCGCGGCAATTGCAGGGCCGCTTCCTATTGTTTTGCAGGATCCATTTGAACAGTACCTTACCCATCTCCAACCAGGCGAAATTGAAAACCCCGATGTTTTGAAGGTTGCTAAAGAGTCGCATGCGCTTCGCTCCATTGATTTATTGATCGACAACCAAGAGTACTTTGAAGCTATCTTAGATCCGGGTTCACAAATTATCGCAATGTCAGAAGCAGTCTGCCATTGTCTTGGGCTTCAGTACGATCCGCGCATTCGTTTATACATGCAATCAGCCAATGGAGAGGTAGATGAGTCGCTTGGGCTTGCACGCAACGTTTCTGCATGCATTGGGGATATCGTTGTCTATGTGCAAGTTCACGTTATCCATTCACCTGCTTACGATATTCTGTTAGGGCGCCCCTTCGATGTGTTAACGCGCTCCATCATGCGCAACTTTGCGGACGAAGCGCAAACAATTACAATCTGCGATCCGAACACTGGCGCCATCTCCACCATTCCAACAAAGCCTAGGGGGAAGCCGCGCCACTTCTTACCAGCTCCAGCAACACCGCACTTTGCTATTCAGCATAACCTGCAAAGAAATTTTTGCAAGGCTTCGAGGAATTGATCTCAGACCAAGGAGAAGCCGCCACTATCATAACATTTGACTCTGATACCCAATCTTGTGACATTTCCGCGTTTGCGCTTATTCCATTTTCCGCTTCTGTTCCTTCCACCTCTATTATCTCTCAACTCTACCTATCCCAGTGTACCAACAGTCATGCACAGGCGCTCTTAAATTCGATCGACCCTGTGGCGCTTATTCCTGCCACGTTTCTGAAAAGCGCACATGCGCGCGCAACTTTTATCGATTTAGCGGTGCGCGCATTGCAAAAGGGCATAGTGACCAAGAAGAAGTATAAACCGGTTGCTAGAAAAGTCAAGCCAGTTATTGCGCCCGTCCCAAACGAATTCCGCATCGAGCGCAACATTATAGGCGATCCGCTAGCAGCACTTCCTGTGCTTTTACCAAATCCGCCACCATTTACCCCGACCGGGCGCTATACTGAAGAGTGCATGCAAGCGCTCCAGGAGCGCCACACTGATTTCCTATTACCAGAGGAGATGAAGGTTTTACACCACTTGATGTCTTTGCAGAATGAAGCCTTTGCATGGAGCGATGAGGAGCGCGGTAGCTTCAAGACCGCGTTCTTTCCCCCAGTAGAAATCCCAGTTATTCCGCACACTCCTTGGATAGAGCGCAACATCCCCATTCCACCAGGCATATACGACGAAGTTTGCGCCATTATCCGCAAGAAAATAGACTCTGGTGTTTATGAGCACTCAAATTCGGCATATAGATCGCGCTGGTTCTGCACACTCAAGAAAGATGGAAAAGCACTGCGCATCGTACATAGCCTCGAACCACTTAATCGCGTTACCATTAAACACTCCGGCGTCACCCCTACACCTGAGCACCTTGCAGAGCAATTTGCGGGGCGCGCATGCGGCACCGTCCTTGATCTATATGTGGGATATGACGAGCGCTTAATCAAAGAATCGTCGCGCGATCTTACAACATTCCAGACACCATATGGCGCAATGCGCCTCGTTACATTGCCAATGGGTTGGACAAACTCAGTACCAATCTTCCACGATGATGTGTGCTATATTCTGCAGCCAGAGATACCAGATTACACCGTTCCCTATATTGACGATGTTCCAGTCAAGGGGCCTTCGAAGCGCTACATTTTACTGGATGGCTCGTGCAAAGTGCTCACTGCGAACCCTGGTGTAAGGCGCTTTGTGTGGGAGCACTTTCAGAACGTGAACCACATTGTGCAGTGCATGAAATATAGCGGTGGCACTTTCTCTGGGACGAAATCCACCTTGTGCACTGAAAACTTTGTCATTCTTGGCCATTATTGCACCCCAGAAGGTAGAAAACCCGAATGCGGCAAGGTAGATGTTATCCGCAATTGGGGCGCATGCCACACGCTGTCAGAAGTGCGCGCATTCTTGGGAACAGTCGGTTTATATCTGCAATTATGCGCACTGCGTTAACGCGCTCACAAGGCTTACGCGCAAGGACGCTCCATTTGAATGGGGCCCAGAGCAGATAGCGGCGCAAAATGACATCAAGCAAGCAGTGCTAGAGTGTCCTGCACTACAACCGATCGATTATTCCTCAGAACTCCCTGTTATCCTTGCAGTCGACTCTTCCCAGATAGCGGTCGGCTTTTACCTTTGCCAGCAAAAGAGCTCAGATGCAAAAACACGCATTTACAACCGGTTCGGCTTGATTACGCTCAACGACAGAGAAGCGTGCTTTTCACAACCGAAGCTAGAGATCTATGGGCTTTACCGCGCGCTGCGCAGTTTGCGCCTTTATATTATAGGTGTGCGCAACTTAATTGTGGAGACTGACACGCGCTATATCAAGGGCATGCTACAAAACCCCGATATCCAACCATCCGCTAGCATTAACCGGTGGATTGTCTCAATCCTTACATTCCACTTTACACTCGTGCATGTTAGGGGAGCGGTGCATGGTCCAGATGGGCTTTCGCATCGGCCGAAGCAGCCAGAGGACTTAGAGGGAGAAGAGGATGAAGAGTTCGAGGACTGGATTGATGCGCTACATGGATTTATGCATGCGATACGTCCCATTTCACAGTCTTTGGATGCGCAAGCTCTTGCGCTGACGCAGCCAGAGCCAAACAAAAACGCGCAAAATGCGCGCAATAGTGCGCTTATTTATGACGATGACTATAGCCAAGTTCCAAGGAGTGCAACAGCAGATGCAGAGGATGAGAAGTTAGATTTGGTCTGGATTTGGATGGATACCCTAACGTGCCCTAGCGACTTCACAGATTCCGAGTACAGCGCGCTGGTGCGCTACGCGAGCACATTTTTCAAAGACAAGACACGCCTATGGAAGCGCAATGTGCATGGTGCTCACCAGCTTGTTATTTGGCAGTCTAGATGCTTACCGATATTGCGCGCCATCCATGACAACATTGGACACAAGCGCTTTTACGCGACACGCTCCGCATTGCTCGAGCGCTTTTGGTGGCCGCATGTTATGGACGACATCGTTTGGTTCGTGTGCACTTGTCATATTTGCCAGATCCAGCAAACACAGAAGGTTCTAATACCGCCAGTCATCGCAATGCCTGCGCCCCTGTTCAGTAAAGTTTATATTGATACGATGCACTTACCAGTATCAGCAGGGCGGCGCTATATCGTCCAAGGGCATTGCTCCTTTGCGACTTGGCTGGAATTCCATGGGCTCCCTAAAGAAAATGCGAGCGGACTTGGCGATTGGATGTTCCAAGACCTCATCTGCAGATGGGGTGCATTGTGCGAGATAGTCACTGATAATGGCAAGCCATTCATCAAAGCGCTAGCCTATCTCAATTCTATACTCTCCACGACAGACTTAATCGCGCGGCGCGCGCGCGCATTACAAAAGCGTCCAGCAGACTTAGCGTGCATCCATTCCCGCGTCTATGCAGAGAGGCGCAAGGCGGCGCTCCGTTTCGAGAAAGCGCACTCAAAAACCATCCGCAGCTTTGACTTCCAGCGCGGCGACTTAGTCCTTATGCGCAACACGGCAATCGAAAAGAGCCTTAACCGCAAAATGTGCGTGCGTTATCTCGGTCCTCTAGTTATAGTGTCGCGCAATCAGGGCAGCGCATACATAGTCTGCGAGCTCAACGGGACAGTATTTGACAGGCCAGTAGCCGCATTCCACCTATTGCCATACCACGCGCGCAAGTCCATTGCACTTCCTGACATAGCGCTCGATATCACCACAACGCGGTTAAGAGAGATGGAAGAGTCCATAGTACTGGACACAGAAGACGAAGAAGCAGTTGACGAAGAAGAAGCGCAAGGAGATAGCACTGAGGAAGAAGAAAGCGCCAATGAGGTGCACAACTAGCGCTCCGTGCGCACCGCTATGGATACTTCACCATTTTATACGTACGCTTTGCTTTCTTTCATTTTTTTACATTACCTTTTCCTATTCACGAAGTCGCTTCTGGACACGTTCTGTGATTGCGCAACCCATGGGTTTTACCGGCCGTGATGATCTACTGAGCCTTTCCCATTTTTTTAGACTTTGTGATATCGTGTGCGCTTCATTTTATCTCTTACTTTTTTTATTGATGGACATGGTCAATATCTCAGTTGGGAGGAGGAAAGTGATGGTTGGACAATTTTTCCGCTCCCCTTTGCATTTGCGCATCTTTGCGTGGTGCGCGTTTTTTTGTGCGCTTGACACTTCTTGCTCGAACATTGCTTATATTATCTCTTTTCTCTCGCACATATTATTTGGGCTTACAAATTTCGTTTTATGGCACCATGGAAGTGCGCGCGCAGGTTGGCGCAAAGTGCGCACATTCGCACGCGTGCGCACACTTCTCTGCTTCAGAGCGCACCACGCGTATCACAGGCGCAACAAAGAGATTGATTAACCTACTATCTAAAACTCATACCATTGTGCAGCTATTCAATGGACTCCAGGAACTCCAGGCGCTCCGTGGCTGCACCCAGTTTCGCCTTTGCGTCCGCCTCCGCTTGCTCCGCACTGTGCAACCGGCTCTTAGCGACCTCTAACTCAATGAGCGACCTTTGGACATCTTCTTGAAGGCGATCATGCGTGGCGCCCAAGACTGCAACTAACGCACAGCATTGCACTAAGTCGAGCGCCTCAACATCTTGACCTTGATAAACCACATCCCCCGAGGTGTTTCCCGATCTGGTTTGGCGCAAGGATTGCGTGTGCACACTTGCCTGGCGAACGGTAAGGCGGCACGGCCTTGGGCGCACTTGCGATGGTGGAGGGGGCGCGTTTTCGACTTTGCGGCACTTGGATGTGCGCTCTTTCGAGGGGCTGATGAGCCCCACATCGCTCTCATTGCCCTTGTCAATTTGCGATGCGCCTTTGGAAAGTTTAGCGCAGCATGGAAGTAGGATGAGAAAAAGACAGACCAGAGCACCCAGTAGCCGCTTTCCTGCCTCTAGGGGTTGCGCGCAGCTGTGCGAGGGTGCACTTCGTCCATTCGCACTTTCTCTTACCCTTTGCACATGGGGCGCACCATTTTCCATTGACAGAGGTGCACCTAGCTGGTTGGCCGATGCGGCGGCAGTTATCACACTAGCGTAGAGAAAGGGAATGGTTTAGTGAGTTTGATGCATATCCAAAGAAACTTACTGGTCCGCTATTAGCGTTAGAGGTGGCGCCAACCCCACTCGGTGGCGGCACTTCGACATACGTGCGTTGCCGCGTTGCGTGCACTGGGCGCGCACTTGCGCCTTCGTCCGCACTGGCGCTCTCATCGCTATGCTCGTTCTCCCCCTCGCTCGTCACCCCACTCTCCCAAGACTCCCCAGTTCCTTCGCCTACAACCTCAGCATCGGTAGCGGCAGAAAGCGCGTGCAAAGAGCACACCAGTGCGACGTGCGCCTTTTCGTCCTCCTGCGCCTCGGCGGTATCTATATCGCTCGCCTCGTCAATGGCTCTGAACTCACCTTCCAGCCGCTCCAAGTTAACATCTGGTGCCTGCAATTCTGCGGTCAAGAGTGCGCGGCGCGCCCTGCGCGCTTCGGTGCGCTCCGCGCGTGCTTCCAGCCACTCCGCCAGCTCGTGCGCCCTATGCTCAAATTCCTCAGACCTCTCTTTCTCCTCAATCATCTTACGCATATCGGGCATCAGCTCTTCGCCCCAAGCAAGCCACTCCTCCACCATGATTCTGCTGAATGCGCTACGTGCCTTCGTGAGGAGCGCGTCGAGTTCTGCATCATCTTGGACACAGTCTGCACGGCTTTTATACATGTTCTACATGACCTGACCCTTAGCAACCTGCGCCAGTTATAGAAACACAAAAAGCGCACCAGTTTACTACAAAACCCTTCACCCCAAGCTTGCATCATCGTCTGCTCACTCCCAGCAGCAGGGAGGGTCTCATTGAGGGCCAGGATCGTTTGTCTGAGGGCTAAGGTAAATGCTGAAGCCATCGGATCGGGTAGAGATGGGTTGTGGAAAGAGTTATAGAGGATAGATGGTGGTCAGAGATGGATAAGGAGAGGATGGCTGCTTATGTGAGCGAAGAAAATTTTGTGCTGACCAATCGCATGCTGCCTGAGGACAGTCAGTACTTCAGTTGGGAGGAGATGATATGGCTCCCTATCGCCCTGCGCGCATACTACGGCATTTTTTGTGATTGTGTGCACCTCCTAGATGGCTTCCGCACACTTTGCGTAGTGCGCTTTTGCGCGCCTCCGTGCGCTTTTGTGCGCCTTTGACTGTTTAGGTGCGCCTTTGTGCGCCTTTTGCATTTCTACTGTGCCTTTGTTTCCCCATAGCCGCCAATCATTGTGCGCCCTAAATGCGCCTCATCGCGCTTCAAGCCGCCTCCATGCGCCCCCCCCATGCTCCTTATCTGCCTTCTACATTTATTGCGCACTCGATGCGCCTTTGCGCACTCCTTTTACACTTTACCTGCAACTCACATTCCCTGCTGCGCACTCTTTGCACAATCTCTATCACACACAACAATCCACTGCACCGGTGCAATGCACATCGCAGCTCCCATCTTACTGGCACATTTACTTGATGCATACCACGATTCCGGCATGAGCGAACTGCGCATTCTTACATAACTGGGCCGCTTTGCGCCTATTTGGCATTGGACTGTGTGCACTTGGGCACTTTCACGTAACCCAGGCGCTTTGGCAGTATTTGGTCTCGCACAGCATCCCCTTTTAGTTCTTCCACATTTCCAATCGGCATCGCCTTATCTGGTAACTGGCACAGGTCGATCACGCCATTATTACTAAGGTGCAGCACGCGACATATAACACCTAAGCAGATTAATTGGGAAGAGTGCACGAGACTTAGCGTGCACCAATAATAGCGCATCGCACTGGAACAGTTGGATATTGAGCTATAGGTGTGCAAATCTTATTGGCTGAGGCAGCGGCATAGTGCGGTCAGGTTTAGATGGGCGAATGGACGCGCTTGTAGGTAGCGCATGGCGCTTCCTATTTTTATACTTTATTTCACCATTTTATCACATAAGCCATTTGTACATAGTAGCGGACAGATAGAGAATCCAGAGGATCTTTCCCTCCCCCCCTCATAGTTATTAGCTCAGTCAGCGTCGCACATAGTCTGTGCACCAGCGTCCAGTCCGTGCGCCTTCATAGTGCGCCCTTCGTATAGCCGTGTTTGCATTATCGTTTGCGTCCCCTCCTCGTATTGTTGTGTTTCTTCCCTTGCGTTGCGTCCTTCGTCCTTGTCTGTGCACTATCATAGTGCGCCCTTCGTATAGCTGCGTTTTTGCCTCTTTGCATTGCACACTTTTCCGCCACTGCGCATATCTCCCCTTTCGTGTACACTACTAGTGCGCACACTGAAAATTGCTGTACCAGCCTCTCTATAGTCTCCGCACCCTGAAGGACGATCCGAGGCCATCTAAGCGAACTCCCCCCTCACCCCGAGCACGCCTGCAGTTGTAGGTTAAGTGTTCACCCCTTCTGTTGAGACTCTGCACTGAGTACCAACCGAACTCATCAACGGCATAGTGTGAACCTTCTCAGACTTCCATGTCCGATACTCCTATAGAAGCAAGATGTCTTATGACATCCTCTAAAGAGACTGGATGGTTAGTTATTGGCATAGTCTGCTGAAGATGCATGGGGGACAGAATGAGGTGTTCTTGCTCATGAATCTGTCATTACAGGCCCAGTACAGTGAGTATCTCTGCAATATGAAGGTACAGGAAAGTTTTGACCTCAGGGGAGAACCCTGAAGGAATCTGTTGATGAAGCAGGAGTTGTCCCCTGATGTGAGGGAGAGAACCCTTCCATTCATCCAAAAGGGTACCAGAGTAGTGTCTCCACTGGTACAGATGTCAGTGCATAAACTGTGCCCACATTTTGGTTAAGTCTAGGAGTGAGGGTTGCTCCAGGCAATTAGGATCATTGAGTCAATGCAATCCTTGCGCTGACTGCATCTCAACTGGGAGCCAACTGGGTAACCTCCAGTAGGCAAGGGCATAGCTCATCAGAGGCATTCAAGCCCCTGTGGGAGTGTCATTGATGAAGCACAACATATATTCATGCATTTGTTCTAGCATGGGATAGTTCCCAGTGGTATGGACCAACTGGGTCCAAGTGTCAAATTCCTCAGTGTTCTGAGGAATGGAGATTGGGACTTTACCATGCAGCTTGAGAGCCCATTGCCAGTTCACCATCCTGGGGATATTAGGCACTGAGGAGGTATACCTCAGTGGAGGAGGATTGGGAAGAGGTGGATCAGCCTCATTCATATTGATGTCTTCGTCAGGAGTAACAAGGCAAGGAGCAGAAGGTGGAGCAGGCTGGAAAATGGTACTTGCATAAGAGTTACCCTGAGATCTCTCAGGGTGAGGGGATGGCTCACAAGTATGAGCTCATTTGGAGGATTGGCCCTCGAGCTCCTCTTTCAAGTGCTCATTTTCATTCTCCAGGTTCTGGATGGTCTCCTGGTGGGCATTGATGTCTCTCTCATATTCATTATACTCATGTTTGGCTCTGGCTAAGGTGCCAGAGTTAATGTTGGCATCTCGACGATCCTTCACATCAAGATATTGTTTATCATGGTCATACACATGGGTGTACACATGTAAAGCATAGCTCTTGCAAATATTGCAAGTGCCTCAATGAAGGACAATGCCTTCACCATTAATTCTCCAGCCTTCATTGTGTTAGGAAACAGTCTCCTAACATGCCTATTACCTAATACTATTTTTATTTTATTTTATTTTATTTGATTTGATTTTATTTCACCAAAATACACTACAAAATGCCTATATACATATTATTTGTCAGCGTGGGAATTCTTTATTTACACACATCAATATGTACATGCATGTATGCGCATCCGTAATAACATACTACAATATGTGTAACATAGTACATATATAACCCTAAAATAAATACTAGGAGGCCTTAGTTGTGTTCTCTTAGGTATTCCATCCACATTAGTGGTGCGAAAGGCCTATTTCAGCCAACTGTTCTATTTTTAACCCTCACATCAAATCCATCAAATTCCCCCATCATGCGTGCACCCCCCACCGCCTTCTTGTAGGAGAACCTGCATGGTCCAGCTAGCAGATTAGTGGGTGTCGCCCTAACACATTGGTGGATGAACTGGTGACAACACCAGCTCATCAGTTTTGGTCTTCTCTAGCAGAACGTCTGCTAGTGCAGATAATTTCCTCCATCTTGACAGGACTTGGCAAGCAGTGAATCTGAGTGTGGCTGCTTGAGCCTGTTGGCTTGAGCTCTCTCTGCTTCCCCTTCCCCCTTTGAGACCAGCCACTAGGGTCAGTCTCATGCATATGGTGAGGTGGTAATTTTCTGTTGTCATCCCCCCTGGGGTCATCTCATCTGGAGCCAGATTCAACATGGTATATACCAAGTGATGAAGAAAAAAATTGGAACTCCATGCATTGTGCTATACAGCAGTGGAGTTTGAATACACATTCACACATCACATGTCAGATATGACTTGGAGTTTTCCAAGTTGTTTAACTTCATCTATGCGCAGTGCCAGCTGTGAATCTTGGCAGATCCTGCCAATCACTGGCACCCATCAGGGCCAAGTAAGGATCTAGGGCTGCAAGATTATTGCAGTTCACTAATGGTTCCCAAGTGGTGTTACCCAGACTCCACTTGACTTCAAATTGGATGGTACAGCCACACCATTTGTGGGCTATATTCTCTTCAACAGATCATTCAATGTCATCAGGTGCACCAAAGTCATATGCATCCAGGCAACACCTGTTAGAAAACAGGGTGTCATCATTGGAGTGGTGGGCCTTAAAGGGCTGATGTGAAAATGGGAGTGTAAATGCCAGCATTTAACTCCTTATGAAGGCCAACACATAGTTGGACATATCAGGGAAGGCTTTTAGGACCTCATAAGGTCCTACAAATTTAGGCAATAGTTTACTTGCACATCCCTTGGGTAACGCAAGATTCTTTGTGGACAAGTAGACAGGTCTCCTTGTTTTATATTGGGATCTCCATGCTGATGTTTATTAGCATAATGACTTTTTCAGCAATAATACTATCATGAGCCACTGCCATGTTTCACAGTGCATTCATTGCAAAAGTACATACACCTGGTGGAATGCATTCCATGGAAGGAAGTTCTTGCATCATATGAGGCAAGAAACCATAGCTGATCTCGAATGGGGCCATCCCCATTGCTCTATTGATTGTAGAGTTTATTGTGAACTCTACCAAGGATAGGAACTTGACCCAATCTTTTTGATTGGATGCAATGAACACTCAGAATATCTGAGCGATTGAACAATTTGTGCATTCCATCATTCCATCCATTTGAGGATGGAATGAAGTGGACATGAATATCTCGATGACCAAAATATGGTGCACTTTGCGCCACCATCTGGACATGAATTTTGAGTCTTGATCACAAATAATTGAGCCAGGTAGTCCATGTAATCTTACAATCTCCTTCACAAACATGGGAGATAGTTCAGAAGCTATCATCGTGGTGTTCACCAGTATTAAGTGAACCATGGATGACAGGCAGAAAATAATTACCCAAAGGTGATCAAATTCTTCAGCCTCTGGAAAGGGTCCAATAAAGTTCATACCAATGGACTTCCATGGTCTCAAGGGGGTTGGAAGCAAGTGCAATTTGCCTCGTGGGAAATGGTATTCTCCTTTCAAGCATATGCAATGCTCGCAGGACTTGCAGTACTTCTCAACTTCATGCTGAAGTCAAGGCCACCAATACCAATGTTGGATGTATTCCAAAGTTTTGACTGGGCTGAAATGCCCCACAATAGTACAAACTTGATCAATTATATGACAATGCATGTCCATACCCTTGGAAGTGGAGGTGGGGATGCACAAGATGTCTTCACCACCTTAGTTTTTCCTCCAGATGAAGTTGTTCTGGATGTTGAAATCTGGGTGGTCATTTGGTTTTTCAAGAACCTTCTTGAAAACTTGGTCATTGACATATCCTTTCTGGATGTCATCACTCAGATGATCCAACTCTGACATATGGATGTGAAGATCAGGTCCTTTAACCTGAGATGCATAAATTGAAGGGTTATCCTCTGATTGTGGCTTGGTAGAGGAAGGCCCAATTTTTCTCCTCATAGTTTGCAGTCATTCTCACTGCAGCTACATCCCACTCTTTGATAAGTTCTGGAAGAGCTCTCAGTTGTTTACTAACTTGCTTCTGCTGAGCAGAGTCTCAATTACTCGATTTTTTAATTTGAGGTGTCAATCCCACAGAAGGTCCTCCTGGTTAGGATCAAGTTGTATGTCCACAAAGACATAGTGTTGGACCAAGGGGGCCTTGTCCCAAGAGTTAAGTTGGTAGTAGCAGGACAGAGCATCCACTACTTTGTTCAGTTTGCCTTTGACATATCTAATGTTGAAGTTGAAATGTGATAGGTACTCCATCCATCGTGTCTGCCTAGCAGAAAGTCTGTGCTAAGTCTGGAAGAATTCCAGTGCTTTGTGATTGGTGACAACATGAATGCATCTACCAATCAGTTTGTCTTCCCACTTGAGGAGTGCCTTAAGTATGGTTATAGTTTTGTGCTCAAAGGTACAGTAATTCTTTTGAGCATCTGAGAGTTTCTTGGACAAGAATCTTGCACAACAGCAAGTCTGCCATTCAGGTCCTTGACCATACATCGCCCCAGTCCCAAAGACTGAGGCATCACAGATAACCAAGATTGGCTCAGGTGATTCTGGGTCAATCAGCTTTAGCACCGGCATTGTGCAACAGATGTATTTAATCATCTGGAAACAGTTATCATGTAATGGTTGTTATAGTAGGAATGAGGTGCCATTCTTAGTCATCACAGAGAGTGGACTAGTGTAAGCACTGATATCTGGCAAGAAATGAGCCAGATACTGCACAAGTCCTAAGAATCCCTGGACTTCATGATAGTTATGAGGTGTCTTCCACTCTCATATATAGGCCATCTTGTCACTGTCTGCATGCAGCCTGTGCTTGTCAATAATATGACCTATGCACCAGTGTAGAGTTCATACTTCTCTGCACAAAGGTACAGAGAATGCTCATGTAGCTTGTTGAATATGAGCTCCAGATGTTTCTGGTGTTCCTCAATCATGTCACTGAACACAAAAATATCATCCAAGTATGCATGGATGAATATTCCAATATAATTTAGGAAAACTAAATTCAAAAGGTTTATGGTGCATTGAAATCACCTTGTTGCATAAGAAGGCTTTTATAAATGCCCTACACCATCAAAAAGGTGGTTTTCCAGATGTCTTCTGGCTCAACTTGGACTTGCTTGTAAGCATCCAAGAGATCTATCTTTGAGTGATATTTAGCTCGAACAACATCAAGACGAATCATGTCTTGATCAGAGAACAGTGTAACATCTTTCACTGTATTTGCATTATGTTTTACTGCATTAATCACAGCGCAAATTGTTCTGACTTCTTTGGAACCACGAGCATTGAAGCAGCTTGCTCTGCTTGAGCAGGGTGCCACTACCCTGTTTTTCAGTATTTACTGATTTTTTCAGCAAGGGGTTTCCTCATCGAGTCAGGGCATTTTGGAAGATAGTAGTTATACTTCTTCTCATCCAATAATGGGATGTGATGGTTTATCTCCCTAAGGGGAGGTGATTTATCAGGTGCACCATTGAGGATGTCCTGGCAGGATTGTTTCCACTCCTCTTGAAGGTTTGGGAAAAAAAAATTTGAAAGAGGACCTTTTGCTTTGGCTTTCCCAGCCAACTTTTCACACATAGTGAAGAGAATGTCATTCAGATCATTGATTTAGTCCAGTGGTAGAACCACAGAAATAGAAGAGTCAAATCCAAGAGGTTCAAATCTAGGGCCCTCAGCAAATTGGTCCCAAGTTGGATAGACCCTTCCAATTCATTCTTGTTGTTACTGTCAGGCTCCTCATCAGGCCCCAGCAACATGGAGTCTGACATTTCTAAGCCTGAGATGTTCCTCAACGTCATCCACATCTTTGATTTCTGTGTTTCTCCACTTCACAGAGGAAGCCTGGGCCTGTGTAGAACTCAGGACAGCCTTGTCTGGGTCTTTTACCTGTTTCGCAGCTGAATGGCTGCTACAGAGTCACTCAAGCTTTGGAGGTTGAGAATGCATAGCATGCCACCTGGCTTGCATGAAGGTGTTAGAGCACTCGATAACTGTATTGAGGCATTTTCCCTTAATACATACCTCATCACATTCAAAGTCTAGGACTATACCTATCGATGTTAACTACATCAAAGTAATGAGTGTTTTCTACTCCACTGATCTCAAAATTGGTGAAGACTCTAAAGTTGATCTTTGAACAGCTGCCCATAGTGCCTAATTGCAATGGCACTGGTTCTTCCAGATCATGTGCCTTTAAATTTGCTGACATAGCAAATTCTGGCAAAATAGAATCTGTTGTACAGCTGGAATCGAGCAGTATGTAGGTTGTAAAGCATCATCCTCACAACAAAGCATTTCTTCTCCTTCTTAGTCTGAGGGAGATGCTTAATTTTCTTTGAGGACTTCCTTAAAATAGTTGCACCTCTAAAGTGTGGCTTGTTCTTGAAGATGCTGTCCATTATGATGCCAAGTCTTTCAGAAAATGATGGAGGTATATTCTTTGTCTCACTCTCAGAGTCTTCCTCAGAGTCAGAAACTGACTGGGCCAATGGGCAGCTATCGGAGTCATGCTTTAAGAGAATTTTTTTGATCGCATTAAAGCATTCAGTTCCTGAATCATCACTGGGGTTATTCCCAGTGTCAGATGCAAGATTATATAGTTCTTATTCAGCTATACTGTGATCCATAAGGGTTCTCCTCTGATAAGGCAAAACCATACTCAGAGGAAGTATTGCTCTCTGATTTGCTGTGTGCAGCAGCAAATTTTTCCTTCATCGCTGGTTGAGAGTTCATGCCCTTTGTGGGGCTTGGATTGTGCTGGTCACTTTCTTTGCTATTACCATGAGTAGCATATCAATCAGTCAGGGATACTGAGCCTTCTCTAGCAGTGTACATTTTCTCTGTTGGTCTTGGTTGCCCATACTTTGGGCACTTAGAATCCATGGAGTAATGAGGGCCTCCACAGCTGTAGCGATTGAGTGCCATGCATTCACCAGACTTCTTGTCTGGTTTGTTCCCACTATGTCTGAAAGGTTTGTATCCAGATGAATGATCTCAGGTATCATGATGATCATTGTAATGGCAATCTCAATGACTGTAGTTTCAATGATTTTTGTCCAGATATTTTGGACCAGACAGCTTAGAGTTATCACAATACTTTTTATCATGTTTATAGTACCGATTTTTTGATTGTTCAGTAGATCATTCAGGCAAAGGATCTTTAGTTTTGGAATTTTAGTCAACGAGGAAGTCTTTGACTTGGTGGAATCCATGATATGCTTCTTCTCATTGAAGTGTTTCCTCATCTTACTGATTTCCTCTGCCTGACAGGCATAGTGTAAAATATCTCCAACTGAGCTAGACTCAGTGGAGCATCCTTTGTCCAGAACAAAGGATATGATATTGTTGGACAACCCAGTCACCAACTGGGTCTTGAACATGAAAGGATTGGGTGCTTGGATCATTCTGGTAGCATAACACTCCCCTTTGTGGTAGTAACCCATAATGCCTTTATCAGCATTATAATTGATGTGCCAAAACTTGTCAGTCGCATTGTGGGTTGCATTTTCATGCATGAATCAGTCGTATAGACCAGTTATGACCTCTTTGAAAGTCCAGGCAGACCGTTGACAGTATGCACCATCAACACTGTCCTCAAACCAAGTCAGGGTGTTGTTCTCAAGGAACATCACCATATACTCAATATGGTCTGAGTCCAAGTCTGGACCACATACTTCATTCACCTTGAGCCAACAAAGGAGGGCATTCAGCCATCACTCGAAGCCTTCAGTGTCTGGTAATCTGCCATATTTAGGCAGATTTTGGTTGCATGGACCATTCTTACTACTAGTAGTAGGAACTTCAGTCAAAACAGCGACCTTGCTGTTGATCTGTCTGTGGATTTTCATATGGATGTCCCTCAAGTATTTTGAGGGGCAAAGGGAGTTTTTTCCCTGATAGAAAGCAGGGTGGGAACATGCTACCAGTAGGGCATATCCAATCCTCATTAGATACTGGAATATCCAGATGAGGATTGTCTAGATGAACGATGAGAATGGTTACCTCATCTGTGGTAAGATGAGGTTCTATTGGATGCCTCTTCTTCATCTTGGGAATAGTTCATGCTCTCGTTACTCAATGTACTATATGATGAGTCAGTGCCACTTCCATCCCCATCATCCCCTGATCCATCACTATGGGGTAGGCCACTTCTGCCTGTGTGGCTCTGCACAGGCTGCTTGTATCCTCCTGGTGGTGCACTCTCTCACCTCTCACAAACCAAGGAATACCATCCTTGTC
Organism: Tricholoma bakamatsutake; assembly: GCA_029959215.1. Taxonomy (NCBI): domain Eukaryota; kingdom Fungi; phylum Basidiomycota; class Agaricomycetes; order Agaricales; family Tricholomataceae; genus Tricholoma; species Tricholoma bakamatsutake. Next base: position 10,179,718 of record CP114861.1, read on the forward strand.
AAAATGAATTCCTTGGTTGGCAATTGATGTGGAATGACCATCCTGGATATTGCCATTGTGTATCCTCTGGAGAATGATCCTGTTGTTATCCATGTAGTGTACCTTCTTTTTGGAAGGTACTTTGACTGGAATTTCAGAAGTACTTGGACATGGGTTACCACATCCTTGGGAGGGAGAGCATTCTCATTCCATGCATTCAGTGGGACAAGGGGTAGTAGGTCTGGATGCAGACCTATGGTAACATTGTCTAACATAAGCCAATGCCAGATTTTTAAGTTGGTTTTTCAACTTAATAGGTTTGAAGTCCCGTGCATACCTGCCACAGGCAAAGATATCAGTAGCAATCTGAGAAAATTGCACAGCTCCAGACTCTTCCTCTGACTCATCTTCTCTAGGCTTCCTGAAAGGTTTCTTCTCTTCACATCAATGTAGTCATTCATGTTTATCCATCAGTGTCAGAGCTGCAGATGGAGCTAACTCAGGCCATTGGGCAGAGAACAGTCTAGGTGTAGTGAACTCCAGCCTCTGTTGGAAAAGATCGATACCATTACCAGGGTTGACCCAGTTATTCAGAGGCTCTGGAGTCAGTTTATCCAGAGGTTAGAGCCTTTGTGACCCCGTATGAGGTCCTGGGATCGATCAAGTGCTTCGTCAACTACTTCTTGATGAGTTGGATTTCTTTGAGTCGAGGTCACTGTCATCAGCATCCTTGGCTATCACTTGGCCTGTATGAAGTTCTAGCACAGGGGGGTTGATTGTCCTCATAGTGGATGCATGCATATCGAGGGTCATGGCCTGTCTTGTTGGAGACAGTAAATTTCTCGAGATGCTTGTATGCACCTCAAGTGGTTGGGGTATGCTCAAATCTTTTGGGGTGCACCAAGGAAAATCTGAGACTGTTGGTGATGAATGCAATGTATGTTGTGCAACCTGCAAAGGAGAAGGTTTGGCTTTATTTCTGGTTTTTGATCTGGCTGTCAAAGCCATGTCTGTTGGAATCTATTTCAGTCTTCAGCAGTGGAGAAAAGATTTTGGTCATAGCAGCAGGCAAGAAGCAATTAAAAAAAATGTTGAGTCAATTGCTGATCACATTGGGAATTTTTACCCTTTGTGGGAGAAGTTCAGGGTCATGTTGATGATGATCACCAATGTCCGATGTCAAGCAAAACTCTATACTAGTTTTGGTGTTAAAAAAAGTGTAGTAAGTCAAGGGAAACTCCTTAAGTTCACACACTACAAGAACATGAATAACGTATATATTCCATGTAATGGTAGTGAAAGTAAAAAGATTGATTATGTAAAATAGAAGACTGGTCCCTATATAGGGACCAGTCAGGCCAATAGCAAGTTATTATAACATATATAAATATGGGGTCTAGCACCAGGTCACCACATTAGCCTATTATTTGACTTTTGGGTCTATCACATATACTGGGCATCAACAGATGGGTCCATAGAGTTTTCTCTTCAGATTCCCCTCTGTTAGGTGTGCCTGAATTGTCTGTATTATGTAGTATAATATAAATTTGGATTCCCCTCTGTTAGCTCACTGCTAAGTAAGGCTTGAGGTTGCCCTTACAAATGAGGCATGATGGAAGATGTGAAACCATGAAACACTTGTGCAAGGAGAGGAAAGTTGAGTTGGTCCTGATGGTTTAACTGGAAAGGTTTTCAGGCATATTTATTGTGGACTTCAACATCATACTTGATAGCCACAAGTGGATCATTTGGAGCAGGAAAATTCCCATGACAAGGGAATGGTAAGCATGTAGTTCAGATTCTCAATGGTGGAAAAAGAAAACAGTTTATGCAGACCAAGTATTGAAGACATGAGTCTGATCAGATTCAGTCTGCAACTTTCACTTAGTGAATGCCTGACCCTTTTTGACCAAAGCATAGCCAGCTCTGAAATCCTTCAGATCATCATAGTGATTATACCCCTTTTCCATGGATGCAAAAAGCTTCTCAAAGTTGACAAATTGGTCGAGAATGATTTTGCACCATGGTGGAGGGTAGTGGAATGCAAATGGAAGCAAATAGTGCTCTACCAACAAGAGTATCTTGTACAGCTTGGGGAGACAAATTCCTGAGTGGACTCAAGGTGGGGGTCTGCCAGTGATGCAACAGAGAGTTCAACAAGATGGGAAGCCTTGGCAAGAACAGAGGTTGGTAATGTTCCTTTCTCAATTGGGAGACCCAAAAGATTTGCAATTTCATTAGTAATGAAGGAGTAAGAGGATGCCTGAGGTGCTCGAGAACTGAGACCTTCAATTTGGTCCACCTTGGCATGCAGCAGCCCAGGCAAGGGAACTTGCAGCATCAGCAGGATTAGGTGCTTCATGAGCCTCTTCAGTACCAGGCAGAGAGTGGGGATCTCTTTGTAGACCTGGAGGAAGGGCTCATTGTTGTGACTTAATCAATGTAATCTTGGGCCTCTGCATCTGAAATCCCTGTTTTATGAAGTTGAAGGAGGAAAAAACCTCTTGGGAGAATCCCTGAGACTGCTTCATTAACAAGGCATTGGCAAGATGTGGTATGAATCCAAATGAGATCAGGATCATGAGATGTGGTGCATTCATTGGGAGGATCGGATGCATCAGCAACATTTGACATAGCAGGAAAAATCAAGGCATCCCCAGAGTTAGACATGAGATAGAGATGGGAACAAAGAGAATAAGTCTGCAAAAAACTGAAAAATGCCTTGAGCAACATGTTAATGCCTAAAGATTCTGTAAGTTAATAATAAATATCAATGTGGCCTGGCAGAAAAGCCACTGACTATAAAGATTCAACTGGAGAGCTAGTGAATCCAGTTGAATGCTGGAAGTTAGAACAATGATAAGTTTATCTGTAACAGAAAAGAGATACCAGAATCTCACAGTAAAAGATAGTTGTTGTGTAGGAGCAAAGCTTGAAGGTGAAGCCTGATGGAAACAACTATCTTGAAAAGTGAAAATATATTCTGATAAGTATGCGAAGTGCTTACCTGTGCTGCTTGGGTGCGAATGTGAGAGTTGGGCAGAAAGCAGCACAAGTTATTCATGCTGAGACTGTCTATTGGCAAGGCCTCTGCTAAGACTTTAGCACCAAGCCATAAACAGCATGAACGATCGGAGTGAGATAAGATTGAGCGGAGCTCAATGAAGATAGAATGACTATGCAACCGAAGATTTTTTGGAGTTGCGCAGAGGCATACGAAAACGCTCCTTACCCTTGGAACCCACGTTTACGATGATCCCTATATGGTAATTTCAAACTCCGACACCCATTGCTTTTGCCTTTGCCAATCCGCCTCGAATATTATATCCATCGGAATGGAATCCGATTGGTATAGGTCACGTGACTGATACGTTTGTCGATCGAGTTTAAATATAATTGCCCCACAGCCAAATGCATGGGAATATTCTGAACGAGACAGTAGATATCTTCACAATGAAAAACAACCGACAATTTCTAATCAATATGTATCGGCTCACAAATTCTTCCCTGCCTGTAACATTTTGCCAGTGGGACATAGCAAAATTCCGCCATCAAGAAAAATATTGGCTGCGCTGCAAAGGCACAATGCATGGCCTTTTAATATTGATTCGGTGACACTAAAACCCGGCCTTTGTCGAAATCCCGGCGGCGATCGTGGGCGGTGAATATTTGAATTGTCACAGGTGTCATTCTTGGTCATGTGTGAAATAATAATAAGAATTGGTTGAACTACTTGTACATGAAGGAGCGAATTACGACCTGCACTGTTAGCATACATCGCCAGAGACGGCCACGAGGTCCACCGTGTAACCGTGCCACGCAGAGCAGCTTATAATAGAACAAGATTCGCGGCAGGAGAGTGTTTTTGTCTGTGAGTGTCGGGGGTCTCGCGTAACATAGCTTTTGCAACGGCAGTGCTCTGCTAGTGGCCGTTGTCCATATCCCCTCCTTTGTTCTGCTACCTCCTACGTGGATAGAATATCTTTTGCCGGCTGGCTTTCGGTATAAACGATATATCGAACCCTGTCCTATCGATTCCGATTTTCATTTGCTTGTCCAAAACCGGACATAATGTCTTCTTTAAGACGAAATCATCCACAACCAGAAGATGTTTCTGACGAGGAGAATGACAACACCATAGACCCAGAATTGCGTCTGCGCACCGTGCGCACCGCCGCGTCTGCTATAACAGAGTCAATAAGATCAGAACAACGTGCTGAAAGGAGGAGGAGTTCACAGAGGTGGAAGGCGTCGAAATTCTTCCGCAAGCACGACAAGAGACCCAAGATGGCTACGGAAGCGGTTTCTACCAAGGAAATCCCGGGTGTTCGTCGAAATGTCTATGTCAATCATCCGTTGTCAGCTATCGACTCTGATTCTCGTGGCGAACCGTTGGCTCGGTATGTGAGGAATAAAGTACGCACAACTAGTAAGTCCTGGACATTTCATGTTGAATCATATCGTGCTCATCACCAATTCAGAATATACCATCGTCACATTTATACCCAAGAACCTGTTCGAGCAATTCCGACGGTTCGTAGTCACGTTTCCATGCATATCACGTAGTGCTTACACGGTGATATAGAGTTGCTAATCTTTTCTTCCTGGTCCTCGTTATTCTGCAATGTGAGTTCTTACTACAACATCCTCCTGCCACTTTTCTAATAATCGATACCAGCATTACCAATATTTGGTGCAGGTTCACCCGTTGCAGCAATTCTCCCTCTCGCCTTTATCATCTTTGTCACCGCCATCAAAGATGTCGTTGAAGATCACCGTCGGGCGGTGCTCGATGAGGAGGTCAACACGTCCGCAGTTACTAAGCTAGCCGGGGGGTGGCGCAACGTGAATCAACGTACGGATCCACGCAATTGGTTCCAGAAGTTGATTGGGCTCAATTCCCCTGGAAAGGTCACCAGGGGCATCAGGAAGCTTAGGGATCGGGAAGCCGGGGAGGCTGGGCACGGAATGCGTATCATGCTGAGCAAGGCTGACGAGGACGATCCAGGAAGCGTGACCGCCCGTGATATGAGCACCAGTATAGATATGCCACACATGCACGGGGCTGGTGGGCGGAGGTTGGACGAGATCCGTAGTATCGATTCGCACAGCTATCCGCCAACGTTACTGGATCTCTCCCAGACGTCCTTACCAGAGGTTCCAATTATGACGAATGAGTCCATGCCTGATATTACACAGTTCGATTCAGGCTTGTCGCAGTACGAGCAGTCGATATACTCGCGTTCGAGTCTCGGTGTCGTAGACTTGGGGAAGCGCCCGGGAGGCTCAGCGCGGTGGGAGCGCACGCTGTGGAAGAAACTGGAGGTGGGGGACATTGTGCTGCTGCGGGAGAACGAACAAGTGCCGGCGGATATTGTCGTGCTCTCGACGTCGGACGCGGATGGGATGTGTTACCTCGAGACGAAGAACCTGGACGGGGAGACGAACTTGAAGCCCCGGCGATCCGTGAAAGCTACGTCCACCATTATGACGGAGGAAGATATCGAACGGTCATCATTTTTCCTCGACTCCGAGCCCCCGCATCAGAACCTGTATCTGTACCATGGTGTGCTAAGGTATAAGGACACGACGACGGGCGAGCAGAAGCAAGAACTAGTGTCGATCAACGAGCTGCTTCTCCGGGGTTGTGCGATCCGAAACACTAATTGGGTCATTGGACTCGTGTTGTTCACGGGCGCAGACACCAAGATCATGCTCAATGGCGGGAATACGCCGTCGAAACAGAGTAAGGTTGAGAAGGAGACAAATTACAATGTTATCATCAACTTTTTGGCGCTGTCTCTCCTGTGTATTGTCTCTGCCATCTTTTATGGGGTGTATGATGGGCAGACGGGAACGAGTGCGGATTTCTTCGAAATCGGGGCTGATCCTACAACATCAGTCATCACCAATGCTATTATCACCTTCGGGTATGTATTCTTCGGTTCTCTTTTTGACTAAAATGATAGGTAACATAGAGGGGAACAACAGGTCATGCCTTATTGTTTTCCAGAACATGGTACCCATTTCCCTTTACATTTCTATCGAAATCGTGAAAACAATCCAAGCCTACTTCATCTCGCAAGACATCGAGATGTACTACGAGGCTTATGACAAGCCCTGTGTTCCCAAGACATGGAACATCTCTGATGACCTCGGGCAGATCGAGTACGTCTTTTCTGACAAGACAGGCACGCTCACGCAGAATGTCATGGAGTTCCAAAGATGCTCCATCAACGGCATAGCCTACGGCGAGGGCGTCACTGAAGCACACCGTGGTACAGCTACCCGGGAGGGTAGAGCAGACGACCCGCAGGAGCTCGATGAGAGACTTACGACCCTCAAGCAGCAGATGCTTAGTACCTTGGAACGCGCGTTCAAAAACCGGTACGCACGGCCAGATAAGCTGACGCTCATCGCGCCCAAACTCGCAGAGGACTTGACAGATCGCTCAGGCGAGCAGCGGCAGCACATCATTGCATTCTTTCGTGCATTGGCCATCTGCCATAGCGTGCTTGCAGAGAAACCGGATCCACAGAATCGGCCATATCATTTGGAGTACAAAGCAGAATCCCCGGACGAGGCGGCGCTGGTGGCGGCGGCTCGGGATGCGGGATTTCCTTTCGTTGGCAAGGGGAAGGATCATCTGGATATAGAGGTAGTGGGTCAGGTAGAACGATATACACCCCTGCAGGTGCTCGAGTTCAGCAGCACACGGAAGAGGATGAGTGTGATCATGCGCTGCCCGGATGGTCGACTGATCCTGTACTGCAAGGGTGCGGACAGCGTTATTTACGCCAGGCTACGAACGGACCACGACCCAGTACTGAAGGAACAGACGACCAAGGATATGGAAATGTTTGCGAACAGCGGGCTACGGACGTTGTGTATTGCATACCGGTATTTGGAGGAGGACGAGTATCTAGGGTGGTCGAGGACGTATGACACCGCGGTGAATGCGATTGAGGGACGGGAGGAGCTGATTGAGGAGGCGAACGATATGGTCGAGCATTCGTTGTCCATCTTGGGCGCGACGGCTTTGGAGGATAAACTACAGGAAGGAGTACCAGAGGCGATTGAGATGCTGCATCTGGCCGGGATTAAGCTGTGGATCTTGACAGGTGAGTACTTGTTTTTCCGTCTCGTGGTAGCGGCTAGCTTCATTTCAAATTAGGTGACAAAGTACAAACTGCCATCGAAATCGGGTATAGCTGCAATCTCCTGAAGAATGACATGGATCTCATGATCCTCTCGGCCAACTCTTTGGAGCAGACACGGGCGCAGATCGAGGCAGGTCTGAATAAGATTGCTTCCATTCTTGGTCCCCCCTCGTGGGATATACGCAAACGTGGTTTCGTGCCTGGGGCTCAAGCATCCTTTGCTGTGGTGATTGATGGAGATACCCTCACGCATGCATTGAATCCGGAATTGAAGCCGTTGTTCCTTAATCTTGGCACGCAGTGTGAAACTGTCGTATGTTGTCGTGTGTCGCCCGCTCAGAAGGCTTTGACAGTGAAATTGGTGGGTCGCTGGATTCATTTTCATCAGAGGATAGACCCATTAATGTGTGACGTTTTTAGGTAAAAGAAGGCCGAAATGCAATGACGCTCTCCATTGGTGACGGTGCGAACGACGTGGCCATGATCCAAGAAGCCAATATTGGATGTGGGCTGTATGGTCTCGAAGGCTCCCAGGCTGCTATGTCGGCCGATTATGCCTTTGGACAATTCCGATTCTTGACTAAGCTTCTGCTTGTACATGGTCGCTGGTCATACCAAAGGATCGCGGATATGCATGGCAATTTCTTTTACAAGGTTAGCCTCATCGTGTATCATCTTCCATGATGTGACGCCGATAGGCTTGCGTACTCCATAGAACTTCCTCTGGACATTCGCGTTGTTCTGGTTCATGCCCTCGAATAGGTAGAGTTTATTCCTTCATGCCGAAATATAATTTCTGACATTCATATTCCCTCACAGCTTTACCGCAACCTATCTGTATCAGTTTACGTTCATCATAATGTTCAACCTTGCATTCACCTCGCTACCTGTGATCGTCCTCGGAGGTATGTGACATGTCTTCTAGTGTATATCCGCACGCTAACAAGACTTGTACCAGCTTTCGATCAAAATCTCAATGCCAAAGCGATACTAGCATTCCCTCAACTCTATGTCCGTGGTATCCGGGGCTTGGAGTACACTCGCGTCAAATTTTGGCTGTACATGATAGACGGCCTTTACCAATCGGCGGTCGTCTTCCTTCTACCTTTTCTGGCCTGGACTTATGGCCTTGGCAGGTCATGGAATGGAAAGGGCATTGACTCTCTTGCTGACCTTGGGACTACGATTGCGGTTTCTGCAGTTTTCGCGGCTAATACATATGTTGGACTCAATACACATTAGTGCGTTTTCTTGGAAATTTATGATCGTGACACCTATACCGACGATCTGGATTATAGCTGGACCAAGATCACATGGATGGTTGTGATAGGGTCCACTCTGATAATGCTATTATGGATCCTGATCTTTTCATTCTTTCCAAGTAGCGATTTTGTTGATGAAGTCATCATCCTATATGGCAATGTCACGTTCTGGTCCACAGTCCTTCTATCAGTGACTGTTGCTCTTGGTAAGCCAAAATGTTGTGGCACAATGCATAAAACATTTCTAATGGAATCGCTCCAGCTCCCAGGTTTATCATCAAATTTGTCAAGACCGTTTACATGCCTTTAGACAAAGACATTGTGCGGGAGATGTGGGTGATAGGTGATCTCAAGGATCAGCTCGGTATCAGCCATCGCAAAGCAAGAAAAGAGCGCAAAAGCGGTCACAAAACCTTCGAGGCTACACCAATGTTCCAGCACAATCGTTCTATTTCGGATTCATCAATCTCTGGTGACCGATATGAGCCCACAGTGCCCACAGTGCCGCCTACCCTTTACCGAAATCCCTCCCGAAGTCCAGTGCCAAATTATATAGATTCAACGCCTACGATCCATACAAAAGACCTCCCTATACATCAAACGCACTTGATGCCGAATTCGCATGACGAAGGAGCAGGCTCATCTCCATCATCTACTATTCCGTCATATTACTCTGCCTCTGACCTCCCGGCTCCTTCTCCAATGCCCAGCCCAATTTACAAGTATCCCACTGGGGAAATCACCACCACTCCATCCAATCCTCGAGCGAGCGTCATGGGTAAAATGTCTCCACGGAGGGGACACGCTCCAATGGCGTCAACTTCGTCGCAGCTTGCTCCACCGTCTTATAATCCCATGCAGCTGCCTGTAGGTAGTCATAACCACTCAGAAGTGTTTGAGATGCATGTCCGAGCACCATCAGATGATCAAGGGTCGCCCTATGGTCATGTGTTCCAGGGTTCAGGTAGCTCAGCGTCGTATGCTACCGCTGATGATATCCCTTCTCCTCCACAAGGGTCACATTATGATAGTAGACATTTACCACATATTTCACCTGGGGTGGAGTGGGTTTTAGAGGACGATCATACACCTGTCGCAGGGTCGCACTCGGCTTCTTCTTCCTTTGAAGGACCCAGAGCGATGTAAAGTACAGTATGGTTCTTCTTACACATGCCTCGGTAGTATTGTTGAGTGTTGTGTACATTTTTCTGTTGACTTTTACTGACTCATTTTATTTATGGATTTCTTATGAGCACTCCATCAATTTTTAGTCTACAATCTTGCGGATCTGGAATTGGACTTGTTGCATTTGTCATTTTATGTTCCGAAAAACATATGCCTGATCGAGAATTCCGCTGTATTAGGACGTGGGTTTTTTTCGGACATTGGTCACGTTGGAGCTGCACGTGCTGTGCTGCGCAAGCGTATGACCTAAGAGGAGAGTTGGTCATCGACCAATTGGAAAATGCAGGAATCAGTGAATGGCTTTGCGTGTGGACAGCTTATAGATCAATCACATAACATTATGATAGTGGGAAACTCGATCGCAGGTCCATGTGCCTTGTAATTTTAGTGTGGAGTTGTGTATTTTCCGAACCGGGCCTGTTCCTGTGCGAACTAGAACTGAACCGTGCTGCTGAGAAATGTGCTATTTTTGCGGTGCGACTGTCCGGCATTCGTAGAACTGTGTCGTCACGGGAACGATGCGAGGTGGTTCGCTCCTGTTGCCGGCGATCGCGAATCGGGTCAAGTCGGCAGCTAAGCTGGACCTGAGATCGACGTCAGAAACTTTTCCAAATCTATACTTGTCACGGTAATTTCCAAATGCACTTCCTCGTGCACTCTCATCATGCCACAGACGACGATGGCTGAAAGTCAAGAACAATCCTCAGTAACATCGTCCATTCTCAAGGAAAGGAGATTCAAGCTCAGTAGGTGAGTTATACCATAACAATGCACCCCTTGGACACCACTCACTTCAATAATAGGGCATGCGATCGTTGTCGGTAAGCTTGATAATGATAAGGTCCATTCAAAGAGCTCAACTTCAACTCGTCTTGTCCAGTCGTAGAAGGATCAAGTGCGATGAAGGCCATCCATGTCAGGCTTGTCTAACTGCGAACTCGGCCTGCACCTTCGAGGAGCCTGGGAAGAGAAGCCATCCTCATAAATCCAAGTAAGTCGGTTTTTTAAGCCGGTTTAAATGGTTTGCCGGACATCGTGCATTCTAGGCGCACAGCGACCCTGGAAGATCGAATGCACCATCTTGAAACTCTCATTCAGGCTATCCCGCCCGCAGTCTTCGCCGCAGGAGGTGTTCTCCCCTCAACTACCGCTGGTGGACAGTCGCCCATGGATCTTACCTCCAGCCAATCTCTGCCTTTCATGTATAGTCCAACTCAGTTTCCATCCGGTGTACCACCCCCGTCATTGCATGTCTTTCCACTTATGAATCCGTCTACGCATTTCACCGAAAATCCTTCAAAATCCGAGCGATGCAGCCCTGGTGAGGGCTTACTAGATCGCGGATCAACCCCAGATAACCTTGCTGAAGAAACCTCGCGCGTTTCCCTGGCTGCATCATATCTCTATTTTGACGACGAAGGCTATACCCGATGGCAAGGTGAAACGTCAGGACTGCCGGTGCTTGATTTACTTCTCGAAAGATACGCGCCATCAAATAATACAGATAAATCATCAGCCGATCGATCTGTGACTCGAAACCACGCGAGCAGACTTGTTACTGCTGCCAACACCGAATGGTTCCCCAATCGCACACCACGTCGCACAGATGTCAACCCTCAAGCTCTATGGCGACTCATGACATCGTATATAGTCCCGGACCTCATGGACAGGTATTATTATTTTTTTTCCACCCTTTCCATGCGTTTCGAGCTAGTTTGACTTATGATCCGAAGTCTTGTCCAGTGTTATTTGTCAACGACCTATTACATATTCCCATTTCTACATGTCCCAACATTTCTATCAGTAAGTGTTTCAAAAATTCGCACGCAGATGTTACTCTAACGTTTGTCGATCCTAAATAGGATTACGGAAACCCCGAAAAATGGGGAGAACCTGGATTCGCTGCTTTTGTTGTCTCAGTATGCTGTCTTGCTTCTCGCCATATCGATGACCCGCGCGTTCGGGCAACTCCCTCAGATGGTATTTCTGCGGGTACACAATTTTTCGAGTTGTTCGGCCGTCTACGAACCCTCCCGATTGCCGATCGGCCGACTCTATATAATATCCAAGCCAACTTGGTTGGTGCTATCTACGCAATTGGCTTAGGCAAGCTCTCCAAGGGGGCTGCTTTGCTTGCGGAAGCGGTCACGATGTGCATCGATGCTGGGCTGCACAGACGTGCTGATACGTACGACGTTTTTGACGCAATCGAGGACGAAGTCCGGAAGCGCACTTTCTGGTCTGTTTACACGTGGGATAAACTGATCGGTGCTCATTTTGGTCGACCATCGCTTTTACGATTACGGGATTGCGATGTGCCAGAGCCTGCCCCTGTTGATGATGAGTTTATTACTCGCGAAGCGGTGGGCGTGCCACCTCCTGGAACAGAATGCAGGATGGGAGCATTCGTTTGTGCTTTGCGGTATATGATTGTTCTGGAATCGGTTCTCGACTTGCCTCCGACGCTCAACAGTGGAGATGCATCTCCATTTATGTTACGTGCTACCTCCGTTCTTGGATCACGAAGATTCAAAGGTATGCACGAAGAAGAAGCGCTTCTGGATGATATACGTCGCAGTATTCCGGCATTTTGGATACATTCCCCGGAGACGCTCGCGAGTGGGGATACCATTCGGCTGACCCAGGCCGAACGATTACATTGTGCGGAACAGTTTGTGCGATTGTTGATATACCGGCACCGATTCTCTGAAGTGATGGCGGAACGAACGAGCGCCAATACTGAGGAGGAACCCGGCGAGCAAGAGAAGGAAGCGTTTTTCGCCGCTCAGAATGCTGCCCTCCAGATCATTTCGACTCATCTTCAGATTGCGAAAAAGGGACTGATGACGTACTGTAAGTGCTTAGGGTCAATGAACCAGTTCTGCGCTCATTGCGTTGCTGTCCCTATCAGATGGCGTACATGTGATTCACCAGCTGACGCAAGCAGGTAGAACGTTGGTCGCCATTTTATTGAACTGTAAGACGGAAGCATTACAACATTTGATCCCCCCTGGTCTGGAAGCTCTTCGTTCCTGTGTTGCCCTTCTTCGTCGATTCAGTGGTCGTTATGTGTGTGGCATCCGGTCCGGGGATCTTATGGAAGAATTCTGTCGACGTAACTACTCCGCGACCACATGACAAGCTCCGCGACTAACTTTTGCTTCTAGTTACGCAGATCCCGCTAGAGACAGCACAACAGGACAGTCCGCCAAGCAGCCACCGGCCCCCTTGGATACGACCCGTGCGCAAGAAGGCACCATCTGCACCACGATCGACTCATGGTGGCGACTTCCCCTCACAACACAGCAGTCCCGAGAGCCTCACGACATCCGAGTTTTATAGTGAAACACCTCCCCAAAATGGAGGGGTATTCCCTTCGGGTTCCCCGATGCCTTCCAGTGCACCGGCAAATCACGTTACGCCACCACAGTTCTCTGGAAGCGACCAGGGCCAGTCCCCATACTTGGATTCTGGGCCTGGGATGAGCATGGACATGATTAGGGAGGATCCTGAAATCTACATGCCGCCTCCGGATATGCTGGCGCTGTTTGATGAAGGGGGAGTGGATGTTGCACATCTCTTCTCCTCGCAGTACCTACAATCGCAGCACCATGGGGGTGGGTTGAATGACGGTTTCAACCCTGGATTCATGAAACATAATGGTCTGGTATCATCGCCGTAGCGATTGAAATATCTATGCTTTTCTTTTCCCAACCTGCTTGGGCAGGCACCCTCTCGGTGTATGGACTATTTATTGCCTCGTGAACATATCTGTAATAACTCCAGGATAGTAGCTATTGTAACGTTGATACCTTTTTTTCATGTGTAGTCGTCTAATGTTTGGCGCCTGTCAACGTTTGACAGCCTTTTTAAAACACTGCTGAAAGGTGTGGCAGTGCGATAGAAGGCTCGTGACCAAGCAGGTAAATCTGAGATCGATCGCCATATTTGCTGTTTCCTTTATCCTTGCCGAGATGCTCAGTAAGTACTGTTCAAAGCCCAAAGACCTTAACAGGGGCAGGCGTATAGTGAGTAAGTGCACTGACCAAAACAGATTCTATGCTTGTCCAAAAGTAGGAAAGACAAATGTGGATTCCGCCACATCATCACCCACAGGACCTGCAGAACAATAAAGACAATTCTCAGAGCCCGATGTGATCTGATGGTGTCTGCGTCAATCATGCCTGCTCTTTTGTTCACCACGAGACAAAGGAGGACAGGAACATAACATAAAAGACTCGTTCCATGCTCACCCCGCTTTCCTCGTACCATCATGTTCTACCATACCCCTCCGATCCGAAGGCTGCCTGTCGAGTTGCTGACTTATATATTCTTACTTGGCTCACATGCTACAGAGGATGAACAACAGGGTAGTGACCCCAGCCTCCCTTTCAATTCAGAGAGCATCAAGACTCCCCTTGTCATTTCCAGCGTCAATAAACACTGGCGAAATATTGCGCTTAGTACTCCGGCTCTATGGACCAGCCTTTGTGTCACTGCTGAGATGGTTCATGCTCAGGAAGATCACGATATATCACTTTATACGACTTATGTTTTCAACACTGGTCATCTCACTACTTACATCCAACGCTCACGTAAACATCCGCTGGATATTCTCATTGATGCGAGAGATCAGGATTGGGATTTTTCAGAACCCGAGTTCGTCCATTCTTCACGTAGATTTTCACTATTTTTTGCTGACTTTGCATCTAGAATTTTTTTGGAATACGAGTGTAATACATATACTCCGCCTTTCTCCTCCGCACACATGAGCACTGCAATCTCACTTTTGCTCCCCCATCTATGTCGATGGCGCTCCATCACCATATTAACCGATTCTTGGGCTCCAATGTACGTTGCATTACAACAAATACAGCCCGTCATCACCACCTTTGGTGCCCCCTGCCTCGAATCATTAACCCTGATGCGCTGTAACGACTTTGTGAGTTACTCGTCCACATTCCAGCCCCACCAGATGAAAGACCCTGCGTTCCTCACCCTCGCTGACGAAAATTCGTCCCGTTCGCTTCTCCCTCGCTTGAAAAATCTAACCCTTCGTGGAGTTCACGTAGACTGGTCATCCCTCGCTTCCATTTTGTCTCACTCTCATGCCAATCTGCGTACCCTTGAACTCGCATCGCACTCTCTAGACGTCCGCCCATCATTCCCCGAATTCCGTGACCTCATCACTGCTGCATCTTCATTGACCAAACTCGTCGTCAGTGGATCCGGACCGTATCTACCCGATGTTGACGACGACGAAGATGAGAGTATCCTCAATGATGACGACCTTTGCCCTGTTTTACTACCAGACCTTCGAGATATTACCGTCGGTTATAGGTCGGCATACGAGGCGCAGATACTACTAGAGAGTATCAATGCACCGAACGCACAAGTCCTGACCATGGAGGACTCGACTCACCCCGGCGAGGTGGAAGATATCGATGCAGGCAAGCTTCTCACATACGTCGGCACAGGCAGGTTCCACGAAGACGACGAGCACATATTCGTCTCCTACATCAACGGAAGGCACTTTGAAGTTGCCTTGGACGACGGTGCCAAGAGCCTCGTCAGCCGTTCAGAAAAGCCTACAGACAAAAACTCAAGTTCGATATGCCCCTTTCCCCTCCTCGAAAAGGTTGCACTCATCCGGGTAAAAGCTTGCCCTGACACTCTGCATACCTTCTTTAGCAGCTTGCAGAACGTCCGCAGGCTTGAGCTGAGCGGGATGTCGACGCACGCATTATGCGCTTTACATCCGCATGGTTTATACCACCACCGCCAATCGCCTTCGTCCAGCCCCTGCCCCAAATTACAATCACTTTGTATACGTCAACCTGAATTTACACAGCTGCAAGATTTTGTCGTCCTTGTTGGCAGTATGGCTGTTGAACGGCTGAAGAAGGGCTTTGGTGGCTTGCAGAAAGTGGATATATATGTCGACCAGGCGGGCGAGTTCATAACTGAGGATGTCGTTCGGGTGTCGCCCGGCACGACAGTCACTGTTTTCAGGGAGGCACCGCGGGATGTCGACGATATGGAACCTGATGATGGTGATGATGATGATGATGATGCCGTGGATCCGTTCCGAGTAGGAGGCGCTTTCAATGATCCTATCTTCGATAATTTCTATGCGCGCAGTGTCATCAATTTTTGAAGTTGTTCATGTACATTTTTCTTCATTTCGGTTTGCATCCCCCTCTCTCTGTCTTGACGAAGGGCGACTTGTCACATATCTTTATTCCATTTTGGCTTCACAGTTGTACTAGTTGAATGCGAAAGGTAGAATTGTAGACTGTACATATCTCGATCTATATTAAAACCAAAATATTTTCAGATACTGCCATACATAGATTTATGTAATTATGTAGTCACTGCAACAAAAGCATCCGCACTTCGCTACTTGACCAAGAATCCACCAACATTAAGATCATGCCGGCAGTTTCAATTACAAAGAGAAATAACTATGTCGTTAATATACACAGTTCGCCGAACGTTCACTGAACGTGTAAAGATGTGGTAGACGTTGGGTAGACGTTAAATGCAAATCGTGAAATGTCGTTCAGGGCGTCATCGGACGTTTCCTATGCGAACGCCTCCCGGATTCGCCATTTCCAAGACGCTCTGCCCAACCATCATATCCCTTCCTCGTGCTCCAGCACTTGACCTCGGCCTCGTCATCATCACTCATGTACCACTCTGATTTCAAAACGGTCCGGTATCGACTGACTCCAAACTCCTCCGAACAACCTGAGCCATGGTCACTCGGGCTTTCGACAATCACGCAAAGCCTCGCGTTTGGCTTGCGCATGTCGAGCGAGGCACTGGCTTTGCTATGCCCCTTCACACGATGTCTTGGCTCCCGGCTATGACGGATGTCATCTGGAGTTGCGGGTAGAGGCCCGGACAAGGAGGTCTTGTGGGTAACGGCCTTTCGTGGTGCAGGGTGAGGCGAATCAAAAGAAATCGAATCGCGTGTAGAGGCGATGCGTGTCACCTTCCGGCTACCAGGTATTACGGGAGGAATCGGAAGTATTTTCTCCTCGAAGGGCGATGTAGGAACATTGGTAGCTTCTGCCTCACGAGGTAAGACAATGTCTATCGGAGCCTCATTCCAGAGTTTCACCGGCGGAGGAACATCGGTAGCTTCTTCCTCACGAGGAAAGACAAGGTTTACCGGAACCTCATCCCCAAGTTTCTTTCGAAGCCGTTCCATCTTGTTCAGGCGGTCAGACTTTTCGGATGGAATTACAAACGAGGGAGTGGTCGGAGAGTTGTGAGCAGGAAGGCTCGTGTGAGGGCGAATCGTGAACTCATTTGTGAACTGGTATTCATCAGTGAAGCTTGAAGAGGAGTTAGAATACACAGAAGGTACGTTCAGGGAAGGTGACAATGAGATGGTCCCTAATGATGTCACTAGGCGAAGAATGGGAGGCTTGCGACTGCGCCAGGAGTCGGATGAGGTAGTGGACTGTATAGACTTTGGGGACCGTAGGGATCCTGAACGCTTGTTCGTGGAGCGTACAGACCCTGATCTCGACAATGGAACTGGAACTGGATCGTACGAACAGGCCATTGACATGGTGCTGGAGCACGAAAGGGTTGACTCAGTGAGAGACTCAGACAATGTGGCACTGTCCTCTACATCATTGAACGGCAACTGAATATGAAGAGGACCTGTAGATATGTTAAAAGAAAGTCTTGACGTGTAGTATGAGGGCGCACCTAACGTGTCTGGGGTGCTTGGGTCAATGAGATGAGGAGTGGCCCCGAGTATTCGACCAAGCTTCTTGGTGGATCGAATGAGTTGGGCGCGCTGCGCTGACGTCAGGCAGTTGATGGTTGGCGGAGGCAAAGGATACACTATTTTCGATGGGAAAGTCATGGCAATGATAACAAGTCGAACTCGGAGCACAGTAGTTTAACAGCGCGAAACACCAGTGGCACTGTGGCCCTTCAAGAACCAGTAATCGAGCCAGAGCCTGTGGCCGAGTGAAAGTGTTGAGGGATGATCGAGGACTTCTCTTAAGTCCTCTTATCTTAGAATTTCAATAGTCGGTGTCCATAGCGCCGAAGAACAAAAAGAATGTCCCCCTCCTGGTCGTCATCAATTCTCAGCTTGGAGCCTTCGCTCTCGAGATCCGTCTCCACAACAAAGAAGTTGATGGAATTATTCCTTTATTGTTCGCACCATGAGTTCCTCGAAGTACCAGTCCAGATTGAACGATTTCAATTGTTGAAAGACAATAGGGACTTGATAGGGACATGTCAGGAGGAAGAATGACCAATCACGTGCTTGGACAGTACTAAATATGTAGGCTATATATAGCATGGCTCAGAAGTGCCCAAAGGTCGGACTGGTCGACGTCGATCATCATCTCAAACACATAGAACAAACGTAGACAGCTAATAGAGCGATACCAACCCAACAACAATCAAATCGTCATTATACTTAGACATTGGGACGATGCGCGGTGTGCTACCACCGAGTCCCGAGCGATGGCAAGTCACAAAGCGATCCATCATAGTATTGACTGCAGCATGCAGCATAGTAACAATCTGTGATCGTAGATCCAAATTGTATGTTCCAAAGCCCAACAGAGGCCGACATGACATTCAAGCATGGCACACCGCTTTCCCCACTGGTATAACAACATTCTTCTGGTTGTGGCCATAACTCATTCATGAGCACTCTTTCGTCACATAAATATGATGGTGGTTCAACACAGTATTCCATATCGATCTCAATGAACCGCACTCACCAGATTCGCCAGCGGGAATTGTCAGGCGGGTGGCTGGAACGACCTTGATCGCCGGCAATCCTGGAAGCTTGACGTCGACCTGTCATATCCAGTGTGGCAACATACTCGGAAGGTTCTGATAGACGGTGGCTTGTGATCTCCAATACGACAACTTGGCGGAGGACAGTGCAATGTGCAATATGGATGTGAACTCGACATGATGTGCCCGACCCGAGTGAGAGTGGAGAAAGGTTCCTGTTTCAAGATCTTGCAATCCGATTGCTCCGTTCACGCAAGATTCAACGTCGAACGAATCTCTCGTTAGACTCGGGATCGGATATGTTGAGATCCATTTACTTCTGCCGAAATATCTGCTGAATCTCCTCTCGTGATCGAACTTGGCAAGCTGGTATCCCGGAGTTATATATACCTTGTCATCTTCTCTTCGAAAGCCTGTCTTCAAAGACGATGGCAGCGTCTGGGCCTTTGATGAGCTTGTATTTGCTAGAGCCGAACAGTTCATGGTCAAGTGCATGATGAGCTCTAAGATCATTGTAGCCCATTCCCATACTGGCATCCGGTACTTTGTTTCAGCAAAGGGAGGAGCAGGTGGTGGAGATGACTTCGACATAATTGGGATGTTCCAATTTCGTGAAGTTTTGCTTGTGACCATCTGCTTTCGGCAATGAGCGAAAGCTTTTCAAGGGAGACGAGGCACTACCTCCAGATTTCCTCCATCCCTGGCCATTGATTTCTGGTAGGAAGAACCGGACCAACTTGAAGTTGGTTTGGGACAGCCAAGAATAACGGTATCATAGCACTCAGTGGTAAGTATCAAAACAGTCAAGAATCTAATCTATCACAGCCATAATCGTTCGTTAAGTCCCTGCCGGAAGTAAACTTTATGACATAATTTGAAATTACGGGAGCTTGTTACTTATGGCAAATCTGTGCAAATCCGATGGGACCTGATGTTTGTTGTCGCAGCACCCCCCTATAATGATAATAATGTATATGATCAATGTTATTTATTAGTACCTCGAAATTACTAGAATGTCGCGTACTAAAGGAGGGAACAGGGAATAAAGGAAGGCCCAAAATTTCATAATTCCTAATATAAATCAAACATTCTCCCGATCATGTCCTGTACACCTTCATCTTTGGGGATATCGTGCTTTCCACTTACGATCTTGAGAAGCGCAACCTTCCTGCCGTTAACAGCGAACTCATCTAGCGTCCCGAAATTATGAATACTGACACGAGAAACCAACTCTGCACGACGTGCATTTTGGAGAGCTAGCTGTGCTGAGATTGTATCTAAGTCAGAAGTATTCATGAGTCTAGAGCTTTCAGCGGCAGTAGGTGACTCTAAGAGGAGCGGATCTAGAAATGCGTCGAAAAGAGCGGATGAATGGGAATGTGGAATGTCCAAGTCGTTCTCTAGATTCACTATGAGAAAAGCAATTTTAAATGGGTATCAGAACACACCGGCATGAGCGATGAGTATGGAGGTTTTGATTTCCTGAACGAGGTGGTGAGGTAGGTAACTTCATTCACAGCATGATCATCATACCGGCACAAGTCTTAGGGTATCGTATTTATGTACCAGTGACCACGTAATGAAATCTAACGTCCGGTGAAGATCAGCGTCATCCATGCTCGCCTTGCTGAGAAAACAGAAGACAAACCAGATGCCAACGGTATCGATCTCAGAGGCTTTAACAACGGGAAAAGCCCGAAAAGATAGTATTCGTCTACGAGTCTTCGAACAGACGTGAATGGCTGTAGGGCAATACACAGTCTCAGAGAGCGCCGCACCCCAGCGGGATTGCATACGCACAGACATAAAAACAAGACCACGAGGTGCGTCATTCTCTCTCCCAAGCTCAGCAGTTAGAAGACCTGCAACTGCAGTTCCAAGGCTATGACCGACGATTATTATATCTTCAGCTCGAGCACCCTGTTGGATTAGATAATCCCAACCAGCACGCGCATCTAGAGCGACACCGTCTTCAGTCGGAAGACCCTCGCTGTCCCCGAACCCGCGATAGTCAATCGCTAGTACATTAGAATTTAATCGTGAAGTATATGACTTGTATAGTGCGCTGCGCAGTGGGGTTGCCCTAGTACCACTATTTCCGTGCAGATAGAGTATCGTCGGATAATTTCTCGCCGCAACTGGTATGAAATTTTTCTGTTGGGTATTGGAAGGCGGGAACGGAAGATCGCGATAGAACTTGTCTGAGAACACGTACCACGCGCCGATGGTAGTGTTGTCAGAGCTACGGAGTTTAAGATTGACGGTCTTTCCAGCTAGGCATAGAGATTAGTTTTGAACTGTCTTAAACGAAGAGGCTCACGAGCTAGTCCACAGTTCTCGGGGTGATCAAAGCTGTTGTACCCAAAAGGATATATGGTAGCATAAAGGACCCTGTCGGTATTTCATCAGCTCTGAACATCGAAATGACGTGAATCTATGTTACGAAACGATTTCTGGATGAATGGGGTCATCACCAGTACGACGACCAGGCCATAAAAGAGTCCTATACTTGCGAAGACCATGAAAACGCGACGTACAAGTCTCATCGTGAGATGGCCCTTTGATGGCATGGTGGATAAGATACAGAACGAGGTCTACACCGTCAACTTCTGTACCCAGTTATCGGAGCTACGACGGTACTTACCCCGGCCCTGCGGATGAATCGGAGGCAATTGACACACAACACCAAATACAAGCGTAGGTTGTAATCTGTGTAATTACAATCTTATCAGAACTACATTGGACAGTCAAAAACATCCAATCCTTATATGGCCTGAACCTGAAATTTTTTAAGAAATCTGGCATCAGATTTGAACTCTACGGCTCTAAAAACACTCTCAACTCAAAGCTCCCATTTTTGCTGCGCCAAATTTCTGGGGTCAAAAATCGCCTCTACACAGCGTTGAGCACAGACAGCATCGATCGCCATCATCGGCCGTGCGAGACCTGTTTCTGTTTCCTTACGGCTCAATCAGCTGCCTTTCTGGTCAATCTCAATCCCACCCGATAAGCACTCATGAAACGCCAGGAACGATTTATGAACTGTCGAATAACCTCCACCGGGCATGCATCAAGATACTGTCGCGCCGCATTTTTGGCATCCGAGATAGGGAGGTATCTTTGCGTTGATTGCGCGCAATTTTTTGGTTTGAGCTTAGAAGAGCCATTTTATGTGCAAAGCAAATGAGGAGTGGCCCGGTAAAACTTTTTGCCAATGTCAGGATCAAACCTGATCAAACTCATCGATTTGACCATCTCAAAACCTTAAATGGACATTTTGAGGGAGCCAATATCTCTATTAGGCTACAAACAACCCCTCAAATCACTCTGATGGGCAAAGCAAGTGCAGCAAAAATCGACTCTCAAAATTGGTGAGCTTTATTTGTTCCAACTGTAAGCAAAGAGATACCTCGTGTACAAAGTAAATGGCGAAACCACTTTCTCATCACTGCTTGGATGTGCGCTGACGGTGCCACTTCACCTATTTTCGAGACTCCACAGTGCTGCAGCAACCAGGAGAAAGACAGGACAAACAGATCATACTTATGAATGAACACATACCCACAGCTTCTGCCCACGCCACCGGGATCTAAACATAACCTGTGGTCACTCGAGTGGCTACTTCAAGTATCGTGTGCCGTGCTTCCTTCGCTTGACCGGAGTGGCTGACGGATGATTTTACAGAGGTCCTTCTGATCCTCTTTAGTCGTTCTATCTGTCCACATGTTTCTTCCAGGAAAATTCTCATGATTTTAGGCTATGTTGCCGTGCGGCGTGCATGACGCCAGAATATACCAACTTCATTAGGACCTAGGGCCCTATGAGCCAAGTGACATTGATGACATTGACTCTTCGACCCCAGCCGACCGGGGTCCATTCTTCTCAGGACAGTTGTCAGTACATTATCTAACAACAAAGCTGTTGCTATCGATTTCTTGCACTGGCTGCAGGTGGCTGGGATTTTACCCGCGATCTTCGTACTTCACCACGTTGCAGGTTGTTACTCCAACATGTAATTATCACACTAGTCCCATCTCAGATCCATGACCGTGCGCCGCTAGATGGAGGTACCGACTATCATTATCTTCTTTTGACATACGTGTGGCAATTTAGGACATTTCTACATACTTCAGTGATCACCACGGGCATGGGTCCCTCATCTCGCCAGGATTGCCCGTTCTCACATGAGTCACATCCTGATGATTCGTTGGAACACTGTCAGACCGACAATAAACATTTAGGACGTGGTTCAGCCTCTGAGTTCCTCCATAATTCATCAACGTTGACTTCCCATCTTTTCTAAGTATCAGGATTGGATGATTGGCGCCCTCATCGGCTTTGCGCTGTCGCACGATACCACAGTTTGGTGTCCAAGCCTGGTCTGGATTCTGTCGAGCATCTCAAGAACTGTGAGTCATCTGGATCTTTTGTATCCCACACAGCTAGATCTTCCCGTCTCTACAAAAACATCATGGGAAAAAGGTTCGGTATTGTCTGGCCTGGATTGTGGCAAGAAAATCGAAACCATCATGGAATTGATCAATTTTTTCTTGAAAGCGGCCAGGCCTTCACCCTTCAAATATTAGATCGTCAGCTGGTTACCCGCTCTTGACCGTCAGGTAACTTGAAGGAGAAGAATGCAGATCTCATGGCTGTCTTCCCGCATAAGTATGAATTCAAACAACTTCGGAGATCATGGGAAAATATGCTCTGCTTCCAGTCATGTGGTGCCAGTGTGTTATACAGTTTTGGAGATGATACTGTACAGGAAACAGGAAACAAATTCGATGGAGGTATTCAAACCCGCAGCATCAGCTGCCTGATCTTGCCTTCGGTTGCCCGTATGCTGAGCTAGCCTGTCGCCCACAATCGAAAGAAGTCTTGAACACCACAATGCAGAGAGCGCCTGAGGGTTGTGCGCCACACAAATGCCTGCAGTGTGATAGTCTTATGGACAGCAGGACTGATATGGATCGAGTGTCAAATGTGGTTCTATACCATGAGCAGACTTCCCAAGACATGGGTTCAGCCATCATGAGTTTACTGTTTTGTAGGTTTCAAAACAAGTTCAAATTTTTTTGGCAGGCCAGATGTGGACTCGGATGATGTTTATGAGCTAGAAATCATGACCATTCACACTAGAAAGTTCAAGTTTGCCGATTGACCAAAAACATTAGAGGTTCCTGTAAAAAATCAAAATTCGGGTTTGAAATCTCATTTGGGATTTCAAGTTTCAGAACTGATTTCAGCAGACCTGACATCACTGATTTTAGATGTACAGGTTTCAGGTTGGCTTTGGGATGGCTGGCACACAAAGTTTTGGCAGGAATCTCAGGAATCCTGAAATGGTTGGCACACAAAGTTTTGGCAAAGATCTCGGGAATCCTGAAACGGCTGCCAAAATCATTAGTTTCAGTGCCCCTGAAACTGAGTGGATGCTCATTGTATGCGGCCACATGCTGTGTATGCACTTCCAAAATCTGATAAGAAAAACAAAATATAGGCATTACTATGAGGCGTTTTATTTCTACACAGTCAAGATAAGATATACTTTCATAATATAATTAAGTGTGAACATAGTGAGTCTGCAACAGGGAATGCAATTCACCCAGCAGGTTGTGACACAACACGTGTGCTTCAATGGCAACATGTGATGTGAACATTTCTATTGAATTTACTAACAACATCAACAACATCAACATTAATGACCACCACAAGCTCAACAATGATGGCAACACACATAGGTAAGCTACAATGTGTCAAATGATATGGTCTATTGAACATATACAGTGTATTGAATGATATGGGTTCAGTGGATGCTGTTGAACACTCTAATATATATATGTGTACCTACTATAGTAACAAATGAATACACTATTACAATGGTTGCTAGACTGAAGAGTAATACATTTAATACAGACATCAGTAACCTATGAAATAGTTTCAGGCAGCAGCAATGGCAACAGGAATGACAGCAGCAGCAGCCTCACCAGGATTGGGATCAAGATCAGCATTACAGGAATGGCCAATTGGAAATTAATCTCATTTATGTAGTAATTCATGTGTAGTCTGCATGGATTCTGCATGCAAATTGGTGTATGATAAATTCAGTAAAAGCCATGTTTATGCAATAATTCATTAGTGCAGTGTGCAGGCCTGCAAAATTGGGTTGGCATGCTGGTCAGCAACCCAATAGGGCTGCAGCAGCATCAGCATTAGGCAGCTGGGATTGCACAATACAACATGTAAGTTGTTGTACAGACATGGTAACCAATGAATTGGCCAACACAGGCATCAACATTAGTCAGCAGCATTGGCATCAGCATAAGGCAGTGGCAGCAGCAGCAGCATTAGGCAGCTGGGATTGCACTATGTGATCAACATTGCACAGGCATGGTTCAGTGGACAACTCTATGTATATGTATGTATGTACTATAGTAACAAATGAATGCACTATTCAATTCTTGCTGTACCACACTAGACATATTAAGAATGTGGTGTACAGATCGGTGACCTGTGAGACATCAGACACATGCATCAGCATCAGCATATGTATCGGGGCCAGGACCAGGGTTGGGATATGATGTTGTGGAGCAGGCTGAGTTGGCTGCAAACAATCTGGACACTTTCAATTAGGATTAGAGGGCTGTCTTTGATGAGATCATGCATGCAGTCAACAACAAGACTGGCCAGACATTTTTCCTCCATGGTCCAGGTGGCACTGGAAAAACCTATGTTTACAACACCCTTTGCCATCAGCTTCAGTCTCAAGGCAAGATCATCCTCTGTACTGCATCATATGGAATAGCTGCTCTTTTGCTCAAAGGGGTTGTACTTCCTGCTTTCAAACCCCAATCATCATAAATGAGCCATCCACCTGCACAATTTACAGAGGTTCAACATGGGCACAGCTGCTGCTGCAGACCAACTTGATTATTTGAGATGAGACACTCATGCAGCATCGTCATCTCCATGAAGCTGTCAACTGTACTCTGAAAGACATTCTCCAATGTGACAAACCCTTTGGTAGTGTGCCTGTGGTCTTTGGGGGAGACTTTCACCAGATCCTGCCTGTCATTAAGAAGGGTTCTCAACCTCAAATTGTTGGTGCTTCTTTGAATGCTCTGTTCTCTGGCAACAGATCAAAATCCTTCATCTCAAAATCAACATGCGTTTGAACACAGATGATCTTCAGGAGTGCAACTTTGCAAAGTGGCAGTTGGAGGCTGGAAAGGGTGGTCATACAGACGAAGGTGGCACTATCAATCTTCCTGATCATTTCAAATGTCCTCAGACCACCATCTCCCTCATTGACACTATCTATCCTGGCATCTATGATCAGGCTCAGCATTCAGATCAATACTTTTCAGAGTGAATCATCCTGGCAAGCAAGAACGATGATGTCGACGATTTGAACCATTACATTCTTCACAATTTCCCAGGACAGGAGCAGGTCTTTCACAGTGCTGACTCTATTGCAAATGATAAGAATGGCAAGCTTTTATATCCCTAAGAATATCTTAATTCCATCAACTGCTCAGGTCTACCTTTGGCACATTTGGCACTGAAGATTGGCTCTGTGATGATACTTCTCAATCTCAATATCACTGGAGGGGTATGCAATGGAAGTTGGGGGATATTGGCTCAGATCATGAATAGGGCTTTGTAGATCCAGTTGATCACTGGAGATAATGCAGGAGAAACTGTTTTTATTCCATGCATGTGACTTCAGCCCATTGAAGGTCAACTCCCCTTCACACACTCTTGACTGCAGTTTGCTGTTCAGCTTTGCTTTTCAATGTCAATCAACAAATCACAAGGGCAGTCAGTGAAGCATGTGGGTTTGGATTTCAGGAGTCCTGTCTTTACACATGGGCAGTTCTATGTGGCAATATCAAGGGTCAAGTCAGTCTACAATATCAAGGCAATATGGCCAAGCTTAGAGGAAAATGCAAAAACAAAAAATATTGTATATAATGAAGTGTTATTAGATTAAAATATATATTGTACATATGTAACCACTACTCACAGAAAATGCTACTACATTAAAATATATATTGTACATATGTAACCAGTACTCACAGAAAATTAATGAACACAGTGAACAACATGTGCCAAAGGCACATTTAAAAACCTTGTAATATATTTAAGTCATGTCAGTCACCTGATCATCTATCATTACATAAGCTTACTAAGCAGACTGTCCTCTTTTACCACCAGCAAAAACCCATGTGAATGCATCACACATCAAAATATTAGTCAGCACAACCTCTTGCAACTTTTTTTTTGTCTTCCCTTCCTTTCTCCCTCTGTATTCTGCCTTCCCCAAAGGTAGGTTTAGGTGTCATTGGTCATGTTAACCATCTCACACTGTTTTGGGGGTTCTTTTAGGAGGTTTTTGCTGTTTTTTGGGTTTGGCTACCTTTCTTTTGGTGTGTTAGCTGCTTACCTCATAGTTTCTCACCTCCATCTGTCTCTTTAGGACTGTTTGTATTGGGCATTCCTTTATCCTTCTCTCTTTTTTGCTGAGGGCCTTTTCTTTTTAGCTTTTTGGCTGGGCCTGAACCTGGACCTGCCTTTTGGGTGAGGTGAGTGGGGTTTGGTGTTTTCTCTCCTCCAGTTGCCTTTGCAATTGGGTTCTTGAGGGATCAGTAGACCAAGGTGAAGCCCAGTGAAATCCTGCCTCCCTAACTTCTCCTTTTCAACAAAGGAGTGTCTGCCAGTTGTTTTTGGGCCCCAATCTCTGTTTTTGGGTCTGGACCTCTCTCTGGGCATGGTGTGTAGGGAGATTGGGCTGGCAGGTTTGCAGTTGCCTCCCCTTCCATTACTGTAAGTTGCTCCACTATCAACTACTGCTGTTTGCACTGATTTCACTGCTTCTTTCAAGAATCTGAGTGCACAGCTGCAGCAAGAGAGTGCACTATCTCTATTCACCCAGGCTTCTTAACTGGCAAGCACTATGTGAGTACATTCTGATTTCTTTCCTTCCTTTGGTCTATTCTCATCCTTGCCTCTGCAGGGATCAAACCCCTCCCAACATCCCTCAGTAAATCTGTATTGCTGCCCAGTGAGGCAAATGAGACCAGCATGTCCTGGATAGCCCTGAGCATCACCACACTCCTCATCATGCTCATCTGGCTCAGGCTCCTCCTCCTCTAATTGACCTCCCACTTTCTTCTACTCCTTCTCCCATGGTCAGTCCAGCTGCTAATAATCCTGACCCCTTTGCTGCTCCTCCACTTCAGGCTCCTGCCCTTGCTCCCCTCACATTTTCAGATCTCATGGCTCTGTATGCTGCTCTTCCACCTCTTCCTGTCAATGCAGGAGAACATTGTGGTCATGGAGCTGTTCCTGCACCACTGCCCATGGCTGATCTCATGGCCCAGAATGCTGCTCTTCCACCTTTGCCTATGCATGAACATGGAGGTAGAGGTAGAGGTAGAGGAGCTCCTGTTCCTGCAGTGGGTTTTTTTTTACCATTTTGTATGTATGTGTCATGGCTGATACTTGAACAACTAGCTCTTTTCTGTCATGCCCCCTTTAGATCCACTCCAGCCACCTGTTCAGCCACCTGCTCCAGCCCCTGCTCCACCTACTGCTCCAGCCCCAGCTCATCCTCCTATCCCTGCTCCTGCTCCTGCTCCTGCTCATGCTCCACCTCCTGTTCCTGCTCCTGCATTTGTTCAGCCTATGCCTATTACCCACCTGCAATTCAACCCCAACTGGCCTGTCCATAGCCTTGGAAGTATGGACATCCAATGTTCTTTATGCCATGCACTTCATTGGATGGCAGAGAAGACTGCCAAGTCTTCTCTGACAAATCCCAAGTTTGGCATGTGCTGCTTCAGTGGAAAAATTGATCTTCCCTGTCTCCATGATATCCCCCATGAGCTGTCCCAACTTTTCAATGGCCAAGATCATATCAGCAAAGATTTCTGTGAGCATATATGTATGCAACTATAACTAGTGTTTTAAGGTCCAGTTCAGTCCAGGTTTTTAACCCCAAAGTGGGTTAACTGGGACCATAACTGTCTGAACCACAAGCCCAAGTAACATAGACTGTAACCAAACTGATAGGACCAGTCCTAATCAGTTCAGTTATGGTCCAAAAAACCAGTTAAAACTGGTTTTGTCTTTTTTTTTTGAGTATAACTTAATTCTATTATATACTAAATAAAACTAATTACATTTACATGCTGCGAGCAGTTGCTCACAGTGGTGGTGTAAGAGAATGAAAATAAAAAATGAAATAGTAAAAGAAAATGGCCACTGTCCTATGTTTCATGTAGCAAGAATGAAATCCTGTGTTCCTGCTTGTCGTCATCTCTGGTGTTCATCATCCATGGTGTTTGTCATCCCCTGCATTTGTGGTCATCCCCTGCATTTGTGGTCATCCCCTGCATTTGTTGTACCCAACATTCGTTCTCCCCACCATTCATCTTCCCTGCCATTCATTGTCATGGCTGTACTCATGGTTCATTATCCTCAGTGTTTGTTATCCCTTGTTCATGGCTACCATCATCATCAGCACCTCCAATTCCCCCTACAAGCAGTGGCTCATAGGCAAGCTGGTGGTGCTATATGACATGGCAGCAGTGGGGGTGGCAGAGGTTGTTGTTGGGGGTATCATCTTGTTGTTGCTGGCCATTGCCATCACCCTGTGAGCAGAGGGCTCACAGTAGCAGTGCAGAGTGTGTGTGTTGTTCAGTGGGTGGGCGATGTCATAGTCAAGATATGAGAACCTAAAAGAAAAACATTTAGTTATTAAAAGAAATGACTCAACTAATATATGAAAGACTTATGTGTGGGCTTGAACAATGGCTAGCATTGTTTAGGCCCCCTGCCTTGCATTGGTTCATTTGGGTGGTGGTTGTTGGTGGTGAGTGTGGATGGAGGTGGTGGTTTTGTAAATAAATGCCATCATGCAAGCAACCACATCAACATGTGATGCAAACAATACATATTATGTGTTCACTTACTGTGAACAAATATGTACAACTACTGCAATGTATATAAGCCCCACCAATTTGCGTGGCATCTCCCCTGCTAGCTCATTATACATAGTTTTATTATTTTATATGGTATATAACTAAGTGTAAAAGACCAGTTACAACTAGTTTTATAATGGTTTTTGAATGTTTTTGAAATGAGTTAACCATTAACCAAACCATGGTTTTGGTTACTCAATATTTTTCAAAAAAATGGACTGGACTGAACCTTGAAACACTAACTATAACAATGCACTTGCCATGACCTCCATTGGTCAAAATCTGGACAACTCCATCAATAATGATGATGGGCCTTGGATCTTCAGGCTCCATGATGAGCTGTCCCACAAAGCAGGTTCTCTTCTTCCTCTTGCAGGTGAAAATCCTGTGTACTCCCAGCTTTACATCTATGATCCTGCTCAGGCACTTGATCATCATCACAACCACAGAGAGAACACCCATCTGCAACTAGATGTCTTATGCAATCTTTAGGACATGCTTCACAACCACCATCCAGAAGTTGCACTCTACAGACAGGCATTTGAGCTCACCTGAGGGTTGCCACCTGAGCAGCAGTGCAAGATTGCTCTTTGCTTTGATGAGGGCTGTAATCGCCATTGGTACAACCTTCCTGATGCTAGCCAAAATGAGATTGCTGTTATTCTTCCAGGAGATGGAGACCAGCCAGAAGGCTATCATGATATAATCCTCTACCACAAGCATGGGAATGGCCTCCAGCACATCTCTGAGTGCCATCCTTTTTATCCTGCCCTCCACTATGTGCTACTGCATTCCACTGGCCAGCTCTCATGGCATCCCCAGCTTGAGTACAGAGGCAGTGAGGAGGTCAATGATTAGGATGGTCTTGCAGAGGCTCCTGCTGAGGGTCAACATCGAAAGCAAAAGCATGTCACCAAGTCAGAGTTCTATTGCTATCGCCTTCATCCATGCCCTTCCAATGTTGAACCACAGCATATCTTCCAGGCAGGAAAGCTCTTTCAGCAATATGTGTGACCATTGGGCCACCTGTGAGCAGGATCATCTGACATATATTATGTCAAACCAGAGCAAGCTTCACAGTGAGGTGTATTCTGGGCTCACAGATGATGTTGCAGCCAACAATGATGCAGATCCTAGGGCTTTCAGTAGGAAAACCATTTTGCTATATTCTTTTGCTAGAAATACCCACCACACGCAGCAGCTCCTTTAGAATTCATTGGCAATTAATCAGTACTTCAAAGGAAAGGTGGCTCACCATGACTGCCAATCCCAACTGGCCAGAGATCCAGAATGCTCTGTTGCCAGGTCAGGATCTAGCAGACCATCCTGACTTAGCAGTTTGGGCTTTTGAGGCAAAGTGCAGGGAACTGATCAAGGACATTTATTGTGGCATTTTTGGCAAGGCTGTTGGTTATGTCTTTGTAATCGAGTTCCCGAAATGTGGTCTTCTCCACATGCACTGCATTATTTTTTTAAATGAGGCTTCCAAGCTCTGCACCCCAGAAGATGTTGACAGTCTTCTCTCCTGTAAATTCCCCACTGATGATCCTGAGCTTCTTGAGTTGATCAAGCAGTTCATAGTCCATAACCCCTGTGGTGCTGTGAATGACAATCCTCATGCCCTGTGCTTGGTCAATGGCAAGTGCTCCAAGAACTTTCCCAAGCCCTTCAAAGAGCATACTACCATTTCTGATAATTCCTATGCCTCTTCAAGGCATCATGATACTGGCCAGACTTTTGAGGTCTGGGGGAAGTAGGTTGACAATTACTGGGTTGTCACTTACATACTGTGCTTATCTCATATGGAAGTACCACTGCCACATCAATAATGAGGTCATTTCCTTTATCAAGGCCTTGAAGTATATCTACAAGTATGTCTACAAGGACCATGATCATGTCACCATGCAGTTCGGTGATAGGTCCATTGCATGCTATAAGATCTGGAGAAGGATCTAACCATATCAAGATATTATGACACACATGTTCTGAACTGCTATGAACCCTACAAAATCCTTTTTGAACTATTTTGAACTATTTCACACTATTTTAGACAACTTTGAACATTTTGAATGCTTTCGAACTATTTTATGACACTTTAAATAACTTTGCAGTATTTCAAACAACATCAGCTGCCATATAGCTGTCTTGAAACACTTTCAATACATGCAGCACATCTGGAACAAACCATTTCATTGCATATCGAGCACCACCAGACATGAGGAGAGACTACAAGAGACTTAGGATGCAATAAGTGCATTTTTATGTTTCATTGATATATTAAAGCAATAGATCAGTACTTTTACTATATGGGAACACTATACATTTCAGTTATTTATCATTTTTCATTTGTTTCATGATCTACAAAGTCCTCATTGTTTGATATATTGCCTCATGTTTTACACATGTTCTTATTTCCTTTTTAGTACTATCTCTTCAATTTGTATATAGACTTGTGTTAGTTACTTAGAACAAAAAGAATACTAACAGAGAACAGAGAAAAAGTTACCCTCTCCACTACAGTCAGATTTAAAAGCAGTTCTCTTGAGTCTTACCTCACATCGTATCTCTGAAGTTCTGTGAAAAATTGTGAACTTCCTCGAACTTTCATATTTGCTCTCAACTCATCATCGTGTATTGCCACTCAAAAACCACTTCTTAGTTGCTATATTCATTTGCCGAACATATCTTGACACCAGTTGAACCCCTTTGAACCTCCTCGAACTCACCCAAACAACTTTGAACCCATTTGAACCTAATTCAAACTACTCTGCATGTCTTCAAACCTATTTTGAACTTTTTTAAACATCTTCATATGCTCTTAAAGACTATTTGTTGCATCCTTTACCATTTTGCATCACTAAAAACAATGTTCTGGTATTAGCAGTGATATTTAGTACCGACTCACACCCTTCCTCTAGCCTGAGTTATACTTCATAAGCCTTTTAACAGGTTTTTGCTAGGTTTCCAGGTTGAGTATCATCATTGGCACCTGTGATAATGAGGTTAAGTAGTACTTGGATGCCCGCTATGTTTCTGCCTGTGAGTCCTTCTGGCATCTCTTCCACTCTGTCATGCATGGTGCCTCTCCCAATGTTGTCCATCTCCATGTCCACCTTCCCAATGAGCAAAATGTCATGTGGAATGAGAATGGGATAGAGACTGTGCAGCAGGTTATTGAGCAAGCAGCTGCAAAGGACACCACCTTCACTGCATTCTTCAAGGCCAACCAAGAGTATCCAAAGATTGGAGATAATCTTCTGTACCAGAACTATTCTTCCAAGTCTGTGTATCTCAAAACTACTGGCAAGTGGAAACCCAGGCAACATGGCTTTGCAGTTGGCTGGCTGTATTATGTCCACTCCACTGCTGGCAAGCACTTTTATATCAGCCTTCTTCTCACCTCTGTCAGGAGCCCAACATCCTTTGAGAACCTCCTCACCTTCCAAGGTGTGCAGACACCATCTTTTAGAGAAGCCTGCCTTGCCTGTGGACTATTGGAAAATGATCAAGAATGGTATCAGTGTCTGGAGGAGGCCAAGTTTTATTGGAGCACACAATCCATGGTATCACATTCATATACTCATCTAGTTATTTATAGGACACTTTGTTTCTATGATCTCTCTCCTTATTACTGTAGCTGCTGTGCATTACTGTTCAGCCATATCACTTATGCCCCATAGTCATGGATATCTCTCCTCAGACTTTGCCACTACCTTGAGTAGGCTGAGCTGAGGTGAGTATCCCTTTCTCTACATAATTGTGAATGTTGCACTTACTCTATTACCCTGTAGTCATGTATTCTACAGGTAATCTACCAGACTTTGCAACTACCTCAAGTGGTCTGAGCTGAGTCGTGTATTCTATGGACTATACTCACTCTTTCAAGTCTATGCAAACAGGTTGGCAGCTTCATCATTTGTTCATGACCATCCTTCATGACTGTTTGCCCTCTGACCCTTCTGCACTCTGAAATACCTTTTGGATGCACATCTGTAATGACCTGCACTACTATCTTCACCATGACTACAACTATCTCAATCCCACTGATGATGACATCCAGGACTATGGCCTCTTCCTCATTGATCAGCTTCTCTTACACACCAACAAGTCTCTTGCTGATTGGCCCAGTATGCCTCAGTATACCCAGGACTGGCAAGCCATGATTGGCAACTACCTTATCAATGAGCAGAGGATGTATGATGCTGAGGAGCAAGCAGTGTTGGCAGCTGAGCATGAGGCAAGGTTGAATCAGGATCAGAGAGTGGCATTTGATGAGATCCCCACTGCAGTCAATGCTTGGTCTGGCCAGATCTTCTTTCTCCATGGCCCTGGAGGCACTGGCAAGACTTACATCTATAATACCCTATGCTACAGGCTCCACTCCCAAGCCAAGATTGTTCTCTGTGTCACATCCTCAGGCATTGCTGCCCTTCTTCTCAAAGGTGGTCGCATTGCACATTCCATGTTCAAAATCTCCATTCCTATCCATGACTCCTCTACCTGTGGCCTCTCAAAGACTTCCAAGCATGCAGAGCTCATATGTGCAGCAGACTTGGTCATTCGGGATGAGGCCCCCATGCAGCATCATCACATTCATGAGGCTGTTGATTGCACTTTTTGTGATGTCCATGGACCCGATAGGCCATTTGGTGGCCTCACCATTGTCTTTGGAGGGGACTTTCAGCAGATTCTGCATGTCATTATCAGAGGTTCATGCCCTCAGACTGTCAGTGCCTATATTTAGTACTCTGCTCCTTGGAAAAATATTCAGGTTCTGCATCTCAAGCAGAACATTTGTTTAAGCAGAGATGTTCTGGAGGAGTGCAACTTTGCAAGATGGCAGCTGGAGGTTGGTCATGGAATGTACACATGAGGCCAACATCCATCTTCCTAACTATTTCAAGTGCCCAGAGAACTCAATTCCCTCTCTTATCAATGCCATCTATCCTGACATCCATGATCCACAACAACACTCAGACCAGTACTTCTCAGAGCAGACAATTTTTTCAAGCTGCAATGATGATGTGGATAGATTCAATGCCTATATCCTTCACAAGTTTCCTGGACAGCAGAGGGTATTTCACAGTGCTGACTCAATTACAAACAGCACACCAGACCAGGGAGAGCTAATGTACTCTGTGGAGTACTTAAATTCAATCAACTGCTTAGGACTGCCATTGGCTCAGACATAGAGAATGGCAGGGGTGACCCTGGGGTATTCTGAGGCTACTCTTACCCCTACCCTCCAAAACCCCTTACCCCTTGAAAGGGTCAGGGTTTTGAGGGGTATGGGTAAGGGTATGGAGAGGTATGGAGGGTACACAATACCCCCAGGGTAATGCACCAGGGTATTGTCACAAGATGACTTAAATCACTTTTCTGGCCACTTTCTTAAGTTGGTGGTGTAAGAGTGCTGTGTAGTAACTGTTATAAACCAGACTGGCACTAGGAAATGGCCAATCCTGGGAACAGAAATCCAATAGCAGCTACAAGCCACAGACAAACAATCGACAGAATTTGACATGGATGGGGGGATGTGGCAGGGAACAGATATTAGAATTGTTGATTGTCATCAAGGGCATGTTGGGATCATTCTCAGTTGGCAGTGGTGAGGCACAGTTTGTAAACCATATAACATCAAAACATTAATCTAAGGTAAAGGGAATGTATATTATCTAAATCTAGCATAACCTCTGCATAAGTCTTAATGCAAATTATCTTTATTATATGCCCCCAATCCAGAAATTCTACCTACCCTAAGACCCCTCCCAAGGGTAAGGGTTGGCTGAGGGTATAAAATTCTGTACCCTCACCCCTACCCTCACCTACCTTGACAAATACCCCCAGGTTTTTGCATACCTCTGCCATTCACTACTCAGACAGCTCTCAAGATTGGGTGTCCAGTGATGGTGCTTTGGAACCTAGATCCTAGGCATGGTGTCTGCAATGGGAGCAGAGGAATTCTTACAAGGATGAGAAACAGGGTGTTAGAGGTATGGCTTCTGACTGGGGATTATGCTGGAGAGACTGTG
This sequence comes from Tricholoma bakamatsutake, assembly GCA_029959215.1. Classification (NCBI taxonomy): domain Eukaryota; kingdom Fungi; phylum Basidiomycota; class Agaricomycetes; order Agaricales; family Tricholomataceae; genus Tricholoma; species Tricholoma bakamatsutake. Next base: position 10,215,105 of record CP114861.1, read on the forward strand.
TTCATTCCAAGGATCACACTGCAACCAACTGAGGATCAAGTCCTTTTGAGTTCACTAGGAGGCAGTTTCCAGTGCGGCTCTCCTTTGCAATGACAATCAACAAGTCACAGGGCCAGTCTGTCAGACATGTTGGTCTTGACTTGTTAGGGAATGGCATGGGTTTTACCCACGGGTTTTCCATGCTTTTATTTTTCAATTTATTCAATGAGTTTTGCATGAAAAACCATGAAAAAATGGTTTTCTGGAAGCTTTTTCTTCACTCTATGTGATCCAATGCATAACACAATATTTGGGTCACATCTTTCATGTGACAAGGTTGAAAATATATTATTTTGTCTAATGTATCACATGCACCCATTGAATAGGTACCACATAGGTAAGCTACACTGTATCGAATAATACGATCTATCAAATGCATACAATGTATTGAGTGATATGGGTTCAGTGGATGCCATCGAACACTCTCATAGTATATATAGTACCTACTATATAGTAACCAGTCAATGAGCTATTACATTGCTTGCTGTACCATATAGTAGACGTAGCATTATAGCAAGTATATACAGAGGAATCAGCACTGATATCGGCTTAAGAATGGCATCAGAATCAGGATCAGGCACAAAACATTCAGTGTGCCTTGCTGATGGAAGCCGTAGAATGACCATTGACAATGAGATAATTATTATAAGTTCATGTATAATATATACTGAAAAAATCAGTACCAGCATCACTTAGGTACATCAGCATCAGGGATTGGGTACAAAATGTTCAGTGTGCCCCACTGACAGCGCTGTCAGATAATTATTATAAGTTCATGTATAGTATATACATGAATAAATGTGCATCATTCATTGTCCGTAGTGTCCATATCATCAGAGCCAGACAACCAAGTGTCATCAACATAACCAAAGTCCACATAACTATAGGTGGGCAGTGTGATGTGAGAAGGAGTGGTGTGCTCTATCTGGGAGGATCTGGGGGACTCACCACTAAAATTATCCTTTGAGTCAGTATCGCTGTCGGCATCGGCATTGGCACCAGATTCGGATTCACCATGAGATCTAGTGGAATCTGTCTCTGATCATAAAAAGAAATCATCAGCCGCATCAGATCCAGTGGGAAAGGCTGTTGAAATGGGATTGCCAAGTAAAGATGCATCATGATTGGATTCACCACCAGAGCTAGCAGAATCTGTCCCTGACAATGAGAGGAAAACATCCACTGCATCAGCTGCAGTGGCAAAAGCCATTGGAAGGGGATTTTCAGGTGGAGATGAAGGGGTAGAATTGGCAAGGTAAAAGTCAGCAACATCCAAGCCAGTTGGGGAACCACTATGGGCAGATGATGAATCAGTATTGTATGCTATGGCTGCCTAAAAGGCAGTGGGATCTGCATCATTTGCTGCATCATCTTCGCCCTGCCATATCATGGGCACATCAGCATTGGTGGTGGCATCAGGATCGGCATCAGTGGGAACAGGATCAGCATTGGGAGCAGGAACAGGATTGGCATTGGGAGCAGGAATGGGATCGGCATCGGCATCCAGCATGGAATTGGAATGTGCTGAATGGTTGGATCCAGTAGTTGAAAAATAGAGCCCAGCATCGATGCCAGTTACTGTGGGTAATCAACTGTAGGCAGCCGAGCCAGCTGTTGGGAGACTTGGTGTGACCGACCACTCCTTTTGGTTTCCACCATCAGGCAGAGACCCTGCATACCAGGAATGATATGCCCTTCCCTTGCCCTTGGTCACCTGGTTGATTACCAAGACATCATTCTCTGTGATGTCAACACCCCAGGTCCACTTGTGGGAGGTGGGGGAAAGGGCCTTCAGACACTCGAGTTCAGCCTGTGTGTGTGCTCCCATGAGTTGCAATTGTCTTCTTACAGCTGATTGCTTTGAAGGTTCCTCAGTGTGTCAAGAATTTTTTTTTAATGCCGGTACTGAAGACAAAGTCCGCAGTTCAGCCTGAAGCTCCTTGAGCAGGGCAAGTGCATGAAGCACATAAAACCCTGCCACTTTCCTGACATTGGTGTTGAGTGCAGCATCTGCTGACGATTTGCAGCCATTTATAAAATTATGTGTACTGCATGCTTCATTGAACATATCATCAATGAGAGCATGCAGGTCGATGCAAGATTGGCAATCAGCTTGGCAGTCAGCATCAGCTCGGGCATCAGGAGCATCGGGTGTAGGCTGGCTATCAGTAGGAGTCGAGCTGACTGGGGAAGGGATATATTGCTGATAGCGATCAAGGCACTCATTCAGGGTGTCGATGCCTAAAATCCTTGCTGGGTCTGGTTCTCTAACATGTCTCCACCAATCACATGCATATGAAGATACAAGGTGGCTCGGACTGTCTGTCACAACACCATCATCCAATGTGGCCAAGAGAGATGTATGGAATCCAAGGAGTAGGTGATCTAAATTGACGTCGGCCAAACTGTTAGCCAAGGACCACAGCAGGATCGGCACATTGATCACCAGGCTGATGCTGGCAGCAGTACGATCCATGACATGACATATATCTGTGATATTTTTTAGATATTACTTTTAAAAAGATCTAATCTAATCTTACAAGTTCAGCATGCAGAGTTTTTTGCATCCATCATTGTTTGATGACATTTCCCTCCTTGATCTCCAACAAAACAGCCCAGAATTGGGACTCCGCAGACCAAATAATTTCCTGTGTATGCATTTGAAGTGGAACTTTCAGCCCCGATTGCAAAAAAAAGGGTTGAAGATTGAGAGAGTTTTGTTTGCCATAGTGATCATGGTTAATGATCAAGATAATTGAGTTTACATAATACAGGATGGTTTAGGTCATAGAGGGGAAATATAATTGACATTTGTTGATCTAAATGCTTTGTCAGCCCTCAATGCCAATTCGTTCCATACAGCCTGCTGACGATTAGTATAGGCTAGGGGGCCAAGAAGAATGTTTTCAGAGTGGGAGGCTGACTGCCACAGTTGGCTTTGATAAATGAAATACTGCATGGTCCACTGCATTTCATATGTGACCAGTAGAAATTCCTTTCTCCATCTATTCCTCTGAGCCCATGATTGAAGCCAATGGATGCGCCTAACTATGAAAAATGTTAGTGAAATCAAAATGAATCACAACTAAAGACATTTACATTCCCAAACTTGGCCAGCATCAGCATCGGCATCAGCCCTGACCCCAATCTCCTCATTGGCAAAGACACCAGTCTGAATGTGGGCATTGTGCCAAATCCAGGATAGATGAAGAGTAGTGGAACCAGATATATTCGGCTTCAAAATAGCAGTACTGGCATGAAGGTCATCCTTTGTTAACTGCTGAAACATACTCAATGTCTCAACATCACAATTCAGTGCCAGCAATCAGCTTCGGCAATGGTTATACATTCTGGCATGTGAGGTAATTTTGTTCACCAACTTCTGGATAATGGCTTGTGACTGGGTGCAAACTCCCTTTCACAGTGCCGCTCGCATGATCTGTGAATACTAAAATGATTTGTTGGCAATGAGCTCCTGCAGCTGATGCAGGAGTCAGCTTGCCTGGTTCTTGTGGAGGTTAATCTCTACATCAGTGAGATTACCATTTCAGGGGAGGTATACTTGTTGGTCCTCAACTGGAATAGGGTGGGCCCAATGATTTGAAGGATTCAATGCTGCTGGAATGTCATCTTTGGCTGGGTCTAGTTCATCGGAGGAATCAAATTTGACTTCATTGTCACACCTAATTCATGAGGGAGCAATCTCATAATCAGCAATGTTGGCAGAGTTTTGTAAATGTTTTAAGGTTACCATGTGGGATGCGAGAGCTTCTCTTTTTCATTCAACAGATTGTGTATCAGAAACATGCAGTGATTTACCAAGTCGATGGACTTTGTCTCATAATTCAATCCTGGCACATGTCAATGATGGGATGTAATAGAGAGACAGTCCAACTTACTGCATCAATTCAAAAATGATAGCAAAATCAATCCACTCTTCAACAGGGCATTGAACCAATGCAAATGCTGACCCTGATGCTGATGTTGGTGCCAATGATGCTGATGCTGATCCCTGAGTAGCATACATATCCATTACCTTTACATTTGTTAGCCTCAGGGATTCTGCAGACGTCACTTCATCCTCCCATCTTTCAATTCCTTGTTGGCCAAATGCTTCAGTCAGTTCCACATGGTGCCAACCGAGTCATGTGGAGACCTCCAGGGCTTCTTGAGATTTTGAGCACAGTCTAACTGTCATGCTGAGCATTTTTTTGTGATTTGAATCTGTAGCATGATCATCAAGCATTTCTGCCTGATGTGCCAAGGTCACTGTTCTGACTGTTGGGGAAATGGAATTCAGTGATGACCACAGAGACTTGAGTATTTCTCCTGCTACAATGCCTGACCTGGGAATGAAGGATGGAGCATAGCGAAAAAAGTATTCATCCTTGTGGCCATGAACATGCAAAAGCCCAATGGCCTTGTCAATGGTCAAGCCAGCTGGCAGATGGGCACCAATATGGTCCTGAATGTGGATGATGTACTGGCAGACAATGTCGTAAATGAGCATGACTCCCTGTTGAGGGTCAACCCTAGTGATCTTCAGAACTTGAAGGAAAGCAAAGTTGACATTCTTTTGCTGTTCTCTATGGAACAAGTCTACCAATGCATTGGGTACATAGCAGCCATACTGTGCACATGCAATGGTTGCCAGTCCAGTCCTATCACATGCCTTCGATGCCAGAAAAGCATTCACAAGGGCTAGGAATTTGTTTTCACAAGGAGCCTTCTGGAAAACCAGGTTATGATCAGACTGGCATTGGCATTGGCATCAGTCGTCGGCAGGGAATGGTGCCTACCATTAATAATTCTATGGCAGCTTGGAGGCACTGCTTGTATTCAGCTTGATTTGGGGCCATCCCACCTCCATTCCATAGCCATATATCATCATCAGCATTTTTCTGCTGAACATGAGCAGCTTTGAAGTTGCCATCGGCCATAAATATGCATTTAAAAACAAATCTGATTTTGGCACAATCGTTTTAGATACTAGTGTAAGTATTTAGTCACTCACCAGGTTACATCGTCCTTCCAATCTTCCAATATATTTATGCCAACTTGAGGACAGGCTGGACAAAAATTGGCATGTGATCCTGGTTCGGGATTCAAAAGATCTTTTTGATTGTGTCCATATCCCGCCCACTTCAATCTTTTCATCCAATGCCATAAGCAGGACATGCGCCGAAGCTCATGGTAGAGATTGACCACTTTGGCAGGCCTCATCAGCAATTTTACATGCTGAATCAACTGGTAAAACTGATAGGCCGATGCCTTTAATTCCAGATTACAGAGCCAAAAATAATCTAAGACCTGCACAGTGAACAGAGTCCATATGTTGGTGAAGCTTGTGGGTAGTAAGTTGCTGGTTACCAGGTCCAAGGGAATTCAGTGTTCCCCCTGACACTGGCAGGTAACCATCGCTATGTGATGTATTCCATTTGTAGGGACCACATGAATATAAATGTTATTCAAGGCATCGGTAGTGGGAACAGCATTGGGACAGGGAATGGCAGCAGCAGAAGGAGCAGGGTCGGCAATGGGAACGGCATCGGCAGTGAGGTTTATGGTAGGCAAATATGGCTGAAATCCATGGACATCTTCATTGGCTTGTTGAACTTCAGATTCATCATTGTCATCAAAGAAGTCTTCAAAACCATGCTCAGCATGAACATTACCATTTCCTTGACCCCAAAGGGAATCAAGGTGATCCAAAAAGGCTGAGTCAGCAGCAGTTTCATCATCCAGGAAGGCAGAGTTGGTGGCATTTTCACTTTCCCACTCATGATATGGCTCCGATGCTGAGTGAGGCAAAGTGGGCCATTGCTGCTGCTGCTGCAGTCATTGGCCTGGTCTGTTTTTGACTCTTGCTCTGCTTGATTCTTCATATATTCAAATGACTCCAGATATCACATTTGAAAGTCCAGAGCTTGACAAATGGGATGATCAGTGTTGTGCTGGACTAAAATGTATGTGCCGACCTCCCATAGTTCCACCCAGTGGAAGTGCATGCCAGTTCAGCATTCAATGCAATGGAAAGGATTTTGCCTGTGGGTTACGTGCATGAATGTGCAGCAAAGCATGCTCCCCAGTGAACAATCAACACATCTCCAAATTGCCTGTTTATTGGATGGACAGTGGTTGCAAACTTGTTTGTCAGCTGACCATGCCTGCCAAGACAGGGATGCTTGCAGCAATTCATCTACTCGTCCAACAAACTCCAAGACATAGTCTCACTGCCTCTATTATTTGCATATGAGCCTCGGTAAGTTAATCAGTGTCAGAAACTAACCATGCAGATGTGTGGCTGACTCGGCTGTTTGGCAACCTGATGTTCTTGCATATCCCAACCTGCACCTGCAGCAAGATTGGGATTATGATGGATACCTGGACCCTGTTCTTCGATAGAGGCAGTCAAGGGGACCTTGATACGCTTTGTCTTTGGTCCATGTTTCATATTGACTTCAACTTCTACATGTGTAATAGTATTGATGGTATCATTGTTGTTCTCATGCAAGGCAGCATTCTTCTTTGATCTTCTCTTTTGCTTGTAAAGAGGTCTTGTTAGGCTCATGATGATTTAAGGGGAATGAACAACATGTATGACTATTAATATTGTACTATCGACCTTGTGTGATCCTTGTGTGATCCTCATGTGATCCTCATGCCGATGATATGTTTGATGATATCTCATGCCAATCTCTTCTTTCCTCCACATTAATCCCCTCCAATGCCACCTGAGCCCTCACAGACCCTGCAGTTGAGACAGTACCAGAAGGGGAGCAGATATATGGTCGAGGAGCAAAAGATAATTGAGCCTTATAAAGTGGCATTCTGAATGCAGGACTTGAAAGCTGGCTGAGTGCAGATACTCAGGAGTAACATTCTCCCTGCAATATTCAATTACTGGGTGTCAGTTGACAAGGCCCCAAAGGATGATGAGGAGAGTCATGCTTGTGCCAAGGTAGACTCTCAAGCATGTCAAGGATGTAGTATTGATCACACATGTCGCCTCTCTGATGGGCACCCCTGGACAATCATTTCTCGATACATACAATGCTCAGGTCTGGGACCTGAAGTGAAAGTTCATGATCTATCTGAAGAATTTATGCACACCAGACCTGACTTCAAGGGAATCTAACACCACAGTAACCTGACTACCGATGACTACAGATGGGTTCCCGCTCCTTCCCACACCATAGAAAGGATCAGAATACAAGAAAAAAGAGCTTGAAGAGTGGTTTGTCTTGTATGTTGGGCAGCATTACAGTATGATGACTTCCTATTCCACAAACCATTACTTATCTCCCTGCAGAACTAGCAAATGGTGGTTGTCACCGCCATATCCCATTCAAAGCAATTGCCAATCATACCGCTTCATTCATCAATCCAGAATATCTCCCAGCTAGGTTTAAATTCAGAGACCCACAGAACTTGCACAAGGGGGTCATAGAAGACTTCTTTGACTATGTTCACCAGCGACAAACAGCCCAAGGTCCTGAAAGAGCATTCCGGTTCAAAGCCATCAAAGCCAGTGATAGGATGTTGCCTACACACTATCTAGACAAATTGAACAACCCTTCTTCCTGATGCATTTCCAAATGCTGTGGCTGAGAGCCGACTGCCGATGCTGAGCTGACTGCTGAATATGAGTCCAATGCTGCCCTATCAAGGAGCAGGAAAGTTGGGAAAGGCAAAAGCAAGGGAAAGCAAGCTCTCTGATGATCAACAGCAGCTCAGGCCCCCAACTCTGACCCCCCCGAATCCTCGCAAATTATGGATACAACTACAGCAGATCAGGCCCCCAACTCTGGTCCACCTGAGTCCTTGCAAATTATAGATACTGAGTTGAACTATATCCAAATCAATCAAAGGACAATGGACATGCTCTGCACAGCTGGTGTCACTCAACCATAGGCAATTAATGGTCCTGGTGATGGTGAACCAGAGTATCTTGTGCCTTGACTCATCTATATGAGGTACATCACAACACCTGCAGCAGTTGCAAATGCCAATGGAAATGAATGCACAATTGATCCATCTCTGTTGGAAGAAATGGACACTGGGACCCCTCCACCCCAAGAAAGCTCAGGATGTCCAAAGCCTCGATGACTTGTGGGGGGAAAATGAACTGAGGACCCACTTGCAAGGGCAAGGGCATTAGCAGCATTAGGATTACCAACAGTAGAATCAGCAACAGTAGAATCAGCAATGGGTGGGTTGGCAATGGCAACAGTAGGATTGGCAACAGGATCAGCAACAGTGGGATCAGCAACAACAATGGGATTGGCAACAACAGTAGGACCGGCAACACTAGGATCAGCAATGGGTGGGTTGGCAATGGGTAGATCAGCAACAGTGGGATCAGCAACAGCAGTATTGGCAGTAGATACATTTTAACAAATGACCCTGCCATCCTCTCAAAACACTCAATCAGACACCTGATGCATGTGAAGGTCAGCTGATGACCTTGCACAGCAGGAAGCCATCTCAACCCAGACTGTTGGGAGAAGACAGAGAATTCAAAAAGTGAAATTTGCATATTAGATTTACCAATTTCTAAATACAGTTACAAAAGTTCAACTTTTATTTACATGTCAAGTAACACAAAAAAATGCCCCTTTATTCTTTTCTGCCCCATTTCGCATCATCTCGGTCCTCAGAAGTTCCTGATCTCTTCTTCAGGTTTGGCTGAGGAGTGGTACTCCTGGAACATAGTCCAGATGGCTGAGGTGTAAGGCCGTGAGAGGATTGGCACAACTGTGCAGGTGGAGGGAAGGCATGGGGCGAGGGTGACAGGCCTCTTTCAGGTGGAGGAGTGGTACATGATAGTCCAGATAGACCAGGTGACAGTAGCCATAGGGACTTGCACAACTGCAGAGAAGCAGAGGAGAAGTGAGGTGAGGTGATACTGTTGACTGCTGATGCTGCTGCCAATTCTGATGAGCACGCCTCGGGCTCATCGAGTGCAGTCAGGGTGAATAGTGGAGGGAGTGGTGGGGCCATCGATGTTTGTTGCTGTGCCATTTCTTGAGAGTCCTGTGGCATGGCAGAATTATTTGGATGGGGGGAGTGGCAGGCAAAGACGTCTTTCCTACTTCCTCTGCGGCAGGTTGAGAAAGATTGGGTGCAGCCAGTGCATGCTGGATATGGTCAGGCTCGAAGTGTTTGGGCTTGCCTGGCTGGACTTCCCATTCCACCAGCTTGCCATCGGCACCACTTCCAACCTCCATTTCTCTGTCTGTTCTCAGATTAGCATCAGCAGCAATCTCCACAGCAGTAATCCCCTCCATTGGTTCCATAACCTCGATGTGATTGTAAATGGCACCAGCAGCAGCATCGGGAGTGGCAGCAGCAACAGGATTCACTTCGTTCTCCCTCATGTTGCCCATCTCTTCTTCTGTCCTGCTTCCAACCCTCTCAATGTGATTCACCTGCTGGAAAGACTGGCCGTCATACAAGGTGATGGGCTGAGACTGCCACTTGAGGTACCATTCAACATCATTCATCCTCCTCATAAGCTCGTTGACCATGTCCCACAGTCCCTGTACCTCGAGCAAGGTGTCCTGAATTGTTTCTTTGACCCACCATGCCTGGTTATACGTTTGTTGATTTATACCATGCTCTAGGTCCTCCAAGTGATTGGCAAGGGTACTGATCAGCATAGCGGGCTTTGGCAATGGGATCGGCAGCAGAAGTGGGAGCAGGAGTGAAAGTGGGAGCGGCAGTGGGAGCGACAGTGAAAGCAGGGTCAGGGTTGGCCATCTGGATATCACCATGTGTGGCTATAAATAAGTATATGAGTTAGTGGTTGTATTTGTCATGATATGAAACACTTACCTTTGAATTTCCCTTTTTCCACTTGAGTGAACCACCTGGGTAATTCTTCCTTTTACCTGGAAGCAGGGACTTTCTTCCCTTTGCTTTTGGCCAATCCTTTTGCTTTCTTCGGTCTTGCCACTCGATCCATCTTCTCTGTATCGCAGTGCACCTTGCTCTTCCCACAGTTGTAGCATGCTGTTTTACTGTTAACCTGCTTGTAACAAACTCGCCCAAGCTGGGTGCATCGTTCACATGGCATCAGGCGGTGACCTCCAGGCCGGGGTGCTCCTCATGCCTCTGGCTTCTGGGTGTTCTCCTGCTTCCGCTTGTTTGGGGGCCTGGGATTGGCCTCACTCTTTGTCTCATCTTCCCCCTCCTCATTGGGCTTAAATGCATCTGAGTCACTCTGGACTACTGGCCTGGGACCCGTTATTGTGATCGTGGGGATGATTGGTCCCAGATATTGATGGTTTACCCACTCCTGATGCCAGTGCCACTGCTGATCTTGCTACACCTGCTCCCAATGTTGATGGTCCAGCCACTCCTGATGCCAGTGCTACTGCCAATCTCATCTTACCCCAATCCCCTGATCTTACCTGACTGCCATTGCTGCTACCCCATGTTCCTTATCCCATTTACTCATGGCTTTCTGCTGACTTTCAGTTAACCCCTGGTCCCCAGTCTTCTCCAAGTTTCCCCATGCCACAATGAATCCCCATAAAAACATGTTTTGAAGAAAGACAGCTTGAATTTCAGCCGTTTTAATTTCCTTTTGCCAAGAGAACAATTGTTTCTAAAGTATGTGAGTGTCGTCCAAGTCATGAAATTATGCGGATCACTTACAAGGGCAGCTTTCTGATCCTTCATCACAGCCTTGATGTTCCCTATGTGAAGGCCCTTCTGCACTTCCATATCAATCTTGCTGAGGTGGCCGAGGACTCTTGCTGGTGTAACATTCATGATGACTCAGGCTGGGTACAGGGACGGGGCAGATGGATACGTGGATGGGGCAGATGGATGTTGATATGAAAAGATGAAAATCAACCAACATGTGTTGATGTTGATGTAAGATCAAATGACAAACAAAGAACAATGGACAAACAAACACTGTCTTATCACTGATGAAACACCGATGTACGATATAAAATAAAGTTGTTATTTATAAGATAAAGTTGTTACATCCATCCATCTACAATGAGCAGTCAGCAGGAAAGCCATGGGGATATTCCACAGGGGTATGTCGTTATCTGCAGTGATGATGGGCAGCACTATCTAGTGCCCCCTTTTATGATTCTGGCCACCCATCAGGCGATGGAGGCCTATCGCAAGAAGGTCAACCTTAATGTGCAAGATGCATATGGAGGGGTAAGCATTCCTTCATTTCAAACTGTCCATGCCTCTGGCCAATGCTGATGCTGATATTGGCCAGTGCTGATACTTGGCCAGATGGGCCCAATGCCATCCTCTCTTGGTGCCGATGCCTTTATCATATCACTCATCATTAATTTGCAGTCTGGAAACATGACCAATGAACCAGCCTACACTGTGGCCCGAAATCAGCTCAAGCTACCTGCCAATCCAATAAGTGTCATCAGCCTCATTTGTGTGGCTATATCAGTTTATGCCATTGCAGAAGTTGACAGATAGGGAGCTGTTGAGCTGCCATGCTGATGTGAAGGCCCTCCAAATTCAGCTTGGCATATCGTACAAGGATGCCAGTCATCATCTTTACATGGCTGAGGTTGAGAAGCTTGAACAACAAGATATTACACTGAAGACATATGCAACCTTGAAGGAAAGGATGGAGTGTAATCTGAAATTATTTGAAAGCAGGTTCTCGAAAGTTTGTGCCAATGACAACAAGGCCGATTCCCCTGCCAATTCTCATTGATGTGGCTTTACTCAATGATAGGCCTACCTTACATCTATGTAACTAGGACAGTGCAACATTGTTATTTAAGCTAAGAATGGACACTTATTTTTCGCTTGTTTTCTGATGCCGATGCACTTGCCTAATCCTGATCCCAAGCCAATGCTGGTGCCAATTGTTCTGTATATACTATTCATGAACTTATAATAATTATCTTGTTAATAGCTCCTGTTGTCATGGCCTACTGAACATGTTGTGCACAATCCCTGATGCCGATGTACATAAGTGATGCTGGTGCCAAGTCTTCAGTATATACTATACATGAACTTATAATAATTATCTGATGGCACCTGTTGGTGGGGCACACTGAACATTTAGTACCTGATCCCTAATGCCGATGTACCTAAGTGATGCCAGTGCCAATTTTTCAGTATATACTACACATGAACTTATAATAATTATCTCATTGTCGATGGTCATTCTACAGCTCCCATCAGCAGGGCACCCTGAATGTTTTGTTCCCGATCCTGATCCCGATGCCATTCCTAAGCCGATGTCGGTGCCAATTCCTCCATACATACATACTGTTGGAGCAGACTACATATGCTGCACAGAGGAAGAGACAACACATTCCTTATAACCTACCTGGGGTTTAGTTAGCCTTAGAGCTAGGGTTTAGCAGAGGTAAGAACACTGTATATCTACTACAGTACAGTTATATACATAATAGTAATTCGATAGGTCATATTATTCGATACAGTGTAGCTTACCTATGTGTAGGTACCAGAAAATCATTTTTTCATGATTTTTCATGCAAAACTCATTGAATAAATTGAAAAATAAAAGCGTAGGAAACCCGCACGTAAAACCCATGCCATTCCCTATGACTTGTGGACTCCAGTTGTGGGCAGTTCTATGTGGCAATCTCTTGGGTGACATCAGTTTACAATATCAAAGCAATCTGGGCAAGTACAAGTGAGGAGGCTATAACAAAGAATATTGTATATAATGAAGTGCTATTGGATGAGATTGTAGATAATCACAGCATACTTGTAAATACTGTATTATGATTTCAATACCTGTAGCATAGCATGCAGTAGCATGTACATAAATACCATCAATATAAATACTGCCTGTGTGCCGAAGGCACATCCGAAAAGCTTGTTTGTAAGATAAGGATAAGTTTATGACACTGTCCTCTATCTCGCCCTAGGATACCCAGCAGAAAATGCAGTGAATATAGTTGTACAGACCAACCATGAAACATTATCAAAATCAACCTCGAAGCACCAATCGTCGGGTTGTGGCTGATTTCGAGTTATAGGATAACTTCCTGATTTGATGGGCTCCGAACTTGATCCAGACGATCATGCAGCGTTTCTCGTGTGCTGTCAACACCCTTTGTGTACCTTGGGATTACTAGGAACTTCGGCCGTACATTCAATTCCTATCCATGTGTAGGTCAAGCTAGTTCAATTGCGTATCCATGGTTGGAAATGGTTTGGAGAGGGACATACGGAAAGGCCACCTGATGATTGTAGACACTGCATCCGAGCCTGGCAATTAGAAATCATTGAACCGTGGAAGGATACCTGAGGATGGTATGAGGTCTCTGGGTATCGCGCGACATCCTCCAACTCAAGTCAAGTAGAGTGTCGGTGTCTGCCGACAGCTGCCAGACGGTACCAGTGGTTCCTAGCAGTGACTATCTGGTTCCCTACCATTTTTTCGATATTCCATTCCTTTCATTTTCTAAACTTCCTGCTGTATCCTTAGTACCTTTGTTACAACTCACTTCGAACGAACCGAAGGAAATCCTGGGTCGGACCGCATCACAAATTAGACTTTTTACCTTTGTTTTACCTAATGCATGTCTCTCCCATGGTTTCAACGCAAAACACGGTTGTCAGCGCTTCTCAAGAGTCGAGGGGACGAAGACGCAGAAGGACTGGCTTTAGATCGTATCCTGCATGGCCAAAGCGTGATTGGCAAGACAGGTCAGTGTATCGGCAGCTCTTGAACCCAGTTTTGTCGTCCTATGTTTTTTTATACAGCGAAAACTACCGAAATCGATGCAATTCGGTTCCAAGACAAGGATTTGGTTTCTGTGGGAACGTTAGAATATGGTCAATTTGGCGTGGTACAGTCAATCGAGTTCAGCAGCGATCGATTGTCACATCCTTATGCGTTCCAGATCGATGTCGTAACGTGCCGCCTCAATGGACGTGTATACGTGCGCAAGTCTATTGAAAAGCGGTTTGCATTTAGAACACGCGATGTGCGCCCACTCCATCGTTGTGTTTACTTTCAAAACGCTCTTATCGAAGATATCATGTAGCAATGTTTTCCCCAATTCGAACGCGATATATTAATGCAGGCAGCTAAAACAAACTCTGAATGGGCGCCCCATTTACTGTGTTCATTCCAGACACCGACTCATCTCAATTTGTTGATGGACTATGCGGAAGGTGGAACGCTTTGGGATGTATTAGAGTCTAGCCCTCACGATGGGAAATTGACGGAGGGAGATCTCATGTGGTGGACTCCTCAGATCGTCAGTGCAATCCATTGGTGTCATTCGCAGGGCTTTACACATCGGTCAGTGTCTTTTTCTGTGAATTTTTCCCCCGTATATCACAATCTGGCTGAACTTGCAATACAGTGACATCAAACCACACAATTTTGTATTAAGGCCAGATGCACATGTTCTTCTTATCGATTTCGGCTCCGCCGCGCCGTTGTTACCACCTATCCCTGACGGGAGCCAGTGCCTGCCGAAGAGATATTGTCTGGTGCCTTGCGGCACCTGCGATTATATCTCACCAGAGATTCTGAAAGCACATGAAGAAGCCCTAGTGGCGCTGGAACTGGAGGACAGTGATGAGGACCTGGAACGTCCTCGTGTTGAAGATGATACCAATGGGTATGGCCGCGAAACAGATTGGTGGAGTCTTGGGGCGATGTTGTATGAGATGGCATATGGGTTTGCGCCATTCTTTGCTAAGGATATTCGACAGACATATTTACGAATTATGGATCATGAAGTAATTTTATTTTTCTTTCCACGTCATACGCTGATCTGACTACGTAGAAAAGCTTGCGATTTGATTGTACGTCTTGGATATCAACTGAGTATCAAGACTTCTTACGCAGGTACGGTTCGCTCTTATGATATGCACGACATCCTTGAACGATGGAAGGATTTCATCTTTAACAGATTACTTACTTACGCTGACCGCCGACTCGGTCGAAGAAACATCAATGAGATCACCAGCCACCCCGTTTTCAATGACGTGCACTGGAAAAACCTCCCTGCTCGTAAAGCCGTTGCGTTCTTTCCTTGCGTATTGTCTGATTCTTCCATTGCACAGTGACAGCCCCTCCGAGTCTGCATCTACCACAATTCACTTCCGCCCAGCAGCCTCAGAATGTTGCTATTTCCACTGGATCATCTCACAACGACGAGACCCATTCACAAGGGTTTGCCTTCTCTGTCTTCTTTCAATCCTCCCGAACTTCATCCCCCGGCCTTTCCATCCTCCGTTCAAGATCATCCCCGCACTCCACACGTCCTCTAGAGGAGGACTCCACCGCATCGTTCATCGGGTTCTCCTGGGGCCCAGCATTGGACGCATTCCCCGCGGAAGTATCTCTTCCAGAAGTTCATACCAGAACCTCCACTACAACTCCAGCTGGTCTGGACACACCTCGTCCCATGCGCATATCTACTACCCGTTACCCGACCCCAAACCTCTTGCCCACTCCACAGTGCTCACCATTACCACGCCCATATCCTTACAGCACCCCCATCCGCCCTGGAGCTGTAGCATCAACGCCCTTCCAGACGCTCACACGTACAAGCACGGCCCGTCGCACGAGTGCACGGCGCCCAGTCTCGGACCGCGAGGCGATGAAGCAGCTCGTCGATTGTGTCGGCATGAGTGCCCGCAAGAAGGTGCTTGAGAGTGGGCGGAAGCCTCGGATCCTCACCTCATTTTCTTTCCGCTCCGCCGCTAGCGGGACGCTGAGGAAAGAGCTTCGCTTTCACTCTTCACCAATTCCTGTACCAGATTACAGTGGTGCTGGCTCCTATCTATCCTCCTCTTCCTCGTCTGCTTCGACCTCGCAGGTAGCAGCAACATCATTGGCGCAGCACCTGAAGCTCAAACCACTATTGATTGACCCTGTGTCATCGGGTGCAGAGGATACAGACTCGGAGGGAGCTCCACCCAGCCCAAGCCCAACTCCTCGTCCAGGGTCGGCGATGTCGATGATGTCGAGAAGAAGTGGGACACCCACTGTTAGCTCGATGCGGACATTTTCGGGAAGCCATACACACACTAGTACGACGTCACTGGGACTGTCACGGCCCTCGAATGCTAACGTTAGACCGTCAACGAATTTGAGCTTTAGCCGCGAGTTGTCGTCAGGGGAAGGTTTGTCGCTGCCTGTTGGCGAGGAGATTCACGAGGACAGAATTGTTGAGGAGCAGATGGTGGCGAGGAAGAGAGATGACGGGATTGAGGAGATGGAAGAACGACTGGTGTGGATGATGAGAGAGATTCGTGAGATGGAGGAAAGGGTGGCGGAGGTAGCGAGGATGCTTGTATGTTAGTGATGATGGGACGATGGTTGAACCACGACCATAGCCTTTATCATTTATGTTCGGCTTTGTATCGCGTTGTTTATGTGGGGGAAAACAAGAACTAGAATGTACTTGTGATGTTTTCAGATAATACAGCAGATCTATAGATGGGAGCTAGATAGACAAGGAGCTCTCACTAAATAGTATAATCGATGTCATGTATGCCCATAGCTTGTGAAGTAATCTTCGAGATCGTGATGAACGCGTCAAGTAATGCAGGAACGACGAAGGGTTCGCGGCATTCTCTTTCAATGTCTTTCAATGTCGCTTCGGCATCCATACGACGGCGTCTCTCCACCTCAAGTGCTTTCTCTACTATCTCCAACCTCGTCTTCAGAACTAGAACAGCAATTTAAAAAAAGGATGTCAGCAGGAGTCTTAATCCTAAACGACTACAAAATAATTACGAGATTCATCGTCACTCGACTTCAGATGGACCGATGACTCTGTGATAGGCGGAGAATTCAAAGCTTTGAGCTCATTCAAAATCACAGTTTCCCGTGTCACGGCTGCCGTCACCTGCCGCCGCAGATCACACAGCTCTCGTGAAAGTTTCCGAATCTTCGGGACATCTTCAGGTTTGGGTCGGGGAGGTGCGGGTGCGGGTGAATCATGGTTAGGGGTACGACTTTGCAGTGTCTGGGAAGAGTGTAATTGGGACCCAGATCTAGAGCAGGACAGTTCGGGGAAATGTTGGCGAAGGTGCAAGCCAGGTGGTGTTGGGAACTTGTAGAAGCCGGAAAGAGGTTAGTTTGGTTTGAATGATGAAATACGGGGGTAAACTGACTTGCTCGTGGTTTCCGTTGAGCTGGGCATCTGGAGGTAGTAAAAGTCGGGATGTAGCCGGCGGCTGTCAGTGATACATAATCAATTACACACATGACGGACATTCGCGTAAAAACGCACCGCGAGTGATAGCTGATCAGCAGATATAGACATTGGGGTAGTAGCATCGTAATTGTTCACCTGTGTAATGATGAGGCCGATCGGTCTAGATATCACTTGCACCTGAACTAACTATTCCTAGTGATGTCGGCTTGGTTGGCAGGCCAGGAGGAGGCCTCCCCGGGGATGATCTGGACGACGCGATCGAGTCCCCGTGCTCAGAAGGCTAGAAATAAGTGTGGTAAGAAAGAAATAACACAGGGATGTTATAGGCAGCCGAAAAACTTGCTTCGATAAGTGAAGGCTCGACAGGTTCAAGTTTGGGTCTCTTGGACGGACGCAATGAGGACGCCACATCATCCAACAACATCTGGGCCTCATCGATGTTGGGATTCCGGAACTTGGGTTTGGTTTGGTGTTTGATTTGTGGGGCCTTCCTCTTTAGCGCCCTTTGATTGCCTTCGGAAGTCCTGCATCCGTTACAATGACATTCAAGTTGAATGAGATCAAATTCACGTGGAATCCAAAAGTGACATACAATTCCTGAAATGACAAGGAGGCACTGTTTTTATCTCTTCGGTAGCTTCTAACGTCCAGTTGGATAACGTAAGGAATACATACATTGATAAGTCTTCCAGAATTTGCTCGTGATATGCGATAGATTCTGCCCCTTTAGGCGTTATGTGCGCGATCAGCGTGTTATGCAGCGGCTGTTACAGAAGGGTGTAAATATCGCAAACAGGCCATGGAATGTGTTTCAGAAGACTTACGCCGAACTTTTTGACCAAGGGCCAGAAGAATTTATAACCGAACAGTCCCGTGGTTTCATAGGAGACAAATGTGGTATTCTCCCGTTTTGGATATGGAAGTTTTATGCGAGGGAGATCCTCCCAAAGAATTCTGACACCGTCATTTTGGTTATCAGCGGCGATAACTTGAGCTTTGTGGCCACTGTAAAGGATTGTGACTACGAGACTGAGAGTAGAGGTCATTCCACGACACCCATCACGTGTTATGCATAGCAGTGAACGATAGCAAGTTGTACTGGATTGAGATGTTTATAAGGATACAGATGTTTCGTTCATATACTCCACGCCCCTCTCTATCCTTGAGATCGACTAATAACTGACGCTGATCAAATAATCGGCTAGCGCTTCTACTACGATCGCGGCCTGTGGCGCTTGGGTGGGAGGAGCATATTCTGCGACAAGTATTGCTTGTAATGTTTTCACGATTACTGCGCCGTCAGCCTAGAACATATCTCTTATTGTAAACCAGCTTCGTTAACAGATTAGATCGACGCACCCCCTTCTTGAGATATATACTGCGCTCGTCCCCCCGAAGGTAGACGAATTTCTGCCCAGCAAGAAACAAACCGTCTCTTTGAACCTTACTCAGTCCCAGATTAGGGTCAGCGGCGCTGTCAGGCTTAAAGGCATTGTTAATGGCAGTCTGTTCAGTGGGAGATGGCTAGGAGAAGAAGCAATGTTGAATTGAAGCCCACAACATAATTGGGTGCTCACTGTGTATCCAGAGCTGGCTGCCCAGACTCCACCCAGCTGACCAATGATCGCAGCTTTTGCTATTCTGCCACTCCCGACGAGATTTGAATCAACATAGGCTGTGGAGATGAGTTAGATGAGTGAAATGGTTTGCATAACATTAATACTTTGCCAGGACATGATTAGCGATCAAAGGTGAAGAAACAGATAAGTTAAACGAGTTGTGTTACTGTCACGTGTTTCGGAGATGTCCAGAAGATATGATCGACGCCAATGACATTATGACCGTAGCCGGCCCTGAAGAGCCCTATCCGCCCCTTGACAGTGTTGGTTCGTAAACCTCGAACCGTGTATGGAAAAAGGTACTAGGCGGCTTGACATTCATAAAGCTGCAAACCGAAT
Source organism: Tricholoma bakamatsutake (assembly GCA_029959215.1). NCBI lineage: Eukaryota > Fungi > Basidiomycota > Agaricomycetes > Agaricales > Tricholomataceae > Tricholoma > Tricholoma bakamatsutake. The sequence goes on from CP114861.1 coordinate 10,234,267, forward strand.
GTGATCGAGAACAGGCTTCAGCTCAAACAAGAAAGCCAATCAATCATTGGATATATTTTCGAGGCAAAAATTTTCAAAAACCCACCACTCTTATCGACATCATCATCAGTGGAAGCTATTCACCCAGCAGGTTGTGACACATTACATAAGATGTCAACAAGGCCAATTTGTGCACTTGACATTGCATGCAGCACAACACAAGTGCAACGTTCCTTCTTTTGCTTTCGAATTGCTAAGTTTGCAAGTAAATTGCCAAATTCAAAATATATAAACTAAGTTACACAATTATATCTATTAGGCAAGGGAGCTATGAAAACAAACAAACCTTGCGGAAGGGGGGTGGGGTCTTGGTGCCCTGCATGTCTTTGTTGTCTGTCCCATCATTTCCATTTCCCTGTTGATTGTGGCCATCCCATTGTTCCCCTCTCCCTTTCCACCCCACAATCACTGGCTCATGGCAGTGGTGAGGGCATCAGTGGGGTGCGTGGTGGTGATGGTGGTGGCCATGTCCTCACCATATATGCCACAAGCAGAGGCTTGGGGCAGTAGTGGGGTGGTGCTGCTGGCAATGGTCATCATCATACTCCCCCTGGTCCTCCCGAGGATATGGTTGTCATGGCCCTCTCACCATCCTCATTGCTCCCTGTTTCCACTCTGCAAGCAGTTGCTCACAACAGTAGTTGGGGGTGCAGTGGTGGTGGTCATGCTCATTGTGGTCTATATGGACTTGCAACCACCCAGCCACCCCATGACAGGGGCTCATGGCAGTGGTTGGGGGGTGGGTCCCAGTTGTCATCGTCGTCATTTATAAGTCAGTAAAAATTTCTGGAAACAAGAAAAGAAAAGAAAAACTTACATCTTTTGGTCCTGCTCCTATTGTGCTGTTCCTGTCCCATCCTCATCCCCATCATTGCTTGCCCACTGCCACTGTTCTCATTTTCATTGTGGTTGCCCCATCCCCATCCCCATCATTGGGTGCCCTTGTAATTGTTATCTCTCCGTCATCCCCATCCCAGTTGCACCACATTTCTACCCCATGAGCAGTTGCTCACAGTGGTAGTTGGGGTGTGTGCTGTCATGGTGATAGGTCCATTGCATGCTTTAAGGTCTGAAGAAGGTTTCAAATCATATTGACACATTATGACAGATGCTCCAAACTACTATGAATGCCACAAAATTGATTTCAAACACTTTTTGAACATTTTTGAACTATTTTGCACTACTTCAAACTATTTTGCAACATTTTGAATGCTTTCAAACAACTTGGCAGCACTTCAAACGACATTGGCCGCCACATAACTGTCTTGAAACCCTTTCGATACATGCTGCACATTTGGAATGAGCCATTTAGTTGCATATCGAGCGCCACTGGACACAAAGAGAGACTACAAGAGATTTAGAATATGATAAGTGCAGTTTTTATGTTTCAATGATATATTAAGGCAATAGAACAAAAATTCTTACTATACTGGGACAATGTACATTTCATTTATGATCATTTCTCATTTGTTTTATGTTTTACAATACCTTTATTTGCTGTGCATACTGCCTCATGTTCTACACTTGTTATTATTTCCTTTTTAGTACTATCTCTTCAAATTGTATATAGATTTGTATTAGTTACTTAGAACAACAGCCAAGCAATGGGGAACAGAGAATGAGTTACCCTCTCCACTATCATCAGATTTAAGAGCAGTTCTCTTGAGTATTAGCTTGCGTCATATCTCTAAGTTCTGTGAAATATCGAGAACTTCTTCAAACTCTCATATTCACTCCTCGACTCATCGCCTATCACCTATCACCATTTGAAAACCACTTCTCATTCATTATATTTGCTCCTTGACATACCTCGACATTAATACAACATCTTCAAACCTCCTCAAACCTCTTCGAACCTCTTCGAATCTTCTTCTAACTATTTCGCACATTGTTGAACCTATTTTGAACTCTTTTGGACAACTTCGTATGCTCTCACAGACTATTTGCACCATCTCTTACTGTTTCGCGTCCCTAAACACAACCTTTGGATATCAGCAGTGATATTTAGTACCAACTCGCACCCTTCCTCTAGCCTGTGTTATACTTTCTAAGCCTTTTAACAGGTTTTTGTTAGGTTTCCAGGTTGAGTATCATCAGCAGTGGTGGTCCCCATCGTCCCCTGGGTGCTGTTATGGTGGGGGTGGGGGTGTTCACTACTTGCTTGTCCCTCATCATGGTCCTATCATCCTCCTTTCTGTAGCTCCCCTTTTTGCCCCACGGACGTGGCTTGCAGCTGTGGTGGGTGGTGCTGTGTCACCTGGGTGTCATGCAGGCGCAGTTCTGGTTCCTCTCCTTGTTGTTTTTGCCATCTGTGGTCATGATGGTGATGGTGGTACTGGTCCACATTGTCATCCTGTCATTCCTGGTCCAGCTTGTTGTCATTGTTCTTCACCATTTGGTTAGTAACAACAAAGTGAAAATATAAAGAGAAAAAAACTTATGTACTTTTGTTGTATGCAGAGGTTGGGGCCCTCCATTGCTCATTTCGGTCCTGGGGGTGTTCCCAGGATCCCCTGTGTGTTCTCGCTGTTGTTTACTCACCCCATTTTGTTCATTGTCGAGTTACTGTCCACCTGCGAGCAGCAGTGGCACTGGGTGCTGGGTTTCTATAGTTTTGTCTGTGGTGGAAGAGAGCTTCTCCCAGCATCCCGTGTTATTATCCTGGCCCTAAACAAAACCCTCATCCTGTTTTGACAGGGAGGAGGGGGTGTATGGTGGGTGTTGCAGCATTCACATGCATCACATGTCAAGCATGCATGTGTTGCATCACAACCTGCTGAGTGGATTGCTTTCACTCTTAATCTACTGTACCATTTCATTCAATCTGTCACCCCTTGTGACATGTGACCATCAGTCCAAACTTATAGTTTTGTCAGTTTAGGTTTTGCTACTGGTCAAATTAGCTGATTGCCTAGAGATATGCTCATAGAGTTTTGTACAAATCTAATCTAAGTATACATGCTAATATTTCTGGGAGTGGAAGCAACTGGCCAGAATCCAAAAACAAGAATCTAGTGGAAGACCTCCTCTCAGATTCCAACCCAATCAAAAATGGGGTGAGCTGAGACATGACTATGGTAACCCATATGAGAAGCAAGCTTAAGGCACATTGTAGTCATGATGAAGACTCACCCATGGATGCCCATCAAGCCTTGGGGGAGGCTTCTCATCTGCAGATGCTGTGGTTGTGAACTAATAGGGAGCATCTCAATGTGCATGGCACCTAGATAGTCCAGACAATGCCAATATTCCCAATAGGCCTGTGAATGCCAATGACCAAACTTCTTAACCATATCGGGTGGGACTCCTGTGACGAGGTAGAAAGTTGTTCCTCTAATATGAAAGCAGTGCCCTGTGATGCAGGGGTATCCCTTGTTTGCCACACTAAGGATTCTATTGACTCGCCAAATAAATGTGGACCTAGTGAGCATGATTACTTTATCATGTGCATCATGATATGCTGCAATAGGATGATTGATGTCAAGCCTGTTCTTGATAAAGTGCTTGTGAATTGTGTGAATAGGATCCAGTGGGGCCTCTTGGCGAAAGATCCAAACATCGTCGCCTTGAGCCTTCTGTGTTTTTGACCAAGGGAGGTGAAGTCCACAGGCATTGTTCTGTGCAGTAGATTGTGTGATGCTAGAAAAGGTAGCATGGCACAGTGGATTGAATTTCTGGAGGTCCTGAGTCAGTGGCAGGAGCTCCCCACTATGAAGCTGAGAGAAAAATGAGAGGAAACATATGGCTCAGATACAAATGTCCAGTCCCGAAGATCTGCTGAGGCCTCAGTTAAGATCCTGAAGCATGGAAATAGTGATGGGTGGCTTCTTGCCACAGTATGAAGATGCTGGCCTGAGCTCCTCCACACCCTTTAAGACCTGATGCAATTGCTCTCCACCCTGCCACACCAGTCCTCACTTCTCATGCTCCTTCTTTATACAGTGACTCACAAAACTGAGTCAATGTTTTGCACTTTTTAATTTATTGTTGAATAACTTCCCATAAACAACAAAACCAAACAAGGTATTGGTGTACCGAATAACATACATGATCAGGGCTACCAAACAAACAAAGAATTATGTAATTTTAATCATCCCTCATGGAGATATGATCATTTTAATTCAGGGACTCATTGACTCAGTTTTGTGAGGTGGTATCAATATTATGATAAATTGTAATTCTAGTATTTTGTATGACCTCCCTTGGCCTTAATAACTGCTCCCAACCTTCTAGGCATGCTTTCAATCAAATTCTGACACACCTCTGATGGAATATTATTCCACTCTTCCACTACTCTTTCCCATAACTCCCAAATTCCTTTTGGCGCTGTTGGATACTTGTCTAACTGGTTCTTGAGGTGAACCCATTGATGTTCAATAGGGCTGAGGTCTGGAGATTGGGCAGGCCAATCCAGAAGAGTAATATTGTTGTTCTCCATCCATTTCTTGGCCTTTTTTGAGGTATGCTTGGGGTTATTGTCTTGTTGAAAAATCACCTCTTCTCCAGAAATTCCACTCTCCTCCAAGCTAGGCAGCATATGGTCCTTCAAAATGGACACATACTGGTCAGCATTCATCCTCCCATCAACCTCTGCAAGATGCCCCACTCCATTCCATCCCATACACCCCCATACCATAATGTTTCCTCCCCCAAATTTGACAGTTCTCTGCACCTCTCTCTCAATCAGCCCCTCTCCCTTCTGTTTCCAAACCCACTCTCTCCCATCTGACCCAAACCTGTTAATTTTAGTCTCATCTGACCAAATAACCCTTCCCTTCTCCAGTCCTCCACATTCCACTCTCTATACTTCTGAGCAAAAGCCAATCTTGCTTTCCTATGCCTTATACTAAGCAAAGGCTTTTTCTTCTTCACCACAGCCTTGAATGAGTTTTTTCTGAGAACTCTTCTGACTGTTTCTGAGGAGACTGGAGTGGGGATGATGCTGTTAATGTAATGGGTGGCCTGAACAGCATTTGCAGCCTTGCCAGTGGTGATTTGGGTAAGGATGGCTCTCTGAGAGGTAGATGAGAGCTTAGAAGGACGACCACCAGAGGGGGAATCCAGGTTTGGATGGAGAGCCCTGAGTGTTCTGGATACACTAGACTGGCTGAGGTTGAGTTTAGAGGCAATATTGCAGGTAGAATAATGATTGGAGGCCAGGGAAAGAATGTTTTCCTTCTGAGCAGAGGAGATGGGATGCATTGGAGAATATTGAAGTATGAAGAATGCTAGTCCTAATTAAATACTATAATTTAAGGTCCCATCAAGGGTCACATCACCTTAGAAACCATCTGTCAAGATTTTGACATTATACAGTTGGTGGAGCATCAGAGTCTAATATTTCTGACTACCCCTCACAAAACTGAGTCAATGAGTCCCTAAATTAAAATGATCATATCTCCATGAGGGATGATTAAAATTACATAATTCTTTGTTTGTTTGGTAGCCCTGATCATGTATGTTATTCGGTACACCAATACCTTGTTTGGTTTTGTTGTTTATGGGAAGCTATTCAACAATGAATCAAAAGGTCCAAAACATTGACTCAGTTTTGTGAGTCACTGTAGCTGACATCCTCGCACTGACTGTCTTTCCTGCAAAACGCCCAGCATAGGAAGGTCAAAAACATCATCATCGTGGATGTTGAGGGCCTTGCAGAAATATATGAATTCACATAACCTGCTCGCATCTTTGGATTGTGTTAATTTGCTCACTGCCACATTTTGAACATGGCTAATCTTCTCCAGTAGGTCAGCTGGCATAGCTAGAGCCAAATGCAGTAGGTAGCCTCTTGCATGGTGTCAAGACTCGAGAGGTGTATGGGTATGAATGGCCATGGTAGCAAACATAATTTCCACTGTGAATTTGTGCTACTTGGAGTAGGTTGTTCATGTGCATGTCAGAGTGGGGGATAGTCCTAAGAGGTGGCATCACGATGAGAGAGTTGCAGTAGTTGGCAGCAAGGAGCCAATGTACATGATGTGACAAAGCCGCTGAACGGTGCCTCCATTACAAGGCAGCAAGTCTTTGGTCATGGTAATCTACTGCTCTATGTACATAACTTTCTAAATAAAAGGTATCTTAAGTGGAAAAGCATATAGTAAGAATTTCCCTGGAAAGATGCCTCTCGATGGCCCATCTGCAGTGTTTTCCAATGTCAGCACCCAAATGGTGGATATCCATAATTCGTGGCCCTGGATGAGTTTGATGATCTCCTACAATATGGTGTTCTGCTGAATGCCCTGCGATCTACCTGCCTTCAAAGCCCCTACCACACCCTTGTTGTCAAAATGAATGATTATGTAACAGTTTGAGTACTTTCCTGTGATCAGGATGCGAATGGCCAACTCCACTGACACCATCTCTGCCCATCCAATCTCTCGCCCCTCTGGGTTCCAGCCATCTCTGAGTTGCCATGCAAGCCACCTCCCATTGAGGATCAATCCGATACCCTATCCTGTTGAAGTGTCGACAAATAGCATTGTGTCTGATGGACTCGGGGGGGCATATAATCTCAATCCCCATGAACTGATCTTGCAGGCACCATCTCCACCAAGCGATATCATCTGATGCCCTAGCTGAAACCCTGTGCTTATCCTCCTCTGAGCCACCCATCCTAAACCCACCTTGAAATCTATACAAGGAAACCAAGTGCGAACACCCCTCCAGTATGACCAGGCAGATGTGGTTCAGGGTGCCAATAATCTTTTCTGTGTCCTTTGCTGAGTGAAGCGACCCATGAGTCCAATCTGAGATACATCCAAGATATTTCTTCTTCTTCTTCTCTGGGAACTCCACCTTCTTTGCTGCAAGGTTCCACCAGAACCCGATGTACATGAACACCATTGAGAAGTCAACAACCTTTGAAGGAGCTGCAATATGAACAAGATGTGTCTGAGCATGTGCATGTGATTGCAGATCAACGTGCAGATTTTGCAATCCTGACTATATGCATGTCAAGTGCAGTAAATACAGAGTCAAATGCAATATGAATAAGATGCATCTGAGCATGTGCTTGCATGGCCATCTGCGGGCCAGCCTGAGTGTGGAATGGTGCATTAATAAGTGGGGGATGATACTGCTCGAAAGGGCTATTGGGCAAACTATGCAGTCCTCGCTGCAATGTAAAAAAAAGGGCCAGGAAGCTCACATGCAGCACTTATATACTCATCAAAAAGCTTCCTACCAGCACTCAGTTTTTTTATGCCTATATGCAGCCAACCATGCCTTGTTGGCATTCCATGTGTAAAAGGTATTTGAATGCTTTCTTGCTGGAGATGGTGTATGAACATTGATAATGCTAGAGTACTGGAGGAGAGGATCATGAAAAATTGGACTAGAGCTGGGTGGTGTGTTTTGGTCAATTGGCATAGGTGAGGTAGGGTCATGAGCCCCATCTGAAATGGCCACCTCGAGATCAAGTGGCCTTTGCAATGGCCCACCCTGTGAGTGTCCTTGCCAAGCGTTAAGCAAACCATCACTCCCGGGCTCCACAAAATAGGTAGGTGAGAAATCTGCCATGGATGCCAAGTGAATAGCATTGTGGACCCACTCCAGAGCGCCAGGCACCTTGCTAGTTGCTGATTGCTTGCATCCCTTTATAGCTGTCATGCCAACCATCGAACTCACCCAAGGTGAGTTAATGTCCTGAGAGCCACCAACATTCTCAGACGAGCCCATTGACCTGCCCACCTGCCCAGGAAATTTACTGGCCTCCTCAGCCACAGGTTGTAGGACCTGGTACTGGTAGCCTATGGAAGGTTTGATGCCAGGGGATGCCTTGATGAGTATTGGCACCTCCACAGGCTCCTAAACAGATTTGGACCTCACTACTGTGACACACAATGATCAACAAACATCCATCAAAAAATGGCCTTCCCCAGCTGGGACCTTAACCCACTGGCCTGACCTCTTTGTAGTACCTTTCTCTACTTCAGCAGCTGCCAACTGGAGAGCATCAGAGAGGAGTTCCAATCCATGACCACTCTCGGAACTATTTACTGTCATCCCTGACTGTGAGAATTGAGCTGTCCCCCCTGCTCCCTGTTCTTCTACACTGGCTGACATGATTTGAGAATGAAAGAAATTTGAAAGAAAACAGTGTTGCAATTGATGCAACAACTGAGAATGTAAGGAGCAAAGATCTAGTAACCTGGAGTGGTGGAAGTGAAAAGTAAAGGAACAACACCATCACATGATCTTGATGCATCATCCTTCCATTCATGCAAAACACCGGTACACTGCACTTGTGCCTCGCTTGTCTACCTCCACTGATGGCATGTGACATCCCAAAAATTTCATCCCTGTTGGCAGAAACATCCAAAATAGAAAGATATGACCACTAATATGGATACTGTACTTGTATATGAGATCCTCTCAGCACTGTATACTGGTTAAGAAATGGAATCCTAGCTGGAAAGTAGCATTGACAAGAGTTTGCTTATTGCAACTATACATGTCAATTACAGAGACTTCTGGCGATACAATGATGGTGATGATTCAGATGCAGATGTTGAAGGATGAGACATCGACATATGAGTGCTTACCTCATTCCCATGTCATTCACAATTTCTTTTCTTTTGTTCAGGAAGCCAAATTTGGACTTGCATGCGCTGTGCACATGTTTAATAGCTTAGTGGTCATTCCAAGATACCATATACTACTGAATTTAAGGCAATATTTTGGTTTTTTTTTTCAATGTGACATATTTCCCCAGCCATTTCGTCAGTCATCCTGTGTGACACAGGACATGCATGACATTTCGTCAATTTTGAAAGGGCTGTGATGTGTGACCAATGAATTGATCGAGTTTAAAAGCTCATTTACTCAAGTCCAATGGCAAGCAGTCTGAAATGCGGCATCGCTTATGCCCATTTCCTCTTGCATCATGTGCACGTCTTTCATCTTGCACTGCATTGCATGCCTTATGTCCTGCACCATATTGCACACATCTTTTTCTGCACTGCATGTGAATCATCATGCTGCTCATCCATGCTTGGGTCATGACATACGGTGGGCCCCTATTCCTAGTAAGAAAAGTGAGATTCAGAGACTTTCCCCTTTTCAGGGTCTCTCTGCAACTCCCTCTTTCTTCTAGGTAAGGGCCTCACACTTTAACACTAGTCTCCTCATTTTTTACTCTAGTTTCATCGCCTTTAGTCATATCTACTAGTGTACATTTTTTTGATCTAATAACATCAACATCATACCTCATATGTCAGGCAATGGACACACAGCTTACTTTGGACAAATGGCTGCTCCCGAAGGAGAAGGAATCCAGAATGAGAACAACTCCAGTCAGACAAACCTTACAATGGCTAACGACTCCAGTCAGACAATCCTTACTGGAATGGATGAGGGACAAGGCAGGACACCTCCTATAACAGGACCAAGTGAATGAGACCCAACACTTCCTGCAAAGTCACCAAGCCCAATTGCCACTGCTGTCTTCTGAGTGAGCCTTGTCTCAAAGATGGATACTCTCATCCAGGATTTCTGGACAGATAGAGCATTGAGATCAGAGATCCTATACCAGATATCACTGCATCTCAACAAAGCAGAGCAGAGTGGCAGGGCTTACAGACCCAAGGAGAATGAGAGGGAGAGGAACACAAGCCTGAAAACCTCAATAGGGGAGGACCTTTTTGGAAAACCCATGAAGTCAACACTTTCATGGGTGAAGCTGAGTGCCTCCTTTGACAAATTCATAGAGACATGCTCTGTAAAAGGCATCAACAAAGCCCTTCAGGATTGTCAGACTCTGGAGAAGATGATTGTTCAGAAGAAGAGGAGGAATCCAATAAAAAGAAATGGGTTTACCAATCCCAATTATCATAGTACACCGCAGAGGTCATGGCTCAAGCCAGAGAAGTCAATGAAAGTCGAAAGATCACCAGAGAGACACTCACCATTCTCCAGAAAGACCTCAGATTCACTAAACAAGAAATTCATTGAGCAACTTCAGCACCCCATGGATTTTCTGAGTCAGAGTGGAAGCATATCTTCAAGGGAGAAGTCATCAACCTCGATGTCATTTTCAGCAATCTCCACCACATTGCCCCTTCTAAGGAGAATGTGGGATGCATTGGAGGAACAGAAATTTCTCTTGGAAAGGCAGATCCAGCTCGAAAGGTGCAAATGAGTGGCAACTGGAATGTTGCCTGGCATGCATCTCCAAAGCAATCACATTTGCTTTCCCATACTGAAGCAAAGAGTTACAACAATTGGGAGACTATATGGCATCCAAATTCTCCACCAAGCAGATCAACAGCCACTATAAGCTCATCGCCTTTGACAAGGCAGTCAGAGCAATGGTCAGTGGCAGACAGTCAATCTTACTCACTGATTAAGACAAATTCTCTTTCTTGTACTTAGCCTATCTTCTCCCAGATGAAGTCCAAGGAAGCAGAGGTGGACATGTTCCCTCTGGAGAACAGAGAAGCATGAGAGAACACTCAACAGAAATTTGTCAATGATTCAACAGTGTGGGAGGATGCCACAGCACATCAGTCATGTGCTGATATTGACACATTTGCAGCAAATGCAGACAGCATGGACACAGCCAAGAGGGCTGCACTCAGCAAAATTGATTCAGTTTATGGAATGCATCCAAAGTACCTCAGATATAATTTATGGGACAATGAACAGAGAAACAATGGACCTGTTCCAGGGATCCCACTCGATCTCGCAGACTGGACTGAGATTGCAAAACCACTACCCTCAGTACCACCATCTGAACTTGACAATGCTGAAGTAGTGAAGACTATTAAGGACAACCCAGAGTTATTCAAAATTGTCACTTTAGTCAATGTCGACAGGTTTGAAAAATTGCTAAAGACACACCTTAATCGCCCTTTCATTGAATCGGTCTGCAAGGGCCTACATAAAGGATTCTGGCCATGGGCAAACATGCAGCATGGAACATACCCCTGTACTGTGGATGAGTCACTAAGCATGCCACAGAAGAAGGAAGAGGCAGATTTCTTATGAGTGTAGTGCAATCACAAATGCTCAAGGGGCAGGTTCTCTGGACCTTTCAGTCAAGACCTACTCCCTGGGATGCATGCATCACCAATCCACACAGTCCCCAAGCTCTGATCAGAGAAATTGCACATGGTGATCGATCAGAGTGCTGGTCCATTTTCACCAAATTCTATGATCAGTAGAGAAGACATCAAGGATTTCCCTCTTGACAACATGAGACAGTTGGGGGCTGGGTTACTTGCATGCCACAGAAGTGATCCCAGCCAATGGTTAGTTGTCTTCAAGTCAGACATAGCAGAGGCATATCAATTGTTGCTGATGCACCCATTATGGCAAATCAAGCAAATAGTGACAATTGATAGAGAACAGGATGTCGACAGGAACAACTGCTTTAGAGGGTGAGGATCCACAGGGATCTATATATCTTTTAATGGCCTGGTGACATGGATTACAAAGAAAGTGAGGTTGATACCAGACCTCTGGACCTACATGGACGATTCATTTGGAATTGATGAAGAAGAGAATCTGGTATGGTACCACAAGTATGGCAGAAACATGCCTGCAAATCAAGCCAAGCTTCTGTTCCTATGGAACAAACTAGGCATACCATATGAATCACACAAGCAACTCTATGGTGAGAAACTCACCATCATCGGAATTGAGGTGAATGCTAACAGCCTGATACTGACTCTCCCAAAACAATCACTCGAGGATCTGCTGAACGAGCTTAAGAAGTTCATGACTTGGTCCAAAAGTAAACGTGGCACTTCCTGGACCCTTTGTCAGTGGCAGAAGGTAGCAGGGTGGTTGAACTGGAGTTTTAATGTGTTCCCACACATATGACCAGCACTGAATACATTTTATCCAAAAATCATGGTGAAGGATTGAGCAATGATGAAAGTTTGGGTCAACAATGAGATTCAGCGAGATTTGAACTGGGCTACAGGCCATCTTCAAGAATCGCTTGGAATCAGGCTTCTATCCTCCATAACCTGGGAGCCTGAAGACACAGACGAAACAATTTTCTGCAATGCCTGCATGATGGGGCTTGGTTTCTGGTATCCTACAAAATGCACAGGGTTTTATGCTCCAACACCAGAGGCAGCTGCTCACGAGATTATCTTTTACTTTGAAGCTTGGGTAGTTGCAAGCACAATCAATCACTTGCACATGAGCACGAATGACTGTTCCAAAATCATCATATACTCAGATAGCATGAATACAGTGAATGTCTTTAACTTACTGTGATGTCTGTCAGAATTCAACCCATTGCTCTGCTTTACCATAGACACATCCATGAGCAAGAAATTTGACATCTGTGTCCTTCACATCTCAGGTGAGCGGAACCAAGTGGTGGATGCAATTTTGCAAAACAATTTTGACAAGGCACAGAAATTGGTGCCGGGACTCACCATCTCAAAGTTTGAACCCCTACAATTTGTTGCGTTGGGGGCAGCCAAAAAATGATCACATCAAATGTGAACTCATGGCAACCCCATCGGGAGCTGTGGATGTGTGAGTGCCTAATCCATGAATGAGCAATTGCTCTGGGACAGGCAATTGATGTTAGCACTTGGAAAAACTATGGATCAGCACTGAACTCATATCTCTGTTTCATACAAATGCACAACATGCCTGTCGAACCAATGGCAGAAATGCTCAGCCTTTACACCATCTACATGTGCCATCACATCAAACCAAACTTGGTGGACACTTACCTCTCAGGTATATGCCACCAACTTGAACTCTATTTCCCTGAAGTCTGCCAGATCAGAAAGGCTCAGCTTGTACACCACACTTTGGAAGGCTGCAAATGTTTGCAAGGAAGTCCCACAATTTGAAAATGGGCTCTCACGATTACCGATCTCAATATGGTGTGCAAGTTATTTTCATGCAACCATACACACAACAGTCTCTTGTTTTGTATGCAACTCTGCATTGGCTTCTTTGCCCTGATGTGTTTGGATGAGCTGACCTGGCTGGATAACATGGAGCTCCAGGATCCATGTAAATTGACTAAACAAAACTCCATGATTGTCAACAGCACTTCCTTTCAGTTTTTTTTGCCTGGCCACAAGGCCAACAGATTCTTTGAAGGGAATACTATCATCCTATGCCCTAACCCTTTCCCTTGCAACCCCATGGTACTTTTTGTAGCATATCTCCAATCTCATGATCATCTCTTCTTTCTGTCTTCCCCCTTGTGGCTGAATGAGAATGGTGCAGTTCCAACAAGGTCATTTTTTATGTGGTGCCTTCACACTTTCTTTGACAACAATGTAGGAGGTCAATCTATGTGGGCAGGAGGTGTGACATCACTGGCAGAAAATGGAGTAACCCCACACATCATCCAGGGGATTGGGTGATGGGCATCACCTGGATGGCAAATTTACATCCATAAGCACCCAGTCCTTCTTCAAGTGATGCTTCATGCATGACCAGGAAACATTTCCCACTGAGAACTGTTCCTATCTGTTACTAGTCACCTATGACTTGTATTTGTATCCCCGCTCCTCACATCAGACACTTTTCTTTTTCGTATACCTCATCTTCAAACTTCTACTCCCGTCTTCACACCACTTTTCCCTCCTCTCCAGAATAGGACTTAGGTGTACCTCGATGATTTAAATTCAAGTGAAATTGTGACCCTTTGGCTAACCTTTTGGGTTGCCAAAGGAGTTGTTTGGCTTATCTTCTCACTCTCACATGAGATACCAATGAAGTCAAATGCCTGCACATTGGATAAAATGGTATAGTATTCATGCTCCAGAGATTCCATCTGAGGATGCCAAAGAACAACAGTACAGTGGCTGGTTTGGAAGGACTACCCCATGCACTGCCACCTTTTACAAGTAGTGTGGAGCCCACATCCAGTGTTTGTCAAAATGCTGGTGACTCAATATCAGGTTCTGCAAGCTTGAAAATGTCCTCTTCAGGCTTTGTAAGTGTGATGTGAGCTTGACATCCCAATGTGTTTTGGATGTCAAGTGTCCAGACCTAGTGGGAGCCTAGAAGCATAAGAAGGCAGAACACATCACTCCTTTGATCTCCCACCCCCACCTTCATTCTGGCAGACAATGTCTGCCTCATTTTTCACCCACCCTCTTCCCATTCTCTCTGTTAGCAAGTTAGCATGCTTTAGTGTAGTCTCATTTTTCCCCTTCAGACTTCTTGCCTGTTTGTGGCACACTACAAAAATTCTGATTGCACCCTTTTCTTTTGAAAAATTTGTGTTTGTTGCATTTTAAAATGCATCCTGTCATATGATCATCATGTGCCTTTCTTGATGGGATTTTAAGAATCCAAACCTTATCTGCAATGTGTTAGCAGTTAATATTTTCTATTCCCATATAAGTGTGTCCATACAAAGCATTGGAACTTCTCTCCAACTGTCACACAGAAATCAAGTGAATCCCAGATGACAATCCACCTGTGCCTACATCCTTTTGGAGAGATCCAGCTGTGTCCATCCACCCAGATGTTAACAATTGGTAGTGAATTGCAGGGGTACATATGTGAAATCCTGGGGGTATTTGTCAAGGGTGGATGAGAGTAGGGGTGAGAGTACAGAATTTGCACCCTCAGCCAACCCTTACCCTTGGGAAGGATCCAAGGGTAGGTAAAATCTCTGGATGGGGGGGCATATAATACAGCAAATTTGCTTCAGATACCATTGATGAAATACTTCTATGCATTTTGTGCTCAACTATTGCATTTTCCATGGATTGATGTTTTGACATCACAGGACTTATGAATTCTGCAGAGTTACTACCTGAAAATATGTTGCAGAACTTTTATACAGTCAAGAAAGTGGCCACATGTTCATTATTGATAACAAAAATGATTTTACATAGTCACTCATCTGATGATACCATCTTGGGAGTATTGTGTACCCTTTGTACCCCTCTGTACCCTTCCACATACCTTTTAAGGTAGAATTTCTATAACCAACAAATGTCACATGCTGTTACTTTTCTGTGACATTCTCATCTATAATAGGAGAAAAGTTTACAAAACAGCTGCTGAATTTGTTCCATGCCCTCTTTTCAAATTCTGCTTTCAGGGAACTCTTCTAATATGTATTGAGCTGCTATGTACCAAGTAGTTTAAAACACTAATATGTACACATCAACTGGAATGATTGCAAGATATAAAGAGAACTATAAGCAAATTTAAGACCATTATAATATGAGTACTAATATGAACAGATTAAAATATGAAGAGGTTCAAGGAAGCACAGTTTTTTGTCTAAGTTAGCTGTGTCTTCTTGAGGTCATCCATAAGTCTTAGGAAGGATGTGATGGCCACAGTATTCCTGTGCTGCCCAGGCTACCTGTTGGCTGTTGAGACCTTTAGCACATGCATCCATGAACTGCCATGAATGATTTGCAAAGCTTAAAATGAATTATAAGTAAGCATAATCATAGGCTAGGACATACAGTACTGAAAAACTAACCATTGCATTGATACAAGAGAGATCACATTAAGGGCTGCCAATGCATTTCTCTCGAAATGATCTTGTCACAATGATTCCAGATTTAATTGATAGAGTCATTTAGCATAGCCCCAGCACTGTTCTATTAAATTGAGCTCACAGTGAAACTTTGGCAAGAAAATGATCTGAAAACTGCAAGCCTCATCATACACAGCTCCAAGAATAGTGTTGACATTCTGGAAATCCAGTTGGTTGAAAAGAAGTTGATGGCAGCAGCAGTCTAATGCAGATGGGGTGCATTTGAAGTTTTTGCACTCAGTGCATAACTTTTGTGCACCTGCAAAGCCATGCTCTTCTAAAATTACTGCCATACCTTTAAACAAACCAGCACATTCATGGCCTTCAGGGAAGTACAGAGGCTGCACTGTCCCATCCATCAACACACTATCTTGCATGCATATTTTGTGCTTCTTGATTGATCCATCAGTATTATACTCCAAGTTGCCATCCACAACATGTTTTGACACCTTGATTCCCCAGTTCATGCCAGGTTTGGGTGTATACTTTGGCATATTTTATGCTGTTACAGAACTGTTGGGATGTTTGAGATGGCTAGGTGCATTGTCATAGATAAATTTATGTTCATACTGGAATAATATTCTGTGAGGATGTCCATATCTGCATTGGCCTGTTCCTCAATATCCTCACTTGTGAAGTATCCATCTCAATTTTTTCCTGGTTTCATTATGTGCCATCCATTTTTTTCCCATCAGGTGACTGTAGCCATTCAAAATCTACTGAAACAAAATCTGCAATCATAAGCAATGCCCCCTTGCCTTTGATGTATGGTTTTAGGACTGGGTACCAAGCCTTCTTGCATTGATCATGTGCATAAAAATGACTTGATCATGAAACCACTCAATGACTCACTTGCCATTGACTCTGATCACCTCTGGTAAGTTATCCTTTGTCCAGGTATGGATATAATCTTGAATCTCACACCATGCAGGTAGGAATTTGTGATTCAATAGTGTGTCATGTTGGTACTCAGTGCAGAGTTCAACAAAAGATGAGAACACAAGTCCTACAGCTGCAGGAGTGTTCAGGGTGTAGGAGTTCATTTAGAGAGCCTCAAAATGCCCTTCAAGATGTGCTGATAGCTATGAATATAGAGTTGCTGGGATAGGATGTGTGCACAATGTAAGTAAGATGAAAATGAATATGCACAGTGGTGCAAAAATGTGCAACATAAAGGAGCAGAAAAGTGCAATGTGGTAAAATATGCAACAAGAGTGCAAAAATGCACAAAGATGATAGATGATAAGTGTGGCAAGTGCAATGAGATGGGAGCTATACTTGAGTGTGTTGCAGGAGCAATGCACAAACAAAAAGTGCAAATGATGCACAAAACACAACTACATGATAAAAAGTGCAAATGGTGCACTAATGCAGCTATATGATGGAAAAGTGAAAACAATGTACTAGTGTGGCTACATGAAGGGTGCAATGTAAAGACACATGGACTAAGACAATAATGCACAAATGGTGTGCAATGCTAAGTGAGACTGCTGAACTCAGGGGGGGGGGGATTTTCTGCTTTCTCTATGTACATACCTAGGTACTATGTACAAATGACTTATTGTAAGAGATAGATCTCTTACAAGGCTTATCTCCATCATGGTCACCTGCATATGTTGATTCTTGATTGAGGCTTATCTCCATCATGGTCACCTGTATATCACATGTAGTTGATTCTTGATTGTCATGCAATTGTTTGTATTACTGAGCACCCCTTGAATCCATACCATGTTCATCTCAGTTCTCCCTTTTCTTGAGTGTTGGAAGTACATACTTTCATCCACTTTTTTTTTGAGATGAACATGATCACAGGATGATCAAGACACAAACTACCACATTATCAGAGTAACCTACCCAGGAAATCACCACCTTATGACCACTGCCAACCTTATCATTGCTTCTCCCATACCCACCTAAAGTGTACTTTTGAGATACATCATTCCTGTAAGGGCAACCTCAAGCCTTACTTAATAGTGAGCTAACAGAGGGGAATCCAAAGTTAACATTATCCTACATGATACAAACACTTCAGGCACACATAACAAAGGGGAATTCAAAGAGAAAACTCTAAGGACTCATCTGTCAATGCCCAGTATATGTGATAGAGCCAAAAATTAAATAGTAAGCTAAAAATAGCAAAAAGGCAGAAATAGGCAGATCAAGCTGTGGGATGATGTCACCTTGATGGGTAAACATCCAGATGGGGTCCCACCTCTAAGAATAGAACTGTAAGCATGTACCAACATGGAAAAAGCCAAAATATAACCATAAAATAGGAATAAAATTATAGAAAATCATAGAAAAGGCAGAATAGAGTGAAATAAAATATAAAAAAATATGGGATGAATGCAGAAAATTGCCCAGAAGCCTGGGGCACCTTCCTTTCCCTTTACATCACCCTCATTCTATGATGCATCACCCTGATGCATTTGAAACTGTATTTGCCCAAAGTCAGACACTTGGATATGCTGAGGTGCAGAGGAATGTCACTGGTGGAACTCCCTGACCAGTCATGGGGCATTCACATTGGACTCTGTGACCCAAAAGTTCTCCTTGTACCCATAATTCTTCCAGTGCACCAGGCATTCAAGTTTACCTCGATGTAAGTGGCTGTCTAGTCTAGAATGGACTCGACCTCATACTGAGGTTTACCTTCGATAACTGTAGGCAGTGGAGGAGGTTGTTCCATGCATCCAGAAAGCAGATCTGTGGGAGCAGGCAGCAATTTTATGACATGGAAGATGGGGTGGAGTCTGGACATTGACTGTGGTAGCCATAGGTGGTAGGCATGTGACCTGACATGTCTAGTGATTGTAAGGGGAAAGTAAGGTGTCCCAGGCGTCTGGGCAATTCTCTGCATTTGTCCCATATTTTTGTATATTTTATTTCACCCTATTCTGCATTTTCTATGATTTTCTATGATTTATTCCTATTTTATTATTATATTTCATTTTTTTTCCATGTTGGTACATGTTGACAGTTCTATTCTTAAAGGTGGGACTCCTTCTGGATGTTTACCCATCAAGGTGATGTCATCCCACAGCCTGATCTGTCTATCTCCACCTTTTTGCTATTTTTAGCTTACTATTTAATTTTTGGCTCTATCACATATACTGGGCATTGACAGATGGGTCCTTAGAGTTTTCTCTTTGGATTCCCCTCTGTTAGGTGCACCTAGAGTGTCTGTATTATGTAGTATAATATTATCTTTGGATTCCCCTCTGTTAGCTCACTATTAAGTGAGGCTTTGAGGTTGCCCTTACAGTAGAAAACTCTCTCCTAAGGCTTGAAATCTCAGACACTCTGCCAAGATAGGCAGGTATGGAGTATAAGATGACTCTCAGAGCTTCACAGACTCCCTACACACTGTCCCAGACACTCCCACCTTTAGTGCGCTGATGATACTCGATCTGGAAACCTAACAAAAACCTGTCAAAAGGCTTAGAAAGTATAACACAGGCTAGAGGAAGGGTGCGAGTTGGTACTAAATATCACTGCTGATACCCAAACATTGTGTTTAGTATTGCAAAATAATAAGGGATGTTGTGAATAGTCTTTATAGGCATATGAAGGTGTTCAAAAGAGTCTGAAATAGATTTGAAGATGTGCGAAATGGTTCAAAGTAGGCTTGAAGAAGTTCAAAGAGGTTTGTAGATGTCGGACTAATGTCGAGGTATGTCAAAAAGCAAATATAACAAATAAGGAGTGTTTGTCGAGAGGTGATAGGTGATGTGTGATATTGCTCAAAATTGGTTCGGGACTTATCAGAGATGTTCCAAGTGTATATTGTGAGCTGTATGAAGTGTTTGAAGTCAATTGAAAATGGAAAAACTGATGTATCGGTGCTCGAACTGTGCTGGGGACCTATCAGCACACCATTTTTCACCCAATCCACCACCTAGCACCATGGATGCGCTTGAAGGCAACATTGCTGGAATTGGTGTGCAAATTGATACACTCACATCTACCATTGAAACCTTTGTTAGAACCCTCCAATCGAATCCTACACTGCCCATTTTGACCCCTAGCACACCAAGCATGCACATGCTGCCCAATACATGCCCAAGTGAAGACACATGCATTAAACCCATGCCCCCCACTGCATTCAATGGTGTGCATTCCCAGAAACATGCCTTCCTCAATTCCTGCAAGTTGTACATCAGTCTATGCCCAAACCAATTTGTAGATGATGCTGCTAAAATTTATTGGGCCCTCACATACATGAAATCTGAGCATGCCTATCTCTACGTTGACTGTATATTACACCAGACCAAGGAGCATGGCTCCCTTCCATTTTTCACCTGAGGGGGCTTTCGTGATGAGTTCATATGACACTTTTCCCCCCTCAACAAGTGCCAACGAGCTGTAATGTGCCTTGAATCCACTTCCTACTACCAAGTGTGTCAATTTGTGGACAACTACATCAATGAATTTCGAGACTTGGTGGACATGGCAAGGTATGGGAGTGGGTTGCCCATGGTGGTGAAGTCTTGTAGAGGTCTTAATCAGGAAATTCAAGACCAGATTGCACAGATGTTGAAGGGGTGTCTAGCAGATGGTGATATAAATGCTTGGTATGAGGCTGCTTCACTTTGCAATGAGAACCAACTCACAAATGTGGCATTTACTGTGGCCTTCCACACTCCTACCACCACCCATGCACCTTACACCTTTAATTGAGCACTTCCTCACCCTAATCCCATCCCTATGCACCAACCCACTGCATTGAGCTCCAACACCCCTGCTCTGATAGATGTCAATGCAGTCCATAGTCGAGCTCACAGGCTAGACCTCTGCTACCATTGTGGGAAAACCAGACACATGGCTTGTAATTGCCCCCACTGCCAAGACATCCATAAACTCACACCTGAGGGGCAAGACAAACTCCTCCAGGACCTGTTGGCACTGGCAGATGTTGAAGGCCTGGAGAAAGAGGAAGTTGAAGAGGAAGAGGCAGAGGAACAGGATTTTTCTGCCCGCGATGAGTGAACAGTATGCCCTTGTTGCCTGTCCATAACCACTTTGAAGTTCTGTCTGTTGATTCACTAGAGGATGAATCTTATTCTATGACCGTTCCTTCTCCAGACCCCTCTGAAGTGGCTAAAGATGTACCTACCCCTTCCTCCCCTTCCCTCTCTCTACTCAGACTGAAGTCTTGGGAGCGTAAGCTACCATGCAAGTATATTGTGGTGTCCACCCCCTCCCAATTATTCCTAGAGTTGAAGATCGAGCTGCAGACCACAGATATGGGGCAAGTACTTGGTGTCTCTGCTCTTTTGGACTTGGGTGCCACAGGCCTTTTCATTGACTTGCACCTGGTTCAACAAAACAACTTAACACCTGCTCACTATCTCAACCCATACCTGTCTAGAATGTGGATGGCTCCCCAAATGAAGCCAGGGTGATTCGGGAGGTTGTCGACCTAGTCCTCTGGTACAAGGATCATAGCAAATGGGCTCTCTGTGCAGTGACCCAGCTGGGGAAGCAGGAGGCAATTTTGGGCTACCCATGGCTTTGTGACCATAATCCTGAGGTCGATTGGGTGGCAGGTGAAGTCATGATGAGTCATTGTCCCTCTCACTGTCATACTTGTTTCACTGAAGGCAGACAGGAATGTTGAGGGTAAAAGGTCCTCTTACAGTGTGCTTGAAAGTGTCATGCTAGTCCAATGCCTGTAGCCAATATGGACTTAGAAGATGTCCCAGATCTTGCACCCAACTTAGACAATGATGAAGAGGAGGTGGAGGAGATCGAGGAAAGTGACTGAATTTTCTACACTGCCATCAACTCTTCACATGAGGTGCATTGATAGGTCCACTGCGCACTCTAAGGTCTGGGAATGGTCCCAATCATATCGAGACATTACAACACATGCTCCGAACCTCTCTGAACCACTACAAATACCATGAAATTGACTTTGAACTCTTTTTGAACAACTTCACATGATTTTGAATGATTTTGAATGACTTCAAACCTTTTCGAACCATTTCATGACATTTCAAACACTTTCAAATGACTTTGCACTACTTCGAATGACATCGGATGCCATATAGCTGTTTTAAAACCATTTCTACTTACATGGTATATCAAACGAACCATTGCATTGCATATCAAGCACTACTGGACATGAGGAGAGACAACAAGAGATTTAAAATGCAATAAGTGCAGTTTTATATTTCAATGATATATTGAAGCAATAGGACAAGAACTTTTACTATACTGGGACAATTACTATTCCTTCAAATTGTATATAGACTTGTATTAGTTACTTAGAATGACAGACAAGCAAAGGGAACAGAGAAGAAGTTACCCTCTCCATTATCATTCAATTTAAGAGCCATTCTCTTGAGTCTTAGCCTCACGTTGCATCTCTAAGTCCTGTGAAATATCACAAACTTCCTCGAACTTTCATGTTCACCTTCAACTTATCACATATCACCTATCGTCTCTCAAAAAATACTTTCCATTTGCTACACTCATTCCTCGATATACCTCAAGCCACTTTGAACATCTCCAAACTTCCTCGAAACAACTTTGAACATCTTTAAACCTCTTCAAACCTTTTTTGAGCTATTTTGCACATCTTCAAACCTATTTTAAACTCTTTCAAACTTTTTTGAATGCCTCTAAAGACTATTTGCAACATGCCTCATCATTTTGTGTCACTCACTACAACCTTTGGGTATTAGCAGTGATATTTAGTACCAACTCACACCCTTCCTCTAGCCTATGTTATACTTCTTAGGCCTTTTGACAGGTTTTTGTTAGGTTTCCAGGTCAAGTATTATCAGCATGCCACCTCAAACATATTCTAGTGCCTCGCAGAGGCCTTCCATAAGAACAGTGCACCCAAATCTTTTGCTGACTCCATGCTTCCTCACCTGCATGACTTTGAGGATGTTTTCTCCAAGGAATCCTTCAACTCACTTCCTAACCATAAGCCATGGGATCAGGCAATTGAGCTCATGCTGGGTGCCATGCCCTCTTCTTGCAAGGTCTATCCTCTCTCCCCTGAAGAACAGCGACAACTCAACAAGTTCATCGATGAACACTTGGCTTTAGGTTGTATCTGCCCTTCTAAATTGCCCATGGCCTCACCCTCCTCACCCATCTTTGTCAAGAAAAAGGATGGGTCCCTTCAACCGGTTCAAGACTATCAATGCCTCAATGACATTACAGTCAAAAAATGTTATCTGCTACCCCTCATATCTGAACTCATTAACCAACTCCATGGGGCATGTTACTTCACCAAGCTCAATGTCCATTGAGGTTACAACAATGTGCAGATAAAGAAAAGGGATGAGTAGAAGGCAGCTTTTTGCATGAACCATGGTCTATTTGAACTGCTTGTCATGTTCTTTGGTCTCACTAACAGTTCTGCCACCTTTCAGACCATGGTGAATGACATCTTCCATGATCTCATATTGGAATGTGTTGTTTGTGTCTACCTTGATGACATTCTCATCTTCAGCCAAGACCTCAATAAACATCATTGAATCACATGCCTGGTGCTGGAGCAACTTCAGTGGCACAAACTCTACCTTTGTTATGACAAGTGCGAGTTTGAGAAGATGTGAATCGAGTACTTGGGCTTGATTATCTTGGATGGACAGGTGGAGATGGACCTGGTGATAATGCTTGACCTGGTGATAATGCTTGACCTGGAAACCTAACAAAGGTCTGTTCAAAGGCTTAGGAAGTATAATACAAGCTAGAGAAAGGGTACAAGTTGGTACTAAATATCACCACTGATACCCAAAGATTGTGGTTAAAGACATGAAATGGTAAGAAGTGTTATGAATAGTCTTTTGGAGCATACAAAAAGGTTCAAAAGCTATTCAAAATATGTTCGATGCTAAAATCAATGCTAAAATAAAATGTTAACTCACACCCTTCCTCTGACTTGTGTTATACCATCCAAAGCTATTTAGCAGGTTTTGTTTGGGTTTCTGGGTTGAGTATTATCAATGGTTGACAAGATCTAATAATGGGAAAAATAAAAATGGTGCTAATGGAAGCATGAACTTGGTAAAAACCCAGAATGCAACTAGTACTAGTAAATCCCTTGTTGATCAAATCACCAATCACAAATCCTTTTTATGGCCTTATTGTGATCATTGTAAACATGCTGGACACTGATCAACTAAATGCCATAAATTTGATGAAAACAAATGTTACAATTGTGGAAAGATCGGGCATCAAGCAAAGAATTGTTGGGGTAAAAAGAAGGCCAAGGAGAAAGAGAAGGGGAATGAGGTGGGTGCTCAACAAGCAAATGTAGGAGAAGAACATATTATATTCCAAGCAGATGAAGAGCAATATAACTTTGATACTTTTGATGCAAATGATAATCAATTGATCTATTATAATTGGTTAACCAACACAGCAACAATGTCCCACATTATGCATCAAAGAGAAGCCTTCATTAATTACACACCTATGGGAAATAGATCCATAACAGGTGTAGGTGGTAAAGAAGCACTAATTTCAGGCTGCAGAACTATTGAATTAAATTCAATATGCAATGGCACTGACTATATTCTCCATTTAGAAAATGTTCTTTATATGCCTGGAATGTGAAATAATTTAATTTCATTAGGGCGATGGGGTGCAGCTAGTGGATGCTATAATGGTGGAAATGGCAAGATCATGCTCATCACAAAAGGTGGAATGCCAGCCACACGAGAAACAAAAATTTACAACCACTTATATCACATGAAGATGGTTATTAGACCTCCCACACAAAGCAATAATATCCAATCTCATCAAACATTCACTGAAAATATTACACTGCCTACATGGGAAACATGGCATTGACACTTTGGACATGTTGGATATACCAGCAGAAATCCTAGAGGCATTCAAATTGATCATGGAAAAGAATTCGTAAATGACAAATTGATAAATTGGTGTAAAGAATGCAGTATGGGAATCTGCTATACTGCACCATATTCACCTTCACAGAATGGTGTTGCTGAACAGATGAACCAAACACTGGTCAAATTTGCTTGCAATGATAACTGCAAATCAACTTCCCAAATTCCTTTGGGAATATGCAGTCTTGCACACTGCTTATCTCTGAAATTGATCATTTACTAAACATTTGCTGAAATATATGCCTTATGAAGACTGGAATAAAAGGAAACCAAATGTGGCACATTTATGAGAATTTGGTTCACCTATCTGGATTTTATTGCAAGGTCAGAAGATAGAACACAAAATGAAAACAAAATCAAAAAGGTGCATTTATGTCAGTTTTGATGATGGTGCAGCAGTGGTTAAATATTACAATGCCAAAACATGCAAAGTTCTCATCTGATGAAATTTCAAACAAATTATACCACCAGAACAACCTCCAATGCCAGAAATTATTGAACTAACACCCGATAGTCAATACAAGGGAGAGTTTGCTGGAGATGCGCCGCCTATGGGTGTAACAGATTTGGATGACATAAGTCCAACTCTTGAGCCTAAGCATAGAAAAAAGCATTAAAAAAATCTGATTGAGGGAGACAAAGAAATAAATAAACCACAAAAAATGTGTGGGGTTTGTATTGACTATAAAAACCTTCAAAAATCTTATTCAGAAGAAGAAAGAGAAGAGAATTTACTTTCAATGGAAGAAGTTTATGCAATAATCACTGAAGATGAATTGATGAGCATCAAAGATGCCAAGAATTCCCCTGATTGGCCAGAATGGGAAGTTGCCATAAAAGCCAAGCTTGACCTAGTAAAATAGAAGGGGACTTGGGAACTTGTCAAAAAACTACCTGATGCAATTCCAATCAATAAAAAATGGGTATTCATCAAGAAGCATAACAAAGAAGGAAAAATAATCAGGTACAGAGCAAGACTCATGGCCAAAGAATGCGTGCAACATCCCAGGTACAATTATATGGAGACATTTTTGCCTGTAGTCAGAATGGACACACTACATGCAATTCTCACTTTAGTACCAATGCAAGACTTTAAAATACAACAAATAGATGTCAAAGGTGCATACCTTAATGGCAAATTGCATGAAACTATCTACATGTGACAACCTGAAGTACGTGAGAAGGAATGGGCTGAGTTTGCAAGCTGATCAAGCTGTTACATGGATTAAAGCAGGCTGGATGCCAATGGAACAATTAACTTGATGGGAAACTCAAGAATCATGAATATCAATGTTTAACATTGGATTCATGTGCATATATTTGACAAGATAATGGCAACTTTGGTATTCTAACTGTCTGGGTTGATGACTTGCTTCTATTTGCATCATTGGATCAAATGATGGATCACATGAAGAATGTGCTAAGCTCAGAATGGGAAGTTACCAATCTAGGGGAACCACACAAGATTGTCAGCATTGAAGTAACATGTACTAACAATTCCATTTCCATTTCTCAACAGATTTCAAATATATTGAGAACCTTCTTCATAAAGAAGAGATGTTAGATGTAAATCCTGTTGCCATGCCTATGGACCCAAATATTAAATTGGCACCAAATCTGGATAACAATGAATTAAACTATAGCAATTCATACACTAAATTGCTGGGGTGTTTACAATTCATTTCAAATTCCACAAGGCTGGATATCAGCTTTGCAGTAAATAAATTGGCCCCTTACACTGCTAACCTGGGTCTCCAACACCACGGTGCAATAAAGCAGATACTCAGGTACCTAGCAGGTATAAAAAATTTGGGGATAACTTATTGGGATACCCCCAATGAAACTAGTAACAATAACCTCTTCCATGGCTATGCTGATGCCACTTCTGAAAATGCTGATGACCACAACTCTACCACTAGTTACATTCTCCTGGGATCAGGGGGAGCAATCACATGGAAATCAAATAAGCAAACATGATCACACTTTCATCAATGGAAGCAGAATATGTGGCTCTTTTAGAGGCTGGGCACAAAGCTACATGGCTCAGAAATTTGTATGGTGAACTCAGATTTCCTCAGAATATCCAACTACAATTAAAGACAACAACAATGGTTCTGTTGTATTAACCCACAATCTGCAATTTCATCAGTGATCAAAACACATTGCCTTACATCATCATTGGGTCCAAGATCTTGTAACTGACAAAATAGTTGATATTAAAAACTGTTGTAACTCAGAACAAACAGTGGATATATTAATGAAGGCACTACTGAGGCCCAAATTTATGCAACATAGGGCAGAGATGAGAATAAAGTTCATCAAATAACTCAGTAGCTTTCCTCATGTGTGAGTTGGTTTTTCCCACAGGGTTTTCCATCACATAGAGGTTTTGATGCACCTGAATGATAATAATACTCAACCTGGAAACCAAACAAAAACCTGCTAAAAAGGTCTAAGAAGTGTTACAGGCTAGAGGAAGGGTGTGAGGTGGTACTAAAGATCACCGCTGTTACCCAATGATTGTAATGAAAGGTATGAATTAGTGAGAAATGTTGGAAATAGTTTTAAGAGCATACAAAGGTTTTCAAAGTGCTATGAATGAGGTCTAAAGATGTTTGAAGAAGTTTGAAGAAGGTTCGAGAAAGTTTGAGGATGTTTGAGGAGTTTGGGAAGAATAGGAATGGTTTTGAGGGATATCAAGAATTAAATATAGCAAATTGGGAAGGTTTTTGAGAGATGATAGGCAATAGGTGGGTCAAGAGGCTAGCACAAGAATTTGAAGAAGTTGACAAAGATTCACAGAACTTAGAAATATGATGTGAGGCTGGGACTCAAGAGAATGGCTCTGAAATCAGGTAATAAATGGGAGAGGACAACTTTTTCTCTGTTGTTCTGAGTAACTAGTACAAGTTTATATACATTTTGAAGAGATGGTACTAAAAAGGAAATACAACATGTGGAGAACATGAGGCAATATGCACAGCAATAAAGGACTTTGCAAATCATAAAACAAATGAGAAATGATGGTAAATGAAATGTACAGAGTTACAGTATAGCAAAAGTACTTGTCCTATTGTTTCAATATATCATTGAAACACCAAAACACCACAATCATGTCCTAAGAGTCCTTTGTTATATCTCCTCGTATCTGGTAGTGCTCGACATGTGATGCACTAACTCATGCTGGATGTGCTGTATGTATTGGAAGGGTGGTGGGATAGCCATATGGTGGCCAACATCGTTCAAAGTGTTGCAAAGTTATTCGAACTTGTTCGAAGTATTGCAATGTCATTCTAAGTAGTTTGAAGTAGTTCAAAATAGTTCAAAATCAATTTCATGAGATTCATGGGGGTTAGGATCATGAGTCACAATGTGTCAATACATTTGGAAATCTCCCCAGACCCTAGAGCACAAAGTGGACCTATCAATGACAATTCACTTAACCATTCCTAATAACTTGCTTGGCTTGAAGGAGAGTGTTGGGATAGGCAATTCAAGCCCATGGTCTGAGGCTGGATATTACTAATAGAGCAGCTTCTTTAATGTGTGTTTGATGTGTGTTTTATTTATAGCACATATACATACAGCCATAGTATAGGAGAATATGAGATGTTCCTCTTTGTGTCAAACTTCCACTACCTCAAAGAGAAATATTACTTCTCACTATCAGTCTCTCAGCTTAATTTCTAACACTACATGATACAGACACTTCAGCTGCACCTAACAGAGTGGAATCCAAAGAGAAAGCTTAAGGACCCATCTGTCAATGCCTAGTATATGTGATACATAGACCCAAAAATCAAATAATAGGCTAAAAATAGAAAAAGGTGGAAGCAGACAGATCAAGCTATGGAATGACATCACCTTGATGGGTAAACATCCAGAAGGGGTCCCACCTCTAAGAATAGAACTGTCAACATGTACCAACATGGAAAAAACTGAAAAATAATCATAAAATAGGAATAAAATCATAGAAAACCACAGTAAAGCCAGAATAGGGTGAAATAAAATATAAAAAAATGTGGGACAGATGCAGAAAATTGTCCAAACACCTGGGATGCCTCCTCTTCCCCTTACAGTGTCCATGACTATTATTGGTAAGACTGTATTAGGAATAGAATGAGCAAGTAAACAAATGATTACTAAGGCATGTGAGAACTTCTCTGGTGACTTGGGAGAGCAGCAGCCAGAATAACCAGGAAGAATGTCAAAAAAGATATCAGAAAATATCAGAAATCTGATCAGAAGAATTGGGTTTTGACAGCAAGCCAGTACAGATATACATCATCTGAAGTTGTATCCCTAGCTTCAAGGCATTGTATTGCCTGTGCAAATGGACATAGAAGGGTTGTCAAGGGTTGTCAACTTCCTCAAGTTTTGTGTCCAAACTGGAATGTGTTGTCCTCATCATCAAACATTCAGATCAACATCTATGTGTTGATCAATGTTCATGCATCTTAGAGGGTACATATTTTGTCAGACATAATTTTCAATTCTTAAATCCTTGTCTTGTACCACCTTGATCATTGCCAGAAATCCATTTAACATGGACAAAGAAGACCAGTACATTGTTGCAAAACATGTGTTGCCAATGGCTTATAATCCTTTGCCAATGCCTAAAATCTGGTGTGCATCATCAAAACGATCAAGGGTATATGTTGACAACTCATAGAAGCCATGATACTCCATAAATCTTGAATGACCTGTCAAAACATGTCAAAGTGAGTTTAGATGCATTACAAGAATTAATGTACTGGTTTGAAAGGCTCTAATATCTGAACATATGTCAGTGACTTGATAAGGATGAATTTGAGTTATGTGCATAAGCTATTTACATATGAACATTTTGTTTTCCACAGAAGGACTCACATGACAGAGTAACTTGCAGATGTATGCCCCCATGTGACTGAGCCTTGATCTGTCATTGAGCTCAAGGTGATAAGACATATGATTTATGCACAGAATAGAAGCCCTTTTTCTTCAGCTTGCCACCATTGAAACTGATTTGCAGATCAGTGCACATTCCAACCAAGCGATGCACATGGCAGAAGCATACATTGGTACCAGCTTATCATTGAAGATTGTTTTGCTTGGAGTACTGTAGTGCCCATTCAACACCAATACAAAATTCTTGAATTGTTGAGTGGTAAGGACATTTTGAGGAATCCTGCAGCAGATAATGAATTTCAACAGTGCATTGTTGCCTTTCTCCTGGAGTGCCTCCTTGCTTTCTGCCTGAAACTTACCAAACACATCATTTCCAGATTTGATCCCCACTCTCAACTACTCTTTCACCAGTTTGTCAATTGATAACTTTATCCACTTTAATCCCTGCCCCTTTATCTCTGGTTCCAGATTGGGTGAGTTACTTTGAAGCCACTTTGATTCCTTCAAGCTACCAGTGCCAAACTTCTGCTGGATGTTATCAATGAGGTCTGGGTGCTTCTCTGCTCGCTCTTACAAAGCTTGCTTGACTATGCTGTCCAAGGTCTGGTCCAGTCCAGGTCCGAGCACTTTTGAGCAGACCCAGACCTGGACCTCAGGTCCGGTCCAGTTTTGGTCTGGACCTGGACCACCTGGGTCCGGACTGGGTGTGGACCGGGTTCGACTGGGTCCGACATGCCAAAAATGTTTTTTTTTCAAGAAGAAAAGTCCACAAGTGCATAGCTAGTCATCATCCTCACTCCAACAGTCAAAATCTGCATCTAAAGTGACCCAAACTTCCTTCTGTACTTCAAGCCTGCCATCTGCATATGCTCCTCATAGCCTTTGTAACCCACCAAATTTTTTCTTCTCCATGTTTCTGTGATGTGCTGAATCTGTTCTGGCTGATAGTGAAAATGCTCGCTCAACAAGACATGACAAGCCAGGTATTGCTGCAAAGTCATGCACAATCAAGCGCATAACTGGGTATTCTGAGACTTGGTGCTGTTGAGGAATAAGAAACAGCAGATGAGAAATAGAATCGTCAACTTACTCCCCACCAAGCAACCAGATCAGTGCAAACTGTTTGGTCCACACATGGGCAAGAAAAATATCGATCAAATTCTTCGAGTGGGTCAACCACCTGAGCCACAGCCGAGATTGGTGTCGCAGATGTAGCCTCTCATTTTTTTATGAATTGGTCCATAAAATCATCCATCCCTGCAACTCCAATTGAGCATTGCTTGGAGGGGGTTTTGGATAAAGTGGTAGGCAGAGCAGGCATAATTCCTGCACCATATCGTGCTTTGTATTCCAGAAACTGCTTAGAATGTCAGTTATGATGAGGGGAAGACATTAATGCAGTACTCGCAATCTTTTCAAACTTCTTCTTTGCCATTCTCACCTCACTATCAGTCCAGGCAACTTGAAGAAATGTGAGTTTTTGCGTCGGGTCAAGAACTGTCTCATGCTTTAGATAGAAGATAAAAAAGGTTTACAACTTACCATGCATAATAAAGTACATCATAGTATCCTTCACAGTTCGGTACCATTTATTTACATTTGCGAGACCAGCTTCCAGGGCTGTCTTGATGGGGGCAAACTTGGGATCATTGAGATATTCTTCCCATTTCGTAATGAGCTGGATCATAAGGGGGTAGGCTTTATGTGCAGTTGGTGTTTTTTCTGCAGATAGTTGGCTGTGCATATTCACTGGGATCTAGATGAAACAATAAATTTGGGCACACCAAATGTGAATGAACCAACAACATACCTTAAGACATTTATAAGCTAGTTCGATGATGACCCATTCCTCCTCTTCTAGCCGGAAATTTCACCATTTCTTAGGTTTATTCAAGGGAGGAAGATTGGATTTCCCATTGGCAAGAGCACAAAAATTGTCAATGGCTGCACGCATGTCAAGAATGACCTCAAAACAATCACTGAGGCTGCCCCAATGAGTTCTAACCCACAGTTTGAGATCCCGTGGCTTGCAGTCGTTGGTACGACAGAGGTGTTTCAAAAAATCACAAGTGGGCTCGCTCAAAGCTCAAAGCTGGTTCACGAATGCCATCAGTTTGCCGACAACATCTCCAGCCTCAAAATTGGTAATAGTTGTACCGAGCATGGCCTCGACATCATCCGGTGTTGCTTTAATCTCCATGTTGACATCAATGTCAAACTCGTTGTTGTTGTCATACTCACCCATGTTATCCTCCTCTTCCGACATGTCACCATAGCTAGAATCATTATCCTCAACACCAGCATTCTTCCCATGGATGGCCTGAGTCGACTTCAATGAAGACAGAATGCCAAGGCCTTGAATGAAATGAGTAGCAGACAGATTCATAGTGTGATTGATACAGCTAAATGATGGTTAGATGAGCAAAAAATCACATTGGAGGTTCATCTTACCGGCCCCAAACTTTCTTTGGAACTAGCCATTTCCTGGTTGGATCGAGTGCTTTGCAGACATATCGAACTGATTTATCGTTGACAGTTACATTATCACCAACTAGGATATGAAGCTAGTCAACCATATTAGTCATCATACTGAAATGTTAGAGTGGGAGCATACCTTATCAGTAATATCAAACTTTTCAAGGATTTTGACTATATTCTGGCCAATTGCCTCCCCAGTATGTCGTCCAACAGTGGGCTCGAATGCGAGAAGGTGACTCTTGATAAACCAGTCGTTGGGCCTATCCAGCATGTAGTCGACATAATGAATGGCAAATGCACTGTATGGTCACCTACATTTTGTTGACCATCCATCCCACAACACTGTGATTTTCCAATCAATTCGCTAGAAAGTATAAGCAGAAAGTATAAGGGGTGAGCACAAAGAAATAAGATTACAGAGACTGATTTACTCACCCAAAGGGCATTTATATCGATTACATCCAGTTTCTCCACTTTTGCACCAACTGCCATGGCCATCGTCGATTTGTAGGGAATATCGTTGTCAGCGAGGCTTGGATTGGTATACATTAGGAGTCGATGCAAGGATTTGCAATCAGCGAAACGAAATGGCTGAAGGGCAGTGAGTGAGGGTGGAAAGCTTTGTGGTATGGGTAACCTACCAAGTCGCAGTCGACGATGAGCTCGAGCAGGTGTTCTTGAAGTCCTGCTTTTGTTACTTTGGCTGGTTTTGTCGCCTTCATCATGAAGTTCATGATAGACCCTTGCTTAAATCTAAAGAGAATCAGAACTGGTTCCAGATCAAGGATTGTTCAATGCAGTAATTCACTCTTTCGTGGGCTTCCACTCTGGAGGTGGACCTTCTCTGGGTTTGATCCCTTTGGATTTGCACTTCTTCACATAAGTCTCATAATGCTTTCGACCAAGATGTCATCGCCATGCTGTTACATTCCCAGTCTGCCATCCCAGGTCACCAGAAGGAGGTTTTCCATTGAGACAGAGCACGCAGTAATATCCCGCCATTTCTTTTCCATCGATGATTCTGACACGTTCTCTGAAACATAAGCAAACATCACGAGTTTTGACGCATTTCTGTGTGATGGTTGCAGTCTGACATGGCAATGTTACATATTGTTTGGATGATCGAGTGGCAATATATAACATATGCACCTGTTTGATGTTGCTTTCCTTTAACATGAGGCAAAACTTCTTTCTCGCAGCCTCCTCATCTGCAGTGTATGGCACATCATCTTCATCATCACCGCTTTCCATGCTTCCATCATCCACATCCACTTTCTCAGCATTACCCTCTTGCTCATCGGCATCATCGCTTATCATATCGGAATCAAGAACAGTCTGAGTCACTCGCCGCATTTGCTGGGAAAAGTCAGGAGATACCATCAGGGACTACGTTGTCAACAAAGGTATTTCGGCACTTACCTTTCTTTTAGGTTTGGGAAGCTCATCCTCACTTCCACTTTCATCATCAGTGCAATGCCCTCTCTTTTGGTCTGCCGCTTGAGATGGTGAATGGATCCACTCGATCTGAGATGCATCCTTCAATGTGTTGTCTGCGTTACATGCTTCTCCACTGGGCTTTGATGCATCTCTCATATAGAAATGCTCGGTTTGCAATGCTAACCCATTGGAAATAGCATTTGGTAAGGTTCTTACATTACGGCACTCATTTTCAATGTGGCTTACTCTTTTTTGGTGTAGTGTGATGCTCTTGATCATTCTTGTCCCAATCACCTTCATCCTCTCGAATATCCCATTTCGCATTAGTACGATCTAGAGTCATGCAGGTAAGTCTTGTATTTAAAATATGTGGGATGTAAGCTAACTCTCATTTTCTCCAGTTTTTTTGTGTGGCTTTGTGATCATCTCTGGGTAATCCATACCTTGCACCCTCTTTGATGGCTGGGCACGTCTTCCACCCTCCACAATCAGACCCAAATCCACTTTATCTCACTCGCCACGAGCCATGAATGCGACAAAGGGCCTTGCGCGCTGTGTGGGTGGATGAAAAAAAAGTTGAAAGAAGAAGGTACAAATATAGACAACTTTTACACAAATAACCTGGTCTTTTTTATGTATTACTGGACTCTGGGCTATACCATCACACACTATGAATGATTGGTTTGCCATGCACAAGGACTTGAACAAAGCACGATGCCCCCCAAGTGAGAGAGGGAGGTCCTCGCGGTCCGGACCTGGTTCGTGGTCTGCTCCTCGCCTGGACCTGGACCTGCAAGTACAGTCCAGTCTGCCTGCCAGCTGGACCTGGACCAGACCTATAAGGTTCGGACCTGGGTCGGACCCGGTTCAGGCAGTCCTGACCCAGACCTTGGACAGTGTATGCTTGACATACCATCCACTATCTAAAGATGCAATATAAGAGCAATCAATTGCATGCTTCGGAATGTGATCTTTGTCATGTTTTCATCTCCAAGTCTAGCAGCATCCCTTGCTTCCAATACACCTCACATACTTTCTTCCCTCCTCTCCTGGGTGCAGCTTTTTGTGATGACATGGCTTGGTGATAAGTTTCAACAATGGGAACATCTTTCCACCTCCATTGCACTCATCAGGGTCCTCATCTAATGTGATGAAGTCAGAATCATGATCATCAATGGACCTTGGAATCTGCACATTTTGCCTTTGCCTTCTTCTTTGAGGGGCCAGAGTACTACTTTCAGCAGGCGGTGACAAGTGTTTTGGTGCCCATGATGACATGTCATGATCTGATGCATGCATGTCATCCAATTGGTCTGTTTTCTCTGGGTCCTGAAGGGTGACATGAGTGCCAATCATGCTTGCAGCAGGCAAATCTGGGCTTACCACAGCATTGATGCACTGTTTTGCTGAAGAATGTGCTGCATCCAACCACTTCATAAGTAGGACAGAGTTTGGATAGATGGCTAGGCATTTTTCCAAGATGTCAGCGAGTGTTTCAATACAATGACCTCATTCTTGAATTGGAAAGGTGTTATTGTCATCTCAGCGACCCAGAGCAAGTTCAAGCTCTCGGTTGACTGCACCCTCTTCGATGTCTTTGAGCCAATCTTCATCAGGGGCAAAATTCAAAAGCCATGCGTAAGAAGAACCCGATGGATCAGAGGTAGGTAGACTTGTGGGAAGTGTTCAAGGTATATGTGCAATTGGCTGATTTTTTTGTCCATATGGCGGAGCAGGTTTGTTTTGTAGACTGAGTAAGCACTGTGAATTTGAAATCAAACTGAAACAGCTGTTAGCGATGAATTTTTTGCTGTGTTAATTATCTCACGTAGCATGCCCTTTCAATGGGAACTTTTAGATGCTTAGGTGGGCAGTAGTCGGCTGTACATTAGACATCTGATTCACCCTAACTCGCGACCATAATCATACCATTCTGTCATAGGTCGGCTAATTAGCGTGAATCACACCCCCGCAACACTATATGTATGGGGACCGGAAGTGTGGATTGAATCCCAGCACCCAGGTTGCTGTTTAGTTTCATACCTGTTTTTTTGCATCTGTGCGGATAAAAATCGTGACAATCTGGATCAGGGATCCGGCAGAACTTTCAGGGGTCCTCCCATCATCGACCAATCGGAAAAGAATCCGTATTGAAGGTAATCGGGC
This sequence comes from Tricholoma bakamatsutake, assembly GCA_029959215.1. NCBI lineage: Eukaryota > Fungi > Basidiomycota > Agaricomycetes > Agaricales > Tricholomataceae > Tricholoma > Tricholoma bakamatsutake. The sequence goes on from CP114861.1 coordinate 10,269,646, forward strand.
GCTTTGAATCTTACATTTTCTCGACAGTAAACCGTGAAAATATTGAAAATTACTATATATGGAAGGAAGTGCGTAAAAAAAAATCCGTACGTCAGACTTTCCCACCCCTCTTCTATGCAACTACTTGGTCCTCTTTTCAAACCACTCAGCTATGTCATCAGAAGAGCGCTGTACGGGCGTCAGTACATCCACGAGTACGAGTAATCTTCAGTTACATACCGCAATAAGTGCTGCCTTCGCCCGGATGCTATCTAGCGACTGAGCCAATGCCAGGTTGTATTTCGAAGTATCCTTGTCCTAAACGCACGTGGTCAGACGTTAACAGTTTACACCAAACATCCTACCTTGAAAAACTCTTCGATTTCTGCATAGTCCTTTTCCGTCGATAAACTCGCCATCGACATCTTACCTATCAATTAGAACTTGAACAAACAATGGTAAAAATCGGGGTGAACCTCTATGAGACGCGTAATGGTGAAGGTCGCTTCAAACCGTGTGTACAACTACATAATATCAGTCGGGGAAAGATTACACAACCATGGTTGAACACCCACCGCAGCATACTGGTCTCTGAAGAACTGGGCCAGTGGCCTTCTGGCCTTGGAGTTCGTAGAGAGGTCCCGGAAGAAATATAACACATCCTGGTCTTTCGCTTTATCAGAAATGAACTGGAACGTCTCCTCCAGGAGATCTAAATCTTCCGCTGAGCCCATACCAGAACTGCGGGAGTTGCGGGTTATACAGTTGATAGTCAGCAGTGTAAAGGCACATACATAGCAGCAAGCTTAGCAGCAGGTGTTTTGGGTGAATCGTGCACTTTCACTACAGCATCATACTCCTTCCTGCCTCCGTGTCGTACAGCCTGCAGACCCAGGTTGTGGTGTGGATCACTATATTACTTCAATGATGCATGTAAAAACGTACCACCGAGAAAGTCACACGCTGCAAATCGGCCGGAATCTTGGAATCATCCCCAGTTTCTATGAAATACGCGAAGCGGCTTTTCAACTCTTGGACAATGCTGTCGATATAGAGAACAACTGTCAACACCCACTCACAACAGGAAATTGGGAAGCGTTCTCGTAAAGAACAAGAAGGATGAAGAACAAAACATACCCGGGGTCTCTTGCTGCAGCGGCTTGACTTACTGCACATGTACGCAACAGAGACGTATCCGTCGAATCCGCATTTGTATATTCATATCCAAGTCTGTTCACAAGAGGGACAAACAAGGTCTATCAAGAGACCTAGTCAACCGAAAGAAGGTTGGGACAAACGGAAAAGCAACATACCCTGCGGAATTCATTCAAATGATCCACAAGCTTTGGATGTTCCCACCATACGGACACCAAATTATTCAAACTATCCGCAACACCAGACCAGACCAGATCTATCAGAGAACGTTGAGTCTACCGACATCACTGGCAACGTGGCAGGATTCAAATACTGACATTCCGTCTCCCCCTTCAACTCATCCAGTAGTGTCAATGCACTGCTCAGTTTGGCGAGACCTGCCTTGGATAGTGCCATCGTATCATGAACCAGTCCAATACGGTCGTTGAGCGAGAAAATACTGGCGCCGTCAGGTTTGGCTGCTTCCGCCGCGATCTTGGCTACGCGTTCCGGTGTATATAGGACTCGATCTAAAGAACAGGAGAACGAGACTCCGCATTTAGTACGATGAAACAGATGACCTGACGAACTCACAGGCACCAGCAGTCCCGGCGTTGAGCTTGAAAGGCTTGGTGGTATCGAGCTCGAAAGTTTTCTCGCGTTCCTTTAGAACGGCTTCTTTGGTAACAACCCCTTTGCCGGTGCTGTCTACCGAAAGAATGTTTAAGGGTATATGCCTGTAACAATATTTCACAGGAACGCACGACAAGCAGAGTACGTCCAGCCTCACCACAAAGTTTCATTATCATTTAGTTCTGCAGGCCCAGTCTCTAAGAATCGATCCTGACGAACATGAATGCCGTTTGAGATCTCCGTGACCGTCAGCACAGGAAAACCCATCTTAGATGACATTAGCAACAATTAATAGGCTCAGACCTGCACTGACCTTGGATATCCAGTTATCCATAAGCTGGTTGATGTCAATGCCTAGCAAGGGTTCCTTGAGATCTTAGATGTTTAGATGTTCAGTTGCTTGAGACAAACCAGTTGCTGTTGCAATGCCTTCCCAAAGATCCTTCGTGACGCTGTTGGCGTACAAATGCTTCTTTAGATACAAAGATACACCTTTCAAGAACAAGTCTTCGCCAACGTAGTCTGAAAGCATGCGTAAAACTGGAGGAAACATAAACTTCTTATTCCTGTGCTAGCATCATTGGCAGAGATGTGGTGGGTAACGAACCTGAAGCGGCCTTGGAATACGAAAGGCTATCGAATATCTGACTTGCGAACTTAATGATCATACTTCTACAAATAAAACGACAGACACTTGCCTGGCCGATCCGATTTGCGTCTGGACATTCAACCTCGATAGGGTGAGAAGAGAGTTTTGCATCTAAGTTGAGGGCCCTTTGAAGATGAGTCGTGATGAATTCGGAGTTGACTTTGAATTCAGGGAACGCTCTGAGGGATATTAATAAGGTTGGAATCCGACAGCATGACAAAAAATACATTCCTATCTATAAGCTGTGTCAGTGTGTACCACGGAAACAGCTCAGTAAGGCTATTAACCCGAGATGATAACTTCACCCATCTTCACAAAGCAACTTCAAAAAAAAAAACATCTTGAAGCAACAAGGCTGACAACAAACCAGAGTGGCAAATCCTGTAACGAATATTAGATGAATATTAATCGCAATGGGACCTGACAGACCTTCATTTAAATAGAGATACTTCCACCATTCCATGGTTGTAATGTTGCCAAACCTAAGAAAAAGAAAAATTTTCAAGCATACAGATGGGCCAAACTTGAGGCATACCACATGTGGGCAACTTCGTGGCTTTGTACAGAGGCAGTTACTTTCTTTGTCTGGAGATCTGGATTCTTCGGATCCAGAAGATAAACACCGGTACGTCCTGTGATCAAACCCCAATTCTCCATAGCACCTGTGGACCAAACATGACTTCGTGGGTGGCACGTGACGGCTAACTGAGTTCAACCATACCTGCGTCAAAATCACTAGCCTTGGGTGAATGTCAGGAGCCATGAAACTTCGAGTTCTCAGATCATAGAGGCTTACAACGAGGGTGTCCAGCTTGGGAAGTGGGTATGGAACATCGAAAATCTTCTCGTACAAAGGCAGCACCTTAGCTTTCACATCCAACGCGAACTGTGCTTGATGGATGTTGTCCAGCGTAGCTAAATAACTCAGACGTCAAAACGGTCTCAGATCAGGCCAGTTGAGCATTAGAATACCATAAATGCGTAAGGGGAGTGTTTTTCCGCTCAAGGGCATGACAACAGACGTTTCCAAGGGTTCGAAGTGACCATTGGCAAACGCAACAAGGTAGGACGACATGAGGGGAGTAGTCTGGAACTTGGTTATCTTCCACTTCTCGTCTGTGGTGGTCAACAACGAGAAGAGGTCAGCCAGGTCCGTACTTCCAGCTGATATCTTGGTGCCCGGAACGTAAACCTCTTCCGAAATGGCTGGCATATTGCTCAGATTAACAGTGTCGGCACGGGATATGAGAGTGACGGCAAAGGTCGCCTTGAGCAGAGGTTCATCCCAGCAAGGAAACGCGCGTCTTGCGGCAGTAGGCTATGTAAAGTTTGTGATAGATCGATTGCTGATTATCACGAAAACTCACTTCGAACTGCGTTAGAGCATAGTGTTTCTTCTTTCCCTCATGCTCCCATGATGATTTATAATAGCCAGCCATCCCTCCCGTGAGCCTGCCTCCAAATGAAATGGTCAATTCAACCTTAGATCCGGCTGGGAGAACTGAAGGAAAGTTGTAAGTGACACGTTCCAAGACCGTGTCAATCTCGACAGAGTGGCTGGCCTGCACTTGTTCGCTCTTCAAGACATCTGAATAGATTGACCTGTGGGCGACAGAAAAGACATTGAGCTGAGGTGAAGCCCGAGAAGATTACGCTTACGCACGCCGTCTTAAGTTTGAGTTCTGTGATGTTAAGCGAGATCGTAGAAGTCTCTCGCACGACATCCAGGCTAAGGAATTGTGAGATGATATTCTAGAACCAGAATTTGAGTTTCCAGACTTAATCTTGACAATACCGTCAAAGGTGAGATCTTCCAAATTGGTAATGATGGTAAGATCGTAATGTATTGGCTTGACATCAGTTGGAAGACGATATTTATCTGGCTCTGAGGACATTGTGGTGATTTCCAGGGAGGAGTTAAGGCGAAGGTATTGAGACAGCTCTTCTTGAGCCCTTCAGTTAAGTATATCTCAGTCACGATCTTGTGATATGTCAGGTTAAGTTCATCAAATTCTCCCCCAATGTCCAACTGTTGCACGCATGAAATTGGTGCGTAAATGCCCACGGTAGCTGTGTCCTGGGAGAATGTAGTCAAGAGCTACTACAAATCAGACCTGATGGTCAAAAGGCTGTGGTCAAAGAAAGCGCAGAAGAAAACTGACTACATGTTCCAACTGTCTCAGCTACATAAGTATGTTTGATTTTTAAATCCAAGAAACCATGAAGAGTACTGAATCTATTCACATTACATATCAGAGCCCACAAGAAACAAGACATCTTTACTCACACATTTTAGTCAGAGGGACCATTCAGAGGAGGTTCACGAAGCTGTTATTACAGAACAGACAACGATGAACAGCCTCCAAGAGCTCCTCCACTATCCAGCCCTGTGCAGCAGGAGGCAGCCAGTTTTGGGTGGCCGGAGCATTCGGCGTTGATAACGGGAGGAATGCCTTCCTGCTGCACCCAATACACGTGCGGACTAGCGGGGTCGAGAGGATGAACGTTGTAACTGAGCACCGAGCTGCCAACGAGGAATAGGTTGGAAGAGGAACATAATATATAACATGACCCACCCCATGTATGACCGTTAGAGCAAACGGCTGTGGTGATGTCCTGTAGGGGCACCTCGACTCGGCAAGCAGGACAGAGCTCGTTGAACGTGTTGACTGCTGGAACGGGCAGGGAAGCTTGTGCTATTGCTGAGAGGCGATGTCCTTCTTCCGAGAGATCTGAAGGAGAGCCTGGGAGTAGAGATTGGACAACCATCCGCATCACGAAAGGGAAATCATTCGCTTCATTGATACCTTAAAATTCCGATAGTGCCACTGGTATGTATAAAAAAGGCTTACCAGTGAGAATCTGGACAGAGGCTACGAGATGTCGTATGATAGTTCTCAACACACGATGCGAGATTGTGTTTAGGAGAATTTGTGCAATATATCCACACTCGTTCTGCTTTGTTTCGTTCTCAGAGAGTTTCTAAACATACAAAATGTGCAAAACCTGATATTTCCTTGTAAGTTGGACGCACCCAAGCAAAATCGGCAAGCGACAGCCTCATTCTCAGTGACAACAAGACATCCCATCCAAACAAATTACGGGCCATACTTGTTCGGAATTGAGATCGCGTTTCTGGCGTCAGACTTATCCATGAAGGTACCGTCACGGAGGTAGAGTGGTCAGGAGACTCTGGCTTTATGGTGTCGAGGACCCGAGAGTGCAGCACACTGAGCAATTTCTTATCACGAAGCCGGAAAAGAAAGGGACGAAGGAGGTGGAGAGGCGCGAAGCCGGCGGCTATTTCGACGGCAATAAGTGTACAATCTATCTGACGGTGAAAATCTACGCACATGCTTTTGTGTTGTTCAGAACTTCCGACAGTTCTTGTATAAACGCGTCGTTATCAGTGTCGTCCCAAACCTTTACAGTCATGAACATGCTGTTATGTTTTGCATCATGTTTGTAGCTGAAGTCGGAGGGACGAGATGCTCTGGTGGAAACCCTTTAAACACTATAGATTTTGAATAGGAAACACTCACTCTTGGATCCAAAAGAAGGTTGCAGAACCATCGTAAGATTCCAAACCCGTGATCCGATTAACATCGTTGTACTGGACATTTTGTTCAGCTTGACTGAATGCCAACCTTATGGTCTTTGAAAGACGCTCAGAAGTCAAGGATTCAGCATCAGCGGCAGGCACTAAAGATGGCTCCCGAAAAAAGTTATGAATGACATGGAAAGAGCCGTCGAAAAGCGCAAGGATGAGAACGTCCTTTCGTGGTATGTATCGCAGTCCTGAAGCTGGATGGAATGAAGAAGAACCTGTCGACAGCTTGACAGTCGGAAGGCGGAAGGAGCGATAACCCGACCATCCTAAGGATGGAGACGGTTCACACCAGAGATGAAGGACGCCAGGTTTGCAATGTGCAAGAACTCGCTGATATCTCGTTAATGTCACTCTTAGCATACTGAAACGGTAAAGACTGACTCCTCTTCCAGGACTTTCTACCCAGGATAGGGCAGTGACGCCCATCTTATCTGGTTGGTAAAGGATTCTAGGACTCAAGTCGACAGTCATCTGCAGCTCAGCATTTGACCCGAACTGTGATGACCCTTCCTTGATCGATTGAGTGATTTTTATAACGGAAACGGAGCCATCAGATGCAGCATAACTGAGATATGATTCACCTGAAGGTGCCTAGTCAGTGTGCCGATAAGTCCCTCGATGACCATGACTTGCAACTTCCCGCTTTTACGAGTGTCCAGGACGAAAAGGTAACGTGGATAACCCAGGTATCAATGACGGTCGTGGTAAAAAGGTGCCGTATGGTTTGATCAGGTTGATATCTAAGATCTGTTCAGCGTCATTATCAAGCCAGAATATGAGGTGCTCCAGAACCTCAGGAAAATCAACGATCCTGCTCGGCTCCCGGCAACTAACAACGAACCATCGACCATGGCAGATGGAATCAATCCGAAATCTGGCTGTGGAGACCACACAACACCTGAGAAAGGGCGTGAAGCTTTCTAGCGGATTATTATGAGAAACGCGACTTGCAGACTATTTGTGCGTTGACAGCTTGTGCCGCCGCGCTTGCCTGTCCACCGTTTGAAGCAAATAGATCAAGCAAAAACGGTGTGACTTCATAAATCTAGCGAAGCCATGATGAGCAAGAGGGAACGATGAGCCACAAAAAAATTGAGTGAACTTTGACCCATTCTCCTTTAAGACAATTCTTTGCAGCCATCCAAAGCGTCAAATCCATGTTAGAGCTCAGAGCTGCAAGAATACACCTATAACGCGTGATATTAAACATCCGTACAGGGAGGTCCTGACAGCTCACCCTGCATCTGGAGATAAGTTACTAGGAGAAAATGCTGTCGCCCACAAGGTAACGTCGATTGAACCAAGGGACGCGGCACCCCATGCTGCAAACATGTGAGCAGTAACGAATATTAGATAAGATTCGTGACGAACATTGGGAGTACTCCGGCCATCTGTTCACGTCCGTCTTGTTAAATTGCATGATTGTTCTGAACCAGCCTAGAGGCAGTACACCATCGCGGCCGTCCTTTTCGTTAAGTGATCGTACAACGGAAGACGTGTCAAAATGGACACCATGTTCCGGAGTCTGAAAGAGGATGCAGCTGCATCACGCGCGTCCAGTGTTTTAAACCTTACCATGATATAAGCTCCAGTCTTCGTAACGAAACATGCTTGGCCGTCAGCAGACCATTGCAAGCAGTTTATTGACGGATAAGATGTGGCAGTTGGCATATTCAGCGCGGTGTAGATCAGTGGTGAAGTCATTCGAGTTCGAAGTTAACTGGGGCACGTGAGCACGTGATTAGCATGAGACTCTTCTGACTCAAGAAGGGGGGGGTCTCAGAAAAAAAATTAAGCATACCGGGTCGATTTTTTTTTTAAGCGGCCCATGGGGGAACTAACTAATCCGTCGTGGGAACTAATGTCCATATTAGGAAATAGTCATGATGTCATCGTTGTTCGGCAACCCCGTTGATTGCTTGACACGATACCCATTCCCACCTTCTCTCCACACGATAGTGACAATGGCAATGACAACAGCAACATGACCCACAACAATCCACAAGAATATGAACCAGAACCAGCAGAACAGCAGCACCAATGACAGTAAGGAATGCAATGATGATGACAGCAACCCAGCAGACACATGGACACACCGTCACACAGCAGGAGCACACAACCCCGATGACAACATCAATGCCATGGTGGTGAGTGACACATTCCAGGGTCCCAAACATATTTTCTCTCTCTTTTTCTTCTCTTGTATATGACTAACACTTTATTTTATGCTACTACACCCCAAACAGCAATGGAATGGCACTAGCCACCACTACCACCACCACCACTCGATGAGCAAGCCACCACAATGCAAATGATAGGCGAAGTGGATGACGACAATGATGCCCATCACACCACCTACCTGCTGCTCACAACTCCTTGCCCACTGCTTTCACCCACCATCTAGGCAGCAGCACAGCACCAGCACACCATAACTCTGATGAACAACACCCCAATCCCAACCACAATGTGAATAGGAAATGGACACCAATGAATACACAACACCAAGGATGCCCACCACCCCACTGACACATTGCCCACTACCACCACGCACTGCCCATCACCCACTGATGCCCCCAGTAGTAGTTTGCTATGCACTCTCACCCATTGACCCAACACCAGTAGCACCTTCATGGGAACAAATCATGTGACCTTCAATATATTTTTTTAACAGCTCGAGGCCTGGACTAACTGGCCATCCCTATATGGTATATTGAACATGTGATACCCCCTTGTTACTCTCCCATTTTGGAGTTGTTCTCTATGCATGCAATCAAACCTGTCATAGTGAACAGTTTTCCAAAACTCATATTTATGTGCATTAGTCCAGGTAGTGTTTAAAGGTCCAGTTGCATAAGCTGGAAAAAAAAACTGAAACTGGACTGAACACAACCAAAGGCAACTGGACCATTGGTTGCAGTTGCTCATTTTGGGAGCCACTTGTGTTGCTGGTTGCCTGACTTTGAAAATATTTAAAAACTGAGCAAAGACCAGTTGCAATCGGTTGCAACCAGTCTTTTCACCATATATAAAACATACTGTATATACAGTCAAGACCACATAAATACAAAGAAAGAGAACTAAAATAACTATGAATTATAACTCATTAATAATGAAAAGGGACAGGCCTATGATAAAAGTACTCATTTCATGGGTGTTTATATACCCTGTGATAGTGCATGGACCATGTGGTCACATTTGTGCTCTGAAAAAAAGAAGTGGCACCATTTGCCTGATGACTTCCCATGACCACAACAACATCAACAATGCTGCATTATGACTCTGTCCTCACCAATGACCATGCAAACAACACAGGCAGCCCAAACGACACCAGTCCATTGTTTGGGCAAGGTACATTTTGTTATTGATCGATTATTACTTTACTAAATGTTTTTTACTTTCTTTTAGATTCTGCTCTTTTGTCAATGGTGTACCACAAAAAATGCCAAATGGGAACACACCACCAACACCAATGGGTTTGATGCAATCCACCCCTCCATTGATGCCCATGCCACCTAGCTCAGAGCTACCTTGAACGAATCAATGCAAAGGGCCCAAATGACAACAAGTGTCATTTGGGTCTCCGGTATGTTGCTTACTTTTGATTTCTTTTTCTTTACTAACCCTCTAGAATTTCTGTCTGTAGTGTCACATAAATGCAACAAAATACTAATCAATTACATTTTTTGAGATTTCTGTCATCTGAATAAATTTAGAGATATCACTGAAAATGGATAGTATGTCCCCAGCCAAGGGGGTGTTAGGGTGACACCCATGGTTCTGCTAGCTGGACTGTGCGGGCTCTCCTACAAGAAGGCTGTGGGGCATGCGCGTGTGATGGGGGGTTTGATGGTTTTGATGTGAGAGGTTATTTTTAGATGAGTTGGCTGAAATAGGCATTTCACACCACTATTGTAGATGGAATACCTAAGAGAACTTAACTGAGGTCTCCTAGTATTTATTTTAGGATTATATACTATGTTACATTGTATTGTAGTATGTTATTACAGATGCGCGCACACATGCGCATACATATTGATGTGTGTGAATAGAGAATTCCCACACTGACAAGTAATGCATATATAGGTGTTTTGTAGCATATTTTGGTGAAATAAAATAAAATAAAATAAAATAAAATAAAATAAAAATAGTATTATGTAATAGGCATGTTAGGAGACTGTTTCCTAACATTACCCCCCTTTTAGGCCTTGACTTCCAGGTGAGAAAATATTGCATCTGTCCCCTCTGTGAAATTCTGGTAAGGCCGGAAATTCATCCCCTCATCCACCATTCTAGCAATGTGATGTGGAGCATTTGGATTACGTTTAAAGAATTGGGTGATTGCTTTACATGCTCACTTACAATTCTCTTCTGGCTCTCATGAATTGTTTTCATCGGTGTAGTTCTTCCACTTGATTAAGAACTCCAATTTATTTCGTCGAAGACGTGAGTCCAAAACCTCTTCCAGAATGTATTCTGGAGCACCTTTTACCATTATTGGAGGCTGTGGAGTAGTTTGTTGACCGGGAATAGTGGGTGGGCAGTAAGGGCTTAAATGGGAAATGTTAATTTCAGGATCAATCTTGAATGACTGAGGTAATTTTAACATTACCGCATTGGGTGAAATTATTTTAGAAATCGGATATGGGCCAACTTGCTTCTCCATAAGCTTTCTTGAAGGTCATGGAATATTCAGATCCTTGGTACTTAGCCATACCAAGTCACCAACTTTGTACTCTGGAGCAACAGCTTGAGTACAATCTGCGTGTCACATCATATCATCACCTGCTTTCATCAATGCTGCCTCTGCTTCCTCCTGCACCTTTCGCATTTTTAACACAAAGTCCTCCACTGATTGTACCTTGACTTCCCTTCGAGGTTCTACTCCTATTCTGGGATGATAACCATAATTAGCGAAGAAGGGTGACATGTGAGTAGCCGAATGGAATTTATTATACTGAGAAAATTTGCAATTGCCAACCATTCAGGCCAGTCAGTTTGTCAGTGATTGACAAACATGCATAGGTACTGCTCCAACTCCTGATTCATTCTCTGTCTGCCCATTGGTTTATGGGTGATATGCCATAGATAATTTGGTTTGAATCCCCAATATGTTATTTAATTCTTGCATAAATGCAGAAGCAAATTGTGATCTATGATCAGAGATAACCGTATCAGGTAATCCATGTAACCACCATACCTGATTTAGGTAGAGGCGCACCAAGCCCAATGATGAGGTTTCTGCAGTAGTAGGAATGATATGGACTTCCTTTATGAAGCGGTCGCATACTACAAATATTGCATCATATCCTTGAGCTTCAGGTAATCCTGTGATAAAGTCCACAAATATATCTTGCCATGGCACTTTAGGTATAGGGTTCAGCATTAATTTCCCAGCAGGCTTTTCTGGAAATTTCTTTCCCCTCATGCACGTGTCACACCCATCCACATACCCAACACATACTTTGAAATTCTGGGCCACCAATAATTTCTCATTACCAATTCCAACATCTTCCACCTTTCTGGATGTCCAGCAGCTGGCATGTTATGATGTAACCATACAATCTCCCTTCGTAAATCTTGATCCTTCGGTACATACACCTTTCCTCTGAACAACACTAACCCTTGTTCTTCAACCCATTCATCTCCTTTAATATTACCTTTCTTCTCTCCACTCAAAGCTTTCACAACTTCCACCACTTCATCATCCATCTCTGAACATTGCCTAATTTTAGACAACATTTCTGTCTCTGAGCTATCCACCAATAAATGCCCTTGACACATAGCGCAAATATGAAAGTATTTAGATTTGAGTAGGGTAATATTTTTATTGTCCTCCTCCACCCCCCTTTTATGATCTGTACGTCTGGATAATGCATCTGCTTTCCTCATCAAGCTTCCCACTTTGTAGACCAAGTGAAAATTAAAGTGCGATAGGAATAATGTCCAACGTGCTTGTCGATGGTTAAGTCTTTTAGCAGACATGAAGTACTGCAGAATCTGATGGTCTGTCCAGATTTCGATCTGATGCATACATCCTTCCAAATAATCTCTCTATGCTTCCAATGCTTGTATGATTCCCAACATCTCTTTATCATGCACATCATAATTCCTCTCCACATTATTCAACCCTTTAGACAAATATGCACAAGGATGCCATTTGTCATCTTCACATAGCATTGATAATACTGCTCCAGTAGCAAAGTCTGATGCATCTGATTCCACTCGTAAGGGATGCATGAAATCTACTGGGACCAATATTGATTCTTCCACAAACTTCCTCTTCAACTCCTCAAATGCTGTCTGCTGTTGTTCTCCCCATCTCCACACTACTCCCTTTCATGTAAGGTTGTGTAATGGTGTGGCAATTTTGGAAAAAATATGAACAAAGTGATGATAAAAATTGGTGAGTCCCAAGAAAGCCTGAACTTCCTTGATATGGGTAGGCATGGGCCAATCAACAATTGCCTGTACCTTGATAGGATCCATCTTGATTCCATCAGGACCAATCTTTAATCCCAAGAACTCAATCTTGCTTGCTCCAAATACACACTTCTCCAGTTTAATGAATAAATCATTCTCTGCCAATCTCTTCAACACCTCTTGTACTATCTCCTCATGATTTTCTTCATTCTCTGTGAATATCAAAATGTCGTCAATGAATATTATCACCATGCCTTTGTCTATCACGTCCTTAAAAATGTCATTCATCATGTTTTGGAAAGTTGGGGGACTATTGGTCATTCCAAAAAACATGACTAGTGGCTCGAAGGATTCTTGATGCGTGGCAAATGCTGCCTTCCACTCATCTCCTTTCTTTATCCATACATTGTTGTACCCCCAGCATAAATCCAATTTTGTAAAGACCTTGGCCTTTCCCACCTTGTCAATGATCTCTGAGATCAATGGCAAAGGGTACGCATTCTTCACTGTCCACTCATTCAAATACCTATAATCTGTACACATCCTCTTCCTCTGATCTTTTTTCAGTAGAAAGAATACTGGTGATGTCTGTGGTGATTTCAAAGGTCATATGTATTTCTTGCACAACTGTTCATTAAGGAATGCATCCACTTCTTCTTGTTCCTTTGGAGATAATGGATAGACTTTTGACTTCTTTGGCACAAATCCTGGCTTCATCTCAATAGCATGATCCCATGGCTTTTGCACTGGCATCTGCTCTGATTTCTTCTTCTAAAAAACTGACAAATATTTATGGTAGGCTTTTGGCACCCACTCCTCCACTGGCTTCTCCACTTTCTCCACATTTTTATCCCATGACTGTCCTCCACAAATTTCTCTAAAGGTTTGCTTCTGTTCTTCTTTACTTGTCATAATTGGAACTTCCCCGTTTGGCATATCCTCATCCTCCACTTCCTCCATCATAACAGAATACTTCCTTGGATGTTCTTTCTCTTTCTTTTCCTTCTTCTCCTTTTTTACTTTTCTCCCATACACATTACATTCTGTAGGACAATGATTCATGTGTACCTTCCCAGTTTTCCAATCAATTTCCGGATTATGTTTTCATAACCATAGACATCCAATTATCAGATTGGTTTTCCCAAGGTCGCACACCTCAAATACGGCTCATTCCTGATGATCCTGATACTTCAATATCATTGTCACCTCCTCCTTAATAGTTCCTCCACGATTGATTGTACTGTCAATATTGTACACCATTATAGATTGTGGCAGTTTATGCATGTGAATACCATTTCCAGTAATTAGGGACCAATTAATAAATAATCCGGTAGCACCACTGTCAAGCAATGCCTCCACATTAATTGTTGCATGCGTGTCCACTATCTTCAATCCTACTGTCAAGCTGATTTCGGGTTCTATCCATGCAGAGTGAATAAAAAATTTAGGGGTCTTCAGAAATAAGGCTGGGCATTTTTCTTTGTCGCATAAATGATGATGGTTGTACTCCTCAATTTCTCTTTTGGGTTCACTCTGGGTTTCCTCAGATACTGATACATTACATTGATTCTGGATCACCAATGGGGAAACCTTCACTGGGACTCTTTCACAAAATTCTTCTGCTTATCTTCCTCCAACTTCACTTCCTCGATTGTCGCTTTCCTAATCTTCCTTTTCTGCCTACAATTTTGAGCCATATGCCCTAATTGCCCACAATTAAAACATTTAACTGGAGCTCATCTCCCTACTCGATCAACATCCATTGCATCCATCGATGCTGCTGACTCCTTTACAATTGGTGTCACTGCCATGGCCAGTGGCTGTGCCCTCGGAGTTTGTACCTGAGGTGTCCTTCCTTTCTCAGACTTTCCTCCTGATGACTTTCCAAATCTGGCATTCCCATACATCAATTTCAATTCTGCCTGTTCCTGTTGATATTGCCAATCAAGACACATTGCCCAATTATACCACTCGTCCAACCTCTCCAGCATAGAAGGTAGTCAATAGATAGACTTGAATAATGAAGGATTTAATCCTGTCTTCAAATATTCTACCAATGCTGCTTCTCCCATATCGGTCTGTAATGCTTCTGCTTTGAACAGCAAAATAAATTCATCTGCAGTCAGAGAACCTTGGCGCATAGTTTTAATTTTGCATTTGCTGTTGCCTTTGGATTAGGGTCTACAAACTGTGCCTCCAATCTCTCCAAAAATTCCCTGAAGCTCACAAACAGTTTATATCTTGTGGCAATTTGATTAATGGCTTCATTTCTCCAGAACTGTGCTTTCCCTCCCTGGATGTATGAGAGAGCAAACATAATTCTAGACTCAGTCATATGAAATTCAGGCTTTCTCCCATGAATATACAACACTATAGAGCTGATGAAGGATTTTGTGTTCTCCATGGTACCATCAAATATTTGCATGGGTGCATATTTAGATAAACATGTTTTTCCACTCTCAGATCTTTCCTCTGCATGCTTACTCTCTTGAGACATCCACTCCACCATCTCCACCATCTCATCATCTTTATCTTCTACTGTTTCTGCATTTGTTTGTACTTGTTTGGGCTGGGATGCTGCTAATACTGACACTAATTGGGACATTTGTGCTGTTAGAGCATCAATTTTGGCTTCAAGAATAGACGTGGGAACAGGATTGTGTCCAGGATTTGAAGTTGCTTGTTCTGTCATGATTATGTAATCTGTGATAAGTCACTTCTTCAGCTGAGTCAAGATTCGGCTGTAGAATTTTTTTTGCAAAATTTCGAGTCATGTGATCCAGCTATTTCAGCTACCAAACATGGCAAAACATGTGATTTTGGCTATTGGGCACAATTAGGCACTTCGGATCAATAACCCTTCCAACAGTGCTTGATCTTGGGGCTATTACTGAATTTGGCTAGTAACTACCTAAAATAGTCATCCAAATTGAGTAATGTAAATCTTAGCTAAACCAGATCCAATCGGTTGTCTGGTTGTGGCTGTTCTAATGATGAGTGCTGCCTCTTGACCACTGACGGTCGCAATATAAGGTGAGGCCTGGCATCGGCTTACGAAAGCAAGGTAAATACATATATACAATTAATTCCAGCTCTTGCCAAAATGATGAGAAAGCAGATGTGGCATGCTGAGACAAATGACGTATGCGCATGTAAGAGAAGGTGCACTGATAGGGTAGTTGAGTTCTTCTGTTAGAGTGACACCCATGGTTCTGCTAGCTGGACTGTGCAGGCTCTCCTACAAGAAGGCGGCAGGCATGCACGTGTGATGGGGGGTTTGATGGTTTTGATGCAAGAGGTTATTTTTAGATGAATGGCTGAAATAGGCATTTCACACCACTATTGTGGATGGAATATCTAAGAGAACTCAACTGAGGTCTCCTAGTATTTATTTTAGGATTATATACTATGTTACATATATTGTAGTATGTTATTATGGATGCATGCACACATGCATGTACATATTGATGAATGTAAATAGAGAATTTCCACACTGACAAATAATGCATATATAGGTGTTTTATAGCATATTTTGGTGAAATAAAATAAAATATAAATAAAATAAAATGAAATAAAATAAAATAAAATAAAATAAAAATAGTGTTATGTAATAGGCATGTTAGGAGACTGTTTCCTAACAGGGGGTTCCAGGATCAGAATCCCAGACCAGGGGTCAGTTAGTTAGTCCAGGCAAAGGTCACAAAAAAAAAATGGACATTCATTTAATATACCTTAAAAAGTCCTCCATAGCCATTGTTTTGTGCTCAGGCTACTCAGAACATGCATTGTGATGTATCCATAGCTAAAATACAATGCCAGAGAGACTGATTTTTAATATAGAGTAGATAAGGTTGAAGTCAAGCAGTTGTCAGTGACAGAGGAAGAATTTAATTATACAGTGGTTAGCAAGAGCAGTAGAGAGAGAAATGATGGTGATGCCAGCATTTGGGTGGGCAGCACCGATGAACATGCATGCGACTCCCAAGTCAACTTGACATCTGATGCCACACTGATCCCCAAAAAGATCACCCCTGTGTTGAGAAACAGCCCCATTACATAATAAAATTTTTATTTTATTTTATTACATCACATTATGCTATCCTATGCTGAAGAATGCTACACTTGATTAGCATGAGAATTTTATTTTGCATGCATCAATATGTATGAGTACATGAGTAGCAACATTGTACAATACATGTAACATAGTATATAAACTGTAAATATACACCTAGGGGACCCCAGTTGTGTTCCTTTAGGTATTCCATCCACAATTGTGGTGCAAAAAGCCTTTCTCAACCTACTCACCCATTGTTAGGAAACAGTCCTATTATCTAATAATATTTTATTTTATTTTATTACATCAAATTGTGCTACCAAATGTCCAAAAATGCTACATTTGTTAGCATGGGAATTTTATATTCACATGCATCAATATGTATGCACATGTACATGCACATTGGTAACAACATAGTACAATACCTGTAACATAGTATATAAACCTTAAATATACACCTAGGGAATGGCAGTTGAGTTCTCTTAGGTATTCTATCCACAATAGTGGTGTGAAAAGCCTTTTTCAGTCAACTCATCTATTAATAACCCCTCACATCAAAACCATCAAAACCCCCATCATGTGCATGCATCCCACCCTCTTCTTGTAGGAGAACCCACATGGTCCAGCTAGCAGATTAGTGGGTGTCGCCCTAACAGAAGAACTCAACTACCTCATCAGTGTGCCTTCTCTTACATGCACATACATCATTGTTTCATTGCACCACAACTGCTTACTCATCCTTTTGGCATGAGCCAGAAGTACTTGTATATACATATTTACCTTTGCTTTTATAAGCTGACACCAGGCCTCGCCTTACATTGCAACTGCCAGTGATCGAGAGGCAGTACTCATCATTAGGACAGCTGCAACCAGACAACCAATCAGATCTGGTTTAATCGAGATTTACTATACTCTATTTGGATGACTATTTTAGTTACATAGTTACAAGCCAAATTCAGTATTATCCCTGAGATCAGGCACTGTCAGAAGGGATATTGATCTGAAGTGTCTCATGCACCCGACAGTTGACAAATAGCTGAATCATGAGTTTTGCTGAGTTTGGTACCCAAATTACTGGATCACATGACTCAAAATTTGTGGAAAAATTCTGAAGCTGAATCTTGACTCAACCGATGAAGTGACTCATCACAGCTTGTGTCATTATGTCAGAACAATCAACTTCGAATCCTGGTCATAATCCTGTTCCCATGCCAGCACTAGAAGCCAAAATTGATGCACTTACAGCACAAATGTCCCAATTAGGGTCAGTATTGGCAGCATCACAGCCCAAACCAGCAGAAATAAAACCAGAGATGGTAGAAGATAAAGATGATGAGATGGTGGAGATGGTGGAGTGGATGTCTCAGGATGATGTGCAGGCAGAGGAGAGATCTGAAAGTGGAAAGGTGTGCTTACCTAAGTATGCACCCCCCACAAATCTTTGACAGTACCATGGAAAATACAAAATCATTCATCAGCTCTATAGTATTGTACATCCATGGGAGGGAGCCAGAGTTTCATACAACTGAGTCTAGGATTATGTTTGTTCTCTCATACATTCAGGAAGGAAAAGCACAGTTCTGGAGAAATGAGGCCATTAATCAAATTGCTGTGGAATATAAACCATTTGCAACTATCAAGAAATTTCTGGAGAGACTGGTGGCACAGTTTGGAGACCCTAATCCAAAGGCGACAGCTAACACTAAATTAAAAACCATGCACCAAGGTTCCCTAATGGCAGATGAATTTATTTTGCAGTTCAAAGCAGAAGCTTCACAGATGGATATGGGAGAAGCAGTGTTGGTAGAAGTTTTGAAAGCAGGATTAAATCCCTTTTTATTCATGTCTATCTACCAACTACCTTCTATGCCAGAGAGGTTGGATGAGTGGTACAATTGGGCAATGCATCTTGATTGACAATATCAGTAGGAACAGGCAGAGTTGAAGTTGATGTATGGAAATGCCAAATTTGGAAAGTCATCAGAAGGGAAGTCCAAAAAAGGAAGGGCACCCAGGTACAAACTCCGAGGGCACAGCCACAGGCCATGGCATAAGGGATGTGTGAAATCTACTGGGGATAATATTGGTTCCTCCATGAACTACCTCTTCAATTTCTCAAATACTGTCTGCTGTTGTTCCCCCCATCTCTACACTACTCCTTTTCATATAAGGTTGTGTAAGGGTGCAGCAATTTTGGAAACATTTTGTACAAAGCAATGATAATAATTTGCAAGTCCTAAGAAGGCTTGCACCTTCTTGATACAGGTGGGCGCAGGCAGGCGATAGTGCAGGAGGTGTTGAGAAGATTAGCAGAAAATGATTTATTCATTAAACTGGAGAAGTGTGTGTTTGGGGCAAGCGAGATCAAGTTCTTGGGATTAAAGATTGGTCCTGATGGAATCAAGATGGATCCTATCAAGGTACAGGCAATTGTTGATTGGCCTGTGCCTACCCATATCAAGGAAGTTCAGGTTTTCTTGGGACTTGCCAATTTTTATCGTCGCTTTGTTCATAATTTTATAGATAACTTGGTTTGAATCCCCAATATGTTATTCAACTCTCGCATAAATGCAGAAGCAAATTGTGATCCATGATCAGAGATAACTGTATCAGGTAATCTATGTAACCGCCATACCTGATTTAGATAGAGGTGCGCCAAGCCCAATGATGAGGTTTCTGCAGTAGTAGGAATGATATGGACTTCTTTTGTGAAGTGGTCGCATACTACAAATATTGCATTGTATCCTTGAGCTTCAGGTAATCCTGTGATAAAGTCCACAGATATATCTTGCCATGGCACTTTAGGTATAGGGTTCAGCATTAATTTACCTGCAGGCTTTTCTGGAAACTTCTTTCCCCTCATGCACATATCACACCCATCCACATACTCCAACACATACTTTGAAATTCTGGGCCACCAATAATTTCTCATTACCAACTCCAATGTCTTCCACCTTCCTGGATGTCCAGCAGCTGGCATGTTATGATGTAACCATACAATCTCCCTTCATAAACTTTGATCCTTTGGTACATATACCTTTCCTCTGAACAACACTAACCCTTGTTCTTCAACCCATTCATCTCCTTTAATATTACCTTTCTTCTCTCTGCTCAAGGCTTTCACAGCTTCCACTACTTCATCATCCATCTCTGAACATTGCCTAATTTTAGACAACATTTCTGTCTCTGAGCTATCCACCAATAAATGCCCTTGATGCATAGCACAAATATGAAAGTATTCAGGTTTGAGTAGGATAATATTTTTATTGTCCTCCTCCACTCCCCTTTATGATCTGTACGTCTGGATAATGCATCTGCTTTCCTCATCAAGCTTCCTGCATTGTGCATGCCATTGAGATGAAGCCAGGATTTGTGCCAAAAAAGTCAAAAGTCTATCCATTATCTCCAAAGGAGCAAGAAGAAGTAGATGCATCCCTAAATAAACAATTGTACAAGGGATACATATGACCTTCAAAATCCCTCCAGACATCACCAATATTCTTTGTACCAAAAAAAGATCAGAGGAAGAGGATGTGTACAGCTTATAGGTATCTAAATGAGTGGACAGTGAAGAACATGTACCCTTTGCTGTTGGTCTCAGAAATAATTGACAAGGTGGGAAAAGCCAAGGTCTTTATAAAATTGGATTTATGATGGGGGTACAATAACATACAAATAATGAAAGGAGATGAGTGGAAAGCCACATTTGCCATGCATTGAGGATCCTTAGAGCCACTTGTCATGTTTTTTGGGATGACCAATAGTCCCCCAACTTTCCAAAATATGATGAACAACATTTTCAAGGACATAATAGACAAAAGTATGGTAATAATATTTATTGACAATATTCTGTTATTCATGGATGAAGAAAACCATGAAGCGATAGTAGAAGAGGTGCTACGATGATTGGCAGAGAATAATCTATTTGTGAAACAGGAGAAATGTGTATTTGGGGCAAATGAGATCGAGTTCTTGGGATTAATGATAGGTCCTGACAGAATCAAAATGGATCCTATCAAGGTACAGGCAATTGTTGATTGCATGGTTTTCTTCATCCTCTGTGAATATCAAAATGTTGTCAATGAATATTATTACCATGCCTTTGTCTATCACATCCTTGAAAATGTCGTTCACCATATTTTGGAAAGTTGGGGGACTATTGGTCATCCCAAAAAACATGACAAGTGGCTTGAAGAATCCTTGATGTGTGGCAAATGCTGCCTTCCACTCATCTCCTTTCATTATTTGTACATTATTGTACCCCCATTATAAATCCAAATTTATAAAGACCTTGGCTTTTTCCACCTTGTCAATTATTTCTAAGACCAATGGCAAAGGGTACATGTTCTTCACTGTCCACTCATTCAGATACCTATAATCTGTACACATCCTCTTCCTCTGATCTTTCTTTGGTACAAAGAATATTGGTGATGTCTGTGGTGATTTTGAAGGTTGTATGTATCCCTTGCGTAACTGTTCATTAAGAAATGCATCCACTTCTTCTTGTTCCTTCAGAGATAATGGATAGACTTTTGACTTCTTCAGCACAAATCCCGGCTTCATCTCAATTGCATGATACCATGGCTTTTACACTGGCATCTGCTCCAATTCCTTCTTCTGAAAAACTAACAAATATTTATGGTAGGCTTTCAGCACCCACTCCTCCATTGGCTTCTCCACTTTCACAGCATTTTTATCCCATGACTGTCCTCCACAAATTTCCCTAAAGGTTTGCTTCTGTTCTTCCTTACTGGTCATAATTGAAACTTCCCCATTTGGCATATCCTCATCCTCCACTTCCTCCACCGTAACAGAATACTTCCTCAAATGTTCTTTCTCTTTCTTTTCCTTCTTCTCCTTTTTTACTTTCCTCCCATACACATTACATTCTTTAGAACAATTAGTCATGTGTACCTTCCCAGTTTTCCAATCAATTTCTGGGTTATGCTTTTGTAACCACGGACATCCAATTATCAGATTGGTTTTCCCAAGGTCGCACACCTCAAATACAACTCATTCCTGATGATTCTGATACTTCAGTATCATTATCACCTCCTCCTTAATAGTTCCTCCACAATTGATCATACCGTCAATATTGTACACCATTATAGGTTGTGGCAGTTTATGCATGCAAATACCATTTCCAGTAATTAAGGATCAATTAATGAATAATCTGGTAGCACCGCTGTCAAGCAATGCCTCCACATTAATTGCTCTATGCATGTCCACTGTCTTCAATCCTACTGTTAAGCTGATTTCGGGTTCTATCCATGCAGAGCGAATAAAGAATTTAGGAGTCTTCAGAAATAAGGCTGGGCATTTTTCTTTGTCGCATAAATGATGATGGTCATACTCCTCAATTTCTCTTTTGGGTTCACTCTGGGTTTCCTCAGATACTAATACATTATATTGATTCTGGGTCACCAATGGGGAAACTGTTATGAATGCTACCAATTGGGGATACTTTATTTTTCTTATCTCACCCTATTGTCTTGACTTACACACTGCTTTCTTATTGTTTCACAGTGCATCCTTACTAATCTAGTTACTTTCCTTCTCACCTTATTGTATGCACACTTACTCACGTCGATTATCCATCCCACATTATTGTATTCAAACCAGCTTCTTCCCATATTATTGTAGTTACAATTAAGGTAGCTCTTATTGTTCTTGTCCATATAAATATGGCAATGTAATGGCTTGGTCAATCAGCTTGACCTAGCTTTTTCAAACGCTCTCACTAGCAATCTAAGTCATCCTCACGAGTTGCTTATGAGCAACTCTGATTTTTGAATAATAAGAGCTTTAGCCTAACAAAAGGTCAAGCTGATATTTTTCTCTTGCCAACTAAACTGGTTTAGGCAGAAACAACCCTCACCGCTAACTGATTCTTATGAGGATCAAAGACATCGACGGATGCCACAATGTTTGAACAAACTCATATCAGAACCAACACAGATGTCTGCAGCCCCGGACCTCCTACCACTACTCTCAGCCCTCTTGACGAGCTCGTCTTCTCCATCTTCCCCGACATGGACGTACCACCAACCTCCCCTCCTCCTCAGACCTCTGTCTTGCAGCCAATTGTCCTTCCATCTGACAAGCCTGCTGCGGTCAGAATCTGCCCACCCTCTGACTTTGACAGCAATTGAACCAAAACCATGCTCTTCCTTCTAGAGTGTGGCACGTACATTGATGCCAACTAAAAAGCATTCAAAAATGACTGGCACAAGATTCTCTTCGTACTGTCCTACATGAATGGGGGAACGGCAGGAGGATGGAAGCAAGTGTTGATGATACTCAACCCGGAAACCCAAACAAAACCTACTAAATGGCTTCGGATGGTATAACACGAGTCAGAGGAAGGGTGCGAGGTGGTACTAAATATCACTGCTGAGACCAATACATTGTGTTTAGTGACGTGAAAGGATAGGAAATGTTGCAAATAGTCTTTATAGGCATACAAAGATGTTCGAAATAGTCCAAAATTGGTTTGAAGAAGTGCGAATATAGTTTGAATAGGTTCGAAGATGTGCAAAGTGGTTCAAATAAGTTTGAAGAAGTTCAAGGTATATCGAAGGACAAGTTTAACGAATGTGATGTGTTTTTTTGAATGGTGATAAGCGATGGGCAATAAAACATGGGGCGAATACGATGGTTTAGAAGAAGTTCATGATATTTCGCAGAACTTAGAGATATGATGTGAACTAAGACTCAAGAGAATGGCTCTTAAGTCAGATGATAAGTGTTAGGGTAACTTGTGCTGTTCCCCATTGCTATATTGTCTATTCTAACTAACTAATACAAGTCTATATACAAAATGAAGAGATAGTACTAAAAAGGAAATAAGAACATGTGTAAAACATGAGGCAAATATATCAAACAATGAGGACTTGTATATCATGAAACAAATGAGAAATAATAAATGATGAAACATATAGTGTTCCCATATAGTAAAAGTACTTCAATGAAACACAAAAATGCACTTATCGCATTCTAACTCTCTTGTAATCTCTCCCTGTGTCTGGTAGTGCTCGATATGTGGTGAGTTGGCTTGTTCCGGATGTGCAACGTGTATCAAAATTGTTTCAAGACAGGTATACGGCGGCCAAAGTTGTTCGAAGTGCTGCAAAGTTGTTCGAAGTGTTGCGAAATAGTTCAAAAGCATTCGAAATGTTTTGAAGTCATGCGAAATAGTTCGAAAATGGTTCGAAGTCGATTTAGTTGCATTTGTAGTGGTTCAGAGCATGTGTCATAATGTGTCGATACGAGTGGGAATACTTCTCCAGACTTTAAAGTGCAAAGTGGATCTATCAGCATATCTGGAGGAAAGGTACTGGCACGAGAAGCCATGGGATACCTTTGCAAACTTTGCAGAAAAGGTTAAGAACACCTTCTCACCTATCGATGATGCAGGAAACATGAGGACACAACTACAAAACCTCTTGCAGGGGGGAAAGGGAGTCAACAAGTATATCACACTATTCAAAGCCCTCACCTACTGAACAAAGATCAGAGAAGACAGCGCTCTCATCAAGTACTTTGTCGAAGGACTCAATAACAAAATTTTGGATAAAGTCTTTGGAATGGAAAACCCCCCAGACACCATCGAAGGATGGTACACCCACTCAGCACAGGTGGAGGGACACCTGAAGAGGGCAAAGATGATAAAGGAAAGAACTTACAGTAGAAACGGAGGAGGGATAAGGACAATGAAGAAAGACCCAAATGTGATGGATGTGGATGCCACCCGACTCTCCTATGCAGAAAGACAAGAACATATAAAGAAAGGGAAGTGCTTTGTCTGCCACAAGACAGGGCACCGAGCATCCGACCACAAAGATGGGAAGGGACCCCCCCCCAAGAAAGAAGAGATGAAGAAACCTGAACTAAAGAGATCGCCACGCAACCATTTTGCAAAGATCCGAGCAATGGTGAATGAACTGGAAGAAGAAGACAAGGAAGCAGTCCTTAACCTGATGGTCGAGGAGAGTTTTTAAAAAGGCAGACCGAAACAATGGCAGACCCTGCCCAAATAATTATTTCTTCTGTACTCGTAGCAGATGTGAGTAGCCAGTCTATGCGCATCCCGATTCACTTGACATCAGAAAACGAAACCATTGAGCTACCTGCCCTGATTGACTCAGGGGCAGGAGGCACCTTCATCGATTACAGAGTGGTTGAAAAACACAGAATTAAGAAGCAACCACTTCCATAGAGAATACTAGCGAGAAACATTGATGGAACACTCAACAAGAATGGGACGATCACCCACTATGCTGACATCAATATAAAGATAGTGGGAGAAGGAGAGAGGATTAGGTTCTTGGTGACAGGGCTGGGAAACAAAAGGATCATTCTGGGATTCCCATGGTTACAAAAGAAAAATCCAAAAATCAACTGGGAGAAAGGTATGCTCTCCCTTAAAAACACTGGCAAACTCCTTCTCGGCAGAATCTGAACCATGATCAAGCAAGCAAAACAAAACACCACTAACAGTGACCAGGGTTCTACTATAGATGACAAGGGGTCGCATGCACCGAGAGTAACGTTGAGCCTGACTCTTGGGAGACTACCTAAAAGGAGTGCTGGGGAGACCCTTGGGGAAACCCACCTTGCCACCACCGAGCACGTGAAGAGTAGGCTTGGGATGGTTCATCTTACAAAAGAACCCTGCACTGAAAACGATTGCGAATCAAACCCAACAATGGGCCCAGACCCCAAAACAAGGATACCGGTACTTAATGCTACAGGTGTCGATGAAGAAGAAAACCCAAAAGACTCAGACCTACTCTTCGCATACATAAGGGGAGAACCTATGATAGGAGTGTTCAAAACTAGTGAAGCTCCTCTTGCCAATGAGCACGACTACCTCCCACCAAGTCATCAAAGAACCAGATGGATATCTCAGTTCACAAAATCCAAATCTACTGGCCTGCTCATACAATCAAACACTGCACACATTTGAGTAAAAACATCTATCTCCCAAAAACTTGCCCATGAAGGCGAAACCAAAGAAGAAAAGTCCCTGGACGAATTACTCCCCGACAATATAAGGAATATTGAAAGGTGTTCGAAAAGGCAGCATTGGAGAGGTTCCCTGAGTCAAAGACATGGGACCATGTGATCGAGTTAAAGCCGGATTTCATCCTGAGGGATTGCAAAATCTACCCTGTCACCCCTGCCGAGCAAAAGAAACTTGATGAATTCATCGATGAGAACCTACGAAAAGGATACATCGTTCCATTCAAATCACCCATGGCATCCCCCTTTTTCTTCATTGCAAAAAAAGACTCTGATGTATTATGCCCCTGCTAAGATTACCGATACCTAAATGACAGAACCATCAAGAATTCCTACCCCCTTCCCCTGATCAGAGATCTGCTCAATAAACTAAAGGAGCTAGATGGTTCACAAAATTAGACATCAGATGGGGTTACCACAATGTCAGAATCAAGAAAGGAGACAAATGGAAGGCCACGTTTAAAACCAACAAGGGCTTATTTGAACCCAAAGTCATGTTCTTTGGACTCTGCAACTCCCCAGCCACATTCCAAGCAATGATGAATGATATTTTCCATGACTTGCTCAATGAAGGATGGGTGGTCATTTACATGGATGACATCCTAATCTTCTCAAGGGATTGAAAAGAGCATGAAGAGAGAACTAAACAAGTCTTGGCAAGATTGGCAGAGCATGACCTTTACCTAAAACCAGAAAAATCCAGGTTCGATGTACAACAGGTAGAATTCCTAGGGCTAGTCCTCAGGCCCAATGAGCTCACCATAGACCCAACTAAACTCAGTGGAATATGGGACTGGCCATCACCAATCAATGTGAAAGGGGTACAATCATTCCTGGGCTTTGGGAACTTCTACTGCAGATTGATTGGGAACTTTGCAGCAATCGCCAAACCATTAAATGATCTCACCAGAAAAGACCAAAAGTTTAACTGGACACGCGAATGCCAAGAAGCCTTTGACACCCTGAAACGCAAATTTGGGGAAGCACCCATACTACTAATGCCTGACATGAACAAACCCTTTGTAGTGGAAAGCGATGCATCGAAGTGGGCTACAGGAGCAGTGCTAAAACAAACAGATAGTAACAGCGACTGGCACCCTTGCAGGTACATCTCTCACTCACTTTCAGCAACTGAAAGAAACTACGAAATTTATGACTGAGAACTCCTAGGAATAATACAGGCATTGGAGACCTGGAGACATTACCTCCAAGGATTGGAGCATTCCACCACCATCCTCTCTGACCACAAAAACCTAATCTATTTCTGAACTGCATGAAAGCTTAACTAATGACAAGCAAGATGGAGCTTATTCCTTTCACAATTTGACCTCTAACTAGTACACATGCCAGGGAAACAAATGGTACTATCCGATGCACTGTCTAGAAAAGAAGACCACATACCTGAGAAAGATGATGACAACAATGATGTCATATTACTAGGAAAAGAATGTTCATATGAGTAATTGACACTAAACTAAAAGAAGTCTTAGCCGAAGGACTTATGGGAGACGACTTACTAAAAGAGATTGTCTGATTGATCAAAACCAGAGGAACTCCCCCAATCAGATCAGTGGTCAATGACTGGAGAATGGATGACAACGGGATGGTGTTCTTTAAAGACTGGTGCTATGTACCGCAGAACGAAGAACTTAGAAGAAAAATCGTAAAGAAATACCACAACAATGTACTCACTGGACACCCAGGATGCTTTCAAACACTGGAACTCATCCGAAGGGATTACTGGTGGCCCAGAATGACAGTCTTCATTAAAAATTATGTCGACAGCTGTGCAACCTGTCAACAGATGAAGGTGAACACACACCCTATGACACCACCCCTTCTACCAATAAAATCTGAGGCCATGCAGCCTTTTGCATCAGTGACAATGGACTTCATCACCGACCTACCACCCAACACGGATTCTGATACAATCATGGTCATGGTCGACCACAGCCTTACTAAGGGAGCAATTTTCATCCCCTGTAATAAACAATCGATGCCTTAGGAGCAGCAGACCTTTATCTCCACAACATATTCAGGAGATTCAGACTACTGGACAAAATCATATCTGACTGAGACCCACATTTTGCTGCAAAGGCATTCCAAGAACTTGAAAGACTACTAGGAATCAAACTGGCCATGAGCATGGCCTACCATCCCCAAACCGATGGAGAAACTGAGTGAGTTAACCAAGAGCTCGAAATCTACCTCAGGATTTTCTGCACAAACAAACCCTCTTAGTGGAAAAATCACCTCACTACCACAGAATTCATGCACAATCAAAAACACCATTCTACTGTAAAATTTGCTCCCTTCTTCCTGATGATGGAGGCATTCCCCAAAGTGATCCCTACCACCTATCAGAAAACCAACCTACCCGCCACTGAACAAAGGCTCGCTAACCTGAGCAATGCCAGATGAGAGGCCCTCGCCACACATGAACTGTCCTGCCAAACCATGATTGCCTGAACAGCCAAACCTTTTTCCCTATTCAAAGTGGGAGAGAGGGTCTGGCTGGACTCCAAAAACCTTAAATTAGGCTACCCTACCTGCAAACTGGCACCTAAATGCGAAGGCCCTTTCACAATCACACAGGCAATCTCTACACATGCCTACAAACTGAAACTACCACCACAGTGGAAGATCCACCCAGTATTCCATGCCACACTGCTTACGCCTTACAAAGAAAATAATATACATGGCCCGAATGACCTCCTGCCACCCCCCAAATTAATTGAAGGAGAACTGGAACACAAGGTAGAAGCAATAATAGCACACAGAAATAAAGGCCGAGGAAGACAATTCCTCATAAAATGGAAAGGCTATCCCACCTCCAAAAACACATGGGAACCAGAAGGACATTTAAGAAACACCAAAGAAATGCTGGATGACTACAAATGCTAGAAAAATATTCCCCAGTCATGAACGCCCTCCACCTCATCACACTAGCTCAACCTGACCCCAATCCTGAACAGACATTTTCCACCATCCTCAACTTTGTCAAGGATGAGCTAGGAAACAACAATGAACAATGCCTACTAAGAAAGACATGCCACCTCCCCATGCTGCGAGACCTCACAGAAAACCTTTTTGACATGTATTAAAGCATCACAGCCCAGGAAAGAATCTTCAGAAGACTGGCCAGTGAGGCCTGAACACTGGAACTCATTGACTTTATCAACTCCTTGACTAAAGAAACTGAACCAAACTCCACAGTAATAGCATCCACACCCAGAGCCATTAGCACTCCCTTTCCAACAATCCTCATCAAATCTGATGACAAACAAGACAATAATTATGACACAGCACCGAGCTCACCACCCCCTAGAACACCTACACCCCAGACACCTCCCCCACCTGCCAACTCTTCTGCACCCCCATGGATGCTTAACTCAGTTTGCTTTACGTGTGCCTAAATAGGACACTTCTCATCATACTGTTTTGAGTTCACATGCCCGCACTGCCACAAGTGGTGACTCAAACATATGCCATTGCTATGCCCCCGAGCACTGCCATGAAACCCATCTTTACCCCCACGACACAGCACCACAAAAATCCTTACCATCAATGTTATCCTACAACACCGCTCTAATCATTCTCATCACAATCTTTAGTGCCAGTCTCAGCGTCATGACTCTATACTGGATCCAGCTCTTTATTTTAACTATGGTCCGAGACCACATACATGACACTTCCCCACAAATGCAACACGCTCACAGCCCAGTGCTCTTTGTGGGGATAGAACTCGACGACATCGAAGCCCTACCTCCTGCTCATTTCAATCATTCAAACACCTCAACCTGTTCCCATGCAACTTGGGCAGCTGACTCGGGGATCTTCATTCCATTCGATCCCATGCAAATGATCAGACTCTGAATCTTTCACGGGCAAAAGAAGATAATGAGGGGGTGATGTTATGAACACTACCAATTGGGGATACTTCATTTTTCTTATCTCATACTATTGTCTTGACTTACACACTGCTTTCTTATTATTTCACAGCATGTCCTTACTAATCTAGTTACTTTCCTTCTCACCTTATTGTATGCGCACTTATGCACATCGATTATCCATCCCACATTATTGTATTCAAACCAACTTCTTCCCACATTATTGTAGTTACAATTAAGGTAGCTCTTATTGTTCTTGTCCATATAAATATGGCAATGTAATGGCTTGGTCAATCAGCTTGACCTAGCTTTTTCAAATGCTCTCACTAGCAATCTAAGTCATCCTCATGAGTCGCTTATGAGCAACTCCAATTCTTGAATAATAAGAGCTTTAGCCTAACAGAAACCTTCACAGGGACTCCTCCACAAAATTCTTCTGCTTATCTTCCTCCAACTTCACTTCCTTGATTGTCGCTTTGTTGCTTCCCTAATCTTCCTTTTCTGCCTACAATTCCTAGCAATATGCTCTAATTGCCCACAATTAAAACATTTAAGTGGGGCTTGTCTCCCTACTTGATCAACATCCATTGCATCTGCCGATGCTGCTGACTCCTTAACGATAGGTGTCACTGCCATGGCCGGTGGCTATGCCCTCGGAGTTTGTACCTGAGGTGTCCTTCCTTTCTCAGACTTTCCTCCTGATGACTTTCCAAATCTGGCATTCCCATACATCAATTTTGAGTCTGCCTGTTTCTGTCGATATTGCCGATCAAGATGCATTGCCCAATTATACTACTCATCCAACCTCTCTGGCATAGAAGGTAGTCGATAGATAGACTTGAATAAAGAGGGATTTAATCCTGCCTTCAAAAATTCTACCAACACAGCTTCTCCCATATCCATCTGTGACACTTCTGCCTTGAACTGCAAAATAAATTTGTCTGCTGTCAGAGAACCTTGGCACATGGTTTTTAATTTTGCATTAGCTGTCACCTTTGGATTAGGGTCTCCAAACTGTGCCTCCAATCTCTCCAAAAATTTTCTGAAGGTTGCAAACAGTTTATATCCTGCAGCAATTTGATTAATGGCTTCGTTTCTCCAGAACTGTGCTTTTCCTCTCTGGATGTATGAGAGAGCAAACATAATCCTAGCATCAGTCATATGAAACTCTGGCTTTCTCCCATGAATATACAATACTATAGAGCTGATGAAGGATTTTGTATTCTCCATGGTACTGTCAAATATTTGCAGGGGCATGTATTTAGGTAAACACATTTTTCCACTCTCAGACCTGTCCTCTGCATGCACATTCTTTTAAGACATCCACTCCACCATCTCCTCCATCTCATCATCTTTATCTTCTACTGTCTCTGCTTTTGTTTCTGCTTGTTTGGGCTGTGATGCTGCTAATACTGACCCTAATTGAGACATTTGTGCTGTAAGCACATCAATTTTGGCTTCTAGAGCTGGCATAGGAACAGGATTGTAACCAGGATTTGAAGTTGATTGTTCTGTCATAATGACATAAGCTGTGATAATTCACTTCTTCGGCTGAGTCAAGATTCAGCTTCAGAATTTTTCCACAAATTTTCAAGTCATGTGATCTAGTAATTTGGGTACCAAACTCGGCAAAACTCGTGATTCAGCTATTTGTCAACTGTTGGGTGCATGAGACACTTCAGATCAATATCCCTTCTGACAGTGCCTGATCTCAGGGATAATACTGAATTTGGCTTGTAACTACCTAAAATAGTCATCCGAATAGAGTAAGATAAATCTCAACTAAACCAGATCTGATCAGTTGTCTGGTTGCAGCTGTCCTAATGATGAGCACTGCCTCTCGATCAGGTGAGGCCTGGTATCGGCTTATGAAAGCAAGGTAAATACATATATACAATTAATTCTGCCTCTTGCCAAAATAATGAGTAAGCAGTTGTGGCTTGCTGAGACAATGACATATGTGCATGTAAGAGAAGGCACACTGATGGAGTAGTTGAGTTCTTCTGTTAGAGTAACACCCACTGTTCTGCTAGCTGGACCATGCGGGCTCTCCTACAAGAAGGCGGCGGGGTGCATGCATGTGATGGGGGGTTTTGATGGTTTTGATGTGGGGGTTATTTTTAGATGAGTTGGCTGAAATAGGCTTTCGCACCACAAATGTGGATGGAATACCTAAGAAAACTCAACTGAGGTCCCCTGGTATATATTTTAAGTTTATATACTATGTTACACATATTGTACTATGTTTCTACCGATGCACATGTACATGCATGTACATATTGATGTGTGTAAATACAAAATTCCCATGCTGACAAATAAAGCATTTATAGGCATTTGGTAGCATATTTTGATGAAATAAAATAAAATAAAATACAAATAAAATATTATTATGTAATAGGCATGTTAGGAGACTGTTTTCTAACAAGTATGAAGTTGTTCGAAAGCATTTGAAGTGTCGCAAAATCATTCGAAGTTGTTCGAAGTCATCCAAAATACTGCGAAATAGTTCGAAAAGGATTTGAAGTCGATTTCGTGGCATTCATAGTGGTTTGGAGCATCTGTCGTAGTGTGTCAATACAACTGGAAAGCTTCTCCAGACCTTATAGCATGCAGTGGACCTATCAACATTTCATTTATTATCATTTCTCATTTGTTTTATAATTTACAAAGTCCTTTATTGCTGTGCACATTGTCTCATATTCTACACATGTTATATTTCCTTTTTAAGTACTATCTTTTCAAAATGTATATAGACTTGTACTAGTCACTTAGAACAAGAGAGAAGAAGTTGCTCTCTCCATTATTGTCTAATTTAAAAGCCATCTTCTTGAGTCCAAGTCTCACATCATATTTTTAAGTTCTGTGAATTATTGCAAACTTCTTCAAACTTTTGTACTAGCTTCTCAACTTATCGTGTATCACCTATCATTACTCGAAAACACTTCCAATTCGCTATATTCACTCCTCGATATTCCTTGAAGCTATTCCTATTCTTTCCAAACCCTTCGAATGTCTTCGATCTTCCTTGAACCTTCTTCAAACTATTTTGAACCTCTTCGAATCTCTTTCGAACATCTTTGTATGCCCCTAAAAACTATTCACAACATCTCTTACTATTTTACACCCATAACTACAACCTTTGGGTGACAGCGGTGATATTTAGTACCAACTCACACCCTTCCTCTAGCCTGTGTTACACTTCTTAGGCTTTTTAACAGGTTTTTGTTTGGTTTCCAGGTCGAGTATTATCAACAGACCACAAGAACCTCAAGTACTTCATGACCACCAAGAAACCTAAAGTTGCCAAGCCTGCTGGTCCCTTTACCTCTCCAGGTTTGATTTCTCCCTACATCATAACCCAGAATGCAGCATGGGGAAGACTGATGCCCTCTCTCATTGTCCAGATCATGGGGATGGATGCAATGACAATCAAGGTATCATGTTATTGCAACCTAATCTGTTCACAGTCTGTGTACTAGAAGGTGTTACCTTGGAGAGTGAGGAGTGCAGTATCCTATGTGACAATCGTCATGTGAACCATAGCAGTTTACACAAGGATGCTGTGGCTCTGGCAGTGAAGGAGCTCAGGAAGGGATCCACAGCTTCGCTTTGTGCATCAGAGTGGGCAGAAAAGGATGACATCCTATACTTCCATGACTACATCTATGTCCCTAATGATCCCCAGCTTCGATGATGACTCATTGCTCAGCACCATGACTCACTCACTGCCAGTCACCCCAGATGTTGGAAGACACTGGAGCTCATATCATAGAATTATTAGTGGCCTCAGATGTCTCGACTCATTGGTCAGTACTGCCATACCTGTGATCTCTGCTTATGCACCAAGACTCCATGGCACAAACCCATGGGCAAGTTCCACCCCCTTCCAGTCCCAGAGAATCGTTGGAATATTGTCGGTGTGGACTTCATGGTGGAACTACCAGAGTCCAATGGGTTTGATGCAGTAATGTGTACAGTTGACTCTGCTGGGAAGCAAGCTCATTTTATCCCCACTCATATGACTATCACTGCACTTGAAGCAGCTCGACTCTATTTGTGCCATGTATAGAAGCTCCATGGACTGCCTGGTGCATTCCTCTGCAACCAAGGACCACAATTCATTGCAGAGTTCACCCAAGAGCTGTACCACCTGCTGGGGATCAAACTTCTCACCTTGACCACATACCACCCACAGACAGACAGACATACAGAACAAGTCAACCAAGAACTGGAGCAGTACATCTGCATCTTTGTCAATGATCAACAGGATGATTGGAAAAATCTCCTCCCCATGGCCGAGTTTAGATACAACAATCATGTCCACTCTTCCATCCAACAAACTCCCTTCTTAATACAGGGCAATACCCACACATGGCTTTGAACCTCGACAAGCATCCTCACAGTTGGAGATGGTGAATGAGTTTACAGAGCAGATGAAGGAACCTTGGAGGAGGCAAAGTCAGCTTTGGCCAAGGCAAAGCACAACATGGCATGCTTCTACAACCAGCACTACCCACCCACACCTACATATAAGGTTGGTGATCATGTCTATCTCAACTCTAATGACATTTCCACCATGCGTCCATCCAAGAAACTTGCCCACCACTTTCTTGAACTATTCCTCTTCACTAGATGCATCGGGTCACATGCCTACCACCTCCAGCTACAACAGTCAATGTCCAGACTCCACCCTGTCTTTTATGTTGTAAAGCTGCTGCCTTCTTCCACAGATCCATTCCCTGGATGCATGACATGACCTCCGCCACCGCCTATAGTCATCAAGGGCAAACCATAGTACGAGGTCAAGTCCATTTTAGACAGCCACTTACATTGAGGTAAACTCAAATACCTGGTACACTGGAAGGGTTATGGGTATGAGGAAAACTCCTGGGTCACAGAGTCTGATGTGAATGCCCCATGACTGGTCAGAGAGTTCCATTGGCAACATTCCTCTGCACCTCAGTGCATCCAAGCATCTGACTTTGGGCAAATATGGTTTTGAATGCATCGAGGTGATGCATCATAGAAGGGTGATGTAAGGGGAAAGGAAGGCACCCCAGGCATCTGGGCAATTTCTGTGTTTGTCCCATATTTTTTTTTTCACCCTATTCTGCCTTTTCTATGATTTCCTATGATTTATTCCTATTTTATTATTATATTTTGGTTTTTTCCATGTTGGTACATGTTGACAATTCTATTCTTAGAGATGGGACCCCTTCTGGACATTTACCCATCAAGGTGACATCATCCCACAGCTTGATCTGCCTATTTCTGCCTTTTTGCTATTTTTAGCTTACTATTTGATTTTCGGCTCTATCACATATACTGGGCATTGACAGATGGTCCTTAAAGTTTTTTCTTTGGATTCCCCTCTGTTAGCTCACTATTATGTTTTGAGGTTGCCCTTATATTTACTGTGGTTTTCTATGATTTTATGATTATTTTTTGGTTTTTTCCATATTGGTACATGTTGACAGTTCTATTCTTAGAGGTGGGGACCCCTTCTGGATGTTTACCCATCGAGGTGATGTTTACCCATCGAGGTGATGTCATTGCATAGCTTGATCCACCTATTTCCACCTTTTTTCTATTTTTAGCCTATTATTTGATTTTCAGGTCTATCACATATACTGGGCATCTGTTCTGAGAGCAAAATCAACATTTTACATTATCTTATCTAATCATATCAGATTGTATTAGTAGATTACATACAGCATGGTTAGGGGCAGGCACTGTGCATCGGCATGGGTGCAGCATGGCAAGGGAGGCTTACTGATCCAACACATGGGGTAAGCATGGCCAATCCTCATGGATGCAGCATGTATAGTAGTATATAAGATGCAATATTATACCAAGAGACTCTAGTTGAGTTCTCTTGAGATTCCACTATAACAAGTGTGAACACTTGAGACTGCAAGACAACCTTTCTATCAAACAATGACTTTTTGTGAGAGCCTGCCTAGCAGTCCACCCAGTATAACTTTGGTTGAAGTAGTGGTTGCAATTGGTGTTGCCTTAACAGCATCGACAGATGGGTCCTTAGAATTTTTTCTCTGGATTCCCCTTTGTTAGATGTGCCTATATCATTTGTACTATGTGATAAAATATTAATGATTCCCATTTGTTAGCTCACTATTAAGTGAGCCTTTGAGGTTAGGACAGGTTTATACATGTCCAGACAGATTGGGGCAGATAAGTTGAACTAAAGTATCAATAACAATGCTCCAAATGTCAGCAATTGGCCTGAGAGCTACTTGGTGTGAATTTTGGCCTTTTTCGAGCTTTTCAGGGTTTTTTTTGGAGCCCTTGTCGAAGGCATGTGCTTAATTTTCCTTATATGGAAGGACCCTGAGCCGAAAAGGGTTTGAAAGACTAGATGCTTTCCAGACAAACTGACCAAAAGTTGTCCAGACAAAAATGCCAAATTGGTATCTAAGAATAATCCGGGGTCCTTACATATATCGGGGGTCCTCATTTTGCGCCGCCACGCCACAAACAAAATTTGATCGCAGTTGCTAATACGTCATCGATCATACACGTAGCGGAAGTTGAAATTTAGTTTTCGCCCTGTGTTGGAAAGTCATCCAATTTTTGATGAGGTCTAACGCTTCACGTGGCCCTAACCATCTGATATTCGGGTCTCCTGAGATATTTAATTTTAATCACGTGAAACTGTGGCAAAGTTTTCAGCTGACCTGAAAAGCTGGTTACTACCGATGTGAGCAGAGATATCTGCTGCTGGCCTGCTACAATGTAGAGAATTAGATTTTGATGACAAATTGAAAAAAAAAAAAAAAAAAAAAAAAAAAGTACACGTGATCGTCACATACCACATATGACAGGAAAGGGACGGCCTCAATGAAAAAACATTAATACCGTCATATAAAAACTCCTATCCCGACACAAGCGCAACGCCCCCCTTGCGTACACTGATAAGAAGTCCTCAGAAGTCCCATGGTAGACTCCCTCCAAATTTTTGGGATTCTGCCTCGGCATGTTGACATTTGAGAGGTACAACCTCCGCGCTATCATCATATCGCTTTCACATCAGGAAGTTTACCCTTTTAGGCAAGCTAAAAACTATGCCGAAATTCTAGGATCAGGACTGAAAATTTTCAGTAAAGATTTCAGGCCACCTGAAATGGGATTATGGGAAGTTTCATGGTTTCAGGAACAATTTTAGGCAACTTACTAAAATTGTAAAATTTAGGCGGTTTTGGCTAAGCCTGAATGGTTCAACCGTACACGCCGGTGTTGTCTACTGCTTTCCAAGTTTCTCAAGGTTTCTTGTTTGATTTTTCCGCCTCTTCGGATCCACTGGTGGCAGAAGAGTCCTTAGCTGATTTTTTAGCCATAGGAACACAGCAGAAGGCCGGTGTTCAGAGTAAGAGCAACAGGTCCGATTCGATCAATAGTGTGCTAGGCGAGTGCATGGACCAAAAGAGATTATGCAACAGTAAAATATTCTGAAGTGATATGTCGTTGACAGTGGGAAGCACATTTGCGATCCGAATTCGCACTGATAGTACTAAGAACCCGGGCCCAATAAGATGCCAGCAGTGACCTAGTTTCACTGATTCAGGATCCAGTGACCTATCGGCTTTCCTACGTGGCATCCCACTCCGCACCTATAAAGGATCAGGATGCCTGCATAATCCCGAAAGTGATAACGATATGTCGCAGACTATTACTGCCCAAGTGAAAGCGTTCTACAGCGACTGTGCTACATCCTCTACTCAACCTAACAAGGTCGCCTATAACGATCGTGTTGCCACTGCATTTGGGTACAGCGCTGCAGAATTGAGAAGCATCCCTGGAGAAGCGAACCTGGGGTTGTCTTGCGGCAATCCTCTGGCGACTGCGAACTTGAAAGAGGTTCGGTGAATATTGTTCTCCATCAAAGTGTCACTCACCCAAGTAAATTATAAGGGCGAAACTCTCGTCGACCTTGGTTCTGGCGGTGGCATGGACGTTTTTAATGCAGCTCGTAAGGTTGGTCCTACGGGCAAAGCTATCGGCGTCGATATGACCGATAACATGCTGGAGCTGGCGCGGAAGAACGCTGTACAGGGAGGCTATACGAACGTCAAGTTTGTGAGATACTGCAATAATTTTTATTAGATCCACTAACAACGGCACAAAAGGTCAAATCCAACATCGCGTCAATGGTGCTCCCAAACGGCATTGCTGACATTGTCTGCTCGAACTGTGTAATCAATCTCGTTCCCGAGCCTGAGAAGCCTGCCGTCTTCCGCGAGATCTTCCGAATTCTCAAACCTGGAGGTCGTCTTGCCATATCTGATATTCTCGCGAAACAGCCTTTGCCAGAAAGCATCCGGAAGGATGCTGCTATGCTAGTTGGATGTATCAGCGGTGCTAGCATGCCCTTTGAGTACAAGAAATGGATGTTGGATGCTGGCTTCAAAGGTCAATCTGTTTCTCATGGTAATTACAATTTATGATACTTACGGATCATCAGATATTATTATTCTTGACACGAAGAAAGATATCAACGTTTACCAGGATCC
Organism: Tricholoma bakamatsutake; assembly: GCA_029959215.1. Taxonomy (NCBI): domain Eukaryota; kingdom Fungi; phylum Basidiomycota; class Agaricomycetes; order Agaricales; family Tricholomataceae; genus Tricholoma; species Tricholoma bakamatsutake. The sequence goes on from CP114861.1 coordinate 10,307,567, forward strand.
TCAGGTCTCGACAGGATCAGGCTGCTGTGGATCGTCTTCGGCAGGCAAGTCGTGCAAGCCTGCAGAGTCCGTCGATCTGAATGCCTTTGTCGGCTCCTTCCAAATCTACGCTGTCAAAGCTTAAACCTCGATGAGTACAGAAGCTGAATATGTAAGTTTATTATGGTCTCGAATCAGCTGAATGTATATATTATTGGATGAAACTGTTGTTCGCTGGATACCTGCTTACGGCAAGCATAAGTTGACGCTTGCTGGAATTTTGCACCCAACAGTCGATGTTTGAGTTCAAATTTCAAATGAAAAGTCGGCAGTGCAGAAGACCGGTGGAATGACAATGTCAACGCCGACTAGCCGCCATCACGTCGATTACAGATATATATAGATTTGTTAAAAGAATAGACGCTCGTCGATAATCATTGAAGATAACGTTCAGGAGTCACGCCGCAGCCAACCTGGATTGGCACGCTGAATAACCGACCGGTCCCAGAATGGCATTTGTATTACTATTAATGACCAACATATCAATGATCTACAGTGATGTTATTTTTGATCGGCATCCATCATGACGGAATGAGCTGTGACGCGTGACGGATAAAATGGTGAATCCGAGCCAACTCATAATAAAAATACGTGTTAAGTCTACGTCAATAGGTAGGTATTGTAGTGTAACCTCAGTATAAAGATTAAATAATGTGAATGTCAACAATAAAATTGAACCAGCGAAGGTGAACATGAAAGTAGGGAAGATGGGAGCAGGAATTTATGAACAATAGAAGAAAGAAAAGAAGGGACAAGTAAGGGATAGGATTTGTCACAACGTCATCCACCCTGCGCATGTGTAAATGGTGAGATCGAGAAGGCTCCACGTAGGCATCGATAGACAATGGTGTCAACGAAGCTTGCACGGACGTTACCCTCAAGCCAAGCGGTGTCTTTCGACTAAGAAGTTTTGATACTCTTCCTCAAGTGTGATGCGGGACTTCGGTCAACTTTTGATTGATCTATTGAATGTCCATTGCACGGCTTTCAACCCACTGTTTGTGCCAAGAAACAATCAGATTCATCCACAGAAGCGATTACCTTCCTTCGCTTTTAAGATTCATCATTATAAGCTTCCTCCCATTGTCATCACTGGAATAATCATGCTTGAATCCAAATCCTCGGCATCCACATCAAGAGACATTTGTAGCGCTCTAGCCGTAGTGTGGGTTCCAAATCTTCTACCCGTCTAAAGGCCCCATTCGGGAACGTGGTTGGGTTAAGGGCTTTAGAAGTGTCACAGCTGGAATTACATACATGAATGACATCCGATGACACGATTGAATACCACCTTCGCTCTTCCGCTGCCCCTCAATACATTGCACTCTTCTTCACGCATCTGTCTCCTATGGAGCATATAACATAGCAGGAATCATGTAGTCCCTGATTAGTGTAAGTCTCAAGATGAAAGAGGCCGTGCAATGAGGCCCATACTACCTCCCTAACCTGCATTTTCCCTGATTTCGTGCAGGAGAGGTTTTAGAGGGGGGTTTCGTGACAGCCCATGGTGGACGCGCGATAAGCTGCAATAGAGCACTTCAAGCTTTGAGGATTCCCACCACCTAGCTCCACTAGTGCTCGTCACCGCCCCACTCAATTGAAGTTATTTGTTGCATGTGACATGCAGCTGCAGATCTTTTAAACCGACGTGTACTTGGTTGCAGGGATTGAACGTGTTTTATGTCTTATGTCCCGTTAACTATGGCACACTGAACCACCACTAGTAAAGAGAGCTATCTTGTGCTACTTGTTGGTAATCACTTCTCAACCATAACAGAAATTCCAATTTTGATGCGGAAGCCTCCTTGTTCAGAGTTGCAACAGGGTTGGGTGCCTGTGTAGTGAGTGAAGCAGCAACACAGTAAAGCTGAGAAGAGGGAGCTGTTTTGTTCAAAGTTTGGAAGAGGGTGTGAAGCGTACATCTACTCAATGCAGGCAGAACACCGAGGATCATGTTTCATAGGCTTGGTAGTTGTATGGTAGCTTGAGAAACCAAAAGTCAACTGGTTCGACACACTCCACTGAGCTGATGTGAGCTGGAGCTACAGCCGAAACGAGCCGAGGTACCAACTTCGACCGAAAATTGCTAAGGTACGACTGAAAAATTAAGTTCGAACGGGTTGCTCTACTGAAACCATAATATTTGACACAAATTTCCCGAAAACCTGTTTGTCCCGATATGTGGACAACACGATGTTTTTGACAGATCCGTGATCTTCGGGATGTAAGCAAAACAAATGATTATTTGATGTGTGCCTTATTAATTGCATACGTAGAAGATAAATCGCTCAAGATTAGGTTAAATTTACGAATTTTCGCCGATAATCGCCCTTTCCATTCTCCTCACCGTCAACATTACTGTCCGCAACCTTGAACATGATCGCCATCTATCTTGAGAGTTTGTGCTAGTAGCAAGAGGGACAGTCTGCCCAAAAAGTTTCCAATGTAATGGGGATTTTTTGGCATGATTTGGCGACGTCGTACCGAACTCAATCATAAACTACAAGGCCTCATGACTGACATGAAATAGGAAGAAAATGAAATATGCATTTCCATGAAGTTCAGTGATACTATAGTGTAATAACCAAAGTGAAAAGACTATTGAAAAGATCAATGCTGCAAGTGTCCCCCAGAAAAGAGATGGTTTTGGAGCTCCTAGAAGTTGTGATTAGCCTTATCATGTCCATGAAACAGACATCGCGAGATACACACCTCGATGCTCAAGAACACGCCCTCACAGGAATCGTTGCTTCCCTCAGGTCTCCACTGACATCGGTAGACCATCTCATAATCACTCGAATTAGCCTGTGCTCCTGCTGCGAGTTTTCCACTCCCTGCATCAGCCTTCATTCTCTCCAACTCTGCCTTCACATCATTCAGCTCCACATTCAACCTCAACGTCTCGTTCCTCCAGGTCTCCAACTCCACTTGCCTTGTCAACTCATCCTCGTTTCTTGATTGTAGCAGCTGCACCGTCAATAACCTCTTCGCCTCCTCCTCCTCCCGCACCTTCGCCTCCAACTCGTCTTCTAACTCCTCCAGTCTCTCACTGAGCACCTCGTTCTTCTCCTCCAAAACAGCGCACTTCTTCCTGAGTTCTGGTGCCTCCCCAGCCCTCTTCCTCAACTCCTCGCCCTTTGTCCGCTTATCCATCTCTATCAGATGTTGCGCCGTCGCTCGCCACATCCGCGCATCGTCCTCGAGCCACTGAACCCGTTGCACAAATGTCGCCCTGACCAGCTCCACGCCCGTCTTTGCCTGTTCCTCCGCCGTCCGCGTACGCTCTTCCAATTCGACATTCTCCTTCCGTACGGATGTCACGAATGCAGAGGCTTGTCCGTATTGGTCCCGAAAGAAGTCACAGTCGTTCTGAGCATTCTGCTTGGCGCGCTTAAGCTCCTCGATCGACGCAAGTAGGCCAGTGCGTTCCGTAGCCCAAGCAGCCTTTTCCTGGGCCAATGCCTGTCGGGCTTCTGTCAGTTCTAGCTCGAGGTCGGATTCTCGTGGGCGAGGTCCACTGCCAGCTGTGACAAGTGCTACACGCAAGGCATTCAACTCGATGGACAATGCTTCTGTCTTCTCTTGTTCCGCCACAAGCATGGAGTCCAGCTTTGCAATCTCGAGCGATTTCGCATTTAGGAGAGCCATGGCCACTCCGAGGTGCTCTGGCGCGTCTTTCATAATGACCTATTGTTTAAACAGGTCAGTGATTGAACAATTCACGCAACAAAGACGTAAAAGTACATCTGGGCTAGGTTCAGGTGTGTGGTGATACGATGAGGCGGTGGCTGGGAGGACGAGATCTGGTTCGGGAAGCTCTTCGTGAACCGCAGGCTGGTTAGAGTCAGCCTTCGATTTAGGCTCTGATGATGCCCTCGAAGAAGCCTTGAGCGCTGTGTCCTCTTGAGGCTGAGATTCCTTGTCCGCCGTAGTCAGATGTGGGACCTGAAAGATTATAACCTGATAAACAAAAGAAAGACCAAAAAGAAATTTAGAAGACGAACCATATGTACCTCTTGTACATCCTCAACCATCTGCTCTGGTTCAGGTACCGGTCTCTGCTCTTGTTCTTGAGTTTGATCTTGCCCTGGTTCCTCGCCACCCTTCTGCACCACCAAGCCCCACCCCGTCTCCACATCAACCTCCTCCAAACCCCTGCCCTGCTGGTCCTGGGCCTCCATCAACAAATCCTGTGTGGACTCCTCCTCTTCCTCCTGTAGTTCAGCTATCTTCTGGTCAACAGTCATAGCGCTGCCTGCTCGTTCCCCATCTTTCGATTTCCCATCCTCGTTTGCTTTCCCAGGGTCCTGTACTTGAACGCTCGGCTGCTCAGACACCACACCACCACTTCCACGATCTCCAAGCGCCCAGGTTTTGAGCGTAGAAGCAAACCACCCATCGGGTCTCCGACCACCGTCAGCTTTATCTTTATCGCTCGCTGACTCCTTCTCCTTCCCGTTCGTTTTGTGTCCCTCTTCCATCGCCTCTTTTCTTTTCGTTGTCCCATTTTCGCCGTTTCTAAGAAAGTCCACCAGACCCTTCTTCTTAGACGCCCGCCTCCCTTCCTCTTTCTCCCTCCTGACTTTCTCCCTCCTGACCTGCTCTGCCATCTCCACACCCCGCTTGCGAATGGTCGCCGCAAAATCTTCATCACCATCACCATCCTCATTCACACCATTCTTATCCTCAGCCCGATCACCTTCAGCAAGGCTCGACACCGGTGGGAGGGACTCTTCATCGCTGTGCTCATCCACCCTCCTGGCCCGCATGCCAGTCCGTTTCCTCTTCAGCTTCCGCGGCGCAGTCGCTTTCTCCGGCGAACTAAACTGCTCAATGGAGCTCATGAGCTCCTCTACCTCGTGCTCCTCCCCATCCCCCTCCACCTCTGCTTCTATATTCGAAATGGAAGATGTCGGCGGGAGGTGAGGCGTGAACTTCGATGGCGAGAGCAAGGGTATAGGGCGAAGGGGTTTATCTACAGTTGTCGTTGATAGAGTTGTCGCCGGAGGGGTAGGTGACGGTTGCAAAATATTAGCATTAGTCGTTACTGTCGGGCTTCTCAAGTCCGCGGTATTGCTATCTTGAGTCATCGTGGCAGCAGGAGCAGGAGAAGGGCTAGATGTCGTCTGCAAAGGCGAAGCCGGCGCATCCATGCCACCATCATCCTGGAAGTCCCTCTCATAATGTACATACAGATGATGTTCGTCCTCCAGCACCAACGGCAACAACAGGGCCTTCCCCTTCCCCTTCCCATTTACACCCTCCAGCTTCGACATACTACCAGGTGTTCGAGGCCTCATCCGCGATACTAGTTTGGGCGTCATCGTGCCGTTCTTCTGCAGCCCAGACCTGCTTCTACTCCCACTCCCACTGGGTTTGCCATTGGCGGCAGCGTCAGCGTCAGCGGTCGAGTTCAAGTCGGGGAGGGTAGCCTCAGGCACAATCGCGCTCGATCTCTTCTTCCTCGACTCTTCCGCCACTGCCACCACGGCCTCGGTCGTGATACCGTTCCTCTGAAGCCCACTTCCACTTCCACTTCTACCAGCCCTGGCAACTTCATCGACACCATTTTCGACCAAGCTTACTTCAGGGATGGTGGAAGAAGGTACAGGCGAGCTTTCAATAGCTAGTTTCAAATGTTGCATCTGTGGCTGCGATTGAGATTGAGATTGGGATTGGGATTGCGTATTATTGTTACTCGACTCCTCCGTCTCCGTCTCAGGCACCACGTCCTTGTGATACGAGTCGTCTCGATCCCGCCCTTGCGCCGAAAACCCCAGTAGGCTCCTTGGGACCAAGGATGAAGGAGAGCGAGTACGGAGAACGGATGGAGTGGGTGGAGAAAGAGGAGGCTGTCGTTGTCGTCGTCGTCTTGAAGACGGGGATGTTGAGCGTTGACGTTGGGGTATAGGAACTGGTGCTGGTGCTGGATCTACAGGAGCGGCACGTGCGGGCGAAGGTGCGGGGGCGGGTGACTGTCTACTAACGCCCTTATCCGCATTCCCATCAAAATCCACAAATTCATCATACATCTTCTGTACCTCCTCTCCAACAGGGTCTCCTAAAGAATCAGAAAACAGCGGATCCAGAATCGGGCGATCAGCCCCCTTCTCCTCCTCCTTTTCCTTCGCTTGTGCATGCGTGATCTTATAAGCGCGAGCCCGTCGCTCAGTCTCCGACACCCACCCATCATATTCTTGTAATTGAGTCCACGCGTTCGGGGAGAGTAACACGGGAGCGGGTACAGGTTTCCTGGGATTTGCGGCTCGACGTGAAGCCGGCTTTTTACGCACAGGGGGTATATCAACGTCCGCCATGCCTTCCGCATTATCATCGATGCGGGTGTCCACTCTCCTATTCTCCCTTTTTTTCGCACCTGTGCTGGTGCTGGCCACAGGGTTCTTCGCTGCCGCTGTTGTAGATTTGGACGTGGACTTCGACGAAGATGTCTCCCTGACTGGCCGCAGCGAGGTATCCACGCTGGGCTCGAGGGCGGCCTGTGTTAGCTGGTTCTTCTTCTTGGCTATTGCTTGTGCTCTGCGCTCTTCAAGCTCCTTAGGGGTAGGCCGAGCGGGTGGAGCCGTGCGAGTTTTCACCGGCGCAGGAACGGGCACTGGTGACGGAGGGACAAGCTTGTCCCGCTCGTCCTCGGAAGAGGAAGAGGAAGGTACGGGTGCTCGCCCCTTTCCTTTATTAAGTTTAGGTATTGGAGGGACGAGCTTGTCCCGCTTGTCCTCGGAAGAGGAAGAGGACAGTACAGGTGCTCGCCCCTTTCCTTTATTGAGTTTAGGTATTGGAGGGACTGGTCGTTTCCTGATTCGTGCGCGACTCGATTCTGCTTTGTTTGTCTCCTCCAGTTCGTCCTCACCACTGTCTTCCTCCTCTACCCCGTCCTCACTACTCTCTTCCTCCTCCTCCTCTTTTAACGGTAACACTTTCCCCTTCCCCCGCTTGCCGATACCAGCTAGCCTGATCTCATCGCTTTTCTGACTGATCACAGCCTCAGGCTCGGGTGCAGTCATAGCCCCCACCTCCAACTTCCTCCTCTTCTTCGGCGGTGTCTGCCAGAGTGTGATGATCTCTGGTAATGAGTCACTGTCATATTCCTCATCTGATGGCGTGCGCGACGACGAAGCTGCCGAGTGGAGTTTACGTTTCCCGTTGGAGGTGAAAGTGGTGGGAGGTGATTTGTATTTGGATGTTGAAGCAAGTTTGGACGGAGAGAGGGGTATGGGTTTTGAATTGGAGGGCCCAGCGCGACGTGTAACGGTGGCACTGGAGCGCGCACGAGACTTGGTGACGGCGGTAGTGGAAGAAGAAGCAGCAGAACCGCCTCGCGAGGTCACTGCTGGTGAATGAGATATTGCTGATTGGCGAGACTTCTTGGAGCTCATGGATACTCGTTTCTTAGCTGCATTCAAGTAAGCGCGTAGTTAATACATAGGATAATGTGAATAGAGAAATCGACATACACTTCTTCTGGTCGGCTCGTTTCTTTTTCAATGCTTGTTTGCGTTTCCACGCGAGAACGAGATCATCAGTGCAGTCGTGCATTGGGACCCAGCTCTGAGGCCATGGCTTATTTGTCTTGGGGTCCAATCCAGCCCAACGAACGCGGTAGAGTCTTTTCTTCTCTGCTGTGATCTCGATGACCTCCCACAATGTTTCGGCGTCATCTTGCTGAGGTATGAATTGGGTCTCTGGCTGGGAAATCACGAGGGTGGAAGTAGAAGCTCCACCGTCGGAATGGTCGTCCATTGGATTGCAAATGGATATGGATCGGGTAGCAAGGTTTGCTTGGAAATTCGTTTAGTTTGAACAATTTGAAGATGCGCGAAATGGTATGATATTACCAGTCAACTGCTGATCTTCACTTACTCAAATATGCTTGAAGAGCACGCCTTGGCGTCCGTTGTTGTAGTCGGCGACGACGACGACCTCGACGTGAACGAGAATGTCCACGATTATGTAATTGGGAACATTGCCTCTATCTTTGTCATTAAGTACTTGGAGTGTGAGAACCCATTATAAGTGTTCTGTTTTGCAGATAGTTAGCACATAATCTAAGTCATAACAAGACTCATAAATGCAGAGATCCTTCTGCAAAATAGGGCACACCGTGAGTCAAAGGTCCATGAATCGGTCGCAATGCGTACTGCGACGTGCAACAATCACGTAATGCGTGACATTTCACGTGATGTGAAGATATCAAACTCTAAATTGCCTGAACTGTACAGGATATCACCTCTCGACACAGACCAAGCAACTTCAAGACAACATGGGAAAAGGTAATCCTGTCTCTTTCCCCCCGCTCCCTTCTTCAGCTCTGATGCGTGTTCAATCAAGTTCACGGCTCTCTCGCCCGTGCTGGTAAAGTTAAGTCGCAGACACCAAAGGTTGAGAAGCAGGAGAAGAAAAAGACGCCAAAGGGCCGTGCAAAGAAGCGGATTTTGTATAACCGTCGGTGAGTTCACTCATTGTTTTTTTTAATTCCTGTACGAGCATATGTACTGACCCCGTTGTGTTTAAATAGATTCGTGAATGTAACACTACTGCCTGGAGGCAAACGGCGGATGTGAGTATTCAACCATTCTGTTTTGTGGCTAGTCCTCCAGCCGGAGATTTGAACTCTCATTTGTGCCCGCCTTTTGAGCTGATGATACACACCGAATACAAGCATAGTTCACACTGAACAAATCGTGTTGATAATCATGCATCTAACGTCTTTCGCTCCTATCTGACCTCTCTTCCTTTCCCTTTCTCACAATATGTCTTTTTCTTTCATCGTTATACTGACAAAACCATTTATAGGAATCCTAACCCCGAGAAATAAAACACCACCTTTTACTGCTCCATGTTTGTTATCCATATGTTAAGCCCACGATATCACATGCAGTTATGATAAAGGAACTTACAGTACAGCAAGGAGGCTGTTGATACAAGGCGAATGCATCATTAATCAGAAAGGGGCAATCGAATCTGTGTGTGTGTGATCAGCGTCTGAGCGCTATGGAGATAGATGGAAGTTATAGAACAGTCAAGGATGCTTGAGCATGGAGTTTTGCTATAAATTTTAATCAAGTTTCCTGCAATTGCTTGTGAGTGTTGTTGACACCCAGCAGTCTCAACTACATAGTTAGTCGTTGGATGAGGATGCCTTTATACCAATGGAAACCGCCAAGTGCAGTGAGCAAAGGTGTTCGCCCATTCCCCGTACGAGTCAGTTATTCTCCGAAGTTCACATTCATATTGCAGTGGTGTTAGTAGGTTTACTACCACACGATTTCCCGACGCCATCAATATTCCAGAGGACAGCATGCCAACGTTCATTACCCAGCCTGTCTAGTACATAGATCATTGCATCTTGCTCTTCGTACCCTTCTTATCCCAGAGACCAACACCTGCACTCCAATGTACCTTCCAAACTCTTACACCGAATAAAACGCTTAACACTACTGCGGCTAGTGCCTGCGCCTGCAAGGAGCCCATCTTCATCCCCTTCATCGACAGTAGCACCCCTGTGCTGTCCAAAGCAGCTGTGATGTCTGAAAACGCCTCGTGCCTTGTAGCCATCCCATGGATGGCTGCCACAAGGGCGCCACCCCAGAAATCAACGGAACCCCAGAGTCCCGTACCAGCCCGGAAGAGTGGGGGCGTGGAGAAGGACCATGACGGGGTCCAAGTGGAGAGCGTGGCTGCGGTCAAACCACCGCCAGATGAGGCTAAGGCGCCTATTATCATGTGTGTAAGGGGAGAGAGAAGAAGGGTAGGGTGTACTTCGGAAACAGAGGTGGACTGAGAAGGGATGGAGAGAAGAGTAGTTGCTCCTATGATAGCTACTGTACGCACGAGGGCATCGAGCGGGAATAGGATGGTGTCAAATAGTTTTGGGCTGAGGAGATCAGGAAACAGATTAAAAACAAGGGTAAGAGCGAGGTGAACGGTGATATAATTGATGTAGGGGTGTATGGAGTGCAACATGGGCTGAGGAAGAGCCAGGAGGTTGCGCGTCAGGAAAGTACCACTCCAGCACTAGCATCCCATATCAGCAAGTGTGCAGGAGCGTGGACTACATACATGCCATGACTAGGTATCCTGCAATATACGTCGCCCACGGGAGCGGTGTAGACGATCGGCGGGCATTAGCTTGGTAAGCTACAGAGACTCTGGCAGCATGAATAGTTGAAGCGAAGGGATATGGAAACCACGTTCGGTGAACAAGTCTGCTCAAGTTTACCAGCGCAGTGGCAAGGATTTGGACGACCATTTCAAAGTGTAGTGTATCAGTTGCAATCGAGTTCGTACCAACGGAGCAACATGAAACTGTCCGTCACCTGATTGAGATTCACAACAGTAAACGACTACTTGTCTATCTACAAGTCCAGATACTTCTTCCAGAGTCAAGCCATGCTCGTAGGAAGAAAGAAAGAAGTTTAAATAATGTAAGTGCCGCAAAAGAATCCACACAAAATGCCAGAGATGCCACTCAGCATATCCAGTCAGCCTGACAACACGGCGTCAGTATACAAAAAATCTCGGAAATATGCGTAACTCACAGCGGGAACCCCAGGGGGACCAATGCTCAGATATGGTTTCTGACCGAGGCAATCGGCCACGCTCACCATCTTGTAGCCAGCCTTCTTCAGCACGCCAAGCGCATACGGCAATGTCGAGTTACTGGAAGCTGTTAGATGCATGCATTCAAGGAAGGTTTTAATAAACATACGCAGTGGTTGCTATTAGAAGTGGGATTAGCAAAGGACAAGGGTGCTTGTGTACTATGGAACATACGATAAACCTCATGATTGAGCGCCAAGATGGTACTCGGCTTTTTTGCGATGACACCATCATAGACAGCATCTGTCTGTGACGTAGAGAAGTTAGAGGAGTCCCCAGAGCTATGAGAAAAGACTAGTCAAGACGTCCTAGATAGAGAAAGAAAACACGACGACGCACTCCATGTCCCAAGTCACGGCACTCTGCCCACGTGAGCCGGCTACCATTAACACGAGGTCGTTGTAGCTGCCATAAGCTACCACGATGATTAGAAAGCGGTCATAAAATTACTGTAAACGTACGAGGACGGAAAAAGGCAGGGACAACTCCTAGAATCCTTTGAATTGCCTCTACAAAGCACATAAGATCAGATATAGTGTGATACATCATTACGCACGGTCAGTGCGTGCCATTTCAGACGTGACTAAGAGGGGTTGGTGAGCAACCAGAGAAATCAGGAAAGGATGATGTGATCGTACTGTTGGCTTGAGTGAGGGTGGCAAGATCCAGATGCGCCCAGGTATGAGAGCACACTTGATGTCCGTTAGAGTAAGCATACCGAAGACGGTTCATATTATCAGCGCTGTAAATGCACTCATCTACAGCTAGTCGTGAGTTATTTGGTCTAGCGACTCGATAGGAGAACACCTACAATTGTTTCCGTCTAGGATGGCAATACCATATCCATTGAGCGATGAGAAAGGCCTGGATTGAAAGAAAGCGTACTGAAGAAGAAAGTACCGACTGCTCCGGCAGCCTTGAGCGTGTCAACGATTGTTTGCCTAAATTACAATGAATGAGCAAATGGTGCAACGTTGGGATAGTAAACCGTGTTCGCACAAGTAAGTGTAAGGGCCATCATCCTGGTAATAAAATGATAGGTAATCATAAATGGTACCTCGTGAATATTACTCACGAAGGTCAACGCAACAGTGCCGGGCACCGTGCAGGAAGTGATGAGCGCAGCCTTCTGGGGCAAGGCTCGCGTGACTGGATCTGAAAATGGGAATGCAAAAGCAAAGGCTGCAATGCCAAGAACAATAGTGGTAGAGAAGAGCATGGCGGAAGATGAGGGAGGATAAACATCAAGCAAGCACGAAAGCTGACGGCATTTATAGTCTGTTATGGAACTGGAAGCATCCCGCTGTCAGACCCGCTATGATATATTTAAGTGTCTTTCCGAGAACGAATGGGGGGCATAGGAGATGATCGCGTTCGCTCGGCGCGGATGGATCTGAAGTTTGTAAATTTTATTGCCTATGAATTTTCTGAATGCCAAGCGCAGACTTTCATCTTCATCCATACTTGGAACAAAAAAAAGGTCACGTAATGGGAATTCTGGATGTCTGTTGAGCCGAAGGCGTTTAGTCGGAAGTTTAGCTGACACCGGATGTGAATTTGCTTCCGCAGTGTTGTTCTGCAGGAGGTTGCCGGCAAACAGAAATAAACACTGCGCATGCCCGCCTTCAGCCCGCCGCTCGACCGCCGCCAAGTTCCTCTCAGCATGATTTCACAAGAAATGCATGATTGATTGTGGCTATATTTTCAATGAGATCAGTGGCTTGTCCTCCGAGACAGTCCTGGAGTACGGAGCTTAACTTGGGGCGCGGAACAAAAGTAGGATTTGGTGAGATCTGGTGCGACCCGCGACGTCGTGTTTTTTTAAGAATCATCACTGCGGTCTTGGTTCTCCTTTATAATATCTTGAATGGCCCAGCACTGGCGTCAAGGACAGACGCCTTTTGACAAGAGTACACTGCCAGTGAGGAATTCGGAAGTTCGGGTCAAAGGAGGGCGATTATTGTACTATGAATCGTGAGTCACCTTGACCGTAACGATTATCGAAGGCGATTACGGGACACACTGACAGACAGATCGATTGATCTTCTGTGTGATGTAAGCAGCACGTCAAGTCCCAAAAACTGTGGACATAATCCGCCCTCTACTAATGGTCAAGTAAAAAAAAAAACGGCATGCCATCGCCATGGATGCCGTACGGTCCAAGTGTCACAAGCCTGCCATGATTCTCCCGGTTCAATCGGACGTGAAAAGCTTCTTCAGTGTGCAGTGGCACCATTCAGCGGCCACTGCCAGCAGTCCTGTTAACTATCTATCTCCACGTCACTTTGCGAGTTTGGGATGACCAGTTTAATTCATGCTCTTGTGTCTAGGCATGGCAGAACGACAAACTCGTTTCAAACCGAGTAGTAGTATACATATCAAGTGTTACAAACAAACAAATGCAAGTCACACCACCGCCGCGGTTCCCTCCTGTATACTGTGTGTAACACGCACCATACCCAACTGCAGACAAGGACAAAGATTTGATCCCTGGAGCTCCACAATGTTCTTAACAAACTCAAGACTGAGTACAGCGACTACTAAAACATGCTACCCGAATCTTCCAGCCTTTCTCGCCCTCTTCCAGCTCGCAACGGTTCAAGTCTTCGCTTCTGTCTACCCTACACAGCCTATTGCAGACACCGTGTACGCGTCGGGCCAGCTCGCGCAGGTCAAGTGAAAGACGACGGGCGGGCCCCTCGGCTTAACGATATGATGGGTCTCATGTCAATCGACTTGTATGTCAGCTCAGAGGGATCAACAAGTAATATGGAAGTGAGTTGTCGGCATTCTACTTTAAAACTTACAGCTTTGGTTGGGCGAGGAGTGGGATAACCAACCACTTTTGTTAATATACTTACTGATCAAACGGACTCGTTGATCCGTAGTATTATGTTGCATCGCTCGCCAAAGACGTAGCTCCCATTGCGCGTTCACATACAGTCATCATACCTCAAAATTTGCCAACCAACGCCTCTCTCTTGTACGTCCTTCATCTCACCCCTGCTCATCCTCACTTACACCTGCGTGCTCAGTAACTTACATTTCAAACTTCCACTGGCATCTTCGCATTCACAACTGTACCCACACCAACACACAAGTCTATATCCACACGCACACAAGCCAGAAACGATCTACTCCGCAGACTTCCAAATTGTAATTCTAACCCCATCAGCCGATTCGGACTCGCTGCTTCATCCACAATCACAATCTACGTCCACGCCAACACCGACCAGCGAATCCACCTCCCCGACAATAGTTCATGCCGACCCGCTATGGGATGACACTGATGAAGATCAACAAAATACGCAGGCGCAAGCCCCACTTCAAAATGGAAACCGAAGACGGGCAAGGACGGGAAAGCCAAAGTTCAGACTCCTGTTCATGCTCTGGCCCGCACTAGTTGGCGTTTCGATGGCTATTTGACTTGGGCCCAGGATCACATATCTTCACCTCTTTTGTCTGTATTGATTTGTATTTCTGTAATCCCTTCTACTGCATGTATCCATAACCTATGCATTCTGTCGTTCCAATTGCATGGTCATCCTTCTTTTTTTTTTCTTCTCCGTTTCTAAGCAGTGTATGCGCGTTGGCCAACAATGGGTAATGGGTTTTCGCCAGTTCATTTGACTACAAGTGCGCCTGCTTAATAATAAATAAGCCTCAGTAGTCTACTTTAGAGAACTCAGAATTACATCATCACAAATCACGTTGATCATACTAAGTACAGTCCAATATTGGTTAGACATACAACATACACATCCTTCACAGCACATCAATACCCAAATACGAGCATACACTCAATGCAGCAGCACCCATCAGGGAAACGACCACCAGTCTCCGAAGGAACGTCTTGGCTTTGAATTGCTTGGCACCCTGCGTGCCTGCTTCGTCTAGTGCAGAGACGTCCTGGGGTGTAAGCTCTAATATATATATAAACATCTGACTCGGAAGCGAAAAATAAGATGGGGTTGACGTACGGAGATCGCCAGCGCGAAGGTATCCCTCTAGTCTGTATTTCTTGGAGCTAGTTCTATATGTAGCAAAACAATGATAAATGCAAAGTATCATGATGAGATTGTCAGCACTTACGTGACGGCTACCGCTCCTTTAGCCTTGACCCATGCGAGAAGTACCTGGTCCGCTGTCGCGTTGAGCCTGGTCGCGATGCTGTTCAGAGGAGCATCGAGAGGTCCTCCAGGCCTCGAGGTAATGGGGCTGTGGGTGATGGAATTATTACCAAGCACTGCGAAGGAATGAAGAGCATATGTATACGTACGTGAGGGCACTGTATGCCTCAATTACGATGTTATGTTTAGCTGCGTATTCGAGAATAGGCACTTGTTGGCTGTAGACATATGGGTGGAGCAGGATCTGCGCAACCATGGGGTCAAAGGCGCTGCTTTGAACATTTCAAAGACGATATCCATGCGTACTTGATTGGCTGCCGGAGGGACTTTGGCGGATGCCAACAGGACCTCGAGGTGTTCGACGGCAAAATTGCTGACCCCGATGCTCCTAAAGAGAATGTAAACATTGGCAAGAGAACGTCATATACAAATATGATCCTTACTTGACCAACCCGTTCGCTTTGATTTTTTCCATCTGCTTCCAGGCAATGGGTATATTGGGGACAAGACGAGGGTTGTGTATAAGGTACAGATCGATGTACGACACTCCAAGCTACAAAGAGAAGTGATGATAGTGAACAATCAGAAGTAGGAGAAATACCTACATTCTTCAAGCTGTTGTTAATCGAGGTTAGGATGTCCAGGCCATCCACACCAGAATATTTAGTGGTTATAAAGATATCGGTGCGTGCAAGGCCGCTCTCACGGATGGCAATTCCAGCTTCGGCCTCATTTCGGTACGCCTGAGCTGTATCTGCAAAAGACGACGAGGACTGCTTAGTATCAGGAGGTATCGGGGAGTTTACCAGGCGACCTACCGACGTGATTGAACCCGACAGAGATAGCTTGGTCAACCTGATCGATTGGTCCTTGGCCATTCCCCATCTTCCACGTTCCAAATCTATATCCAAAACCAAGAACTGATATGTGCCCCGCCTAATCCACATAACATAACGACTACGCACGCGATACTTGGAATTGAGTGCCCTGGAGAAATCGACTATTGGAGCTCTATCTTGGGGGCGAATAATAACATAGGGATTTACCGTCATTGAGCTTGATAATGTCCCAAGGCATGGTTGAACGTCCAACTCGTGTAAAGAATTCGGTGTTAAATCGCACCTTGTCATGATGCCCGTGTGTGTGAACAACCAAGGTCCAAGAATAGAATCTGCGGATGTCAAATTTGAAATGACGGGTGAGTGGCACCGCCGTTTCCGAGACAGGATCCCCGAAAGCCCCTACTACTCAACGTATGGCGAAAAAATCTGGATGACTGCATTCTAAACATACATGGATTTGGGGTTTGGCATGCAGCCACTGGCAAGGGAGTCAGAAAATGGGTCGAAGCCGTCCGAACTAACTAATTGATCGTGGGAACCAATGTCTATATAAGTAAGGCAATATCACATCATTCCTCATTCCGAGTCCGAGTCCCGCATCTCATCGATCTCATATTCACCGCCTCGTGCCTCGCACATCGATTGCATGTTGAATTCAGGCTAGACACATCACTAGATATGAAATTATGTTTCATTCTTCTTCAATGCAACTTGTCCAACTATCTGTCAGTGTGTCCGAGATCTCTTCATCAGTATAGTTGTTGGAATCCCTATTATAGCAGCATCTTGAGTCAGTGTGAAGTACATTGTTCAGACATTCTGTAATATAAGATGAGGAATATGAGCTTCATAAATACATAACTATGCTACATGATCTGAATCCAGGGCCTCCAAGTCTTTACTCTTTATGGATGGCCATCATGTGTCTGCCACATGAGGACCCCAGAAGCTTCTGCAATGCAAAAGTTTGTCTGGAAAAATGCCCCTCAAACATGCAAAGTTTTGGCCTCAAGTCGGCTTCAGGATGTAATGGGTCACATGTGTGACAGGTTAAAAAAAATGAGTTCAAGACTTAGGGAACAGGTATAAGTTATGTACATATGTGTGAGCATAACAACAATAAGCAGTTAACATAGGGCTATCTACTACATGTTTTCTCTCTGGGAATTTTCAATTTTGGTAGTTTGCCTACCTCCTGCCATACCCGACCAGCATGAGTAAAGGTATGCCAGCTCTTGGTTGCCACTTCAGTGAGAGTAAAGTGCCCAAGGGTCATTGGGGTCACACATAACTGTTGGACACAGATGATATACCAAATAGCCAATAGGAGCATGAGGGTAAGGGTAAAGGGAGGCATCCCAAATGTCTGGGCAATTTTCTGTGTTCATCCCAGATTTTATATATATTTTATTTCATTCTATTCCACCTTTCCTATGATTTTCTATGATTTTATTCCTACATTATGATTATTTTTTGGTTTTCTCCATATTGGTGCATGTTAACAGTTATATTCATAGAGACAGGGCCCCTTCTGGATGCTTACCCCTTGGGGTGACATCATTCCACAGCCTTGATCTGCCTACTTCTGCCTTTTTCTATTTTTAGCATATTATTTGATTTTTGGGTCTTTCACATACATATACTGGGTCAGCAGATGGGTCCTTGGAGTTTTCTCTTTGAATTTTCCTCTGTTAGGTGCACCTGAAGTGTCTGTATTATGTACTATAATATTAACTTTGGATTCCCCTCTGTCAGCTCACTATTGAGTGAGGCTTTGAGATTGCCCTGTCAAGACCTGACTCTTCCAATTGGATTCCTAATCTTTTCTGATTCTTTTCTGATAATTTCCACTGGCATTTCCAGCTGCAGTGCTCCTTAGTCAACAGACAAGTCCTCATGTGCTGTAGGCTGTAGTTATCATCTGCTTACTCACTTTATTCCTAATACAGTCTTACCAATTATAGTCATGAACACTTATGTACAAAGATCCATTAGTAAACTTCCACATTTTTCCAGCCTTTGATATTTAAGTGCCCATAGTTTAGCCTTGTACCTCAGTTTGTAAATTAACAAGTCATTAACAAGTCTTGACCAAGCCTGATACTATCTCGACCTAGTCAACCAAATTCTAATCATCTTATCCTCTGAAAAGCTCTCACATTTTTCAACCTGATTCCAACAAACATCATCTTTAACCCATCTTGAAACTCTGCTTATCCTTACCCTCACCCTTCTTTGGCTACCCTCTGGAACCCAAAATTCCTCTGCTAACCTCTGTCTTGAAATAGGACAACAAGGAGAAGGGTGCAACTTCTTACAAGTTGAAGCCAAGTCCTCTCTGGCCCCTTTTACCTGGCATTCTCCAGCCTGGTGAATTTTATCTCAGAACTCCTTCAGATTTCCTGAACCCTCCAACCACTGATGACTGGATCTGACTGGAAGTCGGTGTTTCCTGCCTTGAGTTCCATTCTTGCCTTCAGCTCTGAACACCACTTGACAGGATTGATCTGTACAACCTTCTCTGAATGCATTGTGGAGCTGACTTCAGATGAAGCTGCTCTTTTACCATCAGGTCAATACTTATCTGCCTATTTCCATTTAGAATCATGCTCCTTATGTTATTCACAGTAGGAGATCCACTAATGCTGTGTTCTTCAGTCATGGACAGCAGCTGGGAGCCACCAACATGCAGAACCATAGGGGCAGACACAAGGAGACTAGCTTCTTCAACAGTGTTATCATAGTCCTTGCAAAGAGCAGAGTACCTAGCAGTATGGTGGGTTGCAGAAGCTACCAAAAAGTCCTCACATAGATGACTTGGAGAATCTGATGAGTCTGCATCACTCTTATCCTTGTTGTCTCCCAGTGAAGCAAAGCAACTGGAAGTTTGAGAATTCTGATGCATATTTTCTTGGCTCCAAGGTAACAAGCTTATTCAGCTCCAAATCCATAAGCTGCACCATGGCCAGGAGGTGATCTGGAGGTGTCAATGGTGATGAATCAAAATCAAGACTATATCCTGCTGCAGAGTCCTTCTCCTGTCCTTTCTGGAAGTTCCCAGATAATACAATTCATTGCTTGACCATGACATGCCAAAAAAGCTTGAGAAACTCAGCATATACAAAATTGGAGAGTATCATCTAAGCTAGCTAAAAGAAGTGCTCAACAAACTCTGTCCCAAGCAGCCAAGGACAGAAGGGTTGATCAGGATACCAGCATGCATAAGTAAGCACTAGTGTAAGCATAATATCACACAGACAATTGAATATGTGAAAGCTTGCTGGGGAGATGAAAGATAGGATTGTAGAGTAGAGGTCTGGGAATTTTGATGAAAGCTCCTTGATATGCATCCACCAAATATGAAGGAAGAAACATGCTGTCAAGTGCTGTTCAGAGCTGAAGGCAAGAATGGAACTCAAGGCAGGAAACACCAGACTTCTGGTCAGACCTGGTCATCAATGGCCTGAGGGTTCAGGGAATCTGGAGGAGTTCCAAGACAGAATTTACTAGGCTGGAGAACACCAGGAGAAAGGGGCCAGAGAGGACTTGGTTTCAACTTGTAAAAAGTTGTGCCCTTCTCTTCATCAGGTGTCCTATTTCAAGACAAAGGTTAGTGGAGGAAGTTTAGATTTCTGGAGGGTGTCTGGAGGAGGGTGAGGGTAAGAATAAGCAGAGGTTCAAGACAGATTAAGAAGAAGGTTTGTTAGAATTAGGTTAAAAAGTGTCACAAGGGTTTAGAGAATAAGTTGATTAGAATTGGTTGACTATGGCACAACTAAGTTGACTTTGCTGATACTTTGTTGATTTACAAACTGAGGTACAAAACTAAGCTAAGGGCACTTAAATATTGAAGGCCAGAAGAACAATGGAAAATATGAAAAATTACTAATGGATCTTTGTAAGTGTTCATGACCATAATTGGTAAGACTGTATTAGGAATAGAGTGAGTACTAAGGCACATGAGAACTTGTTTGGTGATTAAGGAGAATGGCAGCCAGAATTGCCAGTGGAAATTATTGGAAAAGAATTGGAAAAGGTCAGGAAATATTGGGAATCTGATCAGAGGAGTTATTGGGCATTCACATGGGACTCTGCGACCCAAGAGTTCTCCTCATACCCATAACCCTTCCAGTGTAGGTATTTGAGTTTGCCTCAGTGCAAGCGGCTGTCCAGGATGGACTCAACCTTGTACTGAGGTTTACTCTCAATCACTATAGGCAGTAGAGGAGGCCATGTCATCTATCCTGGAAATGGATCTGTAGGAGAAGGCAGCAATTTTATGACATGGAAGACAGGATGGAGTCTGGACATTGACTGTGGTAGCTGTAGGCAGTAGGCATGTGACCTGACACATCTAGTGATGAGAAACAGTCCAAGGAAATGGTGGGCGAGTTTCTTGGATGGTCGCATAGTGGAAATGTCACTAGAGTTCAGGTAGACACAATCACCAATGTTATATGTGGGTGTGGGTGAGTTACGCTGGTTGTAGAAGCATGCCATGTCATCCTTCACTTTAGCCAAAGCTGACTTTGCCTCCTCCAAGGTGTCCTTCATCCACTCTGTAAACTCATTCATTGTCTTCAAGTGCAAGAGTGCTTGCCGAGGCTCAAAACCCATGTGTGGGTGTTGTCCTGCATTGAGGATAAAGGGGATTTGTTGAGTAGAGGAGTGGACATAATTATTGTATCCAAACTCAGCCATGGGGAGGAGGTCTTTCCAATTTTCCTGTCACTCATTGATGAAGATACAGGTGTACTGCTCCAGTTCTTGGTTGATGTGCTCCATCCATCTGTCTGTCTGTGGGTGGTAGGCAATTGAGGCAAGGAGTTTGATCCCCAACAGGCAGTACAGCTCGCGGGTGAACTCTGCAATGAACTGTGGCCCTTGATTGCAGAGGAATGTGCCAGGCAAACCATGGAGCTTCCATGCATAGTGGAGATAGAGAAAAGCCACTTTAAGTGCTGTGACAGTCATATGAATGGGAGTGAAATGAGCTTACTTTCTAGCAGAGTCAACTATGCACATTACCACATTAAACCTATTGGACTTTGGTAATTCCACCACAAAGTCCACACTGATGATATCCCAACAATTCTCTGGGACTGGGAGGGGGTGTAACTCACTCATGGGCTTGCATCATGGAGTCTTGGTGCATAAGCAGAGATCATAGATGTGACAGTACTGGCCAATGAGTTGAGATATCTGGGGCCACAAATAATTCTGCGATATAAGCTTTAATGTCTTCCAATGCCTGGGGTGGCCAGCAATGAGTGAGTAGTGGTGCTGAGAGATGAGTCATCATTGAAGTTGGGGATTGTTAGAGATGTAGATGATACAGTCACAGAAGTATAGGATGTCATCCATTTCTGTCCATTCTGCTGCACGAAGCGAAAGAGTGAATCCCTTTCTCAGCTCCTTCACTGTCAGAGCCACAGCATCCTCATGTAAACTGCTATGGTTTGCATGACAAATGTCACATAGGATGCTGCACTCCTCATACTCCAAGATAATGCCCTCTAATTCATGGACTGCAAACAGATCAGGTTGCAACAATACATTGTCATTGCTTCCATCCCCATGGTCTGGACAATGAGAGAGGACATCAGTCTTCTCCATGCTGCGGTCCTGGCAATGATGTAGGAAGAAATCGAACCTGGAGAGGTAGAGGGACCAGCAGGCTTGGTGATGATTAAGCTTCTTGGCAGTCATGAAGTACTTGAGGTTCTTGTGGTCCATCCAGATCTTGACCTTGTGTTGAGCACCCTCCAGTAAATGTTGCCACTCCTCTAATGCCCATTATTGCCAGCATCTCCTTCTTGTGGATCTCATAATTGCATTCCACAGCACTGAGAGTCTTTGAGTAGAAGTCAATGAGGTGCCACTTCTGGTCCTTGGGAGACCATTGAGACAACACTGCACCCATCACAAAGTCTGAACTATCAGCTTCTACATGGAAGGAACACGAATCATCAGCAAAGGTAAGGATGGGAGTGAAAGTGACCATCTCTTTGAGCTTCTCAAATGCCTCCTGCTGTGTATTTTCCCAACTCCATGCCTCCTTGCCAGTGAGGTTGAATAATGGGCATGCATGATGTGAGAAATCTTTAATAAAGTGCTGATAGAAATTGATGAAGCCTAGAGAAGACTGCACTTCTTTCTTGTTTGTGGGCATGGGCCAGGTTGTAATGCCAGCAACCTTGACTGGGTCCATCTCCACCTGGCCATCCGAGATAATCAAGCCCAAGTACTTGATTTATGTCTTCTCAAACTTGCACTTGTCATGACAAAGGTAGAGTTTGTACCACCAAAGTTGCTCCAGCACTGGGCATGTGATTCAATAATGTTCATCAAGGTCTTGAGTGAAGATGAGAATGTTGTTGAGGTAGACACAGACAACACCTTCCAATATGAGATCATGAAAGATGTCATTCATCATGGTCTGAAAGGTGGCAGAACTATTAGTAAGACCAAAGAACATGACAAGCAGTTCAAAAAGACCATGGTTTGCAAAAAACTGCCTTCCACTCATTCCCTTTCTTTATCTGCACATTGTTGTAATCCCAATGGACATTGAGCTTGGTGAAGTAACATGCCCCACAAAATTGGTTAATGAGTTCAGATATGAGGGGTAGTGGATAACAGTTTTTCACTGTGATGTCATTGAGGTATCAGTAGTCTTGAACTGGTCAAAGGGACCCATCCATTTTCTTATCAAAGAAGAAGGGTGAGGCCATGGGTAATTAGAAGGGTGGATATGACCTGAAGCCAAGTGTTCATTGATGAACTTGTTGAGTTGTCACTGTTCTTCAGGACAGAGTGGATAGACCTTGCAAGAAGAGGGCATGGCACCTGGGCATGAGCTCAATTGCATGATCTCATGGCTTATGGTTAGGAAGTGAGTTGAAGGATTCCTTGGAGAAAACATCCTCAAAGTCATGCAGGTGAGGAAGCACAGAGTCAGCAAAAGATTTGTGTGCACTGTTCTTATAGAAGGCTTCTGCAAGGTGCTGGGAGACATTTGAGGTGGCATGCACCTCATGCAAAGGGTTATCACCTTCCTCGATCTCTTCCACTTCCTCTTCATTATTGTCAGAATCAGGTGTGAGATCTGGAATGTCTTCCAAGTCCACATCAGCCATAGGCATTGCACCAGCATGACATTTTTGAGCACACTGTAAGAGTATCTTTCACTCTCAATGTTCTTGTCTGCCTTCAGTGAAGCAAGTATGGCAATGAGAGGGACAATGACTCATTATGACTTCACCTGTCATCCAGTCAACCTCAGGATTGTAATCATGAAGCTACAGGTAGCCCAAAATTGCCTCCTGCTTCCCCAGTTGGGTCACAGCGAAGAGAGCCCATTCACCATGATCTTTGTACTGGAGAACTATGTTGACAACCTCATGAATCACCCCAGCTTCATTTGGGGAATCGTCCACATTGTAGGCAGGTATGGGTTGAGATAGTGAGCGGGTATTGAGTTGTTTTTGTTGAACCAGGTGTGAGTCAATAAAACGGCCTGTGGCACCTGAGTCCAGAAGAGCAGAGACACCAAGTACTTGCCCCATATACATAGTCTGCAGCTCAATCTTCAATTCTAGTGATCATTGGGATGGGGTGGACACCACAATGTACTTGCATGGTAGCTTGCACTCCCAAGATTTCAATCTGGTTAGAGGAGGAGGGGGGAAAGAAGAGGTAGGTACATCTTTAGCCACTTCAGGAGGGTCTGGAGAAGGAATAGTCATAAAATAAGATTTATCCTCTAGTGAATCAACAGACAGAACTTCAAAGTGGTTATGGACAGGCAATGAGGATGTAATGTTCACCTATTGTGGGTGGAAAAATCCTGTCCCTCCACTTCTTCTTTAATCTCCTCTTTCTCTAACCCTTCAACATCTACAAGTGCCAACAGATCTTGGAGGAGTTCATCTCATCCCTTAGGCATAAGTTTACAAATGTCTTGGTGGTGGGGACATTTTTGAGCACATTACACTCCCCCACCTATTCCTAGTCCAATCCAATTGGAGTCCAAGTTGTCTGACTAGGAATCCTAGGAATCTGATCAGACTGAACTCGGACTGCTGAATCACAGTTTTGGCTTGCAATTCACCAATTCATCCAATTTCCAGTTTGAGTCCAGTCTGAGTCGGACAACTTGGAAACTGGGAATTTCCTAGGAGTCTGAGTAGAGCTGGGAAATAACTCAGACAACTCGGACAACTTGGACAGTTTGGAGCATCCTAGGACTCTCCAGGACTAGCTGTTGGGACTATCCATTACTTATGTAATACAAGGAAAAATAAAATGTTAACTGGCAGATTTGAACCTGCACCCTTATGATTAGTCACATTATTAAGAGCCACACATACTACTAAGCTAAACCATCTTATTACTTAGGCCATACTCAAGGCACTATTAGCCACCTATGCAAACAAATAAGGGTTTGGGGCTAGCACTGCCTCTTACCCTCACTACCATGCTGCCACTCCCTACCACGTCATCACAACGACCCACCCTATCACCTCAACAAACTGCCAGCAAGATGCCGCAAACCCAGTCAACAGCAACCGCCACATATAGTGGTGCTACTTACATGGCCCCCAAGTCCCAAGCAAAGCCATGCAGCAGCAGGAAGCATGCCATGTCATCTGTCGATGCCAGCGCTCAACAGGTGAAAAAGAAGAAAACTGCTGATTCTAAACCAGCAGAAGAGGAGAAAAAAGAAAAAAGGGGAGGGGGAAGGCTCCCAGGTAAGTTCTTTCCCCCCCATTTTGTCGCCATGTCACTCACCACTCCCCATATTGCCAGGAAAACTTCAGCTAAGCATGCCCAGGAGGATGGAGCCACTCCATTGCCCCCAAAGCTCACCAGGTGAGTTTTTTCACCTTTTTCTTTATTGTATTGCTAAATACATGTGTTTCCTAGGACCAAACAGGTGCTGGAGGGGAGCAGCATCATGATCACCCCTTCAGAACATGCTTACTTGGCAATGACAAGTTTCATGCCATCCCGACCAACCCTCCCTCCCAGCGGATGCCAATGCTGATAGGTCCACTATGCACTTTAAGGTCTGGAGAAGACTCCCACTCATATCAACACATCATGACATGCACTCCGAAGTACTATAATGCCATGAAATTAACTTCGAACCATTTTCGCATTATTTCGCACTATTTCGGATGACTTTGAGACACTCCAAACACTTTCGAACTATTTCGCAACACTTCGAACAACTTTGCAGCACTTCGAATGACTTCGGCCGCCATATAGTTGTCCACAAACAATTTTGATACACACTGCACATCCGGAACAAGCTATTTAGTCGCATATCGAGCACTACCAGACACGAGGAGGGATTACAAGAGAGTTAGAATGCGATAAGTGTGTTTTTGTGTTTCATTGATATATTAAAGCAATAAAACAAGATCTATTACCATACTGGGACAATGTACATTTTACTTATTATCATTTTTCATTTGTTTTGTGTTTTACAATACCTTTATTGCTGTGTACATTCCCTCATGTTTTACAATTGTTCTTATTTCCTTTTTAGTACTATCTCTTCATTTTGTATATAGACTGGTGTTAGATACTTAGAATAGGGGAGAAATAGAACAATGGGGAACAGCACAAGTTACCCTCACAGTTATCATCAGATGTAAGAGTCGTTCTCTTGAGTCTTAGCTCACATCGTATCTCTAAAAGTTCTGCGAAATATTGCGAACTTCCTCGAAACTATTGGATTCGCTCTCCGTTTTATCACCCATCACCTGTCTCCATTTGACAAACACCTCACATTCATTAAACCCGCCATTCGATATACTTCGAACCTCTTCGAACTTATTCAAACTATTTCACGCATCTTCGAACTTATTCGAACCGCTTTGCACGCCTTCGAACTACTTTCGAACTCTTCCGAACAACTTCGTACACCTATACAGACTTTTATCCACAGCCCTTACCATTTCGCGTTACTAAACATTATGTTTTGGTCTCAGCGGTAATATTTAGTACCACCTCGCACCCTTCCTCTGGCCTGTGTTATACCATCCGAAGCCATTAGTAGGTTTTGTTTGGGTTTCCGGGTTGAGTATCATCATTTTGGAGCCCACCGCGAGGGGTTTCTAAATCATTTCATCGCCTAATCCACCTCGAATCTCTCAGCTTAGGCCAACCCAAGCTCGAAACCTTAGAATCGAGACTCGCCAGGCCTTTGAATCTCTAGAACAATCGGGGGATATTTTAATACCTGTCTCTGACGCCGAATCCACACATCGTCGTCTGTTCCCTTCACCTATTTCCTTGTCTATAACTTCATCTTCCTCTTCTTCTTCATCCTCTACTACATCATTCATTATTCCAGCTACTTCAACACATCTACCATCCTTTGCTCAGGTTCTAACTCCTCGAATCGGTACATCTATGGCCACCCAAGCAACAATGCCAGCTCGAGAACATTCCACAGCACCCAAATTCGACCCCACTCAACCTTGAGAGCTACGTCGATACTTTAACGAGCTCGAAATACTTTTCATCAACTGTAATGTTACGGATCCCGAACTTATGAAGAAGCACGCCTGTCGATATGTCAATATCGATACGTCCGAACTCTGGGAATCAATTTCTGAATACGAAACCGGGACTTCGTTTCACGATTTTCACGTTGCAATTCACAGACTATATCCTGGTTCTGAAGACGATCGAAAATGGTCAATTTCAGACATGGACAAACTCGTTGGCAAACAACTTTGGATGGGTATCTATAACGTGAGCGATTTAGGATTATATTACAGGTCTTTCTACAACATTACGAAGTTCCTACTCTCTAAAGGCCGAATTTCGGAGGCAGAACAAAGTAGAGCATTTGTTTGAGGTTTTCAACCGGGTTTATGGTCACGAATTGCACAACAACTCGAACTTAAATTTCCCGACCACTATCCGGATGACGCCTACCCACTTGACGACATTCACGCAGCAGCAAAATTTGTTTTAGCAGGGTCAATTAGCTCGAATTCGGAATCCTTACAGTCTTTAGAAACATCGGTATCGACTTCGACATCTTTGACACAGATTAAATCGGAAGACTTATCGGCGATCCTCGAAAAATTCGCAACCACACTTGTCACGGCTTTAGCAGGCTCGAAATCCACTAACCCCCCTCAAACTAACAGTGGATTTCGCTCAGACCAGCTCAAAAACTTAGCTTGTGTCTTTTGTGGACTCACAGGTCATTTCATTAGCGACTGCTTGGTTTGCCAAGCCTATATCAATGAAGGAAAGTGTAAAAAGAACAACGAAGGAAAAATTGTGCTTCCAAATGGACGGTTCACCCCTTGAAACATTCCTGGTCGCTTTATCAAAGACAGAATCGATGAATGGACTCAACAACATCCCTCGAACACGACTGCATCGTCGCTCATGTACAACATCGCATTCTCAACGGCTACTTCGACACCGCCTAGGGGCATCTACCATGTCTCTGAACAATCTGCAACACCTGAAGATCGCATCGCAAAACTCGAACAAGAGATATACGCTTTGCGAAGTGGTAGGACTTTTGCTAAAACTAATTCGGGCATACCAACAGTCCCCATCTCTCGACCTTCGGTTTCGTCAAACACTGCGGCAGTCGAACAATCGGCTCCACATGTACCAGCGTCATCCATCTCGTCTACAGCAACAAACCTACCAACCTTGACTTCGGCATCATCTTCGATTTCGGAAACGACTTCGCAGCCTGTTATTCATCCTTACGCCACTACAAAAGAAAATTTGTACCTACCACCACACAAACGAAACTTTGGATCCACTGCGAAAGGTAAAGGCAAAGATGGTCCTTCGCACCATAACCAAGCTCCAATTCAAAAAGATAAAATCATGGAAGATGTTTTCGCTCGTTCGATGAAGACGCCAATTATTACACTAACGCCCGAGGAATTGTTGGCTCTATCGCCCGAAGTTTGTACAAAATGGAAGGAACAGGTCACTCCACGTCGAATTCAGCAGTCCGAAGGGAATAACGCCACGAATCTGCTTAATGATGAGATTTTTGTGATTGATGACCCATTGGAAACTTATATTAACAGTCTTCGACCTGGCGATATTCCATAACCTTTTATCGCAGCGAAGGAATCCCATTCAATTAGGTCGATTATTATGAATGTCAATGGAAGGAATCCAGTGGAAAGTGTGGTAGACCCTGGTTCTTCGATTATCGCAATGTCCGAAGAAGTTTGCCATGAACTTGGCCTTGCTTACGATCCTTCAATCCACATCCCACTCCAATCAGCTAATGGAGGCATTGACGAAAGTTTGGGTTTAGCACGAAATGTGCCTTGCGAAGTGGGGAGTATCACGCTGTTCATGCAAATTCACATAATTCGTGACCCAGCCTACGATATTTTACTCGGTCGACCATTCGATGTACTCACCGAAAGCACCATCAAAAACTACAGGAACGAAGCCCAGACAATTACGATATACGATCCTAATTCGACACGATCGTGCACTATCCCCACAATTCCCCGTTCTAATCACCGTCGAAAGGATTTTCACAACTAGAGGACAAAATTTCGGACATTGACCAGTGCGCTTTCATTATCTTATTCAATCCCTCTAATTTATCTATCAATATCGAATGCACTGTGAATATTCCTGATATGGAGTCCTCGAACTCCTCGAAATCCATTTCTTATTCTTTGATTCTTGCAAATTTATATTTAACAGCCAGTCACCAATACGAAACATATTTATCGACCTTGAAGGCAACGTCTACACCTTCTAAGCCTATTATCGACTCCTCATATCCAACTTTCGTGGCATCGAAAAAGAAATACAAACCTGTTGCACAAAAAATTCGCCCAGTTATTACCAAGCTACCCGACCGATTTCGCATTATTCGAACAATTACTGGCGACCCTCTCGAAAACATGCCAAAATTAAATCCTTATCCACCATCATTTATCCCCACCTCACGATATACACTCGAACGTAAAGCTATTATCGACAAAAATCATCCTGGTGATTTCCTATGGCCAGAGGAACGAAATCTTATGCACGATTTTATTCGAAATTAGGAAACAGCTTTTGCATGGACAGAACAAGAGCGAGGAAGCTTTCGCTCTGACTTTTTTCCTCCTATAGAGTTCCCTGTCATTCCTTACACTCCATGGGTTGAGCGAAACATTCCCATACCTCCAGGTTTGTAC
Source organism: Tricholoma bakamatsutake (assembly GCA_029959215.1). Taxonomy (NCBI): domain Eukaryota; kingdom Fungi; phylum Basidiomycota; class Agaricomycetes; order Agaricales; family Tricholomataceae; genus Tricholoma; species Tricholoma bakamatsutake. The sequence continues at coordinate 10,336,406 of CP114861.1, forward strand.
GAACAGATATGCAAAATGCTGAAAAGGAAGATAGAGGCAGGAGTATACGAACCATCGAACTCTTCGTACTGATCACGATGGTTTTGCATTGCGAAAAAGGATGCCAAATCACTTTGAATTGTCCACAGTCTCAAACTGCTTAACCAAGTAATGATCCAGCACTCAGGAGTCGTACCAATACCCGAACATCTAGCAGAACAATTTGGGGGACGATCATGCAGAGGAATGTTGGATCTCTATGTGGCATTCGACGAAAGGAAAGTCACAGAATCATCTCGTGATCTGACAACGTTTCAGACACCGTTCGGAGCACTTTGCATCGTTACCCTACCCATGGGTTGGACAAATTCTGTCCCTATCTTACACGACGACGTGACATTTATTCTACAGCCCGAAATTCCTCATATCACCATTCCTTACATCGACGACACACTGGTTAAGGGTCCGAAATCAGAATATAGAACGATCAGTGGATCCTACAAAATGATTCCCGACAATCCAGCTATTCGACGCTTTGTCTGGGAGCATTTCGAAAATTTAAATCGGATAGTCCAGCGCATGAAGTATTGCAGAGGAACATTTTCAGGTCCGAAGCTCTATCTTTGCGTCCCCAAAATAATTGTTTTAGGGCATCGATGCAATATCGAAGGTCGTATGGCCGACCCTACTCGAATCGCTGCTGTTAGCAAGTGGGGACCATGTCGAAGCCTTACCGAAGTTAAAGCGTTCCTAGGAACCATTGGAGTTTGTCGTATATTTATCCAAAATTTTGCTCAACGAGCTGCAGCACTAATACAACTCACTCGAAAAGATGTTCCTTTCAAATTCGGACCAGAACAAATAGCAGCCCAACAAGATTTGAAAGCAGCTCTAATCAATTCCCCAGCAATTCGAGCAATCGATTACTCATCTCCAGCCCTGGTTATTCTATCGGTTGACACTTCGAACATTGCTATTGGTTTCTTTCTCGCTCAGTGCAATCCCAAAAACCCTCGAAAACAATATTATAGTCGATTCGGATCGATTACACTTAATGACCGCGAATCCAGATTTTCGCAACCCAAACTTGAACTTTACGGTCTATATCGCGCTCTTGGAGCACTACGATTGTACCTAATAGGAGTTCGAAGGCTTATCGTCGAAGTTGATGCACGATATATTAAAGGCATGCTTTCGAATCCTGATATCGCACCTAGTGCTAGCATCAATCGATGGATAGTATCCATCCTAACCTTTCACTTTACATTAGTCCACGTCATAGGGACACACCATGGTCCTGACGGACTTTCGAGATGGCCCCCACAAGACGAAGATGTTCAGCTCGACAACGAAAATAATTTCGGAGACTGGATCGACCGCCTTCACAGTTTCGTACATCAAATAAATCCTATTACAACCCAACTGTTTACTTCACATCAAAATTCGACCTTCTCCCTCTCTTCGAATCTCAGTAAGGGGGAGGATCTTACCTATAACGATGTCCCATGATCAAATAACACAAAAATGAATGACGAGAGGTTACTTCGCATTCGAAAATGGTTACATGACTTGGTGCGACCCCCTGAACTATCAGATGCAGAATACACTACCTTTATTCAATATTGCACCAGATTTTTTTTAGACTCAGGCAAACTGTGGAGAAAAGACTCCCAAGGAGCTCACAAAATTGTCGCTCCTCCAGAACGTCATCTCGAAATCATTCACGCAGCTCATGATGACATAGGACACAAAATGGTTTTCACTACTAAATCAGTTATTGCCCTTCGATTCTGGTGGCTGAACATGAAATTCGACATTGCATGGTATATTCGAACCTGCCACCTATGCCAAATTCGACAAATGCGAAATGTTCTAATTCTGCCCACAGTCGCCACTCCAGCACCCCTTTTCAGCAAAGCCTATATCGACACAATGCAAATGCCACCTTTGAACGGATTTAAATACATTGTACAAGGTCGATGCTCACTAACGAGCTATCCAGAATGGCGAAAACTTCGACGCGAAAATGCCACGTCTCTGGGCGATTGGATCTTCGAAGACATTATTTGTCGATGGGGCTCACTATACGAAATCGTAACCGACAATGGCGCGGCGTTTATTGCAGCCATGGAATATCTTGCGAAGTGATATCATATTAACCATATTCGAATTAGTGGTTATAATTCGCACACCAACGGACTTGTTGAACGAGCCCATTTTGATGTTCGACAATCATTATTTAAAGCTGTCGATGGAGAACAAGCAAAATGGTCAGCAGGGGCGCACTCAGTGTTTTGGGCAGAGCGAGTCATGGTCCGTAAATGCATGGGTTGTTCTCCCTACTTTGCAGTTACAGGAACACATCCTCTAATACCCCTCGACATCTCCGAAGCAACATACTTACAACCGCCACCCGATTCAATTTTATTGACAACCGATCTTATAGCTCGATGAGCCATAGCGCTACAAAAACGATCTAACGACCTTGAACTGTTATATTCGAAGGTCTACACATCCCGAATCAAAGCTGCGAAACGCTTCGAACTTGCTCACGAACATACTATGTGGGACTACAACTTTGCGAAAGGAGATTTAGTGCTACTTCGAAACACGCAAATCGAGAAGTCCCTTAATCGCAAGATGAAACCTTGATATGTCGGCCCTCTTATCATTATCGAATGAAACTACGGAGGGGCTTATATTCTCTGCGAACTCGATGGGTCAGTACTACATAGACCTATTGCCGCATTTCGTTTGCTACCATATCTCGCTCGAAAATCAATTTCCCTACCACCGAATTTTCTTGATATCGACTCCAAGCGCCTCGAACAACTTCGAACAAGTTCGAACTTTGATGAAGATACCTTTGAAGATTTTCAGGACTTCGAAAATGAATAATTATCCTTTCTTTCCTTTTTGCAATTACTTACAAGAAATCTGATTATTTTTAGTGTATGATACAAGTCGCGATATTGCATCATAGCGTGGTCGTGCAAACTCCAAAGGGTTTTTCGGCTATGATGAACTACTGAGCCTTTTCCTAAAAAGCCAAAGTCTTTGTTCATTAAATTATACTTATCTTTTTCTTTACTTTACTTTCCAAAGACATTTAACGAAAATTTGAAAAACAAACAGATATACAACAAAAAAAAAAAAAAAAAAAAAAACCCCTCTACTCTTCTAGCATCTCCTCCAAAGTTTCTATCTCCCTCCCCAATATCTCCATCTCGACTCTTTTCTGCACCAATTTTGCAGCAATTAAGCCACGACGCACTCCCCATTCACCCTCGAAATCTCGCAACTCGTGCGCCTTCGCCTTGCCCTTCCCCTTTGATGACTTTCCCTTTTCCTTTGATGGCTTCGAAGGCCCCGCTATCGGCTCGACATCCTCGACAGGGCCCACGAGACAAATTCGACGAACTACAAGATTCAAAAACTAGTTAGCAATCACTTCGAAGCAATTTCGAATAACTTTTGTACCTGGTTTTGTGTGCGAATCGCGTTTCGCGCCCCCAAACTTTTTCGCCTCGCCCTTGCGAAGCCCTCGCCTCGACAATCCAGCCCAATAGCACCCCTGTGCCTCCTGGGTACACTTCGTGCACTTCGCAGCCCCATCCTTGATGATACAGCGCGGCTGGGACTTGAACCCAGTGCATCTATCGCACTACAAAACATTTAGTAGCTCGAAAGTCTTTCAAAAATAAGTAAAAAACTCACCAGACCCTCAAAATCGAGGAGCCTACTCAATTCGAGCCGTGCCCACTTTGCACCCCCTTCGTTGCCATCCGCCTCTTCTTTGACCTCCTCGACCTCTACCGCTTTTCGCTTCGCCACCCTTACTACAGGTAGCTCTTCCTCGTCTTTGTCTCCAGCCTCTGCCCTTTTTATAGCCTTCGACTCAGCCTCGAACTCCGCATTCCATCATTGCAATATTTCCTTCGAGATCGTCTTCGCGTGAAATTCGGCCAGAATGACATTGCGACCTTCCTGTAATGCGACTTTTTGGGCCTCGAGCCGCGCTCTTTTCGCCTCCTCCTTCTCCTCTCGAACATGTTTGGCTTCTTCCTCCCTAGTCTTGCATTGGATCTCTTCCACTAAATCCACGAATAATAATTCTCCGCCCCATGAAATCCACTCGCATCGAGCCATCGGTTTGTAAAGTTCGAAAACCTCATCAATGACCCTTTGAACGGCCACATCGCGCTCTTCGCTGAGATCTTCAGCAAGCTCGTCATATTCCACCAACAAAAGACGAAAATAAAGCACTAAGACTCGTACGAACCACAAAACTCACCATCCGCTCACAGAATCCTTTTCCCCACACTTCAAAGTTGACATCTTCTGCGATGCCTCGATCGGGCATCGACTTCGCGTATTTGAGTACTTCGGAGTTGAGGTCAGCCAGGAGAGACATTACGAAAGCTAGTATGCGATGATATAGAGGTGATGGATGGATGAAGAAGAACGAGAAGTATTCCGAACCTTGCTAAGTTTTCAACATGATCACGCATTCCGCACGTGACTTTGATCGGCTGACTGGGACAGTCAGGATTTCAGTAAGGGGGAGGATGATAGGTCCACTACGTGCTTTAAGGTCTGGAGAAGACTCCCACTCATATCAACACATCACGACATGCACTCCAAAGTACTATAACGCCACGAAATTAACTTCGAACCATTTTCGCATTATTTCGCACTATTTCGGACGACTTCGAGACACTCCGAATGCTTTCGAACTATTTCGCAACGCTTTCGAACTATTTCGCAACACTTCAAACAACTTCGCAGCACTTCGAATGACTTTGGCCGCCATATAGTTGTCCACAAACAATTTTGATACACACTGCACATCCGAACTTATTCAAACTATTTCGTGCATCTTCGAACTTATTCAAACCGCTTCGCACACCTTCGAACTACTTTCGAACTCTTCCGAACAACTTCGTATGCCTATACAGACTTTTATCCACAGCCCTTACCATTTCGCGTTACTAAACATTACATTTTGGTCTCAGCGGTGATATTTAGTACCACCTCGCACCCTTCCTCTGGCCTGTGTTATACCATCCGAAGCCATTAGTAGGTTTTGTTTGGGTTTCCGGGTTGAGTATCATCAACGCCATCCAGATACCCTGCCCATGACCCCCAATGATGACTGCAAGGAAATCAGCTACAAAGGAAAGCAAGGCACTGATGGGAGCAGCCCAGGCAACACAGGGAAAAGTGACAATGCCCCAGGTAGCACCAATGACAACGAGGAGGGTGGAAATGACAGCGAGGAGGACAAAAATGACAGCGAGAAGGAGGAGGGTGGAAACGGCAGCAAGGAAGGGGGGAAAGATGAGGATAATAAAGATGAGGAAGAATGGGCCTCAGACTTCAACAATGAACACATCGGCGACAAGGACAAGGGCTGGGACCATGCCACTAGCAACAGAGAGGAGGACCATGATGGCAATAATGAGAAAGAACAACAAGAGGATGACAACAATGATGCCCAGGGTGAATACAACGGTGAAGGCTCAGGGAGAACCAGGGAGGGCTTGGGTAAGGCTAACAACGATGGAATCAGCTCAGGTGCAGTTGACGAGGACAAGAACAAGGATGGAACTGACGAGAAGGACGTGGATGGCACCAACGATGATGGGAACAGCACCAATGATGATGGGAGTGGCACCAATGATGGGAGTGGCACCAACGATGATGGGAACGGCACCAATGATGACAGGAACAGGAATGAGAACACAAACATGAATGGCACCAAGAAAAACAACAAGGACTGCACCAACCACTCGAATGACAATGCAAAGGGTGCCAATGACACCAACCACCACCCCAAGGGCTCAACCAGGGCCAATGACAGTGGAACTTGCTCCAACACCACCAACTACACAGGCTGAAATGTGAATGCCCCCAACAAGACAAACTCTCTTGCTGAGAGTAAGTATTATTTTTCTTGTTGTCTGTGCATAACCATATGATTAAATTCATCAGATATCCCCATGCTTAGTCCACAGGGTAGTCCCATTCCATGCAGTTCCTCCAACGGTATGTTGCGACCTCACTATTTTTTTTTTGCTTTTATTGAATAAATATTATAATCAGGTAGCCCAACTCGGAACCTTCAGGGTGCATCACGCATCATGAGGGGCTTTGCTCATGGCAATGTTTTCAATTTTGCTGACTCAGTTGACATTGCCATCTGGTAACGCACCTGAAATATATCAAAAGAGGAAAGTTTTCTTATATACCTCAACTGGTGATGTGAGTGCTGTGAAACCCAAGTTTTCCCTCAAACATGATGTTATGCCTACACTCAGTCTGATTCTCTCATCCCTCAAGAAATGGTATACTCAAATTTATGGTGCATTTCAATTATATAATATTCTGATCTGTTTCTCATAAAGTTTATTAGACCCAAATGCTTTGGTTTGCATCTATGAGGAAGATATGTGGGATCTGAGGGGGGAGTTTGATGTGGCTCTCAAGAATGATGAAGAAGTTGTATGGGAGTTTAAGAATGATGGCTATCTTCTTCACGTTTCAGTAGTAAGTTCAACATGACTCATATGTATACTTGTTGGTAACCACTCTTTGGCTAGGAGACTGACAATACTTTTGCTCAAGCCATGTCTATGACTGATTCAGGATTGGCATCTCATAGATCTGTGCCTGTTATGGAAACTGCTGGCTCACCTCCCCCTTATTCCAATTGTGCTACCCCTACTGTTACCAGCAATGCTCTGTCTTCTACCACTGATTCTTCCTCAATTACACCTTTCAAAAATTATCTCATGAATATTCTTGGAATACCTGATCATTTATCCAACCATGCTGATCAAAACTTTCATTTCGCTTATCAAAAATACAAGATGTATATACAAGCTTGCCAGACCCTCTCAAAGTGCATTTCAGATGGTACTTGGCCTGGCAAGAAACTGTCTGATACTGATCTCATCGAGATTTTTCTGTCAAAGTCGATGTGGTTCTCCCATTACAAGCCAGCATTTTTGAAGGTCTCAAACTATCCTTTGATGGTGGAGTGGTTGGAGAATGAGGAAGAGAAGCCATCTGACTTAGAGGCATGGGGTGTTGAAAGGGTGGTGTATACATTGACAGATTTATGGAAGTTTGTGGATAATGGGACTTTGGCTAAGGAACCAGTAAAGAAGAACAAGGTGGAGAAGGGCAAGGGAACAAAGAAGGTGAAGGATGTGTGTTTGACCAAGGAGTTTAGAAAGGGAAGTAAGGTTGTTGACAAAGGGAGACCAAAGAAGAAGGATGTTATTTCAAAGAAGAAGAATGTTGTGTCAAAGAAGAAGGTGCAAAAGTAAGCAAGTGGAATATTATTTATTTTATAGATTGGTAAAATTCAACATGATTATCTAGCATGTGGTTCAGTTTGTTTTTCAATATGTTCAAGATGCTCCTGGCCATATTTTCAAGCCTTATCAAGATGCTGGTTATGATTGGACTGCTCTTTGCTTTTAGGAATATGCTGACCACCTTTGCACTTGCAGAACAAAGTCCATTTCCTGATATTTCATTCAAAGTCTTCAGTGACTTTATTCAACAAACCTTGGGGTTTTCAGCTTTACTCTCAACAGTGCTTTTTCTGGTGTTTTCAATCTTGGAAAATTTAGAGGTTCTAAGTTTGCATGCCCACCAACAGTGTCCCAAATATCCAGGAGAAAATACCTCATCTGTCTCTGGCTGGATAAAACATTTTGCATGCACTGTTCAAGACAGACTAGGCAATGACACAAATCAACTATTCAGAAGACAAGATATTAGCAGAGATATGACTGAGGACCAAGTCCTGACAGTCACTGCATCCAAGCTGATAGCACTTGCACAGATCCTCCATTTCTATCCTGTGGACAAGCATGATAATTTTTTGGGAAAACTAAAGCCAGTTTCACAGAAATCAATTCAACCATTCAAGTTATCTGTCCAATTAGTGTGCAGTGCATGACTGTTACTTGCAATCCCCATTCTTTGCTTCAAGCCACTAGAACAAGAGACATTCCCAAAGTCTCCCTAGTCAAAAACTTTACCATCTATAAAAATGTCCCAGTTCTGACTGGAAGATGTCCAGTCTGCCACACACTATATCATGCAGATCATGAATGTGTACCAGTCACAACTGAGGAGGATACTTGGAATCATGTCTATCTCAACTCTGCCAAGTATTTCAAAGTCAGAAGAAACACTTGGGTTAACAGACTATTCTCCAATGCAGCATTAAATGGAATGTATAGCTTCCATGCCTCTACTGCTACTTATACTGAATTCTGGAACAATACCTATTGGGAGACACAAGATGTCTCATGTCAAAAAATCTCCCATTGTAATATCTGGCAGGCCTTTGTTCAGGAATCAATTCGCACAATTAGTGCCACATCAGATTTACACTTGGAAATATGAGATGGACTTGCCATTGATGAAGTTACAAAAGAAGCTTTTGAAATCCTAGGAGAGAATGGCATAATCAGAGCAGCAGATCAGCATGCTTGTTCTGAATGTACCCAGCCATATAAAAGGACTGCAGACAGAATTACTGGTAATAACCCAGCTGCATTGGTCAACAATGATGAAAATCGAGTTGTGCCTCCACTAGTTGGAGAAGGTGCTAATTTGGCTGCCAGAGATGCAATTGTGGCCAGAGAGAATGCTCATAATCAAGGGTTGGCACAAGCAGATCAGCATATAGATATTGACTGTCCACCAGTTTCAATGGTGGTTTTGGATGGCCTGGGTGTGGGACCTCTTGTATGTTTATTTAATATTTTCTTGTGAATATTTAGTTGACATAAAATATCTAGCACTGTGCCTATGATAGCTGCACATTGGATGTTTCAAATGCTCAGGGTGGAGTTTTTTTTTCTTTTCACAATGATCTATATGGTGCAAAATGCCACATTCATGATTGTGATACTCAAAAAATTGCTGGCACTGAGGCATGTGAAGAACATCAGGCACAGTAGTGAAAACATGGGCAGGAGCACAGCTGCCAAGCACTAGCTGGAGTACAAAGAATACGCCAACAATCAGGAGACCGTATGCCATGGCAACAAACTCTGGCAACAAATAATCAGCCTCATGATGAACCTACTGAAGAAATATGCAGAAGTTACTATTTTTCTCTATCCTGGTTCTACTGTATTGAAACAATCTGTGCACCTTGCAGAGTTGTTATTGCATGGGCACAGTTTGAAAAAGCTGAATCTCCCACCAATATTTTGCGTTTCTTGGAATCAGTCTATCCCACAGAGATATCAAGACCTAATTATGTCTGTATTGACAAGGCCTGTGCTGTTCTTCGCACCTGTATCACCAATGGAAGCTGGGAAACTTGGAAAAACACAACTCATTTTATAGTGGACTCTTACCACTATATCAACCATTGCACCACTGATTACTTGTGCTGAAAATGGTGCAATCCTGCACCATTGAATGGATCAGCACCCAATTTGGTCGCTGTTGCACAAGACAAGAAGGGTCAGCCTTATCTCAAATATGCATTCAATACACAAGCCTGTGAGCAGCTAAATGCCTGGCTTGGGGGATTTGAATCTATCATCAAGCAAATGACAACTGGAAACTTCAACTGGTATTTACATACCATGTTGTTTTATCACACAACATATGTTCTAAAAAAACAGGCAAGAAATGCAGAAAGAACAGGCAAAAGTGATAGTAATAGTGATGATAGTGATGATAGTGATAGTGACAGTGACAATGATAATTGATGTATGTTACAAAAACTATATACTATTAGCCCAAGACATATACCAAGTTAAACTAAATATTATCAGAATATACTTGAAATATACTTGAAATATACCCAGACTTTCATTGGAATCTACAAGGAATTTATTCAGAATCTACTAGAAATTTACTCGGAATCTACTAGGAATTTACTTGGAATTTACTCGGAATTTACTTGGAATTTACTAGAAATTTACTTGGAATTTACTCGGAATTTACTCAGAATTTTCCAAGCTCTCTCAAAATTCTGAAATTCCACCTTGAAGTAGGAGTCCGATAACAGTCCGATCAGACTCCTAAGACTTTCCTTGTTGTCTGATTGGACTGTTATCGGACTGTTGGACAGTCCTAGTAGTTCAGTTGGAATCAACTCAGACAACTCGGAGTCCAGTCGGAGTCTAGTTGGAATAGGTGGGGGAGTGCAAAGTTCAGACATTTTTGAGCCATGTGTCCAGTCTCCTCACAGCAGTAGCAGAGATCTAGCCTGCAAGCTCACCTATGGGCTGCATTGATATCCATTGGAGCTGGGGTATTGGAGTTCAGTGCTGAGGGATGGCACATAAGAATGGGGTTAGGATGAAGGGGTGCTCGATTCAAGGTGTGGGGAGCATGGGTGGTGGTAGGAGTGCAGAATGCTGCAGTGAATGCCACATTTGTGAGTCAGTTCTTGTCACAGAGTATCACATATACTGGGCATCAACAGATGGGTCCTTAGAGTTTTCTCTTTGGATTCCCCTCTGTTAGGTGCACCTGAAGTGTTTGTATTATATAGTATAATGTTAACTTTGGATTCCCCTCTGTTAGCTCATTATTAAGTGAGGCTTTGAGGTTTGCCCTTACAAGATGTGCCTGTTGGAGCAGACTACATATGCTGCACAGAGGAAGAGATGACACGTTCCTTATAACCTACCTGGGGTTTAGTTAGTCTTAGAGCTAGGGTTTAGCAGAGGTAAGAACACTGTATATCTTCTATAGTACAGGTTCTCCTTATATACATAATAGTAAGGATGTCACATGACTCAGGAATGTGTTTACCACATGTATGCACAGTAAGCACAGTAACATGTGTGTGCTGCATGCATGGCCTCATGTATGCAGCATGTATCAGGATTTAATTTCAACACCCCCCCTCAAACTGTACAGCACTTTAAGCAGCTAAGTTTGAATCTTGAAAGTAATTCCAAGAGAGTCTCTAAATTTCCTGAATAAGACAGTGCCCAGGTTCTTTGTGAACATGTCAGCTGGATTATCATTTCCAGGAATGAAAATGACTGTGACTTTGTCATTTTCTATGCATTCGCAGGTATAGTGGTAGCGAATGTCTATATGTTTGGTCCTTCTTTCCTGAACTGGATTTGATCCGATAAAGATGGATCCCTGATTATCAGCGCAGATTGGTACACACTTCAGTACATATCCAAGTTCCTGGAATAAGGACTCTATCCACACTATCTGTTAACAAGTGTTGGAGAGAGCCATATATTTGGCTTCTGTGGATGACAGTGCTACAGTTTTTTGTAAATGGGACTGCCAGCACACAATGCCACTCGCTAGAGTAGCAAAGTAACCCGTTGTAGATCGGTGTTTGACAGTGTCAGCTGCCCAATCAGAATCTGTGAAGGCCTGTAGCCCCTCGGACTTCTCACCATCGTAGACAATGTTATATTTCTGGGTTCCCACCAGATAGCGCATGATGTACATCGCTTTGTCTAGATGTTCTTGACTAGGATTAGCCGAGAATTGCGACATCTTGATTACTGCATAAGCAATATCAGGTCGTGTTCCAAGCATCAGATACAATAAAGATCCGATCACAGACTGATATTTTGATCTAAGCATTGCGTTGGGCATTGCTGTGTTTTCCGATGGTCTGTAACCAGTCGGGAGTGGAGTGGGGGTCGCTTTGGCATTTGTCATCTCGAATCTCTCAAGCACTTTGGCGAGATATTCAGTTTGATCGAGTTTGACTTTGCTTGCAGTCTGAGTGACGCGCATGCCTAAGAATTCCGTGACTTTTTCAGTACTATGGCACTCCCAATGCTTTAGACAAGCATTTTTCTTTTCATCCACAAGTTTTTCCCCATGAACAAGCCATCATCAACATAGACGAGTGCAATAACAATGCTGCCTGTCTTAGGATCCTTGTGTATGAAAATGCCAGCATCGGAGCTGGCATGCACGAACCCAATGGTGTGCATAAATGCCCCTAGCTCTTTCCACCATGCAAGTGAGGCTTGTTTAAGGCCATACAATGCTTGGCATAAGCGCAATACTTTGCGCTCTTTTCCCTCGGGTCTGAAACCCTCAGGTTGATCCATATAGATCTCCTCATCTAGTTTGCCATATAAAAATGCTGTTTTTACATCTAGGCCAGTCATATACATGCCCTCTAGAGATGCAAGTGCAAACATGAGGCATACGGTCTCGTAGTGGACTACCAGTGAGAAAATCTCATCAAAGTCAATGCCTTCGACTTGTGAAAAGCCTTTGGCCACGAGTCTGGCTCATTTTCTTCCATCCAATTTTATGGAGAAAACCCATCTATTTTTAATCGTTTTTCGATCATGTGGAAGATCGATGATGTCATAGACTTGTCGCTTATGAAGAGCCTCTAATTCTTCATGACAAGCTTGTTTCCACTCACGTTGCTGCTGCCGAGGTAGGCACGCAATATCACGAAATTGGTTTGGAACTTGGCTTATTTCGCTCAATGGTTTGACTGCTTTTGACAACAGCCAGCGAATAAGCTTATCTCCTCCTTCCTTGGTTATCTTTTTAATATAACCTGCTTTGTCCAGTTCCCCCATTGGGTGATCATGTTCTTGATCATTGGAATCGGGCACACTCTCGTGGGGTGCCGAACTCGGTCCAGCAACCGGTTCTTTCTGTTGAGTTTGTGGTCATGTTCGGTTATGATCCGAATCTTGACCCACAGATCTCTTCCAATATCGATCACGTGCAATGTCTCTCTCTATGTCAGAGGGGAGTCGCTTCTCTCCATAGGTATTGCCAGGATGGTTTGGGATGTTCCTCTGCCTGCCTGATCGACAGGGCAATTGCTGCCATTCCTGTTGATCATCATGTCTTGGACGAAAGTCCTCAGTGGTTACTGGAGGTGGTGGAGGAGGAGCATCTGTCACATCGTCATGTGCCTTTTGCTCACTTGGTACATCATCATCATCATTTTCTGATGATGGAGGAAGGGGCAAATCTTGTGGTGGTATAGAATCATCGCCATCCATTCCAGATGAGTGGTCATCATCTTCTGGTTCTGGAGGTGGAAAATCACCAAGGTCCATATTGGCAGGAGTTTTAGCTCCGGGACAGCATGGGAACAACATTTCATCAAATAGTGCCATAGCACCAATGAATATTGTGCCACTAGGTCGCATGAAATGGTATGCTTTAATGCCATCTTCTAATCCAAGGTACATCATCAACTCCAATTGAGGAGCCAATGTGTTTGGACGCTTCTCCTTGGGTAGGTAGAGGTAAGCACCACAACCAAAAACCTTCAGATTGTTTAGATCTGGGCGGACCTTTGTCAGGTCCTCAACCGGTGTCAGCCATTTCAGGCGCCTTATTGGGGTTCAGTTGTATAGGTGTGTTGCATGTTCAATGCAAAATTCCCACCATGATTGTGGTAGACATGTGGTAAATCGCAGGGTTTGCAACTTTTCCATTATTGTCCTTATGGCACGCTCTGCGTGTCCATTCTGTTGGTGAACGTAGGGTGCAGACATCTCTATTTTGATGCCAAAGTCCTTGAGCACATTTTGTAGCTCACGATCTTTGAACTCCCCCCCTGGATCAACATGCCAGTGCTTGATTGTAGCGCCATACTGTGTCAAAGCCACTGCCCGAAATTGTCTGATAGCCGCAGCAGCATCAGATTTCTTTTTAAGGCATTGGACCCAGATATGTGACGTCTTGTCATCCAGAAATACAATAAAGTATTTATGTTTATGGTACGATAGTACTGGGAGTTCCTTCAGATCGGAATGTATTAATTCAAAGGGTCTTTCTGCACGTGAATCTGATTCGGGAAAAGATTTTGAGGTCATTTTCCCTTTGAGTCCGAGCCCAATAAATAGTGTGATGTTTCATAAGAGGGACGCAATCCATAATTGGGTTTCCTTGCTTGAAAAATGAAATGTGTGCAGAGGAACCATGCACATCACTTCCGTATTGTAAGAAGACACCCATTGACAGTAATCGAGCATTACAGTCGGATATGTAGTAGACAGGGTATAATCACGTTTCACATGTCTCTGACTTCCTGTGACATACTACCTGATGTCTAATGAAGACTGCTCCTTTCCCTACTATATGAGTAGTACCCGTGGCTGTTTGAACCAGGGTAGAGTCCTTTCTCGGTAAAGGTTCGTAAGAAGCAAAATCTTTCATTTCACCAGTGAAGTGTTTTGATGCGCCTGAATCCATGATCCAGTTGGCACCTTTCCTACAATTTTCATTTGCACACATAACACATATATTAAGATGTAAATTGTTCCATGATACATTTAGTAGCAGTAAAATTTCACATGAAAAGTTCGCTGTGATCAATGGAATGTTAATTCTTGTGCTTGTGGCAGGGAAAAGGACTGACCTTTCATCATATGTACCTGTTTCAAGCGGTTCATCGATGAGCATTTCATCGATGGCTTTCCATACTTCTTCATCAGAAATGGCAGGTTCTGATCCAAGAGAGACGCTATCGTCTTCTACCTCTACGATCCTTGGTTCTGGTTCAATCCTCCTCCTCTTACCTTCTCACACTGTTAGGTGCTCTTCTAGCGGTCGCAGATTTTTCACGCTGCATGGGAGATTCATTTGCTCGAGGGTGTTTCGAGCCTGCTGATATTCGGTATAGACTGAATGAGAGGTAGAGGCTGCGCCCGTGTATGCCTGTGCAGGTGGTCGGCGGTGAGGATCCCTTGTGGGAGTATGTTCATGCTTCTCGATGTGCTGGATGGGCAGCATCAGCGGTATAATGGTGCCATTACCATTTATAGTAGTAAAGGCTTGTGAGGCAAGGTGGGAATGTTTCTTTTGAGGTTTTTCCTCTTTAGTCTTTTTGTCTCCATGTTGTCCATGCTTTCGGAACAAATCTCTATTGTTGCCTTGAGATTGCCATTTGGGGTTTCCCCCTTTGCGCTTGACAGCAGAAAGCTTGGTGGCCTGAGGTGGGCCAATGGGCTTTCCAACTGCTGTGCGCCATGAGGCTTCAGCGACAATGGAGTCCTTGACATGTTTAAATGTCAAGGCTCTAGTAGTGGTCGTGTTAAGGACCATGGCAGATAGAGAATCATACTCGCACGGCATCACAGCAAGTAAAATCATTGCCTGTACTAATTTGGGGATGGTGACATTGGCAGCCATAAGGCGCTCGAATTTATCAGCCATTTTGGCAATCTCTGGCATGGGATTTGCAGCTGGAGTTTTGATTGCGATTGCAGACCTAAAGTCCGCAAAGACTTGGGAGGGGCCATCGACACCATAGTCAGTGCAGATGAGATCCCACACCTCCTCAGCAGTGTCCTTGGTGTTGGCACGCTGCCAAATAGAGGGGGCCAGGCAGAGCACTAGGCTACCAATAGCCTGGTCATTCTTATTGTTCCAGGTCTGGAGCTTGGCATCAGCTTCCACTACTAGTGCAGCATTTGTCGCTGTCAAAGGAGGCACCAGGGGTGGTTTTAGTTCCATCCCACTAGTTATTTGCCAGAGGCCCTGAGACCTGAGCCACACCTTCATTGAGTCGGCCCATTAAATGTAGTTAGAGCCGTTGAAAGTTTGTACAAGTTTTTCAAGAGTTGAAGACATGATGTTATAGTGGCAGCTGGTAAAAGTGCTCAATCAGTCCTCTATTCAAGAAAACATGTTCCATAATCTCAGGCAAAAACACTCCTTCAGAGTGGTTAACCCTAGTCAACCTGGGTTTTTAAATGCAGCTCGCAGGGAGCGCAATGCAGCTCACGAAGAGCACAAGGTTACAATTTGGAGACAATGAAGTCAATGTCGTTCGCAGCCAGTTAAGGCGCGTTCGCGACGTGCCCAGCAGGGCCCATAACCTGTTGGAGCAGACTACATACGCTGCACAGAGGAAGAGATGACACGTTCTTTATAACCTACCTGGGGTTTAGTTAGTCTTAGAGCTAGGGTTTAGCAGAGGTAAGAACACTGTATATCTTCTATAGTACAGGTTCTCCTTATATACATAATAGTAAGGATGTCACATGACTCGGGAATGTGTTTACCACATGTATGCGCAGTAAGCGCAGTAACATGTGTGTGCTGCATGCATGGCCTCATGTATGCAGCATGTATCAGGATTTAATTTCAACAGTGCCGATGGTATGTGCAAGATTGTGGATCATTTACTAGATATATTATGGATAAATGTGCATCAGTAGATGCCCAGTCGCCAGTGTGATGTGTCACAATCTATGTCAGACCCCCATGAGGATGACATCATGGTAATCAATACAACCCAATGCCAAGAGGTTCTATTAACTCAGTTGCTTCAGGCTGCTGCTACTGACTATGAAGCTGAGTGCAAATGAGCAACAATCACAACAAATCACCTCAAGAAGACAAACTGGGTGGGAAGAACTTGGACCAGACATGTCTCTGACTTTTCATAGAATGGCCAGCCACCACAAAAGCAGGCAATGCCACAACCCATTACTGGTGCATTACCTGTGACAAATTTCAGGCCAATAATTCATATATTCATGCACTTGACCATGCAGATCAGTGTGATGTAAGCATTGATTGAAATTTACTTCTATCTGTCTAACATTATTGTTGCTTGCCAGATGCTCAAACAGGACTGGCCAACTTTAGCAAAAGAGGTAGAGGCTGAGTTATTGAAGAGTTCTGGTGATGCTCTTGCTTTGGGCCAGGGTACAGCACCCAAAGTGCAAGCACACAAGCGAAAGGCCTATATGGAGAATGTGTAATATAATTCCCTTGATTATCTTACTACCTTACTACTTTCCACCAATGCATTACCTTTTTTATCACATGCCTTCCCTTTCTGGACCATTACTAATATATGCAATCATGTGCATAACTGTTGATTCACAAAACCATGTCTTAGTTAGTACTTTACCCCCCCTTTCAATCCATATCAAGTTCCAATTTACATGGTTCACACTCTTAGGTGGTCAAGGCACAAGTGTGCCTTTATTACAGAATGATGATAATATAAAGACTGAGACTTTCCCATTGTTTCACCCTGCTGTCCAACTGTCCACTTCAAAGTCTTCAAAGGCCATTCCAACCACCAAAACAAGTACACAACACACTCTGAATGCACACTGGGCTGTCACATTGAAGATCTCACCTCGCCGTCAAGCTCAGATCGACTTCTATCCCCTCTGGTTCATTATCTGCTCTTCAATTGCTTTTTCAGTCCTCGATAGTCAGTTTTTTATTGAATTTCTGATCTGCTTGTAAGTATTGTTGCTATGGTGTTTCCAGACTGGCTCATTCTTGAATGCAAGGCTGCCATCATATGCCTGCCCTGACCACTCAGCTTTTTTTGTCAAACACATTGCAGCTGAAGTGAAAAATGTAGCAAAGAAGGTAGAAGATCACCTAGCTAAATTTGATTACAACACACTTTTGTACAATGGATGCTCAAGTAAAGGATGTGATGAGGTGTATACAGTACATATTACAATGCTGTGGCCATGGCAGTCTTACATATCTTGTTGATGGGCTTTAACTCACTGGTAAGTCAACAGATGCAGACACGCTGTTTGGTGGAATCATACAGGTGAGCTTTACTATGTACTGGTCACAGCTGCACTCAAATATTGACAGGTCATCATATGATTTGTGGCAACACAATTCTTGATTGTCATCTCTGATACCATAGGCAATGTGAAGAAATGCTGTGCAATGATCTGCAAATGATGGCCCTGGATTCTCAATTGCTCAGACCCATGTCATCAGCTCAACCTGATGATGAAGAATATTATGATAGGCTTAAAAAAGTTTCCAAAAATTGCTGCATTCACTCAATAAGTTATTTACGAAGTATTGTGAGCTGCAGTGACATACTCTGACTGCTTAAAGGTGATGTCCATTGTTGCAGCCATAACTACTTACCTCTCACATAGTAATTATGCAACACATCATCTGAAGGAAGAGCTTAAGAAAGAAAAAAAACAGCATGGTATCCAGGTTGCTGGGGCAACATGCTTCTCATCATTCTCAATTCACACTTGCAGCATCTCTCACTCCCTCCACCTGATTTAATGCTGTCTAGCATTAGAGATTGTCAAATTTGATATGGCTGCAGTGATTTTTTTTTTTTCATTTCTGGGAAGGGACTCCATTGCTGAATGGAATCAGACAAAATCTATGCAAAAATACCTTGAGCCAGGACTGGACTGTCTCAAATTTCAGTTGGATCAGAGACTCTTGAGGGACAGAATACGACTTGTTCTGATTTGTTTCATGTATACATAGGTATTGCAGTGAATTCTTTGGCAGTGTTTTCAGACAGAGGTAAGTTTCAGACTTGTTCAATATTCATTATTGCACCATTGAGTTAAATACTGAAATTTTGACCTTCAGATAGCCCTGTCTATGAATATCGCAAGGCAACATTTGATGTCTTCAATCACCAATTCAATAACTTTATAAATGACTGCACACCAGGCATGTTTATTCTTGCATACTTACTAGACCCCAATAAGTATCTACAGATCAAGTTCATTTTGTTGTCATTGACTTCTGTACAGTCTACTATCAAGGTTGAGCTCTCAGATTAAACCTACCTCCCATGCCTGACAAATTCCAGAAACAGACTGTTGATGATCTTGTGAAGCATTTGATACAATCTGCCTGTAAAATTTTGCAGAATGAACAGCTTCAAATGCAAAAAGGGATGAAAGAGGATGGTCAGTTGCTAATTCAGCAGCTATGTGGTATGTGACAATGCAAAACTTCTGTGAGACTTAGGTGGGAGACTGATTGAGTGTTTTCTAGCCTACATGTATGGTGAAGCCCCTTTCAGAAATCCTCCAAATAATCTTCCTCGATGTCTGAATTAGTGGAAATCATTAGCAAATGATAGTGGTGCCCCAATTCTTGCAGTATGCCTGAATTTTGTATGCTGTTGAGTTTGACTCTGACTACCCACCTTAGATTGTAGCTATCAAACTTTTCTCAGTCTCTCCTGGTGCCAACATTGTTTACATGGCACAGTTGCAACAATCCTGGACACATGGCTTCAATGACCCCAACTATGTGCATAAGGCATGACTCATGATCCCAAAATCCCAGTCTCAGCCATCCACTGTCGTACTAGCCACTCTGACTTTTCAGGATCTTCTGAATCTTGTGCCTGCTGCTGACATTGAATTCTCACCATCAGCAAGTGCCAAGGAACTGTATAATGCCATGTTTGATGAGGGTGACAATAATGAGAGTCTCCCAATTACCTTTGTTCCAGGTGCCAACCTTGAACAACTCACAATTGAGGCCTTTGTTGATCTTGCTAATCTGAAGTTGATTGCATGATTCCAGGACACTTTGAAAGCCTCATCTGTGACCAACACTGTGAACAACCAAATGCAGTGTCAACAAGTTGATCAGGAGCAGATGCACAGTGGGCATCAAAGAGAGATCTGGATTGGTAAAGGATAGTACCTAGATGAATTTTTTCTGATTTTACTTATCATTCCAAGCCATCACTCCATTCAAACCCCTCTTCATATCACTATGTTGCTACCACTTCTCTACTTCGAACCTAATGCCTAGCTATACACTCTTAATACCTATCTAGCTTCCCACTGAGTATATCTAGTTGTACTATTTCTCATCACTATTACCTAGTACTGTTCTGCTGCATCACTTTATATCCTGTTCTTATGTCCTCAATACATTGATGTAGTATTTTTGAGTTAACCTGGCCAGTCATAGCCTAGAGTAGGGTTAAGTTTAGTAACATTAGCTATTCAGAAAGATGGACCAAAAGTGCAAATAGTAGACCAAAAAGATGGACCAAAAGTGCAAATAGCTAGGTTTTCATGTTTAGAACATGAATAACTGGAATGATGAGTGAATAGCTATTGTGGAGAACATTGATAATGAGATACTGTAAGTTCCTACTTTTAGGACTTGTCTTTTTCAGTTGGCATGTGTTAGCTTTTAGTTTTGGTCTATGTAGTGCACAAGCCACTTTCAAAATGAGCCAGTTCTGTAAAGTTCATCCAAGCAAGCCTCCAACATATCCAAACTCAGCACATCATCACATGAAACAGGACTGTCAGTGGTTGGTGACGATGGCATTACTGCCAAAGGAGATACATTAGGTTGGACATCTCAATGACCTTGAGGTGAGGAGTATGAGTCAGAGGACAAATGAGGCAACATAGTGAGAGGGAATGTGAAGGGGGTTGTGCCAGGCTGTGAAGGTGCAGGATGGGCAGCATTAAATGGAAATTGTGCATGTAATGAATATTGACCTCGAAACCTGAAATTTTTAGGGGGAGCATTGGATGGCACGATCAACTGAGGGGATCCTGTTGGCAAGGGTGGGTTGTTTCACAGCTGATTGGTTGAGTGAATTCCTGAGCATGTTTACAAACTGTGACTCAGAAACATTTGAGTTAGGCATTTGAGTAGTAGAAAAGGTGTTTTGGTAATGTATGCCTGGTATCTCGATGTCATAACTTGACTCCAATTGATTGTGTCAAGGGGTTTGACCCAGCTCCTTCTTCTGTTCTGTCAAATCCTTGAGTTATGCTTTTAATTCCTTGTTTGTCAATGAAGTTGCTGTAATCTCTGGACACCTTCAATGTCATCATCGAGGTCATTGTGGATGGTGCATAAATGTGCATTATTAGTGTGGCAGGTGACTGATCATGTGATTCGGTCAAGCTCACTGTTGTGATGGTTGCGAAGAATACAAGTTTTATCAGCAGCAGCAATGGATGCAGCAACTGTGGCATCCAGTTCTCTTGCACTGTCAGTCAAAAATGATCAAGAGATTCTGTTTTGAGTTTGATAGCCACATACTGTTCAATAGTTTCCAATGGCTGAAGACCAGTCTGTTGCACCAGTTGGTTCCTGCATGGGCATTTTCAACAAGATTTGTGTGATGTGGTGTCCAATCCCAGTATTTGTGCGGAATTCACGAGAGAGAGTTGTTGAAACCATGGATAACTGATTTTATAAGCATACCAGTCTGAAGGAGTCATACTTAGACATATCGAGGTGTTGATAGAACTAAACTGACTTTTCAACTTCTCACTTGGGTGGTCTTTGCAAAAAGCATGCCATGCAGCAATATCACCAGTGGATGTGAGTGCATGAAACTTGTTGAGGTAAACAACACCATTGTGGCCAACAGCTCTGACAAGCTCATCAGTATGCCTGGCAACACATTAGTGGCCTGAATGCATGGTGAACAGAGGTCCGACTCTACCTTTCAAAGTGCACTGTGCATAGCTTCAAAATATACTGAACAACTACTTCAGGGTCAGTGTCATAGATTGTGCTCTGTTGGGATTTGTTCATCTGAAGCTTAATCAATGCATTGCCAAGGCCTTGCACCTGGGCTGCTTTCATGTTGAGGATAATGGCCAGGAGGTTGCCTGTCATAGGTTCAAACACATAAAATCTGATCTTGTGGCCTGTTGCCTTCTCAATTGAGGTAAAGAGGGCCTCAAAGAGATAACCAAATGCTTTGCGACTTGTGGAATTACAATATACATGAGCAATGGTGATACCTAGTATGTTCAGATGAGATACTAAGGCAGCAGGACACAATGAGAGACAATACTTATGCTCATTGGTAGGTGCATGCCATATTACAAATTCACATTTATCTAATTCACCCGAAACTTGTTTGAATGTATAATCACTAACAATATACAATGTGGTGTGAAGCAGAGCAGCAAGCATGGAGTTCAACATTACTATGAGCTTAACATCTCCCTCCATTCAGAGATGCCAAATATAGCATTTTATGTCTGCTCCTTGATGTTCATCTTCAGAAGTTCTCAATTTTGAAAAGACTTGTGCTTTGAGCTTAGTGAACTCCCAAGAATAGCAAGTGTTGTTGATGCTAGATGCATGAGATGAGTAGAAATGTTCTTGAGATTCAAAGCACTCTACCATCGTCAAGTCGATCTGCAGTTGCACCCAAGATTCCTAATGCATCAAGACATCATTTCAGGTCATCTTTGGCTTCCTGAGTAGGTTTTTCCTCTGGCCAAGGTGGATGTGAATGACATTCTTGGAATATAACAACAATGTAGGGTTTCTTGCAATCCTTCGAAGTATAAACAATCTTTTGTACAGGGCACTCATGGTGGACCAATTAACACCATACAGAATGTCCATGCTTAAAATGAAATTCAAGAGTCAATAAATATTCTTAAATGTGTGACCCACAATTACTGACTACAGTATTGTTGCTGACCATGGCATGGATGAAGTATTGTGGCACAACCCATTTCATATCTTGCCAGGTCAGGAAATTCTATGTGTTTCCCATTCATCAACTAGAAGAGAATAGTCTCACTAACTGTTGAAGGGATTGAAGCATATATATGCTGCCATCTCTCTGACTTCTCCCATTTGCTACAACCAGCAAAATGGGATTTCTCTTCATTTGATGGTGGCTGAGTATCGGCAGTCAGCACTAGTCAGCATGCAATCTTGAATTGATGACTTGGACAAACTCACTTTGCTCAGTGGCTTCAGCACCACATGCCCATCACAAGATTTTTTGCATTTCATTGATACAATCAATTGAAAAAATCTGGTATAC
The DNA here is from genome assembly GCA_029959215.1 of Tricholoma bakamatsutake. Classification (NCBI taxonomy): domain Eukaryota; kingdom Fungi; phylum Basidiomycota; class Agaricomycetes; order Agaricales; family Tricholomataceae; genus Tricholoma; species Tricholoma bakamatsutake. Next base: position 10,358,952 of record CP114861.1, read on the forward strand.
CACAGGTTACAACACATAAGATATTAGCTACTGAGAAACAAGACCATATGTGTCAGTTATTCTAAGCACTGTGTCACTATCTGCCATGTGTTAACCTTTTCCCTCTCAAAGAGTTCTTGTGTCTTTGTAAAATCATTACCATCTATGTGCTCATAGCCAGAAAGCACATCATCAAACTGATCACATTGGAGTGCACCATTGCACTTGTGAGATGAGTGGTGAGTTGACAGGTCACTGAGGATCTGAAGCTTTGTATCCTGCACTGTACTTCCATTTGTTTCTTGTCCATAGGAATCCTGATCCTGTATCAAAACATATCAGACATGATGGTCACCAAGGTGTCTGAAACCTACCTTGAGCTTCAAATAAGCATCAAGACTTTTTACCTTATTCGATGAATCCAGCAATGTAACTTTTATCATATCAAGAACATAGGCAGTGTCTACATCAAGAACAGGCCAATGTGCAGGTATTGCATTCAAATGTTTGACAGCATCGACCTTCATCTTCCTTGTGATTACAAATTGAGCACTGAAATCCTTCTTGTAACCATGATCAATGTTGGGGATGAGTCGTAATGAAATGGGTGAGTTGGAATTCATTTCATGGTCACTTTTGCTTGAGTCCAGCATCTCAATAACTGACTGAGTTGCACTAGAGGTGTGTCATTTTGCAGGTTGTGTAATCACCCCCTGCTGCTTTGCTGGTCACTTCTGATTAAAATCAGCTCCTTGGCCATGATGGTTCTTCTCTGGTTCACTATCATCTGATATGACAATCACTTCTCATTGAGATGGGGCTGGCATGCCAAGGATTGTGTCATGTAGCTTAGTTGTACAGGAACATGTCAGCAAAAATGGAACATGATACTGTGAAAACTGATGCAAACCTTCTCTGCTTTCACAGACCCATTGCTAGCTTTATTCAATGCCAATGCTAGAGGGCTGTAAATGGGTAGAATGAGTAATTTGGTTTCACTCTATAGTCATGTCACTCATGCAGCCACTTTCCTAGATTGACCTATCAATTTTTGAATGTACAGTTCATATTGGTCAACATTCACCCAGGAATACTTGTTTTGAGCACTGAAGAAGGAATGTTGGGCACTTTATTCAGGCATTCCTGTTATTCCACATTACAAATCAATTTGGCCAGTGGTTTACTCACATCTTCCCAATTGCCAATTTGTATGACTACAAATCCTTTTCAGTCGCTTTTTCAAGCTGTTTCTTCACCCATTCTGGAGACACTGAAGTATAACAGGCAAGATGGGGGAGGCTCAGAGGTACACAATGGCCTGTTGGACTACACCTAACTGCTTTTCATTGCACCTGGGCCCCAACAGATAAAATATGCTAGTAGATATAACCCTGAATCTCATATGCTAGAAGCCATAGCCCTGAATCTCATTAATGAATGATGGATCAGCATATCTTAGCTATTGAGAACCAAAACTTGTTATTCGACAAAAGTTTAGCTATTTGGCTATCTGGGCCAAATGGCTTAATATCTAATATTACTAAAGTTATTGTACCTCCATAGCCTATTATACCAATTATACAGCATATGACAAGTCAATTATACATGTATTATATGGTATTATATTGGATAAGTTCTATGCATTTAATAAGGCACACATCAAATAATCATTTGTTTTGCTTACATGCCAAAGATTACAGATCTGTCAAAAACATTGTGTTGTCCACATATTGGGACAAACAGGTTTTCGGGTCAGCATAGAGCACTTCAGCAACCCATTTGAACTTAATTTTTTAGTTGTGCCTTAGCAATTTTCGGTTGAAGTTGGAGCCTCGGCTCATTTTGGCTGTAGCTCCAGCTCACATCAGCTCAGTGGAGTGTGTCGAACCAGTTGACTATACTTATTTGGTTTCTCAAGCTACCATACAACCACTATGTTGAACAGCCTATGAAACATGATACTCAGTGTTCTGCCTGCATTGAGTAGATGTATGCTTCACACCCTCTTCCAAACTTTGAACAAAACAGCTCTCTCTTCTCAGCTTTACTGTGTTGCTGCTTCACTCACTACACAGGCACCCAACCCTGTTGCAACTCTGAACAAGGAAGCTTCTGCATCAAAATTGAAATTTCTGTTATAGTTGAGAAGGAATTTTATGATTACCAACAAGTAGCACAAAGTCTCTTTACTAGTAGTGGTGGTTCAGTGTGCCATAGTCAATGGGACATAAGACATAAAATACATTCAGTCCCTGCAATCGAGTACACATCAATTTAAAAGATCTGCAGCTGCATGTTGGTTGAGTGGGGCAATAATGAGTCACTAGTGGAGCTAGCTGGTGGGAATACTCAAAGCGGGAAGTGCTCTATTGCAGCTTATTGCATGTCCACCATGGGCTGTCACTAAGGCTCCAACTGTTTAGTATATGTATACATGCCAATGACCAAGTATGCATAAACAGTTGTCTAAACCATATAACCATCTATATATGTATGTACATATAATAAACAGTATATACATGGTTTTTAATACTATTATTTTTTTTCATTATCACCATGCTTCCACTGAAGCACCTTGTGTGGCATCATCTCAAACAACCCACTCCATATCCAAACCTTTGTCAGTAGGGCCATGGTAATTGCCTTCTCCTTCAAAGAACTGCATAAATTGCTGCAAATGCATTGGGACTTTGAGAAGACTTGCTCAACAGAGACACTGGTCACAGGTATAGCGAGATAGTCCTGAGCCATCTGAGCAATGGTAGGAAATTCAGTGGCATGTACCTGAATGCTGAGTTGTTAAAAAGTTATGGGTGCTAATCATGGAACTCACCTTCCACCAAAGGAGTGGGTTTAACAAAACTTCCTGAGCTGATGGCTCATCACTCTTTCCCTCTTTCCCTTCTCACATCTCCATTGGAGTGGCTTCAAAGCTGAAGTACTGGGCCAGCTCATCAGCAAGTTCTTCTCATGGCATGCATTTCAAGATTGTGGTGGTTTTAGTCACAGTCCTGGGCCATTGAAATGAGCATGCACTGGCGAGAAATGATGATGTTTTTGCAACAGCTTTTGCAGCTGGTTGTGGTGCAAGAGCTGGGGCCAGCACTGGTACTTCGAGGTAAGTTTTGGAAATGTATTTGAAAATGCCTTGTGGTACTGATGGCATCATCTTGTGAGGCTGCATCATTTGGATCCACAGTGGCTGCAAACTAGTGGCTATGCAAACATGGATGTAAAACTATCAAAATATAAGATCTCAGTTCACCTGTTGGATTGAGAGAATGATGAAGTGACTTACCAGTCCCAACAATATAAGAATGATGCAGTTTTGCAGGGATGTGATACTTCCTGAGTTTTGCAAGGCTGCTCTGCAGCATTCTGTATCTTGTACAAGTGCTCCCAAGAAGTTGAGACCACCTCAAGATGTTTTTCCATTTTGTAATAAAGGGGTAACACAAATGGAATGGTGGGGACTTTGCTGTGTGACATCTGTAGGGTCACCTCTGTAAACAGCTGTAGACATGTGTTAGGGGAAGCATCATGGTGGACTCATGTGCTCATATGTACCTCAAGGATGTCTGTAATTTCCCCCAAAGTCTTCCATTCATCCTCCGTCAACAACAATGCATGCAAGCCAGGTGTCTTGAAAACCCAATCATCGATTGCCTACAGGAGAATATCAGATACTATGACCAACACAGTTTGTTTGAGACTGACCTCTTTTAGCAGCTCAGCTTGATGAATCATTGCATGCATGTAGTTACAATGCATGCACACATCTTGGACCACTGCCAATGCCTCTCATCTGGCCTTGTGCTTGGAATTTTTCTTGTAGAATTTTGAGATTGTGCATTTCTGAAACTTTTTCCACTGCTGAGGGCTTGAAACAATCTTGTTTGTGATGTAGCATAGCTGAGGCAAATGAGTGGGTCAAATATGAGATTTTCACAGTTAAGAATATGTACCTTTGATAGCAGACTCTCTGTTGCCTTCAGCTTCTCTTTATCCTCCAGTGTGATATTTTCTTCAGGCACCACCTCATCATCCTCCTCATCTTGGAGTTCCTCATCATCCAATCCAATCTGATCAGGGTCAACATTGATGTTGAGATGTAATGGATGTTCCTTGTTGAGAGTAAAGTAGTCAACTTTGTCAGAATCGTCAGCTTCACCAAGTGTGGCCAGGATGGCTTGAACTATGAGGTTGACAATATGACATATACAACAAATGTGTAAGTTTGGTGATTGAGGTATCCCATATTTGGCCAAAAGAATCCAAGCAACAGTCATGACAATAACATTGTTGATGGAGGCATTGTCAGTCGAGATGCTAATGCAGTGCAGTGGAAGTCAGTTACAGTTACCAGAGTCACATGCAAACTTATCTTATCAAAACTGCCAATCTTGCATGCACCATCAGTGAACACCTTGCTGCCATACAAGCCTTCATGATCTTTGTCCTCGAAAGGCTTGCAATCAATCACATGCTTGATGATCTCCCAGTCATTGTTGATAAAACACCCAATTGAGCATGCAAATGTATATATCATCTGTGGTGTGGTCCACATATCAGTCGCATAGCCAATCTTGGATTTGACCACCTGGAAGGAGAATAAAAACCATCATAGGTATTTTTGGGAAAATACTGACCAAAAATTTATAAATAACTTTCCCATGAAGCTTCTCAAAGATGTGTGCCAGCTGGTTGTGAACTATGGTATCAGAGGGTAGCTGGTATATGATTTTGAGATATCAGAAGAACATTTGAAGAATTGGTGCATCTCCAGCAGTCCAGGGGAGACTCTTGTCAATTATCCAGGCTGAAAAAATGCAAAGAAACCATTTATATGTTGCAACTACTTCTGGGTTCAGCTTGCCCTCTCTTAAATATGCCTCCATCATCTCAGCACTCTGTTTTAGGTTGATTTGTTCTGTGCTACTTGGTTCGGTCTTTTTGTTATCGCCTTTGGCCCCTTTGCATTCCAATACATGCCCAGCAAGGTTATTTAGCTTTGGCAGCTTCAGTTCCATGTCAAAATTTATATTGGCACCATCAATGGTTCTTGGAAAACTGCATGTGCTGTTTGTTAACTTGATGTGAGCATCACCGTACAATTTTTCTACTGGTTTTACATACCAAATGCAGAAGCAGCACTGGAACTCCCAGCATTTTTGCTCCAACCTGTCCACCATCGCTGTTGGCTCATAGAAATGTTGCATACTTGCATTCCCATGGCACGCCGCTGCTGGCTCTTCCCATGCCTCCAATTTCCTCAATGCATTTCTCCTATCAGACTCATCACCAGAATTGATATCATTGTAAAGCCCTGCCACTCTGGTGCTGGATGTTTTTTTGCTCCCCGAGTCTCTTGTTTTTGAACATCGTCCTTTCAGTTGGTTCTCAGCCTTGCGCTTTCTTTTCTCTTCTCTCCTCTCACACTAATATGGTGCTTCATTCAGAATAATTTTGCTTTTCTGAGTCATAATTGGCTGCATACCAGTTCACAGCCATACTCCATCTCACTTGTGATTCCTCCCCATCACTTGCATGAATGCATTCTGTCACCTCATTGTCCAGTACATCACTGCATTTTTGTGGTTGGTATGGTTTGTCCTTCAGGTCATTGTCATTGCCCTTGGTCTTCTCAACAAGGGTAGCCTGGATAGGTGCCATATCTGAAGGAGAATTGACAAAATGACTGCATGCATGGAGCTTGCTAGCAGACAACAAGGCACCATTCTCAACAGCATCCACATCAGGCTTGGATGCATCTTTCAGAATGACAATTTTAAGACTAGGACGTGATTCTACCACCCAAGATAAGAATTTTTACTCAATCATTGAATTTCCCACTAACCTTGAGCTTGAGCTTGTCGGGGTTTAGTCATGGCTTCCACAGTCTTAAAATATGAATTGAGACCCTGAGCACAATCAGTTGCATTCTGTTTTTGCTTTGTGTTGTCAGGTATGATGTTTTTTCGGTCGGGATTGTCTCAAGTCTGCTGGTGGGCCATTGACTGCTCAATACTCAAGCTGAAAAGAAAGATAAAGGTAGTGGTATGATTTTTTCAACCTTCCCTTAATTACATTTGTAGCAGATAGGTAAGCTACACTGTACTGAATAATATGGTCTATAGAATGTATACATTGTACCAAATGATACGGGTTCATGGAAGCCCATAGAATGCTCTCATAATAAGTATAACATGTACTACTATTAAATAGATACAGTTTTAGTATTCTAGCTTGTTATTTACTATGGATAATGTTAATAGCCAAATCAATCACCTATGAGATAGTGTTGAACACAATAAATGGCAACAACATTGGCACCGGCACTGGCACCAGCAATGGCAACAGTAGCAGCATGAAATATGGCATCGGCATTAGACACCCCATAGTACGGGCTAAGGAGTTTCATACGTGAAGGCATCATAAATTCCTCATGTACCTATAATTGATTTATTGTGCACATGGCACTGGCACCGGGATAACAATCATGCTGAAAATGTTCAGTGTACCAAAAGCACCAACAATTAATTATTACTACATGTTTATTATGTATACAATGCAAAGGGAATAAATGAGTGTCATGTGTCCTCCATAGTGTCCATATCATCATCAGAGTCCGACAACCAACTGCCATCAACATAACTAAAGTCTGCATGAGTGTAGATGGGCACTGGCAGCATAATGTAGATTGGGGAGGGATGCTCTATCTGGGAGGTGCTTGGGGATTCATCACTAAAACTGTGTTCTGAGTCAGAATTTGCACTGGCATCATCGGCGTCGGCATCAGCATCAGATTCACCCACAGATCCAGCAGAATCTGCCTCTGATGATGAAAAAAAACCTCTGCCACATCAGATGCGGTGGCAAAGGCTGAAGGGGGATTAGAATGTCCAGATGAAGAGGTAGTAGAGTCATCAAAGTAGATGGCAGTGGCATCAAAGCCAGTTAGGGAACCCATACCAGTGAGGACAGGCTCAGCATTGGCAGTACAACCTGTACCGGCAGATGATAAATCACAATCAAATGCTATGGCTGCCTGAAAGGCAGTATAACTAGCATCATTAGCAACATCATCTTGACCTAGCCACTGCATGAGTACATTGCCATATGAATCGGCAGCAGGGACAGAATCAGCATGGGTTGTAGAACCAGCACTGGTAGATAATAAATCAGAATCAAATGCCATTGCTGCCTCAAAAAGAGTATGCATATCAGCATCATTCGCTACATTATCAGGAACGGGGACAGCTGATTCACAGGCATTTAGGAAGCCGTGCATCATGCGTGCTTCATCAAACATATTGTGTATGAGAGCATGCAGGTCAATGCATGATTGGCAATCAACTTGGCCGCTGGGAGCATCCTGCCCTTACTGGCTATCGATGGGTGTGGGGACTGTCACAGGGATAGAGACCCATTGCTGATAGTGATCAATGCATTCGTCCAGGGTGTCAATGCCAAATATTCTGCCAGGTGCTGGTTCTGCCTTGTGATGCCACCAGTCACATGCATATGACTCCACAAGATGACTAGGACTGTCGTTGCCAACACCATCATCCAACAAGGCCAAGAGAGATGGATAGAATTCCAGGGGTAGGTGGTCCAAATTCACATCGGCAAGACTGTTGGCCAAGGAATAAAGAAGGATTGGCACATCTATCATAAGGCTGATCAAGGTGCCGATGCCAATCCAAGACATAATATACATCTGTCATACATCTCAGTGATGAATACTTACTTAATTTAGAAAAGATCTCAACATACAACTTCAGCATAGAGAATTCTTTGCATCCAACTTTGTTTTACAAAGTTTGCCTGGTCAACCTCCAACAAAACCTGATGGAATCGGGACTCTGTGTACCAAATGATCTCTTGTGCATGCCTTTGGAGTTGTACTTTTGGGGACGATTGCAAAGACAAAGGGCTGTAGACTGAGAGACTTTTGTTCGACATAGTTTTACTGATCTTGGTTGGTTATCAAGATAATCATATTTACATCATGGTTACATAATCATCGGCCACAAAGGGGAGATATAATTGGCATTTGTTGATCTGAACACTTTGTCAGCCCTGAATGCTAATTCATACCATGAAGCACATTGACGATTAGCATAAGCAAGTGGACCAGGAAGGGTATTGTTGGACTCTGAGGCTGACTGCCACCATTGGCTGTGATGGATGAAATACTGCACAGTCTACTGCATTTCATATGTGACAAGTAGAAACTCCTCCCTCCACCGATTTCTCTGAGCCCAGGAATGAAGCCAATGTACCTGTCTGACTATGAAACATAAGCACAATAAATACAAATGACCACCCAAAACATTTACATTCCCAGAATTGACTGACATTGGCATTGGCATCGGCCACAGCCATGGCCCCACTCTTGGAATCAGCACCAATGCCACTGTTGGCTAAGACACCAGTACGAAAGAAATTATGCCAAATCCAGGACAGATGAACAGAGGTGGAGCCAGCTACATTTGGATTCAAAATAGCTGTGCTGGCATCGAGGTCACCCTTGGTTAACTGCTGAAACATGCTCAATGTGTCAGCATCACAATCCAGTGCCAACAATCAGCTATGGCAATGGTTATACATCCGAGCATGCAAGCTAATTTTGTTAATTAACTTGTGGACAACAGCTCGTGACTGGGTGTGAACTCCTTTTCGTGGCACTGCTCGGATGATGTGTAAATATTGAAATGATTTTTTTAGCAATGAGCTCCCACAGCTGATGCAGCAGTTGGCTTGCCTGGCACTTCCAGAGCTTAATCTTTGCCTCAGCCAGGTGGCCATGATGAGGGAGGTATACTTGTTGCTCCTCCACTGAAATAGTAGATGTTGCAGGAAGGTTTGATGGGCCAGCTGCCAATGCCAGTGCTGGCGCCGATGCTGTGTCATCATCAAGTTCACCTGGGGTATCAAATTTATCTTTGTTATCATGGTTGATCCATGACAAAGCAATGTCATAATCGGCTATGTTGGCAGCATTCTGTAACTCGGTTAAGGTTACCATGTGGGATGTCAGAGCTTCTCTTTCCTGTTCAACAGCCTGCATGTTGGACATGTGAGGTGATTTACCCAGTCGACAAACTTTGTCTTGCAATTCAATCCTGGTTACAAGAAATGGTAGGTTGTCATCTGGGGTAGGTAGTAGAACCCACTGCATTTGTTGACAAAGAATAGTGAAATCAATCCACTCCTCAACTGCGGATTGAACCAGTGCCACTCCTGAAGATGAGGCCATGCCCAATCCCACTGCCACTTCTGATATTTGAGTGGCATACATGTCCATTATCTTGATATCTGTAAGTCTTCAGGTTTCTGCTGAGATTACTTCATTCTCCCATCATTTGATTGCTTGCTGGCTGAATGCTGCCATTAGTTCAGCGTAGTATAGGCCAAGTTGTGTGGAGTTCTCAAGTGCTTCCTGAGCTTTTCAGCATAGTGTGACTGTCATGCTGAGCATTTTCTTGTGATTTGAATTGGTAGCATGATCATCAAGCATTTCTGCCCAATGTGGCAAGGTCGCTGTTCTGACTGTCAGGGAGATGGAATTTAGTGATGCCCACAGAGACTCAAGTATTTCTCCTGCTATGATGCTGGACCCTGGGATAAAAGATGGAGCATAGCAAAAAAAGCATTCGCCTTTGTGGCCATGAACATGTAAAAGCCCAATTGCCTGGTTGATCATCAAGCCGGCCAGAAGATGGGCACCAATACATTTCCAAAGGTAGATAATGTACTGGCAGACAATGTCATAAATGAGCATGACTCCCTGTTGAGGGTCAACTTTAGTGATCTTCAGCACTTGAAGAAAAGCAAAGTCGATATTCTTCTGCTGTTCTCCATGAAACAGGTCTACCAATGCATTGGGAACATAACATCCATGCCATGCACATGCAATGGCTGCACATCCAGTTCTGTCACATGCCTTGGATGCCAGAAAAACATTCACAATGGCAAGAAATTTATTTTTGCAAGGGGCCTTCTAAAAGTCGGGATAGAAATCAGATTGGCATTGGGGCAGGGAGCGGGAATGGCAATGGCTGCCATCAAGGGAAGGTCCCTACCGTTAATCGTTCTATGGTGGCTTGGAGAAAGCAATAATATTCAGCCTGATTTGGGGCCATCCCACCTCCATCCCATAGCCATATATCAGTTTCAGAGTTTTTCTGCCGGACATGATCAGCTTTGAAATTGCCATCAGCCACGAATATGTATTTGAAAACAAATCTGAATTGTAAAGTGTCATTTTCTACACCACTGCAGAGTCATTCTGACACCCACTGGTTCACATCGTCTTTCCAATTTTCCGGTATGTTAATGCCTACTTGAGGACAGGCTAGGCAGAAATTAGCAAGGGTTCCTGGTTCAGGATTCAAAGGATCTTTTTGATTGTGTCTATACCCTGCCCACTTCAATCTTTTCATCCAATGCCATAAGCAGGACATGCATTGAAGCTCATGGTAGAGATTGACCACTTTGGCAGGCCTCATCAGCAATGTTACACACTGAATCAGCTGGTAAAACTGATAGGCTGAGGCCTTTAACTCAAGATTACAGAGCTGAAAATAGTCTAAGACCTGCATAATAAACAGAGTCCATATGTTGGTGAAGCTTGTGGGTAGTAAGTTGCTGGTTACCAGGTCCAAGGGAATTCAGTGTTCCCCCTGACACTGGCAGGTAACCATCACCATGTGATGTATTCCATTTGTATGGACCACATGAATATAACTGTTATTCAAGGCATCAGTAGTGGGAATGGCATCGGGATGGGGAATGGCAGCGGCAGAATGAGCAGGATCGGCAATGAAAACAGCATCAGCAGTGAGGTTTATGGTAGGCAAATATGGCTGAAAGCCATGGATGTCTTCATTGGCTTGTTGAACTTCAGATTAATCATTGCCATCAAAGAAGTCTTCAAAACCATGCTCAGCATGAACATTACCATTCCTTTGACCCCAAAGGGAATCAAGGTGATCCAAAAAGGCTGAGTCAGTGACAGTTTCATTATCCAACAAGGCAGAGTTGACACATTTTCACTTTCCCACTCATGATATGGCTCCAATGCTGAGTGAGGCGAAGTGGGCCATTGCTGCTGCCACTGCCAGTCATCGGCCTGGTCTGTTTCTGACTCTTGCTCTGCTTGATTCTTCATATATTTGAATGACTCCAGATATTGCATTTGAAAGTCCAGAGCTTGACAAATGGAATGATCGGTGTTGTGCTGACTAAAATGTATGTGCTGACCTCCCATAATTCCACCTGGCAGAAGTGCATGCCGGTCCAGCATTCAATGCAATGGAAAGGATTTTGCCTGTGAGTTACCTGCATGCATGTGTGGCAAAGTGTGGTTCCCAGTGAACAATCTACACATCACCAAATAACCTGTTTATTGAATGCGCAGTGGTTGCAAACTTGTTTGTTGACCAACCATGCCTGCCAAGTGGGGGATGCTTGCAGCAATTCATTTATTTATCCCAGAAACTCCAGTATATAGTCTCGCTGTTGCTATTATTTGTTAATGAGCATTGCTCTGTAAACAATCAGTGTCAGAAACTAACCTTGCTGATGCAGGGCCAGCTTGGCTCGGCAGCCACCTCAGGTTCTTCCATGTCCCATTCTGGAACAACACTGGGATAATCCTGTATAACAGAAGTAGATTGAACCTGTTCTTGTTCCTCTATATTCCTCAGCGGGACCATGACTCACTGTCTTTTTGGTCCAGCTTTCATCATGACCTCAACTTCTACATGTGTAACAGTATCCACTGTAGCATCGTCATTCTCACACAGGGAGGCATTCTTCTTTGATCTTCTCTTGCACTTGACAGGAACATATTCTAGGTCCACAGTGATTGGAGGTGAATTGAACCAATGGCCTTATTGTACTATTGGCCTCATGGTACTATCGACCTCATGTGATCCTCATGTTATCCTCATGTAATCCCCTCATGCTGATGACATATTTTATATCAATCAGAAGAATGATTCTTCCTTTACATTAATTCCCTCCAATGCTGCCTGGGCCATCAGAGAGTCTGCAGTTGAAAAAGTACCGCAAGGGAGGTAGATATACAGATGAAGAATGGAGGATCATAGAGCCATATAAAGTTTCTTTCTAATCACAGCAATCAAAAGCTGGCCAATTGCAAATACTCAAGACTGACATCCTCCCAGCAATGTTCAACTATTGGGCAGCAATTGACAAGGCCCCTGTGGATCAGGAGGAGAGTCACCTTCATGCCAAGATAAACTCACAAGGATGTGAAGGTTGTACTATTGATCACATCACCAGGAACTAACAACCTGGCTTTTCACCAACTGGTGAATGACTCAAGGACTCTTACAGAAATCGAACCACTTCAAGGTCAAGAGGTCAGAAGTCATTTGGAGCTTGTACCGCAACCAAGTTCTGCAAGAGATCGCAAACATGTTAGATGTTGAGGATGCCACCACAAGTACATCAGGATGGTTACAAATGTGAATGCCAGCTATCAAGAATGTTTATGACCAGATGACTACAGAGGAGAAGTTAGGCATGCATGATGAGGGGGATAAGATAATGCATCAAGGTTATCCTGAAGAGACGAAGTGAAGGTGAGTAGTTGCCGATGCCAATGCTGCCCCCATTGCCTATGCCAGTCTTTACAGTCTTGCTGCAAAGTACCTGCATGAGCATGTGCAGGAGAATGCTTGACAAAAATGGCTAGAAATGGGGGTATTGTCAGTAACCATGACAGCCTATATGCACCCTAAGGATTTGCTGGTCATTGATGTGTGAGTCCCTGAAGTAATGTTGGCTGATGCCAATGCCGATGCCATTTGCAGTCATGACCATATGGCCAATCTGATAGCCACCCCTGCACAATCATTTCTAGACACATATCCCAGTGTACTAACTGAACTGAAGCGAAACTTCATGACTTATGTGAAGGCTTTACTCACACTGGACATTACATCAACAGCAATGGCCATGAAACACAAAGAAAAGCTGAGCAGGTTACCGAAGACTAATGATGGCTTTCCGATCCTTCTGACACCATGGAATGCCTCACTGTATACCAAAAAGGAGTTGGAAGTAATGTTTACCTTATATGTTGGGCAGCATTATGGTATGTCAACTTGAAGCTCCTAGTCCAGAAACAATTACTTATCTCCATGCAGTACTAGCCAATAATGGTCATAATTGCTGTATCCCATTCAAAGCAATTGCCAATCAGACTTCTTTATACATTAGCTTTGAATATCTCCCAGCCTGGTTCAAATTCACTGACCCAAGGAACATGCACAAGAGTACCATAGAAGACTTCTTCAACCACATTTCACAGCAGCAAACAGCACAGGGGCCTGAAAGAGCCTTCAGGTTCAAGGAATCAAAGCAGATAATGGGACTGTGGCTCCCACACACTATCTGGGGAATTTGAATCCCCCTCCACCTTCCTGACATAAACCAAGATGCAGTAGTCGAAGGAATGCTGATGCCATGACTGATGCCAAATCAGTGACTGGCACCGGTCACCATCCCACTGCCGAGTCTCATGCTGAAGCCCAAGCCCAAATGAAATTGAGACAATGCAAAGGGAAATCTAAGGGAAAGCAACCCCATCAACAATCAACCACAGCACAGCCATCCACCTCTGAACCCGATGCTGCTGCCGATCATGGCCCTATGACCAGTTACCAACCTGATGCCAATGCCCAAAGCCATAATCGCAATACAGCAACACAGTCATCCTATGTGCAGGTCAATCAGACTACAATGGATATGCTCTACACAGCTGGTATCACTCGTCCCCAGCCGATTAATGGTCCCGGTGATGGTGAACCAGAGTATCTCATTCCTCGTCAGATTTACATGAGGTACATGTACATCACATGCCCATCTGTTCAGAAGGACACTGTGAATGAACTCCCATGCCCGATTGATCCATCTCTGTTAGGAGAAAACACCACTCCACATCAAGAGCAGGTACTGCATCCTAAACCTCAATGACTTGTTGGAGGAAAGTGGACTGGATCCTATTGCAAGGGTGAAGGCAAGGGCACTAATTGCTTTAGGTATGCCATTGGCAATGGCCACAGTGACCTCGGCAACAACCCAAGTAGAACTGGCAATGACTCAAGTAGCATCAGCAATGGCCCAAGTAGCACTGGCAATGGCCCAAGTAGCACTGGCAACAGTCCAAGTAGCACCGGCAATGGTCTGAGTAGAAACAGCGAAAGCTGAGTCAGCAACAGCTGCAGTTGATTTGACCCAGAACACATTGCAACAGATGACACCACCATCATCTCAAAGCACTGAGCTGCCTCACATTCCTGCAGCTTCAGCACTTGCTCAATGGATCCGAAGGACAGCTGATGACCTGGCACAGGAGGAAGCTATCTCAAACCAAACTGTTGGGAGAAGACCAAGAATTAAAAGAGTCAAATTTGCAAGATAATAGATTACTATGAATATCCAATGATGTATATATTCAAGTCCAATTTTTTTACATATATAAAGAAAAAAAATGTCTATTCCTTTCTCCCTTGCTTGGCAGCACCTCTGTCCTCAGATGTTCCCACTCTTTTCTTCAGATTCGGCTGAGGGGTGGGACTTCTGGAAAGTAGTCCAGCTGGACCAGATGTAAAATCACAAGGGGATTGGCACAACTGTGCTGGGGAAGGGGAGGGGTGGGGTGAGGTCGACAACCATGGTTGAGGTGGGGGGTCATACTTGGGATTACTGATGGACCCAGTGATAGCAGTCATGGGGATCTGCAGACCTGTGTACGAGGAGGGGAGGGATGGGGTAAGGCAATGCTGGTGACTGGCGAGGCCAGTGTGGCTGCAGTAACTGCCATTGCTGGCATAGCTGCGGCAGTGATGTGTTCAGTTGGTACTCAGTGCAGAGTCTCAATGGAAGGGGTGAACACTAAACCTACAACTGCAGGTGTGCTTGGGGGTGAGGGGGTTCACTTAGAGGGCCTTGGATCATCCTTCAGAGCGCGGAGACTATGAAGAGGCTGGGACAGTGGTTTTTGATGTGCGCACTAGTTGTGTATGCTAAAGGGACAATATGTGCAATAGTGGAAAAGTGTGCAATGCAAAGGGACAAAAATGTGCAGTGTGGAAAAATGTGCAATGGGAGTGCAAAAGTGTGCAACGATGAGGGTGATGAAAGTGGGAGGTGCAGTGGGATGAAGATGGCACTGGGATGTGCTGTGAGGGGGGCGCACAGGTTGGGGGCGCAAACAGGATGAAAGCGCAAGGGGCAGAAAAAGGTGCAAACAGTGCGCAAAATGTGGCTATGCAAATAAGTGCACAAATGGTGCACAAATGCAGCTATATGAAGGGTGCACTACAATAGTGCACAAACAAGGATGAAGGACACAATGCAGGGATGAACCACAGCAATACAATGAGGGGACACAAATGATATGCAAACATGACTATACGAAGGGTGCACTACAAAGGCACATGGACTGAACACTGGTGCACAGACTATGTGCAATGCTGACTGAGCTATGAACTAGGGGGGGGGGAAAGATCCTCTGGATTCTCTATCTGTCTGCCTGCTATGTACAAATGGCTTATGTGATAAAAATGGTGAAATAAAGTGTAAAAATAGAAAGCACCATGCGCTACCCACAAGCACATCCATTCACCCATCTAAACCTGACTGCACTATGCCGCTGCCTCAACCAATAAGATTTGCACACCTATAGCCCAATACCCAACTGTTCCAGTGTGATGTACTATTTTTGGTGTACTCTAGGTCTCATGCGCTCTTCCCAATTAATCCACTTCAGTGTTATGTGTCATGTGCTGTGCCTTAGTAATAATGATGTGATCAACCTGTGCCAGTTACCAGATAAGGCGATGCCAATTGGAAATGCGGAAGAACTATAAGGAGATGCTGTGAAATGCCAAATACTGCCAAAGTGCCAGGATTACATGAAAGCGCCCAAGTGCACATAGTCCAATGCCAAATAGGTGCAAAGCACCCCAATTATGTGAGAATGCACACTTCGCTCATGTTGGAATCATGGTGCGCCTCGAATAAATGCGCCAGTAAGCTGGAAGCCATGATATGCAGTGCAACTGATGTGGTGGATTGTTGTGTGTGCAGTAGGGATTGTGCAATGAGTGCACAGCAGAAAATGTGAGTTGCAGATAAAGCATAAAAGGAGGGCAAAAAGGAGCGCACAAAGGCACATCGAGCATGCAATAAAGGTGAAAGGCAGATAAGGAGTGTGGGGGGGGGCATGCTGATAGGTCCACTACATGCTTTAAGGTCTGGAGAACAGTTTCACTCATATCAAGACATTACAACAGACATTCCAAATCACTATGAACGCCATGAAATCGACTTCGAACCATTTTCACATGATTTTGCACTATTTCGGACAACTTCGAACACTTTTGAACTATTTCATGACACTTCGAACAACTTCGCAGCACTTCAAATGATATTGGCTGCCGTATAGCTGTATTGAAACACTTTTGATATATGCTGTACATCCGGAACAAGCTATTTAGTTGCATATCAAGCACTACTGGACATGAGGAGAGAGTACAAGAGAGTTAGAATGCGATAAGTGCATTTTTGTGTTTCATTGATATACTTTTACTATATGGGAACACTATATGTTTCATCATTTATTATTTCTCATTTGTTTCATGATATACAAGTCCTCATTGTTTGATATATTTGCATCATGTTTTACACATGTTCTTATTTCCTTTTTAGTACTATCTCTTCATTTTGTATATAGACTTGTATTAGTTAGTTAGAACATAAAAAAAAAAACAGATCAATGGGGAACAGCACAAGTTACCCTCACACTTATCGTCTGACTTAAGAGCCACTCTCTTGAGTCTTAGTTCGCATCATATCTCTAAGTTCTGCAAAATATTGCAAACTTCTTCTAAACCATGGTATTTGCCCCATGTTTTATTGCCCATCACTTATCGCCATTCGAAAAACACATCACATTCATCCTTCAATATACCTCGAACTTCTTTGAACTTATTTGAACCACTTCACACATCTTCAAACTTGTTCGAACTATATTTGCACTTCTTTGAAGCAATTTCAGACTATTTCAAACATCTTCATATGCCTATAGAGACTATTCGCAACATTCTCTATCATTTCACATCACTAAACACAATGTATTGGTCTCAGTGGTGATATTTAGTACCACCTCGCACCCTTCCTTTGACTTGTGTTATACCATCCGAAGCCATTTAGTAGGTTTTGTTTGGGTTTCAGGGTCGAGTATCATCAGCGTGGAGGCAGTTTGAAGTGCAACAGGGTGCATTTAGGGTGCACGACAGCAGGCAGCTATGGGGGAACCAAAAGCACAGTAGAAATGTAAAAGGTGCACAAAAGTGCACCTAAGTGGTCAAAGGCATGTAAAAGTGCACAGAAGCATGCAAAGGCACACAAATGCACACAAATGCGCATGGAAGCACACAAATGCACACCTAAGCACACAAAGGTGCACAAAAGCATACAAAGGCACACTGGAAGCGCAATAGAGCACAATGGAGCGCACTGACAAAAGTGCATGGAAGTGCACAAAGGTGCATGAAAGCACATGAAGGCATGCAAAAGCATGCTGCGCAAAGTGTGCAGAAGCCATCTAGGAGGTGCACACAATCACAAAAAATGCTGTAGTATGCGCACAGTGTGATAGGGAGCCGTATCAGCAGCCTCAGGGAATGAGGTAGAGATGATGAGGGGAGGGAGTGGAGGGGCCACTGTCATGCACTGCACCATTTCTTGCGAGTCCTGGGGCGTGGCAGGAATGATTTGGATTCTGGGCATGTCCCCAACCACATCTTTGGCATCGGCACATTCAGAGCCAAGTCCTCCCTCCTCGAGTATGGCTGATTCTGCTTCGATCTGCTTCCGTCCCTCCTCAATATTCTTGTTTACCATCCCTGAGTTCACTTCCTCCTTTGATTCCATGCCCTCCATTTCCCTGGCCTCCCTATTGGCATCAGCATTGGCCTTGGCCTTGGTGTTGATGATGGGTGGTACAGCCTCTTGATCCTCGACATCCTGGCACTTTACTCCCTCCTCAACAATGTTGATTTCCTCGATTGATTCCATACCCTCCATCAATCTGGCATCAGTATTGGCATTGGCCTCGGGATTGGCCATGGGTTCAATGGTCTCGCCCCTAACCAATTCCCTCTCGACATGAGTTACCCACTCAGAGTTCTGGCTGTTGTAAAGGATGATGCCTTGTGCACCACTCTGCAACCCAAGGTACTTTTCAAGGTCTGCTATCCTCCTCATCAGCAAGGCGATCCTGTCCCACAGTTCTTGTAATCCTCATAAGGGTTCTTGGCCTCCAGCTTCAATCCATTGCTCTTGCTCAACCAGTAGAGCCTCAAAGTTTTGTTCAACTTGTTTAACGTGTGCTTCGAAGCTTCGTTCGAGTTGATCCAGATGGTCGGCCAGCCTTGCATAGGGGTCAGCAGTGAAAGTGCGAGTGGGGAAGGCCACAGGAGCATGAGCAGGAATGGGCCAGGGAGTGGGAATAGCAGTAGGCATGGGCAACATCAGCCTGGCATCCGCATCAGCCATATCAATGTCATCATCCATAGCTATTGGTATACATGTTAGTTAGAGGTTTTTGAGCATTATATGAATGAACTCACCTTGCTCTTTTCTCTTTTCCCTTTGAGTGAAGCGCTGAGGTGATTTCTTGCCACTCTCTTTACTGGAATATCGTGTCCTCTTCATTTTTCTTCTTGCTGATCCTTTTTCACCTTCTTTCTCAGCCCTTGATGCTCATCCTCTGGATCACATTAAACCTTGCTTTTCCTGCAGTGGTAGCATGCCATTTTCCCATTCACCTGTTTCCAACACTCATGCCTAAGCCTGACACATCGTGCACATGGCATCTCTCTGAGATTTGCTCACCCGGGTGATCCTCGAGCCCTACTTGCCCTACTTCTGTTGTCTTGCTTCTGCTTCATCCTGCAATCGGCAGTGGTGTTGCTCTCTTCTATCTTGTCTTCTCCACTATCAGCATCCTCAGCCGCTTCTTTGTTTTGGAATTCATTGTCCAATCGACTACTACTCTCCATCACTTGTGGCTTGGGTGTCACTGTGATGACTGGCACCTTCAGTCACGAGCAGTGCTGTGCTGGGGCTGGATGTCTGGATTCAGATGCTGCTGGTTCGGCTGGCACGGTGGCTGCTGGTGGTAGGGGGGGTTGTGCCGGTGCTACTGTTGGTGGCATTGCCGGTGCTGCTCCTACAGTCATTTCCAGTACTGGCCTCTGTTTTCTAATGACTATCATGTGCATTGCTGGTTCATCCATTCCTGCCTCTGCCATACTAGATGTTGGTGCCACTGCCACTCCTGGTTTGACCACCGCTGCTGTTTCTAAAGAACCTGTTGCTGCCATTTCTAGTATACCTGCCATTGCTGTTGCCATTTTGGTTGCACCTTTTTTTCGTCAAAGCTTTTTATGGCCCTCCATTGACCTTCAATAAATTCTTTGTCCCCTGTCCTCTCTGAATTGTACCATGCCACCACAAATCCCCATAAAAAGGATTCGGCCTAGAAGACTTCCTGCACATTGGCCAGGAGATTCTGCTTTTGCCAAGCAAATAATGTTTTCTGCAGGATGTTAGTATGGTTGGTTTCATATTACATATCTGCTTACAAGCACCGCCTTTTTTTCCTTCATCACAGCCTTGATGTTTTTTTCACAAATTCCTTGGTGAATGGCTTGCTTGATCTGGCTGATGTGGCCGAGTACTTGTTCACATGTAATGTTCATGATGGATGGAATAGCTGTGGGTATGGGTGTGAAGTCGGGCTGGATGGATGATGAAGATCGATGGATGTTGATAAGAAAAAATATCAACAATCACATGTTGTTGATTGATATGTACAAACAAATAATAACTGATTGATCCTTGATTCACTGATTAAACTGTGTTTGTTGATATCACCCTGTTATCATCTGTTATCTATACCATGAGTGATCAGCAAAGCAACACTTATATTCCTGATGGATATGTTGCTATCCAAGATGACAATGGGCAGCTTTATCTTGTGCCCCCTTTTATGATTCCAGCTACGCAACAGGCAATGGAGGCATATTGCAAGAAGGTTGAATTTGATGTATACATGGCAGAGGGGGGGGTAAGATTTTGTTTTTTTCGAGGTGTCATTCTATCCTTGGGCCAATGCCATCTGCTGGCTGATGCCAAATGTAGCTGGTGCTGTGTTTTGGCTGATGCTGTCCCTTGGCTGATGCCATCCCTTGGCTGATGCTGTTCCTTGGCCAATGCTGTGTCTTGGCTGATGCCATTTCTGGGCTCCTGCTGGCTTGTCTATCCATCCCTCTCACTGATGAATTTACAGTCTGGAAACATGAGAGATACACCATACTACGTAGTGACCCAGAACATGCTACAGTTACCTGCTGATTCAGTAAGTGCCGTGTCCTCATTTGCATGACTGTTAGTTAATGCTGTTGCAGACTTTAACAGACAGGAAGCTGTTGGGCTGCCATGCCAAAGTGAAACCCCTGCAAAACAACCTTGGCACCTCTTACAAGGATGCCAGCCATCATCTCTACATGGCTGAGGTTGAGATGCTGGAACAGCAAGATATCATGTTATGCACATATGTGACTTTGAAGAAGAGGATGGAATGCGATATGAAATCATTCAAATGGAAATTGTCAAACATTCCACTCAGATCATCATTCCATGATGAGAACATGGCCAATCCTGCCAATTCTCAGAATTAGTTTGTATCGACATTGTTATATTAAGGTAGAATGAACACTGTTGTTTAATTGGTGTTATCCATATGCCCGATTCCATATGAAAGATATTCAATTTCTACCACACAGATATGCCATTACTGTGGCTGTTGCCGCTCTGCTGCCATTGCCATTGCCATTTACCATGTCCAATGCTACCTCATAGGTCACTGATCTGGCCATTAACATTCTCTGTAGTATATAAGAAGCCAGAATACCAAAACTGTATCTATTTGATAGTAGTACAAGTTACACTTATTATGAGAGCATTCTATGGGCTTCCATGAACCCGTATCATTCGGTACAATGTACACATTCTATAGACCATATTATTCAGTACAGTCTAGCTTACCTATGTGTTTGTAGCTTCTAATATAACCATCTATTTACTGTATACACCACCTTGGAGGGTAGGGCCTAAACAGATACATATACATATATGGTATAAACTGTATAAAACAGTTATACATATGGAACGGCTGGAGCCTTAGCTGTCATGAAACCCCCCTCTAAAACCTCTCCTGCATGAAATCAGGGAAAATGCAGGTTAGGGAGGTAGTATGGGCCTCATTGCATGGTCCCTTTCATCTTGAGACTTACACTAATCAGGGACTACATGATTCCTGCTATGTTATATGCTCCATAAGAAACAGATGCGTGAAGAAGAGTGCAATGTATTGAGGGGCAGCGGAAGAGCGAAGGTGATATTCAATCATGTCATCGGATGTCATTCATGTATGTAATTCCAGCTGTGACACTTCTAAAGCCCTTAACCCAACCGTGTTCCCAAATAGGGCTTTTAGACAGGTAGAAGATTTGGAACCCACACTACCGCTAGAGAGCCACTACAAATGTCTCTTGATGTGGATGCCGAGGATTTGGATTTAAGCATGATGATTCCAGTGATGACAATGGGAGGAAGCTCATAATGATGAATCTTGAAAGCGAAGGAAGGTAATCACTTCTGTGGATGAATCTGATTGTTTCTTGGCACAAACAGTGGGTTGAAAGCCATGCAATGGACATTCAATAGATCAATCAAAAGTTAATCAAAGTCCCGCATCACACTTGAGGAAGAGTATCAAAACTTCTTAAGGGTAACGTCTGTGCAAGCTTCGTTGACACCATTGTCTATCAATGCCTACATGGAGCCTTCTCGACATCATCTATTACATATGCTATGACGATTTTTGTGGGAGTGATGGCGTGATGGGATCAGGACTAAAAATAGATGATGAGCTGCATAACATAGGCTACAGTCATTTTGTGGGAATGATGGGAGTGATGGTTGATGTGATTATCTAAAATTTGTCAGGCTTGGTCAGAAATGATGGCATTAGTCAGAGCTGACTAAAATTGGTCAGCTCTGACAAATACAACTGGGTTTGAAATGCAGTCATCCCATATGTAATAGTACCGGTCAGTAACAAGTCAATACAACTGTGTAGTGAGGTCAGTAACAAGTCAATACAAATTTGTGATTTGTAACGAGGTCAGTAACATGACAATACAAATTTGTAACGAGGTCAGTAACATGTCAATACAAATTTGTAGTGAGGTCAGTAACAAGTCAATACAAATTTGTGATTTGTAATGAAGTCAGTAACATGACAATACAAATTTGTAATGAGGTCAGTAAAAAGTCTGAAGTCAGTAACAGGTCAATTCAAATTTAATGAAGTAATAACATGTCAATATAAATATGTAATGAGGTCAGTAACAAGTCAAATACCAAAAAGGGAGATTTGGGTGCATAAAATTTCGGTTGCGATATAGTGGACACCTACTTTCATGCCTCTTCCGGAATGCACACAACACAACCAAACAGCTGACATTTCCTTATATGTGGAGAGAGAGTACACAACAATCAATTGAGTACCTCTCTTCACACAACATTTGGGGCTATAATAGTGACACTATTGCAATTGCTATCTATTATCAAATAGCAAAATTGGGATTGTCATTATATAAGTGTTGGAATTGGCTATTGAAAGTTGAAAACAGTTGAATTACAGTGAGTGTTGTGACAACTGGCTGTTAAAGGAAGTTGTTGCTGACCTTACTTCAGCTGTGCTGCATTGTTGGCTATTGAACCAAATTATTGTTGGGCTTTACCATTACTAAACATGTGAGTGGTGTTGGCATATGTTGCAATAATAATGGCTGATTAGAGTGTTTGCAGGAATCAAAGTAGACCTTCTACACCAGAAGTGGAAAGGGCTAGAATTAGAGATGCAGACCATCTGGAAAGGTTGCAGATGACCAATCCTGATGAGAGGAGAAGCAGAGTCAGAGTGACTGCCCCTGGTGAAGGAATTGTTCCACTGAACTATGGAGCTGCATTGGCAGCTCAGATACCACAAGTGCAGATGCCTGCTGATTGGGATGCTCCAAGGGAGTTTGAATTGCCTGTTGTACCTCCTGCTCCTGTATTACATAGGAGAGGGGCTCCTGTGATGCCATCTGGACCTGTTTTGGCAAACCATGGAATAGGGGCAAATATAGCTTCTACTATACCACAGGTTCAACTGCCAGCAGGGTGGAATGCACCTTCGGCCAATTCTATTCCTGTAGTTCCACCTGCACCTCAGTTACAAACAAGAAAGAGGAGAGGGAGAGGGAGAGGGAGAGGGAGGGGACTGGGACCATTGCATAATATTTCAGGTGGTCAAGCAGATCCTGCACTCAATAATCTGCATAGGGGACATATTGCATTGAGGGAAAGAACTGCAGATTATGATGCACATGTTCAGGAGTTACAACAAGCTGAGGCAGCTAAGCAATATCAGCATCAGCAGGAAGTATTACAGAACATTGCAGAGGAAAGGAGAACTGCTGAGGCTGTTGCTGCCAGAGAGAGGATATTACAGCAGAAAGCTGAAGTGAGTAGGGAGCGTAATCTACAACTGCAGCATGTGAATGCACAAAGACAAGCTGCTGAAGCTGAAACAGCTAGACAGCATAATTGGCAAATGTAGCAGCTGGCTGAACAGGAAAGGAACAGGCAGGCTGCTGAAGATGAAGCAGCCAATCAACAATTGCAGCAGCTGGCTGAACAGGAGTTGGAGAGGCAGGCAGCTGCCCAGCAAGCTGCTTTAGCTGCTGAGCCACGATATCATGACCCACCCAGACATATTAATATAGAGGCTGCATTGCAAGAACGTAACAGGCGCGATCAGGAATGGGCTCTCAGGATGCATCAGATGTGGAGAAACGAACAGCGTGCAGATGAGCAGACACAGATGGATGAGGCTGAGGAGCTCCAACGTCTATCCATTGCAGACAGAAACTTGCATCAACAAATGATGAGGTTGGACCAATTGGCTAACAATATGTCTGGTGATCAGATTGATCAATATCGAGCTCAAGTGGATGCACAGGCAGAACAAATTCAGATGGATAGGGAAATGGCTGCATTGTTGGCTGCTGAGTATGAAGAACAGAGGAATAATGAGATTGCTTTGAGGAGAGAAATGGAGAATGAGGAATCTGATGATGATGATGGGAGCCAGTCTCCCTTGCAATTTCAACCTTCTCCCCTGCCATCAGATTATTATGATGGATTTGGAAGGGTGACTGCTTTGCAATTTCCACCATCTCCTATGCCATCAGATTATTATGATGAGTTTGGCAGAGTGTCTCCTCTACAATTTCCATCTTCTCCTCCACAATCTTCATCACCACTGCTGCCTGACCCAATATTCCAAGTTCCATCATTGCCACCTTCTCCTATGCAATCTCCTTCACCGCTGCTGCCTGCTTCATTCTTTAATCCTCCAATGTTGCCAGCTTTGCCTCCACCTATGCCTGTACCTCTACCTCCACATCAACCTGCAAGGCCATTACCACTCGGTTGTGCACCTTATCAGGAGCCAATTCCCAGACATTCACTTGGACCCATGAATGTGGAGTGTCCACACTGCCATGCCTTGCATTTTGACTGTGAAAAGCTGTCCAGGTCTACCCAAGCTGTACTAAAGTTTGGAAGTTGCTGCTTGCAGGGACAAATTCGTCTGCCATCTTTCTGACCTGCTCCTGCCACATTGTGAGATCTGTTGTGTGGGAAAAGCCTTCTTTCTAAGGAATTTAAAACAAACATCCAACAGTATAATGCTGCATTTGCATTCACTTCTTTGGGTGTCAAGGTGGACCATTCTGTCACAGGTACATCAGGTGTATACAGCTTTCGTATTCATGGTGATCTTCATCATCTTTCTGGAGCACTTTTGCCACCTCCTGGACAACCTGTAGCCTATGCACAGCTCTATATCCATGATCCTATCGCACAGCTTGATCTTTGTGAGCGACGGAATAATAACCTCAACTCAGTCATCATGACAGAGCTGCAGGCTATGCTAAATAATACCCATCCTTATGTGCCTTTATTCAAGCAGGCATTCCAGATCATGAGGGAAAAGCCTCCAGAAGAGCAGGATAATGTCTCCATATGGCTGCGATTAGATAGAACCCAAGATTTACGTTGGTATAATCTCCCTACAGCTAATGATGAGGTAGCAGCTATTATTCCAGGTGATGGCTCTGAGGAACGGTCTAACCACAGAGATATTGTTCTCAGGCTATGAGGGGGAGGGCTCAAGTGCATCAGCCAGTTGCATCCATCCTATTCAACTCTGCACTATGTCTTGCTTTTCCCTCATGGTGAAGATGGATGGCACCCAGATATATCTGCACACCAAGGTGCAAATGGAGCCAGAAGGGCACCCAATGTCAGTCAGAGATGCTACCATGCTTATCGATTGCACCCAAGGCCAGGAGAGCAGCTACCATTGTTGTGGGGAGGAAATCTTTTGCAGCAGTATGTTGTAGATGCTTGGGCATCTATTGAACAGAATATGTTGAATTGGGTCCGACATCACCAGAAGGAGCTTAGGGCTGATGTGTATGCTGGATTGAGGGATGCTGCCATGGGTGACCAGGATCAAAATATCAATCTAGAGAATCGTGGGAGTCGCATCATTCTTCTTTCAACCCATATAGGCAGTGAAAGGCATATGAATCAGCTTTTCCAGGATTCCATGGCCATTTGTCGCTTTTTTGGCAAGCCAGATCTCTTTCTCACCATGACTGCCAATCCACAGTGGCCAGAGATTCAGGAAGCTCTGTTGCAGGAGGAATCAGGCAATCCACATTTTACCACAAATAGAAAAAAGCAGGAAGCCTATGACAGGCCAGACATTGTTGCACGTGTCTTTGAACAGAAAAAGAATGCATTGCTCAAGGATATCAAGGATGGTGTTTTGGGTAAAGTAGTGGCACACATCCATACCATCGAGTTTCAAAAGAGAGGCCTTCCACATATGCACCTCCTTATATTTCTCGATCCAGCCGACAAAATCTGTGATGCCCATGATGTTGATTCCATTGTATCAGCACAGATTCCTGATTCTGTCACACAGCCAATGCTCTATCACACTATAACTACCTGCATGCTTCATGGTCCTTGCGGTCATGACAAACCCAAGGCTTCATGCATGGTCGACAACAAGTGCAGCAAGAGATATCCCAAGGAGTTCAGAGAACAAATCTCTTTTACTGTAAACAATTATCCTGATTATGCCAGACCCAACAATGGTAGAACAGTGAGAAAGCGTAATTATGTCTATGATAACAGACATGTGGTCCCACACAATCCTTATTTGGCTGCAAAGTAAGGAACATTTATCTGACATCATGTTTATTGGTTAATAATTTGGTTCATTTGTCAGATACAACTGTCACATCAATGTTGAGATCTGTTCTTCAATCGAGGCTGTCAAATACATCCACAAGTACATATACAAAGGCCATGACAGAACCATGATTGAAATTCTTGACCAAGACAGAGACGAGGTCAAGGAGTATCTGGATGCACATTACATTGGATCTGTGGAAAGCTGCTGGCACATAAATGAATTTGGAATGCACTCAGAGTCTCCTCATGTTTATCGTCTGCCCGTCCATCTGGAGGACCAGCAAACAGTCTACTTCAATGCAGATGACAGCATTGATGAGGTTTTGGAAAGGCCTGCTACCAAGACCACACATCTCACTGCTTGGTTTGAAGCCAACAGAAGATATGAAGCAGCATGTACTGTCACCTACCAGAACTTTCCTCAGACATGGGTCTACAATGCAACCAAGAAGCAGTGGAACCCAAGAAGGCGTGGTGAGCCTGCTATTGGCAGAATGTACTTTGCTTCTCCTGCCCAGGGGGAAAGGTTCTACCTCAGGCTGCTTCTTACTGTTGTCACAGGGGCAACATCATTTCAGCACTTGCGCACTATCAATGGTGTCATCCATAATACATTCAAGCAGGCCTGTGTTGCATTGGGTCTTTTGCAGGATGACCAGGAATGGGTCCAGTGTCTTACAGAGGCAGCCCAGATGCAGCTCGGTTCCTCTCTCAGATTGCTCTTTGCCACCATTCTTCTTCATTGCAATCCAACATCACCTGACATCTTGTGGAACCTGTTCAAACATCACATTTGTGATGACCTCAGAGTCAAGCTTCTTTCCATCTATCCAGATACAGACTTTACAGATGATCAGGTGTACATGTATGGCTTGCATCTCATCAATCAGATTCTTATCAGATCTGGCAAACAACTTTCTGATTATCCAGAGATGCCCGCCATTGAAGGAAACTGGCACATTGATGTTTCTGCCAATAGGCTTTTGCAGGAACAAAGGGATTACAATGTTGAAGAGTTGGCCATCACTGTCACTCACAATCTTTAGCTTTTCAATCATAGGCAGAGACAGGTTTTTGATGCTGCAATGGATTCTGTCAACAATAACAAGGGAAAGCTCATGTTCTTGCATAGTGCTGGAGGTTGTGGAAAGACCTTTGTCTGCAACACCATCGCAGCTGCTGTTCGTGCTCAAGGAAAAATTGCTCTCTGTGTGGCATCATCCGGAATCGCTGCATTGCTTCTAGAAGGTGGTCGCACAGCACATTCCATGTTCAAAATCCCAATTGAAATCGATGAGGCCTCTACTTGCAGAATACTTCGAGGTTCAGATCTGCACCAGGTCCTTGATCAAACTTCCATCATCATCTGGGATGAAGTTCCTATGCAGCACAAATATGCCACAGATGCAGTAGACTGCACTTTGCATGATCTTAAGAAGAAGAATGTTCCATTTGGTGGAATCACTGTTTTGTTTGGAGGTGACTTTAGACAGACCCTACCTGTCATTCCTAGGGGCACTAGAGAACAGATCATAGCTTCATTCATCAAAAGGAGCACTCTCTGGCAATGCATTACTGTCTATCACTTGACCGAGAATATGCGACTCGACAGAACTCCAGAGAACACTGCACATGCTGCCTGGCTCTTGCACATCGGTGCAGGCACAACAGTGGATGCTGCAGACACTATACAGATTCCACAGAACATGCTCTCCCATGGAAATACCATGGATCACCTTATCAACTATACATATCCAGGCATAGAGCAGGGGAACAAGCCAGATCAGTACTATCTGGATAGGACCATTCTCTCCTGCACAAATGACAATGTCGATGTCATCAACTCTCTTCTCCTTGCCAGATTTCCTGGACCAGAGCATGTCTTTAACAGTGCTGATACAGTTTCATTCAGAGAGCAGGAGCTTAACAACTACCAGCCATATCCTGCAGAGTATCTAAACTCTATCAAAGCAAGTGGCCTTCCTCTCTCCAGGCTGGCACTTAAGATAGGCTGTCCTCTCATGCTTTTATGCAATCTGGATGTCACCATGGGTCTTTGCAATGGAACTCGACTTATCCTTCTTGAAGCCAGACCCACGTGTATTGAAGGGCAGGATCATCAGTGGAGATGCACAGTTTGCAGGAAATATCGTTTTCATTCCTCGGATCACATTGGAGCCTTCAGCAGAGACCTTGCCATTACCACTTCGTCAACATCAATTTCCAGTTCGCTTGGCATTTGCCATGACTATCAACAAGTCACAAGGCCAATCAGTATCCCATGTTGGCTTGGACTTGCAGACACCAGTGTTCTCACATGGGCAGCTATATGTGGCACTATCAAGGTGTACATCTGGAGAAAGGATCAAGGTGCTGATGAATAAAAACAACGCAAATAACAGAACTGCCAATGTGGTATACAAGGAAGTGTTGAATGGAGTTGTTTAGCAAAGGTGAGTAACTTGAAAGATTATTTACAGGAATTGAAAACTAATATAGATATCAAGATAGACTTGGATGTAGATTTAGATTTAGATTTAGATTTATAATTAGATTTGGATTGTACTTGGATTGAATCAAATGGTTGAAAAATTTATTGTGGGAAGACTTTAGGGCAGGTTACTAAACCTTTGGTGTGTATTCAATAACAAGTCAATAAAAGTTTGTAATAATGTCAATAACAGGTCAATACAAGTTTCTAATGATGTCAATAACAAGTCAATACAAGTTTGTAATAATGTCGATAACACCTTAATACAAGTCAGTAACAAGTTAATATGGGTTTGTAATAAAGTCAATAACAAGTCAATAACAAGTCAATACAAATTTGTAATAAAGTCAATAACAAGTCAAGAAAAGTTTGTAATGATGTCAGTAACAAGTTTGTAGTAAATCAAGGTAGACTTGAGTAACTGTAGTGGGATTAAGCATTGTGTTACATATACGCGAACTGGCCCATGCCAGTGTCAGGCTGAGTGAGCAAAGCGAGCAAACGCCATGACAAAGGCATGGGTCATAAGCTCATTTACACATGCGCAGGGTGGATGACATTGTGACAAATCCTATCCTTCTTTTCTTTCTATTGTTCATAAATTCCTGCTCCCATCTTCCCTACTTTCATGTTCACCTTCGCTGTTTCAATTTTATTGTTGACATTCACATTTAATTTTTATGAGATTACACTACAATTTATTATGAGTTGGCTCGGATTCACCATTTTATCCGTCACGCGTCACAGCCCATTCCATCATGATGGATGCCGATCAAAAATAGTGATGCCGCGGTCCGGGTCGGTCAGGTTCAGTAGGTTCGGTTCAGGTTCAAGCAGGTAAGGAACTTGAACCGAACCTATAAATTTTCGAAAAATAACTACGAAATCATCTACTTAATCAAGAATATCCATATCTGATGCGCGGCCCTTTCCTTTCCACTTAGGACCAGCCGGCAAATCGTCGTCTGATTCGGTGAGGCGAGGGCATGTTGTAGACGAGATATTATGAAGGAGAAAGTGAGGAACTTGAGCTCACATTTTATACTTCATGACATGCTTCTTGCCGTCAATATTTGGATTTCGGAGAACACACGCTGGCCTGGGGAGAGCGCTGAGAATAAGCTAACTACCGTCTTCGGAAAACTGGAGAGAATGCTGATAAATTGGAAAAGAATTGAGTTCGGGCATACTGACTCTGTGTGAGGTACATTTTTTTGGCTTTTTTGGACGCAAAAGCAACAAAATAGATATATAACCGAAGCTATTCTACTAAAGGCTTACATTGTACTGGACATCGTGGATACAGAACACACGAAGGCACTTTTTTCGACCTTCGGGATTGAAGGACGCTGATATTCTATCATTTCGAATGAAATTCTAACTCCGCGACTGCCCGCCTCGCCCGCCCAAAAAGGTTCGGTTCGAACCGGGTTCGGACAGGTTCAGCCCCATCGCCATTCTCTGAACCTTGACCCGGACCTTGGGTTCGGTTCAACGATTTCTTTGAACTTTGACCCGAACCTGGGTCCGGTTCTGGTAGGTTCAGGTTCGAACCGCGGTTCAGAACCGAACATTGGCATCACTAATCAAAAATAACATCACTGTAGATCATTGATATGTTGGTCATTAATAGTAATACAAATGCCATTCTGGGACCGGTCGGTTATTCAGCGTGCCAATCCAGGTTGGCTGCGGCGTGACTCGTGAACGTTATCTTCAATGATTATCGACGAGCGTCTATCCTCTTAACAAATCTATATATATCTGTAATCGACGTGATGGCGGCTAGTCGATGCGCGACGGCTTTGACATTGTCATTCCACCGGTCTTCTGCACTGCCGACTTTTCATTTGAAATTTGAACTCAAACATCGACTGTTGGGTGCAAAATTCCAGCAAGCGTCAACTTATGCTTGCCGTAAGCAGGTATCCAGCGAACAACAGTTTCATCCAATAATATATACATTCAGCTGATTCGAGACCATAATAAACTTACATATTCAGCTTCTGTACTCATCGAGGTTTAAGCTTTGACAGCGTAGATTTGGAAGGAGCCGACAAAGGCATTCAGATCGACGGACTCTGCAGGCTTGCACGACTTGCCTGCCGAAGACGATCCACAGCAGCCTGGTCCTGTCGAGACCTGAGGATCCTGGTAAACGTTGATATCTTTCTTCGTGTCAAGAATAATAATATCTGATGATCCGTAAGTATCATAAATTGTAATTACCATGAGAAGCAGATTGACCTTTGAAGCCAGCATCCAACATCCATTTCTTGTACTCAAAGGGCATGCTAGCACCGCTGATACATCCAACTAGCATAGCAGCATCCTTCCGGATGCTTTCTGGCAAAGGCTGTTTCGCGAGAATATCAGATATGGCAAGACGACCTCCAGGTTTGAGAATTCGGAAGATCTCGCGGAAGACGGCAGGCTTCTCAGGCTCGGGAACGAGATTGATTACACAGTTCGAGCAGACAATGTCAGCAATGCCGTTTGGGAGCACCATTGACGCGATGTTGGATTTGACCTTTTGTGCCGTTGTTAGTGGATCTGATAAAAAATTATTGCAGTAACTCACAAACTTGACGTTCGTATAGCCTCCCTGTACAGCGTTCTTCCGCGCCAGCTCCAGCATGTTATTGGTCATATCGACGCCGATAGCTTTGCCCGTAGGACCAACCTTACGAGCTGCATTAAAAACGTCCATGCCACCGCCAGAACCAAGGTCGACGAGAGTTTCGCCCTTATAATTTACTTGGGTGAGTGACACTTTGATGGAGAACAATATTCACCGAACCTCTTTCAAGTTCGCAGTCGCCAGAGGATTGCCGCAAGACAACCCCAGGTTCGCTTCTCCAGGGATGCTTCTCAACTCTGCAGCGCTGTACCCAAATGCAGTGGCAACACGATCGTTATAGGCCACCTTGTTGGGTTGAGTAGAGGATGTAGCACAGTCGCTGTAGAACGCTTTCACTTGGGCAGTAATAGTCTGCGACATATCGTTATCACTTTTGGGATTATGCAGGCATCCTGATCCTTTATAGGTGCGGAGTGGGATGCCACGTAGGAAAGCCGATAGGTCACTGGATGCTGAATCAGTGAAACTAGGTCACTGCTGGTATCTTATTGGGCCCGGGTTCTTAGTACTATCAGTGCGAATTCAGATTGCAAATGTGCTTCCCACTGTCAACGACATATCACTTCAGAATATTTTACTGTTGCATAATCTCTTTTGGTCCAGGCACTCGCCTAGCACACTATTGATCGAATCGGACCTGTTGCTCTTACTCTGAACACCGGCTCTGCTGTGTTCCTATGGCTAAAAAATCAGCTAAGGACTCTTCTGCCGCCAGTGAAACCGAAGAGGCGGAAAAATCAGACAAGAAACCTTGAGAAACTTGGAAAGCAGTACAGTCGAACCCCTCATAACCCATACCCCTCGGTGGACACCCCAGGGTATGGGTTATGAGAGGTCATGGGTTTTCAGAGGTATGCTAAAAAATGGACTCTAAAAATCACAGAAAATTCGTAAAAAATAGTAGAAAAAAATAGGGCTACGGGCTTGTCTAAATTATGTTATTATAGATGAATTTGAATGATATAACCTTTGGAAAAAGTCAGTTATAACCGTTTCCTTCGTGCTCTGGGACTCCTCAAGGCGAAGTTGCCTATTGAACGAGCCCAGAAGTCCTTCGAGTTTACGGGCGATGGGATTGTTTAAGTCATCGAGATATCTGTTGATGGTTGATGCTGCCTTGAGAACGTCACGCCGAGTTGGGCGAGGCTCAATGGGGATATAATCTTCGTTGACATCATCTCCGCCGTTTATCTCGATGTTCTCACGTGCTGCAATGGAGTCCACAACCGCCTGACAGATGTCCTCGTCTGATGTGTCTGTCAAGACTTGAGATTCGTCGGTTGGATTGAGAAGAGACTCGATGTCCATTCGATTTTTCCCCTGAAGTGCTCCCGTGGCAACCAGATCATCAAGTGCAGACTCAACTTGCTTTTCTGCTTGAGCAACCGGATCTGCTTCAGAGGTGGCGGAATCGTGGAGAAGAGAAGAGACGGGGATCGAAGGTTGAATTGTACAAGAAGCCGAGTCCATTTCCAGTAAGATTCCTGCTTTGCGCCAGCAGTTTCGAATCGTTGTTGTATCAACCTCGTGCCATGCAGCTTCCGTGATTCGCATTGCCTGCAGCTGATTGATTTCATAGATCTCGGAAGGCGTTATACCCTCATCGTAACGATCAACAGCTCGTTGGATGAACCTGGCATGGTAGTGGGCTTTGAAGCATCAGATAATGCCTTGGTCTTTTGGTTGGACATGTGCAGTGAGGTTTGGCTCAAAGTTTTCAACTTGAATGTTTTGGAGGCCGTTGGGAACGATATGGCCAGAAAAGTTATCTTGAAGGAGAAGTATCTTCCGTTTCTTTTCTTGGAGCTCGCGATCCCACTGCTGAATCCAGTCTTGATAGATCTGGGAAGTCATCCAAGCCTTCGCATTATTTCGGTAGTAAAACCCCAGCTGAGTACCAGTCTTCTTCTTGAAAGCTCATGGCCGTGCTGCTTTCCCAATGACAAGTGGTGGGAGTTTCTCAGATCCATCGGCATTTGATGTGAAGGCATAAGTCAACCTGATCTTCTTGCCTTTAACTCCCGATTGTTTATGGTCTGACAAGCCTCTGTCCAGTGCCATTCTATGATTGGAGTCAGATTTGAAGTCAGAAATGAGGAAATAGGTAGGTACCCATAGAAAAGACCCGTTTCGTCCATGTTAAAGATATCATGAAGCTCATATCCGTACCTCTTAATGAGCTCTTGAATTCGCTTTCTCTCCCACTCCACAGTGCCAACATCTGCTGACCCAGCTTCCCCATGTCGCTTCATCTCCACCAAGCCATTTCTGTCCTTAAATCGGCCCAACCAACCATTGCTTAAATTCAGCCTTTCGTCTTGTGAAACACCAACCAAATCTGCAAACCGGTTCCATTTCTGGCGAAGGACTTCCCCAGTCAGCAGAATCTCATCACTCATGGCCTTTGAAACCCATAAGTACATCATCTCAGAGACCTCAGGATGCTCTGTCTGTCGAGCTCGTTTGGCAGTCCGGTCACTTTGATGGTTTGATTGTTCCCAATGCTCACGCCATTTAGTCTCTTCTTTGATCCATGACGAAACCAATGGCTGTTTGATTTTAAGGTTTGGGTAGATTGAATCAAAATGGCGAGCCGTTTCTGACTGATTTTGGCCATTTTTGTGGTGCCAGTCAAGGATTTCTATGCACTGAGCCAAAGTTGCATTTTCCTTCTTCGTAAACACAGGGGCAGCTGGTGTATCTGACTGGGATTTCTTCTTGGTTGGCTTAGGTTCTTTCTCATATGTGGAACCTTTTTGAGAAACATGAATGGTGCACTGTTCTTGGACATGAAAAACTCATATGATTTCGTTTGTTACCCGCAACCTTCGCCAAGTCACCTGCCTATTCCCTCAGCTTCTTTACGATTGCCTTTCCATTTTCATCCAACTGCCCTAATCCTCGCTCGTAGTCTGAGGCTGATTCCAGGGTGTCGAGAACATGTTGCTCATCAATGGTGTTTGCTTCATTGTCTAACCAGTGCTCATCCAATGATGAAATGGTTTCAGCCCTAGCTAACCTTGCACTGAGTTCCTTTTTTCGAGTCTTGATAGTTTCCATAAACTTAGCAAGACCTTTCTTGAGAACTTCAAGTGGTTTAAGGGCCATAGGTGTGATAAAAAATTCTAAAAGTTTATTTCTCAAGCTATCCAGGGGGCCGGTGGCGCATCACAACCTCTATTTTTTAGCCTACTCATTCACCGTGGATGACCATGATGGCATATTACTAAGGAGGAAATCGGCAAATAATTATTTGATGGTCAAATCAAAGGACTAAGCCTAATATGGTAGGCAAAACCCATGGGTTTTGCCTGCAGAGGGGTATGGGGTATGGGTTACTGTGGATCTATGGGTTATGGTATGTAATTCCCTGCGAACCAAGTTGGTGGACAGCTCAGGCTATGGGGTATAAGGGGTTATGGGTTATCGGAGGTATGGGTTATGAGGGGTTCGACTGTAGACTACACCGGCATGTACAACCATTCAGGCTTAGCCAAAATTGCCTAAATTTACAATTTTAGTAAGTTGCCTAAAATTGTTCCTGAAACCATGAAACTTCCCATAATCCCATTTCAGGTGGCCTGAAATCTTTACTGAAAATTTTCAGTCCTGATCCTAAAATTTCGGCATAGTTTTTGGCTTGCCTAAAAGGGTGAACTTCCTGATGTGAAAGCGATATGATGATAGCGCGGAGGTTGTACCTCTCAAATGTCAACATGCCGAGGCAGAATCCCAAAAATTTGGAGGGAGTCTACCATGGGACTTCTGAGGACTTCTTATCAGTGTACGCAAGGCGGGCATTGCGCTTGTGTCGGGATAGGAGTTTTTATAAATGTTTTTTCATTGAGGCCGTCCCTTTCCTGTCATATGTGGTATGTGACTATACATGTACCTTTTTTTGTTTTTTTTTTTTTGTTTGTTTGTTTTTTTTTTTTTTTTTTTCAATTTGTCATCAATATCAAAAGAATCTAATTCTCTACATTGTAGGCCAGGCGAGTAGCAGATCTCACGTCTCTGCTCACATCGGTAGTAACCAGCTTTTCAGGTCAGCTGAAAACACTGCCAAAACTTACAGTTTCACGTGATTAAAATTAAATATCTCAGGAGACCTGAATATCAGATGGGTTTCCTAATTTAGGGCCACGTGAAGCGTTAGACGTTAGACCCCATCAAAAATTATCCAACACAAGGCGGAAACCAAATTTCAACTTCCGCTACATGTATTATGATCGATGACGTATTAGCAACTGTGATCAAATTTTGTTTGTGGCGTGGCGGCGCAAAATGAGGACCCCCGATATATGTAAGGACCCCAGATTATTCTTAGATACCAATTTGGCATTTTTGTCTGGACAACTTTTGGTCAGTTTGTCTGGAAAGCATCTAGTCTTTGAACTCTTTTCGGCTCAGGGTCCTTCCATATAAGGAAATTTTAGCACATGCCTTCGACAAGGGCTCCAAAAAAAACCTGAAAAAGCTTGAAAAAGGCCAAAATTCACACCAAGTAGTTCTCATGCCAATTCCTGACATTTGGGATACTTCAGCTAAAAAAATTCAAGTTACCTGCTTCAATCTGTCTGGACATGTATAAACCAACCTCAAAGCCTTACTTAATAGTGAGCTGACAGTGGAGGTAGATGAGTGAGGCACGAGTGTAGTATACCAGTGTTTTGCACACGAGGAGAATGATGATGTGTAGAGATCATGTGACAGTGTTGATTATTTACCTTTTACTTCCACTGCTACAGGATAGATTCTTGCTTCTTACATTCTCAGTTGCTGCATTGACTGCAACATCAATTTCTTGCATTTTCCTAGATCATGTCAGCCAATGCAGAGGTACAGGGAGCAGGAGTGATGACTCAGATCTCGCAATCAGGGATGATGGCTAATAGTTCTGAGAGTGGTCACAGGTCTGAACCACTTTCTGATGCTCTCAAGCTGGCACCTGTAGAGGTGGAGAAAGGTACTACAAAAAGATCAGGCTGGTGGGTCAAGGTCCTGGCCAGTGCAGAGCATTTTTCGACAGCTCTTCAGCGTTTGTCGTGTGTAGCTCTGGCAAAATCAAAACCTGAGCAGATGGTGGAAGAGCCAGTGATCATCAAAGCACCCAGGCATGAGACCTGTGGCAGGCTACCAGTATCAAGTTCTACTACTTGTGGCTGAGGATGTCAGTGAGAAGAGTCATGGGCAGTTGGGCAGGTCAATGGGTTTGCCTGAAAATGTTGGTGGCTCTTGGGACACAAACTTACCTTGGGTGAGTTTGATGATCAGCATGGCAGCTCTGAAGGGATGCAAATGATCAGCAATGAGTGATGCATCTGGCACCCAGGATCTAGTCTGCAACCCTATACATCTTGCATCTGCAGCAGATTTTTTGCCCACCCATTTTGAGGAACCTCAGAGTGATGGACTACTTGATGCTTGGCAGGGTCAGAAGGTGGAAAATCAGGATAGGACCCACGACACCACTTCACCAATGATGATTGTCTCCAACACACTGCCCAGTTCTAGCCCCTTCTCTCAAAATCCTCTCCTCCATCATGCTAGTGCTATTGAGGCTCACACACCATCTCCAGCAAGAAGACATTCTGATACTCTTCGCATGCACGATGCCAACAAGGCATAGCTGGTTGCAGAGGGATTAGTTCCAGTGATAGGCAATTTTCACACTCCAGGCTTCACTCCAGCTCAGTTAGTTGGGGGGATAACATACAAAGTCCACTCACCTAGATCTCACCACCTGGGCATGGCGAGTGCTGATAGGAAACTTTTTGGTGAGCACCGAAGTGCTGCGCATGAGCTCCCCTGCGCTTTTTATGTCACAATGCAATCAGGCCCACATAGTCCTCGCAACCACCCTCTTGAGGAGAATCACCCAGGGCAGCATAGCCAACACATTCCAGCACCATTCAGCACCATACTGCAGCCAGGACCACACAGTCCATGCAATGGCATTTTCAAGCAGAATCAGCTGAGGCCACATAGCCCATACACCTCTGAACCATTCCACACTCAGGCTAGCCTGCAGACTGCTACGCAAGCACATGCCCAGATGCATCACATTCATAGCACATCTAACTTGGTAGTCACTGCAATGATGTGCATATAGTTAGGGTCAAAAAATCTGCATATGGACCTACAGTTGCAATTACCTGGAGAGGTGCATTCTCTCAGGCATAGTGTTCATTTCTGCATTAAGATGTAATTTCTATCATGCTCACATGTATCCAGCCAACACTGCACACTCTGCAAACAGCGGCATGGCACATCGAGATGTGCACCTCTGTTTCTGGCATGCCTCCTACTCCTCTCCCAGCTTATGCCCAGGTTGGCTCTCTCATGACCATGCAGTCGCAGCCTTACACCAAAATCATAACTGATGTGGGGGCATCAGAAGAGCCTGTACAGCTGACAGCGATGCAACTCACATTGAGTCCAGATCTTATCACAGTGATAGCTGCAGTGCTGGGCATTGTTGGAGCACCTCAGAGTTCAAAGGGATTATTGGCCATGGTGATGATACTCAACCTGGAAACCCAAACAAAACCTACTAAATGGCTTCGGATAGTATAACACGAGTCAGAGGAAGGGTGCGAGTTGGTACTAAATATCACTGCTGAGACCAAAACATTGTGTTTAGTAATGCAAAATGGTAAGGGCTGTGGCGAATAGTCTTTATAGATGTACTAAGGTGTTCTAAAGAGTTCAAAAGAGGTTTGAATATGTGCAAAGAGGTTTGAAAAAGGTTCAGAGAGGTTCAAAGTCATGCAAAGTAGTCCGAATAAGTTCGAATAAGTTCAAAAAGGTTCAAGGTATATTGAAGAGCAAGTTTAACGAATGTGGAGTATTTGTTGAATGGCGATAGGTGATGGGGGATAAAACAAGGAGTGAATATGATAATTTCAAAGAAGTTTGTGATGTTTCACAGAACTTAGAGATATGATGTGAGCTAAGACTCAAGAGGATGGCTCTTAAATCTGATGATATGTGAGAGGGCAACTTCTGCTCTGTTCCCTGTTCCTCCTTCTAACTAACTAATACAAGTCTATATACAATTTGAAGGAATATTACTAAAAAGGAAATAATAACAATTGTAGAACATGAGGCAATGTGCACAGCAATAAAGGTATTGTAAAACATAAAACAAATGAAAAATGATAATAAGTGAAACATTCGGTGTCGCCATATAGTGATAGTACTTCTCTTGTTGTTTCAATAGATCGTTGAAACATAAAAATGCACTTATTGCATTCTAACTCTCTTGTAGTCTCTCCTCGTGTCCAGTAGTGCTCGATATGTGGCAAATTGGCTTGTTCTGGATGTGAAGCATGCATCAAAAGTGTTTTAAGACAGCTATATGGTAGCTGAAGTCATTTGAAATGCTGCGAAGTTGTTCAAAGTGTTGCAAAATTGTTCGAAGGCATTTGAAATAGTTCGAAGTCATCCAAAATAGTGTGAAATAAATCGAAAAGTATTCAAAGTTGATTTTGTGGCATTTGTAGTGATTTGGAGTGTGTGTCATAGTGTGTTGATACGAGTTAAATCCTTCTCCAGACCTCTGAGCATGCAGTGGACCTATCAACAGATGGGGAGGCATTGTCATCAGTTGTTAAACTGCCCCAGCCAGCAAGGAAGTATTTTTCACAAATGATTACCAACATTACAGGTGAACTCCCAACTGCCATCATCAAGGAGCTGAAACGGGCTTCAAGAACTACATACCACTTGCACTCTGCATGCACAAGGCTTGCTCAAATGTGGCCAGAGCTACTGATGCTTTTGACACACAGATTGGGATGAATGAGAGGGGCAAAATTAGGTTGAAGCAAAAGACATTGACTGCAGCAAGGGACTACTACCTCACAACAGATGATTTTACTGAGATACATGAAAAACTCATCCGTGGAATGAGAAAGTACCTCATTCTGGGCATCAACACAGACCTGGGTGGGGTGAGGGCCCTGGACTGCACAGACATGTTCCTCAAATTTTTCAGCATCATTGCATCTTAACCAGATTTCACTGTCAACTGGTCTTCTTACAGGGGCTACCTTATCAAGACCTACTCCTCATGGGTTGGCCAGAGAGATGATACTTATGATCTGATCTTCGATGAGAGCTTATTCCAAAATTCAAGATAAAGAACATTATCCCATCAGTGCTGGAACACTTGAAGTAACCTCTGTCTGGCCCTTCGACCTATGGTGGAAACAGAGTTGTTGGCAGCTCCACAGGAGGCAGTTCAATGGGAATACAAGGTAGGGGTTGGGGAATGCAAGGGGGGGCATGTTCACCTCTGGTCGAGGGGGGGGGGGCCTACACTCAGTTTTTTCCACCCTCCTTCCAGCCACCTTTTGCTCCTACCAGCCTCCCGCCATTTGAGAATGGCATCTCTGTGCAGAACCCCACCTCCACAAGGACCATCAAGGAAATGCAAAGTGACTGGTGCTCAAACAAAAAAAATGGGTGGACAAGCTTCTCAGGAGTAGAGTCATCTGCATTGCATATAACATCAGCCTACTTGGCTGTAGATGAGGCCCCTCCTGCATCTACAACCACTCCTGCTCCTTGTGTGGCAATCTCAGGCATGGATCAGCAAGATGCAATGCTTGAGAGCATTTTCCCCATCATGACCAAACTCAAGGCAGACACTTGGGAAGCTGCCCTGAGGGACGCGAGCATCCTTGATGTCGACATCCTGATGGGTCTCTGGCAAGGCTTCTATTGTGGCTTGGAAAATTTCTCCTTATCTCATACATCGATTCCACTGAACCATTATGTTTCACAAGAAGATGAAGATTTCATTATTGAAAAATATGCTGAGGAGATTGAACTTGGTAGACTATCACATGGTTATGAGCCTGACATGCTTTTTTGTTGCCTCATTGGACATTTTTGCACAGCTCCCCTCACAGTTATTGAACAAAGTCTCATGAAATGCTGAGTAATTGTAAATCATTCATACCCAAAGAATAAATGTAACCTTGACCTCAAAAATCTCCCTCTGGACTCATCAGACAATTACATCCTTGATCCCACCAAAACTTCTATCAACCCAATTATTGACTCAAAAAAATTCCAGTGTGCATGGGGATCCTTCTTAGAATGCTATCTCCTGGTTGCTGATGCTCCTGAGAAAACTCAGGCAGCGGGTTTTGATGTTGATGCAGCATTCAGAAACATTCTGATGCACCCTTTGGCATGCTGTTTCCTGGCTATCATGATAAAAAATCAGATTCACCTTCATCACATCCTGAATTTCAGTGCGTCACCAGCACCAGCTATCTTTGGCAGGGTTGCAGATGCCATGGTCAAGATACTCATGAATCGGGGCATTGACACTGTGATCAAATGGGTGGACGACTTCATATTTCTATGCTACTCCTCTGGGATGCAGGCTGATGGCACTCATGAGTATTCCTACTCATCTGAACTGATATGGAAGATCATGGAAGAGCTAGGCTGGCCATGGGCCCCTTCAAAATTTGTTGATTTTTGACTGCGTTCATGTACATAGGATTCTGGTGGGATCTGGCCATGAAGAAGGTGGAGCTCCCAGAAAAGAAGAAGGCAAAATACCTCGAGCATATCTCAGACTGAATATCTGGATCTTGTCACTCTGTAAAGGACACTGAGAAGATTATTGGTACCCTGAACCACATCTGCCTGGTTGTCCCAGAGGGGCATTCATGCATGATTGCTTTGTATAGATTCCAGGGAGGGTTCAAGGCTGGGCATTCAGAAGAAGTAAAACACAAGGTATCAGCAGGGGTATCAGAGGATATTACCTGGTGGAGATGATGCCTGCAGGACCAGTTTGTGGGGATCGACATTATCTGTTCCCCGACTCCAGCAGATATGAGGTTATTTGTTGATGCATTGATGGGATGGGGCATTGGATTGATCCTCGATGGGAGATGGCTAGCATGGCAGCTCAAGGAGGGTTGGAACTCGGAAAGATGGAGATCGGATGGGCAGAGATGGTGGCTGTGGAGCTGGCTATCTGAACCTTGATTACAGAGAAACACTATTAACTGCCACATGATTGTTTGTTCAGATAACAAAGGTGTGGTAGGGGTATTGGGGGTGGGCAGATCATGGAGCACTCAGTGTTGTAGGGGATAAGGTCTACTGGGGAGTCATTCTGGGTCCACTGTGGAGCGAATTCTATGATGTCATGGATGTGTCAATGGCAATAATGTAGGATGTAGCTGGGAAGGTGTTCAAGTGGGACCTGTGAAGAAAGGGCAAGTGCCTTGAGAGTATCTAAAAAATCAGTG
Source organism: Tricholoma bakamatsutake (assembly GCA_029959215.1). NCBI lineage: Eukaryota > Fungi > Basidiomycota > Agaricomycetes > Agaricales > Tricholomataceae > Tricholoma > Tricholoma bakamatsutake. The sequence continues at coordinate 10,400,845 of CP114861.1, forward strand.
ACATGCTTGCCTTTGAAGAATGGGGCATTTGGGGTGCCTGGAATCAGCATAGGATAAACATATTGTATCAATATTTGAGCCATGTTGAACAAATTGGTGAGGCAGCATTGTCGAGAGAAACTTTGACTTTGCATGTGCTTGTTTTGCTGAACATGAATGCAAGGCAAGTGTAACTGACTGTTAGGCCCAAAATGGCAAGAGCGATGCCAGATCTACTCTTGGTGAGCGACTACAAGTTGACCTCACAGAAGAATAGAATGAAGCAAAAATATATTGTAAAAAGGAGTGGTCGATGTGAAAGGTTGAGGATTCTTGTTGAAATTGAAAAAACATTAGCAGCAGAGGGTCCTGAGAACCCAATTTTGTAGCAATCTAGTACTTAGCAACTTATGAGTATGCCTTGGTGCATAGTAAACTTGTAAGACTAGAATAAACTTGTAGACTTGTAGCTTGGGACTACGCCTTGGCATGTAGCCGACTTCTGATTACTTGTACACTCTTGGAAGTGGGAGATGCCATGCTGAATGAGTGTTGATGGGAGGAGAGATGCCACACAATGAATTTGACACTGAGTCGAAATGAAGTAGAATCAAAGGAGAAGGTCTCTAGAACTTAATTTCATAGTAATGTGGTATTTAGCAGCTCAATATTATGCCTTCATGCATATCAGACTTGTAAGACTCGAATAAACTTGTAAACTTGATGATCTTAAGGCTACCTGTCAAAATGGGTGGAAATTGAGGTCTTGAGATGGAAGGTAGTGAATTTGGTCAACACTAAGTCAAACACAAAGGAGCAATGTGGGAACCATTCAATATGGATGTTCTTCAAGTACCTTGGAAAAACTAAGTTACAATATGCTGGACTCTTGGCAAGGTTTTGGTGTGGTGGTACAGCTGGTGATGATACTCAACCCAGAAACCCAAACAAAACCTACTAAATGGCTTCAGATGGTATAACATGAGTCAGAGGAAGGGTGCGAGTTGGTACTAAATATCACCGCTAAGACCAAAACATTGTGTTTAGTGATGCAAAATAGTAAGGGTTGTGGCAAATAGTCTTTATAGGCATATGAAGTAGTTTAAAATAGTTTGAAAGAGGTTCGAAGAGGTTTGAAGTCATGCGAAGTAGTCCAAATAAGTTCAAATAAGTTCGAAGAGGTTCAAGGTATATCGAAGAGCAAGTTTAATGAATGTGAAGTGTTTGTCGAATGGCGATAGGTGACAGGTGATAAAACAAGAAGCGAATATGATAGTTTCGAAGAAGTTCGCGATATTTCGCAGAACTTAGAGATACAATGCAAAGATAAGACTCAAGAGAAAGACTCTTAAATCTGATGATAAGCGAGAGGGTAACTTATTTCCTTGTTCCTCCTGTTCTAACTAACTAATACAAGTCTATATACAAAATGAAGAGATAGTACTAAAAAGGAAATAAGAACATGTGTAAAACATGAGGCAAATATATCAAACAATGAGGACTTGTAGATCATGAAACAAATGAGAAATAATAAATGATGAAACATATAGTGTTCCCATATAGTAAAAGTACTTCAATATATCAATGAAACACAAAAACGCACTTATCGCATTCTAACTCTCTTGTACTCTCTCCTCGTGTCTGGTAGTGCTCAATATGTGGCGAGCTGGCTTGTTCCAAATGTGCAACGTGTATCAAAATTGTTTAAAGACAGCTATATGGTGGCCGAAGTCATTCAAAATGCTGCAAAGTTGTTTTGAAGTGTCGCAAAATAGTTCGAAGTTGTTTGAAGTTGTCCGAAATAGTGCAAAATAGTGCAAAAATAGTTCAAAATCGATTTCGTGGCATTTGTTAGCAATTTGGAGTGTGTGTCGTAATGTCTCAATATGAGTGGAAATGTTCTCCAGACCTTAAAGTGCACAATGGACCTATCACTAATTATGTGGAGACTGCTTGACAAAAATTGATGGGAGTTGGATTGATGTTTTTTGAGTTGTCCTCAGTTCTGGGCTGCAAAATGCGATGGACAGTTGGGTTTGATGGCCAGCAGCTCTACAACTGATGTATGGAATGAAAGGATGTTGAGGTGTCGAATGGAGAGTGTAGTGTTTGGGGCTAGCCCAGAATGAATGGTGTGGTGTGAATTAGGAGTTTTTGATGTTGTGTGAGTTTTTGATGAACGGCGGTCCTGTAACTGATAAATTAGTAAGATTGGGGTATTATGGGCTTACCTGAGTTGAATATATGATGGATGTACAGAAAACTGATGTCCCCTGTCTCGGTCACCACTTGTTGTAGGGGATAAGGTCTACTGGGGGTCCATTGATGATGGTCATCACATCGTAAATGATGAGGTAAGCATGATCTCAGAGATCAGAGGAAAATGGGAGTGAGGGGAAAGGAATTTGATGGGGGATGTAGATACTTAGCTTAGAATATACATCTTAGTGTATAGTAACCTGAGAGAAAACTTTGTTGACTTGAGGAAAAACTTAAGTGAAGGGAGCATAAAAAGTGGGATCAAAAAGTGTGTGTGTGTTTAAAAGGTGGGAGGTCACCTAAATAAAATTGCAAGGTATCTACAAAGCAAAATGTTGATCGCACACGTTCTCTTGCATCAACAGTGCCAAACAACAAAAAGAGAAGGAAAATGTCCATTTTAAGTAGTATTAATAAAAGTCAGTTCTCATCTCAGGGTTTTACCACTAGGAATGACTCAGGAAGAGCCATTGTTGAGGCTCTCTATTTGCAGAATGCAACTTGTGCCCCAGCAAGTGTGGAGAGCACACAAACGAGACTCCTCGACCCTACCATTCAGTGGCTAGACCTGTTGAGTCAGATTTTGATGCCATTGCTTGATGTTGTGGATCATCTAAGTATTAAGGTATGAAAATGAAACTATAAAAGGAAAATGAAAATAAAATGAAAGCACTGGACCAATCCTTCAGAATGAATGTGATGCTGCCAACATGGAGACCGAGGGAATGTAAAAATGTGTGCAAACGCGTGACTGATGCATCACATAGGTGGAACATCATTGTTAAGAATTAAATGATCTGCAAAGTAAAAATATCAAATAATAAATCAGTAAAATAAAACCAGTAAGAATATGAAATTGCATCAAGAATATATATACAATGATGCAAGGTCATCATCGCATGATGAGGAACTTGATGGAAAACTCTGGAAATGGTGGGGTTGACCAGTGGGACTTGTTACCCTACCACATCAGCAGAATGCCATATTGTGAGAAATTGTAAAACTCATACAAGGCCACAAGTTATGGATCTCCACTATCTGGGTACCAACAACAGAAAATACAGCAGATGCTCCTTCAAGAGGGGTTTTTCCTGGGAAATCCTCACTATATGCTTTTTCTCCCAAGATACCTTTTCATTTACAGAAATTTGTACATAGAGCAGTAGACTACCATGATGTGAGAACTGCATAGGTTTCATTGTTGTATTTTGAGATCGTGTCACATTACACATGCTGTGTCCCATTCCACCAACCACCACAAACTTCTCAATGTAATGCCTCCTCTCAGGACCATATCTCATTAGGACAAGCAAACAAGCAACCTACTCCCACTGGCACAAATTTACAATAGAAACTTTGCTCACCACCACAGCTGATCATGCCCAACCACCTTCAACCCTAGCTATGCCAGATGAGCTATGGGAAAGGATTAGCAGGGTCCAAAATGCAGCAGTGAGCAAATCGACTCAGTCCAAGGACTCCAGCAGGTTATGTGAATTCTGATCTTTCTGCAAAGCCCTCAATATCCACAACAATGATATTTTTATGGCCAGGGAGGATCTTCTCATAGCATGGGCATCATCTTATGCTGGGTGTTTTGCAGGGAAGACAGTCAGCACAAAGATAACAGCCATAAAGAGGGAACATGATAAGCAGGGGCTGGTGTGGCAAGGCAGAGAGCAACTGCATCGAGTCTTAAAAGGTGTGGAAGAGCTCAGGCCTGTATCCTCTTTCCATGGCAAAAAACCACCTGTCACTATTTATATGCTTCGCAATCTCAACCGAGGCCTTAGTAGACCTTTGGGGCTGGATGTTTGTATCCGGGCCATATGTCTCCTCTCCTTTTTCTCCCAACTTTGCAGTGGGGAGCTATTACCACCAACTCAGAATATTCAAAAATTCAACCTGCTGTGCCATGCAATGTTTTCACACATTGCAGAATCCACCATGCAGAATGGTGCCTGCAGCCTTTACCTGCCATGGTCTAAGACACAGAAGGGCTGAGGAGATGATGTTTGGATCCCTTGCCAGGAAGCTCTGCTCAACCCTATCCATGCAATCCATAAGCATTTCATCTGGAACAAGCTTGACATCAACCATCCCATCACTGCTTACCATGATTCACATGATAATATAATCACACTCACTAGGTCCACATTTATTCAATGAGTCAACAGAATCCTTTGAGTGACAAATAAAGGATAACCCACGCGTCACTGGTCACTGTTTTCATATTGGGGGAACAACATTCTACCTAGTTTTGGGAGTGCTGCCTGACATGGTAAAGAAGTTCAGCCATTGGTACTCCCAAGCCTTTTTGGAATATTGGCATTGTCTGGACTATCTAGGTGCCATGCACATTGAGATGCTCCCAACCAATTTGCAACCACAACCACTACGGATGAGAAGCCTTCCAAAAAAAGGCTTGATGTGCATTCATGGGTGAGTCTTCATCATGACTACGATGCTCATGATACTCGACCTAGAAACCTAACAAAAACCTGTTAACAGGCTTAGGAAGTATAACACAGGCTAGAGGAAGGGTGTGAGTTGGTACTAAATGTCACCGCTGATACCCAAAGGTTATAGTAAAAGATGTGGAATGGCAAGGAGTGTTGGGAATAGTCTTTAAAGGCATATGAAGAGGTTAGAAAGAGGTCAAAATAGGTTTGAATATGTGTGAAAGAGTTCAAAAAAGGTTCAAAAGGCTCAAAGGTGGTTTGAGGTATATCGAGGAATGAGTGTAGTGAGTGGAAAGTGTTTTTTGAGTAGTGATAGGTGATATGTGATAAATCGAAGGCGAATACGATAGTTTGAAGAAGTTTGCGATATTTTGCAGAACTTAGAGATATGACGCAAGCTAAGACTCAAGAGAACTGCTCTTAAATCTAATGATAGTGGAGAGGGTAACTTATTCTCTGTTCCCCATTGCTTGTCTATCATTCTAAGTAACTAATACAGGTCTATATACAATTTAAAGAAATATTACTAAAAAGAAAACAATAACATGTGGAAAACATGAGGCAATATGCACAGCAAATAAAGGTATTGTAAAACATAAAACAAATGAAAAATGATAATAAGTGAAATGTACATTGTTCCAGTATAATAAGAGTTCTTGTTCTATTGCTTCAATATATCATTGAAACATAAAACTGCCCTTATCATATTCTAAGTCTCTTGTATTCTCTCCTCATGTCCAGTGGCACTCAATATGCAATGAAAAGGCTTATTCTGAATGTGCAGCATGTATCGAAAGGGTTTTAGGATAACTATATGGCAGCCGATATCATTCGAAGTATCGTAAAATCATTCGAAGTTGTTCAAAGTTGTTTGAAGTAGCGCAAAATAATTTGAAAAGTGTTGGTTGATTTTGTGGTGTTCATAGTGGTTCAGAGTGTCTGTCATAATGTGTTGATATGATTGGGAATCTTTTCTAGACCTTAAAGTGCCCAGTGGACCTATCAACATGCCTTGGGCTTACTTCTCACATGGGTTGCCATAGTCATATCTCAGCTCACCCCATTTTTGACAGGGATGGAATCTGAGGAGAGGGTGGTCGCATTCGCTCCCAGAAACATTAGTATGTCTATTTAGATTATATTTGTACAAGATTATTAGTATGACTGTAAGCAATCAGCTATTTCGACCAGTAGCAAAAGAAAGGAATCCAAAGTTAATATTTTACTACATAGTACAAATGATACTGTATAGGCACACCTAACAGAGGGAATCCAAAGAAAAAACTGTAAGGAGCCATCTGTTGATGCCCAGTATATGTGAAAGACCAGAAAATCAAATAGTATAAGGGCAACCTCAAAGTCTCACTTAATAATGAGCTAACAGAGGGGAATCCAAAGTTAATATTATACTACATAATACAGACACTTCAGGCACACCTAACAGAGTGGAATCCTCTAAGGACTCATCTGACAATGCCTAGTACATGTGATAGACACGAAAATCAAATAGTAGGCTAAAAATAGCAAAAGGGTGGAGATAGGCAGATTGTTAGGGCAACACCCACTAATCTGCTAGCTGGATATGCAGGTTCTCCTACAAGAAGGGGGCAGGACACATGTGCATGATGGGGGTTTTGACAGATTTGATGTGAGGTGTTAATATTTTTTTTAATAGATGAGTTGGCTGAAATAGGCTTTTCACACCACTATTGTGGATGGAATACCTAAGAGAACTCAACTGGGTAGGTATATATTTAAGGTTTATATACTATGTTACATATATTGTACTATGTTGTTACCGATGCATGCAGACATGCATGTACATATTGATGTGTGTGAATATAAAATTCCCACACTAACAAATATAGCATTTTTGGGCATTTGGTAGCATCATTTGGTGTAATAAAATAAAATTAAAATAAAATAAAATATTATTATGTAATAGGACTGTTTTCTAACACAGATCAAGCTATGGAATGACATGACCTTGATGGGTAAACATCCAGAAGGGGCCTGCCTCTAAGAATAGAACTGTCAACATGGACCAACATGCAAAAAGCCAAAATATAATCATAAAATAGAAATAAAATCATAGAAAAGGCAGAATAGGGTGAAATAAAAAATAAAAAAATGGGACAAACACAGAAAATTGTCCAGATGCCTGGGGTGCCTTCCTTTCCCCTTCCATCACCCCCCTTTCATGATGCATTGCCCCAATGCATTCAAAACTGTATTTGCCTGAAGTTGGATGCTTGGATGCACTGAGGCACTGGGAAATGTCAGTGGTGGAACTCTTTGACCAGTCGTGGGGCATTCACATTGGAATCTGCAACCCAAGAGTTCTCCTCATACTCATAACCCTTTCAGTGCACTAGGTATTTGAGTTTGCCTCAGTGCAAGTGGCTGTCCAGGATGGACTTGACCTCATCCTGAGGTTTGCCCTCAATCACTGTAGGCAATAGAGGAGGCCATGTTATCTGTCCCAGAAATGGATCTGTGGGAGCAGGCAGCAATCTTATGACATGGAAGACAGGATGGAGTCTGGACATTGACTGTGGTAGCTGTAGGCAGTAGGCATGTGATCTGATGATAGGTCCACTACACACTCTAAGGTCTGGAGAAGATTCCCAATCATATCAAGATGTTATGACAAATGCTCCAAACCACTATGAATGCCACAAAATTGACTTTGAATCCTTTTCGAACTATTTTGCACTATTTCGGATGACTTCGAACGATTTCGTGACACTTTGAATGACTTCATACTACTTTAAATAATATTGGTTGCCATATAGCTGTTTTGAAACCATTTCGACTTGTACTGCTCAACTGGAGTGAGCCATTTCATCGCATATCAAGCACCACCAGACACGAAGAGAGACTACAAAAGACTTAGAATGCGATAAGTGCAGTTTTTATGTTTCAATGATATATTAAAGCAATAGAAAAAGAATTCTTACTATACTGGGGCAATGTACATTTCATTTATTATCGTTTCTCATTTGTTTTATGTTTTACAATACCTTTATTGCCGTGCATACTGCCTCGTGTTCTACACTTGTTATTATTTCCTTTTTAGTACTATTCCTTCAAATTGTATATAGACTTGTATTAGTTACTTAAAATGAAGACAAGAGAAGCAAGGGAACAGAGAATAAGTTACCCTCTCCACTATTGTCAGATTTAAGAACAGTTCTCTTGAGTCTTAGCTTGTGTCATATCTCTAAGTTCTGCAAAATATCGCAAACTTTTTTGAACTATCGTATTCACTCCTTGTTTTATTGCACATTGCCTATCACCTCTCGACAAACACTCCTTATTTGTTATATTCATTTTTCAACATACCTCGACATTAGTCCAACATCTATGAACTTCTTCTAACTCACTTCGAACCTCTTCGAACTTCTTTGAGCCTACTTTGGACTATTTTGCACATCTTCGAACCTATTTCAAATTCTTTCAAACATCTTCATATGCTCTCACAGACTATTCACACCATCCCTTACTATTTTGCCTCACTAAAAACAACTTTGGATATCAGCGGTGATATTTAGTAATACTTAGTACCAACTCACACCCTTTCTCTAGCCTGTGTTATACTTCTTAAGCCTTTTAACAAATTTTTGTTAGATTTCCAGGTTGAGTATCATCATCGATGCATCTAGTGATGAGGAACAGTCCAAGAAAATAGTGGGCAAGTTTCTTGGATGGTCGCATGGTGGAAATGTCGCTAAAGTGGAGGTAGACATAATCACCAACCTTATATGTGGGTATGGGTGAGTGATGCTGGTTGTAGAAGCATGCCATGTTGTTTTTTGCCTTAGCCAAAGTTGACTTTGCCTCCTCCAAGGTATCCCTCATCTGCTCTGTGAACTTGTTTACCATCTCCAAGTGTAAGGACTAACATGGATATGGCTTATTCAGTTACATAACTGGATAATAACTGTATTACAAATCCAGATTGGATCAGAACAGATATCCAGATATACCATGGGTATGGATAAACCTGATGTTGCCAGATGCAGATATTGTGCCTGCCAGCTCATCACCACTAACCACCCATGTCAATGATGACATGGTGGCTGCCACCCTCCCTCCTCCATCCTCATACCTCTACCACCCTCCCTCCTCCATCCTCATACCTCTACCACCCTCCCTCCACCCTCCTCTACCACCACTACCACTCCATCAACACCACATCAGTTGGCTCCAAACAGCTGCAAACTTGGATAAAATGCATGCCCAACAACATCATTCGGGCCCTAGGTGAGCTTTTTGTTCATTTTTTCCTTGGTGATAAGAATTGACTCATTGTTAATTCATTACTTTTTGGCTCAATAACTGAAACCCACACACAAAACATGGGGAAAGATGGGGCCAAACAATGATGAACATTGTTTGGCCCCCAAGTAAGTTGTCTTCTTCTGTTATCTTGTTTTATGAATTAACTAACTTGGTTTTTGTTTTTGTTTTTTTTTCAGGTGGTGAATCCCCGGTAACAACAGGTTGTAGCAGATGGCCTCAAACCAAGGGTGGCAGATGACCAAGCACCCACCCCAGCCATGAGCCACTGCTCATGGGGGCCCAAACAATGTAAATGAATGTAATTTGGGCCCCAGGTACATTTTTTTCCCCTTCTTTTCTTTGTTTCATTGACTAACAGTTTATTTTCTTTCTTTAGGATGTAAACTAACCAATGTTGATAGGTCCACTGCATGCTCTAAGGTCTGGAGAAAGTTTCCAATTGTATTGACACACTACAACAGACCCTCTGAACTGCTATGAACACTATGAAATTGACTTCAAATTCTTTTTGACTTATTTCACACTACTTCGAACAACTTCAAACAACTTTGAACAATTTTGCAACACTTCGAACAACTTCGTACTACTTTGAATAACATTGGCCACTGCATAGCTGTTTCTAAAACCCTTTCGATACATGCTGCACAATTGGAACAAGTTATTCTGTCGCATATCAAGCACTACTGGACACGAAGAGAGATTACAAGAGATTTAGGATGTGATAATAGCATTTTTATGTTTCAATGATATATTGAAGCAAAAGATAAGTACTTTTACCATATGGGGACACATATGTTTCAATTATTTATCATTTCTCATTTATTTTGTGATCTACAAAGTCCTCATTGTTTGATATATTGCCTCATGTTTTACACATGTTTTATTTCCCTTTTTAGTACTATCTCTTCAAAAATGTATATAAACTTGTACTAGTTACTTAGAAAAACAGAGAATAAGTTACCCTCTCCACTACAGTCAGATTTAAGAGCAGTTCTCTTGAGTCTTACCTCACATTATATCTCTGAAGTTCTGCAAAATATCGCGAACTTCCTTGAACTTTCATATTCACTCTCAACTTGTCATCACCTATTGCCACTCAAAAACCACTTCTTAATTGCTATATTCATTTGTTGAACATATCTCGACACCAGTTGGACACCTTTGAACCTCCTCAAACTCACCCGAACAACTTCAAACCCATTCAAACCTAATTTGAACTACTTTGCATGTCTTTGGACCTATTTCAAGCTTTTTCAAACATCTTCATATGCTTTTAAAAACTATTCGTCACATCCTTTACCATTTCACATCACTAAAAACAATGTTCTGGTATTAGCAGTGATATTTAGTACCAACTCGCACCCTTCCTCTAGCCTGAATTATACTTTATAAGCCTTCTAACAGGTTTTTGCTAGGTTTCCAGGTTGAGTATCATCATTTTGGAGCACACTGCAAGGGGTTTCTAAATCATTTCATTGCCTAATCCACCTCGAATCTCCCAGCTTAGGCCAACCCAAGCTCAAAACCTTAGAATTGAGACTTGCCACATCTTTAAATCTCTCGAACAATCAGGGGATATTCTAATTCCTGTCTCTGATGCTGAATCTACACATCATCATCTGTTTCCTTCATCTATTTCCTCGTCTCCATCCTCATCTTCCTCTTCTTCCTCATTGTCTACTACATCATTTATTATTCCAGCCACTTCGTCATATCTACCATCCTTCGCTCAGGCTCTAACTCCTTGAATCGGTACATCTATGGCCACCCAAGCAACAATGCCAGCTCATGGACATTCCACAGCACCTAAATTCGACCCTACTCAACCTTGAGAGCTACGTCGATACTTTAATGAGCTCAAAAATCTCTTTATCGACTGTAATGTTACGGATCCAGAACTTATGAAGAAGCCCACCTGTTAATATGTCGATATCAATATGTCCAAACTCTAAAAATCAATTCCTGAATATGAAACCGGCACTTTGTTTCAAGATTTTCATGTCGCAATCCACAGACTATATCCTGGTTCCAAAGATGATTGAAAATGATCAATTTTGGACATGAACAAACTCATTGGCAAACAACTTCAAATGGGTATCTTTAATGCAAGCAACTTAGGATTATATTACAGGTCGTTCTACAACATTATGAAGTTCCTACTCTCTAAAGGCTGAATTTTGGAGGCAGAACAAAGTAGAGCATTCATTCGAGGTTTTCAGCTGAGTTTATGGTCACGAATTGCACAACGACTCGAACTAAAACTTCCTGACCACTATCCAGATGATGCCTACCCACTTGATGACATTCACATGGCAGCAAAATTTGTTTTAGCAGGGTCAATTAGTTTGAATTTGGCATCGTTATAGTCTTCAGAAATCTCAGCATTAACTTCAACATCTTCGACACAGATCAAATCAGAAGACTTATTGATGATTCTCAAAAAATTTGCAACCACACTCATCACAGCTCTAGCAGATTCGAAACCCACTTATTTTCCTTGAGCTAACAGTGGATTTTGCTTGGTCCAGCTCGAAAATTTAGCTTGTGTCTTTTGTGGACTCACTGGTCATTTCATTAGCAACTGCTTGGTTTGCCAGTCCTATATCAATGAAGGAAAGTGTAAAAAGAACAACGAAGGAAAAATCGTCCTTCCAAATGGACAGTTTACCCCTTGAAACATTCCTGGTTGCTTTATCAAAGACAGAATTGATGAATGGACTCAACAAAATTCTTCAACTACAACTGCATCATCACTCATGTACAACATCGCATCCTCAACGGCTACTTCGACACCACCTAGAGGCATCTACCAGGTTTCCAAACAATCCACAACACTGGAAGATCGCATCGCAAAGCTCGAACAAGAGATATATGCCTTGCAAAGTGGTAGGGCCTCTGCTAAAACTAATTTGAGCATACCAACAGTTCCTGTCTCTCAACCTTCGGTTTTCCCAAACACTGTGGCAGTTGAACAATCGACTCCACAAGTATCCATGTCATCTATCTTGTCTATGGCAACAAACCTACCAACCTCGACTTTGGCATCATCTTTGACTTTGGAAACAACTTCGCAGCTGGTCATTCATCCTTATGCCACTGCAAAAGAAAATTTGTACCTACCACCACATGAACAAAACATCGGATCAGCTGTGAAAGGTAAAGCCAAAGATGGCCCTTCGCACCATACCCAAGCCCCAATTCAAAAGGATAAAATCACAGAAGATGTTTTCACTCGTTCGATGAAGATGCTGATTATCACACTAACACCTGAGGAATTGTTGTCTCTATTGCCCAAAGTTTGTACAAAATGGAAGGAACAGGTCACTCCACATCGAATTCAGCAGTCCAAAGGAAATAACGCCACAAATTTGCTTAATGATGAGATTTTCATAATTGATGATCCATTCAAAACTTATATTAACAGTCTTCGACCTGGCGATATTCCAGAACCCTTCATCACTGCGAAGGAATCCCATTCGATTAGGTCAATTATTATGAATGTTGACAGAAGGAATCCAGTCGAAAGTGTCATAGACCCCAGCTCTTTGATTATTGCAATGTCCGAAGAAATTTGCCACCAACTTGGCCTTGCTTACGATCCTTCAATCCACATCCCACTCCAATTGGCTAACAGAGGCATTGATGAAAGTTTGGGTTTAGAAATGTGCCTTGCAAAGTGGGGAGTATCATGCTATTCATGCAAATTCACATAATTCATAACCCAGCCTATAATATCTTACTTGGTCAATTATTTGATGTGCTCACCAAAAGCACTGTTAAAAACTACAGAAACAAAGCTCAGACAATCATGATATATGTACGATCCTAATTTGACACGATCATGCGCAATCCCCACAATACCCCATTCTAATCAGCATCGAAAAGATTTTTGCAACTAGAGGACAAAATCTTGGACATTGACCAGTGTGCTTTTGTCATCTCATTTGATCCTTCTAATTTATCTATCACTATCAAACATACTGCAAATATTCCTGATATGGAGTCCTCGAACTCCTCAAAATCTGTTTCTTATTCTTTGATCCTTGCAAATTTATATTTAACAGCCAGTCATGAATACAATACATATTTATCGATCTCGATGGTGACATCTATGCCTTCTATGCCTATTATCAACTCCTCATATCCGATTTTCACAGCATCAAAAAAGAAATACAAACCTGTTGCACAAAAAATTCACCCAGTTATTACTGAGCTACCCAACCAATTTCACATTATTCAAACAATTACTGGTGACTCTCTCAAAAACATGCCAAAATTAAATCCTCATCCACCATTGTTCATCCCCACTTCACGATATTTACTCAAACATAAAGCTATCATTGACAAGAATCATCCTGGCAATTTTCTATGGCCAGAGGAACGAAATCTTATGCATGATTTTATTCGAAATCAGGAAACAGCTTTTGCATGAACAGAACAAGAGTGAGGAAGTTTTTGCTCTGACTTTTTCCCTCCTATAGAGTTTCCTGTTGTTCCTCACACTCCATGGGTTGAGCAAAACATTTCTATACCTCCAGGTTTGTATGAACAGATATGCGAAATGCTGAAAAAAAAGATAGAAGCAAAAGTATATGAACCATCGAACTCTTTGTACTGATCAAGATGGTTTTGCATCATGAAAAAGGATGCGAAATCACTTCAAATCATCCACAGTCTTGAACTGCTTAACCAAGTAATGATCCAGCCCTCAGGTGTCATACCGATACCCAAACATTTGGCAGAACAATTTGGGGGACGATTATGCAGAGGAATGTTGGATCTTTAGGTGGCATTCGACAAAAGGAAAGTCACAGAATCATCTCTCAATCTGACAACATTTCAGACACCATTCAGAGCACTTCGCATCATTACCCTACCCATGGGTTGGACAAATTCTGTCCCTATCTTACATGACAATGTGACATTTATTCTACAGCCCAAACACTATGGGCAGCTCATCTTCATTGTCATTTTTGTCATCCTCACTGCTCTCTACCCTTTTGATCACCTTTAATTTAGCCTTGAACTTCGCACTCTGTCTTTTCAAGTCCTCCTTTGAGATCATCTTTGCACGAAATGCAGCCATCTTGAGCATCCACCAATGCCCTCCTCCGACCCTCAATTTCCACCCTCTTCACCTCCTCCTACTCTTCTCTAGCCCATTTTTCTTCCTCCTCCCTTCTTCTATGTTCTATCTCCTCAGCCAAATCCACAAATAACAGGTCCCCACCCCACAAAATCCATTCACGTCGAGCCATGGACTTGAAAACCTTGAAAACTTCGTCAATGACCTTTTGGACAGCTGCATTGTGCTCCTCACCTAGATCTTCGGCAAGCTCATCATATTCTACCTACCCAAAACTTTTAGCATTTTGACCACAAACAGATCAGCGAGAGACATACCATTTTCATACAAAAACCTTTCCCCCATAGTTTGAAATCCAAGTCCTTGGCGATGCTGTGCTCGGGCATCGATTTTGCGTATTCAAGGATTTTGGCATTGAGTTCGACGAGGAGAGACATTATAGAAGTAAGAGTTGATGAATGTAGGAGGTGACATGGAAGAATGAGCAATATATTGAACCTCACTAATTTCCTCACTCTGATCATGCATTTTGCACCTGACTTCAATCGGCTAACTGGGACAGTTAGGATTTTAGTATGGGGGAGGATGATAGGTCCACTGCGCACTCTAAGGTCTGGAGAAAGTTTCCAATCATATTGACACACTATGACAGACCCTCCGAATTGCTATGAACACTACAAAATTGACTTCGAATTCTTTTCAACTTATTTTGCGCTACTTCGAACGACTTCGAACAATTTTGTGACACTTCAAACAACTTTGTACTACTTCAAATAACATTGGCCACTGCATAGCTGTTTCTAAAACCCTTTCGATACATGCTGCACAACTGGAACAAGTTATTCTGTCACATATCAAGCACTACTGGACACGAGGAGAGATTACAAGAGATTTAGGATGCAATAATAGCATTTTTATGTTTTGATGATATATTGAAGCAAAAGATAAGTAATTTTACCATATGGGGACACATATGTTTCAATTATTTATCATTTCTCATTTATTTTGGGATCTACAAAGTCCTCATTGTTTGATATATTGCCTCATGTTTTACACATGTTTTATTTCCCTTTTTAGTACTATCTCTTCAAAAATGTATATAAACTTGTACTAGTTACTTAGAAAAACAGAGAATAAGTTACCCTCTCCACTACAGTCAGATTTAAGAGCAGTTCTCTTGAGTCTTACCTCACATTGTATCTCTGAAGTTCTGCAAAATATCGCGAACTTCCTTGAACTTTCATATTCGCTCTCAACTCATCATCGCCTATTGCCACTCAAAAACCACTTCTTAATTGCTATATTCATTTGTTGAACATATCTCGACACCAGTTGGACACCTTTGAACCTCCTCGAACTCATCCAAACAACTTTGAACCTATTCAAACCTAATTTGAACTACTTCGCATGTCTTTGGACCTATTTCAAGCTTTTTCAAACATCTTCATATGCTTTTAAAAATTATTCGTCACATCCTTTACCATTTCACATCACTAAAAACAACATTCTGGTATTATCAGTAATATTTAGTACCAACTTGCACCCTTCCTCTAGCCTGAGTTATACTTCATAAGCCTTTTAACAGGTTTTTGCTAGGTTTCCAGGTTGAGTATCATCAATGTCACCTGCTAACAACACCCATGCCCATGAGCCACTGCTCATGGGGTGGTGGATTTCATACCCAAGCACCTATGAGATGACACTTATGCTCACGAGCTACTGCTCTGGGGTGGCAGTGATAATACTCGACCTGGAAATTTAACAAAAACCTGCTAAAAGGCCTAAGAAGTGTAACACAGGCCAGAGGAAGGGTGCAAGTTGATACTAAATATCACTGCTGTTACCCAAAGGTTGTAGTTAGAGGTGTAAAATAGTGAGAGATGTTGCAAATAGTTTTTAGGGGCATACAAAGATGTTCAAAGAGGTTCGAAGAAATTTTTAGAAAGGTCAAAGATGTTTGAAGTAGGTTTGGGAGAGAATAGGAATAGCTTCAGAGGATATCAAGGGACAAATATAGTGAATTGGAAGTGTTTTCCAGTGTCGATAGGTGATACATGATAAGTCGAGAAGCTAGTACGAAAGTTTGAAGAAGTTCATGATAATTTGCAGAACTTAGAAATATGAAGCGAGGCTTGGACTCAAGAGGACAGCTCTTAAATCAGATGATAATTGGAGAGGGTGAATTCTTCTCTTTTTTATAAGTAACTAGTAGTCTATATACATTTTGGAGAGATAGTATTTAAAAAGGAAATATAACATGTGTAGAACATGAGGCAATGTGCACAGCAATAAAGGACTTTGTAAATCATAAAACAAATGAGAAATAATAATAAATGAAATGTACAGTGTTGCCATATAGTAAGAGTATTTGTCCTATTGTTTCAATATATCATTGAAATTCCAAATGCTGCAATTGAGTCCTAATAGTCTTTTTATCATGTCTCCTCATGTCTGATAGTGCTTGATATGTGATGCAATGGCTCATGCCGGATGTGCTGTATGTATCAAAAGGGTGTTGAAATAGCCAAATGGTGGCCAACTTTGTTTGAAGTGCTGTGAAGTTGTTCGAAGTTGTTTGAAATGGTTCAAAATTGATTTCATGGGGTTTGCAGGGGTTGGGATCATAAGTCATAATGTGTTGATATGTTTGGAAACCTTCCCAGACCCTAGAGCACACAGTGGACCTATCAGTGGATCCTCTACCCTAGCACTTGCAAGATGACACTACCATGAGCCACTGGTGGATTCTCTACCTCAGCACCTGCAAGACAACACCTACTGCTGTGAGCCACTGCTCATGGGGTGGTAGATTCCCTATCTCAGCACCTATGAGATGACACCACCACCATGAGCCACTACTCGTGGGGCCCAAACAACATTTATTCACATTGTCCCAGGTACATTGTTTTCCTCTTCTTTTCTTTGTTTCATCAACTAACAGTACATTTTCTTTCTTTAGGAAATAAACTAACCAACATTACCTGCTAACAACACCCATGCCCATGAGCCACTGCTCGTGGGGTGGTGGATCTCCTACCCCAGCACCTATGAGATGACACCCATGCCCGCGACCACTGCTCATGGGGTAGCAGATTCCCTACCCTGGCTGGCACTTATGAGATGACACCCACTGCTCATGGGGTGGTGGATCCCCTACCCTGGCACCTGCAAGATGACACCCACTGACACAAGCCACTGCTCACAGGGTAGACAGATAGATAAGCTACAATGTGTCAAATGATATGGTCTATTGAACATATACAGTGTATCAAATGATATGGGTTCAGTGTATGATGTCGAACATTTGAATATATATATATATACCTACTATAGTAACAAATTAATACACTATTACAATGATTGCTAGATCAAAGAGTAATACATCTAATACAGACATCAGTAACCTATGAAATAGTTTCAGGCAATGGCAATGGCAGCAGCAGCGGCCTCACCAGGATTGGGATTAAGATCAGCATTACAGGTATGGCTGATTGGAAATTAATCTCATTTATGTAGTAATTCATGTGTAGTCTGCATGGATTCTGCATGCAAATTGGTGTATAATAATTCAGTAAAAGCCATGTTTATGCAATAATTCATTTATTGCAGTGTGCAGGCCTGCAAAATTGGGTCAGCATGCCGGTCAGCAACCCAATAGGGCAGCAGCAGCATCAGCATAAAGCAGCAGCAGTGGCATTGGCATTAGGCAGCTGGGATTGCACTATTTTATCAATACAACATGTAAGTTGTTGTACAGACATCTTAACCAATGTATTGATTGGTCAACACAGGCATCGGCATTGGTCAACAGCATTGGCATTGGCAGCATTGGGCATCAGAATAGGCATTGGCCTTGAACAGGGCATTAGCACAAAAAGTGCATCGGCATCAGCAAACATCAGGGCTGGCATCAGCATTGAGCATTCCAGCATTGGCAAACAAGACAGAAATGGGTACTGGCAATATTTAATTATTAGATACAGCACACAAAGCAATGCTCAACATAGATACAATAAGAATGTCATGGCCTTAGCATCACGTCAGGAAGAATCAGCAGGGAGATCAGCCATGGTATTATTGTCATGCTCATGGGATAACAGTCTGATTGGAATTTCTGAGAACCTGCATTTAAATTATTCCAGATTAAACTCCATCCTTTCCTTCAAGGTTGCATATGTCTTCAAGGTGACTATAAGTGCAACCTCAAAGCCTTACTTAATAGTGAGCTAACAGAGGGGAATCCAAAGTTAATATTACACTACATAATACAGACACTCCAGGCACACCTAACAAAAGGGAATCCAAAGAGAAAACTCTAAGAACCCATTTGTCAATGCCCAGTATATGTGATAGAGCCAAAAATCAAATAGTAAGCTAAAAATAGCAAAAAGGCAGAGATAGGCAGATCAAGCTGTGGGATGATGTCACCTTGATGGGTAAATGTCCAGAAGGGCTCCTGCCTCTAAGAATAAAACTATCAAGATGTACCAACATGAAAAAAACCAAATTATAATAATAAAATAGGAATAAGTAATAGAAAATTATAGAAAAGGCAGAATAGGATAAAAGAAAATATAAAAAAAGGGGACAAATGCAGAAAATTGCCCAGATGCCTGAGGCGCCTTCCTTTCCCCTTACAGTAACATTCTGCTGTTCCAGCTTTTTGACCTTGGCCATGTAGAGATGATGACTGGCATCCTTATACGATGTGCTGAGCTGGTTTTGTAGGACTTTCACTTCAGCATGGCAGTTCAACAGCTCCCTGTCTGTCAATGTCTGTAACAGGATTAACTATAGTCACACAAATGAGGAGCATGACACTTACTGGATGGGTGATAGGTCCACTCTGTGCTCTAAGGTCTGGGGAGATTTCCAAATGTATCGACACATTACAACTCATGATCCCAATCCCTACGAACCTCACAAAATTGATTTCAAACTATTTTGAATGACTTTGAATGACTTTGCAATACTTTGAATGATGTCAGCCACCATATGGCTATCCCAACACCCTTCCAATACACACAGCACATCCTGTAAGGGGAAAGGAAGGTGCCTCAGGCATCTGGGCAATTTTCTGCATTTATCCCATATTTTTTTATATTTTATTTCACCCTATTCTGTCTTTTCTATGATTTTCTATGGTACATGTTAACAGTTCTATTCTTAGAGGTGGGACCCCTTCTGGATGTTTACCCATCAAGGTGACATCATCCCACAGCTTGATCTGCCTATCTCTGCCTTTTTGCTATTTTTAGCTTACTATTTGATTTTTGGCTCTATCACATATACTGGGCATTGACAGATGGGTCCTTAGAGTTTTCTCTTTGGATTCCCCTCTGTTAGGTGCACCTGGAGTGTCTGTATTATGTAGTGTAATATTAACTTTGGATTCCCCTCTGTTAGCTTGCTATTAAGTGAGGCTTTGAGGTTGCCCTTACAGTAGAAAACTCTCTCCCTAGGCCCAGAATTAAAGTGCACTGCAGATATAATGCCTCCTACACATACAGGACATTGCCCAGGATGCAATCGACACCCCCACCTTAAGTGTGCCCTTATCTCTGCTCAACACGCTGATAATACTCAACCTGGAAACCTAACAAAAACCTGTTAAAAGGTTTAAGAAGTATAACACAGGCTAGAGGAAGGGTGCAAGTTGGTACTAAATATCACTGCTGATACCCAAAAGTTGTAGTGAGAGATGTGGAATGACAAGGAGTATTGTGAATAGTTTTCAAAGGCATACAAAGATGTGCAAAGTAGCTCAAAATAAATTTGAAGATGTGCAAAGTAGTTCGAATAAGGTTCAAAGAGGTTCAAAGAGGTTCAAAGTGAGTTCAAAAAAGTTCAAAGATGTTGGACTAATGTCAAGGTATATCAAGGAGCAGATATAACAAATAAGAAGTGTTTGTCAAGAGGCGATAGGCAATGTGCAATAAAACAAGGAGCAAATATGATAGTTTGAAGAAGTTCACAATGATGATACTCAACCCAGAAACCCAAACAAAACCTACTAAATGGCTTTGGATGGTATAACACAAGTCAGAGGAAGGGTGTGAGTTGGTACTAAAGATTACCACTGATACCAAACATTGTTGTTAGTGAGGTGAATTGATGATGGATGGTGCGAATAGTCTGTAAGAGCATACTAAGGTGTTCAAAATAGTTCAAAATAGGTTCAAAGATGTGCAAAATAGTCCGAAGTAGGCTTGAAGAAATTCAAAGAGGTTCAAAGAAGTTCAAAGAGGTTCAAAGAAGTTCAAAGAGGTTCAAAGAAGTTCAAAGAGGTTCAAAGAAGTTCAAAGAGGTTCAAAGAAGTTCAAAGAGGTTCAAAGAAGTTCAAAGAGGTTTGAAAAAGTTTGAAGAGGTTTGAAGAGGTTTGAAGAGGTTCATAGTATATCGAGGAACAAGTTTAGGGAATGTGAAGTGTTTGTCGAATGGTGATAGGCGATGGGTGATAAAATGAGGAGTGAATACGATAGTTTTGAGGAAGTTCACAATATTTTACAGAACTTAGAGATATGACATGAGCTAGGACTCAAGAGAATGGCTCTTAAATCAGATGATGAGTGAGAGAATAATTTGTGCTGTTCCCCATTGTTATTCTTCATTCTAAGTAGCTAATACAAGTATATATACAATTTGAAGAAATATTACTAAAAAGGAAACAAGAACATGTGGAAAACATGAGGCAATATGCACAGCAATAAAGGTATTGTAAAACATAAAACAAATGAAAAGTGATAAAAGTGAAACATACATTGTCCCAGTATGGTAATAGTTCTTGTTCTATTGCTTTAATATATCAATAAAACACAAAAATGCACTTATCGCATTCTAACTCTGTTGTAGTCTCTCCTCATGTCCAGTAGTGCTCGATATGCAGCAAATTGGCTTGTTCCAGATGTGCAGCATATATCAAAAGTGTTTCAATACAACTACACGATGGCCGATATCATTCGAAATGCTGCAAAGTCATTCGAAGTGTTGTGAAATAGTTCGAAAGCATTTGAAATGTCTCGAAGTCATCCAAAATAGTTTGAAATAGTTTGAAAATGATTCAACGTTGATTTTGTGGCATTCATAGTGATTCAGAGTATGTGTCATAATTTCTTGATACGAGTGGGAATGTTCTCCAGACCTTATACCGTGCAGTGGACCTATCAGCAATATTTCACAGAACTTAGAGATATGATGTGAGCTAAGACTCAAGAGAATGGCTCTTAAATCAGACAATGAGTGAGAGAATAACTTCTTCTCTGTTGTTCCAAGTAACTAGTACAAGTCTATATACATTTTGAAGAGATAAGTACTAAGAAGGAAATATAACAAGTGTAGAACATGAGGCAGTACACACAGCAAATAAAGGTATTGTAAAACATTAATCAAATGAAAAATTATAATAAGTGAAATGTACATTGTCTCAGTATAGTAAGAGTTCTTGTCCTATTGCTTTAATATATCATTGAAACATAAAAACCACACTTATCGCATTCTAGATCTCTTGTAGTCTCTCCTCATGTCCAGTGGCGCTCAATATGCAACTAAAAGGCTAACTTGGATTGTTCAGCATGTATCAAAAGAGTTTTGAAACAGCTATGTGGTGGCTGATGTCATTCAAAGTAATGTGAAGTTTTTCAAAAGCATTTGAAATGTTGTGAAATGGTTCGAAATCGTTTGAAATCGTTCAAAATTGTGCATTGTTCGAAAAGTTCAAAATAGTTTGAAAAGTTTGAAATAGTTCAAAAAGTTCAAAATAGTTTAAAAAGTTCAAAATAGTTTGAAAAGTGTTTGAAATCGATTTTGTGGCATTCGTAGTGGTTCAGAGCATCTGTCATAATGTGTCAATACAATTGGGAATATTCTCCAGACCTTAAAGTGCACAATGGACCTATCAACACTATCACTGGATTGCGTGCACAAATTGAATTACTTAAATTGTGTATCAAAAGCTTTGTTAATACCCTACAGCTTAGTCCCTCACCTAATATCTCATTTATTCCAATTCCAACCACTTCCAGCATCGATGCTCTGCCTAATACCACTGGCACACAGATCAAACCATCCCCCCTCCACCAACTTTAATGGTGCACACTCTCACAGACATTCTTTCCTTAACTCCTGTAAGTTATACAGTGGCTCACAAAACTGTTCCAATGTTTGGTCATTTTTGACAGATGCACTTGGTGTGGAGTGATGACATAATCTAGGGTCTTGGCACTCATGTCCCATAAACTACATTGTCCCGGCTTTCTAAAACACCTTGGGTCATATTATTTAAATAAAAACTCATGGAGTCATGAGCCAAACCAAGTTGGGACTTATTGGGACAGTTTTGTGAGCATCTATTATTTTGCTCTCTAGTACTTGGTATGACCCCCACCTGCCTTGATAACTGCCTGTATGAGCCTGGGCATACTTTATATGAGGCCTTGACATACCTCTGGTGGAATTCCATTCCACTCATCAACCAATCTGTCCCGCAATTCATGTGCTCTTTTGAGTGGAGTTTCATGCTTGCAAAGTTGTCATTTGAGATGTTCTCAGAGGTGTTCAATGGGATTAAGGTCTGAAGACTGTGCTGGCCATGATGGAACTTGGATATCATTGTCTTCAAACCATTGTGTGGCCTTCTGAGATGTGTGTTTGGAGTCATTGTCCTGTTGAAAGTACTGCTCACTCTCCTCTATCTCCAGCTTTTCAAAGCTTTCCACCACCCCATCATCCAAAATCTGACAATACTGGACAGCATCCATCTTTCCCTCAACCTCTATAAGCATCCCCACACCATTCCAACCCATACACCCCCATACCATGAGATTATTTCCCCCTCCATGCTTTACTGTTGGTGAGGTGGTGTGATCTGAGATGGATTTCCCCCTTTGTTTCCATACATACACCTTCCCATCTGACCCAATCCTATTTATCTTGGTTTTATCTGTCCACAAGACCCTTTTCCAATCAGCTACTGTCCAGTTTTCATGCCATTGTGCAAACTCCAGCTGCCTCTGACAATGAGTCTTCTTCAACCTGGGTACTTTCTTCTTTGTGGCAGAGTGGAAACCACTCTCCTGAAGTGCCCATCTGACTGTTTGTGGGTGGACAGGGTGTGGAATAGTAGAATTAATAAAATGAGTAGCCTGAACAGTGGTGTCCAGCTTCCCTGATTGAATTTGATGAATAATGGATTTTTTGTCATAAGCAGAAAGCTTGAAAGGATGTCCACCAGGGTTGTTTTCTTTGTTTGTATCCATATGTTTCTTGATTCTACCCACAGTAGATTTCCCCAGACCAGTCCTTCTCTCAATATCTCTGACAGAATACCCCTGTTCAAGCAAAGAGATGACAGAAGCATGGTTGGTAGTAGAAGTGGCTTTCATGTTGGTGGTAAGAGATCAAATTGAATTTCAACATGTCAAACTAATGCAAATAGTGTCACATGACATTGTTTATGGTCTCCACAGTCACTTAAAGCATTATTTCAGCTGCAAAAGTGGGAAAACATCTAAAATAATAGATGCTCACAAAACTGTTCCAATGAGTCACAACTTGGTTTGGCTCATTACTCCATGAGTATTTATCCAAATCACATGACCCAAGGTGTTTTAGAAGTGTGTGTTGGACAGGAGTGCCACGACCAGGGATTATGTCATCACTCTGCACCAAAACCATCTGTCCAAAACAACTAAACATTGGAACAGTTTTGTGAGCCACTATACATCAGTCTTCACCATAATCAGTTCCTAGACAACACCGCAAAAATTTATTGGGCCTTTACATACATGAAGTATGAGCGCACCTACCTCTACATCAACTGCATTTTGTGCCAAGCCCAGAAACTCAGTTCCCTCCATTTTTCCTCTTGGGACAACTTTATGGAAGAGTTTGCATGACATTTCTGCCCTCTCCACAAACACCAATGAGCTGCAACATGCCTCGAGTCATCCTTGTATTACCAAGCACACTGATCTGTGAATGACTATATCAATGAGTTTAGGGATTTAGTGGACATGGTGGGATATGGGAGTGGGCTACCAATGGTGGTTAAATTTCATCATGGTCTCAATTGAGAGGTTCAGGATCAGATTGCATAGATGTTGAAGAGACACCCAGCTGATGACAATATTGATGCTTGGTATGAAGCTGCTTCTCTCTGTGATGAGAACCAACTCATGAATGTGGCCTTTAACACCATTATTGCATCTGAAACTGTAACTTGTTCTGTCAAGCTTTGTTTTAGTTGCTTTCTATGATGGCCAAATGTGCATGAAATAATGCAAAATTGTTGAAGTTGTTCAAAACATCATGAATTAGATTTGAAGTCATATAAAATAGGTTTAAAGTCATTTTTCAAGGTTTCACAGGTGTTCATGAAAGTTCAGAGAGTTGTAGAGGTCGAATGAGAGTATGAGGAATAATGTATATGTGGTTCCAGTGCTTAAGGAGCAAAGTGGACCTATCATTGGATCAGGTCCATAGAGTTTTCTTTTTGGATTCCCCTCTGTTAGGTGCACCTGAAGTGTCTGTATTATGTAGTATAATATTAACTTCAGATTCCCCTCTGTTAGCTCACTATTAAGTGAGGCTTTGAGGTTGCCCTTACAAATACCTAGTGCATTAGAAGGGTTATGGGTATGAAGAAAATTCTTGAGTTGCAGAGTCCAATGTGAATGCTCCATAACTGATCAAAGAGTTCCACCATTGACATGCCTCAGCACCTCAGCACATCCAAACATCCAACTTCAGCCAAATACAATTTTGAATGCATCAGAGCAATGCATTATAGAAGATGGGTGATGTAAAGGGAAAGAGAGGTGTTCCAAGTGTCTGGGCAATTTTCTGTGTTTGTCCCACATGTTTTTTATATTTTATTTCACTCTATTCTGCCTTTACTATGATTTTCTATAATTTTATTCCTATTTTATAATTATGATTTGGTTTTTCCATTTTGGTATATGTTGACAATTCTATTCTTAGAGGCAGGACCCCTTCTGGATGCTTATCCATCAAGGTGACATCATTCCATAGCTTGATCTGCCTATTTCCACCTTTTTTCTATTTTTAGCCTATTATTTGATTTTCAGGTCTAGCACATATACCAGGCATCGACAGATGGGTCCTTGGAATTTTTTCTTTGGATTCCCTTCTGTTAGATGCACCTGAAGTGTCTGTATTATGTAGTATAATTTAACTTTGGATTTCTCTCTGTTAGCTCATTACTAAGTGAGGTTTGAGATTGCCCTTACAAATGGTATGTAGGTGACAATGATGGTCCCTCTCAATTCAAGTGTGGGAGGATTTATTTTGGGTTTTCTTTTTCTTTTCTTGTACTACCTACATGCTCGCTCACAGGCCCCTGTGTTAGGGTGACACCTACTGTTCTGCTAGCTAGACTGTGCAGGCTCTCCTACAAGAAGGCAGCAGGGCATGCACGTGTGATGGGGGGGTTTGATGGATTTGATGTGATGGGTTAAAAATAGATTAGTTGGCTGAATTAGGCTTTTTGCACCACTATTGTGGATGGAATACCTAAGAGAACTCAACTGAGGTCTCCTAGTATTTATTTTATGGTCATATACTTTGTTACATATATTGTACTATGTTGCTATGGATGTGCGCACACATGTGCATACATATTGATGCATGTAAATACAAAACTCCCATGCTGACAAATAATGCATGTATAGGCATTTAGTAGTGTATTTTGGTGAAATAAAATAAAATAAAATGAAAATAGTATTATGTAATAGGCATGTTAGGAGACTGTTTCCTAACATTACCCCCCTTTTATGCCTCAACTTCCAGGTGAGAAAATATTGTATCTGTCCCCTCTGTGAAATTCTGGTAAGGCTAGAAATTCATCCCCTCATACACCATTCTAGCAATGTGACGTGAAGCATTTGTATTACGTCTAAAGAATTGGGTGATTGCATTATGTGCTCGCTTCAATTCTCTTTGAGTTCCCATGTGTTATTTTCATTGGTGTAGTTCTTCCACTTGATTAAGAACTCCAATTTATTTCATTGAAGACATGAGTCCAAAACCTCTTCCACAATATATTCTGGAGCACCTTCTACCATTATTAGAGGCTGTGGAGTAGTTTGTTGACTGGGAATAGTGGGTGGGTGGTAAGGGCATAAACAGGAAATGTTAATTTCAGGATCAATCTTGAATGATTGAGGTAATTTTAACACTACCGCATTAAGTGAAATTATTTTAGAAATTGGATATGGGCCAACTTGCTTCTCTGTAAGCTTTCTTGAAGATCGTGGAATATTCAGATCCTTGGTACTTAGCCATACCAAGTCACCAACTTTGTACTCTGGAGCAACAGCTCAAGTACAATTCACATGTCTCATCATGTCATCACATGCTTTCATCAATGCTGCCTCTGCTTCCTCTTGCACCTTTTGCATTTTTTATACAAAGTCCTCCACTGACTGTACCTTGACTTCCCTTCGAGGTTCTACTTCTATTCTGGGATGATACCCATAATTAGCAAAGAAGGGTGACATGCAAGTAGCTGAATGGAATTTATTATTGTGGGAAAATTCAGCAATTGCCAACCATTCAGGCCAGTTGGTTTGTCAGTGATTGACAAATATGCATAGGTACTGCTCCAACTCCTGATTCATTCTCTCTGTCTGCCCATTGGTTTATGGGTGATATGCCATAGATAATTTGGTTTGAATCCCCAATATGTTATTTAACTCTCGCATAAATGCAGAAGCAAATTGTGATCCATGATCAGAGATAACTGTATCAGGTAATCCATGTAACCACCATACCTGATTTAGATAGAGGCATGCCAAGCCCAACGATGAGGTTTCTGCTGTAGTAGGAATAATATGGACTTCTTTTATAAAGCAGTTGCATACTACAAATATTGCATTGTATCCTTGAGCTTCAGGTAATCCTGTGATAAAGTCCACAGATATATCTCACCATGGCACTGTAGGTATAGGGTTCAACATTAATTTCCCTGCAGGCTTTTCTGGAAATTTCTTCCCCCTCATGCACGTATCACACCCATCCACATATCCCAACACATACTTTGAAATTCTGGGCCACCAATAATTTCTCATCACCAATCTTCCACCTTCCTGGATGTCCAGCAGCTGGCATGTTATGATGTAATTGTACAATCTCCCTTCATAAATCTTGATCCTTCGGTACATACACCTTTCCTCTGAACAACACTAACCCTTGTTCTTCAACCCATTCATCTCCTTTAATGTTACCTTTCTTCTCTCCCCTCAAAGCTTTCACAGCTTCCACCACTTCATCATCTATCTCTGAACATTGCCTAATTTTAGACAACATTTCTGTCTCTGAGCTATCCACCAATATATGCCCTTGATGCATAGGGCAAATATGAAAGTATTCAGGTTTGAGTAGGGTAATATTTTTATTGTCCTCCTCTACCCCCCTTTTATGATCTGTACATCTGGATAATGCATCTGCTTTCCTCATCAAGCTTCCCACTTTGTGGACCAAGTGAAAATTAAAGCACAATAGAAATAATGCCCAACATGCTTGTTGACAGTTAAGCTTTTTAGTGGACATGAAGTACTGCAGATTTTGATGGTCTGTCCAGATTTCAATCTGATGTGTACATCCCTCCAAATAATGCCTCCATGCCTCCAATGCTCATATTATTCCCAACATCTCTTTATCATGCACATCATAATTCCTCTCCACATCATTCAATCCTCGAGACAAATATGCACAAGGATGCCATTTGTCATCTTCACATAGGATTGATAATACTGCTCCAGTAGCAAAATCTGATGCATCTGATTCCACTCGTAAAGGATGCATGAAATCTACTGGGGCTAATATTGGTTCTTCCACAAACTTCCTCTTCAACTCCTCAAATGCTGTCTGCTGTTGTTCTCCCCATCTCCACACTACTCCTTTTCATGTAAGATTGTGTAATGGTGCAGCAATTTTGGAAAAATTATGAACAAAGCGATGATAAAAATTGGCAAGTCCCAAGAAAGCCTGAACTTCCTTGATACAGGTAGGCATGGGCCAATCAACAATTGCCTGTACCTTGATAGGATCCATCTTAATTCCATCAGGACTAATCTTTAATCACAAGAACTCGATCTCACTTGCTCCAAATACACACTTCTCTGGTTTAATGAATAGATCATTCTCTGCCAATCTCCTCAACACCTCCTGCACTATCACTTCATAATTTTCTTCATTCTCCATGAATATCAGAATGTCGTCAATGAATATCATTACCACACCTTTGTCTATCACATCCTTGAAAATGTTGTTCATCATATTTTGGAAAGTTGGGGGACTATTGGTCATCCCAAAAAACATGACTAGCAGCTCGAAGGATACTCGACACATAGCAAATGCTGCCTTCCACTCATCTCCTTTCTTTATTTATACATTGTTGTACCCCCAGCATAAATACAATTTTGTGAAGACCTTGGCCTTTCCCACTTTGTCAATTATCTCTGAGATCAATGGTAATGGGTGCGTGTTCTCCACTGTCCACTCATTCAAATACCTATAGTCTGTACACATCCTCTTCCTCTGATCCTTTTTTGGTACAAAGAATACTGGTGATGTCTGCAGTGATTTTGAAGGTCATATGTATTCCTTGCACAACTGTTCATTAAGGAATGCATCCACTTCTTCTTGTTCCTTTGGAGATACGAATAGACTTTGGACTTCTTCAGAACAAATCCCAGCTTCATCTCAATAGCATGATTCCATGGCTTTTGCACTGGCATCCGCTCTGATTCCTTTTTCTGAGAAACTGACAAATATTTATGGTAGGCCTGTGGCACCCACTCCTCCACTGGCTTCTCCACTTTCTCCACATTTTTATCCCATGACTGTCCTCCATGAATTTCCCTAAAGGTTTGCTTCTGTTCTTCCTTACTAGTCATAACTGGAACTTCCCCATTTGGCATATCCTCATCCTCCACTTCCTCCATCGTAACAGAATACTTCCTCAGACATTCTTTCTCTTTCTTTTCCTCCTTCTCCTTTTTTACTTTCCTCCCATACACATTACATTCTTTAGGACAATGAGTCATGTGTACCTTCCCAGTTTTTCAATCAATTTCTGGATTATGCTTTTGTAATCACGGACATCCAATTATCAGATTGGTTTTCCCAAGGTCGCACACTTAAAATACAGCTCATTCCTGATGATCCTGATACTTCAATATCATCGCCACTTCCTTCTTAATAGTTCCTTCATGATTGATCATACCATCAATATTGTACACCATTATAGGTTGTGGCAGTTTATGCATGCAAATACCATTTCTGGTAATTAGGGATTAATTAATTAATAATCCAGTAGCACCACTGTCAAGCAATGCCTCCACATTAATTGCTGCATGCATGTCCACTGTCTTCAATCCTACTGTCAAACTGATTTCAGGTTCTATCCGTGCTGAGCGAATAAAGAATTTAGGGGTCTTCAGAAATGAGGCTGGGCATTTTTCCTTGTCGGATAAATGATGATGGTTGTACTCCTCAATTTTTCTTTTGGGTTCACTCTGGGTTTTCTTGGATACTAATACATTATATTGATTCTGGGTCACCAATGGGGAAACCTTCACTGGGACTCTTCCACAAAATTTTTCTGCTTATCTTCCTCCAACTTTACTTCCTCGATTGTCACTTCCCTAATCTTCCTTTTCTGCCTACAATTCCAAGCCATATGCCCTAATTGCCCACAATTAAAACATTCAAGTGGGGCTCGTCTCCCTACTCGATCAACATCCATTGCATCCATCGATGGTACTGACTCCTTAACAATAGGTGTCACTGCCATGGCCAGTGGCTGTGCCCTCGGAGCTTGTACCTGAAGTGTCCTTCCTTTCTCGGACTTTCCTCCTGATGACTTTCCAAATCTGGCATTCCTGTACATCAATTTCAATTCCGCCTATTCCTGTCAATATTGTCGATCAAGATGCATTGCCTAATTATACCACTCATCCAACCTCTCTGGCATAGAAGGTAGTCAATAGATTGACTTGAATAATGAGGTATTTAATCCTGCCTTCAAATATTCTACCAATGCAGCTTCTCCCATATCGGTCTGTGACACTTCTGCTTTGAACTGCAAAATAAATTTGTCTGCAGTCAGAGAACCTTGGTCAATGGTTTTTAATTTGCATTCGCTGTTGCCTTTGGATTAGGGTCTCCAAACTGTGCCTTCAGTCTCTCCAAAAATTCCCTGAAGGTCACAAATGGTTTATATCCCGTGGCAATTTGATTAATGGCTTTGTTTCTCAAGAACTGTGCTTTCCCTCCCTGGATGTATGAGAGAGCAAACATAATCCTAGACTCGGTCATATGAAATTCAGGCTTTCTCCCATGAATATACAAGACTATAGAGCTGATGAAGGATTTTGTGTTCTCCATGGTACCATCAAATATTTGTGGGGGCACATATTTAGGTAAATGCATTTTTCCACTCTCAGATCTCTCCTCTGCATGCTCACCCTCCTGAGACATCCATGCCACTATCTCCTCCATCTCATCATCTTTATCTTCTACTGTCTCTGCTTTTGTTTCTGCTTATTTGGGCTGGGATGCTGCTAATACTGACACTAATTTGGACATTTGTGCAGTTAGAGCATCAATTTTGGCTTCTAGAATGGGTGTGGGAACAGGATTGTGACCAGGATTCGAAGTTGCTTGTTCTGACATGATGACATAATCTGTGATGAGTCACTTCTTCAGCTGAGTCAAGATTCAGCTGCAGAATTTTTTCGCAAATTTCAAGTCACATGACCCAGCTATTTTGGGTACAAAACATGGCAAAACACATGATTTCAGCTATTGGGCATTTCGGATCAATAACCCTTCCAACAGTGCCTGATCTTGGGGTTATTACTGAATTTGGCTAGTAACTACCTAAAATAGTCATCCAAATTGAGTAATGGAAATCTCAGCTAAACCAGATCCAATCGGTTGTCTGGTTGCAGCTGTCCTAATGACGAGCACTGCCTTTCGATCACTGGCAGTCGCAATGTAAGGCGAGGCCTGGCATCGGCTTACGAAAGCAAGGTAAATACATATATACAATTAATTCCAGCTCTTGCCGAAATGATGCATAAGTGGTTGTGGCATGCTGAGACAAATGATGTATGTGCATGTAAGAGAAGGTGCACTGATAGGGCAGTTGAGTTCTTCTGTTAGAGCGACACCCACTAATCTGCTAGCTGGACCATGTGGGCTCTCCTACAAGAAGGTGGCGGGGCACGCATGCATGATGGGGGGGTTTGATGGATTTGATGGATTTGATGTGAGAGGTTAAAAATAGATTAGTTGGCTGAATTAGGCTTTTTGCACCACTATTGTGAATGAAATACCTAAGAAAACTCAACTGAGGTCTCCTAGTATTTATTTTAGGGTTATATACTATGTTACATATGTTGTACTATGTTGCTACGGACACACACACACATGCGCATACATATTGATGCATGTAAATACAAAATTCCCATGCTAACAAATAATGCATGTATAGGCATTTGGTAGCATATTTTGGTGAAATAAAATAAAATAAAATAGAAATAGTATTATGTAATAGGCATGTTAGAAGACTGTTTCCTAACACCCTGCCTGTGAGGGGCTTCTTTAGATTAGTATTTTATCTACATATGTAAACTTAGTTCAGACTGACCTTCAGTTGGTCGATGACTGGTTGAACCCAAACCAGTCATAACCAGTAGTTGAACTGAACTGGACCACAAGAAACCAGTTTCCTGTGGTCTGGTTCATTTTTTTTTGTAAATTATGAATATATTACAACTAGTTGCAGTTCTGGTTTGGACCCAAATTGGGACAAAAACCAGACTGAACTGGACCTTCAAACACTAGGGCCCATACCCTTCATACCTGAACTCTGAGTATTCCTTGATGGATATATGTAGCCTTGGGCAACTACAGCATTTCCAGTCTTGATGCAACCCAATTTTGTCACATGCACA
Source organism: Tricholoma bakamatsutake (assembly GCA_029959215.1). Classification (NCBI taxonomy): domain Eukaryota; kingdom Fungi; phylum Basidiomycota; class Agaricomycetes; order Agaricales; family Tricholomataceae; genus Tricholoma; species Tricholoma bakamatsutake. The sequence goes on from CP114861.1 coordinate 10,432,917, forward strand.
GCCACCAGCTTGATGAAAACCTTTGGACTACCATATCTCCTCTGTCCTCGGCTTGTTTTCTGTTAATAGAGTGTAGCACAGGCACAGGTTAACCTGTGGTATTCTGTCTGCAGGTAGCACAGGTGCAGGTATGGGTTTGTATATCTGTACCTGTGGCAACACCACACCTGTGCTCATGGTGTTGCAGGTTGTGACAGGTTGGAGTTGTGATGCATTTCATATCATGTTTTTGTGGTTCCAAAATTCTTCTAAGCTCTTTGGCCTTGAGTTGATAGCATGTTTATCAACTTTATGAGAATTCATTTGTGGCTATACTCTGTGAAGATATGTATCTGACTGGTACTGTAGTATTTTATGACATACAATGATCTAATTAAGTAAAGTAGATGTCATTTGTTGAGTGACTTCTAATGCTCCTTCTTAAAGTTCTCTCTCTTGTGCCAAAATTACTATGCCCATATTAAATACATAATACAAGTTTCTTTGCATTCTTTATGATGGATGAGAATGGTTGACAGATGATTTGTAAAAAATTTGAACACTATATCATAATTTATATATGTGGATTCAAGTGTTGAAGCAGTATAAAAGAGTTAGGTAACTTTCTAGTATAGCTGTCTCTCATCTTTGTCTTAGCTACACATAGTTTATTCAAGTACCACTGTAGTTTTTAAACACCATACAAAACTTGTGCTTATAATCTGTACCTGCAGGTATGGTGTTTGTACAGGTATGGTGTCACATGTGACAGGTGTGGTATTGCCAGTGAAACCCATGGTGCAGCTGTGCTACATTCTATCTGTTATCTTTTTTTTGCCTTCTAATTTGCATGTACAATGTGTCATCTCCCTGCGATGACTAGTCCCCATCTGTGGTCCTTCAATTTAAAAAACCCATGCATCTTGTCCCCCAACATTTCCTGTTCCACCACAAGGATATCCTCAGTTTACCTAGTTCTCTCTGCCATTTAATCTACTATAACAAGCTTATGCAGAGTGCTTAGTCCTGGGATTTTATGTAGATCCTCTCCTCACTTTGCTCTTACACTTTCCAGATTTGTTGCATTTTTGACTTGGCTGTTAAACATCCATCCATCTATTATCAATCTTGTGCTTAATCTCAACTAATTACACTACAGAAAGCTTCTCCATCCCTCATTTCAACAGGTTTTTATCCATCTGTTAATCCTGCATGTATGATATACATATACTATGTAATTGAAGATGTGTAGTCCATGCAAGCTAAAACTAGTCTAATTCTGTATCATGATGTACAGCAACCCACCTTATTAAATGATGAGATGCACAGTTACTATGTGGAGGTGAACAGAAAATCCTGTCAATCTTCCCTCTTTCCTTCTTTGTATTTTCCTTTTTGGGAATTTATTTTCGACGGATTTGGCGTTGTCCACAAACACCGCTATCGAGCCGAGAATTTTTCCTGTACCTAGCTGCTTATGTAACATAGTCGGGTGTTACCAGTCTCCTTGGTACTGTTGCGATCACTTCAACACTCCCTTCCACACAGAATAGTCCTAAGGAGAGTGGCCACGATCTACCTTTGCAACGTGTAGGCACTTCCAAGAGCAACATTAAGCCCACACATCGGGAACATTAACTTTTCATGGAACTGAAAATTGGGCCGAAAACAATTGTCACTGAAGTATAGTTGGACGTTTCACGTGGCCCTAAAATAAATATTTCGGTAAACTGCAAAGACCTAAAATTTCAAATTTAGTCACCTGAAACTGCGAAGTTTCCAGGATTACTCCCGAGCTAGAATGGAAAGAAATTGATTTTGTAGGTTGTTGGTAAAAATTCCTTTTTTGGTAAAGTTTATCTATTTTATTATGGGCGATCAATGGATGTAACGTCGAGGATCAGATGCAGCTAACCAAAAGGAGTTGATTGCACTATTCTTCATGATTTTACCGATTTCTTTCAGGGGGTAGTCAAGTTTTGGAGGTATCTAACCCAAAGTTTTCAAAATAGGGAAATCATCCCGTAGAAATATCTTCATTAGGTCCTATTCTACACGTTTTGATGGTTTTTGAGGGATCCGGATGTTTGTGCTGGTTCCAAAATTCGGTCACCAAATTTGTTTGTCCGCAAACCGTAGCTGCACGGTCGATTCGAGGTCCGCTTATGGCAATATGTCAAAAACTCTAAAGAAATAAAAGTAGACAATTTTGGCTCGCTGTTTTCGTCAAAAGAAGCGATGGTTATGTGTTGTGAACCAAAGGGCTTATGAGTGAGCTCAACAAGACAGACAGCTATATCAAGTGAGGTCTGAATCCAGTTCAGTATTCCTTTCTCAGGGATTATGCATTCATACGGTCCAGAGTAAGATAAGTAATGTTGATGGACCGGGTGTGGGAAAATCTACAACGCGACGCAGACGCGATGTTGAGCTTCTGCACGTGTTTTTGTCACATATCACGTGATGAATGTTTGTTTAGGTCTGTATATTGATTGGATTCAGATTCCAAACGCCAAACGCGTCTCTCCTCCACCCATCATCCTCTCTGCAATTTACTCTTTCCACAGACCAACTATGCCGCGCAAAGCAGCCACAGCAACAGAAGGGGAAACAGATGCCACCAAGCCTCGTCGTTCTTCACGGATTAAGGATTTGCCAAAGGCAGAACCTGTGGTGAAGAAACCTGCTAAACCTAGAGCGAAAAAAGCAGAGAAGGAGAAAGAAGAAAAAGCGGAAGACAAGGAAGAGAAACCGAAGTCTTCCAGAGGCAAGAAACGCAAGGAACCCGATGAGCCCAACGGTGCACCCGCAGGTGAAGGCGAAGGTGAAGGTGGAGGTGAAGGCGAAGGTGAAGGTGAAGGTGAAGGTGAAGAGTCTCCCGCCAAGAAGGCATGTTTTTCTGTCGTGCAGTAAATGTCAATATTGACGTGGTTTCGCAGGCCAAGCCGGCTTCTAAAGCTGTTGCCAAACCTACCTCCAAGGCCGCTGACAAGCCGTCGTCGAAGGCATCGGCCAAACCATCATCGAAGGCCTCAGCCAAGCCTGCATCCAAAAATGCTGTTAAACCTGCATCACGGGCCGGGTCGGCAAAGCCTGCTTCACAAGCAGGATCTAAGAAGCCTGCATCCAAGGTTTGTCATCGTAGCCCTCTTCTTTTGCTCTTATTCAACAAGGGCTCCTGATTTTTTGTTCGAATTTTGAGTCTGAACCCGATACTTATTATTATCCTTTGTTCTTAGGTTGAAGGGCAAGAACCAGCAGCATCTGGGAATGCCACAGTCGGTGAAACAATCGCTGAAGAGCCTGAAACTGAAGCTGAAGCCGTCGGAACCGAAGCAGTGAGTGACATCATACCTACCCGGGAGTTCGTCTTTTGCTGAACTACAATGTCTAGGCTTGAGTCGTCGTCAACGCCCATGTCCGTCCAGCCATCACCATTTTGTAATCCACATCACCGCCATCGTAATCTACATCTTCCTCGACTGCGACGGACAGAGTATCCCACTTTTCCTTCGATTTCAGCCCCCGAGAAGATATGAGCGATTCAACTCATTACGTCCCCAAAACATCCGTCGTGCTATCGCTTTCTGCTTTCCTCAGCCCATTTTTATATCTTTTATATCTCCTCTTCTCTCTGGTCTGTGTCTGTGTCTATTATATGTGCATAGTGTCAGATGCACCGCGTATGTACAACTTCTTTAGCTGTCTATTTTTTTTGAGTTGGACGCATGTACAATTCCATTTTTCTATTATCTTTCAGTCTTCTCTCACTTCTTTCGCTTCTCACAACACCATTCTTCCGTCTTAGTGACCTTGGCAGTCACCCCTTGTCGCTCTTACTCGTCTGTGAAGCACCGTGCGATGTACTTCATCCGAGTTAGCTTTTTATATATTGGGCGTCACCTTGTTTAGCGTTGAAATTGAATATATAACTATCGTCATTCGCGCCCTCTAGATATCTTCTACTGAATTAGATGTGAGCTCCGGATATGATTACTCATAGCACCAATTCAGAATCCGTAAGATGTGCTGAGATCACGCTCCGTTCCAGGCATCTTCAAGGGCACTTGAGCACATGTTTTTCACGGATTACTGAAGAATAATTCCAACTCGGCGTGGTTAACATGTACACAGCGTCGAGTAGGTTGCTGGGCGAACTAACACCTCGGCGCTTATATACGTCCGGACATCTCGTACCACACAATTAATTAGTCACGTTAGGACTCTGCGTTATCACGAGATACCCCAGGTTAAGGGCAGCCGGTGTAAAAGCTGCGAAATCATTTGCAGGGGACATCCCATAGAAGCTGAATGCGCGCTTTTTTAACATCATAGAATTCAACGAGAGGATCCAGGGCGTCTATGGAGAATTTTTTGAAGAGCCTGACGAAATTTCTATAAGTGGAAAGGTGAAGATTCAAACCCTGCGGCCCAGACGGCGCATGGTAGATCTTCGTTCATTTCTTGACTCGGAAATGCGTCTCTTGACGATGATATTTTCCACCACAAGCTCTTTTCTAGGAGAAGCGGCGCCATTAGGTGACTCGTCGTGGTCACTGGCAGACACAGCCGTTACAACATTTTCTCTACACTCCGCAGTATTTCGTCGTATGGATCATCAGACAAGTCTGAGATGCCTTAGTAATCATTTGCTTACTCACTTTATTCCTAATACAGTCTTACCAATTATGATAGACTGTTCTGGAACCAATTCCTCTTATTGTGTACAGCTCTCTTGTTTTTAGGAATAATAGTCTGTGGAGGCAAGTTCACTGAGATTTTTACATTCCAATGCTCTATACAGCATTTCAAGGGCTTTAGGGGCATAATACAGATATTTGGACAAGCTGAATTTAGCTCATCGTTCATGATCATTACAACCTGCACTATCCACCATCTTGGATCAGTTTTATGGCAGATATATTCACCAGTCAAGACCACCAGTTCTGGCTGGATGTATTGAGGTGCTCTACCGTCTTGTCCATCATACAGTTGTAGGATGAATAGTGACAGCCTAGTAGGATCATCTCTCAATCATCCCAAGGATTCCTTCAACTGGGCCCCTTGGTCATCCAATTCTAGTTTCTAGGAGATCCCACACAGTTTCTTACCTATGCAGTTCTGTAGTAAGGACCAATGACAACAAAGAAGGTGAATGGTGTGCCACTTGTAACTTAGCTCTCAATAGAAGGCTGATAGATTTTTAAACAATAACTTGGCATTACCCTATCATTTGGAGTTTCTTGAGAGCCACACTCTTTCAGAAATGAATTGCACCTGTCCCAAAGTCAATGTGAGGAAATAAAGCTTCGGGGTATCCCTGTAAGCTCACATTGGATAGAGTTGAGCTTCACTGAGTCAGGCGAGGCAGAATAGGATCAGGATATATAATCAAGTGAGAAGTGCAGAAGAATACAGTAATGGTAATGGAATGTAAGAGGGAAAAAGGGAAAGAAAAGAAAAGCGAGAAGTCGAGCCTGAAGTATATATATGGGGAATAATGACAGCTGTCCAAATATGCATAACTGATGAGTAAGCTCCAGGATTACAATCTCTATCAGACTAGATAGCATTCCATGGGGGTTATATTACTACCTTCGAGTGCAAGAGATGAGATATTTCTCATCTTATTTGATCAAGATGTTGACTGCTTTCAAATCTGACATCAATGTTTCTGACCAACATTGGGATGAGGTTTTGTAAACATCCACAAATATGGTTGCTGGAGAATCCTTTGTAGCAACATTACAAATGTGTGTAAGCCAATTTCTAATGCTTATGCTTTGAGATTCTCGTATCCTGTCAATGATATGTGAAGAGTGATTGAGGAACAATGGAAGTTAGAAGGGGGATCATGGAGAACCATGACATGGACTTGCCATACAGATGAGTGACCTTCAAAAACCTTGTTTGGTTTTGTGTAAGCCTCAGAATGCTACGATCTGTATCTACCCACTCCAAGCAGATTATTTCATCTTCAAATGGCCACATCTCCAATTACTTCATAAGGTCATCGAATGTGATCCTCTTCAACAGTTCAGATGATCTTCTTCCATCATTTTCCTCACCAGCACTGATACTTGCTTGTTATGCTTTGTGAAACTCTTGCATGCCTTATCATAGTCCTGGACCTCAGCACTCATAAATCACCAGCGAGAATCAGGTCAGTAGATGTGTAATCCATAAAGTGGGAAGCTTAATGAGGAAAGCAGATCCATTATCTGAACATAAGAGGAGTAGAGGAGGACAATACAAATGTTATACTACTCTCACTTTTGTGATATGTATCAAGGGCATCTCTCAATAGATAGAGAGATGGAAATGTTACTTAAAATTAGACAATGCTTGGAAATGGATTATCAAGTAGTGGAAGCCATGAAAGCTTTGAAGGGAGAGAAGAAGGGTAATATTAATTGAGATGAATAGGCAGAGTGTAAGAGCAACCTCAAGCTTTACTTAATAGTGAGCTAACAGAGGGGATCCAAAGTTAATATAATACAGACACCTCAGGTGCACCTAACAGAGGGGAATACAAAGAGAAAACTTTAAAGACCCATCTGTTGATGCCCAGTACATGTGAAAGACCTGGAAATCAAACATCAGAAAAAATTGCTTGTGCCATAGCTGCCTTCCAATGGTTGATAGCCAGAGGTAGCAACATGGTGCCTCTGTATGTAAGGGGAAAGAAAGATGCCCCAGGAGTCTTGGCAATTTTCTGCATTTGTCCCATATTTTTTTATATTTTATTTCACCCTATTCTGCCTTTACTATGGTTTTCTATGATTTTATTCCTATTTTATGATTATTTTTTGGTTTTTCCATGTTGGTACATGTTGAAAGTTCTATTCTTAGAGGCAGGACCCCTTCTGGATGTTTACCCATCAAGGTGATGTCATTCCATAGCTTGATCCACCTATTTCTGCCTTTTTGCTATTTTTAGCCTATTATTTGATTTTTGGGTCTATCACATATACTGGGCATTGACAGATGGGTCCTTAGAGTTTTCTCTTTGAATTCCCCTCTGTTAGGTGCACCTGATGTGTTTGTATTATGTAGTATAATATTAACTTTGGATTGCCCTCTGTTAGCTCATTATTAAGTGAGGCTTGAGGTTGCCCTTACAGTAGAAAACTCTCTCCCTAGGTCTGGAATTGAAGTGCACTGCAGATATAATACCTCCTGTGCATACAGGATATTGCCCAGGACACAATCAACACCCCCACCTTAAGTATGCACTTATCTCCGCTTGATGCACTGCCATGCACCATGGACATCCAAAAATGTGTTGAAGTGCTTGAAGGCACCATTATTGGATTGCATGCACAAATTGAATTGCTTAAATTGTGTATCAAAAGCTCTGTTAATGCCCTATAGCTTAGTCCCTCACTGAACATTCCATTTATTTCAATCCCAACTGCTTCCAGCATTGATGCTCTACCTAATACCACTGGCACACAGATTAAACCATCTAGATAACACTGCAAAAATTTATTGGGCCTTCACATATATGAAGTCTGAGCATGCCTACCTCTACATCAACCTGCATTTTGTGCCAAGCCCAGAAACTTTGTTTCCTCTTTTTCTCCTCTTGGGTTGACTTTGGAGAGGAGTTTGTATGACACTTCTGCCCTCTCCATGAATGCAAATGAGCTGCAATGTGCCTCAATCATTCTTATATTGCCAAGTGCACCAATCCGTGGATGACTATATCAATAAGTTTAGGGATTTAGTGGGCATGGCAGGATATGGGAATGGGCTACCAGTGGTGGTTAAATTTCATTGTGGTCTCAATCGAGAGGTCCAGGACCAGATTGCACAGATGTTGAAGGGACGCCCAGCTGATGACAGTATTGATGCTTGGTACAAAGCTGCTTCTCTCTGTAATAAGAACCGACTCATGAATGCAGCTTTTAACACTACATTCTATGTTACCACACATACCCCCAATCCCTCCAACATCTCACTCCTGCTGCCCACCAGTAACTGCTTCAATGCCCTGCTGGTCAACCCACTTGAGGAAGAACTTCACTCCACTACCAACCTCCCCCTCAAGTCCCTCAGCTCAATGGGAGTCACACCCACTCCACTCACACCTGTTCCTCCTCTTCCCAGATTGAAATCTTGGGAGCGCAAGCTATCATGCAAATATATTGTGGTGTCCACCCCCTCCCAGCAATCACTAGAATTGAAGATTGAGCTGCAGACTATGGATACAGGGCAAATACTCAGTGCCTCTGCTCTCCTGGACTTGGATGCCATTGAGGAAGGTGACCTAATTTTCTACACTGCTATTAACCCTTCGCATAGGGTACATGCCACCTCAAATGTTTCCCAGCACCTCATAGAGGCCTTCCACAAGAACAGTGCACCCAAATCCTTTACTGACTCAGTACTTCCTCACCTGCATGACTTCAAGGATGTTTTCTCCAAGGAATCTTTTAACTCACTTCCTAGCCATAAGCCATTGGATCATGCAATTGAGCTCACACTGGATGCCACACCCTCCTCCAGCAAGGTCTATCCTCTCTTTCCCAAAGAACAATGACAACTTGACAAGTTCATCAATGAACACTTGGCTTCTAGTTGTATCCACCCTTTAAAGTTGCCCATGGTCTCACCTTTCTTCTTTGTTAAAAAGAAGAATGGGTCCCTTGGACCAGTTTAAGACTATCGATGCCTCAACGGCATCACAGTCAAAAACTGCTATCCACTACCCCTCATATCCAAACTTGTCAATCAACTCCATGGGGTGCATTATTTCACCAAGCTCGATGTCCGTTGGAGTTACAACAATGTGCAGATAAAGGAAGGAGACAAGTGGAAGGCAGATTTTTGCACAAACCATGGTCTTTTTGAACTGCTTGTCATGTTCTTTGGTCTCACTAATAGTTCTGCCACCTTTCAGACCATGATGAATGACATCTTCCATGATCTCATATTGGAAGGTGTGGTCTGTATCTACCTCGATGACATTCTCATCTTCACTTGAGACCTTGATGAACATTGTCGAATCACATGCCTAGTGCTAGAGTGACTTCGGTGGCACAAACTCTATCTTCATCATGACAAGTGCAAGTTTGAGATGACACAGATCGAGTACTTAGGCTTGATTATGTCAGATGGACAGGTAAAGATGGACCCAGTCAAGATTGCTGGCATTACAACTTGGCCCATGCCCATGAACAAGAAAGAGGTGCAGTCTTTTCTGGGCTTCATCAATTTCTATCGGCACTTTATCAAAGATTTTTGTCACCATGCACACCCATTATTCGACCTTAGTCACAAGGAGAGATGGAAGTGGGAAAATTCACAGCAGGAGGCTTTTGAGAAGCTCAAAGAGATGGTCACTTTCACTCCAATCCTTACTTTTGCTGATTACTCACATCACTTCTGTATAGAAGCTGACAGCTCAGACTTAGTGATGTGCACAGTGCTGTTCCAACAGTCTCCTGAGGACCAGAAGTGGCACCCCATTGCCTTCTACTCGAAGAGTCTCAGTGCTGTGGAATGCAATTACGAGAGCCATAACAAGAAGATGCTGGTGATAACGTGGGCGTTGAAGGAGTGGTGACATTTTCTGGAGGGTGCTCAACACAAGGTCGAGATCTGGATGGACCACAAGAACCTTGAGTACTTCATGACCACCAAGAAACTTAATCATCGCCAAGCCTGCTGGTCCCTTTATCTCTCCAGGTTCAATTTCTCTCTGCATCATCACCTGGGACATAGCATGGGGAAGACTGATGCCCTCTCTTGTTGTCTGGACAACAGGGATAGAAGCAATGACAATCAAGGTATTGTGTTGTTGCAACCTGATCTGTTTACAGTCCATGCACTAGAAGGCATTACCTTGGAGGGTGAGGAATGCAGTATCCTATGTGACATTCATCATGTGAACTGTAGCAGTTTACACAAGGATGCTGTGGCTCTGGCAGTGAAGGAGCTGAGAAAGGGATCCACCCCTATGCTTCATGCAGCAGAGTGGACAGAAAAGGATGACATCTTATACTTCTGTAACCACATCTATGTCCCTAATGATCCCCAGTTTTGACCATGACTCATCTCTCAGCACCACGACTCGCTCATTGCCGGCCTCCCCAGGCATTGGAAGATGTTGGAACTCATATCACAGAATTATTGGTGGCCCCAGATGTCTTGACTCATTGGTCAGTACTGCCATACCTGTGATCTCTGCTTATGCACCAAAACTCCATGGTGCAAGCCCATGGGTGAATTACACCCCCTTCCTGTCGCAGAGAATTGTTGGGATATCGTCAGTGTGGACTTCATGGTACAACTACCAGAGTTCAATGGGTTCGATGTGGTAATGTGCACAATTGACTCTGCTGGGAAGCAAGCTCATTTTATCCCCACTCATACAACTGTCACCACACTTGGAGTGGCTCAACTCTATTTGCATCATGTGTGGAAGCTTCATAGTTTGCCTGGCATGTTCCTCTGTGATCAAGGGCCACAGTTTATCACAGAGTTCACCTGAGAGCTATACCACCTGCTAGGGATCAAACTCCTCACCTCGACCACCTACCACCCACAGACAAACAAACAGATAAAATACATCAACCAAGAACTGGAGCAGTATATCTGCATCTTCATCAATGAGTAACAGGATGATTGAGAAGATCTCCTTCCCATGGCTGAGTTTGGATACAACAATCATGTCTACTTTTCCACCTAACAAACTCCCTTCCTCCTCAACACAGAGTGACACCCATGCATAGGCTTTGAGCCTTGACAAGCACTCTTGCACTTGGAGATGGTGAATGAGTTCACAGAGCAGATGAAAGACACTTTAGAGGAGGTGAAGTCAGCTTTGGCCAAGGTGAAGGATGACATGGCATGCTTCTACAACCAGTGTCACTCACCTACACCTACATGTAAGGTTGGTGATTGTGTCTATCTCAATTTCCACCACACGTCCATCCACAAAACTTGCCACCACTTTCTTGGACCATTCTGAGTACCTGGTGCATTGTAAGGGTTACAGGTATGAGGAAAACTCATGGGTTGAGGAGTCAGATATAAATGTATCCCAATTGGTAAAGAAGTTCCATCAGCACCACACTTCTGCATCTCAGTGTGTCCAAGCAATAAACTTTGGCAAGTTATGGTTTTGAATGCATCAGGGTGATGCATCATAGAAGGGGGGTGATGTAAGGGGACTAGGAGGTGCCCCAAGGGTCTTGGCAATTTTCTGTGTTTGTCCCATATTTTTTTACATTTTATTTCACTCTATTCTGCATTTTCTATGATTTTCTATGATTTTATCCCTGTTTTGTGATTATTTTCCATTTCCCCACATTTGTACATGTTGACAGCTTTATTTTTAGAGGCAGGCCCCTTTCTGATGCTTAACCATCAAGGTGATGTCATTTCATAGCTTTGATCAGCCTATCTCCACCTTTTTCTATTTTTAGCCTTCTATTTGATTTTCAGGTCTTTCACATATACTGGGCATTGACAGATGGGTCCTTAGAGTTTTCTCTTTGAGTTCCCCTCTGTTAGGCACACCTATATTATTTGTATTATGTAGTATAATATTTACTTTGGATTCTCCTCTGTTAGCTCACTATTAAGTGAGGCTTGAGGTTGCACTCACACACCTGGCTTCTGGTCACATCCACCCTTCTAAGTCACCCATGGCTCTCCATTCTTCTTTATTAAAAGAAAGATGGCTCTCTTTGACCAGTTCAAGACTATTGGAGGCTGAATGACATCACAATCAAGAACCATTATCCACTACCTCTCATCTTGGAACTCATAAACCAACTTCATGGGGCATTACTTCACCAAGCTTGATGTCTGCTGGGAGTATAACAATGTGTGGATAAAAGAGGGAGATGAGTGGAAGACAGCTTTCCATACTAATTGTGGTTTTTTTGAACTGCTTGTCATATTCTTTGGTCTCACTAATAGTCCTGCAACCTTTCAGACAACATCTTCCATGACCTTATACTGGAAGGCACCATCTGCATCTATCTTGATGACATCCTCATCTTTACTTAGACTGTGAAGAACATTGTCAAATTACATGCCTCTGTTGGAGCAGACTATATACACTGCACAGAGGAAGAGACAACACATTCCTTATAACCTACCTGGGGTTTAGTAAGTCTTAGAGCTAGGGTTTAGCAGAGGTAAGAACACTGTATATCTACTATGGTACAGGTTCTCCTTATATACTACATAATAATAAGGGTGTCACATGACTTGGGAATGTGTTTACCACATGTATGTGCAGTAAGTGCAGTAACATGTGTATGCTATATGTTGCCTCATGTATGCAGCATGCTTCTCGGGGTCTAATTTCAACACCCCCCCTCAAACTGTACAGCGCTCTAAGCAGCTAAGAATCTCGAAAGTAATTCTGAGAGAGTCTCTAAATTTCCTGAATAGGACAGTGCCAAGGTTCTTTGTGAACATGTCTGCTGGATTATCACTTCCAGGAATGAAAATGACTGTGACTTTGTCATTTTCTATGCATTTGTGGGTATAGTGATAGCAAATGTCTATATGTTTTGTCCTTCTTTCCTGAACTGGATTTGATCCGATAAAGATGGATCCTTGATTATCAGTGCAGATTGGTATGTGCTTCAGTATATATCCAAGTTCCTGGAATAAGAACTCTATCCACACTATCTGTTGACAAGTGTCAGAGAGAGCCATATATTTCGCTTCTGTGGATGACAGTGCTACAGTTTTTTGTAAACAGGACTGCCAGCACACAATGCCACTTGCTAGAGTAGCAAAGTAACCTTGTAGATTGGCATTTGGCAGTGTCAGCTGCCCAATCAGAATCTGTGAAGGCCTGTAGCCCTTTGGATTTCTCTTCATTGTAGACTATGCTATATTTCTGGGTTTCTACCAGATAGCACATGATGTACATTGCTTTGTCTAGATGTTCTTGGCTAGGATTAGCTGAGAACTGTGACATCCTGATCACTGCATAAGCAATATCAGGTCGCATTCTGAGCATCAGATACAATAAAGATCTGATCACAGACTGATATTTTGATCTAAGCACTGCATCTGGCATCACTGTGTTTTCCAATGGTTTGTAACCAGTCGGGAGTGGAGTGGGGGCCACTTTGGCATTTGTCATCTCGAACCTCTCGAGCACTTTGGTGAGATATTCAGTTTGATTGAGTTTGACTTTGCTTGTAGTCTGGGTGATGCGCATGCCTAAGAATTCCATGACTTTTTCAGTACTACAGCACTCCTAATGCTTTAGACAAGCATTCTTCTTTTCATCCACAAGTTTCTTGTTCTTCCCCATGAACAAGCCATCATCAACATAGACCAGTGCAATAACAATGCTGCCTGTCTTAGGATTCTTATGTATGAAAATGCCAGCATTGGAGCTGGCATGCACAAATCCAATGGTGTGCATAAATGCCTCTAGCTCTTTCCACCATGCTAGTGAGGCCTGTTTAAGGCCATACAATGCTCGGCATAAGCACATTACTTTGTGCTCTTTTCCCTCAAGTCTGAAACCCTCAGGTTGATCTATATAGATCTCCTCATCTAGTTTGCCATATAAAAATGCGGTTTTTACATCTAGGCCAGTCATATACATGCCCTCTAGAGATGCAAGTGCAAACATGAGGTGTATGGTCTCGTAGCAGACTACTGGTGAGAAAATCTTATCAAAGTCAACACTTTCGATTTGTGAAAAGCCTTTGGCCACGAGTCTGGCTCGTTTTCTTCCATCCGATTTCATGGAGAAAATCCATCTATTTTTGATCATTTTTTGATCATGTGGAAGATTGATGATGTCATAGACTTGTCACTTACAAGAGCCTCTAATTCTTCATGACAAGCTTGTTTCCACTCAGTTGCTGCTGCTGTGGTAGGTGCGCAATATCATGAAATTGGTTTAGAACTTGGCTTATTTCACTTGATGGTTTGACTGCTTTTGACAACAGCCAGCAAATAAGCTTATCTCCACCTTCCTTGGTTATCTTTTTAATATAACCTGCTTCATCCAGTTCCCCCATTGGGTGATCATGTTCTTGATCATTGGAATTGGGCACACTCTTGTGGGGTGCCGAACTCAGTCCAGCAACCAGTTCTTTCTGTTGAGATTGTGGTCGTGTTCAGTTATGATCTGAATCTTGACCCACAGATCTCTTCCAATATCAATCACGTGCAATGTCTCTCTCTATGTCAGAGGGGAGTTGCTTCTCTCCATAGGTATTGCCAGGATAGTTTGGGATGTTCCTCTGCCTGCCTGATCGACAGGGCAATTGCTGCCATTCCTGTTGATCATCACATCTTGGACGAAAGTCCTCAATGATTACTGGAGGCAGCAGAGGAGGAGCATCAGTCACATCATCATGTGCCTTTTGCTCACTTGGTACATCATCATGATCATCATTTTCTGATGATGGAGGAAGGGGCAGATTTTGTGGCGGTATAGAATCATCGCCATCCATTCCAGATGAGTGGTCATCATCTTCTGGTTCTGGAGGTGGAAAATCACCAAGGTCTGTCTTGGCAGGAGTTTTAGCTCTGGGACAGCATGGGAACAATGTTTTATCAAATAGTGCTGTAGCACCAATGAATATTGCACCACTAGGTCGCATGAAATGGTATGCTTTAATGCCATCTTCTAATCCAAGGTACATCATTAACTCCGATCAAGGAGCTAATGTGTTTGGATGCTTCTCCTTGGGTAGATAGACATAAGCACTGCCTCAACCAGTGTCAGCCATTTCAGGTGCCTTATCGGGGTTCAGTTGTATAGGTGTGTTGCATGTTCAATGCAAAATTTCCACCATGATTGTGGTAGACAAGCGGTAAATCACAGGGTTTGCGACTTTTCCATTATTGTCCTTATGGCATGCTCTGCATGCCTGTTCTGTTGGTGAACGTGGGGTGTGGACATCTCTATTTTGATGCCAAAGTCCTTGAGCACATTTTGTAGCTCATGATCTTTGAACTCCCCTCCTGGATCAACATGCCAGCGCTTGATTGTAGCACCATACTGTGTCAAAGCCACTGCCCAAAATTGTCTGATGGCTGCAGCAGCATCAGATTTCTTTCTGAGGCATTGGACCCAGATATGTGATGTCTTGTCATCTAGAAATACAATAAAGTATTTATGTTTATGGTATGATAGTACTGGGAGTTCCTTCAGATCGGAATGTATTAATTCAAAGGGTTTTTCTGTGCATGAATTTGATTCAGGAAAAGTTTTTAAGGTCATTTTCCCTTCAGCGCACCCTGGACATATAATTTTGTCTTTAGGAATAATTAAATTCCTTGGGAATTTTATGGTGCTATAAGGCATTTTCTCTAGCACCTCTTTGAATGGGTGTCCAAGTTGCCTATGCCAAGTCAAGTAGTCTGCGACGTACATCATCGCAACATTGATTCTTTTGGTGCTCAATATATGAGTTCAAGCCCAATAAATTGTGTCACATTTCATAAGAGGGACACAATCCATAATTGGGTTTCCTTGCTTGAAAAATGAAATGTGTGCGGAGGAACCATGCACGTCACTTCTGTCTTGTAAGAAGACACCCATTGACAGTAATCGAGCATTACTGTCGGGTATGTAGTAGATGGGGTATAATCATGTTTCACGTGTTTTTGACTTCCCATGACATACTACCTGATGTCTAATGAAGACTGCTCCTTTTCCTACTATATGAGTAGTACCCGTGGCCATTTGAACTAGAGTAGAGTTAAAGGCTCGTAAGAAGCAAAATCTTTCATTTCACCAGTGAAGTGTTTTGATGTGCCTGAATCCATGATCCAGTCAGCACCTTTCTTACAATTTCCATTTGCACATATAACACATTCATTAAGATGTAAATAGTTCAATGATACATTTAGTAGCAGTAAAATTTCACATGAAAAGTTCACTTTGATCATTGGAATATTAATCTTTGTGCTTGTGGCAGAGAAAAGGACTGACCTTTCATCATATGCTCCTGTTTCAAGCAGTTCATTGACAAGCATTTTGTCGACAGCTTTCCATACTTCCTCATCAGAAACCACAGATTCCGATCCAAGGGAGACACTATCATCTTCTACCTCCATGATCCTCGGTTCTGGTTCGATCCTCTTCCTCTTACCTTCTCACACTGTTAGGTGCTCTTTCAGCGGTTGCAGATTTTTTGCACTGCACGGGAGATTCATTTGCTTGAGGATGTCTCGAGCTTGCTGATATTTAGTGTAGACCAAATGAGAGGTAGAGGCTGTGCCCATGTATGCCTGTGCAGGCAGTCAGCAGTGAGGATCCCTTGTGGGAGTATGTTTTGCACTTCTTGATGCACTGAATGAGCAGTGATACGGCTCCCTATTGCCCTGCACACATACTATGGCATTTTTTGCGCATCTTCTAGATGGCTTCCGCACATGTTGTGCAACACGCTTTTGCATGCCTTCATGCACTTTTGCATGCCTTTGACTGCTTAGGTGCGCTTTTGTGCACCTTTTACATTTCTACTGTGCCTTTGGATCCCCCATAGCTGCCTGCTGTCGTGCACCCTAAATGTGCCCTGTTGCACTTCAAACTGCCTCTGTGCACCCCCCCCCACACTCCTTATCTGCCTTTCACATTTATTGTGCACTCGATGCATTTTTGCATGCTCCTTTCACACTTTACCTGCAACTCACATTCTCTACTGTGCACTCATTGCACAATCCCTATCACACACACAACAATCCACTATACCAGTTGCGCTGCACATTACGGCTTCCATCTTACTGGTGCATTTACTTGAGGTGCACCATGATTCCAACATGAGCGAACTGTGCATTCTTACATAACTGGGGCACTTTGCACCTATTTGGCATTGGACTGTGTGCATATGGGCACTTTCACATAATCCTGGCGCTTTGGCAGTATTTGGCCTTTCACAGCATCTCCTTATAGTTCTTCTGCATTTCCAATCAGCATCGCCTTATCTGGTAACCGGCACAGGTCGATCACATCATTATTACTAAGGCGCAGCATGTGACACATAACACTGAAGCAGATTAATTGGGAAGAGCACATGAGACCTAGAGCACACCAAAAATAGTGCATCGCACTGGGACAGTTGGGTATTGGGCTAATGGTGTGCAAATCTTATTGGCTGAGGCAGCAGCATAGTGCGGTTGGGTTTAGATGGGCGAATGGGTGTGCTTGTGGGTAGCGCATGGTGCTTTCTATTTTTACACTTTATTTTACCATTTTTATCACATAAGCCATTTGTACATAGTAGGCAGACACATAGATAATCCAGAGGATCTTTCCCCCCCCTCATAGTTCATAGCTCAGTCAGCATCACACATAGTCTGTGCACCAGCATCCAGTCCATGCACCTTTGTAGTGCACCCTTCATATAGCTGTGTTTGCATATCGTTTGCATCCCCCTCATCATATTGTTGTGTTTTGTCCCTGCATTGCATCCTTCATCCTTGTTTGTGCACTATTGTAGTGCACCCTTCGTATAGCTGCATTTGCATACTTATTTGCATAGCTGCATTTTGTGCACTGTTTGCGCCTTTTTCTGCCTGTTGTGCTCTCATCCCAGTTGCATCCCCAACCTGTGCACCACCTTCACAGCACATCCCAGTGTTGTCTTCATCCCACTACACCTCCCACTTTCATCATTCTCATCATTGTGCACTTTTGCACTCCCGTTGTGCATTTTTCTGCACTGCGCATTTTTGCCCCTTCACATTGCACACTTTTCCACCACTGCGCATATCTTCCCTTTAGTGTACACAACTAATGCACACATTAAACACTGCCGTTACAGCCTCCTCATAGTCTCCACGACCTGAAAGACAATCCGAGGCCCTCTAAGCAAACCCCCCTTCACACCGAGCATGCCTGCAGTTGTAGGTTAAGTGTTCACCCCTTCCATTGAGACTCTGCACCGAGTACCAACTGAACTCATCAGTGGCATCAGCAGTATGATGGTGCCATTACCATTTATGGTAGTAAAGGCATTGGAGGTGAGGTGGGTATGTTTCTCCTTTGGCTTTTCCTCTTTAGTCTTTCTGTCCCCATGTCATCCACATTTTCAGGACAAATCTCCACTGTTGCCCTGAGGTTGCCATTTGGGGTTTCCCCCTTTGCATTTGACAGTGGGAAGCTTGGTGGCCTGAGGTGGGCCAGTGGGCTTCCCAACTGCTGTGCACTGTGAGGCTTCAGCGATGTTAGGGTGACACCCACTAATCTGCTAGCTGGACCATGCGGGTTATCCTACAAGAAGGCGGCGGGGGGCACGCACATGATGGGGGGATTCGATGGATTTGATGCGAGGGTTAAAAATAGAACAGTTGGCTGAAATAGGCCTTTCACACCACTAATGTGGATAGAATACCTAAGAGAACTCAACTGAGGTCTCCTAGTATTTATTTTAGGGTTATATACTATGTTACACATATTGTAGTATGTTATTACAGATGCATGCACACATGCACGCACATGCGTGTACATATTATGTGTGTAAATAAAGAATTCCCACACTGATAAATAATGTGTATATAGGCATTTTGTAGTGTATTTTGGTGAAATAAAATAAAATAAAATAAAATAAAATAAAAATAGTATTAGGTAATAGGCATGTTAGGAGACTGTTTCCTAACAAGCGACTATAGAGTCCTTGACATGAATCATCACCTGAACTAGTTCAGGGATGGCGATATTGGCAGCCATAAGGCACTCAAATTTGTCAGCCATCTTAGCAATCTCTGGTGCAGGATTTGCACCTGGAATTTTGATTGCTATTGCAGACCTAAAGTCCGCAAAGACTTGGGAGAGGCCATCAACACCATAATCAGTGCAAATGAGATCCCACACCTCCTCAGCAGTGTCCTTGATGTTGGCATGCTGCTGAATGGAGGCGGCCAGGCAAAGCACTAGGCTACCAATAGCCTGGTCATTTTTGTTGCTCCAGGTCTGGAGCTTGGCAGTAGCATCTGCTACAAGTGCAGCATTCATTGCCATCAAAGGAGGCGCCAGAGGCAGTTTTAGTTCCATCCTGCTAGTTATTTGCCAGAGGCCCCGAGATCTAAGCCACACCTTCATGGAGTCAGCCTATTGAATGTAATCAGAGCCATCAAAAGTTTGTATGAGTTTTTCAAGGGTTGAAGACATGATTCTGTGGTGGCAGCTGGTAAAAGTGCTCAATCAGTCTTCTATCCAAGAAAACACATTCCATAATCTCAGGCAAAAACACTCCTTCAGAGTGGTTAACCCTAGTCAACCTAGGTTTTTAAGGCTCGCAGGGAGTGCAATGCAGCTCACGAAGAGTGCAAGATTATAATTTGGAGACAATGAAGTCAACATCATTCACAGCTAGTTAAGGTGTTACAGGAATAGATGCCGATACAGCAGAGGAGGGAGGATACAATTTTCTCATACTATTGTCATCATTCATTATTGTTCTTCACCGTTTTACTCATGCTATTGTCTTTGTCTGACTATTGTTCTTATTGTCTCGCTTGCACTTATTGTTCTGTACTCTATTGTTCTATGACAGACCATGAACCACACACCCCTAATTACTCATCTTCACCTTCTCACACTATTGTAGTAGTCTGTGGACATGCTCATACATTCTCATGTTATTGTCTGAACATTCTTATTGTCTCTGCTTAGCTATACTCTCGTGCCTGTAGTATTTAATCTGCAATGCAAAGACCAGGCAAGCTCAGCTTGATCTGATCATCTTAACGTTCTCAATGAACTACTAAGCAGTCATCCTCAACTGTTGCTTACAAGCTTCAGCGAATTCTAGATTGAAGAACTATTGATCCTAACATAAGGCATGTTCATGACGTGCCCAGCAGGGCCCATAACCTGTTGGAGCAGACTATATATGCTGCACAGAGGAAGAGACAACATGTTCCTTATAACCTACCTGGGGGGGTTTAGTAAGTCTTAGAGCTAGGGTTTAGCAGAGGTAAGAATACTATATACCTACTATGCTACAGGTTCTCCTTTATATACATAATAATAAGGATGTCACATGACTCAGGAATGTGTTTACCACATGTATGCGCAGTAAACACAGTAAGCGCAGTAACATGTGTATGCTGCATGTTGCCTCATGTATGCAGCATGCTTGTTGGGGTCTAATTTCAACAGCTTCATACTAGAGAGACTCCAATGGCACAAGCTATACCTCTGACATGACAAGTGCAAATTTGAGAGGACTCAGATCAAGTATTTGGGTTTGATCATCTCAGATGGCCAGGTAGAGATGGACCCTGTCAAGATCACTGGTATCACACCTTGGCCCATGCCCATGAACAAGAAAAAGGTGCAGTCCTTTTGGGGCTTCATCAACTTCTATTGGTGTTTCATCAAGGACTTCTCACATCATGCATAACCATTGTTCAATCTTACTGGCAAGAATGCATGAATGCACAACAGCAACACTCTTGACAAAGGCACTGCAATTTTTTTAAGGATGTGATGCAGTTGATGAATGGATCCAATGACAAAGTCGATGAAGACTAATTAGAGTTACAGTTAACCTTATCAGTATCACACTTGATTTTTGCTTTCTTGCATCCTGACATTTACCTGGACATTTGTAGAAAATTTTGCAGCCCCCGCACAAAATTCTGGCCTTCTGGGGAGGGGGGGGGCGCTGTTTCCGCAATCCATTGGTTGGACAAACTCGAAAGAAAAAAAAAAAACAGGTACTTCCAATCTTTGTTCCAAATCCGTACAAATTCGCCAAAAGTTGTCCGGACGAAAAATCTACATTTTGGAAACATGCCTTGGACGGATATCATCCGGGGTCCTATGAGCCCACTGGTGGAGCTTGAGAATTTTGCTACTGCGGTTCCTTTTACCCACGTGCAAGCTGCGAGGGGCCACATCACTATTGGAAATGTTCATTCACCGTCAAGGCACTGCTGAAGACGATAGGGGAATTTCTTCTATCTCGTCCTTTGACTCGGACGTTCATAATCAACCACATGGTAACTGTGGAAAAAGCGGCGTCCGCGCGTGGATGCTATGTAAGCGTAGTTTTTTCCTCGATGTTCGGATTCACCTCACTGGCGAAAAAACAAACAAAAACATCGTTCTTGAAATCAGTACGAACAGATAGTCGACTCGGACCAATCCAAACGTTGAAGCTTGAAGACCTAAAACTTACCTGTTGGCAAGTCTCAATTACCCGATACTGCGTCACGAAGGTTTTTGGCATCATGTTCCGACTTTCCGCACAACAAGCAGAAGTTTTTTCAAATAGTTCAACTACTATGATGCTTCCAATATGCGCAAATATTATTCGCTGAAGAGATGACAGCTAATGTTGTCGTCGATAAGGCAGAATAAATTATTTCTGGGGACATTATGAACATGCGAATTTGAAGGAGGTCATATAAAGCCATTACACAGACACCGCAATAAAATATAAGTATTCATTATCTGACTCGCACCAGCTTAATTGCTGAAGAGGATCCGGTATGCACGAATATACCAAGGAGCCATTCGGCGCTCGGCGCGCCACTGGAAAACAAGGAACTATCAAAACCACGATAAGAAGAATGACTGGGTTTCCGACATACCTGTCGCATTTCTTCCACAGTCAACCAGGATTTACGACCAGACTATATGGGAATAGTGGGTTAGCATTGCTAACACATGAGAACATAAGAACATAGAGTACATACATCGATATCGATTTCCCAGGTGCGTTTAGGGAGGGTGCGTTTCCAAACATAGCCTATGATCCAAAACAAGATCATGACAGGAGCAGCGAGGTATGCCGCTAGCGTGAAAATGGGTCAGATCATGTGAAGCAGGGCCATAGAACAAGGACGTACAGAAGAAGGATTGTACTACCAGCTTAGGATCAGATGACATCCCACCGATAGGCCAGAGTGCCTGGAGGAGATATCAGATCAAGCAAGTGAGCTACAAAATGCAACTCCTACAATGTAGAACTGTGCAATCAAAACAAGTGAAAGGAGAATTACACCAAACCAAGAACCATAAACTCCTCCGAGTGCCTGGAAGGGAAGTTCTTCAACTGAGTGGCCTTGCAATTTCCATGCCGCCCTAAATCGAATACTGAAAATTTTTCGAATCATTTGAGGGTATGCTCAGCTCATGAACTTCAGACATACTGGCAGAGACAGATGGACATCCACGTGAAGATCGTCGAGAGGCCAGATAATGCCACAAGCCAGTTGACTGTTCGATTTCATTAGCTCGACATGCCAGTTGGTTCATGACACAACTTACAGACGACGTTGCCTGCAGCAACGGTATTAATGTACGCCAGGGGGGCGAACAACAGAATGAAGACGACGGACCAAAGAGGCCGACTTGATTTATCCACTGTATCAAATGTGAGATTGGAAACCTCCAACCCTGCGGAGCACACTCACCATAAGTGAAAATCTTTGGTGCATAACCGGTTTCGGCAAGAGCGGTGAGCGTTCTCGATCCAGCGTATACGCAAGATAGACCGATGGAAAGGACGGAAACACAAATCGTGGCATTGACGAAATCTGAGAATATGGCTCGTTGACGGAGAGACATAAAACAACATCAAAAAAGGTTGCATACGGCTGAGACCTTTGATTCCGGCATTCTCAAGAGCAATAACGAAAGGAGAGGCAGCTGAGAGTGTGTTAATTCGCAAAGGTGTCAAGATGATTTACATTGCCACACACCTGCCCCCCCTCCGCCGAGTAATCTCGGCTCGTTCCATGGAACCAGCAGACCAATGATAGTCAAAGACGTAACGTAGATGATAGTCTGTATGAGGTTAAATACAGGAACATCGATGGCTGGTGATTTTTGGTCCTTACGATACGCCAGAAGGTTCCCTTGACAGCACCTGGAAATAGTGGCAAGTTAAATACGGTCATGACCCAACACACAGCTTACGAACCAGGCATAGTTGCTCGAGGGTTTGGTGTTTCAGTAGCGGCGAGACCGACAAGCTCCGTACCAGCTGTCCCGAATCATCAGTAAGCAAGGGTTTCAATCTCGAAGTAAGACGCTGACCAAAGGCAAAAGCGGCTAAGAAACGGATATCAGTGATGATTGAGATGTGAACAAGTTTAGGACATACCAGTCACGAAAACCGAACAGACACCCTTGAAACCATTCGCGAAGGCCCCAGGGTTACTCCAGTATTTACCTCCGATATAATGATCGTACTGATGACCTTTGGGTCCGCCACCGCAGATGCAAATTCTAAGAGAAGTGTAAGTTAGATAAATCCAAGCACTTGATCTCCACTTACACCCCGATAAAAATGAACATCACAACAACCAACAATTTTAGGCACGAGGACCAGAACTCCTCCTCAGCAAAGCCAAGTGTACCAAAGATGGAAATGATCACTAAAAGGCAAGGATCAGCGGTCAAGCTGAAGCTATACAAAAAAAAGACCTTACCGATCACCATCCAGAAAATGGTTATCCAACCAGCTATCGGAACCTTATGCGTCCAATATTGCACAGTTGTGCCGGCGACCGTGATTTCCAGCGGAAGCACAACCGCCCATTGAAAAACATAGTTCCAACCCATAGCGAAGGCGAAAGAAGGATCTAAGAATCGGCCGGCGAGTGTATAAAACCCTCCAGAGACGGGGAATAGAATAGCCATTTCACCAAGAGCCTGTGGTACAGGATTAATGAATATACCGAAGCATATAATCGCAGACTTACCTGTGTGACATTAATCAACATTATTCCCATAAGAATCCAGCAAATCAAAAGGCCCGCAGGACCACCACTGTGGAGAACAGATCCAGAGCCGACAAAGAGACCAGTACCAATACTTCCACCTGAGGGTGATGAAGGATCTGGTCAAGGAAAACACCTCAGATAACATACCGACTGCAATCATTGTCAGATGTCGTGGCTTCATCTTTTGTTGCAGCATTGGAGCATCCGCCCGAATTTTCTCCACATCGATGACATTCTCCCCTCCCACTACGGCTTGACCTCTTGACAGGTTTCGGATACGTCAATGGCGTTCTGAGAAACAATCTAATAAGAAGGAAGACCCACCCTGTTGTTCCAGGAGCACGCTTGAAACTCTCGAAGTTGACACCAATGCGGGTCCAGACGGTTTCTTTGTACGGGTCATAGAACACGTCAGGTGCGACTGAGCTGCCACTGGAGGCATCGAGTTCTTGCTTTTCAGACGCCATCACCGGGAAGATGGAAAACGGGAGAGGGAGGTGGCGTAGGGAGAAGAATGGTCCCGTTATTTAAGGTATAGGGTTGTAACGATCTTGTGGGCATGCCTGTGGTGTATGCCTCTTATGGATCTCACCGGTTTCTTTCCCAAGTCGATCACCGACCGAAAATGATGGGAGATGCTTGGGCTCACGCGACCGGCCGCTAAGCTTGCCGAATACGTAGTTTTCTTATCATAGTCGTGCCTAGCCACCACATGTCTCCACCATTGAAGCTGTGAGCAATCGCAGGCAATAGCCCCTCGGAGGCACTAAGGTATCCGCCAACCTAGGAGTCACTATATGTTGTTGATACAGCGATTTGGAGGCGCTCGAACTGGAATTGTGTCCGAAATTGAATTCCAACTTAGTCTCGGTTGTTTGTTCTAGCTTGTCCTCTTTTGTCCTCCTCACATGTGCAAGTTGACGGCAGTCTCCGCATCAATACAATTTTCTTCGACAAATGTACCTCTGTCGTCCAAAGATCTAACGCCGCTGCCGTCATCCTATATACCCGGCGACTTTGGGGTAAGTACATCACAGCCTCCGTGCTGTCAGACATGAAATTCAAAGCGCGTCATGCGGTGGTTCAGTCAGCGTTGTGGTCGGAGAAGATCAAGAACGAGCAATATTCAACTAGAAGTTCGAAAATGGATTTATGAAGTTGCGACAGGCGTTAGCAATTGACATTGTACTTCGGTATCACGATCATAAGTACCCTATATGTACGTACTCAAACTCAGCAACCGTGCCTATCGCGGTGTTCAGGGTATGTATCACTGGTTTACGATCAGTATTATGCGTACGCACTGTGTATCTTTCACTCTTTCACCACACCATCTCTTCCTAATGCATACACTCCCCGGTATATACCGTGGCGTTAAGTATATAACCGAATATCGTCGTGCTAATTTGTTAACACCTTTACATGGCACTACATATAGCAATATGGCATTTATTAGGTGACGGCCGAGAAGAGCGGATCATTGGCGCTATAGGGGTCTGAAACTTGTGCTCCTCCAACCCGCACACAGTAAAAATGCGCTCTATACCTGTATACCGATACGAAATTCCACGTCCCTTGTAAATGATAAGTAGTAGTAACAGGCGCCGCATGATGATGATCAATCGGTGCCCTGGCCTAGCTTGCGAGGGTTGCGATATTTCAAAACACTCAAACGGAGTAGAACACTTCAACTTGGACTTCATACACATGATTTACCCATCCTGGGTACTAAGTACAAAGTAAGTCAGTTTCAAGAGACACTAAGAGTAAACAAAAATTTCACTTGAGCTCGAGCCATGATCGCAATTCTATCACCCTCCACAAGTGAGCGGACAAACCCAGCACCTCGGCCACAACCAGTGTCAGGATCTTCTTCATCACCAGACCCTGTCTGGCTGATATCATTTGCCTCGGTGTCTGTCCATGTAACGGTGTGTTGCTTGACTTCCGAGGAAGCACGAACATTCTTTTGAATTAGCCAAGTACATTTGCCATTCACGGGATTTGTAACCTGGGTCACACCTATTGCCCGTAGCTCACTTTGCGATTCCCACATCATGCCAGATGAGACAGCTGCTTTGACCTCCCCAGAATGCTCTGGATAAAGATCATCTGCGGCGAAACGATAGATGCGAGCCTCAAACCAGGTGTATGATCCATGATATGGCCCTGATAGAAGAACTTCAGAAATATCCACAATCAGGGTAATGACTCGGAACCTCGCGTAGCAGGCTCGTTGCTCCACGCTTGATCATGACTGGACAGCGAGAACCGCACCATGCGCACTTTAGCCGGGCGATCGCTCCTATTCGTGTCTTCTTTGTGCTGTAACGAGGGAATCGCAGGAGTTACAAGATAAACGAAGCTAGCATCCCTTTCGGGCCGTGTAGAAGCGTGTACTTCAAAATGTCGTGTTTCGTGAGTGATCATTCTCGGCCAATACTTTGCCAAGTCAAGGATTATGTCCGCCAATTCCAATGGCAAACGATCAACCAAGAGTGTGCGAACAGTTCGTACATCGCTTTCCAGGGGATGATGGAAGGATGCAGGGTGGGTAGGTGTAGATGTAGTTCCTGAGGGCTTGGACAGATACGCTCCCATTAAAACGCCGATGCCCAAAATCGGCCCTGATGAAAAAACGATTCCTTTACTCACGATTGATTTGTATCGATTTCTTTGACCTCGCAGCACTTTGTGTTCATTGAACGTAATTGAACGTTCATCTACGTTTTCATCGATACTCGTCGATAGCTGGCTATCGATAGCCTGGTTAGTTATAAAGCTCCAACTGTATTATCTATTTACTTGTATATGTATATGTATATATATACCCTCGAAGCTGAGAATCAAGCAGACTCCAAACCATTCGTGAGGCGCGGTAAAAGTTTTTTTTCCCACGTTTTCAAAGACCGCAACTTCAACACACTATTAACGCGCCTCAATTGTAAATGTGGCTGTGTCGGCACCTCGGCACCTTTTGATTTACACTATTAATAGTATATTCAATGAGGACATCGTTCAGTATCCACGAGGAGGCAGCGAGGGTAGATCTTTGAATAATAAAATAAAATTCTCTACTACTAAGCTCTCATGGACCTCATTCAACGTCTGGAAAATGTCCGAACTTGTTTGCAGCAGAATGGTTTCACTATTCCAACATACATTCGAGGAGTTCTGACAGTGCCAAGCTCAGATCCAACCTTCCGTGAAGCACTTCTCTTCGATGCGGAAGGTATTTGTTCAGACTTATCAAGGCATAGTACATCTGATTCTGTATTCACATGGGCATTTGAGATTGTCAAGACAAAACTTTGTCAAGAAGTCGTAGCATTGACACAGCAGAAGAGTGGCTTACATTTCAATGCCTCTAAAACAACATCTGAATATCTAGAGGGTTCGTTTATGCAAACAGCGGCCCGAAAGATCAAGGAGACTGCGCCATACTTGTGGACCCTTGTCAATGCACTGTTGGACGCAAATCCAGCGCGCCGACGTGCAATGCCACCAAGTGAATCTCAGATCACGGAAGAACTAGCAGCCCAGACAGAAGGTGATCTGGGTGAGATCGGAGGAGAAGATGAGGCTGACAACTCTGATGAAGACGAAGAAAACATGGGAGCCAACCCAAACGAAGTAAAAGCAAAGAAGCGTCGTATCCGAGCAGCATCTCGAAATGCAGCACTACTCCTGATTGTATGTCATCTTTTGAACAATACATGCATGTTTATAACCTACACCATAAACAGAAAGCAGTTGTTTCGATCAGCATATTTGCGCAGAGTACAAATGAGTGGTGTAACTATCTGCAAGGTGTCCTTGGCATATTCTACCACTCAACCTCCATTCCCGAAAAAGTAATCGAGACCCTTGCCCACGCCGGCTTATCAATAAGTTTGACTTCAATTCATACTGCTGTAAAATCGTTGTCGCAAGATGCTGCACGCAAGATTAAAGCAGCTGTGTGTACCTTAACTACGGCGTTGGCATACGACAATTTTGATATCAATTTCAAATCATCCGAGCCCACCGTGGAGTGCCCCTCTTCATTCGTCAGTGAGACATCTGCAACGGCAATTCCTCTATTTGCTGTGGGGAACCCCGAGGCTCTCCGATGCTCCCGACGTTATTGGGAGAAAGATCCTAGAAATCCATCCCCATCAGCGCAGCCTATCAAGATTGACGCAGAGGATCTCAATGACTTTCATTTACATAGCTCATCCAGAAAGACTCCCGGTCAGAAACTCAGTCCGCTACTGGCCAATTATGCTTGGCATATCTGTGACATCCTTGTTCGACGAGGAGAGCACTTCAGTTTCCTGTCACAGCATCTGGCACAACCGACTTCCGTAAATCAAATTCCGCTTCACCAAACCACGCAAATACCTTGTTAGTCCATGAACATCAAAGAGTCAACCCCAGATGGAAATGTCGAAGTGCTTGAGTCTTTCCTATGCCAGGGTGGAATCGGGGAGCCAGAGGATAACAATTTTGATCTGGAGAAAGATGTCGACATGTCTGAGCATGTTCTACTTGTTCATGGAGATCTGTTAACAAAGGAGCGGCTTGATACTGTTCAGGATTCCAGAAGTATCGAGGCAACACCAAAGTGGCATTTTCAATACATCATTTTCTTACCTGGCCTTTTCCATTTCAAAATGGCTTGTGCAGATGTGCTCTGGAGGACATGGGTGCAGTCAAAAGACTCGCGAATTGACAAGAACAGTCTGTTTCAACATGCAGGCATGCATTGGCAGCTCAGATACCACAGGTACAGATGCCTGCTGATTGGGATGCTCCAAGGCAGTTTGAATTGCCTGTTGTACCTCCTGCTCCTGTATTACATAGGAGAGGGGCTCCTGTGATGCCATCTAGACCTGTTTTGGCAAACCATGGAGTAGGGGCAAATATAGCTTCTACCATACCACAGGTTCAATTGCCAGCAGGGTGGAATGCACCTTTGGCCAATCCTATTCCTGTGGTTCCACCTGCACCTCAGTTACAAATAAGAAGGGGGAGAGGGAGAGGGAGAGGGAGGGGACTGGGATTATTGCATAATATTTCAGGTGGTCAAGCAGATCCTGCACTCAATAATCTGCATAGGGGACATATTGCATTGAGGGAAAGGACTGCAGATTATGAGGCCCATATTCAGGAATTGCAACAAGAAACAGCTAAATGGTATCAGCATCAGCAGGAGCTATTACAGAAGATTGCTGAGGAAAGAAGAATTGCTGAAGCTACTGCTGCCAGAGAAAGGATATCACAGCAAGTAGCTGAAGTAAGTAGGCAGCATAATCTGCAATTGCAGGAGGTGATTGAACAGCAGCAAGCTGCTGAAGTGGAAGCAGCTAGGTGGCATAATTGGCAATTGCAGCAGCTGGCTGAACAAGAGCAGCACAGGCAAGCTGCTGCAGCTGAGGAGTATGCACAAAGACAAGCTACTGAAGCTGAAGCAGCTAGGCAGCATACCTGGCAATTGCAGCAGCTGGCTGAACAGGAAAGGAATAGGCAAGCCATTGAAGCTGAAGCAGCCAATCAACAATTGCAGCACCTGGCTGAACAGGAAAGGCAGAGGGAAGCTGCTGAAGCTGAAGAGCATGCACAAAGACAAGCTGCTGAAGCTGAAGCAGCTAGGCAGCATACCTGGCAATTGCAGCAGCTGGCTGAACAGGAAAGGAACAGGCAAGCTGCTGAAGCTGAAGCAGCTAATCAACAATTGCAGGAGCTGGCTGAACAGGAGCTGGAGAGGCAGGCAGCTGCCCAGCAAGCTGTTTTAGCTGCTGAGCCACGATATTATGATCCACCCAGACATATTAATATAGAAGCGGCATTGCAGGAACGTAATAGGTGAGATCAGGAATGGGCTCTTAGAATGCATCAGATGTGGAGAAATGAATAGCTTGCAGATGAGCAGGCACAGATGGATGAGGCAGAGGAGCTACAACGTCTATCCATTGCAGACAGGAACTTGCATCAACAAATGATGAGGTTGGACCAATTGGCTAACAATATGTCTGGTGATCAGATTGATCAATATCGAGCTCAAGTGGATGCACAGGCAGAACAAATTCAGATGGATAGGGAAATGGCTGCATTGTTGGCTGCTGAGTATGAAGAACAGAGGAATAATGAGATTGCTTTGAGGAGAGAAATGGAGAATGAGGAATCTGATGATGATGATGGGAGCCAGTCTTCTTTGCAATTTCCACCTTCTCCCCTGCCATCAGATTATTATGATGGATTTGGAAGGGTGACTGCTTTGCAATTTCCACCATCTCCTATGCCATCAGATTATTATGATGAGTTTAGCAGAGTGTCTCCTCTACAATTTCCATCTTCTCCTTCACAATCTTCATCACCACTGCCGCCTGACCCAATATTCCAAGTTCCATCATTGCCACATTCTCCTATGCAATCTCCTTCACCACTGCTGCCTGCTTCATTCTTGAATCCTCCAATGTTGCCAGCTTTGCCTCCACCTATGCCTGTACCTCTACCTCCACATCAACCTGCAAGGCCATTACCACTCGGTCGTGCACCTTATCAGGAGGCAATTCCCAGACATTCACTTGGACCCATGAATGTGGAGTGTCCACACTGCCATGCCTTGCATTTTGATTGTGAAAAACTGTCCAGGTCTACCAGAGCTGTGCCAAAGTTTGGAAGTTGCTGCTTGCAGGGACAAATTTGTCTGCCATCTTTCCGACCTGCTCCTGCTACATTGCGAGATCTGTTGTGTGGCAAAAGTCCTCTTTCTAAGGAATTTAAAACAAATATCTGACAGTACAATGCTGCATTTGCATTCACTTCTTTAGGTGTCAAAGTGGACCATTCTGTTACAGGTACATCAGGCGTATACAGCTTTCGTATTCATGGTGATCTTCATCATCTTTCTGGAGCACTCCTGCCACCTCCTGGATGGCCTGCAGCCTATGCACAGCTCTATATTCATGATCCTATCACACAGCTCAATATTCATGAGCGGTGAAACAATAATCTCAACTCAGTTATCATGACAGACCTGCAGGCCATGCTGAATAACACCTATCCTTATGTGCCTTTATTCAAGCAGGCATTCCAGATCATGAGGGAAAAGCCTCCAGAAGAGCAGGACAATGTCTCCATATGGCTGCAATCAGATAGAATTCAGGATTTACGTCGCTATAATCTTCCTACAGCCAATGATGAAGTGGCAGCTATTATTCCAGGTAATGGGTTCAAGGAATGGTCTAATCACAGAGATATTGTTCTCAGGCTGAGAGGGGGAGGGCTTAGGCATATCAGCCAGTTGCATCCATCCTATTCAACTCTGCACTATGTCTTGCTCTTTCCTCATGGTGAAGATGGATGGCACCCAGATATACCTTCACACCAAGGTGTTGGAGCAGACTACATACGCTGCACAGAGAAAGAGACAACACATTCCTTATAACCTACCTGGGGTTTAGTTAGTCTTAGAGCTAGGGTTTAGCAGAGGTAAGAACACTGTATACATATCTACTACAGTACAGGTTCTCCTTATATACATAATAGTAAGGATGTCACATGACTCAGGAATGTGTTTACCACATGTATGCGCAGTAAGCGCAGTAACATGTGTGTGCTGCATGCATGGCCTCATGTATGCAGCATGTATCATGATATTAATTTCAACACTCCCCTTCAAACTGTACAGCGCTCTAAGCAGCTAAGTTTGAATCTTGAAAGTAATTCCAAGAGAGTCTCTAAATTTCCTGAATAAGACAGCGCCAAGGTTCTTTGTGAACATGTCAGCCAGATTATCACTTCCAGGAATGAAAACGACCGTGACTTTGTCATTTTCTATGCATTTGCGGGTATAGTGGTAGCGAATGTCTATATGTTTGGTCCTTCTTTCCTGAACTGGATTTGATCTGATAAAGATGGATCCCTGATTATCAGTGCAGATTGGTATGCACTTCAGTACATATCCAAGTTCCTGGAATAAGGACTCTATCCACACTATCTGTCGACAAGTGTCGGAGAGAGCCATATATTCGGCTTCTGTGGATGACAGTGCTACAGTTTTTTGTAAACAGGACTGCCAGCACACAATACCACTTGCTAGAGTAGCAAAGCAACCCGTTGTAGATCGGCGTTTGACTGTGTCAGCTGCCCAATCAGAATCTGTGAAGGCTTGTAGCCCCTCGGACTTCTCACCATCATAGACAACGTTATATTTCTGGGTTCCCACCAGATAGCGCATGATGTGCGTCGCTTTGTCTAGATGTTCTTGGCTAGGATTAGCCAAGAATTGCGACATCTTGATTACCGCATAAGCGATATCAGGTCGCATTCCGAGCATCAGATACAGTAAAGATCCGATCACAGACTGATATTTTGATCTAAGCATCGCGTTGGGCATTGCTGTGTTTTCCAATGGTCTGTAACCAGTCGGGAGTGGAGTGGGGGTCGCTTTGGCATTTGTCATCTCGAATCTCTCAAGCACTTTGGCAAGATATTCAGTTTGATCGAGTTTGACTTTGCTTGCAGTCTGGGTGACGTGCATGCCTAAGAATTCCGTGACTTTTTCAGTACTACGGCACTCCCAATGCTTTAGACAAGCATTTTTCTTTTCATCCACAAGTTTCTTGTTCTTCCCCATGAACAAGCCATCATCAACATAGACGAGTGCAATAACAATGCTGCCTGTCTTAGGATCCTTGTGTATGAAAATACCGGCATCGGAGCTGGCGTGCACGAACCCAATGGTGCGCATAAATGCCTCTAGCTCTTTCCACCATGCAAGTGAGGCTTGTTTAAGGCCATACAATGTTCAGCGTAAGCGCAATACTTTGCGCTCTTTTCCCTCGAGTCTGAAACCCTCGGGTTGATCCATATAGATCTCCTCATCTAGTTTGCCATATAAAAATGCGGTTTTTACATCTAGGCCAGTCATATACATGCCTTCTAGAGATGCAAGTGCAAACATGAGGCGTACGGTCTCGTAGCGGACTACCGGTGAGAAAATCTCATCAAAGTCAACACCTTCGACTTGTGAAAAGCCTTTGGCCACGAGTCTGGCTCGTTTTCTTCCATCCAATTTTATGGAGAAAACCCATCTATTTTTGATCATTTTTCGATCATGTGGAAGATCAACAATGTCATAGACTTGTCGCTTATGAAGAGCCTCTAATTCTTCATGACAAGCTTGTTTCCACTCACATTGCTGCTGCCGTGGTAGGCGCGCAATATCGTGAAATTGGTTTGGAACTTGGCTTATTTCGCTCGATGGTTTGACTGCTTTTGACAACAGCCAGTGAATAAGCTTATCTCCTCCTTCCTTGGTTATCTTTTTAATATAACCTGCTTCGTCCGGTTCCCCCATTGGGTGATCATGTTCTTGATCATTGGAATCGGGCACACTCTCGTGGGGTGCCGAACTCGGTCCAGCAACTGGTTCTTTCTGTTGAGTTTGTGGTCGTGTTTGGTTATGATCCGAATCTTGACCCACAGATCTCTTCCAATATCGATCATGTGCAATGTCTCTCTCTATGTCAGAGGGGAGTCGCTTCTCTCCATAGGTATTGCCAGGATGGTTTGGAATGTTCCTCTGCCTGCCTGATCAATGGGGCAATTGCTGCCATTCCTGTTGATCATCATGTCTTGGATGAAAGTCCTCAGTGGTTACTGGAGGCGGCGGAGGAGGAGCATTTGTCACATCGTCATGTGCCTTTTGCTCACTTGGTACATCATCATCATCATTTTCTGATGATGGAGGAAGGGGCGGATCTTGTGGCGGTATAGAATCATCACCATCTGTTCCAGATGAGTGGTCATCATCTTCTGGTTCTGGAGGTGGAAAATCACCAAGGTCCGTATTGGCAGGAGTTTTAGCTCCGGGACAGCATGGGAACAATGTTTCATCAAATAGTGCCATAGCACCAATGAATATTGCGCCACTAGGTCGCATGAAACGGTATGCTTTAATGCCATCTTCTAATCCAAGGTACGTCATCAACTCCGATCAAGGAGCCAATGTGTTTAAATGCTTCTCCTTGGGTAGGTAGACGTAAGCACCACAACCAAAAACCTTCAGATCATTTAGATCTGGGCGGACCTTTGTCAGGTCCTCAACCAGTGTCAGCCATTTCAGGCGCCTTATCGGGGTTCGGTTGTATAGGTGTGTTGCATGTTCAATGCAAAATTCCCACCATGATTGTGGTAGACATGCGGTAAATCGCAGGGCTTGCGACTTTTCCATTATTGTCCTTATGGCATGCTCTGCGTGCCCCATTCTGTTGGTGAACGTGGGGTGCAGACATCTCTATTTTGATGCCAAAGTCCTTGAGCACATTTTGTAGCTCACAATCTTTGAACTCCCCCCCTGGATCAACATGCCAGCGCTTGATTGTAGTACCATACTGTGTCAAAGCCACTGCCCGAAATTGTCTGATGGCCACAGCAGCATCAGATTTCTTTTTAAGGCATTGGACTCAGATATGTGACGTTTTGTCATCCAGAAATACAATAAAGTATTTATGTTTATGGTACGATAGTACTGGGAGTTCCTTCAGATCGGAATGTATTAATTCAAAGGGTCTTTCTGCACATGAATCTGATTCAGGAAAAGATTTTGAGGTCATTTTCCCTTCAGCGCACCCTGGACATATAATTTTGTCTTTAGGAATAATTAAATTCCTTGGGAATTTTATGGTGCTATTAGGCATCTTCTCTAGCACCTCTTTGGATGGGTGTCCAAGTCGCTTATGCCAAGTCAAGTAGTCTGCGACATACATTGTCGCGACATTGATTCCCTTGGTGCTCAATATATGAGTCCGAGCCCAATAAATAGTGTCATATTTCATAAGAGGGACGCAATCCATAATTGGGTTTCCTTGCTTGAAAAATGAAATGTGTGCGGAGGAACCACACACATCACTTCCATCTTGTAAGAAGACACCCATTGACAGTAATCAAGCATTACAGTTGGGTATGGAGTAGACAGGGTATAATCACGTTTCACGCATCTCTGACTTCCCATGACATACTACCTGTTGTCTAATGAAGACTGCTCCTTTCCCTACTATATGAGTAGTACCCATGGCTGTTTGAACCAGGGTAGAGTCCTTTCTCGGTAAAGGCTCGTAAGAAGCAAAATCTTTAATTTCACCAGTGAAGTGTTTTGATGTGCCTGAATCCATGATCCAGTCGGCACCTTTCTTACAATTTCCATTTGCACACATAACACATATATTAAGGTGTAAATTGGTCCATGATACATTTAGTAGCAGTAAAATTTCACATGAAAAGTTCGCTGTGATCAGTGGATTTTTAATTCTTGTGCTTGTGGCAAGGAAAAGGACTGACCTTTCATCATATGTACCTGTTTCAAGCGGTTCATCGACAAGCATTTCGTCGACGGCTTTCCATACTTCTTCATCAGAAACGGCAGGTTCCGATCCAAGGGAGACGCTATCGTCTTCTACCTCTACGATCCTTGGTTCTGGTTCAATCCTCCTCCTCTTACCTTCTCGCACTGTTAGGTGCTCTTCCAGCAGTCACAGATTTTTTGCGCTGCGTGGGAGATTCATTTGCTCAAGGGTGTCTCGAGCCTGCTGATATTCGGTATAAACCGAATGAGAGGTAGAGGCCGTGCCCGTGTATGCCTGTGCAGGCAGTCGGCGGCAAGGATCCCTTGTGGGAGTATGTTCACACTTCTCGATGCGCTGGATGAGCGGCATCGGCGGTATGATGGTGCCATTACCATTTATAGTAGTAAAGGCTTGTGAGGCGAGGTGGGAATGTTTCTCTTTAGGTTTTTCCTCTTTAGTCTTTTTGTTCCCACGTTGTCCATGCTTTCGGGACGATTCTCCATTGTTGCCTTGAGATTGCCATTTGGGGTTTCCCCCTTTGCGCTTGACAGCAGAAAGCTTGGTGGCCTGAGGTGGGCCAATGGGCTTTCCAACTGCTGTGCGCCATGAGGCTTCAGCGACAATGGAGTCCTTGACATGTTTAAACGTCAAGGCTCTAGTAGCGGTCGTGTTAAGGACCGTGGCAGATAGAGAATTGTACTCGCGCGGCATCGCAGCAAGTAGGATCATTGCCTGTACTAATTCAGGGATGGCGACATTGGCAGCCATAAGGCGCTGGAATTTATCAGCCATTTTGGCAATCTCTGGCGCAGGATTTGCAGCCGGAATTTTGATTGCAATTGCAGACCTAAAGTCCACAAAGACTTGGGAGGGGCCATCGACACCATAGTCGGTGCGGATGAGATCCCATACCTCCTCAGCAGTGTCCTTGGTGTTGGCACGCTGCCGAATAGAGGGGGCCAGGTGGAGCACTAGGCTACCAATCGCCTGGTCATTCTTATTGTTCCAGGTCTGGAGCTTGGCATTAGCTTCCGCTACTAGTGTAGCGTTTGTCGCTGTCAAAGGAGGCGCCATGGGTGGTTTTAGTTCCATCCCACTAGTTATTTGCCAGAGGCCCTGAGACCTGAGCCACGCCTTCATTGAGTCAGCCCATTGAATGTAGTTAGAGCCGTCGAAAGTTTGTACGAGTTTTTCAAGAGTTGAAGACATGATGTTATAGTGGCAGCTGGTAAAAGCGCTCAATCAGTCCTCTATTCAAGAAAACACGTTCCATAATCTCAGGCAAAAACACTCCTTCAGAGTGGTTAACCCTAGTCAACCTGGGTTTTTAAATGCAGCTCGCAGGGAGCGCAATGCAGCTCACGAAGAGCGCAAGGTTACAATTTGGAGACAATGAAGTCAACGTCGTTCGCAGCCAGTTAAGGCGCATTCACGACGTGCCCAGCAGGGCCCATAACCTGTTGGAGCAGACTACATACGCTGCACAGAGAAAGAGACAACACATTCCTTATAACCTACCTGGGGTTTAGCTAGTCTTAGAGCTAGGGTTTAGCAGAGGTAAGAACACTGTATATCTACTACAGTACAGGTTCTCCTTATATACATAATAGTAAGGATGTCACATGACTCAGGAATGTGTTTACCACATGTATGTGCAGTAAGTGCAGTAACATGTGTGTGCTGCATGCATGGCCTCATGTATGCAGCATGTATCATGATATTAATTTCAACACAAGGTGCAGATGGAGCCAGAAGAGTTCCCAATGTCAGTCAGAGATGCTACCATGCTTATCGGTTGCATCCAAGGCCAGGAGAGCAGCCACCATTGTTTTGGGGTGGAAATCTTTTGCAGCAGTATGTTGTAGATGCTTGGGCATCTATTGAACAAAATATGTTGAACTGGGTCCGACATCACCAGAAGGAGCTTAGGGCCGATGTGTATGCTGGATTGAGAGATGCTGCCATGGGTGACCAGGATGAAAATATCAATCTAGAGGATCATGGGAGTCGCATCATTCTTCCATCAACCCATATAGGCAGTGAAAGGCAAATGAATCAGCTTTTCCAGGATTCCATGGCCATTTGTCACTTTTTCGGCAAGCCAGATCTCTATCTCACCATGACTGCCAATCCACAGTGGCCAGGAATCCAGGAAGCTCTGTTGCGAGAGGAATCACCCAATCCACGTTTTAGCACCCATGGAAAAAAGCAGGAAGCTTATGACAGGCCAGACATTGTTGCACGTGTCTTTGAACAGAAAAAAAATGCATTGATCAAGGATGTCAAGGATGGTGTTTTGGGTAAAGTGGTGGCACACATCCATACCATCGAGTTTCAAAAGAGAGGCCTTCCACATATGCACCTCCTCATATTTCTCGATCCAGCCGACAAAATCTGTGATGCCTATGATGTTGATTCTATTGTGTCTGCTCAGATTCCTGATCCTGTCACACAGCCAATGCTCTATCACACTATAACTACCTGCATGCTTCATGGTCCTTGCGGTCATGACAAACCCAAGGCTTCATGCATGGTCGACAATAGGTGCAGCAAGAGGTATCCCAAGGAGTTCAGAGAACAAACGTCCTTTACTGCAAACAATTATCCTGATTATGCCAGACCCAACAATGGTAGAACAGTGAGGAAGCGTAATTATCTCTATGATAACAGACATGTCATCCCACACAATCCTTATTTGGCTGCAAAGTAAGGAATATTTATCTGACATTATATTTATTGGTTAACAACTTGGTTCATTTGTCAGATACAACTGTCACATCAATGTCGAGATCTTTTTTTCAGTAGAGGCTGTCAAGTACATCCACAAGTACATATACAAAGGCCATGACAGAACCATGATTGAGATTCTCGACCAAGACAGAGATGAGGTCAAGGAGTATCTGGATGTACGTTACATTGGATCTGTGGAAAGCTGCTGGCACATGAATGAATTTGGAATGCATGCAGAGTCTCCTCATGTTTATCATCTGCCTGTCCATCTGGAGGACCAGCAAACTGTCTACTTCAATGCAGATGACAACATTGATGAGGTTTTGGAAAGGCCTGCTGCCAAGACCACATGTCTCACTGCTTGGTTTGAAGCCAACAGAAGATATGAAGCAGCACGTACTGTCACCTACCAGAACTTTCCTCAAACATGGGTCTACAATGCAACCAAGAAGCAGTGGAACCCAAGAAGGTGTGGCGAGCCTGCTATTGGCAGAATGTACTTTGCTTCTCCTGCCCAGGGGGAAAGGTTCTACCTCAGGCTGCTTCTTACTGTTGTCACAGGGGCAACATCATTCCAGCACTTGCGCACTATCAATGGTGTCATCCATGATACATTCAAGCAGGCCTGTGTTGCATTGGGTCTTTTGCAGGATGACCAGGAATGGGTCCAGTGTCTTACAGAGGCAGCCCAGATGCAGCTCGGTTCCTCTCTCAGATTGCTCTTTGCCACCATTCTTCTTCATTGCAATCCAACATCACCTGACATCCTCTGGAACCAGTTCAAACATCACATTTGTGATGACCTCAGAGTCAAGCTTCTTTCCATCTATCCAGATACAGACTTTACAGATGATCAGGTGTACATGTATGGCTTGCATCTCATCAATCAGATCCTTATCAGATCAGGCAAACAACTTTCTGATTATCCAGAAATGCCTGCCATTGAAGGAAACTGGCACATTGATGTTCCTGCCAATAGGCTGTTGCAGGAACAAAGGGATTATAATGTTGAAGAGTTGGCCATCACTGTCGCTCACAATTTCCAGCTTTTCAATCACAGGCAGAGACAGGTTTTTGATGCTGCAATGGATTCTGTCAACAATAACAAGGGAAAGCTCATGTTCTTGCATAGTGCTGGAGGTTGTGGAAAGACCTTTGTCTGCAACACCATCGCAGCTGCTGTTCGTGCTCAAGGAAAAATTGCTCTCTGTGTGGCATCATCTGGAATCGCTGCATTGCTTCTAGAAGGGGGTCGCACAGCACATTCCATGTTTAAAATCCCAATCGAAATCGATGACACCTCTACTTGCAGAATACTTCGAGGTTCAGATTTGCACCAGGTCCTTGATCAAACTTCTATCATCATCTGGGATGAAGTTCCTATGCAGCACAAATATGCCACAGATGCAGTAGACCGCACCTTGCATGATCTCAAGAAGAAGAATGTTCCATTTGGTGGAATCACTGTTTTGTTTGGAGGTGACTTTAGACAGACACTACCTGTCATTCCTAGGGGCACTAGAAAACAGATTATAGCTTCATCCACCAAAAGGAGCACTCTCTGGCAATGCATTACTGTCTATCACTTGACCAAGAATATGCGACTCGACAGAACTCCAGAAAACATTGCACATGCTGCCTGGCTCTTGCACATCGGTGCAGGCACAACAATGGATGCTGCAGACACTATACAGATTCCACAGAACATGCTCTGCCATGGAAATACCATGGATTACCTTATCAACTCTACATATCCAGGCATAGAGCAGGGGAACAAGCCAGATCAGTACTATCTGGATAGGACCATTCTCTCCTGCACAAATAACAATGTCGATGTCATCAACACTCTTCTCCTTGCCAGATTTCCTGGACCAGAGCATGTCTTTAACAGTGCTGATACAGTTTCATTCAGAGAGCAGGAGTTAAACAACTACCAGGCATATCCTGCAGAGTATCTAAACTCTATCAAAGCAAGTGGCCTTTCTCTCTCCAGGCTGGCACTTAAGATAGGCTGTCCTCTCATGCTTCTACACAATCTGGATGTCACCATGGGTCTTTGCAATGGAACTCAACTTATCCTCCTTGAAGCCAGACCATGTGTATTGAAGTGCAGGATCATCAGTGGAGATGCACAGTTTGCAGGAAATATTGTTTTCATTCCTCGGATTACACTGGAGCCTTCAGCAGAGACCTTGCCATTACCACTCCGTTGACATCAATTTCCAGTTCACTTGGCATTTGCTATGACTATCAACAAGTCACAAGGCCAATCAGTATCCCATGTTGGCTTGGACTTGCAGACACCAGTGTTCTCACATGGGCAGCTATATGTGGCACTGTCAAGGTGTACATCTAGAGAAAGGATCAAGGTGCTGTTGAATGAAAACAATGGAAATAACAGAACTGCCAATGTGGTATACAAAGAAGTGTTGAATGGAGTTGTTTAGCAAAGGTGAGTAACTTGAAAGATTATTTACAGGAATTGAAAACTAATATAGATATCAAGATAGACTTGGATGTAGATTTAGATTTAGATTTAGATTTAGAATTAGATTTGGATTGTACTTGGATTGAATCAAATGGTTGAAAAATTTATTGTGAGAAGACTTTAGGGCAGGTTACTAAACCTTGGTGTGTATTCAATAACAAGTCAATAAAAGTTTGTAATAATGTCAATAACAGGTCAATACAAGTTTCTAATGATGTCAATAACAAGTTAATACAAGTTTGTAATAATGTCGATAACACCTTAATACAAGTCAGTAACAAGTTAATATGGGTTTGTAATAAAGTCAATAACAAGTCAATAACAAGTCAATACAAATTTGTAATAAAGTCAATAACAAGTCAAGAAAAGTTTGTAATTATGTCAGTAACAAGTTTGTAGTAAATCAAGGTAGACTTGAGTAACTGTAGTGGGATTAAGCATTGTGTTACATATACATGAGCTGGCCCATGCCGGTGTCAGGCTGAGTGAGCAAAGTGAGCGAATGCCATGACAAAGGCATGGGTCATAAGCTCGTATGGTTGTCTGCACTGCAAGCTTTGCAACGTTGGGACTTCTTTGAGCCAGGCTGGGGAATAATACCATCATTGACCTGTAGGAGAGTATTTGAGATGCCTTGAAGAGTTGGTCATGAAGATGGTAGTAGTAAACATGGCAGTGCTAAACGCGGAGGTGATGGCGGCGGTGGTTGTGGAAGTGGTGGTGGTGGTGCATAGATACTTACTAATTCTATTATTGCAGGACCGTATCTTCCAGTGCCTCACCAATCAGTTTGTTCAAGCAGTGATGGAACATCTGATAGTTTCTTGTGGTGTGCAAGATCCACGATCCTGTTGAGGATGTCATCAGACATGATGTACTGCAGTCTGAAGAAATCATCACCAGGGAATTCTGTTTCCATCTGTACAGTATGCCAATTGTCAAGTCCTTTCTTCAATTTGAAGTCATACGCCATCATCTGGTAGTCCTCGAACTTAAATTTTTGTTTACTGCATGGCAGTTTGGGAGGTGGAGGTGGCAATGATAAGAAGGTAAATAGATTCGGCTTACAGCTGTCACAGCAGCCACCCTGTGATGGCTGCACAGCACAATGCATACAACATTGTTTGCACTCCCCAACTGCTGAATCCCTCAGAGATCACAAAAGTAAGCGGATAACATGTGCCTCTGACCTTTATCGTTACCAAAGTATTCATCACAGACTTTTCGCTGACAAATACCCCATGCTTTTGCATTGATGCACATATCCATTACTTGAAACTCATATTCATCTTCTGTCATTCCCACTGGTGATGGGATGAGCTGGGCAGCAATGACTGGAGTATTTTGCTGTACTTCTGTGGGAGCTGTTGCATGTGTACTGTCAGTGCCTCTGATGAGTTCATTATTGACATCCATCTGATCAACATCACCACCATCATCGCTACCATCGTCATCATCATCATCATCGCCTTCAGAATCAGTCATGGCATTGTTCTGATTCACTGCAAGTTGACTTGTTTTGGCTTTCTTTTGACTGCTCTTCCCCTGTGATTTTCTCCCTTGCTTCCATTTGCCAATCTTGCTTGTTGCTTTCTTCTTATGGTCATCAAAGTACTTGGGTTCAACAAGGTAGATTGCAATTGCATTGATGCCTGATTTGCATGCACCATGTCCCATCCGCTGTGTTAGTGTACACAGTGATGGTTCATATTTCCATTGAATGACAATCTCAATATCAGGTATATCCAAATCCTATCAATTGTAGTAAGTCTTGAGACACTTGCATTGTATAAATTCTCATACCATCCCTGCAGCATCTGTGCACATGATTCCTCAGATCTCACCTGTTTGTAGTTTTCAAATCGCATCCTTGCGGAACTCTGGGCTCATACCAGAGTGAAACCATACAATTTTTTCTTTTAAATGTGGCGGCAAGTTAACCCATTCCTTTTTAGCCATCTCCTCTGACTCGCGTTGCTTGTTGACAAACACCATGAACTTCTTTGGAGGCGCAGCTCCATTAAGCTGCAAGATGCATTCGAGATCAAGCATGCTCTTTGCATAATATTGCATTTTCTCAACCACAAAGCTGATATTGGATCTGTTGTTTGAGTGATGGATGATGGTAGTTTCATTGGGACGTAATATTAGCTTCGCCTTCACATCATTGAGCACAAGCATTGGCATGGTGGCTGAAATGACATGGAATGGGATGTGAGATGGAATGAGCCACCATAGCCAGCCAAGCTCGCTGTACTCTGGTCAGAAATTGTTTCCCCATTGACTAATGCAGTGCACTTCATCAAACATTATGTTGAAGAGTTTGGAAGTGAACTTTTTGGAATTCCAAAGGTTTCGAAACCAATTGTCTTTCATAATCTTCTCTGGACTGACAACAATGACATGATGCTTTCCAGCATCAATCTCCTGTGGACATAATTAAATTGTTATTCATCTGGAATAAATCAAGAGAAAATGTAATGACACCTTGAAGAGCGCATTTGTTGCACTATCCCCTGTGATATTCGCAGCACTTATATCCAGTTTTTCAAGTTCAGTAACATTCTTATCACCTAAGATATTTAGGGCTGTTACAATAATAATGATTCCATCATTATTGAAGAGCAGTGGTATCCAGAATGTCAAAGTCTTTCCAGACCCTGTAGGTGAGATAGTAACATAGTCCTTTTGTTCTAGCTGCACTAGAGCAACACGGGCTTGGAAGATACATGGTAGGACTTTAAACTTCTTCTCGACCTCTGTGTGCAACTCAGCAAGTGAAGGGAGAGTAAACTTCAGGCTGGACATTGGTGATGATGTCAGGGTTTCAAGATAGGCAAAGAAAATTCTCAAAATCAAAATGTGCCAAGGTGCTGACACAGCCACATTTACAAGTTTTGCCAGTCGTTGAGGCACGTTAATAGTGTGTTGAAGTTGCAGTCTTTGAAAATGTGGGAAAAAAAACTTTTACCATGCCTCACAAATGGTTTGGAGTCTGAGAATCAAGTATGCAGTACATTATATATAGTTTTGCAGTTCAGTAGTCAATCAGTCAGTAAAAATGTCAATTTAAACCCATTTGTCTCTATGTAATTTCACACTCACTGACTTGGATAATAGTAT
Source organism: Tricholoma bakamatsutake (assembly GCA_029959215.1). NCBI lineage: Eukaryota > Fungi > Basidiomycota > Agaricomycetes > Agaricales > Tricholomataceae > Tricholoma > Tricholoma bakamatsutake. The sequence continues at coordinate 10,476,261 of CP114861.1, forward strand.
TAGGTAATAAATATTGATGCCCTTGATCACAGTTGACTGCAATTTCCTGAGCCACAATTATACCTGTGACTGCATATATTCATAATGCTGCTCTACAGGTATGCATAGATGCCTTGCACAAGTATCAATGAGCATGAGTTTGTCATGAGTTGCACTGTAATTAGTACATACATCGACCCAAATTTCATTTAATCCTCTGAAAGTCTGGAAACCTACCCTCAAAAAGATAACACTAAGAGGAAGGGGAATAGGGATACCATGACTCATTTCTAATCACACAAGGTGATAAGACATGACATAGTATTCCTAGAGTGGTAATATAATATACAAAGTCATAGTAAGAGGTGAAGGAGAAGAAGATAAACAAGCAGCCTATCAGTTCATGGTGTGGTGAGCCATGCTTACACCCTCCCATCTTTTAAAATAGGAAGGAGTCTCAATAACTATAAATGTGCATGATGAGTGCAAAAAAAATTCACAAAATAAAATAAAAATAAAAAACAACCACATCATCAACCATCACAATGGGTGCATCAAAAACCCAGTGGGAAAAGCTACCATGTGTACCTAAACCTTACACTGTAAGCAAGCCAGTGGACAAGGTATTGCAAGCCATGGCCTCTTTTGCACTCATCTACACAATCTTCTCAATGGTGTGTTCTTCAATGCCATCTGTGGTGATGACAGGGCCAGGCATACATGTAGGATGTTTGTGTGAAGGAAAAAGCTCAGCATTGTTTGCATGGAACTGCTTCAGGAGCCATGCATGAAAGGTTGGAAACATGTCAGGGGAATCAGGGAGGTCTAGAGGTAAACAGAGGAGTCAGGAAAGGCATGTCTGATGAAATGAGGATTGTCAAATCTTGGGAAAAATTAAGCCACATGACTCTTGTCTCCAGCTTTGTATTCTCAGCAGCAGTGTAGGGTAGCCAGCATGACCTTGTCACTGACCTCAGAAATGTCTTCCACTTTCTGACTTTTGTTGGCATGGAAGGCTTGTGAGATCTTGCAGGCAATAAGTGTATCCTTTGCCTCACAGTCATCATTAAGTATTTGGTCAATGATAGACCAGACTTGTAGTTCTTCAGGGGCTAATTTTGCAATTGAACTTGGGATCACTGGTGGGATTGCATGTGGGCTGCAACCCATATGCAGTTGAAAGCCTGAGAATCCCATCAAGGCATTGATTGAATTCATGATGTTGAAGCATAATCAGTGGTAGTGTGTGAACCCAACCTTTCTGGTCATGCTCAACATGGTAATGAATACATGGGTTAAGAGTTTTGTTGGTATATTCACTGGCACCATCTGTCTGAGGGTGATAAGCAGTTGACAGTTTCAAGTGTACACCAGTCAGAGTGTGCAATGAAGCTTTCCAAAATTTTGAAACAAACAGCTTATCATGGTCAGATATTAGTTCAAGTGGCAGACAGTTTTTACAGTACCACTCATTGAAAAAAATCACTGTCAGCTTCTGTGCTGTGATGTTCATTTGTGTTGGGATCAGTTGTACATCTGAGCCTAAATGGTCAGTGACCATCAAGATACAGTTGAAACCATGATCTTCAGGGAGTGGGCCTACAAAGTTGAGACACAGAGAATTGCCTTGTGCATCAGGGAATGAAGGGGTTCTTTTGGTTTCAAGATTGTGCTTTTGTTTTGCTGGCAAGGGGCACAACTGGGTACATAAGCATTTTCAAGGTCATGTCACATGTTAGGCCAATAGTAGCAGTCACAGATTGCAGCATATGATTTGTCTGCTCCAAAATGACCCAATGCATCATGTGCAAAATGGAATGGGTCTTCTTGCACTGTCCCATAATGGAGTATGATCAGATGACTGCCAATGTACCATATGTAGATCATTCACAAATTTGATTCCAGGGATGCTGCAGTCAGCAGTTGACAGTTTTTTTGCAAAAATCATCATGTTCATATCTGGTTCAAATATCAGCCAGGAATAATTCATCTGCTGAGAGTGTGAGCACAGCATTCACAGTGCACTATTTTAGCCAGCTATCCCAATGCATCAGGAAGTTGTAAACTTCAACATTGGGATAAGAATAGGTATCTGCAATGCTGCTTGGAAAATATGATAATGTGTCAGCCACAGTGTTGTCCTCCCCATGGATATACATGATTGTCACATCAAATTGTGATAGGTGTTCCATCCAGTGAACCTGGTGATGTGAGAGATCTTGTTGTGTCCCAAAGTTTTCCAGTATGTAGTAATTGCATATACAAGGATCTCAGTTCTAAGCAAGTCAGATCTCCATTTCTTAAGTGCATGAATGACAGCTAGTAGTTCTTTTTCATGGACAGGGTAATTTTTTTGTGCATCTTTGAGTTGCATAGAATCGAATGCTACAGGCCTTGCAGTTTCCCAAGTCAGACCCCAGCTGAGCACCACACCAGTATGAAGGTTGCTTGCATCACAGGTTACAAAAATTTTGTTGTCTCATGGGTTTGTATGATCAATCACTGTAAGGCACTCTGTAAGGGCAACCTCAAAGCCTCATTTAATAGTGAGCTAACAGAGGGAAATCCAAAGTTAATATTATACTACATAATACAGACACTTTAGCCACATCTAACAGAGGGGAATCCAAAGAGAAAACTCTAAGGACCCATCTGTTGATGCCTAGCATATGTGATAGAGCCAAAAATCAAATAGTAAGCTAAAAATAGCAAAAACATAGAGATAGGTAAATTAGGGATGATGTCACCTTGATGAGTAAACATCCAGAAGGGGTCCTGCCTTTAAGAGTAGAACTGTCAACATGTACCAACATGGAAAAAAGGCAAAATATAATAATAAAATAGGAATAAATCATAGAAAATCATGGAAAATGCAGAATAGAGTGAAATAGAATATAAAAAAATATGGGACAAATGTAAAAAATTGCGCAGACACCTGGGGCACCTTCCTTTCCCCTACATCACCCCCCTTCTATGATGCATCACCCCGATGCATTCAAAACCATATTTGCCCAAAGTTGGATGCTTGAATGCACTGAGGCATAGAGGAATGTCACTGGTGAAACTCCCTAACCAGTTGTGGGGTGTTGACATCAGACTCTGTGACCCAGGAGTTCTCCTCATACCCATAGCCCTTCCAGTGCACCAGGTATTTGAGTTTACCTCGAAGTAAGAAGCTGTCTAGGATGGACTCGACCTCATACTAAGGTTCACCTTCAATGACTATAGGCAGTGGAGGAGGTCATGCCATGCATCCAGAAAATGGATCTGTGGGAGCAGGCAGCAATGTTACAACATGAAAGACAGGATGGAGTCTGGACATTGACTGTGGTAGCCATAGGCAGTAGGCATGCGACCTGGCACATCTAGTGATGAGGAATGGTCCAAGGAAGTAGTGGGCAAGTTTCTCAGATGGATGTGTGATGGAAATGTCACTAGAGTCGAGGTAGACACAATCACCAACTTTATATGTAGGTGTGGGTGAGTGACACTGGTTGTAGAAGCATGCCATGTCATCCTTTGCCTTAGCCAAAGCTGACTTTGCCTCCTCCAAGGTGTCCTTCATCCACTCTGTGAACTTGTTCACCATCTCCAAGTATGAGGGTGCTTGCCGAAGTTCGAAGCACATGCATGGGTGTTACCCTGTGTTGAGGAGGAAGGGAGTTTGTTGGGTAGAGGAGTGGATGTGATTGTTGTATCCAAACTTGGCCATGGGGAGAAAATATTCCCAATTATCCTGTCACTCATTGATGAAGATACAGATGTACTGCTCTAGTTCTTGGTTGACTCACCCTGTCTGTCTGTCTGTCTGTGGGTGGTAGGTGGTTGAGGCAAGGAGTTTGATCCCCAGCAGGTGGTACAATTCTCAGGTGAACTCTGCAATGAATTGTGGTCCTTGATCACAGAGGAACATGCCAGGCAGTCCATGGAGCTTCCACACATGGTGCAGATAAAGTCAAGTTGATCCAAGTGCAGTGACAGTCATATGAGTGGGGATGAAATGAGCTCACTTTCCAGCAGAGTCAACTGTGCACATTACCACATCAAACCCATTGGACTATGGTAGTCCACACTGACAATGTCCCAACAATTTTCTGGGATAGGAAGAGGGTGTAACTCGCTCATGGGCTTGCACCGTGGAGTCTTGGTGCATAAGCAGAGATCACAGGTGCAACAGTACTGACCAATGAGTTGAGACATCTGGGGCAACCAATCATTCCATGATATGAGCTCCAACATTTTCCAATGCCTGGAGTGGCCAGCAATGAGTGAGTTGTTGTGCTGAGAGATGAGTTGTCATTGAGGCTGGGGATCATTAGGGACGTAGATGTTATCCTTTTCTGCTCACTCTGCTGCATGAAGCGAAGGTGTGGATCCCTTTTACAGCTCCTTCACTGCCAGAGCCACAGCATCCTCATGTAAACCACTATGGTTTGCATGATGAATGTCACATAGGATACTGTGCTCCTCACCCTCCAAGGTATCACCCTCTAATGCATGGACTGTAAACAGATCAGGTTGTAATAACACAATACCTTGATTGTCATTGCTTCCATCCCCATGGTCTGGATGATGAGAGAGGGCATCAGTCTTCCCCATGCTGCATCCTGGGCAATGATGCAGGGAGAAATTGAACCTGGAAAGATAAAGGAACCAGCAGGCTTGGTGATGATTAAGTTTCTTGGTGGTCATGAAGTACTCAAGGTTCTTGTGGTCCATCCAGATCTCAACCTTGTGTTGAGCACCCTCCAGAAATGTCACCACTCCTCCAATGCCTGCATTATTGCCAGCATATCCTTGTCATGGATCTCATAATTGCATTCAACAGCACTAAGACTCTTTGAGTAGAAGGTGATGGGGTGCCACTTCTGGTCCTTGGGAGACTGTTGGGACAACACTGTGCCAATTGCAAAGTCTGAACTGTCAGCTTCTACACAGAAGGGACGTGAGTTGTCAGCAAAGGTAAGGATTGGAGTGGAAGTGACCATCTCTTTGAGCTTCTTGAATGCCTCCTGCTGTGCAGTCTCCCACTGTCATCCCTCCTTGCCAGTGAGGTCAAATAATGGGCATGCATGGTGTGAGAAATCTTTAATAAAGTGCTGATAGAAATTGATGAAGCCCAGAAAAGATTACACTTCTTTCTTGTTCGTGCACATGGGCCAGGTTGTAATGCCAGCAGCCTTGACCAGGTCCATCTCTACCTGTCCATCTGAAATAATTAAGCCCAAGTACTGAATTCATGTCTTCTCAAACTCACACTTGCTGTGACAAAGATAGAGTTTGTGCTGCTGAAGCTGCTCCAGTACCAGGTGCATAATTTCATGATGTTCATTGAGGTCTTGAGTGTGTTGAAATTAAATTCCCATGCATGCTGCATACACGAGGCAATGCATGCAGCACACACATGTTACTGCACTTACTGCGCATACATGTGGTAAACACATTCCTAAGTCATGTGACATCCTTACTATTATGTATATAAGGAGAACCTGTACCATAGTAGATATACAGTGTTCTTACCTCTGCTAAACCCTAGCTCTAAGACTAACTAAACCCCAGGTAGGTTATAAGGAATGTGTCGTCTCTTCCTTTGTGCAGTGTATGTAGTCTGCTCCAACAGGTTATGGGCCCTGCTGGGCACATCGTGAACATGCCTGAACTGGCTGTGAACGACGTTGACTTCATTGTCTCCAAATTGTAACCTTGCACTCTTCGTGAGCTGCATTTAAAAACCCAGGTTGACTAGGGTTAACCACTCTGAAGGAGTGTTTTTGCCTGAGATTATGGAATGTGTTTTCTTGAATGGAGGACTGATTGAGCGCTTTTACCAGCTGCCACTATAACATCATGTCTTCAACTCTTGAAAAACTCATACAAACTTTCGATGGCTCTAACTACATTCTATGGGCCGACTCAATGAAGGCATGGCTCAGGTCTCAGGGACTCTGGCAAATAACTAGTGGGATGGAACTAAAACCACCTCTGGTGCCTCCTTTGATGGTGACAAATGCTGCACTAGTAGCAGATGATGATGCCAAGCTCCAGACCTGGAACAACAAGAATGACCAGGCAATTGGTAGCCTAGTGCTCCACCTGGCCCCCTTTATTCGGCAGCGTGCCAACACCAAGGACACTGCTGAGGAGGTGTGGGATCTCATCTGCACTGACTATGGTGTCAATGGCCCCTCCCAAGTCTTTGCAGACTTTAGGTCTGCAATCGCAATCAAAATTCTGGCTGTGAATCCTGTGCCAGAGATTGCCAAAATGGCTAATAAACTTGAGTGCCTTATAGCTGCCAATGTCGCCATCCCTGAATTAGTATAGGCAATGATTCTACTCACTGTGATGCCGCGCGAGTATGATTCTCTATCTGCCATGGTCCTTAACACAACTGCTACTAGAGCCTTGATGTTTAAACATGTCAAGGACTCCATTGTCGCTGAGGCCTCACAGCGCATGGTAGTTGGAAAGCCCATCAGCCCGCCTCAGGCCACCAAGCTTTCCACTGTCAAGTGCAAAGGGAGAAACCCCAAATGGCAATCTCAGGGCAACAATGGAGATTTATCCCGAAAGCGTGGATGACCTGGGGACAAAAAGACTAAAGAAGAAAAGCCTAAAGAGAAACATACCCACCTTGCCTCAAAAGCCTTTACTACTATAAATGGTAATGGCACCATCATACCGCCGATGCCGCTCATCCAGCGCATCGAGAAGTGTGAACATACTCCCACAAGGAATCCTCACCGCTGACCACCTGCACAGGTATACATGGGCGTGGCCTCTACCTCTCATTCAGTCTATACTGGATATCAGCAGGCTTGAGACACCCTTGAGCAAATGAATCTCCCATGCAGCGTGAAAAATCTGCGACCGCTGGAAGAGCACCTAACAGTGCGAGAAGGTAAGAGGAGGAGGATTGAACCAGAACCAAGGATCGAAGAGGTAGAAGATGATAGTGTCTCTCTTGGATCGGAGCCCACCGTTTCTGATGAAGAAGTATGGAAAACTGTTGACAAAATGCTTGTCGATGAACTGCTTGAAACAGGTACATATGATGAAAGGTCAGTCCTTTTTTCTGCCACAAGCACAAAAATTAACATTCCACTGATCACAGTGAACTTTTCATGTGAAATTTTACCACTACTAAATGTATCATGGAACAATTTACATCTTAATATATGTGTTATGTGTGCAAATGGAAATTGTAAGAAAGGTGCCAATTGGATCATGGATTCAGGCACATCAAAACACTTCACTGGTGAAATTAAAGATTTTGCTTCTTACGAGCCTTTACTGAGAAAAGACTCTACCCTGGTTCAAACAGCCATGGGTACTACTCATATAGTAGGGAAAGGAGCAGTCTTCATTAGACATCAGGTAGTATGTCATGGAAAGTCAGAGACATGTGAAATGCAATTATATTCTGTCTACTACATATCCGACTGTAATGCTCGATTACTGTCAATGGGCATCTTCTTGCAAGATGGAAGTGACGTGCATGGTTCTTCTGCACACATTTCATTTTTCAAGCAAGGAAACCCAATTATGGATTGCGTCCCTCTTATGAAACGTGACACTATTTATTGGGCTCGGACTCATATATTGAGCACCAAGGGAATCAATGTCACGACGATGTACGTCGCAGACTACTCGACTTGGCATAAGCGACTTAAACACCCATCCAAAGAGGTGCTAGAGAAGATGCCTAATAGCACCATAAAATTGCTGAGGAATTTAATTATTCCTAAAGACAAAATTATATGTCCAGGGTGCGCTGAAGGGAAAATGACCTCAAAATCTTTTCCTGAATCAGATTCACGTGCAGAAAGACCCTTTGAATTAATACATTCCGATCTGAAGGAACTCCCAGTACTATCATACTATAAACATAAATACTTTATTGTATTTCTGGATGACAAAATGTCACATATCTGGGTCCAATGCCTTAAAAAGAAATCTGATGCTGCTGTGGCCATCAGACAATTTCAGGCAGTGGCTTTGACACAGTATGGTGCTACAATCAAGCACTGGTGTGTTGATCCAGGGGGGGAGTTCAAAGATCGTGAGCTACAAAAAGTGCTCAAGGACTTTGGCATCAAAATAGAGATGTCTGCACCCCACGTTCACCAACAGAATGGGCATGCAGAGTGTGCCATAAGGACAATAATGGAAAAGTCACAAACCCTGCGATTTACCGCATGTCTACCACAATCATGGTGGGAATTTTGCATTGAACATGCAACACACCTATACAACTGAACTCCGATAAGGTGCCTGAAATGGCTGACACCGGTTGAGAACCTGACAAAGGTCTGCCCAGATCTAAACAATCTGAAGGTTTTTGGTTGTGGTGCTTACATCTACCTACCCAAGGAGAAGCATACAAACACATTGGCTCCTTGATTGGAGTTGATGATGTACCTTGGATTAGAAGATGGCATTAAAGCATACCATTTCATGCGACCTAGTGGTGCAATATTCATTGGTGCTATGGCACTATGTGATGAAATGTTGTTCCCATGCTGTCCCAGAGCTAAAACTCCTGCCAATATGGACCTTGGTGATTTTCCACCTCCAGAACCAGAAGATGATGACCACTCCTCTGGAATGGATGGTGATGATTCTATACCGCCACAAGATCCGCCCCTTCATCCATCATCAGAAAATGATGATGATGATGTACCAAGTGAGCAAAGGCACATGATGATGTGACTGATGCTCCTCCTCCACTGCCTCCAGTAACCACTGAGGACTTTCATCCAAGATGTGATGATCAACAGGAATGGCAGCAATTGCCCTGTCGATTAGGCAGGCAGAGGAACATCCCAAACCATCCTGGCAATACCTATGGAGAGAAGCGACTCCCCTCTGACATAGAGAGAGACATTGCACGTGATCGATATTGGAAGAAATCAGTAGGTCAAGATTCGGATCATAACTGAACACGACCACAATCTCAACAGAAAGAACCAGTTGCTGGACCGAATTTGGCACCCCACAAGAGTGTGCCCAATTCCAATGATCAAGAACATGATCACCCAATGGGGGAACTGGACGAAGCAGGTTATATTAAAAAGATAACCAAGGAAGGAGGAGATAAGCTTATTCACTGGCTGTTGTCAAAAGCAGTCAAACCATCGAGCGAAATAAGCCAAGTTCCAAACCAATTTCACAATATTGCACGCCTACCATGGCAGCAGCAACGTGAGTGGAAACAAGCTTGTCATGAAGAATTAGAGGCTCTTTGTAAGCGACAAGTCTATGACATCGTCGATCTTCCACATGATCGAAAAACGATCAAAAATAGATGGGTTTTCTCCATAAAATTGGATGGAAGAAAATGAGCCAGACTCGTGGCCAAAGGCTTTTCACAAGTCGAAGGTGTTGACTTTGATGAGATTTTCTCACCAGTAGTCCGCTACAAGACCGTACGCCTCATGTTTGCACTTGCATCTCTAGAGGGCATGTATATGACCAGCCTAGATGTAAAAACCGCATTTTTATATGGCAAACTAGATGAGGAGATCTATATGGATCAACCCGAGGGTTTCAGACTTGAGGGAAAAGAGCGCAAAGTAATGCGCTTATGCCGAGCATTGTATGGCCTTAAACAGGCCTCATTAGCATGGTGGAAAGAGCTAGAGGCATTTATGCACACCATTGGGTTTCTGTGCGCCAGCTCCAATGCCGGCATTTTCATACACAAGGATCCTAAGACAGGCAGCATTGTTATTGCACTCGTCTATGTTGATGATGGCTTGTTCATGGGGAAGAACAAGAAACTTGTGGATGAAAAGAAAAATGCTTGTCTAAAGCATTGGAAGTGCCATAGTACTGAAAAAGTCATGGAATTCTTAGGCATGCGCATCACCCAGACTGCAAGCAAAGTCAAACTTGATCAAACTGAATGTCTCGCCAAAGTGCTTGAGAGATTCGAGATGAAAAATGCCAAAGTGACCCCCACTCCACTCCCGACTGGTTACAGACTATTGGAAAATACAGCAATGCCCAATGCAGTGCTTAGATCAAAATATCAGTCTGTGATCAGATCTTTATTGTATCTGATGCTCAGAATGCGACCTGATATCGCTTATGCGGTAATCAAGATGTCGCAATTCTCGGCTAATCCTAGCCAAGAACATCTAGACAAAGTGATGTACATCATGCGCTATCTGGTGGAAACCCAGAAATATAACATTGTCTATGATGGCGAGAAGTCTGAGGGGCTACAGGCCTTCACAGATTCTGATTGGGCAGCTGACACTGTCAAACGCTGATCTACAACAGGTTACTTTGCTACTCTAGCAAGTGGCATTGTGTGCTGGCAGTCCTGTTTACAAAAAACTGTAGCACTGTCATCCACAGAAGCCGAATACATGGCTCTCTCTGACACTTGTCGACAGATAGTGTGGATAGAGTCCTTATTCCAGGAACTTGGATATGTACTGAAGTGCATACCAATCTGTGCTGATAATCAGGGATCCATCTTTATTGGATCAAATTTAGTTCAAGAAAGAAGGACCAAACATATAGACATTTGCTACCACTATACCCGCGAATGCATAGAAAATGACAAAGTCACAGTCGTTTTCATTCCTGGAAGTGATAATCTGGCTGACATGTTCACAAAGAACCTTGGTGCCATCCTATTCAGGAAATTTAGAGACTCTCTCGGAATTACTTTTGAGATTCAAACTTAGCTGCTTAGAGCGCTGTACAGTTTGAGGGGGGGTGTTGAAATTAAATTCCCATGCATGCTGCATACATGAGGCAATGCATGCAGCACACACATGTTACTGCACTTACTGCGCATACATGTGGTAAACACATTCCTGAGTCATGTGACATCCTTACTATTATGTATATAAGGAGAACCTGTACCATAGTAGATATACAGTGTTCTTACCTCTGCTAAACCCTAGCTCTAAGACTAACTAAACCCCAGGTAGGTTATAAGGAACGTGTCATCTCTTCCTCTGTGCAGCGTATGTAGTCTGCTCCAACAGAGTGAAGATGAGGATGTCATTGAGGTAGACATAGATAACACCCTCCAATATGAGATCATGGAAAATGTTGTTTATCATGGTCTGAAAGGTGGCAGGACTATTAGTGAGACAAAAGAACATGACAAGTGGTTCAAAAAGACCATGGTTCATGTGAAAAGCTGCCTTCCACTCATCCCCTTTCTTTATCTGTACATTGTTGTATGCCTAGCCAACATTGACCTCGGTGAAGTACCATGCCCCATGGAGTTGGTTGATGAGTTCAGATATGAGGGGTAGTGGATAGCAATTCTTGACTGTGATGTTGTTGAGGTGTCAATAGTCTTGAACTGGTTGAAGGGACTCATCCTTCCTTTTGACAAAGAAGAAGGGTGAGGCCATGGGCAACTTTGAAGGGCAGATATGACCCAAAGCCAAGTGTTCATTGATGAACTTGTTGAGTTGTCATTGTTCTTTGGGGGAGAGAGGATAGACCTTGCAGAAGGAAGGCATGCCACCCAGCATGAGCTCAATTGCATGATTCCACAGCTTATAGTTAGGAAGTGAGTTGAAGGATTCCTTAAAGAAGACATCCTTGAAGTTATGCAGGTGAGGAAGTACAGACTCAGTGAAGGATTTGGGTGCACTGTGTTGGAGCAGATTACATACACTGCACAGAGGAAGAGACAACACGTTCCTTATAACCTACCTGGGGTTTAGTTAGTCTTAGAGCTAGGGTTTAGCAGAGGAAAGAACACTGTATATCTACTATAGTACAGGTTCTCCTTTATATACATAATAGTAAGGATGTCACATGACTCAGGAATGTGTTTACCACATGTATGCACAGTAAGCGCAGTAACATGTGTGTGTTGCATGCATGGCCTCATGTATGCAGCATGTATCAGGATTTAATTTCAACACACTGTTCTTGTGGAAGGCCTCTGCAAGGTGCTGGGAGCCATTTGAGGTGGCATGCACCTCATGTGAAGGGTTAATAGCAGTGTAGAAAATTCAGTCACCCTGCTCAATCTCTTCCACCTTCTCTCCATCGTTTTCAGAATCAGGTGCAAGATCTGGGACATCTTCCAAGTCCACATTAGCCATAGGCATTAGACCAGCATGACACTTTTGAGTGCACTGTAAGAGGACCTTTTGCCCTTGACATTCCTGTCTGCCTTCAGTGAAGCAAGTATGGCAATGAGAGGAACAATGACTCATCATGACTTTACCTGTCACCCAGTTGACCTTAGGATTGTGGTCACAAAGCCATGGGTAGGCCAAAATTGCCTTCTGCTTCTCCAGTAGGGTCACAGTGAAGAGAACCTGTTCACTATGATCTTTGTACTGGAGGACCAGGTTGACAACCTCCCAAATCACCCCAGCTTCATTTGGGGAACTGTCCACATTGTAGACAGGCATGGGTTGAGATAGTAAGCAGATATTGAGTTGTTTTTGTTGAACCAGGTGCAAATCAATGAAAAGGCCCATGGCACCCAAGTCTAGGAGAGCAGAGACCCCAAGTACTTGCCCTGTATCCATGGTCTGCAGATCAATCTTCGATTCTAGGGATCATTGAAAAGGGGTGGACACCACAATGTATTTGTGTAGTAGCTTGCATTCCCAAGATTTCAATCTGGGTAGAGCAGGAGGGGGGGAGAAAGGGGTAGGTACATCTTTAGCCACTTCAGAAGGGTCTGGAGAAGGAAGGTGATAGGTCCACTTTGCACTCTAAGGTCTGGGGAGATTTTCAACTCCATCAACACATTATGATTCATGATTATAACCCCTATGAACCCTACTAAACCACTCCAAAACAGTTTTGAATGACTTCGTAATACTTCAAACAATTTTGCAACACTTTGAATGAGTTTGAATAACTTTGCAGCACTTTGAATGATGTTGGCTGCCATATGCCCATCCCACTACCCTTCCAATACACACAGCACACCCAGCACAAGTTAGTGCATTGCATATTGAGCACCACCAGACATGAGGAGATACAACAAAGGACTCTTAGGATGTGATTGTGGTGTTTTAGTATTTCAATGATATATTGAAACATTAGGACAAGTACTTCTGATATATGGTGACTTTGTACATTTCACTTATCATTATTTCTTATTTGTTTTATGATTTGCAAAGTCCTTTATTGCTGTGCATATTGCCTCATGTTCTCCACATGTTGTATTTCCTTTTTAAGTACCATCCCTTCAAAATGTATATAGACTTGTACTAGTTACTTAAAACAAAAAGAGAAGAAGTTGTCTTCTCCCATTCATCATCTGATTTAAGAGCCATTCTCTTGAGTCCAAGCTTTGTGTCATAATTCTAAGTTCTGCGAATCATCACAAACATCTTCAAACTCTTGTACTAGCCTCTCAAAACTATCACCTATCATCTGTCATCTCTCAAAAACCTCCACAATTCTCTATATTCATTCCTCGATATCCCTTGAAACCATCCACCTTTCTTACTGTCCTCAAATGTCTTTTAGCATTCTTGAACTTCTTTGAACATCCTCAAACATAAACATTCTTGAACATTCTTTGAACATCTTTGAACTTTGTTTGTAGCTCTTCAAAAACCTTCATATGCTCATAAAACTATTCACAACATTTCTTGCTACTGTGTACCTCTCACTACAATCTTTGGGTAACAGCAGTAATCTTTAGTACCACCTTGCACCCTTCCTCTAGCCTGTGTAATATCTCTTAGACATTTTTGCAGGTTTTTGTTTGGTTTCCAGGTCAAGTATTATCAATGGTCATAGAATAAGATTCATTCTCTAGTGAATCAACAGACAGAACTTCAAAGTGGTTATGGACAAGCAAAGAGGGCATACTGTTCACTCATTGCAGGTGGAAAAATCTTGCTCCTCTGCCTCTTCCTGTTTAATCTCCTCTTTCTCTAGGCTTTCAACATCCACAAGTGCCAACAGATCTTGGAGGAGCTCATCTTGTCCCTCAGATGTGAGTTTATGGATGTCTTGGTGGTAGGGACAGTTTTGAGCCATGTGTCCAGTTTCCCCACAGCGGTAGCAGAGATCTAGCCTGCGAGCTTGGCTATGGGCTGCATCAACATCCATTAGAGTGGGGGTATTGGAGCTCAACACCAAGGGTTGGCACATAGTAATGGGGTTAGGATGAGAGGATGCTTGATTAAAGGTGTGGGGAGCATGGGTGGTGGTAGAAGTATGGAAGGCTGCAGTAAATGCCACATTTGTGAGTTGGTTCTCATCACAGAGCAAAGCAGCCTCATACCAAGCATTTATATCACTGTCTGCTGGACGTCCCTCCAACATTTGTGCAATCTGGTCTTGGATTTCTTAATTGAGACCTCAAAAAAACTTTACCACCACAGGTAACCCACTCCCATACCCTGCCATGTTCACCAGGTCTTAAAATTTATTGATGTAGTCATCCACAGATCAATGCTCTTGGTAGTAGGAACTGGATTCAAGGCATGTTACACCTCATTGGTGTTCATTGAGGGGATAGAAATGTTATATGAACTCATCACAAAAGTCCCCCCAGGTGGAGAATGGAAGGGAACCACATCCCTTGGTTTGGTGTAATATATGGTCAATGTAGAGATATGTGCACTCAGATTCCATGTATGTGAGGGCCCAATAAATTTTAGTGGCATCATCCACAAATTGGTTTGCGCATAGACTAATGTATAACTCACAGGAATTGTGAAGGCATGTCGGTGAAAATGCACACCATTGAATTTGGTGGGGGGTGCAGGTTTAATGCATGCTGATGATGCTTAACCCAGAAACTCAAACAAAACCTACTAAATAGCTTCAGATGGTATAACCTGAGTCAGAGAAAGGATGTGAGGCCCTCTAGATGTCACCTGTCAGACTGACTGTCAAATAGTTATAAAAGGACTGCCTGTTGAAGCAATTTGAAGCTAAAAGAATGTGTCTCATGGAATTTCAGAGAATTTTGTGGCTAGATCAATGAATTTAGAGTGCACAAATATGTTTGGACACAAGATCAAGGGACTAGATGAGTAATAGAAGCTAAGCAAAGGTGAATTGAGGGAAACAAGAGAAAAAATGCATAATGCAAGGATTTGGAAGAAATTTAGTGTAAAATGCTAGACTTTGGACTAAATAAGACTAAACTGAACTCTCAAACCATTGCGATCTGGGAGGAAAATGATGACTCTCTTATCCATTGTTCTAAGTAACTAGTACAAGTCTATATACATTTTGAACAGATGGTACTAAAAAGGAAATACCACATGATGGAGAACATGAGGCAATATGCACAGCAATAAAGGACTTTGCAAATCATAAAACAAATAAGAAATGATGATAAGTGAAACATACAGAGTTGGAGTATATCAAAAGTACTTGTCCTGAAGTTTCAATATATCATCGAAACACCAAAGTCGACTGTCCTTGTTGTAAATTGCATAAAACATCGGAAACTTCTTTGAACCAAGTGTATGTGTGCACATGCAGTTAAAAGTGTTCAATATACTTGAGATAGTGTCCCATGTGTCCAGCATGCATCCAAAGATTGTTCAAATAGGAAATACTGTGTCTGAAGATGTTTTTTGAGGTTTAAGGTTTTTCGAAGATTTTTAAACTTGTTTGAAGGCTGATATCACTGCGATATTGCTCAAAACTAGTTCAGAACTCATCAACAATGTTCCAAGTATATCTTTTGAGCTGCATGAAGCATTCAAAGTCAATTGAAAGTGCAAAAATTGATATATTGGTACTTGAACTGTGCTAAGGACCTATTAGTGCATTTTTGCTTGGATGCACATTGGGCAGCATGTGCATGCTCAATGCACTAGGGGTCAAAATGGGCAGAGTGGGGTTTGAGTAGAGAGTTCTAACAAAGGTTTCAATGGTAGATGTAAGTGTATCAATTTGTGCATGAATTCCAGCAATGTCACCTTCAAGTGCATCGATGCACTCCAGAGCATCTGTTACGAGAAGTGTTATGGATGGGAATCAAATTCTTTTCTTTTGTCTCTATTGTCCTTGACGAAGCGCATTCTCAAGCTATTGTTTCATGATGCAATACCTACACAACGGCACCTATTTACTATTGTCCGTACTTCTCTATTGTTCTCACTTTCTTATTGTTCCTATTGTTCTCACTTTTCTATTGTTCCCATTGTTCTTATTGTTCTCCACACACGACTTACTTCATTCACTATCTTGTACATGTACTATTTAAGACACAATACAATGACCAGTCAAGCTCAGCTTGACCTGGTCTTTTCTATGCTTCTAACAGCTTACGATCTAAGTCTTTCTCAACCATTGCTTACGAGCTTCGGCGAACTTCAGAACTCTTATTGAACATCGACGCTCACGAGCCTCGACTGACATTACAATTTAGGAGCTTTGACTCTAACAGCATCCATGGTGCTAGGTGGCAGGTCAGGTGAAAACGGTGTGCACTAAAGGCAGGAGTGTCTGGAACAGTGTGTAGAGAGTCTGTGGAGCTTTGGGAGTTGTCTTCTACTCTGTACCTGCCTATCTTGGCAGAGTGTCCAAGATTTCAAGCCTTTAGGGAGAGTTTTCTACTGTAAGGGCAACCTCAAAGCCTCACTTAATAGTGAGCTAACAGAGGGGAATTCAAAGTTAACATTATACTACATAATACAAAAACTTTAGGTGCACCTAACAGAGGGGAATCCAAAGAGAAAACTCTAAGGACCCATCTGTCGATGCCCAGTATATGTGATAGAGCCAAAAATCAAATAGTAAGCTAAAAATAGCAACAAGACAGAGATAGGCAGATCAAGCTGCAGGATGAAATCATCTTGATGGGTGAAGGGGTCCTGACTCTAAAAGTAGAACTGTCAACATGTATCAACATGGAAAAGGCTGAAATATAATCATAAAATAGGAATAAAATCAAAGAAAATTATAGAAAAGGCAGAATAGAGTGAAATAAAATATAAAAAATATGAGATGAATGTAGAAAATTGCTCAGACACCTGGGGCACCTTCCTTTCCCCTCACAGCATTCAAGCAATGGTCTTTGGCAAGTTACAGTTTTGAATGCATCAGGGTGATGCATCATGGAAGATGGGTGATGTAAGGGGACTAGGAGGTGCCCCAAGAGTCTCGGCAAATTTCTGCATTTGTCTCATTTTTTTTTACATTTTATTTCACTCTATTCTGCATTTTCTATGATTTTCTATAATTTTATCTCTGTTTTATGATTATTTTTCCATTTTCCCACATTTGTACATGTTGACAGTTTCATTTTTAGAGGTGGGGCCCCTTTCAGATACTTACTTATCTATCGAGGTGACATCATCCCATAGCTTTGATTAGCCTATCTGTTCCTTTTTCTATTTTTAGCCTACTATTTGATTTTCAGGTCTTCACATATACTGGGCATCAACAGATGGGTCCTTAGAGTTTTCTCCCCTCTGTTAGATGTGTTTATATTATGAGTACCATGTAGTAAAATATTAACTTTGGATTCCTCTCTGTTAGCTCACTGTTAAGTGAGGCCTGTGTTATGAAAGCTTTGCAAAATCAACATTTTACATTATCTTATCTAATCATATCAGATCATCTTAGTAGATTACATACAGCATGGTTAGGGGCAGGCACTGTGCATTGGCATGGGTGCAGCATAGCAAAGGAGGCTTACTGATCCAACACATGGAGTAAGCATGGCTAAACCTCATGGATGTAGGATGTATAGTAGTATATAAGATGCAATATTATACTGAGGAACTCTAGTCGAGTTCTCTTAGGATTCCACTATAACAAGTGTGAATGCTTGGGACTATGAGACAACCTTTCTATCAAATGACAACTTCTTGTGAGAGCCCACCTAGCAGTCCACCTAGTATGACTTTGGTTGAAGTAGTGGTTGCAATTGGTGTTGCCTTAACAGCTTGAGGTTGCCCTTACAAGTACCATGTTTATGAGGAAACATAGTATAGCTTTAGATTTAAACCTCGATGAGATTAGAGTTAAAGGAAAACTCCATGAGACACTGACCAGGTCTGACCAGAGTTTAGTGTTTTCCTACCTTGAGTTCCACTCTGTTCAGCACTTGCTAGCATTCCAGCACTTGCTAGCATTCAGAACTTAACAGTTCTCCCAGCTGTGTATAGTGTTTGAAGGTCGAGTTGATGCAACCAAAAAAATGACTGAAACTGGACTGAACACAACCAGATGCAACTTAACCATTGGTTGTGGTTGCACTAGTCCTGAGAGTTTTCAGTTGCCAGTCTTGATGTTTGAAAAAATACAAAAAGATCAGCAAAAAACTGGTTGGCACCAGTTGCAACCAGTCTTTTGGCTACATATGAAGCAATAATATAAAATAGATAAAATATTACTACATAGTTTACATGGCAGGGGAAGGCCTATTGCTAACTAATGAGATAACAATAAGGCTCTGGAGTTACAGGTAGCAATGACAACACATTGCCAACAATGTTGGGTATATAAAATAACATTTAAATACACACATGTGGGTGTCAATATACTTCATGGCAAAAGGCAATGGCAAAATGTGTGCAAAGGCTCCACTGAAAAAAGCTGTGCCATCAAAGAATGCTGCCCCAAAGAAAGCCTCTGCATGTCCATATAAAACCAAGGGCAAGGGAAGTCACAAGTGAGTAGCAGATGAATCAGATAATGCATCTTCAGGAGAATCTCCTAGTGAAGAGGTGGATCCTAGGCCACAAAAAAACACTGTGGAAAGCAAAAAGAAATAAGTGATGAGGAGAGAGGATGGTGAAGAACCTGAGGACAATGCAATGCATGTTGATGATGAAGGAGAGGCTGGGCAGCAAAGTGATAGTGAGGTATGAATTTTTCAAGTGATTACATGTAATGCTAATGGTGAATAGGTGGAGGAGAATGAACTCCATGGCCAACACCAGATATCCATCTCATTGGATGTCCATACCCAGAAGGACAAAGCAAGAGACCTTTAATTAATCTTTAGTGATAAAGTTCAGGTTATGTTTATCAAGGATAACTCCACAGAGACACCATGTGGATGCTGGTGTACCATTACTCCATGGCCAACACCAGATATCCATCTCATTGGATGTCCATACCCAGAAGGACAAAGCAAGAGACCTTTAATTAATCTTTAGTGATAAAGTTCAGGTTATGTTTATCAAGGATAACTCCACAGAGACACCATGTGGATGCTGGTGTACCATTTGCAAGTAAGTAGCAATTCATGAAGTATGTGTAAACACTCACAAAGGGTTTGATAGGAGTGATGGTGGATTCATGAAGAAGCATGGTAAGTGGAAAGCATTCCACACTGGCAGCAACTCATCCTGTTGGCAGCACATCTATCAGCATTATGATGTATACCAACAACAATGCAAAGAAGAAAACATATCTGAACATCACTGGGCTATTCCATGCCCAATTTGGAAGAAGATGCAAGAAGAAAATAGAGACATGAAGAGAGAGAGGCAGGGTATTTTGGACAAGTTGATCAGAAAACAAAGCAGACCACAGGTCTTTATGCATGATAATGTATCTTATCACCTGCCTGTAATCCCTTTCTGTTGCAGACAAAATCACATTCCACAACTGCTTGGTCATGATGCATCCAAAGTCAATTTTGCAAGATCTGCTGACATTATTAAAATAAGCCAACTTGAGACTCACCTTTCATCCAGATGTCTCCTGGTAAAATCTCTACAACAGCTGATATTTGGACTGTCGATACCATGAAGGCAGCCTTTCTCAGTGATACTGCACATTGGATCAAGGTGAAAAAGGAGCCAAAGAGATATGGACAATGCATTCAGAGGTTATCAGGTTTTGAAAAGTGTTAGAAGACCATAGTGGGAAAATTTTGGGCCAATATTTCATGGGCATCTGCAATCGAATTGGAATACTGAATATGGACCAATCTAAAGTAAGCATGACATTATGAACAATTATATGGAATTCTGATGGGCTTGATAGCTCCTCAGTCTCGCCCTCAACAATGTGTTGAGCAATACTACAAAATGTGAAACTATCAAAACCATCCATGAAAAAAGATATTCAATTCTTTGCTCATGGTCTGCAGAGGAAAATCAACTATCATAAGTTTCTTGCTGGATTCTTGACTCTTATCTGATTTCAAATACAAGTTTTAGGTCATATTGTCAACCTACATAGCAGATGTTGATGTGATGACCCATCCCTGCCTGACAACCATGTGTTGAACAGTTCCTTGGATATAATTGCAGCTATCCACACTCTTGCAATCAAGATTTGTTACAGTTACCATTCACTCTAGCTTCAGTTTGCTTACTGACCACAGATCCAGTCATCTGGGCAGTGAATCAAAGCATTTGAAAAGCTTCAGCTCGAATGTTGTATCTGAGACCCACCCAAAATACCTCTTCACAGCATGTTCAATGCACTCTACAAAGTCCACCAGGTAAGTGATCCATTACCATATTCCTGTTATTCTTTATCTGATCAAGTAGTAGCCAATCAACTTATTTGTTGCCGGTGCAGACCATTGATATGGTCCTATAACAACAATCTCATGCAATGATCAGGTCTCAAAACATATAACATGGTCAGCATTCACATTTTCTGAGACTGACTGGGAATGGGTGAAGGAAGCACAAGAGATTTTGGCTGTATGTACCACATGTATGTAGCTATAACAACAAAAGTTACTCACTCTTCCCATGACTCAGGACTCCACTCAAATTCAGCAAATGTTCTCATCTGAATAGCAGCCAACACTGTGGTGAGCCCTCCCTGCAATTGAAGAACTTCAAACCACTTGGGAAGCTAAATGTGACAATCCAAAATATGGAACATACTGAATGGTGATCAATGACAGACTTGCCAAGTTGAACAAGTATTAGTCAGGATTTGACAAGAAGCCCTCATATATTTTAGCTCTTGGTATGTCTTTACTTCCAAAGGACTAGGTAGTCATTTCAACATTGATATACTAGTCCTACATCCATACTTGTTGCTTACATCAAATTGGCATGGGGAAATGCAGAGGAACAGGAAGAAGAGCATCAAAGGGAAAATAAAGAGGCAAAGAACTGGCAAGATGAGGCACAACAAATTCTCAAGAAAACAATATGTCCTGCATGGCTATCTGTCTGCTTGGCTAATTCTGTAGTGCTAGATGGAACAATACTGGAAGACCCACTCAACCACACCTCCTGTAGCAACAACCAAAAATCCCAATGATCTGGTGCAACCAAGTTATGAGTCCCTCTTATCTGAATTCAATTGCCATTGCTTAGCTCTACTTCTAGCCAAGACAAAGATGAAGGGTGGAAATCCAAGATGCACCAATATTTGAAGAGTTCACCCACTGATGTTATGAAGGATACTGATATTGTAAAATGGTGGCAAGTATGTGTGAGCATTGTTCAATGAGAATCCAATTGATAAATTCCTTATGAGACAATGGGGCATCATATCCCACTCTCCATCATATCATGCTCGATTACCTTGCCTGTCAAGCTTCATCAGTACCATGCAAATGCCTTTTTTCAGCAGGAGGCAAAGTTGCAATGAAGCAATGAGCTCAACTTGGGGCAGCACTGTTTGAAGAGTTACAGATAATGAAGTCTGCTTGGAGGAACAACATCAGTTACAGATTGAGGTGATTGAGGGTGTGATTAGACAATACAAAGATTTGTTAGTAGCAGACCAGGAACTTAAGCAGTGGGATAAATTGGTGGATGAGTTTCACTTTGAGTAGACTATTCATTTTATTGGTTTCTTTCTCAGTACTAGATTAGATTACATTGCTATAATAGTATATGTTTTTTGTTCACCATCTGAACCTGAACAACTTGTAAGCAAAGTTTCAGATTCATGCACTATGCCATGCACTTTGACATTTTTGCCAAACTCATCACACCAGCCCCACACTAGGATCTCCAAATCTGCCCAACTCCAAGCTGTAAGTCAAATTCTGCATAGTAATATTTAGTTCCATTTTATTATCTGAGTGGTTGCTTGCAACTTTCTAGCTGTATTCAATGCCAGCATTATCTCAAGTCAACAGTTGGATTCTTGACTGTCCACATTTTCAAGTACTTATTACTTACTGTTGGCTCAAAGATCAAGAAAATCAGCACTAGTACTATGTATTCTCAAATTCAAGTTTGGCTCCTTTTCTACTACCTGATTGCCACCTTCTGTTATGCTAATTAGCTATTAGCAGTCAGATTGTGATCAGATAAGATGAGATTTGTACTTCAAGCAGAGCTTCACATGCCCATGACCTGCCAGCTGGCATTTTCAATCATTCATTTCCTTTTTTACCATGTCATCCTCTTACCTTGTCACTACCCTCCAGCCAGATTTGATGACCTTCAGTGATGAACTCTGCTTCTCAGCATACAACCTCTGTTGTCAAGCATTTCATTTTGACATTGCCTGCTTCTGAAGAACCTGATGTTGACACTGCACTGGCATGATGGAATGTAGGGATTTCATTTGTAAATCTACTATGCCACTGACATTCTGATAGGAAAAGCAAGCCAAGTTACCTCTGCTCTCCATATTAGTTAGCCAGAACATTTGTTTGATAGTGGACTCCCCTCAGCTGCCTACTGCCGCTCTCTCATATAATATCAAGACCTGTCTCACCCAATCAGATTTCTGATAGTTCCTGATTCCTTTCTGACACCTTTCTGACCTTGCCCATCAGCATTCTGGCCACAGCACCTTTTAGTCATCAGACAAGTTGTCACATGCCTTAGTAATCATTTGCTTACTCACTTTATTCCTAATAAAGTCTTACCAATTCTGGTCATAGACAGTTACCAAGACCCATTAGTAAACTTCTGTACTTTCCATTATTCTTCTGGCCTTCATTATTTAAGTGCCCATAGCTTAGCCTTAGTCTGCAGTTTGCAAATTACTTGTAAATTACTCGTAAGCAATTACTCATGAATTACCTTGTCCCTTGCATCATATCTTGCCTTGTCAATCCTCTGCTTAATATTAATCCTTCATTCACCCTTAACTTATCCCTCAACCTAATCCATTAATCTCTCAGCTCCTCTTAACTTCATAACCTCTGCTTTAATCTATCCTTGCCCTTCATCCAGAAACCCACTGGACATCTGCACACTATCTGCCTGAAATTGGACAACTGATGAGGAGAAGGGCACAACTTCTTATAAGTTGAAGCCAAGTCCTCTCTGGCCCCTTTCACCTGGCATGCTACAGCCCAATGGATTCTGCCCAGAACCCCTGAACACTTCCAACCACTGATGACTGGGTTTGACCAGAAGTCCAGTGTATTCCTGACCAAGTTTTGACCTTGGTAGTAGCAATCTTGAACTTTGACATACAATCCTGGAGCAAAGGTGATATCACTGATGATTGGATGCAAAAGAGATGTCTTAGAAGGTAGTGCACATTCTTGAGAGATGAGTCATATGAAACAACCAAGATTATAACAGCTGGCAAATCATGTGACAAAAAGTCCAGAGCACATTACTAAGGGCAGAGAGTTCACATGTGCAGCTCAGAATTATTTTTCTGGCATTCCATAAATAATGGCAAAACCCATCATTTTTTGGCAACTCATTACCTAATTAGGTTAGAATTCAATCAACTTAAGCTGTTTGCTTCATCATATCATGCTGCACCTTGTTTCCCCCCACATCATCAATCATGAACCTTAGGATTTTGAATGCAGCAGACTCTGATGAAGAGGTCAACCTCCTACCAGATGATGAGATCGAGGCTTATGATCAGGAACATGACATCACAAAAGAACTCATTGCTTCTCACAACAGTCAGGGAAACAAGGTGCAGTATTCTATCTTACCTGCTTTTTGATGAAGGTAACAGATCTTACAGGGTTCAAAATAATTACTCCAGAGACAATTGCTCAAAAGAACAACACAAAACCATCCCTGGAACCAGCTGATAGTATGACTACCAATGCCCAGTCAATGAAGCCTGTGAGAAAGAAAAAGAAAGTAGAAGCACCACTGACAGAAGTCCTGGATTCTGATGCTTCCAATTGCCTGTGCCCTCCCATGCCCATGACACAATCCTGTTATGACTGGAATGCTATGGAAGACAGAAAAACCAAAAACTGCTGACCCCACCCTCTTATGACTGATGCTGGTTTCAAGGCACTTATTGAAAAAGTTTCTATGCAGAAGGTAAAAAACCAGATAATTATTCTCTTTGTGAAGCCTCCATTAAAGCCAATCAATGATGAACAGGTGAGTTTTGCTGTTGACTGCAAAGCAGAAGGATCACAATCATTGCATTGCAGGCATGGATTACCATGAATGAAGACACAGGTGGTTCTGTTGCCACTCCTTCAAAGTTTAATTTTGGGGCACTCAAGACAATGGATAGAATGTCCATTGAGGAGCAAAGGTATGCTGGTCTTTGTGTGCATTTATCTATGAACTCTCGTATCACACCAGCATGATACCAACTAGGTAAAATTTGATGTGGCAACAAAAGACATTTGTGGGCAACTTGAGGCATGCCATCCAATTGGCAACAATTCTCTTTTTCCAGACAAATGGATTTATCGTGATCAGAAGAACAGTTGGCACTTTGAGCTGACAAATCTCTATCTTACTTCATGGGTGAATAATATAGTAAGTATTTCATTTGATCTGGGTACCTGTATTAGTGATGCTTTGCTCTAGATGGAGGGAAAGTTGGATGAGATGCAGCCACCATACAATGCACACTTCAATGCAAATGCTCAGATCAAACCATTCCAAAAGTATCTCCAATGCCATCTCACTCAACTGTAGAACCTGCTACCTCATCTGCTGCTTTTCTCCTGGCTCCAAACTCAACTCAAGCTGCTTCACTGGTCACTTTTTCTGGCAATCCTGTCTCAGACTTACTTCAACTGCTGGTCCTTCAACAGCTACAACAGCAACATCAATTCATGCATGCTCACCCCTCATATCTCCTGTCTGCCCCCCCTTTGCATATATTGAGCTCCCACTGATGTGTTCAGTTGGTACTTAATGCAGAGTCTCAACAGAAAGTGTGAACACTAAACCTACAGCTGCAGGCATGCTTAGGGTGAGAGGGTTCACTTAGAGGGCCTCAGATCGTCCTTCAAGGCACAAAAACTATTGAGAAGGCTGGTTCAGTGGGTTGTGAGGTGTGCACTAAGTTGTGTATGTAGGAAGAGAGGTATGCACAATAGCGAAAAAGTGTGCAATGCAAAAGGGCAAAAATGTGCAGTGTGGAAAAACATGCAACAAGAGCACAAAAATGTGCAACAATGATGGGGGTGGAAAGTAGGAGGTTTAGAGGGACAAGGACTGTACTGGAGTGTGTCGAAGGGGCAGCACACAAGCTAGAAATGCAGGTGAGATGCACATGCAACTAGCAGAAAAATGTGCAAACAGTGCGCAAAATGTGGTTATATAATGAGGGGTGCAAATAATGTGCAAATGCAGCTATATGAAGGGTGCACTGCAAAAGTTCACAAATGAAGATGAAGGACGCAAACGAAGGGATGAAATGCAGCAATATGATGAGGGGTGCAAATGATATGCAAATGTGGCTATACAAAGGGTGCACTACAAAGGTGCATGGACTGGATGATGGTGCACAGACTATATGCGATGCTGAACAAGCTATGAACAATCTGGGGGGGAAATTTTTTCTGGATTCTCGATGTAACTTGGTACTATGTACAAATGGCTTATGTAATAAAAGTGGTAAAATAAAGTATAAAAATAGAAAGCACCATGCGCTACCCACAAGTCCATCCATTGGCCCTATCTAAACCTGACTGTATGATGCTGCTGCCTTAGCCAATAAGATTTGCACACACTATAACCCAATACCCAACTGTTCCAGCATGATGTTCTATTTTCAGTGTGCTTTAGGTCCCATGCACTCTGCTCAATTAATCTGCTTTGGTGTGATGTGTTGCATGCTGTGCCTTAGTAATAGTGATGTGATTGACCTGTGCTGGTTACCAGATAAGGCGATGCTGATTGGAAATGCAGAAGAACTATGAAGAGATGCTGTGCAATGCCAAATAGTGCCAAAGCACTTGAATTACATGAAAGTGCCCAAGTGCACACAGTCCAATGCCAAATAGGTGCAAGGTGCCCAGATTATATGAGAATGTACAGTTGGCTCATGATGCAATCATGGTGCACCTCAAATAAGTGCTCTAGTAAGCTGGAAACCATGATGCACAGCACAATAGATGTGGTGAAGGATTGTTGTGTGTGATAAATGAATAGTGCAATGAGTGCACCACCAGACACCAGAAGAGACGACAAAAGATTTAAGATGCAATAATAGTGCTTAGAGGTTTCAATGATATATTGAAGCAATAAGATAAGTACTTTTACTATATGGGGACACTGTACATTTTAATTATTATCATTTCTCATTTGTTTTATGATTTACAAAGTCCTCATTGTTGTGTATATTGCCTCATGTACTACACATGTTATATTTCCTTTTTAGTACTATCTCTTCAAAATGTATATAGACCTGTACTAGTTACTTAGAAGAACAGAGAAGAAGTTACCCTCTCCACTATCGTCTGATTTAAAAGCAGTTCTCTTGAGTCTTAGCCTCACATCATATTCCTAAGTTCTGTGAATTATTGTGAACTTCTTTGAACTTTTGTATTCGCCCCTCAACTTATCGCATATTGCATATTGTATTTCGAAATCACTTTTAATTTGCTATATCCATTCTTTGATATATGTTGACACCAGCCCAACTCTCACAAAACTCTTTGAACCTCTCCAAACCCCTTTGAACCTTCTTTGAACTTTTTTGAATATCTTTGAGCATCTTTTGAACATCTTTCAAACCTTTTTGTATGCCTCAAAAGACTATTTGTACCATATCTGACCATTCCACACCTCTAACCATGACCCTTGGATAACAGCGGTGACATTTAGTACCAACTCGTACCCTTCCTCTAGCCTGTGTTATACTTCTTAGATCTTTTAACAGGTTTTTGTTAGGTTTCCAGGTCGAGCATTATCAGCGTAAAAGAGCACATAAAGGTGCATCGAGCGCACAGTAACTGTGAAAGGCAGATAACGAGTGGAGGGGGCACATGAAGGCGGTTTGATGTGTACAAGGCACATTTAAGGTGCATGATAGAAGGCAGCTAAGGGGGATCCAAAGGCACAGTAGAAATGTAAAAAATGCACAAAAGTGCACAAAAGCAGTCAAAGGCACACAAAAGTGTGCTGTGCAAAGGGAGTAGAAGTTATCCAAGAGGTGTGCACAATTGTGAAAAATGCTGTAGTATGAGCGCAGGGCAATAGAGAGCCGTATCACCACTATCATAGTCCAAATCTTCCCTCTGGAGCAAACAGAACTCTGACGACATCAGTTCCACCCTTACCTTCAAAACTGCCAAGGGTCTCTCTTGATGGTTTTTGTGACCAGTATGAGATCTCTGATGATGACAAGGAACATCTTGCAAAATTGGGCTATGTCCCTGGCAATCGGAATATCAAGAATTTGGATTGTGCCAACTGGAAAGATGATGTGGGTTTTGCAACATTGACATGAGAGACTATTCTGGATGCTCATGACCACTTTCTCTCGGATATAAAGAAGGGGCTTTGGGACTGATTCATGGTAGACACAGTTGTTTTCTTTGTTTTTGTCAGTCTCTTGCTTCTGAAAAGGACTCATGTACTACTCTGTCAAACATCCATTACAATGTAACCTGCATGGTGGAACCATCCAATCACCATTTCTCCATTGATACAGCTGCACGCATTGAGTAATGCAGGGATCGGGTTCTCAGCAGTGCAAATAGTGACCCCATGCCATCAAATACAGGCTTTCCCTAGAGAAAAAAAAAATGAGCTCCTGATGTGGATACATGAGCAGTAAGCAATACAAGTGCTGAAGGATTCTTCAATTGGGGGAGTAGGGCAGGAGATATAGCAGCATGATACCTGAAAATCAGTGTCGACACAATGCAGTCAGACCTCGCACTGGTCACTTACCACAATTGTCCAAAAACTCACAAAGAATATCTGTGTGATGGATCCTACAATTGTCAAGAATAAGGACACTGCTTCTCTGGATAACAGTTCATTAGGAACCTTGTGTGTATATCAGTGTGCATACGCCACAGAAGTAGTAGAAAGCAAACTCACAAGATCATCAATGATGAAGCTGAAGAATGACTGCGTGTTGAAGGAATCTATTACATATGCTATGATGATTTTTGTGGGAGTGATGGCGTGATGGGATCAGGACTAAAAATAGATGATGAGCTGCATAACATAGGCTACAGTCGTTTTGTGGGAATGATGGGAGTGATGGTTGATGTGATTATCTAAAATTTGTCAGGCTTGGTCAGAAATGATGGCATTAGTCAGAGCTGACTAAAATTGGTCAGCTCTGACTAATATAGCTGGGCTTCAAAATGTGGTCGTAGCATATGTAGAGGTGAGCTGCAGCTGAGTTTGAAGTGGGTTTGAAACTTCGCAAGTGAGCTGAGTGTGGAGGGGAGTGTGAGGGAGTGTGAGGGGAGTATGAGGGGTGGGCAGGGGTGGGCAGGGGGTGTGAGGGGGTGGGCAGGAGGGGGATGGAGAAGAGGTATGAGGGGTGTAGAGGGGGTATGAGGGGGTGTAGAGGGGGGAGGTGGACATAGGAGAGTGAGAGGGGGATGGGGAGGGGGAAGGGGGAGATGGATAAGGGGAAGGGGGAGATGGAGATGGAGATGGGGGAGATGGGGGAGGGGGAGATGAGGAAGAGAGAGGTGGGGATGGAGGTAGGTATGGGTATGGGTATGGGTATGGGTATAAGTATGGGTATGGGGAAGGGAAAGGGAGAGATGGGGATGGGGAAGGGGCCATTGGGGAAGGGGATAAACACCACAACCCCCCCACGTTGACTTGGGGCCAAGGGTCCCAAGTGAACTGAAGAGTTGTGTACTACTGTATCTAAAAGTCAAATAAAGAGTTGTATCACCACAAACCCCCAAACGTTGACTTTGGGCCGAAGGTCCAAAGGCAACTGAAGAGTTGAGTAACTGTAGTGGGATTAAGCATTGTGTTACATATATGCGAGCTGGCCCATGCCGGTGTCAGGCTGAGCGAGCAAGGCGAGCGAATGCCATGACAAAGGCATGGGTCATAAGCTCGTTTCCATACATAACGCGTGTTGCAAGATAGCCTTCGATCGACATAGCCACAACAAGAGTAACGTTCTCCCTCTACAAAGACATCTGAAATGTCTGTGGAATGACCTACCGCGACATGCCCATACCGATGAGCATATGTTCGTCCTTGCTCGACTCGTCGACTGTGACAAACTCCATACCCATTCCTGAGAAGTGCTCCAAATCACGGACGGTGGCCCGAAAGTTCGCCCAAAGTTGTTCATCCCGCTCAATCGCAATCTTGTGGAGCATCTTTCGTGTCAGCCCAGCCTTGTCTAGGTTCCTTTGAAGACTGCTGATCGAGATAGCAGTGTCGTGCTGAACCGCGAGATACCATTGAAGTTCATCGAGGTATGTGTCTGGGTCTTGCTCGTAAAGCTTCCTGACAGCAGTCATGACGGTGAGTCCAATGATGCGAGGCCTCCCACGAAGTGGTGATGGTGGGGGAGTAACCGAATCGAAGTCGTCAAAGGCCTTGCGCCAAGCTCCGAGGAGATACTTGGAAGATTTCGCAGACATCTGACCTTGAGAAGCCCTTTATCCACAGTTCAAGGGCGAGCTCTTTGACCTGAGATACGACGATTACGCATGCTGAACGACACGACGGCAGCCTTGCAAGTATTGGACAGTTGAAGAATTCCTTATTAGGTAATAGGTACACAAAAAAAATGGGCTTTGCCATTATTTATGGGAACGACGGTAATGTGCATAGATATAACAGCAGGATAGGAGCTCGGCTACGCTAACATCAATACTATCATCGAAAGAATAAAATGAATATAATCACAATCCACGACGACAAAATTAACACTGCCCCTCTAAATCCGTTGCGAACCTCCCATCCCCATACCCACCACGAGTTTGACCATGGTCATCCCCGCCCTGAGTACGGTGTCCATCTGCATCGCCCGAATAATTTGCAATCCACAGCGGGCCCAACGAACCTGCATCTTCTGAAGGTCCTGAATTCATATACGCACTCAAATAATCATAATCCTCCTCCATCTCGCTCTCCTCCACATTACGATCCGGATTCGGGCTCGGATCCCCTGGTAGAGGAGGGAGTGACACAGAGCTCCCCGTCGGCGATGGGTCGCGGTGTTGCGAGTATGGCGAGCTTGGTAAGCGCTTCTTCAGAGACAGTGGGCTCGTGTCTGTCATTGAAAGCTCGCCAGTCCCCTTCCGTTGCGGCGCGCGCTTAAACGCTGCTGCAGAAATGGTACGCGGGCCCAAGTTGCTAGACGAGACGGACTTGAAGTTTGGCGTCGGTGAGCCCCCTGTCCCTATGATAGGACTGGAGCTAAGGTTGCGTTGGTACTCCGGCGGAGTTTGGTAGGGAGTGTGGATAGAGAGCGGGGACGAGCGTACTGCGCCATCGTCGGTCAGGTGCATTGCTGGGGTGGCGGGAGTGTTCAGGCGGGGGCCCAAAGGCGAACTGTGCTCGAGGGAGCTCGACAACATGTGCGCCCCCGGTGGGTATACCTGCGCAAGCGTGATAGGTGGCGATGCACCGGGGTAGGGGGGCACCGCGGCGGAGTCCATAATCGGGTGTGGAGACGGCGAACGATGGGCGAAAGGCGCAGAAGGCGGAGCGAGAGGGGTCATGTCGGCCAGTGCTGAGGAACCACCGAATCCGGAACCCCGACTGTGCTGAACGGCGGAAGGATCGGGGCTTGCATCGCGGAATGATGAGACTGGAGGGTTGAAAGTTAGCGCATCCATCTCCCGGCTAACCTCGCGGGCTGCCGCGGCATTGAGTTCGCGTTCTTCATCCTCAGGACTTATGGCTGGAGGTTGTACCTGTTGGTTTGAGAACTGTTGGTTTGAACTGCTCCCGACTCCCGATTGACCTTCATCAGTGTGAGGAGGGTCTCTAGCTACAACAATGATTACGGATTAGCATACGAAGCAATAATGACTGAGGACGGATAATCACCTGAGTCAGACGAATTCCTCATAGCCGATGGTTGGGCATGTTGCTGCCCAGGATTAGATGATGGCTGATGTGGGCCTCCCCGACGCTCAATCTCCTCATCCACGTCACTTACTTCCCCAAATCGCACATGACGATCATCATCATGCGCCTGGCCATGCCCCTCATTTTGGTGCTCTTCCATTGCAGTATACGCTAACACTGCATCACCCTGCGTGGCATTCGACGAATTGCCTCGGGTATGCGTAGCGTTCCAACTGCTCGGGCCCTGCAGGGGCTCATACGTCGGAGCATCATAGTTCGGAGCAGGTTCTCGGATCCTTCCAAGATGTGTCGAGGTAGTATTAGCCTGCCGAAAATGTCCTAAGGTGTCGGTGACGGATGACGAAAAAGAGCCACTAGCCTCATATGAGGCACCCAACGGTGGATCATCGCGAAGTGCATATCCCCCATGGATACCACCTGAACGCTTCTCAGGGAAGGTGGCAAAACGTCCATCGGGGCCATTAGCCAACGCAGGTGATGGGCTCATATTGACTCCGAAGTCATCTACACTGCGTGGGGGCATTGGTTCATGTGGGGATGGAGGTATGGACCTGGATTGGTCGAAAAATTGGCCAGTGCCAAGACCCTGCTGGGGCGGGAGGTAATGCGGTGGTGCCCCACCCGGCGTATTGAGGTCATGGGGTTGGAACCCCACACTAGTTGGTGTAGAAGGACCACCTGAGCCCTGGTATGATACTGTCGTGCTAGATCCTGGCGGATAGGTTGGTAGAGAAAAAGAAGGTCCTGGTGCGAGACTGGTTGATAAGTGGACCTCGCTGATGCAGCGATGAGCTTCTGAGACCAGCGACTGAGTCTTGGGATGGCCGTAGTATAGACTTCTGGCCATGCCTGGCTGGGTATTCTCTTCTGGTATTTCCTACAGCATGCTCAGCACCAGACACATTAGAGGAAGAATACAGTATCACATACAGCTATAAGCTGTTTTCCGTACTCCCCTACGATCTGGCATGAATGAGACAGCGTGAAAGAAGTAGGGGTATAACACGCACTGTCCCCTTCTCCGAACACTCAAGCAGAGCTCCAAACTTCAGCCCCATCCATTGCCTTGTCGTCGTCCTCTTGAAATCTCCGAGCGATGCCTCCTCCGTCATGATATCCGAGTCCAAAGACCGAATTTCGGCCCTCAAGCCATTTAGAGAGTCTGTGTGCATGTGAAGGTTCTTGTGCTCGGGACCCATCTTGCTTAATTTCTTTTCCGCTGCGTCAGCCTTTGAGCTTACTGCTTTTCTACGGCGTTTGAGTTCATCGAGATTCTCCTCCCTCGTTCGAATGGATTTCAGGTATTCTCGCATCGGGTGGCCGTGCGTGGCATATTGGGAGAGTGCGGTTGAGAATTGGGTTAGTAGAGTCGTCGATGCACTCAGTGTGTCCTGACGAAGGTTAATTGATCGCAGAAAAGAGGAGACTGTATAAAAAGTCCTTACTCCTAAATCGTCACCTTCACCCGATCCCCATATCCGCAATGCTTCCGAGGCTTTGGCATAATCTGTGCTGAGCCTTTGCAGCCTTGAATACGTGCACCTTTAGATTCCATACACAATTATGAATAAGAAACTGACGATACTATGACAGATTTTTCAGCGGTAATCAAGTCTTGCAGGGGTCTTAGATCCTTATTTCCAGCTAGAGCCGGTATAGTAGAGTTGTGTGCGATTTTTGTCGCTGCAGTCTTGAACATGTTAGAGGAGGTACAGTAGGAATGAAAGGGCTAACAAAAATCCGGCGCTCCGCAGCACCGCCTCCGATTTATGTAATATGTCATTAGAGAAACACAAGCAGGCATCTGCATTGATGGCTGCAATTGGTGCACTAGTTGTTGCTCATGCCTCACAGTTTTGTGATAAGCAACCAATGCATGCTTCTGTCCTCACAGGGCAGCAATGGCTACAGGAACTATTGGAAGGTCAGATATAATTAAAAATTCATATTGATTTCTGTCAATAAAAATTTCAGGACACCCAACACACTTTCATGGACAATTTGGAATGAGAGAGCTTGAGTAGTGAACAGGGCTTCATGACACAAGATATGTCCAAGCTGAAGTGCAACTTGCCATTTTTCTGCAAATTGCTCATACTGGCTGTGAGGGCTACACCAAATCCACTGATGGACTCCACATGTGGCTCTACAAGAAGGCATGAGAGGTTGATTGCATATGCAATCAAAGAATGATGTGACTGATGGGAGAGGTTATTTTTAGGTTGGTTGGTTGAAATAGGCTTTTCCACACACTATGCTGGTGGGAATCCTAAGAGAACACAACTAGGGTGCCTGTAGAGGGAAAGGGAGGCATCCCAGGTGTCTGGGCAATTTTCTGCATTCATCCCACATTTTTATATATCTTATTTCACCCTATTCTGCCTTTACTTTGATTTTCTATAATTTTATTCCTATTTTATTCCTATTTTTCAGTTTTTTCCATGTTGGTATATGTTGACAGTTCTATTGTTGGAGGTGGGACCCTTTCTGGACATTTACCCATCAAGATATGTCATTCCATAGCTTGATCTGCCTATTTCTGCCTATTTTCTATTTTTAGCTTATTATTTGATTTTTGGGTCTCACATATACTGGGCATTGACAGATGGGTCCTTATAGTTTTCTTTTTGGATTCCCCTCTGTCAGGTGTGCCTGAAGTATCTGTATTATGTAGTATAATGTTAACTTTGGATTCCCCTCTAGGGAATGGCATGGGTTTTACCCATGGGTTTCCCAAACTTTTATTTTTCAATTTATTCAATGAGTTTTGCATGAAAAATCATGAAAAATGATTTTCTGGTACCTATTCAATGGGTGCTTGTGATACATTGGACAAAATAATATATTTTTAACCTTGTCACATGAAAGATGTGACCCAAATATTGTTTTATGCATTGGATCACATAGAGCAAAGAAAAAGCTTCCAAAAAATCATTTTCATGATTTTTCATGCAAAACTCATTGAATAAATTAAAAAATAAAAGTGTGGGAAACCCACAGGTAAAACCCATGCCATTCCCTATTCCCCTCTGTTAGTTTCTTACTAAGTGAGGCTTGAGGTTGCTCTTACAGTGCCCCTTAGTGATATATATACTAAGTTACAATTGTATTACACCATTTGAGCATAGGTAATACAACATGCACATACAGTCACATATATATTTTACATACCATGAGAATTATGGTTCCCATAATGGTGTGATGTACCATAACTGACTATAATTGACCATAACTTGGTTTTATGAGTTCAAATAAATATGGAAAGATAAGGAAAATTACAGTAGGCAATTGTGCATGTTTTCTAACATTACCCCCTTTCTTCAACTTCCAGGTGAGATATGATGTTATAATCAGGTACTGTTAATTTTGATACAGTCAGAATTTCAATTGTTCATACTGCATCTCTACTATCCTCTGTGGTGCATTGGGATACCTATTATAGAAATTGCATATGGTGTGTGGTGCATTTCTACAATTAACTTCAGGTTCCCATGATTTGTTTTCACCTGTGTATCCTTCCCATTTTACCAAGAACTCCAATTTGTTATGGCACAACCAAGAATCCAGAATCTCCTCCACTAAATATTCTGGTTCACCTTTTACTTCAATAGGTGACTGGAGAGTAGTTTGTTGTCCCAGTATAGTGGATGGTTTGTAAGGACATAAGCAGGAAACATTAATTGGTGCATCAATTTTAAATGATGGCAGCAATTTAAATTCTACTGCATTAGGCAAGATGACTTTAGAAATTGGGTAGAGACCAACTTGTTTTTCCATCAGCTTCCTAGATGGCCACATAGTATGTAAATCCTTGGTACTCAACCATACTTTATTTTCCACTTGGTACTGAGGTGCATGAGTGTGTTTGTGATCAGCATAGCACTTCACATGATTTATGTAATGCAGCCTCTGCCTCCACCTATACCTTTTTCAGTTTCTGTACAAAATCTTCCACTGATTGTACCTTCACATTTCTCCTTAGCTCAAATTCCATATGGGGGTTATACCCATAATTAGAAAAAAAGAGTGATACCTGAGTAGATGACTGGAATTTATTATTGTATGAGAATTTGGCAATTGCCAGCCATTCTGGCCAATCTGTCTGGCAGTGGTCCACAAATATCTGCAAGTATTGCTCCAACTCCTGATTCATTCATTCTGTTTGCCCATCTGTTTTTGGAATGTCATAGATAATTTAGTAGTTATTCCCAATGTTCTTTCACGAATGTGGCAGCAAATTTAGATCCACAATCTGAAATTACTGTATTAGGTAAACCATGCAATCTCTATATGTGATATGGTATAGGTGCACCAAGCCTAAAGAACTGTTGGAGCAGACTACATACACTGCACAGAGGAAGAGATGACACGTTCCTTATAATCTACCTGGGGTTTAGTTAGTCTTAGAGCTAGGGTTTAGCAGAGGTAAGAACACTGTATATCTACTGCAGTACAGATTCTCCTTCTATATATAATAGTAAGAATGTCACATGACTCAGGAATGTGTTTACTACGTGTATGCACAGTAAGCGCAGTAACATGTGTGTGCTGCATGCATTGCTTCATGTATGCAGCATGCATGGGAATTTAATTTCAACACCCCCCCTCAAACTGTACAGTGCTCTAAGCAGCTAAGTTTGAATCTCGAAAGTAATTGCGAGAGAGTCAACAAACTACTCAAATGATAGAAGGTGCTCCAAGGTTCTTTGTGAACATGTCAGCCAGATTATCACTTCCAAGAATGAAAACGACTGTGACTTTGTCATTTTCTATGCATTCGCGGGTATAGTGGTAGCGAATGTCTATATGTTTTGTCCTGAACTGGATTTGATCTGATAAAGATGGATCCCTGATTGTCAGCGCAGATTGGTATGCGCTTCAGTATATATCTGAGTTCCTGGAATAAAGACTCTATCTACACTATCTGTCGACAAGTGTCAGAGAAAGCCATATATTTGGCTTCTGTGGATGACAGTGCTACAGTTTTTTGTAAACGGGACTGCCAGCACACAATGCCACTCACTAGAGTAGCAAAGTAACCCATTGTAGATCGGCATTTGACAGTGTCAGCTGCCCAATCAGAATCTGTGAAGGCCTGTAGCCCCTCGGACTTCTCACCATCGTAGACAATGTTATATTTCTGGGTTCCCACCAGATAGTGCATGATGTACATTGCTTTGTCTAGATGTTCTTGGCTAGGATTAGCTGAGAATTGCGACATCTTGATTACCGCATAAGCGATGTCAGGTCGCATTCCAAGCATCAGATACAATAAAGATCTGATCACAGACTGATATTTTGATCTAAGCCCTGCGTTGGGCATTGCTGTGTTTTCTGATGGTCTGTAACCAGTCAGGAGTGGAGTGGGGGTCGCTTTGGCATTTTTCATCTCGAATCTCTCAAGCACTTTGGCGAGATATTCAGTTTGATCGAGTTTGATTTTGCTTGCAGTCTGAGTGATGCACATGCCTAAGAATTCCATGACTTTTTCAGTACTATAGTGATAAGTCCACTGTGTGCTTTAAGGTCTGGGAAAGGATCCCACTTGTATCGAAACATTATGACATGCAGTCCTAATCGCTACGAATGCCACAAAATCAACTTCGAATCATTTTTGCATTATTTTGCATTATTTCAGATGAC
Organism: Tricholoma bakamatsutake; assembly: GCA_029959215.1. Taxonomy (NCBI): domain Eukaryota; kingdom Fungi; phylum Basidiomycota; class Agaricomycetes; order Agaricales; family Tricholomataceae; genus Tricholoma; species Tricholoma bakamatsutake. The sequence goes on from CP114861.1 coordinate 10,512,974, forward strand.
TTCAAACTACTTCGAACCATTTCACGACATTTCAAATGACTTCGCAGTACTTTGAACGACTTCGGCAGCCATATAGCTGTCCTCAAACACTTTTGATACACAATGCTTAACTGGAGTAAGCTATTTAGTTGCATATCGAGCACTACCAGACATGAGGAGAGATTACAAGAGAGTTAGAATGTGATAAGTGCAGTTTTTATGTTTCATGATATATTAAATCAATAGGACAAGAACTCTTACTATACTGGGACAAAGTACATTTCAATTATTGTCATTTCTCATTTGTTTTTACAATTTACAAAGTCCTTTATTGTTGCACATATTGCTCTTTATTGTATTCCCCTTTTTGGCACTATCTCTTCAAAATGTATATAGACTTGTACTAGCTATATAAAACAGGAGAGAATCAGTTACCCTCTCCACTATAGTCGGATTTAAGACCAGTTCTCTTGAGTCTTACCTCGCATCATACCTCTGAAGTTCTGTGAAATATCACAAACTTCATCGAACTCTTATATTCGCTCTCAACTCATCATCGCCTATCGCCACTCGAAAACCACTTCTTGATTTCTACATTTGTCTGTTGAACATATCTTAACACCAGTCGAATGGCTTCAAACCTCCTTGAACTTACCCAGATGACTTCGAACCCATTCGAATCTATTTTGGACTGCTTCGGATGTCTTTGAACATATTTTGAACTATCTCGAACATCTTCACATGCTTTTAAAAACTATTTGTCACATTTTTACTGTTCTGCATTACTAAAAATAATGTTCTGATATTAGAGGTGATATTTAGGACCAACTCACACCTTTCCTCTAGCCTGAGTTATACTACATAAGCCTTTTAATAGATTTTTGTTAGGTTTCCAGGTCGAGCATCATCAATGGCACTCCCGTTGCTTTAGACAAGCATTTTTCTTTTCATCCACAAGTTTCTTGTTCTTCCCTATGAACAAGCCATCATCAACATAGACGAGTGCAATAACAATGCTGCCTGTCTTAGGATCCTTGTGTATGAAAATGCTGGCATTGGAGCTGGCATGCACAAACCCAATGGTGCGCATGAATGTCTCTAGCTCTTTCCACCATGCAAGTGAGGCTTGCTTAAGGCCATACAATGCTCAGCATAAGTGCATTACTTTGCACTCTTTTACCTCGAGTCTGAAACCCTTGGGTTGATCCATATAGATCTCCTCATCTAGTTTGCTGTACAAAAATACGCTTTTTACATCTAGGCTGGTCATATACATGCCCTCTAGAGATGCAAGTGCAAACATGAGGCATACAGTCTTGTAGCGGACTACTGGTGAGAAAATCTCATCAAAGTCAACACCTTCGACTTGTGAAAAGCCTTTGGCCACGAGTCTGGCTCATTTTCTTCCATCCAATTTTATGGAGAAAACCCATCTATTTTTGATCATTTTTCGATCATGTGGAAGATCAACGATGTCATAGACTTGTCGCTTACAAAGAGCCTCTAATTCCTCATGACAAGCTTGTTTCCACTCATGTTGCTGCTGCCATGGTAGGCACGCAATATCATGAAATTGGTTGGAACTTGGCTTATTTCGCTCGATGGTTTGACTGCTTTTGACAACAGCCAGCAAATAAGCTTATCTCCTCCTTCCTTGGTTATCTTTTTAATATAACCTGCTTTGTCCAGTTCCCCCATTGGGTGATCATGTTCTTGATTATTGGAATTGGGCACACTCTTGTGGGGTGCCAAATTCGGTCCAGCAACTGGTTCTTTCTGTTGAGATTGTGGTCATGTTCGGTTATGATCCGAATCTTGGCCTACAGATCTCTTCCAATATCAATCACGTGCAATGTCTCTCTCTATGTCAGAGGGGAGTCGCTTCTCTCCATAGGTATTGCCAGGACGGTTTGGGATGTTCCTCTGCCTGCCTGATCGATGGGGCAATTGCTGCCATTCCTGTTGATCATCACGTCTTGGACAAAAGTCCTCAGTGGTTACTGGAGGCGGCAGAGGAGGAGCATCTGTCACATCGTCATGTGCCTTTTGCTCACTTGGTACATCATCATTATCATTTTCTGATGATGGAGGAAGGGGCAGATCTTGTGGCGGTATAGAATCATCACCATCCATTCCAGATGAGTGGTCATCATCTTCTGGTTCTGGAGGTGGAAAATCACCAAGGTCCATATTGGCAGGAGTTTTAGCTCTGGGACAGCATGGGAACAACATTTCATCAAATAGTGCCATAGCACCAATGAATATTGCACCACTAGGTCGCATGAAACAGTATGCTTTAATGCCATCTTCTAATCCAAGGTACATCATCAACTCCGATCGAGGAGCCAATGTGTTTGGACACTTCTCCTTGGGTAGGTAGACGTAAGCACCACAACCGAAAACCTTCAGATCGTTTAGATCTGGGTGGACCTTTGTCAGGTCCTCAACTGGTGATGATACTCAACCCAGAAACCCAAACAAAACCTACTAATGGCTTCAGATGGTATGACACAGGCCAGAGGAAGGGTGCGAGGTGGTCCTAAATATCACCGCTGAGACCAAAACATAATGTTTAGTAACGCGAAATGGTAAGGGCTGTGGATAAAAGTCTGTATAGGCGTACAAAGTTGTTCGAAAGAGTTTGAAAGTAGTTCGAAGGCATGCGAAGCAGTTCAAATAAGTTCGAAGATGCGCGAAATAGTTCGAATAAGTTCGAAGTGGTTCAAAGTATATCGAACAGCGGGTTTAACGAATGTGAGGTGTTTGTCAAATGGAGACAGGTGATGGGTGATAAAATGGAGGGTGAATCTAATAGTTTCGAGGAAGTTCGTGATATTTCGCAGAACTTTTTAGAGATATGACGCGAGCTAAGACCCAAGAGAATGACTCTTAAGTCTGACGATAACTGTGAGGCTAACTTGTGCTGTTCCCCATTGTTCTATATTTTTGTTCTAAGTATCTAACACAAGTCTATATACAAAATGAAGAGATAGTACTAAAAAGGAAATAATAACAGGTGTAGAACACAAGGCAGTATGCACAGCAAATAAAGGTATTGTGAAACATAAAACAAAATGAAATATGATAATAAGTGAAATGTACATTGTCCCAATATAGTAAGAGTTCTTGTTCTATTGCTTTAATATATCAATGAGACACAAAAATGCACTTATCGCATTCTAACTCTCTTGTAATCCCTCCTCGTGTCCGGTAGTGCTCGATATGCGACTAAATAGCTTGTTCCAGATGTGCAGCGTGTATCAAAAGTATTTTAACACAGCTATATGGCGGCCGATGTTGTTTGAAATTCTGCGAAGTCACTCGAAGTGCCGCGAAAGTGTTCGAAATCGTTCAAAATAGATTCGACATCGATTTCATGGCATTCGTAGTGATTTGGAATGTCTGTCGTAATGTCTCGATATGAGTGAAACTGTTCTCCAGACCTTAAAGCGTGTAGTGGACCTATCACTGGTGTCAGCCATTTCAGGCGCCTTATCAGGGTTCGGTTGTAGAGGTGTGTTGCATGTTCAATGCAAAATTCCCACCATGATTGTGGTAGACATGCAGTAAATTGCAGGGTTTGTGACATTTCCATTATTGTCCTTATGAGGTGGGCCAATGGGCTTTCCAACTGCTGTGCACCATGAGGCGTCAGCGACAATGGAGTCCTTGACATGTTTAAACATCAAGGCTCTAGTAGCGGTCATGTTAAGGACCATGGCAGATAGAGAATCATACTCACGCGGCATCGCAGTGAGTAGAATCATTGCCTGTACTAATTCGCGGATGGCAATATTGGCAGCCATAAGGCGCTCAAATTTATCAGCCATCTTGGCAATCTCTGGCATGGGATTCACAGCTGGAATTTTGATTGTGATTGCAGACCTAAAGTCCACAAAGACTTGGGAGGGGCCATCAACACCATAATCGGTGCAGATGAGATCCCACACCTCCTCAGCAGTGTCCTTGGTGTTGGCATGCTGCCGAATAGAGGGGGCCAGGCAGAGCACTAGGCTACCAATAGCCTGGTCATTCTTGTTGCTCCAGGTCTGGAGCTTGGCATTAGCATCCGCTACTAGTGCAGCGTTTGTCGCTGTCAATGGAGGCGCCAGAGGTGGTTTTAGTTCCATCCTGCTAGTTATTTGCCAGAGGCCCTGAGACCTGAGCCATGCCTTCATTGAGTTGGCCCATTGAATGTAGTTAGAGCCATCAAAAGTTTGTATGAGTTTTTCAAGAGTTGAAGACATGATGTTATAGTGGCAGCTGGTAAAAGCGCTCAATCAGTCCTCCATTCAAGAAAACATGTTCCATAATCTCAGGCAAAAACACTCCTTCAGAGTGGTTAACCGTAGTCAACCTGGGTTTTTAAATGCAGCTCACAAAGAGCGCAAGGTTATGATTTGGAGACAATGAAGTCAATGTCGTTTGCAGCCAGTTAAGGTGCATTCATGACATGCCCAGCAGGGCCCATAACCTGTTGGAGCAGACTACATACGCTGCACAGAGGAAGAGATGACACATTCCTTATAACCTACCTGGGGTTTAGTTAGTCTTAGAGCTAGGGTTTAGCAGAGGTAAGAACACTGTATATCTACTACAGTACAGGTTCTCCTTATATACATAATAGTAAGGATGTCACATGACTCAGGAATGTGTTTACCACATGTATGCGCAGTAAGCGCAGTAACATGTGTGTGCTGCATGCATTGCCTCATGTATGCAGCATGCATCAGAATTTAATTTCAACAAGAACTCATTTCTTTGGTTGTAGGAATAATATGTATGGACCTGTTTCATGAAGTGATTGCAGACTACAAAAATAGAATCATAGCCTTGTGCTTCTGGAAGTCCGGTAATGAAATCAACTGAAATGTTGATCCAGGGTCCTGTCAGGACTGGGTTCAGCGTCAATTTCCCTGCTGGCATTTCCAGATATGATTTGCTGCTCTGGAATGTATCACAACCATCCCCATAACTCAGTACAAAGTTAAAAATTCCTGGCCACCAATAATTCCACATCAAAAGCTCCAATGTTTTCTATCAGCCTGTATATCCAGATATAGAAGTATTATGATGTAAGAGAATAATTTCCTTGCTCAGTTCAATATCCTTGGGCACATACACCTTTCCTCGAAATAATATTAAGCCCTGTTCTTTGGCCCATTCTTCTAAGTGTTATTATTATTACACCTTAATTTCCATCTTATTCACAAGCTGGGAAGTTTGATAAAGAAAGCAAATGTATGATCCAGAAGACCAGACCATAAAAATGGGGTAGAGAATGATAACAAGGATATGACCTTGTGTTAGAGTTCAAAATACTGCTACTAAGGATGGGACTTGGGCAGGAACAACACTAAACTTCTGGTTGGACCCAGTCATCAGTGGTCAGAGGGTTCAGGGGTTCCAGGGCAGAATCCACTGGGCTGGCAGGCCAGGTGAAAAGGGGCCAGAGAAAACTTGGCTTCAACTTGTAAGAAGTTGCACCCTTCTCCTCATCAGTTGTCCAATTTCAGGGCAGAGGGGGTTCAGATTTCCAGAGGGTTTCTGGATGGAGGGCGAGGATAGGAATAAGCAGAGGTTTAAGTCTTGACTTCGAGGGTAAGACTTGGAAGAAAGAGTGAGGTGAATAGTTGGTTAAGTCAAGATTATGTTGAGGTTGGATAAGGATAAGGATGGGTCAAGACTTGATTATTGACTGAAGGCAATTAAACACAAGTATATTACAAGATAATTTGCAAACTGAGGTACAAGGCTAAACTATGGGCATTTAAATAATGAAGGCTGGAAGATTAATGGGAAATGCAGAATTTACTAACAGGTCTTGGTAAGTGTCCATGACCATAATTGGTAAGACTGTATTAGAAATAAAGTGGGTAAGCAAATGATCACTAAGGCACATGAGGACTTATCTGATGACTAAAAAAAGTGCTGCAGCTGGAATGCCAGCAGAGATTATTAGAAAAGAGTTGGAGAGGGTCAGGAATTATTGGGAATTTGATCAGGTGAATCAGGTCTTGACAGTATTTCCCCCTTAGTGCCAAGTCTACAAGGCACATGAGAGCTCAAGAATCTGACTTGAAAGCCAGGTCTGTGAGCAGAAATTTTTTAAGTTCCTAGCTCTAACCACCAATATAAACCCCTCATCACAAACCCACAGCTGAATAACTTGCTGCTCTCAAAGTGCAGCAAGAGGAGCTCATCTGCAAGAAGCTCTGACTGGAGGAGGAGATGTGATAGGAGGAGGAGGAATTGTGAGTGGAGGCCATATGGGTAGAGGCTGAGCAGATAGCAGAGGAGGGCAGTGGCTGTCAAGTGGGCAGAAAAGAGGAAGGCCATGGAGGAAGGAGAGGCAGAGGGTAGTGGGTCACCCACAAAGAAGGCAAAGGGCAAGGTGCAGGCAAACACAGAGTCCAAGGGGGTTGTGCAGATGGAGGCTGCATAGCCTTGTAAAAAGTGAATAGACCTATCTCTCTACTGTTGGTTATGATGTTCAAATCAAAAGTTGTCATATTTCTGAATGGGTGCCTGGGGCTAGGCATGTGAGCCCTGCACTAGAGCAAAACACCAGTGCAAGGAGGTGGTGTGGGAGGGGCAAGAGGCCCTACAAAAGACATTATCAGAGAAGATGGTGGTCATGAGGGAGCTCATCGCAGCAGTGAAGGAGCTGAAGTGGGAGGTCCAAGACCTCCAGTGGGAGCAGGGGGGGAACCTGTAAGGAGCAGGAACCTGAGAGGAGATGGTGGGGCAAGGAGATCACAGATTTCCATGATGTGTTTGACCTGGAGTGGGCATGGGCAGAAGGAGTAGAGGAGGAGTCTGAGGAGAACGAGAGTTGGTGTGAGAGGGAGGTGAGGGAGGAGCTAGCTAGGCTAGTTGAGGAGGCCAAGCAGGTCATCTGGGTGGAGCCCACTGGGGAGGTTGATGGGGAGGTCTAGGGGCCCAGTTGGGGCCCACTAAAAAATTTCATATGTTTAGTATTTTCTATTTTTTGAATTAAATGATTTGTACTATCTTCCTCTGCATGAATCAAGTCTAAAGTGGTTTGGGTTTATCCAGATAATGAGTGTGGAAGTCTGCCACTAACTCCTGAGCATGATCAAGTTTTGTAGCTAGGAGCCAAGGATTTTCTTTATAAGTTCCCTGGTAACCTTCCTACTGGACAAAGTATTGCAACTTGCAATGACGTTGGTTATCGATTTTTGAGTCCAGGATTTCCAAGATTTTATATTCAAGTTCATTGTCTATAATAACTGGAGGAGGTGGAGGCTGAGAATGATTAGAAATTGTGTTAGAGGTGTCCTCTTCCAGCTGTGAGATGTGGAATACAGGGTGAATAGTCTAGAGGTGGTCCAGAAGCCTGAGGGTGACTGAGTGGGTACCCAGATGGGCAATGATTTCAAATGGACTGTAGTATTTCTCTGAGAGTTTTTTGGAGGGTCATGTTGTGCATAAGTGTTCTCCTTTGATGTAAGCATATTAAAGTTGGGAGTGAAAATTTGGCACCTGTTCACTGGACTCTGATAGTACTTCTGTGCTTCAGAGAGTTGCTTCTGGAGTTTCTGGTGGAGATTGTTGAGGTCTACCATGAAGTGATGAGTGCACTTGGAGGCTAGCTCATGTTCTGGGAAAATGGTAATGTTTGGGTAGTAGCCCTTGTTGGCAAAGAAGGGTGAAACTCTGGTGGAAGCTGATGGAACATTGTTGTAAGCAAATTTTTTTAATGGCAACAGTTGGGACCAGTTGTCCTGTTGGTAGTTGCAGAAGATTCATAAGTACTGTTCAAGGGTTTGGTTAAGCCATTTGGTTTGTCCATCACCTTCCAGATGGTAGCCCAAAGTGAAGTGAATCTTCATATTCAGTGGTTGTCTGAGAGACCAGAAAAAGTGGGAGATGAACTTGGATCCCCAGTCGCAAGTGATGTGTAATGGAACACCATGCTTGGACAAGACATGTATGATGAACAGGTTGGCGAGTTCTTGGGCTGTGATTTCCTTTACTGTGGGAATGAAGATGCCTTGCTTAAAGAGTCAGTCTACAATGACTAGGATAGCAGTATAACTGTCAGAATTCAGTAGTTGTTTAATGAAGTCCATCAAGATTGAGTTTCATGGCCTTTCTGGACTGGAAGTTGCTTAAGAAATTTGTAGGGTTTGTGTCAAGGTGATTTTCATCATTTGCATGTTGTATAGAATTTGCAGAAGTCTTGTATGAAGATCCATAGGTTGGGCCAGATATAATCATGTTGGACAAATTGGAGGGTCTTGTTCTGACTGAAGTGGCCAGAGAAAACATGATCATGCTTGTACTGCAAAACTTTGAGGCAGAGATCTGCAACATCTGGGACATAAATCTGGTCAAAGTGGCAGAGAGGTCCAGTGTCATCTACAGTCCAATTTGGAGCAGAAGGGGTCAGGAGATGTGCAGATGAAATGGAATCAAGGGTCAAGGAGGATCGGATATCATTGTGGAGCTTCTCAATGTCCATGAGGACTGCTTGTTGGATGACAGGGGTGGCAAGGTAAGTAGCTCGGAGTGATGAGGTGAGCTGTTCTTAAGTGAATATGGGTTGGAAATTGCTCAGGTTTGCTGAGATGAAGTTGCTATTTCCCCTTTTGTGGTGGATATCATATCATCTAGTGAGGACATCAGGTTTTGCCCCTAATTTTCTGAGGCAGAAGCAGATGACTAAGTTAAATTGAGAGAGATATTTGGACCATCTGGCTTGGCAGTGGGTAAGGAGCTTTGTGGTGCAGAAATACTCCAGATTCTTGTGATCAGTGACCACATTGATCAGGTTTCCAGAGCCTTTCAAATATTGCCACCAGTGTTTGAAGGCTTCAAAGATGGCCAGAAGTTTTTGTCATGGGTGTTGTAGTTCAGCGGTGTGGAATTAAAGGAGTGTGAGTGGAAAGCGACAGGATGGATGTTGTCATCCATAGTGTGAACAGAGGGGATTGCCACTAGGATGTAATCAGAAGCATCCATTTCAAGGATCATGTGGGAATATGGTACCTATTGGGTGAGAACCAGCATGTGAATAAATTCTTCCTTGAGCTGTCAAAGGCTTCTTGACACTTCTTGTTGAAGTTCCAGAGAAAGTTCTTCCACATCAAGCAGATAAGAGGAATGACAATATCAGAATATCCATGAATGAACCTGCAGTAAAGCTGCAAAATCTGAGAAAAAACTGGATATCCTTGACTTTCTGAAGTACTAGCCAGTTGAGCATGGTCTTTACTTTGTCTTTGTCCATCTGTAGTCCATCCGGTGATAGGATGAAACCTAGATATTCAACTGTATCTTTGTGGAACTCACATTTCTGCAGTAATGCTGTAAGGGGAAAGGAAGGCGCCTTAGGCATCTGGCCAATTTTCTGCATTCATCCCATATTTTTTTAATATTTATTTCACCCTATTCTGTCTTTTCTATGATTTTCTATGATTTATTCCTATTTTATTATTATATTTCGGTTTTTTTCCATGTTGGTACATGTTGACAGTTCTATTTTTAGCAGCAGAACCCCTTCTGGATGTTTACCCATTAAGATGATGTCATTCCACAGCTTGATCCACCTATTTCCACCTTTTTGCTATTTTCAGTGTATTATTTGATTTTTGGCTCTATCACATATACTGGGCATTGACAGATGGGTCCTTAGAGTTTTCTCTTTGGATTCCCCTCTGTTAGGTGTGCCTAAAGTGTCTGTATTATGTAATGTAATATTGACTTTGGATTCCCCTCTGTTAGCTCACTCCTAAGTGAGGCTTTGAGGTTGCCCTTACAGTAGAAAACTCTCTCTTAAGGCTCGAAATCTCAGACACTCTGCCAAGATAGGCAGGTATGGAGTAGAAGACAACTCCCAGAGCTCCATAGACTCCCTACACACTGTCCCAGACACTCCCACATTTAGTGCGCACTGTCTTTCACCCGACTTGCCGCCTAGTGCCATGGATGCCCTGGAGTGCATCGATGCACTTGAAGGTGACATTGCTGGAATTCATGCACAAATTGATACACTTACATCTACCATTGAAACCTTTGTTAGAATCCTCCAGTCAAACCCTACAATGCCTATTTCGACCTCTAGCATGCCAAGCGTGCATGCGCTGCCCAATGCATGTCCAAGTGAAGATGTGTGCATTAAACCCATGCCCCCCGCCAAATTTAATGGTGAAAAAAAAATAATAATGGTGTGCATTTTCTGGGACATGCCTTCCTAAATTCCTGCAAGTTGTACATCAGTCTATGCCCAAACCAATTCGTGGATGATGCCACTAAAATTTATTGGGCCCTCACATACATGAAATCTGAGCATGCCTATCTTTATGTCAACCATATATTACACCAAACCAAGGAGCATGGCTCTCTTCCATTTTCTACCTGGGGGAACTTTTTTGATGAGTTCATATGACACTTCTGCCCCCTCAATGAGTGCCAATGAGCCATAATGCACCTTGAATCCACTTCCTACTACCAAGCACATCGATCTGTGGAAACTACATTGACAAATTTCAAGACTTGGTGGACATGGCAAGGTACGGGAGTGGGTTGCCCATGGTCGAGAAGTTTTGTAGAGGTCTTAATCAGGAAATTCAAGACTAAATTGCACAGATGTTGGAAGGATGCCCAGCAGACAATAATATAAATCCTTGGTACAAGGCTGCTTCACTCTGCGACAAGAACTGACTCACAAATGTGGCATTTACTGTGGTCTTCCATACTCCTACCACCACCCATGCACCCCACACCTTTAATTGAGCACCCCCTCATCCTGATCCCATTCCTATGTGCCAACCCATGGCATCGAGCTCCAACACCCCCACTCCAATGGATATTGATGCAGCCTGTAGTCAAGCTCGCAGGCTAGATCTCTGCTACCGCTATGGGAAAACTGGACACATGGCTCGAAATTGTCCCCACTGCCAAGACATCTGTAAACTCATGCCTGAGGGATGAGATGAGCTCCTCCAAGACCTGTTGACACTGACAGATATTGAAGGCCTGAAGAAAGAGAAAGTTAAAGAGGAACAGGAAGAGGCAGAGGAACAGGATTTTTCTGCCTGTGACAAGTGAACAGTACACCCTCATTGCCTGTCCATAAATTGAAGTTCTGTCTGTTGATTCACTAGAGGATAAATTTTATTCTATAACCATTCCTTCTCTAGACCCCTCTGAAGTGGCTAAAGACATACCTACCCCTTCCTCCTCTTCCCTCCCTCTACCCAGACTGAAATCTTGAGAATGCAAGCTACCACACAAGTACATTGTGGTGTCCACCCCCTCACAACAATTTCTAGAATTGAAGATTGAGCTTCAGACCGCAGATACAGGGCAAGTACTTGGTGTCTCTGCTTTCTTGGACTTGGGTGCAATGGGCTTTTTTATTGATTCACACCTGGTTCAACAAAAACAACTTAATACCCGCTCACTATCTCGACCCATACCTCTCTACAATGTGGATGGTTCCCCAAATGAAACTGGGGTGATTCGAGAGGTTGTCAATATAGTCCTCCAGTACAAGGATCATAGTGAATGGGCTCTCTTTGTGGTGACCCAACTGGGGAAGCAGGAGGCAATTTTGGGCTACCCATGGCTTCATGACCATAATCCCAAGGTAGATTGGGTGACAGGTAAAGTCATAATAAGTCATTGTCCCTCTCATTGTTGTACTTGCTTCACTGAAGGCAGACAGGAACATCGAGGGTGAAAGGTCCTCCTACAGCACACTTGAAAATGTTGTGCTGGTCCAATGCCTGTGGCCGATGTGGACTTGGAAGACATCCCAGATCTTGCACCTGACTCTGACAATGATGAAGAGGAGGTGGAGGAGATCGATGAGGGTGACCAAATTTTCTACACTGCTATTAGCCCTTTGCATGAGATGTGTGCCATCTAAAACATCTCCCAATGCCTCATGGAGGCCTTCTACAAGAACAGTGCACCTAAATCCTTTGCTGACTCCATGCTCCCTCACCTGCATGACTTTGAGGATGTCTTCTCCAAGGAATCCTTTGACTCACGTCCTAACCATAAGCCATGGGATCATGCAATTGAGCTCACACCAGGTGCCACATCCTCTTCCTGCAAGGTCTATCCCCTCTCTCCTGAAGAACAATGACAACTCGACAAGTTCATCGATGAACACTTGGCTTCAGGTCATATCCGCTCTTCCAAATTGCCCATGGCCTCACCCTTCTTCTTTGTCAAGAAGAAGGATAGGTCCCTTCGACCAGTTCAAGACTATCAAAGCCTCAATGACATCACAGTCAAAACTCATTATCTGCTACCCCTCATATCCAAACTCATCAACCAACTCCACAGGGCATGTTACTTCACCAAGCTTAACGTCCATTGGGGTTACAATGATGTACGAATAAAGAAAAGGGATGAGTGGAAAGTGGATTTCTGCATGAATCATGGTATTTTTGAACTGCTTGTCATGTTCTTTGGTCTCACTAATAGTCCTGCCACCTTTCAGACCATGATGAATGACATCTTCCACAATCTCATACTGGAAGGCTTTGTCTGTGTCTACCTTGATGACATTCTCATCTTCACTCGGGACCTTGATGAACATTGTCAAATCACACACCTGGTACTGGAGTGACTTTAGCAGCACAAACTCTATATTTGTCATGACAAGTGCAAGTTTGAGAAGACATGAATAAGTACTTGGGCCTGATTATCTTGGATGGACAGGTGGAGATGGACCCAATCAAGGTTGCTGGTGTTACAACCTGGCCCATGCCCACAAACAAGAAAGAGGTGCAGTCTTTCCTGGGCTTCATCAATTTCTATTGGTGCTTTATTGAAGATATTTTTCACCATGCCTGCCCACTATTCGACCTCACTGGCAAGGAGGGATGGAAGTGGGAGAATGCACAGCAGAAGGCATTAAAGAAGTTCAAAGAGATGGTCACTTACACTCCAATCCTCACCTTTGCTAATGACTAATGTCCCTTCCATGTAGAAGCTGACAGTTTGGACTTCACAATGGGTGCAGTACTGTCCCAACAATCTCTTGAGGACCAGGGGTGGCACCCCATCACCTTCTACTTGAAGAGTCTCAGTTCTGTGGAATGCAATTATGAGATCCACAACAAGGAGATGCTAGCAATAATGTGGGCCACTCTGGCACCCAACAAACTCCCTTCCTCCTTGATACGGGGTGACAGCCACGCATGGGCTTTGAACCTCAACAAGCATCCTCACACTTGGAAATGGTGAATGAGTTTACAGAGCAGATGAAGAACACCTTGAAGGAGGCAAAGTCAGCTTTGGCCAAGGTGAAGGACAACATGGCACACTTCTACAACCAGCACCACTCACCAACACCCACATATAGGGTTTTGCATGGGTAACCCATGGGTACATTTTGGCTTACCTGTGCTTACCCATACCCACAACCCATGGGTCAGAAGCTGTGGGTCAAAATGGGTATGGGTTTCATAGGCAGATTCAGTGACAAAACATCTATTATAAGCCTATTACAATATAATTTGGTCTCATCCATCATTGAGCTCTGGTTCCTCATCCCCCTCAACATTGTCAAGGACTGTGATAGCTAAAATGTCAGTATCTCTGACTAGACCTAGTCGGCTCCATGAGCCTAAGCATAGAAGTGCATGAGTAGACTGCGTGGAAAGACAGTTATGGACATGGGATAGCAGGAGGTGGCCATGGCTAAATATATGTTCAACATCAATAGATGTGGCTGACAGGAAGGTTTTAAGGTGAAAACCAAATGTTAGAAGAAAATAATGCACCAGGGCACATAGGTAAGCTACAATGTGTTGAATAATACAGTCTATCGAATATATACAGTGTATCGAATGATATAGGTTCAGTGGACACTGTCGAATGCTCTAATCTATATATGTGTACCTACTATAGTAACAAATGAATACACTATTACAATGGTTGCTAGACTGAATAGTAATACATTTAATACAGACATCAGTAGCCTATGAAATAGTTTTTTAGGCAGTGGCAATGGCAACAGGGATGGCAGCAGCAGCAGCCTTACCAGGATCAGGATCAAGATCGGCATTACACAGCCCAGATCAGTGCCATGCACATGATCTGCATGATAAGCAGGAGACACCATATCGAACCAGGACCTCAGCAGGTATACTCACCTGAACATTTTTCAGGCAGACCTATCACCTGGCCCACCACCTCACTGCATATGAAGATGCTGAGGGAAGTCCATTGAACATAGATACTCTCCAGAGATGTCATCCTGTTGGCTGATGCCAGCTCGTGGCCAATGCCGCCTACTCATCTGAACATTTTTCAGGCAGACCTGTCGTCTGGCCTGCTACCTCACCCACATATGAAGATGCTGAGGGAAGTTCATTGAACATAGATACTCTCCAGAGACATTGTTCTGTTGGCCAATGCATTGGTACCATTTGAGGCCTGATGCAGTGTCTACTCATAATGTTCTCATTGGCTTTGACATGTTGAGTGAGTATGCATCATTGGGACAACTACATGACAATGAAACATAATCAGATTGGCAGAGGATTGTGAGGCTATTCAACATACATGGGCATGGTTGGTGGCCATGTGAAATATATATTTACTGAATAGAAAATGGTTGGTTGGTTGAAAACCTTGTCACACGATTGTAGAACAATAGAATGCAGTCAAAAAGAAACAGATAGATACTCTCCAGAGACATCGTCCGACGCCCCCTTGTGAATGAGGCTAACTCATGGCCAATGCTGGTTCATGACCAATGCTGCCTACTCACCTGAATGTTTTTCAGGCAGACCTGTCATCTGGTGATAGGTCCACTGCACACTCTAAGGTCTGGAGAAGATTTCCACTTGTATCGACACATTATGACAGACATTCCAAACTGCTACAAACCCTATGAAATTCATTTTGCATTATTTCACACTATTTCGCACTATTTCAGATGACTTTGAACTATTTCACAATACTTCGAGTGACTTTGCAGCATTTTGAATGACATTGGCCACCATATAGCTGTCTTGAAACACTTTCAATACATGCCACACATCCAGAACAAACCATTTAGTCACATATCGAGCACTACTGGACACAAGGAGAGATTACAAGAGACTTAGAATATGATAAGTGCAATTTTATGTTTCATTGATATATTAAAGCAATAGAACAAGAACTCTTACCATACTGGGACAATGTATGTTTCACTTATTATCATTTTTGGTAGCCATAGTAGGTGGAATAAGGTGTGTAGAGTTAAAATCTGGTAAAAGCGCAGCAAAATGCAAAGGCAGAGAAGGATGCGGTGATGTGGACAGAGTTAAGGTAGATAGGGATGATTCAGGTGAAGGTGGAGGTAAAGACAGTGCAGATGAGTGATGCGTGTTGTTTAGGAAGAGTGATTTGAATACTGGTATTTCCCCAAGCTGGAGCACAGTTGCTAACAGCTCAGAATGGAGAGTGCAAAGGTGGTTAATGTTGAAGCGAAGGGTGAGCTGACGGAGGTCTAAAATACGGTCTGATAAACAGAAACCCCTCGCAGTGGGCTCCAGAAATGATGTGTTCAGCTGGTACTTGGTGCAGAGTCTCAACAGAAGGGGTGAACACTTAACCTACAACTGCAGATGTGCTCGGGGTGAGGGGGGAGTTCACTTAGAGGGCCTCAGATTGTCCTTCAGGGTGCAAAGACTATGGGGAGGCTGGTACAGCAGTTTTCAATGTGCGCACTAGTTGTGTACACTAAAGGGGCGATATGTGCAGTGGTGGAAAAGTGCGCAATGCAAAGGGGCAAAAACGCGCAGTGCAGAAAAATGCGCAACAGGAGTGCAAAAGTGCACAACGATGAGGGTGATGAAGATGAGAGGTGTAGTGGGATGGAGACAACACTGGGGTGTGCTGTGAAGGTGGTGCATAGGTTGGGGACACAAATGGGGTGGAAGTGCAAGGGGTGGAAAGGTACAAATGGTGCGCAAAATGTGGCTATACAAATAAGTGTGCAAATGGTGCACAAATGTGGCTATATGAAGGGCACACTGTATGAGTGCTCGAACGAGGACGAAAAATGCAATGCAGGGATGAAACGCAACAATATGATGAGGGGATGCAAATGATACACAAATGCAGCTATATGAAGGGTGCACTACAAAGGTGCACAGACTACGTGCGACGCTGACTGAGCTACGAACTATGAGGGAGTGAAAGATCCTCTGGATTCTCTATATGTCTGCCTACTATATACAAATGGCTTATGTGATAAAAATGGTAAAATAAAGTGTAAAAATAGAAAGTGCCATGTGCTACCCACAAGCACATCCATTCGCCCATCTAAACCCGACCGCACTATGCCGCTGCCTCAGCCAATAAGATTTGCACACCTATAGCCCACTACCCAACTGCTCTGGTGATAGGTCCACTGCTAAGGTCTGAGGAAAGTTTTCAATTGTATTAACACACTATGACAGACCTTCCGAACCACTACGAACATTACAAAATCAACTCTGAACTATTTTTGACTTATTTCGCACTATTTCAGATGACTTCGAACTATTTTGAATGCTTTCGAACCATTTTGTGACACTTCGAACAACTTTGGCTGCTGTATAGTTGTCTTAAAACACTTTCAATACATGATGCTCAACCAGAGTGAACCATTTAGTCACATATCGAGCACTACTGGACATGCAAGGAGAGACAATAAAAGAATTAGGGTATGATAATGGCGGTTTGGGGTTTAAATGATCTATTGAAACAACAAAGAGAAGTACTCTTACTATATGGTGACACCGAATGTTTCAATTATCATTGTTCCTCATTTGTTTTACGTTTTACAATACCTTTATTGCTGTGCATACTGCCTCATGTTCTACACCTGTTATATTTCCTTTTTGGTACTTACCTCTTCAAAATGTATATAGACTTGTACTAGTTACTTAGAATGACAGAGAACCAGTTACCCTCTCCACTATAGTCAGATTTAAGAGTAGTTCTCTTGAGTCTTACCTCGCATCATATCTCTGAAGTTCTGCGAAATATTGCGAACTTCCTCGAACTTTCGTATTCATTCTCAACTCATCATCACCTATCGTCACTAAAACCACAGCTCGTAACTGCTATATTCATTTGTCAAAATGTATATCGGCGCCAGTCAAACACCTTCGAACTCACCTGAACAACTTTGAACCAATTCAAACTTACTCTGAACTACTTTGCACATCTTCGAACCTCTTCAAACAATTTTGTATGCTTTAAGAAGCCTATTCGTCACATCCTTACCATTTTGCATCACTAAAAACAACATTTTGGTATTAGCGGTGATATTTAGTACCACCTCACACCCTTCCTCTAGCCTGAGTTATACTACATAAGCCTTTTAACAGGTTTTTGTTAGGTTTCCAGGTCGAGCATCATCACTGGTGCGATGCACTATTTTTGGTGCACTCTAGGTCTCGTGTGCTCTTCCCAATTAATCTGCTTTGGTGTTATGTGTCATGTGCTGTGCCTTAGTAATAATGGCATGATCGACCTGTGCCAGTTACCAGATAAGGCAATGCCGATTGGAAATGCGGAAGAACTATAAGGAGATGCTGTGAAAGGCCAAATACTGCCAAAGCACCAGGATTACGTGAAGGCACCCAAGTGCACACAGTCCAATGCCAAATAGGCACAAAGTGCCCTGATTATGTGAGAATGCACAGTTCGCTCGTGTTGGAATCATGGTGCACCTCAAATAAATGTGCCAGTAAGATGGGAGTTGTGATGCGCAGCACACTGGTGCAGTGGATTGTTGTGTGTGTGATAGGGATTGTGCAATGAGTGTGCAGCAGAGAATGTGAGTTGCAGGTAAAGCATAAAAGGAGTGCGCAAAGGCGCATTGAGCATGCAATAAATGTGGAAGGCAGATAAGGAGTATGGGGGGGGTGCGCAGAGGCGGTTTGAAGCATAACAGGGCACCTTTAGGGTGCATGACAGCAGGCAACTATGGGGAAACCAAAGCGCAGTAGAAATGTAAAAGGTGCACAAAAGCACACTCAAATGGTCAAAGGTGCGCAAAAGTGCACAGAAGTGCACAATGCACACGGAAGCACACAGAGGCACACTGGAGCACATAGGAGCACATAGGAGCACACTGGAGTGCATGGGAGTGCACTGGAGTGCAATGGAGCACATGGGAGCACACTGGAGTGCACGGGAGCACATAGGAGTGCACGGGAGCATACTGGAAGTGCAGGAAGTGGACAAAGGCACACAGGAGTGCACAGGAGTGCACTTGGGCACACAAAAGTGCATGAAGGCACACAAAAGTGTGCTGTGCAAAGTGAGTAGAAGATGTCCAAGCAGTGCACACAGTCATGAAAAATGGTGTAGTATGAGCACAGGGTGATAGGGAGCTGTATCATTGTCATCATCAAAACTGTCAAAGCCAACAAGAAGAATAAGAAGGCCTCAACCAAGAAGAACATCAAGAACAAGCAATTCACACATAAGTTTAAGGTTTCCAAGGATAACTATGTGGAGGTGTTGAACACATTCTTGAAGACTCACCACATACAGAAATACCAAGCAACTGTCAACCATACTTTCATTTTCAAGATCCAGATCCCCCCTATAAAGTATGACTAATGGTAAGTCAGCAGTCTGTAAACTCTTACTGACTGTTACCACTTGGAGTCAGGGAGGCTTGTCATATTGAGGACTACAATGAATACAAAATCAATGTGGAGAACATTTTCAAAACAAGGCCCAGTAAATTTTTTGGCCTTACCATTGAACTTGCACAGATTCAGAAGCATGGAGAGGTGAATTACATTGTTCTCTCTCTTCAATCAGGTCAATCATTTGGGTCTAGAAAAAATTGAAGGGTGATGATAGTACAGAGAGTAGCAATGTTGAGGATGGTGATAAAGATACAGTACATGCCAAATGCTTTCAACCAATGCTGTCAGAACTCTAACTATATGCATGCTATGTCAGGAAAATAGCCTCTCAAAAGTTGATCTCAAGCTTGCACGATGTCACTCACTCCTTGAAGCTGCTTATCAAAATGACCATGATGCAGGTTATACATACATTAATAAGGCAGGGACAGGCAATTCATTTCCCCTGACACCCTTTCTGATGAAGGAGTGGGCAAGGGCTATTGTGTGTATTCTATTTCCTCTCATGTACAGATAACCAGAACCCAGTATGATGGCAAAGTGACAGTCATACAGCCACCTCAAACAGCAACATTTGATCTTATCAATTGTCATGCAAGTCTCTCATGTTCCCATTCAGCCTCAACATCAAGATTGGCCTCATCTGTTTCTCAGCCATCTGATCTCATGCATGTTACCTCAATTGTCCAGGGTCTCATCCCCATCATTCAGCTGCCTTCCCAGCCAGCCCCTTTAACTCCAAACAATAAACCTGCTTATACTACATAATACAAACACTTCAGGTGCACATAACAGAGGGGAATTTGAAGAGAAAACTCTAAGGACCCATCTGTCAATGCCCAGTATATGTGATAGACCCAAAAATCAAATAATAGGTCAAAAATAGCAAAAAGGCAGAAATAGGTGGATCAAGCTATGGAATGATGCCACCTTAATGGGTAAATGCTTAGAAGGGGTCCTGCATCTAATAATAAAACTGTCAGAATGTACCAACATGGAAAAACCAAAAAATAATCATAAAATAGGAATAAAATCATAGAAAACCATAGTAAAGGCAGAATAGGGTGAAATAAAATATATAAAAATATGGGACCGATGTAGAAAATTGCCCAGACACCTGGGACACCTTCCTTTCCCCTTACATCATCCATTTTCTATGATGCATCACCCTGATGCATTCAAAACCATATTTGGCCAAAGTTGGATGCTTGGATGCATTGAGGCACTGAGGAATGTCAACGGTGGAACTCCTTGACCAGTCATGGGGAATTCACATCAGATTCTGTGACCCAATAGTTCTCCTTGTACCCATAACCATTACAGCACATTAGGTATTTGAGTTTGCCTCAGCGTAAGCAGCTGTCCAGGATGGACTTGACTTTGTACTGAGGTTCACCCTTGATTACTACAGGCAGTGGAGGAGGCTGTATCATCCATCCTGAAAATGGATCTGTGGGAGCAGGCAGCAATTTTACAACATGGAAGAAGGAGTGTAGTCTGGACATTGACTGTGGTAGCCATAGGCAGTAGGCATGCGACCTGATGCATCTAGTGATGAGGAACAGTCCAAGAAAATGGTGGGCAAGTTTCTTAAATGGTCACATGGTGGAAATGTCACTAGAGTTGAGGTAGACATAATTACCAGCCTTATATGTGGGTGTGGGTGAGTGATGCTGGTTGTAGAAGCATGCCATGTTATCCTTTGCCTTAGCCAAAGCTAACCTTGCCTCCTCCAAGGTGTCCTTCATCTGCTCTGTAAACTCATTCACCATCTCCAAGTGCAAAAGTGCTTGCCAAGGCTCAAAATCCATGCATGGGTGTCATACTGTGTTGAGGAGAAAGGGAGTTTGTTGGGTGGAGGAGTGGATGTGATTGTTGTGTCCAAACTCAGCCATGGAAAAAAAGTCTTCCCAATTGTCCTGTCATTTATTGACAAAGATATGGATGTACTGCTCCAGTTCTTGGTTGGCATACTCTGCCTGTCCATCTGGTGGTTGGTAGGCAGTCAAGGCCAGGAGTTTGATCCCCAGCAGGCAGTACAGCTCTTGGGTGAACTCTGCAATAAACTGTGGCCCTTGATCACAGAGGAATGCACCCAGCAATTCATGGAGCTTCTACACATGGTGCAATAGAGTTGAGCCCCTCCAAGTGCAGTGACAGTCATATGAGTGGAGATAAAGTGAGCTCACTTTCCAGCAGAGTCGACTGTGCACATTACCACATGAAACCCATTGGACTCCAGTAGTTCCACCATGAAGTCCACACTGATGACACCCCAACAATTCTCTGGGGCTGGGAGGGGATGTAACTCACCCATGGGTTTGCACCATGGAGTCTTGGTGCATAAGCAGAGGTCACAGGTACAACAGTGCTGACCAATGAGTCAAGATATCTGGGGTTAGCAATAATTCTGTGATATGAGCTCCAATATCTTCTGGCATCTGGAGTGGCCAGCAACTAGTGAGTCATGGTGCTGGGATATGAGTCATCATTGAAGCTGGGGGTCATTATGGATATAGATACAGTTATGGAAGTATAAGAGGTCATCCTTTTCTGTCCACTCTGCTGCATGAAGTGAGAGAGTAGATCCCTTCCTCAGCTCCTTCACTGCTATGGCCACAGCATCCTCATGTAAACTGCTATGGTTTGCATAACAAATGTCACATAGGATACTGTGCTCCTCACTCCAAGGTAACTCCTTCCAGTGCATGGACTGTAAACAGGTCGGGTTGCAACAATATACCTCTCCAGGTTCGACTTCTCCCTACACCATTATTGCCCAGGTTGCAGCATAGAAAAGAATGATGCCTTCTCTCATTCTTTGGATCATGGGGATGGAAGCAGCAACAATCAAGGTATTGTATTGTTGCAACCTGACCTGCATTATGGATATAGATACAGTCATGGAAGTATAGGATGTCATCCTTTTCCACCCACTCTGCTGCATGAAGCGAAGCCATGGATCCCTTCCTCAGCTCCTTCACTGCCAGAGCTACAGCATCCTCATGTAAACTGCTACAGTTCACATGATGAATGTCACATAGGATACTGTGCTCCTTGCCCTCCAAGGCAACACCTTCTAGTGCATGGACTGTGAACAGATCAGGTTGCAACAACACGATACCTTGATTGTCGTCGCTTCCATCCTCATGATCCAAATGATGAGAGAGGGCATAAGTCTTCCCCATGCTGCAGCCTAGGTGATGGTACAGGAGAAGTTGAACCTGGAGAGGTAGAAGGACCAGTGGGCTTGATGATGATTGAGTTTCTTGGTGTCATGAAGTACTCGAGGTTCTTGTAATCTATCCAGATCTGACCTTGTATTGAGCACCCTCCAGGAAATGTCACCACTCCTCCAATGCCTGCATTATTGCCAGCATCTCCTTGTTGTAAATCTTGTAGTTGCATTCCACAGCACTGAGGCTCTCCAAGTAGAAGGCGATGGGGTGCCACTTCTGATCCTCTGTGGACTGTTGAAACAACATAGCATCTATCACAAAGTCAGAACTGTTAGCTTCTATATGGAAGGGGCAGGAGTCATCAGCAAAGGTGAGGATGGGAGTGGAAGTGACCATCTTTTTGAGCTTCTCAAATGCCTCCTGCTGTGCATTACTCTAGCTCTATGCTCCCTTGCCCATGAGATTGAATAGTGGCATGCATGGTGTGAGAAATCCTTAATAAAGTGCCGATGAAGCCTAGAAAAGACTGCACCTCTTTCTTGTCATGGAATGGGCCATGTTGTAACACCAGCAACCTTGACCAGGTCTATCTCCACCTGTTTATCCAAAGTAATCGAGCCCAGGTATTCAATCCACATCTTCTCAAACTCACACTTGTTATGATGAAGGTAGAGTTTGTGCTATCAAAGTCACTCCAGTACCAGGCATGTGATTTGACAATGTTCATTAAGGTCTCAGGTGAAGATGAGGATGTTGTCAAGGTAAACACAGACCACACCTTCCAGTATGAGATCATGGAAGATGTTGTTCATCATGGTCTGAAAGGTGGCAGGGCTGTTAGTAAGACCAAATAACATGACAGGTAGCTCAAAAAGACCATGATTTATGCAAAATGCTGCCTTCCACTCATCCTCTTCCTTTATCTGCACATTGTTATAACCCCAGTGAACATCGAGTTTGGTGAAATAATGTGCCCTACAGAATTGGTTGACAAGTTCAGATATGAGGGGCAGTGGATAATGATTCTTGACTGTGATGTCATTAAGTCATTGGTAGTCTTGGACCGGTCGATGGGAGCCATCCTTCTTTTTAACAAAGAAAAAGGTCGAGGACATGGGCAACTTAGAAGGGCAGATATGACCAGAAGCCAAGTGCTCATCAATAAACTTGTCAAGTTGTTATTGTTCTCCAGGGGAGAGAGGGTAGACCTTGCAGAAAGAAGGCATGGCACCCAGTGTGAGCTCAATTGCATGATCCCATGGCTTACAGTTAGGAAATGAGTCAAAGAATTTCTTGGAGAAGACATCCTCAAAGTCATGCAGGTGAGGAAGTGAAGGATTTGGGCATACTGTTCTTGTGGAAGGCCTCTGTGAAGCATTGGCAGATGTTTGAGGTGGCATGCACCTCATGCAAAGAGTTAATAGTAGTGTAGCAAATTCAGTCACCTTCCTCAATCTGTTCTACCTCCTCTTTATCATCATCAGAATCAGGTGCAAAATCTGGAACACCTTCCAAGTCCACATTGGGCATGGGCATTGGACCAGCATGACACTTTTGAGTGCGTTGTAAGAGTACCTTTTACCCTCAACATTCCTGTCTGCCTTCAGTAAAGCAAGTATGACAATGAGAAAGACAATGATTCATAATGATTTCATCTGTCACCCAGTCGACCTCAGGATTATGGTTATGAAGCCATGGATATCCCAAAATTGCCTTCTGCTTTTCTAGTTGAGTTACAGCAAAAAGAGCCTGCTCATGATGGTCCTTGTACCAGAGGACTAAGTCCACACTCTTCTGAATTGCCCTAGCTTCATTTGGGGAACCATCCACATTGTAGACAGGTATGGGTCAAGATAGTGAATGGGTATTGAGCTGTTTTTGTTGGACCAGATGAGAATCAGTGAAAAGGCCCATGGCACCAAAGTCCAGAAGAGCAGAGATACTAAGAACTTGTTCTGTATCTGTAGTCTGCAGCTCGATTTTCAATTCTGATGATTTCTGGAGGGTATGGACACCACAATGTACTTGCATGGTAGCTTGCATCCCCAGGATTTTAATCTGGGAAGAGGAGGAGTGGGAGTAGGTGGAGTGGGTGTGACTTCCATTGAGCCGAGGGATTTGGGGGGGGATTGGTCATAGAGTGAAGTTCTTCCTCTTGTGGGTCAACCATCAGGGCATCAAAGCAGTTACTGGTAGGCAGTGAGGACAGACAGTTGGAGGGATCAGGGGCATGTGTGGTAGTAGTGGCATAGAGTGTAGTATCAAAAGCTGCATTCATAAGTCAGTTCTCATTGCAGAAAGAAGTAGCTTCATACCAAGCATCAATATTATCATCAGCTAGGCACCTCTTCAACATCTGTGTAATCTGATCCTGAACCTCTCAATTGAGACCACAACAAAATTTAACCACCACTGGTAGCCCACTCCCATATCCTGCTACATCCACTAAGTTCCTAAACTCATTGATGCATTTATCCACAGACTACTATGGTTGGTAGTACACGAATGACTCAAGGTACATTGCAGCTCATTGGCATTCATGGAGAGGGCAGAAGTGTTATGCAAACTCCTCTCCAAAGTCAACCCAAGAGGAGAAAGGGAGAAAATGAAGTTTCTGGGCTTGGCACAAAATGCGGTTGATGTAGAAGTAGGCATGCTCAGACTTCATATATGTGAAGGCCCAATAAATTTTTGCAGTGTCATCTAGAAACTGATCAGGATGAAGAGTGATGTATAACTCACAGGAGTTGAGGAAAGAATATCCATGAGAGCATACACCATCAAATCTGGCAGGGGAGGATGGTTTAATATGTGTGCCAGTGGTATTAGGTAGAACATTAATGCTGGAAGCAGTTGGGATTGAAATAAATGGAATGTTCAGTGAGTGACTAAGCTGTAGGGCATTAACAGAGCATTTGATACACAATTTAAGCAATTCAATTTGTGCATGCAATCCGATAATGGTGCCTTCGAGCACTTCGACACATTTTTGGGTGTCTATGGTGCATGGCAGTGCATCAAGCAGAGATAAGTGCACACTTAAGGTGTGGGTGTCGATTGTGTCCTAAGAAATGTCCTGTATGCACAGGAGGCATTATATCTGCAGTGTGCTTCAATTCCAGACCTAGGGAGAGAGTTTTCTACTATAAGGGCAACCTCAAGCCTCACTTAATAATGAGCTAACAGAGGGGAATCCAAAGAGGAAACTCTAAGGACCCATCTGTTAATGCCCAGTATATGTGATAGACCCAAAAATCAAATAATAGGCTAAAAATAGCAAAAAGGCAGAAATAGGTGGATCAAGCTATGAAATGACATCACCTTGATGGGTAAACATCCAGAAGGGGTCCTGCCTCTAAGAATAGAACTGTCAACATGTACCAACATGGAAAAACCAAAAAATAATCATAAAATAGGAATAAAATCATAGAAAACCATAGTAAAGGCAGAATAGAGTAAAATAAAATGTAAAAAAATATGGGACAAACACAGAAATTTTCAGACACCTGGGATGCCTTGCTTTCCCCTTACACTGACATCTTCCAACTTTCCTACTACTGAGTCACCCACACCTCTGAACCTTCCAGCAGAAATTCACTTACCTCTCAAAATCTCTTTCATCAATGCTGCTGCTTACATGTGCATGAGCAAACTCCCCAGAGCTATTGCCCTTTAGATGATATTGTCCCCAGAAGGCCTTATGACCAAATCCTCAGTTGTCACTGGAAATCTGGTGGATCTTTCAGATATTCCTGAAGAGTACCACAAATCTGCAGATGTCTTCAACAAGCAAAAGGCAGACACTTTTCCTTCACACCACCCCTACAACCTGAAGATAGAAACAGAAAACAATGCAATGCAACCCCCAGGCCACATGTACTCTCTCTCCCCTTCCAAGCTAGAAGCATTATGAGTATTTATTGAAGAGAATATTTATTTCAGATTGATCTGACCCTATAAAGCCCCTCATGGTGCTCCTATACTCTTTGTCAAGAAATAATATGGCACTCTCCAGCTATGTGTCAATTACTGGGGACTTAACTGCATTTCAAAGAAGGATTGCTATTCACTTCTGCTAATTTCTAACCTGCTCAACTCTCCATGGAAAGCCCACTTCTTCACCAAGATCGACCTCTGACATGCTTACCACTTGGTGCACATTGCTGATGGTGTTGAATGTAAAACAATTTTCTGGACCTGCTATGGATCCTTTGAGTGGTTGGTGGTTCCATTTGGTCTTACTAATGCACCTGCAGCTCTCCAGCAGTTCATGAATGACATATCCAGTGATGTGCTCAATGTCTGCATCATCATTTACTCAGATGATATCCTGTTAACAAAGAACAAGAGACTGCATGCTTTGCTTCAAGAACTGAGTAATTATGATGAAGACATGGTGGTGAATACAGGGGTGGATGTACCAGATGATCCTCAATGGCCATGGCTTCATCATGGCTATATGGATGTTCATGAGCAAGTGCCAGAAGGCTGAATGGCAGTCTAGTAGAGGAGGGTAAGGATTTTGAACTGAGTACTCTGACAAGTGGCTAACAAAATCTCATAGTACAATGCACAGTGCTATCATCCTGCATGGAATTTGCTTGCATGCATATCTTGCAATTATGTTGTTGTCAGTGTCAAGTGAGCATGCATTCTCACAGGGGGGAATCATGATATCAAAATGCCACAGCTGTCTCAAGGTTGACATCATAGAGGCCCTCCAGTGCATCAAGTGTACAATCTGACATGACTTACTCTTTTAAGAACCTTCACTGTCATCAACATTAGAATTGGAGGAATGTGATGAAAAGCTGGTGGATGTGGCGGGAGGAAATTCAGGGGACCCTGAGCAAGAGTCAGCTGTTGAGGAGTTTTTTAGGGGATGAGCTACTGATTGAGGATGAAGACAAGGAGGAGACTATGGATTGGTCTGATTAGCATAGTAGCTTCTGTACTACAGGGTGGCAGACCTGTATGAAAAAAAAATTACTGTTTTTACATATCAAAGCCGCAGCCTAGGCCTGGCCTAGCATTTGAGCAAGCCAAAGCCAGGCATATATGTCATTTTCATGCAAAATGTACCTCTAATTAGAACAAACACTCAATGCAAACTTTACTCTAATTAGAAGTCTTATCACAAATACAAAAAGCAAAACTACCTACCCTCCCTTTTTGGATAAAAAGGGAAGGATCTAAGCTTTTGCAAAACACATTCCTACAGTGGTCCTATGTCAGGATGGCTCCAATTATGTTCCTGGCTCTCAAGACCTTCATTTTAATGCCTCAAATCAAAACATTTCTTACAGCCAAGCTGAGCCTGCCAAGCTGAGGTGATGCACTAATGATGAGCCAAACTGATTTATCAGCACCTTGATGTGCTTATGTAACTAATACTGCCACTGCACATGAAGAGTGCTGACCATTCGATGACCCTCCCCTCTCTCACTGGGTTATCTCAGGTTGCCACACCCAATCGGCCCATGGTGACAGCTCAAATCACTCCAAAGTCACACAACACAACAGCAGCAAGACATCATTGACATTTTTTGTACATCCTGAAACTTGTTCATAGTGATGTTCCAGCCTGGCCTGGCCTGAAAGCCAGGGCTTAGGCTCAGCTTTGTAGGGCTAGGGCCTGTTGAAAACTCAGGCCAGGCCATCGATGAAGGCTCAGGCTTGGCTTGGGCTTTCAATGGCTCAGGCCGTGGCTCATTGCAGAAATATACATATATTCTAATTGAAGTTGGGTATAACTACATCATCGTCATCATCACCCTGCATGTCAAGAACACTGAAAAAGGATTCTTCATTAACATCCTCTATCAGCTCATTCCAACCCCTTTCAGTCTCATCTGAACTGTCCTTGGGTGTTGTTTGCCCATCCAATTCAGTCTCTGATGTGATTGAAGGGTCTTCTCCTTCGCGGAAGAGGAGATCATGCTGGAAGAAGCATTTGAGAAATTGCAATGCTTCCACGATATCTGCTCCAAGCTGATTCCACCGTTTACTAATTGTGATCCCCACAGCTGAGAAGGCACATTTGCTTGAGACAGATGTTGCCATGATAGCTGTTGAAATTAAACTCCGATGCATGCTGCATACATGAGGCAATGCATGCAGCACACACATGTTACTGCGCTTACTGCACATACATGTGGTAAACACATTCCTGAGTCATGTGACATCCTTACTATTATGTATATAAGGAGAACCTGTACCATAGTAGATATACAGTGTTCTTACCTCTGCTAAACCCTAACTCTAAGACTTACTAAACCCCAGGTAGGTTATAAGGAATGTGTTGTCTCTTCCTCTGTGCAGCATATGTAGTCTGCTCCAACAGATTATGGGCCCTGCTGGGCATGTCATGAATGCACCTTAACTGGCTGCGAACGATGTTGACTTCATTGTCTCCAAATTATAATCTTGTGCTCTTTGTAAGCTGCATTGTGCTCTCTGTGAGCTGCACTTAAAAACCTAGGTAGACTAGAGTTAACCACTCTGAAGGAGTGTTTTTGCCTGAGATTATGGAATGTTTTTTCTTGAATAGAAGACTGATTGAGCACTTTTACCAGCTGCCACCACAGAATCATGTCTTCAACCCTTGAAAAACTCATACAAACTTTCGATGGCTCCAATTATATTCAATGGGCTGACTCCATGAAGGTGTGGCTCAGGTCTCAAGGCCTCTGGCAAATAACTAGTGGGATGGAACTAAAACCACCTCTGGTGCCTCCTTTGATGGCAACAAATGCTGCACTTGTAGCAGATGCTACTGCCAAGCTCCAGACCTAGAGCAACAAAAATGACCAGGCTATCGGTAGCCTAGTGCTCTGCCTGGCCCCCTCCATTCAGCAGTGTGCCAACACCAAGGACACTGCTAAGGAGGTGTGGGATCTCATTTGCACCGATTATGGTGTTGATGGCCCTTCCCAAGTCTTTGCAGACTCTAGGTCTGCAATAGCAATCAAAATTCCAGCTGTGAATCCCACACCAGAGATTGCTAAGATGGCTGACAAATTTGAGCACCTTATGGCTGCCAATGTCACCATCCCCAAACTAGTTCAGGCAATGATTCTACTCACTGCGATGCCACATAAGTATGATTCTCTGTCTGCCACAGTCCTTAATACGACCGCTACTAGAGCCTTGACATTTAAACATGTCAAGGACTCCATTGTCACTGAAGCCTCATGGCGCACAGCAGTTGGGCAGCCCACTGGCCCGCCTCAGGCCACTAAGCTTTCTGCTGTCAAACCCAAAGGGGGAAACCCCAAATGGCAGCCTCAAAACAACAATGGAGATTCGTCCCAAAAATGTGGATGATGTGGGAACAGAAAGACTAAAGAGGAAAAGCCAAAGGAGAAACATACCCACCTTGCCTCCAATGCCTTTACTACCATAAATGGTAATGGCACCATCATACCGCTGATGCCACTCATTCAGCACATCAAGAAGTGTGAACATACTCCCACAAGGGATCCTCACTGCCAACTGCCTGCACAGAGCATATATGGGCATGGCCTCTACCTCTCATTTGGTCTACACCGAATATCAGCAAGCTTGAGACACCCTTGAGCAAATGAATCTCCTGCACAGCACAAAAAATCTGTGACCACTGGAAGAGCACCTAACGGTGCAAGAAGGTAAAAGAAGGAGGATCGAACCAGAACCAAGGATTGTGGAGGTAGAAGACGATAGCATCTCCCTCAAATCAGAACCTGCAGTTTCTGATGAGGAAGTATGGAAAGCCATCGACGAAATGCTCATCGATGAACTGCTTGAAACAGGAGCATATGATGAAAGGTCAGTCCTTTTCTCTGCCACAAGCACAAAGATTAATATTCCAATGATCACAGCAAACTTTTCATGTGAAATTTTACTGGTACCAAATGTATCATGGAACAATTTACATCTTAATATATGTGTTATGTGTGCAAATGGAAATTGTAAGAAAGATGCTGACTGGATCATGCATTCAGGCACATCAAAACACTTCACTAGTGAAATAAAAGATTTTGCTTCTTATGAGCCTTTACCGAGGAAGGACTCTACCCTGGTTCAAATAGCCACAGGTACTACTCATATAGTAGGAAAAGGAGCAGTCTTCATTAGACATCAGGTAGTATGTCATGAGAAGTCAGAGACACATGAAATGCGATTATACCCCATCTACTACATACCCGAATGTAATGCTCGATTACTGTCAATGGGCATCTTCTTACAAGATGGAAGTGACATGCATGGTTTCTCTGCACACATTTCATTTTTCAAGCAAGAAAACCCAATTATGGATTGCATCCCTCTTATGAAATGTGACATGATTTATTGGGCTCAGACTCATATATTTAGCACCAAAAGAATCAATGTCGCAATGATGTACATTGCAGACTACTTGACTTGGCATAGGCGACTTGGATACCCATCCAAAGAAGCACTAAGGAAAATGCCTAATAGCACCATAAAATGCCCAAAGAATTTAATTATTTCTAAAGACAAAATCATATGTCCAGGGTATGCTAAAGGGAAAATGACCTCACAATCTTTTCCCGAATCAGATTCACATGCAGAAAAACCCTTTGAATTAATACATTCTGATTTAAAGGAACTCCCAGTACTATCGTACCACAAACATAAATACTTTATTGTATTTCTGGATGACAAGACATCACATATCTGGGTCCAATGCCTTAGAAAGAAGTTTGACGCTGCTGCAGCAATTAGACAATTTCAGGCAATGGCTTTAACCCAGTATGGCACTACAATCAAGCGCTGGCATGTCGATCCAGGGGGGAAGTTCAAAGATCGTGAGCTACAAAATGTGCTCAAGGACTTTGGCATCAAAATAGAGATGTCTGCATCCTACATTCACCAACAGAATGGGCATGCAGAGTGCACCATAAGGACAATAATGGAAAAGTCGCAAACCCTGTGATTTACCACTTGTCTACCACAATCATGGTGGGAATTTTGCATTGAACATGCAACACACCTATACAACTGAACCCCAATAAAGTGCCTGAAATAGCTGACACCAGTTGAGGACCTGACAAAGGTCTGCCCAGATCTAAACAATCTGAAGGTTTTTGGTTGCGGTGCTTACGTCTATCTACCCAAGGAGAAACATCCAACCACATTAGCCCCTTGATCGGAGTTAATGATGTACCTTGGATTAGAAGATGGCATTAAAGCATACTGTTTCATGTGACCTAGTGGTGCAATATTCATTGGTGCTACAGCACTATTTGATGAAATGTTGTTCCCATGCTGTCCTGGAGCTAAAACTCCTGCCAAAACAGACCTTGGTGATTTACCACCTCCAGAACCAGAAGATGATGCCCACTCATCTGGAATGGATGGCGATGATTCTATACCACCACAAAATCTGCCCCTTCCTCCATCATCAGAAAATAATGATGATGATGATGTACCAAGTGAGCAAAAGGCGCATGATGATGTGACTGATGCTCCTCCTCCACTGCCTCCAGTAATCACTGAGGACTTTCATCCAAGATGTGATGATCAACAGAAATGGCAGCAATTGCCCCATCGATCAGGCAGGCAGAGGAACATCCCAAACTGTCCCAGCAATACCTATGGAGAGAAGTGATTCCCCTCTGACATAGAGAGAGACATTGCACATGATCAATATTGGAAGAGATCTGTGGGTCAAGATTCAGATCATAACCAAACATGACCACAATCTCAACAGAAAGAACCAGTTGCTGGACTGAGTTTGGCACCCCACAAGAGTGTGCCCAATTCCAATGATCAAGAATATGATCACCCAATGGGGGAACTGGACAAAGCAGGTTATATTAAAAAGATAACCAAGGAAGGAGGAGATAAGCTTATTCACTGGCTGTTGTCAAAAGCAGTCAAACCATCAAGTGAAATAAGCCAAGTTCCAAACCAATTTTGCAATATTGCGCACCTACCATGGCAGTAGCAACGTGAGTGGAAACAAGCTTGTCATGAAGAATTAGAGGCTCTTCATAAGTGACAAGTCTATGACATCGTCAATCTTCCACATGATTGAAAAATGATCAAAAATAGATGGGTTTTCTCTGTGAAATCGGATGGAAAAAAATGAGCCAGACTCATGGCCAAAGGCTTTTCACAAGTTGAAGGTGTTGACTTTGATGAGATTTTCTCACCAGTGGTCCACTACGAGACTGTATGCCTCATGTTTGCACTTGCATCTCTAGAAGGCATGTATATGACTGGTCTAGATGTAAAAACCACATTCTTATATGGCAAACTAGAAGAGGTGATCTATATGGATCAACCCAAGGAAAAGAGTGCACAGTAATGCGCTTATGCTGAGCATTGTATGGCCTTAAACAGGCCTCACTAGCATGGTGGAAAGAGCTAGAGGCATTTATGCACACCATTGGGTTTGTGTGCACCAACTCCAATGCCAGCATTTTTATACACAAGGATCCTAAGACAGGCAGCATTGTTATTGCACTGGTCTATGTTGATGATGGCTTGTTCATGGGGAGTGCCGTAGTACTGAAAAAGTCATGGAATTCTTAGGCATGCACGTTACCCAGACTGCAAGCAAAGTCAAACTCGATCAAACTGAATATCCTGCCAAAGTGCTCGAGAGGTTCAAGATGACAAATTCCAAAGCTTCCCCCACCCCACTCCCAACTGGTTACAAACCATCGGAAAACACAGTGACACCAAATGCAGTGCTTAGATCAAAATATCAGTCTGTGATCAGATCTTTATTATATCTGATGCTTGGAACATGACCTGATATTGCTTATGCAGTAATCAGGATGTCACAATTCTTAGCTAATCCTAGCCAAGAACATCTAGACAAAGCGATGTACATCATGCACTATCTGGTGGAAACCCAGAAATATAACATAGTCTATAATGGAGAGAAATCTGAAGGGCTACAGGCCTTCACAGATTCTGATTGGGCAGCTGACACTGTCAAACACTGATCTACAACAAGTTACTTTGCTACTCTAGCGAGTGGCATTGTGTGCTGGCAGTCCCGTTTACAAAAAACTGTAGCACTGTCATCCACAGAAGCCAAATATATGGCTCTCTCTGATACTTGTTGACAGATAGTGTGGATAGAGTTCTTATTCCAGGAACTTGGATATGTACTGAAGCACATACCAATCTGCACTGATAATCAGGGATCCATCTTTATCAGATCAAATCCAGTTCAGGAAAGAAGGACCAAACATATAGACATTCGCTACCACTATACCTGCAAATGCATAGAAAATGACAAAGTCACAGTTGTTTTCATTCCTGGAAGTGATAATCTGGC
Organism: Tricholoma bakamatsutake; assembly: GCA_029959215.1. NCBI lineage: Eukaryota > Fungi > Basidiomycota > Agaricomycetes > Agaricales > Tricholomataceae > Tricholoma > Tricholoma bakamatsutake. The sequence continues at coordinate 10,546,063 of CP114861.1, forward strand.
TGACATGTTCACAAAAAACCTTGGTGCCATCCTATTCAGGAAATTTAGAGACTCTGTCAGAATTACTTTCAAGATTCAAACTTAGCTGCTTAGAGCACTGTACAGTTCGAGGGGGTGTTGAAATTAAACTCCGATGCATGCTGCATACATGAGGCAATGCATGCAGCACACACATGTTACTGCGCTTACTGTGCATACATGTGGTAAACACATTCCTGAGTCATGTGACATCCTTACTATTATGTATATAAGGAGAACCTGTACTGTAGTAGATATACAGTGTTCTTACCTCTGCTAAACCCTAACTCTAAGACTTACTAAACCCCAGGTAGTTATAAGGAATGTGTTGTCTCTTCCTCTGTGCAGCATATGTAGTCTGCTCTAACAATAGCAAGGAAGTCATGAGCAAGTGAAGCCCAGACAGGGTAATGCTCAGAGTTGATCTAAATGTAGTTGATGAACCATCTACAGAATAAATGTGTAGAAAATGGTGTACCCCCCACCACTGAACAATCATCAACTTTTCCAGCTGATTGGTCGACTTTAGATAGCCACAGAAATCCTCGAGCCACAGCTCTCCCAACGGAGCTGCAGGCGACGAACCTACCCCAGGGTCAACATCCATTGAGTCATCCTCGTCATCAGAGAGAACCCTCAAGAGTTTTCTGAGCTTTTTTGAGGCACCAGCATATCGCGATGTTGAAGGCACATTGTTGGAGTTGCCGTACATCTCAAGGTAATGAGCTTTATACTGTGAAGAGAATCGTGATTATTGAATAGATAACCATCAGTCCAGACTTACAATTGCCTCAGCTCATTTTAATGCTTCATCTGACAGGTCATTGCCCCAGTGCTTATGAAGATGCTTTTCTTTCTTGGATGGATCAAGCACTGACATTCAGAAGTTCACCTTACTTGTGTGAGATAGCTGTTGGAAAGGAAGAACTCACACATTGCAAATGTATACGCATCAGATTCCACAGTACGTTGGTAGTATTCATCAATCTTTTCTGTTCCCGCATTCAGAGCATCTTTGAAGTTGAGATATTTGGTGCGTTCAATTCGAGAGATCCGTGTATATTTGAAATTTATTACTATTGAGCCGCGGCCTAAGCCCCAGGCTCAGGCTTTATTGAAGTTCGAGCCGGGCTCTGAGCCCCTACTGAGCCGCCTCATGGCCTGGGCTTGGCCCGGCTCAACAGGGCCTGGCTTTGACGGCTTAACGGCTTCGAGCCGGGCCGGAACATCACTACTTGTTCAAACTTCATCAAACATTCCCAAAATCATCCCTACATTGTCCCGAACGAGCTCTACTACTATGCTTGGAATCTATTTTAAACCTCCTCGAACAGATTATCATTTCGACTACATTCTCTGTTTAACGATTGGTCTGACTCTTGATATTCAGAACATTATGTTATTGCATCATCAATTGGCTTATCAGCATTTTTGGTGGGTTTTCCAGGTTGACGGTGATCATGTCTAGTCTACATCGAGAAAGCTGCTTGCTCATGTACGAGGTGGATACGAGTCTACTGGTAACAAACGGCGTTTTCGGGGCCCCATATTTGTCCAGATCCCCCCATGCCAAAATTTCGTGCTCATGCCACCGAAAGCTTCGTAGAACAGTAAAATCATGGTAGGATACAAGAAATTATGACATGTCGGATATCAAATTGTGAACGCTTCAAAACTACTTGCAGCGGCTTTGTTGCTTCTTAAAGCTTTCAATTCCGAAGGCCAAATGCGGTGTTCAGCGCTCGTCACAAGGTAAGCAACATTGAGTCTCCAGAAAGGCCGAATTTATAGGAACGATTCGACTTCAACAAGGTGAATAACAGTATGTCATTGAAAGGCTGGTAACCTGATGACAATCCGCTACAGCAGTGACTGGCTGTTATTTTCTCCTAATATACTCATCGAGAGATTTTATGATAGGTAAATGTCCCATCAAAGTAAAAAGCTCCATTCCTTCCGAAAAAACCTGCAACATGGTACCTATAATCATGAACAATTGAAGTAGTTCTCAGAGATTACCGCAGAGCATTCCTGTGATCTAAAGAAAAGTAGAACGAGAATTGTTGCCTTCAGACAAAGAATTGATTCATCAACAGCTACCTTTGTCTAGCGAACAATCAGCGGGATCGTCACAGCATCTTATACAAGCACGGTTTGCGCGAGATTCTACTAATTCCATGTGGTATTTTTATCGTTAAAAACCAAATTATTGCATCGATCAGAAAGCAGAAACAACGGATGACATACCCTAAGCAGACGCTGCCTCTTGGTTATTCGCCCCGCCGCTGGAATCATATTGACCATCTTCGACGCTCGCAGCGAGTCGGTCCAGGCGGTTGGGATTTATACAGCCCGTGACTAGCCAGAATTGCAGCAGGTGAAAATAAGTTGTCATCAGAGTTAAAAATACAGACTTTGAGCAGAAGCGACCTCCACGCGCGTTATTACCCGTCGTAAATTCAACGTTTCTCCGGAAGTCGGTAGGAAGCTCGCCTTATCAAGCAAATACCTCCCTGCAGAAGAGCAGTAAGTGTTCGTAGCTCCAGGATGTCCACTGTCACCGATGCTAGTGTGAGAGTTATTATATATGTCAGTCATAAGTCGAGGCGCAAGGAGTTGTTCTCAATGCTTGTTCTGACCGAGGGACAATGATGCTGCAAGCTATGATCGTTAGACTACGTCATTAATATGTCAAGGCCCCGAACTCGAGTCGTTTACCAGAACTTGTTCGCATCGGAAAGCATTCAAACTTGCCATTGGTACTGCCAACGACGAAGAGGCATGGAACGGTCAGAAGCAAATAGAAATATAAAAGAACCTCATTATGCACTACAGAAACAGGGATAACGGCTCAATGATCATCGGGTGAATTGGCAGGAATGTTATATATATGAGCAATCCCGATGACTTCGTTTGCATGATAACACGGTCCGTTGTGCAAGCTGGATGAAGATATGGATGGAACAGTAGTGTGCATTCCGAAAACGAACCGCCGACCCGACGGCCCTACCAGTCCATTTCTTCGCCATAAAAAAAGAGCAGCACGAGTCAGATCGATAACTGCAACTTTCGCAAAATGTTGAGACAGACCTTACAAAAGTTGATGATCCGGGGCGTGGATAAACTTCTGTCATAATTACTTCACGTTCGCATTATGGTTGATCCCTGGCCTTTCCGAGCCGGAAAAACTTGACGCCTCTTGAAAATGTTTCATCAGCCTTCGAGGATCAGGACCAGATTGGCGACCTGAAAGTAGAAGATTGTGAGCAAAGATAACACTGATCATGACTTCCGCTACTAATGTTTATTACTATATGATATCTTGGAAAAGGAAAAAAATGGACAACAATTTCTGTGGCTCGGCGTGACTAGCCACCAAGTGTCCATGTTCCCCTTAAGGAAAAACCCTGACCCAAGTAACGACGGAGATATGCGAAAGATAAGTCCAAATGACATTGTAGTAAGGTCCTTGTTTTGCGTATATGCGACTGAGAAGCATGAATTTGTGGGACAAATCGAGACGGCAGTCAAATTGATGAACAATGAGTTCGCCCACCTGCCAAGATGTGGTTACGCCTAAAATGGAATACATCATGCGCAAGGCGAGCAATGCTCTGCTGCATAGGCCGTCCATCCTGCAGATAGCCACGATAGCATGAATCTAGGCCATCAGACTGAAGAATCACCACATACCTTTATTTTCTAAGTAATTATCCATTGCAGTGAAACCAAGTCGCCGAATCTCCCTTTCTAATGGCCACACATCTTCGCACGCGACCACTCCACAATCATCCAGCATGTTGATAGCATCTAGAAACCATGTCCGCGAGCTGAACTCAGCTCGACGGACGGACGATCCCATCGTTGGAATGGGCACCATCTGGAACATCGACCGGATGCTGCCCTCCGAGTCACCGACGATATCTTCATATTTTGAATCTTGGAATTGATTCAGCACAGCGAGTCGAATTATTGCAACAATATGAGGAGAAGTGACGACATCTTTCGTCTCGATTTCAAACTTCCACTCCACGGCGTCGTTGGCATTGACGACATGGAATAATGTCCCCGCTGAACCAATCGGTGATACGGAGGGGTTGGGAAAGAAAAAGGCCCAGTTCCAGGATGCAAGCTCTCCTCGATACGTGAGCACGCCATATAAATGACCAGGTTCGAGCTCCATTCCATAGCTGCCGATAATCTGAATTCCATCTCCAGTTTTTGACATCTTTGAAGCAGTGTTATCGTAGCGTGCACGAAAATGTATTTCAGGTATTCGACATGGGAGTTTGAGGTATACAGGAGTGACAGCAGGTCACAATTGTGGGCTTCGATTAACTGGAAACGATGTCGTTCGAGTGCATCACTGTGAGTTGATGCACACACAGCCTCAAGCGAGACGGATCCATGGGCGCGGTGCATCCTTCAAAGCTTGTTGATGTAGAATCGGTCACCGGTCCACGAACATTTAAGCTTAAGTTTCATTCTAGGAGCTTTCCGCAGCCAATACACTGTATCTTTGTCGAACAAAACTCTATCCCCACAAAGATTGATGATAGCCGTTTTTTGAAGATGTGTTGGAAGAGTTCTGGTCCCTATCGCTAATTTCTTGTCTGTTCCGTGAATGGGAATACTTAGGCCGATAAATCACCAATTTTTTTCCGGATTTTGGCACAACTTGGGCCCAATCTTATTCGTGGACCGTCAGAGTCCCATTGTACATCTCTACGGGTATAAATGAAAAGAAATAAATACAAGCAACATCTACATTGTACCATGATGGAAGAAGAGCAATCAGTTTTTCATACAGAGCACAAAAAAAATAGATGTCAATCACAGAAGCCGCTCTTTCGCCGAAACAGCGCGGATCCAAATCTCTCCTGGTCGACTGCAACAGATGTTCAGCATGAAGGAAATAAATCAAGTGGACTACAACACTCACCTCTTTCCTCTCAGGATTCGGAACACCTTTTTCTGGTCTCGATTGATCGAACGTCCATTCACCCCTTGAGGTCGAGGAGGAAACGCACCAGGCCCACATCGATCTTGCAGGTCCGCAAGCGCCTCATTAGTTCCTTCCGTCTCAACCACAATTGTGCCGTACCACCCAGGGTCTACGAAAAGACCGTTCGACTCGGGTATAGGAATACGGGGATGGTAGCTCTTTTGCATTGCGCCTCGATGGGGAGGACGAATGACAAAAGAAGAACGGTTCACCCAACGAACAACATTATGATAGGTACCTTGAGGTCTGATCAGGCGGGTCATCGATCCATAACATGATGGATGAGATGAGATAACCTACGTTTCGGTCCGTACTCGGTCCTGCAGCAATTGCAAATTGTGAGCTATCTCCTCCCCCCAGGGTCGGAGATCGATATGTGCAATAGGATTAGTAGATTCTGCCCCCATGCGTATTACCCTGTGGAAATACGACGGGGGAAAGGCAAGGGTCGGCATATACTTTGGCAAGTCGCCGATGGGTGAATAAGTGTAATCAAGATCCTGGGCGATAACAATTCATCAAGCTCGAAACGGACAAGACGGAATTGGAAACGTACAATAAGATAACTGCCATCCCACACCAATCTGCCAACGTTGCCTTCGTCACCCACGGCAACATCCCAAACTACGTCCCCGATACGCATCAATGAGGTAACACCTGCGCGCCTATACTCTGCCTCACACGCTAGCACGCTCTTATCCGACAACCAGTCTCCATCGGGTGAAGGCACGAAAACACGCAGCAGAGGGGCCCGGTGTAATCGAAACAGCGGGGAAGATAGTGCATTGACAGCGCTGTTGGCTGGAGTCGGCGACGAAGGAACGTGACCACCAGATACGTGGCTATGATTGGAATGGGAGAACGATGACATGGTCGGTGACGATGTGCGGCTTGGGGGACTAGATGTTGTGCGGAGATTTCCCTTAGTGCGCACCATGCTGGCTTCCTTTTCCGCTTGAGAACGTATTCGAAGGACGACGCGAGTGTATGCACGGCAGGACGCGCCCATATAGTTAACCATGTCGTTCAAGGACTCATCCCGGAGATTGGGATGTACCGATAGCGAGTGCACGTACAACCCCGCTACTCGAGCATACTCGTGTGTTGGTGTAGATACCCCTCGCATATAATCACTGAGATCCTAGAACATCCGTCAATGATCAGTACAAAAGTGATGTGTAAAAGTAGACTCTTCGTACTTGCAACGACAATGAAAGCGGATCTGGTTCCTCCCAGGCCCATCGTGTATATCCTACCGGCTTCAGAAACCTCTCCAACGCAGTTTCACGCAGCTGAGGGTGCTGAACAAGTGTGTATCGAATTACTCTGGACAAACTCAAAACCGAACACCAGTCATAGAACGAGAGGAACGGAAGTAGACACCACAGAAGATGCGGATCAGACAGGAAACCAGTTAGGCGATCCTCGCGGTCCTCCTGGTCCTCCTGGTCCTCAGCTAAGCTCGATACATCCAAGGGAACGTCCTTCTGCTCTTCTCCGTCATGAAGTGGGGGCGTCGAAGGTTTCTCTGGAGAGTCAGGTGAATGGCTAGGGGGGCTGGCCTCCGATGTCTGGGTCTGAGGCTCATTAGGCAGTTCGCGTTCGGGAACATCATGATATGCGACCGACAACTCGTCTCTAGACGCTGTCGACCGCAGCGTGCTCTTGGATCGACGCTCCTTCAGCGTCGGATTTGTTGGAGTTGCAGGTCTCGAGACCGGGCTCACCACCTTCACTCCTTCAGCATTCGCAAATGGATCATCGTCAAGCGGTATTCCTACTAAATTACCCTCGATGTGTATCGGAGGAGCTGCTGATTCAGGAGGCGGCAACTTAGATGTAGACAATGTAGGCGTAGTGAGCAGGCCTTTGGCAGAGGGGGTGCGATGTATAGGACTGGAGATGCTGGCAGTACTCGAACGGGAATACATCGAAAGGGTCGAGATATCGGAAGCCGACTTCCCTGCTGTACGAACTTTGGTCAACTTAGTGACTTTAGCAGGAGATCGACGAGTAACAGGCTCGTTAGTTTGCACAGGATGCCTATTAGCTCCCATTGCATGTGAGTGGAGCTCTCTTGGTAGTGATATCGGTTGAGAGGTGTTGTTGAACGGCTGAGGATGGGGAAGTTGACCGGGGTTCTGGATTGAGATAAGTGACTCCTTTCGTCGCGGAAAAGAATCTGGAGGCGGGGAGGGATATCCATGCTGTACATGTGGAAGGTGAGTTGGACGGAAGGGCGGATTGGCGTACCCAACGGGTGCAGGTGCAGGTGTCTGCATTGTAGCAGCACGACCTGGTACAGGCATTGGGCCGCTTCCTTGATCAAGAGCGGCCATTGCCGTAAAGATGAGTGGTTTTCCCTTCGCGGGGGTTGGCGGGAGGTCCGTAAATCTCTTGTCGGTAAAAGGTTGTGAGGGGGAAGAGGTTGGGAATGGTGTACCCGACAGGGGCGGTTGTTGAGGAATGTGGTGCGAGGAGGCTGAGGTACCACGGCGATCTACAATGGGGACTTGTGGTAGTACATTTCGGTATGTCTGTGATCGAGAGCTGGCGGGAGCGCCGACGTCGACGCCCATATTGGGTGGAGTGGCGTGGTAAAACTCGGGAGCGACAGGAGTAATGTGCGCGGGCAAAGTGGTTGGATTTTCAACGTGCTGGATCTCAAATCAATCATAAGGATTGGCGTGGTCTGTGGGATACAACTAACCGATGGCTGGGGACCAGTAGCAGGTGGATATCCAGCAGTCGACAATCGTCGGTGAGAAAGAGGAGAGCTTGGAGAACTAGGGAAGAAGCGAGTATCAAACTCCTGCTGGAGAAACGGGCATCAGAGAAGATATAGGAGAGGAAAGGACGGGGATGAATGCGTTGAATGACAGGAGATGAGCAGGACAATATGATTTCGGCACATCCTATTACGTAGCCGGGGCATTCGGTATGGTAACGTTATCTTAGCAGATAATTTGAAGATATTCACGGACAACAAACTCATGAAGGAGCAAGCGAATACGAGGAACTGCATGTTCCCCTTACTACACCCGATCAAACACAAGGAAAGGATGAGAATAAACATGACGAAGTACTCACGTCATCAGAAGGAAATTCAGGAAGAGTTGTGTTGCTACTGGCGGCCGCCAGGTGAGAAACGAGTGTGGCTGGATTGTGTCTGGTTGTGTTCAAATCATCCTTGGCTAGCCGCTGATGCTGAGCTGCAGGCGCATGGTCAGGGACTAGATTTCCTTGGCTGGTTGAGGCTCCTGAGTCGGACCGTAAGCCGTTTTCGACATTCTGCAGATCCTGACGTGAAAAAGACTGATACGAAGGTCGGGGCGTTAGAGTTTTGGGAAGAGGGATGTGATCAGGACCGGAAGAAGAGAATGGGCGAAAGTTAGTCTGATTATTCAGTTCGGAGGGGATAGGAAGGTCGTTCGAGCCTTCTACAGACAAGCCCGAAGAGTGATTTGATGGTGGCTGAATGGTCGAGATGGAGAGGTCAGGGGGGGAATAGAGACTGAACGTGGGGTGGTGTTTGAGTGTCTCTGGATCGTTTGCATGATCAGCTGGTCTCCGAGATAGAGGTGCCGGATGTCCAGGCGTGGGTACTGAGGGTCGTGGAGGGGAGTTAATACCAAGCGGTACGCGTAAAGAACCAGTCTGACGGTCTAGTAAAGAGGCTTGCGTCGGTGTAGTGGGTGAATTCGAGCTGAACCGGTCAGCTGGCGTTTGCAAGGGGGGAGGAAGAGGTTTGTCGAGTGCTAGGGCTCGAGATGCAGGTTTTGCACGAGCATAGGCCCCATTTTGTGCTGGTGGAGACGGAGCTTGCTGAGAACGTGAAAAGGCAGGGCTTCTGCCGTCATTCTGCAGCTCGTGAGCCGTTGATGTGGAAGACGGTTGATTCAACTGCCTCCTTGCCTCCACATCCGTATTCCGGCGAACTACATTCACCGCATCTCCAGCAATAGTGGCAAGTTGCGGTTGTTGTTGTTTGGGATTTTGTGAAGGTCGATGGGTCCCATGATCATGTTGCGCTTCGGGAACCTTTGGTACAAGATTGGACTGGTTTCTCTGACTCCTGGACTCCGTGTCCCGTCGAACCATGTTGACTGAGTTGACCGCAACCGTTCTACCCGCTCGGTTCTGTGGTGCCGGGGCTACATCCCTCCGAGCACTTGAAAGAATCATGGGGGATGATATGATCCGCTGAGGTTCATGTGGATTGTTCGAACTAGCAAATCGGGCGTATAGTGGTGGTGCAGAGGGTGCTGGGACTACAGGGGGCTGCAAAACGTGGGCCTGCTTTGCGCGGGAGTCCTGTTTGCTCTTTTTACGAAGGAAGCCAGCCATCGTAGGTGAACGAACACCGTTGGCAAGAAACTACAACAATCCAATCCGTCACCGTTGTCGTTCTCGACATGCCATGCTTACATAACAAACAGAACTAATAATATATTATCCACGCCCTACAAGCCCTGCTGCAGTTACTGCGCCGGAATCTCTGGATTCCACTAGGAGCGAATCAAGACCCGGAGGGAAATGCTTGCTATGCGGCCACCACTTGGCGAAAATCCACGAGGACAAGTCGAGGCTTAGTCGAAGACTCGAGGCCAACCCTGGGCTAACCCAATCAAGAGAAAGAATTTTGCTCGACTCCAGCAAATCCGAGCTAACCAGAACTGTCATGACTCATCACAAGAAATCTATCATCAAAGTCAAAAAAAAAACATACAAGGCGAAGCGAGGAACGTACCGTCTGACCTTCAGATTCCAATGAAATCCGGTGAATATGCTTTACAAAAAGGATAAAACGTTGTACACTCACCTGTAATAAAATGCGATTCTTTTGATGCTAAATACGACACTAAACTTGCAACCTCTGTAGGCATTCCATCATGTCGTTCTGACGTCCGACTATTCTTAAGCTGCAGCGTGGGTACCCTTCATTATTTCTGTCTCTTGAACAGGCTGCAAGTGACCCACCGTTCCCTCGCAATCACTCACGTTTACACCATTCCCAGATGTACGCGCAGATTGGGCTTAATTGAAATCATCATCAGCTATCGCCGAGTACCTGGCTGAATTCACGTGCAATGGCAAGAAATTTCAGTCGCCCCAGGTGCGTAGGCATTCACCGTAATGCCATGCTGACCAAATTCGACAGCTTTATACGATGAGCGATAGGCCCAACTGGAAACGTACTGGTAGACATACCGGCTGCGTGCGTGAATGCTCTAATGGCGAACTTGGTTTTGCAATACACTGAAACGTTTGTAGATCCTGGAATTGCGGCTGCAGTGCGTTCCACTTCGCGGGTCATCACATGCTCACCTGTCTCTTTGGACAAGGATGAAGCGCCAATGATTCTTCCTCCGCGACCTTGCTTGATCATTTGCTGGGCGGCATACTTATAACACAAGAAAGTGCCCTTCGCGGTGACCGCAAACAATCTGTCCCAGTCGTCCATCAAAGCTGTAGTGAGGTTTAGTAGCTTATTTCAACCACGTCAGCAGTGAAATTACAATCAATAATTGTTTTCAATCTCCCAATACCTGCATTTGCAACCATCTGTACCAAATTTAAAGTACATAAAGACTGAATTGTCTCAAAAAAAAATTGACTCAGACTCACGACGTCAAGACCCCCGTGCTCCTTAACGACATCCTCCACCATTTTCTTCACTGAGTCTTCCATTGAGACGTCCGCAATATGAATCGAGCTCTGGCGTCCCTTCGACTTGATCTCGTCAACTAAACTCCCGAGTTGCCCGACCTCTACATCATTGACTGCGATATCGAAACCATCGTCCGCCAGTCGAAGAGCGATGGATCGCCCGACACCTTGACCTAACAGAGATGAAGCGACAAAAGAAATGGATTAATATCCTCTACCTGCGTCGGTTACCACAGCTACGCCTTTACTGGACATGATGCTTTATCTGTCTTGAAACACTCAGTGGAAGACAGCTGAGATTTCACAGCTTACGGTCTAGCACTTTAATACATTTCTTCAACTTTCAGCCCCCCTTCGCTTAATCATTTACGCGCCGGCAGGCAACCATCCCGTCTACTCCGCTTCAAACTTCTAGTGACGAACTTTTGCGTGCTCTTAGAGTGGTGAAAGCAGAACCCCGGTGCCGCTGATGCCAAGAGAACGGCAGTGGATTCGTTCGAATTACCGTCTCAGCCGGTAGTCACGTGGATATGCCGAGCAACGGCGGTTACGCTAAGGGTTCGAGAACGTAAATGGTGTGATAAGTGTACGTCGTTGGGAGAAGATTGGTTTCCAAGATCTGATGGTCACCCGGCGTTAAAAGTATATTTTGCAGCCTTCCGCCAGTACGTACATATTGGATGTGAACCGGAGCGTCCAGAAGGCATGTCGGCAAGTCGGCCAACAAAACCCATTCCACAAAGGCGCAGATGGTCTTTACACGTGTGCACGGCGCGATGATGACATCTGTTCGACGAGGAATTTGTTTCGCCATGCATATCTGGTCTCTGACCACGGCAAATAGCGTGGCTTTTTATACCTACTCCGATCCTGAACCCAAAGTCAAATTCAGGTGGCAACAAGCATATACATGGCTCACCCGATCGCGTCTTGACGCTAAAATCTGAACTCTCTTGGCCGGCGAAACATCTGTACAGCTATCAGACAAAGACACATGGGATCGACGCAAGATCTGTGATGCTGATGACCTACAACACGACAGGAAGTCGGATCTTTGGAAACGGGGTGGGTAGTATGAGCGAGGTGCACCGACATTGGATACGGTATCAATGAAAGTTCCCACAGCATTAGCCGGGTGAAGGAGAGCGCCAACGGGTATGGTTTCCACGCACTCCGGAGGAGACCTCAGATGTCCGGCAGACCTGCACCGAGTTTATGGGTGACTTCTTCACAGCGAATCTCCGGATAGGTTCCCAGCTAAATCCTTTGTGCACACCAGACGTCACCTTATCGCCAAGAGGAACCCACAAGCTTTGAATATTCCCTAACGACTGTATCAAACCGTAAACGCGATCAGATAATTACTACGAAGGGTACAAACTTCGAGCAAAGGACAGAGGGAAACCCCAAAGGTCAGCCTGTCGGATTCTCTGTCTAGAACACTCAGGCTGACTTCATCTGCATGCTCCCATTGCAATCTGCAGGTGGGCTATCCCAATACAATACCTAGAGAAATAAGCTGAGACCTAAAAACTGTATGATTGGGCTTACATTTTTAGCAGACAAGAAAGATGGCGCCTTGTAAGGCTCAGGCATTCCACCAAAAAATTAAGGAAATACCGCTCCCGTCTGTAACAACCAAGTGATGGTCTGGGCGTAGTACAATGGATTTGAACGCATGTTCTGGTATTCTCGAAGGGGTAAGCCTGTAATTCCATAGCCTGTAATTCCATAGCATACCAGATAGCGGTGACCCTGGACCAAAGGTAGAGATGAAGCCATACAATACATTGGGTAGGCCAGGTTGGGCAAATGTACTAGGCCATGTAAGTCCTCTGGTGCACGTCCAGTTAGAATCAGACTGAGACACTCAGTTTCGGATGGCGCGTGAAGAACGCAAGCTCCTTCCGGTGGAACAGGCAAAGAAGTGGAGAATCTGCGGAGCAACGGGCAGTCAATCGTGACTCACTAAAAGAAACACTTCAAAGTTTATTTCGATCAAGAAGAGATCGACAATGTGTGGGGTAATGTTCAGAAAGGCTTTCTCGAACATCTGATACGTCGGCGCAAATCGTGCAATCTAGGCCTGCAAAACATATAAGCGTGCTAGATAACTGATGCTGATCGAAATCACCAAACCTTAATTCAACAGCAATGCTTCGCACTCAAGAAGCCGCCGTAGCGTTCTCGGGCAATGCTTTGAAGCATCTAATGTTCTTGGCCAGTTGAGTGAAGCGGCGATAAATTTGCGGTAAATCCGCCAATTTGAGACAGATTGAATAGCAGTGAGGTGAAACAAAGAAGTGGTTGGATCTTAGTTGATAGTTGGTGAATGCCCGACTATATAGCCAAGCTCTGCTATCATTTTGAGTCTTTCAAAAGTTGGCAATCTGTTCAGCGGCAGTATTTATGTACGTGTTTTTTGTTATTACGTAAAGCCATTACGATATTTTGAAACTTCATGTCAACGTCGAGGGATCGTGTCCAGGACACCTACGAATCGCAAAATGACCAACGATTAGACGAACTTCACTCAAAGATAAGAACTCTTCGTTCTGTAGGCAATTTCTACTACGTTGCTGAGGAACTGACTTTATGGCAACGAGTAGGTTACGACCGACATTCATGATGATGTTGAGCGTCAGAACTTGATGTTGGACGATACAGCAGGTTCCATTTCTTACTTGAGAACGCCATGATCTTACCTTCTGTGGCCAGGGAGACCGGTTCAGCGCTTTCGGCAGCGTCCTGAAACAAACGTCGCAGCGAGCCGCGCGGACATTTGGTATCGGAGAAGGGAGCCTTAAAACATGGCGTATCACTCTGTTTGTGGTGGCTCTGTTCATTGGAATTTGGATCACGTCGAAGGTGTTTGCGTGGTGGACGTCTGGGGCTCCGGCAGCTTAGCACTGATTCTTCGTGTGTGATCCAGCCTTGGTTAAAATAACAGCTTCTCATTTCTCGAATCGACCTTGTTTTAGAAATTTTGTTTGATTCGTATCTATTACTGTACTTATGATATGGACATTTTGCATCCCCTTTCTTGTGCCGTGCCGAACTTTCCTGTATTTGTTGTAATATTGAGATGTCCCGTGATACCCTTTAGAATCACCATACTATCACGTGTAGCGGCATTCAAAATGGTAGAGTTTTTCAAAATCTATTTTATAAATGCATTCCCTCTACTCTACCGTCAAAGTTTATTGAGATCATATTATATATATGTCATAGTATAATTCACAGGAGTTGAGAAATGAATGTCCATGACAGTGTGCACCATTAAAGTCAGCCAGGGGGGGATGGTTTGATCTGTGTGCCAGTGGTAGTATTAGGTGGTGGATTGATGCTGGGGTCACAATAAATGGGATATTAGGTGAGTAACAGTGCTTTTGAGCACTTCAATGCATTTTTGGGCATCCATGTGCATCAAGCAGAGATAAGTGCACATTTGAGGCAGGGGTGTCAATTGCATTTTGGGTGATGTCCTGTAGGTGAAGAAGACATTATATCTGCAGTGCACTTTGGCTCTGCCTAGGAAGAGAGTTTTCTACTGTAAGGGCAACCTCAAAGCCTCATAATAAGCTAACAGAGGGGAATCCAAAGAGAAAACTCTAAGGACCCATCTGTCAATGCCCAGTATACATATGTATGTGACAGACCCAAAAATCAAATAATAGTCTAAAAATAGGAAAAGGCAGAGTTGGGCTGATCAAAGTGATGGCATGACATCATATCAGTGGGTAGGGCCTATCTGAAAAAGGCTCCACCTTTGAAAATGAAACTGTCAACATGTACAAATATGGGGGAAACAGAAAAATAGTCATAAAATACTGTAGAGATAAAATCATAGAAAATCATAGAAAATGCAGAATAAGGTGAAATAAGATGAGAAAAAAATGGAACAATTGCAGAAAATTGCTGAGACCCTTGGGGCACCTCCTAGTCTTCTTACACTTATATCTGAGTAGTATACAATGTTTCAAAGACCAATCTAGACTGATAAAGACTCATCTGAACCAGTTACTGGCAAAACCAGTCTAAACCAGTTGATGGACCAAGACCAGACTGATGCAGACCAGTCTTTGAGTTGAGTGAAAATATGGTTGAAGTCTGGACTGGTTATGGTCTCAGTCCACTTGATCTGAGGTTAAGAAACTGATCTCAACCAGTACACACTAATCCTGAGTTCTATGAAAGCCAAATACATGGCTCTCTCCAACATGTGTCAGCAGATCATGTGAATCTCATCCCTTTTTTTCTAAATTGGGCTATACTCTGAAGATGGTACCTATTTGTGCCAATAATTAAAGGTCAATCTTTACTGGATCAAACCCTGTTCAGGAAAGAAGTACTAAGCATATCAACATTTGCTATCATTACACACATGAATGTATTGAAGACAGCAAGGTCACTGTCATATTCATACCAGGAAATGATAATCCAGCAGATATGTTTACTAAAAATCTTGCACACATGCTGTTTAAGAAATTTAGAAGCTCTCTCAAGATTAATTTTGAGGTTAAAAGTTAGCAGTCCACAAAGCAGGTTCCCTTCTTCCTCTTGCAGGTAAGAATCTCTGATCACCCACTGTACAGTTTGTAGGAGGGTGTTAAATTCAATCTGCACTTCCAGTCCACTTATATTAGCATGTGACCTACCTCATGCTGCATGACTGCTTCATGGATACCTCAAGATATTCATGTGCCTCCCCTCTCATCATGTGACCACATAGCTCTAGGTGTATATAAACAAGCTGTATTCCTCAGTAGCAATATAGAGAGTATTCTATGTCTCTAACCCTAGGTACTCACATGCTATTCCAAGCAACCAGGTCTAGCGTACATGTATACTACCACTGTGTGGCCATGCCACTGCAACAGCATTATCCAGAAGACTCAAAATGTGCTCTCTCTATGCAGAGATTGTTAAAGTGAGTCATTTTCAACAATGAAAAGTCAATCCTCAGTATTTGATACACCATATGGCCATCACCCAGATGATGGCCATTCTGTTATCCATACCATATCATCAAGGACATTGGAGTTGGACTGTCCAGGTGGTGTATGGCCTACCATATCCACTACAGCACCATATAATGTATGGCTGTCACCATAATGCAGATGGTGTGCAGGTAGTGTTTTAAGGTCTGGTTTGGTCCAGTTTTTTGACCCCAAAATGGGCAACCAGCAACTGCAACTGGTTGCAACCATCACCCAAGTTGGAGGGACTGCAACTGGACTGGGTACAACCAGTCTCAGTCAGTCTGGTTGCCTCCAAAAGACTGGTTAGAACTGGTTTTACCTGCTGTTTTCATCTCTTAACTAAAATTTGCATCATATTAAATAACACTAATTAAAAGACACCCTGAAAGCAGGTGCTCACAGTGGTGACAGGTTGTCAATAGAATGGATAAAAAAGAAAAAGAAAAAAACTGATCCTATTGTCTCACATTTCTGGCAAGTGTGGGGGTTATTGTGCTCATCAGTGCGATGTTGTTGTCTCCCATCTGTTGTTACCCATTCATCATCCCCATTGTCTTCCTGCTGTTCATTTGTTCCCCCCTGCTTTTTGACTTCCCCACTGTTTGTTGGTGTTGGTATTGGTGTTTGGTGGCAGTGGTGTTTGGTGGTGTTCATTGGCATTGGTGTCTGTCAGCATTCATCATCATTGTCATCTGAGTTCCATCATCATCAGCATTGGGTGTGGTGGCAGCATAGTTGGCCATGTTGTCATTGGTAGTGTCACATCATTCTTGTTGTTGTCATTGTTGCATTGTTATCCACAAACAAAATCCATTGCCACCCTGTGAGCAGATGCTCACAGCAGCAGTGCAGGGCCTGAGAGGGCATGGAGGTGGGAGGTGGGTAACATGATATAAGACTATAAAAAAAGAGATCAAATTAGTTTATTAGTAAAGAAAGATGATACAAAACATACCTGAGGGCCCAAACAACACTACTTATCATTTGGGCCCTCTACACTCTCACTCTGCAGGCAGGACTTCTGAGGTAGGCAGTGAATGGTGTGGGTGATGGTTGAAGGGGCGTCATTGATGATTTGTGGCCATGGGAATCATTTGGCAAAGTGGTGTCACTTTGTTGTGGCAGCACATGCAAAAGGTCTGTGTGCAGCCACACGGTATATAAACCCTCACCAAATGTATAGTTCTCCTTTGGGCTTGTCCCATTTTCATTATATATTGGTAAATATTAATAGTAAGTACATTAGTTTATTGTCTTGTAGTTACTGTAATGTCCAGTACATAAGGAATATTTTGTATACTGTCAGAAGACTGCTTACAACTGATTGCAACTGGTTTTTGAACAGTTTTTGGGTAATTTTGAATTAAGACAACCAGCAACCCAACCAACCCCAAAACTGAGCAACCACAACTAATGGTTCAGTTGCATTCAGTTGGGTTGGGTTTGGTTTTGGTCATTTTTTTGGTCCAGTGAAAAGAAATCAAATTATATACCAGTGACATGGAATCAATGCATTAGAGGGGTATTCAAGGGATTAGATACAGGGTAGTTCAGTGGGATCTCTTAAAGTTATCATCTGCATGCTTACTCCAGTGAAATACTATAGAGGTAAAAAAGAAACCTAAGTGTCTTCGTGTCCCAAAGTTATTGCAAACACAGTGCACCTATATGTACCATAGATGGAAAGTAATCAAATGCATTAGTTAATAGAAGTGTAGCATTATTTACAGGAAAGTGTGCAACAAAAATCTCATCACAAGTGGTTTGAACTTCAAAGTGACTGTGTTTACCCCACACAGCTGAGACACAACATCAGAGCTTTTTACTTAAATACAGGCTTTGTTGATTATGCACTCCTCACTAAGATGGACCTCATTTATAAACAACTACATCCATCACATGATGTTACTTTTGTTGTGACTCACCACATGATTATGCTGAAATGGTGGACACAGTTTGGATACAGACTGGCAACATCATGTAAAAACATAGATCAGAATATGTATTACAGCCAATAATCTATGCATTAGATTTGTCAAACTGAGCAAGCAGGAAAGTTGGGATAACTCTATGGTTTCTATATTTTTTGCAAGCTCAAACTGCATCTTTGCCATTGAGTCCTTCATAATAAACATGCATGAACCATTGAGCTCAATAGGAATATCTAATACAAAATATCAACCAGAAAAACAGATTAGAATTTGAAAACTTACTTCTACATTGATACAAGTGACACCATTTTGAGTGCAGCAAGTAGGTTTTTTCTAAATCAGCCTCCTTGGACAAAGCAGGAAACTCTCTGTATTTGTGCTTAGCATATCCCAGCATTGCTCTATAGAATTTAATTCACAGTGAAACTAAGACTTTGAAGTTTTGGCAAGTGGCAGTGTGCCTCAATAAGTGACTCTACACCTATGAAATCAGGCTGAGTGTAAAGAACTCAGTGGCAACAACATGTCATAGCTCCAGCTTGGCATTTAAAACCATGACACTCAGCCCAAAGTTTAGATTAGCACTAAGCCCATGCTCTGCCATCAGGACAGCCATATCCTTGAAACAACTAAGAGAAGTTGCATGATCATTAGGGAAATAAAGTAACTGTGATGTCCTGTCTTTTAATGTTGCATCATCTATCTGAACCTTACATTTTTGTTGCTTTCTTGTAAGCTTTACATTGTAATCTCATTAATATACTTGGTTGCCATCACTATTCAAGCACCAGAAGAATGGCTCCCCAGAAATCTCTGACTTGCTTTGTCCCTTTCAGCATCCAGTGTGCAGAGAGAACAGTATCTGACCATTTGATGTTGGTGGATGCATTGTCAAACACAAGGACATGTTTCTCATGAGGTCAGTGTTCCATTAGAATGTCCATCAAGGTAGCATGATTAAGAATGGCCTCCTTTGTGAAATGTCCTTCACAATTCTTACCAGCCTTGAAAAATCTGTGGTAAAAGAAGAAAAGAAAGTCGAGATGAAGAAGACACCTCGCGACCACTACACGAAAATCTGAGCTCTCATCAATGAGCTAAAGGAGAAAGAGAAGGAAAATGTATTAGACCTCATGGTTGCGGAGGGTTTTTAAAGTGGCGGCCTGCATCAGCAGCAGAGCCTGCCAGAGTCATTGTCTCTACCGTACTAGTAGCAAATGTGAGCCATCAATCCATGCATATTCTGGTTCACTATTTGCTAGGAGACAAAAAAGCCAAAGTTCCCACCCTGATTGACTCAGGAGCAGGTGAGACATTCATTGACCACTGAGTTGTCGAAAAACTCGGGCTAAAGAAGATTCCACTTATCAGAAAGATCCTTGCCAAAAATGTCGATGGGACCCTCAACAAGAACGGAACAATCTCACACTATGTCCACATCGACACAGAGATCGGAGGGAAGGAAGAGAGAATCAGAATGCTAATAACAGGGCTGGGAAAGGAAAGAATGATCCTGGGGTATTCATGGCTCCAGAAACATAACCTGATGATTGATTGGGAAAAAAGAACCCTCACTGACAGGCAGACCAAGAAATCCCTCATGAAGAAGATTCGAACCATGATCAAATGGATGTGCACTACTTTTGGTAAGCAAAGTCCCACTATAGATGACAAGGGGCTGCTTGTACCGAGAGTAACGTTGAGCCCAACTCTTGGGAGGCTACCTATAAGGAGTGCTGGAGAGACCTTCGGGGAAACCCACCTTACTGCCGCTGAGCACATGAAGAGTAGGCTTGGGATGGTTCATCTTGCAACAGGACTTTGCACCAGAGATGAACCCGATCACAATGGATCAAACCTGGCAACAGACATGGCAAGGGACATCCATCCCAAGATCGATCTACAGATCCCTGTACTAGACGCCGTGGGCGCCAACATACTACCCAATGCTGAGGAGGATCATGATGGAATGGACGCACTATTTGCTTATGTTCAGGGAGAACCTATGATTGGGATATTCAGGGCCGAGGAGTCACCCCTCACCATCGAAAATGACTATATCCCATCGAACTACCACAGACTTCAGTGGATCTCTCACCTCACCCGATCTCGACTAACCAGAAGAATCGCCTATTCAAACATGACCTATATCTGAGCAAAGATCTCCATCTCGAAAAGGCTCACCCACAAGAATGGGGGTGACAAGGAAATGCAGTCGCTCGATGATTTACTCCCCAACAAATACAAGGAGTATCGGAGTGTGTTTGAAAAGGCAGCATCGGAAAGATTCCCTGAGTCGAGACCATGGGACCATGCAATCAAGCTCAAGCTGGATTTCATCCTGAGAGACTGTAAGGTCTACCCCATCACCCCAGCAGAACAGAGGAAACTGGATGAGTTCATTGATGAGAATCTGAGAAAGGGGTACATCGTCTCATCTAAATCACCTATGGCATCCCCATTCTTCTTCATAGCGAAAAAGGACTCTGATGCACTCCGGCCCTGCCAAGACTATTGGTACCTGAATGAGGGAACCATTAAGAACTCTTATCCCCTTCTGTTAATTGGCAATCTGCTTGACAAGCTGAAGGGGGCAAGATGGTTCACAAAATTGAATATCAGGTGGGGATACCATAACATCTGGATCAAAAAGGGAAATGAATAGAAAGCTGCATTCAAAACCAATAAGGGGCTGTTCGAGCCCAAGGTCATGTTTTTCGGCCTCTGTAACTCTCCGGCGACCTTCCAAGCAATGATGAATGACATTTTCCGAGACATGCTAAATGAGGGATGGCTAGTAATCTACATGGATGACATCTTAATCTTCTCGAAAGACAGAAAAGAACATGAGGAGAGAACGAAGAGGGTCCTGGCAAGGCTGAGGGAGAACGACCTCTACCTGAAACCTGAAAAGTCTAAGTTCGATGTGCAAGAGGTCAAATTTCTTGGGCTAATCCTGCGACCAAACCAACTGGCCATGGATCCAACTAAACTGGGAGGAATTAAGGACTGGCCACCCCTGACCAATGTCAAAGAAGTTAGATCATTCCTGGGTTTTGGAAACTTCTATCGAAGATTCATCGGCAACTTCACCATGATCACAAAGCCACTTAATGACCTAATGAGGAAAGATCAACCCTTTAACTGGACAGATGAATGCCAAAGTGCATTCAATACATTGAAGTGAAGATTCTCCAAGGCACCGGTGCTACTGATGCTGAACACTGAGAAGCCATTTGTAATCGAAAGTGATGCCTCTAAATATGTGACAGGGGCTGTCCTGAAGCAAACTGACACAAATGGAGATTGGCACCCCTGTGGCTATATCTCCTACTCCCTAACAGTGACTGAATGGAATTATGAAATCTATGATCGGAAACTACTGGGAATAATTTGAGCACTGGAGACCTGGAGACACTACCTCCAGGGATCCGAACACCCAACCATGATCCTATCAGATCATAAAAATCTTATGTACTTCAGGACTGCATGAAAACTGAACTGATGACAGGCTAGATGGAGCCTCTTCCTGTCACAGTTCAACCTTCAACTGGTACACATGCCAGAAAAGATGATGATTCAGTCTGATGCCCTATCGTGATGAGGAGATCACATACCTGAGGTCGACAATGACAATGATGACATCACACTATTAAAAGATGAGATCTTTGCACAAACAATTGACACCGAATTAAAGGACATACTGGCAGGGAGTATGATGCATGATGACCTACTAAAAGAGATAGTAAGGGCCATCAAAGAAAGAGGAACGCTACTGATCAAGTCAGTGGTAGAAGACTGGAGAATGGATAATGATGGGACAGTCTTTTTCAAAGACTGATGCTATGTCCCAGATGACAAGGAGTTGCGGAGGAAAATCATGGAGAAATACTATGATAACATACTGACAGGTCACCCCAGCCGATTCCAGACTCTTGAACTGGTACGGAGGGATTACTGGTGGCCGGGAATGATGATCTTTATCCGAAACTACATTGATGGATGTGCCACACCAACAAATGAAGGTAAACATGCACCCAACTACACTGCCACTACTACTGATCAGGTCAGAAGCTACACAACCATTCGCACTAGTCACAATGGATTTCATCACAGATCTACCGATAAACAATGGATGTGACACCATCATGGTCATGGTAGACCATGGTCTTACTAAGGGGGTGATTTTCATTCCTTGCAACAAGACCATCAATGCATTGGGGGCAGCAGACCTTTATCTGCATAACATGTTTAGGAGATTCGGCCTCCCCAATAAGATCATTTCTGACTGCGATCCACAATTTGCCTGCAATGTGTTCCAAGAATTGGGAAGGCTCCTGGGAATAAAACTGGCAATGAGTATGGCCTATCACCCACAGACTGATGGGGAAACTGAGCAAGTCAATCAGGAGCTAGAAATCTACCTCCGAATCTTCTGTGCAAACAAACCATCACAATGGAAGGAACACCTCACCACCGCTGAATTCACACACAATCAGAAACACCATTCAGCGATCAAGAACACCCCATTCTATGTGATGATGGGAACACATCCCAAAGCCATCCCCATGACTTATGAAAAAATGAACGTACCAGCTACTGAACAGAGAATAGCTGAATTAGGAAACATACAGCGAGAGGCCCTGGCAGCCCACGAACTGTCCCAACAAGTAATGATTGGATGCGGTGGATGAGGCTTCCGCCCATTCATGGTAGGAGAAAAGGTATGGCTGGACTCTAAGAACCTGAAGTTGGGATACCCAACCAGAAAGCTTGCCCCAAAATGTGAGGGGCCATTCCCTATCACCCGGGTGATCTCCTCACATGCTTACAAACTAAAACTTCCTTCACAATGGAGGATTCACCCCGTCTTCCATGCCTCTCTCCTTTTGCATTTTAAGGAGAATGAAACACACAGCCCAAATCTTCTTCCTCCACCCCCCGAGCTGATCAAGGGAGAACTTGAACATGAGGTTGAGGCTATTTTAGCCCACAAAAGAATGGGCTGAAGAACCCGATTCCTAGTGAAGTGGAAAGGCTACAGCACAGTGGAAAATACTTGGGAACCAGAGGGACACTTAAAAATGCCCCAAAAATCCTAAGTGAATACAAATCTACCCACAACCTACTCCCATCATGAGCTGCCCTCTACACTTCTTCATGAATGCCATGCCTGACCCTGACCTGATTAGGACCTTTGAATTGATCTTGAGCTTCATCCGCGATACTGACGACTCCCGAAATGAGGAGAGACTGCTCTCCATAATCCAGGACCGAGCGCTGCTCAATGGGACAGTGCACAACTTGTTCCAGACATACCGAGCAATATCTTCTCTCGAACGGGTGTTCCAGTGCCTGACCGAGGAAGCCTATCACCTGGATTTGCTCCCCCTCATGAGGAGCTTAGACGAGCAAGCTCTTAATTACAGACCTGGAGAGCGAGTCCCCACACCTCAACAGATATTCATTATAGAACCTTTTGATGATGAAGGAGACGAAGGGTCCGAGATGACACTAGAACAGCTGACATCGCCATCTCCTTCACCCCCACCCCTATATCCATCGTCGCCACCTCCACCACTACGCGCATCTACACCTCATCCTAAACAACCCACACCAGAATATCTGCCCACACTGCTGTGGATGCGGAACTCTGTTTGTTTTACATGCATCCAGATCGGGCATTTGTCCTCACACTGCCTGGAGTATCAATGCCCCCACTGTTGATGGTGGCATCCAGAACATTCCACACTCTTCTGTCCCAACAACCAGACACATAACAACCCTCCTTGTCACTGAACCACCTAAACCCGACTGACCATGATCAAAAATCTCCACCTTATTATCATTCTCGGTGCCATATTCGGCGTGGCCATTTTAATTATGATGATCTTTTACTTTCTTATCATGCTCAAAATCATGACTGCCCCACCTCTACCTCGAATCATGACACTCATAACTGGCACCTTGGTGCAATTTACGGGGACGGACAACATCGAGTTACCAACCAGAGTCTACTTACACAGCACACCCACCACAACAATGATCAACACATTCACCATGATGAGTGATGAAGAACAGCCTATGCCATTCGACCTGATGCAGACGATCAGGGGCTAGTTTCGGATGGGACTCGAAATGTCGAGGAGGAGCTAGTGTTACGGAGGTGTTACGGATGGGGGAATCAATTTTCTTCATTATTGTTCTTATTGTCTTACTTGTGTATGTCCCACACTATTGTTCCTTTTTCCTATTGTCTTGTGACTGCACACCTCTAATCACACATCATTACAACTCCACTCTATTGTAGTAGTCTGCGGATGCTCACACACTATTGTCCTTACCATTTCTATTGTTCTTATTATTCTCGTAGCACAACTCATTTTACTTACGTATTAACGATCTTGTGCTTGTAGTATTTAAACTGCAAATACAGGACCAGTCAAGCTCAGCTTGACCTGGTCATTTCTACATTCCTAATGAACTCCAGCTAAGTCATCCTCACTACTGTCGCTTACAAGCTTTAGTGATCCTTTAAAGAACATCTTGCTTTGATGTCGACGCTTAAGAGCTTCAACTGATTGTAGGAACCTTGACTCTAACAAAAGGTCAAGCTGATTTGAACTCTGCCAACTAACCTCAGTCTAGGCATCATACACACTATGACAGAATTCTTACGAAAACTACCCGACCATATCCTACCCGATGAAGAAGAAACATGGCAGCTCCATCCACTCCCACCATCCCCACTACACCCACCGCCCCTGCTCGTCCTGCTGAAATCAAGATGAGGGCGCCGACTGACTATTCTGGAGATAGGGCGAAGACAATGCTCTTTCTTCTAGAATGTGGGGCATATGTTGATGCCAACACTGCCACATTTCTGGACGATCACCACAAGATCTTGTTCATGCTTTCTTATATGAATGGAGGTACAGCAGGGCCATGGAAGCAGGCCTATCTGGAGGAGAGATATATTGAGTCGAAACCCTGGGACACGTTCCAGTAATTTATCATGAAAGTATGCACAGCATTCTTGCCAATCGACGACATGGGGAATGCGCGAACGCAGCTCATAGCCCTCTCACAGGGGGGAAAGGGAGTAGATGAGTACATTGCTCAATTCAAGACTCTTGCTTATCGCACTAAAATCAAAGAAGATGCTGCCCTGATCGAGTATTTCGTCGATAAACTCAACAACCGAGTCCTCAACAAAGTCTTTGGCATGGAGAACCTACCAGACATGATCGAGGGGTGGTATACCCATGCGGTGAGGGCTGAGGGGCACTTGAGAAGGGCAAAGGCAATTAAAGAAAGGACATACAGTAAGGCAGGAGGAGGAGGAGAAGCAGGTAGCTCTTCCAAAGATCCTAACGCCATGGAAATAGATGCAACACGCCTCTCTTATGCAGAGAGGCTCAAACATATCAAAAAAGGGAAGTGCTTTATATGTCACAAAGCAGGACACAGGGCTAGCAACCACAAGGGAGGGAAAGAACCATAGAAACGGTAAGGACAATAGTGTGTGAATGTCTGCAGACTACTACAATAGAGTGGAGTTGTAATGATGTGTGATTAGAGGTGTGCAGTCGCAAGACAATAGAAAAAAGGAACAATAGCATGGGACATACACAAGTAAGACAATAAGAACAATAATGAAGAAAATTGATTCCCCCATCTGTAACACCTCTGTAACAATCTGTGTGCTTGTTTGTTTTTATCTGAAGAGTGCAACCAGCCATACTCTGCTGAAACAAAGTTGGTGACCATCAGTGAAGCACCCTCACCTTTTGCACATGGAACTGCCTTCTCATCTTTGTAAACCAAGTGCTGTTTACTGTACATTGATCATTGACATAAAATGTTGATTTGTTATGGAACCAGACAATGGTACACTGATTATATAACTGATCATCAATATCCTCATCTGTGACATCTGCCACCCATCTCCTAGTTCACTCCTCAATACTCATCCAATGTGGTAAGAAGACTTTTTGCCAGTAATCCACAACATCTGGTTGCTCATTGTTAGGGCAACACCCACTAATCTGCTAGCTGGACCATGTGGGTTCTCCTACAAGAAGGCAGCGGGGGGCACGCACATGATGGGGGGTTTGATGGATTTGATGCAAGGGGTTAAAAATAGAATAGTTGGCTGAATTAGGCCTTTCACACCACTATTGTGGATGGAATACCTAAGAGAACTCAACTGAGGTCTCCCAGTATTTATTTTAGAGTTATATACTATTTTACATATATTGTAGTATGTTGTTACAGATGCACACACACATGTGTACACATGCGCATACATATTAATGCGTGTAAATAAAGAATTCCCATGCTGACAAATAATGCGTTTATAGGCATTTTGTAGCATATTTTGGTGAAATAAAATAAAATAAAATAAAATAAAATAGTATTATGTAATAGGGTTGAGAGACTGTTTCCTAACATTACCCCCCTTTTAGGCCTCGACTTCCAGGTGAGAAAATATTGTATCTGTCCCCTCTGTGAAATTCTGGTAAGGCCGGAAATTCATCCCCTCATACACCATTCTAGCAATGCAATGCAGAGCATTTGGATTACATTTAAAGAATTGGGCAATTGCCTTGTGTGCTCGCTTACAATTCTCTTCTGGCTCCCATGAATTATTTTCGTTGGTGTAGTTCTTCTACTTGATTAAGAACTCCAATTTATTTCATCGAAGATGTGAGTCCAAAACCTCTTCCACAATATATTCTGGAGCACCTTCTACCATTATTGGAGGCTATGGAGTAGTTTGTTGACCAGGAATAGTGGGTGGGCAGTAGGGGCATAAACAGGAAATGTTAATTTCAGGATCAATCTTGAATGACTGAGGTAATTTTAATACTACCACATTGGGTGAAATTATTTTAGAAATTGGATATGGGCCAACTTGCTTCTCCATAAGCTTTCTTGAAGGTCATGGAATATTCAGATCCTTGGTACTTAGCCATACCAAGTCACCAACTTTATACTCTGGAGCAACAGCTTGAGTACGATCTGTGTGTCACATCATGTCATCACGTGCTTTCATTAATGCTGCCTCTGCTTCCTCCTGCACCTTTCGCATTTTTGACACAAAGTCCTCCACTGATTGTACCTTGACTTCCCTTCAAGGTTCTACTCCCATTCTGGGATGATACCCATAATTAGCAAAGAAGGGTGACATGCAAGTAGCTGAATGGAATTTATTATTGTGAGAAAATTCTGCAATTGCCAACCATTCAGGCCAGTCAGTTTGTCAGTGATTGACAAACATGCATAGGTACTGCTCCAACTCCTGATTCATTCTCTCTGTC
Organism: Tricholoma bakamatsutake; assembly: GCA_029959215.1. Taxonomy (NCBI): domain Eukaryota; kingdom Fungi; phylum Basidiomycota; class Agaricomycetes; order Agaricales; family Tricholomataceae; genus Tricholoma; species Tricholoma bakamatsutake. The sequence goes on from CP114861.1 coordinate 10,572,992, forward strand.
TGCCCATCAGTTTGTGGGTGATATGCCATAGATAACTTGGTTTGAATCTCCAATATGTTATTTAACTCTTGCATAAATGCAGAAGCAAATTGTGATCCGCAATCAGAGATAACTGTATCAGATAATCCATGTAACTGCCATACCTGATTTAGATAGAGGCATGCCAAGCCCAACGATGAGGTTTCTGCAGTAGTAGGAATAATATGGACTTCCTTTGTGAAGCGGTTGCATACTACAAATATTGCATCGTATCCTTGAGCTTCAGGTAATCCTGTGATAAAGTCTACAGATATATCTCACCATGGTGCTTTAGGTATAGGGTTCGGCATTAATTTCCCAGCAGGCTTTTCTGGAAATTTCTTTCCCCTCATGCACATGTCACACCCATCCACATACCCCAACACATACTTTGAAATTCCAGGCCACCAATAATTTCTCATCACCAATTCCAATGTCTTCCACCTTTCTGGATGTCCAGCAGCTAGTGTGTTATGATGTAGCCATACGATCTCCCTTCATAAATCTTGATCCTTTGGTACATACACCTTTCCTCTGAACAACACTAACTCTTGTTCTTCAATCCATTCATCTCCTTTAATATTACCTTTCTTCTCTCCCCTCAAAGCTTTCACAGCTTCCACCACTTCATCATCCATCTCTGAACATTGCCTGATTTTAGACAACATTTCTGTCTCTGAGCTATCCACCAATAAATGCCCTTGATGCATAGCACAAATACGAAAGTATTCAGGTTTAAGTAGGGTAATATTTTTATTGTCCTCCTCCACTCCCCTTTTATAATCTGTACATCTGGATAATGCATCTGCTTTCCTCATCAAGTTTCCCGCTTTGTGGACCAAGTGAAAATTAAAGCGTGATAGGAATAATGCCCAACATGCTTGTCAATGGTTAAGCTTTTTAGCAGACATGAAGTACTGCAGATTTTTATGGTCTGTCCAGATTTTAATCTGATGCATACATTCCTCCAAATAATGCCTCCATGCCTCCAATGCTCATATTATTCCCAACATCTCTTTATCATGCACATCATAATTTCTCTCCACATCATTCAACCCTTTAGACAAATATGCACAAGGATGCCATTTGTTATCTTCACATAGCATTGATAATACTGCTCCAGTAGCAAAGTCTGATGCATCTGACTCCACTCGTAAGGGGCACATGAAATCTACTGGGACTAATATTGGTTCTTCCACAAACTTCCTCTTCAACTCCCCAAATGCTGTCTGCTGTTGTTCTCCCCATCTCCACACTACTCCCTTTCACATAAGGTTGTGTAATGGTGCAGCAATTTTGGAAAAATTATGAACAAAGCGATGATAAAAATTGGTGAGTCCCAAGAAAGCCTGAACTTCCTTGATACAGGTAGGCATGGGCCAATCAACAATTGCCTGTACCTTGATAGGATCCATCTTGATTCCATCAGGACCAATCTTTAATCCCAAGAACTCGATCTCACTTGCTCCAAATACACACTTCTCCAGTTTAATGAATAAATCATTCTCTGCCAATCTCTTCAACACCTCCTGCACTATCGCCTCATGATTTTCTTCATTCTCCATGAATATCAAAATGTCATCAATGAATATTATCACCACACCTTTGTCTATCACATCCTTGAAAATGTCGTTCATCATATTTTGGAAAGTTGGGGGACTATTGGTCATCCCAAAAAACATGACTAGCAGCTCGAAAGATCCTTGATGCATAGCAAATGCTGCCTTCCACTCATCTCCTTTCTTTATCTGTACATTGTTGTACCCCCAGCATAAATCCAATTTTGTAAAGACCTTGGCATTTCCCACCTTGTCAATTATCTCTGAGATCAACGGCAAAAGGTACACATTCTTCACTGTCCACTCATTCAAATACCTATAATCTGTACACATCCTCTTCCTCTGATCTTTTTTCAGTACAATGAATACTGGTGATGTCTGTGGTGATTTCGAAGGTCATATGTATCCCTTGCATAACTGTTCATTAAGGAATGCATCCACTTCTTCTTGTTCCTTTGGAGATAATGGATAGACTTTTGACTTCTTTGGCACAAATCCTGGCTTCATCTCAATAGCATGATCCCATGGCTTTCACACTGGCATCCGCTCTGATTCCTTCTTCTGAAAAACTGAAAAATATTTATGGTAGGCTTTTGGCACCCACTCCTCCACTGGCTTCTTCACTTTCTCCACATTTTTATCCCATGACTGTCCTCCATGAATTTCCCTAAAGGTCTGCTTCTGTTCTTCTTTACTAGTCATAATTGGAACTTCCCAATTTGGCATATCTTTATCCTCCACTTCCTCCATTGTAACAGAATACTTCCTTGGATGTTCTTTCTCTTTCTTTTCCTTCTTCTCCTTTTTTACTTTTCTCCCATTCTTTAGGACAATGAGTCATGTGTACCTTCCCAGTTTTCCAATCAATTTCTGAATTATGTTTTCATAACAACGGACATCCAATTATCAGATTGGTTTTTTTAAGGTTGCACACCTCAAATACAGCTCATTCCTGATGATCCTGATACTTCAATATCATTGTCACCTCCTCCTTAATGGTTCCTCCATGATTCATCGTACCATCAATATTGTACACCATTACAAATTGTGGCAGTTTATGCATGCGAATATTGTTTCCAGTAATTAAAAATCGATTAATGAATAATCTGGTAGCACCACTGTCAAGCAATGCCTCCACATTAATTGCTGCATGCGTGTCCACTGTCTTCAATCCTACTGTCAAGCTGATTTCGGGTTCTATCTGTGTTGAGCAAATAAAAAATTTAGGGGTCTTGGGAAATAAGGCTGGGCATTTTTCTTTGTCGGATAAATGATAATGGTCATACTCTTCAATTTCTCTTTTGGGTTCACTCTCAGTTTTTTCGGATACTAATACATTATATTGATTCTGGGTCACCAATGGGGAAACCTTCACTGGGACTCTTCCACAAAATTCTTCTGCTTATCTTCCTCCAACTTCACTTTCTTGATTGTCACTTCCCTAATCTTCCTTTTTTGCCTACAATTTCGAGCCATATGCCCTAATTGCCCACAATTAAAACATTTAACTGGAGCTCATCTCCCTACTCGATCAACATCCATTGCATCTGTCGATGCTGCTGACTCCTTAACAATAGGTGTCACTGCCATGGCTGGTGGCTGTGCTCTCATAGTTTGTACCTGAGGTGTCCTTCCTTTCTCAGACTTTCCTCCTGATGACTTTCCAAATCTGGAATTCTCATACATCAATTTCAATTCTGCCTGTTCCTGTTGATATTGCCGATCAAGATGCATTGCCCGATTATACCACTCATCCAACCTCTCCGGCATAGAAGGTAGTCGATAGATAGACTTGAATAAAGAGGGATTTAATCCTGCCTTCAAATATTCCACCAACGCTGCTTCTCCCATATCGGTTTGTGATGCTTCTGCTTTAAACTGCAAAATAAATTCATCTGCAGTCAGAGAACCTTGGTGCATAGTTTTTAATTTTGCATTCGCTGTTGCCTTTGGGTTAGGGTCTCCAAACTGTACCTCCAATCTCTCCAAAAATTCCCTGAAGCTTGCAAACAGTTTATATCCCGCAGCAATTTGATTAATGGCTTCATTTCTCCAGAACTATGCTTTCCCTCCCTGGATGTATGAGAGAGCAAACATAATTCTAGACTCAGTCATATGAAATTTGGGCTTTCTCCCATGAATATACAAGACTATAGAGCTGATAAAGGATTTTGTGTTCTCGATCATGTGACTGGAAATTTTGCAAAAAAATTTTACAGCCAAATCTCTACACAGCCAAAGAAGTGACTCATCACAGATTACATCATCATGACAGAACAAGCAGCTTCAAATCCTGGACACAATCCTGTTCCCATGCCTGTTCTTGAAGCCAAAATTGATGCTCTAACAGCACAAATGTCCCAATTAGTGTCAGTATTAGCAGCATCCCAGCCCAAACAAGCACAAACAAATGCAGAAACAGTAGAAGATAAAGATGATAAGATGGAGGAGATGGTGGAGTGGATGTCTCAGGAGGGTGAGCATGCAGAGGAGAGATCTGAGAGTGGAAAAATGCATTTATCTAAATATGTGCCCCTGCAAATATTTGATGGTACCATGTGGCTATTATGGGTACCAAACATGGCAAAACACATGATCTTGGCTATTGGGCACTTTGGATCAATAACCCTTCCAACAGTGCCTGATCTCAGGGCTATTACTGAATTTGGCTAGTAACTACCTAAAATAGTCATCCAAATAGAGTAATGTAAATCTTAGCTAAACCAGATCTGATCGGTTGTCTGGTTGCAGCTGTCCTAATGACAAGTGCTGCCTCTCGATCACTGGCAGTCACAATGTAAGGTGAGGCCTGGTGTCAGCTTACAAAAGCAAGGTAAATACATATATACAATTAATTCTGGCTCTTGCTGAAATGATGAGTAAGCAGATGTGGTGCACTGAGACAAATGACATATGCACGTGAGTAAGAGAAGGTGCACTGATAGGGCAGTTGAGTTCTTCTGTTAGGGTGACACCCACTAATCTGCTAGCTGAACCGTGCAGGTTCTCCTACAAGAAGGTGGCGGGGGGCACGCGCGTGGGGGGGGGGGTTTGATGGATTTGATGCGAGGGGTTAAAAATAGAATAGCTGGCTGAATTAGGCCTTTCACTCCACTATTGTGGATGGAATACCTAAGAGAACTCAACTGAGGTCTCCCAGTATTTATTTTAGAGTTATATACTATTTTACATATATTGTAGTATGTTGTTATGGATGTGCACACACATGCATATACATATTGATGCATGTAAATAAAGAATTCCCATGCTGATAAATAATGCATATATAGGCATTTTGTAGCATATTTTGGTGAAATGAAATCAAATAAAATAAAATAAAAATAGTATTATGTAATAGGCATGTTAGGAGACTGTTTCCTAACACTCATGTCCATCAACATACTGTTTACTTGGGATTGTTGTCCACCTGTATCCCAATTGTTTCATCCACCTCTGGGCTGTTAGAAGACTGATTGACTTTTTAAATTGAAGTTTGTCATCATGTCAGGCCACTTTACAAAGTCAACAACCTCTTGAGCCCAAACATATGAACCCAGGGACTGAAGATGGAGGTGGATCACTGTTAGGGCGATACCCAGTAATCTGCTAGCTGGACTGTGTGGGCTCTCCTACAAGAAGGTGGCAGAGTGCGCACATGTAATGGGAGGTTTGATGGATTTGATGTGAGGGGTTATTTTTAGATGAGTTGGCCGAAATAGGTGTTTTGCACCACAAATGTGGATGGAATACCTAAGAGAACTCAACTCAGGTCCCCCAGTATATATTTTAAGGTCATATACTATGTTACATATATTGTACTATGTTGCTACTGACATGCATGTACATATTGATGCGTGTAAATACAAAATTCCCATGCTGACAAATATTGTGTTGATAGGCATTTGGTAGTGTATTTTGGTGTAATAAGATAAAATAAAATAAAATAAAATAAAAATAAAATATTACTATGTAATAGGCATGTTAGGAGACTGTTTCCTAACATTACCCCCCTTTTATGCCTCAACTTTGTTAGGGCAACACCCACTAATCTGCTAGCTGGACCATGCGGGCTCTCCTACAAGAAGGCAGTGGGGCGCACGCACGTTGATGATACTCAACCCAGAAACCCAAACAAAACCTACTAAATGGCTTCAGATGGTATAACATGAGTCAGAGGAAGGGTGCGAGTTGGTACTAAATATCACTGCTGAGACCAAAATGTAATGTTTAGTAATGCAAAATGGTAAGGGCTGTGGTGAATAGTCTGTATAGGTGTACAAAGGTGTTCAAAAGAGTTCAAGAGAAGTTCGAATATGTGCAAAGGGGTTCGAAAAAGGTTTGAAAAGGTTTGAAATCATGCGAAGTAGTCCAAATAAGTTTGAATAAGTTTGAATAAGGTTTGAAGTATATCAAAGAGTGAGTTTAACAAATGTGAAATGTTTGTCAAATGGTGATAAGTGATGGGCAATAACATGAAGAGCAAATACAATAGTTTTGAAGAAGTTCGCAATATTTTGCAGAACTTGGAGATACGATGCGAACTAAGACTCAAGAGAATGGCTCTTAAGTCAGACAATAAGTGTGAGGGTAACTTGTGCTGTTCCCCATTACTATATTGTCCATTCTAACTAACTAATACAAGTCTTTATACAAAATGAAGAGATAGTACTAAAAAGGAAATAAGAACATGTGTAAAACATGAGGCAAATATATCAAACAATGAGGACTTGTAGATCATGAAACAAATGAGAAATAATAAATGATGAAACATATAGTGTTCCCATATAGTAAAAGTATATCAATGAAACACAAAAATGCACTTATTGCATTCTAACTCTCTTGTACTCTCTCCTCATGTCCAATAGTGCTTGATATGTGACAAATTGGCTTGTTCCAGATGTGCAGCATGTATTGAAAGTGTTTCAAGACAGCTATATGGTGGCTGATATCATTCAAAGTGCTGTGAAGTCATTCGAAGTGTCATGAAATAGTTTGAAAGCATTTGAAGTTGTCCAAAATAGTGTGAAATCATGCGAAAATGGTTCGAAGTTGATTTTGTGACATTCATAGTGATTTGGAGTGTGTGTTGTAATGTCTCAATATGATTGGAAATGTTCTCCAGACCTTAAAGTGCATAGTGGACCTATCATCCTCCCCCTTACTGAAATCCTGACTGTCCCAGTCAACCAATTGAAGTCACGTGTGAAATGCATGATCATGTTGAAAACTTAGCGAAATTGTTTGAAGCTTTTTGAGGTCTTCAAAGTCGATAGAGAGAGAATTTGGTGGAAGGAAAATGGTCATAGGGCATTGTCAAGGGAGTTCGGAGTCGAGATTGAAGTGAGCGAAGGAATATGTAGGCACATAAAAGCAAAAGCTTTCGAAGCTGTTTCAAAGAATATCAAGGATAATAAAATGTTTTCGATAAATAGAACGAGGTCGAAATGTGAAAAAGAGAAAGAAAATAGGTGAATTCGATTGATGATGATGGGGCTAACCATGGTCATAATATTCGAGTCGAAGAACTGGTTGTATCGAAATAGAATGCGAAATCGAGGGGGTAAAAATGAGGTCGAGAAGATTTTTGTTAGCGATGGATGTAAGCAAATTTTTGAGGACAGGGGTAGATGATTCTCAAGGAGATGGCTGTAGGTATGTGATGGGGATGGAGCTTTGAGTGCTATACTGGACTTTGAAGGCAAATTCAAATGTGAATCTAGTGTTGAGGGCGAAGGCGATATCAAAATAGATGGTAAGATGGAAGAGGGCACAGGTGACGAGATCGAAGAGGACAAAAATACTGGGAGTAGCAAGCAGCAAGTCAAGGATGAAATAGGTAATGGAGAGGATGAATGTGACAAGATATCAGAGGCAAGATCGAGTTTGAAAATGATGAAGGTGCAACTATCAAAGTGGATGGGGCTGGAGCTACCAAAGGTGAAGATGATGGAATTGGAATGGACGTGGGCAACGAAGCCGGGGTGATGCAATGAAGAACAGGAGGCACAACATAACAATTTCAAAGTGCGACTTTTTCTTGGTCGAGCACAAGCTGTTTTTTGAGGGCTAGTTTCTGTTTGAGGGCCACAATATGAGCTTTGAAGTCATTCAAATCATTCAAGCTGTGCGGTATACTGTCTGATGCTGAACTCAATGTAGTTGAAGGTGTGATATCGGTGATGAATGAAGTCGAGATGGATACTTTGGGTACTGATTTGGTCGAATTCGAAGCTGTGATAACTGATGTGAAGTTTAACACAAAATTTTCGAGGACATGTGAAACATCTTCAGAAGCAGTTGATGTCCTAGACTGCGATATATTCGAGGTTGAAATATATTTCTGGGGCATAGAATATGAGTTTGAGGATGCTATAGCAAATTTCGCAGCATTGTAGATGTCGTTCAGCATATATGGGTCATCAGAATAGTGATCAGGGAACTTCACTTCGAGATGGTCTGCAATTCTAGTCTGTAGGTCCATTTGCAAGCCTTGAAGAAAAGCTCAACTCTGTTCAGTTTCTGAAATTCTATGTTTCGAGCGGAGGAAGCTTGTGACCTTGTAGAATGACCTGTAATAAGCTGCTAATTCATTTTCATCCAAAATATTGGTGCGAAGCTGTTCATTAATGAGTGAATCCATGTCCAAAATGCTGTATTTCCATTCATCTTCTATTTCGGGATAGAACTTGAATACTGTGGTGTGAAATTCATCAAATGAAGTGCCAGGTTCATACTCTGGAAGCAATTTCCAGAGATCGTAAGAATTGAAATTGATGTATCTGCAAGAGTGTCACTTCTTTAGGTCATGATCTGTAATACTGCAAGTTATAAATAAAAATTCGAGATCTTCGAAGTAATTTTGCAGTTCTTTAGGTCGTCTCAAATCGAATTTAGGAGATGTAGAATGACCGGGAGCTGGCATAAAAGACATTGACATGTTTGGCCTCTCGATCACTGGCGGTCGCAATGTAAGGCGAGGCCTGGCATCAGCTTACAAAAGCAAGGTAAATACATATATACAATTAATTCTGGCTCTTGCCGAAATGATGAGTAAGTGGATGTGGCATGCTGAGACAAATGACGTATGCACATGTAAGAGAAGGTGCACTGATGGGGTAGTTGAGTTCTTCTGTTAGGGCGACACCCACTGTTCTGCTAGCTAGACCGTGCGGGTTCTCCTACAAGAAGGCAGTGGGGCGCATGCGTGTGATGGGGGGTTCTGATGGATTTGATGCAAGGGGTTAAAAATAGAACAGTTGGCTGAAATAGGCTTTTCACACCACTAATGTGGATGGAATACCTAAGAGAACTCAACTGAGGTCCCCCAGTATATATTTTAAGGTTATATACTATGTTACATATATTGTACTATGTTGCTACCAATGTGCACATACATGCATGTACATATTGATGCATGTAAATACAAAATTCCCACACTGACAAATAATGTATATATAGGCGTTTTGTAGCATATTTTGGTGAAATAAAATAAAATAAAATAAAAATAGTATTATGTAATAGGCATGTTAGGAGACTGTTTTCTAACAAAGGCACACTGATGGGGTAGTTGAGTTCTTCTGTTAGGGCGACACCCACTGTTCTGCTAGCTAGACCGTGCGGGTTCTCCTACAAGAAGGCAGTGGGGCGCATGCGTGTGATGGGGGGTTCTGATGGATTTGATGCAAGGGGTTAAAAATAGAACAGTTGGCTGAAATAGGCTTTTCACACCACTAATGTGGATGGAATACCTAAGAGAACTCAACTGAGGTCCCCCAGTATATATTTTAAGGTTATATACTATGTTACATATATTGTACTATGTTGCTACCAATGTGCACATACATGCATGTACATATTGATGCATGTAAATACAAAATTCCCACACTGACAAATAATGTATATATAGGCGTTTTGTAGCATATTTTGGTGAAATAAAATAAAATAAAATAAAAATAGTATTATGTAATAGGCATGTTAGGAGACTGTTTTCTAACAAAGGCACACTGATGGGGTAGTTGAGTTCTTCTGTTAGGGCGACACCCACTAATCTGCTATCTGGATGGTGTGGGCTCCACTACAAGAAGGCAGCAGGGTGCCTGCACATGGTGGGGGGTTTGATGGATTTGATGTGAGGGGTTATTTTTAGATGAGTTGGCTGAAATAGATGTTTTGCACTACAAATGTGGATGGAATACCAAAGAGAACTCAACTGAGGTCCCCCAGTATATATTTTAAGGTTATATACTATGTTACATATATTGTACTATGTTGCTACCAATGTGCACATACATGCATGTATATATTGATGCATGTAAATACAAAATTCCCACGCTGACAAATATTGCATTTATAGGCATTTGGTAGCATATTTTAGTGTAATAAAATAGAATAAAATAAAATAAAATAAAGATAAAATATTATTATGTAATAGACATGTTAGCAAAGTCTTCATCATCCAACATTGAGGTATTTCAGGTCCCATATACATTGGTTGGAAGGTCATTTCTGTCAGCTAGGAAAGTGCATGTCCACTCTCTCAGCTGCCTTCTATGATTGGGACCTCTCTTGTGATCTTGAGCTACTGCTAGCAATGCCTTGAGCCAGTCACACAAGTTGTTTTCTATTAACATACTTTCAAAGAAATTGCTTAACAGCCTGCAGATGGCTATCACATGAGCTCATCCAGATCATTGTGCTCATATCCTGGACCATTCTTCCACTGTGGCTTTAAAATTAACTTGATGGCTTCATATCCCACCTTCACTTCCACAATAGATGGCAGATGGAAGAATGTACCTGTCTTTTCAAATCTGTACTCATTCTTAGCTGGGATTTCAAAATCATGTTCATCATCCTGCAAAGGTTCCCTATTGACATCAAGTGTGTCCTATATGGCCTATAAAGCTTTCTGTAAGGACAACCTCAAAGCCTCACTTAATAGTGAGCTAACAGAGGGGAATACAAAGTTAATATTATACTACATAATACAGACACTACAGGTTGAGCTAACAGAGGGGAATCCAAAGTTAATATTATACTATATAATACAGACACTACAGGTGCACCTAACAGAGGGGAATCCAAAGAGAAAACTCTAAGGACCCATCTGTCAATGCCCAGTATATGTGATAGAGTTGAAAATCAAATGGTAAGCTAAAAATAGCAAAAAGGCAGAGATAGGCAGATCAAGTTGTGGGATGACATCACCTTGATGGGTAAATGTCCATAAGGGGTCCTACTTCTAAGAATGGAACTATCAACATGTACCAACATGGAAAAAACTGAAATATAATAATAAAATAGGAATAAATTATAGAAAATCATAGAAAAGGCAGAATAGGGTAAAATAAAATATAAAAAAATATGGGACAAATGCAGAAAATTGCCCAGATGCCTGGGGCACCTTCCTTTTTTCTTACATCACCCCCCTTCTATGATGCATCACCCCAATGCATTCAAAACCATATTTGCCCAAAGTCAGATACTTGGATGTGCTGAGGTGCAGAGGAATGTCACTGGTGGAACTCCCTGACCAGTCGTGGGGCATTCACATTAAACTCTGTGACCCAGGAGTTCTCCTCATATCCATGACCATTCCAGTGTACCAGGTATTCAAGTTTACCTTAATTAAGTGGCTGTCTAAGATGGACTTGATCTTATACTGAGGTTCACCTTCGATAGCTGTAGGCAGTGGGGGAGGTCATGTCACACATCCAGGAAATGGATCTGTGGGTGCAGGTAGCAGCTTTACAACATGGAAGACAGGGTGCAGTCTGGCCATGGACTGTGGTAGCCATAGGCAGGCATGCGATCCGATGGGTCTAGTAATGAGGAATGGTTCAAGAAAGCGGTGGGCGAGTTTCTTGAATGGACGTGTGGTGGAAATGTCACTAGAGTCGAGATAGACATGATTACCAACCTTATATGTGGTTGTGGATGAGTTATGCTAGTTGTAGAAGTGTGCCATGTCATCTTTTGCCTTGGCCAAAGCTGACTTCACCTCCTCCAAGGTGTCCTTCATCTACTCTGTCCACCATGTCATTGATGCAAGCTGCATCAAGCTCTGGTTCACATAAGCCTCCTCTGTCTGACAGACAACAAATGCTCACTGCTCTTCAAATACCAGGACTGCTTGAAGTGTTGGCATGGTTATCAAAACCATTGTGCAACTGATTGCCCTAATGATTTTCCAGATGGATTAGTGTTTTAAGGTCCAGTTTGGTCTGGTTTTTAGACCATAATTGGCCACAACTGCAACTGCAACCAGTTGAAATTGCAGCCTCCTTTTTAGACAACTGGACTGAACTATATAGGACTGGTTCACATCGGTCCAGTTGTAGTATACCAACTGGTTTCAACCAATCATCTTTGAGACCAGTTGAGACCAGTTCTCATCAGTCCTACCTTTGGTCTGGACCAGTCTTTCTATACTATGAGACTATATATTTATCCCAGGTGTGTAAGGTACTAAGTCTGTAATAAGAATAGCCATACTTAGGACAGGAAATGAAGAAAACTCTATTAATAAGGTGCAGATGAACATCCAAAGAGTGTAGGTCAGCAAAATAGTAGTAACAGCCCAACCCAGAGCAAAAGAAACAAGGAATGAATCCCAATGGCCACCAACAAGAATATAACTACAGAAAAGATTAGTTAATATAGGAATTGAACTTGAAAGAGTACTGACAGTGAATCATTGGCATAGACACCAAAGTAGTGCCCTGAAATAGGTATGCTTGTATCTATTAATAACAATACACAGTAGTCAGAATGAGTCACAGCAGAATAATATAATGTAATGCACCGGTGACCATACCATATTACAATCCTTATAGCTCTTTGAAATTAGACTCCAGAGTCATGTAAGAGTGGCAGTGTAGAGAGTCAGATGTCATCCAAACATGCTGTAATGCTATTTTGAAGAGAAGAGGGAACTTGTCTTGGTTCTGCTGCTGAAAGATTAGAAGCAGTGGAGAGAATATACAATTGAATGAACTTATGTGCTGATGCCACCATGCCAGTGCAGCATTCACATCAAGTTCTTCAGAGCCATCAAGATACAGAGAAAGTTCATCTTTGCCAGTAGGGATTGTGCATCCAGAAGCAGGGTTGATTGTAGAAGACAGAGTCATCCTACACTTGGTAGGTGATGATGAGGTGACGAGGAAATGGAAGAAAAAATAGTTGATGAACACACTAGTGACCATTGGCATGTCTGTGAAGCTCTGCTTCAAATGTTATCTCATTTTATCTGATTAGAGTAACCTGGAGATTGGAAGTCAGTAATCTGTTATACATCATACTAGAGGGTGAAGATCATGGAATGAGAGGTCAGAGATAATACTGTAGAAGGTGAAGATTGTAGAATGAGAGGTAAGGGATCATAAGAATGATGGAATAGGACTGAATATCTTAGAATGGGAATAGCAATGCTTCGGAGATCACAGGTGTTGCATCTTGAAGCTACTACTTGACTCAAAAGTATTGAGTGTTGATGCAATGGATTCAATAAAGCTCATCTTCTCTACTTAGTAAGTAGAGAAGATGAGCTGTAATGTAGAGCAAAATACTATATCTGTTAGATTTAGATTGTACTAGTAGGAGTTATCCTTGGCCACTGGCTTGCTCACAGGTTTGTATGTCGATGCCACAAGTACCTGTACTGATAACTTGCTTGAAAATGTGTTGAATAGCAAAGAAGTAATATATTCTAATCTATTAAGTAGTACTCTCGCATTTCATTATCAATCTCTTCCACCTGTGCTGAGTTCCAGGCTGCAAGGTCTCCAATGTTGTTCCTCCAAGAGAACTTCATCATCTGCAGCTCTTCAAACTGTGCTGCCCCAAATTGAGCCCATCATTTTGTTGCAACTTCTCCCCCAGCAGAAAAAGATGTTTGCAAGGTACCGAAGATGCTTGACAGGGAAGATAATTAATTGTGATATGACGGAGGGTGGGATACAGTGCCCCGTTGTTCTGTAAAGATCATCAATTGGTGTTGCTGATCCCAATCAATGATGCAAGCATGTACCTGCCACCATTTTATGATATCGGTATCCTTTGTAACATCAGTTAGTAGGTCTTTCAGATATCGATGCATCTCCAGTTGCCATCCCTCATCTTCATCTTGGCTTAAAAGCAGGGCTAGGCAATAGCAATTGAACTTGGATAAGATGGATGCCTCGTTAGGTTGTGCTACATCACTAGTGGATGCAGCTGGCATAGTGGGAGATGCAGCTGGCATAGTGGGAGATGCAGCTGGATGGGCCTTCCAGTATCATTTTCCATCTAGAACCATAGAATAAGTCAGGGCAGGAACATTGATGAAAGCGCACAACTTATAATTCTCTCAAGTATCTTCTGTGCCTCATCTTGCCAGTTCTTTGCCAGTCAATTCCCTTTTCAACACTCTGCTGCTTGTTCCTCTGCACCTCCCCATGCCAGTTTGATGTAAGCAAGCTTGAAGTATGGATGTACCAAGGGCTAAGATGTATGCAGGCTTCTCATCAAACCATGAGTAGTATTTGTTCAGCTTTGCAAGTCCATCATTGATTGCAGTTTTGTATGTCACATAGCATGGATTGTTGTGTTTGGCTTTCCAAGCAGTTTGAAGCTCTTCAATGGCAGGCAGGGCTTGCCACAGTATTGGCCACTTTTCAGCTGAGAACATTTGTTGAATTTGGTTGGAGTCCTGAATTGTGGGAGTGAGTAATTGTGTTGTTGCTATGATTACACATGGACATACAGCCAGAATCTCTCATGCTTCCATCACCCATTCCCAGTCTATCTCAGAGAATGTGAATGCTTACCATAGGATGTGTTTCAAGATCTGGCCATTACATTGGATAGTTGTGATAGGACTGTATCAATGATCAGCACCTGCAATAAATAAATTGATGGGCTACTAGTCATTTAGATAAAGAATAGAAGAAATATAAGAGATCAGCATACCTGACAAATTTTGTATGATACACTGAGCATGCAATAAGCAGTACCCCACCAAACATTGCTGTGAAGAGGGATTTTGAGTGAGTCTTAAAAGCTGCATTTGAGTTGTAGCTTCTCAAACACTTCAATATGCTGTCCAGATGATTGAATCTGTGGCAAGTGAGAGAGCTGAGATGGCAAAAACTAATATGACCAACCTTGATTGCAAGAGTCTGAATAGCTGCAATTACATCCAATGAACTGTTCAGTACACAGTTGTTAGGCAGGGATGGATCATACTCCCAGATGGCTGTCACCGTTTCCACAGCTGTGATCTTGGTGATATGGGTCATTACATCAACTTTTGCGAGGTTGACAACATGACCTAAACAACTGTACTAATGGGTTAGTGGATAAGAGTCAAGAAGTTGATGAGAAGCTTATGGGTGTTGATTCTCCTCAGCAGACCACATGGGAAGATTTCATCATCCATGCATAGCTTCAATAGTTTCACATTTTGTTGTGTTGCTCGAGGCATCATTGAGAGTAAGGGTGTGGAGCTGTTAAGGTGTCAGATATCTATCATGATCAGATAATTAATGTTGTACCTTAGATCGTTCTGTATTCATTATCCCAATTCAATCACAAACACCCACAAATATCGCCCCAAGTTCTTTCCACTATGGTCCCCTGACACTGATCACAATCTGATGACTTCTGAGCACATCTCCCATGTCTCCCCTTTCACTTCAATCCAATGTGCAGTTACACCAAGAAAAGCCACCTTCATGGTATCGACAGTCCACAAATGAAAGTTGGTGAGTCTTGAAATTCCCTGGCATATTTGTATATAAGTACATATGTCAATGTCTTCTTTAAGCTATGCCAACCACTTAACAAACTCATTGTGCAGATGATTGACCACATCATGCATTGTTGGCAGATCTTGTAACATCGACTTTGGTCACATTGCGACCAAGCAGTTTCAGAATGTTGTTTTGTTTGCAATGGAAAGGAACTAAGGCAGGTGATGAGGATACAAGAATTTGTTCTATCAGTGAGTACTTACCTGGTCATTGACTGCAACAAACTGAGTCACTACATGAAGGACATTTTTGTATGTATACACAATTGGTCCCACTGGCTTTCCAACGAACCCATCTAATGTTCCTTGCCTCCCCACCTTCTTCCCCATTCATTCATCTTCTATCTTCTTCCAAATTATCCGAGGGATTGCCCAATGGTGCTCCAGTATGTTTGTTGCTTTGCACTGTTCTTGGTATATTTTATAATGCTGATGAATGTGTTGCTGACAGGAGGAGTTACTGCCAGTGTGGAATGCCTTTCGCTTTCCAAACCTCTTCACAAATTCATCATTGTTCCTATCAAAACTTAGTAAGAATTCTTATATTTTCACAGATTATGACTTACTTGCATATGTTATACCAATGTCCACTTGGTGTCTCCACCCGATTATCCATGATGAATGTCACCTTTATTTTGTCAGTGTAGATGAGTTGAAGATCCCTAGCCTTTTTCTTCTTGGTATAGACCTCCAAGGGGATGGATATGCAGTGATGATCTTGAAGCCCATCACCCTTGTAAAATGTTAACTCTGTGTATAGCAGGCTGACTGTGGTTTTCATACCTCAGAGTCATTCGAGGATTCGTGCCCACCTTCCTGCTCCATCTCAGGTTCATCTTTATCCTTATCACCAACCTCACCCTCATCATCATCATTATCTTCTGCTGCTACCTTTGCATGTTTCATTTTATGTGGCCTATGATTAGACTCTTCATCAGAAGATTCCACTGAGGATTCATCGTCTGCTGCTCACTTCCAGGTTCCCTTGTTCTTGTTATGTTGTGCAGCTGGTGCTTTTTTCAGGGCTGCTTTCTTTGGTGCTGCTTTCATTGGTGCCTTTGCACATGTGTTGCCTTTGCCTTTCACCATGCTGTGCTGACATGTGTTGTTGAATTTCAACTTTTATTTTCAACTTTGTCTGGTAGTGTATTGTGATTACTTGCAGTCAGAACTTTGTTAACTAGACTTTCACCCTGGCATCCAAGACCAATCTATTGAATATATATTTTACGTACTGTATGTAGCCTTCATATGGAGGGAAAAGACCAGTTGCAACTGGTGTGAACTGGTTTTCATCAGTTTTTTCAAACTACATCAAACCCTGTGACCGGCAATCGAAAAGTCTCAGGATTGGTGCAACTGCAACCACTGGTCCAGTCTTTTGCAGTTGCATTCAGTTCATTTTAGTCTTTTTTTTGGTCCAGGCAACTGGACCTGCAAACACTAAGATGGATGAAACTACAAAGAAATATCTGAGGAGATGTTACTCAGTCAGAAATGGCAAGTGAATGTGCCATTGGGCAGCAGACCTGTGGGAGTGGTAGTAGGTGCCTCAGCACAGATTGAGGAATTAGAGGATAACAAGAATTTGTTTGTGGTGGGGACTGTAATGCCTTGGGCAGTGCCAGGCTCAGGTTCTAAATAAAGGAGGAGGTAAGCCCTCTTACTGTTCCACACCTATGGTAGACATGCCTTAATAGGACTTGGTGCTGATGAACCAGTTACAGTGAAGAGTATGCTTGACTGTGGTGCACACATTGTTCTCATTGATGAGACACTGGTCGAGGAGCTGGGCCTGCATCATTTCTGCCTCCATGAGCCACTGCCAATTTCTGTGGCACTGAATAACTCTTCTTCTACTGAAAACTACTTGCATGGATACATTAAGTTTGTGCGTTTTGCTCCAAACTCTGCATGGACATCTCAAACTGTAAAAGCTATTGTAACTCTGAACTTATGTGTACCAATTCTATTTGGACTGCCATTCCTTACTGTAAACTGTATTATCACCAATTTCAAAGATAGAACTGCAATTGATAAAATGAATGGCTATGATTTACTAAATCCACTAGTAGTAAAACATTGTAAGGGATGCGTCGATCCAAAGCATGTCATAGCTAACACTAGGAAAAATAAATGGTTGATGTTGGCTAAACTGGTCAATGTTTGCAAGCAGCATTTGGCAGATGGGAAAATGGTGCTAGAGCTTGTCAAGCCACTGGATGTGGCTGGCATGATTAAAAATCATGTAGAAAGCCTGTGTTTTTAATGAAAAGTGGAAAAGATGGAGAAGCAGATGCTCACTGAGTTTGCTGATGTTTTCTAACCACTACCACATGTTGAGAAACTACCTTAAAGTGTGACTGCCAGGATCCAACTCAAGAATGCAGAACAGATGATCAAAACACATACATATGCATGTCCCAAAAAATTTTGTGACACATGGAAAACATTGATCCAGGAACATCTGGATGCTGGATGCATTCGGCCTTCTTCTTCACTACATGCATACTCTGCATTCATCATCCCAAAGGCAGACCCATCAGTACTACCTAGGTGGGTCAATGACTATCAACAGCTGAACAGGAATACCATCTTGGATTCACATCTGCTGCCAAGAATTGAAAACATCTTAAATGATTGTGCCAAGGGTAAGATTTGGGGGACTATCAATATGATGAACAGTTTTTTTCAGACATCTATGGAACCATTGGACATCCCCCTGACAGCTGCCTCCACCCCCTTTGGCCTTTTTGAGTGGATAGTCATGCCTATGGGTTTGAAGAACATGCCAGCAATCTATCAACATCAACTTACTGCAGCATTGCATGAGTGAATTGAGAAGATCTGTCACATCTACTTGGACAACATCATCATCTGGTTGAATACAGTTGAGGAACACCACAACAACATGTGCATCATCCTGACAGTGCTGAGGGAGGTGGGTTTGTACAACCCATGAAAAACTTACCTGTTCCAGCTAGAAATTGATTTTTTTTTTTGGGCACTATGTCTATGCACGAGGAATTGAGGCAGACTCAAAGAAAATGGATTGCATATCACAGTGGCCATGACTGTGTTCTGTGAAGGAAGTCTGTCAGTTCTTGGGACTAGCCCAATATGTGTCTTCATTCTTGCCTCACATAACTGAACATACATGTATTCTAACAGAGCTAACCTTGAAGGAGTGCAACAAGGCATTTCTGGACTGGGAGGACAAACATGAATTGGCATTCAGTTCAATTAAAATGTGGTGATCAGTCAGGAGTGCTTTACAATGCTAGATTTCTCACTTATGCCTAGACACAAAAGTTTCATGGCAATGGATGCCAGCGATTATCAATCTGGAGCTGTGCTCTCTTTTGGAGAGTCTTGGGAGTCTGCACAACTGGTGGCCTTCTACTCTATGACATTCAAGAGAGCAGAATTGAACTATCCTGTGCACAAAAAGAAAATGTTGGTGATCATCCATGCATTGCAAAAATAGTGGTCTGATCTCATCGGGGTGCCTTTTGTGGTGTATACAGACCATAAAACACTTGAGAATTTTGACTGCCAATGTGATTTGAGCTGACAGCAAGCACAATAGATGGAGTTCATATTGTAGTATGACTGCAAAATTGTGTACATGAAAGGGGAAGATGATTGTGCTGCTGACACATCGTCATGCACTTCTCTTGAAGCTGAGATTACAGCCTCAGCACCTTATCCCCCTGACAACTGTGATACAGTGGGTGTGATTCTGGGATCAATGCTAAGTGCCTTCAAGTGCACATGTGTAATGACCAAGCTGGAGATTTTGCCTCCACCCACAGGAGCAGTTGCAGCCATGCTAACAATTTCTGCAGATGGAGAGCTCCTGGACACAATCAGGTTAGAGTATGCTGATGACAACTGGTGTGCTCGACTCCTCGAAATGGCCTTTTTGCCTCATGGAGTGAGGAAAGTGGATGGACTGCTGTACATGGGGGATCAGTTGATTATTCCGAGGAAATCTACAGTGCATGAATCATTATTCCACCTTGCTCATAATGTTCTAGGACATTTTAGATTTATGAAATCTTATGGATCCCTGCATGACTCTTTCTACTGGCTGAATATGTGGCATGATCTGGAATTGGTGTATGTAAGCTTTGTGGACTGCCAGCAAAACAAACCAATGA
The DNA here is from genome assembly GCA_029959215.1 of Tricholoma bakamatsutake. Taxonomy (NCBI): domain Eukaryota; kingdom Fungi; phylum Basidiomycota; class Agaricomycetes; order Agaricales; family Tricholomataceae; genus Tricholoma; species Tricholoma bakamatsutake. Next base: position 10,592,524 of record CP114861.1, read on the forward strand.
CAAGAAGCCTATGGGTTTCTTGCATCTGCTACTGATCCCAGATCAGCATGGTGATTCCATGGCAATAGACTTCCTTGGACCATTGCCAGAGGATGAGGGGTACAATTGCATTGTAACTTTTACTAACAGGTTGAATAGTGATGTTCGCATCATGGTGATGCATACAAACATCATGGCCGAGGAATTGGCTGTTGTGTTTTTCAATGAGTGGTACTGCGAAAACAGGCTTTCCCCTCAAGATCGTCTCAGACCATGATAAACTATTCATGTCTTAATTCTGGGGGGCCTTACACAAAATTATGGGCATAAAACTCAAGATGTCATTGGCGTACCACCCTCAGTCTGATGGCACAAGTGAATGATCAAACAAAACAATAAACCAATGTTTGCATTATCATGTGGAGTGTAATCAACTAGGTTGGAAAAGAGCATTAGGATGCATACATTTCAACATCATGAACACTATAAATGGGTCAACAGGGTTTTCTCCTTTCCAACTGCATATGGGTCATAGCCACTGCATGATCCTGCCACTTGTAAGATCACTGGAAGGTGAAGTCGAGGATATACAGGCAGTGGATGTGATCGAGAGATTGCAGCAAGATATTAAGGAGGCACAGGATAACATGCTTTGAACTAAGATTTCTCAAGCGCTTTCTGTGGATCAACATTGTACTAATGATTTTCCCTTTTGTAAAGGAGGTCATGTCATACTATCTACCTTGCACAGGTGGCAGGACTACAAAGCAAAGGGAGAAAAAAGGGTTGCAAAATTTATGCCACAGTACGATGGACCATACATGGTCATGGAGACAGGGCCAGATATATCGACAATCACTGTCGATATGCCTAACAACCTGAACATATTCCCCATGTTCCACACATCTCAGATGCTACCTTTTGTGGAAAATAACAAGAACCTATTCCCTTCTCAGGAATGAGAGTGTCTAGATCCTGTGATTATCAAGGTGAGGAGGAGTATTATGTGGATAGGATTCTAGAGGAGAGAAAATGAGGGAGGGAGGGGGACACAGTACCTGGTAAGGTGGTGGGGATATGGGCCAGAAGAAGATTGTTGGCTTCAATCAAGTTGCAGTATGTAGCTTCTTTTTCTTTGTTCACTGGCTGGTAGCTTTTCCCCGCTGGGGTTTTTAATGCACCTGCATGCATGTGCTTTTTTACTTACCTTTCATAATGGTCAAAGAGATTTTTTTTTAATTTTTCATTGGGGAGAGGGTGTAGCAATGTTACTTGTTTACTCTTATTTACTGCTCAGGATAGCATTCTTGGAGAGATATGGATGACTTAGGTACTACCTTTTTCTTACCATCATCATCTCCATAAACATCGATAGAGATCTCATGCTTATAAAGTACCTCTTTTGCCTGTTTACATTTGGTCTGACTCTAGTGAAGCACTGCGTGTGCTTACAACACCTCTGCTACAAGCATCTGCTTATAGGGGAAGCTGGTGCATACTGACCAACAGGGAAGGTGAGCACCAGCAGTGGCACAAGCATCAGCACTAGGCCAAGCACCAAGCACCACTAGGAGAACTGCAGAGCAACACCCCATCCACCTCCATGCCTATGAGCAACTGCTTGTAGGGTGGATTATGGGTGTGGCTTGCTTTGGCAGTGGGCATGAGGGAGGAGGATGGACAGATGGCACCAATGACACAGAACAACATGATGATGACATGAGGAGGAGAGTGTACTACTGAGGTAGTTGTATTGGTTTGTATTGTTAATGTTACTATGTTGTTGGCAGCAAATGCATCTTGTTGACAACTTCCTATCTGGTTTTCATTCAAATAATCTCAGTAAATGGTTTTGTGAATTGTGTTAAGAGCTTCTAAATTACTACTTAATACCTACCAATGGTCATTTGTCACTGCTAAAAATAAATGAACCAGTCTAAAAGTTCCTTTTTTCTGGGAATCTTATGTACAGCCAGAAATGCAACAGAAATGGCACATATTTAACTTATTGTCCATAATAAGAGGTAATAAGCATTAAATTTCTGGTAATAATGTCAAATTCCCAAATCCAGTTTTCCCTGATGTTCAAAGTGACTGTTTCTTAAAAGACTGCTTGCATTCTCATGTTATGCAGGTTTGGTCTATATTATTAGGGTTGTTCACAGTAGCCATTTTTGGCTTATTTTTGGCTTCAATTTTGGATCATTTTTGGATGAATGATCAGAATGGACTGAAAAATGAAGTGAAAAATGGCTACTGTGAACACTCCAAAACACAAACATTTCAAAAATGAAGCAAAAATGCATTTCACCTACCTCCAGCATTCAAACTGCACCTCAAAGGACTTCATGAAAATGTACTGAGTTTGAGTGATTGGGGTCTATATGTTCTTTCATATGAGCAAAATAACTATGAAAGAAAAACTAATATTCGTCCTCATCATTTCGTCGTCCCCGTGTTTCATTATCCCTGTTGTTTCTTTGTCCCCATTGTTTCATCGTCCCCGTCATCTCGTCCTCCCTGTCGTCCCCATAATCGTCTCCATTTCCCTCCCCTATGGCGGTCACGTTCTCATCAGCACCCGATCCACCCTCCGAGCAAGGGCTCGCAGTGGTGGGAGGCGGGGTGCGGTCACATCCTCGTCGTCTCTGCGCGCCTGGCATTCCAGCCAGGCTGCACCCACGATCTACCCACGATAGCGGTGGCATGGGTGTAGGTGTGACGTCTTGGCGCAGTCTCGTTGTAAATAACTTACGAAAACATTACTTAGTTGAAAAGGAAAAAAAAAGAACTTTATGTAACTTACAAGAATAAAAAAAGATTTGGTAAAGACACGAACACGCGATTTGGAGCTTTGATCGTGTGACCAACAACCCTGGGGAGATAATACATGCGGCACGGAACTTTCTTTTACGTTACAGCCTGAATGCCTGAAGACTAGATATGGAGATAATCTTTTATGTAGGAAGACCCTGAGTAGACAAGAAAATGATCTGGTGACTAAGTATATGCACGCTACGTAGTATGTACTTTCGTCGATGTCACGACCGCCAGTTTATCCTCGTTCAAACGTTCAACGCTTCAAGAGTAAAAGTCAATCACATTACTCGTATACTACAACATGCCAAAAAATTCGGGTGCTTGGTATTATGGATGCGATCGGCGATCAAAAGACCGTACGCAAGTTAGGGGCCATTCGGTTACTAGAGATTAGGCCTTAACGTCGGGGCTCTCCTTCTCCACTATTGCTTCTGTGTCTGCAGGAGCAACAGGATTGTCTGCAGTGATAGTAGCGGTAGCACGCGACGAGGCCATGAACAACACAACTGCTGCGACAGCGGTAAAGAGGTCTGTAATCCATGGAATAATAGCAACCAATCGCACTGTAAGAAACCCATTAGAACGCAAAACCCAACATTATGGGAAGGAACGTACAGTATCCGATCTTGCGGTAAACGCTCGTCTGACCGAATGATTGTTCTACCTGATTCACCAAAGTACTGGAGAGCTGAACACCACCGACTGAAGCAGTGACCTGCGCGCTGCGCGTAGCGAAGTAATAGGTGAATGGGACCAAGGTAGCGAAGAGCCACACCCCGCAGAATGCGAGCAGGGCGGCTTGTATGCGCAAGGCTTGTGTGACGCGGGAGGCAGATGTCGTTAAAAAGACATTAATGAGGAAGAGGAGCGAAAAGACTGCAATGAGCGCAGAAACTGTTGTTTGAACTACACCAGTGCGAAAGACGTCTGCGGAGTGGTAATGAGGAATAAGTCTCATAGAAATCATGGAGAAAATCTACCGTTGACATTGATCGTAACAACTGTAGGGGGTGGGACTAATTTTATCAGCCTACTCTTCTGCTGGTTGGACTTGATGAGCGCGTTGAGCCCTAGTTAAAAAGAATGTTAAAAACTTTCCTTCCAATGTAAGCGTTCAGATACTCACCTACACTCCCGCCAATAACCCCCCAAGCGAAGGCCATTCCCAACGCGCTAAGAACGGCAGACTTTATTGGAATGACGCGTTTCGCACTGGAAGAGGCGTTTGTCTCGACTATCATTCTTGTTATCAGCTTAGATACGGATGGATAGAGGATCGTGATGGGCGGAGAAAGAGAGAAGACACGCAGAGGCCATACTGTATATGTAGCTTAGCTAGTGATGTACACGGCCAAAACCTCGATCGATCCCATCGGCATGGAATCAAGAAGCTGTCAGGTCGGTGGAAGAAGTTGAGAATGCGGCATGTCCGGCCTAAATCGCGGAGATATAATTATTATGTAAGAAACTCGCATATTTGTTATAGCATTCCGGATTATTTCCAGTGGATCTAATTTCTGAAGTTCAGAACAACAAGCGGGAATTCTTTTCCAACAGAAAGTCGACAAATAGTTTAAATCTGTAAAAGTTTTGGCTTGGAAGCAACGTGACTCTATGTTGACTTTTGTATTTTTGATTTTTACTAGTGTACATGCTTACATTAGACGCGTCCCTTCCGCGATCATTCGTTCACAACAAGTGACAGTTTGTGCCCAGGAATCCGCTTCTAATTCTCATCTTAATGGGAATAAGACTAATTGAGTGTAGACCCTGGAAGCTTGAACCGAGCCGATTTTGGGGGCGATCAGCATGTCGATAATATTAATATTAGGGAGACGCCATGTCACTAAGATTCGCGGTCACATTACTAAGCACACAGCCACTCAAAAACTGTAAAATTCAGAGACAGCATCTAGTCGAGAAAACTAAGCTAATTTGCATTCACAGAGGCGTTTTTTTAGCTAGATTAGACCGTATTAGATACATATTTGTGAGTAAAATATAAATTATAGTCGAATTCATATGCCAAGCCTACCTCACCTCCACCTAGTAAGTCATGATTTTCTTGGCACCCATTGAGGACTGATTTCATGAGCAAGGTAACACTTGATTGTGTTCTTGAGATGTTCTCAATTTGTCACTTGGTTTCTTCATTGTCAACTTGGCAGGAATCTTTTGATAATCTAGAATTGGTGGATCCTTCTCAGCATCACAATGGAAGTTCAGCTGCAGGTTGATTGTTAAGGTTGATACTCCTAAATCAAAGACTGTCGAGACTCGTGAGTAACGATGTCGAGATAGAGGTTCAAATCACCAAGGCTCGTAAGCGATGGTTGAGCAGAGACTTAAGTCGCACCAGGTTAGGAGTGTAAAGAAGACTAGGTCAAGCTGGTTGACCAGTCGTATATTCGCAAGATTAAATAGTACAGACGTGGGACGTACGCAGTACGAGAACAATAAAGACAATAGAGCAGCCGAAGACAATAGAGACAATAGGCGTCCGTAACATACTACAATAGCGTGAGAAGGTAGAGTGTGTAGTAAGGGCGCGTGTAGGTGAGACAATAGGGAAAGAACAATAGCGCGAGATAAATGATACAGAAATAGAAGAGTAGCTAGCGGGGCGTGTAGCGTACGCGGCATAAGACAATAGGACAATAGAAAAATTAAACTTCCCCATGTGCAGCCCTTCCGTATCGCTTCTCGTAACATTAGCCTCTTCTCAACGTTTCGAGTCCCACTCGAAACTAAGGCCTGATCGTCCGCATCGGGTCGAAGGGCGGTGCGTCGCCAGTTGTCGTCGAGAACGTGGAGAATGAGGTAGGGGTAGGTGTGCGGTGGGCGTAGACCCGAGTCAGCAGTTCGATGGTGTCTTGCTCAGCGAAACGCACGGAGGTGCCTGTGACGAACGCGGCGCGTTGTGGGAGGTGGGGGGTGGAGACGATTTTAAATAAAATAAGCATGTAATAGAACAGCATAATGAAGATAAACGCGCCGAAGATGGCGCCGAGAGCGATGACGATGTTTTTATTGTAGAGCATGGTGGTTAGCTCTAAGTAGTGCGGTGACGTGGTGGGACGTCACGCAAGGCGTTACTCGGGCAGAAAAGCGCCGAATGTTCCGGTCGCCACCGTCGGCAGTGAGGGCACTGGTACTCAGGACAGTGCGATGAAAAGTGGCCCACCTGAGCGCAGGTGAAGCAGACAGAATTTCTCATCCACGGGGGTGCAGGCGTGGGGTCGGTGGTGGTGGTGGTTCGGGCGGGGTGTGGCGTGGGTGCTCGTCTCGGCGGCGAGTGTGAGTAGGTGGGGAGAGGAGGACTCGGGGATGCAGATTGTGAGTAGGCGGGGAGAGGAGGGTGTGGTGATGCGGACATCGGCGTTTCTTCTTCTTCTTCGTCGTCGAGTGGTTCTAAAATGAAGATCTGTTGGGGCGTGGGGACCCGTTCTCCGGGTTCGTATCGGAGCGCCTGTTCGTCTAAACTTCTCATCAGCGGGAGTAGATCGAGGTAATAAGCTTCCTCGGTTAGTCGTTGAAATACCCGTTGTAGTCGGGAGATAGCTCTGTAGGTTTCAAAAAGGTTCTGGGTGGTGCTGTGGAGGAGAGCCCGGTCTTGGGTTACGGATAACAGTCTCTCTTCGTTTCTAATGCCGTCCGTATCTTGGACGAAGCTGAGGATGAGCTCGAACGTCCTGATGGGGTCAGGGTCGGGAGTGACGTTCATGAAGAAATGGAGAGGGCGACTCATATTAAGAAAGGTTGTGGGTGCTTCTGTACTCCCCCAGTATTTCAGCCGCGTTTTTTAAGTGATCCTGTGGTTCCCAGGTATTTTCTGCTGAGCCGTATCCTTTCCACTTCACTAAGAATCGCATTCTTCTGCCCGTTCCCCTATGCGCTAGGATAGCCTCCACCTCATGTTCAAGCTCTCCTTCGATCAGATCGGGTGTCGGAGGAAGTGGGTTTGGCCCGTGGGTGTCATTCTCCTTGAAACGTGAGAGTAGAGAAGCATGAAATACGGGGTGGATCTTCCACTGAGGAGGGAGTTTTAGTTCGTAGGCATGGGACGAAATTACCCGCGTGATGGGGAATGGTCCCTCTCGTCTAGGTGCGAGTTTTCTGGTTGGGTAGCCTAGTTTTAGGTTCTTTGAGTCGAGCCAGACCCTTTCCCCCACGGTGAATGGGCGGAATCCCCGTCCGTTTCGCCCGATCATTACCTGTCGGGAGAGTTCGTGGGCCGCCAAGGCTTCTCGCCGTACATTCCCTAATTCGGCCAGTCGCTGTTCGGTGGCGGGTACGTTCGTTTTCAGATAGGTGGTGGGAATGGCTTTAGGGTGTGCTCCCATCATTACGTAAAACGGGGTATTCTTGATGGCCGAGTGGTGCTTTTGGTTGTGCGTGAATTCGGCAGCAGTGAGGTGATTCTTCCATTGCGAAGGTTTGTTCGCACAGAAGATCCGGAGGTAGATCTCTAGTTCTTGATTTACCCTTTCGGTTTCCCCGTCCGTCTGAGGGTGGTAGGCCGTGCTCATCGCTAATCTTATCCCCAAAAGTCTTCCCAGTTCTTGGAAGGCGTTCGATGCGAAACGTGGATCTCGATCCGAGATAATCTTATCTGGGAGGCCGAATCTCCTGAATACGTTGTGGAGATAGAGGTCGGCCGCTCCCAATGCATCTACGTTCTTGTTACAGGGGATGAAAATTACCCCCTTAGTAAGTCCATGGTCTACCACGACCATGATTGTGTCAGCTCCGTCGCTCGTCGGGAGATCGGTAATGAAATCCATTGTTACTAAAGCGAACGGTCGTGTGGCATCAGATTTGATCGGAGATAGTCCGGGTGTAGTCGGGTGAGTGTTTACCTTCATCTGTTGGCATGTTGCACAGCCATCGACATAGTTTCAGATGAATATAGTCATCCCTGGCCACCAGTAGTCTCTCCGCACCAGTTCTAGAGTCTGAAACCGTCCGGGGTGCCCTGTAAGCATATTGTCGTGGTACTTTTCCACGATTTTCCTTCTCAATTCTTTGTCGTCAGGAACGTAGCATCGGTCTTTGAAGAAGACCGTCCCATCATCTTCCATCCTCCAGTCTTCTACCGCCGACTTGATCGGTGGTGTTCCTCCTTCTTTGATTGCTCTCACGATTTCTTTTAATAGGTCATCTCTCATCATACTTGTGGTGAGGACTTCTTTTAGTTCGGTGTCGATCGTCCGTGCGAAGATCTCGTCTTTAAGTAGGGTGATATCATCGTTATCGTTATCGATATCGGGGATGTGATCTCCTCTCCGTGATAAGGCGTCAGACTGGACCATCATTTTCCCGGGGATGTGTACTAGTTTGAGGTTGAATTGTGACAGGAAAAGGCTCCACCTGGCCTGTCGCCGATTCAATTTTCGTGCTGTCCTGAAATACATCAGGTTCTTATGATCAGATAAGATCGTTGTCGCGTGTTCCGATCCCTGGAGATAGTGCCTCCAGGTCTCGAGTGCTCGTATGATTCCCAGTAGTTCCCGGTCGTAGATCTCATAGTTTCGTTCGGTGGGAGTTAGGGAGTGGGAGATGTACCCGCAAGGGTGCCAATCTCCGTTAGAGTCGGTCTGTTTTAGTACGGCGCCTGTTGCGTATTTCGAGGCGTCGCTTTCGATCACGAATGGTTTCTCTGCGTCGGGCATCAGCAATACTGGTGCTTCAGAGAACTTCTTTTTCAGTAGGTCGAACGCTCTTTGGCATTCGTCAGTCCAATCGAATGGTTGGTCTTTTCTTGTCAGGTCATTTAGTGGCTTAGTGATCGCGGCGAAGTTCCCGATAAATCTCCTGTAGAAGTTCCCGAAGCCCAGGAACGATCTAATTCCTTTTACGTTGGTCGGGGCTGGCCAGTCTTTTATCCCGCTTAACTTGGTGGGGTCCATAGCTAATTGGTCCGGTCGGAGGATCAGGCCAAGGAATTCGACCTCTTGTACGTCGAATTTAGACTTTTCCGGTTTCAGGTACAGATCATTTTCCCTGAGTCTTGCCAGGACCCTTCTCGTTCTCTCCTCGTGTTCTTTTCTGTCTTTGGAGAAAATGAGAATATCGTCCATGTAGATCACCAGCCAGCCCTCGTTCAGCATGTCTCTGAAAATATCGTTCATCATGGCTTGGAACGTCGCCGGGGAGTTGCAAAGACCGAAAAACATAACCTTGGGCTCGAACAGCCCCTTGTTAGTTTTGAATGCTGCCTTCCATTCATCCCCCTTCTTGATCCTGACGTTGTGATAGCCCCACCTGATGTCCAACTTGGTGAACCATTTTGCCCCTTTCAGTTTGTCCAGCAGATCGCCGATTAACGGCAGCGGGTAAGAGTTCTTGATGGTTCCCTCGTTCAGGTACCGATAGTCTTGGCACGGCCTGAGGGCATCGGAGTCCTTCTTTGCCACGAAGAAGAATGGTGACGCCATCGGAGATTTCGACGGGGTGATGTACCCCTTCCTCAGGTTATCGTCGATGAATTCATCCAGCTTCTTTTGTTCCGCCGGGGTGATCGGGTAAACCTTACAATCTTTGGGGACGAAGTCCGGCTTGAGTTCGATCGCGTGATCCCATGGCCTTGACTCGGGAAACCTTTCCGACGCTGCCTTTTCAAATACGCTTCGATACTCCTTAAACTTGTCGGGGAGCAGATCATCGATCGATAGTTTCTCCTTGTCATCCTCTCTCTCGTGAGCGAGCCTCTGTGAAACAGAGGTCTTAGCCCGGATATGGGTAGTGTGAGAGAAGACGAATCTGCCCGTCGATCGAGATCGAGTGATGCGCGCAATATGTCTGAGTTTCTGATAGTTCGGGGGGACGTAGTCGTTTTCAATGGTAAGGGGGGATTCCTTGGTTCTGAATACCCCGATCATTGGTTCCCCTCGAACGTAGGCGAATAAAGCATCTGTTCCGTCGTTATTGCCGTCAAGAGCTAAGCCGTAATTGAATTCATCCGGTGTAGAGATCGGTGGATCGATCTCAGATCGGGTGTCCGTTGCCGTGTCATTTGCCGTGTGTGATCCGTTATCATCAGGTCCGTCCGTGGTGCAAAGCCCTTTTGCGAGATGAACCGCCCCGAGTCTACTTTTCACGTACTCGGCGGCGGCGAGGTGGGTTTCTCCGAAGATCTCCCCAGCACTCCTTATAGGAAGCCTCCCGAGAGTCGGACTCAACGTTACTCTCGGTTCAAGCAGCCCCTTGTCATCTATAGTGAGGCTTTGCTTACCAATAGTGGTCCGTGTTCGTTCGATCATGGTCCGGATCTTTTTCATGAGGGACCGCTCGGTATGTCTGTCCGTGAGAGTCCCTTTTTCCCAATCAATGATCGGGTTACGTCTCTGAAGCCACGAGTAGCCCAAGATCATCATTTCTCTCCCCAGTCCCGTGATCAGCATCACGATTTCCTCCTCTTTTCCCCCGATCTCCGTGTTGATTCGGACGTAGTGTGAGATCGTCCCATTTTTGTTTAGGGTGCCGTCGACGTTTTTGGCGAGGATCTTCCGGGCGAGTGGGAGTTTTCTTAGGCCGAGTTTCTGGACGACCCGATGATCAATAAAAGTTTCGCCCGCCCCTGAGTCGATCAGGGCGGGAATTTCGGCTCTTTCATTGTCTAGCAGACAGTGAACTTTGACGCGCATGGATAGATTACTTACATGCGCTACAAGTACACTCGAAACAACTACTCTGGCGGGCTCTGCTGCCGATGCAGGCCGCCTCTTTAAAAACCCTCCTCGACCATGAGGTCGAGCACTTCCTCTTTCTCTTTCTCCTCTAGTTCATTGATGAGGGCCCGTATCTTCGTGAAGTGGTCCCGCGGGGTTTTCTTCGTCTCAGTTTTCTTTTCTTCTTTGGCGGGTGGCTGTTTCCCGCCCTTGTGATCGCTGGCTCTGTGCCCTGTCTTGTGGCAGACAAAGCACTTTCCTTCCCTCATATGTTTGATTCTCTCTGTGTAGGAGAGGCGCGTGGTGTCGATGTCCATTGCACTGGGGTCTTTTGAGGAACCGCTTGCTCCCCCTCCCCCTACCTTGCTATAAGTCCTGTCTTTGATCGCTCTGGCCCTCTTTAGGTGCCCTTCTGCTCTCGCCGCGTGGGTGTACCACCCTTCGATTGTATCGGGGGGGTTCTCCATACCAAAAACCTTGTCGAGGACCTTGCTGTTAAGGCCGTCTACAAAGTATTCTATTAAAGCGGCATCTTCTTTGATCTTCGTGCGGTAAGCGAGCGTTTTGAACTGGGCAATGTACTCATCGACTCCCTTTCCCCCTTGCGACAGCGCTCTCAGCTGTGTCCGCGCATTTCCTGCATCATCGATCGGCGAGAACGCCGAGCGTACTTTCGCGATAAATTCTTGGAACGTGTCCCAAGGCTTCGTCTCAATATATCTCTCTTCTAGGTAAGCCTGCTTCCACGGTCCCGCCGTCCCTCCGTTCATATAAGAAAGCATGAACAGAATCTTGTGTCGATCATCTGGAAAGGCGGTTGCGTTAGCGTCGATGTACGCTCCGCACTCGAGTAAGAAGAGCATCGTCTTGGTTCTATCTCCAGAATAATCGGTGGGCGCTCTCATCTTTATTTCTGCACGAGCGGGGGGGGCGATGGGTGCGGTAGGGATGGTAGGAGTGGTCGATGCTGCCATGATGTATCTGTTGGGGAGCGGTCGGATGCTTCTTGTAGGAATCGTGTCGTAGAGTATAGTCTGCCTAGACTGAGATTAGTCGGCAGGATATAGATAGCTTGACCTTTTGTTAAGGTCGATACTCCTAAATCAAAGACTGTCGAGACTCGTGAGTAACGATGTCGAGATAGAGGTTCAAATCACCAAGGCTCGTAAGCGATGGTTGAGCAGAGACTTAAGTCGCACCAGGTTAGGAGTGTAAAGAAGACTAGGTCAAGCTGGTTGACCAGTCGTATATTCGCAAGATTAAATAGTACAGATGTGGGACGTACGCAGTACGAGAACAATAAAGACAATAGAGCAGCCGAAGACAATAGAGACAATAGGCGTCCGTAACGTACTACAATAGCGTGAGAAGGTAGAGTGTGTAGTAAGGGCGCGTGTAGGTGAGACAATAGGGAAAGAACAATAGCGCGAGATAAATGATACAGAAATAGAAGAGTAGCTAGCGGGGCGTGTAGCGTACGCGGCATAAGACAATAGGACAATAGAAAAATTAAACTTCCCCATGTGCAGCCCTTCCGTATCGCTTCTCGTAACATTGATACTGGTGATTCCAGGCTGTTAACCTTGCTGTCATCCAAAATAAGGTTCTTCCTGGTGGATAAAACTAATCAACAGCCCTGGTGCTGGTGTAAGCAACCCTGCTTTATTTGAAAACCCAGTTGCCAGGAAAAAGAGCCCAGCCTGGCTGTCACTCAGTGTTATGCAAGTACCCAAAATCTAATTTAGGGTCCAATGATGTAAAATAGGACACGTTGTGTGACTGTGACCTATTTCTTGACAAATTCTGCATCAAATACCTTGCCTTTTTGAAGCAGGATCCCATTGGTCACCAAAACATGAGATATGTATGAAACATTTTCCACCTCCACCCCTAGGATGACCTTCAAGGGCACCAGTGAAATGCTGCATTAGTGGTCAGCATTTGCAGCTGATAACAGGTGGATCTTTCAAGCCATCTTGTTGGTCATGACTATAAAGGCTGCATTATTGATACAACACCATCCTGAAGCTCACCAAACAGCCTCAACCTGACTTGAGGATTCATCAAGTTGCTTGCATGTTTGAACATGTGCCATGATTTGATGCATAACAGCCTGAGCCTCATGATGAATTGTTTGTGCAGGTAATGTGTCTGTAGAAGGCTGCCAGATAGTCTTATATACACATCCAATGGGTTTGATAGGAGTGGGTGAAGGAGAGACTCAGAAGGGAGAAGACATGTGGTAGGCAGGACACTTGAAGTTCTAGAAAGTTGATCCTAGTACAATTAGTGGACCTCAGTCTCTGTATAAGTGACTATATTAATCTGTACTGTACCGAGTACAATTAATGGACCTAATCAGATACAGTAAGTATGGATCGACAAATATGTAAACTAAATGATGCTCACCTCAGTCTCTGTATAAGTGACTAAGTTGGTAGCGTAACTACTGGGTATATGTATATATACCTGCATTGAGTAACAAAGAATGAGTATGAAAGAAAATGAGACAAGGGGAAATTGCACAATGTGCTGACCACACACATCAAAGGTGCATGACCTGTAAACATCTGTAAATGTTTGGAGTACATGCTGACCATGCACATCAAAGGTGCATAATCCATAAATGTTTCTATATATATTCATGGTGCAATCTCAACACTGCTCCTCACCATGAAGACTCCTTGCATGGAACCTCATTAATGAAGGCTGGGTTGGTTTGGAAGGAAGATAAAATGTTTCGGGTCCAAGGCTTTCATGAACATGTCAGCAATATTATCATGGGTATTGATATAACTGATAGTGAGGTCACCCAATTGTACATGTTCACATAGAAAGTGGTATTTGATGTCGACATGTTTAACATGAGAGTGTAGTAATGGATCCTTGGATAACATCTTGGTAGCATTGTTGTCACAAAGAATATTGGTGAGTTTTGATGGAGGTCAATAGCTCATAGCAGAGCATGCAACCATATACACTCCTTCACAGTTTCAAATGCTGCAATGTATTCAGCCTCGCAAGTAGATGCTGCCACAACCTTCTGTTTACATGCTGCCCAGGACACTGCACCTGAGCCAAGAGAGCATAAGTATCCCCCAACACTACGACAAGTGTCATAGCAATTAGCCCAGTCGGAGTCACTATAAGCATGCAAGATAATAGAATTTTGACCACCCAGATGAAGTTTTAGGTCTCTAGTTCCCTTTAGATAGTGAACCAGCCATATAGTGGAGTTCCAGTGCTCAAGTGAATATGAATCAAGATATTGAGAGAGCTGTTGCACAGCATAGGAAATATCAGAATGAGTAGATATTGCCAAGTAGAGCAAACACCAATAAGAGTGGTAAGGGAGCTTGGCAAGAGCAGCCTTTGCATCTAGAGACATAGATTGCAGGTTGAGGTGTCATAGTTTCAAACGAGGTTTCAGTGGGGCAGAAACTGGATGGGCATCCTTCTGGCCAAATTGTTCTATGATCTTGTCAATAAGAGCAGTTTGTAAAAGTGCAACAGTATGCAAGTCCCAGTCCCAAGTGATAGCAATGCCCATAATAAAATGTGCTGTCCCCAATTCTGAGATAGTCCATACTTCATGCATTTGGACCTTAAAATGCTCATTTTCATCCTTGGAGTTGGCAATGGCTAAATAATCATCAATGTGGATAGCAGCAATAATTGTACCAGTATCAGTTTTTCTGTAATAGATACAGGATTCGCAGGAAAGACAGTTGAATCCCCATTTGAGCATCTGTGCATTGAGGGTCTGATTCCAAATATGTCTGCTCTGGTTCATATCATAGAGGCCACACTGGAGCTGCTAAACCCAGTCCTCCTTGCCTGGCTTCTTGAAACCCATAGGTTGCTGCTTATATTGAACTTCATCATCTGGGAGTAGGCTGTAGAGGAAAGCTGTCTTTATATCAATCTGTTGTGCATCCCATCCGAGAGAGGTGGCAATGTGTAAGATAATTCATTATGATTCCATGCATGCAGTTGGTGAGGTAGTCTTTGTGTAGTTCCTGCCATAAATCTGCTCATGACCTCTGAAAACAAGGTGCACTTTCCACCTAATAGGTGTTCCCACCTCATCATGCTTAATGTGGAAGACTGGTCTCTTATGCCCAATATGTTTCCCTGGTGGAACTTCAGATTGTGGTATCAATTTATAGACCCCCATCTCTTTCAAAGAGTTCAACTCATTCTGGTATCCCTGTTCCCAACATGTTGCATCGACAGAGTTTTTGGCTTCATCCCAAATTTTCAGCTCATCCACAAATTGAAGTGACTCCAGATCAAAATCTGCCATTTCCGAGATCAGGGCCTGAAGTTGATGCACCTGATCACCCAAATCAAAATTAAGAAATGATTGATGACATTCTTCCATGACATCACAATCATGATCAGTCGATCAATCTGAAGCAATATCCAATCTAACAGCAACAATGGCTGCCCAATGTTCACACCATGCCTTCTTGACACAAGCAGCACTCTTGACACAAGCAGCATTCTCCAAAGACTCTTGCACAGCAGTGGCAGTTCTGGTAACTACTGGACCTCCTTTAGGATTTTTGTCAGTGGGCATTGGAATGCAGGTTGACCAATGTATAGGCTGGGTAGGCAGTAGTAATGGTGGTGCAATACTATGAGATGGCATATCAGGGAGAGTAGGATTGTGAAAAGACTCAGCATCATCATCATTCTGCAAGATGGGATTCAAGAATGAAAATTGGCTCCCAATGGAGTCAATGTTTTTATCCTCCTCTGATACAGTGATTGAAGATGGTAAATGGCCATCATGGCTTTCAAGGAATCAGACATCATATGAGCTATAGACCTTTTGCATTGCATGATTATAACATTGATATGTCTTGGACTTTGGGTCATAGCCTATCAAGATGCACTCAATGGATCGCTCAAAAATCTTGGGGTTATTCTTCCTAGGGATAAGCACGAACACCCTGCACCCAATTTTGCATAAGTAAAAAAAATTGGGTTTCCTTTTGTACCCCAATTCCCAAGGTGTTAGGCCTGCAAGGGAATGGATTGTGGTCTTGGCATGTAAATGACCAGCTGTAAGGTAGAATTTGTCCCACAGATAGGTTGGCAGCCCTGCATAGATCCACATTGTGCGCACTTTAGCCATTAAGGTTCTATGCATTTCTTCAACACGATCTATGTGTACAGAAGTGTGAGGGGCCATGAAACATTGATCAGTACCCCTAGACTTTAGCCAGTTCTCCATCTCATGTGATTTAAGTTCACCATTATCAGTGATATAGGTTCTGACCTTGAGGCCAGTTTCATTCTCCTGAGCAAGCTCCCAAGCCTTGAGTTCTGAGAAAGCATCATCTTTATTCTGTAAGGGTATAGACCATGGGAATGAAGTGTGGTCATTTACTATATCCATGATATATTGGTTGCCTGTATGCGATGTCACTGCATGGGGTCCATATAGGTCCACCCAAACCTTTTCTAATTTTCTCATTGCTTTATGGTCTGGTCCCTCCTGACATTTGTTGGGGACTGGTATCTTTGTCTGCTTGCCAAGGACACAAGAATCACATTTAGGTAATTTTGGCAATGAGCTAAGTGGTGCACCAGTGAGAGCACCCTTCTTGGCCATATCTCAAAGAGCTGAATAGTTTGCATGACCCAGACGACGATGCCAAGTCTTGAGAGTAGGTGATTTGTGAACCATGAGCACATGATCAGCCTGGGCTGATGAAATATTGAGTGTGTAAAGCTTTCTGGATATGCATGAACCATGAGATATGAAAGCACCAGAGGACTTGTCAGTGACCCAACAAGTATCAGTGTCAAAATGTGTGACAGCATTAGAGTTATCTGCCAGCATGCCCACCAAGATCAACCAAACTGCTGAGTTTGGAATGTAGAGGGCATTACATAAGACAATTGATGTGCCCCAGGCCATTCTTAACTGTATATCCCCAACACCAATGGCAGCAATAGATGATCCTTTCATGCCTTTGACCGAATGAGTGGAATGGGCCATAAGGTAAGAAAATCAGATTTGTCAGGGGATATATGTATGGACTGTTGCCCTAGAGTCAATAATGAAGAGGAGATCATTTATAGAAATACTGGAAATATGTGAGCAACGAGTCTGGCTAAGGGGTTCCACAGCAAGGGCCATGTCAGCGATGGATGCAGTATTATGTTTCCAGTCTACCCTCCTCCTCAATGGTGACCCAACCCTCATATTTCAGATGTCTGGGGAGGTACCAGGTAAAGGGTCATGAGCAAGTCCAGCAAACTCTGATACAGGTGGGATTGACACATCGGGGTCAATCATGACAGTGAAGGCATGACCATTAACATCCTTTATAGTGACAGGGATCTTGGTAGTATTGGTAGGCAGTGGTTTTCTGTTATGAGCAGCCTTGCAAGCAGAAATCGACTCCTCAAGCAATTTTCCAGCCATACCACTGCTAGGCTTAATGCAGTACTGTTTCGTATGCCCCTGCTTCCCACAGTTCAGGTTAGTGCAGGTTGGTGCACTAGAGGATTTGGAAAACTTGGGCTGTACTGCAAGAGCGATGTGGGTTTTAGAACCACTGTGCTGATCATTCTCAAGCAATGACTGCTCATTCTCCAGGAATAATCTGATATCTTTAGAGCCATATGGAGTTGTGATGGATGAAGCAGTGATATTCTGTGAAATGATAGAGCAGGCATGGGGAAAATTGTTATTAAGTGAATTGAGGAGAGTGATGCAACAAAGGAGGTCAGATTTTATGTCACCCATGGCAAAGGTGCATTCTATTAATGTGCAAATTTTTTCTGCTGCCTTGGGGAGTGGTGTTTCCTTTGTGCACTGAATGGAAAGCACTTGTTGCAGAAGCTGGACCTGGTGAATGGCTCTTCCTTCTGATGACAGTCCTGAAGAATTCTCCAATTTGTCTCCAGACCCTCCTTGATGTCCAGGAGCTTTTGCTCAGAGGGAGAAATACTGGATGCAATAAAGGCATATGCAAGGCAGGAATTCGCCCTCCAGTTGACAAGCATGCAAAGCTCAGTAGAATTAGGCTCAGATATACCACCCATAACATATTCATAAAGCCCATTTAAAGATAATACAATAATGATTTCCTTGCACTATTCTTTATAATTAGACTTGAGTTTGTTGAGCTTCTCCCCAGTATATTGTACAGAAAGTTTGATAGGAGAAATAGATGGGGGATCAACAGTATCGGTACCCATGATGGGATTTCAAGGTAAGTGGGTGGTGAATAGTTGAAGGGAGATGGAGAAAGGCGATGGCAAATCAAGTGGGTCCATGAAAGACAAAGGGCTGATCCAAGATCAAAATGATCAGGGAAATGGATCAAAAGGTGTGATGTAGCAGAATGTCGAGTGGCTAGGATACTTTCTTTCCATTGTTCAAAGATGATGGAAGTGGCCCATAACCTGTAGAAAGTTGATCCTAGTACAATTAGTGGACCTAAGTGACTGAGGTGGTCGCATAACTACTGGGTATATATATACCTGCATTGAGTAACAAAGAATGAGTATGAAAGAAAATGAGACAAGGAAAAATTGCACAATGTGCTGACCATGTGCCTTTGATGTGCATGACCTGTAAATGTCCATAAATGTTTGGAGTACGTGCCAACCATGCACATCAAAGGCACATGATCCATAAACATTTCTATATATATTCATGGTGCAATCTCAACAGAAGTGCAATGCTTGAGTCCAACCATTGGCACAGTGCTTAAATCAAGACTTGGGTCTTAATACCATCTTTCATTCATCCATAAACATTTAAATCTAGCTAGAAATAAACCACATACCTTGCATGGATTAGACTGATGGTGAATTTCATTCCCTGGAATTTTGTGAGAACTTGAAAGTAGTCATGACAAGGGATGCCAATATTGGTGTCCATGTAACAGTCACAGATGTAGCAACCAACAGCTAAAAGAGCCAGGTTGTGTGATAGATTGATGCTAAGGTGCATAACTTGCAGGAGATGAAAAGTTTTGCTGCTGGAATCTCAGATATTGTAGGGGGACCAGGTGGTGGTGCCCCAGGGGTCTCATCAATTTTCTGCATTCAACCCATATTTTTTTCTATCTTATTTTGTCTTACCCAATACCCATTTATACATAATGTAAATGGGCCACTGAATAAAGCTGTGGCTACTCAAGAGGTTATAGACTTGGTCCTCTGTTACGAGAATCATAGTGAATGTGCCCTCCTTGCTATGACCCAATTAGGAAAACAGGAGGTGATTCTGCACTACTCATGGCTTTGTGATCACAATCCAGAAGTTGACTGAGTCAGCATGGGTCAATGGCCCTCCCATTGTTGTACAGTGACTCACAAAACTGAGTCAATGTTTTGGACTTTTTGATTCATTATTGAATAGCTTCCCATAAACAACAAAACCAAACAAGGTATTGGTGTACCGAATAACATACATGATCAGGGCTACCAAACAAACAAAGAATTATGTAATTTTAATCATCCCTCATGGAGATATGATTATTTTAATTCAGGGACTCATTGACTCAGTTTTGTGAGGGGTAGTCAGAAATATTAGAATCTGATGCTCCACCAACTGTATAATGTCAAAAACTTGACAGATGGTTTCTAAGGTGATGTGACCCTTGATGGGACCTTAAATTATAGTATTTAATTAGGACTAGCATTCTTCATACTTCAATATTCTCCAATGCATCCCATCTCCTCTGCTCAGAAGGAAAACATTCTTTCCCTGGCCTCCAATCATTATTCTACCCACAATATTGCCTCTAAACTCAACCTCAGCCAGTCTAGTGTATCCAGAACACTCAGGGCTCTCCATCCAAACCTGGATTCCCCCTCTGGTGGTCATCCTTCTAAGCTCTCATCTACCTCTCAGAGAGCCATCCTTACCCAAATCACCACTGGCAAGGCTGCAAATGCTGTTCAGGCCACCCATTACATCAACAGCATCATCCCCACTCCAGTCTCCTTAGAAACAGTCAGAAGAGTTCTCAGAAAAAACTCATTCAAGGCTGTGGTGAAGAAGAAAAAGCTTTTGCTTAGTATAAGGCATAGGAAAGCAAGATTGGCTTTTGCTCAGAAGTATAGAGAGTGGACTGTGGAGGACTGGAGAAGGGTTATTTGGTCAGATGAGACTAAAATTAACAGGTTTGGGTCAGATGGGAGAGAGTGGGTTTGGAAACAGAAGGGAGAGGGGCTGATTGAGAGAGAGGTGCAGGGAACTGTCAAATTTGGGGGAGGAAACATTATGGTATGGGGGTGTATGGGATGGAATGGAGTGGGGCATCTTGCAGAGGTTGAGGGGAGGATGAATGCTGACCAGTATGTGTCCATTTTGAAGGACCATATGCTGCCTAGCTTGGAGAGAGTGGAATTTCTGGAGAAGAGGTGATTTTTCAACAAGACAATGACCCCAAGCATACCTCAAAAAGGGCCAAGAAATGGATGGAGAACAACAATATTACTCTTCTGGATTGGCCTGCCCAATCTCCAGACCTCAGCCCTATTGAACATTAATGGGTTCACCTCAAGAACCAGTTAGACAAGTATATAACAGCGCCAAAAGGAATTTGGGAGTTATGGGAAAGAGTAGTGGAAGAGTGGAATAATATTCCATCAGAGGTGTGTCAGAATTTGATTGAAAGCATGCCTAGAAGGTTGGGAGCAGTTATTAAGGCCAAGGGAGGTCATACAAAATACTAGAATTACAATTTATCATAATATTGATACCACCTCACAAAACTGAGTCAATGAGTCCCTGAATTAAAATGATCATATCTCCATGAGGGATGATTAAAATTACATAATTCTTTGTTTGTTTGGTAGCCCTGATCATGTATGTTATTCGGTACACCAATACCTTGTTTGGTTTTGTTGTTTATGGGAAGTTATTTTAAAAAGTGCAAAACATTGACTCAGTTTTGTGAGTCACTGTAGCTGCTTTACCAAAGCCACCAGACAGGAATGTCAAGGATGAAAGTGTAAGGGCAACCTCAAAGCCTCACTTAGTAAATGTTAGGAAACAGCCCCATTACCTAATTAAATTAAATTAATTTTATTATGTCAAAATTACACTACCCTATGCTGAAGAATGCTACACTTTGTTAGCATAAGAATTTTATTTTGCATGCATCAATATGTACATGCATGTACAAGTGCAGTGGTGACAACATTGTACAATACATGTAACATAGTATATCAACCTTAAATATACACCTAGGGGACCCCAGTTGTGTTCTCTTAGGTATTCTATCCACATTTTTGGTGTGAAAAGCCTTTCTCAACCAACTCATCTAATAACCCTATCCATCAAAACCATCAATTTGCCCATCATACGTATGGATCCCACCCCCTTCTTGTAGAGAGAACCTGCACTGTTACAGATGTTATGAGAATGGATGCTGATACACAGAGGAGGGGAAGTACAATTTTCTCTTGCTATTGTTATTGTTCACTATTGTTCTTTGCTATTCTACTCACGCTATTGTCTTCACCCATCTTCACATTCCCATGCTATTGTAGTAGTCTGTGGACATGCCCATATGTTCTCACATTATTGTTTTAGCATTCTTATTACCTTTACCTAGTTACTCTCGTGCTTGTAGTATTTAAGCTGTAATGCAAAGACCAGGCAAGCTCAGCTTGACCTGATCATCTTAATGTTCTCAATGAACTACTAAGCAGTCATCCTCAACTGTTGCTTACAAGCTTCAGCGAATTCTTGATCGAAGAACTATTGATCCTAACATGCACAGTCCAGCTAGCAGATAGTGGGTGTCACCCTAACAGAAGAACACAACTTTCCAATCAGTGCACCCTCTCTTACTTGCACATACATCATTGTTTCACTGCACCACATCTGATTACTCATCCTTTTGGCACAAGCTGGAAGTACTTGTATATACATAATCTACCTTTTCTTTTATACGCCAACACCAGGCCTTGCCTTACATTGTGACTGCCAGTGATCAAGAGGCAGTGCTCATCATTAGGACAGCTGCAACCAGACAACTGCTCAGATCTGGTTTAGTCAAGATTTACTGTACTCTATTCAGATGACTATTTCAGTTACAAGCTGAATTCAGTGCTATCCCCAAAATCAGGCACTGTTGGAAGGGATATTGATCTGAAGTGCTTGATGAACTGAACAGTTGATGAGTTACTGAATCACCAAGTTTTGGATCTGCTGAAGAAGTGACTCATCACAGCTTGAATCATTATGTCTGAACTTTCAATTTCTAATCCCAGTTCTAATCCTGTTCCCATGCCAATGCTAGAAGCAAAAATTGATGCACTTACAGTGCAAATATCACAATTAGTGTCAGTATTGGCAGCATTGCAGCCCAGACAAGCAGAAGTAAGACTAGAGACAATAGAAGATAAAGATGATGAGATGGTGGAGATGGTGGAGTGGATGTCCCTGGATGATGTGCAGGCAGTGGAGAAATCCAAAAATGGAAAAGCATGCTTAACCTAAGTATGCACCCCCACAAATCTTTGATGATACCATGGAGAATACTGAATCATTTATTAGCTCTATAGTATTGTACATCCATGAAAGAAAGTCAGAGTTTCATACAACTGAGTCTAGGATCATGTTTGCTCTCTCATACATTCAGGGGGGGAAGCACAGTTCTGGAGAAATGAGGCTATCAATCAAATTGCTGCAGGATATAAACCATTTGCAACCTTCAAGGAATTTCTGGAGAAACTGGAGGCACAGTTTGCAGACCCCAATCCAAAGGTGACAGCTAATGCTAAATTAAAAACCATGTGCCAAGGTTCTCTAATGGTGGATGAATTTATTTTGCAGTTTAAAGCTGAAGCTTCACAGATGGATATGGGAGAAGCAGCATTGGTAGAATTTTTAAAAGCAGGATTAAATCCCTCTCTATTCAAGTCTATCTACTGACTACCTTCTATGCCAGAGAGGTTGGATGGGTGGTACAATTGGGCAATGCACCTTGATCAGCAATATCACCTGGAACAGGCAGAGTCAAAGTCAATGTACAGAAATGCTAAATTTGGAAAGCCATCAGGAGGAAAGTCTGAGAAAGGAAGGGTGCCTCAGGTACAAACTCTGAGGGCACAGCCACCAGCCATGGCAGTGACACCTAAAGTTATGGAGTCAGCAGCACCAGCAGATGCAATGGAGGTTGACCAAGCAGGGAGATAAGCCCCACTTGAATGTTTTAACTGTGGGCAGTTAGGACATATTGCTAGGAATTGTAGGCAGAAAAGAAAGATTAGAGAAGCTACAATTGAGGAAGTGAAGCTGGAGGAAGACAGGCAGAAGAATTTTGTGTCCCAGTGAAGGTTTCCCCATTGGTGACCCAGAATTGTTATAATGTATTAGTATCTGAGAAAACCCAGAGTAAACCAAAAAAGGAAATTGAAGAGTACAACTGTTGTCAGTCACATGACAAAGAGGATGAGTACAACTGTTGTAAATCACATGACAAAAAAGATGACCAAGCATTGGAGGAGTACAACTGTTATCAATCACATGATAAGGAAAATTCCCAGGCATTATTTCTGAAAACCCCTAAATTCTTTATTCACTCTGTGCAAATAGAACCCAAAATCACCTTGATTGTAGAATTAAAGATAGTGGACATCCATGCAGCAATTGATGTGGAGGCATTGCTTGATAGCAGTGCTACAGGATTATTCATTAATCAGTCCTTAATTACTGGAAATGGTATTAGCATGCACAAACTGCCACAACCTATAATGGTGTATAATATTGACAGAACAATTAATTGTGGAGGAACTATCAAGGAGTAGACTATGATACTAAAGTATCAGGATCATCAGGAACAAGCCATATTTGAAGTGTGTGATCTTGGGAAAACCAATCTAATAATTGGATGTCCATGGTTATGTAAGCATAATCCAGAAATTGATTGGAAAACTAGGAAAGTACACATGACTCATTGTCCTAAAGAATGTAATGTGTATGGGAGGATGGTAAAGAAGGAGAAGAAGAAAAGAAAAGAGAAAGAACATCCAAGGAAGTATTCTGTTATGATGTAGAAGTGGAGGATGAAGAAATGCCAAATGGGAAAGTTCCAATCATGATCAACAAGGAAGATCAGAAGCAAACCTTTAGAGAAATTCATGGAGGACAGTCATGGGACAAAAAACACTGTGAAGGTGGAGAAGCTAGTGGAGGAGTAGGTACCAAATGCATATCATGAATATTTGTCAGTCTTTCAGAAGAAAGAGCCTGAGTGAATGCCGGTGTGAAAGCCATGGCATCATGCTATTGAGATGAAGCCAGGATTTGGGCCGAAGAAGTCAAAAGTCTATCTGTTATCTCCAATGGAACAAGAAGAAGTTGATACATTCCTAAATGAATAATTGTGCAAGGTATGCATACAACCTTCAAAATCATTGCAGATGTCACCAATATTTTTTGTACCAAAGAAAGATCAGAGGAAGAGGATGTATATAGATTATAGGTATCTGAATGAGTGGACAGTGAAGAATGTGTACCCCTTGCCATTGATTTCAGAAATAATTGACAAGGTGGGAAAAGCCAAGATTTTTACAAAATTTGATTTATGATGGGGGTACAATAACTGTATGAATAAGGAAAGGAGATGAGTGGAAAGCCACATTTGCCATGCATTGAGGATCTTTTGAGCCACTTGTCATGTTTTTTTGAGATGACCAATAGTCCCCTGACTTTCCAAAATATGATGAATGACATTTTCAAGGATGTAATAGACAAAGGTGTAATAATAATATTTGTTGATGACATTCTGATATTCACAGAGGATGAAGAAAATCATGAAGTGATAGTGCAGGAGGTGTTACAAAGATTGGCAGAGAATGATTTATTTGTGAAACTGGAGAAATGTGTGTTTGGGGCAAGCAAGACCAAGTTCCTGGAATTAATGATCAGTCCTGATGGAATTAAATGGATCTGATCAAGGTACAGGCAATTATTAATTGGCCGGTGCCCACCCATATCAAGGAGGTTCAAGCCTTCTTGGGACTCACAAATTACTATTGTCACTTTGTACATAATTTCTCCAAAATTGCCACACCCTTACATCACCTTATGTGAAAAGGAGTAGTGTGGAGGTGGGGGAAACAGCAGCAGACAGCATTTGAGGAGTTGAAGAGGAAGTTTGTGGAGGAACCAATATTAGCCCCAGTAAATTTCATGTGTCCCTTACAAGTGGAATCAGATGCATCTGACTTTGGTGCTGGAGCAGTATTATCAATGCTATGTGAAGATGACAAATGGCATCCATGTGCATATTTGTCCTAAGGGTTGAATGATGTGGAAAGGAATTATGATGTGCATGACAAAGAAATGTTGGGAATGATATGAGCATTGGAGGCATGGAGACATTATTTGGAGGGATGCATGCATCAGATTGAAATCTGGATGGATCATCAAAATCTGTGATACTTCATGTCCACTGATGATACTCAACCTGGAAACCCAAACAAAACCTACTAAATGGCTTCAGATGGTATAACACAAGTCAGAGGAAGGCCCTCTAGATGTCACCTGTCAGACTGACCATCAAATAGTTATAAAAGGACTGCCTGTCGAAGAAATTCAAAGCTAAAAAAATGTGTTTTGTGAAATTTCAGAGAATTTCATGGCTAGATCAATGAATTTGGTGGGCAAAAATATGTTTGGATGCAAGATTGAGGGACTAGATGAGTAATAAAAGCAAAGCAAAGGTGAATTGAGGGAAATGAAAGTGAAAATGGCGTAATGCAAGGATTTTCAAGGATTTTTGAAGAAATTTAGTGTAGATGCGAGACTTTGGACTAAAGAAGAGTAAGCTGAACTCTCAAATCACTACCATCTGGGAGGAATATGGTTGTTTGTCTGTTTTAGTAACTAGTACAAGTCTATATACATTTTGAAGGGATGGTACTAAAAAGGAAATACAACATGTGTAGAACATGAGGCAATATGCACAGCAATAAAGAACAAATCATAAAACAAATAAGAAATAATAATAAATAAAACATACAGGGTTGCAGTATATCAAAAGTACTTGTTCTAATGTTTCAATATATCATTGAAACACCAAAATGGACTGTCCTTGTTATAAATTGCATAGAACATCAGAAACTGCTTCGCACTGATTGTATGCATGCACATGCAGTCAAAATGTGTTTGATATACTCGGAATAGTGCTCCATGTGTCCAGCATGCATCCGAAGATTGTTTGAATAGGAAATACTGTGTCCGAAGATGTTTTTTGAAATTCAATATTTTTCAAAGATTTTCAAAGTTTCTTCGGACTTGTTTGAAGGCTGATATAGGTGCAATATTGCTCGAAATTGGTTCAAAAGTCATCAAAGGTGTTCCAAGTGTATATTCTGAGCTGTATGAAGCATTCTAAGTTGATTGAAAATGTGAAAACTGATGTATCGGTGCTTGAACTATGCTGGGGACCTATCACCACTAAAAAGCTTAACCATTGGCAAGTGCATTGGGCATTATTTCTATCACATTTTAATTTTCACTTAGTCCATAAAGTGGGAAGCTTAATGAGGAAAGCAGATGCATTATTCAGATGTACTGATCACAAAAGGGGGGTGGAGGAGGACAATAAAAATGTTACCTTATTCAAATCCAAATACTTTGACATTTGCACTATGCATCAAGGGCATCTATTAATAGATAGCTCAGAAACAGAAATATTGTCTAAAATTAGACAATGTTTGGAGATGGATGATGAAGTAGTAGAAGCCATGAAAGCTCTAAAGGGAGAGAAGAAAGGTAATATTGAAGGAGATGAATGGGTTGAGGGGCAAGGGTTGGTGTTATTCTGAGGAAAAGTATATGTACTGAAGAATTAGGATTTGTGAAGGGAGATCATCTGGTTACATCATAATATGTTAACTGCTGGACATCCAGGAAGGTAGAAGACATTGGAATTGGTGATGAGAAATTATTGGTAGCCCAGAATTTCCAAATATGTGTTGGTGTATGTGGATGGATGTGATACATGCATGAGGGGGAAGAAATTTCCAGAAAAGCCCACAGGGAAATTAATGCTGAACCCTAAACCTAAAGTGCCATGGTGAGATATATCTGTGAATTTTATCACTGGATTACTTGAAGCTCAGAGATACAATGCAATATTTGTAGTATGTGACTGCTTCACAAAGGAGGTCCATATTATTTCTACTACTGCAGAAACCTTATCATTACATGAATTACCTGATACTGTTATCTCTGATCACAGACCACAATTTGCCTCCATGTTTATGCAAGAGTTAAACCAAATATTGGGAATTCAAACCAAGTTATCTATGGCATATCACCCACAAATTGATGGGCAGACAGAGAAAATGAATCAGGAGTTGCAGTACCTACATATGTTTGACAACTACTGACAAACTGACTGGACCAAATGGTTGGCAATTGCTGAATTTTCCCACAATAACAAATTCCATTTGGCTACTTGCATGTTGCCCTTCTTTGCTAATTATGGGTATCATCCCTATATGGAAATAGAACCCCAAAGGGAAATCAAGGTACAGTTGGTAGAAGACTTTGTATCTAAGATGTGAAAGGTACAGGAAGAAGCAGATGATGAAAGCACATGATGATATGATGTGACATGTGGATCATACTCGAGCTGTCACTCCAGAATACAAAGTTGGTGACTTGGTATGGCTAAGTACCAAGGATCTAAATATTCCACAACTTTCAAGAAAACTTATGGAGAAACAAGTTCGCCCATACATGATCTCCAAAGTAATTTTACCCATTGCAGTAGTGCTAAAATTATCTCAATTATTCAAGATTGATCCTGAGATTAACATTTCCCACCTATGCCCTTACCACCTGCCCACTATTCCTGGTCAACAAACTACTCTGCAACCTCCAATAATGGTAGAAGGTGCTCCAAAATATGTAGTTGAAGAAATTCTAGACTCATGTCTTTGATGAAATAAATTGGAGTTCCTAATAAAGTGGAAGTACTACACTAATGAAAATAACTCATGAGAACCTGAAGAGAATTGTAAGTGAATGCATAATGCAATTGCCGAATTTTTTATAAACTTAATCCAAATGCTCCACATCACCTTGCTAGAATGCTATATGAGGAGATGAATTTCCAGCCTTACCAAAATTTCACAGAGGGGACAGATACAATATTTTCTCACCTGGCATAAAAAGGGGGTAATGTTAGAAAATAGCCCTATTACATAATAAAATTTTATTTTATTATATTACATCAAATTATGCTACCCTATACTGAAGAATGCTATACTTTGTTAGCATGAAATTTTTATTTTGCACACATCAATATGTATGTGCATGTATGAGCACATCAATGAATTTTATTTTGCACACATCAATATGTACATGCATGTATAAGCACATCAGTGACAACATTGTACAATACATGTAACATAGTATATAAACTATAAATATACATCTAGGGGACCCCAGTCATGTGATCTTAGGTATTCCATCTACACTTGTGGTGCAAAAAGCCTTTCTCAACTAACTCATCTAATAATAACCCTATCTATCAAAACCATCAATTCCCCCATTACATGCATGGATCCTGCCCCCTTCTTGTAGAGAGAACCTGCACAGTCCAGCTAGCAGATAGTGGGTGTCACTCTAACAGTTAATAGCAGTGTAGAAAATTTGGTCACCTTTCTCAATCTGTTCCACCTCCTCTTCATCATCATCAGAATCAGGTGCAAGATCTGGAACACCTTCCAAGTCCACATTGGGCATGGGCATTGGACCAGCATGATACTTTTGAGTGCATTGTAAGAATACCTTTTGCCCTCAATATTCCTGTCTGTCTTCAGTGAAGCAAGTATGACAATGAGAAGGACAATGACTTGTAATGACTTTACCTGTTACCCAGTCGGCCTCAGAATTATGGTCATGAAGCCACGGATATCCCAAAATTGCCTTCTGCTTCCCAGTTGGGTCACAGCAAAAAGAGCCTGCTCATTATGGTCCTTATACCAGAGGACTAAGTCCACACCCTCCCAAATTGCCCTAGCTTCATTTGGGGAACCATCCACATTGTAGACAGGTATGGGTCAAGATAGTGAATGGGTATTGAGCTGTTTTTGTTGGACCAGTGAGAATCAATGGAGAGGCTTATGGCACCCAAGTCCAGAAGAGCAGAGACACTGAAAACTTGCCCTGTATCTGTAGTCTGCAGCTTCATTTTTAATTCTAATAATCACTAGGAGGGTGTGGACACCACAATGTACTTGCATGGTAGCTTGCACTCCCAAGATTTTAATTTGGGAAGAGGAGGAGCAGTAGTAGGTGGAGCGGGTGTGACTTCCATTGAACTAAGGGATTTGGGGGGGGATTGGTCATAGAGTGAAGTTCTTCCTCTTGTGGGTCAACCATCAGGGCATCAAAGCAGTTACTGGTAGGCAGTGAGGACAGACAGTTGGAGGGATCAGAGGCATGTGTGGTAGTAGTGGCATGGAGTGTAGTATCAAAAGCTGCATTCATAAGTCAGTTCTCATTGCAGAAAGAAGTAGCTTCATACCAAGCATCAATATTGTCATCAGCTGGGCACCCATTCAACATCTGTGCAATCTGATTCTGAACCTCTTGATTGAGACCATGACAAAATTTGACTACCACTGGTAGCCTACTCCCATACCCCGCCATGTCCACTAAATCTCTAAACTCATTGATATAGTCATCTACAGATTGGTGTGCTTGATAATACAAGGGTGACTAGAGGCACATTGCAGCTCATTGGCATTCATGGAGAGGGCAGAAATGTCATACAAACTCCTCTTGAAAGTTGCTCCAAGAGGAGAAAGGGTGGGAACTGAGTTTTTGGGCTTGGTGCAAAATGCAGTCAATGTAGAGGTAGGCATGGTCAGACTTCATGTATGTGAAGGCCCAATAACTTTTTGCAGTGTCATATAGGAACCAATTAGGATGAAGACTGATGTATAACTCACAGGAGTTGAGAAAAGAATGTCTGTGAGAGCATGCACCATTAAAGTCAGCGTGGGGGATGGTTTAATCTGTGTGCCAGTGGTATTAGATAGAGCATCGATGCTGGGAGTGGTTGGGGTTGAAATGAATGGAATGTTAGGTGAGGAACTAAGCTGTAGGGCATTAACAAAGCTTTCAATGCATGATTCAAGTGATTCAATTTGTGTGCTGATGATGCTCAATGCAGAAATCCAAACAAAACCTACTAAATGGCTTTGAATGGTATAACATGAGTCAGAGGAAGGATGTGAGGCCCTCTAGATGTCACCTGTCAGACCAACTGTCAAGTAGTTATAAAAGAACTGCCTGTTGAAGCAATTCAAAGCTAAAAGAATGTGTTTCATGGAATTTTGGAGAATTTCATGGCTAGATTGATGAATTCAGAGTGTGCAAATATATTCAGATGCAAGATCGAGAAACTAGATGAGTAATAGAATTGAAGCAAAGGAAAATTGAGGGAAATGAGAGTGAAAATAGCATAATGCAAGGATTTTTGAAGATTTTTAAAGAAATTTGAAGAAATTTAGTGTAAAATACTAGACTTTGGACTGAATAGCCACTGCAATCTGGGAGGAAGATGATGACTTTCTTGTTTTTTTTTTGTATCTAGTACATCTTTTTATATAAATAAAGAAACTACCTGAAAAGGCTGGAGAACATGAGGCAAACATGGGGAAAACTCAAGGCAAAAGACAATAGAAGTATACAGAACAATAAAGCGAGACTAGAAAGGGTGAATATAACACATGATGCATGATGAAGAAATAATAAGAAAGAATAGCTAAAAGTGGACTGTCCTTGTTATAAATTGCCTAAAACATTGGAAACTGCTTCGAACCAATTGTATGCATGCACATGGAGTCAAAATGTGTTCAATATAGTTGAGATAGTATCCCATGTGTCCAGCATGTGTTTGAAGATCATTCAAATAGGAAATACTGTGTCCAAAGATGTTTTTCAATGTTCAAGGTTTCTCAAAGATTTTTGGACTTGTTCAAAGGCCAATATTGCTACGATATTGCTTGAAACTAGTTTGGAACTCATCAAAAATGTTCCAAGTGTATATTCTGAGCTGTACAAAGTGTTCAAAGTTGATTGAAAGTGTGAAAACTGATATATCAGTGCTTAAACTGCACTGGGGGCCTATTAGCATGCAATCTGATAATAGCATCTTTGAGTGCTTTGATGCATTTTTGGGCATCCATGGTGCATGGTGGCGCATTGAGCAAAGATAAGCACACACTTAAGGTGGGGATGTCAATCATGTCCTGGGCAATGTCCTGTATGCATAGGAGATGTCATATCCACAGTGTGCTTCAATTCTGGGCCTAGAGAGAGTTTTCTACTGTAAGGGCAACCTCAAAGTTTCACTTAGTAGTGAGCTAACAGAGGGGAATCCAAAGTTAACATTATACCATATAATACAAACACTTCAGGCACATTTAACAGAGGGGAATCTGAAGAGAAAACTCTAAGGACCCATCTGTCAATGCCCAGTACATGTGATAGACCCAAAAAACAAATAATAGCCAAAAGGTGGAAATAGGTGGATCAAGCTACAGAATGATATCACCTTAATGGGAAAACATCCAGAAGGGATCCCCCCTTTAAGAATAGAACTGTCAATATGTACCAACATGAGAAAAACTGAAAAATAATCATAAAATAGGAATAAAATCATAGAAAACCATAGTAAATGCAGAATAGGGTAAAATAAAATGTAAAAGAATATGGGACAAATGCAGAAAATTGCCCAGACATCTAGGATGCCTTCCTTTCCCCTTACAACTGACATGTAGCATATTATTATATCTAGCCAGGGAAGGAGATACACCATAACCTACCTGTTCAAGACTGCACAACTGGAACACATGTTAAGGTTTGTATTCTTGCAGGATTCAATTCATGGCTGGTTTTATATTGAGGCTTTTATGAACCCCATGCTGTCTAAGCTATTACATTCTAACCACCAACTTATTCACCCACAAGAGGGTTTGAAGGTGATTGACATAGAAGAGTAGACAATGTCATTGATTATAGATGATGAAAGATACCCCTCTGTTGGAGATTGGATTACAGTCCACTGTGGGTTATACAAAGGGATGTAGAACTGGGGTGAAGTCAACTTTCTTTTGGTTCCTTGCCTCCTCCCCCTCCCAAGGTTGGTTCTTCTTCATCCAGGAAAAGGAAATGGGTCTGGCACCCACACTGAGCCTTGCCTGTTTACCAAGGAGATGCTGATGAATTTCATGATGAACCATGGCATCACATAATTCCAGGAATGGATTGATGAAGAGTGGTAGACTATCTTGGGTTACAAGTTCATGCACACTCTCATAGTCAGAAAATTTCATCATCATTTAGTATCATCTACCTCTGTCTCCATACCTAGTACTACATATTATGAGTTTCAAATGGCCCCTCACCTGGACATTATGAATGCGACATTCCCTTGCCCTTCAGAATGGAAATTCTCTGAAGGTGAATGGGTAGTAGTCATTAAGCCCTCAGAAAGGCAAGGTATTATTAAAGCCACGCATTCTCATTCAGTGGAAATGGATCTTGAGGCTGGTGAAGGCATAGCGAATGTCCCTTGGTCCAATTTGAGGAAGTACATTGTTATTGGTGGCTTTGCCAAAGTGATAAGTGGAGCTCTCTGTGGAGAAAAAGGATAGGTGATAGAAATTAGTGGTGATGAAAGTGTTTGGATCACTTAATGATTGGAACAGCAAGACATAAGGGGTGGCATAACAGCTGTTGGAAGGGGAAGCATACATGGTGGTGTACATTACAACATCCTAACAGTAGGTATATGGCCAAACTTCTGCAACCAACCACTACTTCTGTTGGTGGGTATTGTAACTAATTTCCTTTGAGTTCTGGTTTCCAGTTATATGTCCAATTTTGCCCAGCCACTAAGTAAACTCTTCAAACCTTTTCTGGGTCATCCCACCAGGTCTCTAGCACCCCAGCAAACCCCACCTGGTGGTAGTAGCACCCCCATGCCAGATTACATTCTTTTATCACCTGCTTGGAATCCATGATCATGGACTCCTGTTCCTCATTTCCCAAAAACTGAGGAGGCTTCCTGTTCTCATCATCTGCCTATTCCCCCACAGCAGCATGGTACAGCTCACTCTCTATTAGACTCATGACTTGTTGGCACCAAAATGGAGGTATTGGTTACTGGTAGAGAACATAAAGATAAGGAAATGGTCATTGCAGTTGTACAAGTGAATGGGCAGCTATCAATCTGGTTCTCTCACTGCAAGACATCAGGATTCTTGCTTCCAGAACAGGTTTCTCCCAAGCACCCTAACCCAGTACATGACAATGGGCTGCTTGTTGTGATTTAGGGTGATTACTGTGGCAAACATGTTTACCAGATCCACTATTGGGATGAAGATGGTTAACAAATTATGATGGTGGCTGTTATCCATTGAATGGATGATGGTCAAGCAAGTCTCACAATGGAATGCTTGGAATTCCATTCCAATGAGCTGTGTGTCATCCATGAGACAAAGGAGGAAAAACAACAGAATAATGGACTGATGTATGGTCTTCATGAGGAAGTGAGGAAGACTCATGCAAATAGGTACCAAACTTGAGTTTTTACAATAATTCAGATACTCTACAATTTTTTTTTTTTGTGTCTGTTACTTTCTGCCACTTATTCTGCCCACCATCCTCTTTCTTTTGCTTGTACATTGCTTTCTTCCCCACTTCTTTTGTCATTGAAAGTTTATGTTGAAGAATGGGTTCACTAAGTGGCTATTCTTGATGTAGATCTGGATTGTGGTGTTCTCCTGAAATTTCTAATGATATGCTATTGCAATTTATCAAGTAAGTATCTTTGCATACCTTTTGTTCTGATGGTTTGATAATACTAACATCTACATCCCTATCAGGGAATGGACTGGCTTGTCTGACATCTACATGGAATCTTCAGTTTCCATTTGCCTGCAGTCAAACCAGTGCTTACTGCTTGCCTCTGAGACATTAATGGAGCCATCAGGACTGTCAACCCACACCCTATTCTCTGGTAGGCCAAGTTGATTCTCTGGCAAATGATCTTTGAGCTCCATGTCTGGTTCCATCAGGCTTTCTGCAATGTTGGAGTTGCCATTGCTGATGTTAATAACACTCCTGACCTGATTCTGAATAGCAGGGTGGTAAACAAAGGAGGACTTTTGGTTTGTGGACATTCTAATGTGCTGTGGATTTTCTGACTTGTAACCTACTTTACATACATATTGCAGGGTTTCATTAGTCTACCCACATGACTACCTAAGTTCAAGATCCAGAACACTGCAGAGAAAGGTAAGGTCTCCCTATGCACTTATGTGAGAAGTAGTTCCCTGAACATGTTATTTGCATCCCTTAGCCTGATAGCATAGCAACTAATATTGTTCACCCAAGGTCTGGCCTTGAGCAATGAGCTGCTGCATATGTTAAGTCCAGTTTAGGTAAAATGCATATGCTAATTGCATCCCTGGCCTTTTAGCCCCTCCCTCACCCAACACACAAGCTCTGGCTTTGAGTCATGAGCACCATTCCCACATGTACATTAAGTCTAGTCTACATGAAATACATCCCCCTAAACATGTTAATTACATCTCTGGCCTTCTAGCTCCTCCAGCCCCCAACACACAAGCTCTGGCCTCAAGCAATGAGCTGCCACATACATTAAATCCAGTCTATGTTGATTGCATCCCCTGAATGTGTTAATCACATCCTATCTTCCTATTGTAAGGGCAACCTCAAAGCCTCACTTAGGAGTGAGCTAACAGAGGGGAGTTCAAAGTTAATATTACACTACATACATGTAATACAGACACTTTAGATGCACCTAACAGAGGGGAATCCAAAGAGAAAACTCTAAGGAGCCATCTGTCAATGCCCAGTATATGTGATAGAGCCAAAAATCAAATAGTAAGCTAAAAATAGCAAAAAGGTAGAAATAGATGGATCACTGATGGCTGTGGGATGACATCACCTTGATGGGTAAACATCCAGAAGGGGTTCTGCTTCTAAGAATATAACTGTCAACATGTACCAACATGGAAAAAACTGAAATATAATAATAAAATAGGAATAAAATTATAGAAAATTATAGAAAAGGCAGAATAGGGTGAAATAAAATATAAAAAAATATGGGATGAATGCAGAAAATTGCCCAGACACCTGGGGTGCCTTCCTTTCTCCTTAAATTACCCCCCTTATATAATGCATCACCTCAATGCATTCAGAGCAGTATTCACCCAAAGTTGGATGCTTGGATGTACTGAGGTGCAGAGGAATGTTGACGGTGGAGCTCTCTGACCAGTTGTGGGGCATTCACATTAGACTCTGCAACCCAGGAGTTCTCCTCATACCCATAACCCTTCCAGTGTACCAGGTATTTGAGTTTCCCTCAACATATGTGACTGTCTAAAATGGACTCGACCTCGTACTGTGGTTTACCCTTGATGACTGTAGGCAGTGGAGGAGGTCATTTCATGTGTCCAGGGAATGGATCTGTGGGGGCAGGCAGGAGCTTTACAACATGGAAGACAGGGTAGAGTCTGGACATTGACTGTGGTAACCATAGGTAATAGGTATGTGACCCGATGTGTCTAGTGATGAGGAATGGTCCAAGAAAATGGCAGACAAGTTTCTTAGATGGACATGTAGTGGAAATGTCGCTAGAGTCGAGATAGACATAATCACCAACCTTATATGTAAGTGTTGGCAAGTGATGCTGGTTGTAGAAGCATGCCATGTCGTCCTTTGCCTCCTCCCAAGGGTCCTTCATCCACTTTGTAAACTCATTCACCATCTCCAAGTGCAAGGGTGCTTGTTGAGGTTCAAAGCCCATGCATGGGTATCACCCTGTATCAAAGAGTAAGGGAGTTTGTTGGGTGAAAGAGTGGACATGATTGTTGTATCCAAACTTGTCAAGTTGTCATTGTTCTTCAGTGGAGAGGGGTAGACCTTGCAGGAAGAGGGTGTGGCACCTGGCATGAGCTCAATTGCATGATCCCACAGCTTACAGTTAGGAAGTGAGTTGAAAGATTCCTTGGAGAAGACATCCTCGAAGTCATGCAGGTGAGGGAGCATGGAGTCAGTGAAGGATTTGGGCACACTGTTCTTATGGAAGGCCTCTGCAAGGTGCTGGGAGACATTCAAAGTGGCATGCACCTCATGCGAAGGGTTAATAACAGTGTAGAAAATTTGGTCACTTTCCTCGATCTCCTCCACCTCCTCTTCATCATCATCAGAGTCAGGCACAAGATCTGGGATGTCTTCCAAGTCCACATCAGCCACAGGCATTGGACTAGCATGACATTTTCAAGTGTGCTGTAAGAGGATCTTTCACTCTCGACATTCATGTCTGCCTTCAGTGAAGCAAATATGACAACGAGAGGGACAACGACTCATCATGACTTCACCTGTCACCCAATCAACCTCAGGATTATGGTCACAAAGCCATGGGTAGCCCAAAATTACCTCCTGCTTCCCCAGTTGGATCACTGCAAAGAGAGCCTGTTCACTATGATCCTTGTACTGGAGGACTAGGTCGACAACCTCTCAAATCACCCTGGCTTCATTTGGGGAGCCATCCACATTGTAGACAGGTATGGGTCAAGATAGTGAGTGGGTATTAAGTTGTTTTTGTGGAACCAGGTGTGAATCAATAAAAAGGCCTATGGCACCTGAGTCCAAAAGAGCAGAGACAGCAAGTACTTGCCCCATATCCATGGTCTGCAGCTCAATCTTCAATTCTATGGGTCATTGGGAGAGGGTGGATGCCACAATGTACTTGTGTGGTAGCTTACGCTCCCAAGATTTCAGTCTGGATAGAGGGAGGGAAGGTGAGAAAGGGGTAGGTACATCTTTAGCCACTTCAGAGGGGTCTGGAGAAGGAACAGTCATAAAATAAAATTCATCCTCTAGTGAATCAACTGACAGAACTTTGAAGTGGTTATGGACAGGCAATGAGGGCATACTGTTCACTCATTGCAGGCAGAAAAATCCTGTTCCTCTGCCTCTTCCTCTTTAACTTTCTCCAGGCCTTCAACATCCACCAGTGCCAACAGGTCTTGGAGGAGCTTGTCTCATCCTTCAGGCATGAGTTTACAGATGTCTTTGTGGTGGGGACAATTTCACCATGTGTCCAGTTTCCCCACAGTGGTAGCAGAGGTCTAGCCTGCGAGTTTGACTATGGGCTGTGTCGACATCCATTGGAGCAGGGGTGTTGGAGCTCAATGCCATGGGTTGGCGCATAGGGATGGGATTGGGATGAGGCAGTGCTCAATTAAAGGTGTGGGGTGCATGCATGGTGGTAGGAGTGCAGAAGGCTGCAGTAAATGCTGCATTTGTGAGTCAGTTCTCATTGCAGAGTGAGGCAGCCTCATACCAAGCATTTATATCATTGTCTGCTGGGTGTTCCTACAACATCTGTGCAATCTGGTCCTAAATTTCCCAATTAAGACCTTGACAAAACTTTACCACCATGGGCAACCCACTCCCATACCTCGCCATGTCCACCAAGTCTCAAAATTCATCAATGTAGTCATCCACAGATTGATGCACTTGGTAGTAGAAAGTGGATTCAAGGCGCATTACAGCTCTTTGGCACTCATTGAGGGGGCAGAAGTGTCATATGAACTCATCATGAAAGTCCCCCCAGGTGGAGAATGGACAGGAATTATGCTCCTTGGTTTGGCATAATATATGGTGATGATACTCAACCTGGAAACCCAAACAAAACCTACTAAATGGCTTTGGATGGTATAACACAAATCAGAGGAAGGGTGCGAGTTGGTACTAAATATCACCGCTGATTTCCAAATGCTGTTTTTAGTGAGGCAAATTGATGAGGGATGGTGCAAATAGTCTGTAAGAGTGTACGAAGTTGTTTAAATGAGTTCAAAATAGGTTTGAAGATGTGCAAAATGGCTTGAAGTAAGCTTGAAGAAGTTTGAAGAGGTTTGAAATAAGTTCGAGGAAGTTCATAGATGTCGGACTAATGTTGAGGTATGTCGAAAGGTGAATATAACAAATAAGGAGTGTTCATCGAGAGGCAATAGGCAATGTGCAATAGGTCAAAGGTGAGTACGAAAGTTCAAAGAAGTTTGTGATATTTCGCAGAACTTAGAGATATGACCCAAAGATAAAACTCAAGAGAACAACTCTTAAGTCAGACGATAAGTGAGAGGGTAGCTTCATCCCTGTTCTCCATTGCTTGGCTATCGTTCTAACTAACTAATACAAGTCTATATACAAATTGAAGAGATAAGTACTAAAAAGGAAATATAACAATTGTAGAACACAAGGCAGTATGCACAGCAATAAAGGTATTGTAAAACATAAAAACAAATGAGAAATGATAACAAATGAAATGTACAGTGTCACCATATAGTAAGAGTACTCCTCTTGTTGTTTCAATAGATCGTTGAAACATAAAAATGCACTTATCGCATTCCAAGTCTCTTGTAGTCTCTCCTCATGTCTGGTAGTGTTTGATATGCAATGCAGTGGCTCATGCCATATGTTTTATGTATGTTGAAATGGTTTTAGAATATTCCTATGGCAGCTGATGTCATTTGAATTGCTGCGAAGTTGTTTGAAGTGTCACGAAATAGTTTAAAAGTGTTTGAAATGTCTCGAAGTTGTCTGAAATAGTGCAAAATAGTTCAAAAAGGATTTGACATTGATTTTGTGGCATTCGTAGTGATTCAGAGTGTGTGTTGTAATGTCTCGATATGGTTAAATTCTTCTCCAGACCTTATAGCATATAGTGGACCTATCAATGGTCAATATAGAAATAGGCATGCTCAGATTTCATGTACATGAGGGCCCAATAAATTGTAGCGGCATCATCCACAAATTGGTTCGGGCATAGACTGATGTACAACTCACAGGAATTGAGGAAGGCATGCCCCTGGGAATGCACACCATTTAATTCAGTGGGGGGCACAGGTTTAATGTACATGTCTTCACTTGGGCATGCATTAGGCGGTGCATGCACATTTGGCATGCTAGGGGTCGAAATGGGTGGTGTAGGGTTTGACTGGAGGGTTCTAACAAAGGTTTCAATGGTAGATGTGAGTGTGTCAATTTGCACACAAATCCCAGCAATGCCGCCTTCAAGTGCATCAATGTGCTCTGGGACATCCATGGCACTAGACAGTGGATCAGGTGAGAAATGGTGCACACTAAAGGCAGAAGTATCTGGGACAGTGTGTAGGGAGTCTGTGGAGCTCTGGGAGTCATCTTCTACTCCATACCTGCCTATCTTGGCAGAGTGTCTTAGATTTCAAGCCTTAACAGAGAGTTTTCTACTGTAAGGGCAACCTCAACGCCTCACTTAGGAGTGAGCTAACAGAGGGGAATCCAAAGTTAATGTTACACTACATAATACAGACACTTTAGATGCACCTAACAGAGGGGAATCCAAAGAGAAAACTCTCAGGACCCATCTGTTGATGCCCAGTATATGTGATAGAACTGAAAATCAAATAGTAAGCTAAAAATAGCAAAAAGGCAGAAATAGGCAGATCAGACTGCAGGATGACATCATCTTGATGGGTAAACATCCAGAAGGGGTCCCACCTCTAAGAATAGAACTGTCAACATGTACCAACATGGAAAAAACTGAAATATAATAATAAAATAGGAATAAAATCATAGAAAATCATAGAAAAGGCAGAATAGGGTGAAATAAAATATATAAAAATATGGGACAAATGCAGAAAATTGCCCAGATGCCTGGGGTGCCTTCCTTTCCACTTACAAGTGGTGAAAAAGAAATCACACTGGTGTCATCACAGCCACATTCTAGCTATTCATAGTTTTGTCATGTGACTGAAATTGGATGTTTCATATGTGTTAGAGTGATACCTACTATCTGCTAGCTCAACTGTGTGGTTTCTCTCTACAAGAAGGGGTTGGGATCCATGTGCATAATGGGGGTTTTAATGGTTTGGATGGGAGGGGTTATTAATAGATGAGTTGGTTGAGAAAGGTTTTTTGCACAACAAGTGTGGATGGAATACCTAAGAGAACACAACTGGAGTCCCCTAGGTGTATATTTACAGTTTATATACTATGTTACACATATTGTACAATGTTGCTACCAACATGCTCATATATGTGCAAACATATTGATGCATGCGAAATAAAATTCTCATGCTAACAAAGTGTAGCGTTCTTCAGCATAGGGTAGCATAATTTGATAAAATTTAATTTAATTAGGTAATGAGGCTGTTTCCTAACAATATGGTCCTAAGTTAGAAACTAGATATTTTAGAATTTTATGATTGTTTTTCTGTTTCCCCCATATTGGTACATGTTGACAGTTATACTCTTAGAGGTGGAGCCCCTTTTGAATGCCTATCCAATGATATGACATCACTCCATCACTTTAATCAGCCTATCTCTGTCTCTTTCTATTTTTAGACTATTATTTGATTTTCAGGTCTGTAATATATACTGGGCATTGACAGATGGGTCCTTAGAGTTTTCTCTTTGGATTCCCCTCTGTTAGTTGTGCCTGAGGTGTCTGTATTATGTAGTATAATATTAACTTTGGATTCCCCTCTGTTAGCTCACTGCTTTGAGGTTGCTTGTACAGAGAGGGGGGATGTTGATGAGAGGGAGGACAATGACACCATCACTAGGCCCAGGAGACACTCGTCTCCTGGGTGTTTTTCTTTGTTTCTTTTCTCTGGCCCAGGGGGCATGCATCTCCTGGACTTTTTTTTTTTGCTTTTTTTTTTTTGTTCTTCTTTATTTCTCTGAGCCCATGTGCAGTCCACCCCCACACCTATAAGCACCTGCTTGTAGGGTGGTTTGATAGTTGTAGTTAAGTATATAAATAAAGTATTTTTGTTAATTACCCAGGAATAAAACCCATATTGTTAGGGCGACACCCACAGTTCTGCTAGCTGGACTGTGCGGGCTCTCCTACAAGGTGGTGGGGTGCATGCACATGATGAGGGGTTTGATGGATTTGATGTGATGGGTTAAAAATAGATTAGTTGGCTGAAATAGGCATTTTGCACCACTATTGTGGATGGAATACCTAAGAGAATTCAACTAAGATCTCCTAGTATTTATTTTATGGTTATATACTAGATTACATATATTGTAGTATGTTGCTACCAATGTGCATGTACATGTGCATACATATTGATGTGTGTAAATACAAATTACCACACTGACAAATAATGCATGTATAGGCATTTGGTAGCATATTTTGGTGAAATAAAATAAAATAAAATAAAATAAAAATACTATTATGTAATAGGCATGTTAAAAGACTGTTTCATAACATTACCCCCCTTTTATGCCTCGACTTCCAGTCAAGAAAATATCATATCTGTCCCCTCTGTGAAATTCTGGTAAGGCCAGAAATTCATCCCCTCATACACCATTCTAGCAATGCGACGCAGAGCATTTGGATTACATTTAAAGAATTGGGCAATTGCATTACGTGCTCGCTTACAATTCTCCTTGGGTTCCCATGAGTTATTTTTGTTGGTGTAGCTCTTCCACTTGATTAACAACTCCAATTTATTTCATCGAAGATGTGAGTCCAAAACCTCTTCCACTACATATTCTGGAGCACTTTCTACCATTATTGGAGGCTGTGGAGTAGTTTGTTGACTGGGAATAGTGGGTTGGCAGTAAGGGTGTAAATGGGAAATGTTAATTTCAGGATCAATCTTGAATGACTGAGGTAATTTTAACACTACCACATTGGGTGAAATTATTTTAGAAATTGGATATGGGCCAACTTGCTTCTCTGTAAGCTTTCTTGAAGGTCATGAAATATTCAGATCCTTGGTACTTAGCCATACCAAGTCACCAACTTTGTACTCTGGAGCAACAGCTCGAGTACGAACCATGTTGATGGGTTCAGTTGGTACTCAGTGCAGAGTCTCAATGGAAGGAGTGAACACTAAACCTACAACTGCAGGCATGCTCAGGGTGAGGGGGGTTCACTTAGAGGGCCT
Source organism: Tricholoma bakamatsutake (assembly GCA_029959215.1). Taxonomy (NCBI): domain Eukaryota; kingdom Fungi; phylum Basidiomycota; class Agaricomycetes; order Agaricales; family Tricholomataceae; genus Tricholoma; species Tricholoma bakamatsutake. Next base: position 10,633,998 of record CP114861.1, read on the forward strand.
CAGATCGTCCTTTGGGGCACGGAGACTACAAAGAGGCTGGTACAGTGGTTTTCAATGTGTGCACTAGTTGTGTATACTAAAGGGAAGATATGCACAATAGCAGAAAATTGCACAATGCAAAGGGGCAAAAATGTGCAGTGCAGAAAAATGCACAACGGGAGCACAAAAGTGCGCAATGAGGAGGGTGATGAAAGTAGGAGGTGCAGTGGGATGAAGATGGCACTGGGATGTGCTGTGAGGGTGGTGCACAGGTTGGGGGTGCAAACGGGAGGAGAGCGCAACAAGTGGAAAAAGGCACAAACAGTGCACAAACATGGCTATATGAATAAATGCACAAACAGTGTGCAAATGCAGCTATACAAAGGGTGCACTGCAATAGTGCACAAATGAGAATGAAGGATGCAACGCAGAGACGAAATGCAGCAATATGACCAGGGGATGCAAATGATACACAAATGCGGCTATATGAAGGGTGCACTACAAAGGCGCATGGACTGAATGCTGGTGCACAGACTATGTGCGACGCTGACTGAGCTATGAACTATGAGGGGGGGAAAGATCCTCTGGATTCTCTATCTGTCTACCTACTATGTACAAATGGCTTATGTGATAAAAATGGTAAAATAAAGTGTAAAAATAGAAAGCGCCATGTGCTACCCACAAGCACATCCATTTGCCCATCTACACCTGACCGCACTATGCTGCTGCCTCAGCCAATAAGATTTGCACATGCTATAGCCCAATACCCAACTGTTCCAGTGCAATGTGCTATTTTTGGTGTGCTGTAGGTCCTGTGCGCTCTTCCCAATTAATCCACTTCAGTGTTATGTGTTGCATGCTGTGCCTTAGTAATAATGTCATGATCAACCTGTGCTGGTTACCAGATAAGGTGATGCCGATTGGAAATGTGGAAGAACTATAAGGAGATGCTGTGTGAGGCCAAATAGCACCAAAGTGCCAGGATTACATGAAAGCACCCAAGTGCGCACAGTCCAATGCCAAGTCGGTGCAAAGCACCCCAATTACATGAGAATGCACAGTTCGCTCATGTTGGAATCACGGTGTGCCTCGAATAAATATGCAAGTAAGCTGGAAGCTGTGGTGCGCAGCACAATTGGTGTGGTGGATTGTTGTGTGTGTGATAGGGATTGTGCAATGAGTGGGCAGCAGATAATGTGAGTTGTGGGTAAGGCATAAAAGGAGTGCATAAAGGTGCATCGAGTGCACAATAACTGTGAAAGGCAGATAAGGAGTGTGGATGGGGGGCGCACAGAGGCAGTTTGAAGCATAACAAAATGCATTTAGGGTGCATGACAAAAGGCAGTTAAGGGGGATCCAAAGGTGCAGTAGAAATGTAAAAGGCACACAAAAGCACACAAAAGCAGTCAAAGGCACACAAAAGTGCACAAATGTGCATGCAGGTGCACAAAGATGCACTGGAGTGCATGGAAGCACACTGGAATGCATGGGAGTGCACTGGAGCACACTGAAGCACACTGGAGTGCACGGGGGCACACTGGAGTGCATGGAGGCACACTGGAGTGCACAAGAGCGCATGGAAGTGCATGGGGGTGCACTTGGGCATGCAAAAGTGGACAAAGGTGCACTGGAGTGCACAGGAGCACACAAAAGTGCATGAAAGCACACAAAAGTGCACTGTGCAAAGTGAGTAGAAGAGGTCCAAGCAGTGCACACAATTGTGAAAAATGCTGTAGTATGAGTGCAGGGTGATAAGGAGCTGTATCAACGTGTCGCATCATGTCATCATGTGCTTTCATCAATGCTGCCTCTGCTTCCTCCTGCACCTTTCGCATTTTTGATACAAAGTCCTCCACTGACTGTACCTTGACTTCCCTTCGAGGTTCTACTCCCATTCTGGGATGATACCCATAATTAGTGAAGAAGGGTAACATGCGAGTAGCCAAATGAAATTTCTTATTGTGAGAAAATTCTGCAATTGCCAACCATTCAAGCCAGTTGGTTTGTCGGTGATTGACAAACATGCATAGGTACTGCTCCAACTCCTGATTCATTCTCTCTGTCTGCCCATCGGTTTGTGGATGATATGCCATAGATAATTTGGTTTGAATCCCCAATATGTTATTTAACTCTTGCATAAATACAGAAGCAAATTGTGATCTATGATTGGAGATAACCATATCAGGTAATCCATGTAACCACCATACCTGATTTAGATAGAGGTGCGCCAAACCCAATGATGAGGTTTCTGCAGTAGTAGGAATGATATGGACTTCCTTTGTGAAGCAGTCACATACTACAAATATTGCATTATATCCTTGAGCTTCAGGTAATCCTGTGATAAAGTCCACAGATATATCTCACCATGGTGCTTTAGGTATAGGATTCAGCATTAATGTCCCTGCAGGCTTTTCTGGAAATTTCTTCCCCCTCATGCACATATCACACCCATCCACATACCCCAACACATACTTTGAAATTCCGGGCCACCAATAATTTTTCATCACCAACTCCAACGTCTTCCACCTTCCTGGATGTCCAGCAGCTGGTGTGTTATGATGTAACCATATGATCTCCCTTCGTAAATTTTGATCCTTTGGCACATAGACCTTTCCTCTGAACAACACTAACCCTTGTTATTTAACCCATTCATCTCCTTTAATATTACCTTTCTTCTCTCCCCTCAAAGCTTTCACAGCTTCCACCACTTCATCATCCATCTCTGAACATTGCCTAATTTTAGACAACATTTCTGTCTCTGAGCTATCCACCAATAAATGCCCTTGATGCATACCACAAATATGAAAGTATTCAGGTTTGAGCAGGGTAATATTTTTATTGTCCTCCTCTACTCCCCTTTTATGATCTGTACATCTGGATAATGCATCTGCTTTCCTCATCAAGCTTCCTACTTTGTGGACCAAGTGAAAATTAAAATGCGATAGGAATAATGCCCAATGCGCTTGTCAATGGTTAAGCTTTTTAGTGGACATGAAGTACTGCAGATTTTGATGGTCCATCCAGATTTCAATCTGATGCATACATCCCTCCAAATAATGTCTCTATGCCTCCAATGCTCATATTATTCCCAACATCTCTTTATCATGCACATTGTAATTCCTCTCCACATCATTTAACCCTCGAGACAAATATGCACAAGGATGCCATTTGTTATCTTCACATAGCATTGATAATACTGCTCCAGTAGCAAAGTCTGATGCATCTGATTCCACTTGTAAAGGATGTGTGAAATCTACTGGGACCAATATTGGTTCTTCCACAAACTTCCTCTTCAGCTCCTCAAATGCTGTCTGCTGTTGTTCTTCCCATCTCCACACTACTCCCTTTCATGTAAGGTTGTGTAATGGTGCAGCAATTTTGACAAAATTATGAACAAAGCGACGATAAAAATTGGCGAGTCCCAAGAAAGCCTGAACTTCCTTGATATGGGTAGGCATGGGCCAATCAACAATTGCCTGTACCTTGATAGGATCCATCTTAATTCCATCAGGACCAATATTTAATCCCAAGAACTTAATCTCACTTGCTCCAAATACACACTTCTCTGGTTTAATGAATAAATCATTCTCTGCCAATCTCTTCAACACCTCCTGCACTATCACCTCATGATTTTCTTCATTCTCTGTGAATATCAAAATATCATCAATAAATATTATTACCATGCCTTTGTCTATCACATCCTTGAAAATGTTGTTCATCATATTTTGGAAAGTTGGGGGACTATTGGTCATCCCAAAAAACATGACTAGGGGCTCAAAGGATCCTCGATGCGTGGCAAATGCTGCCTTCCACTCATCTCCTTTCTTTATTCATACATTGTTGTACCACCAGCGTAAATCCAATTTTGTAGAGACCTTGGCCTTTCCCACCTTGTCAATTATCTCTGAGATCAATGGCAAAGGGTATGCATTCTTCACTGTCCACTCATTCAAATACCTATAATCTGTACACATCCTCTTCCTCTGATCCTTTTTTGGTACAAAGAATACTGGTGATGTCTGCAGTGATTTTGAAGGTCGTATGTATCCCTTGCGCAACTGTTCATTAAGGAATGCATCCACTTCTTCTTGTTCCTTCAGAGATAATGGATAGACTTTTGACTTCTTTGGTACAAATCCTGACTTCATCTCAATAGCATGATTCCATGGCTTTCACACTGGCATCCGCTCCTTCTTCTGAAAAACTGACAAATATTTATGGTAGGCTTTTGGCACCCACTCCTCTACTGGCTTCTCCACTTTCTCCACATTTTTATCCCATGACTGTCCTCCATGAATTTCCCTGAAGGTTTGTTTCTGTTCTTGGTCATGGTTGGAACTTCCCCATTTGGCATGTCCTCATCTTTCACTTCCTCCATCATAACAGAATACTTCCTTGGATGTTCTTTCTCTTTCCTTTACTTCTTCTCCTTTTTTCCCTTCCTCCCATACACATTACATTCTTTAGGACAATGAGTCATGTGTATCTTCCCAGTTTTCCAATCAATTTCTGGGTTATGCTTTCATAATCACGGACATCCAATTATCAGATTGGTTTTCCCAAGGTCGCACACCTCAAATATGGCTCATTCCTGATGATCCTGATACTTCAATATCATTGTCACCTCCTCCTTAATGGTTCCTCCATGATTGATCATACCATCAATATTGTACACCATTATAGGTTGTGGCAGTTTACGCATGTGAATACCATTTCCAGTAATTAGGGATTGATTAATAAATAATCTGGTAGCACCACTGTCAAGCAATGCCTCCACATTAATTGCTGCATGCATGTCCACTGTCTTCAATCCTCCTGTCAAGCTGATTTCAGGTTCTATCCGTGCTGAGCGAATAAAGAATTTAGGGGTCTTCAAAAGTAAGGTTGGGCATTTTTCTTTGTTGGATAAATGATGATGGTCATACTCCTCAATTTCTCTTTTGGGTTCACTTTGGGTTTCCTCAGATACTAATACATTATATTGATTCTGGGTCACCAATGGGAAAACCTTCACTGGGACTTTTCCATAAAATTCTTCTGCTTATCTTCCTCCAACTTTACTTCCTCGATAGTTGCTTCCCTAATCTTCCTTTTCTGCCTACAATTTTGAGCCGTATGCCCTAATTGCCCACAATTAAAACATTTAAGTGGAGCTCATCTTTCTACTCAATCAACATCCATTGCATCTGTTGATGCTGCTGACTCCTTAACAATAGGTGTCACTGCCATGGCCAGTGGCTGTGCCCTCGGAGTTTGTACCTGAGGTGTCCTTCCTTTCTCGGACTTTCCTCCTGATGACTTTCCAAATCTGGCATTTCCATACATCAATTTTGATTCCACCTGTTCCTGTCGATATTGCCGATCAAGATGCATTGCCCAATTATACCACTCATCCAACCTCTCCAGCATAGAAGGTAGTCAATAGATAGACTTGAATAATGAGGGATTTAATCCTGCCTTCAAATATTCTACCAATGCAGCTTCTCCCATATCGGTTTGTGATGCTTCTGCTTTGAACTGCAAAATAAATTCATCTGCAGTCAGAGAACCTTGGTGCATGGTTTTTAATTTAGCATTTGCTGTCGCCTTTGGGTTAGGGTCTCCAAACTGTGCCTCCAATCTCTCCAAAAATTCCCTGAAGGTTGCAAATGGTTTATATCCCATGGCAATTTGATTAATGGCTTCATTTCTCCAGAATTGTGCTTTCCCTCCCTGGATGTATGAGAGTCTAGACTCAGTTGTACAAAATTTGGGCTTTTTCCCATGTGAATACAAGACTATAGAGCTGATGAAGGATTTTGTGTTCTCCATGGTACCATCAAATATTTGCAGGGGTGCATATTTAGGTAAATGCATTTTTCCACTCTCAGATCTCTCCTCTGCATGCTCACCCTCCTGAGACATTCACTCCACCATCTCCTCCATCTCATCATCTTTATCTTTTACTGTCTCTGCTTTTGTTTCTGCTTGTTTGGGCTGTGAGGCTGCTAATACTAACACTAATTGGGACATTTGTGCTGTTAGAGCATCAATTTTGGCTTCTAGAATGGGCATGGGAACAGGATTGTGACCAGGATTCGAAGTTGATTGTTCTGTCATGATGACATAATCTGTGATGAGTCACTTCTTTGGCTGAGTCAAAATTTGGCTGCAGAATTTTTTCGCAAAATTTCGAGTCATGTGACCCAGCCATTTTGGGTACCAAACATGGCAAAACATGTGATTTCGGCTATTTGTCAACACTTGGGCACTTTGGATCAATAACCCTTCCAACAGTGCCTGATCTTGGGGTTATTACTGAATTTGGCTAGTAACTACCTAAAATAGTCATCCAAATTGAGTAATGTAAATCTTGGCTAAACCAGATCTGATCGGTTGTCTGGTTGCAGCTGTCCTAATGATGAGCGCTGCCTTTCGATCACTGGCAGTTGCAATGTAAGGCGAGGCCTGGCATCGGCTTATGAAAGCAAGGTAAATGCATATATACAATTAATTCTGGCTCTTGCTGAAATGATGCATAAGTAGATGTGGCGCACTGAGACAAATGACGTATGTGCATGTAAGAGAAGATGCACTGATGGGGTAGTTGAGTTTTTCTATTAGGGCAACACCCACAGTTCTGCTAGCTAGACTGTGCGGGCTCTCCTACAGGAAGGCGGCGGGGCACATGCGCATGATGGGGGGTTTGATGGATTTGATGCAATGGGTTAAAAATAGATTAGTTGGCTGAAATAGGCATTTCACACCACTATTGTGGATGGAATACCTAAGAGAACTCAACTGAGGTCTCCTAGTATTTATTTTATAGTTATATACTAGGTTACATATATTGTAGTATGTTGCTACCAATGCATGCATACATGCACGTACATATTGATGCGTGTAAATACAAAATTCCCACACTGACAAATAATGCATGTATAGGTGTTTGGTAGCATATTTTGGTGAAATAAAATAAAATAAAATAAAAATACTATTATGTAATAGGCATGTTAGGAGACTGTTTCCTAACACATATCTGCTGTGACCCATGGGTTGTGGATATGAGTAGATGTGGGTACAGGTACAGGTACATTCAAAAGTACCTGTGGGTTACCCATTCAATTGCTTACCTGCAAGCTACTGTTCATGGGAGGCAATGGCTGATGATGAATGACACCAACATGAATGACAGATGATGGCCACATCATCCCACTCCACCACTGGATGATGAACAACACCAATATAAACAATGAATGATAATGCCACTGCACCAACCCCACCTGCATCGATAACAAATGATCCCATATTTATATTTGCATGGATAACACACGATGCCAACACAGACCATGATGGATAATGAATGATCCTATGTCATCCAGCACCACCATCCCACCTGCCTATATAATGCCATACTCTGAATACAAATACAAAATGGCAGGGCTTTATTTTTTTGTTCTTGCTGCTAACAGATTCCTCCCCTTCTCACTGGGAAAGACCCTCTTTAATCTTGTGTCAAAACCTGACTCTTCTGATCAGATTTCTGATAATTCCCAATATCTTTTCCAATATTTTCTGCTGGTTATTCCACCCACTGTTCTTCCAAGTCACCAGACAAGTTCTCATATGTTTTAGCAATCATTTCCTCATTTTATTCCTAATAGCCTTACCAATAATAGTCATGGACACTTACAAAGATCCATTAGTAAACTTCTATATTTTCCAATATCCTTCCAGCCTTCAATATTTAAGTGCCCATAGTTTAGTTTGTACTGTAAATCAATGAAGTACTGTATCAACAAAGCTTAATTGACAAAGTATCATCATAGTCAACCTGATCTAATCAACTTATTCTCTAATCCCTTCTAACACTTCTGACCTAATTCCAATAACCTAACCCTTATTCCATCTTGAACCTCTGCTTAATCCTGTTCTTGCCCTCCTCCAGAAAACTGACTTCCTCCACTAAGCTTTGTCTCAAAATAGGACACTTGATGAGGAGGAGGGAACAACTTCTTACAAGTTGAAGCCAAGTCCTCTCTGGCCCCTTTCACTTGTTGTTCTCCAGCCTAGTGGATTCTGTCTCCTCCCCTGGAACCCTTTGAATGCTCCAACCACTGATGACTGGGTCCAACTGGAAGTCTGGTGTTTCCTAAGGTAGACGACACTCATAACCCGCCAACGTCATGTGGTGTTACTTTTTCATGACAGCCTGTCCATATGAGGGCAAATTCTACTTGAAAAATCGTTAGAAAATCGCCCATGCAAGATGAGCCAAATCGGCTCCTACAATCGACGTGAATATGAGAAAAAATGACACAGGTACAACTGTTTGACACGAGAGCAAGAATCGACTGACAAGTTTCAATTTTAAGTTATTGGACTCATGTTTCAAGATGGGTCAGTCTCGGGGCGAGGCGCTCAACGTGAATTCGAAGTTATGTTACTGTTAAGATACATTAGCTTTCTCAATTTCATCCATTATAGTGTTCGGTAGTACTCTATGACCTCGATATCTTCTTGCTGCCCAGGCTGCCTGGCTACCAGTAAGGCCCCGAGAATATGCATCCATGAACCGAAGGGACCTGTTAGCAAAACGATGGATGGATGTGAGGAGAATGGATTCCATGGCAGCCAAAGCATTCTTCTCTAAAACGTCTTCTCGAGAAGATTCGGGGTTGAGACGATAGACTCACTTGGCATAGCCCCAGCACTGCTCGATTGGGTTGAGCTCGCAATGAAATTTTGGAAGGAAGATGACCTGGAAATCGCACTTTTCACATGCTATTTCAAGTATAGATTTGAAGGTTCTCTGTGCATTGAAGGATGCACTTGCATATTTGTGGCATGTAATGGCGCGTATGTGCCAGATATGGATGTGTCGCAAGCACCATTTTTGGAACTACATGTTTTACAGACAACTTTGCCCCAAAGTTACTATCTCAGGCATTTTTAGCATAAATTTAGCAAGATTTGTAGGAGCCATTTCAACCATATATACTGTGTAGAATATTTCAGACATTTTCTTAAACAATTTCACCATATTGGGACATTGTCACACTAGTCATGTGACATTGGCGGGTTATGAGTGTCGTCTACCTTACATACCTGAAGTTCTGCTCTTGCCCTGCTAAGCACTTTCTACTATTCTGCCTTCAACAGTTCTTAACATCTTGTTTCTTTCTTGTGATCTTAGCAACAACTCACTACTGCAAGCATCTGCTTGTAAGAGTGAAATGTAATTAGTTCATTTAGTATGTAAAAACAATGAAAAAATGGTGGTAAAACTGGTTTGACCAGTTTCATGAAATTAACCAGTCCAATTAGCACCAGTCCTGCAACTTTGAGTTTCAGTTTAAACTGGTTGGGATCCAATTTGCCTCTTGGAGGTCAAAAACCAAGACCAAACCAGACCTTTAAAGACTGCTAATATCTATAATAGATCAAGTTGATACATCTAATACTAAATTGGGTATCTGTCAACCAAGTTTTGAGTCCAATTGAATAGTAGAGTCTCTCTGTGTAGAACTAATCCATTCTCCCACCACATTATTTGTTATTTGATTCTAATTAATATAACCTGAACATCATCTTCTACAATATTTTACAGACAAAAGCTTATGCCCAACTTCCAAATACATAAATACATACAAGAGCATATACATAAAAGCATTCTTATCAACCCATTTGCTGCAACCCATGCAACTATCCACTGATAGGCAAGAAATTGAACAGCAAAAGGAATCCCCTGACAACACAAGCCAGTAGTGTATCAGCAAGGTCATCATACCTCCATGTTGCAAGCAGAGCACAGAGGACTGGGGCAGCAAAAATTAGATAACCAGAAATGAAGGCAGTGCCTTCATAATAGCAGTTAAACTATTAAGAACAGATACTACACTTGATCTAAGCCAAAAGGCCAGAGTGGTAAGGAATAAGTGTGACAGGTGAGGGTTTATATAAGTTTTGGACATGCGCACGGACCAACGTGACCAATGATTACCAAAGTTTTACTCGATTGAATTGCTAAGTTAACTATAGCTAAGTAGTTTACATGAGAATTCAGACAACCTTTCAATGTAATCTGCACACAATCTCCTGATCACAAGCCGAACTAGTATTTATTAATACGGGAGTTCTGACCATTCCTGTTCATGTTCCCCTGGAGACTGGCAAGCGAATGAAGTCGTGCCCAGAAAAGGTTCTGTCGCTAGAAGATGAACGATCTAGACCTCGATGTCCATGTCAAATTTTCACAGTCAGCTCAGTTCTTTTTGGCTTGGCGTCAACTTCGCGTAATCACGTTGGTGGGCCTGCTATTCAACTGCTAAGTATTTGGCTAGCCGCCTCCTTTCCTTTCGAGGTCTCCTAGGCTCGTATTTCTCCGCTGAGTGGATATGGCTCGCTATTCATTCTTTTACGATATCTTTGGCACGATGTGGGTCTGCTGGTTTACATTCTCTTCTTTTATTCTTTCTTCTTCAGCGTCGACCGTACAAAAATTTTCAAAATCACAGGTAGAACGTACAGGAGGAGTGCACATACCAATATATAGACAAAAAACTCACTCAACTCGGAGACGAAGCTCAACGGGATCGATCGGACTTGGCGACTTTATTGACGTGTGAGTAGCCCGCCGGGATTATTCGTGACTTTCACAGCTCATTGTGTTCAGAACATACAGTGTTCTTCTTACAGTTGGTAGGAATTCGGTGCCTGTAGTCCTTGGTGTGTAATACACTATCTCGCGTCGTCCATCCTACCTCACGTCTGGCATGTCTAGACACAGGTTCTGCGGATCTTTGGGTGCTCTCTGACGCGTGTACGATGTGTCCTGGAGATGTGGCGCCATACCAGCAAGCTACCTTCCAATCCGTTGATCTGGACGTGAGGCTTTTGTACGGCGACTCGAGGACGGGCACACATGCATTCGGCTTGATAGGAAAAGATAAGGTCGGTATCGCCGGTTTCACGCTTGAAGACCAGTACTTCGCTGCCATCAATAATACAAACACAAGCGTAGAGGAAATGGGCTCTGCAGGAATTTTCGGTCTGGGATTCCCTGTGAATAGGTTTCATTTTTCCCTTGGCACTTCAACCGGGAGTTTTATTTTTTGTGTTCCACCAGTGCCATTTGGTCAATCGCCTTTCGTAACCAACGTACCTCATCGGGCACTACCGAGCATGAAATCAAAAATAGCAACAACAGCAATCTGAATCGGCTCGATTTCCCAGATATGTCCTCGCTGTACCTGCGGTCGACGCGACCCGCCCGCCAACTATCGTCCTCAATCGTCCCTGCAGTTTTCCATTCTTACCCGACTATAGCACCTCTGCTCGCGCGGTTGGTGGTGACCAATGCGCTCAGCTTCCCGCTGTTTACGGTAGCGCTGCAGAGGGATACAGTCGAAGTCGGCGGGAATGCTGGACTACTGAGTATTGGCGCGCTGCCTAATTGGATGAAGAACGAAAGCGTGACTTGGGTGCCCGTGCGTCTGTACACAAAGAAACAGGGAGGTTTGCCTCCACCTCCGGATTCACCTAATGAAGTATACCATCTACTGTGCTTGCGATCATATCGAGTTGACGGTGATCTTCCAGCAATATCCAATAGCATGGGAAGTATTCGTCGATGATGTCTTTCTGGATGGCGAGAAGCTTCCCAGGTCAACACTATCCTCCCCGTCGATTGCTCTCTCCGCCCTGATCGACACCGTAAGCCGCCTTTTCCTTACTACAGTCCTCGGACTCTTTGCTAATAATTATGGCAAAGGGCAATTCTCTGCTTCGTGGCCCTACCGATGTCGTGCAGGCCATCTTCTCGAAACTCGGTCCACGAATCCCTTGCTCAGAGCCACACACCCTCGCTTTCCAGATCGGGGGCAAGCAGTTTCCTGTTGACCCACGCGACTTCGTGAACCAGGCGTTCACAAACTCTGTCGACGAGTGCAAACCGAACCTCGTGCAAACGGATCCGCCTGAGGTTGGTAAGTATCTGTATAGCTGGAACTTAGGTGATCCGTTCCTCAAAAGGTGCATAAGCATTTAAGTTTGATTTTGATTTTCGGATGATATTGATTGGGATCATCTGTGTGTCAGTGTGATATCGTCGTACTACTATGGGAATTTGACGTATCCATCGCAAGACCCACCTCGAATGGGGTTCCTGTCTACCGTGCCTTCTGATGCCGATGGCAGGATGAGAGCCGCCGTGCGTACCGCTTCACACAAAGACGGGACATTTCCGGGTGAGCGTTTATGCGATATGATGTTGAGTTAACCGGCAATGAAGCCAATGTTGAATTTATTTTTTCTCCGTTATCAAAGCTGTGTCGGAAACAGCACCTGCAGGACCGCCGCCATCATCGCAGACCAACGCGGAAGGCGTTCCAGAGGCTAATCCGACGGAAGCTATGGATCCTTTCCAATCGAATGCGGCTCGACAGTCACGAACCTCGTGGGTATGGCTGCTGGCTGTGGGACTGACTAGCTTCCTCATGAATTGATGAATGGTTTTTTGAATGTGTAAGTTTGCTTGAAGGTAGGCTACTACTATATTAACAAATGTGATATCTTGTCATCGTGTCTCCGTACCTTGCTTTGTTGTATTATGGAGAATCTAGTGGGTGCACGATATGAAGGTGGCCTGTACTCTTAGATTTGTCTAGTCATTTGAAGCAAAATATTTTGTTGCAGGCACGCGCGCAGTAACATTTGATATCGCGCGATTGCTGTGGTCAACCGGTCGCCGGTGGTGAAATAGTATGTACAAGTCGTGGCTCTCATCATGATGAGACGAGGGGCCAGTAGTAGTCCCGATCTGATAAACCCATATCGCGAAGACAACGAACGTTCGAAGCCAATGTATCATGAACGATTGATATCTGGCCGAGATAGGCTAATTTACACTTCATCATCATAGTAATCCACATGTGAACGAGCCTCATGGGCAGCCAGCTGTCGTTCTGATGATGGATACTTTGTAAGGTACCCTAACCTTGTTCCTCGACGTGGATGCTGGCTCTGCGAGACCCTTAACCATACTCAGGTGGTGGTCCATGTTGATCCAGATGCCTCGGCAGTATCCAATTCACATTGGTACTGATGGACTCGGTCGTTATGACACATGTGCACACATTTACCCAATAATCTCAAGGATGTCAGATTCAAATACTCCCCCCACCCCCTTTGTCTGTCGTTGCTAGACTCTGCGGCTTACCTAGGACCGGGAAACACATCGTCCGAGACGTTGACCAGCCACCTATGACGTAGAACAGATGTTGGACATCTTAGGACAGCGATGGTGTCGACAGAGATTGAGCTCTGCCTTATCACAATGAAAGTGAGTAGTGTAGGTGGCATGGGAGCATTTACTGTAGTAATAATTCAACGGAATGGATGTTGGACACGTTGAGACAGCGGTGAACTCCGCGGCATTGCATCGGATGTGGCTGTAAAAAGTGGGTCAAAGCAAAGTGGCAGAATTATTGTAGAATCGGGATGGAACCTGGAAGTGCAGGGTGGCTGTTTTTCGCTTATGGAAGTAGCTTGCAGAATGAAAATTTCCGCAGAGATATTCGAGAAGGAGAGGTATGGCTGGGCACAAAGGTCTCAACTCGGGACTTGCGTGGGTTAGACCACGAGTCGCTGGCACCATCTGGGATGTGCACCGACCGTCTAAAACATACTTAGATCGCATGGTCGACGCGCCGAAGGTGTGGATAAGCGTGAAGATCACTGCATCAGAAACGTGATTATTCAATCGTTGCCAACGAGATTGCAACTAACTGTGTGGTGTTGAAAAAACTAGGTTGTAACTTTGGCTCTTCCACAGTCGCAAAAGCTAGTATTTTGAGCCCCAGGAATCCAACGCAGATGCTAACATTGGATAACGAAATCCGTGATGAAGGTGAATCCAATCGTGTTGCAATTGTACGATCTGTCAACCCACGAATCTTTCGTAATCGTCAGGGTACGCCGAACACGAGACGCTGGTGGAAGCGCACTGCAAGGATCCGCGATCAATCAAATTCTAGCTATTCTTGTGGGGGAGGAAAAAAAACGTTTTAAGTTTAGGTGAGATCTGCATGAAGATTTGGTCCCTGGCCGGAGGATCTCAATCAAAGGTTGACAGCTGTATTTCAAGTTGAAACTTCAACTTGACTGACCCATCACAATGATCAAGAAGGGCGTCTAAACTTACGCACCATCATGATGGCGGAAGCCGCGTGCTTCCAACAAACAAGCCGGTTCCGATAAATAGTTTCTGTGATGTGAGACTCGCACCTTTGGGGTGGTCCTAAACCTTTTTTCTCTAGTTTCGGTCGCTGACTCGAAAACCCGTTCGTGTTTACACTGACAGATCCTCGTATTTGTTTGTACATGTATGCCAATCGCGTTGCAATCACATGATCATGTCACGTATCATCACGCGTTGAAGTTATGACGGAGGCGTAGCATCTTTCACTCTGCTCATACTTATTGGTAGACGTTGGCCACGAAGAGCCAAGAATGTCATCAGAATTAGGATCTGGCGCTGGATCTAGCCTTCCACTGCCAGTGCTGCTTCTTTCGGGATTGTCAACTTTGGTTGCCGTTCTGGTGTCCGCGATGTCTATCTATTTACAGCTCAAGAACTACAGGAAACCCGTCTTACAAAGGTGTGGATATTTCAAAGAACATTTGTGTGGGTTTTTTATGGTCACATTTGTGCAGGATGGTTATACGAATCATGGTCATGGTCCCTCTTTACGCGATCTCGTCTTTGATTGCGTTGTTTTCGTTGGAGGCTGCTTTTGTGATTGATGCCATAAGGGATATTTATGAGGTGCGTTTGTATTATGCTTTCCCTAGAAGAGGGTGGGCAATGGGGTAAATCGGGAGTTTTAAACCCCTATGAATTGAAGCGCCTAGGAGCTATTCAATCGTCATTCCCTTTGGGTAATCCAGCGCATGTCTGTCTTCATTCGTTGCGTGACCTTCAACATAACTATGACCTTTTTTCAATACGGTCGAAATTAATTCTTTTTTCCTTTTCAGGCTTTCGTCATCTACTGTTTCTTCACGCTTCTCCTTTCTTACCTCGGTGGAGAGCGATCTCTACTGATGCTCCTGCATGGACGACCGCCGAAACATGCTATGTTTCCCGTCAGCCTCTTCAAGCGAGAGATCGATGTCAGTGATCCATATACATTCCTATTCCTGAAGCGTGGTATTCTGCGTGCGTTTCAAATCACGACTTTCTTTAATATACACTCATGCCCTTATACTTCAGAATATGTGCAAGTCAAGCCTGTTCTGGCTGCTGCTACGCTTATCTTGAAAGCATTCGGCAAATTTAATGAAGGAGACTTTCGGGCAAATTCAGGCTATCTCTACGTTAGCATCATCTACAACACCAGTATCTGTTTAAGCCTATATTGCCTTGCAATGTTCTGGCTTTGTATTAACGACGATCTGAGACCTTTTCGGCAAGTCCATCGGTCTTCCTCCTTCAAATGACGCTGTTCTAACATAAAATATAGACCTGTACCAAAATTTCTTTGCGTTAAGGGTATTCTATTCTTTTCGTTCTGGCAGTCGATCGGTGTATCCATCCTGGTCGCAGCAGGCGCCATTTCTAAGCTTGGTCCATACACCGATGCTGAGCACATCTCTGTGGGGCTGACAGACACCCTCATCTGTCTGGAGATGCCGTTCTTTGCCTTTGCGCATATGTTTGCCTTTTCCCACACGGATTACATTGATCTCCACCACTCTTACATTGCCCGTATGCGGGTGTACCACGCATTTCGTGATGCGTTCGGCCTGTTGGACGTCGTCGAAGACTCAAAAGTTACTCTCCGCGGAGAGGGCATGGATTACCGTGAATTTGAGCCTGCGGAAGGATTAATCCATCAAGGCAGTGGGCGTGACCGCCGGATTCGCGCAGGACTGAGATACAGTAAAGGTGGTCAAACGAAATACTGGCTTCCTCGACCGGCGAGAGATACACAGCAGCCTGGTCGTGTTGAGCGCGGCGTCAACCGTGCAATAACCAAGGTGGCGGGTGTGGATCGAGGAGAGGACGTCCATGCTCCTCTATTCGGTGAGGAGGCTGATGACGTGGTGCATCTTGCTCCTGATCTCCGAGGTTCGGATGAAGAACCTGATATCTGGAATATCGCCTATACGGAAGACGGTTTTGAGCTACCGTTTGGAGACCTAGATGAGGGTGATGAGGAGCTATTTGATCATTGCAAGAAGTATCTCTTTGGCGATTATAACTATCCAGTCATCGATGTCAGCTCAGAGTATGCGAGAACAGTGATGTGGGATGAAGAGGAGAGAGTTTTGAGGAACGAACGAGGAGCATGGTTTTCACCACTCCGAGGATCAAAAGGCCAGGCAGCACTTGAACGAAGAGAAGGTCCTGTTTGGCAAGGCTATGGCGCGCTAAATTCAACGTCCCGAGATGTGCTTAAAGGCCAAGAGGATGGGGTTCATGAAACCACTGGGAAAAGGAGTGATAGATTGATTGATTTCGAACAGGATCATGTCCCCATAGCTGAATACGGCGCTAGGATGAAATGGTCGAAGGTCGAAGACCAGCGATCTCGCTCGACATCCTACTCAGAGTCTCCCCATCTTCGTAGCATCACACATGCAAACCCTCTACCAGACCATCCCTCAGCGGAAAGTAGTAGGAGTCCAGCTGATCGACTTCGCTCTCCGCCATCAATGTCACGACACAATTCTAGGACGACAGAATCGCCTGTACTCCCGCCTGATGCGGTGGATCTGGTTGTAGAAGATTATCACGCTGCACAAGAGGCGCAAACACGGGAGAGGAGAAAGGGTGAACCAACAGTGCGGGGATCAGGAGTACGCAAGATCTACAAACGCGGGTTTGTTGGCCAGGCCGAGCGCAGTGCAAGGACATATGGAGAAATAGAAGTACAAGAATCAAACGGAGAACAGCGAGCGGACGTTGAGCAGGAGATCATGGGTGCTGAGGGAGATGAATTTGATGGCGAAGAAGATTCGGGGAGTTCCGGACGCGTGGCGAGAGAGGAAGGCACTATAGCCATAGCAGGGACGCCACCCATGCACGCACGCCTGGTGGTTAGTGGGTATGACGAAGATAACCCATGGGTCTAAGACCTCCGCCCAGTTTGAAGTTGTCATGTGTATCGGTGACTGTACGGTTTACACCTCATTGTACAACCCCCAATCTTACAGATTCATCTAGTATATCAGGTTTGCATTATGGAGGAATGTTTGGAAACACGCATGTATTTATTTATGACATATATCCTTTACCGGTTGCTTTTTTACAGCTCCACCTATTTCCCAGGCAATCTCAGCACCAGAAACAGTTCTGTCTCTTTTGGGTCATTCGTACATAATGACGCCATACACTGGCATATCCTACAAACCCCAGAATTCAACCATTCAGCATGCGTTAGCTGTCGCAGAACGATTTGGCCGCAATCCGACCACATAGGATCTAATGATCTCACTCTGTCATCACGGCCCTGCTTGCACGCTGGAGCAAGTTCCGTATTTGTCGAATGCTTCGTATAGATCAAGTGCCACGATCATTTACCGTCAATGCCAAAATATTACCATCATTGTTGGCCCGAGAAGGGGCCCCCTCTGCTTGGATTTTTGCATCAAAGGTCCCTGATGCAAATCTGTTGCACAAATTGCTCGTGCAACTCGCTAATTCTGAGACGTGAATCCTGACTATCACTATCGTCGGTCTTCATGTGTGTTTCTTTTCATTGCTAGCTCCAGATTTCCACGATGCTCACCCCAAATATGCGTAGGCCCACTCGGTTACCGACTGTATGTGTTGTTGTCAGCTCTAATGCAGAGCAATACCGTGTTGTGGACATTACTGGTGCACAAAACGGATCTTTTATTCGAGAACGAATTTTATCCAAGGTCAGGCATCTTCAAGTGGTTCATCCATTGATGCTTTACAAGCTATTTCATTCAGTTGTGTATCCCGGACGATGCTCATCCGAACTTCTCAATATACCAGTCAGAGATTGGTTGCTTTGCCATTGGCGACGCCCTGTCGAATGCTTCCTTGTTTGAACTATGTCGCGACTACGGTGACGCCTCAGGGTCTCTCAAACTATTTGCATCCACATCTCCTGACCGACCACCGCCTCCAGATCAAGCAGGGGCATCTCCAGTACGATTCCGTTGTCCGCAATGAATCAGAGCTGACCGTGTGTTGTAGACATCTTACATGACTACCCGCGGGTTTTGAGAGGTTTTCTCCTTGAACACAGCGATACAGCAGTATTTCTATCCATCACGAGACAGAGGAATTTTTCAATACCACACCTTGTATATTCCTCCTCATCCTACCCAGTCTTCTTTGCCAGAGCCGACAAAGATCTGGAAGGTGAATGTAAAATATAAAGCACTCGACCACGTACCTGAAACTTCGAGTTAGCCGTCCAAATTGGCGGTTCTTTCAGCTCATCAGGACCAGTCAGTCTTTACCTACGTATTCCTGTCTCAACTGTAGGAGATGAAAGGGGTTCATTCGGCAACAACACGAGGTTGCGTGGACGCGCCGGATTGATTCAATCTGGTATGACCCTTTGTGTTACGGATCAGCGGATTATGTCGTCCGAAGGTCAGATGAATAAAAAGATGTAATATCAAGGTGGATGAAACACTCGTTGGGGGCTGTGCATGGATGAATCATGTCGTGGTGTGCGTATCTTCAATCTTGGTTGAACTTTAGGACCATTCCACCATTCTACCTTGAGCAGTTATCCATCGATCATCTCGATTCTCATTTTCAGCCTGAGAAAATCCGTAAAGCTAATGCTGAAGCTTGCAAGATCCATCTTCGCCAAAGATACGGCTGTCACCAGGCTTTCGAGCCCTTGATATTCCAAACGGGACGCGAGGACTTTCCTGGGCGTAATTGTTTTTGATCGTTGCCTTCATCCGTTCCGCTTGGAGGATGCTACGGGAAGCGGGCCCTGATCGAGCCACTTCTTGTCATCATCCGAGTTCTCAGGAACGTGGGTGATATTTATCGTGTCACTAGTCGCTCCAGCGAGCTCCAGCCCTGCACAAGATTCAGAGTCAACATAGACATAATCGAAATCTGCTTTAACCGATATTCTGGCCCCGCCCCGTCGAGAAACCGCGGAAGTTTATAACAGAAGTTTTTTTGTAAGTCGGCCTACCGACGTACAGAACGCGACCACCATCTCTCGTTTGCCCCTCACAACCCAAAGTCCCAAGAAGGGATTCTGTGCCGATTGGAAGTACATATAGAAGCTGAGAGACGAAGCCACCATGAGAACAGAATGCTTAGGAAAACCATTATGCTCGACCTGAAACACCCTGGCCCACTGCAGATACAGGTGGGAAAAGAAGTTTTCTGTCGATGAATACTTTGAACAAATACACCGACATGAACGGCGTAACCCTAACCCTAAACCCTTGTTCAGTCAGTTCTGTTATATCGGGAAGAGCTTGAAGACTTGGCGACTTACATTTCTTCAACTGGGATCAGCATTTCGATCCGATATCACGACCAAAACTTAGCACGATACGTGTTCCTCGAATACCGCATTATAAAACTGCGAAATCGCACTTAACCCAAGCGAAGGGCCAGGTTTCATGTCCTAGAATGGACCACCCCTGCGGCCTTTCAGGTCGTTGACTGTTCGCCGGACAAGCCGTTACTAACATACCTCGGTGATCATTAACTGACCCCGAGATTGCTTATCCTCCCTTCATTCAAAATTTCAAATGATATATTCCTAAAATTCAATTTTCGTCTGGTAAATTTCTCAAGCCGTGGAATTCTATATATCTACATGACAACACAGGAACAGGGCTGTTGAGTGGCGTTGACTCCTGTTGACCCGTGGTGTCTTGGTCGCGTGTCAAAGGTAGCCTACATGGAAGCCTATGGAAGTGTTTATAGACTCTGTTCGTAAAGCCGGATCATCACTTGACACTTTCCTAAACTATGTACCATTCTCTTATGTTAACTTTCCTACCTACTAGTTCCATATGATCCCACCGTTCCTCTGACGCTAGTCTGACCCCGTGTGTAGTCTTGATCATCTTTCCCCTCTGGTCGACACCACTGAGGTGGGGCTGTTGAAAATGAGCACAGCAAATAGTAGGGTGGCTTACTCTGGAGGATTCATTGGACTCCCTGTCAGCGCCATATAGCTTAAGGTGTTGAAGAAATGCATGGAACTTGCTCTCTCTCTTCGTCTTCCACCAGTGGGGAACTTCTGCACTTAAGCGCTAACAACAATGATCACTATACAGACATGAGATATGCATCCACGTACCTCAGATTATTTTCTGAATTCGACGTCGAGGTGTTTGGCGTACTTAGTTTGGGCAATAGGCTGACTGAAGTATCAGTCTGGTCAGATCTTGACCTCCAGGGAACGACTGAATTCAAGTTGTTTTCTTCACTCATCAGTGATGGATCTTAGATGATATTGAGTGAATGCTCTGACCACCCAGACTCTTAAAACCTTTTGTGGTTCTAGTCCGTTGATCAATACTTAGAAGTCAATAGACATCAATCAGCGTTCAGGTCAGCGGGAAAATTTGCCGAAAATTACAGAGCGAACACAGCTCACCTATGACATTTTCCAAAAAAAGAATTATTACAAATCTAAACAATCTAAGTGATGCTAAACCAAACGACACGTAAACACACGCTACACTAGTACCTGAAGCTACGTGGACATTCCTCAGCCTTGACGATGTTGACAAACTGTGCTAAACCCTGGTGCTAGCGATGCCAAGCATAAAGCTTGTGACTCCTGCCGGGAGCATGACAGGCTTAACCAGAAGGCAAGACGTGTCACAATCAAATCCAAATGGGTCCAAAACAATGGAAACAAGAGGAGAAGGACTGAAAGCATAGGCAGTCTTGAAGATAGACCTTCCACCCAACATTGATCAGCCAGGACAGAGGAGAGGAATAATGAAGGATCAGAATCTGATAGCTCCGACGATGACTGCCATAGGCCCCATATGGTCAGTTATTGATTGCGTATTGTCTGAAAAAGAGCACTAAGACATTGAAATAGCCCATCAAGAAGTTCAGAAGCACACAAGATCTTTATGAGGACCTACATGTCAAGTTCAAAGCAGATGCAGGTGTCAGATTTCATGGGTCATATCAAATGCTGGAAGACCCTCATGTGTCAGAGAAAGAGTGCATTCAGATGGTTGCAAGGGAGGTATGGCATGTCATGGGATATAGATTTACATGAGTATGAATATTGTGTTCTAATTAATGTCCACTTACCGAATTCATGCAGGGTAAAGGATAACAATATGGTCACCGGACTTGTTTTTGGTGTAGCTAGGATGAAGCTCGTAAGAAGAAGTTGAAGCATTCAACAGACTCAAATGTTAAGAATCATGAAAACCATGGAATGAAGCAATTTCTGTGCTGTAGTAAACTGAGCATCTCTTGCCATGGCATCAGCAATAGAGATGGTATAATGCTCATCACAGTATGACTGGAGCATCACCACCAACATGTCAATTATGTTGATGTTTCCATGCCACCTGAAGCTTTGCAGATGATTCATGACAACCTGGAATGGCTGACACTGGCAGCCATGGTCACAAAAATCCAGGCAGCATTTCCCAACATGACATGATTGCAGATCTATACGACATGGTCAGAGATGAGTGAGGTATTTTGGTGCCAAGACAAGGAACAGCTTCCATCTGCAAGGAAGCTTCTAGAGTTTATCAAAGAGGTAGATATCTTTGTGATAGATGATGTCCCAGACAGCACAGAAATGCTCTGTTGGAGGATGAAAAAGATAATTGGGCCATTAGATGGGGAAATCATTGAGATTAGAGTCTATGCAACCTGTAAGTGAAATGATCAGTGACAAGACATAGACTGATGATGTGCATACCAGATAACACAAACTCCAAGGGCTTCCCAGTCTCATATTATCAACATCATCAGCAATTGACCAAGGAAAACATACCCAAGCCCTTACAGCCTGGGCGAGCTATCTACACAAGCGGTATGGATTAAAGCCAGTTTTTACCCATGTCAACAAGAACATGGCTGAGATTGGATCCATGAAGTCAGTGTGGGATGCAAAGATCAGTATTTACTGGTGGCATCTCCCCCAAGCAGTACAGGCATGATTGGCAAAAAAAAAGTTAGTAATGACACCATACAACCCTGAGCGGGCCCATGAAGAATTTGAATTTATTGACATTTTGTTTATCCCACAGGGGAAAAGTGACCAGAAAGATTATGAGGGTGGCTCACCCAGCATTGGACCACCCATCACAAAGCAGACTACAACAGTAACCCTCCCAACTGGTCTCTGCATAAGAATACCAGCATGGCCACATCTATCTATCACATAAGATGCTCCCCCTGCTGTGAGCAAAGGAAACAAATCAGACAAATCACCAGGCATGAAGTCAGCACATATGCGTGCAGGCAAAATTCAGATCCCCCTGCTAGCTATGAAACTCTCCAAGAAGACTCCAACCAAAATGACAGAGGCCATAACACAGGAGGACATGGAACTAACTGATGATGGTTCAGATGCTGACAAGGACAATGAGGGTGCAACACAACATACATTCTGCCCAAACAAATATCGTGAGCCCATTATCAAAATGATGGAGAAACACTATTGTGTCCATCCATTGATTCCTAGCTATGCACATCCCAGCCCTGAAAATATTAAGAAGTGGGTGGTACAACAAATGTACAACTTCTGTGTTTTGAACAATTTATCAGAGGTATGGGCATATTTCTGGGAGAACTGGTACCTCAAAATGCAATGGGAACTTTGGGCATGTTCAATCCATTTTGCAATCCAAGTCCTGAAGATGACAATGATCTTGGAAAGCCAGTAAGTCTGACATTAGTTATATTGTATTCCAAACTCACCTTGGCTGAAGTTGGCAGCGTATCAAATGTGACTTCCTGTATCACTTTTGGATGCCACATTTCAACCTTCTTGTCTGGGTTCTGGTTGCCAAATTAATGCCATGCTATTATCGAGAGCTTGACTAACTACTGATGGATACAGGACACTATCACAAGCTTCCCTCTTGGCAAAAAAACTTCAAATGAACATGGAGAAAGTTAGAAGGGACATCAACCATGCTACCATTAAATGATGGATATAACTGATGTGGTCAGGTGGGTATGTAGTTGCCCCTCATTCACCACAAGCAGATTCCTCCTCTGCAAGCACCTCGTGCAAGGAGTCCATCACATGCCTGTCATCTTCTTTTTGGAGGTAAAGTGCTGATGGATGACACCATTTTGAAGGCACCAGACCCTAAAGCCATTAGCTGGAGAGGTGCCAATGCCAATGATTGAGAGTAACAACTGTGAGGATGGCAACAACAGTTCTGATGATAAATTCAATGATGAATTAGTGGACATGCAATGGGGAGATAGAGGCAAAACCTTCTATGAAGCAATGAATGACCACATCAGCACTGTCCTCAAATTTGTAGAGGGCCTCTGCTATCAAGTTGAGTTCTGGGATGAGCAAATGTTATAGGCACTGTAGTGCAAGGGGGCATCATTCTTTCAGTTTGTGAGAGCATGCATAGGCAAGGAAAGGAAGAAGACAGCAAGAAGGATGTGGGACAAATCAGTGGGCAGTGCCATGTTTTACTGCATAAGGCCTTCCTTTTTTGATAGGAACAATGGTTGATGACCAAACATTGCAAAGTGACCAATTTGGCACTGGCAACAGATTGTCATGGGAAGTTATTGCGACTGGAAACTCATTCCCCAATAATGCTTGTAAGTAGTGGGCATTGATGCAGAGGACGATGGGTTAAGAAGTTGAAATATCTTATCATTATCTGATTGTATTTGTAATACACTACCACTTTGGAAATGTCATAGTGGGGGAGTCCAGTGGTACTTAAATTATAGTTTCAGTGTCATGACTGAAATTAAATATTTCAGAAGGACCAAATATCACCTGAAATATCTATTTCCTAATTTAGAACCATATGAAAGGTCTGATTTCAGTAACACAATGAAACTATAAATGGCTAGAACACATCTGTGATGACAGCAATGTGATTTCTTTTTTGCCCACTACACAAGGAATGTCACCTTTTTAGGCAAACTAAAAACTTTACCAAAATTTGTGATGTTAGGATCAAGACTGAAATCAACAATCTCAGTAAAGATATCACAGTTTCAGGCCACCTGAAATGGGAAGTTTCAAGGTTACAGGAATAATTTCATAGACTCATGGGCACTCCCTCAAGGTAGTTATTCTGGAGGTGAGGGAGAATGGCGGATGTGGATTTGAAATAGTTACCAGGGGTACTCACCATGATTTAATACATGCACCTTTTCAAACTCTGAATATACTGTTTGAGGAAGGTTGTGGCTGTGATCATTGTGCCAAAACTTGCACATCACAAAGTCAAGACATGACACGAGGTTATTAGTGCCAGTGGAGGCATATATCTACTTGAATAACATTCTTTTAATCTCATCATGCCCACTTATTGCTCTTTTCATAAATAATGGCATCCATGTAAATAAATGAAAGTTTATGCAACAGTCTTGTGCTGCCACAGTTCAGTTCAGTCTGGTTCTCCAAGGTTGTTTGTGAACCTAGAACCAAACTTTAGGTTCAGTTCAGCCACTTTGCTGAACTTTGGACTGAACCTTAGGTTCAGGTTTGAAGGGGTTCAGCTCAGGTTCAAGGGGTGTTCAAATCAAGAACTGAACCTAACTTTACAAGAATATGCTGTGACTGGAGGATACACAGTACTTGACACACATATTGAAAAACAAAGAATGACACACATCAGAAGTATGACATTGCAACACAATTCAGAGGTAAATGAAGTTGGATGCACCTTCCAAAAAAGGAAATACTGACAAACCTGGTTGACATTGATGACAATGCTGCCAATGACAACTTAAACAACAATGACAGATGAGCTCATTGGTTTTTTGTCTTTCACTATCTTTTGGGGTTGTCATTGAGGGACAGAAGTGTGACATGATGCCACTGATGCATCAAATTTCCAGAATGGGCACTGGAAAAGTTGATCTGACCCTGAACTACACACATTGCAGCCTGCTCTCCTGGTCTGTCAAAGGCAATTTTCATAATTATTCATGCACACAAGTTCATTGGTTCAAACAGGTTCAAACAAGTTCATATAGTTTTGCATCTGCCTGAACCCTGAACTGAACTTTCAGTTTAGTTTAGCAAAACCTTTTAACTTTTAACTGAACTGTGGTCTGGTTCTGAAAGGTTCAGGTTCAAACTTTGGTTCAGAACCAAACTGCAGCAGCACTAATGCAACCCAATGCACTGCACAAGTTCCTCACTCATTGTCCTGTTCTTGTTGGACTTCTGTCCAACCAATAATGGGCAATTGTTACATCAGCAATGACCTCAAAATGGCTGCTCTCAGACTCAGTGCTCACAGCTATGATACAATTGGTGAAATACTTGACATTATTCAACTTTCTTGCAGGACCTTCTGCAATATTGATACATATGGTTCCCTACTGCTCTGCACTCATACTATGGCATTTTTTGCAATAGTGTGCATCCTCTGGACAGTGACTCCCATTTACTTTGTGCTATGTGATTTTAGCTGCCTTTGTGTGCTTTCATGCCCTTTTTGCAATTTCATTGCATGGTTGATGTGCTTTTTTGCACTTTTTGCATTTCCATTGCACACTTTATATGCTTTGTGTACTTTTCACATTCCCATTGCAGACTTCACAAAACTGCCCATCTATCTTGCACATCAACTTCTCAACATAATTTGATGAATTGTGCATCACTTAGTCAAAGTGCACCAAGACTGCATCATGTGACAATAGCACATCTTCATGTAATTCATGCACTTTGCTTAGTGTTTAAAGGTCCAGTCCATAGGACCAAAAAAAAAAACCAAAACTGGACTGAACTGGACTGATTAGGACCAGAGCAGAGATCTATTTATGGACCAGTCTTTTGCAGTCCAGTTGCTGGTCTTTCATTTTCAAAAATATTGTAAGACCACAAAAAACTGATTTAAACTGGTTGCAACCAGTTAAACAGTCACATAAGTTACATATATTCTTGTAGTCATGACTATTACCTTTAATTTGATCTTTGGTTCATCAAAAACAGTTGAGAATTGAGAAAGATATGACCAAATTCATTTTGGTGCAAGTAATTTTTTCATGCAATCTGTGTAAGGGGAATGGAAGGTGTCCCAGGCATCTGGGCAATTTTCTGCATTCATCCCATATTTTTATATATTTTATTTCCCTTTATTCTGCCTTTTCTATGATTTTCTAGACTCTATTCCTATTTTATGGTTATATTTCAGTTTTTCCCTTGTTGGTACATGTTGACAGTTCTATTCTTAGAGGCAGGACCCCTTCTTGGTGTTTACCCATCAAGGTGACATCATTCCACAGCTTGATCTGCCCATTTCCATCTTTTTGCTATTTTTAGCCTACTATTTGATTTTTGAATCTATCACATATACTGGGCATCAACAGATGAGTCTGTAAAGTTTTCTCTTCAGATTCCCCTCTGTTAGGTGCACCTGAAGTGTCTGTATTATGTAGTATAATTTTAAATTTGGATTCCCCTCTGTTAGCTCATTATTAAGTGAGGCTTGAGGTTGCCCTTACAGTAGAAAACTTTCTCCCTAGGCCCAGAATCAAAGTGCACAGGGATATAATGCCTCCTATGCATACAGGATGTTGCCCAGGATGCAGTTGACACCCCTGCTTTGAGTGTGTGCTTATCTCCACTCAATGTGCTGCCATGTGCCATGGATGCCCAAAAATATGTTGAAGCATTTGAAGGCGCCATTATCAAATTGCATGCACAAAGTGAATTGCTCAAATAGTGTATTGAAAGCTTTGTTAATACCCTACAGCTTAGTCCCTCACCTAATATTCCATTTATTCCATCCTCAACCACTTCCAGCATTAATGCTCTACTTAATACCACTGGCACACAGATTAAACTGTCCCCCCCCGCTGACTTTAATGGTGCACGCTCTCATGGAGATTCTTTCCTCAACTCCTGTGAGTTATACATCAGTCTTCATTATAATCAGTTCCTAGATAACACTGCAAAAATCTCTTGGGCCTGTAAGGGCAACCTCAAAGCCTCACTTCATAGTGAGCTAACAGAGGGGAATTCAAAGTTAATATTATACTACATAATACAGACACTTCAGGCATACCTAGCAGAGGGGAATCCAAAGAGAAAACTCTAAGGACCCATCTGTCGATGCCCAGTATATGTAATAGAGCCAAAAATCAAATAGTAAGCTAAAAATAGCAAAAAGGCAGAAATATGTGGATCAAGCTGTGGAATGACATCACCTTGATGGGTAAATGTCCATAAGGGGTCCCACTTCTAAGAATAGAACTGTCAACATGTACCAACATGGAGAAAACTGAAATATAATAATAAAATAGGAATAAATCATAGAAAATCATAGAAAAGGCAGAATAGGGTAAAATAAAATATAAAAAAATATGGGACAAATGCAGAAAATTGCCCAGATTTCTGGGGCGCCTTCCTTTCCCCTTACATCACCCTCCTTCTATGATGCATCACCCCAATGCATTCAAAACCATATTTGCCCAAAGTTGGATGCTTGGATGTGCTGAGGTGCAGAGGAATGTCACTGGTGGAACTCCCTGACCAGTCGTGGGGCATTCACATTGGATTCTGTGACCCAGGAGTTCTCCTCATGCCATGACCATTCCAGTGTACCAGGTATTCGAGTTTATCTCAATGTAAGTGGCTGTCTAAGATGGACTTGACCTTATACTGAGGTTCACCTTCGATAACTATAGGCAATGGGGGAGGTCATGTCATGCATCCAGGAAATGGATCTGTGGGTGCAGGCAGCAGCTTTACAACATGAGAGACAGGGTGCAGTCTGGACATGGACTGTGGTAGCCATAGGCAGGCATGTGATCCAATGGGTCTAATGATGAGGAATGGTTCAAGAAAATGGTGGGTGAGTTTCTTGGATGGACGTGTGGTGGAAATGTCACTAGAGTTGAGATAGACATGATTACCAACCTTATACATATGTGGTTGTGGGTAAGTGATGCTGGTTGTAGAAGTGTGCCACATCATCCTTCGCCTTGGCCAAAGCTGACTTCACCTCCTCCAAGGTGTCCTTTATCCACTCTGTAAATTCATTCACCATCTCCAAGTGCAAGGATGCTTGTCGAGGCTTGAAGCCCATCATGGGTGTCACCCTGTGTCAAAGAGGAAGGGAGTTTGTTGGGTGGAAGAGTGGACATGATTGTTGTATCCAAACTTGGCCATGGGGAGGAGATTTTCTCAATCATCCTGTCACTCATTGACAAAGACATGGATGTGCTGCTTCAGTTCTTGGTTGACTTGCTCTGTCTGTCCATCTGTCTGTGGGTGGTAGGTGGTTGAGGTAAGGAGTTTGATTCCCAGCAGGCAGTACAGCTCTCAGGTGAACTCTGCACAAATTGTGGTTTTCAGTCACAGAGGAATGCACCAGGTAGTCCATAGAGCTTCCACACATGGCGCAATTAGAGTTGAGCCACTCCAAGTGTGGTGACAGTTGTATAAGTGGGAATAAAATGAGCTTGCTTTCCAGCAGAGTTGACTGTGCACATTACTGCATCAAACCCATTGGACTCTGGTAGTTCCACCATGAAGTTTACACTGATGACATCCCAACGATTCTCTGGGACTGGAAGAGGATGTAACTCGCCCATGGGCTTGCACTGGAGTCTTGGTGCATAAGCAGAGATCACAGGTATGGCAGCACTGTTGGAGCAGACTACATACACTGCACAGAGGAAGAGATGACATATTCCTTATAACCTACCTGGGGTTTAGTTAGTCTTAGGGCTAGGGTTTAGCAGAGGTAAGAACACTGTATATCTACTATGGTACAGGTTCTCCTTATATACATAATAGTAAGAATGTCACATGACTCGGGAATGTGTTTACCACATGTATGCACAGTAAGCGCAGTAACATGTGTGTGCTGCATGCATGGCAGCCTCATGTATGCAGCATGTATCAGGATTAACACCCCCCCTCAAACTGTACAGCACTCTAAGCAGCTAAGTTTGAATCTTGAAAGTAATTCCAAGAGAGTCTCTAAATTTCCTGAATAAGACAGCGCCAAGGTTCTTTGTGAACATGTCAGCTGGATTATCATTTACAGGAATGAAAATGACCGTGACTTTGTCATTTTCTATGCATTTGCGGGTATAGTGGTAGCGAATGTCTATTGTTTGGTCCTTCTTTCCTGAACTGGATTTGATCCAATAAAGATGGATCCCTGATTATCAGCGCAGATTGGTATGCGCTTCAGTACATATCCAAGTTCCTGGAATAAGGACTCTATCCACACTATCTGTCAACAAGTGTCAGAGAGAGCCATATATTCGGCTTCTGTGGATGACAGTGCTACAGTTTTTTGTAAACGGGACTGCCAGCACACAATGCCACTCACTAGAGTAGCAAAGTAACCCGTTGTAGATCGGCGTTTGAGAGTGTCAGCTGTCCAATCAGAATCTGTGAAGGCCTGTAGCCCCTCAGACTTCTCACCATCGTAGACAATGTTATATTTCTGGGTTCCCACCAGATAGCGCATGATGTACATCGCTTTGTCTAGATGTTCTTGGCTAGGATTAGCCGAGAATTGCGACATCTTGATTACTGCATAAGCGATATCAGGTCGCGTTCCAAGCATCAGATATAATAAAGATCCAATCACAGACTGATATTTTGATCTAAGCATCACATTGGGCATTGCTGTGTTTTCCGATAGTCTGTAACTAGTCAGGAGTGGAGTGGGGGTCACTTTGGCATTTGTCATCTCGAATCTCTCAAGCACTTTGGCGAGATATTCAGTTTGATCGAGTTTGACTTTGCTTGCAGTCTGGGTGATGCGCATGCCTAAGAATTCTGTGACTTTTTCAGTACTACGGCACTCCCAATGCTTTAGACAAGCATTGTTCTTTTCATCCACAAGTTTTTTGTTCTTCCCCATGAACAAGCCATCATCAACATAGACGAGTGCAATAACAATGCTGCCTGTCTTAGGATCCTTGTGTATGAAAATGCCAGCATCGGAGCTGGCGCGCACAAACCCAATGGTGCACATAAATGCCTCTAGCTCTTTCCACCATGCAAGTGAGGCTTGTTTAAGGCCATACAATGCTCGGCGTAAGCGCAATACTTTGTGCTCTTTTCCCTCGAGTCTAAAACCCTCGGGTTGATCCATATAGATCTCCTCATCTAGTTTGCCATATAAAAATGCAGTGTTTACATCTAGGCCAGTCATATACATGCCCTCTAGAGATGCAAGTGCAAACATGAGGTGTATGGTCTCGTAGCGGACTACTGGTGAGAAAATCTCATCAAAGTCAATGCCTTCGACTTGTGAAAAGCCTTTGGCCACGAGTCTGGCTCATTTTCTTCCATCCAATTTTACGGAGAAAACCCATCTATTTTTGATCATTTTTTGATCATGTGGAAGATTGACGATGTCATAGACTTGTCGCTTATGAAGAGCCTCTAATTCTTCATGACAAGCTTGTTTCCACTCACATTGCTGCTGCCATGGTAGGCGTGCAATATCACGAAATTGGTTTGGAACTTGGCTTATTTCGCTCAATGGTTTGACTGCTTTTGACAACAGCCAGCGAATAAGCTTATCTCCACCTTCCTTGGTTATCTTTTTAGTATAACCTGCTTCGTCTGGTTCCCCCATTGGGTGATCATGTTCTTGATCATTGGAATCGGGCACACTCTCGTGGGGTGCCGAACTCGGTCCAGCAACTGGTTCTTTCTGTTGAGATTGTGGTCGTGTTCAGTTATGATCCAAATCTTGACCTACAGATCTCTTCCAATATCGATCACATGCAATGTCTCTCTCTATGTCAGAGGGGAGTCACTTCTCTCCATAGGTATTGCCAGGATGGTTTGGGATGTTCCTCTGCCTGCCTGATCGATGGGGCAATTGCTGCCATTCCTGTTGATCATCACGTCTTGGATGAAAGTCCTCAGTAGTTACTGGAGGCAGCGGAGGAGGAGCATCTGTCACATCGTCATGCGCCTTTTGCTCACTTGGTACATCATCATCATCATTTTCTGATGATGGAGGAAGGGGCGGATCTTGTGGCAGTATAAAATCATCACCATCCATTCCAGATGAGTGGTCATCATCTTCTGGTTCTGGAGGTGGAAAATCACCAAGGTCCGTATTGGCAGGAGTTTTAGCTCTGGGACAGCATGGGAACAACGTTTCATCAAATAGTGCCATAGCACCAATGAATATTGCACCACTAGGTCGCATGAAATGGTACGCTTTAATGCCATTTTCTAATCCAAGGTACGTCATCAACTCCGATCGAGGAGCCAATGTGTTTGGACGCTTCTCCTTGGGTAGGTAGACGTAAGCACCACAACCAAAAACCTTCAGATTGTTTAGATCTGGGTGGACCTTTGTCAGGTCCTCAACTGGTGTCAGCCATTTCAGGCGCCTTATCAGGGTTCGGTTGTATAGGTGTGTTGCATGTTCAATGCAAAATTCCCACCATGATTGTGGTAGACATGCGGTAAATCGCAGGGTTTGCGACTTTTCCATTATTGTCCTTATGGCACGCTCTGCGTGCCCATTCTGTTGGTGAATGGGGGATGCAGACATCTCTATTTTGATGCCAAAGTCCTTAAGCACATTTTGTAGCTCATGATCTTTGAACTCCCCCTCTGGATCAACATGCCAGTGCTTGATTGTAGCGCCATACTGTGTCAAAGCTACTGCCCGAAATTGTCTGATGGCCGCAGCAGCATCAGATTTCTTTTTAAGGCATTGGACCCAGATATGTGATGTTTTGTCATCCAGAAATACAATAAAGTATTTATATTTATGGTAGGATAGTACTGGGAGTTCCTTCAGATCGGAATGTATTAATTCAAAGGGTCTTTCTGCATGTGAATCTGATTTGGGAAAAGATTTTGAGGTCATTTTCCCTTCAGCGCACCCTGGACATATAATTTTGTCTTTAGGAATAATTAAATTCCTCAGGAATTTTATGGTGCTATTAGGCATCTTCCCTAGCACCTCTTTGGATGGGTGTCCAAGTCACTTATGCCAAGTCGAGTAGTCTGCGACATACATTGTCACGACATTGATTCCCTTGGTGCTCAATATATGAGTCTGAGCCCAATAAATAGTGTCACATTTCATAAGAGGGACACAATCCATAATTGGGTTTCCTCACTTGAAAAATGAAATGTGTGCGGGGGAACCACACACATCACTTCCGTCTTGCAAAAAGATGCTTATTGACAGTAATCGAGCATTACAGTCAGGTATGTAGTAGATGGGGTATAATCGTGTTTCACGCATCTCTGACTTCCCGTGACATACTACCTGATGTCTAATGAAGACTGCTCCTTTCCCTACTATATGAGTAGTACCCATGGCTGTTTGAACCAGGGTAGAGTCCTTTCTCGGTAAAGGTTCGTAAGAAGCAAAATCTTTCATTTCACCAGTGAAGTGTTTTGATGCACCTGAATCCATGATCCAGTCGGCACCTTTCTTACAATTTCCATTTGCACACATAACACATATATTAAGATGTAAATTGTTCCATGATACATTTAGTAGCAGTAAAATTTCACATGAAAAGTTTGCTGTGATCAGTGGAATGTTAATTCTTGTGCTTGTGGCAGGGAAAAGGACTGACCTTTCATCATATGTACCT
This sequence comes from Tricholoma bakamatsutake, assembly GCA_029959215.1. Taxonomy (NCBI): domain Eukaryota; kingdom Fungi; phylum Basidiomycota; class Agaricomycetes; order Agaricales; family Tricholomataceae; genus Tricholoma; species Tricholoma bakamatsutake. The sequence goes on from CP114861.1 coordinate 10,666,744, forward strand.
GTTTCAAGCGGTTCATCGACGAGCATTTCGTCGATGGCTTTCCATACTTCTTCATCAGAAACTGCGGGTTCTGATCCAAGGGAGATGCTATCGTCTTCTACCTCTATGATCCTTGGTTCTGGTTCAATCCTCCTCCTCTTACCTTCTTGCACTGTTAGGTGCTCTTCCAGTGGTCGCAAATTTTTCGCGCTGCATGGGAGATTCATTTGCTCGAGGGTGTCTCGAGCCTGCTGATATTCGGTATAGACCGAATGAGAGGTAGAGGCTGCACCCATGTATGCCTGTGCAGGCGGTCAGCGGCGAGGATCCCTTGTGGGAGTATGTTCATGCTTCTCGATGCGCTGGATGAGTGGCATCGGCGGTATGATGGTGCCATTACCATTTATAGTAGTAAAGGCTTGTGAGGCGAGGTGGAAATGTTTCTCTTTAGGTTTTTCCTCTTTAGTCTTTTTGTCCCCACATCGTCCATGTTTTCAGGACAAATCTCCATTGTTGCCTTGAGATTGCCATTTGGGGTTTCCCCCTTTGCGCTTGACAGCAGAAAGCTTGGTGGCCTGAGGTGGGCTGATGGGCTTTCCAACTGCTGTGCGCCATGAGGCCTCAGACACAATGGAGTCCTTGACATGTTTAAATGTCAAGGCTCTAGTAGCAGTCATGTTAAGGACTGTGGTGGATAGAGAATCGTACTCATGCGGCATCACAGCAAGTAGAATCATTGCCTGTACTAATTCGGGGATGGCGACATTGGCAGCCATAAGGCGCTCGAATTTATCAGCCATTTTGGCAATCTCTGGCGCGGGATTTGCAGCCGGAATTTTGATTGTGATTGCAGACCTAAAGTCCGCAAAGACTTGGGAGGGGCCATCGACACCATAGTCAGTGCAGATGAGATCCCACACCTCCTCAGCAGTGTCCTTGGTGTTGGCATGCTGCCGAATAGAGGGGGCCAGGTGGAGTACTAGGCTACCAATCGCCTGGTCATTCTTATTGTTCCAGGTCTGGAGCTTGGCATTAGCTTCCACTACTAGTGCAGCATTTGTCGCCGTCAAAGGAGGCGCCAGGGGTGGTTTTAGTTCCATCCTGCTAGTTATTTGCCAGAGGCCCTGAGACCTGAGCCACGCCTTCATTGAGTCGGCCCATTGAATGTAGTTAGAGCCATCGAAAGTTTGTACAAGTTTTTCAAGAGTTGAAGACATGATGTTATAGTGGCAGCTGGTAAAAGCGCCCAATCAGTCCTCTATTCAAGAAAACACGTTCCATAATCTCAGGCAAAAACACTCCTTCAGAGTGGTTAACCCTAGTCAACCTGGGTTTTTAAATGCAGCTCGCAGGGAGTGCAATGCAGCTCACGAAGAGTGCAAGGTTACAATTTGGAGACAATGAAGTCAATGTCGTTCACAGCCAGTTAAGGTGCGTTTGCGACGTGCCCAGCAGAACCCATAACCTGTTGGAGCAGACTACATACGCTGCACAGAGGAAGAGATGACACATTTTTTATAACCTACCTGAGGTTTAGTTAGTCTTAGGGCTAGGGTTTAGCAGAGGTAAGAACACTGTATATCTACTACGGTACAGGTTCTCCTTATATACATAATAGTAAGGATGTCACATGACTTGGGAATGTGTTTACCACATGTATGCGCAGTAAGCACAGTAACATGTGTGTGCTGCATGCATGGCCTCATGTATGCAGCATGTATCAGGATTTAATTTCAACAAGCACTGACCAATGAGTCAAGACATCTGGGGCTACTAATAATTCTGTAATATGAGCTCCAGCATCTTCCAATGTCTGGGGTGGCTGGCAATGAGTGAGTTGTGGTGTTGAGAAATAAGTTGTTGTCGAAGCTGGGGATCCTTAGGGACATAAATGCAGTCATGGAAGTATAGGATGTTATTCTTTTCTGCCCACTCTGATGCATGAAGTGAAGGAGTGGATCCCTTCCTCAGCTCCTTCACTGCCAAAGCCATAGCATCCTTGTGTAAACCACTATAGTTCACATGATGAATGTCACATAGGATACTGCACTCCTCATCCTCCAAGGTAACACCTTCTAGTGCATGGACTGTAAACAGCTCAGGTTGTGTTACAATCTGGCCCATGCCTATAAACAAGAAACAGGTGCAGTCTTTCCTGGGCTTCATCAATTTCTATCGGAGCTTTATTAAAGATTTCTCCCACCATGCATGCCCATTATTTGATCACACTGACAAGGAGACATGGAAGTAGAAAAATGCACAGCAGGAGGCATTCAAGAAGCTCAAAGAGATGGTCACTTCCACTTCAATCCTTACCTTTGCTGACAACTCATGTTCCTTCCTTGTAGAAGCTGACAGTTTGGATTTTGCGATGGGCACCATGTTGTCCCAACAGTCTCCCAAGGACCAGAAGTGGCACCCCATCACCTTCTACTCAAAGAGTTTCAGTGCTGTGGAACACAATTATGAGATCCACAACAAGGAGATGCTGGGAATAATGCAGGCATTGGAGGAGTGGCGACATTTTCTAGAGGGTGCTCAACACAAGGTCAAGATCTGGACAGACCACAAGAACCTTGAGTACTTCATGACCACCAAGAAATGTAATCATTGTCTAGCCCACTGGTCCTTCTACCTCTCCAGGTTTGATTTCTCCTTGCATCATCACCCAGAACACAGCATAGGGAAGACTGATGCCCTCTCTCATCATCTGGACCATGGGGATGGAAGTAATGATAATCAAGGTATTGTGTTGTTGCCAGAAACCTTGACTGGGTCCATCTTCACCTGTCCATCCAAGATAATCAAGCCCAGGTACTTGATTTGCATATTCTCAAACTTGCACTTGTCATGATGAAGGTAGAGTTTGTGCCACCAAAGTTGCTCCAGCACCAGGCATGTGATTCGACAATGTTCATTGAGGTCTCAAGTGAAGATGAGAATGTCATTGAGGTAGACACAGACAACACCTTCCAATATGAGATCATGGAAGATATCATTCATCATGGTCTGAAAGGTGGCAGGACTGTTAGTGAGACCAAAGAATATGACAAGTGGCTTAAAAAGATCATAGTTCATGCAAAAGGCTGCCTTCCACTCATCCCCTTTCTTTATTTGCACAGTGTTGTAACCCCAATGGACATCAAGCTTGGTGAAGTAACACACCCTGTGGAGTTGGTTGACAAGTTCAGATATGAGAGGTAGTGGATAATGGTTCCTGACTGCGATGCCATTGAGGCATCAATAGTCTTGAATGGGTTGAAGAAACCCATCCTTTTTTTTGACAAAGAAGAATGGCAAGACCATGGGTAATTTAGAAGGGTGGATACAACCAGAAGCCAAGTGCTCATCAATGAACTTGTTGAGCTGTCATTGTTCTTCAGGGGAGAGAGGATAGACCTTGCAGGAGGAGGGTGTGGCACCTGGTGCAAGCTCAATTGCATGATCCCACAGTTTAGAGTTAGGAAGTGAGTCAAGGAATTCCTTAGAGAAGACATCATTGAAGTCATGCAGGTGAGGGAGCACAGAGTCAGTGAAGGATTTGGGTGCACTGTTCTTGTTGAAGGCCTCCACGAGGCACTGGGAGACATTTGAGGTGGCATGCACCTTATGGAAAAGGTTAATAGCAGTGTAGAAAATTTGGTTGCCTTCCTTGATCTCTTGCACCTCCTCTTCTTCATCATCAGAATCAGGTGCAAAATATGGAACATCTTTTAAGTCCACATCGGCATGGGCATTGGACCAGCATGACACTTTTGAGTCACTGTAAGTGTACCTTTCACCCTTGATATTCCTGCCTGGCTTCAGTGAAGCAAGTACAACAATGAGAGGGACAATGACTTATAATGACTTCATCTGTCATCCAGTCGACCTCAGGATTATGGTCACAAAGCCATGGGTAGCCCAAAATCACCTCCTGCTTCCCCAGTTGGGTCACAGCAAAGAGAGCCCATTCACTATGGTCCTTGTACCAGAGGACTAGATCGACAACCTCCCAAATCACCCCAGCTTCATTTGGAGAACCATCCACATTGTAGACAGGTATGGGTCAAGATAGTGAGTGGGTATTGAGTTGTTTTTGTTGAACCAGGTGTGAATCAATGAAAAGGCCTGTGGCACCTGAGTCTAGGAGAGCAGAGACACTAAGTACTTACCCTGTATCCATACTATGCAGCTCAATCTTCAATTCTAGTGATCATTGGAAAGGTGTGGATGCCAAAATGTACTTGCATGGTTGCTTGCACTCCCAATATTTCAATCTGGGTAGAGTAGGAGAGGGAAAGAAGGGGTAAATATGTCTTTAGCCACTTCAGGAGGGTCTGGAGAAGGAACAGTCATAGAGTAAGATTTATCCTCTAGTGAATCAACAGACAGAACTTCAAAGTGGTTATGGACAGGCAATGAGGGTGTACTGTTCACTCATCGTGGATGGAAAAATTTTGTTCCTCCACCTCTTCTTCTTTAATCTCCTCTTTCTCTGACCCTTCAACATCTGCAAGTGCCAACAGATCTTGGAGGAGTTCATCTCATCCCTCAGGTATAAGTTTACAAATGTCTTGGCAGTGGGGACAGTTTTGAGCCATGTGTCTGGTTTCCCCACAGTGGTAGCAGAGATCTAGCCTGTGAGCTCGACTATGGGCTGCATTGACATCCATTGGAGCTGGGGTATTGGAGTTCAGTGCCAAGAGCTGGTGCATAGGGATGGGATTAGGATGAGGGGATGCTCAGTTAAAGGCATGGGGAGCATGGATGGTGGTAGGAGTGCGGAATGGCACAGTGAATGCCACATTTGTGTGTCAGTTCTCATCACAGAGGGAAGCAGCTTTGTACCATGCATTTATGTTATCATCTGCTGGGAATTCTTCCAGCATCTGGGCAATCTTGTCTTGGATTTCCCAGTTAAGACCTCAATGAAACTTCACCACCGTGGGTAACCTACTCCCATACCTCACCATGTCCACTAGGTCTCAAAATTCATTGATGTAATCATCCATGGATTGATGTGCTTGGTAGTAAGAAGGGGATTCAAGGCATGTTATAGCTCATTGGCATTTATTGAAGGGGCAGAAATGTCATATAAACTTGTCACAAAAGTTTCCCCAGGTGGAGAATGGAAGAGAGCCACTCATCAGACTGCAACGTATGCAACAATAACACAACAGTAAATTCCCACAGCACATGCATCAGTAATAACAAGGAGAGAAATAACCAAATGCTACTGACAACGTACTTGAATTGCTCACAATCATAGCAAAAGCAAACATGGCATTTGACCTCATGGGGATTAAAGCAGCCGATAAACCACCAGAAATGACTTTTGTTGGAGTGAAGAAACTACACAACAGTAACATACTCTATCAACTGAATACCAGACATGCAGCAATCTGGATAAAACAGATAGACATACAAAATGCCTTCATAGAAACATGCAAAACAAACTATACTATGTTATAGCTGAGTTTGTCCCCACAACCAGGATCCTGCTATGCACATGTTAAGGTAGAAGAGGACAGCACATTAAGTACTAACACTATAGGCTATTCAAAATACATCAAACTGATACACCTACATGCCAGCAATCAAAAAGTTGCCCATGTTGTATTCAGTTTCAACAGAATGAGGCAAATACAGCAATCAAATATGGCATGTTCATGGAAGGAAAACATGTGAACATACATAAAATGCTAACTGAACCATGAAGATGCCTAAAATGCCAGCAATTTGGACACTATGTACCTGACTGCAAAGCAAGCACAGATACCTGCACACAATGTGGTGGAGAGCACCAAATGACACAGTGCATAGTCACAGATGCAGCATCATTCTGCTGCACTAACTACACATATACAGTACCCAAAGAACATGGAGCAGCCAACAGAAATTACTTAACATTCAAAGCAGAGAAAGGAAAGATTTAAGCATGCATCCCAGAGAATAAGTACAAATTCTTTCTAACTGCTGCACCATGCACATGGGAATTACTGAATGAACCAGATATGATCACAGATTATCAACATCATCACCTACACCAACACCAAAACCACCAACATCAGCAGAACACAGGCTGGAATGCACACCCTGAAAACTGAAGGAACCAACACAGATTCATGGATGACTGGCAAACTGTATGACAACATGGCAGACCCCCCAGCCTACACAACAGACCACAAAGTAGGCACAGAGAGAACCAAATAGAAACTAATAAAGGAGCAGCAGATAATGGATGGCCTATAAAGCCAGCACAGACAATGCAGCATGCTAGATACCTATATCAACAATGCACAGACAAATGGCCAGCACCTACAAAACCAAAGATGCAATCCAATACAATAAAATGCATCATGGGCAGATCAAGACATGGCCAAATGAAATGCAGAACTGCAAATGGAAATGGCAACAAACAGGAGACCCTCTCCCCCTTGAATATGTCTGAAAACCAAGAACAGGAAGTAACCCAGAGACCACTACATATCTGGTCACAAAATGTCAACAAATCCCCAATAAGCCAACTCAATCTACTGCAAAGCCTGAAATGGAGCACCTACAATGTGTGTATAGTACAAGAACCATACATTGATTTTAAAGATCACATGCAAGCTAATCAAAACTGGATGATGATATACCCCAACACACATCAGAAACACCCAGACAGAACAAGGTCTGTCATCCTCATTAATGCTAATGTTTTGACAGACACATGGAAACAAATCGATTTTGAATATCCAGAAATCACTGCAATCGAAATACAAGGCAAATTTGGTATGTTACACATCATCAATGTTTATAATAATGGAAACAATAATGGTGCACTAACTCACATATCTGCATTTATGCAAGGTTGAGAAAGACAGAGACATACAGTGAACCTGTGAGGAGAAGGGGAAGCATCCCAGATGTCTGGGCAATTTTCTGTGTTTGTCCCATATCTTTTTATATTTTATTTTACTCTGTTCTGTCTTTTCTATGATTTTTTCATGATTTTATTCCTATTTTATGATTTATTTTGTAGTTTTTCCCTTGTTGGTACATGTTGACAGTTCTATTCTTAGAGGTGGAGCCCCTTCTGGATGTTTACTTATCAAGGTGATGTCATTCCACAGCTTGATCTGCCTATTTCCATCTTTTGCTATTTTTAGCCTACTATTTGATTTTTGGGTCTATCACATATACTGGGCATCAACAGATGGGTCCTTAGAGTTTTCTCTTTGGATTCCCCTCTGTTAGGTGCACCTGAAGTGTTTGTACTATGTACAGTAGTATAATTTTAACTTTGGATTCCCCTATGTTAGCTCATTATTAAGTGAGGCTTTGAAATTGCCCTTACAGTTCACAGCTACATCAGTAAAATCACAGGTCTGTTTTTTGACACTTATTCTGCTTTTCAAAGTGATGAAGCGAAAAAGTATTCACTGCTTTTTTAATCCCAGTCCTTTTGATTTTAAAAGTGCCTTTTCAGCTTTTAAAAGTGGAAAAGTACAAATAACTTGAAATATGCATCATGCAAAAGACGTCAAAAACCAGGCACTTTTCTGTTTATTCCCTGACAGTTTTGAAAAGATATCCAATAGTAGTACTTATATAGCATTCAATTGGTTATCAAATGGCAATGGACATAAGAAATGGAAAGCATGCAGAAAGTCACAAATATGATACATCTATATTTATCACCAGTGGTGCTCCCAGAAACTCTTCTTCCTGCTTACCATCATCTGACAGATACTCATCCCCATCAACCAGCTCCATCACCTCCGGAACATCCTCAATGACATGGACAATGTCACCTATCTCCTCAGAGGATGCTGATGCCACTGCAGCCACCCAAGCTTTCAACAGAATCTTATCCCATTGCTTCTTCTTCAGCAGATTTACAAGGCCAACTAGATTCAATGTGGACCAGATTTGATAAGTTTGCCCTTCACATGTGTCCTGATGATTACCCCAGTTGGTCTTGGAAAAGTCGCCATGAGGTCGAGGGGGTATGACTTCTTCACCTGTATGCTACATGAGCAAAGCACGTTTAACCTTAATGAGATCAACATGGCTATTGTAGATGTGTTAGATAATGAGGAACATGTACTGCTTAGATGGAATATACGAGCACACTGATTGGTGGGTTGTCCTGATGTTCTGATGAAGGCACAAGAGATATACTTGTGAGATGAGTTGTGAACATGTGGATTATGAGACTGGATTGGAATACTCCCTTGAAATAGTCTGAGGTGAGTGCCAGTAGTAGCATTACTCGGCACTTACAATAGGTTTTTTTCCTGCTCCAACATCCTCATAGATCTTATAGTAAAAAGGTCATTGTTTGTTGTTGTCCCCAAGAGCCCATACCATATACTCAGCACATTTCTCTATGGAGTCGAGGCTCAAAGCTTTAAAAAGTTTCTTCAGATTGGTATGCACTGCGGTTGCAAAAGTATTGTGCTATGATGCTAGCCATGCTTCCACCTACAACATTGTTCATCATTAGTATGGAAAACGTGATGGTTACAACACATACAAGAGTGACAACAATCTTCTTGAGCTCAGCATTATTGACTAGGGAATGATCAGAAATTACTTCATTTCACACATCGTTGATTTGATTCTCTGTGGGCTGTTCCCATGGCCTGATGGTACCAATGAGATCATGAAGACAAAGAATGAACTTGGAGTGGAAAACTGTTCACAGGTCCAGGGGTAAGGTCAAGAGTTTGATGTCTTCCTTCTTTAACCATTCTCCAGACTTGCATTTCTTGTAGTCAGAACAATCTTAATGATTGAATGAACCTGAAGTATTAATGACAAAATTACTAGTCAATAATACTATTGCAAATGCACCTTTGATGTTTTGGGGTTCACACCACCTCCATAGTATCTTACAGCTGACTTTGTCTTTGGAGCCACATTTTTCTCAACATCTTCTACTCCATCATCATTGCTAAAGCCACCAAGGGCTTCATTGGACTCATTGCCTGTAGTATAGATGGTATCTGGGACACTGGCTGCACTTGATATTGACGTTGAAGAGAAAGATCGTCGGTAACTCAGAGGAGCATGGCCCCCAGGCTAGGCTGCCAGTTCTACACCAGCATCGTGGGCATCCCAACTGTCACAAAGACCACCAATCTTCTTCTTAACCTTCTTGGACTTTGCAGCTCTACTCCCAAGATTAGCAGTCTGAAGATGAGAATCAAATCACATACCTTTCAACTGGATCAGCTTTTTGTTTGCCTTGAACATTGTTAGTTGGTGCCATTATCATGGGAACTGATCACTGAGAGGTTATCTCTGATTGCACTGGCACCTTTGCTGCCTTACCTTTCTTCTTTTTGGTCAGTCTCTGCTCAGGTTCTTCTTCAGAGTCATCCAGGATAATCTCATCTTTGTCTTCATCTTTTCCTTCCTCCTCATTTTTGAAATCACCTTGCTTGTATTCATTGCTACTTTTAGGACCTGAAGATACTGGATCAATAACTTCATCATCTGGATCATGGCAGTCATTGACAGTGAACATTGACTGAGTGACAATGCAACAGACATACCAAGGTCTTCATATCCTGATGCAACTTTTTTGGATTGAGCTGCTTTGGCTGTCATTGCATGCAGATGTGTTTCCTGCTGAATCTCTTGCAGTATAGATAACATTAGTTTCCATCAGTGTTGATGCATGAGTGACTTGACATACCAGGTTCATCAAATTCTGGACTTTCTTGAGAACTTGGTGGCCTTGTTGATTTTGTTGTTCAGCCACAGAGTGGATGGTTCACATCGCAAGATGCATCTTCATCCTCTTTCTGCATCAAGTCTTCAAGAACAGCTGCCTTTCAGATACCTTCAGCACATTTTTTCACTTGCTCTTCTTTAGTCCTGGCTTTCTCATCTTGAATAGTGGAAGCTTCTGTGGGAGTTTTTTTTTGGTCTGAACTTATCAGGTGCTCCAGGGGCTGGATCACAGTTAGGGCATAGATTGAGTCATAAGGATGGAGGAAGGGAGGAAGTGAGGAAGTGAGAGCTAGAGGATTTTTTGGCTTCATAATGGTGGTCAAAGAGCGAGAATGGGTGCAATCCACTCAGGAGGTTTGTTTGCATGTTCAACTCTGAATTTGTGATGTACTGATCATGATCCTCATAGACTAATCTCACTCACAGTGATCTGCTTCACATATATATAAACTAGGCACACATTGATAAGCTTTATGCATGTTTGTCATATTATTATTTAACTTTGACTTGTGGATCCAAATGTCACCACCAGCCTCCATATCTTCATTGAACTTTGAGCTTGGATATGTCTGACTCAGAGCCTGGTGCCCATCACTATTGCAAAACATTCAAGTCAACATGCCACAAATGTGCTGTTCAGGGATGTAAGAAACTTTGCAAGACTTCAGGTGGGCTCAGATGACATATCAGCAAAACATGAGCCAACTCGTGCTTGTCCCTTAACTGACATTTTCACAAATTGGGAGCCTTCACGTACACCTACACCTGCATCTCCACCTCCAGCATCTGATAACAATGACACTCAGGAACCATACTTGCCCACTCACTCATCCTTCCATTCTCCACATCGTTCATGCTCTGGTTCTCCACTTGGATTGTTGATCTAAACAAGACTACATCTATTGACTAATCATGGACTCTTTTAGGAACACCATGTGATCAGCTGGGGAACAATCTCCCACTGGGGGCTCCTCTGCCACCTCAAGATCAACTCGAAGCTGACAACTATTCACCATTCAATAGCTAAGCAGAATTTGAGCTTGCAGAGTTCTTATATGCAGAAGAGGAGATGTCAGCAGGAAAAGTAGATATGCTTATGGCTATTCTCAAAGCACTGTATCCTGATGATGACCCACCACTTGCTGTTCACAAGGAGCTGTATTCTCTGATTGATGAGATTCAACAAGGTGATATTCCTTGGCAGTCATTTTTAGTTCAGTATAATGGAGAACAGGCATTGGACATAGTTGACAATGCAGTAAGACCTCCTTGGCAATACCAGCAATGGGAGGTTTGGTTTCATGATCCCCTCAAAATCATGGAGCAACAGCTTGCCAACCATGATTTTGATGGCCAGATTGATTATGCTCCAAAGCAAATCTTCAAGAGGGGCAAGCAGCAGTACACTGATGTTTCCTCAGGTAACTGGGCATGGAAACAAGTGGTATGTCATTCTCATTTTTCATATCCTGTAGCAAATCTTCATTTACTTTTGCAGGATATAATTGCGGAGGATGAAGAGTGTCATAGTGCAATCTTTGTGCCAATTGTTCTTGGAAGTGACAAAACAACTGTATCAGTAGTGACAGGACACACAGAATTTTATCCTCTGTACATATTCCCTGGCAATCTTCACAACTCAGCTCGCTGTGCTCACCAGAATGGTGTTGCATTCTTGGGATTTCTTGCCATTCCCAAAGGTTTGTCATTTTATATTCCATAATTTTCTCTGAGATAACCTGATAAAAAAAATTATATAGCATCATGAGAGCATGCTCACAATGCAGATTTTCAAAAATTTTGGTGCCAACTTTTTCATGACTCATTAGAACACATACTTTCTTCCCTCTGGCCATACATGTCACAACCATGGCTGACATAATGTGCTGACAGTCATTATTGATGCATCATTTATGGTCTGTGTCCTTATATTGCAGATTATCCTGAGCAGGTGCTACTCGCTTGCATTGTTCAAGGTTGGTGTGCTTGGTATGTTTGTGTTTCTCTCATGTATTTCACAATTGGCATTCAACTAATATCATTCAGATGTACCACACCATCAGATGATCTTGATCGACCAAGTGTCCATTGATCCCATCAATATACTGACACATTACTTGATGCATGTACTCTTAAGGGACTTTGGGAGGAGTATGGAATTGTCAGAGATGTATTGGTATGGAATGTAGTTTTACTATACATATGTCAAGAATTATTGATGCCATATTTCACTAGCCATTCACTGCTTCATTTCCTTGAGCCAACATTCATGGACTTATCTCACCTGATATCCTCCATCAAATTGTCAAAGGTACCTTCAAGGATCACATCGTTGACTGGGTTGAACAGTACATAAAGGATGCATATTCAAATGCCAAGGCACTTCATATTCTGGCAGATATCGACAGGAGGTACATTGTTCACTGTGGCATAATTTGTATGACTTCAATAACTTATCCAGGATTGCAGCTGCATCACCATACCCTGGCCTTCGACACTTTCATCAAGGAAGAGGATTCAAACAGTGGATGGGAAATGATTCTAAGACTCTCATGAAGGTGGGACAAGCATTCAAAAGCTGGAAGTTCATAACCTGTGCTTACTTTAGCCATCTCTGTAATAGGTATACCTCCCAGCAATTTCTGGTCATGTACCTCCCCAAATGGTGCAGGCCATAAGTGTGCTTATTGAGTTCTGTTATATTGTTCAGCGATCAGCTATCAATGAAGATACATTAGATGTGCTTGATGCCACTCTTCTGCGGTTCCATCTGAATTGCAAAATCTTTCATCAACTTGGTGTTTAACCTGATGGGTTTTCTCTTCCTCGACAACATTCTCTGATGCATTATCGATACCTCATTCAAATGTTTGGTGCTCCTAATGGCCTCTGTTCATCAATTACTGAGTCGAAGCATATCCGAGCTATCAAGCACCCATACAGGCACTCCATCTGCAATAAACCACTCAACCAGATGTTGTTGACAAATCAGCATATGGATAAACTCGCATCTGCTCAGGTCAATTTCACTATGCATAGTATGATGGAAGGCCCTTCACACATACCATTTCCTCCCCCCCCTGCCCCAAATCATCTTGTACCTGATCCAGAAGATGGAGACCCTGATGAAGATGCTGTTGATGGTCCACCATCTCTTAGTGAAGTTAAGCTATTGAAAACCAGAAGTACGTTATCAAGTTCTTTTTGCAGTGCCATATCTCATCTGTTATTGAAGTGAGAGGTGTTCCAAATGATGTGTTTGAACTTGCACACTACATCAATCAGCCACAATTACCAGAGTTCATCCAAAGGTTTTTTTATGATCAACTTAATCCTAACACTGAGGTTGATGGGGCTCATGTCCCTCTGGATAGTTGTCCAGAGTTCTCCAGTTCTATGTACGTGCATTCATCAGCACTGATGTGTTCAGTTGGTACTCAGTGCAGAGTCTCAACAGAAGGGGTGAACACTAAACCTACAACTGCAGGCATGCTCAGGGTGAGGGGGTTTGCTTAGAGGGCCTCAGATCATCCTTTGGGGTGCAGAGACTATGAAGAGGCTGGTATGGCAATTTTCAATGTGCGCACTAGTTGTGTACACTAAAGGGAAGATATGCGCAATGGCAGAAATGTGTGCAATGCAAGGGGGCAAAAGTGCACAGTGCAGAAAAAGTGCAATGGGAGTGCAAAAGTGTGCAATGATGAGGATGATGAAAGCGGGAGGTGCAGTGGAATGAAGATGGCACTTGGATGTGCTGAAAGGGTGATGCACAGGTTGGGGGTGCAAATGGGATGGGAAAATGGGCAGAAAAAGGCACAAATGGTGTGCAAGACATGGCTATACAAATAAATGTGCAAATGGTGTGCAAATGCAGCTATACGAAGGGGCGCACTGCAAGAGTGCACAAATGAGAATGAAGGACACAACACAGGGACAAAATGCAGCAATATGATGAGGGGATGCAAACGATATGCAAATGTGGCTATACAAAGGGCACACTACAAAGGTGCATAGACCTGACACTGGTGCACAGACTATGTGTGACACTGACTGAGCTATGAACTATGAGGGGGGAAAAGATCCTCTGGATTCTCTATCTGTCCGCCTACTATGTGCAAATGGCTTATGTGATAAAAATGGTAAAATAAAGTGTAAAAATAGAAAGTGCCATGCCCTACCCACAAGCACATCCATTTGCCCATCTAAACCCCACCACACTATGCTGCTGCCTCAGCCAATAAGATTTGTGCATGCTATAGCCCAATACCCAACTGTTCCAGTGTGATGTGCTATTTTTGGTGCACTCTAGGTCCCATGCACTCTTCCCAATTAATCTGCTTTGGTGTTATGTATCATGTGCTGCACCTTAGTAATAATGATGTGATCAACCTGTGCCAGTTACCAGATAAGGCAATGCTGATTGGAAATGCAGAAGAACTATAAGGAGATGCTGTGCAAGGCCAAATAGCACCAAAGCACCAGGATTACATGAAAGCACCCAAGTGCACATAGTCCAATGCCAAATAGATGCAAAGTGCCCAGATTATGTGAGAATGCGCAGTTCGCTCATGTCAGAATTGTGGTGCGCCTCGAATAAATGCACAAGTAAGCTGGAAGCCACGATGTGCAGTGCAATTGGTGTGGTGGATTGTCATGTGTGTGATAGAGATTGTGCAATGAGTGCACAGCAGAGAATGTGAGTTGCAGGTAAAGCATAAAAGGAGTATGCAAAGGCACATGGGAGCACACAAAGGTGCACAAAGGTGCATGGAAGTGCACAAATGCACACAAATGCACACAGAAGCACACAAAGGCACACAAAGGCACACCAATGTGCACAAATGTGCACTGGAGCACACTGGAGCACACGAGAGTGCATGGGAGTGCATTGGAGCACATTGGAGTGCAGAAAGCAGACAAAGGTGCACGAAAGTGGACAAAGTTGCATGCAAGTGGACAAAGGCACATGGAAGCACACAGGAGCACACTTGGGCATGCAAAAGTGCATGAAGGCGCACAAAAGTGTGCTGTGCAAAGTGAGTAGAAGATGTTCAAGTGGTGCACACAATCACAAAAAATGCCATAGTATGAGCGCAGGGTGATAGGGAGCTGTATCATCTCCTCCCAACTGAAATACTGACTGTCCTCAGGCAGCATCCCTGTTAGTTATTGAAGTGCAAAATGTGAGTGCTGAGAAAGTGGGTGAGTAGTAGAAGTGAATGTTTGGGATATTTGAAGAGGCCAAGTAAAGCACATGAAGATGTGTGAAGCAAAATGTGCAAGCACAAATGAAGTGCAGAAAAATCATCCAACCATCACTTTCCTCCTCTCAACTGAAATTTTGACTCTGTCCAAATGGTGAAAGTATGAGAGATAAAAGAAAGCGCATGCCATATGACAAATTGTATAAAAAGGTGAAATATTCATAGCGGTGCATGTGGAGCACTAATTGTGTGCCTCATCGATGCTTTCTTCATCCTCTGCACTATCTCCTTGTGCTTCTTCTTCATCAACTGCTTCTTCATCTTCGGTGTCCACTACTATGGACTCTTCCATCTCTCTCAACCGCGTTGTGGTAATATTGAGCACTATGTCTGGAAGCACAATGGACTTGCACACACAGTATAGCACTAGGTGAAATGTGGCTATTGTATAGTGCTGCCAAAAGTGCTCAAGTAAAGCAGATCACGTCACATAAAAGCACTTGTTTCCAATGTTGCCATGGCTGGTGTGCAGTATCAGTAAGCATCTGGACTGCCAAATAACAAGCTGGTGAGTGCTGTGCACATTGCGCTTCCATAACTGCTCCTTGTGTTTGAAAAATGCGCTCGCATAGTGCACGAGTGCACCATACTTGGAATCCATAAAATCACTACGGCGCGTTAGAGCATCCATCCAAATCCACACCAAGTCTAACTTCTCATCCTCTGCATCTGCTGCTGCGCTTCTTGGAACTTGGCTATAGTTGTTGTTGTAAATAAGCACAGTATTGCATGCATTTTGCGCATTTGCACTTGGCTCTGGCTGCATTAGTGCGAGTGCTTGCACATCAAAGGACTATGAAACGGGATGTATTGCATACATAAAGCCATGTAGTGCATCAATCCAATCCTCAAACTCTCCATTGTCTTCTTCTTCTAAGTCTTCTGGAGTAAATGGTGGCAGGTTTGGTAAAAGCACAGGAAGCGCCACTAGTGGATCACTCATAATGGTGCGCTCGATGCGGAATTTGTTTGGGACAGGTACAATGACTGGTTTGACCTTTTGCACAACCGGTTTATACTTCTTCTTGGTTACTATGCCCATTTGCAGTGTGTGCACCGCTAAATCAATATAAGTTGTGTGCGCATGTGCGCTTTTTGGAAATGTGGCTGGAATAAGTGCCATAGGGTCGACAGAATTTAAGGGCACATGCACAGTACTGTTGGTACATTGGGATAAGTAGAGCTGAGAGATAAGAGAGGTCGGTGGAATGGAAGTGGAAAATGGAGTAAGCACAACCACGGAAACATCGCAAGCTTGGGTATTAGAGTCAAATGTTATGATAGTGGCGGCTTCTCCTTGGTCTGCAATGATAGGAAGAGGCACTTCAATTGCTGCGCTAACTGGAGGTGTCACATTAAGTGCTTTATTGTCTGCCAAAGGCATCTGCACTTCGCAATGCACAAATGGCATAATGCTTGCAAGGTTGGTAGCTACCACTTCTATGCCAGTAGCTGCAATGCACTTTGGGGTGACTTGTTCTCTATGGCGCTGTCTGAGATCGGGCAAAAGTGAAAGGAGCTCTTCACACGAAACTGTAACAGAGGGCACCTTCATGGTGCGCACATATACATCTTCGACAATCTGTGGATTCTGGATAGGAATGACAGTGCGATATAATGGGTCTTTGCCTTTGGAAGTGTTAACTGGGGCATCTGGTTTATCTGCTGCTGTGGGGATGAAACATGCTTCAGGAATGTTGGAATAGTGATGTATGGGTGTCTTGTCAGGCGCTTCAGTTGCGCTCGCAGCGGGTTGCAAAGCTGGTGATTCAATACTGTCAGCAGGTGCAATATCTGTGGTTGTTGAATGCACCCTCTCTTGATTGGATGTATTGCATGGTGCACACTGCAGAATTTCAATGCCATTGAAGACTTGCCTCTTCTGAAGTGCCATCAACTCCCACTTGAGTGCATCAATGCACTCTTCCTTTGTTAGTTGCACATTGGGTGCACTTTGCCTATACTCTGCCATAGGAGCTAAAGCGGCAACATACATCAACTATAAAGGTGCTGCTGGAGCTGGATGAGGCACTGTATTGTAGATGAGCTGTGAATTGGTATTCGATGAAAGTCGACCAGTGGCAATCTGCCCTGGATGGCGCTTATGCCATTCCTCGATGTGCTCACCTAAGATGTTGCCTGGAATAGAATGCAGCATAAATGCACCACCTGGGAGCACGATGCACCCTTCCACATTCCACCTACACTTTTCTTTGCTAATAAGGCACTCAATTGAAGCACACTCAGGGATATAATGCCCTGTTTAACCACAACCATTGCAAGTGTTGTTGTTCGAGTGAGGCACACCATTTCTGCCATCTTTGCATGATGCACTCAATGTGGTAACTATCGTCTGTGTCATGTGCTCAAATAGGACTGAGATGTCTTCCGCTTTGACTGCAGGCGTGCTAGGTTGTGGCTGGGAAATGGGTATGCTGGGTGCTGAGTAGGGCGCATACATATTGGGGTTTTGCACTGTGAGCCCAGTAAGTGGCTGGAAATAGCGTGCTGGGCCTTCAAAGATAAAGTCGATCACATCGCATATTGCATCTAATGAGTATGGCACATTTGCAGGCTGATTTGGTACTGCAATCGCAAGGTGACTCAAAATGTGCTCGAGCTGGTCTGGTCGAAACACCCTAATAAACATGCAGCTTTGGTTGTAGCACACCAATATGCCTTGCACAACTAAGTATTTGCTAATGTTGAAAAATGCACAATAATAGCACACAATTTCTTCTGCAGTTATGAGGCCGACACATGCAGTTTCACCAATAAGTTTGTCCAGGTCTCTAATACTCTATTTACTGCCATCCCTAGAGCTGGGATAAAGCTTTAAAACAGTGTCTTTGAATGTGCCATAGTTATGCATTGCACTATACTCCAGTAGCAGTTTCCAAGTGTCTGCAGTGTCGCTGTCCAAATAGCACACAGTGTGGAACTTCTTATTGGTCTCATCAGTGATGTTACAATCACAGAGGAGTTGTGCAAGCTTCTCAAAGTACTTCTGGAGTTCGCACAGTTTTGTGGGGTCGAAACATGGCGCATTTTGGTTAGATGCAGATGGCATGTGCATGGTAGCCATGGTAGGTGAAATAAGGTGTGTAGAGTTAAGATCTGGTAAAAGCACAGTGAAATTCAAAGGTGGCAAAAAATGCGGTGATGCATACGGAGTTAGGGTAGGCAGGGATGATTCAGGTGAAGGTGGAGGTAAGGACAGCACAGATGAGTGATGCATGTTGTTTAGGAAGAGTGATTCAAATACTGGTATTTCCCCAAGCTGGAGCACAGTTGCTAACAGGTTGGAATGGAGAGTGCGAAGGTGGTTAATGTTGAAGCGAAGGGCGAGCCGATGGAGGTCTAAATAAGGTCTGGTAACCTGAAACCCCTCACAGTGGGCTCCAGAAATGATGTGTTCAGTTGATACTCAGTGCAGAGTCTCAACAGAAGGGGTGAACACTAAACCTACAACTGCAGGCATGCTCAGGGTGAGGGGGTTCACTTAGAGGGCCTTGGATCGTCCTTTGGGGCATGGAGACTATGAAAAGGCTGGTATGGCAGTTTTCAATGTGCGCAGTAGTTGTGTATGCTAAAGGGAAGATATGCACAATGGCAGAAAAGTGCACAATGCAAGGGGGCAAAAATGTGCAATGGGAGCACAAAAGTGCACAATGATGAGGATGATGAAAGCGGGAGGTGCAGTGGGATAAAGACCGCACTGGGATGTGCTGAAAGGGTGATGCACAGGTTGGGGGCGCAAACGGGATGAGAGCACAATGGGCAGAAAAAGATGCAAATGGTGCACAAGATGCGGCTATACAAATAAATGCGCAAATGGTGCACAAACATGGCTATACAAAGGGTGCACTGCAAGAGTGCACAAACGAGGATGAAGGACACAACACAGGGACAAAATGCAGCAATATGATGAGGGGATGCAAACGATATGCAAATGTGGCTATACAAAGGGCACACTACAAAGGTGCATAGACCCGACACTGGTGCACAGACTATGTGTGACACTGACTGAGCTATGAACTATGAGGAAGGAAAAGATCCTCTGGATTCTCTATCTGTCTGCCTACTATGTGCAAATGGCTTATGTGATAAAAATGGTAAAATAAAGTGTAAAAATAGAAAGTGCCATGCCCTACCCACAAGCACATCCATTTGCCCATCTAAACCCCACTGCACTATGCTGCTGCCTCAGCTAGTAAGATTTGTGCATGCTATAGCCCAATACCCAACTGTTCCAGTGCAATGCACTATTTTTGGTGCGCTCTAAGTCCCATGCACTCTTCCCAATTAATCTGCTTCAGTGTTATGTGTCACATGCTGTGCCTTAGTAATAATGATGTGATCAACCTGTGCTGGTTACCAGATAAGGCAATGTCAATTGGAAATGCAGAAGAACTATAAGGAGATGCTGTGCAAGGCCAAATAGCACCAAAGCACCAGGATTATGTGAAAGCGCCCAAGTGCACACAGTCCAATGCCAAATAGGTGCAAAGTGCCCAGATTATGTGAGAATGCACAGTTTGCTCGTGTCAGAATCACAGTGTGCCTCGAATAAATGCACAAGTAAGCTGGAAGCTGTGATGCACAGTGCAATTGGTGTGGTGGATTGTCATGTGTGTGATAGAGATTGTGCAATGAGTGCACAGCAGAGAATGTGAGTTGCAGGTAAAGCATAAAAGGAGCATGCAAAGGCACATGGGAGTGCACAAATGTGCACAAATGTGCACAAACGTGCACAAACGTGCACAGAAACACACAAACATGCACAAATGCACACGGAAGCACACAAATGCACACTGGAGTGCATTGGAGTGCAGAAAGTGGACAATGGTGCACAAAAGCAGACAAAGACGCATGAAAGCAGACAAAGGCGCATGGAAGCACACAGGAGCACACTTGGGCATGCAAAAGCACATGAAGGCACACAAAAGTGTGCTGTGCAAAGTGAGTAGAAGATGTCCAAGTGGTGTGCACAATTGCGAAAAATGCCATAGTATGAGTGCAGGGTGATAGGGAACCGTATCAGCACGTGCAACATTTTACGCCCCAAGTGACCTCTGTGGTGTTGGTGGGATGCATTAAAAATGGATTCGCTCTGTCAAGTCATGGTAGGGCCTGCAAGACGAGACTGTGTATTCATTGCAAATGAATCAGATGAACCTGGTTTTCATGGGATTGAAGTTGCACATGTTGAATTCTAGAGGACTCAATAAAGTATAGGACACTTTGTTAAGATAATAAACTATTTACAATGAATATTTACACTAGCATGGGACACCACCCTGTAATTAAATCTAAAACAAATAGGCAGTGTTACTAATAACTGTGGCTGTACACAATGGCCATTCAGTGTTAGTGTCGGTGTCGCCCAAAGTGCATGCCACCGCCTCAATTTCAACACTCCCCCTCAACACCTGCACCATCCCCAAGCGATTAATGAGGTTATTGTGTTTCGGCTTTGGTAATGCTTTGGTAAGCAAGTCAGCTAAATTGTCATCCATTGCACAGTACTGAATGTGTATCTCATTGGAGATGAGTTTCTCACATATGAAATGGTGTTGGATGTCGATGTGTTTGGTGTGGCCATGATTGATGGCATTGTGAGAGTAAGTGATCACACCTTGGTTGTCCACCTTGAGGATGGTGGGTCCAGAGTAGGGGATGCTGAGTTTGGCAGTAAGGGTCCTTAGCCAGATCGCTTGGCACATTGCTAGACTTTCTGCCATGTACTTGGCTTCCATAGATGATAACGCGATCATTGGCTGCTTCTTTGATTGCCAAGAAATTGGACTGCCAGTCATCTGGAAGATATATCTGGAGATAGATTTTCGATCATTTACGTTTGATCCCCAATCGGCATCTGAATAAGCAAGGGGTTTGACTTCTCCCCCTTGTCAGTAAATGATCCCAAGTTCACGAGTGCTGTTGAGATACCAGAAAACACACTTGACAGCAGTCCAACGGGTGGGTCTGGGGTTGCTCATGAATTGACTAAGCATTTGGACTGCAAATGAGATGTCAGGTTGCATTCCTATCGCTGCATACATGAGTGATCTGATTGTGCTCTGATACTCTGGGATATCATGATGTTCATCATCAGGGGTTTTGATCAATTTGATGTTAGGGTTTAGTGGTGTGCCGATGGGGTGTGAATCTGACATCCCAAACTTCTCCAGGACCCTCTTGATATATTGGGCTTGCATAATTTTGAGAGTGGCCCTTTCCAAGTCCCTCTCTAATTCCAGTCCCATGATCTGCTTTGCCTCTCCCAAATCCATGATTGTGAAGTATTTCCTCATTTTGGCTTTCATTTCCATGATGGCATCAACGTCCAATCCTAGGATTGTCATGTCATCAATATGAACTGATGTGATCAGAAGATCATGATCAGTGTGCCTGATATAGATGCATTGATCTGAGAAAAGCCACGTGAAGTTCATTTTGAGAAATGTTTGGTTGAGTTTGTCATTCCAGGCCCATCCCACCTGTTTCAAGCTGTAGAGAGGTTTTAAGAGTTGCCACATGCGCCCACTACTATCATCGTATTCTAGTGGTTGCAACACAAAAATAACCTCCTCCAAAACTCCATTAAGGTATGCACCCACCACATTGACCACATGAATCATGAGTCCTAAATTCATCGTGAGTGCTATTAATAGCTGGAACATTTCCAGCCACATAACCGGTGTGAAGGTTTCCATGAAATCTATTCCCAGAATTTGGGAACATCCTTTCGCTACAAGACTAGCCTTGTGCTTCATAATTTCCCTGGTGTGATCGCATTTGATGTGATATACCCACTTGCTTGCAATTGCCTGGTGATCAGGGGGTAAGTCAACCAATTTGTAAGTACCTCATTTGGTTAATTGTGTTATTTCGTCGTTCATTGCCTCCTTCTATTTTGGCCAATCTGATGTGCCTTTTGCTTCTTTCACTGAGAGTGGGTCATCCTTGGATGTTGCTCTGATCATTGCATAATTGATCATGATGTAGCCAGACTCTTCTATAGTTGGCACATAATGCTTCCATTCCCTTGGTCCACGTGCATTCAGATCATTGAGTAACTGGTAGTTGATGAGTGGTTTTGCAAGGATGCAGCTTGATCATTCCCAAGGAACCAGTATGCGAGATGGCAATGATCAGTGTATTTCCTTTTGCAGTGAGTGATCTGTATCTGATGCAGTGCCATTCCCACTGTCACCCATAGGCTGCTTGGCATTGGTTTCATGCTCCCCCTCAAGCGGCACAGGGTGAGTTACCTCTACAATGTTGGAATCATCCTCTTCTATCACGAACACCACATTCCTAGAGGTGAGGATTTGGTGTGTCTGGGAATTGTAGTACCTGTATACCTTAGTGCCATCAGCTATTCCCACAAAAATAAATTGGCGTGATTTCAAATCAAGTTTTGAGTTTTTCCCATCCTGCTGTAAAACCCAACAAGGTTTGCTAAACTCCTGCAGGCCCAATATGTCTGGCTTCTCTCCCCAGAAGACTTCATCGGGTACCTTATGATCTTTGATCGCTCATGTCGGGGATCTGTTTTTAAGATAGGTTGCATAAGTGATCGCCTCCCTCCAAAGGGAGTGAGGTAGTCCATGCTGATGTAACATTGTGCATGCATGTTCCACCAGGATTCAGTTTAGACGTTCGGCGATTCCATTTTGGGATGGCAAGTGCAGAGCTGTGACTTCCAGTCATATCCCACTGTCAAGTAAAAATTTCCTGAATTCCTTGATAAGAAATTCCCCTGCACCACCAACACAAAGTTTCTTGAGCTTCTGACTGGTTTGAGTTTCGACAAAATTTTTGTACTGCTTAAATTTTGTAAGCGCTTCGGATTTCTGCTTTAAGAAATATGTCATTGTGCATTGTGCGTTGCCATCAGTAAATGTGATGAAATACCAATCTCCCCCTGGAGCTTCAGTGTGTGCTGGCTCCCACAGATCACTTACTGTCAGATCTCCAATCTCCTTGATCTCAGTTTGGCTTTCCTTGGGAAAAGGCTGGACATGCTGTTTGGCAACGATGCATGCTTGGCATTGAGCAGCTGGCTGTACAGTTCTATCCACTTCCATTCCCCAAACCATTTCCTTTTCCTTGAGCATCTTTACTGACCCCATGTTCAGATGCCCGAAGATCCTATGCCATTCATCCCATGTTCTGCCATTCCTGGCAGGGTATGCTTGGTCTTGTTTGACAACACCTTCGACATCCATGTCAAATAATTGGTTCTTGACCCAACCTTCCAAAATAATTGTCTTGTTTGGTGCCTGAAACTGTACCCCCAGTGTTACAAATAGAACTTTGATCCCAGCTTCAAGCACACATGAGATCGAGATAAGGTTGAAAGGCACATCAGGTGCATGTACCACATTCTTTAGGGTAAGTGTGGAGGTTCTCCCATCCATGGTGCATTTTAGCCATATCAAACCTCGTCCAAGCCCAGGAGATTTACCAAAACCCAAGATTTGGTGTCCAGGGGTGGGAATGTAGTCAGTGAAGATATTTCGATCCCATGTTATGTGTGAGGTGCATGCTGAGTCCACCAACCAAGAGTCCATTGAGACTGCTAGTGCAGTGTCATCCCTACAATCTCCACAAAAGGCAAATTTTTCATTGGCTGCCACATGGGCTTCTGTTGATCCCTTTTGCTTTCCCCTGATCTCCCCTTTCCCAATTTGGACTTGTTCCTGCACTGCTTGCTGATATGCCTAGACTGGCCAGGGTCCGGTCCGGTCCGGATTCGACCTATTTGCACTCAAATAGACAGAAAGGAGGTTTTGGGTCTTTTCGAGGTGAGGATCAGTCGTGGTTGGATCGGAGAGCTTGGATAAGTGTGGTGCCTTTGCAAGCATAGATGCAGGGATGGCACCTTTAAAGCTAGATAATCTGAGAAGACTTGCCAGCTCATCAGAGAGGGAGTCACCAGGGATTGAGATAAATTGAGTGGAAGTTGACTGGAAATGATTGACCTTGGCACTGAAGCAGTGCCCAGACAATCGATGTGGCAGTGTCAACCACATTTGGAGCATTCAGATCATGTTGTGCACTGGCAGGTGGCTCATTGGCAG
The DNA here is from genome assembly GCA_029959215.1 of Tricholoma bakamatsutake. Taxonomy (NCBI): domain Eukaryota; kingdom Fungi; phylum Basidiomycota; class Agaricomycetes; order Agaricales; family Tricholomataceae; genus Tricholoma; species Tricholoma bakamatsutake. The sequence continues at coordinate 10,690,790 of CP114861.1, forward strand.
ATCCTGTGGCTTCCTGGTCTCTTCTGTGCTGAGTATATTGTTTGATATAATCTCATGCCTCACTGGGTGTTGCTCCAGCCCCTTTAAGTTGCTCTAGGAAAGCTGGATCAGAGCAGAGATGAGCTGTGAATTGGCTTCATCCACAATCCTTTGATATTCCTCTGCGCACACATGAACAATATCAATAGTGTCAATGGTCACAGCTGGAGGGCTTCCAGAGTGAGAGCGAGGATCATCAGTCATAGTGTAAGGGGAAAGGAAGGCACTTCAGGCATCTGGGCAATTTTCTGCATTTGTCCCATATTTTTTTATATTTTATTTCACCCTATTCTGCATTTTCTATGATTTTCTATGATTTATTTCTATTTTATTATTATATTTCAGTTTTTTCCATGTCAGTACATGTTGACAGTTCTATTCTTAAAGGCTGGATCTCTTCTGGACATTTACCCATCAAGGTGATGTCATCCCACAGCTTGATCTGCCTATTTCTGCCTTTTTGCTATTTTTAGCTTACTATTTGATTTTTGGCTCTATCACATAGTGTATACTAGGCATCGACAGATGGGTTTTTAGAGTCCTCTCTTTGGATTCCCCTCTGTTAGGTGCACCTGGAGTGTCTGTATTATGTAGTATAATATTAACTTTGGATTCCCCTCTGTTAGCTCACTCTAAGTAAGGCTTTGAGGTTGTCCTTATGCATAGATAGAGAGAGGAGTGATGACAATAGGAGGGAGTATAGGGGAAAATATGACTGAGGAGTGTTAAAGCCACAAAAATCGAACATTAACTAAATGATTCTATGATGCCTGCATGAAACTTATGTAAGGGACAGGCTCAAATAGATAATTGGGTGGGGACACAGCTCACTGATTAGAATTCAACTGGGTGGAGTAGCAAAGCTATAAGACAATGCCAGATGAATCCTGTTGAATGAAAATCTAGTTGAGTCTAGTCCATTGGAAATTGTGAAAGCCCTTACAATGTGAGTAAATGTTATTTTGATAGGCAAAGCCTTAAATAACAGGACTGATGATAAGTCCATTGCATGCTATAAGATCTGGAATGGGTTCCATTCATATTGACACATTACAACAGATGCCCCAAATTGCTACAAACACCACAAAATCTGTTACGAAGAGGCACGGGGAAATATTTCTTTTGTTCCTATTGTTCTACCTACATGCGTCTCACACTATTGTCCTTTCGACTATTGTCTTGCGAACACACACCTTTTGCATATGTCATCACTATCTCACCCTATTGTAGTCGCAGACATCTTTTCACTATTGTTTTCTCGTTCTTATTGTCTCTATTGTTTTCCCGTTCTTATTGTCTCTATTGTTCTCTTAGCACAGCTCGTTTATCTACGATCCATGCCTGTAGTATTTAAACGGTGAATACAGGACTGGTCGAGCTCAGCTTGACCTAGTCTTTCATATGCTTCTAACGAGCTATGATCTAAGTCTCTCTCAGCTGTTGCTTATGAGCTTCAGTGATCTGAACCTTCACTGAACGTCGACGCTTACGAGCTCTGGCTTATATTTGATTTAGAAGCTTTGACTATAACAAAAGGTCAAGCTGATCATACTCTGCCGACTAAACCCTAGTCTAGGCAGTACTCATTATATGACAAGATTCTTATGAGAACTATCCGACCACTCCCCACAAAACGAATCATGGCAGCTCCATCTACTCCTACTATTCCTACACCACCCACCGCCCCCGCTCGCCCCGCTGAAATTAAAATGAGGGCACCAACTGACTACTCAGGGGATAGAGCCAAGAATGCTCTTCCTCCTCGAATGTGGAGCTTATGTTGATGCGAATGCAGCCGCATTCCCAGATGACCAACACAAGATTTTGTTTATGCTGTCCTACATGAATGGGGAGGCGGCAGGACCATGGAAACAGGCATACCTGGAAGAAAGATACATTGAGTCTAAGCCTTGGGACACATTCCAAGAATTCATCGCAAAAGTACGTGCAGTGTTCTCCCCTATTGACGACGCAGGAAACGTGTGCACCCAACTCTGAGCGCTCTCGCAGGAAGGAAGAGGGGTGGATGAATATATCGCACAGTTCAAAATGCTTGCCTACTGGATGAAGATCAAGGAAGACGCTGCTCTCATCGAATACTTCATCGACGGGCTCAATAACAAGGTGCTGGACAAAGTCTTCGGCATGGAAAACCCGCCCGATACAATCGAGGGGTGGTACACCCATGTGGCGAGGGCTGAGGGACACCTGAGGAGGGCAAAGGCAATTAAGGAAAGAACCTATAGTAAGGCAGGGGGAGGAGGAGGAGCAAGCAGCTCCTCGAAAGACCCAAACGCTATGGACATCGATGCGACATGCCTTTCTTATGCAGAGAGGCTCGAACACATGAAAAAAGGAAAGTGCTTTATTTGTCACAAAACAGGACATAGGGCAAGTGATCACAAGAAAGGGAAAGAACCGCCTTCAAAAGACGAAAAGAAGAAGACACCACGAGACCACTTCACCAAAATCCATGCACTCATCAATGAGCTAGAGGAGAAGGAAAAGGAAGAAGTATTGGACTTAATGGTTGAGGAGGGTTTTTAAAGCGGCGGCCTGCATCGGCAGCAGAGCCCGCCAGACTAGTTGTTTCAACTGTAATGGTAGCGAACGTAAGCCACCAATCCATGCGTATTCCAGTTCACTACCTGCTAGGAAACAAAAAAGCTGAAGTTCCCACCCTGATCGACTCAGGGGTGGGAGAAACGTTCATCGACCACTGAGTCATTCAAAAACTCGGACTAGAAAAACTCCCACTCATCAGACGAATCCTTGCCAAGAACATCGACGGAACCCTCAATAAAAACGGAACAATCTCTCATTACGTCCTTGTCAACACTGAGATCAGAGGAAGGGAGGAGAAGATCAGGATGTTGATCACAGGGCTGGGAATGGAGAGAATGATCTTAGGGTATTCATGGCTCCAGAGATGTAACCCGATCATCAACTGGGAGAAAGGGACCCTTACCGACAGAAAGACCGAAAGGTCCCTTATGGGGAAGATCCAGACCATGATCGAGTGGTCGCAAACCACAATTGGTAAGCAAAGTCTCACTATAGATGACAAGGGGCCGATCGCACCGAGAGTAACATTGAGTCCAACTCTCAGGAGGCTACCTAAAAGGAGTGCTGGGGAGACCTTCGGGGAAACCCACCTCACCGCTGCTGAGCATGTGAAGAGTAGGCTTGGGATGGTTCATCTCGCAAAAGGACTTTGCACCACGGATGAACTCAATAAAGATGGATCACACCTGGCAACGGACACGGTAATGGACACTCATCCCGAGATCAATCCACGGATCTCTGTACTGGACAACTCTGATATCGGCTTATCGCTTGACACTGAAGGGAATAATGATGGGACAGATGCACTGTTTGCCTACATCTGAGGGGAACCAATGATCGGGGTGTTCAGAACCGAGGAATCCCCCCTCATGATCAAACATGACTATATTCCCCCAAATTACCAGAGACTCAGGCACATATCACGCATCACTCGATCTCGATTAACTGGCAGATTCACCTTCTCCCACATGACTCATATCCGAGCAAAAACCTCCATCTCGCAGAGGCTTGCTCACGAAAGGAAAAACGTCGAGGAGAAACGATCACTCGATGACTTGCTCCCCAATAAATACAAGGAGTATTGGAGCGTGTTTGAGAAAGCTGCATTGGAGAGATTTCCCGAATCGAGACTGTGGGACCACACGATCGAGCTTAAACCGGATTTCATCCTGAAGGACTGCAAAGTCTACCCAATCACCCCAGCTGAGCAGAAAAAATTAGACAAATTCATCGATGACAACCTGAGGAAGGGATACATCACCCTGTCCAAATCCCCTATGGTGTCGCTGTTCTTCTTCATGGCAAAGAAGGACTCTGACCCACTCTGGCCATGCCAGGACTACCATTATCTAAATGAAGGAACCATAAAAAATTTTTACCCCCTTCTGCTAATCGGCGATCTACTCGACAAGCTAAAAGGAGCAAAATGGTTTACTAAACTAGACATCAGATGGGGATACCACAACGTCTGAATAAAGAAGGGAGACGAGTGGAAGGCGGCTTTCAAAACCAACAAGGGGCTGTTCGAACCCAAAGTCATGTTTTTCGGCCTCTGTAATTCCCCGGCAACTTTCCAGGCAATGATGAATGACATCTTCTGAGATATGCTGAACGAGGGGTGGCTGGTAATCTACATGGACAATATTCTCATCTTCTCTAAAGATAAGGGGGAACACGAAGAGAGAACGAGAAGAGTCCTGGCAAGGCTTAAGGAAAACGACCTGTACCTAAAACCTGAAAAGTCTAGATTTGATGTGCAGGAAGTCGAGTTCCTCGGACTGATTCTGCAACCGAACCAGCTAGCTATGGACCCAACTAAGCTGAGCAGAATCAAGGATTGGCCACCGCCAACCAATGTCAAAGGGGTCAGATCATTCTTGGGCTTTGGAAACTTCTATCACAGATTCATTGGCAACTTTGCCGCGATCACGAAGCCACTCAACGATCTAACCAAAAAGGATCAACCCTTTAACTGGACAAATGAATGCCAAGGGGCGTTTGACACACTAAAAAGGAGGTTCTCCGAGGCACCCATCCTACTAATGCCTAACACCAAGAAGCCATTTGTAATCGAGAGCGATGCCTCTAAGTATGCGACAGGCGCTGTCTTAAAACAAACCGACACCAACAGAGATTGGCACCCCTGTGGCTATATCTCCCATTCCTTGACAGCGACCAAACAAAACTATGAGATTTATGATCAGGAACTCCTGGGAATAATACGAGCGCTGGAAACCTGGAGACACTATCTTCCGGGATCCGAACAGCCAATGACGATCCTATCAGATCACAAGAATCTGATGTATTTCAGAACGGCACAGAAACTAAATCGGCGACAGGCTAGGTGGAGCCTCTTCCTATCGCAATTTAACCTGCAATTGGTACATGTCCTGGAAAAAATGATGATCCAATCTGATGCCCTATCACGGCGGGGAGATCACATACCCGATGTCGATGATGACAATGATGACATCACACTACTAAAAGATGAGATCTTCACATGGACAATAGACACCAAACTAAAAGAAGTGCTGGCAGAAAGTATGATGTGGGATGACCTACTAAAAGAAATAGTAAGGGCCATCAAAGAAGGAGGAATGCCCCCAATCAAGTCGGCGGTAAAAGATTGGAAAATGGAAGATGATGGGGCAGTCTTTTTCAAAGACCGATGTTATGTCCCAGATGACAAGGAACTAAGGAGGAAGATTGTGGAAAAATACCACGATAACATACTTACTGGACACCCCGGCCGATTTCAGACCCTAGAATTAGTACGGAGGGACTACTGGTGGCCAGGAATGACTATTTTCATCTGGAACTATGTCGATGGCTGTGCCACCTGCCAACAAATGAAGGTGAACACACACCTGACAACACCGGGATTATCACCGATCAGATCAGACACCACTCGACCATTCGCACTAGTCACGATGGACTTTATCACAGATCTCCCAATAAGCGATGGATGTGATACCATCATGGTCGTGGTAGACCATGGTCTTACGAAGGGGGTAATTTTTATCCCTTGCAACAAAACCATCAATGCATTAGGGGCAGCAGATCTCTATCTGCACAACATGTTCAAGAGATTCAACCTCCCAGACAAGATTATATCGGACCGGGATCCACACTTCGCCTCAAATGCATTCCAAGAGCTGCGAAGGCTCCTGGGAATAAGACTGGCGATGAGCACGGCCTATCACCCACAAACCGATGGGGAAACAGAGAGGGTAAACCAGGAGCTTGAGATCTATCTCCGAGTCTTCTGTGCAAACAAACCATCACAATGGAAGAGTCACCTCACCACCGCTGAATTCACACACAACCAGAAGCATCATTCGGCAATTAAGAACACCCCATTTTATGTAATGATGGGAGCACACCCTAAGGCTATCCCCACAACTTATCTGAAAACGAATGTACCAGCTACCAAACAGAGAATAGCCGAACTAGGAAACGTATGGCGGGAAGCCCTGGCGGCACATGAGCTGTCCCGACAGGTGATGATTGGTCAGAATGGATGAGGCTTCTGCCCATTCTTGGTAGGGGAAAAGGTCTGGCTCGACTCAAAGAACCTGAAGCTGGGATACCCAACCAGAAAACTCGCCCCCAAACGTGAAGGACCGTTCCCCATCACACAAGTGATCTCATCCCATGCTTATGAATTGAGGCTCCCCTCTCAATGGAGGATACACCCCGTATTCCACGCCTCACTTCTCTCAGGTTTCAAAGAGAACGAGACCCACGGACCAAACCTTCTTCCTCCACCACCTGATCTGATCGAAGGAGAGTTGGAACACGAGGTTGAGGCTATTTTGGCTCATAGGGGGATAGGCCGAAGAATCCGATTCTTGGTGAAGTGGAAAGGGTACAGCACAGCAGAAAACACCTGGGAGCCAGAGGCTCATTTAAAAAACGCTGCTGAAATACTGGGCGAATACAGATCCACCCATAAACTCTCTCAAACATGAGCCACCCTCTTCATTTTTACATGAATGTCACACCCAATCCTGACCCCGTTAGAACCTTTGAACTTATTCTCAGCTTTGTCCGAGACATGGACGACATCCGAAATGAGGAGAGATTGCTCTCCGTGACCCAAGACTGTGCGCTCTTACACAGCACTGCGCAAAACCTCTTCGAGACCTACAGAGCCATCTCCTGCCTTCAGCATGTATTCCGATGACTGACAGAAGAGGCCTACTATCTAGATCTGCTCCCGCTCATGAGAAGCTTGGATGAGCAGGCGCTCCATTACAGACCCGGAGAGCGGGTCCCCACACCGCAACAGATTTTTATCATAGAACCACTAAGTGACGAAGAAGATGAAGAAACACCACTAACAACATCCCCACACCTACCACTTCCCCCATGCACTTCACAACCTTCACCACGACGAGTGCCCACCCCTTATCCCACCCAAACTGCTGCCAAACACGCGCCCGCACCATTGTGGATCCGTAACTCAGTCTGCTTCACCTGTGCGTGAGTAGGACACTTTTCATCGCACTGCCCCGAGTACCAGTGCCCACACTGCTGATGGTGGCGACCTGAGCACTCTGTGCTCCTCTGCCCCAGTAACCCATCACATGACAATCCGCCACGTCATCGCACTACCTGAAGCTAACCGCCATGATCGATAACCCCTACATTGTCACCGTCCTTGGTGCCGTTTTTGGTGCGGCCATTCTCATTATGTCACTCTGTTATGTGCTCATTATATTTAAAATCATCTCTGCCCCACATCTTCCATGACTTTCTACATTCGTTACCGGCACCTCAGTGCGCTTCACTGGGGGAAACAACATTGAGCTACCAACTCGGGTTTACACACACGACACCCCGACTCCTATGTCTTTCAGCACATTCACCATGACAACCAATGATGCGGCGTCCTTTGACCCCATGCAGACGATTAGGACATAGTTTTGGTTGGGACTCGAAACTTTGGGAAGGAGCTAATGTTATGAAGAGGCATGGGGAAATCATTTCTTTTGTTCCTATTGTTCTACCTACATGTGTCTCACGCTATTGTCCTTTCGACTATTGTCTTGCGAACACACACCTTTTGCATACATCATCACTATCTCACCCTATTGTAGTCGCAGACATCTTTTCACTATTGTTTTCTCATTCTTATTGTCTCTATTGTTTTCCCATTCTTATTGTCTCTATTGTTCTCTTAGCACAGCTTGTTTATCTACGATCCATGCCTGTAGTATTTAAACGGTGAATACAGGACTGGTCGAGCTCAGCTTGACCTAGTCTTTCATACGCTTCTAACGAGCTACGATCTAAGTCTCTCTCAGCTGTTGCTTACAAGCTTCGGTGATCTGAACCTTCGCTGAACATCGACGCTTACGAGCTCCAGCTTATATTTGATTTAGAAGCTTTGACTATAACAAAATCGACTTTGAATCCTTTTTGAACTATTTTGCACTACTTCAAATGACTTTGAATGGTTTTGCGACACTTTGAATGACTTCGTACTACTTTGAACAACATTGGGCCTGAGCAATCACTAGGGAATGGCATGGGTTTTCCATGCTTTTATTTTCTAATTTATTCAATGAGTTTTGCATGAAAAATCATGAAAAAATGATTTTCTGGTAGCTATTCATTGGGTGCTTGTAATACATTGGACAAAATAATATATTTTTAACCTTGTCACATAAAAGATGTGACCCAAATATTGTTTTATGTATTGGATCACATAGAGCCAAGAAAAAGCTTCCAGAAAATCATTTTTTTATGATTTTTCATGCAAAACTCATGGAATAAATTAAAAAATAAAAGCATGGGAAACCCATTCTCTAACATCGGTCACCATATAGCTGTTTTGAAACCATTTTGACTTTCACTGCACATCCAGAATAAACCATTTCATCGCATATCAAGCAGTACCAGACACAAGGAGAGACGACAAAGGAATTAGACGCGATAATAGTGCTTAGAGGCTTCAATGATATATTGAAGCAAAAAGATAAGTACTTTTACTATACAGGGTCACTGTATGTTTTAATTATTTATCATTTCTCATTTGTTTTATGATTTACAAAGTCCTCATTGTTGGATATATTGCCTCATGTACTACACATGTTTTATTTTCTTTTTAAGTACTATCTCTTCAAATTGTATATAGACTTAACAACAGACAAGCAAAAGGGGAACAGAGAAGAAGTTACCCTCTCACTCATCATCTGATTTAAGAGCCACTCGCTTGAGTCTTAGCCTCACATCATATCTCTAAGTTCTGCAAAATATTGCAAACTTCTTTGAACTATTGTATTCACCTTTGACTTATCGCATATCACCTATCGCCACTCGAAAAACACTTTCCGTTGATGATACTCAACCTAGAAATCCAAACAAAACCTACTAAATGGCTTCAGATAGTTTAACATGAGTCAGAGGAAGGATGCGAGGTTCTCTAGATGTCACCTGTCAGACTGACTGTCAAATAGTTATAAAAGGACTGCCTGTCAAAGAAATTTGAAGCTAAAAGAATGTGTTCCATGGAATTTTGGAGAATTTCGTGGCTAGATCGATGAATTCAGAGTGCGAAAATATGTTCAGATGCAAGATCGAGGGACTAGAGGAGTAATAAAAGTGAAGCAAAGGTGAATTGAGGAAAATGAAAGTGAAAATGGTGTAATGCAAGGATTTTCGAGGATTTTGGAACAATTTCAAAGAAATTTAGGGCCTGTTCGGTAACTGTCAATAATTTTGAGTTGCCACTACATATCGTCAAAATTACCTAATATAGGGTTATCGTTCAATTTTGTAACGTTTGGGTGTTCAGTTGTGCTTGTTTGCACACCAGGTGACTTTTTTTTTGTCAATCCCTCATGGTGGGTGACGATATGCCCACTGTTGCAAGGGTAATAACAGTGGCTATGAGGGCCTTCCGGCGGCGAGTGACTTCGTGAATTGGCTCATGCACAGAGTGGCAGGCCCGAACCATGGTGCGGTGTGTCGCAATATGCACATTTTTGCTCATTCCCACGATATTTTTGAAACCGTCATATTTTATTGATCGGCAACTCAAAATTATTGACAGTTACCGAACAGGCCCTTAGTGTAGATGCAAGACTTCGGACTGAAGAAGAGTAAGCTGAACTCTCAAATCACTGCCATCTGGGAGGAATAGATTGCTTGTCTATTTTAGTAACTAGTACAAGTCTATATACATTTTGAAGGGATAGTACTAAAAAGGAAATACAACATGTGTAGAACATGAGGCAATATGCACAGCAGTAAAGAACAAATCATAAAACAAATAAGAAATGATGATAAATGAAACATACAGGGTCGCAGTATATCAAAACTACTTGTTCTAATGTTTCAATATATCATTGAAACACCAAAATGGACTGTCCTTGTTATAAATTGCATAAAACATTGGAAACTGCTTTGCACTGATTGTATGCATGCACATGCAGTCAAAATGTGTTCGATATACTCAGAATAGTGCTCCATGTGTCCAGCATGCGTCTGAAGATTGTTTGAATAGGAAATACTGTGTTTGAAGATGTTTTTTGAAGTTCGATGTTTTTCGAAGATTTTCAAAGTTTCTTCGGTAATTTATCGAGTTTAAAACCTGTTTACTCAAGTCCAATGGCGAGCGGTCTGAAATGTAGCATCGCCACGCTCCCTTTTACCTTTGCACCACGTGCACACTTACATGTTGCACCGCGCTGCATATCTTTCTTCCCGCACCGCGCTGCATGCCGTACTCACCTGCAACGCTTTGCACACTCTGCTTCCCGCACCGCATTGCAATTTTCGCTGCCTGACCACACCTTGGTCACGTCATGTGTCGAGTCCCCTATTCCTAGAGAAAAAGTGAGATTTAGAGACATACCCCTTTTCAGGGTCTCTCTGCAACTCTCCTTCTCTCCTAGTGTCCTCACCTAGACTCATTGCTTGTGCATAGTTTTTTGATCTCCCACCTCCCTCCTCTATTTACTAGCTACTGGTGTACCTCGTTAATTCAAATGACATCGTGACCCTTCGGCTAACCTTTTGGGTTGCTGAAGGAGTCGTTTGGCCTACTCGTGTGACAATCCAATGGAATCAAACGCTCGCACACAGCCACATAGTGCGCGCACGAGGCAGGTCACATGACGTTATTAAACGCGCTTATCACATGATGGTGAACCTCCTTCAGTGCCACCATGGACCCGACGAGTTCTTTATCTGAAGGCTTCTCTCATTTGTCTGTGGGCGATTTAAACACGAAACATGAGGCCATATCTCGAGATAATAATCTTACACTGACTCAAATATCGCGCGAGCGCGATCTATTCACTGATGACGATCACAAGCCCCTCGATGCGGCGATCATAGAGACATTCAGCGCTTTTAGGACGTTTAATGTCGAGCCCAAGTTGTCTGCCCTGCTTGTTAATGTTACTGCTGGAGACAAGAGACTGGTAACTCTTCCGCCGGGTGAAGCGGAGGACCTGCTGACGCGGCAATCGTCCATCCATGCGGTGTTACAGAAAGCATGGAAAGACGGATCATTCAAAGAAGTTCGGCGGTTAGGTGCGTTTTGTGTGCTACGCAACCTATTCTTAAGCCCTTAATCGTCATCGAAGCAATCCTCTGGCCTGTGGTGCGAGAACCTCGTAGGTCGCTCTCTGCGCTGTTGTAATTGGGATTGGTGACGACAGCTGGGTTGTAGCAAGAAGGCGCCATCTACTTCCTAACGAGGATGTAGAACTTACCAGTGCGTAACTGATGCATCTGTTTTGGTAATTCATGACGGCCGACCGATTCTCTAGACAAAGGTGTTTATTTATTCTGGCTCTTGTTTTGCTTAGCCAACCCCATTATCAAAGCTCTGCGGTCCGCTTGGCGTGATAGTTACTTGGGAAATAATCATCAGCTCCTGTTCGCCAATATTAACGCACTCCCACGAACAGAAAAGGCTTATTCTAACCAAATCGCCATCGTTCAGAGCTCCGGTACGGGAAAATCTCGCATGGTCCACGAGCAAGCAAACCTGGTCTTCACAATTCCGTTTAATCTACGAGAAAAGGGCGACAATCAAGGTTTTTACTTTGTTTTTCGATTCCTTGGGCGCTTCTGATGTATGAACGCAGATCTGGCCTTCCCCATCCCCGACGATTCTGTCCGTGACTACCTCGTTACAACCTCTCTATCGAATGATCAGCACATTCTGAAAACCAATTATCTAAAGTTTTTCGACAGTCTGTTCACGGAAGTTACTGGCGAGCTGGAGAAATGCCTGGGAGATTTGAGTGAGAAGCAAATTAGAACCGCTGAGGATTTGGCCAAGTGGTGGTCATGTCGCCTACAAGGCATACGCACAGGATTATACAAAACGGTGATTGATGGTGCGACTACGCCCATTCAGGTGCGTGTCTGTGAAGACGGCACAAGGAATATCACAATTAACCATTGCACTGGCAGATCCTTCCTGAAATCACGAAGAGACATGAAGAGTTACTCGCGAAACGTCGATCCAAACCTGAAGGCTCCGAAGATTCCGATGATAGCTATCACGATGTGAAGACGGTTATTGAGTTTGCTGCGGCGGAATCAGCAAGAGTTGCACTCGGACAACTCATTCGTAAGCTGAACCGCTGGGTTGGGTCGCACCGTATGAAGCTCATAATCTACTTCGACGAAGCACACCCTCTGACCAAGGTAATGCCCAAGAACGACGACGAGAAGACGCTTTATGATTATCTATGTTCATGTCTCAACCAATTTTTGACTTTTCCGATGTTTTCCATTTTCCTATCGACTAATTCAAGCTTAGCCCAGTTCGCTGCCCCACGGGCGCTTGCCAGATCTGCTCGCATTCGAGGCGGGAAAGCCGTAACACACGCACCAATTACTGAAACGCCCTTTGACTGCTCCAAGGACCTCATGGTCAAGCCAGGCCAGTTGAGTATGAATGACATTAGTACAATTCCATTTATGGCGCAATTTGGGAGGCCATTGTGAGTGTTCTTGAACCGTTCCATATTTTCAATCGACATGCTTGACGATATGTTGCGATAGGTTTTGGACGCTATTACGAGGAGCCGGGATAAAGGCATCTGGGCTACATACACAAATCTTGGAATTAGCACGCGCGAAGCTTGTTGCTTCTCGCGAGATCGACTCTAGCTACCACACCTTCTCACCTCCTGCACGGATGGCAGTTCTAGACATCCAGTTGTCACTCGACTTTGAGCCTCGTCGTGAAAAAGTGCAAATCGAAGAGGCTGGTCTAGTTGAGAGCCACATGCGGTTTGCATATTCTATTCCTGATCACCGAGAGTACTTGCGGTCTGGATACCCCTCAGAACCCCTTCTTGCCGAGGCTGCCGCCCAGCAACTCTACATGTGGAGGACGCAAAATCCGTTCATGGCAGTCGAAACGCTTACAAATATCCTCGAAACTGGCTTGCTTGACCGTGGAGAACTGGGGGAGCTTACTGGCCGTCAACTTCTCCTCGATGCCTACCATCGTGCTGTTGAGGTGGAGCAAGGTGATCGCCACAAAAAGACTCCTCCAAATTTTAGTGCTGGCTGTCGTCTTATAACCTTCATCAAAATGTTGTACAGCGACGAGTGTGCAAATATGGTTCTTGACAGCACCCCGGATAATGTTGAAGGAGTCTCGTTTAGAGAGGCATTCAAGGACGCTCTTATCTGCTTTACACACTTCGGGAAAATGGCAGACAACACTGGCACAACTTCTACCGCTGCATGGGTAGCTTTCATCCGTCACATGGCGATCATGTGTCGAAACGGGGAACGCAGCGTCGACTGCATTTTACCTGTCCTGTTGTGGAACACTCAGCTGTGCGAGCACGTCATGACCGGTGTTCTTATTCAGTTTAAGCGCCGGAAACGCAGCGGTACTATCGCCAAATACTCTATCGACCAAGCCGACTTCAATTTTTTCCCGCAAGCATTGGAGAAATGCGCGCACGGGTCGATCACCACTTCTTACCGGCCATACGTCAGCTTAATCATGGAGCTAGGAGTACAAGTCAAACCTTCTGAGGAAGCCGAGACCGCCACTAAATATAAGCCAGACAAATACTCTTCGTCGTCATCAAAAAAATCCGACGACCCACCTCGAACTCCTCCACCCATCGAGGGAGCTCAAGATCACGCAACACCCTCCAAGATGTATATCCCTCATTATGGTCAACGGCATCACCCCAAAGAAGGACACGCCAGATACAACATATTCGCATATGGTTGCTCCCCAACAGTGTACCGCGGCATCGATACCGCCCACAAGGCTTCGTATGCGCTCCTGTTGAGTTCTCGTGACTTCCTCGGAGAGCATCCTCGTAAAGATGTCCAAACACTCAAAGCAGTTCGGCGGATGAAACCCTTTTGGAATGGGGGTGAGGATTGTTATCACTGGGTTGAGCATGACGATATCCTTCATGGCCCTGTTCCGCCAGAGAGGGAGTATTTTCGGGTTGGGGATCAAATGTAGCTTAGTGTTTTTAATGTTGTGATTCCAGCTGACATGAAAACCAATCAATGATGGGCATGTCACTGATGTGGAATGCGCTACTTAGTGACTCGGTTACAAAATGTTCTTCACATCGAATGGAGCATTTCTACAAGATTTCTGGGAAAATTTGACCTTCCTATTTTGGTTGCACCAAGGGGGCGGGACGGGAATCCCGGACCAGACTTAAGGGGGGTCTCGCCGGAGGCCGAGATTACTTTTTTTGACTTACGTATTACCCGACGCGAAGCCACAATAGGCAAAGGATTTACTTAAATAACCGTCAGAAGCTGTCCTACGAAGTCTCCAGTAGATGCCATAGATGTCATAGATACCATATACCTGACAGCTGAGGATGAAACTTTTTGGTTTGGTTGACTTCCTGTGTTCGAGTCGGTTGTGCAAGATGGCGAAGAAAGCGAGGTTAAGTTTGGATAAGTGATTTTAAGTGCGAGCCTGATATCAACGAACATGCAGGAGCAGACTCGGACATCAAATATACTGATACCAGGACACTGAAATTGTTGAGATAGCAAGCTGTGCTCCGTTCCGAGCACCGTCCTCTGAAACCCTCGTATGTACCCGTACTTCCTTACTTTTACCCCTTTTATCTTTGCCATGCATGTAACGACTGTGCCTTACGACGTGTAGTTGTAGTTTATAGCTTTGTTACTTTTCATAACCTCACCTCAGCTGTTGTGCTCTCGCTCTCGCGCGCAAACACTGAGGTGAATATTCCTACCTTACTTTACTTATATTCTTGTACTTACATTTACCTGTAGTCTCGTTACACTACGTTTAGGTAAATATACTAGCTGTTGTGCTCTCGCTCTCGCGCGCAAACACGGAGTCTCGTTACACTACGTTTAGCAATATTTACAGGTTATTGGGCCCTGATCCCCTGCCAAAATGTCGACCACTCTGACTACCGACCTCCTCCCTTCTTCTGTTCCTAAGCTTGAGGCTTCTGGCCTGAACTGGACCATCTTCAAGCTTCGTTTCCAAGACGCGCTCGATGCCAAAGGCTTCTGGGGCCATTTTGATGGCACTGCTACTCGTCCCACAGTTGGCTCTCCTGCTACCGACACTGAGACCGAAGCACTTACTCTTTGGACCAAGAATGAGCGCACTGCGAAATCTTTGCTTACACAGAAGATTCCTGACTCAGCGTTGATTCTCGTGCACAGCCATGAACTCGTGAAGGACAGATGGGCTGCCATTGTCGCAGAATACTCGGAGAAGGGTACATTTGCCCAGACTGAACTTCGTTCCAAGTTCCTGCAGTCGAAGTGCCCCGAAAAAGGCAATGTTCAGGAGTTCCTTGATCAGCTTCGCATCGAACGTGAGAAGCTCGCCACCATCACCATTGAGGAGAAGGACTATCAGTCCACGATTATCAGCTGTCTTCCTCCTTCCCTCGCCAACTTTGCCTCTAGCCTTGTTGCTGCTGCCCATGTCAATGACCTGAAAAAGGAAGTGAAGCCAGACACCCTCATTTCCATTATCTCTGAGGAGTATGAGTGTAACGCTATGCATCGCTTGAATCGCAGCAAAGCAACAAAGGCAGATAGCCAAGATGAAGCTTTAGCTGTCACTCCTGGGAATGGAAAGTTGAAGAAACCTCGGGGTGTATGTTGGAACTGCGGGGAGAAAGGTCACTTCAAGTATAAGTGCAAGGAACCCCCAAAGTCATTGGGTGGTGAGAAGGGCACCTCATCAAAGAAAAGCGGCTCGGCTAACGCTGCAGTCGAGTCAGACTGTGATTCGGAGGCAGAGGCAGCCTTTTTTGTGTTGCCAGGCACTGACTACGATGCAGACTCTATGCCTGACTTACAGGTTGTATCTGACTCTTCCGAGGGATCAGATGTGGGGGAAATGGCTGATGGTGAAGATGATTGGTTTTCGGAGGTGGCTGAGGATGAGATCATTGATAGCAACTGGTTTTCTGAGGAGTTATCTGAGGCTGATTGGAGTGAGAGCAGCTCACTTATCAGTGTTGACTCAGACTCAGAATGTGTTGCTGAGGACATCATAGCACAGGTTGGTGCTGGCGATGAGTCTGACAACTCACCTCATGCCGAGATATATGATTCCGGAACCACCCAACATCTTTCCCCTTATCGAGACGCTATCGAAAACTTTACTACAATTTCCCCAAAACCTTTCAAGGCTGTGAATAAACATGGTTTTTTGGCAGTTGGAAAGGGAGAATTGGTGGTTGACATACCGAATGGTGCTGTCACTTCTGATTTACGACTCACTGAAGTTTTGTATTCCCCTGAG
The DNA here is from genome assembly GCA_029959215.1 of Tricholoma bakamatsutake. Classification (NCBI taxonomy): domain Eukaryota; kingdom Fungi; phylum Basidiomycota; class Agaricomycetes; order Agaricales; family Tricholomataceae; genus Tricholoma; species Tricholoma bakamatsutake. The sequence continues at coordinate 10,707,171 of CP114861.1, forward strand.
GTGGGGTACACACTCATTTCTGTCGGCCGTTTGGATGATATGGGCTTCAATGTAACCTTCGGAGGTGGGAAGTGTATCATAACAGGGTCAGATGGAAAGAAAGTGGGTGAAGTCCCGAAGAATAGTTGTGGACTGTATCGTGTTGACCATGAGCCGGAATCTGCCTGTGCAGCAGAGGAGGTACTCACATTGGATCAGCTGCACCGTTGCCTTGGACACATATCTCCAAATGTGGCGAAGAAGCTTGCCCAGGATGGCTTCATCACAGGTCTTCGGCTTGAAACCACAGCGTCGGGTGAGAATGTCTTTTGCGAGTCTTGTGTATATGCAAAGGCTACTCGGAAGCCTGTTGCGAAGACTTGACAGGGCGAGCGTGCAACAGAGTTTGGAGCCGAAGTTCACTCTGATTTGTGGGGACCAGCTCCGGTGGCTACAAAAGGTGGAAGGCATTATTATGTTACATTTGTCGATGATTCGACTCGCTTTACTCACCTTCACCTTCTTGCCAAGAAATCTGATGCTCCCAATGCCTACAAAAATTATGAAGCCTGGTGCGAGACGCAGATGAAGAAACCTATCAAAGTTTTGCACTCAGATCGTGGTGGTGAATACATGGGGAAGAAATTCGTGCTGTACCTGAAGTCCAAAGGTACTGAGCAGAAACTCACAGTTCACGACACGCCACAGGAAAATGGAGTTGCGGAGCGTCGAAATCGCACAATCTTGGAGCGCATACGGGCACTACTGCATGCAAGTGGTCTCCCGAGGATGTTGTGGGGTGAGGCTGCACATCATGTTGTTTGGTTGATGAACCAGACATCGACGAAGGCTGTAGCTGGTAAAACCCCTTTCGAGGCAGCCTTTGGAAAGAAACCGAACCTGAGGGATGTTCATGAGTGGGGTGAAAAGTGTTGGGTGCGCATTGAGGGTGGGGACAAACTTGGTGGTCATGTGAGGGAAGGTCGCTGGGTTGGTATTGACGACAGGAGCAATGGGTGCCGTGTGTATTGGCCTGACAGTCAAACTGTAACCACGGAACGCAACGTCTATTTTGACAAGATGCATGTGTCAGCAGAACGTCTCGAGGGGGAGGATTTGGACTTTGTCGAGTCGTCCTCTAACTCACTCACCCCAGCACCCACAATGTCAAAAAATCCCTCTTCTACCACTGCAACCCCTGCACCTGCTCAGCCTGAAACACCTCCCGAAGTCGAACTTCCTGCTAGGCGCATTCAAAAACCCAGCCAGCGTATCCAGGACATTCTGTCCAGGCACGGAGTTAGCTCTGGAAGACCTTCTGACCCCCAGATTGCATCTGGAATCCAGTTACCGACAGCTGTGTTTGAGGGGGAGGGAACAGCGGATTGGATCATGGCTGCTGACTTTGCTGAGGAGTATGCAATGGCTGCGGAAACTAGCGATGTCGAAGCTTTGGAGCCAAGGTCTTTGGCTGAAGCAAAATGCCGTCCTGACTGGCCGCTGTGGGAGAAGGCCATCTATGAAGAGTTGGCAACTTTAAAGGAGATGGGGACCTACGAGCTTGTTGAATCACCAGCAAATGCGAACATTGTTGGTTCAAAGTGGGTTTTTTGAGCAAAGAAAGATGCAGCTGGAAATGTTGTATGCTACAAAGGTCGTCTCGTCGCCCAAGGTTTCTCTCAGTCCCAGGTGTTGACTACTTTGACACCTTTGCTCCCGTTGCGAAGCTTGCCTCCATCCACACTGTTCTTGCGATGGCCGCCCATTTGGATTTCGAACTTCATCAGATCGACATTAAAGGCGCCTATCTAAATGGCGAACTCACCTCTCATGAACAGATCTACATGAAACAGCCTCCCAGTTATCCAGCTCCCAACTCCACTGGTCAAGTCTGGCACCTTCATAAAACCCTCTACGGCCTCAAACAGTCTGGATGTCATTGGTACCACAAACTTGTTGGTATCCTTGAAAAGCTTGGATTTTCTTGTTGTGATGTCGATTAAGCAGTCTTTTTCCGTCGTAAGGGATGACATCTCATTGTAATTCTTGTTCATGTTGATGATTGCACAATTGCAGCTTCAACAATCACCCTAGTCTCAAACTTCAAAGATAACATCGCCCAACATGTCGAAATCACTGACCTCGGCGAACTTCACTGGCTCCTGGGCATCGAAATTTGCCACGACTGTGAACATTGCACTATACGCATCTCCCAACATTCCTACATCAACTCAATCATCCGTCGTTACAACTTCCAGGAGTTAAAACCTGCATCCACCCCCATGGAAATGCAAATTCATCTTTCAACTGCTCAAGCACCTTCTACTACTGCCAAATTCGCCAAAATGCACAATATTCCATACCATGAAGCCGTTGGTTCACTCATGTACACCTCGCTCAGCACTCGTCCAGACATCTCATTTGCTGTGCAAACCATCTCGCGCTTCTCGACAAAACCCAGCTGGGCACATTGGGAAGCTGTCAAACACATCTTCTGGTACTTAAAGGGCACGAACGACCTTTGGTTAACGTTTGGTGGATCTGGAGGGGAGTTAACAGGCTTTGCTGACGCTGATGGAAACATGGCTGAGGATCGTCATGCCATTTCTGGGTACACCTTTCTTCTTCATGGTGGTGCCATTTCGTGGAGCGCTAAACGTCAAGAAATCATCTCTCTATCCACCACCGAGAGTGAGTATGTCACTGCTACCCACGCTGCCAAAGAAGCCTTGTGGCTGTGTTCTCTTATCACACAGCTTTTCGCAGCAGACCTCAACCCCACCACTCTTTTCTCAGATAACCAGTCTGCCATCGCGCTTACTCAAGATCATCAGTATCACACACGAACCAAGCACATCGACATTCGTTTTCATTTCATCCGTTGGATTGTCGAAAAAGGCTCTATTCAGCTCATTTACTGCCCTACCGACGACATGGTAGCCGACATGCTCACGAAAGCCCTTCCTTTAGCAAAAGTCAAGCACTTTGCGTTGCAGCTCGGACTGTCGCAAGCTTGAGGGGGAGTGTTGAGATAGCAAGCTGTGCTCCATTCCGAGCACCGTCCTCTGAAACCCTCGTATGTACCCGTACTTCCTTACTTTTACCCCTTTTATCTTTGCCATGCATGTAATGACTGTGCCTTACGATGTGTAGTTGTAGTTTATAGCTTTGTTACTTTTCATAACCTCACCTCAGCTGTTGTGCTCTCGCTCTCGCACGCAAACACTGAGGTGAATATTCCTACCTTACTTTACTTATATTCTTGTACTTACATTTACCTGTAGTCTCATTACACTACGTTTAGGTAAATATACTAGCTGTTGTGCTCTCGCTCTCACGTGCAAACACTGAGTCTCGTTACACTACGTTTAGCAATATTTACAGAAATGTCCAGACTGCGAGCAAGATATTCAGGTTGGTACAGCCGGTTCTAAGAATCTCGACATGCATTGTGGTTCAAAGGCTTGTCGAGCGGAACATGAAAGGAACATAGGAGTCAGAGAGAACAACTTTGCATCCGGGCTGGGGACTGGGTGGAAACAAAAGCAGGTGCATGATTACCATTCTCAATTTTTATGGGAACTGATGGTACGATGCTCTTGGCAATAGATCACTTGCAGTGAAACATAATGTTTCCCCACCTGCAAACTAGGATGTGGGACTCAGCTCATATTCAAGCATGTCTAATTGAGTCAGAGACTGGTCAGATCAATGGGAAGAGGCTTTTATGGGTGGAGGTCAAAAGATTCATTTCAGAACCACTGAATCCATCACCCAAGATAATCCTTGTACAGCTTTAAACTTATTATACCCGCAGTAAATTAGAATACTGTCTCATGTGCATGGTAGTCTATATACTTGTTTACATAGAATACTTTGAATGCATCGAGTGAATGTAAAAAATCAAAACCCTCTTGTGGTAGCCATAACTCCAATCAGATGGGCCCCTCGCAACATACAATCAAGATGGACAACCGCTAAACATGGTGCATGGTGATAAAAATCAGGCTGAACCATTCATAACCCTGTCTCATCACAAGGCTCTTCTCCAACCCTCGAAAACCATTGAATCAATGCACACGAATAATCAACCCCCTCAAAGTTGAAGGAGAAAAACAAAAACACTCGTGCTGTTGAAATTGGGGTGGTGGCACACGCTTTGGGCGACACCGACGCTAACACCGAACGGCCGTTGTGTACAGCCACAGTTATTAGTAACACTGCCTATTCGTTTAGATTTAATTACAGGGTGGTGTCCCACACTAGTATAAATATTCATTGTAAATAGTTTATTATCTTAACGAAGTGTCCTATACTCTATCAAGTCCTCTAGAATTCAACAGGTTATGGGCCCTGGCCTTAACTGAATTTTCTCGCTCACGCTATAATCAAACTAACATAACACTACCCAGATCAAACTTAAACGATGGCCGATGTTTCGAAGGCTTCGATGCACACAAACATTTACCAAATAGAACCCTTGACAGGTGCCGAGAATTATGCCATATGGAAGATCAAAATGATGAACATTTTGATGGGGCAAGATCTGTGGGAATATGTTGATGGATTGGCTACCCAGCCATCAGAAGTAGCCTTGCTGACAGCATAGCATAAGAAGGATCGAATGGTGCTATCAATGATCCATTTACGGGTGGCAGACAAAATGTTGGTGTATGTTGCAAGTTCAATGAGCATGTTGGAAGCGTGGGGTATGTTGAAGTCATTACTGGAGACTCAGGGGGCATTAGGAATAATCCAGGCACAGTGAAAGCTATTCCAGTCTCAATGCATGAAAGGAATGCCCATTGATGAACACATTCAGACATTGCGTGGCTATCAGGAAGAGCTGCACAATCTGGGGCAGAAGATCGATGGAGAAGAATTTTCCATCATTTTGCTAACCTCACTCCCTGAAAATTGGAATAATTACATTGCATTCATAGACACCACCACTCTGAAGGATGCTCCAGCACTAATTGCTCAAATTCTGGAACACAATTGAAAGCTTAGCCTATGTAACTCAGATGATACAGCCCTAATGGGAAAGCCTGAGAAAAGAATCAATCCTAATATAACCTGCTATGGATGTGGAGAAAAGGGGCATATCTAAACTGGCCACGGTCCGGTTCGCGAACCTCCTGGACCAGGTTTGCACCTGAACCAGACCTGATGTTCGGGTTCAGGTTCAGGCATCTCGCTGGACCAAACCTCCATAGGGGTCCGGGTCCAGCGCCTGGCACAAACCTGGACCTGAAGTTCGAACCCGAACCTCAAGTGGTATTACTGGGGGGGTGACAGCAGAAAATTTGTTCATGTTGTAGTAACTGTAGAATCAAAGAAGTTGCAGCGGCAGTTGCTACTACCAAGAAAGGATAGATTTCGTGCTTCGAATTCACCAAACACTGTTCTGTCACGCTCAGCCCACCCACCATTGATTTTGACCACTGCTCTCCTCACCATCATCCAATGACCAAAGGTGAACGCGACAAAGCTGATCCATCATTGATCCTCAGTGGACCATGCATCCCTCGACCAATGGCACGTGCGCAAGGTCTTGATCAATACGAGGGGCCCCAGCTGAATGCACAAAAGCTTCCTGAAAAGGCTAAAGGTTAGTTGATCTCTCAACTTGAAGTGTGCCGGCATTCGACTTACCCTGGTCCACAGGTCAGAAATCCGCGACTGCATAGTCTGCTGGCAATGGGAGCCTAAAAAAAAAAGTGAGCATTCTCTGAGTCTATGAAAACATGAAGACTGAATGATAAATCACCCAAAAACTCACGATAAATACCTTGTTTCTCCAGGACATGTCAAAGCCAGAGGGGGAAGCTTGTAATCCAGATGGAACATTGAAGGATGCAGCCCAGATGGAATGGGTGAATTTACCGTCAGATTTGGCTCTGCCCCCATTCGAAAATCAGGACAAACATGCTCTTGATGACAAGTCTGATGATGATATCATCAGAAAAAAGCATCGAGTGAGTGTTAGTGTTCAAATTCACAGCGTACCAAGACTCACTTCTTCTTCTTTGTCCAGTTACACAAAAGGGCTGACACCACCTATCTGAGTGACAATGAAACCAATCTCAGTGATACGAAGGAGGGTCGCGTCGCGGTGTCGAATTCTGTAATTGAGGTGCAAGAGAGTGGAAATGGTGCTGGGGAAGGGACCAATGGACTCGGAGGTGAAGCTGAAAACAAAGAAAGTGAAAGTGAAGATGAGGATATGGAAGCAACGAAGCGATACTGGGAGGTAAAGCAGAAGAAAGACGGTGGTCATAAGGTGGGCATCATGTGCTGTGATATGTTTATGTTTGATATGTTTTGTATTGTGTTGTTGCTGATGTTCATTCGTTCAAGCCGAAGAGGAAGAGTCAAAACACTCGCGATGTATGACTCTGCTTCGTGAAGGATGTCCGCATGATCAAGAATGAGAAAGTAGCAGGCGAGTACTGCAAGTTGTGCCAGTAAGTCTTTTTATCTCAATCCAACCTGCCTCTTATATGAGAATAGAGAGAAAGGTGTCAAAAAGGCGGACGCCTTCTTCATGGGAAATGTCTCGTCACATCGGACACACATAACAAGGTACGAACTCTCCTATTTTTCCAAAATGTATCTAAATCAGTGCACTTTAGGTTCCATTATCATCGGTATCTCGAAATGTGCAAAGAGAAAGGCATCGAACCAAAGGCCCATGCTCCTGAAGATTTCAAGGCGAAGAGCAGGTAAGTCATGGAGCTGTCAGACTTTACTTCTCGAAGCTGACCATGCTGTATGCTCTGCTCGAAGGGGTCAGAAAATGATGGAAGGTTTTGTCATTGCCATCAAGAAACAGGCCCCGATTCCACCGGTTACAAAAGCTGGCCTGAAGGAATATCTACTCGAGTATATGGTTGACAGTGACCTGGTATGTGCCTATGTCTTTTTGTTATGGTATCGCTTCGCTTATTGTCTTTGCCACAGTCTTTTCAGTCTGTAGAACACCCCTCATTCCACCGCCTCATTCGTTACCTTTGCCCAAAGCTCAACCTAACTGACATCCCAAAATGCACATGTATGGGCAATGCAGTCATGGAAAAGGTTGAAAAACTCGATGGGATCGACTTGGATCTGGTAGCAGGCATCAATTCCCTCATCTCCATCGTGTATGATGGGTGGTCATCAAAACGGCGTTGTTCATTTGCATCCTATAGTATCCAGTACATTCACTCACCACTTGATGATCCTTATGACTGGTCCATGAAGAGTCACCTCCTCGAGTTCCATTGGACTGTTGGACGCCACACTGGTGTCATGGTGGGAAATGACATGGTTGATTTCATCAAAAAGTTTGGGCTCAAAGACAAGGTTCATCGTCCCTCAATGCAGATAAACTGATTTTGACATCGACATTTCCAGTTTGGTTGGCTGATTGGGGATAACGTCCCCGTCAATGACGTGGCAGTCCATCAAGTTTGCAAGATGTTGGATCCACGGGCAGATCGGCTTGTTGCAAAGGAGGTTCAAGGCCGGTATGTTTTCCATGTGTTTTGCATGCACTCTGCTAACTTCTCCTGTCTATTGCAGCTGTATCGAACACTCCATTCACCTCATGGCATGTCACTTTGTGACTGCGCTCAAGGTTCCCAGCATTGGTCGAACAAAAGCAAAAATCCACACATCCAGCTCAACGGAGAAAGAAGTCGATGAGTTCGATGAAAGGTTCAATATCAATATCAGCATGGAGATAGAGGCCTCCTCTGACAACGTGGAGGCGATGTGTGCGGCATTCGATGTCACCTTCGAGGCGGGAGACGTCGTCGGGAAGTTACTAGCATTCATTGCTCAGCTTCGTGCTTGTAGTGATGACACGCGGGAGTATCTTATCCAAATTGCCGTCTCATTGGGTTGTCCAGCATGGGAGATCAAGCTTTGGGTGTGCACGCACTGGGGCAGCCTCAGCGACTGCTACCGCACTGTCCTTGCGACGCAGAAGGTATGCACAATAAACTTTCCTCTCAACGTAGTGCATGATGTTTCTCCATGTTCTAGGCCATCGACCACTTTTGTCATCTCGCAGATGATGACGATGACTTGCCCCCCCTTGCGGATGGTAAAAAATGGGTCAACTATTTACTTTCTGGACCAGAGTGGGACATTATCCGACTTGCATATCATTGTTTGGATGTACGTGTATCCACTTTTCAATTGAATGTTTCCTGAATGTCACACATAGATTTTGAGAGGAGCCCATGGTGAACTTTCAGCAGAGAAGACACCCACAGCCTACAAGGTTTTTCCATTGTTGGAGATGCTTCAAAGCAAGTGGGAGGCACTTCTGGAGGACAATGAATTCGAGCCTGTCCACAAGGCTCTCGCGGCTGGACTGGAGAATATGGCGAAGTGGTATCGCAAGGCAGATGATACCTCGATTTATTTTATTTCCCATGGTGAGCACTCTATTCACTCTTATAACTACGTTCAACTCATTTAACTCTTGTAGTCCTTGATCCGACCTGGAAGTTGTCATATGTGAAGGCGGCGTGGGATGCGGTTTATGTGCAAGACAATATGGATCGCCTTCAAGAGATCATAGGTTTATTTTTATTCATTTGCGCTCACGTTTATCTTTGTATCCCATCCAGTACCTCAAATATCGGGCAAAATATTATGCCACAAAACTGACACCACTGCCTGCTCATGTGGAAAACCCAGCAAGTTCCTCCCATCGTAAGTTTTTACTTTACACTTCCGATGTGGCATTATTCTGATGCTGTTATCAAGAACACTCCACAACTGAACAATGGATGTCCCAGATCGTGAAGAAGGCCAAACCTGTTGCTACCTCGAGTGGGGGAAGCGTGGTCTCCAATCCGTTTGCTGAACTCAATAAATTCTTTGACAGTGAACCACTTTCCAGGGCAGAGTGCCCAGATATTATTGCATGGTATGGGGTAAGTTTCCCATCGACTTTCAAAAAATCACCCTCCTCATAGTTTGACAGTTGAAATCGACAGAAAAGGAGTTTCCCATCTTGCGCCTGATGGCTCGCGACTACATGGCGATACCAGCATCGTCGTGTCTCGCCGAACGTTCATTCTCCATGTCAGCTCGTACAGATGATGTTCGTCGTCATCAGATGGGAAGTGCCAAGTTTGGAGCACTGCAAAGGTTGCGTGCAGCATATCGTGATGGACATTTAGAAGCTGTCTCAGAGGCTTGGATGGAGATTGACCCCGATTTTGACATGGACATGGATACTGAGTAGGGGCACAGGTTTTTTTTTTTGAATTCTTGGACTACATTTGGTCTACATCTTGGACTATGCACATCTTGTACTTTTTTTTTGGCAAATTTTGGACTTTTTTCTTGTACCCAAACCTGGTCTGAACCTGGACTGGACCTGAACCGGACCCCAGGTCCAGGTTTGCACCTCTCTCTGGACTGAACCTGGGGCCTGAGTTCAGGGGCTAGAGGAAGGATGTGAGTCAGTACTAAATATCACCACTAATACCAGAACATTGTTTTTAGTAATGTGAAATAGTAAAGGATGTGACGAATAGTCTTTAAAAGTGTACAAAGATGTTTGAAAAAGTTCAAAATTGGTTCAAAAACATGCAAAGTAGTTTAAAATAGATTTGAATGGGTTTGAAGTTGTTCGGGTGAGTTTGAGGAGGTTAGAAGGTGTTCGACTGGTGTTGAGATATGTTTGACAAACAAATATAGCAATTAAGAAGTGGGTTTTGAGTGGCGATAGGCAATGACAAGTTGAGAATGAATATGAAAGTTCGAGGAAGTTCACAATATTTTGCAGAACTTCAGAGATATGACGCGAGGTAAGACTTAAGAGAACTGCTCTTAAATCTGACTATAGTGGAGAGGGTAACTGATTCTCTGTTTTTCTAAGTAACTAGTACAAGTTTATATACATTTTTGAAGAGATAGTACTAAAAAGGGAACTAAAACCTGTGTAAAACATAAGGCGATATATCAAACAATGAGGACCTTGTAGATCATAAAATAAATGAGAAATGATAAATAATTGAAACATACATGCCCCCATATGGTAAAAGTACTTATCTTTTGCTTCAATATATCAATGAAACATAAAACTGCACTTATTGCAACCTAAATCTCTTGTAATCTCTCCTCGTGTCCAGTAGTGCTTGATATGCAATGGAATAACTTGTTCCAGTTGTGCAGCATGTATCAAAAGGGTTTTAGAAACAGCTATGCAGTGGCCAATGTTATTTGAAGTAGTATGAAGTTATTCAAAGTGTCGCAAAATTGTTTGAAATCATTCGAAGTTATTTGAAGTCATTCAAAGTAGTGCAAAATAAGTTGAAAAGAATTTGAAGTTGATTTGTAGTATTTGTAGCAGTTCAGAGGGTCTGTTGTAGTGTGTCAACATGGTTGGAAACTTTCTCCAGACCTTAGAGTGCACAGTGGACCTATCACCGATGATGTTTTTAATGCATTAAAGTGAAGGCTGCTGTCATTATCCATAAGAGCAACAAATTCTTGACAGAGCTTGCTTTTTACAGTTTCAAATGTCCAATAAAATAGAGCACTAGTTTGATACTAAGCAAGGAGGTCAGAGCAGATCCTAGGTGACCTGAATAAGAGAGAAACATGATGGTAGCTGCTCAAACTCTCAAGAACACTTTTAATTAGTGTTGGAATAGTGAATACATTTTGCTCCAGACTTTTGAAGACATGGTTCAGCCATTGTTCCAAATTCATGGTAGGCTGCTTGTAATATTCATGGGCATCTATATAGTACATACATTGTGTATTCCTCATATGAGGCACATTGCAGCTTTGATGCAGCTGTATTATTACATAACTGTGTAAATATTACATAATTACAATTCCTGGGGTGTAATAATACAGTGCTCGTCACCACCTCACCAACATAGCTTGGGTTCCCTCAAACACTTATCAGAATCTTGAAAGATTTTTTTTCAGGAAGAAAACCCATGAAAAGAATGCTTTTGCCACAATATTGCATTTTTTCCCATGTGTTTCACTTTTTTTGGCCCAAATTAAAAAAAAATTACACACCTCTCACACTGAAAAAACATTCTATCTTGAGATTCCACAATATCTAAGTAAAATAAGCATTCCCAAAAAATCATACTTAACCTTTCCTTCCAGTTGAGAAATGCCATCATTGATTCTGGAACAGAAGTGATCTGTCACAACGTAAGGCTTCTCATTCTGCCAGACCACAAACATGGGAGAAATCTTCATCCTAGTATGCAGCTTTGTATTATCTAGAGAATCAGACCATTGTCCAGCTGCAATTTCACAATCACGATAAGCTTGGATTGCCTCTGCATTCTCAGGGCAAGACTTGTAATTGGGGGTGGCTTCTTCTAATTCAATCTTCCATTCCCCTTCATCGAAGGGCCAGAAACCATTGTGAAGACATTTTATGATAGATCAAAAAAAAGGTTGATTGGGATGGTCGGCCAAAAGAAGTTCAAACTTGTCAACATCAAAGGGAGTTTCAACTTTGATTGCATCACCTAACAAGTGGATAAAGTCTTGAATTGCCAAATCATCCAAGAGATGTTGAGGAGAAGATGGTAAAGGAGGAGCAGACTCAGTGTAAAGGGTTGACAGTGAAATAAGATCCATAGAATCATTTGACCAAGCAAAACTCCAACAAAAATAAGGGGGGTCAATAGCAACTGACACTTTACATTTTAATGGAGATCTATATAGTGGATGAGGTCCCTACTCAGTAAACATTGTCACATTCTCCTGCACTCCTAACAACTCGTGTTCAGTTGTGAGTTTGGAGGAGAGCAAGGCATGGTTTGTTGTCTTTGTCCTTCCCTGCAGATACAGCAAATCCCATGCTTGCAGCAATTTAAACAGATCTCAGACTTGCATGTACCAAAGCTCCAATTGCAGCAAGGCATGTCCACATGCTTCAGAATGTTGCCTAAAGTGGATGCTTGAGATGTGATGGCTTGCTTTCATGCAGGGGATTTGACAGCGAAGATGATGAGAGCATCTGAGCAAGGAGCAGCAGATTGAGTTGAGTGCAATTGTCAAGATGGAAAAGCTTCTTTGAATACTTGTCACAGACATGCACATTGAATAAAATAGTCACAAGAGGGTTCATTGAAGTGGCTCAAAAAAAATCCATGATGATGGACAGAGAGTCCTGAAACTCAGCCTTTCAGTGAGGAAAGAAGAATGTGATGCCTGCAGACTATGCACCAAATACCTGCATCCAGTCAGCTTCAGAGCGGAGTGGGCACTTCAAGAAAGCCTGATCTTTTTTAACCAATGCATAGCCAGCCCCAAAGTCCTTTGGCTCATCATGGTGATCATACCCCTTGTCCATTGAAACAAAAGATTTTTTGAAATCAATAAAAGATCAAGAAGGATCTTACGCCAAATTGTCCAAGGGAGAGGGTCACCAACTGGAGCAAACTGGGCTTTATTGACAAGAACATCTTGAGAACTCTGAGGACTACCTGAGCTAGACTTCATAAGCCTTATAACAGATTTTTGCTAGGTTTCCAGGTTGAGTAACATTATTTTGGAGCCCACTGCCAGGGGTTTCTAAATCATTTCATTGCATAATCCACCACGAATCTCCCAGCTTAGGCCAACACAAGCTCAAAACCTTAGAATCGAGACTTGCCAGGCCTTTGAATCTCTTGAACAATCAGAAGATATTCTAATTCCTGTCTCTGACACTGAATCCACACATCGACGTCTGTTTCCTTCACCTATTTCCTCATCTACAACCTCATCTTCCTCTTCTTCCTCATCATCTACTACATCATTCATTATTCCAGCCACTTCGACATATCTACTGTCCTTTGCTCAGGTTCTAACTCCTCAAATTAATACATCTATGGCCACCCAAGCAACAATGCCAGCTCTTGGACATTCCACAGCACCTAAATTTGACCCTACTCAACCTTGAGAGCTATGTTGATACTTTAACGAGCTCGAAATACTCTTCATTGACTGTAATGTTATGGATCCCAAACTTATGAAGAAGCATGCCTGTCGATATGTCTGAACTCTGAAAATCAATTCCCAAATATGAAACTGGCACTTCGTTTCAAGATTTTCATGTTGCAATCCACAGACTATATCCTGTTTCCAAAGACAATCAAAAATGGTCAATTTTGGACATGGACAAACTTGTTGGTAAACAACTTCAGATGGGTATCTTTAACACAAGCAATTTAGAATTATATTACAGGTCATTCTACAACATTATGAAGTTCCTACTCTCTACAGGCCAAATTTCAGAGGCAGAACAAAGTAGAGCATTCATTTGAGGTTTTCAACTGGGTTTATGGTCACAAATTTATCCATTTGATGACATTCACATAGCAGCAAAATTTGTTTTAGCAGGGTCCATTAGCTCGAATTTGGCATTGTTACAGTCTTCAGAAACCTCGGCATTGACTTCAACATCTTTGACACAGATCAAATCAGAAGACTTATTGGCGATTCTCAAAAAATTCACAATCACACTCATCACAGCTCTAGCAGGGTTGAAACCCACTAATCCTCCTCGAACTAATAGTGGATTTTGCTTGGACCAGCTCGAAAATTTAGCTTGTGTCTTTTGTGGACTCACTGGTCATTTTATTAGCGAATGCTTGGTTTGCCAGTCCTATATCAATGAAGGAAAGTGTAAAAAGAACAATGAAGGAAAAATCGTCCTTTTAAATGGACAATTCACCCCTTGAAACATTTCTGGTCACTTTATCAAAGACAGAATCGACGAATGGACTCAACAAAATTCTTCGACTACAACTACATCATCACTCATGTACAACATCACATCCTCAATGGCTACTTCGACACCACCTAGAGGCATCTACCAGGTTTCTGAACAATCTGCAACACCTGAAGATCGCATCGCAAAGCTCAAACAAGAGATATACACTTTGTGAAGTGGTAGGGCCTTTGCTAAAACTAATTTGAGCATACCAACAGTCCCTATTTCCCCAAACACTGCGGCAGTCAAACAATCAGCTCCACAAGTACCCATGTCATCCATCTCATCTATGGCAACAAACCTACCAACCTTGACTTCGGCATCATCTTTGACTTTGGAAACAATTTCACAGCTGGTTATCCATTCTTATGCTGCTGCAAAAGAAAATTCATACCTACCACCACACGAATGGAACTTCAGATCAACTGTGAAATGTAAAGCCAAAGATGGTCCTTTGCACCATACCCAAGTGCCAATTCAAAAGGATAAAATCACAGAAGATGTTTTCACTTGTTTGATGAAGATGCCATATATCACACTAACACCCAAGGAATTGTTGTGTCTATTGCCCGAAGTTCATACAAAATGGAAGGAACAGGTCACTCCATGTCGAATTCAGCAGTCCAAAGGAAATAATGCCACAAATCTGCTTAATGATGAGATTTTTGTAATTGATAATCCATTCGAAACTTATATTAACAGTCTTCAACCTGGCGATATTCCAGAACCCTTCATCACTGCGAAGGAATCCCATTCAATTAGGTCGATTATTATGAATGTCAATGGAAGGAATCCAGTTGAAAGTGTTGTAGACCCTGGCTCTTCGATTATTGCAATGTCCAAAGAAATTTGCCACGAACTTGGCCTCGCTTATGATCCTTCAATCTACATTCCACTCCAATCGGCTAACGGAGGCATTGACAAAAGTTTGGGTTTAGCATGAAATGTGCCTTGCAAAGTGGGGAGTATCACACTATTCATGCAAATTCACATAATTCATGACCCAGCCTACAATATCTTACTTGGTCGACCATTCGATGTGCTCACCGAAAGCACCACTAAAAACTACAGGAATGAAGCTCAGACAATCACAATATATGATCCTAATTCGACACGATCATGCGCAATCCCCACGATTCCCCATTCTAATCACCATTGAAAGGATTTTCACAACTAGAGGATAAAATTTTGGACATTGACCAGTGCACTTTCATTATCTCATTCAATCCCTCTAATTTATCTATCACTATCGAACACACTGTGAATATTCCTGATATGGAGTCCTCAAACTCCTTGAAATCCATTTCTTATTCTTTGACCCTTGCAAATTTATATTTAACAGCCAGTCATCAATATGAAACATATTTATTGATCTCGATGGCAACATCTAAGTTTTCTATGCCTATCATTGATTTCTCATATCTGATTTTTGCAGCATCAAAAAAGAAATACAAACCTGTCACACAAAAAATTTGCCCAGTTATTACCGAGCTACCTGACCAATTTCGCATTATTCAAACAATTACTGGTGACCCTCTCAAAAACATGCCAACATTGAATCCTCATCCACCATCGTTTATCCCCACTTTTGCGATATTTACTCGAACGTAAAGCTATCATCAACAAGAATCATCCTGGCAAATTTTTATGGCCAGAGGAACGAAATCTTATGCATGATTTTATTCAAAATCAGGAAACAGCTTTTGCATGGACAGAACAAGAGCAAGGAAGCTTTCACTCTGACTTTTTTCCTCCCATAGAGTTCCCTGTCATTCCTCACACTCCATGGGTTGAGCGAAACATTCCTATACCTCTAGGTTTGTATGAACAGATATGCAAGATGCTGAAAAAGAAGATAGAAGCGGGAGTATACAAACCATCAAACTCTTCATACTGCTTATGATGGTTTTGCATCATGAAAAAGGATGCGAAATCACTTTGAATTGTCCACAGTCTCGAACCATTTAACCAAGTAATGAACCAGCACTCAGGCATCATACCAATACCTGAACATTTAGCAGAACAATTCGGGGGATGATTATGTGGAGGAATGTTGGATCTCTATGTGGCATTCGACGAAAGGAAAGTCACAGAATCATCTCGCCATCTGACAACATTTCAGACACCATTCGGAGCACTTCGCATCATTACCCTACTCATGGATTGGACAAATTCTGTCCCTATCTTACACGACGATGTGACATTTATTCTACAGCCTGAAATTCCTCATATCACCATTCCTTACATTGACGACACACTGGTTAAGGGTCCAAAATCAGAATATAGAACAATTGGTAGATCCTATGAAATGATTCCTGACAATCCAGCTATTCAACGCTTCATCTGGGAGCACTTCAAAAATTTAAATCGGATAGTCCAGCACATGAAGTATTGCAGAGGAACATTTTCAGGTCCGAAACTCTATCTTTGCATCCCCAAAATATTCATTTTAGGGCATCGATGCAATATTAAAGGTCGTATGGCTAATCCTACTCAAATCGCAGCTGTTAGCAAGTGGGGACCATGTCGAAGCCTCACCGAAGTCAAAGTGTTTCTAGGAACCATTGGAGTTTATTATATCTTTATCTGAAATTTCGTTCAATGAGCTGCAGCACTGATCCAACTCAGTCAAAAAGATGTTCCTTTCAAATTCGGAGTGGAACAAATAGCAGCCCAAGAAGATTTAAAAGCAGCTCTAATCAATTTCCCAGCAATTCGAGCTATCGATTACTCATCTTCAGCCCTGGTTATCCTATTGGTCGACACTTCGAACATTGCTATTGGTTTGTTTCTCACCCAATGCAATTTTAAAAACCCTCGAAAATGATATTATAGTTGATTCATATCGATTATGCTTAATGACTGCGAATCCCAATTCTTGCAGCCAAAACTCAAATTTAATGGTCTATATCGCATTCTTGGAGCACTACGATTGTACGTAATAGGAGTTCAAAGGCTTATCATCGAAGTCAATGCATGATATATCAAAGCCATGCTTTTGAATCCTGATATCACACCTAGTGCTAGTGTCAATCGATGGATTGTATCCATTCTAACCTTTCACTTTATATTAGTCCACATCGCAGGGACACACCATGGTCCTGACGGACTTTTGAGATGCCCCCCACAAGACGAAGATGTTCAGCTCAACAATGAAACTAATTTCAGAGACTGGATCGACCACCTTCACAGTTTTGTACATCAAATAAATTTTATTACAACCTGACCATTTACTTCACATCGAATTTTGACCCTCTCCCTCTCTTCAAATTTCAGTAAGGGGGAGGACCTCACCTATAATGATGTCCCACAAAAGAATAATGTGAAAATAAATGATGAAAGATTACTTTGCATTCAAAAATGGTTACATGACCTGACTCGGGCAAACTATGGAGAAAAGACTCCCATGGAGCTCACAAAATCATTGCTCCTTCAGAACGTCATCTCAAAATCATTCGCACAGCTCATGACAACATTGGACACAAAATGGTTTTCACTACTAAATCAGTTATCACCCTTCGATTTTGGTGGCCGAACATGAAAGCTGACATTGTATGGTATATTCGAACCTGCCACCTATGCCAAATTGGACAGATGCAAAATGTTCTAATTCTGCCTACAGTTGCCACTCCACCACCCCTTTTCAGCAAAGTCTATATCGACATGATGCAAATGCCACCTTTGAATGGATTTAAATACACTGTACAAGATCGATGCTCACTAACAACCTATCCAGAATGGTGGAAACTTCGATGCAAAAATGCCACATTGCTTGGCAAATGGATCTTTGAAGATACTATTTGTCGATGGGGTTTGCTATATGAAATTGTAACTGACAATGGTGCTGCATTTATTGCAGCTATGGAGTATCTTTCGAAATGATATCACATTAACCATATTTGAATTAGTGGTTATAATTTGCATGCCAATGGACTCGTTGAATGAGCCCACTTCGACGTTCGACAATCTTTATTCAAAGCTGTCGATGGAGATCAAGCGAAATGCTCAGCAGGGGCACACTCAGTATTTTGGGCAGAATGAGTCATGGTTCATAAATGCATGGGTTGTTCTCCTTACTTTCATAGTTACAGGAGCACATCCTCTAATACCCCTCAACTTCTCCGAGGCAACATACTTACAACCACCACCCAATTCAATTTTATCAACAACCAATCTTATAGCTCGACGAGCCATAGCACTACAAAAATGATCTAACGACCTCAAACTGTTATATTCGAAGGTCTATGCATCCCAAATCGAAGCTGCAAAATGCTTCGAACTTGCTCACAAACATACAATGCATGACTACAACTTTGTGAAAGGAGATTTAGTGCTACTTCAAAACACGCAAATCGAGAAGTCCCTCAATTGCAAGATGAAACCCCGATATGTCGGCCCTCTTATCATTATCGAATAAAATTACGGGGGGGCTTATATTCTCTGTGAACTCAACAGGTTAGTACTACATAGACCTATTGCCACATTTTGTCTGCTACCATACCTCGCTCAAAAATCAATCTCCCTACCACCAAATTTCCTCAATATCGACTCCGAGTGCCTTGAACAACTTTGAACAACTTCGAACTTTGATGAAGATACCTTCGAAGATTTTCAGGACATCAAAAATGAATAATTATCCTCCCTTTTCTTTTTCACAATTACTTACAAAGATTTTGATTGCCTCTAGTGTACAATACAAGTCACGATATCACATCATAGTGTGGTTGTGCAAACTCCAAAGGGTTTTTTGGCTATGATGAACTACTGAGCCTTTTCCTAAAAAAAAATCATTTTTTTTTCATTTGTTATATCTTTATTTCTTCTTCACCTTACTTTTCAAAGACACTTAAAAGATAATTTGAAATAGAGCAACAGAAACAAAAAGTCCTACTCTTCCAACATCTCCTCCAATGCCTCTACCTCCCTCCCCAATACCTCCATCTCAACTTTTTTCTGCACCAATTTCACAGCAATCAAGCTACAGCACACAACTCATGCATTATCAACCCCTTTGATTCCTTTGACAACTTGTACCTCCCTCACCTTGCCCTTCAATGATCACTTTTTCTGTTTCGATTTGGGTGGCCCCGCGACTTGCTCACCATCTTTGAAGGGGCCCACAACCTGAATTCGATGCACTACAAAGTTCGAAAACCAGTGAGTAAGCTCTTCAAAACAATCTCAAATATTTTTTGCACCTTGTCTGGGGTGCGAATCTCATTTTGCACTTACGAACTTCTTTGCTTTGCCTTTTCGAAGGCCTCACCTCGACAACCCCACCCAGTAACAGCCCTGCGCCTTATGGGTGCACTTTGAACACTTTGTGGTGCCCTCCCTAATAATACACCATGGCTGGGACTTGAACCCAGCACACCGATCGCACTACAAAAAGTAATTAGCAGCACAAAAAATCTTCGAACATAAGAGAAAACACTTACTGGAGCTTTGAAATTGAGCAACTCACTTGTTTCAACTGGTGCCCACTTTGCAGCCTCTACCCCCACGACTGCCTCTTCCTCATCATCTTCACTCTTGACCTTGACCACCTTTCACTTCGCCACCCTCACCATGGGCAGCTCATCTTCGTCCTCATTCTCATCATCCTCGCCTCCCTCCACCCTTTCGATCACTTTTAATTCAGCCTCAAACTTCGCACTCTGCCTTTTCAAGTCCTCCTTCAAAATTATCTTTGCACAAAATGCAGAAAGAGCCACGTTTCAAGCATCCATTAACGCCCTCCTCAGACCCTCAATTTCTGCCCTCTTCACCTCCTCCTGCTCCTCTCTAGCTCATTTTTCTTCCTCCTCCCTTCTTCTGCATTCCATCATCTGAGCCAAATCTATGAACAATAGCTCTCTGCCCCACGAAATCCATTCGCATTGCGCCATCAGTTTATACAGCTGAAATACTTTGTCCACAACCTTTTGAATGGCCATGTCACATTCTTTGCCAAGATCTTTGGCGAGTTCATCATATTCTGCCTATACAAAACATTTTAACATCTTTAACTATGAATCAATCAGTGACAGATGTACCATTTTTGCACAAAAATCCTTATTGAGTTTGATGAGGAGAGACATTATAGAAGTAAGAGTTGATGAATGTAGAAGGTGATGTGGAAGAATGAGCAATATATTGAACCTCACTAATTTCCTCACGCCGATTGTGCATTTTGCATGTGACTTCGATCGGCTAACTGGGACAGTTAGGATTTCAGTAAGGGGGAGGATGATAGGTCCACTGTGTGCTCTAAGGTCTGGAGAAAGTTTCCAAACATATGATTATATAATTTTCAAATAATTCACTACGACAGACCCTCTGAACTACTACAAACACTACAAAATTGACTTCGAATTCTTTTTGACTTATTTTGCACTACTTTGAACGACTTCAAATGACTTCAAATAATTTTGAACGATTTTGCGACACTTCAAATAACTTCATACTACTTCGAATAACATCAGCCACCACATAGCTGTTTCATTGATATATTGAAGCAAAAGATAAGTCCTTTTACCATGGGGGCATGTATGTTTCAATTATTTATTATTTCTCATTTACAGTGACTCACAAAACTGAGTCAATGTTTTGCACTTTTTAATTTATTGTTGAATAACTTCTCATAAACAACAAAACCAAACAAGGTATTGGTGTACCGAATAACATACATGATCAGGGCTACCAAACAAACAAAGAATTATGTAATTTTAATCATCCCTCATGGAGATATGATTATTTTAATTCAGGGACTCATTGACTCAGTTTTGTGAGGGGTAGTCAGAAATATTAGAATCTGATGCTCCACCAACTGTATAATGTCAAAAACTTGACAGATGGTTTCTAAGGTGATGTGACCCTTGATGGGACCTTAAATTATAGTATTTAATTAGGACTAGCATTCTTCATACTTCAATATTCTCCAATGCATCCCATCTCCTCTGCTCAGAAGGAAAACATTCTTTCCCTGGCCTCCAATCATTATTCGACCCACAATATCTCTTCAAAAATGTATATAAACTTGTACTAGTTACTTAGAAAAACAGAGAATCAGTTATCCTCTCCACTATAGTCAGATTTAAGAGCAGTTCTCTTAAGTCTTACCTCGCGTCATATCTCTGAAGTTCTGCAAAATATTGTGAACTTCCTTAAACTTTCATATTCATTCTCAACTCATTATCACCTATCGCCACTCAAAACCCACTTCTTAATTGCTATATTTGTTTGTCAAACATATCTCAACACCAGTCGAACACCTTCTAACCTCCTCAAACTCACCCGAACAACTTCAAACCCATTCAAATCTATTTTAAACTACTTCGCATGTTTTTGAACCAACTTTGAACTTTTTCAAACATCTTTGTACACTTTTAAAGACTATTCGTCACATCCTTTACTATTTCACATTACTAAAAACAATGTTCTGGTATTAGTGGTGATATTTAGTACCGATGATAGGTCCACTACATGCTTTAAGGTCTGGAGAACAATCCCACTTGCATCGAGACATTACGACACACACTCCGAATCACTATGAACACTACAAAATTGACTTCGAACCATTTTCGCATGATTTTGCACTATTTCGGACAACTTTGAACTACTTTGAACTATTTCGCAACATTTCGCAACACTTTAAATAACTTCACAGCATGTTGAACGACTTCGCAGCACTTCAAACGACTTCAGCCACCATATAGCTGTCCTCAAACACTTTTGATACATGATGCTCAACCGGAGTGAGCTATTTAGTCACATATCGAGTACTACCAGACACAAGGAGGGATTACAAGAGACTTAGGATATGATAAGTGTGTTTTTGTGTTTTATTGATATATTAAAGCAATAGAACAAGAACTCTTACTATATTGGGACAATGTACATTTCACTTATTATCATCTTTCATTTTGTTTCATGTTTTACAATACCTTTATTTGCTGTGCACATTGCCTCATGTTCTACAATTGTTATTATTTCCTTTTTAGTACTATTCCTTCAGATTGTATATAGACGTGCATTAGATAGTTAGAAAAAACAACAGAATAATGGGGAACAGCACAAGTTACCCTCTCGCTATCATCAGATTTAAGAATCGTTCTATTTAGTCTTATCTTCATGTCATATCTCTAAGTTCTGCAAAATATCACGAACTCCTTTGAAACTATTGTATTTGCTCCTTGTCTTATCGCATATCGCCTATCGCTGTTCAACAAACACTTTGCACTTGTTAAACTCACTCTTTGACTTACCTCGAACCTTTGCGAACTTATTTGAACTTATTCGGACTACTTCACACGACTTTGAACCTTTTTTGAACCTCTTTGCACATATTCAGACCTCTTTCGAACTCTTTTGAACACCTTCATATGCTTATACAGACTATTCGCCACAGCCCTTACCATTTCGCATCACTAAACATTATGCTTTGGTCTCAGCAGTGATATTTAGTACCACCTCACACCCTTCCTCTGACTCATGTTATACCATCCAAAGCCATTTAGTAGGTTTTGTTTGGGTTTCCAGGTTGAGTATCATCACCGACTCACATCCTTCCTCTAGCCTGAGCTATACTTCATAAGCCTTTTAACAGGTTTTTGCTAGGTTTCCAGGTCAAGTAACATCATCAGATTACCTTGAAGAATCATTTATGCAAATTGCAGCTCAGAAAATTAAGCACAGTGGTCCATTCCTCTGGGATCCTGTGTATAGCCTTCTTGATGCAAATACATCATGCTAGGATGCTATGGTACACAACTTGGATGATGCTGAAATTATAGAAGGTTTGGCTGCAATTGAGGAGGGATATCTGGGTGAAATTGGAGGTGACAACAAGATGGATGTGAGGGAGGGCAATGAAGATATTGACAAGCAGGAAGTAAAGGCAAAAACGTGGCACATCAGAGCTGCCTCACAGAATTCTGCACTTCTTGTAATTCATCTGCTGCTTGTGTTTCCCCTGGGCTGAATCTCTCTAGAAATCAGTTGTTTCAATCAGCATTTCTGTACAAAGCACAAACAAGCAATCTAACTATCTTCAAAGTGTCCTCAGAATTTTTTTTCACTTGACTGCAGTCCTGGAGAAAGTCATCAAGGTGCTCACACATGCAGGTCTGTCCATAAGCCTATTGAGTATCCACAATGCCATCAAATCACTATCACAAGAAGCTGGGTGCAAAATACAAGATGCAGTCCATACACTTAGAATGTCATTTGCATATGACAATTTTAATGTAAACTTCAAGTCCTCTGAGCCAACTATTGAATCTCCATCGAGATTTGTGAGTGCCACCTCCGCTACTGCCATACCATTGTTTGGTGTGGATGATCCAGAGGTGCTTCAGTGTTCTCAGGAACTATGGGAGAAAGATAGTGAAAATTCCTCACATTCAACAGCACCTCTGAAACTCGACATGGATGATCTCTCTGAATTACACTTGCTCAGTTTCACTCAAAAAGCAGTGGGGGAAAAGCTGAGTCCACTTTTGAAGACTTATGCATAGCATATCCAAGATATTCTGGTCCAGTGTGGTGAGCACTTCAGTTTTCTTGCACCACAGCTTGGCCATCCAGATCCTATTAATGAAATTCCAATTCATAAAGCAATGCAAATCCCATGTCATTCAATGAAAGTCAAGGAGTCAATGCCAGATGGGAACATTGAAGTTCTAGAAAGCTTACTTTGTTAGGGAGAAATAGGAGAACCAGAGGACAAAAATTTTGATCCTGAGAATGATGTCAACATGAGTGAAACTGTGTTGCTTGTCCATGGTAATCTCTTGACCAAGGAATAACTAGATGCTGTTCAAAACTCACATCACATTGAGGCAATGCCAAGCAACATTTCCAGTACATTGTGTTCTTGCCTGGCCTTTTTCATTTCAAGATGGCCTGTGGAGATAGCCTGTGGAGAACATGGTACAACTGCTAGAGTCCCACATAGATGAAAACAGTCTTTACCAGCACATTGGCATCCTCAGGCCTAATGATACAGGTAGATCTGGAACAAAGCCAGGGTTTCATCCAGTGCACAATGTGATTCACCATGATACATGGGCATCCATGCTGGACTGTTGGCAGCTAGAAACAAAGGCTCGCAATGCTAGCTGGACTTCCTTGCAGGTATTTGTGAAGGCAAAACCAAGCTGGGAGCTGGTCACAGAAATGTCGGAATCAATCATTCAGAAGTACATTGCCACAACACTAGTGCTTTGAAGTCCAGTCCATAGGACTGAGGACCAGACCAGACTGGACTGCAAATTTGAACTGGTCCTATAGAACCATGGTTTTGGTTCTAATCAGTTACATAGTAGTTATAGTCTCAGTTCTTTGAGATCATGTGTCTGTGCCGAGACCATCCAAAACTTGTAAGGACTGGTCCAGAACTGAATTCATGGTTCTTGTTGCTAAGGTACATGATCAATCATACTGATGAGTCACTAGTCACTGTCACTCATTTCCAGCTTACTCTTTGACTACCACCACCACCACACCTCACACCTCAACCACCACCACCCCTCCATAAACACCTATGGCTACCACTCCCACATCCATCCAGACATCTGTAAGACCCACCAATGGCTGCAGACAAGGGTTTCAGACCCACTGTGGGCCCAAATGACAGCAATTGTTGTTTGGGCCCCAGGTAAGTTTCTTTCTTTCTTGGTTCATATAGTGTACTAACTAAATGTTTTTTATTAATTTCTAGGTTCCAAATAACTGGTAATGATGCCTACAAGAAACCACCACTGCACCCACCACCACCATGAGCCCTCTGTACTTGTGGGGTGGTGTGGGGTGCTTGCCACATCACTGCTGCCTATGCTAACAGACAACAACAATGGTAATGAATGACAATGATACCAGGGCCCATGCCAACAATGATGGGTCCAGTGCCAAGGCCACCACCAACACCAACAAGGCCAATGCTAATGCCAGCACCAACAACACCAACACCAACACCAACACCAACAACACCAACATCAATGCCAATACCAATACCAACAATACCAACCTCAATTATGATGCCAACACCAACCTCAATGACACCAACACCAATGCCAGTGATGTGAATACCAATGCCTATGCCAACAATGCCACAGGCCAATGTCAACACCTAGCACCCACATCCAGCCTTGTGAGCCACTGCTCGCAGGGAGAATTGTGATGTGTTTTTCTTTTCTTTTCATTTTATTTTTCGCTTTGTTTCTCAATTTGTTTCTTTTCTTTCCATTTTTTTCTCTTCTCTTTCCTTGTCTTTTTTCTTTTTGTTTCTCATTTATTCAGTATGTATAATTCATTGTGAAGTGGATAACTGATCCTGACCAGTCGAAGAACTGGTCAGGACTGAAGTCAGTTCTGGACTGGTTAAAACTGGTCCTGTATGGTCCAGTCCAGTTTTTTGTGCCTTCATGAAATATACAGAACTGGTCCAGTCCTGGTTCTCTCCTGAAAGGGTGTAAAAACTGGACTGGACTGGGCCTCAAAGCACTACACAACACCAATCCTAAGCAATATGAGAGATAAGATGGGAAAAAGATAAGGCAAGATATTAGCTGGCAAACTATCCTCATGCTACAGGTTTTACACAACCAAGATGAGCTTTAATACATTGAACTTAGCCATGCCATGAACATATTGGCTGGGTTGAGGCAACTTTCATGCCCTGGATTTATATGTTCAAGGCAACAGGTAAGCACAAATATGGGTCACAGATGCTCCAATTTGCATTGAAAATGCAGAAAGTGTTTCCTGAGAACCTTAAGTGAGTATCAAATAATCTTCATCAGATAGTACCATTCACCATTGAGATCATGGCATGCTCACAAAAAAACAATTCACCTAAATTGGCTTTGCAATCCAATTGGTAAGCCTCACACATTTTGGGCTGTTGATTGGTTGGTGGAAAGAAACAACCTGTACACAAAGGTAAGTGATTGCAGACTGAATCCCCACTCCTCGTGAATAAATCTCTAACAGGTAATCTTTGTCAGAACAGGGCCTAATAGAATGATTGCACACATTATCCAAGAATTACCACTCATATAACTTTACTGAGACTGTCATGTTACCATTGAGAATGGCTTTCACCTTGAGCATTGTACCATTCAGCATAAGCACCCTGATATGATGAAGACATTACAAAGACTTTGTTCAGAGATTGAACAGAGTTCAGCTCACTGCTTCACAGCAGGACATCGAGCAAAGATGGTTATGCCAGATCAAATTGCAGCTGCAATAAATACTATGCAAAAGAAGAAGAAATTGACTGCAAACAATGACAATGAGATCTCAGTGGTTGAAGCAGATGATGTAATGGATGACTGACCTTTCAAACTACATTATCAATTGCAGTAGTGATCCCATCTTGCTCATCACCAGCTACTGCTTTGCACTTTCCTCTTTGATTTCTCAGCTTCCAATTCAGACACTGTTTACTGGATGCTGAGACTGCAAATCAACTTTGAAGGTGTTCTAGGATGAATGTGATAGAAAAGCAGACCTATGTGCCCAGCCACACCACAACCCCTACACTGACATGCATGTTTTCCCAGTGTAGATGGTGTATTCACATCTGCAGACGGAGGTGGTGAGTTAGATGTTGTTTTGTTGGAGCATATTTTCATTCATTTGAGATTTAGTTTTTGATTTCCATTGTGGACATAACCTGTTAGAGGCTAAAACAAGGATATAAGTGTCAACGACTAATGTTATTAGCTGTACTAGTGCAAACCAATGTGACCTTCTGTCCCACACATTGTGCATTGTCGAGATCTCTTGAGTGCTAAGCTTGATGTATGCTGAGAGATCTGCAGAAGAGAGTTTGAGACACCCTAAAGAGCTAAACATGGAGAAGACAATGATGATGCAGAAGGTAATGGCGCAGGAGGCAGTGGTGGCAGTGGTGCACAGCTCTTTACCATCTTGATTGTCACAGAACCATACTTTTCAGTATGTTGCCAATCCATTTGATCATGGAGCACCTGTATATCCAGAAGTTTTCTGTAGTGTGCAAGATGAACAATCTGGTTTAAGATCTCATTGGATAACCACAGCTATGGACCAAAAAAATTGTCATCTGGGAAGTCGCATTCCATCTGCTAAGTACACCATTTCAGTAGTCTGTCTTTAAGTTTGAAGTCAATGCTGCCCATTTTGTAGTCGTCAAGCTTTTACTTCCATTTATTTTGTGCTTTTGGAACTGGCTGCTGCAAGGGAGATAGAGAGGAGAATATGTCTGGATAACAAGTGTCACAACATTGCATGCATGATGGTAGGGCAGTACATTGAGAACAACAATGCTCATGTTCCTGGAGTACTGTACATATTGATTCATCAGGTGTGCCTCAATTTATATGATGCAGGTATCATAGCTTTATTATTCCCAAAATACTCATCACAAACTTTCCACCGACAGATTTTATGGGATCTCGCATTGATATATGTGTCTATGACAGAAAATTTATATTCCTTATTTCTCATTCCTGAGATTTGAGGAGCAAGTACAGTACATAGAACTGGCTGTGGTGGAAGCCCCTCAGCAGGTGGATGTGAAAGCCATTTGTGGAGTATCTGGATTGTCAGGTAAGTCAGGTTGCCCAGGCCTGGTCAAGTACATCATGTTTGGTTGCCCTATATCTTCAACATTTTGAATTCCACCTTCCTCCTCACTATCAAATTCATCTCCATCATCTATGTCTGATTTGATAATGTCCACTGTAGACCAATTTAATTTTGCCTTTTTCAGCATCTGGCCTCTCCTCCCATCTGAAGCTTTCTCTCACTTCCATTTCCCAGAAGTCACCTTACTCTTATGGCCATCAAAGTACTTTGGCTCAACAAGGTGAATTTACAGTGCCTTTGTACCTGTCTTATGAGCTCCTCACCCCATCCAATGCATCAATGTATACAAAGAAGACACATATCACCACTGTATCACAAGCTCAA
Source organism: Tricholoma bakamatsutake (assembly GCA_029959215.1). NCBI lineage: Eukaryota > Fungi > Basidiomycota > Agaricomycetes > Agaricales > Tricholomataceae > Tricholoma > Tricholoma bakamatsutake. Next base: position 10,734,835 of record CP114861.1, read on the forward strand.
TATCTGAGATATCTAGACACTTAACAGACAAAAAACTGTCAGTCCATTTGATCTACAACCAGGGAATGCCTCACTATTCCAGCAGCATCGGTACATATTATTCCCCAGATCTCACTGCTCTGTGGCTTGCTAATGGCATCTTCACAAAATTTGGGGCTCATTCCAGAATGAAACCAGATGACCTTCTCTCACAGCTCAGGTGACAGATTTTCCCATTCATTCTCTGTTAGTTCCTGAGCCTCATTCCTCTTATTGATGAATACCATGAATTTTGGAGGCCATGCCTTCCTGTCGAGATGCAGGATATGTTCCAAGTCAAGTGTGCTCTTTGCAGAATATCTCATTTCTTTTACCAAGAAGTAGATGTTTAAGTCTATCATTTGAGTGGCAGATGGTTACAGTCCTTTCCAGCTGCATCTGTAGTTTTGATTTTACATCATTGAGAACCAAGTCAGGCATGGTGGTGGAAACAACATGGAATGGAACATGTGATGGTACCAGCCAATGCAGAAGTCCTAGCTGTCCATATGCTGGCCGGAAGTTGTCTCCCCATTGACTGATGCAGTGGCCTTCATTAAAAGTGATGTTGAATAGCTTAGAAGTAAAGCTCTTTGACTTCCAGAGCATGTAAAAGTGGTCATCTTTCAAGATTTTCTCTGGGCTAACAACAATGATGCAATGTTTCCCTGCTTCGATTTCCTGTACAATTACCATGAGTCTCTATTTTTAATTTCTTTGAGTTGACAGACCTTGAACAATTTATTTGTAGTGCTGTCACTTGTAATATTTACAGTGCTAATGCTAAACTTTGTAAACTCTGTGACATTCTTATCTCCAAATATGTTGAGTGCTGTAACAACCAGAGTAATGCAACCTTTGTTAAATAGCAGTGGTATCCAGAATGTAAGAGTCTTTCCTGATCCAGTTGGTGAAATAGTAATACAATCCTTTTGTTCTTTTGTTCTAGCTGTGTTAATGCAGAATGGGCTTGGAAGATACATGGCCTGATACCAAACTTTTCTTCTACATCAGAATGTAGCTCTGAGAGTGTTGGAACCATGTATTTCAAGCTGGACATAGCAATGATGTCAGAGGATCCAGGATAGGAAAGTGAGACTTAAACTCAACTAAAAGGCATGATTGGCAAGCATGTAAATATTACATAATTACAAGTTGTGCCAGTCACTGGGGCACAGTAATAGTGTGTTGAAGTTTTGATTGATTCTCAGAAAAACTACTGTGAGAATATATTTTTACTGTACCCTGTGACTGGTTTGGAGTCTGGTAAATTACTTGAATTTAAACTTTTGTTTACTTAAGACTAATCATGGCGATTATATGCCTGCACTCCTCAGTGCCTGTACACTCTCATGTACTTCCTTTGAGTTTCCACTGCTCAACTTGACAGTATGCATGCTACATTCAAGCCTTTCTAGTGTGTTAAGACCTAGTCCAGTTTGGTTTTTTGACCCTATGATGGGTAGACCATAACCATAACTGGTCTAGGACTGACCCAGATAGTGGGAGGATCTAACTGGACTGACTAAACTGGTCTTTTGCAGTTAATAGACTGAATAGCCCAGTTAAGACCATTATTTGTCATGAAATTGGTCTTACTATATAACCTATATGTATCTCAGCAAATATTACCTGGAATGCTTAACCATTAGAGAGGAGGATAGACATCGGCGTATGATCCAATCTTTAAGAGATTCCATCAAGATTTGACTGGGATATGGCCAAAATGAAAGTGCATTGTATTAGTTTGTAGTTTGTGGTTGCAGTTTGCAGTATGTAGTTACAACTTGTCAGGGCTGTTAAATGAATAAAATATACAAGATACAGATGTTTATGTGTGTTATTGTGATGTAATTGATGATGTCTAACTGTACCCTACATTTTGTAGCACAAGTTACATATGTATAAGCAGTACAATCAATGTTATGTATTCTGATCATGGTGGAAGAGTTACTAGTGTCTTGTCTCCAACTGTAATGGAAGAAAGCAGAAAAGGAAAATTGGGCTCCTTGTTAAATCTCCTATTAGTGCTGAATGCCTTCATGATCACCACATCAAGGGGTTTGTGATCATCATTAGTGAATAGATCATGCTTGTGTGATATCTGAGTCAGGGTAGGATTGAATACAGACTCATGCAGCATGTTTAGATTGCCCAGAGACAAATGAGAGAAGCCTTCAGATAAAGAACTCATTGATAGGTCCACTATGCCTATAAGGTCTGGAGAAGGATCTAATCATATCTATACATTATGACATGCACTCCAAATCACTATGAACACCATGAAATCGACTTTGAATCCTTTTCAAACTATTTTGCACTATTTTGGACAACTTCGAATGACTTCAAATGATTTAATGACACTTTGAACACTTTTGAATGACTTCGTACTACTTCAAATGATATCGGCCACTGTATAGCTGTTTCGAAACCATTTTGACTTGCACTGCTCAACTGGAGTGAGCCCATTTCATCACATATCAAGCGTCACCAGACATGAAGAGAAGACAAGAGATTTAGAATATGATAAGTGCAGGTTTACATTTCAATGATATATTAAAGCAATAGAACAAGGACTTTTACCATACTGGGACAATGTATGTTTCAATATTTATCATTTCTCACTTGTTTTATGTTTTACAATACCTTTATTGCTGTGCATATTGCCTCGTGTTTTCCACATGTTCTTGTTTCCTTTTTAGTAATATTTCCTCAATTTGTATATAGACTTGTATTAGTTACTTAGAATAGCAGCAAAGCAATGGGGAACAGAGAATAAGTTACCCTCTCCACTATCGTCAGATTTAAGAGCTGTTCTCTTGAGTCTTATCTTCACATTGTATCTCTAAGTTCTGCAAAATATTGCAAACTTCTTCAAACATTCATATTAGTCTCTCAACTCATTGCTCATCACCTATCACCATTTAAAAAACACTTCACATTCACTAAACTCATTTCTTGATATACCTTGAACCTCTTTGAACTTATTTGAACTACTTCACACATCTTTGAACTTATTCAAACTATTTTGCACATCTTCAAACCTATGTATTTCGAACTATTTCGAACTTCTTTGTATGCTTCTAAAGACTATTCACCACATCCCTTACTATTTCGCATCACTAAACAACAACATTTGGGTATCAGCAGTGATATTTAGTACCAACTCACACCCTTCCTCTAGCCTGTGTTATACTTCTTAAGCCTTTTAACAGGTTTTTGTTAGGTTTCCAGGTCGAGTATCATAATCATCCAGTCCATGGTGGCACTAAAGAAGGTTCACTGTCATGTGATAACCACATTTAATAATGTTATGTGACTTGCCACATGCAGTGCATAATGCATAAGGCCTCTGCTGTGTGGCTCAAAATGGACCAAGGTAGCACAATCAGAGGTCCTGATGGACCCTAAAGAAAATGGTTAAACAAAGAAAATGGTTAAACAAAGAAAATGGTTAAACAAAGGAATGGAGAAGCTATAGACTGATGAATGCTGGTGAGGAAGTGAGGAGGGGATGGTGGAGGTGTGGGAGTGATGAGAGAAGCAATGTTAAGGATCAGAACAACACATAGGTAAGCTACAATGTATCAAATGATACGGTCTATTGAACATATACAGTGCATTGAATAATATGGGTTCAGTGGATGCTGTCGAATGCTCTAATCTATATATGTGTACCTACTATAGTAACAAATGAATACACTATTACAATGGTTGCTAGACCAAAGAGTAATACATTTAATACAGACATCAGCAGCCTATGAAATAGTTTCAGGCAGCGGTAACAGCAATGGGGATGGCAGCGGCAGCGGCCTTACCAGGATCAGGATCAAGATCAGCATTACACAGCCCAGATCGGTGCCATGCATGTGATCTGCATGATGAGTGGGAGACACCATATTGAACCAGGACCTCAGCAGGTATACTCACCTGAACATTTTCAGGCAGACCTGTCACCCAGCCCGCCACCTCACTGCATATGAAGATGCTGAGGAAAGTCCATTGAACATAGATACTCTCCAAAAACATTATCCTGTTGGCCAATGCTGGCCTATGATCGATGCTGGTTCATGGCCAATGCCGTCTACTCACCTGAATGTTTTTCAGGCAGACCTGTCACCTGGCCCGCCACCTCACCTGCATATGAAGATGCTGAGGGAAGTCCATTGAACATAGATACTCTCCAGAGACATCGTCCTGTTGGCTGACACATTGGTACCATTTGAGGCCTGATGCAGTGTCTACTCATAGCATTCTCGTCGGATTTGACATGTTGAATGAGTGTGCATCATTGGGGCAACTACGTGACAATGAAACATAATCAGATTGGCAGAGGATTGTGAGGCTATTCAACCTACATGGGCATGGTTGGTGGCCATGTGAAATATATATTTACTAAATAGAAAATGGTTGGTTGGTTGAAAACATTGTCGCACGATTGTAGAACGATAGAATGCAGTCAAAAAGAAACACATAGATACTCTCCAGAGATGTCGTCCTGTTGGCTGATGCTGGCTACTCACCTGAATGTTTTTCAGGCAGACTGGTCACCCAGCCCGCCACCTCACCACATATGAAGATGCTGAGGGAAGTCCATTGAACATAGATACTCTCTAGAGATGTCATCCTGTTGTGCGATGCCAGCTCATCACCAACGCTGGGTCCTGGCCGATGCTGCATATGCACCTGAACATTTTTCAGGTGGACCTGTCATCCGGCCCCCCACCTCACCCACATATGAAGATGCTGAGAGAATTTCACATTCATCACACTGTTCTTGACAGGACCACCCAGGACCTGAGCACAGATACTCTCCAGCACTTGATTCCTTCTGCAAATCTTACTATTGTCAATCTTTGTCTTCTACTGAGACACATATAGTAAATTTACTGTGCAAAGTTTGCTTTTCTTCTTCCAACAACCTGCATAGAGACAGCTTCTTGCTGAGCAAGGTGATCAGCTGTTCTGCAGGCATGTCAGGCTGATGTCTGTCCCTGATTCTTGCTTTGAGATGATGGGGGGGTCATCTGTTGCAATGTATTCTTTGCAGGTGGAGTCTGGCAATCACCAAATGATCCTACCGCTGCCAATTCTCTGTCTGCCAATCCTACCACTGCCAATTCTCTGTCTGCTGATCCTACCGCTGCCAGTTCTCTGTCTGCTGATTCTACCACTGCTGATTCTCTGTCTGCCAATCCTACTGCTGCTGGTTCTCTGTCTGCCGATCCTACCACTGCCAGTTCTCTGTCTGCTGATCCTACCACTGCCGATTCTCTGTCTGCTGATTCTACCACTGCTGATTCTCTGTCTGCTGATTCTCTGTCTGCTGATCCTACCACTGCTGGTTCTCTGTCTGCTGATTCTACCACTGCCAATTCTCTGTCTGCTGATCCTACCACTGCTGGTTCTCTGTCTGCTGATTCTACCACTGCCAATTCTCTGTCTGCTGATCCTACCACTGCTGGTTCTCTGTCTGCCAATTCTACCACTGCCGATTCTCTGTCTGCTGATCCTACCACTGCTGATTCTCTGTCTGCTGATTCTACCACTGCCAATTCTCTGTCTGCCGATCCTACCACTGCCAGTTCTCTGTCTGCTGATCCTACCATTGCTGATCCTGATGCCAATCCCACTGTTGACAATTTTAATGCCTTCACCTTGCCCTTGCAATAGAATCCTCTGTCCGAGTTTCCCCAAACAGGCAGCGAGGTTTAGGTCAGTTCAATCTTTCTTGAGTTGATGTGGTGTTGCCTTCCAATAGTGATGGATCAAGTGGGCATGGGGCATCGTTTACATCATCATTTAAAGGTGATATGGGTGTGATGGACTTCTCAGAAATGTGTCGAGGAATGACATACTCTGGTTCACCATCATCCGGACCATTAATTGGCTGTGGTCGAGTCACACCAGCTGTGCAGAGTATGTCTATTGTCATTTGATTGACTTGCACATAGCTCAACTGAGCTGGATCTGTGAGTTGCAAGGAATCTGGGGGTTCAGAGATGGGTGCCTGTTCTGCTCTCGATCTTTAACAAGGTTTTTTTTGCTGTTGTTTCACTTTCGCCATTTTTCTGCTTTTTAATTGACCTTGGGGCTCAGCATCAGCATTGGCATCGGGAATGGCATTGACATCAGGATGCAGGCCAGTGCCCATGATGGACTCGGTATTGGGTATTGCATCACAATTCCATTGTCCACTGCATTTGGAAATGCATCAGGAAGGTGGAGGGTTATTTAAATTATGAGGATAGTGTGCAGGAGACACACTCCCATCATTCGCTTTGATTTCTTTGAACCTGAATGCTCTTTCAGGGCCCTGGGCTGTTTGACACTGCAGAATGTGGTCAAAGAAGTCTTTTATGATGCTCTTGTGCATGTTCCATGGGTCTCTAAATTTGAACCTTCCTGGGAGATATTCAGGATTGATGAATAAAGAGGTTTGGTCAGCAATTGCTTTGAATGGGATATGGTGACTACGACCATTGTTGGCTAGTTCTGCATGGAGATAAGTAATGGTTTGTAGCATGAGAAGTTGTCATACTGTAATGCTGCCCAACATACAACATAAACCATTGCTCCAGCTCTTTTTTCTTGTATTGTGATCCTTTCCATGGTGTGGGCAGGATGGGAAACCCATCCTGAGTCATCAGAAGCTGGGTTTGTGGTGTGGTGGTGTTAGGTTGCATTGCCGACCTTGAGGTAACATCTGATGCATGCAACACCTTGACATAACTCATGAGGTTCCACTTGAGCTCTGTAATATGATCATGATAGGTGTCCAGAAATGATCGTGCAGGGGTAGCCATTAAAGAGGTGACATTGTTATGACTGTAATTGGCATCGGCATCAGCATCACAATTAAAGATTCCACTCATGCTGATAGGTCCACTACGCACTTTAAGGTCTGGAGAACATTCCCACTTGTATCGAGACATTATGACATGCACTCTGAATCACTACGAATGCCATGAAATTGATGTCAAATCATTTTTGCACTATTTCGCACTATTTTGGATGACTTCAAACTATTTCGTGACACTTTGAACCACTTTGCAGCATTTTGAATGATATCAGCTGCGGTATAGCTGTCTTGAAACACTTTCAATACATGCTGCACATCCGGAACAAGTTGTTCTGTCACATATCGAGCACTACTGGACACGAGGAGAGAGTACAAGAGAGTTAGAATGCAATAAGTGCACTTTTGTATTTCAATGATATATTGAAATACTTTTACTATATGGGAACACTATATGTTTCATCATTTATTATTTCCCATTTGTTTCATGATTTACAAGTCCTCATTGTTTGATATATTTGCCTTATGTTTTATGCATGTTCTTATTTCCTTTTTAGTACTATCTCTTTATTTTGTATATAGACTTGTATTAGTTAGTTAGAACAAAAATAATATAACAACGGGGAACAGCACAAGTTACCCTCTCGCTATCATCAGATTTAAAAGTTGTTCTCTTGAGTCTTAGCTCGCATCATATCTCTAAGTTCCGCAAAATATCGTGAACTTTCTCAAAACTATCGTATTCGCTCCACATTTTATCGCCCATCACCCATCGCCATTCAACAAACACTTCACATTTGTTAAACTCGTTCCTCAATATACCTCGAATCTCTTTGAACTTTTTCAAACTATTTTGCATGTCTTCAAATCTACTTTGAACTCTTTCGCACATTTTCAAACCTATTTCGAACTCTTTTGAACACCTTCACACAACATTTTGGTCTCAGCAGTGATATTTAGTACCAACTCGCACCCTTCCTCTGACTCATATTATACCATCTGAAGCCATTTAGTAGGTTTTGTTTGGGTTTCCAGGTTGAGTATCATCAACGCATCAACAACCATCAAACCATTAGGTGCAGTATGGGCTGTAAATGTCACAGACAGCACTCCCATTTCTAACCAGTGTTGTTGGGCAGTCTCCTCTACACGCTTACACAAGTTTTTCTCTGCTAGTCTGTGAGATGTCAGTCACCATTGGCATCAGCAGCAGCAATGGCATTAAATTACCTTCACTTTGTCTGCTCAGAATAACCTTCCTGCTCAATCTCAAGGGTTACCTTTTCCTCTGCAGTCATGTTGTTAAAAACACTCTTGATGGCTGGTAGTCACATCTGGAACCATCCAGGTGTGCCTGTAGTGGCATTCTCAATACCTAGCAGGTTTCCAATCTCTTTCAACACTTGATCCTGGTATAAGGCCCAAATGGCTTCTGCTCGCTTGACTTTGAAGTTGTTTGATTTGTGCGAGCAGCCCTTTATCATTCACCAGTTGTTTGAAAGCCAGATTGTTAGTTCCTGGTGATGTGATCAAAAATATAACCTTCACATGCTTCAAGTTGATGGTTCACCTTGGCACATAGGCAACTCTCCTCCTCATCCATTGGGGCCCTCTCAATTGACACCCAGTAATTGAATATGGCAGGGAGAATGTCACACTTGAGTATTTGCAACCGGCCAGCTTTGGATTCCTGTAATCGGAATGCATCTCTATAAGGCTTGATGATCCTCCACTCTTTGATGGTATATCTCCTCTTGTGATACTGTCTCACACCCAGGTTCTCTGATGGTGCAAGCAGCATTGGAGGGGGATTGATGTGGAGGAAAGAATGATTTTTGTCATCATCAGGCATAACATATTATCGTCATGAGGATAACATGAGGATCACATGAGGCCAATAGTACAATAAATAGTCCATCACTGCAATTAATTCCCCCCAATCATCATGAGCCTGACAAGAGCTCCTTACAAGAGAAAGAGAAGATCAAAGAAAAATGCACCGCTGCATGAGGACCATGATGATGCAGTTGATACTGTTACACATGATGAGACATGGACCAAAAACAAAGTGTATCAAGGTTCCCTTGCCTCTGGTTATGGAAGAGCATGGTGAATCGAGTTCAGCTGGTATCCACGACAATCCAGGTCTTGCTCCAGAATGGGATATGCAAGAACCTGAGGTGGCCAATGAGCCAGTTTGGCCATGGATTGGCATGGTCAGTTTCTGACATGGATTGACTTATTGAGGCTCATATACAACTGATAGAGACAGAAGGACTATGTATTGTAGTTTGTGGGATGAGTGGATGAATTGCTGCAAGCATCCCTGGCTCAGCAGGCATGGTCCATTGACAAACAAGTTTGCAACCACTGTCAACTGAATAAATGGGCAATTTGGAGATGTGTTGATTGTTCACTAGGAAGCACACTTTGCTGGACATGTATGCACATAACACACAGGCAAAATCCCTTCTATCGCATTGAATGCTGGACTGGCATGCACTTCCACCATGCTGAGCTATGGGAGGTTGGCACATACCTTTTGATCCAGCACCAGACAGATCAGCCAATTTGCAATGCTCTTAACTTTCAAATGAAATATCTGGAGACATTTGAAGAGATGAAAGATAAAGCCGAGGCAGAGTCAGCCAATGATTACTCAGCAATGGCCACAGCACCAGCAATGGCAACAGCTCAACATCATGAGTTCACATTGGGAATGACAGAGAGTACAGCAGACAATGAGACTGGGGATGATGCAGCCTTTTTTGATCACCTTGATGCCCTTTGGCTTCAAGAAAAGGGCAATAATGATGTCAACGACAGCTTACAAGACTTCTTTGATGGCAATGATGAACATGAAGTTGAACATGCTGATGAAGACATCCATGGGTTTCAACCATATTTGCCTGAACGATGCATGAGGACTGATGCCCAGGCAACAACCATACTAGCCACTGTTGATCCTGAGCTGACCACCGCACTGCCCACTGCCAATGCCTTAAACAACAGCTATATCCATGTAGTGCATACAAATGGAATACATCATTTAGCAATGGTTACCTGCCAGTGTCAGGGAGAACACCAAATTTCCTTGAACCTAGTAACCAGCAACTTGCTTCCCACCAGCTTCACCACAATACACACTCTTTTCACTGTGCAGGTTCTAGACCATTTTCGGCTTTGTAATCTGGAATTAAAGACATCAGCCTATCAGTTTTACCAGCTGATTCAGTGCATAACATTGCCAATGAGGCCTGCTGAAGTGGTCAACCTCTACCATGAGCTTCGGTGCATGTCCCACTTATGGCATTGGATGAAAAGATTGAAGTTGGCAGGGTATGGACACATCAAAAAGATCCATTGAATCCCGAACCAGGATCACTTGCCAATTATTGTCCAGCCTGTCCTCAAGCAGGCATAAATATACCAGAAAATTGGAAGGATGATGTGAACTGGTGGGTGACTATATACCTTGATTGTACAAGTTGCATCTGAAATGATACTATGGCTCTCAGATTTGTTTTTAAATGCATATTCATGGCCAATGGCAATTTCAAAGCTGACCATGTCCAGCAGAAAAACTCCAATGCTAATGTTTGGCTATGGGATGGAGCTGGGATGGCACCAAATCAGGCTGAATATGAGCAATTACTGCAAACTGCCATAGAATGATTCACAGTAGGTACACTTTACTTCACAGTGGCCAATGCTGTAACTGCTGCCAGTGATGCTCCCAATGCTTATTCTAATTGGGATACACGGGTGTTTAGAAGGCTCCATGTAAAAATAAATTCTGAGCCATTGCAAATGTTTTTTTGGCATCGAAGGCATGTGATAGAACTGGAGTAGTGGCCATTGCATGTGCATGGCATGGCTGTTATGCACCCAATGCACTGGTAGATTTTTTTTGGAGAAAACAGCAAAAGAATGTCAACTTTGCTTTCCTCCAAGCCCTAAAAACCACCAGGGTTGACCATCAACAGGGAGTGATGCTCATTTATGACATTGTCTGCCAATACATCATTTACATTCAGAAGCATATTGGTGCACATCTGCTGGCTGGCTTGAGCATTGACCAGGCCATTGGGCTTTTGCATGTTCATGGCCACAAGGATGAATGCTTTTTTCGCTATGCTCCATTATTCATTCCAGGGTCTGGCATTGTAGCAGAGGAAATACTCAAGTCTTTGTGGTCATTGCTGAATTCCATTTCTCCAACAGTCAGAACAACAATGTTTCCACGTTGGGCTAAAATGCTTAATGATCATGCTACAGATTCAAATCAGAAGAAAATGCTCAGCATGACAGTCACACTGTGCTCAAAATTTCAAGAAGCCCTTGAGATATCCACACAGCTTGGCAAGCACCATGCAGAACTGACAGCAGCTTTTGGTCAACAGGCAGTCGAACGATGGGAGGATGAAGTCACCACAGCAAAAATGCTAAGGCTAACAGATGTCAGGGTAATGCATATGTATGCCACTCAGGGATTGAAACTGGCATCAGGAATGGGAATGGGACCAGGACCAGGACCAGCATCAGGAATGGTCACAGCATCGACACTCACTCAATCGGCGGTTGAGCAGTGGATTGATTTCACTATTGTTTTTGAACAAATGCAGTGGGTCATACTTCCTACCAAGATTGATGTATCACAATCCCTCATTGATCTGCACCAGGATTCAATTATGAGACAAAGTCCATCGACTTGGTAAAGCACCTCACACTTCTGACATGCAAGCTGTTGAATGGAAAAGAGAAGTTCTCACATCTCATATGGCAACCTTAACACATCTACAAAATGCTGCCAACATTGCCGAGCATGACATTATTCCCTCCTGAATCACCCACAACAATGAACCTGAATTTGAGAACTTTGATAACATAGAACCCTTTGACAAAGAGACTTCTGCTTCATCTCTTCTGGCTGACACATATGCTATTTTAGTTGAGGAGCAACAAGTATACCTCCCACATGATGGAGAACTTGCTAATGTAGAGATTAACCTCAGGAAGAACCAGGCAAGTCAATTGCTGCATCAGTTGCAAGAGCTCATTGCTGACAAATTATTTCAATATTCACACATCATATGAGCAGTGCTGAGAAAGGGAGTTTGCACCCAAGCACGAGCCATTGTCCAGGATGTAGTTAACAAAATTGCCTTGCATGCCCAAATGTATAACCATTGCCAAACCCAACTGGTGGCACTAAATTGTGATGCTGAGACATCGAGTATGTTTCAGCGGTTAATAAAGGATGACCTCAATGCTAGCACAGCTATTCTGAAGCCAAATGCACCAGGCTCCACTAATCTTTGCCTGTCCTGGATTTGGCATAATGCCCACAATCGACCTGGTGTCATTACTGAACAGCACAGCAATGCCAATGCCACTCAATTCTGGGAATGTAAATGTATTTTGTGGCCATCCATATTCATTACACTAACAGTTTTATTAGTCAGGAGAGTACACTGGCTTCGATCATGGGCTCAGAGAAATAGATGGAGGGAGGAATTTCTACTGGTCACATATGAAATGCAGTGGACTGTGCAATATTTCATTTATCACAGCCAACAGTGGCAGTCAGCCTTGTGGTCTGAGAATACCCTTCCTGGCCTACTAGCCTATGCTAATCACCAGCAGGCTTTCTGGCAAGAATTATCATTGAGAGCTGATAATGCATTTAGATCAGCAAATGCCAATTATATCTCCACTATATGACCAAAACATTCTGTATTATGTAAACACAATTATCTTGATCACAATCCACCATCTTGCAAGGGCAAGGGAAAAAGCATTAGCAGTAGGATTGGCAACAGTGGAATTGGCAACAGTGGAATTGGCAACAGTGGAATTGGCAATGGAGGGATTGGCAACAGTGAGATTGGCAATGGGGGCCAAATAAGGCCAACTGAATAATCCCTCATCTATAGATCTCTGATCAGTGATTAAACATGATAGTGTTATCATCTCTCTTCCTACATCCATCCCTCTACAATGAGCAATCAGGAAGAAAGCTGGGCAGATATTCCTGATGGCTATGTCCCAATCCGAAGCGACAATGGGCAGCACTATCTTGTGCCCCATTTTATGATTCCAGCTACCCACCAGGTGATGGAGGCCTATCGAAAGAAAGTAGAATTTAAAGTGCATATGGCACACAGGAAGGGAACATTTCCTTCAGTTCAAATGTCATTGCCAGTGGCCAATGCCACACCTCTGGCTGATGCCGTGTCATTGGCTAATGCTGTGTTGTTGGCCAATGCTGTAATTGCTTCCGATGCTGTATCATCTCACTAATCATCATTTTGCAGTCTGAAAACATGACTGATCAACCATACTATCTGTTGGCTTGAAACCAGCTCATGCTACTGGCCGACCCAGTAGGTGTCATGGTCCTCATTTGTGTGACTATAGTTGATCTTGTTACAGACCTTGACACCCAGGGAGCTGTTGAACTGCCATGCTGAAGTGAAAGCCCTGCAAACCCAGCTCGGCATATTGTATAAGGATGCCAGTCATTGTCTCTACATGGCCAAGATCAAAAGACTGGAATGGCAGGATGTCACCTTGAAGACATATGCAACCTTGAAGGAAAGGATGGAGTTAAATCTGGAATCATTCAAATGCAGGTTCTCCAAGATTCCAATCAGACTGTCATCCCATGAGCATGACAAGGATGCTGATCCCCCTGCTGATTTTCACTGATGTTATGCCAAGGCCATGACATTCTTATTGTATCTACATTGCACATTGCTGTGCCATATCTAATGATGAAATATTGCCAGTTTTTGAATGGCCACAGTCAAGACATGGCAGCAGCAAGACAATGCACCAGTAAGACACAGCATCAGCCAAAGACATGGCATCGGCCAAAGACATGGCATCAGCCAAGATGTGGCATTGGCCAACAGGACAATGTTGGCCCAAGGATGGCATCAGGGCTAGGTTGCTGGCAATGAGACTTTGAGAAGAAGGAAATTTTACTCCCCCATGTGCCATGTGCACATTAAATTCAACCTTCTTGGAATAGGCCTCCATTGCCTGGTGGGTAACTGGAATCATAACCGTTTAATCAGGGATCAATCACACATTGAAAATGAATAAAAAACACTATTACATCACATCAACCTCCTCAACAAGAAGAGCCAATCCAGCTTAAGGCTACCCGACTACCAAATTTCACTCAAAAAGCTGAGTTTGAGTCTCAAAATGGGAATGCCACTTTGTTTGTATATATTGATTGTAGGGATCACCAACACATGATTGTTGATCTTCAGCATTTCACTGTTTTTCATATCAATATCAACCCTGCTGCTGCAGCTGACCTATCATCCATCATGAACATTACATGTGACCAAGTCCTCAGTCAGATCAGCGAGATCGAACAGGCCATCTGCAATGGACTTCAGGATGGAAGTATCACCATGGTGATGAAGGAAAGAAAATCAGCATTTGTGAGTGGATCGGCATGCTATCAGACCAACTATGCACTTATAAATTGTAGAACACATTATTTGGGTGGCAAAGAGAGGTCCTCACAGAAGATGTGCAGGCCATGTTCCAGGCTGATGCTTTCTTGTGGGATTTGTGGTAGCATGGTCAAAGTCAGACAGAACAGGAAACCAAAGGTTTATTGAAGGTCAACAGAAAGCAATGAAGACCTTTGATGAGAAAAAGAGCATCACAGGCGCTGCATCCACAGCAACTGGACCAATCAATTTGACAACGGCAGTGGCAGTGGGAGCTGGACCAGCAATGGCCCCCATAGTAGCAGCGGCAGTGGGAACAGCATCACCTGCCGGAATGGCCACAGCAGTGGGAACAGGAATAGCCATGGCCAAGAAGGCATCCATGGCAGTGGCCAAGAAAGAAGGGATGGAAGCAGCCAAGAAATGAGGAATAGGAGTGGCAAAGGCAAAAGCATCCTAAGCAGTGATGATACTCAACCTGGAAACCCAAACAAAACCTACTAAATGGCTTCAGATGGTATAACATGAGTCAGAGGAAGGGTGCGAGTTGGTACTAAATATCACCACTGAGACCAATACGATGTGTTTAGCAATGCAAAATAATACGTGATGGTTCAAATAATCTGTAAGAGCATACGAGGTTGTTCAAAAGAGTTCGAAAGAGATTCAAAAATGTGTGAAATAGTTCGAAGTAGGCTTGAAGAAGTTTGATGAGGTTTGAAGAAGTTCAAAATAGGTTTGAAGTATATCAAAGAACAAGTTTAGTGAATGTGTAGTGTTTGTCAAAAGGCGATAGGTGATATGCAATAAAATGAGGAACGAATACAATAGTTTTGAAGAAGTTCACAATATTTTGCAGAATTTAGAGATGCAATGCAAACTAAGACTCAAGAGAATGGCTCTTAAGTCAGACGATAAGTGTGAGGGTAACTTATGCTCTGTTCCCCGTTGCTTGTTCTATTGCTTTAATATATCAATGAAACACAAAAATGCACTTATTGCATTCTAACTCTGTTGTAGTCTCTCCTCGTGTCTGATAGTGCTCAATATGTGGCAAATTGGCTTGTTCTGAATGTGCAGTGTGCATAGAAAGGGTTTCAAGACAGCTATACGGTGGCCGAGGTCATTCAAAATGCTGCAAAGTTGCTCAAAATGTCATGAAATAGTTTGAAAGTGTTCGAAATAGTTCGAAGTCATCCAAAATAGTGCGAAATAAATCAAAAAGTGTTCAAAGTCGATTTTGTGGCATTCATAGTGATTCGGAGTGCATGTCATAATGTGTCGATATGAGTGGAAAGCTTCATCAGACCTTAGCATGCACAGTGGACCTATCAGCAGTACTGGCAGCAGCACCAGGAGCAGCAGCAGCAGCGGCAATGCCAACAAGGAGAGAAGTGGCAGTGGCATGGGCCAAGATTCAGACCCAACCTGAAGCATTAGGATCAAGAATTCCTGCCCCTGTCCAGCATCCAATACTGCCAGTCATCACAGTGACATGCAGGTTGTGACAGGTGGAGAGTAGCAAGGGATCGGATGAGGATTTGGATGAGGAGATGGAGAGCAATGCCAGTGCCAATCCCAGGATGGAGTGGAAGTGGCACAACACAGAAAGGAAGGGACAAGCACCACCCCAGCGAGGGAGTTTGTGAATGACACTCTGTGCACGATGTGTCAAGCTTAGGCATCAGTGTTGGGATCAGGTGAACAGCAAAAGTGCATGCTACTTCTGTGGGAAAGGGAAAATTTGGTGTGGTCCAGAGGATGTGGACCGAGTGTCAAAAATGAAGAAAGAAAAAGGATTGGTAAGATGAAAAGCAAAGAAGGCATGATTTTCCAGTGAAGACAGTGGAGAGGAATTATTTAGGTGGTTCACTGCAAGAAAAAAAGGAAAATTCAAAGGTGAGTTCTTCCATTTCATGACACATAAAACCACTAACTAACATGTATACCTATAGCTGTGGAACAGTATATCAACATGGCTGATCCTGAGCCCGAGCTGACTGCCTCCCCTTTCCTGATGGCCAACCCCTCCCCCATCGACTATGCCCCCCTCACTGGATGTCTATACCAACTGGAAGAAGACATGTACCAGCATGCACGGTGGAATGAAGAGTCAGTGCAAGAGTCCCAACTCTGCATATGAGAACTCTGGGATGCATTTCACTTGCTTCAAAACAGAGTGAACTACATTGAAGGATACCTTGGGTTGCAGGCTGGTGCACAGCCCATCATGTTATACAATGGTTACATGGCTGGGCAGGTGGTTCACCTTGAGAGGACTCCAATCAGGAGGGCAGAGGTGTATTGGGAAGGAAGGATGGATGCTGAGGAAGTTGATGCTGCTCCTGCTCCTGCTCCCATTTCCATTCCCATTCCCACTCCAAGTCCCACTTCTCCCACTCCCCCTCCCACTTTTGCTCCCATCCCCACTCCCATCTCCACTCCCACTCCCACTCCTACTCCAACTTTTGCTCCTGATGCTGCTCCCATTCCTGCTGCCACGGAGAAAGATGAAGAGATGGCTGAGCTGGATGGTGAAGAGGGCCTGGACATACCTGAAGAGGTTGCTGGGGAACGATCCTTGGCTGGCACCCCCCCGATCCAAATTATTCCTGCCATGCCACAGGATTCTCACAACATTGTACAGCCCACAACACCTATGGCCCCACGACTCCCTCTCCTCTTCCCCCCAACATCGTTCAGTGAGCCTGAGCCTGCTGCCCCATCATCGGTAGTTGATGTCATCACCTCACCCCAGCTGTCCCCTCCCCCTGCACAACTGTGCTGATCCCCATGCAGGCTGACCCCTGGTCCATCTGGACTACCTTCCAGAAGTACCACCCCTAAGCCTAACCCAAGGAAGAGAGCAGCCACACCTGAGGACAGAGGGGAGACAAAGTGAGGCAGAAAAGAGTAGATGTTATCTGGCATATACATAAAAGTGGTGTTATTTTTTTTTTGCACATTACATAGCAATTTAGTTGGAAATCTACTCTGTAAATTTCACTTTTTTAATTCACTGCCTCCTCCCAACAGCCTAGGTAGAAATGGCTTTTGCTGTGCAAGGTCATCAGCTGTCCTTTGGATAGGTCATGCCCATGCTGAGGCCAATGGATTTTGAGATGATGGTGGAATCATCTGTTGAAATACATCCGGTGCAGAGGGTATATGATAGGCACCAGCTGCTACCCATCCTGGTGTTGCCATTGCCAATCCCACTGTTGCCGTTGCTGAATATTGGTGTTGCCATTGCTGATCCTAGAGTTGCCATTGCCAATATTAATATTGCTGTTGCCAATGCCAATGCCAATGCTGATTCTGGGAATGTAAATATATTTTGTATGTACTAACATTTTTCATAGTCAGGCGACTACATTGGCTTCATTCATGGGCTCAGAGAAATCGATGGAAAGAGGAACTTCTACTGGTCACATATGAAGTGCATTTAGATCAGCAAATGCTGATTATATCTCTCCTTTGTGACTGAAAAGGGCCTGTATTATGTAAACATGATTTATCTAAACATGATTATCTTGATCACCAACCACGACCAGTAACACTATGTCAAACAAAACTCTCTCAATCTTCAACCCTTTTTCTTTGCAATCAGGCCCAAAACATCAACTCCAAATCCAGACACAAGAGATCATTGGGTATGCAGAGTCCCGATTCCATTGAGTTTTGTTGGTGTTAGATGATGCAAACATTTTAAAACAATGTTGGATGCAGAAAGTTCTCTATGCTGAGCTTGTATGTATCTTTTCTAAAGGAAGTAAGTATACATCACTGACATATGACAGATGTATGTTATGTTGTGCATCAGCATCAGCACCTCCATTGGCCTTATGATGGAGGTGCTGATCCTTCTTTGGTCCTTGGCCGACAGTCTCACCAATGTCGATTTGGACCACCTACCCCTCGGATTCCATCCATTTCTCTTGGCCACGTTGGATGATGGTGTTGCCACTGATGGTCCTAGCCATCTGGTGGATTCCTATGTATGTGATTGGTGGAGATGCAATAGTGAACTGGCACCAGGGCAGATTTTTTTCAGTGACACCATGGATAAATGCCTTGATAGCTATTGCCAGTATATCCCTTCCCCTCTGCTCACTGGCTCACCACCCAATGATAGCCAACCAGCAGACAATGCTGCTGATGGCCAAGCCGACTGCCGATCTTGCATCGACCTGCGGGCTCTCATTGAGGATATGTTCAATGAAGCACACATCTGTGACTTGGTAGATGGCTGTGAATCATCAGCAGAGGCTGCCATGAATGCAAATGTCCAGAAAGCAGCAGGGTTTCAACAGCTTCATGAGCTAGCCCTGCTCAAGGAGCTTCAGTCTGAACCATGGAAGTTAACAACAGCAGTGGCAGCAGCATCCACCCATGAATACACTGGGAGACAGTCAAGGCAATCGGCAACAAGAAGACAATCAGAACTGGTATCTCCACATGCACAGGCAGAACTCGAGTGCTTGAAGGCTCTTTCCCCTCCTCCCACAAGTGGACCTGGGGTGTTGACATCACAGAGAGTGATGTTTTGGCATCTAATCCATCACCAAAGACCAAATATCATTCTGGGTATGCTCAGTCTCTGGCCGATGGTGCATACAATAGGAATAAGGAGTGGTAGATCACAGCCAGTCTCCCAACCTCCATTTCTGGTGCCTACAGTTCACCACCCACTGTTACTGGTATCAATGCTGGTATTTATTTCTCAGATGCTGGATTCTATAATTTGTCACATTCTGCTGCCATTTCCGATGCTGCTGATAGGTCCACTGTGCGCTATAAGGTCTGGAGAAGATTCCCACTTGTATTGACACATTATGACACACACTCTGAATCCCTATGAACACCACGAAATCAACTTCGAATTCTTTTCACACTATTTCAGACAACTTGAAACTATTTTGAACTATTTTGCAACATTTTGCAACACTTTGAAACAACTTCACAGCATTTTGAATGATATCGGCTGCCATATAGCTGTCTTGAAACACTTTCGATACGTGCTGCACATCTGGAACAAACCATTTAGTTGCATATCAAGCACTACCAGACACGAGGAGAGATTACAAAAGACTTAGAATGCAATAAATGCAGTTTTATGTTTCATTGATATATTGAAGCACAAGATAAGTATTTTTACTATATGGGAACACTATACATTTTATCATTTATGGTTTTTCATTTGTTTCATAATCTACAAGTCCTCATTGTTTGATATATTGCCTCATGTTTTACACATGTTCTTATTTCCTTTTTAGTACTATCTCTTCAATTTGTATATAGACTTGTGTTAGTTACTTAGAACAAAGGAGAATACCAATGGGGAACAGAGCACAAGTTACCCTCTCACTCATCGTCAGATTTAAGAGCTGTTCTCTTGAGTCTTATCTTCGTGTCATATCACTAAGTTCTGCAAAATATCGTGAACTTCCTCGAAACTATTGTATTTACTCCATGTTTCATTGCCCATTGCTTATCGCCATTCGAAAAACACATCACATTCACTAAACTCGTTTCTCGATATACCTTGAACCTCTTTGAACTTATTCAAACCACTTCACACATCTTCGAACTTATTTGAACTATTTCACACATCTTCAAACCTATTTCAAACTCATTCAGACAACTTTGTATGCTCTTACAGACTATTTGCACCATCCCTCATCAATTCGCCTCACTAAAAACAATGTTTGGAAATCAGTGGTGATATTTAGTACCAACTCACACCCTTCCTCTGACTCATGTTATACCATCCAAAGCCATTTAGTAGGTTTTGTTTGGGTTTCTGGGTAGAGTATCATCACTGCTGCCATGCCCAATGCCGCCCCCACTCCTGATGCCATCCCCACTCCCAATGCCAATGATCCAGCTGATGACCTTTATGCTGATGCACACACTGCCCTCACCCAGCCCACTGCTTCTTATGCTGCTATGTTATGGGAAGGGAAGGATGATGCATCAGAAGATGCTGATCAGCCTACCACATTTCAGGCAGCCATGGCTTGGGAGGTTCATCATTCATCATCAGCATCTTCCCACACCAGTTCTCCAACCGGCTTTGATGCTGCTGCCTTTTACCTTGAAGATTCTAATTTTCCCTCCTCATCTCCCCCTGCACCTCCCCTTTCAACTGCTTTTCCCACTGCATCTGATGCAGCTGCTGTTTTCCTCTCATCATCAGAGACCCATTCAGAGGCTGATTCAACCGGCCCCAATGCCAATTCTGATGATGATGGTTTCCAAACCGGGTCCCCCAGCACCTCACAGATAGAGAACCCCACTCCATCTCACATCACACTCCTGATCTTCAGTCATGCAGACTTCAGTTATGTTGATGACACTTGGTTGCCTGGCTCTGATGATATGATGGACACTAGTGATGATGAGTGATAGCTTTCTTCCTGTAGATATATGGTGCTTTAATTGGTAGACCAATAATATATACCTTTAAGGCTGATGTTGATACCAATTGCTGACTCCAACCCCGGCCCTGATACATATGCCAATGTTGATGCATATGTCTGATGCTGTCTCATAGGTCACCAATCTGTACACCACATTCTTAATATGTCTAGTGTGGTACAGCAAGAATTGAATAGTGCATTTATTTGTTGCTATAGTACATACATATATATACATAGAGTCCTCCACTGAACCATGGCTGGGTGACATTGATCACATAGTGGCCTAATGCCAATGCCGCTGCCTAATGCTGATGCCAATGCTGCTGCCTAATGCTGATGCCACTGATAATGCTCGACCTGGAAACCTAGCAAAAACCTGTTAAAAAGGCTTATGAAGTATAACTCAGGCTAGAGAAAGGGTGCGAGTCGGTACTAAATATCACCACTAATACCAAGATGTTGTTTTAGTGATGCAAATGGTAAAAGGTGTGATGAATAGTCTTTTTAAAGCATATGAAGATGTTCAAAGAAGTTCGAAATTAGTCCAAAGACATGCAAAGTAGTTCGAAATAGGTTTGAATGGGTTCAAAGTTGTTTGGGTGAGTTTGAGGGGGTTTGAAGGTGCTTGACTGGTGTCGAGATATGTTTGACAAATGAATATAGTGGTTACGAAGTGGGTTTTTAGTGACAGTAGGCGATGACGAGTTGAGAATGAATACGAAAGTTCAAGGAAGTTTGCGATATTTCACAGAACTTCAGAGATACGACACGAGATAAGACTCAAGAAAACTGCTCTTAAATCTGACTATAGTGGAGAGGGTAACTGGTTCTCTGTTGTTCTAAGTAACTAATACAAGTTTATATACATTTTTGAAGAGATAGTACTGAAAAGGGAAGTAAAACATGTGTAAAACATGAGGCAATATATCATACAATGAGGACTTTGTAGATCAAAAATAAATGAGAAATGATAAATAATTGAAACACATGTGTCCCCATATGGTAAAAGTACTTATCTTTTGCTGCAATATATCATCGAAACATAAAAACACTATTATTGCATTCTAATTCTTTTGTAGTCTCTCCTCATGTCCAGTAGTGCTTGATATGCGATGGAATACCCTGTTCCAGTTGTGCAGCATGTATCAAAAGTGTTTCATGACAGCTATATGGCAGCCAAAGTCGTTCAAAATGCTGTGAAGTCATTCGAAGTGTCACGAAATAGTTTGAAATAGTTTGAAGTTATCCGAAGTAGCGTGAAATAGTTTTAAAATAATTCGAAGTCCATTTCGTGGCATTCGCAGTGGTTTGGAGTGCATGTCATAATGTCTTGATATGAGTGGGAAACTTCTCCAGACCTTAGCACATGCAGTGGACCTATCATCCTCCCCCTTACTGAAATCCTAACTGTTCCAGTTAGCCATTTGAAGTCACATGTGAAATGCACGATCGGGGTGAGGAAATTAGCGAGGTTCAATATATTGCTTGTTCTTCCACATCACCTCCTACATTCATCAATTCTTACTTCTATAATGTCTCTCCTTGTCAAACTCAATGCCAAAATCCTTGAATATGCAAAATTGATGCCTGAGCACAACATTGCTGAGGACTCGGATTTCGAACTGTGGGGGAAGGGTTTTTGTGCAAAAATGGTACATCTGTCGCTGATCGATTCATAGTTAAAGATGCTAAAACGTTTTGTGTAGGCAGAATATGATGAACTTGCCAAAGATCTTGGCGAAGAATACAATGCAGCCATTCAAAAGGTCATGGATGAAGTATTTGAGCTGTATAAACTGATGGTGCAATGCGAATGGATTTTGTGGGGTGGAGAGCTATTGTTCATAGATTTGGCTAAGGAGATAGAATGCAGAAGAAGGGAGGAGGAAGCAAAACAGGCTAGAGAGGAGCAGGAGGAGGCGAAGAGGATGGTCATCAAGGGTTGGAGGAGGGCATTGATGGATGCTTGAAATGCAGCTCTTGCTGCATTTCATGCAAAGATGATTTCAAAGAAGGATTTGAAAAGGCAGAGTGTAAAGTTTGAGGCTGAATTTAAGGTGATTGGAAGGGCAAAAGCAGGCAAGGACAACAAAAACGAGGACAAAGATGAGCTGCCCATGGTGAGGGTGGTGAAGCGAAAGGTGGTTGAGGTTGAGAGCGAAGAGGATGAGGAAGAGGAGGTTGCGGGGGTAGAGGCTGCAAAGCAGGTGCAAGTTGAAACAAGCGAGTTGCTTGATTTTGAAGGTCCACTTAGTGTTTTCTCTTGTGTTTGAAGATTTTTCATGCAGCTAATCACTTTCATAGTGCAATCAGTGTGCTGGGTTCAAGTCCCAGCCATGGTGTGTTGTTAGGAAGGGCACCGCAAAATGTTTGAAATGCACCCAGGAGGTGCAAGGCTGTTACTGGGTGGGGTTGTCCAGGTGAGGCCTTTGAAAAGGCAAAGCAAAGAAGTTTGTCAGTGCAAAATGAGATTTGCACCCGAACAAGGTACGAAAAATATTTGAGATTATTTCAAAAGGCTTACTAACTGGTTTTCGAACTTTGTAGTGCATCAAATTCATGTCGTTGGCCCTTTCAAAGATGGCGAGCAAGTTGTGGGGCCATCCAAGCCATCGATGCCCAAATCAAAACAGAAAAGGAGATTGTCGAAGGGCAAGGCGAGGGAGGTACAAGTTGTCGAAGGGGTCAAAGGGGGTGATAATGTGTGGGTTGTGCGCTGTAGCTTGATCGCTGCGAAAGTGGCACAGAAAAGATTCAAGATAGAGGTATTGGGGAGGGAGGTAGAGGCATTGGAGGAGATGTTGGAAGAGTAGAACTTTTTGTTTCTGTTGCTCTATTTCAAATTATTGTTAAATGTCTTTTGGAAAGTAAGGTGAAGAAGAATTGAAGATATAATGAACAAAAAAAAAATGACTTTTAGGGAAAGGCTCAGTAGTTCATCATAGCCGAAAAACCCTTTGGAGTTTGCACGACCATGCTATGATGCAATATCGCAACTTGTATTGTACACTAAAGGCAATCGAAATCTTTGTAAGTAATTGTGAAAAGGAAAAGGGAGGATAATTATTCATTTTCGATGTCCTGAAAATCTTTGAAGGTATCTTCATTGAAGTTCGAAGTTGTTCGAAGTTGTTCAAGGCGCTCGGAGTCGATATTGAAGAAATTTGGCGGTAGGGAGATTGATTGTTGAGTGAGGTATGGTAGCAGACAAAATGTGGCAATAGGTCTATGTAGTACTGACCCATTGAGTTCACAGAGAATATAAGCCCCCCCGTAATTTCGTTTGATAACGATAAGAGGGCCGACATATCAGGGTTTCATCTTGCAATTGAGGGACTTCTCAATTTGCATGTTTTGAAGTAGCACTAAATCTCCTTTCACAAAGTTGTAGTCATGCATTGTATGTTCGTGAGCAAGTTCAAAGCATTTTGCAGCTTCGATTTGGGATGTGTAGACCTTCGAATATAACAGTTCCAGGTCATTAGATCATTTTTGTAGTGCTATGGCTCGTCGAGCTATAAGATTGGTTGTCGATAAAATTGAATCGGGTGGCAGTTGTAAGTATGTTGCCTTGGAGATGTCGAGGGGTATTAGAGGATGTGCTCCTGTAACTATGAAAGTAAGGAGAACAACCCATGCATTTATGAACCATGACTCGTTCTGCCCAAAATACTGAGTGTGCCCCTGCTGACCATTTTGCTTGTTCTCCATGGACAGCTTTAAATAATAATTGTTGAACATCAAAATGGGCTCATTCGATGAGTCCGTTGGCATGCGAATTATAACTGCTAATTCAAATATGGTTAATGTGATATCATTTTGAAAGATACTCCATAGCTGCAATAAATGCAGCACCATTGTCAGTTACGATTTCATATAGTGAACCCCATTGACAAATAATATCTTCAAAGATCCAATCGCCAAGTGATGTGGCATTTTCACATTGAAGTTTCCGCCATTCTGGATAGGTTGTTAGGGAGCATTGCCCTTGTACAATGTATTTAAATCTGTTCAAAGGCAGCATTTGCATTGTGTCAATATAGACTTTGCCAAAAAGGGGTGCTGGAGTTGCAACTGTGGGCGGAATTAGAACATTTCACATCTGTCGAATTTGGCATAGGTGGCAGGTTCAAATATACAGTGACTCACAAAACTGAGTCAATGTTTTGGACTTTTTGATTCATTGTTGAATAGCTTCCCATAAACAACAAAACCAAACAAGGTATTGGTGTACCAAATAACATACATGATCTGGGCTACCAAACAAACAAACAATTATGTAATTTTAATCATCCCTCATGGAGATATGATCATTTTAATTCAGGGACTCATTGACTCAGTTTTGTGAGGAGTAGTCAGAAATATTAGAATCTGATGCTCCACCAACTGTATAATGTCAAAAACTTGACAGATGGTTTCTAAGGTGATGTGACCCTTGATGGGACCTTAAATTATAGTATTTAATTAGGACTAGCATTCTTCATACTTCAATATTCTCCAATGCATCCCATCTCCTCTGCTCAGAAGGAAAACATTCTTTTCCTGGCCTCCAATCATTATTCTACCCACAATATTGCCTCTAAACTCAACCTCAGCCAGTCTAGTGTATCCAGAACACTCAGGGCTCTCCATCCAAACCTGGATTCCCCCTCTGGTGGTCGTCCTTCTAAGCTCTCATCTACCTCTCAGAGAGCCATCCTTACCCAAATCACCACTGGCAAGGCTGCAAATGCTGTTCAGGCCACCCATTACATCAACAGCATCATCCCCACTCCAGTCTCCTCAGAAACAGTCAGAAGAGTTCTCAGAAAAAACTCATTCAAGGCTGTGGTGAAGAAGAAAAGGCCCTTGCTTAGTATAAGGCATAGGAAAGCAAGATTGGCTTTTGCTCAGAAGTATAGAGAGTGGACTGTGGAAGACTGGAGGAGGGTTATTTGGTCAGATGAGACTAAAATCAACAGGTTTTGGTTAGATGGGAGAGTGTGGGTCTGGAAACAGAAGGGAGAGGGGCTGATTGAGAGAGAGGAGCAGGGAACTGTCAAATTTGGGGGAGGAAACATTATGGTATGAGGGTGTATGGAATGGAATGGAGTTGGGTATCTTGCAGAGGTTGAGGGGAGGATAAACGCTGACCAGCATGTGTCCATTTTGAAGGACCATATGCTGCCTAACTTGGAGGAGAGTGGAATTTCTGAAGGAGAGTGGAATTTCTGGAGAAGAGGTGATTTTTCAACAAGACAATGACCCCAAGCATACCTCAAAAAAGGCCAAGAAATGGATGGAGAACAACAATATTACTCTTCTGGATTGTCCTTCCCAATCTCCAGACCTCAGTCCTATTGAACATCATTGGGTTCACCTCAAGAACCAGTTAGACAAGTATCCAACAGCACCAAAAGGAATTTGGGAGTTATGGGAAAGAGTAGTGGAAGAGTGGAATAATATTGCATCAGAGGTGTGTCAGAATTTGATTGAAAGCATGCCTAGAAGGTTGGGAGCAGTTATTAAGGCCAAGGGAGGTCATACAAAATACTAGAATTACAATTTATCATAATATTGATACCACCTCACAAAACTGAGTCAATGAGTCCCTGAATTAGAATGATCATATCTCCATGAGGGATGATTAAAATACATAATTCTTTGTTTGTTTGGTAGCCCTGATCATGTATGTTATTCGGTTCACCAATGCCTTGTTTGGTTTTGTTGTTTATGGGAAGTTATTTAACAATAAATTAAAAAGTGCAAAACATTGACTCAGTTTTGTGAGTCACTGTACCATGCGATGTCGGCTTTCATGTTCGGCCACCAAAATCAAAGGGTGATAACTGATTTAGTAGCAAAAACCATTTTGTGTCCAATATCATTGTGAGCTGTGCGAATGATTTCGAGATGACGTTCTGGAGGAGTGACAATTTTGTGAGCTCCTTGGGAGTCTTTTCTCCATAGTTTTCCCGAGTCTAAAAAGAATTCAGTGCAATATCGGATAAAGGTAGTGTATTCTGCATCTGATAGATCAGGGGGTCGCACCAAGTCATGTAACCATTTTCAAATGTGAAGTAACCTCTCATTGTTCGTTTTTGCATTATTCGATCATGGGACATCGTTATAGGTGAGATTCCCCCCCATACTAAAATTCAAAGAGAGGGAGAAGGTCAAAATTTGATGCAAAGTAAATGGTTGAGTTGTAATAGGATTTATTTGATGTACGAAACCATGAAGGCAGTCAATCCAGTCTCTGAAATTATCTTCGTTGTCAAGCTGAACATCTTCGTCTTGTGAGGGGCATCTCAAAAGTCCGTCAGGACCATGGTGTGTCCCTGCGACATGGACTAATTTAAAGTGAGAGGTTAGAATGGATACAATCCATTGATTGACACTAGCTGTTAAAGTCAAAGTTCCTAAATCAATCAAAGCTCGTAAGTGACAAAGTCAATCAAAGAGATTTCAAAGATTTGCTAAAGCTCATAAGCAACAGCCGTGAGGATGACTTATTCAGTTTGTTAGGAATGTAGAAATGACCAGGTCAAGCTGGAGCTTGACTAATCGTTGTATTGTTGTTTAAATACTACAGGTACAGGATGAGTCATGTAGCATAATAGAAATGTCAGGACAATAACGTGGGAGTGTCTGCAACCTACTACAATAGCATGAGAGGGAAAGGGTGATTAAAGATGTATAGTTGCAAGACAAATGGGATTGTAGATCAATAGTGCCTCATGCAATGAGGACAATAAGACCAATAGTGAGTAGATGATCATAGAATGATAGCATGGGAGCATACTCGAGGAGAACAATAGAGACAATAGAAAAGAAAATTGATCCTCCCCCTTCTCATGCCTTCTCATAACATCAGCTCTCTCTCAATGTTTTGAGTCCCATCCAAAACTAGGTCCTGACCATTCTCATCAGGTCGAATGGCATCGCCCGTCCATCATCAGTCGTTGCCATGAAAGTGCTAATCGTTGTTCGAGTGGAGGCATCATGGGTGTAGACTCTAGTGGGTAATTCGATGTCGTCTGCCCCTGCAAATCGCACTGAGGTGCCGGTCATGAACATGATGCTATGAGGTAAGGATGTGGCAGTGAGGATCCTGAGTGAGATAAGAGTGTAGAGGATAAACATAATAAAAATGGCAGCGCCGAATACGGTGCTGAGAATGATGATAAGTGTCAAATTTTTGATCATGGTGGTTTGGGTTTAAGTGGTTCGGTGACGAGGTGGATTGTCACATGATGGGTTGCTCGGACAGAAGAGTGCAGAGTGCTTGGGACGCCATCGTCAGCAGTGAGGGCACTGGTATTCTGGGCAATGGGAGGAGAAGTGGCCGATGCGAGCACATGTGAAGCAAACAGAGTTCCACATCCACGGAGGTGCAGGCAGGTAGTCTGGCATGGGTTGTCTCAGATAGGGTGTAGTCATGCACAGTGGTAGGGGTGATGGCGACAGATGGGGGGGAGGTTGTGGAGGCAATGTCGGTCATTCGGGTGGCGTCTCGAATTCCTTGTCTTCTTCGTCATCAGAAGGATCTATAATGAATATTTGCTGTGGCATCGGGACTCGTTCTCTGGGTCTGTAGTGTAGCGCCTGCTCATCTAAGCTTCTCATGAGCGGGAGAAAGTCGAGGTGGTAGGCATCCTCAGTTAGATGCTGGAATACCTGTTCAAGGGCAGAAATCACTTGGTATGTCTTGAAAAGGTTGCATACGGTTCCGTGAAGAAGTGCCCGGTCTTGGGTCATGGACAGCAGCCTCTCTTCATTCTGGATGCCATTGGTGTCGCGGACGAAGCTGAGGATCAGTTTGAAGGTTCTTATGGGGTCGGGGTCGGGCATGACACTCATAAAGAAGTGTAAAGGGCAGCTCATGATAGTGGTAGGTTATGGGTAGACTTGTATTCGTTCAAGATTTCTGAAGCATTTTTCAAGTGTGCTTCCGGCTCCCAAGTATTCTCCGCCATGCCATAACCTTTTCATTTCACTAAGAATCGGGTTCTTCAGCCCATCTTTTTGTGGGCTAAAATTGTCTCAACCTCGTGTTCTAATTCTCCCTCGATCAGCTTGGGGGGTGGAGAAAGGAGATTGGGTCTGTGTGTCTCATTCTCCTTGAAACATGAAAGAAGAGAGGCATGGAAGACTGGGTGGATCCTCCATTGTGGAGGAAGTTTCAATTCGTAAGCATGTGAGGAGATCACCCACGTGATAGGGAACAGCCCCTCACATTTTGGGGTGAGTTTTCTGGTTGGGTATCCCAATTTCAGGTTCTTTGAGTCCAGCCATACCTTTTCTCCCACCATGAATGGGTGGAAGCCTCGTCCGTTGCATCCAATCATAACTTGTCGGGACAGTTCGTGCGCTGCCAGGGCCTCTCGCCATATGTTTCCTGATTTGGCTATCCTCTGTTCAGTAGCCGGTACATTCATTTTTTCGTACATTGTGGGGATGGCCTTGGGGTGGGTTCCCATCATTATGTAAAATGGAGTATTTTTGATCGCTGAGTGGTGCTTCTGATTATGCGTGAACTTGGTGGTGGTGAGGTGTCCTTTCCATTGTAATGGCTTGTTTGCACAGAAGATCCAGAGATAGATTTCTAGTTCCTAATTAACTTGCTCCATTTCCCCATCAGTTTGTGGGTGATAGGCCATACTCATGGCCAGTTTTATTTCCAGGAGTCTTCCTAATTCTTGGAATGTGTTGGAGGCAAATCGTGGATTGCGATCCAATATGATTTTGTCAGGGAGGCCAAATCTTCTAAACACATTATGCAGATAAAGGTCCGCTGCCCCCAGTGCATCAATGGTTTTGTTGCAGGGGATGAAAATTACCCCCTTAGTAAGCCCATGGTCTACCATGACCATGATGGTGTCAGATCCCTCACTGATTGGTAAGTCAGTAATGAAATCCATGGTTACTAGCGCAAATGGCTGAGTCACTTCTGATTTTATTGGTGATAGTGGCAGTGTCATGGGGTGTGTGTTTACCTTCATTTGCTGACATGTGGCGCATCTGTCGACGTAGTTCCAGATAAAGATGGTCATCCCGGGCCACCAGTAGTCCCTTCACACTAATTCTAGCATCTGGAATCTGCCAGGGTGCCCCATAAGTAGATTATCATGGTATTTTTCCACGATCTTCCTCCACAGTTCCTTGTCATCCAGGACATAGCATCAGTCTTTAAAAAAGACCATCCCATCATTCTCCATTCTCCAGTCTTTTACTGCTGACTTGATCGGTGGCATTCCTCTTTCTTTGATGGCCCTTACTATTTCTTTTAGTAGGTCATCTTGCATCATACTTTTCGCCAGCAGGTCTTTTAACTCAGTGTTGATCGTTCATGTGAAGATCTCATCTTTTAAAAGTGTAATGTCATCATTGTCATCGTCGATTTCTGGTATGTGATCTCCCCATCATGACAGCACATTGGATTGTATCATCATCTTCCCTGGCACATGTACTAGTTGGAGATTGAACTGCAACAGGAAGAGGCTTCATCTGGCTTGTCATCGGTTCAATTTTTGTGCCATTCTGAAGTACATGAGGTTTTTGTGATCAGATAAGATGGTGGTGGGGTGCTCAGATCCTTGGAGGTAGTGCCTCCAGGTTTCTAGGGCCCATATTATCCCTAGTAGTTCTCGATCATAGATCTTGTAGTTTTGTTCGGTCGCTGTCAAGGAGTGGAAGATATAGCCACAGGGGTGCCAGTCCCCATTTGTGTCAGTCTGCTTCAGCACAGCCCCCATTCCATATTTTGAGGCATCACTTTCTACTACAAATGGCTTCTCGGTGTTTGGCATCAGTAGAACCAGTGCCTCAGAAAATTTCTATTTTAGTGTTTCGAATGCCTCTTGGCATTTGCTTGTCCAGTCGAAGGCCTGGTCCTTCTTTGTTAGGTTGTTTAGTGGTTTCATGATCATGGCAAAATTGGTGATGAATCTTTGATAGAAGTTCCCAAATCCCAGGAATGATCTAACTCCTTTGACATTGGTCAGGGGTGGCCAGTCCCTGATTCTGTTAAGTTTCATTGGGTCCATGGCCAATTGGTTCAGTCGCAGGATCAGTCCAAGGAATTCGACCTCTTGCACGTCGAATTTAGACTTTTCAGGTTTCAGGTAGAGGTCATTTTCCTTCAACCTTGCTAGAACCCTCCTTGTTCTCTCCTTGTGCTCTTTTTTGTCCTTTGACAAGATCAAGATATTGTCCATATAGATTACCAGCCATCCTTCGTTCAGCATGTCATGAAAGGTGTCGTTCATCATTACTTGGAAGGTTGCCGGGGAGTTGCAAAGACTGAAAAACATGACCTTGGGCTCGAACAGCCCCTTATTGGTTTTAAATGCTGCCTTCCATTTGTCTCCCTTCTTAATCCTGACATTATGGTATCCCCATCTAATGTCCAGTTTTGTGAACCACCTTGCCCTTTTTAGTTTGTTGAGTAGATCACTGATCAGGGGAAGGGGATAGGAGTTCTTGATGGTTCCTTCATTTAGATACTGGTAATCTTGGCAGGGCCGGAGCACATCAGAGTCCTTTTTCACAACGAAGAAGAATGGGGATGCCATAGGTGATTTGGATGGGGTGATGTACCCCTTCCTCAGATTCTCATTGATGAACTCGTCCAACTTTTTTTGTTTGGCCAGGGTGATGGGATAGACTTTGCAGTCTTTCAGGATGAAGTCAGGCTTGAGTTCGATCGTGTGGTCCCATGGTCTAGACTCGGGAAACCTTTCTGATGCTGCCTTTTTGAACATGCTTCGGTACTCCTTATATTTGTCTGGGAGTAAATCGTCGAATGACTGTGCCTCCTTGTTGCCCTCACCCTCGTAAGCAAGCCTCTGTGAGACGGAGGTCTTTGCTCGGATATAAGTTGTGTTTGAGTAAGCGATTCTGCCGGTCAGCCGAGATCGGGTGAGATAAGAGATCCATTGGAGTTTTTGGTAGTTTGGTGGGATGTAGTCACATTCGACAGTGAGAGGTGACTCCTCTGCTTTGAATATTCCTATCATGAATTCTCCCTGAATGTAGGCGAATAGCACATCCATTCCATCATGATCTTCCTCCATGTTGATGCCCGCGGCGTCCAATACAGGGATCTGTAGATCAATCTCAGGATGGGTGTCCATTGCCATGTCCATTGCCAGGTGTGATCCATTGTGATTGGGTTCATCTCCAGTCCAAAGTCCTGTTGCGAGATGAACCGTCCTGAGCCTACTCTTCACATGCTCGGCAGCAGCAAGGTGTGTTTCCCTGAAGGTCTCCCCAGCACTCCTTATAGGTAGCCTCCTGAGAGTTGGGCTCAACATTACTCTTGGTACGAGCGGCCTCTTGTCATCTATAGTGGGACTTTGCTTACCAAATGTAGTGCATGTCCATTTGATCATGGTTCGGATCTTCTTCATGAGGAATTTCTTAGTTTGCCTGTCGGTAAGGGTTCCCTTTTCCCAGTCGATGATGGGGTTATGTCTCTGGAGCCAGGAGTATTCCAGAATTATTCTTTCCTTTCCTAGCCCTGTTATCAGCATTCTGATCTTCTCCTCCTTCTCTCCAATCTCTGTGTTGATGTGAATATAGTGTGAGATCGTCCCGTTCTTGTTAAAGGTTCCATCAACATTTTTTGCAAGGATCCTTCTGACGAGCAGGATCTTCTTTAGTCCGAGTTTCTTGATGACTCGGTGGTCGATAAACATTTCACCCACTCCCGAGTTGATTAGGGTGGGGACTTTGGCTTTTTTGTTTCCTAGCAGATAGTGAACTGGAATGTGCATGGATTGGTGGCTCACATTTGCTACTAGTACAGAGGAGACGATGACTCTGGTGGGCTCTGCTGCCAATGCAGGCTGCCGCTTTAAAAACCCTCTGCTACCATGAGGTCTAGAACCTCCTCTTTTTCCTTCTCCTCTAGCTTATTGATGAGCATGCAGATTTTTGTGTAATGGTCGTGGGGTGTTTTCTTCGTCTCGGTCTTCTTCTCTTCTTTCACAGGTGGTTCCTTCCCTTCCTTGTAGTCATTTGCCCTGTGCCCTGCTTTATGGCAAATGAAACACTTTCTCTTTTTAATATGTTTGAGCCTCTCTGCATAAGAGAGGCGCATTGCGTCGATATTCATAGTGTTTGGGTCTTTGGAGGAGCTTCCCGCTCCTCCTCCTCCTCTTGTTTTACTGTATGTCCTTTCTTTAATTGCCTTTGCTCTTCTCAGGTGCCCTTCTGCCCTTGCCGCATGGGTGTACCATCCTTCAATTATGTCCGGTGGGTTTTCCATCCCAAAGACCTTGTCGAGGACTCGATTGTTGAGTCCATCGACAAAATATTCTATGAGGGCAGCATCTTCTTTAATTTTCGTGTGGTAAGCGAGGGTTTTGAATTGTGCGATATACTCATCTACCCCCTTTGCTCCTTGTAAGAGCACTCTGAGTTGTGTCCATGCATTTCCCATGTCGTCGATCGGCAAGAATGCTGCGCATACCTTCACAATAAACTCCTGGAATGTGTCCCAGGGTTTTGATTCGATATACCTCTCCTCCAAATAAGCCTGCTTCCATGGCCCGGCTGTCCCTCCATTTATGTAAGAGAGCATGAACAAGATCTTGTGGTGATTGTCAGGGAATGTGGTTGAGTTGGCATCAACGTATGCTCTGCACTCAAGAAGGAACAGCATGGTTTTTGTTCTGTCTCTGGAGTAGTCAGTTGGTGCCCTCATTTTGATTTCTGCGGGTCGAGCAGGAGCGATGGGTGCAGTGGGAATGGTGGGGGTGGACAGTGCTGCCATAGCTTTTCTTTATCGGGTTGGATATGGTCAGATGGTTCTCATAAGAATTCTGTCGTTGTCAAATGGGTGCTGCCTGGACCAAGGTTAGTCGGCAGAGTATTGACCAGCTTGACCTTTTGTTAAGGTCAAAGTTCCTAAATCGATTGAAGCTCATAAGCGACGAAGTCAATCAAAGAGATTTCAAAGATTTGCTAAAGCTCATAAGCAACAGCCATGAGGATGACTTATTCAGTTCGTTAGGAATGTAGAAATGACCAGGTCAAGCTGGAGCTTGACTGGTCGTTGTATTGTTGTTTAAATACTACAGGTACAGGATGAGTCGTGTAGCATAATAGAAATGTTGGGACAATAACGTGGGAGTGTCTGCAACCTACTACAATAGTGTGAGAGGGAAAGGGTGATTAAAAATGTATAGTTGCAAGACAAATGGGATCGTAGATCAATAGTGCCTCACGCGATGAGGACAATAAGAACAATAGTGAGTAGATGATCATAGAACGATAGCATGGGAGCATACCCAAGGAGAACAATAGAGACAATAGAAAAGAAAATTGATCCTCTCCCTTCTTGTGCCTCCTCATAACACTAGCACTAGGTACGATATCAGGATTCAAGAGCATGCCTTTAATATATTGTGCATTGACTTTGATGATAAGCCTTTGAACTCCTATTAGGTACAATCATAGTGCTCCGAGAGTGCAATATAGACTGTAAAGTTCGAGTTTTGGCTGCAAAAATTGGGATTCACAGTTGTTAAGTGTAATCGATCTGAATCGACTATAATATCGTTTTCGAGGGTTTTTGGGATCGCATTGAGCGAGAAAGAAACCAATAGCGATGTTCGAAGTGTCGACTGATAGAATTACCAGGGCTGAAGATGAGTAATCGATAGCTCGAATTGCTGGGGAATTGATTAGAGCTGCTTTCAAATCTTCTTGGGCTGCTATTTGTTCCACTTTGAATTTAAAAGGTACATCTTTTCGAGTGAGTTGGATCGGTGCTGCAGCTCATTGAGCAAAATTTTGGATAAAGATATGACAAACTCCAATGGTTCCTAGGAACACTTTGACTTCGGTGAGGCTTCAACATGGTCCCCACTTGCTAACAGCTGCAATTCGAGTAGGATCGGCCATATGACCTTCGATATTGCATCGATGCCCTAAAATGATTATTGCAGGGATGCAAAGATAGAGTTTCAGACCTGAAAATGTTCCTCCGCAATACTTCATGCACTGGACTATCTGATTTAAATTTTCAAAATGCTCCCAGACAAAGTGTCGAATAGCTGGATTCTTGGGAATTGTTTCATAGGATCCACCGATCATTCTATATTCCAATTTCGGACCCTTCACCAGTGTGTCATCAATGTAAGGGATGGTGATATAAGAAATTTCAGGCTGTAGAATAAATGTCATGTCATCATGTAAGATAGGGACAGAATTTGTCCAACCCATGGGTAGGGTAATGATGCGAAGTGCTCCAAACAGTGTCTGAAACATTGTCAGATGGCGAGATGATTCTGTGACTTTCCTTTCGTCGAATGCCACATAGAGATCCAACATTCCTCCACATGATCATCCCCCAAATTGTTGTGCTAAATGTTTGGGTATTGGTATGATGCCTGAGTGCTGGTTCATTACTTGGTTAAGTGGTTCGAGACTGTGGACAATTCAAAGTGATTTCGCATCCTTTTTCATGACGCAAAACCATCATAATCAGTATGAAGAGTTTGATGGTTTGTATACTCCCGCTTCTATCTTCTTTTTCAGCATCTTGCATATTTGTTCGTACAAACCTAGAGGTATAGGAATATTTCACTCAACCCATGGAGTGTGAGGAATGACAGGGAACTCTATAGGAGGAAAAAAGTCAGAGTGAAAGCTTCCTTGCTCTTGTTCTGTCCATGCAAAAGCTGTTTCCTGATTTTGAATAAAATCATGCATAAGATTTCGTTTCTCTGGCCATAGGAAATTTCCAGGATGATTCTTGTCAATAACAGCTTTACATTCGAGTGTATATCATGAAGTGGGGATAAATGATGGTGGACGAGGATTTAATTTTGGCATGTTTTCGAGAGGGTTGCCAGTAATTGTTCAAATAATGCAAAATCGGTCAGGTAGCTCAGTAATAACTGGGTGAATTTTTTGTGCAACAGGTTTGTATTTCTTTTTCAAAGCTGCGAAAATTGGATATGAGGAATCGATAATAGGCATAGAAGGCATAGATATTGCCATTGAGGTCGATAAATATATTTCGTATTGATGACTGGCTGTTAAATATAAATTCACAAGGATTGAAGAATAAGAAATGGATTTTGAGGAGTTCGAGGACTCCATATCGGGAATATTCGCAGTGCATTCGATAGTGATAGATAAATTAGAGGGATCAAATAAGATAACGAAAGTGCACTGGTCAATGTCCAAAATTTTGTCCTCTAGTTGCAAAAATCCTTTTGACAGTGATTAGAACGGGGAATTGTGGGGATTGTGCATGATCGTGTTGAATTAGGATTGTATATCGTGATTGTCTGAGCCTCATTCCTGTAGTTTTTAACAGTGCTTTCAGTCAGCACATCGAATGGTTGACCAAGTAAGATATCATAGGCTGGGTCGCGAATTATGTGAATTTGCATGAACAGTGTGATACTCCCCACTTTGCAAGGCACATTTCGTGCTAAACCCAAACTTTCATCAATGCCTCTGTTAGCCGATTGGAGTGGAATGTGGATTGAAGGATCATAAGTGAGGCCAAGTTCATGGCAAATTTCTTTGGACATTGCAATAATCAAAGAGCCAGGGTCTACGACACTTTTGACTGGATTCCTTCCATTGACATTCATAATAATTGACTTAATTGAATGGGATTCTGTTGCAGCGATGAAGGGTTCAGAAATATCACCAGGTAGAAGACTGTTAATATAAGTTTCGAATGGATCATCAATTATGAAAATTTCATCATTAAGCAGATTTGTGGCATTATTTCCTTCAGATTGCTGAATTCGACATGGAGTGACCTGTTCCTTCCATTTTGTATGAACTTTGGGTGATAGAGACAACAATTCCTTGGGCATTAGTGTGATAATCAGTGTCTTCATCAAACGAGCAAAAACATCTTCCATGATTTTATCCTTTTAAATTGGTGCTTGGGTATGGTGCAAAGGACCATCTTTGCCTTTACCTTTCACAGTTGATCCAAAGTTTCATTCATGTGGTGGTAGGTACAAATTTTCTTTTGTAATGGCATAAGGATGAATAACAGGCTGCGAAGTTGTTTTGAAAGTCAAAGATAATGCCAAAGTCAAGGTTGGTAGGTTTGTTGCTGTCGATGATATGGATAATGTGGGTACTTGTGGAGTCAGTTGTTCAACTGCCACAGTGTTTGAGGAGACTGAAGGTTGAAAGACAGGGACTGTTGGTATGCTCAAATTAGTTTTAGCAAAGGCCCAACCACTTTGCAAAGCATATATCTCTTGTTCAAGCTTTGCAATGCGATCTTCGGATGTCGCGGATTGTTCAGAAACCTGGTAGATGCCCCTAGGTGGTGTCAAAGTAGCCATTGAGGATGCGATGTTGTACATGAGTGATGATGCAGTTGTATTCAAAGGATTTCGACGAGTCCATTCATCGATTCTGTCTTTGATAAAGCAACCAGGAATGTTTTGAGGGGTGAACCGTCCATTTGGAAGCATGATTTTTCCTTCGTTGTTCTTTTTACACTTTCCTTCATTGATATAGGCTTGGCAAACCAAGCAGTCACTAATGAAATGACCAGTGAGTCCACAAAAGACACAAGCTAAATTTTCGAGCTGGTCTGAGCAAAATCCACTGTTAGTTTGAGGAGGATTAGTGGGTTTCGAACCTGCTAAAGCCATGATGAGTGTGGTTGCAAATTTTTTGAGGATCACTGATAAGTCTTCTGATTTGATCTGTGTCAAAGATGTCAAAGTCGATGCTGATGTTTCTGAAGACTGTAATGATGCCGAATTCGAGCTAATTGACCCTGCTAAAACAAATTTTGCTGCCACATGAATGTCATCAAGTGGGTAGGCATCATCCGGATAGTGGTTGGAAAATTTAAGTTCGAGTCGTTGTGCAATTCATGACCATAAACCCAGTTGAAAACCTCGAAGGAATGCTCTACTTTGTTCTGCCTCTGAAATTCGGCCTTTAGAGAGTAGAAACTTTGTAATGTTGTAGAAAGACCTGTAATATAATTCTAAATTGCTTGCGTTAAAGATACCCATCTGAAGTTGTTTACCAACAAGTTTGTCCATGTCCAAAATTGACCATTTTTGATCGTCTTTGGAAACAGGATATACAAGAGAACAACTCTTAAATCTGATGATAGCGAGAGGGTAACTTGTGCTGTTCCCCATTGTTATATTATTTTTGTTCTAACTAACTAATACAAGTCTATATACAACATGAATAGATAGTACTAAAAAGGAAATAAGAACATGTGTAAAACATAAGGCAAATATATCAAACAATGAGGACTTGTAGATCATGAAACAAATAAAAAATGATAAATAACTGAAACATATAGTGTTCCCATATAGTAAAAGTACTTCAATATATCAATGAAACACAAAAATGCACTTATCGCATTCTAACTCTCTTGTACTCTCTCCTCTTGTCTGGTAGTGCTCGATATGTGATGGAATAACTTGTTCTGGATGTGCAGCATTTATTGAAAGTGTTTCAAGGCAGCTATACAGTGGCCAATATAGTTCGAGATGCTGAGAAGTCATTCAAAGTGTCGTGAAATTGTTCAAAGTCATTCGAAGTGTTTCAAAGTCATCTGAAATAATGTGAAATAGTGCGAAATAGATTCAAAGTTGATTTTGTGGCCTTTGTAGTAATTCGGAGTGCATGTCATAATGTGTCAATACAAGTGGGGGTCTTCTCCAGACCTTAGCATGCGCAGTGGACCTATCATCCTCCCCCTTACTGAAATCCTGACTGTCCCAGTCAGCTGATCAAAGTCTTGTGCGAAATGTGTGATTATGTTGAAGCTTAGCGAAGTTGTTCAAAGCTTTTCAAAATTTTCAAAGTTGATAGGGAGAGAATTCAGTGGAAGGGAAATGGTTGTAGGGCATTGTCAAGGGAGTTCGGAGTCGAGATTGAAGTGAGTGAAGGAATACATAGGCACATAAAAGCAAAAGCTGTTGAAGCTGTTTTGAAGAATGTCAAGGATAATAATATGTTTTCGATAAATAGAACAAGGTCGAAATGCAAAAAAGAGAAAGAAAATAGGCGAATTCGATTGATGTCAATGGGGCTAACCATGGTCATAATACTCGAGTCGAGCAACTGGTTGAATCGAAATTGCATGAGAGATCGAGGGGTCAAAAATGAGGTCAGAGAAATACTTGTGGGCAATGGATGTGATAAAAATGTTGGCAATGAGGGGTAGATGAATTTTGAGGCGATGATTGTAAATATACGATGTGAATGGACTTTTGAGTGCTTTACTAGACTTTGAAGGTGAATTCGAATGTGAATCTAGTGTTGAGGGTGAGGGCAATATCAAAATAGATGTTAAATCAGAAGATGGTGCAGCTGATGAGATTGAGGATGAAAATACTGGTAGTGGCAAACAGCAAGTCAAGGTCGAAATAGGCAATGGAGGAGGTGAATACGACAAAGATATTGGAGGCAAGATCAAGTTCGAAGCTGACAAAGGTGTGACTGTTAATGTGGACTGGGCTGGAACTACCGAAGGCAAAGATAATAAGACTGGGATTGGAATGGATGTGGGTGACGAAGCTGGGACGATGCAATGATGACCAGGAGGTGTGACATGATGATTTCAAAGTGCGATATTTTCTCTTTCGAGTGCAAGCTGTTTTTCGAGGGCCAGTTCTTGTTCGAGGGCTGCAATACGAGCTTCAAAGTCATCTGAATCGTTCGAGCTGTGAGGTATACTGTCAGACGCTGAATTCAATGTAGTCGAAGGTGCAATATTGGCGATGAATGAGGTCGAGATGGATACTTTGGGTGCTGATCTGGTCAAATTCGAGGCTGTGATAACCGATACAAAGTTTGATGTGAATTGTTCAAAAATATGCCCAGCATCTTCAAAGTCAATTGATGTGCTAGATTGCGATAGATTCGAGGTCGAAATTGATTGCTGGGGAGTGGGGTATGAATTCAAGGATGCTATAGCAAATATTGTGGTGTCGTAGATGTCGTTCAGCATATATGGGTGGTCAGAATAGTGATCACGAAACTTCACTTTGAGACAGTCTGCAATTCTAGTCCATAAATCCGTTTGAAAACCTCAAAGAAAAGCTCGACTCTTTTCGGCTTCTAAAAGTCTATGTTTCAAGTGAAGGAAGATGGTGACTTTGTAGAATGACCTGTAATAAGCTGCTAAATCATTTTCATTGAAAATACTGGTGTGAAGCTGTTTGTCAATGAGTGAATCCATGTCTGAAATGCTGTATTTTCATTCATCTTCTATTTCGGGATAGAATTTGAATACTGCGATGCGAAATTTGTCAAATGAAGTGCCAGGTTCGTACTCTGGAAGCAATTGCCAGAGCTCATAAGAGTCGAAGTCGATGTATCTGCAAGCATGTTGCTTCTTCAAGTTGTGATCTGTAATACCGCAAGTTATGAACAAAAATTTGAGATCTTCGAACTAATTTTGCAGTTCTTTAGAGCTGGCAGAAAGGATGTCAACATGTTCGCAGTAGAGTTCAGAGGTCACAAGGTTGAAATTCGTGCAGTGTTGTAGTTCGTATGTTTTCAAGGTCGAAGATAGTAGCAATGTCATAAGTGCGAAAGGTGAAAGAGTGCAAAATAATATTATTAAGGTTAAGATCTGTATCAAGATCTCCTGGTTGTTCAGGAGGGTTGGAGGCACGAGTTCAATTCGAAGTCGAGATCATTGAGCCCCCATTAGGTGAAATGAGCAGTAGAAAAGAGTGAAGGTTCAACAATGAAATGATCTAGAAACCCCTCACAGTGGGCTCCAAAATGATAATGCTTGACCTGGAAACCTAGCAAAAACCTGTTAAAAAGGCTTATGAAGTATAACTCAGGCTAGAGAAAGGGTGCGAGTCGGTACTAAATATCACCGCTAATACCAAGACGTTGCTTTAGTGATGCAAATGGTAAAATGTATGATGAATAGTCTTTTTAAAGCATATGATGATGTTCAAAGAAGTTTGAAATTGGTCCAAAGACATGCAAAGTAGTTCGAAATAGGTTCGAATGGGCTCAAAGTTGTTTGGGTGAGTTTGAGGGGGTTCGAAGGTGCTTGACTGGTGTTGAGATATGTTTGACAAACGAATATAGTGGTTACGAAGTGAAGTTTTAGTGATGATAGGCGATGTTGAGTTGAGAATGAATACAAAAGTTTGAGGAAGTTTGCGATATTTCACAGAACTTCAGAGATACTATGCGAGATAAGACTCAAGAGAACTGCTCTTAAATCTGACTATAGTGGAGAGGGTAACTGGTTCTCTGTTGTTCTAAGTAACTAATACAAGTTTATATACATTTTTGAAGAGATAGTACTGAAAAAAGAAGTAAAACATGTGTAAAACATGAGGCAATATATCATACAATGAGGACTTTGTAGATCAAAAATAAATGAGAAATGATAAATAATTGAAACATATGTGTCCCCATATGGTAAAAGTACTTATCTTTTGCTGCAATATATCATCAAAACATAAAAACACTATTATCGCATCCTAATTCTTTTGTAGTCTCTCCTCATATCCGGTAGTGCTTGATATGCAATGGAATAACCTGTTCCAGTTGTGCAGCATGTATCGAAAGTGTTTCACAACAGCCAAAGTCATTTGAAATGCTGCGAAGTCATTCGAAGTGTTGTGAAATAGTTCAAAATAGTTCGAAGTCATCTGAAGTAGTGCAAAATAGTTCTAAAATAATTCAAAGTCAATTTCATGGCATTCATAGCAGTTTGGAGTGCATGTCATAATGTCTCGATATGAGTGGAAAACTTCTCCAGACCTTAGCATGCGCAGTGGACCTATCACCACTGCCGCTCCTAATGCTGATACCGCTGCAGCCCTATTGGGTTTCTGGCCAGCATGCCAACCCAATTTTGCAGGCCTGCACACTGCAATAAATGAATTATTGCATAAACATGGCTTTTACCAAATTTATCATACACCAATTTGCATGCAGAATCCACGCAGACTACATATAAATTACTCCATAAATGAGATTAATTTCCAATCAGCCATACCCGTAATGTCGATCTTGATCCTGATCCTGGTAAGGCCATTGCCGCTGCCTGAAACTATTTCATAGGCTACTGATGTCTGTATTAAATGTATTACTCTTCGGTCTAGCAATTATTGTAATAGTGTATTCATTTGTTACTATAGTAGGTACACATATATAGATTAGAGCATTCGACAGCATCCACCAAACCCATATCATTCGATACACTGTATATGTTCAATAGACCATATCATTTGACACATTGTAGCTTACCTATGTGAGAACAATGCAAATGTATCATGGCTAGTCCCTGCTCTGCACAGATAGTAGGGTTCCTCCAAATGTATATCTTCCTTGTGGCTGATGACTATCATCCAATTGCTTGAATGATGGATTCAGACAAGCCTAATGCAGCTAGAAAAGTCACACCTCCTGCATGTGGTGAATGTCCACTGAAGTTGTGGCTGAGGATGGCAAAGAATTTGCTATCAAACCAAGAATAAGTGGGGTGAGTGCCATCTTGATGAAGCCACAATGCTGCTCACAATCCTGCAAGCTGTCATGTTTATTCACATACCTGTGAAAAAGACCCACAGGATCAGCAATTGATTGCAATGTGAATAAGATGTCAGTCCAATGGTACAGGGGGTCAGATTTATGGTAAGGGAGATGATACTGTCCATGCCCATTTTCAAAACAAAGAGATGCTTGCTTGATAATCTTCCCAATCAAATAAAGATTTATCATTTTTATGCACAAGTTTGCCCATGTGATGGCATGCATAGAATGCAAAGGACAAGATAGTCACAAATGGTAGGTCATCATAAGACCCAGAGCAATCTGCTATTTTAAGGAAGGTCTGCAAGTGTATGGTGCACAATGGAAGTTTACATCTTACAGGGTTTGTGTGCAGCTTCTTTGATCCTCATATTGTTGTGGTGATGAGGGGGTGCACACAATTATCATCGAAATGAGGATAAATGTCATGGAGGAAATGGCGAGCTTTAGTAAGGTATTTTGGTGCAGAAGTAATAAATTGAGAAGTGTATGTGATGTAGCATGACAAGGTTTGGGGTGTTGGGTCTAAGGACAGTCTATGAGATGTACAAAAGTTGATGTAATTCCTAGCCCCTGTGGCATATCATTTCACAGTAGACCACTTGATAGCACTCACTTGAAGATGATGTACTCAGTCATCCAAGTCCACCACATCCATGGGAGGATGAGTCAACCACACACTGGTGGCTCAGCCTCCCAGAGCGCTCAAAAGCACTTCCTCCATTGTGCTGGCAACAGCTCCTGTGGGGAAGTGAAGAAATGGACGTGGTTAGTGGGGAATTTTTGATGATAATCATTGAGGAGAAGACAAGATAACATATCTGCCTGGATGTTCTTCATTCCTTCAATATGTCTTGCATATAAGTCAATGCCAGAGTTCAATACCACCTCTGATAACCCAAGGAGAGGAGCATTATGCATTGACTGTGATGTATGAAGGGTATTCAGAACATGAATGGAGTCTAAACTGTCTGTCCAGAGAAATACTCAGCAAGGCAGATGAGTGAAGAATGCAATGTGATAGACTCCACATAAGATTGCCATCAATTCCAAGAAGAAGATGTCAACCTTCTCAGAATTGGGTGAATCTCATACACAAACCCTTGGTTGGCAAAGATGAAGGGCAAGCACAGGCATCCAAAATGTACTGTAAGTGTTTTGCCCATGCCTGTCCCCACTATTGTCACAATATCTTGTGGGATTGCTTAGACAACTTCATCATTGACCATGGAGTCATGGACACAATGTGTTTAGTTGTACCATAGATATCCTTATATGGATATACATCAAAGCACTTTTTTCCCTATGTAATAATATTACTTATATGAAATGGGACATTTGCCATCAGCCATTACTGTGGCACCCTCTGTTGACAAATGTTTAATGCCAGGCCCTACAGGAAAGTAAAATCACTTAAGATTTTGGACATTAAAACTAGCCATCAACAATCACAGATTTTTCCCTCTCCCATAGGGCCTGGGGAGGAAGCTGTACAGTGGACAACAAAACCAATCCTGTAAGGGAAAGGGGAGGCATTCCAGGCATCTGGGAAATTTTCTGTGTTCATCCCATATTTTTTCATATTTTATTTCACCCTATTCTGCCTTTCCTATGATTTTCTATGATTTATTTCCTATTTTATAATTATTTTTCTGTTTTTTCCCATGTTGGTACCTGTTGACAGTTCTATTCTTAGAGCTGGGACCCCTTCTGGATGTTTGGCCATCAAGGTGATGTCATTCCACAGCTTGATCCACCCCCTTCTGCCTTTTTTCCATTTTTAGCCTACTATTTGATGTTGGGTC
The DNA here is from genome assembly GCA_029959215.1 of Tricholoma bakamatsutake. NCBI lineage: Eukaryota > Fungi > Basidiomycota > Agaricomycetes > Agaricales > Tricholomataceae > Tricholoma > Tricholoma bakamatsutake. The sequence continues at coordinate 10,778,876 of CP114861.1, forward strand.
TATCACATATACTGGGTATTGACAGATGGGTCCATGGAGTTTTCTCTTTGGATTCCTCTCTCTTATGTGCACCTGAAGTATTTGTATTATGTAGTATAATATTAACTTTGGATTCCCCTCTGTTAGCTCACTACTAAGTGAAGCCTGAGGTTGCCCTTACAGTAGAAAACTCTCTCTCAAGGCTTGAAATCTCAGACACACTGCCAAGATAGGCAGGTATGGAGTAGAATCCCTACACACCATTCCAGACACTCCTGCCTTTAGTGCATGCTGTTTTTTCCCTGACCTGCTGCCTAGCACCATGGATGCCCCAGAGCACATCAACATGCTTGAAGATGATGTTGCTGGAATTTGCACACAAATTGAGGCACTTACCTCTACCATCAAAAACTTTGTTAGAACCTTCCAGTCAAACCCCATACTGCCTATTTTGATCTCTAAAATGCCTAGTGTGTATGTGCTGTCCAATGTGTGCCCAAACAAAGATGTGCATGTTAAACTGTCACCCCCTGCTGAATTCAATGGTGCGCATTCCCATGGACATGCCTTCCTCAATTCCTGTGAGTTATACATTAAATTATGTTCAAATCAGTTTATGGATGATGCTGCTAAAATTTATTGGGTTCTGACATACATGAAATTGGAGTGCGCCTATCTCTACATTGATCATATACTCTGCCAGACCAAAGAATGGGATGCCTCTAGACCTTGTACCACCACCATCTCAAAAATTTCCACAGTTCAAGAACCAAGAGGAGGAGGCAGAACATAAAGTAGAGAATAGTGTCAAACCACACTTCCCATAGCTATAAATGTACATAGAAGTATGTCTCAATTTTCTGGGCCCACATCCTCACAAATGAGACAAAATATTAGTGCAACAACAACCAAAAAAACACAAAAAGAGCTAGAAAACACAGATGGAATGAACACCAAGGTGTGAACAAAAGAACAGGCCATTGTGTTCCTGACAGCAAAAGAATATCAGTCCCCAGTAAATCCACTGATTTGCAGACATTATCTCATATACTACTACAGTTTGGACATATGGCTGTCAGCCTAAGAATGCCAAAAACCCCAACAGATGGGATAAGAGTGGTCACATTTCTATTGGCTAAAGCTAGCTCACACCAGATGGCCACCAAAATTGCCACAACAATCAAAAATCAACTCCAAGAATATATGGAATCATTTACTGCCAACATAGAAACCATGTGGGACACCATAGAACATGTAACCAGAGTGGCAAAGGAAATAACAGGTAAAATAGACAATGTCAAAGATAGCTTTCAAGAGTCAGCAGAACAACTAGTGAAAGTGACCCAAGACCTCACTGATATAAATGCCAAGAACATGAACATAGCAATGACACCCCATCATACTCATCAGACTGCAACATATGCAACAATAACACAACAGCAAATCCCTCCAGCACATGCATCAGTCATAAGAAGAGGAGAAATAACCAAATGCTACTGACAACATACTTGAATCCCTCACAGAAAAAGACCTCATAGCAAAAGCAAACATGGCCCTCGACCTCATGGGGATTGAAGCAGCTAATAAACCACTAGAAATGACTTTTGTTGGAGTGAAGAAACTATACAACAGTAATGTACTCTATCAACTGAATACCAGAGATGCAGCAATCTGGATAAAACAGACAGACATACAAAATGCCTTCATAGCAAAATACAGCAGCACATCCAATGTGTGAAACAAACTATACTACATTATAGCTGAGTTTGTCCCCATGACCTTCAATTCAGGATCCAGCTATGCACATGCTAAGGTAGAAGAGGACAGCACATTAAGTACTAATGCTATAGGATATTCAAAATACATCAAACCAATGCACCTATGAGGCAGCAATCAAAAGTTGCCCATGTTGTATTCAGTTTCAATGCACAGAACAGGGTGAATACTGCAATTGAATATGGCATGTTGATGGAAGGAAAACATGTGAACATACATAAAATGCTAACTGAACCATGAAGATGCCTAAAATGCCAGAAATTTGAACACTATGTACCTGACTGCAAAGCAAGCACAGATACCTGTGCATGATGCAGTGGAGAGCACTGAATGACACAGTGCATAGTCACAGATGCAGCATCATTCTGCTGCACTAATTGCACAGATACAGGAGCCAAAGGACATGGAGCAGCTGATGGAAATTGCCCAATGTTCAAAGCAGAGAAAGAAAAGATCGAAGCATGCATCCCAGAAAATAAGTACAAATTCTTCCCAACTGCTGTACCACCCATGTGGGAATTACTGAATGAACCAGATACAATCACAGACTATCAACATCATCACCTACACCAACACCAAAACCACCAACATCAGCAGAACACAGGCTGGATTGCACACTCTGAAGACTGAAGGAACCAACACAGATTCATGGATGACTGGCAAGCTGTACAGTGATGTGGCAGACCCCCCAGCCTATACAACATACCACAAAGTAGATACAGAGAGAACCAAATAGGAACTAATGAAGGAAGGGCAGATAATGGATGGCCTATAAAGCCAGCACAGATGATGCTAGATACCTATATCAACAATGCACAGACAAATGGCCAGCACCAACAAAACCAAAGATGCAATTCAATACAACAAAATGCATCATGGGGAGATCAAGACATGAATGAATGAGATGCAGAACTGCAAATGGGAATGGCAATGAACAGGGAACCCTCCCCCCTCGAATATGTCTGAAAATCAAGAACAGGAAGTAACCCAGAGACCACTACAAATCTGGCAACAAAATGTCAACAAATCCCTGCTAAGTTAACTCAATCTACTACAAAGCCTGAAATGAAGCATCTATGATGTGTGCATAGTACAAGAACCATACATTGATCTTAAAGGTCACACATAAGCTAATTAAAAACTGAAGGATGATATACCCCAACACACATCAAAAACACTCAGACAGAACAAGGTCCGTCATCCTCATTAGCACTAACCTCTTGACAGATGCATGGAAACAAATCAATTTTGAACATCCAGACATCACTGCAATCAAAATACAAGGCAAATTTGGTATGTTATGCATTATCAACATTTACAATGATGCAGACAATAATGGTGCATTAACTCACATATCTGCATTCATGCAAGATTGAGAGAGACAGAGACATACAGCAAACCCACTACATACCATGTGGATGGGAGACTTCAACTGACACCACCCACCATGGATGAAGTCTAAAATGCACAAAGAAAAACCTGGATCAAACACAACCACCACTCAACATGCTAGAATGACACAATATGAATATGGCACTCCCCCAATACATACCGACATTATAATCACACAGCACAGGCAACCACACCTGGGTTGACAATGTATTCTGCACAGAGGAACTCATGGATGCAGTAAAGAAATGCAACACTGATGATGCAAAGTGACTGATAAAACTGACCACTACCCGATCATCATGCAAATTGACATACATGTGCCAAAGACAGCATGGAAACCAAGTCAGATTTTCAGACTAACCGACTGGACAGAGTTGGTAGAAACACTGAAAGACAATTTTGCTAACTTTCTTCCACCAACAAAAATAGAAACAGTACAAGAATTTGAGGCAAAGCTCAAAGCTCTGAATGAAATGATACAAGGTGTGATTGGTAAACATGTGGAACTGACAATACCAAGCCCATACTTGAAGAGATGGTGGTCAATAGACCTAGCAAACAAAAAGAAAAAAATGCAACAACTCAGAGGATGATTGAAATATCACCACCAAAACAACCAACACCCAGTACATGAGGAATACTGATGTCAATGCAACCACTATTCAGAAAGATACAAATAGCAAAAGTGGAACACTGGGTAGAATGGTTAGAGTGTAAGGGCAACCTCAAAGCCTCACTTAGAAGTGAGCTAACAGAGGGGAATCCAAAGTTAATATTATAGTTAGGGCAACACCCACTGTTCTGCTAGCTGGACCATGCAGGCTCTCCTACAAGAAGGCAGTGGGGCATGCACACATAATGGGGAGTTTTGATGGATTTGATGGAATGGGTTAAAAATAGATCAGTTGGCTGAAAAAGGCATTTTACACCACAAATGTGGATGGAATATTTAAGAGAACTCAACTGAGGTCCCCCAGTATATATTTAAGATTATATACTATGTTGCTACCAACGCACACATACATGTGCATACATATTGATGCATGTAAATACAAAATTCCCATGCTGACAAATAAAGTGTTTATAGGCATTTGGTAGCATATTTTGATGAAATAAAATAAAATAAAATAAAAATAAAATACTATTAGGTAATAGGCATGTCAGGAGACTGTTTCCTAATAATAATACAGACACTCTAGGCACACCTAACAGAGGGGAATCCAAAGAGAAAACTTTAAGGACCCATCTGTCAATGCCCAGGATATGTGATAGAGCCAAAAATCAAACAGTAGCTAAAAATAGCAAAGGTAGAGATAGGTGGATCAAGCTGCAGGATGACATCACCTTGATGTGTAATTGTCCATAAGGGGTCCTGCCTCTAAGAATAGAACTGTCAACATGTACCAACATGGAAAAAACCAAAACATAATAATAAAATAGGAATAAATCATAGAAAATCATAGAAAATGCAGAATAGGGTGAAATAAAATATGAAAAAAATGGGATGAATGCAGAAAATTGCCCAGATGCCTGGGACACCTTCCTTTTTCCTTCCATCACCCCCCTTCTATGATGCATCACTCCAATGCATTCAAAACTGTATTTGCCCAAAGTCAGATGCTTGGATGCACTGAGACACAGAGGAATGTCGCTGGTGGAACTCCCTGACCAGTCATGGGGCATTCATATCAGACTCTGTGACCCAGGAGTTCTCCTCATACCCATAACCCTTTTAGTGTACCAGGTATTCCAGTTTACCTCGATGTAAGCAGCTGTCTAAGATGGACTCGACCTCATACTGAGGTTCACCTTCAATAACTGTAGGTGGTTGGGGAAGTCATGTCATGCATCCAGGAAATGGATCTGTGGGTGCAGGCAGCAGCTTTATGACATGGAAGACAGGATGGAGTCTGGACATGGACTGTGGTAGCCATAGGTGGTAGGCATGCAACCCGATGCATCTAGTGATGAGGAATGGTCCAAGAAAGTGGTGGGCAAGTTTCTTGGATGGACGTGTGGTGGAAAATGTCACTAGAGTCGAGATAGACATAATTACCAACATTATATGTGGGTGTGGGTGAGTGACACCAGTTGTGGAAGCATGCCATGTCATCCTTTGCCTCCTCCAAAGTGTCTTTTATCTGCTCTGTGAACTTGTTCACCATCTCCAAGTGTGAGGGTGCTTGCTGAGGCTCGAAACCCATGCATTGATGTCACCCTGTGTTGAGGAGGAAGGGAGTTTATTGGGTGGAGGAGTGGACATGATTGTTCTTGCCTCCATTGGCAGGCATTTTCATCAAGACAGAGATTTTGTTGTCGATCTGTCTATGTATCTTGGCATGGATATCTCTCAAATATTTTGAGGGACAGCGAGATCCTTTATCTCAATAGGAATTGGAATAGGAAGATGTAGACTAGTAAGGGCTACTAAATTCCTGTGGGGAACCAGAATGTCCAGATGGGGTATGTCTGGAAGAAGTGCATGTTTGCACTTCTTGTCGGTGACTTGATGAGTTCCTGCAGAATGCTTCTTCCTTGAATCAAAAAGAATGTTTGGTACTTTTATTGCTCAATGTGCTATACATCGAGTTGCTATCACTTCCATTACCATCATCCCTGGAGCCATCTCCATCTGGTGGTCCTCCATGGCCTGCATGACTCTGCGCAGGCCATCTGGAATTTACAGATGGTGGGCTCTCTCACTGTCGATGGTGAGATGAAGGGTCATCCTTATTTCAAGGTTGACCATCTTTGTCGAAATGAATCCCCTGATCAGGAATCGAGGTGGGATTTCTGTCCTGGATACTGCTGTCATGTATCCTTTGAAGGACAATCCTGTTGTTGTTGATATAGTGTACCTTCTTTTTAGAAGGTGATTCACAAGATAGCTCGGGGCTCTGTAGACATGTGGAACCACATCTGTGGGTGGAAGGATGTTTTTGTTTTGCTGGGTTGGTGAAACAAGGTTGGACAGGATTGGGATCTCTCCCATTGCTGTGGAATGAGGTATAGTAGGGTTGATTATTTTCCTATGGGTGAAGTGACTGGCATAACTTAGCACCAGTTCTTTAAGTTGGTTTTACAACTTAATTGGTTCAAAGTCTCTTGCATCCATGCAACAGGTAATCATATCTGTTGCAATCTGAGCAAAATGCCCAGCTCCAAATTTATTGTCCAATTTATTCTCATGAGGTTTGGCCTCAAGGGGTCTTTTTTCTAGGCATTGGTGCAACTGATCACCAGTGTTCATCGGCATTGTAGGTGCCAATGCTGTTAAATCCAGCCATATGGCAGGGAATATTCCAGGTGTTTCATACATCTGGCTGTTGTGGGGAAGATTAATACCACTACCAGGGGTAATGTGGTGGTTGTTGGGCTCTGGAGTCAGTTCATCCAGAGGGGAAAGTTTCTGCAAGCCAGGAGGAGGTCCTGGGTTGGAATGAGTGTCTCGTCGACTGTTGTTCAATGAGAAAGATTTTCTGAATTCGGGTTCACTTTCATCAGCATCCTCAACAGTTGGCTGTCTATGGTGTGGTCCAAGGACAGAGGAATCGAGGTTCCTCAAAGCGCATACAGCCACTTTGAGGGTCTGAAAGTCCCTAGTAGGAGAAACATGGTTTCTTGAGGTGTCTGTATATGCCTCAAGTGGAAGGGATCCAGCCAAATCTTGCACATCTGGCTTGGGAGCAGGCTTCAGCTTGTTCTTGTTCTTGGCCCTGGTCAAAACTGTGGTCTCATTCTTGAGGTACAATCTTCAGCAATGGAGAAAAGAATTTTGGTCATAGCAGCAGGAAAAAAGCAAAGAGTCAAGTGCAAAGAAATGGTCATAGCAATGGGCGAGAAGCAAAGAGTTGAGTGCAAAGAAACTTGATTCAGGTCCTAGCGACAGATATGCTTCTGTCACTGATCATATTGAAAGTTTTCTCCCTATACAGGAGAAGTTCAGAATTATGTTGATAATGATCACTGATGGGGTGATGTCAAGCTTAACTCTATATGAGTTTGAGTGTTTAAAAAACTGTAGTGAGTCGGAGGGGGTCACTTAATATCACACAGGAGCTCAACATGAAAAACGTATATTGTTGTGTTGTGCTCGAGGTGGTAAATTAAAAGATGATTTGTAAATAGAGAGTTGGTCCCTTTATAGGGCCCAGCCAGGTCAATAACAAAGAAAAATAATATATACAAATACAGGGTCAAGCCCTGGGTCACCACAGTGTGCTTGGTAGTAGGAAGTGGATTCAAGGCACATTATGGCTTGTTGGCACTCATTGAAGGGGCAGAAGTATCATATGAACTCATCATGAAAGTCCTCCCAGGTGGAGAATGGAAGGGAGTGTTGGAGCAGACTACATACACTGCACAGAGGAAGAGACGACACGTTCCTTATAACCTACCTGGGGTTTAGTTAGTCTTAGGGCTAGGGTTTAGCAGAGGTAAGAACACTGTATTCCTACTACGGTACAGGTTCTCCTTATATACATAATAATAAGGATGTCACATGACTTGGGAATGTGTATACCACATGTATGCGCAGTAAGCGCAGTAACATGTGTATGCTGCATGTATTGCCTCATGTATACAGCATGCATCAAGGGAATTAATTTCAACAGGGAGCCATGCACCTTGGTTGGAATAAATGCAAGATACATACAGTTTGGTGGTGGGAAGAAAGTTTCATAGAAGAGTTGGCCTTTTCTGCTGTTGTTTACTGCTTCTCTTAATACTCTTTTTGTCACTGGGTCTTTGACTCATAATGTTGGAATTCTATCTTTGCCTGCATCAGTCGCTGGTGATGTTACTAATCTACTTGCCTGCCATATACTGGACTGGTTGAGTCCCTCTATGTAAGGGGAAAGGAAGGCATCCCAGGTGTCTGGGCAATTTTCTGCATTTGTCCCATATTTTTTATATATTTTATTTCACCCTATTCTGCATTTTCTATGATTTTCTATGATTTATTCCTATTTTATTATTATATTTCAGTTTTTTCCATGTTGGTACATGTTGAATGGTCTATTCATAGAGGTGGGACCCCTTCTGGATGTTTATCCATCAAGGTGACATCATCCCACAGCTTGATCCACCTATCTCTACCTTTGCTATTTTTAGCTACTATTTGATTTTTGGCTCTATTACATCTACTGGGCATTGACAGATGGGTCCTTAAAGTTTTCTCTTTGGATTCCCCTCTGTTAGATGTGTCTAGAGTGTCTGTATTATGTAGTATAATATTGACTTTGGATTCCCCTCTGTTAGCTCACTTCTAAGTGAGGCTTTGAGTTTGCCCTTACAGTAGAAAACTCTCTCCTAAGGCTCAAAATCTTGGACACTCTGCCAAGATAGGCAGGTATGGAGTAGAAGACAACTCCCAGAGCTCCACAGACTCCCTACACACTGTCCCAGACACTCCTGCCTTTAGTGCACACTGTTTTTCACCCAACCCACCGTCTAGCACCATGGATGCCCCAGAGCACATTGATGCGCTTGAAGGCAACATTGCTGGAATTCATGCACAAATTGATACACTCACATCTACCATTGAAACCTTTGTTAGAACCCTCCAGTCGAACCCTACACTGCCCATTTTGACCCCTAGCATGCCAAGTGTGCACGTGCTTCCCAATGTGCACCCAGGTGAAGACATACAAGTTAAACCCATGCTCCCCACCAAATTCAATGGCGTGCATTCCCAGGGATGTGCTTTCCTCAATTCCTGTGAGTTGTACATCAGTCTACACCCAAACCAATTTGTGGATGATGCCGCTAAAATTTATTGGGCCCTCACATACATGAAATCTGAGCATGCCTATCTCTATGTTGATGGTATATTATGCCATCAGGATGTCCAGGATAGTCTTCCAAAGTGGATTAGCCAGTCTTGTCCTTTTGCAATCACTGCTGCACACTGTCATTTCCAGTTCAGCTTGTTATCTACCATTACTCCTAGGAATCTTGCAGTTTCTTTTGATGGTATGCATTGGTTTCTGAGTATTAGGGCTCATCTTGGCATTGGGATTCATTTTTGGGGGTTTAGCAGGAGTGGGACTAGTCTTTTCATGATATCAAGCAGCTAGAATTTTTCGATTGTGAACTCACAGTTGTGGTCTTTGGCCCATTTGAATATACTTCTGATTCAATTCATGATGTTTTATAATTTTTTGTGGGTTTCGAGGAAGTCTTTGGTGATGACTATTACCATTGCATCATCTACAAATAGTAGTATCCATTCACCTGTCCTGAGAATTGGAATTTTTAGTAGGTCAGCATTGTATATCAGGTAACAGATTCCTGGAATGGGTCTCTCTGGTCCAAACTGTTCAGTACAGCAAATATCATCATTTGGTAGTCATCAAAGGATAAGGTGGTATGTCAGTTCTCAAGGAATCTCTTCATATGTTCTGTGTATTCTTGTGGTATGCCTCTTTTTCTCATATTGTGAATGAGTCAGTTGATGCCAAGACCCATTTCACCCAATTGGATTCCCAATACTTCTGACTCCTTTCCGACTCTTTTCCAACCTTCTCCATCAGCATTCTGGCAGCAGCACTTTTTAGTCATTAGACAAGTTGTCACATGCCTTAGTAATGATTTGATTAATCACTTTATTCCTAATACAGTCTTACCAATTATGGTCATGGACATTTACCAAGACCCATTAGTAAACTTCTGCCTTTTCCATTATACTTCTGGCCTTCATTATTTAAGCACCCATAGCTTAGCCTTGGACTTTAGTTTGCAAATTATATATTTGTCTACATGTTGTAATTCACTTGTGTTTAATTGCCTCCAGTCTAATATCAATCCTTAATCATCCTTGACTTAATCTTGACTTAATCTCTTAATCTCTTGACTCTTCTTGACTTCAAATCAACTCCATACCTCTGCATAATCTATCCTCACCCTCCATCCAGAAACCTCTGTAAATCTGAACTACCTCCACCCTGAAATTGGACAACTGATGAGGAGAAGGGTGCAACTTCTTACAAGTTGAAGCCAAGTCCTCTCTGGCCCCTTTTCACCTGGCCTGCTACAGCCTGGTGGATTCTGCCTGGATACCTCTGAACCCTCTGACCACTGATGACCAGGTCTGACTGGAAGTCCATTGCTTTTCCTGACCAAGTCCTGACCTTGGTAGTAGCAACTTTGAACTTTAACAGTTGACATCTACACTGGGAATGCACCTTTAACATCAAGAAATAGGGTTGAAACAACTGGCCCTTTGCACCATGTATCTTTTATGGTCTTTGTTAGCAGTATGGAGTTGGTCATGGTACATCCTGATCTTGCTCCAAAATGGTTGGCTGGGAGTATATTGTGCTTCTTGCACATGGTGATGATATTGTCTGTCTGGCAACTGTTGGGCAGGTGGGCCATTCCATCAGAGAGTACTATAGGGTGCCATGCTGCTGAGGACATGTATGTAATCTGACTTGCCTTAGTTTTTTAGAATTAGAGTTTCTGCAAGCACCCACTCCTGTGGATAATATTCTAATGTGTTAGTAGCTTAAAAGAGGGGACCTAGATGTGGGACAAGTTCTTCTCTGGCATGCACTAGTACCAAGTTTGGTACCATTCTGCTTCTGGTGGCTTTGTACAGCTTTATCTTCTTAATCACTCAGTGTATCTGTTCATTGGCAACATTCGTGAACTTCCATCATGGTGGTGGATATTGATAGTTTTGTGGTATTGATGTTGGCATTGAGAACTATACCTCTCCATTGCAGTCCCCTGTATGTTGTACATTGCACAAGAGTTGCAATAGGATTGCTGATATGAAGGGGGTGTTCCCAATGGACCATCAGAAGAGATAATGGTTGAAGATTTGAGCTCAGGAGAAATGATGGGGTTAAAACAGAGGATGTGTTGGACCTTTTTCAGCCAATCTGTAGGTGCACAACTTGTCTGATACATCATTTGATAATGAAGTGCCTTAGCTTTCATCATTTTTTGCCCTGCAATAATAATCTCAGAGATAATCCAGTTGTGAGGCATCTCCTCAGCCATTGCATCTTTCAAATCACCTTCATGTGTGTATGGGGCAGAAGCTGGGGTTATTGAATGCTCAGTTGGTAAAAGTATTGGTGTTTTTGAAGTGATATAGCCATCTGCTAGTTCTGAGCAGTCATCTGCTAGTTCTGAGCAGTCATATTTATCTTCATGGTCATGTGATTGATGAGGATTTCACCAAATGGCAATAAGATATCAATTCCTTGAACTTGGCTGAGCTGATCAAAGATGGCACCTGCTTCAGGAATTAACTCTACTGCTTTTTGATGACCCAAAAGCCAGCACATCTGGAGGTTGACATTTGCAACCATGATATTGCCTTGCCAAGAGGCTGAGTTAATGTGATCTATTTTCAACATGATATCTGCAGAATTCTTTATGATGACTGGCAGGTGGAGATATTAAGGGCCATGATCCCACTCAGGATGCTTGGCCAAGATAATAGCAATTTCATTAAGGCCAGAAGCATGGCTACTGAGTTGTATCATGTCTATGCTTGTGTCAGTCCCAACAGCTGTGTGAATGAATCCAAAGAACATTTCAATGTGATCTGTTCCAAGCAAATGATGTAGAATTTGCCTGAAGGGTTATCAATCTTGACTTTGGCAATACAAAAGTAGACATTTTTGATCATCAACATGATATTGATGTAGGATTGAGCTGGCACAAACTTTATATGTGCTGAGTTGTCATGGTAAAAATACAGCATGAGATGCACAGCCATGCTCAAATGTACCAATTGTTCCTCCAGATTGAGATTGAGACAGATATAGGGAGTTATCAGATTATGTGCAAACTGGCCATACAAATGAAGGGCTTTATGAGCCCATGTAAAGCTTGACCTAGATCCCTGAGGTGCCAGTGGTAGCAACCAGATCTCCTTCAGGAGTGAATACCCTAGTACAACATCCTGTCAGTCATTGGGGTTAAGTAAAGCTGTAAGACAGTAGGATGGACTGCCATTTGATTTAAGATGAAGACATAGGATTGATTGAGTAATACAGAATCCTTGAATGACAATCCCTTTATTCTGCATTATGAGATTTCTCTGTCACTTGAAAACATGTTTGAAATCCATGTCTGCAGTTATGTCATCTTGGCCAACCAACAGGTTTATAAATACCAGGGGACTAAGGTGTCTGTAAATTGGTGAGTTTGAAGATAGTATGGAATGCATAGTGAAAATAATGAGTGCATGGCCATGTTTTGCTTCACTATCAGAGGCAACACAGACCATACAATAGGTTATCCCATTGTAATTCTTCTGCTTTTTGGTTGCCTTCAGGATCATCCTGATCAGGCAGGCATGTTCTTTGCCAGTTTCTTTCTTGCAAGTTTCCAAGAACATGATAGGACATAAGGCTGAGCATGAGTGTGGTTTACCCATGGGTCGTTATGGGTATACTCATGGGAACACTCACAGATTTTAGCACTCATGGATCCCATATACTTGTAGCCACAGGTAGCCATGGGTGTGGGTATGTTAGAGCGACACCCACTAATCTGCTACCTGGACCATGCAGGCTCTCCTACAAGAAGGTGGTGGGGCATGTGCACATGATGGGGGTTTTGATGAATTTGATGTGAGGGGTTATTTTTAGATGAGTTGGCTGAAATAGGCTTTTTGCACCACAATTATGGATGGAATACCTAAGAGAACTCAACTGAGGTCCCCCAAGTGTATATTTAATGTTTATATACTATGTTACATGTAATGTAATATGTTGTTACCGATGCATGTGTACATATTGATGTGTGTAAATATAAAATTTTTATGCTGACAAATGTAGCATTTGTAGGCATTTGGTGGCATAATAAAATGAAATAAAATGAAATAAAATGAAATAAAATGAAATAAAGTAAAAATAAAATATTATTATGTAGTAGGAATGTTAGGAGACTGTTTCCTAACATCACCCCCCTTTTATGCCTCGACTTCCAGGCAGTAAAATATTGTATCTGTCCCCTCTGTGAAATTTTGGTAAGGCTGGAAATTCATCCTCTCATACACCATTCTAGCAATGCAACATGGAGCATTTGGAATACATTTAAAGAATTGGGTGATTGCATCACATGCTCGCTTACAATTCTCTTCAGGTTCACATGAGTTATTTTCGTTGGTGTAGTTCTTCCACTTGATTAAGAACTTCAATTTATTTCATCGAAGACATGAGTCTAAAGCCTCTTCCATGACATATTCTTGAGCACCTTCTACCATTATTGGAGGTTGCAGAGTAGTTTGTTGACCAGGAATAGTGGATGAGCAGTAAGGGCATAAACGGGAAATGTTAATTTCAGGATCAATCTTGAATGATGGAGGTAATTTTAACACTACTGCATTGGGCAAAATTATTTTAGAAATTGCATATGGGCCAACTTGCTTCTCCATAAGCTTTTTTGAAGGTCGTGGAATATTTAGATCCTTGGTGCTTAGCCATACCAAGTCACCAACTTTGTATTCTGGAGCAACAGCTCAAGTATGATCTACTGATGATACTCAACCTGGAAACCTAACAAAAACCTCTTAAAAGGCTTAGGAAGTATAACACAGGCTAGAGGAAGGGTGTGAGTTGGTACTAAATATCACCGCTGATACCCAAAAGTCATAGTGAGTGACATAAAATGATGAAGTGTGTTGCGGATAGTTTTTGGAGGCATACAAAGAAGTTCAAAATAGTTTGAAAGATGTTCAAAGGTGTGTGAAATAGTTCGAAGTGAGTTTGAGGAGGTTCAAAGATGTAGGACTAATGTCGAAATATGTTGAGGAGTGAATATAACAAATGGGAAGTGTTTGTCGAGAGGCGATAGGTGATGTGCAATAAAACAAGGAGTGAATATGACAGTTTGAAGGAGTTCACGATATTTCACAGAACTTAGAGATATGATCAGAATGCTAAGACTTAAGAGAACTGCTCTTAAATCAGACGATGAGGGAGAGGGTCACTTCTTCTCTATTCCTCTTTGCTTTGCTGTTGTTCTAAGTAACTAATACAAGTCTATATACAATTTGAAGAAATATTACTAAAAATGAAACAATAACATGTGGAAAACACGAGGCAATATGCACAGCAAATAAAGGTATTGTAAAACATAAAACAAATGAGAAATAATAACAAGTGAAATGTACATTGTCCCAGTATAGTAGGAGTTCTTGTCCAATTGCTTCAATATATTATTGAAACATATAACTGCACTTATCGCATTCTGGATCTCTTGTCATCTCTCTTCATGTCTGGTGGCAACAAAATGGCTTATTCTGGTTGTGCAGCATATATCAAAAGGGTTTTAGGAACAGCTATATAGTGCCAATGTTATTCAAAGTAGTATGAAGTCATTCAAAGTGTTGCGAAATTATTTGAAGTCATTTGAAGTTGTTTGACATAGTGTGAAATAGTTTGAAAAGAATTCAAAGTCGATTTCGTAGTGTTCGTAGCAGTTCGGAGGGTCTGTCGTAGTGTGTCAATATGATTGGAAACTTTCTCCAGACCTTAGAGTGTGCAGTGGACCTATCACTACATGTCACATCATATCATCACATGCTTTCATCAATGCCACCTCTGCTTCCTCCTGCACCTTTCACATTTTTGATACAAAGTCCTCCACTGACTGTACCTTGATTTTCCTTTGAGATTCTGGGATGATACCCATAATTAGCAAAGAAGGGTGACATGCAAGTAGCTGAATGGAATTTATCATTGTGAGAAAATTTGGCAATTGCCAACCATTCAGGCCAGTTAGTTTGTCCATGATTGACAAACATGTGTAGGTACTGTTCCAACTCCTGATTCATTCTCTCTGTCTGCCCATCAGTTTGTGGGTGATATGCCATAGATAACTTGGTTTGAATCCCCAATATGTTATTTAACTCTTGCATAAACATAGAAGCAAATTGGGATCCACAATCGGAGATAACCATATCAGGTAATCCATGTAACTGCCATACCTGATTTAGATAGAGGTGCACCAAGCCCAACAATGACGTTTCTGCAGTAGTAGGAATAATATGGACTTCCTTTGTGAAGCGGTCGCATACTACAAATATTGCATCATATCCTTGAGCTTCAGGTAATCCTGTGATAAAGTCCACAGATATATCTCACCATGCTGCTTTAGGTATAGGGTTCAGCATTAATTTCTCTGCAGGCTTTTCTGGAAATTTCTTCCCCCTCATGCATATATCACACCCATCCACATACTCCAACACATACTTTGAAATTCCAGGCCACCAATAATTTTTCATCACCAACTCCAACATCTTCCACCTTCCTGGATGTCCAGCAGCTGGTGTATTATGATGTAACCATATGATCTCCCTTCGTAAATCTTGATCCTTCAGTACATATACCTTTCCTCTGAACAACACTAACCCTTGTTCTTCAACCCATTCATCTCCTTTAATATTACCTTTCTTCTCTCCCTTTGAAGCTTTCACAGCTTCCACTACTTCATCATCCATCTCTGAACATTGTCTAATTTTAGACAACATTTCCATTGATAGGTCCACTGTGCACTCTTAGGTTTGGAGAAAGTTTCCAATCATATTGACACACTACAACAGACCCTCCAAACTGCTATGAACACTATGAAATCGACTTCGAATCCTTTTGACTTATTTCACACTACTTCGAATGACTTTGAAAGATTTTGTGACACTTTAAACAACTTTGTAGTATTTCGAACAATATTGGCCACCATATAGCCATCTTGAAACAGTTTCGATACATGCTGCACATCCAGAACAAACTATTCTATTGCATATCAAGCACTACCAGACACGAGGAGAGACTACAAGAGAATTAGGATGCGATAATAGTGTTTTTATGTTTTGATGATATATTGAAGCACAAGATAAGTACTTTTACCATGTGGGGACATGTATGTTTCAATTATTTATCATTTATCATTTATTTTATGATCTACAAAGTCCTCATTGTATGATATATTGCCTCATGTTTTACACATGTTTTATTTCCCTTTTCAGTACTATCTCTTCAAAAATGTATATAAACTTGTACTAGTTACTTATAAAAACAGAGAATAAGTTACCCTCTCCACTACAGCTGGATTTAAGAGCAGTTCTCTTGGGTCTTACCTCACATCGTATCTCTGAAGTTCTGCAAAATATCGCGGGCTTCCTCGAACTTTCATATTTGTTCTCAACTCATCATTGCCTATCGCCACTTAAAAACCACTTCTTAATTGCCATATTCATCTGTTGAACATATCTCGACACCAGTTGAACACCTTTAAACCTCCTCAAACTCACCCGAACAACTTCAAACCTATTCAAACCTAATTCAAACTACTTTGCACATCTTCGAACATATTTCAAACTACTTCAAACATCTTCATATGCTTTTAAAAACTATTTGTCACATCCTTTACCATTTCGCATCACTAAAAACAATGTTCTGGTATTAGCGGTGATATTTAGGACCAACTCGCACCCTTCCTCCAGCCTGAGTTATACTTCATAAGCCTTTTAACAGGTTTTTGCTAGGTTTCCAGGTTGAGTATCATCACCATCTCTGAGCAATCCACCAATAGATGCCCTTGATGCATAGCGCAAATATGAAAGTATTTAGGTTTGAGTAGGGTAATATTTTTATTGTCCTCCTCCACCCCCCTTTTATGATCTGTGCATCTAGATAATGCATCTGCTTTCCTCATCAAGCTTCCCACTTTGTGGACTAGGTGAAAATTAAAACAAAATAGGAATAATGTCCAATGTGCTTCTCGATGGTTAAGCTTTTTAGCAGACATGAAGTACTGCAGATTTTGATGGTCTGTCCAGATTTTGATCTGATGTGTAAATCCCTCCAAATAATGTCTCCATGCTTCCAATGCTCGTATTATGTCCAACATCTCTTTATCATGCACATTATAATTCCTCTCCACATCATTCAACCCTCGAGACAAATATGCACAAGGATGCCATTTGTCATCTTCACATAACATTGATAATACTGCTCCAGTAGCAAAGTCTGATGCATCTGATTCCACTCATAAGGGATGCATGAAATTTACTGGGGCTAATATTGGCTCTTCCACAAACTTCCTCTTTAAGTCCTCAAATGCTGTCTGCTGTTGTTCTCCCCATCTCCACACTACTCCCTTTTGCGTAAGGTTGTGTAATGGTGTGGCAATTTTGGAAAAATAATGAACAAAGCGACAATAAAAATTGGCAAGTCCCAAGAAAGCCTGAACTTCCTTGATACAGGTGGGCATGGGCCAATCGACAATTGCCTGTACCTTGATAGGATCCATCTTGATTCCATCAGGACCAATCTTTAATTCCAAGAACTCACATCTCACTTGCCCCAAACACACACTTCTCTAGGTTAATTAATAGATAATTCTCTGCCAATCTTCTCAACACCACCTGCACTATTGCCTCATGGTTTTCTTCATCCTCTGTGAATATTGAAATATTGTCAATGAATATTATTACCATGCCTTTGTCTATTACATCCCTGAAAATGTCATTCATCATATTTTGGAAAGTAGGCGGACTATTGGTCATCCCAAAAAAAATGACAAGCGGCTCAAAGGATCCTTGATGCGTGGCAAATGCAGCCTTCCACTCATCTTTTTTCTTTATCCATACATTGTTGTACCCCCAGCATAAATCCAATTTCGTAAAGACCTTGGCCTTTCCCACCTTGTCACTGATTTCTGAGATCAACAGCAAAGGGTACACATTCTTCACTGTCCACTCATTCAAATACCTATAATCTGTACACATCTTCTTCCTCTCATCCTTTTTTGGTACAAAGAATACTGGTGATGTCTGTGGTGATTTTGAAGGTCATATGTATCCCTTGTGCAATTGTTCATTAAGAAATGCATCCACTTCTTCTTGTTCCTTCAGAGATAATGGGTAGACTTTTGACTTCTTCGGCACAAATCCTGGCTTCATCTCAATTGCATGATCCCATGGCTTTTGCACTGGCATCCACTCTGATTCCTTCTTCTAAAAAACTGACAAATATTTATGGTAGGCTTTTGATACCCACTCCTTCACTGGCTTCTCCACTTTCACAGCATTTTTATCCCATGACTGTCCTTCATGAATTTCCCTAAAGGTTTGCTTCTGTTCTTCCTTACTGGTCATGATTGGAACTTCCCTGTTTGGCACATCCTCATCTTCCACTTCCTTCATCGTAACAGAATACTTCCTCAAACGTTCTTTCTCTTTCCTTTCCTTCTTCTCCTTTTTTTACTTTCCTCCCATATACATTACATTCTTTAGAACAATGAGTCATGTGTACCTTCCCAGTTTTCCAATCAATTTCTGGGTTATGCTTTTATAATCATGGACATCCAATTATCAGATTGGTTTTTCCAAGGTCGCACACCTCAAATACAGCTCGTTCCTGATAATCCTGATACTTTAGTATCATCATCACCTCCTCTTTAATAGTTCCTCCATGATTGATCGTACTGTCAATATTGTACACCATTATAGGTTGTGGCAGTTTATGCATGCAAATACTGTTTCCAGTAATTAAGGATCGATTAATAAATAATCCGGTAGCACCACTGTCAAGCAATGCCTCCACATTAATTGCTGCATGCGTGTCCACTGTCTTCAATTCTACTGTCAGGCAGATTTTGGGTTCTATCTGCACAGAGCAAATAAAGAATTTAGGGGTCTTCAGAAATAAAGCTGGGCATTTTTCTTTATTGCATCAATGATGATGGTCATACTCCTCAATTTCTCTTTCAGGTTCACTCTGGGTTTCCTCAGATACTAATACATTACATTGATTCTGGGTCACCAATGGAGAAACCTTCACTGGGACTCTTCCACAAAATTCTTCTGCTTATCTTCCTCCAACTTCACTTCCTTGATTGTCACTTTTCTAATCTTCCTTTTCTGCCTATAATTTCTCCCATGAATATACAATACTATAGAGCTGATGAAGGATTTTGTATTCTCCATGGTACCATCAAAGATTTGCAGGGGCACTGTTAGGTCCACTGTGCACTTTAAGGTCTGGAAAAAGTTTCCAATCGTATTGACACACTATGACAGACCTTCCGAACCACTACGAACATTACAAAATTGACTCTGAACTATTTTCGACTTATTTCGCACTATTTCGGATAACTTCAAACTATTTTGAACACTTTCAAACCATTTCATGACACTTCGAATGACTTAGCAGCACTTTGAACGACTTCGGCTGCCATATAGTTGTCTTAAAACACTTTCGATACATGATGCTCAACCGGAGTGAACTATTTAGTCGCATATTGAGTACTACTGGACACAAGAAGGGATTACAAGAGACTTGGGATACGATAAGTGCATTTTTGTGTTTTATTAATATATTAAAGCAATAGAACAAGAACTCTTACTATATTGGGACAACATATGTTTCACTTATTATCATTTTTCATTTGTTTCATGTTTTACAATACCTTTATTTGCTGTGCATACTGCCTCGTGTTCTACACCTGTTATTATTTCCTTTTTAGTACTATTTCTTCAGATTGTATATAGACTTGTATTAGTTAGAATAAAAAATAGAACAATGGGGAACAGAACAAGTTACCCTCTCGCTATCATCAGATTTAAGAATCATTCTCTTTAGTCTTATCTTGGCATCACATCTCTAAGTTCTGCGAAATATCGTGAACTGTTTCGAAACTATCGTATTCGCTCTCTGTTTTATCGCCCATCGCCTACCACCATTCAACAAACCCTTCACATTCGTTAAACTTGCTCTTCGATATACCTCAAACCTCTTCAAACTTATTTGAACTTCTTTGGACTACTTCGCATGACTTCGAACCTCTTCGAACCTTTTTTGAACCTCTTCGCACGTATTCAAGCCTTTTTCGAACTCCTTCGAACTCCTTCATACGCTCTTACAGATTATTCAAGCCATCACTTATTATTTTGCATCGCTAAACACAATGTTTTGGTCTCAGCGGTGATATTTAGTACCACCTCGCACCCTTCCTCTGGCCTGTGTTATACCATCCAAAGCCATTAGTAGGTTTTGTTTGGGTTTCCGGGTTGAGTATCATCAGCGCATATTTAGGTAAACACATTTTTCCACTCTCAGATCTCTCCTCTGCATGCACATCCTCCTGAGACATCCACTTCACCATCTCCTCCATCTCATCATCTTTATCTTCCACTGTCTCTGCTTTTATTTCTGCTTGTTTGGGCTGTGATGCTGCCAATACTGACACTATTTGGGACATTTGCACTGTAAGCACATCAATTTTGGCTTCTAGCACTGGTGTGGGATCAGGATTGTGACCAGGATTCGAAGTTGATTGTTCTGTCATAATGACATAAGCTGTGATGAGTCACTTCTTTGGCTTAGTCAAGATTCAGCTTCAAAATTTTTTCACAAAATTTCGAGTCACGTGATCTAGCAAATTTGGGTACCAAACATGGCAAAACATGTGATTTCAGCTATTTGTCAACAATTGGGCACTTTGGATCAATAACCCTTCCAACAGTGCCTGATCTCAGGGTTAATACTGAATTCAGCTAGTAACTAATTTAACTAAAATAGACATCTGAATAGAGTAAGGTAAATCTCAATTAAACCAGATCCGATCGGTTGTCTGGTTGCAGCTGTCCTAATGACGAGTGCTGCCTCTTGATCACTGGTGGTCGCAATGTAAGGCGAGGCCTGGCATTGGCTTACAAAAGCAAGGTAGATATATATATACAATTACTTTCAGCTCTTGCTGAAAGGATGAGTAAGCAGTTGTGGCATGCTGAAACAATGATGTATGCGCGTGTAAGAGAAGGTGCACTGATAGGGCAGTTGAGTTCTTCTGTTAGGGTGACACCTACTAATCTGCTAGCTGGACCGTGTGGGTTCTCCAATAAGAAGGCAGCAGGGGGCATGCGCGCGATGGGGGGTTTTGATGGATTTGATGTGAGGGGTTATTTTTAGATGAGTTGGCTGAAATAGGCTTTTCACACCACAAATGTGGATGGAATCAACTGAGGTCCCCCAGTATATATTTTAAGTTTATATACTATGTTACACATATTGTACAATATTGCTACATGCATGCATACATGCGCATACATATTGATGCATGTAAATAGAAAATTCCCATGCTGACAAATATAGCATTTGTAGGCATTTGGTAGCATATTTTGATGTAATAAAATAAAATAAAATAAAATAAAAATACAATATTATTATGTAATAGGCATGCTAGGAGACTGTTTCCTAACACACAGTGGCCAGCATGACTGTTTGGTCATTCAGGAATGCAGCAACATTATCTGCCAAATCTACACAGATCACCACCACTTCAATGGCCAGCTCAGCAGAATGTTGAATATGTAGTAACTGAATCCATATCAATCAGACAGTGAAGACCTGGAAGTGAATGTCAGTACATTAGCTTCAACCTCTGCGATCGTCGGAGCTGAAGGTGACACAACAAGTGGTCATATAACTGTATTGCGTCGAACAGTCAAATAGTCATGAGACTTGGCAGGAGACCTGTGGGCAGATTTGCCAACACATGCCCAATCGCAACATAACAAGAGACCACATGATTTCTTCATTTCCAGTGGCCAAATCGGAAGAGTGCAATCGCAGGTTGTTGGAGTTATTGTGGAAGACAGACTCATCTCTAAGGACATTGACGAGGTCATCAAAGGATCCAGGGTCAATTCGGAGGTAGGAGCGGAAGATCTCAGGTCGGTTGAATTTATAATCATGAAGCAGGAGGTGAAGTTGTCTGCCATCTTTGTTGATTTCCTCTCGTGAGTTGAGGTGACGCTCCGAATATAGCTGCCCCAAAGTCTCAAGTATGGCGTTGCTGGTCTGAGGGAGTGCTCATCATCAGAGGAAGAGGAGAAGGTCGAGTCTGCTGCTGAATGACTTGAGGCACTAGAGGAGTGTATTCGGATTCAGAACCTTCTTTGTCAAGTTGAGCCTCAGCCTCTGCTATCAGATTCACTAAGAAGGCCTGATGTAAAGCATCTGCTGCCATGGTGCGATCAGACTTAGTTGGCATGCGGTTGTCATGTCAGAGAGCCAGAACCATCAATTATAAGCAGGCATCGTGGTAGGCCGCATGCAGCCAAATTCAAACTTCAAAGAGTGCTCGACGTGTTGCGCTGGGAAAGAACTATTTTTAAGCTGTTCAAAGTTGAGAAAGCGCTTTCGCCAGTTTCAAAGTTTTATTTTTAATGTACGTCTCAAATCCGAAGTCACTTTCGAAATCGCCTCCGGAAAGCGGCACTTTCGTCTACTGTGAACGACCCTAATGTTTACAGTTTGGCACTTGCCTGCATCTATATAAGACTTACAATCTGCCTCGACAGACCTGATATGTAAAGTTGCAGTAAGAAATAAGTAGAATACGAGCTGGGGACTTCCATATATACTCCCAGGGACACAACTTGGTCTATTCAGTTCGACACAACTGACCACCTCGTTGCTATGAGGAGTAATCAATAGATAAGTAGTTTATCTGGGCTTCTGCTGCCACTACAGGTGTTGATGGGCTGCGTCTGAATAAACCATTAGGTTTCGGAAAGCACCTGTGGACTGTGCTTTGGAACTGCGCCTTTTCCACTTCATTCCTCCAATAGCGACAGTCTGCCCAATCACAGTACGATTAGCAATACTCCAAAAAACCCTGCAGCTTCCTGGCCGTCCTCGGTGGAAACTTGAATGCGAGCAACTTATCGCCAAACGTTCTCACTATACGTGCAACGCCTTCTTTTAAACCTATACTAGAACATAAGCATAGGAAAACACAAGCACCCTAGAACGAAAGAAAGAAGCTTACCATCCTCAACATAACCCAATACCTCCTTTGCATGCTCCACCTCCTCCCTTAGACTCTCCCGTTCCTCCCTCTCCTTTTCTCTAATCTCCAACGCCAAACCCCCGTCTGGAGCTGGGTCTTGTTCGACGCACATCCCCCGCACCTCAGCATGGTAGTCTTCAATTGCCTGAAGAAATGCCAGGAGAGCCTCCAGGATACGAGGGATATCCCTCTGCACGGTACCATACAAGTCTTCCGTTAGAGAAGCGGCTGTCAGATGAGATAAAACTAAAAAGCAGCGCAAGCATAAGCGTAGGACAAGAAGAAGAGTGGCGATCTTACCATCGATGACAACGACATCCAGTTCGCGATTTGGTAGACACGCCTCCACACGCCGACTGAGCCTTTCCTGCGTCCACCACTTCTGCAGGCTCATCGCGAGCTCCTTCGACTGTGGCGGCACCCAACTCTGGTACGCCCCCTGAACAGCATTATGAACAGCGCTGGAAAGCCTCAGGATGCTTGCAGCTCCAGTGACTTTGTCCTTCACAGTGCCTTTTACTTCCGTCTTCTCCTGGGAGGCATGCAACACACTCCGAAACAACTCCGGGATCGCTGCACCCACGTTCACAGTCACATTAACCTTCTCCGCACCCTCATCCAACGCCTGAGCAAGCACCCCATCCGACCCCAAACCTTCCACCACTCTCCGTATAGGGCTCTGCTTGCTAACCCCCGATTGGAATATTGTTGGTTTCCTGATCAACTCCATAGGTTTAGCAACTTCAGCAGAGGGTAATGGTTTTGGTTTAATAGCAGGCATCTGGGGGGCAGGCGCGGGTGGAGGCATGCCTCGCCTAAGAAGAAGCTGGTAGTCCCTCCCGAGGACAAGCAGGCTCTCCCGAACGAGATGCGTCCAGAGATGTGGATGGTGCTTTTGGTCATTGAATATCTGCGCCCGATGCGAGGCATCTGAGGTGGATGTGGAGGACGCAATAGCAAGGAGTTGTGTGTATGCGAAGTATCGGAATGTACCATCTGCAGCAGAGGAGGATACGCCAGAGACGAGGGATAGGATTGCGGGCTGAGAAGGCGGAGAGGCCGCAGGGATGGGGGAGACAGGCTGCGTGATGTACGCATCGAACAGTACATTGGCAGATTCCCATATGAACAGTGTACTGAATGCCAAGAACCACCCCCGAGAGAGGAGAGGGAAGTGGTAAAATGGAAGGAGAAGAGTGTAGGTGCTACGTGCGTGGAGAAAGTGTGCAGTAAATGGCCGTAGGAGGTGTGGCAGAAGGGGGAGCTTGTAGAGAAGCGGCAGAAGTAACATCCGGAATAGACCAAAGAGGAGTGCAGAGAGAGGGGAAATGAGGGTGGCAGACAAGGAGGAGATTGTTAGGGCAGAGAGGACGGAGAGAAAGGTGTAAGGTTTTTTCTGGGGAGATGACTGGGTGGGTTTAAAATTAATGCACAATTTGGAGATGGAAGGGCATGCGTACGAGGCTGGCAAGTGAGAATTTGAACACAAAGCGGTCTAACATAATGTTGCGGAGGGAGAAACCTAATGCCACACAAAGTTGCGAGAGTATAAGATACAGGAGTTGTCCGTTGAGATAATGAGGATGTTTCCTGGATTTAGGGAATCAGTTCAATCAGAAGGGATGAAGCCCGTCAATCGACGTACTTGGACTTGACGAAGATACCCAACCGTGGATCGCCACGAGCGTTGGGCTTGTGGATATACGCCATACCAACGTGAAGAGCGAGGGCCACCATGCCAGATGCAGAACAAACAATGAAAGAGCGAACTGCGCTCGATTTTGCGAGCGCTGCTTTGAGTGAACCTGAAGGTGATGTGGCACAAGTGCGGGAGCCTTTACGAGAGTAGAAATCAGACCAAATAATAGACGATAGCAGAAACGTACTCGTCATATATACCTTCCTTAAGACAATAACCGGGAGCGCAACCAACAGCCATGTAAGCAGTGTACTGGCCAACGTCGAAGGCAAAAATGGCGACACCAGAGAGCCAGTTAGCCCCAAAGAGGAGAATCCTCCTTTATGCATTATTGACCATGCCACGGCATGGACCCAGGATAAGAGGGCAGAATGAAAGAAGATGCTATACACGAGGCGTTGACGAAGCACGGTGCGCAGAACGGGGTCATAGAACTGTGATGACGCCGGGATTGAAGGAGAAGAGCGCATAGCTAGCTTTGACGGAATTGCGCGCACCGAGGTCGTCGTTTGCAATGGTGTGCTCAACATCCTCGCCGCTGTCCAAAACAGTGAGCAAAGAGTAAATTTGACTGGAGTTTGAAGTGTGGGTCACGACATGTCACATTCTCGTGATTTCTCAGTAACGGTGATCGTGATTCGTAATAAATCTATTCGTATGGAGTTGTGGTCAGAACGTTGAGGTTAGAGAGAGTTAGAGTCCGAGCAAACGATCTATTCTGTCTCTGTGCATTAATGTTGAATGTACAACCCAAGTTTCTGCACAAACCTTGCAGGGGCTTGCAACTGACACTGACGATACTATGAAATTGCCGATTTCGTACAGCCAACGACCGGGAATTGGATTACGTGGGAGCTAGCACGGTCCAGGACAATTACTATGTAAGTCCTGCAATATTTGATGAAAAATAAAGTCATAAGGCTCCCTTACTAAGTAGTAGGTTTGATGGTGTCACACAGGTGCTAGCTTGCCATAGTTATGAGGGAGTCGACTGTGTATAGATAGAACGGCAGCTTTGAACTGCATTATGCGCCGCACGCGGCAAGTCACATGACACTATTTAACGCGCTTATCACATGGCGGTGAACCTTCTTCAGTGCCACCATGGACCGGACGAGTTCTTTATCTGAAGGCTTCTCTCATTTGTCTCTGGGCGATCTAAACACGCCGCATGAGCCCGTATTCAATTCTACTCTGACTCAAATATCACGCGAGCGCGATCTATTCACCAACGACGATCACAAAGCCCTCGATGCGGCGATCATGAAGGCATTCAGCCTTAATAGGATACTTAATGAGGAGCCCAACCATATATTTGAAGCTCTGCGGTCCGCCTGGCGTGATAGCTACCTGGGAAATAATCATCAACTTCTGTTCGCCAATATCAATGCACTCCCACGAACAGAAAAGGCTTATTCTAATCAAATCGCCATCGTTCAGAGCTCCGGTACGGGAAAATCTCGCATGGTCCACGAGCAAGCAAACCTGGTCTTCACCATTCCGTTTAATTTACGAGAAAAGGGCGACAATCAAGGTTTCTACTTTGTTTTTCGATTCCTTGGGCGCTTCTGATGTACGAACGCAGATCTGGCCTTCCCCATCCCCGACGATGCTGTCCGTGACTACCTCGTTACAACCTCTCTATCGAATGATCAGCACATTTTGAAAACCAATTATCTAAAGTTTTTCGACAGTCTGTTCACGGAAGTTAATGGCGAGCTGGAGAAATGCCTAGGAGATTTGAGTGAGAAGCAAATTAGAACCGCTGAGGATTTGGCCAAGTGGTGGTCATGTCGCCTACAAAGCATACGCACAGGATTATACAAAGCGGTGATTGATGGTGCGACTACGCCCATTCAGGTGCGTGTCTGTGAAGACGGGACAAGGAATATCACAATTAGTCATTGCACTGGCAGAACCTTCCTGAAATCAAGAAGAGACATGAAGAGTTACTCGCGAAACGTCGATCCAAACCCGAAGGCTCCGAAGATTCCGATGATAGCTATTACGATGTGAAGCCGGTTATTGAGTTTGCTGCGGCGGAATCAGCAAGAGTTGCACTCGGACAACTCATTCGTAAGCTGGACCGCTGGGTTGGGTCGCAACACCGTATCAAGCTCATAATCTACTTCGACGAAGCACACCTTCTCACCAAGGTAATGCCCAAGAACGACGACGAGAAGACGCTTCATGATTATCTATGTTCATGTCTCAACCAATTTTTGACTTTTCCGATGTTTTCCATTTTCCTATCGACTAATTCAAGCTTAACCCAGTTCGCTGCCCCACGGGCGCTTGCCACATCTGCTCGCATTCGCGGCGGGAAAGCCGTAACACACGCACCAATTACTGAAACGCCCTTTGACTGCTCCAAGGACCTCGTGGTCAAGCCAGGCCAGTTGAGTATGAATGACATTAGCACAATTCCATTTATGGCGCAATTTGGGAGGCCATTGTGAGTGTTCTTGAACCGTTCCATATTTTCAATCGACGTGCTTGACGATATGTTGCGATAGGTTTTGGACGCTATTACGAGGAGCCGGGATAAAGGCATCTGGGCTACATACACAAATCTTGGAATTAGCACGCGCGAAGCTTGTTGCTTCTCGCGAGATCGACTCTAGCTACCACACCTTCTCACCTCCTGCACGGATGGCAGTTCTAGACATCCAGTTGTCACTCGAGTTTGAGCCTCGTTGTGAAAAAGTGCCAATCGAAGAGGCTGGTCTAGTTGAGAGCCACATGCGGTTTGCATATTCAATTCCTGATCACCGAGAGTACTTGCGGTCTGGATACCCCTCAGAACCCCTTCTTGCCGAGGCTGCCGCCCAGCAACTCTACATGTGGAGGACGCAAAATCCGTTCATGGCAGTCGAAACGCTTACAAATATTGTCGAAACTGGCTTGCTTGACCGTGGAGAACTGGGGGAGCTTACTGGCCGTCAACTTCTCCTCGATGCCTATCATCGTGCTGTTGAAGTGGAGCAAGGTGATCGCCACAAAAAGACTCCTCCAAATTTCAGTGCTGGCTGTCGTCTTATAACCTTTATCAAAATGTTGTACAGCGACGAGTGTGCAGATATGGTTCTTGACAGCACCCCGGATAATGTTGAAGGAGTCTCGTTTAGAGAGGCATTCAAGGACGCTCTTATCTGCTTTACACACTTTGGGAAAATGGCAGACGACACTGGCACAACTTCTACCGCTGCATGGGTAGCTTTCATCCGTCACATGGCAATCATGTGTCGAAACGAGGAACGCAGCGTCGACTGCATTTTACCTGTCCTCTTGTGGAACACTCAGCTGTGCGAGCATGTCATGACCGGTGTGCTTATTCAGTTTAAGCGTCGGAAACGCAGCGGTGCTATCGCTAAATACTCTATCGACCAAGCCGACTTCAATTTTTTCCCGCAAGCATTGGAGAAATGCGCACACGGGTCGATCCCTACTTCTTACCGGCCGTACGTCAGCTTAATCATGGAGCTAGGAGTACAAGTCACACCTCCTGAAGAAGCCGAGACCGCCACTAAATATAAGCCAGACAAATACTCTTCGTCGTCATCAAAGAAATCCGACGACCCACCTCGGACTCCTCCACCTATCGAGGGAGCTCAAGATCACGCAACACCCTCCAAGATGTATATCCCTCATTATGGTCAACGACATTACCCCAAAGAAGGACATGCCAGATACAACATATTCGCATATGGTTGCTCCCCAACAATGTACCGCGGCATCGATACCGCCCACAAAGCTTCGTATGCGTTCCTGTTGAGTTCTCGTGACTTACTCGGAGAGCATCCACGTACAGATGTCCAAACACTCAAAGCAGTGCGGCGGATGAAACCCTTTTGGAATGGGGGTCAGGATTATTATCACTGGGTCGAACATGACGATATTCTTCATGGCCCTGTTCCACCAGAGAGGGAGTATTTTCAGGTTGGGGATCAAACAAGGGGGAACCGGGCCGTTGTTCCGTGACCCGAGGTAAGGGGGGGGTCTCGCCCAAAGGGCTTTATTTTTAGCCCCAAACGCAACACATTAATGATTTCGTTGACGTAGTTTCAACTTCGAACGTCTTGCACATTCTGAACGCAATAAAAATGATTTTTTTTTGGCTCACTCTGACATGCTGGTATCAAAACACAACATTTACATTGGCACCAGTGGTTCAATGACGAAGACAAAAGTAGGCTTTAAAGGCTTTCAACTATTTCTTCAGACATGTAAAGTGGTTTTTAAAAGAATAAAGGGCCTAAATATGATGTTTTGACAATGGTATGCTGTCCACTGTGTGGTGAAGAAGTGCAAGTCAGTACCGCAGGTCCACAAGGGCTCAAGCAACACCAAGGGAAGAAGAAATGTCTGCGAAATGTTGAAAAGAAGAAGAAAGATGAACAAAATGGGAAGCACTTGACCTCATTCTCTTTTCTGCAACGTCAGGACAAGGGGTAATAACTGACCTCACTTTCTGTTAACCGTAGACATGACAGAGGTTTCTCAATTACTCACCATAAACCAAACCGAGTTCACGATTGATGCAGAACCAATACGGCAAGGGTGGACACAGCGAACACAGGATATGATGGAAGTCACAGCTTGTATTTGTGGGATACCTGTCGATGGTGGCTCAAGAAATTCTAACATTGCCATCCAATGCAGGTATAAAGAGTGCAAGATGTTGTGGGTATGTTGTTCTTGCTTTCCGTCGCTCTCTGATGTGCAATTGACGGGTTGGCTGTTCATAATTCCATCTGGATTGCCTCAACTTCGATGTGGCACCTTGAAATTGGTGTTGTTCGAACCATGTTTGACCCACTAAGCATCAATGTCAATAGAGGGACCCGAAAAATGATGTCTTTTCTTACTAATTCTTAGTGCCAATAAAGTTTGCTCATTTTTTGTGTTCGAGTCAGTTGTGCAAGATGGCAAAGAAAGTGAGGTAAAGTTGGATAAGTGATCTAAGTGCGAGCCTGATATCAATGAACATGCAGGAACACAGACTCGGACATCAAATATACTGAGGACACTAAATGTCCAGACTGTGAGCAAGATATTTGGGTTGGTACAGCTGGTTCTAAGAATCTTGACATCCACTGTGGTTCAAAGGCTTGTCAAGCAGAACATGAAAGGAAAGCTCAGGCCTAAGGAAAAGTGGAACAGGCTGCTTCATGTGTTTTTCAGACCAAAGGCTACAGCAAACCTGTTATAGTCAAGGTTCCTACTAGCAGTCGAGGCTCTTAAGCGTCGACGTTAAAGCGAGAAGTTCTTTGAAGAGTCACTGAAGCTTGTGAGCGACAGTTGAGGGCGATTTAGCTGGAGTTCGTTAGGAACATAAGAATGACCAGGTCAAGCTGAGTGTGACCGGTCCTGCATTCGCAGCCTAAATACTACAAGCATAGATTGTAGATGAACGATTCATGCTATGAGAACAATAAGAACAATAGGAATGAAAAGACAATAGCAAATGGATGTCCACAGTCTACTACAATAAAGTGGGATTGTGGCAATGTAAGATTAGAGGCGTGCGGTCGCAAGACAATAAGAAAAGGGACAATAGTGTGTGACATACACAAGTAAGGCAATAAGTGAAGAAATTGATTTCCCCATCCAAACACCTTCGTAACAAAACCCCTCGATTGTTTTAGCACCATTACCCATCCATGCACTCAAAGTCCCTTAGCTGCATCCCTAACTGAAGACAATGCCGAACCTCAGTCTCTGCCTTCCACAATACTCAATGTAGTGCTTGATATGATAGAGAGAGAAAATGCCTGTCCAATGGCAGTCAAGCTTCTTTGTGAGCTCCAAGCTGGGGTGGAACAAATACCAGCAGACAGGTCCATGCCATTGGCTCAGTGCATTTAGCATAGATCCAAGCAGCTGCTGTATTAAGCAAGGGAACAATGATTGGGAGGACATTCTCAACCCAATAATGAAAGGCACATTTGAGTGGGGCTCAGATGCAATGGGCAAGGTGGTAAAGGAGATGCTGCAATGTGAACAATGTGGACTAGACAGCTTTATATAATTCCTGCAGTTCTTTATAATGACTTGTGGACTTAAGGGTGCAATGTTTGAATCAAAGATAATGGCACTTCTCGAAGAGTTGAAATACAGTTATGTCAGAATTTAATCTGATGATTTCTGAGTCTAGAGACTTACAAGATCTTAAGGTACCATGAAGCCCTTCCAGTTGTGCAGTTACAGCAGTGCTGGAGATGATTGATGTAGACAGCTCTGATGAGTTGTTGGAAGGGATCACAGAGATTGAATTGACAGAATTGACCACTGCCTGTAAAGGAATTCTCATCGAGTTTCCAGCAGGAAAAAATCACTATACCCCATATCCATTTGGCCTTCACAATGAGTGAATCATTCCTTGGGACCATCATTTCATCAATGATGCTTTCTACATTCAAGCAAAGTCATGTCAAAAATGATGAAAAAAGACAGGAATGGCCTGTGATGACTGTCAAGCACTCACATCAACAATCCTTTATGAAGGAATCATAAATTGAATAAAACATGGTGTGCACAAAAGCACACCTCTTGTATACCATGAAGTTGGTGGACTTGTTACAGCTGTTAGAAGAAGAATAGATCAGGTAAAGTGGTTACAAATGATAAAGCTCAATGACAGCCAGAAATTGCAGGAAATAGTGGCTGTATCAGATGATTACAAACAGTGGATCTTGGTGATTGCAAGTTGATGCATGGACCAAGTGGACAGTCTGTGCTGAAACATCATGCAGGCATAAGCCTCATTCTGCAGTATGAATGTACAGCAGACAAGCTGTACAAGCCAAAAGAATTTTTGAATGAAGAAATCATGTGGTCTCTTGTTATGTTGCAATTGGGCGTGTGTTGCCCAATTTGCCCACAGGTCTCTTGCCAAGTCTCATGACTATTTGACTGTTTGATGCAATACAGTTATATGACCACTGTTGTGTCACCTTCAGCTCCGATGATCGCAGAGGTTGAAGCTAATATACTGACATGTTATGAGACACTGCCTGGCTCAGTCAACATGACTCAAAAGTGCAATCAGGGGAGCCCTGACTTGGAGTCAAGCTTGATAATGCATCAAGTTATTATGTTGGATGAACTGGTGGCTGAATGATGCATTTGATAGGACAATTCAACTGACAAATTTCAAGGGAGCTGCTGGAAGCATAATCATAAAGTATCACTGGCTTTTTCTTCTAAAAAGAACTCGATTTCTTCTGTGATGCCCTCCAGAACAATGAGGTGCATCTGGCCAGTGATGTATGTCTACATCATGCAAAAGGCATCTTGTACCATGTTTAATGTTTTCCATTTGATGTAGGCAACGGTTGCTGCCCTAAATGTTCTTTCTGACAATCCATGAAAATACAGTGCATGTCCTATTAAGCCTGAACATGAGTGCACTCATGGGTTACCTGCACCCATACTCATGAGTATTTTAGATGTATAACAGATCCATATAAGTATGTAAGGATGGGTACTCAAGCCCAGTGAGAAGTGTGTTGACTTAGTCAGGCATCATCTGACTTTGGGTGATCTTCATCACTTCTTCTGATCTCTATGGGCTTCTATGGGTTTCTGGCTGCTCAGTAACACTCAGTCTTTATGTTGTTTCTTCCATCTCACATATATGACTTGTCTTTGTCTTCTTCTCAGCTGTAATACAGAATGAGCACAAGAACAAGACTATGTACATGTCAAAAGTTTTGCCATGTGCCTCCTGAAAGAAAGACAATCCCTTTACAAACCTGGTACTGTCATGCTACCCAATGTCTCTTGGAGGAAGGAATAAATCAAGATGAGCATGAAGGTCAACAAAAATGACACAAAAGCAAAAATGACACAAAAGGAACATGAACAAGGCAATTACACTAAGATCTTAGGAGAAGTTTCCATTTTCTTATCACTCAAATTAGTGGCAATGCAATACAGGTGAACAATCCTTTCAGAATTCAGTGAATAACATTGTTACCAACTTCCTTCAGTCTCTCTAACTACTGCAAGAGGTGTGAAGCTCCCCTCATTTGGTTGATACACTGTTCAATGACCTAGGTTCAGATTATAATAATGATGGTTTTATGGATCCACCTTCAACCTCAGAATTCCTTTCCGATCTGTTAGGTGGTAATAATTCAGATAATATACAAGATGAGGTGAGCCTGTTTACTTTAGATGGAAACAAGGACTTGGGTTTTACTCACCTGAATCCACCCCAGGCAACTCTTGAAAGTCTTGCAGACACACAAGCAATCATTGAATAAATTAAAAGTGCATATTTCAGTGATAAGAAAAGGAAATGGAGTGACGATGAATTTAATCACTTTCTACACCCTCCACATGGCCAAATCTGCCTACATCTCTTTATCAAGTCATTCATCTGAAGCTACATATGATGCAGTATGCTGGAGTGTTAAAGAGTGTTATCCTGACAGCACGATGTTGTCCTTTGATCAAGTTCAAAATTGGCTGAAATTCTTAACTGGAACTCTACCGTTACATTTCAATATGTGTATCAACAGCTATATGGCATTCACTGGACCTTTTTTGGAGCTTAACAAGTGCTTGTTTTATAGTGAAGAACACTTTTGACAGTCTCAACATGGCGATAAAACCATCCCATGTCGCCAATTTGTCACCCTGCCCATTCACAGCTTCAAGCTCTCTGGTGCCATTCAATAACCATTTCCAAACTTTGAGATTGCCTGCGATGCACTCACACAAAGAAAATTTGAGAAAGGCATCCAAGACTACAAGGACATCTGTTGTGGCTTCAAATACCTCAATTTTGTTGGGTCTGGTAAAATAATTGATAATGACTTTATAGAGACAAGGAGTTTAACACATGGTTTGGAATTGCAAATCTTATTGATTTCCCATCTGAAATCTGGCATACAAATGAAGCAGTTCTTCTGCTCTTCATCATTGGTGGTCCCAATCCACCCAAACATCACAACTCCTTTCTTTACTGAACATTCACACACATAGCTGCTTGCCAACAAAAAGGACTACCTATCTGGGATTCTTTGAAAGACATCAAATTTATGTCTTCTCCTTGGTTTGCATTTGGAACAGTGGATACTGTAGGCATGGCTGAATTGAATGGGTGGGTAGGTTATTATGGAAGGAATGGATGCTGTCTTCTTTGTCACATGCCAGGACAACATAAACCCAATGTTGGAACATACTACCCCATCATGTTAAAGCCAGAAGGGCCTTGTATACCCCCTGGATCAAGTCATCCTGATATTGACATCAATCAAATTGTGACACCATCATCTGAGTCCTACTATGAGAATCTGCACTATGTTCTTGTCTCATCATCAACAAGAACATATGAAGCATGATGCTGAGAGACAAGAATTTGCAAACCATCCATTGTTCAAGGGCTTTCAAAAACATTTCCAATCCCAGGATGCTTCCCTGCTGATATGATGCATCTTGGTCTCAATCTGGGACAGCTGCTTGTTGCACTTTGGTGAGAAAGAATGGAACACTTCAAAGACAACAATCCTAGTGCCTGGCCTCAACAATACTAACATCTGGCATGCACATGGCAGAGCTGTAGCAGATGCTCACCTACATATTTCAACTTGCATCAAATCTTGGTCCACCTGAAATCCAGCCAAAAAAATCTCAATACCTTCTCTACATATTTTGTCTGTGCCCTTATCTTCTCTATGGTGTGTCACATAGGTAAGCTACAATGTATCAAATGATACGGTCTATCGAACATATACAGTGTATCAAATGATATGGGTTCAGTGGATGCTGTCAAATGGTCTAATTTATATATGTGTACCTACTATAGTAACAAATGAATACACTATTACAATGGTTGCTAGACCAAAGAGTAATACATTTAATACAGACATCAGTACCCTATGAAATAGTTTCAGTCAGCAGCAATGGCAATGGGGATGGCAGCGGCAGCAGCCTTACCAGGATCGGGATCAAAATTAGCATTACAGGTATGGCTGATTGGAAATTAATCTCATTTATGTAGTAATTTATATGTAGTCTGCATGGATTCTGCATGCAAATTGGTGTATGATAAATTCAGTAAAAGCCATGTTTATGCAATAATTCATTTATTGCAGTGTGCAGGCCTGCAAAATTGGATCGGCATGCCAGTCAGGAACCCAATAGGGCTGCAGTGGCATCGGCATAAAGCAGTGGCAGCAGCATCAGTATTAGGCAGCAGCAGCAACATCGGCATTAGGCCACTATGTGATCAATGTCGCACAGGCATGGTTTGGTGAATGACTCTATGTATATATATGTATGTACTATAGCAACAAATAAATGCACTATTCAATTCTTGCTGTACCACACTAGACATATTAAGAATGTGGTGTACAGATCAGTGACCTATGAGACAGCATCAGACATATGCATCAGCATCAGCATATGTATCGGGGCCAGGGCCGGGGTTGGCAATTGGTATGAACATCGGCCTTAAAGGTATATATTATTGGTCTACCAATTAAAGCACCATATATTTATAGGAAGAAAGCTATCACTCATTGTCACTAGTGTCCATCATATCATCAGAGCCAGGCAACCAAGCGTCATCAACATAAGTGAAGTCCGCATGACTATAGATCAGGAGTGTGATGTGAGATGGAGTGGGGTCCTCTATCTGTAAGGTGCTGGGGGACCCAGTTTAGAAATGATCATCATCAGAATTGGCATAGGGGCCAGTTGAATCAGCCTCTGAATGGGTCTCTGACAATGAGAGAAAAACATCAGCTGCATCAGATGCGGTGGGGAAAGCAGTTGAAAAAAGAGGTGCAGGGGAAGATGAAGAGGGAGAATTAGAAGCTTCAAGGTAAAAGGTGGTGGCATCAAAGCCAGTTGGAGAACCAGTGTGGGAAGATGCTGATGATGAATGATGATCCTGCCAAGCCATGGCTGCCTGAAATGCAGTAGGCTGATTGGCATCTTCTGATGCATCATCCTCCCCTTCCAATAACATAGCAGCATAAAAGGCAGTGGGCTGGGCGAGGGTGGTGTGTGCATCAGCATAAAGATCATCAGCTGGATCATTGGCATCATGGCATCAGGCATGGCAGCAGCATTGGGCTCAGCAGTAGAATGTGATAAATTATCAGATCCAGCATCTGAAAAATAAATATCAGCATCAATATTAGTTACAGCGGGTGGTGAACTGTAGGCAGCAGAAATGGAGGTTGGGAGACTGGCTGTGATCGACCACTCCTTATTCTTATCATATTCACCATTGGCCAGAGACTGAGCATACCCAGAATGATATTTGGTCTTTGGTGATGGGTTAGATGCCAAAACATCACTCTCTGTGATGTCAACACCCCAGGTCCACTTGTGGAAGGAGGGGGGAAGAGCCTTAAGGCACTCAAGTTCTGCCTGTGCATGTGCAGATACCAGTTGCAATTGTCTTCTCATTGCCAATTGCCTTGACTGTCTCCCAGTGTGTTCATGGGTGAATGCTGCTGCTGCTGCCATTGTTAACTTCCATGGTTCAGACTGAAGCTCCTTGAGTAGTGCTAGCTCATGAAGCTGTTAAAACCATGCTGCTTTCCAGACATTCGCATTCATGGCAGCCTCTGCTGATGATTCACAGCCATCTACCAAAGTCATGGATCCCATATGCTTTATTGAACATATCCCCAATGAGAGCCTGCAGATTGATGCAAGATCAACAGTCAGCTCAGCCATCAGCAGCATTGTCTTCTGGTTGGCTATTGTTGGGTGGTAAGCCAGTGATCAGAGGGGAAGGGATATACTGGCAATAGCTATCGAGGCATTTATCTATGGCATCACTGGTAAAAATCTGCCCTTGCTGGTTCACTATTGCATCTCTACCAATCACATACATAGGAATCCACCAGATGGCTAGGACCATCAGTGGCAACACCATCATCCAATGCAGCAAAGAGAGATGGATGGAATCTGAGAGGTAGGTGGTCCAAACTGACAGGTGAGACTGTCGGCCAAGGACTGAAGAAGGATCAGCACCTCCATCATAAGGCCAATGGAGGTGCTGATGCCGATGCATGACATGACATACATCTGTCATATGTCAGTAATGTATACTTACTTCCTTTAGGAAAGATACATACAAGCTCGGCATAAAGAACTTTCTGCATCCAACATTGTTTTACAAAGTTTGCATCATCTAACTCCAACAAAACTCAACAGAATTGGGACTCTGCATACCAAATGATCTCTTGTGTCCAGATTTGGAGTTGCCATTTCAGTCCTGATTGCAAAGAAAAAGGGTTGAAGATTGAGAGAGTTTTATTTGACATAGTGTTACTGGTCATGGTTGGTGATCAAGATAATCATGTTTAGATGAATCATGTTTACATAATACAGGCCCTTTTCAGTCACAAAGGGGAGATATAATTAGCATTTGCTGATCTAAAGCATTTCATATGTGACCAGTAAAAATTCCTCTTTCCATCAATTTCTCTGAGCCTGTGAATGAAGCCAATGCCATCGCCTGACTATGAAAAATGTTAGTATGTACAAAATATATTTATATGCCCAGAATTGGCCAGCATCAAGATTGGCAGCAGCATCAGCAACAGCAACTCTAGGATTAGCAACTCTAGGATCAGCAATGGCAACACCAATATTCAGCAACGGCAACAGTGGGATCAGCAATGGCAACACCAGAATGGGTAGCAGCTGGTGCCTACCATATCCCCTCTGCACCAGATGTATTTCAACAGATGATTCCACCATCATCTCAAAATCCATCGGCCTCAGCATGGGCATGACCTATCTGAAGAACAGCTGATGACCTTGCACAGCAGGAAGCCATTTCAACCTAGGCTGTTGGGAGGAGACAGAGAATTAAAAAAGTGAAATTTGCTGAGTAGATTTACAAATAGATTGCTATGTAACATGAAAAAAAAATTAATCCAACTTTTATGTACAGTACATGCTGAATAATATCTATTCCTTTCTGTCTCACTTCATCTCCCCTCTGTCCTCAGGTGTGGCTGCTCTCTTCCTTGGGTTAGGCTCAGAGGTGGTACTCTTGGAAGGTAGTTCAGATGGACCAGGGGTCAGCTTGTGTAGGGATCAGTGCAGTTGTGTAGGGGGAGGGGACAGCTGGGGTGAGGTGATGACATCGACTACCGATGATGGGGTGGCAGGCTCAGGCTCACTGAGCAATGTTGGGGGAAGAGGAGAGGGAGTTGTGGGGTCATAGGTGTTGTGGACTGTACAATTTTGTGAGAATCCTGTGGCGCCACAGAAATAAGTTGGATGGGGGGTGCCAGCCAAGGATCATTCCCCAGCAACCTCTTTAGGTATGGCCAGGCCCTCTTCACCATTTGGCTCAGCCATCTCTTCATCTTTGTCCATGGCAGTGGAAATGGGAGCAGCATCAGGAGCAGGAGTGGGAGCAGGCATAGAACCAGCAGCAGGAGCAGGAGTGGGAGTGGTAGCAAGCATGGGAGTGGGCATGGGAGCAGGAGCAGGAGTGGGAGTGGGAGAAGTGGGAGGAGGAGTGGAAATGGGAGCAGGACCTGGAGTGGGACCTGGAACAAGAGCGGGAGCTGCATCAACTTCCTCGGCATCCTAACATCTTAGTGTAATTGCCTTGTTCATGTTCCTTTTGTGTCATTTTTGTTGACCTTCATGCTCATCTTGATTTATTCCTTCCTCCAAGAGACATTGGGTAGCATGACAGTACCAGGTTTGTAAAGGGATTGTCTTTCTTTCAGGAGGCACATGGCAAAACTTTTGACATGTACATAGTCTTGTTCTTGTGCTCATTCTGTATTACAGCTGAGAAGAAGACAAAGACAAGTCATATATGTGAGATGGAAGAAACAACATAAAGACTGAGTGTTACTGAGCAGCCAGAAACCCATAGAAGCCCATAGAGATCAGAAGAAGTGATGAAGATCACCCAAAGTCAGATGATGCCTGACTAAGTCAACACACTTCTCACTGGGCTTGAGTACCCATCCTTACATACTTATATGGATCTGTTATACATCTAAAATACTCATGAGTATGGGTGCAGGTAACCCATGAGTGCACTCATGTTCAGGCTTAATAGGACATGCACTGTATTTTCATGGATTGTCAGAAAGAACATTTAGGGCAGCAACCGTTGCCTACATCAAATGGAAAACATTAAACATGGTACAAGATGCCTTTTGCATGATGTAGACATACATCACTGGCCAGATGCACCTCATTGTTCTGGAGGGCATCACAGAAGAAATCGAGTTCTTTTTAGAAGAAAAAGCCAGTGATACTTTATGATTATGCTTCCAGCAGCTCCCTTGAAATTTGTCAGTTGAATTGTCCTATCAAATGCATCATTCAGCCACCAGTTCATCCAACATAATAACTTGATGCATTATCAAGCTTGACTCCAAGTCAGGGCTCCCCTGATTGCACTTTTGAGTCATGTTGACTGAGCCAGGCAGTGTCTCATAACATGTCAGTATATTAGCTTCAACCTCTGCGATCATCGGAGCTGAAGGTGACACAACAGTGGTCATATAACTGTATTGCATCAAACAGTCAAATAGTCATGAGACTTGGCAAGAGACCTGTGGGCAAATTGGGCAACACACGCCCAATTGCAACATAACAAGAGACCACATGATTTCTTCATTCAAAAATTCTTTTGGCTTGTACAGCTTGTCTGCTGTACATTCATACTGCAGAATGAGGCTTATGCCTGCATGATGTTTCAGCACAGACTGTCCACTTGGTCCATGCATCAACTTGCAATCACCAAGATCCACTGTTTGTAATCATCTGATACAGCCACTATTTCCTGCAATTTCTGGCTGTCATTGAGCTTTATCATTTGTAACCACTTTACCTGATCTATTCTTCTTCTAACAGCTGTAACAAGTCCACCAACTTCATGGTATACAAGAGGTGTGCTTTTGTGCACACCATGTTTTATTCAATTTATGATTCCTTCATAAAGGATTGTTGATGTGAGTGCTTGACAGTCATCACAGGCCATTCCTGTCTTTTTTCATCATTTTTGACATGACTTTGCTTGAATGTAGAAAGCATCATTGATGAAATGATGGTCCCAAGGAATGATTCACTCATTGTGAAGGCCAAATGGATATGGGGTATAGTGATTTTTTCCTGCTGGAAACTCGATGAGAATTCCTTTACAGGCAGTGGTCAATTCTGTCAATTCAATCTCTGTGATCCCTTCCAACAACTCATCAGAGCTGTCTACATCAATCATCTCCAGCACTGCTGTAACTGCACAACTGGAAGGGCTTCATGGTACCTTAAGATCTTGTAAGTCTCTAGACTCAGAAATCATCAGATTAAATTCTGACATAACTGTATTTCAACTCTTCGAGAAGTGCCATTATCTTTGATTCAAACATTGCACCCTTAAGTCCACAAGTCATTATAAAGAACTGCAGGAATTATATAAAGCTGTCTAGTCCACATTGTTCACATTGCAGCATCTCCTTTACCACCTTGCCCATTGCATCTGAGCCCCACTCAAATGTGCCTTTCATTATTGGGTTGAGAATGTCCTCCCAATCATTGTTCCCTTGCTTAATACAGCAGCTGCTTGGATCTATGCTAAATGCACTGAGCCAATGGCATGGACCTGTCTGCTGGTATTTGTTCCACCCCAGCTTGGAGCTCACAAAGAAGCTTGACTGCCATTGGACAGGCATTTTCTCTCTCTATCATATCAAGCACTACATTGAGTATTGTGGAAGGCAGAGACTGAGGTTCGGCATTGTCTTCAGTTAGGGATGCAGCTAAGGGACTTTGAGTGCATGGATGGGTAATGGTGCTAAAACAATCGAGGGGTTTTGTTACGAAGGTGTTTGGATGGGGAAATCAATTTCTTCACTTATTGCCTTACTTGTGTATGTCACATGCTATTGTCCCTTTTCTTATTGTCTTGCGACCGCACACCTCTAATCTTACATTGCCACAATCCCACTTTATTGTAGTAGACTGCAAACATCTATGTGCTATTGTCTTTTCATTCCTATTGTTCTTATTGTTCTCGTAGCATGACTCGTTCATCTACGATCACTTGTAGTATTTAGGCTGCGAATACAGGACTGGTCAAGCTCAGCTTGACCTGGTCATTCTTACGTTCCTAATGAACTTCAGCTAAGTCACCCTCAACTGTCGCTCACGAGCTTCAGTGACTCTTCAAAGAACTTTTTGCTTTAATGTTGACACTTAAGAGCCTCGACTGCTAGTAGGAACCTTGACTATAACAAAAGGTCAAGCTGATCTGAACTCTGCCGACTAACCTCAGTCTAGGCAGCAAATACGCTATGACACGATTCTTACAAGAACCACCCGACCCTACTCTATCCAACAAAGAAACATGGCAGCTCCATCCACTCCCACCATCCCCACTGCACCTACCACCCTTAACACTCATCCTGCTGAAATCAAAATGAGGGCTCCAACTGACTACTCCGGGGATAGAGCAAAGACTATGCTCTTCCTCCTTGAGTGCAGGGCCTACATTGATGCAAACACGACCACATTCCCAGACAATCACCATAAAATCCTATTCATGCTTTCTTATATGAACAGAGGGACAGCAGGGCCTTGGAAGCAGGCCTACCTGGAAGAAAGATATATTGAATCGAAGCCCTGGGATACGTTCCAGGAATTCATTGCAAAAGTATGTGCAGCATTCTCACCAATTGACGATGCAGGGAATGCGTGCACCCAACTCCGAGCGCTCTCGCAGGGAGCAAAAGGAGTAGACGAATACATCGCCCAGTTCAAAACACTGGCCTATCGAACCAAGATCAAAGAGGATGCTGCGCTAATCGAATATTTCATAGACAGACTCAACAATTGAGTCCTAGACAAGGTATTCAGAATGGAGAACCCACCTGACACCATCAAAGGATAGTATACTCATGCAGCAAGGGCAGAGGGACATCTGAGATGGGCAAAGGCGATAAAAAAAAGAACCTACAGTAAGGTGGGAGGAGGAGGAGGAATAGGAGGCTCCTCAAGGGACCCAAATGCCATGGACATCAACGCGACATGCCTCTCTTATGCAGAGAGGCTCGAACATATGAAGAAAGGAAAATGTTTTATTTGCCACAAAGCAGGACATAGGGCAAGCGATCACAAAGGAGGGAAGGAACCGCCTGAGAAAGAAGGAAAGAAAGAGATGAAGAAGACACCTTGGGACCATTATATGAAGATCCATGCACTCATCAATGAGTTGGAAGAGAAGGAGAAAAAAGAGGTGCTGGATCTTATGGTGGAGGAGGGT
Organism: Tricholoma bakamatsutake; assembly: GCA_029959215.1. NCBI lineage: Eukaryota > Fungi > Basidiomycota > Agaricomycetes > Agaricales > Tricholomataceae > Tricholoma > Tricholoma bakamatsutake. Next base: position 10,820,818 of record CP114861.1, read on the forward strand.
TTTTAAGGCGGTGGCCCACATCGGCAGTGGAACCCACCAGAGTAATTGTCTCAACTGTAATGATAGCACAAGTGAGCCACCAATCTATGCGCATTCCCATTTACTGCATATTAGGAGACACAAAAGCCGAATTACCTGCCCTAATCGACTCTGGGGCAGGAGAAACATTCATCGATCACCGAGTCATCAAAAAACTCGGATTAAAGAAAATCCCACTTGCAAGAAAAATCCTTGCAAAAAATGTTGATGGAACTCTAAACAAGAATGGAACGATCTCCCATTATGTTTACATTGACACAGAAATCAGAGGAAAAGATGAGAAGATGAGGATGCTCATAACGGGGCTGGGAAAGGAGAGGATCATCCTGGGTTACTCCTGGCTTCAAAGACGCAACCCAATTATCAACTGGAAACTGGGGACCCTGACCGACAAACCAACTGAGGGTCTCCTTATGAGGAAAATCCGGACTATGATCGAACGATCATGCACCATCACCGGTAAGCAAAGTCCCACTCTAGATGACAAGGGGCCGTCTGTATCGAGAGTAACGTTGAGCCCGACTCTTGAGAGGCTACCTATAAGGAGTGCTGGGGAGACCTTTGGGGAAACCCACCTCGCTGCCACCGAGCACGTGAAGAGTAGGCTCGGGACAGTTCATCTTGCAAGAGGACTTTGCACTGAGGACAAACCCAATGGCAACGAATCACACTTGGCAATGAACACCCATTCTGGAATCAACCCACAGACACCAGCACTAGATGCTGAGGGCATCAACTTACCGCCCTGCATGAGGGAGGATCATGATGGAATGGATGCACTGTTTGCCTACATTTGAGGGGAACCGATGATTGGGGTGTTCAGAATTGAGGAATTCCCCCTTACAATCGAACACGACTATATTCGCCCAAATTACCAAAAACTCAGGCACATCACATGCATCACTTGATCTCGATCAACTGGCAGGGTAGCTTACTCTAATACCATGTACATCCAAGCAAAAACCTCCATCTCGCAAAGGCTTGCCCACGAGAAAGAGGGTGACAAGGAGACGCAGTCACTGGATGATTTACTCCCTGATAAATACAAGGAGTATTGGAGCATGTTTGAAAAGGCAGCATCAGAGAGATTCCCCAAGTCTAGACCATGGGACCATGTGATCGAGCTCAAACCAGACTTCATCCCGAGAGACTGCAAAGTCTACCCCATTACCCCGGTAGAACAGAAGAAATTGGATGAATTTATCGATGATAACCTGAGAAAAGGATACATCACTCCATCCAAGTCACCCATGGCATCACCATTCTTCTTCGTAGCAAAAAAGGACTCTGACGCACTTCGACCCTGCCAAGACTACTGGTATCTGAATGAAGGGGCCATCAAAAACTCTTACCCCCTTCCATTGATCGGAGATCTACTCGACAAACTAAAAGAGGCAAGATAGTTCACTAAATTGGATATCAGATGGGGATATCACAATGTCAGAATTAAGAAGGGAGATGAGTGGAAAGCGGCGTTCAAGACCAATAAAGGGCTGTTTGAGCCCAAGGTCATGTTTTTTGGACTCTGTAACTCTCCAGCGACTTTCCAGGCAATGATGAATGATATCTTCCAGGACATGCTAAATGAGGGGTGGCTGGTGATCTACATGGATGACATCTTAATCTTCTCGAAAGACAAAGAGGAACATGAGGAGAGAACGAGGAGGGTCCTGGCTAGACTGAGGGAAAATGACCTTTATCTGAAACCAAAAAAGTCTAAGTTCGATGTACAAGAGGTCGAGTTCCTTGGGCTAATCTTGCGACCAAACCAACTGGCCATGGACCCAACTAAACTGAGCAGGATTAAGGACTGGCTGCCCCCAACCAACGTCAAAGGGGTTAGATTGTTCCTAGGCTTTGGGAATTTCTATCGGAGATTCATCAGCAACTTCGCTGCAATCACAAAGCTGCTCAATGACTTGACAAAGAAGGATCAACCCTTCAATTGGACAAATGAATGCCAAGAGGCATTCGACACACTAAAAAGGAAATTCTCTGAGGCACCAGTACTGTTAATGCCGAACACTAAGAAGCCATTTGTAATCGAAAGTGATGCCTCAAAATATGCAATGGGGGCTGTTCTGAAACAAACCGACACTAATGGAGACTGGCACCCTTGCGGTTACATCTCCCACTCCCTAACAGCAACTGAATGGAATTATGAGATCTACGATCAGGAGCTCCTGGGAATAATACGAGCACTAGAGACCTGGAGACACTACCTCCAGGGATCCGAACACCCCATGATGATCCTGTCAGATTACAAGAATCTCATGTACTTTAGAATGGCGAGGAAACTGAACTGGTGACAGGCAAGATGGAGCCCTTTTCCTATCACAATTTAACCTCCAATTAGTACATGTGCTGGGGAAAATGATGATACAATCTGATGCCTTATTACGACAAGGAGACCACATACCCGACATCGACGATGACAATGATGACATCACACTATTAAAAGACAAGATCTTTGCACGAACTATTGACACTTAATTGAAAGACGTACTGGCAGGAAGCATGATGCGCGATGACCTACTAAAAGAGATAGTAAGGGCCATCAAAGAAGGAGGGATGCCACTGATCAAGTCGGTGGTAGAAGACTGGAGGATGGAAAATGATGGGATGGTCTTTTTCAAAGACCGATGCTACGTCCCAGATGACAAGGAATTGAGGAGGAAAATCATAGAAAAGTACCATGACAACGTACTTATGGGACACCCCAGCTGATTTCAGACTCTCGAACTGGTACGGAGGGACTACTGGTGGCTGGGAATGACGATCTTCATCTGGAACTATGTTGATGGATGTGCCATGTGCCAACAAATGAAGGTAAACATGCACCCCACATCTCCACCACTATCACCGATCAAATCTGAGGCAACACGACCATTTGCACTGGTAACAATGGATTTCATCACTGACTTACCGATCAGTGAAGGATATGACACCATCATGGTCGTGGTAGACCATGGGCTTACTAAGGGGGTAATTTTCATTCCCTGCAACAAGACCATTGATGCACTGGGGGCAGCAGACCTTTATCTGAAAAATGTGTTTAAAAGATTTGGCCTCCCCGATAAGATCATATCTGACCGTGACCCACAATTTGCCTCAAACACATTCCAAGAGTTGGGAAGACTCCTGGGAATAAGGCTGGCCATGAGTATGGCCTATCACCCTCAGACCGATGGGGAAACAGAGCGAGTTAATCAAGAACTGGAAATCTATCTCTGGATCTTCTGCACGAACAAGCCATCACAATGGAAGGGGCACCTCACCACTGCCAAGTTCACACACAATCAGAAGCACCACTCGGCGATCAAAAATACTCTGTTTTACTTGATGATGGGAACCCACCCCAAGGCCATTCCTACAATGTATGAAAAAACAAATGTACTGGCCACTGAACAGAGGATAGCTGAATTAGGAAACATGTGACGAGAAGCCCTGGCGGCGCATGAACTGTCCCAACAAGTAATGATCGGATGAGGCGGATGAGGCTTCTACCCATTTACAGTGGGGGAGAGGGTTTGGCTAGATTCTAAGAACTTGAAGTTAGGATACCCGACCAGGAAACTCTCCCCTAAATGTGAAGGGCCATTCCCTATCACCCAGGTGATTTCCTCCCATGCCTACAAATTGGGGCTCCCTTCACAGTGGAGAATACACCCTGTTTTCCATGCCTCACTCCTTTTGCGTTTCAAGGAGAATGAGATGCACGGGCCAAACCTTCTTCCTCCACCCCTGGAGCTGATCGAGGGAGAACTCAAATGCGAGGTTGAGGCTATTTTGGCCCACAAAAAGATGGGCTGAAGAACCCGATTTCTAGTAAAATGGAAAGGCTACGGCACAGCGGAAAATACTTGGGAACCAGAAAAACACTTAAAAAATGCCCCAGAAATTCTGGGTAATTACAAGTCCACTCACAACCTACTCCCATCATGAGCCGCCCTCTACATTTCTTCATGAATGCCACACCTGACCCCAACCCAATTAGAACCTTCAAATTGATCTTAAGCTTCGTCCACGATGCAGACGACTCCCAAAATGAGGAGAGACTGCTCTCTGTGATACAGGACCAGGCGCTGCTCAATGGGACAGTGCACAACTTATTCCAAACTTACCGAGCGATCTCTTCCCTCAAACAGGTGTTCCGGCACCTGACCAAAGAAGCATACCACCTGGATTTGCTCCCCCTCATGAGGAGCTTAGATGAGCAAGCTCTTAATTACAGACCTGGAGAGCGAGTCCCCACACTTCAACGAATATACATTATAGAACCCCTCGATGATGAAGAAGACGAAGGATTTGAGATGACACTAGAACTACTGACATCACCATCTCCTTCACCCCCACCCTAGTATCCATCATCACCATCTCCACCACCACGCGCATCTATGCCTCATCCCAGACGACCCACACCAGAATATCTGCCTGCACCGCTGTGGATGCGGAACTCCATTTGTTTTACATGTGCCCAGATCGGGCATTTTTCCACACACTGCCCAGAGTATCAATGCCCCCACTGTTGACGATGGTGCCCAGAACATTCCACACTCTTCTGTCCTGACAACCCAGCATGTGACAACCCTCCTCATCACCGAACCACCTAAAACCCAACCAACCATGATTAAAAACCTCCACCTCACTATCATTCTCGGTGCCATATTTGGCGCCGCCATTTTAATTACGATGATCTTTTACTTTCTTATCACACTCAGAATCATGATTGCCCCACCTCTACCTCGAATCACAATGCTCATAACCGGCACCTCAGTGCAATTTGTGGAAATGGATGACATCGAGTTACCTACCTGAGTCTACATGCATGACACACCTACCGCAACAACAATCGACACATTCTCCATGAGTGACGAAGAACAACCTACGCCATTCGACCCGATGCAGATGGTCAGAGGCTAGTTTTGGATGGGACTCGAAACGTGAGGGGGAGCTAATGTTACGAAGGTGTTTGGATGGGGAAATCAATTTCTTCACTTATTGTCTTACTTGTGTACGTCACATGCTATTGTCCCTTTTCTTATTGTCTTGCGACCGCACACCTCTAATCTTACATTGCCACAATCCCACTTTATTGTAGTAGACTGTGGACATCCATTTGCTATTGTCTTTTCATTCCTATTGTTCTTATTGTTCTCATAGCATGAATCGTTCATCTACAATCTATGCTTGTAGTATTTAGGCTGCAAATACAGGACTGGTCAAGCTCAGCTTGACCTGGTCATTCTTATGTTCCTAACGAACTCCAGCTAAGTCGCCCTCAACTGTCGCTCACGAGCTTCAGTGACTCTTCAAAGAACTTCTCGCTTTAACGTCGACGCTTAAGAGCCTCGACTGCTAGTAGGAACCTTGACTATAACAGGTTTGCTGTAGCCTTTGGTCTGAAAAACACATGAAGCAGCCTGTTCCACTTTTCCTTAGGCCTGAGCTTTCCTTTCATGTTCTGCTTGACAAGCCTTTGAACCACAGTGGATGTCAAGATTCTTAGAACCAGCTGTACCAACCCAAATATCTTGCTCACAGTCTGGACATTTAGTGTCCTCAGTATATTTGATGTCCGAGTCTGTGTTCCTGCATGTTCATTGATATCAGGCTCGCACTTAGATCACTTATCCAACTTTACCTCACTTTCTTTGCCATCTTGCACAACTGACTCGAACACAAAAAATGAGCAAACTTTATTGGCACTAAGAATTAGTAAGAAAAGACATCATTTTTCGGGTCCCTCTATTGACATTGATGCTTAGTGGGTCAAACATGGTTCGAACAACACCAATTTCAAGGTGCCACATCGAAGTTGAGGCAATCCAGATGGAATTATGAACAGCCAACCCGTCAATTGCACATCAGAGAGCGACGGAAAGCAAGAACAACATACCCACAACATCTTGCACTCTTTATACCTGCATTGGATGGCAATGTTAGAATTTCTTGAGCCACCATCGACAGGTATCCCACAAATACAAGCTGTGACTTCCATCATATCCTGTGTTCGCTGTGTCCACCCTTGCCGTATTGGTTCTGCATCAATCGTGAACTCGGTTTGGTTTATGGTGAGTAATTGAGAAACCTCTGTCATGTCTACGGTTAACAGAAAGTGAGGTCAGTTATTACCCCTTGTCCTGACGTTGCAGAAAAGAGAATGAGGTCAAGTGCTTCCCATTTTGTTCATCTTTCTTCTTCTTTTCAACATTTCGCAGACATTTCTTCTTCCCTTGGTGTTGCTTGAGCCCTTGTGGACCTGCGGTACTGACTTGCACTTCTTCACCACACAGTGGACAGCATACCATTGTCAAAACATCATATTTAGGCCCTTTATTCTTTTAAAAACCACTTTACATGTCTGAAGAAATAGTTGAAAGCCTTTAAAGCCTACTTTTGTCTTCGTCATTGAACCACTGGTGCCAATGTAAATGTTGTGTTTTGATACCAGCATGTCAGAGTGAGCCAAAAAAAAATCATTTTTATTGCGTTCAGAATGTGCAAGACGTTCGAAGTTGAAACTACGTCAACGAAATCATTAATGTGTTGCGTTTGGGGCTAAAAATAAAGCCCTTTGGGCGAGACCCCCCCCTTACCTCGGGTCACGGAACAACGGCCCGGTTCCCCCTTGTTTGATCCCCAACCTGAAAATACTCCCTCTCTGGTGGAACAGGGCCATGAAGAATATCGTCATGTTCGACCCAGTGATAATAATCCTGACCCCCATTCCAAAAGGGTTTCATCCGCCGCACTGCTTTGAGTGTTTGGACATCTGTACGTGGATGCTCTCCGAGTAAGTCACGAGAACTCAACAGGAACGCATACGAAGCTTTGTGGGCGGTATCGATGCCGCGGTACATTGTTGGGGAGCAACCATATGCGAATATGTTGTATCTGGCATGTCCTTCTTTGGGGTAATGTCGTTGACCATAATGAGGGATATACATCTTGGAGGGTGTTGCGTGATCTTGAGCTCCCTCGATAGGTGGAGGAGTCCGAGGTGGGTCGTCGGATTTCTTTGATGACGACGAAGAGTATTTGTCTGGCTTATATTTAGTGGCGGTCTCGGCTTCTTCAGGAGGTGTGACTTGTACTCCTAGCTCCATGATTAAGCTGACGTACGGCCGGTAAGAAGTAGGGATCGACCCGTGTGCGCATTTCTCCAATGCTTGCGGGAAAAAATTGAAGTCGGCTTGGTCGATAGAGTATTTAGCGATAGCACCGCTGCGTTTCCGACGCTTAAACTGAATAAGCACACCGGTCATGACATGCTCGCACAGCTGAGTGTTCCACAAGAGGACAGGTAAAATGCAGTCGACGCTGCGTTCCTCGTTTCGACACATGATTGCCATGTGACGGATGAAAGCTACCCATGCAGCGGTAGAAGTTGTGCCAGTGTCGTCTGCCATTTTCCCAAAGTGTGTAAAGCAGATAAGAGCGTCCTTGAATGCCTCTCTAAACGAGACTCCTTCAACATTATCCGGGGTGCTGTCAAGAACCATATCTGCACACTCGTCGCTGTACAACATTTTGATAAAGGTTATAAGACGACAGCCAGCACTGAAATTTGGAGGAGTCTTTTTGTGGCGATCACCTTGCTCCACTTCAACAGCACGATGATAGGCATCGAGGAGAAGTTGACGGCCAGTAAGCTCCCCCAGTTCTCCACGGTCAAGCAAGCCAGTTTCGACAATATTTGTAAGCGTTTCGACTGCCATGAACGGATTTTGCGTCCTCCACATGTAGAGTTGCTGGGCGGCAGCCTCGGCAAGAAGGGGTTCTGAGGGGTATCCAGACCGCAAGTACTCTCGGTGATCAGGAATTGAATATGCAAACCGCATGTGGCTCTCAACTAGACCAGCCTCTTCGATTGGCACTTTTTCACAACGAGGCTCAAACTCGAGTGACAACTGGATGTCTAGAACTGCCATCCGTGCAGGAGGTGAGAAGGTGTGGTAGCTAGAGTCGATCTCGCGAGAAGCAACAAGCTTCGCGCGTGCTAATTCCAAGATTTGTGTATGTAGCCCAGATGCCTTTATCCCGGCTCCTCGTAATAGCGTCCAAAACCTATCGCAACATATCGTCAAGCACGTCGATTGAAAATATGGAACGGTTCAAGAACACTCACAATGGCCTCCCAAATTGCGCCATAAATGGAATTGTGCTAATGTCATTCATACTCAACTGGCCTGGCTTGACCACGAGGTCCTTGGAGCAGTCAAAGGGCGTTTCAGTAATTGGTGCGTGTGTTACGGCTTTCCCGCCGCGAATGCGAGCAGATGTGGCAAGCGCCCGTGGGGCAGCGAACTGGGTTAAGCTTGAATTAGTCGATAGGAAAATGGAAAACATCGGAAAAGTCAAAAATTGGTTGAGACATGAACATAGATAATCATGAAGCGTCTTCTCGTCGTCGTTCTTGGGCATTACCTTGGTGAGAAGGTGTGCTTCGTCGAAGTAGATTATGAGCTTGATACGGTGTTGCGACCCAACCCAGCGGTCCAGCTTACGAATGAGTTGTCCGAGTGCAACTCTTGCTGATTCCGCCGCAGCAAACTCAATAACCGGCTTCACATCGTAATAGCTATCATCGGAATCTTCGGAGCCTTCGGGTTTGGATCGACGTTTCGCGAGTAACTCTTCATGTCTCTTCTTGATTTCAGGAAGGTTCTGCCAGTGCAATGACTAATTGTGATATTCCTTGTCCCGTCTTCACAGACACGCACCTGAATGGGCGTAGTCGCACCATCAATCACCGCTTTGTATAATCCTGTGCGTATGCTTTGTAGGCGACATGACCACCACTTGGCCAAATCCTCAGCGGTTCTAATTTGCTTCTCACTCAAATCTCCTAGGCATTTCTCCAGCTCGCCATTAACTTCCGTGAACAGACTGTCGAAAAACTTTAGATAATTGGTTTTCAAAATGTGCTGATCATTCGATAGAGAGGTTGTAACGAGGTAGTCACGGACAGCATCGTCGGGGATGGGGAAGGCCAGATCTGCGTTCGTACATCAGAAGCGCCCAAGGAATCGAAAAACAAAGTAGAAACCTTGATTGTCGCCCTTTTCTCGTAAATTAAACGGAATGGTGAAGACCAGGTTTGCTTGCTCGTGGACCATGCGAGATTTTCCCGTACCGGAGCTCTGAACGATGGCGATTTGATTAGAATAAGCCTTTTCTGTTCGTGGGAGTGCATTGATATTGGCGAACAGAAGTTGATGATTATTTCCCAGGTAGCTATCACGCCAGGCGGACCGCAGAGCTTCAAATATATGGTTGGGCTCCTCATTAAGTATCCTATTAAGGCTGAATGCCTTCATGATCGCCGCATCGAGGGCTTTGTGATCGTCGTTGGTGAATAGATCGCGCTCGCGTGATATTTGAGTCAGAGTAGAATTGAATACGGGCTCATGCGGCGTGTTTAGATCGCCCAGAGACAAATGAGAGAAGCCTTCAGATAAAGAACTCGTCCGGTCCATGGTGGCACTGAAGAAGGTTCACCGCCATGTGATAAGCGCGTTAAATAGTGTCATGTGACTTGCCGCGTGCGGCGCATAATGCAGTTCAAAGCTGCCGTTCTATCTATACACAGTCGACTCCCTCATAACTATGGCAAGCTAGCACCTGTGTGACACCATCAAACCTACTACTTAGTAAGGGAGCCTTATGACTTTATTTTTCATCAAATATTGCAGGACTTACATAGTAATTGTCCTGGACCGTGCTAGCTCCCACGTAATCCAATTCCCGGTCGTTGGCTGTACGAAATCGGCAATTTCATAGTATCGTCAGTGTCAGTTGCAAGCCCCTGCAAGGTTTGTGCAGAAACTTGGGTTGTACATTCAACATTAATGCACAGAGACAGAATAGATCGTTTGCTCGGACTCTAACTCTCTCTAACCTCAACGTTCTGACCACAACTCCATACGAATAGATTTATTACGAATCACGATCACCGTTACTGAGAAATCACGAGAATGTGACATGTCGTGACCCACACTTCAAACTCCAGTCAAATTTACTCTTTGCTCACTGTTTTGGACAGCGGCGAGGATGTTGAGCACACCATTGCAAACGACGACCTCGGTGCGCGCAATTCCGTCAAAGCTAGCTATGCGCTCTTCTCCTTCAATCCCGGCGTCATCACAGTTCTATGACCCCGTTCTGCGCACCGTGCTTCGTCAACGCCTCGTGTATAGCATCTTCTTTCATTCTGCCCTCTTATCCTGGGTCCATGCCGTGGCATGGTCAATAATGCATAAAGGAGGATTCTCCTCTTTGGGGCTAACTGGCTCTCTGGTGTCGCCATTTTTGCCTTCGACGTTGGCCAGTACACTGCTTACATGGCTGTTGGTTGCGCTCCCGGTTATTGTCTTAAGGAAGGTATATATGACGAGTACGTTTCTGCTATCGTCTATTATTTGGTCTGATTTCTACTCTCGTAAAGGCTCCCGCACTTGTGCCACATCACCTTCAGGTTCACTCAAAGCAGCGCTCGCAAAATCGAGCGCAGTTCGCTCTTTCATTGTTTGTTCTGCATCTGGCATGGTGGCCCTCGCTCTTCACGTTGGTATGGCGTATATCCACAAGCCCAACGCTCGTGGCGATCCACGGTTGGGTATCTTCGTCAAGTCCAAGTACGTCGATTGACGGGCTTCATCCCTTCTGATTGAACTGATTCCCTAAATCCAGGAAACATCCTCATTATCTCAACGGACAACTCCTGTATCTTATACTCTCGCAACTTTGTGTGGCATTAGGTTTCTCCCTCCGCAACATTATGTTAGACCGCTTTGTGTTCAAATTCTCACTTGCCAGCCTCGTACGCATGCCCTTCCATCTCCAAATTGTGCATTAATTTTAAACCCACCCAGTCATCTCCCCAGAAAAAACCTTACACCTTTTTCTCCGTCCTCTCTGCCCTAACAATCTCCTCCTTGTCTGCCACCCTCATTTCCCCTCTCTCTGCACTCCTCTTTGGTCTATTCCGGATGTTACTTCTGCCGCTTCTCTACAAGCTCCCCCTTCTGCCACACCTCCTACGGCCATTTACTGCACACTTTCTCCACGCACGTAGCACCTACACTCAGTGGTGGAAGGTTTGGGGTCGGATGGGGTGCTTGCTCAGGCGTTGGATGAGGGTGCGGAGAAGGTGAATGTGAATGTGAACGTGGGTGCAGTGATCCCGGAGTTGTTCCGGAGTGTGTTGCATGTCTCCCAGGAGAAGACGGAAGTAAAAGGCACTGTGAAGGACAAAGTCACTGGAGCTGCAAGCATCCTGAGGCTTCCCAGCGCTGTTCATAATGCTGTTCAGGGGGCGTACCAGAGTTGGGTGCCGCCACAGTCGAAGGAGCTTGCGATGAGTCTGCAGAAGTGGTGGACGCAGGAAAGGCTCAGTCGACGTGTGGAGGCGTGTCTACCAAATCGCGAGCTGGATGTCGTTGTCATTGATGGTAAGATCACCACTCTTCTCCTTGTCCTCCGCTTATGCTTGCGCTGCTTTTTAGTTTTATCTCATCTGACAGCCGCTTCTCTAACGGAAGACTTGTATGGTACCGTGCAGAGGGATATCCCTCGTATCCTGGAGGCTCTCCTGGCATTTCTTCAGGCAATTGAAGACTACCATGCTGAGGTGCGGGGGATGTGCGTCGAACAAGACCCAGCTCCAGACGGGGGTTTGGCGTTGGAGATTAGAGAAAAGGAGAGGGAGGAGCGGGAGAGTCTAAGGGAGGAGGTGGAGCATGCAAAGGAGGTATTGGGTTATGTTGAGGACGGTAAGCTTCTTTCTTTCATTCTAGGGTGCTTGTGTTTTCCTATGCTTATGTTCTGGTATAGGTTTAAAAGAAGGCATTGCACGTATAGTGAGAACGTTTGGCGATAAGTTGCTTGCATTCAAGTTTCCACCGAGGATGGCCAGGAAGCTGCAGGGTTTTTTGGAGTATTGCTAATCGTACTGTGATTGGGCAGACTGTCGCTATTGGAGGAATGAAGTGGAAAAGGCGCAGTTCCAAAGCACAGTCCACAGGTGCTTTCTGAAACCTAATGGTTTATTCAGACACAGCCCATCAATATTTCACAGAACTTAGAGATATGATGCAAGGGTAAGACTCAAGAGAATGGCTTTTAAATCAGATGATAAGGAGAGGGTAACTTTTGTCTATATTCCCTTGCTTGTCTGTCTAAGTAACTAATACAAGTCTATATACAATTTGAAGAGATAGTACTAAAAAGAAAACAATAAAATGTGGAAAACATGAGGCAGTATGCACAGCAAATAAAGGTATTGTAAAATATAAAACAAATGAGAAATGATAACAAATAAAATGTACATTGTCCCAATATAGTAAAAGTTCTTGTCCTATTGCTTCAATATATCATTGAAACATAAAACCACACTTATCGCATTCTAGATCTTTTGTTGTCTCTCCTCGTGTCTGGTAGTGCTCGATATGTGATGGAATAATTCATTCCAGTTGTGCAGCGTGTATCGAAAGGGTTTTGGAACAGCTACGTGGTGGCCAACATCATTCGAAGTGGTGTGAAGTTCTTCGAAAGCATTCAAAATGGTTTGAAATGGTTTAAAGTCATTCAAAATCATGCAAAGTTGTTTGAAAAGGGTTCTTAGTCAATTTTGTGGCATTTGTAGCGACTTTGAGCATCTGCCGTGATGTTTCAATATGATTGGAAGCATTCTCCAGACCTTAAAGTGTAGTGGACCTATCATTGGTCTAGCAACCATTGTAATAGTGTATTCATTTGTTACTATAGTAGGTACACATATATAGATTAGAGCATTCGACAGCATCCACTGAACCCATATCATTCGATACACTGTATATGTTCGATAGACCATATCATTCAACACATTGTAGCTTACCTATGTGGGTGTGTTGCCTTCAGAATTTATCATCACTTTTGCAAGCTGGTCTTTGCATTCCAAATCATATACCAGCATCATAAATCTCAAGACAACCTTTGTGCAGCTCACGAAGCCTTAATGAAGTATGTGTATCAGTTCAAGCTTCTTTGCTACCAGCACAAAATGTCTCGGCTACATTTCATCTGACCCTGCATTCATGCACTCACACACCTAGTCCCTGAGCATTTTTGAATTGGCTCTCTTACAGAAGTTTCACAATGGACCATGGAACATGCTATTGGTAATCTTGGTGAAGAAATTCAGCTCCCATCTGATCCCTATGCAAATCTGACACAGTGAATCATTGACCAGTCTCATATTAATGCTCTCAAGGGCATGGTTCCCAATCTGGTCCCAGACAACAAAAAGCTGCCACCAGGAGCTGTAGATATCACATTGAACTTTTTGCTTTTAGGACCACAAGAGCTTCATCAGATTGATGACTCTGTTTCCCAGGCATTGCAAAAATTTATAGCCTTGTGGAATTGGCAAATTATAGGAGGAGAGTTGTCAACATTTCATCAATTTGCATGCTTGCAGCTTTCTAATGGACAGATAGCACGATCCTTATGGCACAAGAAAAAGTGACCTATTGAGAAGGTCTGAGTGGCAAGAAACATCAAAGTGAGCAAATAATGCATGTTTCAGAATATCATGCTGATCAGAAAACAGATAGTTTTCAATGATGACCATCGTTATGCTGAAGTCCTTTATTTTTTTGTGGTACACAAGGGTGATATACAACATACTCTTGCAACAGTCAATATGTTCACACCTTCTGATCCAGACCTTCAAAGAGAATCTTACTGGACACTCCATGTTTGCAGATTTCTGAGTGAAGAGGACATTCTGGTCATTGAAGCCAAGTGCATCACAGATGTTGTTGGGATGGTCCCTCTCCATGGGCCTGGCCACAAAGGGAGCAGGGAATTTTTTTCAGTTAAAAAGATGAGCTTAATGAGCATTCAGATGACTGAAGATGATGGAGATGAAATGTAGCTGCACTCAAATGTATCATGTGGTGCAAGTTGTACTGAACATGCCCATCATCTCAACATCTTCAACAGTGCTAAGGATCCTTGTTCTAAAAGTTCTGCTCTTTGGTATGCAAGGTGTTGGCCTCCCACATTGGTTTCAATCAATATCTTTGGGCTGGAATGATGAACCACATTCAACTACTTCAAATCATTGGCATAATGTGAGTATTCCTTCTGTATGCTATCTCATATTCACTGAGGCTGTGAATAGCAGCAAATCCAACTTTCTCATGCATATAACTTTGCTCTACCTCCTTTGGCCTCTTCCATTTCCAATCCACACTCTGACTCTCTGAATCTCTCATCTGACAACATGGCTTTCATCAAGTTTCTTACTCATAAAACATTACTTGCAGCAGCAAATACAGTTTATCTCAACTCCTTGGACTCTCTGGCCAAGAAGGTTCAAGAAATTGGTCTCCTAAAAGATCATCTTGTTGACCTCCAGTAATTTTCATACCTTTATGACTCCATATATGCTGACTATATTAACCAGAAACCAACTTATTCAAGCCTTGACATCAGTACAATCTTCCGCAATATCATCTTTGGCCATTCCAGGCTTAAATCTGCATATGTCAACATCGAACACTGATCCTTCCCCACTTCTGCAATCCGATTACCCCAAGGTCAAACATTGGGTCTGAAAGCATGGATATAGTTCTCAGGTGTCCATTATCAAGGTGGTGGATGCTGACAGCATATCAGATGATGACAAGAAACTTGGCAGCAATGACTCAAGTCAAGAGGATGATGTTCTTGCTTTTCTTGAAAAGAATAATGGCAACCTGATCTCATATGATGAAAAAAACCAGCTTTATTGTGCTATGCATGGCTTTTGGAACAATCACATCAACAGTACCAATCCTCCTCTGAACTGGTCTTTGGCTGGCAAAATGCTACATAACTCCTTTCAGGACTTCCTCAAGAAAAGCAAAACTGTCATAGCTGTTACTGATTATTCATATGCAGGACCAGCAATGAAAACTATAGGCAACACAAATGAAAACATGCTAACAAGATGTCCAATACCAACAGCACCCAATCAAAGAAAGCAGAACAGAAGGCCCCAGCTATCTCCATGGACTCTGATACCCCTGGTGCTGATGAGACTGACCTATCACTGAACTCAACTGCTGCAATGAATGTGGTTCATGGCGTACATGAAATGTTGGATAAAATACTCAATTTTTTGATGCTGATCAATTGTAGATGCATGCCTGTTATGGCTGTGCAAAGAAATCAAATGCAGATATAACACAAGTCAGAGCCTGTTTTCTGAGTCAAACCAGCACATTAAGCAACCCCTTCAAAATCCAACAACTTTTGCTCTGAAGGTACATCATAATTATATTGTTCATATTTGTCTTGCTCACATATTCATGCAGGCATCAAAGAATCCATTGTACATTTTGTATTCTGCTATTGTATAGGTGCTGATGAGTATTCAGAGCAGATTTCACCATCAACACCAATTCCCTCAATATCTCCTTGAATAAAAATGTATATTCACATGGATACAAGCTAAATGAGCAATATCTAACATTCCCCACAGATGACAAGTCTACATCATCATCAAATATCCCAAACTCTGCTCTTCTGATGTCTCAACCATCTTTTCTTGTATCACCTGTAGAAACAATGCCATCCAATTCACTGAATCCAGTGCCTAAGGACCCCAACTGCTGCATCCTTTTAGAGTTGGAGTCTAACCTTTTACTACCATGTTCCATGCTCAACATGCTTGGAGACAAAGTCAAGGGGCTTTCGAAGACAGTTCCTATTGCAAACAAAACACATGTCCTTGCTGCTTACAGCTGTTCACCTAAAATTTCAATGAGTGATATACCATATGACATGGATGTTTGGGAAGAATGGGACCTAAAACTCAATGCACTCCTCCCACACACTACAGATGATTTGAAACCACTCATTGTGTGCAGAAAATTTGGAATGATGGGGTTGGTCAGCTTTTTTGAACATCTGGTTCAGGATTGCAAAGTCGATGAGGGACTTTTGTAGGGAAAGATGAAGCGACTTACAGATGCAATTGATGCATATGTTTGTTTTATCCATGGTTTCTAATATTGTTGATATCTAGTTTTGTTAGTGTTGTTCATCTCAAGACAAATGTGCCAATCTCTTCAGACCAATCAAACTCAAGATCACCCAGAATGAGCATGCCCAATTTGTTGGACCAGGGGAATCAGCAACCAACATCAAGTTCATCCGAGGGACCACCTAATACTACACTACAAGTGAAGAAGACCAGTTCTCAGACAGGAAAGGGTGGGCAACATTCATGGAACCCTCCCCAGACTATATTGCTGAAGTAAGTTATAGTAGTGCTTCAAGCTTGCATCTCTAGCATGCTTACCTCACAGATGGAAATGCACTTGTGAATGGAAAACAACAAATCCTAATGGAACATTGAGGAGCTTCGAGGCATTTTGGCAGGACATTCAATAGGATAATGAGAAGCGATGAATTTATACTGACTGTGCAAAGGTATGTCACTATATACTAAGCTTATAATTCATCTTCTCAATGTGCTACAGGTATCAAGATTGCAAATATAATGTTGTAAAGTGCACATGAGATGATAGCATCGGAAATGGGATTTGGATGAGTAGAACAAGTGGGGAATTGGTAGGAATGTAGGTGGTAGATTGTAGATAGTCAAATAGCAACTGTTTTTCTGACATGAACCAGCTTGATCAGATCATGCCTGAAGGAGCCCACAGTTGTGCCAATGAATGGCTCCTGCTGATTCTATGTGACACAATCTCTGTGGATTGGTTTTTGTCTGATGGCATTGACTCACATCAATACACTTCTCACTGGGACTCAAGACTCATAGGTCAGGTATCCACCAGATGGTAGGTACTCATAGGTTAAGGAAAACCCACAGGTACTCCCAGGTACCTGTGGGTACCTATGAGTACTATGCTTGATGTAATACTACAGTAAAATGACATTACTACTCATGATTTAGATGGTGTGGAGGTATGTTCTTGCAGATGGTCTAGTCTTCACTGTCTGATTGATATGGATTCAGTTACTACATATTCAACATTATGCTGAGCTGGCCATTGAAGTGGTGGTGATCTGAGCGGATTTGGCAGATAATGTTGCTGCATTCCTGAATGACCAAACAGTCATGCTGGCCACTGTGACACCATGTTGTACACATGAACTGATTCTTGAGGTTGTAAGTTATGTTACTATGTTACTATATTGATATCTACCTCTGCTACATAAGTAGCTAAGGACATGCTGAGAAGTAAGCCTCAATATGTTATCTTGTATCATATTAGAGCTAAATTAATTAGAACTGTTGCAAGGGTTGACTTTTTAAAGACACCTCATAGTCACACTTCTCAGTGAATTCTCCACATGGTCTTTGATACTCAGCATAATTGTAGTAGTACTAGTCACTAAATCATTTCTGGCACAAGTACTTGCATGAGTACCCATCATGCTCAAGTTCAATACCCACATCCATGGCTACCTGTGGCTACAAGTATATGGGATCTATGAGTGCTAAAATCTATGAGTGTTCCCATGAGTATACCCATAATGACCCATGGGTAAACCACACTCATGCTCAGCCTTATGTCCTATCATGTCCTCAGAAACTTGCAAGAAAGAAACTGGCAAAGAACATGCCTGCCTAATCAGGATGATTCTGAAGGCAACCAAGAAGCAGAAGAACCACAATGGGATAACCTATCATATGGTCTGTGTTGCCCATGATAGTGAAGCAAAATGTGGTGATGCACTCATTATTTTCACTATGCATTCCACACTGTCTTCAAACTCACTGATTTACAGACACCTCAGCCCCCTGGTATTCATGAACCTGTTGGTTGGCCAAGATGACATAACTGCAGACATGGATTTCAAACATGTTTTCAAGCAACAGAGAAATCTCATAATGCAGAATAAAGGGGTTGTCATTCAAGGATTCTGTATTACTCAATCAATCCTATGTCTTCATCTTGAATCAAATGGCAGTCCACCCTACTGTCTTACAGCTTTATTTAACCCCAATGACTGACAGGATATTGTCCTAGGGTATTCACTCCTGAAGGAGATCTGGTTGCTACCATTGGCACCTCAAGGCTCTAGGTCAAACTTTACATGGGCTCATGAAGCCCTTCATTTGTATGGCCAGTTTGCCCATCATCTGATAACTCCCTATATCTGTATTGGTCTCAATCTGGATAAACAATTGGTATATTTGAGCATGGCTATGCATCTCATGCCATACCTTTACCATGACAACTCAGCACATATCAAGTTTATGCCAGCTCAATCCTACATCGATATCATGTTGATGATCAAAAATGTCTACTTTTGTATTGCCAAAGTCAAGATTGATAACCCTTCAGGCAAATTCTACATCATTTGCTTGGAACTGATCACATTGAAGTATTCTTTGGATTCATTCACACAGCTGTTGGGACTGACACAAACATAGACATGATACAACTCAGTAGCCATGCTTCTGGCCTTACTGAAGTTGCTATTATCTTGGCTGAGCATCCTGAGTGGGATCATGGCCCTTGATGTCTCCACTTGCCAGTCATCATAAAGGATTCTTGGGATATCATGTTGAAGTAGATCACATTAACTCAGCCTCTTGGCAAGGCAATATCATGGTTGCAAATGTCAACCTCCAGAAATGCTGGCTTTTGGGTCATTGAAAAGCAGTAGAGTTAATTCCTGAAGCAGGTGCCATCTTTGATCAGCTCAGCCAAGTTCAAGAAATTGATATCTTATTGCCATTTGTTTAATCCTCATCAATCAACATGACCACAAAGATGCATATGACTGCTCAGAACTAGCTAATGGCTATATCACTTCAAAAACACCAATACTTTCACCAACTGAGCATCCAACAACCCAAGCTTCTGACTTTTCCCCCACCAACAGAAATAGAAAGTACAAGAATTTGAGGACAAGCTTAAAGCTCTGAATGAAATGATACAAGGTGCGATTGAGAAATATGTTGAACTGATAACACCAAGCCCATACTTAAAGAGATGACAGTCAAAAAATCTAGCAAATGAAAAGAAAAAAAATGCAACAACTCAGAGGACAATCAAAATATCACTGCCAAAACAACCAACACCCAGTACATGAGGAATACTGATGCCAATGCAACCACTATTCAGAAAAGATACAAACAGCAAAAGTGTAACACTGGGTAGAATGGTTAGAGGGCTGAACCAGTCCAGTATATGGCAGGCAAGTAGATTAGTAACATCACCGACGACTGATGCAGAAAAAGCTAGAATCCCAACATTATGAGTTGAAGACCCAGTGGCAAAAAGAGTGGTAAGAGAAGCAGTAGACAACAGCAGAAAAGGCCAACTGTTCTACAAAACTTTCTTTCCACTACCAAACTGTATGTATCTTGAGACCAACTTCTTGATCTGGTACCACCATCTGCCACGAAAATTCCCATGGTTTAAGAGGGCAGATCAAAGGAGAACTACATACTAGGGCCATAAAGTAGAAAATACTTACCCACAAAGAAGAGAGTCTCGACCACATAAGATGCAACCACTGCTATGCTAGACAGCCAACCTCCAGCAGCCACTCCAGAATTGAGACAAACAACCCTATCAGAAAACACCACAATGGTGCAAAAGAGGGCAAATATTGCAGCATTGCCTAATGAACAGATCACCACTGTTATGAAAGAGAAGCCCCCAGCCCCATCACAAGCAGAGAAAGGTAGGCACACCAGATGATCAGCCACAGTAACTCAATCTAGCACCAATGTGAGAGACATCCATGATGCTGAAGTAGAACATGAATGGCTGATAGCAAAGGAGCTACTGGCACCATTGGGCACAACCCCAATGATGGCAACACTGGCTGAAACTCTATTCCAAGTTGGAGCACTCCCAAACACCCCACTCCAAACACTCAATGGAATACAAGCAGTGACCCTCCTGCTGCAAGAACTAGATCTAATGACAGTAGCATGAGAAATAACCACCATAGTATCAAGGGAACTGACTCCATTCATCGATGGCCTACAGACCAAACTTAGAGAGAGCACAGAAAAAGTCACAAATTAATTACAGAAAAATGTGATTGAGCTGACGGTGAAGACTAAGGCCTCTATTGAGAAGATAGGTAAAGCAACCAAAGAAATGACTAACATTACAGAACAAAGAAAAGATGAGACTATGTCCTACTGAAAGGCTCTGATTCAGGGTGCAATTGGTCCACCAGCTCAGGTAGACCCAAGGGTCAAAGCAAAGGAAAGTATAAGGGTGAGACAATTTTTATGGACTTTCTCAACCAAAATAACAGAGCTAAGATCATTGTCAGTGCTCCAACTGTTGAGACAGCTAAATGAAACACTGGCCAAAGCAGCAAAGATGATGAACAAGGAATGCAAGCTTCAATCAGTATTATGGCTTAAAAAATGGAGGGTTGCTTATAGAGGCCATAGACGACAGATTAGTGGCATGGCTACATTATGAGGCAAACATTTTACATATGGAATGCAAGTTGGGTACCTTGATCTTCCCTGAGTCACACAATTACAACAACATGGCCTATTTCATACTGCTGACATTCAATGCCAGTGAAAAGACACATATAGAAGAGTTAATCAAAACAAATGCCCCTACCTAATGGATCCATCAGCAAGTGCAGATGGGCTAAGGCCCCAGAGCGATGAAACCTGAACCAGTCAGTAGGACATGTAATCATTATTTTTACAGACCCAGACAGTGTGAACATGGCAATCCTCAACAGCCTGGTTATATGCAACAAGAAGGTATCAGTCACCAAATGCAAATGCAAGCCAGTCAGGTGCCTTAAATGCCAAGGATACAACCACATAGTGAATGAATGCATCATCCAAAGAGACATCTGCACCAGGTGTGGGGGAAGCCACAGGACAAATGACTGCAGTGAACTGACTCTGTTATGTACTCCCTGTGGCATGAGAGAACATGCAAATAATGACAGAACATGCCCCACATTTCAAAGGAGATGCATGGAACCTGATACAAAGAACCCAGAGAATCAGCTCCCATTCTTCCCATCCACCGAGCCTTGGACATGGGAGTCAGCACTGCCAAAGGGTCACAGGACTGCAGGATCAGCAGATCTATCTGATTTTGTGAGGCCAGGCAGGAACACTAGGATGTGCCAAACCCAACTCCCCTTCCAAATGAGACAAACAACACAGAACAGATGAGAACTAGAGCGCAACACATGGAACAGGCAGGAGCTATGAGAGTTCAATGAATAATGAGAGGAGTAGGGCAACAGAATACTACAACTAAATCTGAAGAAGTCACTCACTGCTCATCTCAAACTAATCAACAACTCACTAGCAGTGTACTGGGATATTATAATAATACAGGAACCCTACATCACCTTTTTCAGCAGTATCAGGATGCCAAACCAGTTTATCTCAGTAACACCCTCCTTGTGGGGAGCACTGGACACTCCAGTGCAATCTACAATATGGGTAAATGTGACTCTATCTACTAATAGCTGAAAAATACTAGATGTACCCAACACTAACAATATCATTGATATGGCTCCCTATCACCCTGCACTCATACTATGGCATTTTTTGTGATTGTGCGCCACTTGGACACCTTCTACTCACTTTGCACAGCATGCTTTTGCATGCTTTCATGTGTCTTTGTGCACTTTAATGCACTTTTGTGTGCCTTTGTCCACTTTTGTGTGCCCAAGTGCACTTCCATGCACTCCAGTGCACTTTTGTGCACTTTTGCATGCCTTTGACCACTTAGGTGTGCTTTTGTGCACCTTTTACATTTCTACTACACCTTTGAATCCCCCTTAGCTGCCTTCTATTGTGTGCCCTAAATGTGCCTTGTTATGCTTCGAACCACCTCTGTGGGCCTCCCACACTCCTTATCTGCCTTTCACAGTTACTGCACCTTCAATGTGCCTTTATGCACTCCTTTTATGCTTTGCCAGCAACTCACATTCCTTGCTGCGCACTTATTACACTATCCATTTATCACACACAACAATCCACCACCACACCTATTGCGCTGCATGTCATGGCTTCCAGCTTACTGGGGCACTTATTCCAGATGCACCATGATTGCAGCATGAGCCAACTGTGCATTCTCACATAATCTGGGCACTTTCACATAATCCAGGTGCTTTGGTGCTATTTGGCCTCACACAGCATTTGCTTATAGTTCTCCCACATTTCCAATCAGCATTGCCTTATCTGGTAACCAGCACAGGGTGATCATGTCACTATTACTAAGGTGCAGCATGCAACACATAACACTGAAGTGGATTAATTGGGAAGAGTGCACAGGACCTAAAGTGCACCAAAAATAGAACATCACACTGGAACAGTTGGGTATTGGGCTATAGCATGTACAAATCTTATTGGCTAAGGCAGTGGCATAGTGCGATTGGGTTTAGGTGAGCCAATGGATGGGCTTGTGGGTAGCACATGGTGCTTTCTATTTTTATACTTTATTCTACTGTTTTTATCACATAAGCCATTTGTACATAGTAGGTGGACAGATAAAGAATCCAGAGAATCTTTTCTCCCCACATAGTTCATAGCTTGTTCAGTGTTGCACATAACCTGTGCACCATTGTCCAGTCCATGCACCTTTGTAGTGCACCCTAGTGAGCAACCAATCCATGCAAATTCCTGTTCACTGCATATTAGGAGACAAAAAGGCTGAACTGCCCACCCTGATTGACTCTGGGGCAGGAGGGACATTCATCAATCACTGAGTAGTTGAAAAACCTGGACTAAAGAAAATGCCACTCCTGAAAAGGATCCTAGCAAAAAAATCAATTGAATCCTAAACAAGAACAGAATGATCATGCATTATGTCGATGTGACAGTAGAGATCGGAGGAGGAGCAGAAAAGATTAGATTTTTGATAACTGGTCTAGGAAAGATCTTGGGATACCCTTGGCTTCAGAAGTGAAACCCCACGATCGACTGGAAAAAGGGGATTTTCCTCATCAAACTGACTGAAAGGCTCCTAATTGGAAAGATCCAAATCATGATTGAACAGACCTGGCACAGCAAAATTGATGGTAAGCAAAGTCCCACTATAGATGACAAGGGGCCACTTGCACTGAGAGTAACATTGAGCCTGACTCTCAGGAGGCTACCTATAAGGAGTGCTGGGGAGACCTTTGGGGAAACCCACCTTGCCGCTGCTGAGCACATGAAGAGTAGGCTTGGGATGGTTCATCTCGCAACAGGACTTTGCACTGAAAATGGACAGAACAACCATAGACCATGCCTGGCAATGGATGCTGACTCTGATGATGACCTGCAGATGCCAGTATTAGATGCCACAGGCATCGAAGTATCACTCTGCACCGAGGAAAGTCAGGATGGCATGGAAGCGCTATTTGCATATATTTGGGGGGAACCCATGTTTGGAATATTCAAAACCAAGGAATCACCCCTTACTATTGAATCTGACTATGTCTCACTGAATTACCAAAAACTCAGGCAGATCTCTTGCATTATCCGATCTTGGCTAACTGGCAGAATTGCATACTCAAACACCATGTACATCTGAGCAAAGACTTCCATTCTCACAGAAGCTTGCCCATGAGAGTGAAAACAAAGAGAAGGAGCAATCACTGGATGATCTACTCTCTAACAAGTATAAGAAGTATTGGAAGGTATTCAAAAAGGCAGCATCAGAAAGGTTTCCTGAGTTGCAACCATGGGACCATGCAATCAAGCTGAAGCTGGATTTTATCCTGAAAGACTGCAAGGTCTACCCCATTACCCCAGCTGAACAAAAGAAATTGGATGAGTTCATAGACAAAACCCTGAAAAAGGGGTACATTGTCTCATCTCAGTCACCGATGGCATTGCCATTCTTTTTTGTTGCAAAGAAGGACTCTCTTGATCTGGTACCACCATCTTCCACAAAAGGTTCCATGGTTTGAGAGGGCAGATCGAAGGAGGACTACACACTAGAGCCATAAAGTAGAAAATACTTACCCACAAAGAAGAGAGTCCCAATCACATAAGATGTGACCACTGCTATGCTGGACAGCCAACCTCCAGCAGCCATTCCGGGGTTGCAACAAACAACTCTATCAGAAAATACCACAATGGTACAAAAAAGGGAAAACGCTGCAGCATTGCCTAATGAACAGATCACCACTGTGATGAAAGAGAAGCCTTCAGCCCCATCACAGGCAGAGAAAGGTAGGCACACCAGACAATCAGCTGCAGTAACTCAATGTAACACCAATGTGGGAGACATCCACGATGCCGAAGTAGAACATGAATGGCTGATAGCAAAGGAGCTACTGGCACCATTGGGCACAATCCCAACAATTGTGACACTGGCTGAAACTCTATTCCAAGTTGGAGTGCTCCCAAACATCCCACTCCAAACACTCAATGAAATATGTGCAGTGGCCCTCCTGCTGCAAGAACTAGATCTAATAACAGTAGCAAGAGAAATAACTGCCATAGTATCAAGGGAATTGACTCCAATCATCAATGGCCTACAGACCAAACTCAGGGAGAGCACAGAAAAAGTCACAAATGAATTACAGGAAAATGTGATTGAGCTGACAGTAAAGACTAAGGCCTCTATTGAGGAGATAGGTAAAGCAACCAAAAAAATGACTAACATTACAGAACAAAGAAAAGACGAGACTATGTCCTACTGAAAGGCTCTGATTCAGGGTGCAATTGGTCCACCAGCTCAGGTAGACCCAAGGGTCAGAGCAAAGGAAAGTATAAGGGTGAGACAATTTTTATGGACTTTCTCAACCAAAATAACAGAGCTAAGATCATTAACAGCTCCCCAATTGTTGAGACAGCTAAATGAAAAACTGGCCAAAGCAGCAAAGATGATAAACAAGGAATGCAAGCTTCAATCAGTATTATGGCTTAAAAATGGAGGGTTGCTTATAGAGGCCATAGACAACAGATTAGTGGCATGGCTACATTATGAGGTGAACATTTTACATATGGAATGCAAGTTGGGTACCTTGATCTTCCCTGAGTCACACAATTACAACAACATGGCCTATTTCATACTGCTGACATTCAATGCCAGTGAAAAGACACATATAGAAGAGTTAATCAAAACAAATGCCCTACCTAATGGATCCATCAGCAAGTGCAGATGGGCTAAGGCCCCAGAGCGATGAAACCTGAACCAGTTGGTAGGACATGTAATCATTACCTTTACAGACCCAGACAGTGCGAAAATGGCAATCCTCAATGGCCTGGTCATATGCAACAAAAAGGTATTGGTCACCAAATGAAAACATGAGCCAGTCAGGTGCCTTGAATGCCAAGGATACAACCATGTAACAAATGAATGCATCATCTAAAGATACATCTGCGCCAGGTGTGAAGGAAGCCACAGGATGAATGACTGCAGTGAACTGACTTTGTTATGTATCCCATGTGGCATGAGAGGACATGCAAATAGCAACAGAACATGCCCCACATTCCAAAGGAGATGCATGGAACATGATGCAAAGAACCCAGAGAATCAGCTCCCATTTTTCCCATCCACTGAGCCTTGGACATGGGAGTCAGCACTGCCAAAAGGTCACAGGACTGCAGTATCAGCAGATCTATCTGATTTTGTGAGGCCAGGCAGAAACACTAGGATGCACCAAACCCAACTCCCCTTCCAAATGAGACAAACAATACAGAACAGATGAGAACTAGAGTGCAACACATGGAACAGGCAGGAGCTACAAGAGTTCAATGAATAATGAGAGGAGTAGGGCAACAAAGTTAAGAATACTACAACTAAATCTGAAGAAGTCACTCACCGCTTATCTCAAACTAATCAACGACTTACTAGCAGCACACTGAGATATTATACTAATACAAAAACCCTACATCACCTTTTTCAGCAGTATCAGGATGCCAAACTGGTTTATCTCAGTAACACCCTCCTCACGGGGAGCACTGGATGCTCCAGTACGATCTACAATATGGGTGAACATGACCCTATCTACTAATAGCTAGAAAATACTAGATGTACCCAACACTAACGATATCATTGATAGGTCCATGGTGCACTCTAAGGTTTGGAAAGGTCTCCAAACATATTGAGACTTTACAATTCACACTCCCAACCCCTATGAATGCCATCAATTCAATTTTGAACCTATTTTGAGCTATTTTGGATGACTTCAAATGATTTCAAATGATTTCATGACACTTTGAATGCCTCTGAACAACTTTGCACTACTCTGAATGATGTCGACCACCATGTAGCTGCTACGAAACCCTTTCGATACACACAACACAACTGGAATAAGCCATTGCA
This sequence comes from Tricholoma bakamatsutake, assembly GCA_029959215.1. NCBI lineage: Eukaryota > Fungi > Basidiomycota > Agaricomycetes > Agaricales > Tricholomataceae > Tricholoma > Tricholoma bakamatsutake. Next base: position 10,847,148 of record CP114861.1, read on the forward strand.
TTGCATATTGAGCACCACTGGACACGAGGAGACACAACAAAAAGACTTTAGGATGTGATGATGCCAGTTTTGTGTTTCAATGATATATTGAAGCAATAGGATGAGTACTCTTACTATATGGTGACACCGTACATTTCATTTATCATTATTTCTCATTTGTTTTATGTTTTACAATACCTTTATTGCTGTGCATACTGCCTTGTGTTGTACACATGTTATATTTCCTTTTTAGTACTATCCCTTCAAAATGTATATAGACTTGTACTAGTTACTCAGAACAACAGAGAAGAAGTCACCCTCTCCATTATCATTTGATTTAAGAGCTGTTCTCTTGAGTCCAAGTCTCGCCTTGTATCTCTAAGTTCTGCGGAATATTGTGAACTTCTTTGAACTCTTGTACTAGCTTTTTGACTTATTGCATATCACCCATCGTCTCTCCAAAACTTTCTCAATTTGCTATATTCATCTCCCAATATCCCTTGAGTCCAGTCCAACTCTTTTGAACCTTATTGAACCCCTTCAAATCTTCTTTGAACCACTTCAAACATTTTTGAACATCTTTCGAACCTCTTTCAAACTACTTTTGAACTATTTCATGTGCTCCTAAAATTATTTGCATCATCTCTCACCATTCTACACCTTTAACTATAACATTTGGGTAATAGTGGTGATATTTAGTACCAACTTGCACCCTTTCTCTAGCCTGTGTTACACTTTCTAGGCCTTTTAATGGGCTTTTGTTAGATTTCCAGGTCGAGCATTATCATCATAGTGATCGAGCTAAATGGGCCATATGGCAAGCTCCAAATCTTTAACATCTATAACATGGGTGAGCACTCACACTCTCTGACAACTCTAAGACAATACAGGCAAGGCAGTCAGGATGACCCACAAGAGCAAAGGGCCTGTCACATACTCTGGAGTGGTGACTTCAACTGGCACCACCCCTTGTGGGACAAAGATGAAGATATTCACCTGTTTACAGCAAAAGTGTTAGAAGGTGCTAACAAACTGATTAACCTGCTAATGGATAAAGACATGTGCATGATACTGCTGAAAGGAATTCTGACTCTAAAGCACATGGTAATGAAACATCTCTCTAGGCCAGACAACATGTTCTGTTCTAACAGTCTTGCAAACTATGTGGTGAAATGCCACATCATGCTGGAGATACAGCCAGGTAAAATGGACCACTACCCAATAGTAATAATTCTAGAGCTTGCACAAGAAAGAATGTCAACCAAAGTGTCACTAAACTTCAAGAAAACAGACTGGGATAAGTGTAATGAGTTCCTGGGGAAAGAACTTGCAGTAATACCAACTCCAGCTGAGATCCAAACTGACGAAGACTTGGGCAGGTCAATTGGGCAGTTGACATTGATAATCCAGAAGGCAATGAGCAGTGAAGGACCAGAAAACAAATCCTGCCTGCTATCAAAAAGATGGTGGACTAAAGAACTATCGAGAATGAAGAAGGTAATCAATGGCATATGCAGAGAGTCATACAAAAACCAAGTGGTGGAGGATCACCTGAGTCATCAAGATTTGTGGAGGGCCTATCGAAGGTATGTGGAGAACATTTCTAAAGCCAAATTAGATCACTGGAGCAGTTACCTGGAAAATGTGGACAGCACAACACTCTGGGTGGCGAACAAATACTTCACAAACCCAGCCTGCAATGGAAGATGGGCAAGAATTCCCACACTAACAGTAAAAGGAAACAATGGCTACATGAGAGAGGTAAACATGAATGAGGGCAAGGCCAAAGTCCTGGCAGAATCCTTCTTCCCATCAAAACTGCCAGCATCATCAGTTCCCCAAGAGTACGACTACCCAGAGCCATTACTGTTGCCATCACTAATCACACAGGAGTAGGTATGTATGCATATAATGAAGATGTCACCATACAAAGTGCCAGGACCAGATGGAATTCCAAACATCATTCTCCAGAAGTCGGTAGATCTACTAGCTCCTCACTTACTGACAATAACAGAGCAATACTGGGGTATGGAATCTATTTTGATGGATGGCAGTAATCCACAATGTGCATCCTGAAGAAGCTGGGCAAACTGAGTTATGAGAATCCTAAGGCCTACCACCTAATTGCCCTACTGTGCACTATGGTCAAAGTACTCATGTCAATAGTCTCAAAGAACCTAAGCTCAGTGATGGAACACCATCAGCTGTTGCCAGACACACACTTCAGAGGGAGACCCTGTAGGAGCACGATGGATGCAGTGCACTTACTGGTCCATTGAGTCAAAGAAGCATGGAGAAAAAAGCAGATGGTATCAATCCTTTTTTCAGACATCGAAAGAGTGTTCCCCAATGCAGTCACAGACTGTTTACTACACAACATGAGAAGGAGACAGGTGCTGTTAGGAAACAGTCTCCTAACATGCCTATTACCTAATAATATCTTTATTTTATTTTATTTTATTTTATTTCACCAAAATATGCTACCAAATGCCTATACATGCTTTATTTGTCAGCATGGAAATTTTCTATTTACATGCATCAATATGTACACACATGTATGTGTGCATCGGTAGCAACATAGGACAATATATGTAACATAGTATATAACCTTAAAATAAATACTAGGGACCTCAGTTGAGTTCTCTTAGGTATTCCATCCACATTAGTGGTGCAAAAAGCCTATTTCAGCCAACTCATCTAAAAATAACCCCTTGCATCAAATCCATCAAACCCCCCATCATGCACGTGTGCCCTGCCTTCTTGTAGGAGAGCCTGCACAGTCCAGCTAGCAGAACAGTGGGTGTTACCCTAACACAAGAACTCAACTACCCCATCAGTGCACCTTCTCTTACATGTGCATACATCATTGTTTCAGCATGCCACAACTGCTTACTCATCTTTTCGCTGATGCCAGGCCTTGCCTTACATTGCAACCACCAGTGATCGAGAGGTAGCACTTATCATTAGGACAGCTGCAACCAGACAACCGATGGGATCTGGTTTAGCCGAGATTTACATTACTCAATTTGGATGACTATTTTAGGTAGTTACTAGCTAAATTCAGTAATAACCACAAGATCAGGCACTGTTGGAAGGGTTATTGATCCGAAGTGCCCAATTGTTGACAAATAGCTGAAATCACATGTTTTGCTGTGTTTGGTACCTGAATAGTCAGGTCACATGACTTGAAATTTTGCGAAAAAATTCTGAAGCCGAATCTTGACTCAGCCGAAGAAGTGACTCATCACAGATTATGTCATCATGACAGAACAATCAACTTTGAATCCTGGTCACAATCCTGTTCCCACACCAGCCCTAGAAGCCAAAATTGATGCTCTTACAGCACAAATGTCCCAATTAGTGTCAATATTGGCAGCATCACAGGCCAAACAAGCAGAAAAAAAAGCAGAGACAGTAGAAGATAAAGATGATGAGATGGAGGAGATGGTGGAGTGGATGTCTCAGAATGATGTGCATGCAGAGGAGAGATCTGAGAGTGGAAAAAATGGGTTTATTTAAATATGCACCCCCACAAATATTTAATGGTACCATGGAGAACACAAAATCCTTTATCAGCTCTATAGTATTGTATATTCATGGGAGAAAGCCTGAGTTTCATACAACTGAGTCTAAAATTATGTTTGCTCTCTCATACATCCAGGGAGGGAAAGCACAGTTCTGGAGAAATGAAGCCATTAATCAAATTGCTGTGAAATATAAACCATTTGCGACCTTCAGGGAATTTTTGGAGAGGTTGGAGGCACAGTTTAGAGACCCTAATCCAAAGGCAACAGCTAATGCAAAATTAAAAACCATGCGCCAAGGTTCTCTGACTGCAGACGAATTTATTTTGCAGTTCAAGGCAGAAGTGTCACAGACGGATATGGGAGAAGCTGCATTGGTAGAATATTTGAAGGCAGGATTAAATCCCTCTTTATTCAAGTCTATCTATTGACTACCTTCTATGCAAGAGAGGTTGGACGAGTGGTATAATTGGGCTATGTGTCTTGATCAGCAATATCGACAGGAACAGGTGGAGTCAAAATTGATGTACAGGAATGCCAGATTTGGAAAGTCATCAGGAGGAAAGTTTGAGAAAGGAAGGACACCTCAGGTACCAACTCCGAGGGCACAGCCACCAGCCATGGCAGTGACACCCTTGTTAAGGAGTCAGCAGCATCAATGGATGTGATGGATGTTGATCGAGTAGGGAGATGAGCCCCACTTAAATGTTTTAATTGTGGTCAATCAGGGCATATGGCTCGGAATTGTAGGCAGAAAAAGAAGATCAGGGAAGCGACAATTGAGGAAGTGAAGTTGGAGGAAGATAAGCAGAAGGATTTTGTGGAAGAGTCCCAGTGAAGGTTTTCTCATTGGTGATCCAGAATCAATATAATGTATTAGTATCCAAGGAAACCCAGAGTGAATCCAAAAGAGATATTGAAGAGTATGACCATCATCATTTATGTGATGAAGAAAAATGCCCAGCCTTATTTCTGAAGACCCCTAAATTTTTTATTCACTCAGCACGGATAGAACCTGAAATCAGCTTGACAGTAGGATTGAAGACAGTGGACATGCATGCAGCAATTAATGTGGAGGCATTGCTTGACAGTGGTGCTACCGGATTATTCATTAATCGATCCTTAATTACTGGAAATGGTATTTGCACATGTAAACTGCCACAACCTATAATGGTGTACAATATTGACAGTATGATCAATCATGGAAGAACCATTAAGGAGGAAGTGATGATGATACTGAAGTATCAGGATCATCAGGAATGAGCCGTATTTGAGGTGTGCAACCTTGGGAAAACCAATCTGATAATTGGATGTCCATGGTTATGAAAGCATAACCTGGAAATTGATTGGAAAACTAGGAAGGTACACATGACTCATTGTCCTAAAGAATGTAATGTATATGGGAGGAAAGTAAAAAAGGAGAAGAAGGAAAAGAAAGAGAAAGAACATCTGAGGAAGTATTCTGTTACGATGGAGGAAGTGGAAGATGAGGACATGCCAAACGGGGAAGTTCCAGTTATGACCAGTAAGGAAGAACAGAAGCAAACCTTTAGGGAAAGTTGTGGAGGACAGTCATAGGATAAAAATGCTATGAAAGTGGAGAAGCCAGTGGAGGAGTGGGTGCCAAAAGCCTACCATAAATATTTGTTAGTTTTTCAGAAGAAGGAATCAGAGTGGATGCCAGTGCAAAAGCCATGGGATCATGCAATTGAGATAAAGCTGGGATTTGTGCCGAAGAAGTTAAAAGTCTATCCGTTATCTCCAAAGGAACAAGAAGAAGTGGATGCATTCCTTAATGAACAGTTGTGCAAGGGATACATACGACCTTCAAAATTACTGCAGACATCACCAGTATTCTTTGTACCAAAAAAGGATGAGAGGAAGAAGATGTGTACAGATTATAGGTATTTAAATGAGTGGACAGTGAAGAATGTGTACCCTTTGCTGTTGATCTCAGAGATCAGTGACAAGGTAGGAAAGGCCAAGGTCTTTACAAAATTGGATTTATGTTGGGAGTACAACAATGTACAAATAAAGAAAGGAGATGAATGAAAGGCAGCATTTGCCACACATTGAGGATCCTTCGAGCTGCTAGTCATGTTTTTTGGGATGACCAATAGTCCTCCAACTTTCCAAAATAAAATGAACAACATTTTCAAGAACGTTGATGAGTTCAGTTGGTACTCAGTGCAGAGTCTCAACAGAAGGGGTGAACACTTAACCTACAACTGCAGGCGTGCTCGGGGTGAGGGGGGAGTTCGCTTAGAGGGCCTCGGATCATCCTTCAGGGTGCGGAGACTATAGAGAGGCTGGTACAGCGATTTTCAATGAGCGCACTAGTAGTGTACGTGGAAGGGGAGATATGCGCAGTGGCAGAAAAGTGCGCAATGCAAAGAGGCAAAAATGCGCAGTGCGGAAAAACGCGCAACGAGAGCGCAAAAGTGCGCAACGATGAGGGTGATGAAGGCAGGAGGTGTAACAGGACAAAGATGACACTGGGATGTACTGTGAAGGTGGTGCACAGTTTGGGGGTGTAAACAGAGTGAAAGCACAAGGAGCGGAAAAAGGCGCAGACGGTGTGCAAAATGCGGCTATGCAAAAAGGTGTGCAAACGCGGCTATATGAAGGGCGCACTACGATAGTGCACAGACAAGGATGAAGGATGCAATGCAAGGGATGAAACGCAACAATACGATGAGGGGACGCAAATGATAATGCAAACACGGCTATACAAAGGGCGCACTATGAAGGCGCACGGACTGGACGCTGGTGCACAGACTATGTGCGACACTGACTGAGCTATGAACTATGAGGGGGGGGGGGAAAGATCCTCTGGATTCTCTATCTGTCCACTACTATGTACAAATGGCTTATGTGATAAAATGGTGAAATAAAGTATAAAAATAGGAAGCGCCATGTGCTACCCACAAGTGCGTCCATTCGCCCATCTAAACCTGACCGCACTATGCCGCTGCCTCAGCCAATAAGATTTGCGCACCTATAGCTCAATATCCAACTGTTCCGGTGCGATGTGCTATTATTGGTGCGCGCTAAGTCTCGTGCGCTCTTCCCAATTAATCTGCTTTGGTGTTATATGTCGCGTGCTGCACCTTAGTAATAATGGCATGATCGACCTGTGCCAGTTACCAGATAAGGCGATGCTGATTGGAAATGTGGAAGAACTATAAGGGGATGCTGTGCGAGGCCAAATACTGCCAAAGCGCCTGGATTACGTGAAAGCGCCCAAGTGCACACAGTCCAATGCCAAATAGGTGCAAAGCGGCCCAGTTATGTAAGAATGCGCAGTTTGCTCATGCCGGAATCGTGGTGTGCCTCAAGTAAATGTGCCAGTAAGATGGGAGCTGTGATGCGCAGTGCACCGGTGCAGTGGATTGTTGTGTGTGATAGAGATTGTGCAAAGAGTGCACAGCAGGGAATGTGAGTTGCAGGTAAAGTGTAAAAGGAGTGTGCAAAGGCGCATCGAGCGCGCAATAAATGTAGAAGGCAGATAAGGAGCGTGGGGGGGGCGCATGGAGGCGGCTTGAAGCGCAATGAGGCGCATTTAGGGTGCACAATGATTGGTGGCTATGGGGAAACAAAAGCGCAGTAGAATGGTAAAAGGTGCACAAAGGTGCACCTAAACGGTCAAAGGCGCGCAAAAGCGCACGGAAGTGTGCAAAGGTGCATGAAAGCGCACTAAGGCGCGCAAAAGTGCGCTGCGCAAAGTGTGCAGAAGCCATCTAGGAGGTGCACACAATCACAAAAAATGCCATAGTATGCGCGCAGGGCAATAGGGAGCCGTATCAACATAATAGACAAGGGCATGGTAATACATTTTGATATTCATGGAGGATGAAGAAAATGATGAGGCGATAGTGCAGGAGGTGTTGAAGAGATTGGCAGAGAATGATTTATTTATTAAACTGGAGAAGTGTGTGTTTGGGGCAAGCAAGATTGAGTTCTTGGGATTAAAGATTAATCCTGATGGAATTAAGATGGATCCTATCAAGGTACAGGCAATTGTTGATTGGCCCATGCCTATCCATATCAAGGAAGTTCAGGCTTTCTTGGGACTCACCAATTTTTATTGTCACTTTGTTCATAATTTTTTCAAAATTGCCACACCATTACACAACCTTATGTGAAAGGGAGTAGTGTGGAGATGGGGAGAACAACAGCAGACAGCATTTGAGGAGTTAAAGAGGAAGTTTGTGGAAGAGCCAATATTGGTCCCAGTAGATTTCACATGTCCCTTACGAGTGGAATCAGATGCATTAGACTTTGCTACTGGAGTGGTATTATCAATGTTATGTGAAGATGACAAATGGCATCCTTGTGCATATTTGTCTCAAGGGTTGAATGATGTGGAGAGGAATTATGATGTGCATGATAAAGAGATGTTGGGAATAATATGAGTATTGGAAGCATGGAGACATTATTTGGAGGGATGTACACATCAGATTGAAATCTGGACAGACCATCAAAATCTGCAGTACTTTATGTCTGCTAAAAAGCTTAACCATCAACAAGCACATTGGGCATTATTCCTATTGTGTTTTAATTTTCACTTGGTCCACAAAACGGGAAGCTTGATAAGGAAAGCAGATGCATTATCCAGACATACAGATCATAAAAGGGGAGTGGAGGAGGACAATAAAAATATTACCATACTCAAACCTGAATACTTTTGTATTTGCACTATGTATCAAGGGCATTTATTGGTGGATAGCTTAGAGATGGAAATGTTGTCTAAAATTAGGCAATGTTCAGAGATGGATGATGAAGTGGTGGAAGCTGTGAAAGCTTTGAGGGGAGAGAAGAAAGGTAATATTAAAGGAGATGAATGGGTTGAAGAACAAGGGTTAGTGTTGTTCAGAGGAAAGGTATATGTACTGAAGGATCAAGATTTACCAAGGGAAATCGTATGGTTACATCATAATACACCAGCTGCTAGACATCCAGGAAGGTGGAAGACATTGGAGTTGGTGATGAGAAATTATTGGTGGCTGAATTTCAAAGTATGTGTTGGGGTATGTGGATGGGTGTGATACGTGCATGAGGGGGAAGAAATTTTTAGAATAGCCTGCAGGGAAATTAATCCCGAACCCTATACCTAAAGTGCCATGGCGAGATATATCTGTGGACTTTATCACAGGACTACCTGAAGCTCAAGGATACAATGCAATATTTGTAGTATGCGACCACTTCACAAAGGAAGTCCATATTATTTCTACTACTGCAGAAACCTCATCGTTGGGCTTGGTGCACCTCTATCTAAATCAGGTATGGCAGTTACATGGATTACCTGATATGGTTATCTCTGATTGTGGATCACAATTTGCTTCTGCATTTATGCAAGAGTTAAATAACATATTGGAGATTCAAACCAAGTTATCTATGGCATATCACCCACAAACTGATGGGCAGACAGAGAGAATGAATCAGGAGTTGGAGCAGTACCTACGCATGTTTGTCAATCACTGACAAACTGACTGGCCTGAATGGTTGGCAATTGCAGAATTTTCCCACAATAATAAATTATATTCAGCTACTCGCATGTCACCCTTCTTTGCTAATTATGGGTATTATCCCAGAATGGGAGTAGAATCTTGAAGGGAAATCAAGGTACAGTCAGTGGAGGACTTTGTATCAAAAATGCGAAAGGTGCAGGAGGAAGCAGAGGCAGCATTGATGAGAGCATGTGATGACATGATGCGACACACAGATTGTACTTGAGCTGTTGCTCCAGAGTATAAAGTTGGTGACTTGGTATGGCTAAGTACCAAGGATCTGAATATTCCACGACCTTCAAGAAAGCTTATGGAGAAGCAAGTTGGCCCATATCCGATTTCTAAAATAATTTCACCCATTGTGGTAGTGTTAAAATTACCTCAGTCATTCAAGATTGATCCTGAGATTAACATTTCCTGTTTACGCCCTTACTGCCCACCCACAATTCCTGGTCAACAAACTACTCCACAGCCTCCAGTAATGGTAGAAGGTGCTCCAGAATATATTGTGGAAGAGGTTTTGGACTCACGTCTTTCACAAAATATATTGGAGTTCTTAATCAAATGGAAGAATTACACCAATGAGAATAACTCATGGGAGCCTGAAGAGAATTGTAAGCAAGTGCATAAGGCAATCACCCAATTCTTTAAACTTAATCCAAATGTTCCACGTTGCATTGCTAGAATGATATATGAGGGGATGAATTTCTGGCCTTACCAGAATTTCACAGAGGGGACAGATACAATATTCTCTTACCTGGAAGTCAAGGCATAAAAGAGGGGTAATGTTAGGAAACAGTCTCCTAACATGCCTATTACCTAATAATATTTTTATTTCATTTCATTTCTTTTTATTTTACCAAAATATGCTATCAAATGCCTATACATGCTTTATTTGTCAGCATAGGATTTTTCTATTTACACACATCAATATGTATGTATGTGCATGTATGCGTGCATTGGTAGCAACATAGGACAATATATGTAACATAGTATATAACCTTAAAATAAATACTAAAGGACCTCAGTTGAGTTCTCTTAGGTATTCCATCCACATTAGTGGTGCAAAAAGCCTATTTCAGCCAACTCATCTAAAAATAACCCCTCGCATCAAATCCATCAAACCCCCCATCACGTGCACATGCCCCGCTGCCTTCTTGTAGGAGAGCCCACATGGTCCAGCTAGCAGAACAGTGGATGTCACCCTAACAGGTGCCAACAAAAATTGTACAAATCATTGAATGACTACTGAGGATGATCGATGCAACTAAAATTTGATGACTATATATCGGCTCAGATCCCCATTGACAATGGAGTAGGACAGGGGGACCCAATATCACTACCATCCTTCAATTATTATAATGCAGACCTACTAGAGCTGAGTAGCATTTTACAGGCACTAGGATATGTGGATGATGCAATGGTAATGGCAGCAGGGAAAGATTTTGAAGAAACCATGAGGGCCATACATGAAGATATGGAGGGGATATATATTTTGCAAATTAAAGTCCAAAGCTAAGCTATGGGTGCTTGAATAATGAAGGATAGAAGAATAATGGGCAAGGCAGAAGTTTACTAATGGGTCTTGGTAAGTGTTCATGACCATAATTGGTAAGACTGTATTAGGAATAAAGTGAGTAAGCAAATGATTACTAAGGCATGTGACAACTTGTCTGATGACTAAAAAGTGCTGCTGTCAGAATGCTGATGGAGAAGGTCAGAAAGGAGTCAGAAGTATTGGAAATCTGATTGGGTGAAATGGGTCTTGACAGCAACCAACTCATTCACAACATGAGAAAAAGAGGCATACCACAAGAATACACAGAATGGATGAAGAGATGCCTTGAAAACTGACATACCACCCTATCCTTTAACAACTACCAAATGATGATATTTGCTGTACTGAACAGTTTGGACCAAAGAGACCCATTCTCAGGAATCTGTTACCTGATATACAATGCTGACCTACTAAAAATTCCAATTCTCAGGACAGGTGAATGGATACTACTATTTGTAGATGATGCAGTGGTAATAGTCATCAGCAAAGACTTTCTCAAAACCCATGAAAAACTATAAAACATCATGAACTGAATCAGAGATATATTCAAATAAACCAAAGACCACAACTGTGAGTTCAGAATTGAAAATTTCCAGCTGCTCGATATCATAAAGAGAACCAGGCCCACACCCGCTAAACCCCTGAAAATGGATACCAATGCCAAGATGAGCCCTAATACTCAGAAACCAATGCATACCATCAAAAGAAACAGTAGGATTCCTGGGAGTAATGGTAGATAACAAGTTGAACTGGAAATTACAGTGTGCAGTGGCGATCGCAAAAGGACAAGACTGGCTAATCCAGTTTGGAAGACTATCCTGGACATTCTGAGTAATAAATGCAAGATACTTTTTTTTTTTTTGTGTAATTTTATTGACCTCTCAGGGAACACCCTACTATGGTCCTTACATCTTAGAGTATTTAGTTAAAACCCCATTGCCTTGCCCTCACCCCAGCCTTGGCTCCTCAGATGGCATGCCCTAGGCAATTGCTCCCCCTGAGGACTGATTCAATGAATTGTTTAAAGCTGTGGGACCTTCTTCAATCTCTTCTTATGCTTGCCTAGCATGTTTGCTATGTGTGTGAGTTATATGACTGCTAAGTGCCTGGCCATCCCATGGCAGGCACAGATCGGACAGGGTGGTTAGTGTGATTGCTGGTTTGTTATGTAGCTGTGGGCTTAAGCTTCATGTATTCACATCAGTCCTTGGCATTGCAGGCAAAGATTATTTTGTTGTGACCATGTAGAGTGTGCATTGTAAAGTGTGCATTGTGTCATCGCATGATTGAGCAATACCTATGTGCATTTGGTAGCAAATGTTTCTTTAGGAGACCATGAGTTCACCTTTTGCTGGGTGCAGCTGTGAACCTGTCTTCTGTTTGGACCCTGGAGTTTTCCATGGCAGGTTATACCAGATCTTGGCTCTCTATGCCATCTTTGGTATTGCAACTGCCATGTACAGTTGGTGCATGAGCTTCAGTGAGAGACCACTGTTCATCTTTGTAAGTCATGGCACTGCATTACCCATTTGGTTGCTGTGTCAATGGCCTTGTCTTTGTGCTTCCTCCAGGACAGTTCATTGTCTATAACTATTCCTAGGTATTTATAACTTTCTACTGCATTGACCTCTTTGCCTTGTAGCTTTAGTTTTGGCTTGTGTAGCAGATGTAAGTTCCCATTTGGTGACTTAGCCTTTTTGCATCCCAAATGCATGATGGCCAGCTTGCTGATTTTGAACCTGGAGTTGTGGTCAGTGGACCAGTCAAATCCCCTATTCTTCTGTCTACACATTGTAATTCACTTGTGTTTAATTGCCTCCAGTCTAATATCAATCCTTAATCATCCTCAACTTAATCTTGACTTAATCTCTTAATCTCTTGACTCTTCTTGACTTCAAATCAACTCCAAACCTCTGCTCAATCTATCCTTGCCCTCTATCTGGAAACCCTCTAGAAATCCAAACTATCTCCACCCTGAAATTGGACAACTGACAAGGAGAAGAGTGCAATTTCTTACAAGTTAAAGCTAAGCCCTCTCTGGCCCCCTTTCATCTGGCCTGCTACAGCCCAGTAGATTCTGCCTGAATACCTCTGAACCCTCTGACCACCAATGACCAGGTCTGACTCAAAGTCTGGTGTTTTTCCTGACCAAGTCCCAACCTTGGTAGTAGCAACTTTGAACTTTGACAGTTGACATCTACACTGGGGAATGCACCTTTAACATCAAGAAATAGGGTTGATATGACTTGTCCTTTGCACCATGCATCTTTTATGGTCTTTGTTAGCAGATGTATGAAATCGGTCATGGTGCATCCTGGTCTTGCTCTAAAATGATTGGCTGGGAGGATATTGTGCTTCTTGCACATGGTGATGATATTGTCTGTCTGGCAACTGTTGAGCAGGCAGGCCATTCCATTGGAGAGTACTATCAGGTGCTATTCTGCTGGGAACATGTATGTAATCTCGCTTTCCTTGGTTTTTTGAAATTAGAGTTTCTGTGAGCACCCACTCTTACACATAGGTAAGCTACAATGTATCGAATGATATGGTCTATCAAACATATACAGTGTATCAAATGATACAGGTTCAGTGGACACTGTTGAATGGTCTAATCTATATATGTGTACCTACTATAGTAACAAATGAATACACTATTACAATGGTTGCTAGACCGAAGAGTAATACATTTAATACAGACATCAGTAGCCTATGAAATAGTTTCAGGCAGCGGCAACAGCAATGGGGATGGCAGTGGCAGTGGCCTTACCAGGATCAGGATCAAGATCAGCATTACAGGTATGGCTGATTGGAAATTAATCTCATTTATGTAGTAATTTATGTGTAGTCTGCATAGATTCTGCATGCAAATTGGTGTATGATAAATTCAGTAAAAGCCATGTTTATTGCAATAATTCATTTATTGTAGTGTGCAGGCCTGCAAAATTGGGTTGGCATGTCAGTCAGGAACCCAATAGGGCTGCAGCGGCATCAGCATAAAGCAGCCACAGCAGCATTGGCATTAGGCAGCAGCAGGGGCATTGGCATTAGGCCACTATGTGATCAACATCGCACAGGCATGGTTCGGTGGATGACTCTACATATATATATGTATGTACTATAGTAACAAATGAATGCACTATTCAATTCTTGCTGTACTACACTAGACATATCAAGAATGTGGTGTATAGATCAGTGACCTATGAGACAGCATCAGACACATGCATCAGCATCGGCATATGTATCAGGGCTGGGGCTGGGGTCAGCAATTGGTATGAACATCAGCCTTAAATGTATATATTATTGGTTTACCAATTAAAGCACCATATATCTACAGGAAGAAAGCTGTCACTCATTATCAGTAGTGTCCATTATATCATCAGAGCCAGGCAACCAAGTGTCATCAACATAACTGAAGTTTGCATGACTATAAATCAGGAGTGTGATGCAAGAAGGAGTGGGGTTCTTTATCTGTGAGGTGCTGGGGGACCTGGTTCAGAAATGATCATCATCAGCATTGGCATTGGAGCCAGTTTAATCAGCCTCTAAATGGGTCTCTGACAATGAGAGGAAAACATCAGCTGCATTAGATGTGGTGGAGAAAGCAGTTGAAAGGGGAGGTTCAGAGGGAGATGAAGAGGGAGAGTTAGAATTTTTAAGGTGGAAGACAGTGCCATCAAAGCCAGTTGGAGAACTGGTGTGGGAAGATGCTGATGATGAATAATAAACCTGCCAATCCATGGCTGCCTGAGATGTGGTAGGCTGATCAGCATCTTCTGATGCATCATCCTCCCCTTCCCATAACATAGCAGCATAAGAGGCAGTGGGCTGGCCGAGGGCAGTGTGTGCATCAGTATAAAGATCATCAGCTTCATCATTGGGATCCACAGCAGGGGCAGCATCAGGAGTGGCAGTGGCATTGGGCTTGTCAGCAGAATGTGTTAAATTATTGGGTCCAGCATCTGAAAACTAGGAGCCAGCATTGATACCAGTTACAGTGGGTGGTGAACTGTAGGCACCAGAAACAGAAATTGGGAGACTGGCTGTGATTGACCACTCCTTATTCTTATTGATGCACTATTGGCCAGAGACTGAGCATACCCAGAATAATATTTGGTCTTCAGTGATGGGTTAGATGCCAAAACATCACTCTCTGTGATGTCAACACCCCAGGGCCACTTGTGGGAGGAGGGGGGAAGAGCCTTCAGGTGCTCGAGTTTAGCCTGTGCATGTGCAGATACCAGTTCTGATTGTCTTCTTGTGGCCGATTGTCTTGACCATCTCCCAGTGTGTTCATAGTTGGATGCTGCTGCCACTGCCATTGTTAACTTATGTGGTTCAGACTGAAGCTCCTTGAGCAGGGCTAGCTCATGAAGCCATTGAAACCCTGCTGCTTTCTGGATATTCACATTCATCTCAGCCTCTGCTGACAATTCACACCCATCTACCAAGTCACAGATCCTGCATGCTTCATCAAACATATCCCCAATGAGAGCCTGCAGGTCGATGCAAGATCAGCTGTCAGCTTGGCCATCAGCAGCATTGTCTGCTGGTTGGCTATCATTGGGTGGTGAGCTGGTGATCAGAGGGGAAGGTATATACTGGCAATAGCTATTGAGGCATTTATCCATGGTGTCACTGGCAAAAATTTGCCCCAGTACCAGTTCACTATTGCATCTCCACCAATCACATACATAG
The DNA here is from genome assembly GCA_029959215.1 of Tricholoma bakamatsutake. Lineage (NCBI taxonomy): Eukaryota > Fungi > Basidiomycota > Agaricomycetes > Agaricales > Tricholomataceae > Tricholoma > Tricholoma bakamatsutake. The sequence continues at coordinate 10,862,414 of CP114861.1, forward strand.
GAATCCACCAGATGGCTAGGACAATCACTGGCAACACCATCATCCAACATGGCCAAGAGAGATGGATGGAATCTGAGGGGTTGGTGGTCCAAATTGACATTGGTGAGACCATCAGCCAAGGACCAAAGAAGGATCAGCACCTCCATCATAAGGCCAATGGAGGTGCTGATGCCAATGCATGCTTGGCATAGAGAACTTTCTGCATCCAACATTGTTTTACAAAGTTTGCCTCATCTAACTCCAACAAAAGTCAATGGAATTGGGAGTCTGCATACAAAATAATCTCTTGTGTTCAGATTTGGAGTTGCCATTTCAGGCCCAATTGCAAAGAAAAAGGGTTGAAGATTGAGAGAGTTTTGTTTGACATAGTGTTACTGGTCATGGTTGGTGATCAAGATAATCATGTTTAGATGAATCATGTTTACATAATACAGGCCCTTTTCAGTCACAAAGGGGAGATATAATCAGCATTTGCTGATCTGGATGCATTTCATATGTGACCAGTAGAAATTCCTCTTTCCACCGATTTCTCTGAGCCCATGAATGAAGCCAATGTAGTCACCTGACTATGAAAAATGTTAGTATATACAAAATATATTTACATTCCCAGAATCAGCCAGCATCAAGATTGGCAGCAGCAGTGGCAATACCAATATCAGCAATGGCAACTTTAGGATCAGCAATGGCAACACCAATATTCAGCAATGGCAATAGTGGGATTGGCAATGGCAACACCAGGATCAGTAGCAGCTGGTGCCTACCATATCCCCTCTGCACCGGATGTATTTCAACAGATGATTCCATCATCATATCAAAATCCATCGGCCTCAGCATGGGCATGACCTATCTGAAGGACAGCTGATGACCTCGCACAGCAGGAAGCCATTTCAACCTAGGCTGTTGGAAGGAGACAGAGAATTAAAAAAGTGAAATTTGCTGAGTAGATTTACAAATAGATTGCTATGTAACATGAAAAAAAAAAATTAATCCAACTTTTATGTACATGCTGAATAATATCTATTCCTTTCTGCCTCACTTCGTCTCCCCTCTGTCCTCAAGTATGGCTGCTTTCTTCCTTGGGTTAGGCTTAGAAGTGGTACTTCTGAAAGATAGTCCAGATGGACCAGGGGTCAGCCTGCATGGGGATTGGCACAGTTGTGCAGGGGGAGGGGACAGCCAGGGTGAGGTGATGACATCGACTACCGATGATGGTGCAGCAGGCTCAGGCTTACTGAGCAATGTTGGGGGGAAGGGGAGAGGGAGTCATGGGGCCATAGGTGTTGTAGGCTGTACAATTTTGTGAGCATCCTGTGGCATGGTGGGAATAATTTGGATGGGGTGGGCACCAGCCAAGGATCATTCCCTGGCAACCTCTTTAGGTATGGCCAGGCCCTCTTCACTATCTGGCTCAGCCATCTCTTTGTCTTTGTATGTGGCAGTGGGAATGGGAGCAACATCGGGAGCAGAAGTGGGAGCAGGCATGGAACCAGCAGCAGGAGCAGAAGTGGGCACGGGAGCAGGCATGGGAGCAGGAGCAGAAGTGGGAGTGGGAGAAGTGGGAGGAGGAGCAGGAATGGGAGCAGAACTCAGAGTGGGACCTGGAGCAGCATCAACTTCCTCAGCATCCATCCTTCCTTCCCAATCCACCTCTGCCCTCCTGCTTGGAGTCCTCTCAAGGCGATCCACCTGCCCAGCCATATAACCATTGTATAACATGATGGGCTGTGTACTGGCCTGAAACCCAAGGTATCCTTTAATTTCATTCACTCTGTTTTAAAGCAAGTGAAACACATCCCAGAGTTCTTGTACATGGAGTTGGAACTCTTGCACTGACTCTTCATTCCACTGTGCATGCTGGTACATGTCTCTCTCCAGTTGGTATAGATGTCTAGTGAGGGGAGCATAGTCGACGGGAGAGGGGTTGGCCATCAGGGGAGGGGGGGCAGTCAGCTCGGGCTCAGGATCAGCTATGTTGATATCCTGTTCCATAGCTATATGTAGGTATACGTGTTACTTAGTGGTTTTATGTGTCATGATATGGAAGAACTCACCTTTGGATTTTTCTTTTTCTCTTGCAGTGAACTGCCTAGACAATTCCCCTCCACTGTCATCACTGGAAAATCATGCCTTCTTTGCTTTTTGTCTGGCCAATCCTTTTGCTTTCTTCATTCTTGGCACTTGATCCATGTCCTCTGCATTGCACCAAACTTTTCCTTTCCCACAGAAGTAGCATGCAGTTTTGCCATTCACCTGATCCCAACACTGATGCCTAAGCCTGACACATCATGCATATGGCATCGTTCACAAACTCCCTTGCTGGGGTGGTGCTCATGCCTCCCTTGCTGTGTTGTGCTGCTTCTGCTCCATCCTTGGATTGGCACTGGCATTTCTCTCCATCTCCTCATCCAAATCCTCATCTGATCCCTTGCTACTCTCCACCTCTCGCAACCTGCATGTCACTGTAATGACTGGCAGTATTGGACACTGGTCAGGGGCAGCAATTTTGGATCCTGATGCTTCTGGTTGGGCCTGCATCTTGGCCCATGCCACTGCCACTTCTCTCCTTGTTGGCATTGGCATTGCTGCTGCCGCTCCTAGTGCCTTTGCCTTTGCTGCTCCTGTTCCTTATTTCTTGGCTGCTGCCATCCCTTCTTTCTTGACTGCTGCTGTCAATGCTTTCTTGGCCACAGCTGATCCCATTCTCACTGCTGTGGCTGTTCTGGCAGGTGATGCTGTTCCTGCTGCCGCTGCTGCTCCAGTGGCCATTTCTGGTCCAGCTCCCATCGCCACTGCCATTGTCAAGTCAGTTGGTCCAGCTGCTGTGGATGCAGCATTTGTGATGCCCTTTTTCTCATCAAAGGTCTTCATTGCCCTCTGTTGACCTTCAATAAACCTTTGGTCCCCTGTCCTGTCTGACTTTGACCATGCTACCACAAATTCCCACAAAAAGGCATTGGCCCAGAAGATGGCCTGCACATCTTCTGTGAGGACCTCTCTTTGCCACCCAAATAACATTTATAAGTGCATAGTTGGTCTGATAGCATGCTAATCCACTCACAAGCACCAATTTTCTTTCCTTTATCACCATGGGGATACTTCTGTCCCAAAGTCCATTGTGGATAGCCTGTTCAATCTCGCTGTTTAGGGTGAGAACTTGGTCATGTGTAACATTTATGATGGATGATAGGTCAGCTGTGGCAGTGGGTTCGATATTGATGTAAAAAAGAGTGAAATGCTGAAGATCAATAATCACGTGTTGTTGATCCCTATACAATCAATATATACAAACAAAGCAGCATTCCCATTTTGAAACTCAAACCCAGCTTTTTGAGTATGCCAAAATTTGGCAGTCGGGTAGCTTTAAGCTAGCTTGGCTCTTCTTGTTGAGGAGATTGATGTGATGTAATAGTGTTTTATATTCATTTTCAATGTGTGATTGATCCCTGATTAAATGGTTATGATTCCAGTTACCCACCAGGCAATGGAGGCCTATTCCAAGAAGGTTGAATTCAATGTGCACATGGAACATGGGGGGGTAAAATTTCCTTCTTTTCAAAGTCTCATTGCCAGCAACCTAGCCCTGATGCCATCCTTGGGCCAACATTGTCCTGTTGGCCAATGCCACATCTTGGCTGATGCCATGCCTTTGACCAATGCCATGTCTTGCTGGTGCCATGTTTTGCTGGTGGCCATTCAAAAACTGGCAATATTTAATCATTAGATACAGCACAGCATTGTTCAATGTAGATACAATAAGAATATCATGGCCTTGGCATCACATCAGTGAGAATTGGCAGGGGGATTGGCATCATTGTCATGCTCATGGAACAATGGTCTGATTGGAATCTCAGAGAGCCTGCGTCCAAATGATTCCAGATTAAACTCCATCCTTTCCTTCAAGATTGCATATGTCTTCAAGGTGACATCCTGCTGTTCCAGCTTTTTACCCTCAGCCATGTAGAGACAATGACTGGCATTCTTATATGATGTGCTGAGCTGGTTTTGCAGGGCTTTCACTGCAGCATGGCAGTTCAACAGCTCCCTGGCTGTCAATGTCTGCAACAGGATCAACTATACTCACACAAATGAAGACCATGACACCTACTGTGTCAACTAGTAGCATGAGCTGGTTTTGGGCCAACAGATAGGATGGTTGATCAGTCATGTTTTCAGACTGCAAAATAATGATTAGTGAGATGATAGAGTATTGGAAGGAAATATGGCATTGGCCAGATACACAGAATTGGCCAAAGGCACAGCATTAGCCAAAGGCATGGCAATGACATTTGAACTGAAGGAAATCTTATTCCCCCATGTGCCATATGCACTTTGAATTCTACTTTCATTTGATAGGCCTCCATTGCCTAGTGGGTAGCCAGAATTATAAAATGGGGCACAAAATAGTGCTGCTCATTGTCATTTCAGATTGGGACATAGCCATCAGGAATATCTGACTAGCTTTCTTCCTGATTGCTCATTGTAGAGGGATGGATGTAGGAAGAGAGATGATAACACTATCATGTTTAATCAGTGATCAGAGATCTATCGATGAGGGATTATTTAGTTGGCAATATTTGGCCCACATTGCTGATCTCACTGTTGCTGATCTCACTGTTGCTGATCTCACTGTTGCTGATCTCACTGTTGCTGATCCCCCCATTGCTGATTCCACTGTTGCTGATTCCACTGTTGCTGATCCCACTGCTCATGCTTTTTCCCTTGCCCTTGCAAGATGGTGGATTGTGATCAAGATAATTGTGTTTACATAATACAGAATGTTTTCATCATATAGGGGAGATATAATTGGCATTTGCTGATCTAAATGCATTGTCAGCCCTCAATGCTAATTTTTGCCAGAAAGCCTGCTGGCAATTAGCATAAGCTAGTGGGCCAGGAAGGGTATTCTTGGACCACAAGGCTGACTGCCACCATTAGCTGTGATAGATGAAATATTGCACAGTCTGCTGCAGTTCATATGTGACCAGTAGAAATTCTGCCCTCTATCTATTTCTCTGAGCCCATGATCGAAACCAGTGTGCTCTCTTGACTAATAAAACTGTTAGTGTAATGAATATAGATGGCCACAAAATACATTTACATTTCCAGAATTGAGTGGCATTGGCATCAACATCACTGTGCTGTTCAGTAATGACACCAGTTCAATTGTGGGCATTATGCCAAATCCAGGACAGGCAAAGATTGGTGGAGCCTGGTGCATTTGGCTTCAGAATAGCTGTGCTAGCATTGAGGTCATCCTTCATTAACCACTGAAACATACTTGATGTCTCAGCATCACAATTTAGTGCCACCAGTCAGCTTTGGCAATGGTTATACATGTTGAAATTAAATTCTGATGCATGCTGCATACATGAGGCAATGCATGCAGCACACACATGTTACTGCGCATACATGTGGTAAACAAATTCCTGAGTCATGTGACATCCTTACTATTATGTATATAAGGAGAACCTGTACTGTAGTAGATATACAGTGTTCTTACCTCTGCTAAACCCTAGCTCTAAGACTAACTAAACCCCAGGTAGGTTATAAGGAACATGTTGTCTCTTCCTCTGTGCAGCATATGTAGTCTGCTCCAACAGGTTATGGGCCCTGCTGGGCACGTTGTAAATGCACCTTAACTGGCTGTGAACAATGTTGACTTCATTGTCTCCAAATTGTAACCTTGTGCTCCTCGTGAGCTGCATTGCGCTCCCTGCAAGCTGCATTGCACTCCCTGCAAGCTGCATTGCGCTCCCTGCAAGCTGCATTGCACTCCCTGCAAGCTGCATTTGAAAACCCAGGTTGACTAGGGTTAACCACTCTGAAGGAGTGTTTCTGCCTGAGATTATGGAACATGTTTTCTTGAATAGAGGACTGATTGAGCACTTTTACCAGCTGCCACTATAACATCATGTCTTCAACTCTTGAAAAACTTGTACAAACTTTCGACGGCTCTAACTACATTCAATGGGCCGACTCAATGAAGGCATGGCTCAGGTCTCAGGGCCTCTGGCAAATAACTAGTGGGATGGAACTAAAACCACCTCTGGTGCCTCCTTTGATGGTGACAAATGCTGCACTAGTAGCGGAAGCTAATGCCAAGCTCCAGACCTGGAACAACAAGAATGACTAGGCTATTGGTAGCCTAGTGCTCTGCCTGGCCCCCTCTATTTGGCAGCATGCCAACACCAAGGACACTGCTGAGGAGGTGTGGGATCTCATCTGCAGCGATTATGGTGTCAATGGTTCCTCCCAAGTCTTTGCAGACTTTAGGTCTGCAATTGCAATCAAAATACCAGCTGTGAATCCCATGCCAGAGATTGCCAAAATGGCTGAAAAATTTGAGCACCTTACAGCTGCCAACGTCACCATCCCTGAATTAGTACAGGCAATGATTCTACTCACTGCAATGCCGTGCGAGTATGATTCTCTATCCGCCATGGTCCTTAACATGACTGCTACTAGAGCCTTGACATTTAAACATGTCAAGGACTCCATTGTCACTGAGGCCTCATGGTGCACAGCAGTTGGAAAACTGATCAGCCCACCTCAGGCCACCAAGCTTTCCGCTGTCAAGCGCAAAGGGGGAAACCCCAAATGGCAATCTCAGGGCAACAATGGAGATTCATCCCGAAAGCATGGACAACGTGGGGACAAAAAGACTAAAGAGGAAAAGCCTAAAGAGAAACATACCCACCTCACCTCAAATGCCTTTACTACTATAAATGGTAATGGTACCATCATACTGCCAATGCTGCTCATCCAGCGCATCGAGAAGCATGAACATACTCCCACAAGGGATCCTCACTGCCAACCACCTGCACAGGCATACACGGGCATGGCCTCTACCTCTCATTTGGTCTACACTGAATATCAGCAGGCTTGAGACACCCTCGAGCAAATGAATCTCCTGCACAGCACAAAGAATCTGCGACCACTGGAAGAGCACCTAACAGTGCAAGAAGGTAAGAGGAGGAGGATTGAACCAGAACTGAGGATCATAGAGGTAGAAGATGATAGCATCTCCCTTGGATTGGAACCTGCGGTTTCTGATGAAGAAGTATGGAAAGCCATTGACGAAATGCTCGTCGATGAACCGCTTGAAACAGGTACATATGATGAAAGGTCAGTCCTTTTTCCTGCCACAAGCACAAGAATTAACATTCCACTGATCACAGCAAACTTTTCATGTGAAATTTTACTGCTACTAAATGTATCATGGAACAATTTACATCTTAATATATGTGTTACATGTGCAAATAAAAATTGTAAGAAAGGTGCCGACTGGATCATGGATTCAGGCACATCAAAACACTTCACTGGTGAAATTAAAGATTTTGCTTCTTACGAGCCTTTACTGAGAAAGGACTCTACCCTGGTTCAAACAGCCATGGGTACTACTCATATAGTAGGGAAAGGAGCAGTCTTCATTAGACATCAGGTAGTATGTCACAGGAAGTCAGAAACATGTGAAACACGATTATACCCCATTTACTACATACCCAACTGTAATGCTTGATTACTGTCAATGGGCGTCTTCTTGCAAGATGGAAGTGATGTGCATGGTTCCTCCACACACATTTCATTTTTCAAGCAAGGAAACCCAATTACGGATTGTGTCCCTCTTATGAAACGTGACACTATTTATTGGGCTCGGACTTATATATTGAGCACCAAGGGAATCAATGTCATGACAATGTACATTGCAGACTACTCGACTTGGCATAGGCGACTTGGACACTTGTCCAAAGAGGTGCTAGGGAAGATGCCTAATAGCACCATAAAATTATTCCTAAAGACAAAATTATATGTCCAGGGTGCGCTGAAGGGAAAATGACCTCAAAATCTTTTCCCAAATCAGATTCACGTGCAGAAAGACCCTTTGAATTAATACATTCCAATCTGAAGGAACTCCCAGTACTATCGTACCATAAATATAAATACTTTATTGTATTTCTGGATGACAAGACGTCACATATCTGGGTCCAATGCCTTAGAAAGAAATCTGATGCTGCTGCAGCCATCAGACAATTTTGGGCAGTGGCTTTGACCCAGTATGGCGCTACAATCAAGCGCTGGCATGTTGATCCAGGGGGGGAGTTCAAAGATCGTGAGCTACAAAATGTGCTCAAGGACTTTGGCATCAAAATAGAGATGTCCACACCCCATGTTCACCAACAGAATGGGCATGCAGAGCATGCCATAAGGACAATAATGGAAAAGTCACAAACCCTGCGATTTACTGCATGTCTACCACAATCATGGTGGGAATTTTGCATTGAACATGCAACACACCTCTACAACCGAACTTTGATAAGGCGCCTGAAATGGCTGACACCAGTTGAGGACCTGACAAATGTCTGCCCAGATCTAAACAATCTGAAGATTTTTGGTTGTGGTGCTTACATCTACCTACCCAAGGAGAAGCATCCAAACACATTGGCTCCTCGATCAGAGTTGATGACATACCTTGGATTAGAAAATGGCATTAAAGCATATCATTTCATGCGACCTAGTGGTGCAATATTCATTGGTGCTATGGCACTATTTGATGAAATGTTGTTCCCATGCTGTCCCAGAGCTAAAACTCCTGCCAATACAGACCTTGGTGATTTTCCACCTCCAGAATTAGAAGATGATGACCACTCATCTGGAATGGATGGTGATGATTCTATACCACCACAAGATCCACCCCTTCCTCCATCATCAGAAAATGATGATGATGATGTATCAAGTGAGCAAAAGGCACATGATGATGTGACAGATGCTCCTCCTCTGTCACCTCCAGTAACCACTAAGGACTGTCATCCAAGACGTGATGATCAACAGGAATGGCAACAATTGCCCCATGGATCAGGCAGGCAGAGGAACATCCCAAACCGTCCTGGCAATACCTATGGAGAGAAGCGACTCCCCTCTGACATAGAGAGAGACATTGCACATGATCAATATTGGAAGAGATCTGTAGGTCAAGATTCGGATCATAACCAAACACGACCACAATCTCAAAAGAACTGGTTGCTGAACCAAGTTTGGCACCCCACAAGAGTGTGCCCAATTCCAATGATCAAGAACATGATCACCCAATGGGGGAACCAGATGAAGTAGGTTATATTAAAAAGATAACCAAGGAAGTAGGAGATAAGCTTATTTGCTGGCTGTTGTCAAAAGCAGTCAAACCATCGAGCAAAATAAGCCAAGTTCCAAACCAATTTTGCGATATTGCATGCCTACCATGGCAGCAGCAATGTGAGTGAAAACAAGCTTGTCATGAAGAATTAGAGGCTCTTCATAACTGACAAGTCTATGACATCGTTGATCTTCCACATGATTGAAAAATGATCAAAAATAGATGGGTTTTCTCCATAAAATTGGATGGAAGAAAACGAGCCAGACTCATGGCCAAAGGCTTTTCACAAGTTGAAGGCATTGACTTTGATGAGATTTTCTCACTGGTAGTCTGCTACGAGACCGTATGCCTCATGTTTGCACTTGCATCTCTAGAGGGCATGTATATGACCAGCCTAGATGTAAAAACCGCATTTTTGTATGGCAAACTGGACGAGGAGATCTATATGGATCAACCCAAGGGTTTCAGACTCGAGGGAAAAGAGCGCAAAGTAATGCGCTTATGCCAAGCATTGTATGGCCTTAAACAAGCCTCACTTGCATGGTGGAAAGAGCTAGAGGCATTTATGCACATCAGCTCCAATGCTGGCATTTTTATACACAAGGATCCTAAGACAGGTAGCATTGTTATTGCACTCATCTATGTTGATGATGGCTTGTTCATGGGGAAGAACAAAAAACTTGTGGATGAAAAGAAAAATGCTTGTCTAAAGCATTGGGAGTGCCATAGTACTGAAAAAGTCATGGAATTCTTAGGCATGCACATCACCCAGACTGCAAGCAAAGTCAAACTCAATCAAACTGATTATCTTGCCAAAGTGCTTGAGAGATTCGAGATGACAAATGCCAAAGCGACCCCCACTCCACTCCCAACTGGTTACAGACCATCGGAAAACACAGCAATGCCCAATGCAATGCTTAGATCAAAATATAAGTCTGTGATTGGATCTTTATTGTATCTGATGCTCGGAACGCGACCTGATGTTGCTTATGTGGTACAAAGTCTTGATCATTGGAATTGGGTACACTCTTGTGGGGTGCTGAACTCGGTCCAGCAACCGGTTCTTTCTGTTGAGATTGTGGTCATGTTTGGTTATGATCCGAATCTTGACCTACAGATCTCTTCCAATATCGATCACGTGCAATGTCTCTCTCTATGTCAGAGGGGAGTCACTTCTCTCCAGAGGTATTGCCAGGACAATTTGGGATGTTCCTCTGCCTGCCTGATCAATGGGGCAATTGCTGCCATTCCTGTTGATCATCATGTCTTGGACAAAAGTTCTCAGTGGTTACTGGAGGCAGCAGAGGAGGAGCATCTGTCACATTGTCATGCACCTTTTGCTCACTTGGTACATCATCATCATCATTTTCTAATGATGGAGGAAGGGGCGGATCTTGTGGTGGTATAGAATCATCGCTATCCATTCCAGATGAGTGGTCATCATCTTCTAATTCTGGAGGTGGAAAATCACCAAGGTCTGTATTGGCAGGAGTTTTAGCTCTGGGACAGCATGGGAACAACATTTCATCAAATAGTGCCATAGCACCAATGAATATTGTGCCACTAGGTCGCATGAAACGGTATGCTTTAATGCCATCTTCTAATCCAAGGTACATCATCAACTCCGATCGAGGAGCCAATGTGTTTGGACACTTCTCCTTGGGTAGATAGATGTAAGCACCACAACCGAAAACCTTCAGATTGTTTAGATCTGGGCAGACCTTTGTCAGGTCCTCAACCGGTGTCAGCCATTTCAGGCGCTTTATTGGGGTTCAGTTGTATAGGTGTGTTGCATGTTCAATGCAAAATTCCCACCATGATTGTGGTAGACATGCAGTAAATCGCAGGGTTTGTGACTTTTCCATTATTGTCCTTATGGCATGCTCTGTGCACCCATTCTGTTGGTGAATGTGGGGTGTGGACATCTCTATTTTGATGCCAAAGTCCTTGAGCACATTTTGTAGCTCACGATCTTTGAACTCCCCCCCTGGATCAACATGCCAGCGCTTGATTGTAGCGCCATACTGGGTCAAAGCCACTGCCCGAAATTGTCTGATGGCCGCAGCAGCATCAGATTTCTTTCTAAGGCATTGGACCCAGATATGTGACGTCTTGTCATCCAGAAATACAATAAAGTATTTATATTTATGGTACAATAGTACTGGGAGTTCCTTCAGATCAGAATGTATTAATTCAAAGGGTCTTTCTGTGCATAAATCTGATTTGGGAAAAGATTTTGAGGTCATTTTCCCTTCAGTGCACCCTGGACATATAATTTTGTCTTTAGGAATAATTTTATGGTGCTATTAGGCATCTTTTCTAGCGCCTCTTTGGATGGGTGTCCAAGTCGCTTATGCCAAGTTGAGTAGTCTGCGATGTACATTGTCACGACATTGATTCCCTTGGTGCTCAATATATGAGTCCGAGCCCAATAAATAGTGTCACATTTCATAAGAGGGATGCAATCCATAATTGGGTTTCCTTGCTTGAAAAATGAAATGTGTGCAGAGAAACCACGCATGTCCCTTCCATCTTGCAAAAAGATGCCCATTGACAGTAATTGAGCATTACAGTTGGGTATGTAGTAGACAGGGTATAATCGCGTTTCACGTGTCTCTGACTTCCCATGACATACTACCTGATGTCTAATGAAGACTGCTCCTTTCCCTACTATATGAGTAGTACCCATGGCTGTTTGAACCAGGGTAGAGTCCTTTCTCAGTAAAGGCTCGTAAGAAGCAAAATCTTTAATTTCACCAGTGAAGTGTTTTGATGTGCCTGAATCCATGATCCAGTCGGCACCTTTCTTACAATTTTTATTTGCACATGTAACACATATATTAAGATGTAAAATGTTCCATGATACATTTAGTAGCGGTAAAATTTCACATGAAAAGTTTGCTGTGATCAGTGGAATGTTAATTCTTGTGCTTGTGGCAGGGAAAAGGACTGACCTTTTATCATATGTACCTGTTTCAAGCGGTTCATCGACGAGCATTTCGTCGATGGCTTTCCATACTTCTTCATCAGAAACCACAGGTTCCGATCCAAGGGAGACGCTATCATCTTCTACCTCTACGATCCTTGGTTCTGGTTCAATCCTCCTCCTCTTACCTTCTCGCACTGTTAGGTGCTCTTCCAGCAGTCGCAGATTTTTTGCACTGCATGGGAGATTCATTTGCTCAAGGGTGTCTTGAGCCTGCTGATATTCAGTATAGACCGAATGAGAGGTAGAGGCCATGCCCGTCTATGCCTGTGCAGGCGGTCGGCAGCGAGGATCCCTTGTGGGAGTATGTTCACGCTTCTCGATGCGCTGGATGAGCAGCATCGGTGGTATGATGGTACCATTACCATTTATGGTAGTAAAGGCATTTGAGGCGAGGTGGGTATGTTTTTCTTTAGGATTTTCCTCTTTAGTCTTTTTGTCCCCACGTCGACCATGCTTTCGGAATGAATCTCCATTGTTGCCCTGAGATTGCCATTTGGGGTTTTTCCCTTTGCACTTGACAGCAGAAAGCTTGGTGGCCTGAGGTGGGCTTATGGGCTTTCCAACTGCTGTGCGCTGTGAGGCCTCAGCAACAATGGAGTCCTTGACATGTTCAAACGTCAAGGCTCTAGTAGCAGTCGTGTTAAGGACTGTGGCGGATAGAGAATCATACTCGCGTGGCATTGCAGCAAGTAGAATCATTGCCTGTACTAATTTGGGGATGGCAACATTGGCAGCCGTAAGGTGCTCGAATTTATCAGCCATTTTGGCAATCTCTGGCACAGGATTCACAGCTGGAATTTTGATTGCAATTGCAGACCTAAAGTCTGCAAAGACTTGGGAGGGGCCATTGACACCATAGTCGGTGCGGATGAGATCCCACACCTCCTCAGCAGTGTCCTTGGTGTTGGCATGCTGCTGAATAGAGGGAGCCAGGCAGAGCACTAGGCTACCAATAGCCTGGTCATTCTTATTGTTCCAGGTCTGGAGCTTGGCATTAGCTTCCGCTACTAGTGCAGCGTTTGTTGCCATCAAAGGAGGCGCCAGGGGTGGTTTTAGTTTCATCCCACTAGTTATTTGCCAGAGGCCCTGAGACCTGAGCCATGCCTTCATTGAGTCGGCCCATTGAATGTAGTTAGAGCCATCGAAAGTTTGTACAAGTTTTTCAAGAGTTGAAGACATGATGTTATAGTGGCAGCTGATAAAAGCGCTCAATCAGTCCTTCATTCAAAAAAACATGTTCTATAATCTCAGGCAAAAACACTCGTTCAGAGTGGTTAACCCTAGTCAACCTGGGTCTTTAAATGCAGCTCGCAGGGAGTGCAATGCAGCTCACGAAGAGTGCAAGGTTACAATTTGGAGACAATAAAGTCAATGTCGTTCGCAGCCAGTTAACGCGTGTTTGTGACATGCCCAGTAGGGCCCATAACCTGTTGGAGCAGACTACATATGCTGCACAGAGGAAGAGACGACACATTCCTTACAACCTACCTGGGGTTTATTTAGTCTTAGAGCTAGGGTTTAGCAGAGATAAGAACACTGTATATTTTCTATAGTACAGGTTCTCCTTATATACATAATAGTAAGGATGTCACATGACTCAGGAATGAGTTTACCACATGTATGCACAGTAAGCACAATAACATGTGTGTGCTGCATGGTTTGCCTCATGTATGCATGTATCAGAATTTAATTTCAACAATTTCTACTGTGGTGACTTTATCCTCCCATCGTTTGACTGCCTGTTGATCAGAAGCTGCTGTCAGTTCTGCATGGTGCTTGCTGAGCTGTGTGGATATCTCAAGGGCTTCTTGAGATTTTGAGCCCAGTGTGACTGTTATCCTGAACATTTTCTTGTGATTTGAATCTGTAGCATGATCATCAAGCATTTCAGCCCAATGTGTCAATGTTGCTGTTCTGACTGTTGGAGAAATGGAATTCAGTGATGACTACAAAGACTGGAGTATTTCCCCTGCTACAATGCCAGACCCTGGAATGAAAGATGGAGCATAACAAAAAAAGCATTCATCCTTGTGGCCATGAACATGCAAAAGCCCAATGGCCTGGTCAATCCTCAAGCCAGCAAGCAGATGTGCACCAATGCACTTCTGAATGTGAATGATGTATTGGCATACAATGTTGTAAATGAGCATCACTCCCTGTTTGTTATGGTCAAAGCTCCTAAATCAAATGTAAGTCGACGCTCGTAAGTGATGACATTCAGCAGAGGTTCTGATCACCGAAGCTCGTAAGCAACGGTTGAGCGAGAGACTTAGATCACACCTCGTTAGGAGTGTAAGGAAGACTAGGTCAAGCTAAGTTGACTAGTCCTGTATTCATCATTTAAATAGTACAAGTATGGATCATAGATAGATGAGTCATGTTGAGAGAACAATAGGAACAATAAGAGTGAAAAGATAATAGTAGAAGGGGCATCCACAGTACACTACAATAAGGTGGGAATGTGAAGGTGTAAGATTACGGGCGTGCATTCGCAAGACAAAAGAGAAAAGACAATAGTGTGAGACGTACGTCATTAGAACAATAAGAACAAAAGAAAATGATTTTTCCCATGCCTCTTCGTAACATTAGCCCCTCCTCAATGTTTCGAGTCCCAACCGAAACTAAGTCCTAATCGTCTGCATTGGGTCAAAAGACACCGCATCGCTGGTCATCACAGTGAATGTGCTGAAAGATGTAGGAGTCGGGGTGTCATGGGCATAGACCCGGGTCAGTAGCTCAATGTCGTCTCCCCCAGCGAAGCATACCATGGTGCTGGTGACGAAGGTAGAGAGTAGTGGGAGGTGAGGGGCAGAGACGATTTTAAATAAAATGAGTATATAGCAGAGCATCATAAGAAAAATTGATGTGCAAAAGACAGCGCCGAGAGTGATGATGACATAGATGTTGTAGATCATAATGGTTCACATTTAAGTAGTGCGATGACATGGTTGGACGTCACGTGTCGGATTGTTTGGACAGAAGAGCACAGAGTGCTTGGGTCACCACCACCGACAGTTGGGGCATTGGTATTCGGGGCAGTGTGAAGAGAAATGCCCAACTCGTGCACAGGTGAAACAGACTGAGTTATGCATCCACGAGGGTGCGGGCACATGTTCAGTGGTGGTTTGGGTGGGATAAGGGGTGGGCGCTCGTTGTGGTGGAGATTGTGAAACGTATGGTGGAAGTGGCGGGTGTGGAGATGTTGTTAGTGGCGTCTCTTCATCTTCTTCGTCACTTAGTGGTTCTATGATAAAAGTCCATTGTGGTGTGGGGACCCGCTCTCCAGGTCCGTAATGGAGTGCCTGCTCATCCAGGCTCCTCATGAGCGGGAGCAGATCAAGATAGTAGGCCTCTTCTGTCAGTCATCGGAATACATGCTGGAGGCAGGAGATGGCTCTGTAGGTTTCAAAGAGATTTTGTGCAGTGCTGTGCAGGAGTGCATGGTCTTGGGTCACGGACAGCAATCTTTCTTCATTTCGGATGTCATCCATGTCTCGGACGAAGCTGAGAATAAGCTTGAAGGTTCTAACGGGGTCAGGGTCGGGTGTGACATTCATGAAAAAGTGAAGAGGGCGGCTCATATTCAAGAGAGGTTGTGGATAGATCTATATTCACCCAATATTTCAGCAGCATTTTTTAAGTCAGTTGCTGGCTCCCAGGTGTTTTCTGCCATGCTGTATCCCTTCCACTTTACCAGGAATCGAATTCTTTTGCCTATCCCCCTGTGAGCCAAAATAGCTTCAACCTCATGTTCCAGTTCTCCTTCGATCAGATCGGGTGGTGGAGGAAGGAAGTTTGGTCCATGAGTTTCGTTCTCCTTGAAACGTGAGAGAAGTGAGGCATGGAATACGGGGTGAATTTTCCACTGAGAGGGGAGCCTCAATTCATAGGCGTGGGACGAGATTACCTGTGTGATGGGGAAAGGTCCCTCGCATCTAGGGGCGAGCTTTTTGTTGGGTATCCTAGCTTCAAATTCTTGGAGTCGAGCCAGACCTTCTCCCCCACCGTGAATGGATGGAATCCTCGTCCGTTTTGCCTGATCATTACTTGTCGGGAGAGTTCGTGGGCTGCCAGGGCTTCCCGCCATATGTTTCCCAGTTCGGCTATCCTTTGTTCGGTAGCCGGCACGTTCGTTTTCTGATAAGTTGTGGGGATAGCCCTAGGGTGTGCTCCCATCATTACATAAAACGGGGTGTTTTTAATAGCCGAGTGATGCTTCTGGTTGTGTGTGAATTCGGCGGTGGTGAGGTGGCTTTTCCATTGCAAAGGTTTGTTCGCACAAAAGATTTGGAGGTAGATCTCGAGTTCCTGATTTACGCTCTCTGTTTCCCCATCGGTCTGTGGGTGGTAAGCCGTGCTCATTGCTAGCCTTATTCCCAGGAGTCTCCCCAGTTTTTGAAATGCGTTTGAGGCGAAGCGCGGGTCTCGGTCGGATATAATCTTATCTGGGAGACCGAATCTCCTGAACACGTTGTGCAAATAGAGATCGGCTGCCCCTAATGCGTCGATGCTTTTGTTACAGGGGATGAAAATTACCCCTTTAGTAAGACCATGGTCTACCATGACCATGATGGTGTCACATCCATCGCTTATTGGGAGATCCGTGATAAAGTCCATTGTCACCAGTGCAAATGGTCGAGTGGCACTAGATTTGATCGGAGATAATCCCGGTGTTGTCGGGTGTGTATTCACCTTCATCTGTTGACAGGTGGCACAGCCATCGATGTAATTCCAGATGAAAATGGTCATTCCTGGCCACCAGTAGTCCCTCCATACTAATTCTAGGGTTTGAAATCAGCCGGGGTGTCCTGTAAGTATGTTATCATGGTACTTTTCCATGATCTTTCTCCTTAGTTCTTTGTCATCTGGGATGTAGCATCGATCTTTGAAAAAGACCATCCCATCATCTTCCATTTTCCAGTCTTCTACCACCGACTTGATCGGTGGTGTTCCTCCTTCCTTGATGGCCCTTACTATCTCCTTTAGTAAGTCATCTCGCATCATACTCTCTGCCAGTACTTCCTTCAGCTCGGTGTCAATTGTCCATGTGAAGATCTCGTCCTTCAGTAAGGTGATGTCATCGTTATCATTGTTGATATCGGGTATGTGATCTCCCCTCCATGATAAGGCATCAGATTGGATCATCATCTTTCCTGGGACGTGTACCAATTGTAGGTTAAATTGCGATAGAAAGAGGCTCCACCTAGCCTGTCGCCGATTTAATTTCCGTGCTACCCTGAAGTACATTAGGTTCTTGTGATCCGATAGGATCATTGTTGGGTGTTCGGATCCCTGGAGATAGTGTCTCCAGGTTTCCAGCACTCGTATTATTCCTAACAGCTCCCGATCGTAAATCTCATAGTTCCGTTTGGTCACTGTCAGGGAGTGGGAGATATATCTGCAAGGGTGCCAATCTCCGTTGGTGTTGGTTTGTTTTAAGATGGCCTGTCACTTACTTTGAGGTGTCACTTTCGATTACAAATGGTTTCCCTGCATCAGGCATCAGCAATACTGGCGCCTCAGAGAATTTCTTTTTTAGTGAGTCGAATGCCCCTTGGCACTCGTCTGTCCAGCTGAAGGGCTGGTCCTTCCTTGTTAAGTCGTTGAGTGGCTTAGTAATTGCAGCAAAGTTGCCGATGAATCTCCTATAGAAGTTCCCGAAGCCTAGGAATGATCTAACCCCTTTTACATTAGTTGGGGGTGGCCAGTCCTTTATTCTGCTCAGCTTAGTGGGGTCCATAGCTAGCTGGTTTGGTCGCAGGATCAATCCGAGGAATTCGACCTCCTGTACATCAAATCTAGATTTTTCAGGTTTTAGGTACAGGTCATTCTCCCTAAGCCTTGCCAGGACTCTTTTCGTTCTTTCCTCGTGTTCCCCTTTGTCTTTAGAGAAGATGAGAATATCATCCATGTAAATTACTAGCCATCCCTCATTCAGCATATCTCAGAAGATGTCATTCATCATTGCCTGGAAAGTTGTCAGGGAATTACAGAGGCCAAAAAACATGACTTTGGGCTCGAACAGCCCTTTGTTAGTTTTGAAGGCCGCTTTCCACTCGTCTCCCTTCTTTATTCGGACGTTGTGGTATCCCCATCTGATGTCCAACTTAGTGAACCATTTTGCCCCTTTCAGCTTATCGAGTAGATCGCCGATCAATGGAAGTGGGTAGGAGTTCTTGATGGTTCCTTTGTTTAAATACCAGTAGTCTTGGCATGGTCTGAGTGCATCAGAGTCCTTTTTTGCTATGAAGAAAAATGGCGATGCCATAGGGGACTTGGATGGAGTGATGTATCCCTTCCTCAGATTGTCATCGATGAATTTGTCCAACTTTTTCTGTTCCGCCGGGGTGATTGGGTAAACCTTGCAGTCCTTTGGGATGAAATCCAGCTTAAGCTTGATCGCGTGGTCCCACGGTCTCGATTCGGAAAATCTTTCTGATGCTGCTTTTTCGAACATGCTCTGATACTCCTTATATTCATCGGGGAGCAGGTCATCGAGTGATTGTTTCTCTTTGATGTTTTTCTTCTCGTGAACAAGCCTCTGTGAGATGGAGGTTTTTGCTCAGATGTGAGTTGTGTGGGAGAAGGTGAATCTGCCGGTTAATCAGGATTGGGTGATGCATGAGATGTGCCTGAGTCTCTGGTAATCTGGGGGAATATAGTCATGTTCGATCATGAGGGGGGATTCTTCGGTCCTGAACACCCCGATCATTGGTTCCCCTTGGATGTAGGCAAACAGTGCATCTGTCCCATCGTTGTTCCCTTCAGTGTCGAGTGATAAGCCAATTTTGGAGTCGTCCAGTGTAGAGATCTGTGGATTGATCTTGGGATGAGTGTCCGTTGCCGTGTCCATTGCCAGGTGTGATCCGTCTCCATCGAGTTCATCCGTGGTGCAAAGTCCTCTTGCGAGATGAACCATCCCAAGCCTACTCTTCACGTGCTTGGCGGCGGCAAGATGGGTTTCCCCAAAGGTCTCCCCAGTGCTCCTTTTAGGTAGCCTCCCAAGAGTCAGACTCAACGTTACTCTCGGTGCAAGTGGCCCCTTGTCATCTATAGTGAGACTTTGCTTACCGATCGTGGTTCATGTTCATTCAATCATGGTCCGGATTTTTCCCATAAGAGACCTCTCGGTCTGCCTGTCGGTGAGAGTCCCCCTTTCCCAATCAATGGCGGGGTTGCACTTCCAGAGCCACGTGTACCCCAGGATCATCATTTCCTTCCCCAGCCCCATTATCAGCATCCTGATCTTCTCCTCTCTTCCCCCGATTTCGGTGTCTATACAGACATAGTGTGAGATCGTCCTGTTTTTGTTTAGGGTTCCATCGACATTTTTAGCGAGGATCTTCCTGGCGAGTGGGATTTTCTTCAGTCCGAGTTTCTGGATGACTCAGTGATTGATAAAGGTTTCGCCCGCCCCTGAGTCGATCAGGGTGGGGATTTCGGCTTTTTTGTCGTCTAGCAGACAGTGAACTGGGATGCGCATGGATTGATTGCTTATGTCTGCTACTAGTACACTTGAGATGATAACTCTGGCGGGCTCTGCTGCTGATGCAGGCCGCCGCTTCAAAAACCCTCCTCCACCATGAGGTCGAGTACCTCCTCTTTCTGGTTCTCTTCTAGCTCGTTGATAAGAGCTCGAATTTTCATGTAGTGGTCATGGGAAGTCTTCTTCGTCTCAGTCTTCTTTTCGTCTTTTGAGGGTGGCTCTTTCCCTCCCTTGTGGTCGCTCGCCCTATGTCCTGTTTTGTGACAAATAAAGCATCTACCTTTCTTCATGTGTTTCACCCTCTCTGCATAGGAGAGGCATGTTGTGTCGATTTCCATTGCGTTGGGGTCCTTTGAGGAGCCACTTGCTCCTCCTCCCCCTGCTTTACTATACATTCTTTCTTTTATTGCCTTGGCCCTCCTTAAGTGCCCTTCTGCTCTCGCTGCATGGGTGTACCAGCCTTCGATTGTATCGGGTGGGTTTTCCATACTGAAGACCTTGTCAAGCACCTTGTTGTTGAGCCCATCGACAAAATATTCGATAAGGGCAGTGTCTTCCTTGATCTTCATGTGGTAGGCGAGTGTCTTGAACTGCACGATATACTCGTCCACTCCCCTTCCTCCCTGTGAGAGTGCCCAGAGTTGGGTGCGTGCATTCCCTGCATCGTCAATTGGCAAGAATGCCGCACATACTTTAGCAATGAACTCTTGGAACGTGTCCCAAGGTTTCGATTCAATATATCTCTCCTCCAAGTATGCCTGTTTCCAAGGCCCTGCTGTTCCCCCATTCATGTATGACAGCATAAACAGAATTTTGTGTTGGTCGTCCGGGAACATGGCTGCGTTCGCATCGACGTAGGCTCTGCATTCGAGGAGGAAGAGCATGGTTTTGGCTCTGTCCCCTGAGTAGTCGGTCGGTGCCCTCATCTTGATTTTGGCGGGGCGAGCAGCGAGAGCAGCAGGTGCTGTGGGAGCGGTGGGAGTGGATGGGGCTGCCATGATTCACTTGGTAGGAAGTGGTCGAATGGTTCTCGTAAGAATCTTGTCGTGGTGTGTGGGCTGCCTAGACTAGGGTTTAGTCGGCAGAGTATAGAATAGCTTGACCTTTTGTTATGGTCAAAGCTCCTAAATCAAATGTAAGTCGATGCTCGTAAGTGACGATGTTCAGCAGAGGTTCTGATCACCGAAGCTCGTAAGCAACGGTTGAGCGAGAGACTTAGATCACAACTCATTAGGAGCATAAGAAAGACTAGGTCAAGCTAAGTTGACTAGTCCTGTATTCATCATTTAAATAGTACAAGTATGGATCATAGATAGATGAGTCATGTCGAGAGAACAATAGGAACAATAAGAGTGAAAAGATAATAGTAGAAGGGGCGTCCGCAGTACACTACAATAAGGTGGGAATGTGAAGGTGTAAGATTACGGGTGCACGTTCGCAAGACAAAAGAGAAAAGACAATAGCGTGAGACGTACGTCATTAGAACAATAAGAACAAAAGAAAATGATTTTCCCCATGCCTCTTCGTAACACTGTTAATGGTCAACCCTGGTGGTTTTCAGGGCTTGGAGGAAAGCAAAATCGACATTCTTTTGCTGTTCTCCCTGAAACAAGTATAC
The DNA here is from genome assembly GCA_029959215.1 of Tricholoma bakamatsutake. Taxonomy (NCBI): domain Eukaryota; kingdom Fungi; phylum Basidiomycota; class Agaricomycetes; order Agaricales; family Tricholomataceae; genus Tricholoma; species Tricholoma bakamatsutake. The sequence continues at coordinate 10,883,637 of CP114861.1, forward strand.
CAGTGCATTGGGTGCATAACAGCCATGCCGTGTGCATGCAATGGCTGCTACTCCAGTCCTATCACATGCCTTTGATGCCCAAAAAGTGTTTGCAATGGCTCAGAATTTATTTTCACATGGAGCCTTCTAAAAACCCGTGTATCCCAATCAGAACCAGAAGCAGGAGTGGCACTGGCAGCAGTTATGGCATTGGCCACTGTGAAGTAACGTGTACCTACCATGAATCGATCTATGGCAGCTTGGAGAAATTGCTCATATTCAGCCTGATTTGGGGCCATCCCAGCTCCATCCCATGGCCATACATCAGCATTAGAGTTTTTCTGCTGGACATGGTCAGCTTTGAAATTTCTGTCAGTCATGAATATGCATTTAAAAACAAATCTGAGAGCCATAGTATCATTTCAGATGCAACTTGTACAATCAAGGTATACAGTTACCCACCAGTTCACATCATCCTTCCAATTTTCTGGTATATTTATACCTGCTTGAGGACAGGCTAGACAGTAATTGGCAAGTGATTCTGGTTCAGGATTCAACAGATCTTTTTGATTGTGTCCATACTCTGTCCACTTCAATCTTTTCATCCAATGCCATAAGTTGGACATGCATTGAAGCTCATGGTAGAGGTTGACCACTTCACAGGACTCATCAGCAATATTATGCACCAAATCAGCTGGTAAAACTGATAGGCTGATGTCTTCAATTCCAAATTACAGAGCCAACAATGGTCTAGAACCTGCACGGTGAAAAGAGTACATATTTTGGTGAAGCTGGTCAGGAGCAAGTTACTGGTTACTAGGTCCAAGAAAATTTGGTGTTCTCCCTGACACTAGCAGGTAAATACTGCTAAATGATGTATTCCATTTGTATGCACCACATGTATATAGCTGTTGTTCAAGGCATCAGCAGTTGGCAGTGCAGTGGTCAGCTCGGGATCAGCAGTTGCTAGTATGGTTGTTGCCTGGGCATTGGTCCTCATGCATCATTCAGGCAAATATGGTTGAAACCCATGGATGTCTTTATCAGCATGTTCAACTTCATGTTCATCATTGCCATCAAAGAAGTCTTGTAAGCTGTCATTGACATCATTATTGCCCTTTTCTTGATCAAAAAAGGCTGCATTGGCCCCAGTCTCATCGTCTGCTGTACTCTCTGTCATTCCTGATGCCAACTCATGATGTTGAGCCATTGCCATTGCTATTGCTGAGTAATAATTGGCTAACTCTGCCTTGGCTTTATCCTTTATCTCTTTAAATGTCTCCAGATATTTCATTTAAAAGTTAATAGCATTGCAAATTGGCTGATCTGTCTGGTGCTGGACCAAAAGGTAGTGCCAACCTCCCATAGCTCAGCATGGTGGAAGTGCATGCCAGTCCAGCATTCAATGTGATGGAAGGGATTTTGCCTGGGTGTTATGTGCATACATGTCCAGCAAAGTGTGCTTCCTAGTGAACAATCAACACATCTCCAAATTGCCCATTTATTCAGTTGACAGTGGTTGCAAACTTGTTTGTCGATGGACCATGCCTGCTGAGCCAGGGATGCTTGCAGCAATTCATCCACTCATCCCACAAACTACAATACATAGTCCTTCTGTCTCTATCAGTTGTATATGAGCCTCAATAAGTCAATCCATGTCAGAAATTGACCATGCCAATCCATGGCCAAACTGGCTCATCGTCCACCTCAGGTTCTTGCATATCTAATTCTGGAGCAAGATCTGGATTGTCATGGATACCAGCTGAACTTGATTCACCATGTTCTTCTGTAACCAGGTGCAAGAGAACCTTGATACACTATGTTTTTGGTCTATGTCTCATGTTGACCTCAACTTCTACATGTGTAACAGTATCAACTGCATCATCATGGTCCTCATGCAGGGGGGCATTTTTCTTTGATCTTCTTTTTCTCTTGTAAGGAGCTCTTGTCAGGCTCATGATGATTGGGGGGAATCGATTGCAGTAATGGACTATTTATTTGTACTATTGGCCTCATGTAATCCTTGTGTTATCCTCGTGCCAATAATATGTTATGCCTGATGATGACAAGAATCATTTTTTCCTCCACATCAATCCTCCTACAATGCTGCCTGAGCCATCAGAGAACCTGGGTGTGAGACAGTATTGCAAGGAGAGATATATGGTCAAAGAATGGAGGATTATCAAGCCTTATAGAGATGCATTCCAATCACAGGAATCAAAAGCTGGCCAGTTGCAAATACTCAAGTGTGATATTCTCCCTGCCATATTCAATTACTGGGTGTCAATCGAGAGGGCCCCAATGGATGAGGAGGAGAGTCACCTACGTGCCAAGGTGAACCATCAACTTGAAGCATGTGAAGGTTTTATTTTTGATTACATCACTAGGAACTAACAATGTGGCTTTTGAACAACTGGCAAATGATGAAGGGCTACTCACACAAATCAAACAACTTCAAAGTGAAGTGATCAGAAGCCATTTGGGCCTTATACCAGGATCAAGTTTTGAAAGAGATTGGAAACCTGCTAGGTATTGAGAATGCCACCACAACTACACCTGGATGGTTCCAGATGTGACTGCCAGCCATCAAGAGTGTTTTTAACAACATGACTGCAGAAGAAAAGGTAATCCTTGAGATTGAGCAGGATAAAATAATGCAGGAAGGTTATTCTGAGCAGACAAAGTGAAGGTAATTTAATGCCATTGCTGCTGCCGATGCCAATAGTGACTGACATTTTACAGACTAGCAGAGAAAACCCTGTGTAAGCATGTAGAGGAGAGTGCACAACAACACTGGTTAGAAATGGGAGTGCTGTCTGTGACATTTACAGCCCATACTGCACCTAATGGTTTGATGATTGTTGATGTGTAAGTGGAATCTTCAATTGTGATACCAATGCCAATACCGATTGTGATGCCAATGCTGATTACAGTCATGACAATGTTGCCTATTTAATAACTACCCCTGCACAATCATTTCTAGACACCTATCATAATCATATCACAGAGCTCAAGTGGAACCTCATGAGTTACATCAAGGCTTTACGTGCATCAGACATTGCCTCAAGGTCAGCAATGCAATCTAACACCACCACACTACAAACACAACTTCTGATGACTCAGGATGGGTTCCCCATCCTGCCCACACCATGGAAAGGATCACAATACAAGTAAAAAGAGCTGGAGCAATGGTTTATGTTGTATGTTGGGCAGCATTACAGTATGATGACTTCTCATGCTACAAACTGTTACTTATCTCCATGCAGAACTAGCCAACAATGGTCATAGTCACCATATCTTATTCAAAGCAATTGCTGACCAAACCTCTTTATTCATCAATCCTGAATATCTCCCAGGAAGGTTCAAATTCAGAGATCCATGGAACATGCCCAAGAGCATCATAGAAGACTTCTTTGACCACATTCTGCAGCATCAAACAGTGCAGGACCCTGAAAGAGCATTCAGGTTCAAAGGAATCAAAGTGAGTGATGGGAGTGTGTCTCCTGCACACTATCCTAATAATTTAAATAACCCTCCACCTTCCTGATGCATTTCCAAATGCAGTGGACGATGGAATGGTAATGCAACACCTAATGCTGAGTCCATCATGGGCACTGGCCTGCATGCTGATGCCAATGCTGTTCCCGATGCTGATGCTGAGTCCCAAGGTCAATCAAGAGGCAGAAAAGGAGTGAAAGTGAAACAACAGTGAAAAAAACCTCACTCATGATCGAGAGCAGAACAGGAATTTATCTCTGAACCCCTGGATTCCTTGCAACTCATGGATCCAGCTCAGTTGAGCTATGTGCGAGTCAATCAAATGACAATGGACATACTCTGCACAGCTGGTGTGACTCGACCACAGCCAATTAATGGTCTGGGTGATGATGAACCAGAGTATGTCATTCCTCGACACATTTATAAGAAGTTTATCACACCCATATTACCTCTAAATGACAATGTAAATGATGCCCCATGCCCACTTGATCCATTACTGTTGGAAGGCAGCACCACATCAACTCAAGAAAGATTGCAATGACCTAAACCTCGCTAACTGTCTGGGCAAACTCGGACAGAGGATTCTATTGCAAGGGCAAGGGCAAAGGCATTAAAACTGTCAACAGTTGGATTGGCATCAGGATCAGCAATGGTACGATCAGCAGACAGACAATCAGCAGACAAAGAATCAGCAGTGGTAGAATTAGAATTGGCAGTGGTAGGATTGGCAGACAGAGAATCAGCAGTGATAGGATTATTTGGTGATTGCCAGACCCCATCTGTGAAGAATACATTTCAACAGATGACCCCCCAATTATCTCAAATCAAGAATCAGGGACAGACATCAGCCCGATGTGCCTGCAGAACAGCTGATCACCTTGCTCAGCAAGAAGCTGTCTCTATGCAGGTTGTTGGGAGAGGAAGAGTAAACTTTGCACAGGAAATTTACTATATGTGTCTCAGTAGAAGACAAAGAATGACAATAGTAAGATTTGCAGAAGGAATCAAAGCGAGCAATAGGAGTGTGTCTCCTGTGCACTATTCTAATGATTTGAATAACCCTTCACCTGCCCAATGCATTTCCAAATGTACTTCCAACCAGTCTGGCCAAAGGAATGCCAATATTGTGCCCAATGCTGTATCTATTACTGGGACCATTTGGAATCTTGGCCCATATTTTTGAATGACTGGTGAGGTGGGGGGCTGGAAGGCATGTCTGTCTGAACCATGCGTAAAAGAGTATCTATGCTCAGGTCCTGGGCAGTCCTGTTGAGAACGGTGTGATGGAATGTGGAATTCTCTCAGCATCTTCATATGTGGGTGAGGTGCAGGGATGGGAGACAGGTCTGCTTGAAAAATGTTCAGGTGAGCAGGCAGCATTGGTTAACAGGACAACATCTCTGGAGAGTATCTATGCTCAATGGAATTCTCTCAGCATCTTCATATGCAGATGAGGTGAGGGGCTAGGAGACAGGTCTGCCTGAAAAATGTTTGGGTGAGTAGGCAGTATCAGCCAATAGGACGACATCTCTGGAGAATATCTATGCTCAATGGAATTCTCTCAGCATTTTCATATGCAGATGAGGTGGGGGGTGGAAGACAGATCTGCCTGAAAAACATTTGGGTGAGTATACCTGTTGAGGTCCTGGTCAATATGGTGAGTCCTGCTCCTGCTCCCACTCATCACATGGATTATGTGCATGGTGCTGATCTGGACTGTGTAATGCCGATCTTGATCCCAATCCTGGTAAGGCCACTGCCGCTGCCATCCCCATTGCCATTGCTGCTGCCTGAAACTATTTCATAGGCTACTGATGTCTGTATTAAATGTATTACTCTTTGGTCTAGCAACCATTGTAATAGTGTATTTATTTGTTACTATAGTAGGTACACATATATAGATTAGAGCATTCGACAGCATCCACTGAACCCATATCATTTGATACACTGTATATGTTTGATAGACCATATAATTTGACACATTATAGCTTACCTATGTGACTCTTATGGGTAATATTCCAATGTGTTAGTAGCTTGAAAGAGGGGACCTAGATGTGAGACAACTTATTCTCTGGTGTGTACTAGTACCAAGTTTGGTACCATTCTGCTTCTGGTGGCTTTGTACAGCTTCATCTTGTTAATTGCTCAGTCTATCTGTTCATCGGCGATGTTCATGAACTTCTATCATGGTGGCAGATATTGATAGTCTTGTGGTATTGATGTTTGCATTGGGAACTATACCTCTTCATTGCAGTTCCCTGTATGTTGTACATTGCACAAGAGTTGCAATAGGATTGCTGATATGAAGGTGGGTGTTCCCAATGGACCATCAGAAGAAATAATGGTTGAAGATTTGGGCTCAGGAGAAATGATGGGGTTAAAACAGAGGATGTGTTGGACATTTTTCAGCCAATCTGTAGATGCACAACTTGTCTGATACATCATTTGATAATGAAGTGCCTTAGCTTTCATCATTTTTTGCCCTGTAATAATAATCTCAGAGATAATCCAGTTGTGAGGCATCTCCTCAGCAATTGCATCTTCCAAATCACCTTCATGTGGTTGTAGAAGTGTACCATGTCATCCTTCGCCTTGGCCAAAGCTGACTTTGCCTCCTCTAAGGTGTCCTTCATCTGCTCTGTGAACTCATTCACCATCTCCAAGTGCAAGGGTGCTTGTCGAGGCTTGAAGCCCATGCATGGGTGTCGCCCTGTGTTGAGGAGGAAGGGAGTTTGTTGGGTGGAAGAGTGAACATGATTGTTGTATCCAAACTCAGCCATGGAGAGGAGATCTTCCCAATCATCCTGTCACTCATTGACAAAGATATGGATGTACTGCTCCAGTTCTTGGTTGACTCATTCTGTCTGTCCATCTGTCTGTGGGTGGTAGGCAGTCGAGGTGAGAAACTTGATTTCTAGCAGGGAGTACAGCTCTTGGATAAATTCTGCAACAAATTGTGGTCCTCAGTCACAGAGGAATATGCCAGGGAGTCCATAGAGTTTCTACACATGGCACAAATAGAGTCGAGCCATGTGATAGTCACATGAGTGGGGATAAAATAAGCTCACTTCCCAGCAGAGTTGACTGTGCACATTACTGTATCGAATCCATTGGACTCTGGTAGTTCCACCATGAAGTCCACACTGATGAAATCCCAACAATTCTCTGGGACTGGAAGGGAGAGTAACTCACCCATGGGCTTGTGCCATGGAGTCTTGGTGCATAAGCAGAGATCACAGGTACAGCAGTACTGACCAATGAGTCGAGACATCTGGAACCACCAATAATTCCATGATATGAGTTCCAACATCTTCTAATGCCTGAGATGGCCAGCAATGAGCGAGTCGTGGTGCTGAGAGATGAGTCATCATCGAAGCTGAGGATTGTTATGGACATAGATGTGGTCATGTAAAATATAGGATGTCATCCTTTTCTGTCTACTTTGCTGCATGAAGCAAAGGGGTGAATCCCTTTCTCAGCTTCTTCACTGCCAGAGCTACAGCATCCTCATGTAAACTGCTATGGTTCACATGATGAATGTCACATAGGATACTGTGCTCCTCACCCTCCAAGGCAACACCTTCTAGTGCACAGACTGTAAACAGATCAGGTTGCAACAACACAATACCTTGATTGTCATTGCTTCCATCCCCATGGTCCAAACGATGAGAGAGGGCATCAGTCTTCCCCATGCTGCATCCCAAGTAGGGTTCATCACAGGTTTTTAACAGGTTCTGTTTTTATGGTCCATGGAACATAGAGTTTATGATGAAATCTTTAATTGAGAATCAAAACTGATGCAAACTTCATTGAGCTATATTTCCACCAGATCTCAACCAATTTGAATAATTTTTGGCTCATTTTAAAGCTGTTCTTTATTTGCACACTTGCAGGTACACAAGTACATAATGCACAGGGTTATTTACTCCGAAATGCACCCAAAATTATCCAAATTGGTCAAGATTTGGTTGAGATATAGCTTGATCAATTTTGGATCAATTATGACACTTAGTTGAGGAATTATTTGATGACATTAACTTTTCCAGGCCAATATACTGACTGTGAAAACAAAACCTGTCAAAAACCCATGATGTATCCTAATCCCAGGCAATGATGCAGGGAGAAATCAAACCTGGAAAGCTAAAGGGACCAGCAGGCTTGGCGACGATTAAGTTTCTTGGTGGTCATAACGTGCTGAGGTTCTTGTGGTCTGTCCAGATCTCAACCTTGTGTTGAGCACCCTCCAGGAAATGTTGCTACTCCTCCAATGCCCACATTATTGCCAGCATCTCCTTATTGTGGATCTCATAATTGCATTCCACAACACTGAGACTCTTTGAGTAGAAGGTGATGGGGTGCCACTTCTGGTCCTTGGGAGACTGTTGGAACAGTACTGTGTCTATTGCAAAGTCTGAACTGTCAGCTTCTACATGGAAGGGATGTGAGTCATTAGCAAAGGTAAGGATTGGAGTGGAAGTGACCATCTCTTTGAACTTCTCCAATGCTTCCTGCTGCACATTCTCCCACTTCCATCCCTCCTCGCCAGTGAGGTCGAATAGTGGGCAGGCATGGTGGGAAAAATCTTCAATAAAGCACTGATAGAAATTGATAAAGTTCAGAAAAGACTGCACCTCTTTTTTGTTTGTGAGCATGGGCCAGGTTGTAACACCAGCAACCTTGACTGGGTCCATCTCCACCTGTCCATCTGAGATGATCAGGCCCAAGTACTCAATTTGTCTCTTCTCAAACTTGCACTTGTCATGACAAAGGTAGAGTTTGTGTTGCCAAAGTCGTTCTAGTACCAGGTGCATGATTCGGCGATGTTCATTGAGGTCTCAAGTGAAGATGAGGATGTTGTCGAGGTAGACAGATTAAAAAGTGAGTCGAAGGATTCCTTGGAGAAAACATCCTTGAAGTCATGCAGGTGAGGAGGCATGGAGTCAGTGAAAGATTTGGGTGCACTGTTCTTATGAAAGGCCTCCATGAGGCACTAGGAGAAGTTTGAGGTGGCATGTACCTTATGTGAAGGGTTAATGGCAGTGTAGAAAATTCAGTCATCTTCTTCGATCTCCTCCACCTCCTCTTCATTATCATACAAGTTGGGTGCAAGATCTGGGACGTCTCCCAAGTCTACATCGGCCACAGGCATTGGACCAGCATGACATTGTCAAGTGCACTGTAAGAGGACCTTTCGCCCTTGACATTCCTGTCTACCTTCAGTAAAGCAAGTATGATAACGAGAAAGACAACAGCTCATCATGACTTCACCTGTCACCCAATTGATCTCAGGATTATGGTCACAAAGCCATGGGTAGCCCAAAATTGCCTTCTGCTTCCCCAGCTGGGTCACTGCAAAGATAGCCTGTTCACTATGATTCTTGTACTGGAAAACCAGGTCAACAACCTCTTGAATTGCCCCAGCTTCATTTGAGGAGCCATCCACATTGTAGACAGGTATGGGTCGAGATAGTGAGTGGGTGTTAAGTTGTTTTTGTTGAACCATGTGCGAATCAATAAAAAGGCCTGTGACACCCAAGTCAAAAAGAGCAGAGACACCAAGTACTTGCCTCATATCCATGGTCTGCAGCTCAATCTTCAATTCTAGGGATTGTTGGGAGGCAAGCTAGATCTCTGCTACCACTGTGGAGAAACCAAAGACATGGCTCGAAACTGTCTCCACTGCCAAGACATCTGTAAACTCACATCTGAGGGATGAGATGAGCTCCTCCAGAACCTGTTGACACTGGTGGATGTTGAAGGCCTAGAGAAAGAGGAAGTTAAAGAGGAAGAGGTGGAGGAACAGGATTTTTCCACCCATGATGAGTGAACAGTATGCCCTCATTGCCTATCCATAACCACTTTGAAGTTCTGTCTGTTGATTCACTAGAGGATGAATTTTATTCTATGACTGTTCCTTCTCCAGACCCCTCTGAAGTGGCTAAAGATGTACCTACCCCTGCCTCCTCTTTCCTTCCTTTACCCAGACTGAAGTCTTGGGAGCATAAGCTACCATGTAAGTACATTGTGGTGTCTACCCATGAGCTCGACTATGGGCTGCATTGACATCCATCGAGCTCAATGCGGCAAGTTGGCACATAGAAATGGGATTAGGGTGAGGGAGTGCTCGATTAAAGGTGTGAGGTGCATGGGTAGTGGTAGGAGTGTGGAAGGCCACAGTAAATGTTGCATTTGTGAGTCAGTTCTCATTGCAGAGTGAAGCAGCCTTGTACTAAGCATTTATATCATTGTCTGCTGGGCATCCTTCCAACATCTGTGCAATCTGGTTTTAAATTTCCTGATTAAGACCTCGATGAAACTTCACCACCATGGGCAACCCACTCCCATACCTCGCCATGTCCACCAAGTCTTGAAATTCATCAATGTAGTCATCTACAGATTGATGTGCTTGGTAGTAGGAAGTGGATTCAAGGCACATTATGGTTCATTGGTGCTCATTGAGAGGGCAGAAGTGTCATATGAACTCATCATGAAAGTCCCCTGAGGTGGAAAATGGGAGGGAGCCACACTCCTTGGTTTGGCATAATATATGGTCGACATAGAGATAAGCATGCTCAGATTTCATGTATGTGAGGACCCAATAAATTTTAGCGGCATCATCTATGAATTGATTTGGGAAGTCCAGTGTATCCTTGACCAAGTTCCGACCTTGGTAGTAGCAATCTTGAACTTTGACAACCATTCAATGCTACAAATACCAAATCTTTTTATCTTATGCTCTCATTTGTCTTCCTGACCGTTCTCTCAAATATGCCACAACTTGCTGTTGAGAACACCACCATTTCTGTTTCAATGGATGACCTCAGCTACTTCAACCAGTTTAGTGCTACTTATCACATGAAGGAGTTCAAATGATGGCAGAAGGATGGTAATGAAGGTAATGAGTGAAAAACATGCATTTCAGGCAGTATACAGGAGATTTCTAGTATTAGTAGTACTATAGACTCTCAAAATTATACTCTACAAGCGGTAGCAGGTCATCATAAAGGCAACCTCAAAGCCTCACTTAATAGTGAGCTAACAGAGGGGAATCCAAAGTTAATATTACACTACATAATTGTTAGCGCGACATCCACTAATCTGCTAGCTGGACCGTGTGGGTTCTCCTACAAGAAGGTGGTGGGGGGCACGTGTGTGATGGGGGGTTTGATGGCTTTGATGTGAGAGGTTAAAAATAGATTAGTTGGCTGAATTAGGCCTTTCGCACCACTATTGTGGATGGAATACCTAAGAGAACTCAACTGAGGCCTCCTAGTATTTATTTTAAGGTTATATACTATGTTACACATATTGTAGTATGTTATTACGGACGCATGCACACATGCGCGTACATGTGCATACATATTGATGCATGTAAATAAAGAATTCCCACACTGACAAATAATGTGTATATAGGCATTTTGTAGTGTATTTTGGTGAAATAAAATGAAGTGGACGTGGGGAAGTGGTGGTTGGGGATGAAGCCGTTGGCTCTTCGGGCGCAATCTCAAATGTACCATCCTCTTCATCACTGAGTGGTTCTATAATAAAAATCCATTGAGGGGTGGGGACCCGCTCTCTGGGTCTGTAACGGAGCGCCTGCTTGTCCAGGCTCCTCATGAGCGAGAGCATATTTAGATGGTAGGCCTCTTCTGTCAATCGTCGGAATACGTGTTGAAGGCAGGAGATGGCTCAGTAGGTTTCGAAGAGGTTTTGTGCCGTGCCGTGCAGGAGTGCACGATCTTTGGTTATGGAGAACAGCCTCTCCTCATTTTGGATGCCATCCATGTCTCAGACAAAGCTGAGAATAAGTTCGAAGGTTCTGACGGGGTCGGGATTGGGTGTGACATTCATGTAAAAGTGAAGAGGGCAGCTCATTTTGGAGAGAGGTTGTGGGTGGATCTGTATTCACCCAATATTTCAGCAGCGTTTTTTAAATGAGCTGCTGGCTCCCAGGTGTTTTCCGCCATGCTGTATCCTTTCCACTTTACCAGGAATCGAATTCTTCTGCCTATCCCTCTGTGAGCCAAAATAGCTTCAACCTCGTGTTCTAGCTCCCCTTCGATCAGATCGGGTGGCGGAGGAAGAAAGTTTGGTCCATGAGTCTCATTCTCCTGGAAGCGTGAGAGAAGCGAGGCATGGAATATGGGGTGTATTTTCCACTGAGATGGGAGCCTCAACTCATAGGCATGGGACGAGATTACCTGTGTGATAGGGAATGGCCCCTCGCGCCTAGGGGCGAGCTTTCTGGTTGGGTATCCTAGCTTCAAGTTTTTAGAGTCGAGCCAGACCCTCTCCCCCACCATGAATGGGTGGAACCCTCATCCGTTTCACCGGATCATTACCTGTCGGGAGAGTTCGTGCGCCACCAGGGCTTCCTGCTGTGCTTTTCCTAGTTTGGCTATCCTTTGTTCGGTAGCCGGTACATTCATTTTTTGGTAAGCCATGGGGATAGCCCTAGGGTGTGCTCCCATCATTACATAAAATGGGGTGTTCTTAATTGCCGAGTGATGCTTCTGGTTGTGCATGAATTCAGCGGTGGTGAGATGACTCTTCCATTGTGATGGTTTGTTTGCACAAAAGATTCGGAGGTAGATCTCGAGCTCCTGATTTACCCTCTCCATTTCCCCATTGGTCTGTGGGTGATAGGCTGTGCTCGTTGCTAGTCTTATTCCCAGGAGTCTCCCCAGTTCTTGGAATGCATTCGAGGCGAAGTGTGGGTCACGATCGGATATAATTCTGTCTGGGAGGCCGAATCTCCTGAACATGTTGTGCAAATAGAGATCTGCTGCCCCCAATGCATCGACGTTCTTGTTACAGGGGATAAAAATCACCCCCTTTGTAAGACCATGGTCTACCACGACCATGATGGTATCACATCTATCGCTTATTGGGAGATCTGTGATAAAGTCCATTGTGACTAGTGCGAATGGTCGAGTGGCATCAGATTTGATTGGTGATAATCCCAGTGTTGTCGGGTGTGTGTTCACCTTCATTTGTTGGCAGGTGGTGCAGCCATCGACGTAATTCCAGATAAAAATAGTCATTCCTGGCCACCAATAGTCCCTCCATACTAATTCCAGGGTTTGGAATCGGCTGGGGTGTCCTGTAAGTATGTTATCATGGTATTTTTCCACGATCTTTCTCCTTAGTTCCTTGTCATCTGGGACGTAGCATCGGTCTTTGAAAAAGACCATCCCATCATCTTCCATTTTCCAGTCTTCTACCACCGACTTGATCGGTGGCATTCCTCCTTCCTTGATGGCCCTTACTATTTCTTTTAGTAAGTCATCTCGCATCATGCTTTCTGCCAGTACTTCCTTTAGTTCAGTGTATATTGTCCGTGTGAAGATCTCGTCCTTTAGTAATGTGATGTTGTCATTGTCATTGTCGATATCGGGTATGTGATCTCCCCATTGTGATAGGTATCAGATTGGATCATCATCTTTCCCGGGACGTGTACCAATTGCAGGTTAAATTGTGATAGGAAGAGGCTCCACCTAGCCTGTCGCCGATTTAGTTTCCGCGCCATTCTGAAATACATCAGGTTCTTGTGATCCGATAGGATCGTAATTGGATGTTCAGATCCCTGGAGATAGTGTCTCCAGGTTTCCAATGCTCGTATGATTCCCAGCAGTTCTCAATCATAAATCTCGTAGTTCCACTCAGTTGCTGTTAGGAAGTGGGAGATGTAGCCGCAAGGGTGCCAGTCTCCGTTCATGTCTGTTTGTTTTAGGACAGCCCCCATCGCATATTTAGAGGCATCACTCTCAATTACAAAGGGCTTTTCGGCATCAGGCATCAGTAGAACGGGTGCCTCAGAGAATTTCTTTTTTAGTGTGTCAAACGCCCCTTGGCATTCGTTTGTCCAGTTAAAGGGTAGATCTTTTCTGGTTAGATCATTGAGTGGCTTCGTGATTGTGGCAAAGTTGCCGATGAATCTGCGATAGAAGTTTCCAAAGCCCAAGAACGATCTGACCCCTTTGACATTGGTTGGCGGTGGCCAATCCCTGATTCCACTCAGCTTAGTTGGGTCCATGGCTAGTTGGTTTGGTCGCAGAATCAGTCCGAGGAACTTGACTTCCTGTACATCAAATCTAGACTTTTCAGGTTTTAGGTACAGGTCGTTTTCCCTAAGCCTTGCCAGGACTCTTCTCGTTCTCTCTTCGTGTTCCCCCTTGTCCTTAGAGAAGATAAGAATATCATCCATGTAGATTACCAGCCACCCCTCGTTTAGCATATCTCGGAAGATGTCGTTCATCATTGCCTGGAAAGTTGCTGGGGAATTACAGAGGCCGAAAAACATGACTTTGGGCTCAAACAGCCCTTTGTTGGTTTTGAAGGCCGCCTTCCACTCGTCTCCCTTCTTTATTTGGACGTTGTGGTATCCCAATCTGATGTCCAACTTAGTGAACCATTTTGCCCCTTTCAGCTTATCGAGTAAATCACCGATCAATGGAAGGGGGTAGGAGTTCTTGATGGTTCCTTTGTTCAAATACCGGTAGTCTTGGCAGGGTCAGAGTGCATCGGAGTCTTTCTTCACTACGAAGAAGAATGGTGATGCCATGGGTGACTTGGATGGGGCGATGTATCCTTTCCTTAGGTTGTCATCGATGAATTCATCCAATTTTTTCTGTTCTGCCGGGGTAATGGGGTAGACTTTGCAGTCTTTTGGTATGAAGTCGGGTTTAAGTTCGATCACATGATCCCACGGTCTAGGTTCGGGGAATCTCTCTGATGCTGCTTTCTCAAATATGCTCCGATACTCTTTGTATTTATCGGGGAGCAGGTCATCGAGTGATCGTTTCTCCTTGACGTCTTCCTTTTCGTGAGCAAGCCTCTGCGAGATGGAGGTTTTTGCTCAGATATGAGTCGTGTGGGAGAAGGTGAATCTGCCAGTTAATCGAGATCGAGTGATGCATGAGATGTGCCTGAGTGTCTGGTAATTTGGGGGAATATAGTCATGTTCGATCATGAGGGAGGATTCTTCGGTTCTGAACACCCTGATCATTGGTTCCCCTCAGATGTAGGCAAACAGTGCATCTGTCCCATCGTTATTCCCTTCAGTGTCAAGTGATAAGCCGATATCAGAGTTGTCCAGTACAGAGATCCATGGATTGATCTCAGGATGAGTGTCTGTTGCTGTGTCCATTGCCAGGTGTGATCCGTCTCTATCGAGTTCGTCCGTGGTGCAAAGTCCTTTTGCGAGATGAACCATCCCGAGCCTACTCTTCACGTGCTCGGTGGCGGCGAGGTGGGTTTCCCCGAAGGTCTCCCCAGCACTCCTTTTAGGTAGCCTCCTGAGAGTCGGACTCAACGTTACTCTTGGTGCAAGCAGCCCCTTGTCATCTATAGTGAGACTTTGCTTACCGATCATGGTTCATGTTTGTTCGATCATGGTCCGGATTTTCCCCATAAGGGACCTTTCGGTCTGTCTGTCGGTAAGGGTCCCCTTCTCCCAGTCGATGATCAGGTTACATCTTTGGAGCCACGAATACTTCAGGATTATTCTTTCCTTTCCTAGCCCAGTGATCAACATCCTAATCTTCTCCCCTCTTCCTCCGATCTCAGCGTTGACAAGAACGTAATAAGAGATTGTTCCATTCTTGTTGAGGGTTCTATCGACATTTTTGGCGAGGATTCGTCTGACAAGCAGGAGTTTTTCTAGTCCGAGTTTCTGAATGACTCGGTGGTCGATGAACGTTTCTCCCGCCCCTGAGTCGATCAGGGCAGGAACTTGGGCTTTTTTGTTTCCTAGCAAGTAGTGAACCAGGATACGCATAGATTGGTGGCTCACGTTTGCTACCATTACAGTTGAAACAACTAGTCTGGTGGGCTCTGCTGCTGATGCAGGCTGCCGCTTTAAAAACCCTCCTCAACCATTAAGTCCAACACTTCTTCTTTTTCCTTCTCCTCCAGCTCATTGATGAGTGTGTGGATCTTGGTGAAGTAGTCTCATGGTGTCTTCTTCGTTTCGGCTTTCTTTTTGTCTTTTGAGGGTGGCTCTTTCCCTCCTCTGTGATCGCTTGCTCTATGTCCTGTTTTGTGACAAATAAAGCACTTTCCTTTTTTCATGTGTTCGACCCTCTCTGCATAAGAGAGGCATGTTGCATCGATATCCATAGCGTTGGGGTCTTTTGAGGAGTTGCTTGCTCCTCCTCCCCCTACCTTACTGTATGTTCTTTCCTTAATTGCCTTTGCCCTCTTCAGGTGTCCCTCAGCCCTCGCTGCATGGGTGTACCACCCTTTGATCATATCGGGTGGGTTCTCCATGCCGAAGACTTTGTCCAGCACCTTGTTATTGAGCCCGTCGACAAAGTACTCGATGAGGGCGGCATCTTCTTTGATCTTTGTGCGGTAGGCAAGTGTCTTAAACTGCACAATGTATTCATCTACCCCCCTTCCTCCCTGCAAAAGTGCTCGGAGTTGGGTGCGCGCATTTCCTGCATCGTCAATAGGTGAGAACGCCGCACATACTTTTGCGATGAATTCTTGGAACGTGTCCCAAGGTTTGGATTCGATGTATCTTTCTTCCAGATATGCTTGTTTCCATGGCCCTGCCGTCCCCCCATTCATGTAGGACAACATAAACAAGATCTTGTGTCAGTCGTCTGGGAACGTGGTCGCGTTCGCATCAACGTAAGCTCCACATTCGAGGAGAAAGAGCATGGTCTTGGCTCTATCCCCTGAGTAGTTGGTTGGTGCCCTCATTTTGATCTCAGCAGGGTGAGCGGGGGCGGTGGGTGGAGTAGGAATGGTAGGAGTAGATGGAGCCACCATGATTCGTTTTGTGGGGAGTGGTCGAATAGTTCTCGTAAGAATCTTGTCGTATAACGAGTGCTGCCTAGACTAGAGTTTAGTCGGCAGAGTATGAGCAGCTTGACCTTTTGTTATAGTCAAAGCTCCTAAATCAAATATAAGCCAGAGCTCATAAGCATCGACGTTCAGTGAAGGTTCAGATCACCGAAGCTCGTAAGCAACGGCTGAGAGAGACTTAGATTATAGCTCGTTAGAAGCATATGAAAGACTAGGTCAAGCTGAGTTGACTAGTCCTGTATTCACCGTTTAAATAGTACAAGTATGGATCATAGATAGACAAGTCATGTCGAGAGAACAATAAGAACAATAAGAGTGAAGAGACAATAGTGAAATGGCATCTGCAGTACATTACAATAAGGTGGGAATGTGGAGGCATACGATTAGAGGCACGCGGTCACGAGACAATAGAGAAGGAGACAATAGTGTGAGACGTAAGAGGTAAGAACAATAAGAACAAAAAGAATTTGATTTCCCCATGCCTTCTTGTAACATCTCCTCTGCATGCTCACCCTCCTGAGACATCCACTCCACCATCTCCTCCATCTCATCATCTTTATCTTCTACTGTTTCTGCATTTGTTTGTACTTGTTTGGGCTGGGATATTGCTAATACTGACACTAATTGGGACATTTGTGCTGTTAGAGCATCAATTTTGGCTTCAAGAATGGACGTGGGAACAGGATTGTGTCCAGGATTCGAAGCTGCTTGTTCTGTCATAATTATGTAATTTGTGATGAGTCACTTCTTCGGCTGTGTAGAGATTCGGCTGTAGAATTTTTTCGCAAAATTTCGAGTCATGTGATCCAGCTATTTCGGGTACCAAACATGGCAAAACACGTGATTTCGGCTATTGGGCACTTCAGATCAATAACACTTTCAACAGTGCCTGATCTTGGGGCTATTACTGAATTTGGCTAGTAACTACCTAATGTTAAAGTCAATACTCCTTGATCAAAGATAAGTCGAGACTCATAAGTGACGACATCGAGATAGAAGTTCAGATCACCGAAGCTCTTGAGCAACGGTTGAGCTAGGATGTAGATCGCACCGGTTTAGGAGTGTATAAATGACTAGGTCAAGCTGAGTGACCAGTCGTACATTCATCGTCTAAATACTACTGGCATAGATTGTAGATATGAATCATGTTGTTAGAACAATAGAGAAGATAATAATGGAAGGACAATAAGGACAATAAGAACAGTAGGCATCCGCAGTATATTATGCTACGTGAGTCAGTAAAAGCGTGTCATTAAAGGCACGTGTCGATGAGACAAAAGGGATCGAACAATAGCGTGAGAGAACCAGAATGGTAGAACAATAGTAACAAAAGAAAATTTAACTCCCACACCTTCTCGTAACATTAGCTGCTCCTCATGGTTTCGAGTCCCATCCGAAACTAAGTCCTTATCGTCTGCATTGGGTCAAAAGACGGCGTGTCACTGGTCATTGTGGAGAACGTAGAGAACGTCGTAGGGGTGGGGGTGTCGTGCATGTATACTCGAGTGGGAAATTCGATGTCTGTTTCCCTGGCGAAGCGAACAGAGGTGCCCGTGATGAAAGGGGAGATTTGTGGGAGTGGTGGGGTGGAGACGATTTTGAATAAGATGAGCATATAATAGATCAGCATAATAAAAATGAACGCGCCGAAAACGGTGCCGAGGGCGATGGCGGTATAAACGTTATAGGTCATGGTGGTTCGCTTTAGGTCGTGCGATGACGTGGCGGAATGTCACGTGTGGGGTTGCTTGGGCAGAAGAGCACCGAGTGTTCTGGTCGCCACCATCGACAGTGCGGGCACTGGTATTTGGGGCAGTGCGACGAAAAGTGCCCCACCTGAGCGCAGGTGAAGCAAACCGAGTTTCTCATCCACGCTGGCGCGGGCGCGTAATTGGGGGCGGCGGTTTGGGTAGGATAGGGTGTGGGTGCTCGTCTCGGCGGAGACTGTGAGATGTAGGATGGGAGTGGAGGATGTGGGGACGTCGTCATTGGTGTTTCTTCGTCCTCTTCATCGTCGAGCGGTTCTATGATGAAGATTTGTTGTGGCGTGGGGACCCGTTCTCCGGGTCTGTATCGAAGTGCCTGTTCATCGAGGCTCCTCATCAGTGGGAGCAGGTCTAGATAATATGCTTCTTCAGTCAGTCGCCGGAATACCCGCTGAAGGCGGGAGATAGCTCTGTATGTCTCGAAAAGGTTCTGTGTGGTGCTATGCAGCAGCGCACGGTCTCGGGTTACTGATAGTAGTCTCTCTTCATTTCTGATGGCATCCGTGTCTCGGACGAAGCTAAGGATAAGTTCAAAAGTTCTGACCGGGTCAGGATCGGGTGTGACGTTCATAAAGAAGTGCAGAGGGCGGCTCATGATTGTAGGAGGTTGTGGGTGGTCTTGTATTCTCCCAACAGTTCAGCAGCGTTTTTTAAATGGATTGCTGGCTCCCAGGTGTTTTCCACCGAGCTGTATCCCTTCCACTTCACCAGGAATCAAATTCTCTTGCCTGCCCCCCTATGTGCTAAAATAGCCTCAACCTCGTGTTCTCGTTCTCCTTCGATCAGATCCGGTGGCAGAGCAAGAAAGTTTGGTCCGTGGGTCTCGTTTTCCTTGAAGCGTGAGAGAAGAGAGGCATGGAATACAGGGTGAATTTTCCACTGGGAAGGAAGCCTCAGTTCATAGGCGTGGGGTGAAATTACCCGCGTAATAAGGAAGGGCCCTTCACGTTTGGGGGCAAGTTTTCTGGTTGGGTACCCTAACTTCAGGTTTTTTGAGTCGAGCCAGACCCTTTCTCCCACTGTGAATGGACAGAATCCTCATCCGTTTCGTCCGATCATCGCCTGTCGGGAGAGTTCATGAGCTGCTAGGGCTTCTCGCTGTACATTTCCTAGTTCGGCTATCCGCTGTTCAGTAGCCGGCACGTTCGTTTTCGGGTAGGTTGTGGGGATAGCTCTGGGGTGTACTCCCATCATCACGTAAAATGGGGTGTTCTTGATAGCCGAATGGTGTTTTTGATTGTGCGTGAATTCGGCGGTGGTAAGGTGGTTCTTCCATTGCGAAGGTTTGTTCGCGCAGAAGATCCGGAGATAGATTTCGAGCTCCTGATTCACCCTCTCCATTTCCCCATCAGTTTGAGGGTGGTAAGCCGTGCTCATCGCTAATCTTATCCCCAAAAGTCTCCCTAGTTCCTGGAAAGCATTCGACGCGAAGCGTGGGTCTCGGTCGGAGATAATCTTATCTGGGAGACCGAATCTCCTGAACACGTTGTGGAGGTAGAGGTCAGCTGCTCCCAATGCATCTATGCTTTTGTTACAGGGGATGAAAATTACCCCCTTAGTAAGTCCATGGTCTACCACGACCATGATTGTGTCACATCCGTCGCTTATTGGGAGATCAGTGATGAAGTCCATTGTTACTAGCGCGAACGGTCGAGTGGCGGTTGATTTGATCAGGGATAGTCCCAGTGTTGTCGGGTGGGTGTTTACTTTCATCTGTTGGCAGGTGGCGCAGCCGTCGACGTAATTCTGAATGAATATGGTCATCCCTGGCCACCAGTACTCTCTCCGCACCAGTTCCAAAGTCTGAAATCATCTGGGGTGCCCTGTAAGTATGTTATCATGGTATTTTTCCACGATCTTTCTTCGTAATTCCCTGTCATCTGGGACGTAGCATCGGTCTTTGAAAAAGACCGTCCCATCATCTTCCATCTTCCAGTCTTCTACTGCCGATTTGATTGGTGGCGCTCCTCCTTCTTTGATTGCTCTTACTATTTCCTTTAGTAAGTCATCTTTCATTATGCTTTTCGCTAGCACTTCTTTTAGCTCGGTATCGATTGATCGTGCGAAGATCTCGTCTCTCAATAGGGTGATATCGTCATTATCATTGTCGATATCTGGAATGTGATCTCCCCTTTGTGATAAGGTGTCTGACTGGATCATCATTTTCCCGGGGACGTGTACCAATTTTAGGTTGAACTGTGACAGGAAAAGGCTCCACCTAGCCTGTCGCCGATTCAATTTCTGTGCTGTCCTGAAATACATTAAATTTTTATGATCAGATAAGATCGTTGTCGTGTGTTCCGATCCCTGGAGATAGTGTCTCCAGGTCTCGAGTGCCCGTATTATTCCCAATAGCTCCCGATCATAGATCTCATAGTTTCACTCGGTGGCTGTCAGGGAGTGGGAGATGTACCCGCAAGGGTGCCAATCTTTGTTGGAGTCGGTTTGTTTTAGTACGGCGCCCATTGCATATTTTGAGGCGTCGCTTTCAATCACGAATGGTTTTTCTGCGTCAGGCATAAGTAATACCGGTGCCTCAGAGAACCTCTTTTTTAGTAAGTCGAACGCCCCTTGGCATTCATTAGTCCAGTTGAATGGCTGGTCCTTTCTCGTCAAGTCGTTTAGTGGTTTAGTGATCACAGCAAAATTGCCAATGAATCTTCTGTAGAAGTTCCCGAAGCCCAGGAACGATCTAACTCCTTTTACGTTGGTCGGGGCTGGCCAATCCTTTATTCCACTCAGCTTAGTGGGGTCCATAGCCAATTGGTTTGGTCGCAGGATCAAGCCAAGGAATTCGACCTCCTGTACATCAAACTTAGACTTTTCTGGTTTTAGGTACAGATTGTTTTCCCTAAGCCTTGCCAGGACTCTTTTCGTTCTCTCCTCGTGTTCTTTCTTGTCTTTGGAGAAGATGAGAATGTCGTCCATGTATATTACCAGCCAGCCCTCGTTCAGCATGTCCCTGAAGATATCGTTCATCATAGCCTGGAAAGTCGCCGGGGAGTTGCAGAGGCCGAAAAACATGACCTTGGGCTCGAACAGCCCCTTGTTGGTCTTAAATGCCGCCTTCTATTCATCTCCCTTTTTGATCCTGACGTTATGATACCCCCATCTGATGTCCAATTTGGTGAACCATCTTGCCCCTTTCAGCTTATCCAGCAGATCGCTGATCAATGGTAGCGGGTATGAGTTTTTGATGGTTCCCTCGTTTAGATACCGATAGTCTTGGCACGGCCTGAGGGTGTCGGAGTCCTTTTTTGCTACAAAGAAAAATGGCGACGCCATAGGAGATTTGGATGGGGTGATGTATCCTTTTCTCAGGTTATCGTCGATGAATTCGTCCAATTTCTTCTGTTCTGCCGGGGTGATGGGGTAGACCTTGCAGTCCTTCGGGATGAAGTCTGGTTTGAGTTCGATCGCGTGATCCCACGGTCTCGATTCGGGAAACCTTTCTGATGCTGCCTTTTCGAACACGCTTCGATATTCCTTATACTTATTGGGGAGCAGATCGTCGAGTGACTGTTTCTCCTTGCCATCCTCCTTCTCATGAGCGAGCCTCTGCGAGACGGAGGTCTTGGCTCGGATGTGGGTGGTATGAGAGAAGACGAATCTGCCGGTCAATCAGGATCGAGTGATGCGCACGATGTGCCTGAGCTTTTGGTAATTCGGGGGGATGTAGTCATGTTCGATTGTGAGGGGGGATTTCTCGGTCCTGAATATCCCAATCATTGGTTCCCTCCGGATGTAGGCGAATAGAGCATCTGTTCCATCATTATTCCCGTTAAGCGATAAGCCGAAGTTGGATTCGTCCGGTGTAGAGATCGGTAGATCAATCTCGGGGAGGGTGTCCGTTACCGTGTCCTTTGCCGTGTCCGTTGCCGTGTGTGATCCGCTCTCCTCGAGTTCGTCCATGGCGCAGAGTCCTCTTGCGAGATGAACCACCCCAAGCCTACTCTTCACGTGCTCGGCGACGGCGAGGTGGGTTTTCCTGAAGGTCTCCCCAGCACTCCTTCTAGGTAGCCTCTCGAGAGTCGGGCTCAACGTTACTCTCGATACAAGCAGCCCCTTGTCATCTATAGTAAGACTCTGCTTACCGATTGTGGTCCGACTTCGCTCGATTATCATCCGGATCTTTCCCATAATGGACCTTTCGGTCCATCTGTCCGTGAGGGTCCCCTTCTACCAATCGATGGCGGGGTTTCGTTGTTGGAGCCAGGTATATCCCAAGATCATCATCTCGTTTCCCAGCCCTGTAATCAGCATTCTGATCTTCTCCCCCTTTCCTCTGATCTCGGTGTCAATGATGACGTAATGTGAGATAGTTCCGTTCTTGTTTAGCATTCCATCAACATTTTTGGTGAGGATTTTCCTGCTGAGTGGGTGTTTCTGTAGTCCGAGTTTTTGGACTACTCGGTGATCGATGAAGGTTTCTCCCGCCCCTGAGTCGATCAGGGCGGGTATTTTGGCTTTGTTGTCGTCTAACAAGCAGTAAACTGGTATGTGCATGGATTGTTTGCTCACGTTAGCTACCAATACACTTGAGACGATTATTCTGGTGGGCTCTGCTGCCGATGCAGGCCGCCGCTTCAAAAACCCTCCTCTACCATCAAGTCCAATACCTCCTCCTTCTGCTTCTCCTCCAACTCATTGATGAGTGCTCTGATCTTCGTGTAGTGTTCTCGAGACGTTTTCTTCATCTCGGTCTTCTTCTCTTCTTTGGCGGGTGGCTCTTTCCTGCCCTTGTGGTCGCTGGCTCTGTGCCCTGTTTTATGACAAATGAAACATCTTCCCTCTTTCATGTGCTTTACCCTCTCTGCATAAGAGAGGCATGTCGCATCGATGTCCATGGTGTTGGGGTCCCTTGAAGAGCTGTTTGCTCCTCCTCCCCCTACCTTGCTATATGTTCTCTCCTTTATCGCCCTTGCTCTCCTCAGATGTCCTTCGGTCCTCGCTGCATGGGTATACCATCCCTCAATCGTGTCGGGTGGGTTCTCCATGCCAAAAACCTTGTTGAGGACCTTGTTGTTGAGCCCGTTGACGAAGTATTCAATCAGAGTGGCGTCTTCTTTAATTTTGGTGTGGTAAGCAAGGGTCTTGAATTGGGCGATATACTCATCTACTCCCTTTCCCCCTTGTGACAGCACTCTCAGCTGCATTCGTGTGTTCCCCGCATCATCGATCGGCGAAAATGCTGAGTGCACCTTTGCGATAAACTCCTAGAATGTGTCCCAGGGTTTCGACTCTATATATCTCTCTTCCAAATAAGCCTGTTTCCATGGCCCTGCCGTCCCCCCGTTCATATATGAAAGCATAAACAGGATCTTGTGTCGATCATCGGGAAATGTGGCTGCGTTAGCGTCAACATAGGCTCCGCACTCGAGTAGGAAGAGCATCGTTTTAGTTCTATCTCCCGAGTAGTCAGTGGGCGCTCTCATTTTGATCTCGGCTGGGCGAGTGGGGAGAGTGGCGGGTGCGGTAGGAGCGGTGGGAGTCGACGGAGCTGCCATTATGCGTTTGGTGGGGAGCGGTCGGATTATTCTCATAAGAATGATGTCGTCGTGTAAGTGGACTGCCTAGACTGTGTTTAGTCGGCAGAGAAAGATCAGCTTGACCTTTTGTTAAAGTCAATACTCCTTGATCAAAGATAAGTCGAGACTCGTAAGTGACGACGTCGAGATAGAAGTTCAGATCACCGAAGCTCTTGAGCAATGGTTGAGCTAGGACGTAGATCGCACCGGTTTAGGAGTGTATAAATGACTAGGTCAAGCTGAGTGACCAGTCGTACATTCATCGTCTAAATACTACTGGCATAGATTGTAGATATGAATCATGTTGTTAGAACAATAGAGAAGATAATAATGGAAGGACAATAAGGACAATAAGAACGGTAGGCGTCCGCAGTATATTACGCTACGTGAGTCAGTAAAAGCGTGTCATTAAAGGCGCGTGTCGACGAGACAAAAGGGATCGAACAATAGCGTGAGAGAACCAGAATGGTAGAACAATAGTAACAAAAGAAAATTTAACTCCCACACCTTCTTGTAACATCTAAAATAGTTGTCCAAATTGAGTAATGTAAATCTTAGCTAAACCAGATCTGATCGGTTGTCTGGTTGCAGCTGTCCTAATGATGAGCGCTGCCTTTCGATCACTGGCGGTCACAATGTAAGGCGAGGCCTGGTGTCGGCTTATGAAAGCAAAGGTAAATACATATATACAATTAATTCTGGCTCTTGCCAAAATAATGTATAAGCAGATGTGGCATGCTGAGACAAATGATGTATGCACATGAGTAAGAGAAGGTGCACTGATAGGGTAGTTGAGTTCTTCTGTTAGGGCGACACCCACTAATCTGCTAGCTGGACCATGCGGGTTCTCCTACAAGAAGGCGGCGGGGGGCGCGCGCGTGATGGGGGGTTTGATGGCTTTGATGCGAGAGGTTAAAAATAGATTAGTTGGCTGAATTAGGCCTTTCGCACCACTATTGTGGATGGAATACCTAAGAGAACTCAACTGAGGCCTCCTAGTATTTATTTTAAGGTTATATACTATGTTACACATATTGTAGTATGTTATTACGGACGCGCACACATGCGTGTACATGTGCATACATATTGATGCATGTAAATAAAGAATTCCCACACTGACAAATAATGTGTATATAGGCATTTTGTAGTGTATTTTGGTGAAATAAAATGAAATAAAATAAAATAAAATAAAATAAAAATAGTATTAGGTAATAGGCATGTTAGGAGATTGTTTCCTAACAATAATACAGACACTCCAGGCACACCTAACAGAGGGGAATCCAAAGAGAAAACTCTAAGGATCCATCTGTCGATGCCCAGTATATATGATAGAGCTGAAAATCAAATAGTAAGCTAAAAATAGCAAAAAGGCAGAGATAGGCAGATCAAGCTGTGGGATGATGTCACCTTGATGGGTAAATGTCCAGAAGGATCCTGCCTCTAAGAATAGAACTGTCAACATGTACCAACATGGAAAAAATTAAAAAAATAGGAATAAATCATAGAAAAGGCAGAATAGGGTGAAATAAAATATAAAAAAATATGGGATGAATGCAGAAAATTGCCCAGATGCCTGGGGCACCTTCCTTTCCCTTTATATAGGGGAGGAAAGTTTTAGAAAAAGGGTGAATGGTTGCTGCATTGCTATGATGTTCTGCATGCTGGAAAAGATGGATACTATTCAAAAGATGAAAAGAAGCCCCAACACATGCACCTGCAATGTAGGTTCCATGCTCCTTTGCCTCCTGGTCCCACAGCAATCTCCAAAGGATGACATGTTGATAAGGCATGTACAAGTGTAACTGAGCACATCCAGGCATAAATAAATTCATTAAAAATATTCTGGAGGCTGGTCAGGTCAGTATAATGTCAAGTCTTGGCGGTGCTGGATGTACATTGTCATCTGAGCCCAACAGGTGTTGCCAAATGCAGCCTGTCCAAATGCAAAACAGGAAAGGTTGTAGAAATGAATTGAGTAATGTGGGCCAGGAAAATGAAATCACAGCAGAGATGATGGCTGAGAAAGCACAGAGAGGCAAACGAAACATGAAACACAAAGTTTCGAAGGATTTGAGTCCGAAATGAATCACCTGTGGTATGGCTACCGCATTTGGCCATCTGATCTTCCCAAATTGGTCAGATTGCTGACTCGGCAGCAATCAGGTGCCTCTGACTCATCAAGCAATCACTGCCAGCATAAGAACTTTTGTTCGAGGCAACACTGGACATAGTTCTCACTCCCCAAATCAACGCCACAGACATTATTACTCTAGAAAGCTCAGAAAGTCCCCTGTGGCCCACTTGCCAGGGTGGCCAACTACCTGACCTCGTCCAGTAGACTAGTGGTTGACAAGGGGGGTACCTGTAGCATACTAGACTATACAAGTGATTTTAATGCAATATCTATTCTTTAAATGTAGTTTAACTTGCAGAATTTTTGTTTGTTTACACCAAAAGCAGTTGTCGTGACCTGGTGACGAGCACTGTAGTGTGTTGAAGTTTCGGTTGATTCTCGGAAGAACTACTGTAAGAATATAATTTTTACCGTGCCCCGTGACTGGTTTGGAGTCTGGTAATTTACCCATAGTGTGCGCACGAGGCAGGTCACATGACGTTATTAAACGCGCTTATCACATGATGGTGAACCTCCTTCAGTGCCACCATGGACCCGACGAGTTCTTTATCTGAAGGCTTCTCTCATTTGTCTGTGGGCGATTTAAACACGAAGCATGAGGCCATATCTCGAGATAATAATCTTACACTGACTCAAATATCGCGCGAGCGCGATCTATTCACTAATGACGATCACAAGCCCCTCGATGCGGCGATCATAGAGACATTCAGCGCTTTTAGGACGTTTAATGTCGAGCCCAAGTTGTCTGCCCTGCTTGTTAATGTTACTGCTGGAGACAAGAGACTGGTAACTCTTCCGCCGGGTGAAGCGGAGGACCTGCTGACGCGGCAATCGTCCATCCATGCGGTGTTACAGAAAGCATGGAAAGACGGATCATTCAAAGAAGTTCGGCGGTTAGGTGCGTTTTGTGTGCTACGCAACCTATTCTCAAGCCCTTAATCGTCATCGAAGCAATCCTCTGGCCTGTGGTGCGAGAACCTCGTAGGTCGCTCTCTGCGCTTTGCAATTGGGATTGGTGACGACAGCTGGGTTGTAGCAAGAAGGCGCCATCTACTTCCCAACGAGGATGTAGAACTGACCAGTGCGTAACTGATGCCTCTGTTGTGGTGGTTCATGGCAACTTATTTCATGGACGCGATTCTCTAGACAAAGGTGTTCATTTATTCTACCTCTCGTTTTGCTTAGCCAACCATATTTTTGAAGCTCTGCGGTCCGCCTGGCATGATAGCTACCTGGTAAATAATCATCAACTTCTGTTCGCCAATATTAATGCACTCCCACGAACAGAAAAGGCTTATTCTAATCAAATCGCCGTCGTTCAGAGCTCCGGTACGGGAAAATCTCGCATGGTCCACGAGCAAACGAACCTGGTTTTCACCATTCCGTTTAATCTACGAGACAAGGGCGACAATCAAGGTTTTTACTTTGTTTTTCGATTTCTTGGGCGCTTCTGATGTACGACCGCAGATCTGGCCTTCCCCATCCCCGACGATGCTGTCCGTGACTACCTCGTTACGACCTCTCTATCGAATGATCAGCACATTCTGAAAACCAATTATCTAAAGTTTTTCGACAGTCTGTTCACGGAAGTTAATGGCGAGCTGGAGAAATGCCTGGGAGATTTGAGTGAGAAGCAAATTAGAACCGCTGAGGATTAGGCCAAGTGGTGGTCATGTCGCCTACAAGGCATACGCACAGGATTATACAAAGCGGTGATCGATGGTGCGACTACGTCCATTCAGGTGCGTGCCTGTGAAGACGGCACAAGGAATATCACAATTAGTCATTGCATTGGCAGATCCCTCCTCAAATCAAGAAGAGACATGATGAGTTACTCGCGAAACGTCGATCCAAACCCGAAGGCTCCGAAGATTCCGATGATAGCTATTACGATGTGAAGACGGTTATTGAGTTTGCTGCGGCGGAATCAGCAAGAGTTGCACTCGGACAACTCGTTCGTAAGCTGGACCGCTGGGTTGGGTCGCACCGTATCAAGCTCATAATCTACTTCGACGAAGCACACCCTCTCACCAAGGTAATGCCCAAGAACGACGATGAGAAGACGCTTCATGATTATTTATGTTCATGTCTCAATCAATTTTTGACTTTTCCGATGTTTTCCATTTTCCTATCGACTAATTCAAGCTTAGCCCAGTTCGCTGCCCCACGGGCGCTTGCCAGATCTGCTCGCATTCGCGGCGGGAAAGCCGTAACACACGCACCAATTACTGAAACGCCCTTTGACTGCTCCAAGGACCTCATGGTCAAGCCAGGCCAGTTGAGTATGAATGACATTAGCACAATTCCATTTATGGCGCAATTTGGGAGGCCATTGTGAGTGTTCTTGAACCGTATATTTTCAATCGACATGCTTGACGACATGTTGCGATAGCTATTACGAGGAGCCGGGATGGAGGCATCTGGGCTACATACACAAATCTTGGAATTAGCACGCGCGAACCTTGTTGCTTCTCGCGAAATCGACTCTAGCTACTACACCTTCTCACCTCCTGCACGGATGGCAGTTCTAGACATCCAGTTGTCGCTGGACTTTGAGCCTCGTGAAAAAGTGCAAATCGAAGAGGCTGGTCTAGTTGAGAGCCACATGCGGTTTGCATATTCTATTCCTGATCACCGAGAGTACTTGCGGTCTGGATACCCCTCAGAACCCCTTCTTGCCGAGGCTGCCGCCCAGCAACTCTACATGCGGAGGACGCAAAATCCGTTCATGGCAGTCGAAACGCTTACAAATATCCTTGAAACTGGCTTGCTTGACCGTGGAGAACTGGGGGAGCTTACTGGCCGTCATCTTCTCCTCGATGCCTACCATCGTGCTGTTGAGGTGGAGCAAGGTGATCGCCACAAAAAGACTCCTCCAAATTTCAGTGCTGGCTGTCGTCTTATAACCTTCATCAAAATGTTGTACAGCGACGAGTGTGCAGATATTGTTCTTGACAGCACCCCGGATAATGTTGGAGTTTCGTTTAGAGAGGCATTCAAGGACGCTCTTATCTGCTTTACACACTTTGGGAAAATGGCAGACGACACTGGCACAACTTCTACCGCTGCATGGGTAGCTTTCATCCGTCACATGGCAATCATGTGTCGAAACGGGGAACGCAGCGTGGACTGCATTTTACCTGTCCTCTTGTGGAACACTCAGCTGTGCGAGCATGTCATGACCGGTGTGCTTATTCAGTTTAAGCGTCGGAAACGCAGCGGTGCTATCGCTAAATACTCTATCGACCAAGCCGATTTCAATTTTTTCCCGCAAGCATTGGAGAAATGCGCACACGGGTCGATCCCTACTTCTTACCGGCCGTACGTCAGCTTAATCATGGAGCTAGGAGTACAAGTCACACCTCCTGAAGAAGCCGAGACCGCCACTAAATATAAGCCAGACAAATACTCTTCGTCGTCATCAAAAAAATCCGACGACCCACCTCGAACTCCTCCACCCATCGAGGGAGCTCAAGATCACGCAACACCCTCCAAAAATGTATATCCCTCATTATGGTCAACGACATCACCCCAAAGAAGGACACGCCAGATACAACATATTCGCATATGGTTGCTCTCCAACAGTGTACCGCGGCATCGATACCGCCCACAAAGCTTCGTATGCGCTCCTGTTGAGTTCTCGTGACTTCCTCGGAGAGCATCCTCGTAAAGATGTCCAAACACTCAAAGCAGTTCGGCGGATGAAACCCTTTTGGAATGGGGGTGAGGATTGACATCACTGGGTTGAGCATGACGATATCCTTCATGGCCCTGTTCCACCAGAGAGGGAGTATTTTCGGGTTGGGGATCAAATGTAGCTTAGTGTTTTTAATGTTGTGATTCCAGCTGACATGAAAACCAATCAATGATGGGCATGTCACTGGGGATATGGAATGCGCTACTTAGTGATTCGGTACAAAATGTTCTTCACATCGCATGTCATCAACTCCGATCGAGGAGCCAATGTGTTTGGACACTTCTCCTTGGGTAGGTAGATGTAAGCACCACAACCAAAAACCTTCAGATTGTTTAGATCTGGGTGGACCTTTGTCAGGTCCTCAACCGGTGTCAGCCATTTCAGGCACCTTATCGGGGTTCGGTTGTATAGGTGTGTTGCATGTTCAATGCAAAATTCCCACCATGATTGTGGTAGACATGCGGTAAATCGCAGGATTTGCAACTTTTCTATTATTGTCCTTATGGCATGCTCTGCGTGCCCATTCTGTTGGTGAATGTGGGATGCAGACATCTCTATTTTGATGCCAAAGTCCTTGAGCACATTTTGTAGCTCATGATCTTTGAACTCCCCCCCTGGATCAACATGCCAGTGCTTGATTGTAGCGCCATACTGTATCAAAGCTACTGCCCGAAATTGTCTGATGGCCACAGCAGCATCAGATTTCTTTTTAAGGCATTGGACCCAGATATGTGACGTCTTGTCATCCAGAAATACAATAAAGTATTTATGTTTATGGTACGATAGTACTGGGAGTTCCTTCAGATCGGAATGTATTAATTTAAAGGGTCTTTCTGTGCGTGAATCTGATTCGGGAAAAGATTTTGAGGTCATTTTCCCTTCAGCACACCCTGGACATATAATTTTGTCTTTAGGAATAATTAAATTCCTCAGGAATTTTATGGTGCTATTAGGCATCTTCCCTAGCGCCTCTTTGGATGGGTGTCCAAGTCACTTATGCCAAGTCGAGTAGTCTGCAACATACATTGTCACGACATTGATTCCCTTGGTGCTCAATATATGAGTCTGAGCCCAATAAATAGTGTCACGTTTCATAAGAGGGACGCAATCCATAATTGGGTTTCCTTGCTTGAAAAATGAAATGTGTGCGGAGGAACCACACACATCACTTCCGTCTTGCAAAAAGATGCCCATTGACAGTAATCGAGCATTACAGTCAGGTATGTAGTAGACGGGGTATAATCGTGTTTCACGCATCTCTGACTTCCCGTGACATACTACCTGATGTCTAATGAAGACTGCTCCTTTCCCTACTATATGAGTAGTACCCATGGCTGTTTGAACCAGGGTAGAGTCCTTTCTCGGTAAAGGTTTGTAAGAAGCAAAATCTTTCATTTCACCAGTGAAGTGTTTTGATGCGCCTGAATCCATGATCCAGTCGGCACCTTTCTTACAATTTCCATTTGCACACATAACACATATATTAAGATGTAAATTGTTCCATGATACATTTAGTAGCGGTAAAATTTCACATGAAAAGTTCGCTGTGATCAGTGGAATGTTAATTCTTGTGCTTGTGGCAGGGAAAAGGACTGACCTTTCATCATATGTACCTGTTTCAAG
Organism: Tricholoma bakamatsutake; assembly: GCA_029959215.1. NCBI lineage: Eukaryota > Fungi > Basidiomycota > Agaricomycetes > Agaricales > Tricholomataceae > Tricholoma > Tricholoma bakamatsutake. The sequence continues at coordinate 10,914,675 of CP114861.1, forward strand.
CGGTTCATCGATGAGCATTTCGTCGACGGCTTTCCATACTTCTTCATCAGAAACTGGGGGTTCTGATCCAAGGGAGACGCTATTGTCTTCTACCTCTATGATCCTTGGTTCTGGTTCAATCCTCCTCCTCTTACCTTCTTGCACTGTTAAGTGCTCTTCCAGCGGTCGCAGATTTTTCGCACTGTGTGGGAGATTCATTTGCTCGAGGGTGTCTCGAGCCTGCTGATATTCGGTATAGACCAAATGAGAGGTAGAGGCTGCACCCGTGTATGCCTGTGCAGGCGGTCAGCGGCGAGGATCCCTTGTGGGAGTATGTTCACACTTCTCGATGCGCTGGATGAGCGGCATCAGCGGTATGATGGTGCCATTACCATTTATAGTAGTAAAGGCTTGTGAGGCGAGGTGGGAATGTTTCTCTTTAGGTTTTTCCTCTTTAGTCTTTTTGTCCCCATGTCATCCACGTTTTCGGGACAAATCTCCATTGTTGCCTTGAGATTGCCATTTGGGGTTTCCCCCTTTGCGCTTGACAGCAGAAAGCTTGGTGGCCTGAGGTGGGCTGATGGGCTTTCCAACTGCTGTGCGCCGTGAGGCCTCAGCAACAATGGAGTCCTTGACATGTTTAAATGTCAAGGCTCTAGTAGCAGTCATGTTAAGGACTGTGGCGGATAGAGAATCATACTCGCATGGCATTGCAGCAAGTAGAATCATTGCGTGTACTAATTCGGGGATGGCAACATTGGCAGCCATAAGGCGCTCAAATTTATCAGCCATTTTGGCAATCTCTGGCACAGGATTTGCAGCTGGAATTTTGATTGCGATTGCAGACCTAAAGTCCGCAAAGACTTGGGAGGGGCCATCGACACCATAGTCGGTGCGGATGAGATCCCACACCTCCTCAGCAGTGTCCTTGGTGTTGGCACGCTGCCGAATAGAGGGGGCCAGGCAGAGCACTAGGCTACCAATCGCCTGGTCATTCTTATTGTTCCAGGTCTGGAGCTTGGCATTAGCTTCCACTACTAGTGCAGCATTTGTCGCCATCAAAGGAGGTGCCAGGGGTGGTTTTAGTTCCATCCCGCTAGTTATTTGCCAGAGGCCCTGAGACCTGAGCCACGCCTTCATTGAGTCGGCCCATTGAATGTAGTTAGAGCCGTCGAAAGTTTGTACAAGTTTTTCAAGAGTTGAAGACATGATGTTATAGTGGCAGCTGGTAAAAGTGCTCAATCAGTCCTCTATTCAAGAAAACATGTTCCATAATCTCAGGCAAAAACACTTCTTCAGAGTGGTTAACCCTAGTCAACCTGGGTTTTTAAATGCAGCTCGCAGGGAGTGCAATGCAGCTCACGAAGAGTGCAAGGTTACAATTTGGAGACAATGAAGTCAATGTCGTTCGCAGCCAGTTAAGGCGCGTTCGCGACGTGCCCAGCAGGGCCCATAACCTGTTGGAGCAGACTACATATGCTGCACAGAGGAAGAGACGACATGTTCCTTATAACCTACCTGGGGTTTAGTTAGTCTTAGGGCTAGGGTTTAGCAGAGGTAAGAACACTATATATCTACTACGGTACAGGTTCTCCTTATATACATAATAGTAAGGATGTCACATGACTTGGGAATGTGTTTACCACATGTATGCGCAGTAAGCACAGAACATGTGTGTGCTGCATGCATGGCCTCATGTATGCAGCATATATCAGGATTTAATTTCAACAAGCACTGACCAATGAGTCAAGACATCTGGGGCTACTAATAATTCTGTAATATGAGCTCCAGCATCTTCCAATGTCTGGGGTGGCTGGCAATGAGTGAGTTGTGGTGTTGAGAAATAAGTTGTTGTCGAAGCTGGGGATCCTTAGGGACATAAATGCAGTCATGGAAGTATAGGATGTTATTCTTTTCTGCCCACTCTGATGCATGAAGTGAAGGAGTGGATCCCTTCCTCAGCTCCTTCACTGCCAAAGCCATAGCATCCTTGTGTAAACCACTATAGTTCACATGATGAATGTCACATAGGATACTGCACTCCTCATCCTCCAAGGTAACACCTTCTAGTGCATGGACTGTAAACAGCTCAGGTTGTGTTACAACCTAGCCCATGCCTACAAACAAGAAACAGGTGCAGTCTTTCCTGGGCTTCATCAATTTCTATCAGAGCTTTATTAAAGATTTCTCCCACCATGCATGCCCATTATTTGATCACACTGACAAGGAGACATGGAAGTAGAAAAATGCACAGCAGGAGGCATTCAAGAAGCTCAAAGAGATGGTCACTTCCACTTCAATCCTTACCTTTGCTGACAACTCATGTCCCTTCCTTGTAGAAGCTGACAGTTTGGATTTTGCGATGGGCACCATGTTGTCCCAACAGTCTCCCAAGGACCAGAAGTGGCACCCCATCACCTTCTACTCAAAGAGTCTCAGTGCTGTGGAACACAATTATGAGATCCACAACAAGGAGATGCTGGGAATAATGCAGGCATTGGAGGAGTGGCGACATTTTCTAGAGGGTGCTCAACACAAGGTCGAGATCTGGACAGACCACAAGAACCTTGAGTACTTCATGACCACCAAGAAATGTAATCGTTGTCTAGCCCACTGGTCCCTCTACCTCTCCAGGTTTGATTTCTCCCTGCATCATCACCCAGAACACAGCATAGGGAAGACTGATGCCCTCTCTCATCATCTGGACCATGGGGATGGAAGCAATGATAATCAAGGTATTGTGTTGTTGCCAGAAACCTTGACTGGGTCCATCTTCACCTGTCCATCCAAGATAATCAAGCCCAGGTACTTGATTTGCATATTCTCAAACTTGCACTTGTCATGATGAAGGTAGAGTTTGTGCCACCAAAGTTGCTCCAGCACCAGGCATGTGATTTGACAATGTTCATTGAGGTCTCAAGTGAAGATGAGAATGTCATTGAGGTAGACACAGACAACACCTTCCAATATGAGATCATGGAAGATATCATTCATCATGGTCTGAAAGGTGGCAGGACTGTTAGTGAGACCAAAGAATATGACAAGTGGCTTAAAAAGATCATAGTTCATGCAAAAGGCTGCCTTCCACTCATCCCCTTTCTTTATCTGCACATTGTTGTAACCCCAATGGACATCAAGCTTGGTGAAGTAACACACCCTGTGGAGTTGGTTGACAAGTTCAGATATGAGAGGTAGTGGATAATGGTTCTTGACTGCGATGCCATTGAGGCATCAATAGTCTTGAACAGGTTGAAGAAACCCATCCTTTTTTTTGACAAAGAAGAATGGCAAGACCATGGGTAATTTAGAAGGGTGGATACAACCAGAAGCCAAGTGCTCATCAATGAACTTGTTGAGCTGTCATTGTTCTTCAGGAGAGAGAGGATAGACCTTGCAGGAGGAGGGTGTGGCACCTGGTGCAAGCTCAATTGCATGATCCCACAGTTTAGAGTTAGGAAGTGAGTCAAGGGATTCCTTAGAGAAGACATCATTGAAGTCGTGCAGGTGAGGGAGCACAGAGTCAGTGAAGGATTTGGGTGCACTGTTCTTGTTGAAGGCCTACACGAGGTGCTGGGAGACATTTGAGGTGGCATGCACCTTATGAAAAAGGTTAATAGCAGTGTAGAAAATTTGGTTGCCTTCCTTGATCTCTTGCACCTCCTCTTCTTCATCATCAGAATCAGGTGCAAAATATGGAACATCTTTTAAGTCCACATCGGCATGGGCATTGGACCAGCATGACACTTTTGAGTCACTGTAAGTGTACCTTTCACCCTTGATATTCCTGCCTGGCTTCAGTGAAGCAAGTACAACAATGAGAGGGACAATGACTCATAATGACTTCATCTGTCATCCAGTCGACCTCAGGATTATGGTCACAAAGCCATGGGTAGCCCAAAATCACCTCCTGCTTCCCCAGTTGGGTCACAGCAAAGAGAGCCCATTCACTATGGTCCTTGTACCAGAGGACTAGATCGACAACCTCCCAAATCACCCCAGCTTCATTTGGAGAACCATCCACATTGTAGACAGGTACGGGTCAAGATAGTGAGTGGGTATTGAGTTGTTTTTGTTGAACCAGGTGTGAATCAATGAAAAGGCCTGTGGCACCTGAGTCTAGGAGAGCAGAGACACTAAGTACTTGCCCTGTATCCATACTATGCACCTCAATCTTCAATTCTAGTAATCATTGGAAAGGTGTGGATGCCAAAATGTACTTGCATGGTTGCTTGCACTCCCAATATTTCAATCTGGGTAGAGTAGGAGAGGGAAAGAAGGGGTAAATATGTCTTTAGCCACTTCAGGAGGGTCTGGAGAAGGAACAGTCATAGAGTAAGATTCATCCTCTAGTGAATCAACAGACAGAACTTCAAAGTGGTTATGGACAGGCAATGAGGGTGTACTGTTCACTCATTGTGGATGTAAAAATCCTGTTCCTCCACCTCTTCTTCTTTAATCTTTTCTTTCTCTGACCCTTCAACATCTGCAAGTGCCAACAGATCTTGGAGGAGTTCATCTCATCCCTCAGGTATAAGTTTACAAATGTCTTGGCAGTGGGGACAGTTTTGAGCCATGTGTCTGGTTTCCCCACAGTGGTAGCAGAGATCTAGCCTGTGAGCTCGACTATGGGCTGCATTGACATCCATTGGAGCTGGGGTATTGGAGTTCAGTGCCAAGAGCTGGTGCATAGGGATGGGATTAGGATGAGGGGATGCTCAGTTAAAGGCATGGGGAGCATAGATGGTGGTAGGAGTGTGGAATGGCACAGTGAATGCCACATTTGTGTGTCAGTTCTCATTACAGAGGGAAGCAGCCTTGTACCATGCATTTATGTTATCATCTGCTGGGCATTCTTCCAGCATCTGGGCAATCTTGTCTTGGATTTCCCAGTTAAGACCTCAATGAAACTTCACCATGGATAACCTACTCCCATACCTCACCATGTCCACTAGGTCTCAAAATTCATTGATGTAATCATCCATGGATTGATGTGCTTGGTAGTAGGAAGGGGATTCAAGGCATGTTATAGCTCATTGGCATTTATTGAAGGGGCAGAAATGTCATATAAACTTGTCACAAAAGTTTCCCCAGGTGGAGAATGGAAGAGAGCCACTCATCAGACTGCAACGTATGCAACAATAACACAACAGTAAATTCCCACAGCACATGCATCAGTAATAACAAGGAGAGAAATAACCAAATGCTACTGACAACATACTTGAATTGCTCACAATCATAGCAAAAGCAAACATGGCATTTGACCTCATGGGGATTAAAGCAGCCGATAAACCACCAGAAATGACTTTTGTTGGAGTGAAGAAACTACACAACAGTAACATACTCTATCAACTGAATACCAGACATGCAGCAATCTGGATAAAACAGATAGACATACAAAATGCCTTCATAGAAACATGCAAAACAAACTATACTATGTTATAGCTGAGTTTGTCCCCACAACCAGGATCCTGCTATGCACATGTTAAGGTAGAAGAGGACAGCACATTGAGTACTAACACTATAGGCTATTCAAAATACATCAAACTGATACACCTACATGCCAGCAATCAAAAAGTTGCCCATGTTGTATTCAGTTTCAATGAACAGAATGAGGCAAATACAGCAATCAAATATGGCATGTTCATGGAAGGAAAACATGTGAACATACATAAAATGCTAACTGAACCATGAAGATGCCTAAAATGCCAGCAATTTGGACACTATGTACCTGACTGCAAAGCAAGCACAGATACCTGCACACAATGTGGTGGAGAGCACCGAATGACACAGTGCATAGTCACAGATGCAGCATCATTCTGCTGCACTAACTACACATATACAGTACCCAAAGGACATGGAGCAGCCAACAGAAATTACTTAACATTCAAAGCAGAGAAAGAAAAGATTTAAGCATGCATCCCAGAGAATAAGTACAAATTCTTTCCAACTGCTGTACCATGCACATGGGAATTACTGAATGAACCAGATATGATCACAGATTATCAACATTATCACCTACACCAACACCAAAACCACCAACATCAGCAGAACACAGGCTGGAATGCACACCCTGAAAACTGAAGGAACCAACACAGATTCATGGATGACTGGCAAACTGTATGACAACATGGCAGACCCCCCAGCCTACACAACAGACCACAAAGTAGGTACAGAGAGAACCAAATAGAAACTAATAAAGGAGCAGCAGATAATGGATGGCCTATAAAGCCAGCACAGACAATGCAGCATGCTAGATACCTATATCAACAATGCACAGACAAATGGCCAGCACTGACAAAACCAAAGATGCAATCCAATCCAATAAAATGCATCATGGGCAGATCAAGACATGGCCAAATGAGATGCAGAACTGCAAATGGAAATGGCAACGAACAGGAAACCCTCCCCCCCTTGAATATGTCTGAAAACCAAGAACAGGAAGTAACCCAGAGACCACTACTTATCTGGTCACAAAATGTCAACAAATCCCCAATAAGCCAACTCAATCTACTGCAAAGCCTGAAATGGAGCACCTACAATCTGTGCATAGTACAAGAACCATACATTGATTTTAAAGATCACATGCAAGCTAATCAAAACTGGATGATGATATACCCCAACACACATCAAAAACACTCAGACAGAACAAGGTCTGTCATCCTCATTAATGCTAACGTTTTGACAGACACATGGAAACAAATCGATTTTGAATATCCAGAAATCACTGCAATTGAAATACAAGGCAAATTTGGTATGTTACACATCATCAATGTTTATAATGATGGAAACAATAATGGTGCACTAACTCACATATCTGCATTTATGCAAGATTGAGAAAGACAGAGACATACAGTGAACCTGTGAGGAGAAGGGGAAGCATCCCAGATGTCTGGGCAATTTTCTGTGTTTGTCCCATATCTTTTTATATTTTATTTTACTCTGTTCTGTCTTTTCTATGATTTTTCTATGATTTTATTCCTATTTTATGATTTATTTTGTAGTTTTTCCCTTGTTGGTACATGTTGACAGTTCTATTCTTAGAGGTGGAGCCCCTTCTGGATGTTTACTCATCAAGGTGATGTCATTCCACAGCTTGATCTGCCTATTTCCACCTTTTGCTATTTTTAGCCTACTATTTGATTTTTGGGTCTATCACATATACTGGGCATCAACAGATGGGTCCTTAGAGTTTTCTCTTTGGATTCCCCTCTGTTAGGTGCACCTGAAGTGTTTGTACTATGTACAGTAGTATAATTTTAACTTTGGATTCCCCTATGTTAGCTCATTATTAAGTGAGGCTTTGAAATTGCCCTTACAGTTCACAGCTACATCAGTAAAATCACAGGTCTGTTTTTTGACACTTATTCTGCTTTTCAAAGTGATGAAGCAAAAAAGTATTCACTGCTTTTTTAATCCCAGTCCTTTTGATTTTAAAAGTGCCTTTTCAGCTTTTAAAAGTGGAAAAGTACAAATAACTTGAAATATGCATCATGCAAAAGACGTCAAAAACCAGGCACTTTTCTGTTTATTCCCTGACAGTTTTGAAAAGATATCCAATAGTAGTACTTATATAGCATTCAATTGGTTATCAAATGGCAATGGACATAAGAAATGGAAAGCATGCAGAAAGTCACAAATATGATACATCTATATTTATCACCAGTGGTGCTCCCAGAAACTCTTCTTCCTGCTTACCATCATCTGACAGATACTCATCCCCATCAACCAGCTCCATCACCTCCGGAACATCCTCAATGACATGGACAATGTCACCTATCTCCTCAGAGGATGCTGATGCCACTGCAGCCACCCAAGCTTTCAACAGGATCTTATCCCATTGCTTCTTCTTCAGCAAATTCACAAGGCCAACTAGATTCAATGTGGACCAGATTTGATAAGTTTGCCCTTCACATGTGTCCTGATGATTACCCCAGTTGGTCTTGGAAAAGTCGCCATGAGGTCGAGGGGGTGTGACTTCTTCACCTGTATGCCACATGAGCAAAGCACGTTTAACCTTAATGAGATCAACATGGCTATTGTAGATGTGTTAGATAATGAGGAACATGTACTGCTTAGATGGAATATATGAGCATGCCGATTGGTGGGTTGTCCTGATGTTCTGATGAAGGCACAAGAGATATACTTGTGAGATGAGTTGTGAACATGTGGATTATGAGACTGGATTGGAATACTCCCTTGAAATAGTCTGAGGTGAGTGCCAGTAGTAGCATTAATAGGCACTTACAATAGGTTTTTTTTCTGCTCCAACATCCTCATAGATCTCATAGTAAAAAGGTCATTGTTTGTTGTTGTCCCCAAGAGCCCATACCATATACTCAGCACATTTCTCTATGGAGTCAAGGCTCAAAGCTTTAAAAAGTTCCTTCAGATTGGTATGCACTGCGGTTGCAAAAGTATTGTGCTATGATGCTAGCCATGCTTCCACCTACAACATTGTTCATCATTAGTATGGAAAATGTGATGGTTACAACACATACAAGAGTGACAACAATCTTCTTGAGCTCAGCATTATTGACTAGGGAATGATCAGAAATTACTTCATTTCACACATCGTTGACTTGATTCTCTGTGGGCTGTTCCCATGGCCTGATGGTACCAATGAGATCATGAAGACAAAGAATGAACTTGGAGTGGAAAACTGTTCACAGGTCCAGGGGTAAGGTCAAGAGTTTGATGTCTTTCTTCTTTAACCATTCTCCAGACTTGCATTTCTTGTAGTCAGAACAATCTTAATGATTGAATGAACCTGAAGTATTAATGACAAAATTACTAGTCAATAATTGTAGGAATACTATTGCAAATGCACCTTTGATGTTTTGGGGTTCACACCACCTCGATAGTACCTTACAGCTGACTTTGTCTTTGGAGCCACATTTTTCTCAACATCCTCTACTCCATCGTCATTGCTAAAGCCACCAAGGGCTTCATTGGACTCATTGCCTGTAGTATAGATGGTATCTGGGACACTGGCTGCATTTGATATTGACGTTGAAGAGAAAGATTGTCAGTGACTCAGAGGAGCATGGCCCCCAGGCTGGGCTGCCAGTTCTACACCAGCATCGTGGGCATCCCAACTGTCACAAAGACCACCAATCTTCTTCTTAACCTTCTTGGACTTTGCAGCTCTACTCCCAAGATTAGCAGTCTGAAGATGAGAATCAAATCACATACCTTTCAACTGGATCAGCTTTTTGTTTGCCTTGAACATTGTTAGTTGGTGCCATTATCATGGGAACTGATCACTGAGAGGTTATCTCTGATTGCACTGGCACCTTTGCTGCCTTACCTTTCTTCTTTTTGGTCAGTCTCTGCTCAGGTTCTTCTTCAGAGTCATCCAGGATAATCTCATCTTTGTCTTCATCTTTTCCTTCCTCCTCATTTTTAAAATCACCTTGCTTGTATTCATTGCTACTTCCAGGACCCGAAGATACTGGATCAATAACTTCATCATCTGGATCATGGCAGTCATTGACAGTGAACATTGACTGAGTGACAATGCAACAGACATACCAAGGTCTTCATATCCTGATGCAACTTTTTTGGATTGAGCTGCTTTGGCTGTCATTGCATGCAGATGTGTTTCCTGCTGAATCTCTTGCAGTATAGATAACATTAGTTTCCATCAGTGTTGATGCATGAGTGACTTGACATACCAGGTTCATCGAATTCTGGACTTTCTTGAGGACTTGGTGGCCTTGTTGATTTTGTTGTTCAGCCACAGAGTGGATGGTTCACATCGCAAGATGCATCTTCATCCTCTTTCTGCATCAAGTCTTCAAGAACAGCTGCCTTTCAGATACCTTCAGCACATTTTTTTACTTGCTCTTCTTTAGTCCTGGCTTTCTCATCTTAAATAGTGGAAGCTTCTGTGGGAGTTTTTTTTTGGTCTGAACTTATCAGGTGCTCCAGGGGCTGGATCACAGTTAGGGCATAGATTGAGTCATAAGGATGGAGGAAGGGAGGAAGGGAGGAAGTGAGAGCTGGAGGATTTTTTGGCTTCATAATGGTGGTCAAAGAGTGAGAATGGGTGCAATCCACTCAGGAGGTTTGTTTGCATGTTCAACTCTGAATTTGTGATGTACTGATCATGATCCTCATAGACTAATCTCACTCACAGTGATCTGCTTCACATATATATAAACTAGGCACACATTGATAAGCTTTATGCATGTTTGTCATATTATTATTCAACTTTGACTTATGGATCCAAATGTTGCCACTAGCCTCCATATCTTCATTGAACTTTGAGCTTAGATATGTCTGACTCAGAGCCTGGTGCCCATCACTATTGCAAAACATTCAAGTCGGCATGCCACAAATGTGCTGTTCAGGGGTGTAAGAAAATTTGCAAGACTTCAGGTGGGCTCAGATGACACATATCAGCAGAACATGAGCCAACTCGTGCTTGTCCCTTAACTGACATTCTCACAACTTGGGAGCCTTCACGTACACCTACACCTGCATCCCCACCTCCAGCATCTGATAACAATGACACTCAGGAACCATACTTGCCCACTCACTCATCCTTCCATTCTCCACATCGTTCATGCTCTGGTTCTCCACTTGGATTGTTGATCTAAACAAGACTACATCTATTGACTAATCATGGACTCTTTTAGGAACACCATGTGATCAGCTGGGGAACAATCTCCCACTGGGGGCTCCTCTACCACCTCAAGATCAACTCAAAGCTGACAACTATTCACCATTCAATAGCTAAGCAGAATTTGAGCTTGCAGAGTTCTTATATGCAGAAGAGGAGATGTCAGCAGGAAAAGTAGATATGCTTATGGCTATTCTCAAAGCACTGTATCCTGATGATGACCCACCACTTGCTGTTCACAAGGAGCTGTATTCTCTGATTGATGAGATTCAACAAGGCGATATTCCTTGGCAGTCATTTTTAGTTCAGTATAATGGAGAACAGGCATCGGACATAGTTGACAATGCAGTGGGACCTCCTTGGCAATACCAGCAATGGGAGGTTTGGTTTCATGATCCCCTCAAAATCATGGAGCAACAGCTTGCCAACCCTGATTTTGATGGCCAGATTGATTATGCTCCAAAGCAAATCTTCAAGAGGGACAAGCAGCAGTACACTGATGTTTCCTCAGGTAACTGGGCATGGAAACAAGTGGTATGTCATTCTCATTTTTCATATCCTGTAGCAAATCTTCATTTACTTTTGCAGGATATAATTGCGGAGGATGAAGAGTGTCATAGTGCAATCTTTGTGCCAATTGTTCTTGGAAGTGACAAAACAACTGTATCAGTAGCGACAGGACACACAGAATTTTATCTTCTGTACATATTCCCTGGCAATCTTCACAACTCAGCTCGCTGTGCTCACCAGAATGGTGTTGCATTCTTGGGATTTCTTGCCATTCCCAAAGGTTTGTCATTTTATATTCCATAATTTTCTCTGAGATAACCTGATAAAAAAAATTATATAGCATCATGAGAGCATGCTCACAATGCAGATTTTCAAAAGTTTCAGTGCCAACTTTTTCATGACTCATTAGAACACATACTTTCTTCCCTCTGGCCATACATGTCACAACCATGGCTGACATGATGTGCTGACAGTCATTATTGATGCATCATTTATGGTCTGTGTCCTTATATTGCAGATTATCCTGAGCAGGTGCTACTCACTTGCATTGTTCAAGGTTGGTGTGCTTGGTATGTTTGTGTTTCTCTCATGTATTTCACAATTGGCATTCAACTAATATCATTCAGATGTACCACACCATCAGATGATCTTGATCGACCAAGTGTCCATTGATCCCATCAATATACTGACACATTACTTGATGCATGTACTCTTAAGGAACTTTGGGAGGAGTATGGAATTGTCAGAGATTTATTGGTATGGAATGTAGTTTTACTATACATATGTCAAGAATTATTGATGCCATATTTCACTAGCCATTCACTGCTTCATTTCCTTGAGCCAACATTCATGGACTTATCTCACCTGATATCCTCCATCAAATTGTCAAAGGTACCTTCAAGGATCACATCATCGACTGGGTTGAACAGTACATAAAGGATGCATATTCAAATGCCAAGGCACTTCATATTCTGGCAGATATCAACAGGAGGTACATTGTTCACTGTGGCATAATTTGTATGACTTCAATAACTTATCCAGGATTGCAGCTGCATCACCATACCCTGGCCTTCGACACTTTCATCAAGGAAGAGGATTCAAACAGTGGATGGGAAATGATTCTAAAACTCTCATGAAGGTGGGACAAGCATTCAAAAGCTGGAAGTTCATAACCTGTGCTTACTTTAGCCATCTCTGTAATAGGTATACCTCCCAGCAATTTCTGGTCATGTACCTCCCCAAATGGTGCAGGCCATAAGTGTGCTCATTGAGTTCTGTTACATTGTTCAGCAATCAGCTATCAATGAAGATACATTAGATGTGCTTGATGCCACTCTTCTGCAGTTCCATCTGAATTGCAAAATCTTTCATCAACTTGGTGTTTAACCTGATGGGTTTTCTCTTCCTCAACAACATTCTCTGATGCATTATCAATACCTCATTCAAATGTTTGGTGCTCCTAATGGCCTCTGTTCATCAATTACTGAGTCGAAGCATATCTGAGCTATCAAGCACCCATACAGGCACTCCATCTGCAATAAACCACTCAACCAGATGTTGTTGACAAATCAGCATATGGATAAACTCGCATCTGCTCAGGTCAATTTCACTATGCATGGTATGATGGAAGGCCCTTCACACATACCATTTCCTCCCCCCCCTGCCCCAAATCATCTTGAACCTGATCCAGAAGATGGAGACCCTGATGAAGATGCTGTTGATGGTCCACCATCTCTTAGTGAAGTTAAGCTATTGAAATCCAGAAGTACGTTATCAAGTTCTTTTTGCAGTGCCATATCTCATCTGTTATTGAAGTGAGAGGTGTTCCAAATGATGTGTTTGAACTTGCACACTACATCAATCAGCCACAATTACCAGAGTTCATCCGAAGGTTTTTTTATGATCGACTTAATCCTAACACTGAGGTTGATGGGGCTCATGTCCCTCTGGATAGTTGTCCAGAGTTCTCCAGTTCTATGTATGTGCATTCATCAGCACTGATGTGTTCAGTTGGTACTCAGTGCAGAGTCTCAACAGAAGGGGTGAACACTAAACCTACAACTGCAGGCATGCTCGGGGTGAGGGGGTTTGCTTAGAGGGCCTCAGATCATCCTTTGGGGTGCGGAGACTATGAAGAGGCTGGTATGGCAATTTTCAATGTGCGCACTAGTTGTGTACACTAAAGGGAAGATATGCGCAATGGCAGAAAAGTGTGCAATGCAAGGGGGCAAAAGTGCACAGTGCAGAAAAAGTGCAACGGGAGTGCAAAAGTGTGCAATGATGAGGATGATGAAAGCGGGAGGTGCAGTGGAATGAAGACGGCACTTGGATGTGCTGAAAGGGTGATGCACAGGTTGGGGGTGCAAATGGGATGGCAGAATGGGCAGAAAAAGGCACAAATGGTGTGCAAGACATGGCTATACAAATAAATGTGCAAATGGTGTGCAAATGCAGCTATATGAAGGAGTGCACTGCAAGAGTGCACAAACGAGAATGAAGGACACAACACAGGGACAAAATGCAGCAATATGATGAGGGAAACGATATGCAAATGTGGCTATACAAAGGGCGCACTACAAAGGTGCATGGACCCGACACTGGTGCACAGACTATGTGTGACACTGACTGGGCTATGAACTATGAGGGGGGAAAAGATCCTCTGGATTCTCTATCTGTCCGCCTACTATGTACAAATGGCTTATGTGATAAAAATGGTAAAATAAAGTGTAAAAATAGAAAGTGCCATGCCCTACCCACAAGCACATCCATTTGCCCATCTAAACCCCACCATACTATGCTGCTGCCTCAGCCAATAAGATTTGTGCATGCTATAGCCCAATACCCAACTGTTCCAATGCGATGTGCTATTTTTGGTGCACTCTAGGTCCCATGCACTCTTCCCAATTAATCTGCTTTGGTGTTATGTATCATGTGCTGCACCTTAGTAATAATGATGTAATCAACCTGTGCCAGTTACCAGATAAGGCAATGCTGATTGGAAATGCAGAAGAACTATAAGGAGATGCTGTGCAAGGCCAAATAGCACCAAAGCACCAGGATTACATGAAAGCACCCAAGTGCACACAGTCCAATGCCAAATAGATGCAAAGTGCCCAGATTATGTGAGAATGCACAGTTCACTCATGTCAGAATTGTGGTGTGCCTCAAATAAATGCACAAGTAAGCTGGAAGCCATGATGTGCAGTGCAATTGGTGTGGTGGATTGTCATGTGTGTGATAGAGATTGTGCAATGAGTGCACAGCAGAGAATGTGAGTTGCAGGTAAAGCATAAAAGGAGCATGCAAAGGCACATGGGAGCATACAAAGGTGCACAAAGGTGCATGGAAGTGCACAAATGCACACAGAAGCACACAAATGCACACGGAAGCACACAAAGGCACACAAATGCACACAAATGCACACAAATGTGCACAAATGTGCACTGGAGCACACTGGAGCACACAAGAGTGCATGGGAGTGCATTGGAGCACATTGGAGTGCAGAAAGCAGACAAAGGTGCACGAAAGTGGACAAAGTTGCATGCAAGTGGACAAAGGCACATGGAAGCACACAGGAGCACACTTGGGCATGCAAAAGTGCATGAAGGCGCACAAAAGTGTGCTGTGCAAAGTGAGTAGAAGATGTCCAAGTAGTGCACACAATCACGAAAAATGCCATAGTATGAGCGCAGGGTGATAGGGAGCTGTATCATCTCCTCCCAACTGAAATACTGACTGTCCTCAGGCAGCATCCCTGTTAGTTATTGAAGTGCAAAACGTGAGTGCTGAGAAAGTGGGTGAGTAGTAGAAGTGAATGTTTGGGATATTTGAAGAGGCCAAGTAAAGCACATGAAGATGTGTGAAGCAAAATGTGCAAGCACAAATGAAGTGCAGAAAAATCATCCAACCATCACTTTCCTCCTCTCAACTGAAATTTTGACTCTGTCCAAATGGTGAAAGTATGAGACATAAAAGAAAGTGCATGCCATATGACAAATTGTATAAAAAGGTGAAATATCCATAGCGGTGCATGTGGAGCACTAATTGTGTGCCTCATCGATGCTTTCTTCATCCTCTGCACTATCTCCTTGTGCTTCTTCTTCATCAACTGCTTCTTCATCTTCGGTGTCCACTACTATGGACTCTTCCATCTCTCTCAACCATGTTGTGGTAATATTGAGCACTATGTCTGGAAGCGCAATGGACTTGCACACACAGTATAGCACTAGGTGAAATGTGGCTATTGTATAGTGCTGCCAAAAGTGCTCAAGTAAAGCAGATCACGTCACATAAAAGCACTTGTTTCCAATGTTGCTATGGCTGGCATGCAGTATTAGTAAGCATCTGGACTGCCAAAAAACAAGCTGGTGAGTGCTGTGCACATTGCGCTTCCATAACCGCTCCTTGTGTTTGAAAAATGCGCTCGCATAGTGCACAAGTGCACCATACTTGGAATCCATAAAATCACTATGGCATGTTAGAGCATCCATCCAAATCCACACCAAGTCTAACTTCTCATCCTCTGCATCTGCTGCTGCGCTTCTTGGAACTTGGCTATAGTTGTCGTTGTAAATAAGCACAGTATTGCATGCATTTTGCGCATTTGCACTTGGCTCTGGCTGCATTAGTGCGAGTGCTTGCACATCAAAGGACTGTGAAACGGGATGTATTGCATGCATAAAGCCATGTAGTGCATCAATCCAATCCTCAAACTCTCCATTGTCTTCTTCTTCTAAGTCTTCTGGAGTAAATGGTGGCAGGTTTGGTAAAAGCGCAGGAAGTGCCACTAGTAGATCACTCATAATGGTGCACTCGATGCAGAATTTGTTTGGGACAGGTGCAATGACTGGTTTGACCTTTTGCACAACCGGTTTATACTTCTTCTTGGTTACTATGCCCATTTGCAGTGTGTGCACTGCTAAATTGATATAAGTTGTGTGCGCATGTGCGCTTTTTGGAAATGTGGCTGGAATAAGTGCCATAGGGTCGACAGAATTTAAGGGCACATGCACAGTACTGTTGGTACATTGGGATAAGTAGAGCTGAGAGATAAGAGAGGTCGGTGGAATGGAAGTGGAAAATGGAGTAAGCACAACCACGGAAACATCGCAAGCTTGGGTATTAGAGTCAAATGTTATGATAGTGGCAGCTTCTCCTTGGCCTGCAATGATAGGAAGAGGCACTTCAATTGCTGCGCTAACTGGAGGTGTCACATTAAGTGCTTTATTGTCTGCCAAAGGCATCTGTACTTTGCAATGCACAAATGGCATAATGCTTGCAAGGTTGGTAGCTACTACTTCTATGCCAGTAGCTGCAATGCACTTTGGGGTGACTTGTTCTCTATGGCGCTGTCTGAGATCGGGCAAAAGTGAAAGGAGCTCTTCACACAAAACTGTAACAGAGGGCACCTTCATGGTGCGCACATATACATCTTCGACAATCTGTGGATTCTGGATAGGAATGACAGTGCGATATAATGGCTCTTTGCCTTTGGAAGTGTTAACTGGGGCATCTGGTTTATCTGCTGCTGTGGGGATGAAACACGCTTCAGGAATGTTGGAGTAGTGATGTATGGGTGTCTTGTTGGGTGCTTCAGTTGCGCTCGCAGCAGGTTGCAAAGCTGGTGATTCAATACTGTCAGCAGGTGCAATATCTGTGGTTGTTGAATGCACGCTCTCTTGATTGGATGTATTGCATGGTGCACGCTGCAGAATTTCAATGCCATTGAAGACTTGCCTCTTCTGAAGCCCCATAAACTCCCGCTTGAGTGCATCAATGCACTCTTCCTTTGTTAGTTGCACATTGGATGCACTTTGCCTATACTCTGCCATAGGAGCTAAAGCGGCAACATACATCAACTATAAAGGTGCTGCTGGAGCTGGATGAGGCACTATATTGTAGATGAGCTGTGAATTGGTATTCGATGAAAGTCGACCAGTGGCAATCTGCCCTGGATGGTGCTTATGCCATTCCTCGATGTGCTCACCTAAGAAGTTGCCTGGAATAGAATACAGCATGAATGCACCACCTGGGAGCACAATGCACCCTTCCGCATTCCACCTACACTTTTCTTCACTAATAAGGCACTCAATTGAAGCGCACTCAGGGATATAATGCCCTGTTTGACCACAACCATTGCAAGTGTTGTTGTTCGAGTGAGGCACACCATTTCTGCCATCTCTGCATGATGCGCTCAATGTGGTAACTATCGTCTGTGTCATGTGCTCAAATAGGACTGAGATGTCTTCCACTTTGACTGCAGGCATGCTAGGTTGTGGCTGGGAAATGGGTATGCTGGGTGCTGAGTAGGGTGCATACATATTGGGGTTTTGCACTGTGAGCCCAGTAAGTGGCTGGAAATAGCATGCTGGGCCTTCAAAGATAAAGTCGATCACATCGCATATTGCATCTAATGAGTATGGCACATTTGCAGGCTGATTTGGTACTGCAATTGCAAGGTGACTCAAAATGTGCTCGAGCTGGTCTGGTTGAAACACCCTAATAAACATGCGGCTTTGGTTGTAGCACACCAATATGCCTTGCACAACTAAGTATTTGCTAATGTTGAAAAATGCACGATAATAGCACACAATTTCTTCTGCAGTTATAAGGCCGACACATGCAGTTTCACCAATAAGTTTGTCCAGGTCGCTAATACTCTATTTACTGCCATCCCTAGAGCTGGGATAAAGCTTTAAAACAGTGTCTTTGAATGTGCCATAGTTATGCATTGCACTATACTCCAGTAGCAGTTTCCAAGTGTCTGCAGTGTCGCTGTCCAAATAGCACACAGTGTGGAACTTCTTATTGGTCTCATCAGTGACGTTACAATCACAGAGGAGTTGTGCAAGCTCCTCAAAGTACTTCTGGAGTTCGCACAGTTTTGTGGGGTCGAAACATGGTGCATTTTGGTTAGATGTGGATGGCATGTGCATGGTAGCCATGGTAGGTGAAATAAGGTGTGTAGAGTTAAGATCTGGTAAAAGCACAGCGAAATTCAAAGGTGGCAAAAAATGCGGTGATGCATATGGAGTTAGGGTAGGCAGGGATGATTCAGGTGAAGGTGGAGGTAAGGACAGCACAGATGAGTGATGCATGTTGTTTAGGAAGAGTGATTCAAATACTGGTATTTCCCCAAGCTGGAGCACAGTTGCTAACAGCTTGGAATGGAGAGTGCAAAGGTGGTTAATGTTGAAGCGAAGGGCGAGCCGATGGAAATCTAAATAAGGTCTGGTAACCTGAAACCCCTTGCAGTGGGCTCCAGAAATGATGTGTTCAGTTGATACTCAGTGCAGAGTCTCAACAGAAGGGGTGAACACTAAACCTACAACTGCAGGCATGCTCGGGGTGAGGGGGTTCACTTAGAGGGCCTTGGATCGTCCTTTGGGGCATGGAGACTATGAAGAGGCTGGTATGGCAGTTTTCAATGTGCGCAGTAGTTGTGTATGCTAAAGGGAAGATATGCACAATGGCAGAAAAGTGCACAATGCAAGGGGGCAAAAATGTGCAATGGGAGCACAAAAGTGCACAATGATGAGGATGATGAAAGCGGGAGGTGCAGTGGGATGAAGACCGCACTGGGATGTGCTGAAAGGGTGATGCACAGGTTGGGGGCGCAAATGGGATGAGAGCACAATGGGCAGAAAAAGGTGCAAATGGTGCACAAGATGCGGCTATACAAATAAATGCGCAAATGGTGCACAAACATGGCTATATGAAGGGTGCACTGCAAGAGTGCACAAACGAGGATGAAGGATGCAATGCAGGGACAAAACACAGCAATACAATGAGGGGATGCAAACAATATGCAAACATGGCTATACGAAGGGTGCACTACAAAGGTGCATGGACTGGATGCTGGTGCACAGACTATGTGCGGCACTGACTGAGCTATGAACTATGAGGGGGGAAAAGATCCTCTGGATTCTCTATCTGTCCGCCTACTATGTACAAATGGCTTATGTGATAAAAATGGTAAAATAAAGTGTAAAAATAGAAAGTGCCATGCCCTACCCACAAGCACATCCATTTGCCCATCTAAACCCCACTGCACTATGCTGCTGCCTCAGCTAGTAAGATTTGTGCATGCTATAGCCCAATACCCAACTGTTCCAGTGCGATGCACTATTTTTGGTGCACTCTAAGTCCCATGCACTCTTCCCAATTAATCTGCTTCAGTGTTATGTGTCGCATGCTGTGCCTTAGTAATAATGATGTGATCAACCTGTGCTGGTTACCAGATAAGGCAATGTCAATTGGAAGTGCAGAAGAACTATAAGGAGATGCTGTGCAAGGCCAAATAGCACCAAAGCACCAGGATTATGTGAAAGCGCCCAAGTGCACACAGTCCAATGCCAAATAGGTGCAAAGTGCCCAGATTATGTGAGAATGCACAGTTTGCTCATGTCAGAATCACAGTGTGCCTCGAATAAATGCACAAGTAAGCTGGAAGCTGTGATGCACAGTGCAATTGGTGTGGTGGATTGTCATGTGTGTGATAGAGATTGTGCAATGAGTGCACAGCAGAGAATGTGAGTTGCAGGTAAAGCATAAAAGGAGCATGCAAAGGCACATGGGAGTGCACAAAGGTGCACAAACATGCACAGAAACACAGAAACATGCACAAATGCACACGGAAGCACAAAAATGCACACTGGAGTGCATTGGAGTGCAGAAAGTGGACAAAGGTGCACGAAAGCAGACAAAGACACATGAAAGCAGACAAAGGCGCATGGAAGCACACAGGAGCACACTTGGGCATGCAAAAGCACATGAAGGCACACAAAAGTGTGCTGTGCAAAGTGAGTAGAAGATGTCCAAGTGGTGTGCACAATTGCAAAAAATGCCATAGTATGAGTGCAGGGTGATAGGGAACTGTATCAGCATGTGCAACATTTTATGCCCCAAGTGACCTCTGTGGTGTTGGTGGGATGCATTAAGAATGGATTCGCTCTGTCAAGTCATGGTAGGGCCTGCAAGACGAGACTGTGTATTCATTGCAAATGAATCAGATGAACCTGGTTTTCATGGGATTGAAGTTGCACATGTTGAATTCTAGAGGACTCAATAGAGTATAGGACACTTCGTTAAGATAATAAACTATTTACAATGAATATTTATACTAGCATGGGACACCGCCCTGTAATTAAATCTAAAATGAATAGGCAGTGTTACTAATAACTGTGGCTGTACACAATGGCCATTCAGTGTTAGCATCGGTGTCGCCCAAAGTGCATGCCACCGCCCCAATTTCAACACTCCCCCTCGACACCTGTGCCATCCCCAAGTGATTAATGAGGTTATTGTGTTTCGGCTTTGGTAATGCTTTGGTAAGCAAGTCAGCTAAATTGTCATCCATTGCACAGTACTGAATGTGTATCTCATTGGAGATGAGTTTCTCACATATGAAATGGTGTTGGATGTCGATGTGTTTGGTGCGGCCGTGATTGATGTCATTGTGAGAGTAAGTGATCACACCTTGGTTGTCCACCTTGAGGATGGTGGGTCCAGAGTAGGGGATGCCAAGTTTGGCAGTAAGGGTCCTTAGCCAGATCACTTGGCACATTGCTAGACTTTCTGCCATGTACTTGGCTTCCATAGATGATAACGCGATCGTTGGCTGCTTCTTTGATTGCCAAGAAATTGGACTGCCAGTCATCTGGAAGATATATCTGGAGATAGATTTTTGATCATTTACGTTTGATCCCCAATCGGCATCTGAATAAGCAAGGGGTTTGACTTCTCCCCCTTGTCAGTAAATGATCCCAAGTTCACGAGTGCTGTTGAGATACCAGAAAACACACTTGACAGCAGTCCAATGGGTGGGTCTGGGGTTGCTCATGAATTGACTAAGCATTTAAACTGCAAATGAGATGTCAGGTTGCATTCCTATCGCTGCATACATGAGTGATCTGATTGTGCTCTGATACTCTGGGATATCATGATGTTGGGGTTTTGATCAATTTGATGTCAGGGTTTAGTGGTGTGCCGATGGGGTGTGAATCTGACATCCCAAACTTCTCCAGGACCCTCTTGATATATTGGGCTTGCATAATTTTGAGAGTGGCCCTTTCCAAGTCCCTCTCTAATTCCAGTCCTACGATCTGCTTTGCCTCTCCCAAATCCATGATTGTGAAGTATTTCCTCATTTTGGCTTTCATTTCCATGATGGCATCAACGTCCAATCCTAGGATTGTCATGTCATCGATATGAACTGATGTGATCAGAAGATCATGATCAGTGTGCCTGATATAGATGCATTGATCTGAGAAAAGCCACGTGAAGTTCATTTTGAGAAATGTTTGGTTGAGTTTGTCATTCCAGCCCCATCCCACCTGTTTCAAGCTGTAGAGAGGTTTTAAGAGTTGCCACATGCGCCCACTACTATCATTGTATTCTAGTGGTTGCAACACGAAAATAACCTCCTCCAAAACTCCATTAAGGTATGCACCCACCACATTGACCACATGAATCATGAGTCCTAAATTCATTGTGAGTGCTATTAATAGCTGGAACATTTCCAGCCACATAACCGGTGTGAAGGTTTCCATGAAATCTATTCCCAGAATTTGGGAACATCCTTTCGCTACAAGACTAGCCTTGTGCTTCATAATTTCCCCGGTGTGATCGCATTTGATGTGATATACCCACTTGCTTGCAATTGCCTGGTGATCAGGGGGTAAGTCAACCAATTTGTAAGTACCTCATTTGGTTAATTGTGTTATTTCGTTGTTCATCGCCTCCTTCTATTTTGGCCAATCTGATTTGCCTTTTGCTTCTTTCACTGAGAGTGGGTCATCCTTGGATGTTGCTCTGATCATTGCATAATCGATCATAATGTAGCCAGACTCTTCTATAGTTGGCACATGATGCTTCCATTCCCTTGGTCCACATGCATTCGGATCATTGAGTAACTGGTAGTTGATGAGTGGTTTTGCAAGGATGCAGCTTGATCATTCCCAAGGAACCAGTATGCGAGATGGCAATGATCGGTGTATTTCCTTTTGCAGTGAGTGATCTGTATCTGATGCAGTGCCATTCCCACTGTCACCCATAGGCTGCTTGGCATTGGTTTCATGCTCCCCCTCAAGTGGCACAGGGTGAGTTACCTCTACAATGTTGGAATCGTCCTCTTCTATCACGAACACCACATTCCTAGAGGTGAGGATTTGGTGTGTCTAGGAGTTGTAGTACCTGTATACCTTAGTGCCATCAGCTATTCCCACAAAAATAAATTGGCGTGATTTCAAATCAAGTTTTGAGTTTTTCCCATCCTGCTGTAAAACCCAACAAGGTTTGCTAAACTCCTGCAGGCCCAATATGTCTGGCTTCTCTCCCCAGAAGACTTCATCGGGTACCTTATGATCTTTGATCGCTTGTGTCGGGGATCTGTTTTTAAGATAGGTTGCATAAGTGATCGCCTCCCTCCAAAGGGAGTGAGGTAGTCCATGCTGATGTAACATTGTGCATGCGTATTCCACCAGGGTTCAGTTTAGATGTTCGGCGATTCCATTTTGGGATGGCAAGTGCAGAGCTGTGACTTCCAGTCATATTCCACTGTCAAGTAAAAATTTCCTGAATTCCTTGCTAAGAAATTCCCCTGCACCACCAACACAAAGTTTCTTGAGCTTCTGACCGGTTTGAGTTTCGATGAAATTTTTGTACTGCTTAAATTTTGTAAGCGCTTCGGATTTCTGCTTTAAGAAATATGTCATTGTGCATTGTGCCTTGCCATCAGTAAATGTGATGAAATACCAATCTCCCCCTAGAGCTTCAGTGTGTGCTGGCTCCCACAGATCGCTTACTGTCAGATCTCCAATCTCCTTGATCTCAGTTTGGCTTTCCTTGGGAAAAGGCTGGACATGCTGTTTGGCAACGATGCATGCTTGGCATTGAGCAGCTGGCTGCACAGTTCTATCCACTTCCATTCCCAAAACCATTTCCTTTTCCTTGAGCATCTTTACTGACCCCATGTTCAGATGCCTGAAGATCCTATGCCATTCATCCCATGTTCTGCCATTCCTGGCAGGGTATGCTTGGTCTTGTTTGACAATACCTTCGACATCCATGTCAAATAATTGGTTCTTGACCCAACCTTCCAAAATAATTGTCTTGTTTGGTGCCTGAAACCATACCCCCAGTGTTACAAATAGAACTTTGATCCCAGCTTCAAGCGCACATGAGATCGAGATAAGTTTGAAAGGCACATCAGGTGCATGTACCACATTCTTTAGGGTAAGTGTGGAGGTTCTCCCATCCATGGTGCATTTTAGCCATATCGAACCTCGTCCAAGCCCAGGAGATTTACCAAAACCCAAGATTTGGTGTCCAGGAGTGGGAATGTAGTCAGTGAAGATATTTCGATCCCATGTTATGTGTGAGGTGCATGCTGAGTCCACCAACCAAGAGTCCATTGAGACTGCTAGTGCAGTGTCATCCCTACAATCTCCACAAAAGGCAAATTCTTCATTGGCTGCCACATGGGCTTCTGTTGATCCCTTTTGCTTTCCCCCTGATCTCTCCTTTCCCAATTTGGACTTGTTCCTGCACTGCTTGCTAATATGCCCCTTTTCTCCGCATCCATAGCAGGTTATATTAGGATTGATTCTTTTCCCAGGCTTTCCCACCAGGGCTGTATCATCTGAGTTACATAGGCTAAGCTTTCGATTGTGTTCCAGAATTTGAGCAATTAGTGCTGGAGCGTCCTTCAGAGTGGTGGTGTCTATGGATGCAATGTAATTATTCCAATTTTCAGGGAGTGAGGTTAGCAAAATGATGGAAAATTCTTCTCCATCGATCTTCTGCCCCAGATTGTGCAGCTCTTCCTGATAGCCACGCAATGTCTGAATGTGTTCATCAATGGGCATTCCTTCCATGCATTGAGACTGGAATAGCTTTCGCTGTGCCTGGATTATTCCTAATGCCCCCTGAGTCTCCAGTAATGACTTCAACATACCCCACGCTTCCAACATGCTCATTGAACTTGCAACGTACACCAACATTTTGTCTGCCACCCGTAAATGGATCATTGATAGCACCATTCGATCCTTCTTACGCCATGCTGTCAGCAAGGCTGCTTCTGATGGCTGGGTAGCCGATCCATCAACATATTCCCACAGATCTTGCCCCATCAAAATGTTCATCATTTTGAT
Organism: Tricholoma bakamatsutake; assembly: GCA_029959215.1. Classification (NCBI taxonomy): domain Eukaryota; kingdom Fungi; phylum Basidiomycota; class Agaricomycetes; order Agaricales; family Tricholomataceae; genus Tricholoma; species Tricholoma bakamatsutake. The sequence goes on from CP114861.1 coordinate 10,938,939, forward strand.
CTTCCATACGGCGTAATTCTCGGCACCTGTCAAGGGTTCTATTTGGTAAACGTTTGTGTGCGTCGAAGCATTCGAAACATCGGCCATTGTTTAAGTTTGATCTGGGTAGTGTTATGTTAGTTTGATTATAGCGTGAGCGAGAAAATTCAGTTAAGGCCAGGGCCCATAACCTGTTGAATTCTAGAGGACTCGATAGAGTATAGGACACTTCGTTAAGATAATAAACTATTTACAATGAATATTTATACTAGCGTGGGACACCGCCCTGTAATTAAATCTAAACGAATAGGCGGTGTTACTAATAACTGTGGCTGTACACAACGGCCGTTCGGTGTTAGCGTCGGTGTCGCCCAAAGCGCGTGCCACCGCCCCAATTTCAACAGCACGAGTGTTTTTGTTTTTCTCCTTCAACTTTGAGGGGGTTGATTATTCGTGTGCATTGATTCAATGGTTTTCGAGGGTTGGAGAAGAGCCTTGTGATGAGACAGGGTTATGAATGGTTAAGCCTGATTTTTATCACCATGCACCATGTTTAGCGGTTGTCCATCTTGATTGTATGTTGCGAGGGGTCCATCTGATTGGAGTTATGGCTACCACAAGAGGGTTTTGATTTTTCACATTCACTCGATGCATTCAAAGTATTCTATGTAAACAAGTATATAGACTACCATGCACATGAGACAGTATTTTAATTTACTGCGGGTATAATAAGTTTAAAGCTGTACAAGGATTATCTTGGGTGATGGATTCAGTGGTTCTGAAATGAATCTTTTGACCTCCACCCGTAAAAGCCTCTTCCCATTGATCTGACCAGTCTCTGACTCAATTAGACATGCTTGAATATGAGCTGAGTCCCACATCCTAGTTTGCAGGTGGGGAAACATTATGTTTCACTGCAAGTGATCTATTGCCAAGAGCATCGTACCATCAGTTCCCATAAAAACTGAGAATGGTAATCATGCACTTGCTTCTGTTTCCACCCAGTCCCCAGCCCGGATGCAAAGTTGTTCTCTCCGACTCCTATGTCCCTTTCGTGTTCCGCTCGACAAGCCTTTGAACCACGATGGATGTCGAGATTCTTAGAACCGGCTGTACCAACCCGAATATCTTGCTCGCAGTCTGGACATTTCAGTGTCCTGGTATCAGTATATTTGATGTCCGAGTCTGCTCCTGCATGTTCGTTGATATCAGGCTCGCACTTAAAATCACTTATCCAAACTTAACCTCGCTTTCTTCGCCATCTTGCACAACCGACTCGAACACAGGAAGTCAACCAAACCAAAAAGTTTCATCCTCAGCTGTCAGGTATATGGTATCTATGACATCTATGGCATCTACTGGAGACTTCGTAGGACAGCTTCTGACGGTTATTTAAGTAAATCCTTTGCCTATTGTGGCTTCGCGGCGTCGGGTAATACGTAAGTCAAAAAAAGTAATCTCGGCCTCCGGCGAGACCCCCCTTAAGTCTGGTCCGGGATTCCCGTCCCGCCCCCTTGGTGCAACCAAAATAGGAAGGTCAAGTTTTCCCAGAAATCTTGTAGAAATGCTCCATTCGATGTGAAGAACATTTTGTAACCGAGTCACTAAGTAGCGCATTCCACATCAGTGACATGCCCATCATTGATTGGTTTTCATGTCAGCTGGAATCACAACATTAAAAACACTAAGCTACATTTGATCCCCAACCCGAAAATACTCCCTCTCTGGCGGAACAGGGCCATGAAGGATATCGTCATGCTCAACCCAGTGATAACAATCCTCACCCCCATTCCAAAAGGGTTTCATCCGCCGAACTGCTTTGAGTGTTTGGACATCTTTACGAGGATGCTCTCCGAGGAAGTCACGAGAACTCAACAGGAGCGCATACGAAGCCTTGTGGGCGGTATCGATGCCGCGGTACACTGTTGGGGAGCAACCATATGCGAATATGTTGTATCTGGCGTGTCCTTCTTTGGGGTGATGCCGTTGACCATAATGAGGGATATACATCTTGGAGGGTGTTGCGTGATCTTGAGCTCCCTCGATGGGTGGAGGAGTTCGAGGTGGGTCGTCGGATTTTTTTGATGACGACGAAGAGTATTTGTCTGGCTTATATTTAGTGGCGGTCTCGGCTTCCTCAGAAGGTTTGACTTGTACTCCTAGCTCCATGATTAAGCTGACGTATGGCCGGTAAGAAGTGGGGATCGACCCGTGCGCGCATTTCTCCAATGCTTGCGGGAAAAAATTGAAGTCGGCTTGGTCGATAGAGTATTTGGCGATAGTACCGCTGCGTTTCCGGCGCTTAAACTGAATAAGAACACCGGTCATGACGTGCTCGCACAGCTGAGTGTTCCACAACAGGACAGGTAAAATGCAGTCGACGCTGCGTTCCCCGTTTCGACACATGATCGCCATGTGACGGATGAAAGCTACCCATGCAGCGGTAGAAGTTGTGCCAGTGTTGTCTGCCATTTTCCCAAAGTGTGTAAAGCAGATAAGAGCGTCCTTGAATGCCTCTCTAAACGAGACTCCTTCAACATTATCCGGGGTGCTGTCAAGAACCATATTTGCACACTCGTCGCTGTACAACATTTTGATGAAGGTTATAAGACGACAGCCAGCACTAAAATTTGGAGGAGTCTTTTTGTGGCGATCACCTTGCTCCACCTCAACAGCACGATGGTAGGCATCGAGGAGAAGTTGACGGCCAGTAAGCTCCCCCAGTTCTCCACGGTCAAGCAAGCCAGTTTCGAGGATATTTGTAAGCGTTTCGACTGCCATGAACGGATTTTGCGTCCTCCACATGTAGAGTTGCTGGGCGGCAGCCTCGGCAAGAAGGGGTTCTGAGGGGTATCCAGACCGCAAGTACTCTCGGTGATCAGGAATAGAATATGCAAACCGCATGTGGCTCTCAACTAGACCAGCCTCTTCGATTTGCACTTTTTCACGACGAGGCTCAAAGTCGAGTGACAACTGGATGTCTAGAACTGCCATCCGTGCAGGAGGTGAGAAGGTGTGGTAGCTAGAGTCGATCTCGCGAGAAGCAACAAGCTTCGCGCGTGCTAATTCCAAGATTTGTGTATGTAGCCCAGATGCCTTTATCCCGGCTCCTCGTAATAGCGTCCAAAACCTATCGCAACATATCGTCAAGCATGTCGATTGAAAATATGGAACGGTTCAAGAACACTCACAATGGCCTCCCAAATTGCGCCATAAATGGAATTGTACTAATGTCATTCATACTCAACTGGCCTGGCTTGACCATGAGGTCCTTGGAGCAGTCAAAGGGCGTTTCAGTAATTGGTGCGTGTGTTACGGCTTTCCCGCCTCGAATGCGAGCAGATCTGGCAAGCGCCCGTGGGGCAGCGAACTGGGCTAAGCTTGAATTAGTCGATAGGAAAATGGAAAACATCGGAAAAGTCAAAAATTGGTTGAGACATGAACATAGATAATCATAAAGCGTCTTCTCGTCGTCGTTCTTGGGCATTACCTTGGTCAGAGGGTGTGCTTCGTCGAAGTAGATTATGAGCTTCATACGGTGCGACCCAACCCAGCGGTCCAGCTTACGAATGAGTTGTCCGAGTGCAACTCTTGCTGATTCCGCCGCAGCAAACTCAATAACCGTCTTCACATCGTGATAGCTATCATCGGAATCTTCGGAGCCTTCAGGTTTGGATCGACGTTTCGCGAGTAACTCTTCATGTCTCTTCGTGATTTCAGGAAGGATCTGCCAGTGCAATGGTTAATTGTGATATTCCTTGTGCCGTCTTCACAGACACGCACCTCAATGGGCGTAGTCGCACCATCAATCACCGCTTTGTATAATCCTGTGCGTATGCCTTGTAGGCGACATGACCACCACTTGGCCAAATCCTCAGCGGTTCTAATTTGCTTCTCACTCAAATCTCCCAGGCATTTCTCCAGCTCGCCATTAACTTCCGTGAACAGACTGTCGAAAAACTTTAGATAATTGGTTTTCAGAATGTGCTGATCATTCGATAGAGAGGTTGTAACGAGGTAGTCACGGACAGAATCGTCGGGGATGGGGAAGGCCAGATCTGCGTTCATACATCAGAAGCGCCCAAGGAATCGAAAAACAAAGTAAAAACCTTGATTGTCGCCCTTTTCTCGTAGATTAAACGGAATTGTGAAGACCAGGTTTGCTTGCTCGTGGACCATGCGAGATTTTCCCGTACCGGAGCTCTGAACGATGGCGATTTGGTTAGAATAAGCCTTTTCTGTTCGTGGGAGTGCGTTAATATTGGCGAACAGGAGCTGATGATTATTTCCCAAGTAACTATCACGCCAAGCGGACCGCAGAGCTTTGATAATGGGGTTGGCTAAGCAAAACAAGAGCCAGAATAAATAAACACCTTTGTCTAGAGAATCGGTCGGCCGTCATGAATTACCAAAACAGATGCATCAGTTACGCACTGGTAAGTTCTACATCCTCGTTAGGAAGTAGATGGCGCCTTCTTGCTACAACCCAGCTGTCGTCACCAATCCCAATTACAACAGCGCAGAGAGCGACCTACGAGGTTCTCGCACCACAGGCCAGAGGATTGCTTCGATGACGATTAAGGGCTTAAGAATAGGTTGCGTAGCACACAAAACGCACCTAACCGCCGAACTTCTTTGAATGATCCGTCTTTCCATGCTTTCTGTAACACCGCATTGATGGACGATTGGCGTGTCAGCAGCGCCTCCGCTTCTCCCGGCGGAAAAGTTACGAGTCTGTTGTCTCCAACAGTAATGGAAGAAAGCAGGAAAGGCAACTTGGGCTCGACATTAAGCGTCCTAAAAGCGCTGAATGCCTCTATGATCGCCGCATCGAGGGGCTTGTGATCGTCATCAGTGAATAGATCGCGCTCGCGCGATATTTGAGTCAGGGTATGATTAGTATCTCGAGATATAGCCTCATGCTTCGTGTTTAAATCGCCCACAGACAAATGAGAGAAGCCTTCAGATAAAGAACTCGTCGGGTCCATGGTGGCACTGAAGGAGGTTCACCATCATGTGATAAGCGCGTTTAATAACGTCATGTGACCTGCCTCGTGCGCGCACTATGTGGCTGTGTGCGAGCGTTTGATTCCATTGGATTCTCACACGAGTAGGCCAAACGACTCCTTCAGCAACCCAAAAGGTTAGCCGAAGGGTCACGATGTCATTTGAATTAACGAGGTACACCAGTAGCTAGTAAATAGAGGAGGGAGGTGGGAGATCAAAAAACTATGCACAAGCAATGAGTCTAGGTGAGGACACTAGGAGAGAAGGAGAGTTGCAGAGAGACCCTGAAAAGGGGTATGTCTCTAAATCTCACTTTTTCTCTGGGAATAGGGGACTCGACACATGACGTGACCAAGGTGTGGTCAGGCAGCGAAAATTGCAATGCGGTGCGGGAAGCAGAGTGTGCAAAGCGTTGCAGGTGAGTACGGCAGGCAGCGCGGTGCGGGAAGAAAGATATGCAGCGCGGTGCAACATGTAAGTGTGCACGTGGTGCAAAGGTAAAAGGGAGCGTGGCGATGCTACATTTCAGACCGCTCGCCATTGGACTTGAGTAAACAGGTTTTAAACTCGATAAATTACCGAAGAAACTTTGAAAATCTTCGAAAAACATTGAACTTCAAAAAACATCTTCAAACACAGTATTTCCTATTCAAACAATCTTCAGATGCATGCTGGACACATGGAGCACTATTCCGAGTATATTGAACACATTTTGACTGCATGTGCATGCAGACAATCAGTGCAAAGCAGTTTCCAATGTTTTATGCAATTTATAACAAGGACAGTCCATTTTGGTGTTTCAATGATATATTGAAACATTAGAACAAGTACTTTTGATATACTGCGACCCTGTATGTTTCATTTATCATCATTTCTTATTTGTTTTATGATTTGTTCTTTATTGCTGTGCATATTGCCTCATGTTCTACACATGTTGTATTTCCTTTTTAGTACCATCCCTTCAAAATGTATATAGACTTGTACTAGTTACTAAAATAGACAAGCAATCTATTCCTCCCAGATGGCAGTGATTTGAGAGTTCAGCTTACTCTTCTTCAGTCTAACGTCTTGCATCTACACTAAATTTCTTTGAAATTGTTCCAAAATCCTTGAAAATCCTTGCATTACACCATTTTCACTTTCATTTCCCTCGATTCACCTTTGCTTCACTTTTATTACTCCTCTAGTCCCTCGATCTTGCATCTGAACATATTTTCGCACTCTGAATTCATCGATCTAGCCACGAAATTCTCCAAAATTCCATGAAACACATTCTTTTAGCTTCAAATTTCTTCGACAGGCAGTCCTTTTATAACTATTTGACAGTCAGTCTGACAGGTGACATCTAGAGGGCCTCGCATCCTTCCTCTGACTCATGTTAAACTATTCCAAGCTATTTAGTAGGTTTTGTTTGGATTTCCAGGTTGAGTATCATCAACAGAAAGTGTTTTTTGCAGAACTTAGAGATACGATGCGAGGCTAAGACTCAAGCGAGTGGCTCTTAAATCAGATGATGAGTGAGAGGGTAACTTCTTCTCTGTTCCCCTTTTGCTTGTCTGTTGTTAAGTCTATATACAATTTGAAGAGATAGTACTTAAAAAGAAAATAAAACATGTGTAGTACATGAGGCAATATATCCAACAATGAGGACTTTGTAAATCATAAAACAAATGAGAAATAATTAAAACATACAGTGACCCTGTATAGTAAAAGTACTTATCTTTTTGCTTCAATATATCATTGAAGCCTCTAAGCACTATTATTGTGTCTAATTCCTTTGTCATCTCTCCTTGTGTCTGGTACTACTTGATATGTGATGAAATGGTTTATTCTGGATGTGCAGTGCAAGTCAAAATGGTTTCAAAACAGCTATATGGTGACCGATGTTAGAGAATGGCATGGGTTTTACCCATGGGTTTCCCATGCTTTTATTTTTTAATTTATTCCATGAGTTTTGCATGAAAAATCATAAAAAAATGATTTTCTGGAAGCTTTTTCTTGGCTCTATGTGATCCAATGCATAAAACAATATTTGGGTCACATCTTTTATGTGACAAGGTTAAAAATATATTATTTTGTCCAATGTATTACAAGCACCCATTGAATAGCTACCAGAAAATCATTTTTTCATGATTTTTCATGCAAAACTCATTGAATAAATTAGAAAATAAAAGCATGGAAAACCCATGCCATTCCCTAGTAATTGCTCAGGCCCAATGTTGTTCAAAGTAGTACGAAGTCATTCAAAGTGTCGCAAAACCATTCAAAGTCATTTGAAGTAGTGCAAAATAGTTCAAAAAGGATTCAAAGTCGATTTTGTTATAGTCAAAGCTTCTAAATCAAATATAAGCCGGAGCTCATAAGCGTCGACATTCAGCGAAGGTTCAGATCACTGAAGCTCGTAAGCAACGGCTGAGAGAGACTTAGATTGTAGCTTGTTAGAAGCGTATGAAAGACTAGGTCAAGCTGAGCTCGACCAGTCCTGTATTCACCATTTAAATACTACAGGCACGGATCGTAGATAAATGAGCTGTGCTAAGAGAGCAATAGAGACAATAAGAATAGAAAAACAATAGAGACAATAAGAACGAGAAAACAATAGTGAAAAGATGTCTGCGACTACAATAGGGTGAGATAGTGATACATGTGCAAAAGGCGTCTGTTCGCAAGACAATAGTCGAAAGGACAATAGCGTGAGACACATGTAGGTAGAACAATAGGAACAAAAGAAATGATTTCCCTGTGCCTCTTCGTAACATTAGCTCCTTCCCAAAGTTTCGAGTCCCAACCGAAACTATGTCCTAATCATCTGCATGGGGTCAAAGGACACCACATCGTTGGTTGTCACGGTGAACGTGCTGAAGGACGTAGGAGTCGGGGTGTCATGTGCGTAAACCCGAGTTGGTAGCTCAATGTCGTTTCCCCCAGCGAAGCGCACTGAGGTGCCGGTAACAAACATAGAGAGTCATGGAAGATGTGGGGTGGAGATGATTTTAAATATAATGAGCACATAACAGAGTGACATAATGAGAATGGCCATGCCAAAAATGGCGCCAAGGATGATGACAATGTAGGGGTTATCGATCATGGCAGTTAGCTTCAGGTAGTGCGATGATGTGGCAGATTGTCACGTGATGGGTTACTGGGGCAGAGGAGCACAGAGTGCTCAGGTCGCCACCGTCGGCAGTGTGGGCACTGGTACTTGGGGCAGTGCAATGAAAAGTGTCCTACTCACGCACAGGTGAAGCAGACCGAGTTACGCATCCACGATGGTGCGGGCACGTGTTCGGCGGTGGTTTGGGTGGGATAAGGGGTGGGCACTCATTGTGGTGAAGGTTGTGAAGTGCATGGGGGAAGTGGTGGGTGTGGGGATGTTGTTAGTGGTGTTTCTTCATCTTCTTCGTCACTTAGTGGTTCTATGATAAAAATCTGTTGCGGTGTGGGGACCCGCTCTCCGGATCTGTAACGGAGCGCCTGCTCATCCAAGCTTCTCATGAGCGGGAGCAGATCTAGATAGTAGGCCTCTTCTGTCAGTCATCAGAATATGCGTTGAAGGCGGGAGATGGCTCTGTAGGTCTCGAAGAGGTTTTGCGTGGTGCTGTGTAAGAGCACACGGTCTTGGGTCACAGAGAGCAATCTCTCCTCATTTTAGATGTCATCCGTGTCTCGGACAAAGCTGAGAATAAGTTCAAAGGTTCTAATGGGGTCAGGATCGGGTGTGATGTTCATGTAAAAATGAAGAGGGTGGCTCATGTTTGAGAGAGTTTATGGGTGGATCTGTATTCGCCCAGTATTTCAGCAGCATTTTTTAAATGAGCCTCTGGCTCCCAGGTGTTTTCTGCTGTGTTGTACCCTTTCCACTTCACCAAGAATTGGATTCTTTGGCCTATCCCCCTATGAGCCAAAATAGCCTCAATCTCGTGTTCCAACTCTCCTTTGATCAGATCGGGTGGTGGAGGAAGAAGGTTTGGTCCATGGATCTTGTTCTCTTTGAAACGTGAGGGAAGTGAGGCATGGAATACGGGGTGTATCCTCCATTGAGAGGGGAGCCTCAATTCATAAGCATGGGATGAGATCACTCATGTGATGGGGAACGGTCCTTCATGTTTGGGGGTGAGTTTTCTGGTTGGGTATCCCAGCTTCAGGTTCTTTGAGTCGAGCCAGACCTTTTCCCCTACTGAGAATGGGCGGAAGCCTCGTCCATTCTGACCAATCATCACCTGTCGGAACAGCTCGTGTGCCGCCAGGGCTTCCTGCCATATGTTTCCTAGTTTGGCTATTCTCTGTTCGGTAGCCGGTACATTCGTTTTCAGATAAGTTGTGGGGATAGCCTTAGGGTGTGCTCCCATCATTACATAAAACGGGGTGTTCTTAATTGCCGAATGATGCTTCTGGTTGTGTGTGAATTCGGCGGTGGTGAGGTAACTCTTCCATTGTGATGGTTTGTTTGCACAGAAGACTCGGAGATAGATCTCAAGCTCCTGGTTTACCCTCTCTGTTTCCCCATTGGTTTGTGGGTGATAGGCCGTGCTCATCACCAGTCTTATTCCCAGGAGCCTTCCCAGCTCTTGGAACACATTCGAGGCCAAGCGTGGGTCCCGGTCCGATATAATCTTGTCTGGGAGGCTGAATCTCTTGAACACGTTGTGCAGATAGAGATCTGCTGCCCCTAATGCGTCGATGGTTTTGTTGCAAGGGATAAAAATTACCCCCTTCATAAGACCATGGTCTACCATGACCATGATGGTATCACATCCATCGCTTATCAGGAGATCTGTGATAAAGTCCATCGTGACTAGTGTGAATGGTCGAGTGGCGTCTGATCTGATCGGTGATAATCCCGGTGTTGTCGGGTGTGTGTTCACCTTCATTTGTTGGCAGGTGGCGCAGCCATCGATGTAGTTCTGGATGAAAATAGTCATTCCTGGCCACCAGTAGTCCCTCCGTACTAATTCTAGGGTCTGAAATTGGCCGGGGTGTCCAGTAAGTATGTTATCATGGTATTTTTCCATGATCTTCCTCCTTAGTTCCTTGTCGTCTGGGACGTAGCATCGGTCTTTGAAAAAGACTGTCCCATCATCTTCTATTTTCCAATCTTCTACCGCCGACTTGATCAGGGGCATTCCTCCTTCTTTGATGGCCCTTACTATTTCTTTTAGTAGGTTATCCCACATCATGCTTTCTACCAGCACTTCTTTTAGTTCAGTGTCTATTGTCCATGTGAAGATCTCATCTTTTAGTAGTGTGATGTCATCGTTGTCATCATCGACATCGGGTATGTGATCTCCCTGCCATGATAGGGCATCAGATTGGATCATTTTTTTTTCTGGGACATGTACCAATTGCAGGTTAAATTGTGATAGGAAGAGGCTCTACCTAGCCTGTCGCCGATTTAGTTTCCATGCCGTTCTGAAATACATCAGATTCTTGTGATCCAATAGGATCATCGTTGAATGTTCGGATCCCTGGGAATAGTGTCTCCAGGTTTCCAGTGCTCGTATTATTCCCAGGAGTTCCCGATCGTAAATCTCATAGTTTCGTTCGGTCGCTGTCAAGGAATGGGAGATATAGCCGCAGGGGTGCCAATCTCCGTTGGTGTCAGTTTGTTTTAAGACGGCGCCTGTCGCATACTTAGAGGCATTGCTCTCGATTACAAACAGCTTCTCGGTGTTAGGCATTAGTAGGATGGGTGCCTCAGAGAACCTCCTTTTTAGTGTGTCAAACGCCCCTTGGCATTTGTTTGTCCAGTTAAAGGGTTGATCCTTTTTGGTTAGATCGTTGAGTGGCTTTGTGATCGCAGCAAAGTTGCTAATGAATCTGCGATAGAAGTTTCCAAAGCCCAAGAATGATCTGACCCCTTTGACATTGGTTGGCGGTGGCCAATCCTTGATTCCGCTCAGCTTAGTTGGGTCCATAGCTAGCTGGTTCGGTTGCAGAATCAGTCCGAGGAACTCGACTTCCTGCACATCAAATCTAGACTTTTCGGGTTTTAGGTACAGGTCGTTTTCCTTAAGCCTTGCCAGGACTCTTCTCGTTCTCTCTTCGTGTTTCCCCTTATCTTTAGAGAAGATGAGAATATTGTCCATGTAGATTACCAGCCACCCCTCGTTCAGCATATCTCGGAAGATGTTGTTCATCATTGCCTGGAAAGTTGCTGGGGAATTACAGAGGCCAAAAAACATGACTTTGGGTTCGAACAGCCCCTTGGTGGTTTTGAAAGCCGCCTTCCACTTGTCTCCCTTCTTTATTCGGACGTTGTGGTATCCCCATCTGATGTCTAGTTTAGTGAACCATTTTGCTCCTTTTAGCTTGTCAAGTAGATCGCCGATTAGTGGAAGGGGGTAGGAATTTTTGATGGTTTTTTCATTTAGATAATGGTAGTCCTGGCATGGCCTGAGTGCATCAGAGTCCTTCTTTGCCACGAAGAAGAACGGCGACGCCATAGGGGATTTGGACGGGGTGATGTATCCCTTCCTCAGGTTGTCATCGATGAATTCATCTAATTTTTTCTGCTCTGCTGGGGTGATTGGGTAGACTTTGCAGTCCTTCAGGATGAAATCCAGTTTAAGCTCAATCGCGTGGTCCCATGGTCTCAATTTGGGAAACCTCTCCGATGCGGCTTTCTCAAACATGCTCCGATACTCCTTGTATTTATCGGGGAGCAAGTCGTCGAGTGATTGTTTCTCCTCGACATTTTCCCTTTCGTGAGCAAGCCTCTGCGAGACGGAGGTTTTTGCTTGGATATGAGTCATGTGGGAGAAGGTGAATCTGCCAGTTAATCGAGATCGAGTGATGCATGATATGTGCCTGAGTCTCTGGTAATTTTTGGGAATATAGTCATGTTCGATTGTGAGGGGGGATTCCTCGGTTCTGAACACCCCAATCATTGGTTCCCCTTGGATGTAGGCAAACAGTGCATCTGTCCCATCATTATTCCCTTCAGTGTCAAGCGATAAGCCGATATCAGAGTTGTCCAGTACAGAGATCCATGGATTGATCTCGGGATGAGTGTCCATTACCGTGTCCATTGCCAGGTGTGATCCGTCTTTATCGAGTTCATCTGTGGTGCAAAGTCCTTTTGCGAGATGAACTGTCCTGAGCCTACTCTTCACATGCTCAGCAGCGGCGAGGTGGGTTTCCCCGAAGGTCTCCCCAGCACTCCTTTTAAGTAGCCTCCCGAGAGTCAGACTCAACGTTACTCTCAGTGCGATCGGCCCCTTATCATCTATAGTGAGACTTTGCTTACCAATTGTGGTTCGTGACTGCTCAATCATGGTCTGGATCTTCCCCATAAGGGACCTTTTGGTCTTTCTGTCGGTAAGGGTCCCTTTCTCCCAGTTGATGATCAGGTTATGTCTCTGGAGCCATGAATACCCTAAGATCATTCTCTCCCTTCCCAGCCCTGTGATCAACATCCTGATCTTCTCCTCCCTTCCTCTGATCTCAGTGTTGACAAGGACGTAATGAGAGATTGTTCTGTTTTTATTGAGGGTTCCATCGACGTTCTTGGTGAGGATTCATCTGACGAGTGGGAGTTTTTCTAGTCCGAGTTTTTGAATGACTCGGTGGTCGATGAACATTTCTCCCACCCCTGAGTCAATCAGGGTGGGAACTTCGGCTTTTTTGTTTCCTAGCAGATAGTGAACTGGGATACGCATGGATTGGTGGCTTACGTTCGCTACCATTACAGTCGAAACAACTAGTCTGGTGGGCTCTGCTGCCGATGCAGGCCACCGCTTTAAAAACCCTCCTCAACCATTAAGTCCAATACGGCTTCCTTTTCCTTCTCCTCTAGCTCATTGATGGGTGCGCGGATTTTGGTGAAGTGGTCTCGTGGTGTCTTCTTCTTTTCGTCTTTTGAGGGTGGTTCTTTCCCTCCCTTGTGATCACTTGCCCTATGTCCTGTTTTGTGACAAATAAAGCACTTTCCTTTTTTCATGTGTTCGAGCCTCTCTGCATAAGAGAGGCATGTCGCGTCGATGTCCATAGCGTTTGGGTCTTTCGAGGAGCCGCTTTCTCCTCCTCCTCCCCCTGCCTTACTATAGGTTCTTTCCTTAATTGCCTTTGCCCTCCTCAGGTGTCCCTCAGCCCTCGCCGCATGGGTGTACCACCCCTCGATCATATCGGGTGGGTTTTCCATGCCGAAGACTTTGTCCAACACCTTGTTATTGAGCCCATCGACGAAGTATTTGATGAGAGCAGTGTCTTCCTTGATCTTTGTCTGGTAGGTGAGCATTTTGAACTGTGCGATATATTCATCCACCCCTCTTCCTCCCTGCGAGAGCACTCGGAGTTGGGTGTGCGCGTTTCCTGCGTCGTCAATAGGGGAGAATGCTGCACGTACTTTTGTGATGAATTCTTGGAATGTGTCCCAAGGCTTAGACTCAATGTATCTTTCTTCCAGGTATGCCTGCTTCCATGGTCCTGCCATCCCCCCATTCATATAGGACAGCATAAACAAAATCTTGTGTTGGTCGTCTGGGAACATGGCTGCATTCGCATTGACATAAGCTCCACATTCGAGGAGGAAGAGCATGGTCTTGGCTCTATCCCCTGAGTAGTCAGTTGGTGCCCTCATTTTGATTTCAGTGGGGCGAGCGGGGGCAGTGGATGGTGTAGGAATGGTAGGAGTAGATGGAGCTGCCATGATTCGTTTTGTGGGGAGTGGTCGGATAGTTCTTGTAAGAATCTTGTCATATAATGAGTACTGCCTAGACTAGAGTTTAGTCAGCAGAGTATGAGCAGCTTGACCTTTTGTTATAGTCAAAGCTTCTAAATCAAATATAAGCCGGAGCTCATAAGTGTCGACGTTCAGCGAAGGTTCAGATCACCAAAGCTCGTAAGCAACAGCTGAGAGAGACTTAGATCATAGCTCGTTAGAAGCATATGAAAGACTAGGTCAAGCTGAGCTCGACCAGTCCTGTATTCACTGTTTAAATACTACAGGCACGGATCATAGATAAATGAGCTGTGCTAAGAGAACAATAGAGACAATAAGAACAGGAAAACAATAGAGACAATAAGAACAAGAAAACAATAGTGAAAAGATGTCTGCAACTACAATAGGGTGAGATAGTGATGACATATGCAAAAGGCATGTGTTCGCAAGACAATAGTCAAAAGGACAATAGCATGAGACACATGTAGGTAGAACAATAGGAACAAAAGAAATGATTTCCCCATGCCTCTTCGTAACAGATTTTGTGGTGTTTGTAGCAATTTGGGGCATCTGTTGTAATGTGTCAATATGAATGGGACCCATTCCAGATCTTATAGCATGCAATGGACCTATCATCAGTCCTGTTATTCAAGGCTTCGCCTATCAAAATAACATTTACTCACATTGTAAGGGCTTTCACAATTTCCAATGGACTAGACTCAACTAGATTTTCATTCAACAGGATTCATCTGGCATTGTCTTATAGCTTTGCTACTCCACCCAGTTGAATTCTAATTAGTGAGCTGTGTCCCCACCCAATTATCTATTTGAGCCTGTCCCTTACATAAGTTTCATGCAGGCATCATAGAATCATTTAGTTAATGTTCGATTTTTGTGGCTTTAACACTCCTCAGTCATATTTTCCCCTATACTCCCTCCTATTGTCATCACTCCTCTCTCTATCTATGCATAAGGACAACCTCAAAGCCTTACTTAGAGTGAGCTAACAGAGGGGAATCCAAAGTTAATATTATACTACATAATACAGACACTCCAGGTGCATCTAACAGAGGGGAATCCAAAGAGAGAGCTCTAAAAACCCATCTGTCGATGCCTAGTATACACTATGTGATAGAGCCAAAAATCAAATAGTAAGCTAAAAATAGCAAAAAGGCAGAAATAGGCAGATCAAGCTGTGGGATGACATCACCTTGATGGGTAAATGTCCAGAAGAGATCCAGCCTTTAAGAATAGAACTGTCAACATGTACCGACATGGAAAAAACTGAAATATAATAATAAAATAGGAATAAATCATAGAAAATCATAGAAAATGCAGAATAGGGTGAAATAAAATATAAAAAAATATGGGACAAATGCAGAAAATTGCCCAGATGCCTGAAGTGCCTTCCTTTCCCCTTACACTATGACTGATGATCCTCGCTCTCACTCTGGAAGCCCTCCAGCTGTGACCATTGACACCATTGATATTGTTCATGTGTGCACAGAGGAATATCAAAGGATTGTGGATGAAGCCATTTCACAGCTCATCTCTGCTCTGATCCAGCTTTCCTAGAGCAACTTAAAGGGGCTGGAGCAACACCCAGTGAGGCATGAGATTATATCAAACAATATACTCAGCACAGAAGAGACCAGGAAGCCACAGGATCTGCCAATGAGCCACCTGCCAGTGCACAACATGATCTGAATGCTCCAAATGTGGTTGACACTGCCACATCGATTTCCTGGGCACTGCTTCAGTGCCAAGGTCAATCATTTCCAGTCAACTTCCACTCAATTTATCTCAATCCCTGGTGACTCCCTCTCTGATGAGCTGGCAAGTCTTCTTGGATTATCTAGCTCTAAAGGTGCCATCCCTGCATCTATGCTTGCAAAGGCACCACACTTATCCAAGCTCTCCGATCCAACCACGACTGATCCTCACCTTGAAAAGACCCAAAACCTCCTTTCTGTCTATAGTCCTCAGAGTTCTCAAGATGTTCTTGTCAATAAAGCCCAGTTTGCTCCAGTTGGTGACCCTCTCCCTTGAACAATTTGGCATAAGATCGTTCTTGATCTTTTTATTGATTTCAAAAAATCTTTTGCTTCAATGGACAAGGGGTATGATCACCATGATGAGCCAAAGGACTTTGGGGCTGGCTATGCATTGGTTAAAAAAGATCAGGCTTTCTCGAAGTGCCCACTCTGCTCTGAAGCTGACTGGATGCAGGTATTTGGTGCATAGTCTGCAGGCATCACATTCTTCTTTCCTCACTGGGAGGCTGAGCTTCAGGACTCTCTGTCCATCATCATGGATTTTTTTTGAGCCACTTCAATGAACCCTCTTGTGACTATTTCATTCAATGTGCATGTCTGTGACAAGTATTCAAAGAAGCTTTTCCATCTTGACAATTGCACTCAACTCAATCTGCTGCTCCTTGCTCAGATGCTCTCATCATCTTCGCTGTCAAATCCCCTGCATGAGAGCAAGAAAGCCATCACATCTCAAGCATCCACTTTAGGCAACATTCTGAAGCATGTGGACATGCCTTGCTGCAATTGGAGCTTTGGTACATGCAAGTCTGAGATCTGTTTAAATTGCTGCAAGCATGGGATTTGCTGTATCTGCAGGGAAGGACACTGAGTCAAAGACAACAAACCATGCCTTGCTCTCCTCCAAACTCACAACTGAACACAAGTTGTTAGGAGTGCAGGAGAATGTGACAATGTTTACTGAGTAGGGACCTCATCCACTATATAGATCTCCATTAAAATGTACAGTGTCAGTTGCTATTGACCCCCCTTATTTTTGTTGGAGTTTTGCTTGGTCAAATGATTCTATGGATCTTATTTCACTGTCAACCCTTTACACTGAGTCTGCTCCTCCTTTACCATCTTTTCCTCAACATCTCTTGGATGATCTGGCAATTCAAGACTTTATCCGCTTGTTAGGTGATGCAATCAAAGTTGAAACTCCCTTTGATGTTGACAAGTTTGAACTTCTTTTGGCTGACCATCCCAATCAACCTTTTTTTTGATCTATCATAAAATGTCTTCACAATGGTTTCTGGCCCTTCGATGAAGGGGAATGGAAGATTGAATTAGAAGAAGCCACCCCCAATTACAAGTCTTGCCCTGAGAATGCAGAGGCAATCCAAGCTTATCATGATTGTGAAATTGCAGCTGGACAATGGTCTGATTCTCTAGATAATACAAAGCTGCATACTGGGATGAAGATTTCTCCCATGTTTGTGGTCTGGCAGAATGAGAAGCCTTACGTTGTGACAGATCACTTCTGTTCCAGAATCAATGATGGCATTTCTCAACTGGAAGGAAAGGTTAAGTATGATTTTTTGGGAATGCTTATTTTATTTAGATATTGTGGAATCTCAAGATAGAATGTTTTTCAGTGTGAGAGGTGTGTAATTTTTTTTTAATTTGGGCCAAAAAAAGTGAAACACATGGGAAAAAATGCAATATTGTGGCAAAAGCATTCTTTTCATGGGTTTTCTTCCTGAAAAAAAATCTTTTAAGATTCTGATAAGTGTTTGAGGTAACCCAAGCTGTGTTGGTGAGGTGGTGACGAGCACTGTATTATTACACCCCAGTAATTGTAATTATGTAATATTTACACAGTTATGTAATAATACAGCTGCATCAAAGCTGCAATGTGCCTCACATGAGGAATACACAATGTATGTACTATATAGATGCCCATGAATATTACAAGCAGCCTACCATGAATTTGGAACAATGGCTGAATCATGTCTTCAAAAGTCTGGAGCAAAATGTATTCACTATTCCAACACTAATTAAAAGTGTTCTTGAGAGTTTGAGCAGCTACCATCATGATTCTCTCTTATTCAGGTCACCTAGCATCTGCTCTGACCTCCTTGCTTAGTATCAAACTAGTGCTCTATTTTATTGGACATTTGAAACTGTGAAAAGCAAGCTCTGTCAAGAATTTGTTGCTCTTATGGATAATGACAGCAGCCTTCACTTTAATGCATTAAAAACATCATTGGTGATAGGTCCACTGTGCACTCTAAGGTCTGGAGAAAGTTTCCAACCATGTTGACACACTACAACAGACCCTCTGAACTGCTACAAATACTACAAATCAACTTTGAATTCTTTTCAACTTATTTTGCACTACTTTGAATGACTTCAAATAACTTCGAATGATTTCAAACAATTTTGCGACACTTTGAATAACTTCATACTACTTCGAATAACATCGGCCACTGCATAGCTGTTTCTAAAACCCTTTTGATACATGCTGCACAACTGGAACAAGTTATTCCATTGCATATCAAGCACTACTGGACACGAGGAGAGATTACAAGAGATTTAGGTTGCAATAAGTGCATTTTTATGTTTCATTGATATATTGAAGCAAAAGATAAGTACTTTTACATGGGGGCATGTATGTTTCAATTATTTATCATTTCTCATTTATTTTATGATCTACAAAGTCCTCATTGTTTGATATATCGCCTTATGTTTTACACAGGTTTTAGTTCCCTTTTTAGTACTATCTCTTCAAAAATGTATATAAACTTGTACTAGTTACTTAGAAAAACAGAGAATCAGTTACCCTCTCCACTATAGTCAGATTTAAGAGCAGTTCTCTTAAGTCTTACCTCGCATCATATCTCTGAAGTTCTGCAAAATATTGTGAACTTCCTCGAACTTTCATATTCATTCTCAACTTGTCATTGCCTATCGCCACTCAAAACCCACTTCTTAATTGCTATATTCATTTGTCGAACATATCTCGACACCTTCAAACACCTTTGAACCTCCTCAAACTCACCTGAACAACTTCAAACCCATTCAAACCTATTTTGAACTACTTCGCATGTCTTTGAACCAATTTTGAACTTTTTCAAACATCTTCATATGCTTTTAAAGACTATTCGTCACATCCTTTACCATTTTGTATTACTAAAAACAATGTTCTGGTATTAGTGGTGATATTTAGTACTGACTCACATCCTTCCTCTAGCCTGAGCTAGACTTCATAAGCCTTTTAACAGATTTTTGCTAGGTTTCCAGGTCGAGTAACATTATTTTGGAACCCACTGCCAGGGGTTTCTAAATCATTTCATTGCCTAATCCACCACGAATCTCCCAGCTTAGGCCAACACAAGCTCAAAACCTTAGAATCGAGACTTGCCAGGCCTTTGAATCTCTTGAACAATCAGAAGATATTCTAATTCCTGTCTCTGACACTGAATCCACACATCGACGTCTGTTTCCTTCACCTATTTCCTCATCTACAACCTCATCTTCCTCTTCTTCCTCATCATCTACTACATCATTCATTATTCCAGCCACTTCGACATATCTACTGTCCTTTGCTCAGGTTCTAACTCCTCAAATTAATACATCTATGGCCACCCAAGCAACAATGCCAGCTCTTGGACATTCCACAGCACCTAAATTTGACCCTACTCAACCTTGAGAGCTATGTCGATACTTTAACGAGCTCAAAATACTCTTCATCGACTGTAATGTTATGGATCCCAAACTTATGAAGAAGCACACCTGTCGATATGTCTGAACTCTGAAAATCAATTCCCAAATATGAAACTGGCACTTCGTTTCTAGATTTTCATGTTGCAATCCACAGACTATATCCTGTTTCCAAAGACGATCAAAAATGGTCAATTTTGGACATGGACAAACTTGTTGGTGAACAACTTCAGATGGGTATCTTTAACGCAAGCAATTTAGAATTATATTACAGGTCATTCTACAACATTATGAAGTTCCTACTCTCTACAGGCCAAATTTCAGAGGCAGAACAAAGTAGAGCATTTGTTTGAGGTTTTCAACTGGGTTTATGGTCACAAATTTATCCATTTGATGACATTCACACAGCAGCAAAATTTGTTTTAGCAGGGTCCATTAGCTCGAATTTGGCATTGTTACAGTCTTCAGAAACCTCGGCATTGACTTCAACATCTTTGACACAGATCAAATCAGAAGACTTATTGGTGATTCTCAAAAAATTCACAATCACACTCATCACAGCTCTAGCAGGGTTGAAACCCACTAATCCTCCTCGAACTAACAGTAGATTTTGCTTGGACCAGCTCGAAAGTTTAGCTTGTGTCTTTTGTGGACTCACTAGTCATTTCATTAGCAAATGCTTGGTTTGCCAGTCCTATATCAATGAAGAAAAGTGTAAAAAGAACAATGAAGGAAAAATCGTCCTTCCAAATGGACAATTCACCCCTTGAAACATTCCTGGTCGCTTTATCAAAGACAGAATCGACGAATGGACTCAACGAAATCCTTCGACTACAACTACATCATCACTCATGTACAACATTGCATCCTCAATGGCTACTTCGACACCACCTAGAGGCATCTACCAGGTTTCTGAACAATCTGCGACACCTGAAGATCGCATCGCAAAGCTCGAACAAGAGATATACACTTTGTGAAGTGGTAGGGCCTTTTTTGAGCATACCAACAGTCCCTATCTCCTCAAACACTGCGGCAGTTGAACAATCAGCTCCACAAGTACCCATGTCATCCATCTCATCTATGGCAACAAACCTACCAACCTTGACTTCAGCATCATCTTTGACTTTGGAAACAATTTCACAGCTGGTTATCCATTCTTATGCTGCTGCAAAAGAAAATTCGTACCTACCACCACACGAATGGAACTTCAGATCAACTGTGAAATGTAAAGCCAAAGATGGTCCTTTGCACCATACCCAAGTGCCAATTCAAAAGGATAAAATCACAGAAGATGTTTTCACTCATTTGATGAAGACGCCAATTATCACACTAACACCCAAGGAATTGTTGTGTCTATCGCCCGAAGTTCATACAAAATGGAAGGAACAGGTCACTCCATGTCGAATTCAGCAGTCCAAAGGAAATAATGCCACAAATCTGCTTAACAATGAGATTTTTGTAATTGATGATCCATTCGAAACTTATATTAACAGTCTTTGACCTGGCGATATTCCAGAACCCTTCATCACTGTGAAGGAATCCCATTCAATTAGGTCGAATATTATGAATGTCAATGGAAGGAATCCAGTTGAAAGTGTTGTAGACCCTGGCTCTTCGATTATTGCAATGTCCAAAGAAATTTGCCATGAACTTGGCCTCACTTATGATCCTTCAATCTACATTCCACTCCAATCGGCTAATGGAGGCATTGACAAAAGTTTGGGTTTAGCATGAAATGTGCCTTGCAAAGTGGGGAGTATCACACTATTCATGCAAATTCACATAATTCATGACCCAGCCTACGATATCTTACTTGGTCGACCATTCGATGTGCACACCAAAAGCACCATTAAAAACTACAGGAATAAAGCTCAGACAATCACAATATATGATCCTAATTCGACATGATCATGCGCAATCCCCACGATTCCCCATTCTAATCACCATTGAAAGGATTTTCACAACTAGAGGACGAAATTTCGGACATTGACCAGTGCACTTTCATTATCTCATTCAATCCCTCTAATTTATCTATCACTATCGAACACACTGTGAATATTCCTGATATGGAGTCCTCAAACTCCTCGAAATCCATTTCTTATTCTTTGACCCTTGCAAATTTATATTTAACAGTCAGTCATCAATATGAAACATATTTATTGATCTTGATGGCAATATCTAAGTTTTCTATGCCTATTATTGATTCCTCATATCTGATTTTTGCAGCATCAAAAAAGAAATACAAACCTGTCACACAAAAAATTTGCCCAGTTATTACCGAGCTACCTGACCAATTTCGCATTATTCAAACCATTACTGGCGACCCTCTCAAAAACATGCCAAAATTAAATCCTCATCCACCATTGTTTATCCCCACTTCGCGATATTTACTCGAACGTAAAGCTATCATCAACAAGAATCATCCTGGCAAATTTTTATGGCCAGAGGAATGAAATCTTATGCATGATTTTATTCAAAATCAGGAAACAGCTTTTGCGTGGACAGAACAAGAGCAAGGAAGCTTTCACTCTGACTTTTTTCCTCCTATAGAGTTCCCTGTCATTCCTCACACTCCATGGGTTGAGCAAAACATTCCTATACCTCTAGATTTGTACGAACAGATATGCAAGATGCTGAAAAAGAAGATAGAAGTGGGAGTATACAAACCATCAAACTCTTCATACTGATTATGATGGTTTTGCATCATGAAAAAGGATGCGAAATCACTTTGAATTGTCCACAGTCTCGAACCACTTAACCAAGTAACGAACCAGCACTCAGGCATCATACCAATACCCGAACATTTAGCAGAACAATTTGGGGTATGATCATGCAGAGGAATGTTGGATCTCTATGTGGCATTCGATAAAAGGAAAGTCACAGAATCATCTCGCCATCTGACAACATTTCAGACACCATTTGGAGCACTTCGCATCATTACCCTACTCATGGATTGGACAAATTCTGTCCCTATCTTACACGATGATGTGACATTTATTCTACAGCCTGAAATTCCTCATATCACCATCCCTTACATTGACGACACACTGGTTAAGGGTCCAAAATCAGAATATAGAACAATTGGTAGATCCTATGAAATGATTCCTGACAATCCAGCTATTCAATGCTTCATCTGGGAGCACTTCAAAAATTTAAATTGGATAGTCCAGCGCATGAAGTATTGCAGAGGAACATTTTCAGGTCCGAAACTCTATCTTTGCATCCCCAAAATATTCATTTTAGAGCATCGATGCAATATTGAAGGTCGTATGGCTAATCCTACTCGAATCGCAGCTGTTAGCAAGTGGGGACCATGTCGAAGCCTCACCGAAGTCAAAGTGTTTCTAGGAACCATTGGAGTTTATCATATCTTTATCTGAAATTTCGTTCAATGAGCTGCAGCACTGATCCAACTCAGTCGAAAAGATGTTCCTTTCAAATTCGGAGTGGAACAAATAGCAGCCCAAGAAGATTTGAAAGCAGCTCTAATCAATTTCCCAGCGATTCGAGCTATCGATTACTCATCTTCAGCCCTGGTTATCCTATTGGTCGACACTTCGAACATTGCTATTGGTTTCTTTCTCACCCAATGCAATCCTGAAAACCCTCGAAAATGATATTATAGTTGATTCAGATCGATTATGCTTAACGACCACGAATTCCAATTCTTGCAGCCAAAACTCAAACTTAATGGTCTATATCGCACTCTTGGAGCACTACGATTTTACATAATAGGAGTTCAAAGGCTTATCATCGAAGTCAATGCATGATATATCAAAGCCATGCTTTTGAATCCTGATATTGCACCTAGTGCTAGTGTCAATCGATGGATTGTATCCATCCTAACCTTTCACTTTATATTAGTCCACATCGCAGGGACACACCATGATCCTGACGGACTTTTGAGATGCCCCCCACAAGACGAAGATGTTCAGCTCAACAATGAAACTAATTTCAGAGACTGGATCGACCACCTTCACAGTTTTGTACATCAAATAAATTTTATTACAACCTGACCATTTACTTCGCATCGAATTTTGACCCTCTCCCTCTCTTCAAATTTCAGTAAGGGGGAGGACCTCACCTATAATGATGTCCCACGAAAGAATAATGTGAAAATAAATGATGAAAGATTACTTTGCATTCAAAAATGGTTACATGACCTGACTTGGGCAAACTATGGAGAAAAGACTCCCATGGAGCTCACAAAATCGTTGCTCCTCCAGAATGTCATCTCGAAATCATTCACACAGCTCATGACAACATCGGACACAAAATGGTTTTCACTACTAAATCAGTTATCGCCCTTCGATTTTGGTGGCTGAACATGAAAGCTGACATTGTATGGTATATTCGAACCTGCCACCTATGCCAAATTCGACAGATGCAAAATGTTCTAATTCTGCCTACAGTTGCCACTCCACCACCCCTTTTCAGCAAAGTCTATATCGACATGATGCAAATGCCACCTTCGAATGGATTTAAATACACTGTACAAGGTCAATGCTCGCTAACAACCTATCCAGAATGGTGGAAACTTCAATGCAAAAATGCCACATTGCTTGGCGATTGGATCTTTGAAGATACTATTTGTCGATGGGGTTTGCTATATGAAATTGTAACTGACAATGGTGCTGCATTTATTGCAGCTATGGAGTATCTTTTGAAATGATATCACATTAACCATATTTGAATTAGTGGTTATAATTTGCATGCCAATGGACTCGTTGAATGAGCCCACTTCGATGTTCAACAATCTTTATTCAAAGCTGTCGATGGAGATCAAGCGAAATGCTCAGCAGGGGCACACTCAGTATTTTGGGCAGAATGAGTCATGGTTCATAAATGCATGGGTTGTTCTCCTTACTTTCACAGTTACAGGAGCACATCCTCTAATACCCCTCAACATCTCCGAGGCAACATACTTACAACCACCACCCAATTCAATTTTATCAACAACCAATCTTATAGCTCGACGAGCCATAGCACTACAAAAATGATCTAATGACCTCAAACTGTTATATTCGAAGGTCTACGCATCCCAAATCGAAGCTGCAAAATGCTTCGAACTTGCTCACAAACATACAATGCATGACTACAACTTTGTGAAAGGAGATTTAGTGCTACTTCAAAACATGCAAATCGAGAAGTCCCTCAATTGCAAGATAAAACCCTGATATGTCAGCCCTCTTATCATTATCGAATGAAATTACGGGGGGGCTTATATTCTCTGTGAACTCAACAGGTCAGTACTACATAGACCTATTGCCACATTTTGTCTGCTACCATACCTTGCTCAAAAATCAATCTCCCTACCACTGAATTTCCTCAATATCGACTCCGAGCGCCTTGAACAACTTTGAACAACTTCGAACTTCGATGAAGATACCTTCGAAGATTTTCAGGACATCAAAAATGAATAATTATCCTCCCTTTTCTTTTTCACAATTACTTACAAAGATTTTGATTGCCTCTAGTGTACAATACAAGTCATGATATCACATCATAGTGTGGTCATGCAAACTCCAAAGGGTTTTTCGGCTATGATGAACTACTGAGCCTTTTCCTAAAAAAAAATCATTTTTTTTTCATTTGTTATATCTTTATTTCTTCTTCACCTTACTTTTCAAAGACACTTAAAGATAATTTGAAATAGAGCAACAGAAACAAAAAGTCCTGCTCTTCCAACATCTCCTCCAATGCCTCTACCTCCCTCCCCAATACCTCCATCTCAACTTTTTTCTGCACCAATTTCACAGCAATCAAGCTACAGCACACAACCCATGCATTATCAACCCCTTTGATCCCTTTGACAACTTGTACCTCCCTCACCTTGCCCTTCAATGATCACTTTTTCTGTTTCGATTTGGGTGGCCCCACGACTTGCTCACCATCTTTGAAGGGGCCCACAACCTGAATTCGATGCACTACAAAGTTCGAAAACCAGTTAGTAAGCTCTTCAAAACAATCTCAAATATTTTTTGCACCTTGTCTGGGGTGCGAATCTCATTTTGCACTTATGAACTTCTTTGCTTCACCTTTTCGAAGGCCTCACCTCGACAACCCCACCCAGTAACAGCCTTGCGCCTCATGGGTGCACTTTGAACACTTTGTGGTGCCCTCCCTAATAACACACCATGGCTGGGACTTGAACCCAGCACACCGATCACACTACAAAAAGTAATTAGCAGCACAAAAAATCTTCGAACATAAGAGAAAACACTTACTGGACCTTTGAAATTGAGCAACTCACTTGTTTCAACTGGTGCCCACTTTGCAGCCTCTACCCCCACGACTGCCTCTTCCTCATCATCTTCACTCTTGACCTTGACCACCTTTCACTTCGCCACCCTCACCATGGGCAGCTCATCTTCATCCTCATTCTCATCATCCTTGCCTCCCTCCACCCTTTCGATCACTTTTAATTCAGCCTCAAACTTTGCACTCTGCCTTTTCAAGTCCTCCTTCAAAATCATCTTTGCACAAAATGCAGCAAGAGCCACATTTCAAGCATCCATTAATGCCCTCCTCAGACCCTCAATTTCTGCCCTCTTCACCTCCTCCTGCTCCTCTCTAGCTCATTTTTCTTCCTCCTCCCTTCTTCTGCATTCCATCATCTGAGCCAAATCTACGAACAATAGCTCTCTGCCCCACGAAATCCATTCACATTGCACCATCAGTTTATACAGCTGAAATACTTTGTCCACAACCTTTTGAATGGCCATGTCACATTCTTCGCCAAGATCTTTGGCGAGTTCATCATATTCTGCCTACACAAAACATTTTAACATCTTTAACTATGAATCAATCAGTGACAGATGTACCATTTTTGCACAAAAATCCTTATTGAGTTTGATGAGGAGAGACATTATAGAAGTAAGAGTTGATGAATGTAGGAGGTGATGTGGAAGAATGAGCAATATATTGAACCTCACTAATTTCCTCACCCCGATTGTGCATTTCGCATGTGACTTCGATTGGCTAACTGGGACAGTTAGGATTTCAGTAAGGGGGAGGATGATAGGTCCACTGTGTGCTCTAAGGTCTGGAGAAAGTTTCCAACTGTATTGACACACTATGACAGACCCTCTGAACTACAACAAACACTACAAAATTGACTTCGAATTCTTTTTGACTTATTTTGCACTACTTTGAACGACTTCAAATGACTTCAAATAATTTTGAACGATTTTGCAACACTTCAAATAACTTCATACTACTTCGAATAACATCAGCCACCACATAGCTGTTTCTAAAACCCTTTTGATACATGCTGCACAACCGGAACAAGTTATTCTGTTGCATATCAAGCACTACCAGACATGAGGAGAGATTACAAGAGATTTAGGATGCGATAAGTGTAGTTTTATGTTTCATTGATATATTGAAGCAAAAGATAAGTACTTTTACATGGGGGCATGTATGTTTCAATTATTTATCATTTCTCATTTATTTTATGATCTACAAAGTCCTCATTGTTTGATATATCGCCTTATGTTTTACACAGGTTTTAGTTCCCTTTTTAGTACTATCTCTTCAAAAATGTATATAAACTTGTACTAGTTGCTTAGAAAAACAGAGAATCAGTTATCCTCTCCACTATAGTCAGATTTAAGAGCAGTTCTCTTGAGTCTTACCTTGTGTCATATCTCTGAAGTTCTGCAAAATATCGCAAACATCCTCAAACTTTCATATTCATTCTCAACTCATCATCACCTATCGCCACTGAAAACCCACTTCTTAATTGCTATATTTGTTTGTCAAACATATCTCAACACCAGTCGAACACCTTCGAACCTCCTCAAACTCACCCAAACAACTTCAAACCAATTCGAATCTATTTTAAACTACTTCGCATGTTTTTGAACCAATTTTGAACTTTTTCAAACATCTTTGTACGCTTTTAAAGACTATTTGTCACATCCTTTACCATTTCGCATTACTAAAAACAATGTTCTGGTATTAGTGGTGATATTTAGTACCAATGATAGGTCCACTACAT
The DNA here is from genome assembly GCA_029959215.1 of Tricholoma bakamatsutake. NCBI lineage: Eukaryota > Fungi > Basidiomycota > Agaricomycetes > Agaricales > Tricholomataceae > Tricholoma > Tricholoma bakamatsutake. The sequence goes on from CP114861.1 coordinate 10,966,063, forward strand.
GCTTTAAGGTCTGGAGAACAATCCCACTTGCATTGAGACATTACGACACACACTCCGAATCACTATGAACACCACAAAATCAACTTCGAACCATTTTCGCACGATTTTGCACTATTTCGGACAACTTCGAACTACTTTGAACTATTTCGCGACATTTCGCAACACTTTAAATGACTTCACAGCATGTCAAACGACTTCGCAGCACTTTGAACGACTTCAGCCGCCATATAGCTGTCCTCAAACACTTTTGATACATGATGCTCAACCGGAGTGAGCTATTTAGTCACATATCGAGTACTACCAGACACAAGGAGGGATTACAAGAAACTTAGGATATGATAAGTGCGTTTTTGTGTTTTATTGATATATTAAAGCAATAGAACAAGAACTCTTACTATATTGGGACAATGTACATTTCACTTATTATCATCTTTCATTTTGTTTCATGTTTTACAATACCTTTATTTGCTGTGCACATTGCCTCATGTTCTACAATTGTTATTATTTCCTTTTTAGTACTATTCCTTCAGATTGTATATAGACTTGCATTAGATAGTTAGAAAAACAACAGAACAATGGGGAACAGCACAAGTTACTCTCTCGCTATCATCAGATTTAAGAATCATTCTATTTAGTCTTATCAAAATGTCATATCTCTAAGTTCTGCAAAATATCGTGAACTCCTTCGAAACTATCGTATTTGCTCCTTGTCTTATTGCATATCGCCTAATGCTGTTCAACAAACACTTTGCATTTGTTAAACTCGCTCTTTGACTTACCTCGAACCTTTGCGAACTTATTTGAATTTATTTGGACTACTTCACATGACTTTGAACCTTTTTTGAACCTCTTTGCACATATTCAGACCTCTTTCGAACTCTTTTGAACACCTTCATATGCTTATACAGACTATTCGCCACAGCCCTTACCATTTTGCATCACTAAACATTATGCTTTGGTCTCAGCGGTGATATTTAGTACCACCTCGCACCCTTCCTCTGACTCATGTTATACCATCTGAAGCCATTTAGTAGGTTTTGTTTGGGTTTCCGGGTTGAGTATCATCACCGACTCGCATCCTTCCTCTAGCCTGAGCTATACTTCATAAGCCTTTTAACAGGTTTTTGCTAGATTTCCAGGTCTAGTAACATCATCAGATTACCTTGAAGAATCATTTATGCAAATTGCAGCTCAGAAAATTAAGCACAGTGGTCCATTCCTCTGGGATCTTGTGCATAGCCTTCTTGATGCAAATACATCATGCTAGGATGCTATGGTACACAACTTGGATGATGCTGAAATTATAGAAGGTTTGGCTGCAATTGAGGAGGGATATCTGGGTGAAATTGGAGGTGACAACAAGATGGATGTGAGGGAGGGCAATGAAGATATTGACAAGCAGGAAGTAAAGGCAAACAAGTGGCACATCAGAGCTGCCTCACAGAATTCTGCACTTCTTGTAATTCATCTGCTGCTTGTGTTTCCCCTGGGCTGAATCTCTCTAGAAATCAGTTGTTTCAATCAGCATTTCTGCACAAAGCACAAACAAGCAAGCAATGCAAATCCCATGTCATTCAATGAAAGTCAAGGAGTCAATGCCAGATGGGAACATTGAAGTTCTAGAAAGCTTACTTTGTTAGGGAGAAATAGGAGAACCAGAGGACAAAAATTTTGATCCTGAGAATGATGTCAACATGAGTGAAACTGTGTTGCTTGTCCATGGTAATCTCTTGACCAAGGAATAACTAGATGCTGTTCAAAACTCACATCACATTGAGGCAATGCCAAGCAACATTTCCAGTACATTGTGTTCTTGCCTGGCCTTTTTCATTTCAAGATGGCCTGTGGAGATAGCCTGTGGAGAACATGGTACAACTGCTAGAGTCCCACATAGATGAAAACAGTCTTTACCAGCACATTGGCATCCTCAGGCCTAATGATACAGGTAGATCTGGAACAAAGCCAGGGTTTCATCCAGTGCACAATGTGATTCACCATGATACATGGGCATCCATGCTGGACTGTTGGCAGCTAGAAACAAAGGCTCGCAATGCTAGCTGGACTTCCTTGCAGGTATTTGTGAAGGCAAAACCAAGCTGGGAGCTGATCACAGAAATGTCAGAATCAATCATTCAGAAGTACATTGCCACAACACTAGTGCTTTGAAGTCCAGTCCATAGGACTGAGGACCAGACCAGACTGGACCGCAAATTTGAACTGGTCCTATAGAACTGTGGTTTTGGCTCTAATCAGTTACATAGTAGTTATAGTCTCAGTTCTTTGAGATCATGTGTCTGTGCCAAGACCATCCAAAACTTGTAAGGACTGGTCCAGAACTGAATTCATGGTTCTTGTTGCTAAGGTACATGATCAATCATACTGATGAGTCACTAGTCACTGTCACTCATTTCCAGCTTACTCTTTGACTACCACCACCACCACACCTCACACCTCAACCACCACCACCCCTCCATAAACACCTATGGCTACCACTCCCACATCCATCCAGACATCTGTAAGACCCACCAATGGCTGCAGACAAGGATTTCAGACCCACTGTGGGCCCAAATGACAGCAATTGTTGTTTGGGCCCCAGGTAAGTTTCTTTCTTTCTTGGTTCATATAGTGTACTAACTAAATGTTTTTTATTAATTTCTAGGTTCCAATGATGCCTACAAGAAACCACCACTGCACCCACCACCACCATGAGCCCTCTGTACTTGTGGGGTGGTGTGGGGTGCTTGCCACATCACTGCTGCCTATGCTAACAGACAACAACAATGGTAATGGATGACAATGATACCAGGGCCCATGCCAACAATGATGGGTCCAGTGCCAAGGCCACCACCAACACCAACAAGGCCAATGCTAATGCCAGCACCAACAACACCAACACCAACACCAACACCAACAACACCAACATCAATGCCAATACCAATACCAACAATACCAACCTCAATGCTGATGCCAACACCAACCTCAATGACACCAACACCAATGCCAGTGATGTGAATACCAATGCCTATGCCAACAATGCCACAGGCCAATGCCAACACCTAGCACCCACATCCAGCCTCGTGAGCCACTGCTCGCAGGGAGAATTGTGATGTGTTTTTCTTTTCTTTTCATTTTATTTTTCGCTTTGTTTCTCAATTTGTTTCTTTTCTTTCCATTTTTTTCTCTTCTCTTTCCTTGTCTTTTTTCTTTTTTTTTCTCATTTATTCAGTATGTATAATTCATTGTGAAGTGGATAACTGATCCTGACCAGTCAAAGAACTGGTCAGGACTGAAGTCAGTTCTGGACTGGTTAAAACTGGTCCTGTATGGTCCAGTCCAGTTTTTTGTGCCTTCATGAAATATACAGAACTGGTCCAGTCCTGGTTCTCTCCTGAAAGGGTGTAAAAACTGGACTGGACTGGACCTCAAAGCACTACACAACACCAATCCTAAGCAATATGAGAGATAAGATGGGAAAAAGATAAGGCAAGATATTTGAGAATCAGGTTTTACACAACCAAGATGAGCTTTAATACATTGAACTTAGCCATGCCATGAACATATTGGCTGGGTTGAGGCAACTTTCATGCCCTGGATTTATATGTTCAAGGCAACAGGTAAGCACAAATATGGGTCACAGATGCTCCAATTTGCATTGAAAATGCAGAAAGTGTTTCCTGAGAACCTTAAGTGAGTATCAAATAATCTTCATCCTAGTGCAAACCAATGTGACCTTCTGTCCCACACATTGTGCAATGTCGAGATCTCTTGAGTGCTAAGCTTGATGTATGCTGAGAGATCTGCAGAAGAGAGTTTGAGACACCCTAAAGAGCTAAACATGGAGAAGACAATGATGATGCAGAAGGTAATGGTGCAGGAGGCAGTGGTGGCAGTGGTGCACAGCTCTTTACCATCTTGATTGTCACAGAACCATACTTTTCAGTATGTTGCCAATCCATTTGATCATGGAGCACCTGCATATCCAGAAGTTTTCTGTAGTGTGCAAGATGAACAATCTGGTTTAAGATCTCATTGGATAACCACAGCTATGGACCAAAAAAATTGTCATCTGGGAAGTCGCATTCCATCTGCTAAGTACACCATTTCAGTAGTCTGTCTTTAAGTTTGAAGTCAATGCTGCCCATTTTGTAGTCGTCAAGCTTTTACTTCCATTTATTTTATGCTTTTGGAACTGGCTGCTGCAAGGGAGATAGAGAGGAGAATATGTCTGGATAACAAGTGTCACAACATTGCATGCATGATGGTAGGGCAGTACATTGAGAACAACAATGCTCATGTTCCTGGAGTACTGTACATATTGATTCATCAGGTGTGCCTCAATTCATATGATGCAGGTATCATAGCTCTATTATTCCCAAAATACTCATCACAAACTTTCCACCGACAGATGTTATGGGATCTCGCATTGATATATGTGTCTATGACAGAAAATTTATATTCCTTATTTCTCATTCCTGAGATTTGAGGAGCAAATACAGTACATAGAACTGGCTGTGGTGGAAGCCCCTCAGCAGGTGGATGTGAAAGCCATTTGTGGAGTATCTGGATTGTCAGGTAAGTCAGGTTGCCCAGGCCTGGTCAAGTACATCATGTTTGGTTGCCCTATATCTTCAACATTTTGAATTACACCTTCCTCCTCACTATCAGATTCATCTCCATCATCTATGTCTGATTTGATAATGTCCACTGTAGACCAATTTAATTTTGCCTTTTTCAGCATCTGGCCTCTCCTCCCATCTGAAGCTTTCTCTCACTTCCATTTCCCAGAAGTCACCTTACTCTTATGGCCATCAAAGTACTTTGGCTCAACAAGGTGAATTTACAGTGCCTTTGTACCTGTCTTATGAGCTCCTCACCCCATCCAGTGCATCAATGTATACAAAGAAGACACATATCACCACTGTATCACAAGCTCAATATCTGAGATATCTAGACACTTAACAGACAAAAAACTGTCAGTCCATTTGATCTACAACCAGGGAATGCCTCACCATTCCAGCAGCATCGGTACATATTATTCCCCAGATCTCACTGCTCTGTGGCTTGCTAATGGCATCTTCACAAAATTTGGGGCTCATTCCAGAATGAAACCAGATGATCTTCTCTCACAGCTCAGGTGACAGATTTTCCCATTCATTCTCTGTTAGTTCCTGAGCCTCATTCCTCTTATTGATGAATACCATGAATTTTGGAGGCCACGCCTTCCTGTCGAGATGCAGGATATGTTCCAAGTCAAGTGTGCTCTTTGCAGAATATTTCATTTCTTTTACCAAGAAGTAGATGTTTAAGTCTATCATTTGAGTGGCAGATGGTTACAGTCCTTTCCAGCTGCATCTGTAGTTTTGATTTTACATCATTGAGAACCAAGTCAGGCATGGTGGTGGAAACAACATGGAATGGAACATGTGATGGTACCAGCCAATGCAGAAGTCCTAGCTGTCCATATGCTGGCCGGAAGCTGTCTCCCCATTGACTGATGCAGTGGCCTTCATTAAAAATGATGTTGAATAGCTTAGAAGTAAAGCTCTTTGACTTCCAGAGCATGTGGAAGTGGTCATCTTTCAAGATTTTCTCTGGGCTAACAACAATGATGCAATGTTTCCCTGCTTCGATTTCCTGTACAATTACCATGAGTCTCTATTTTTAATTTCTTTGAGTTGACAGACCTTGAACAATTCATTTGTAGTGCTGTCACTTGTAATATTTACAGTGCTAATGCTAAACTTTGTAAACTCTGTGACATTTTTATCTCCAAATATGTTGAGTGCTGTAACAACCACAGTAATGCAACCTTTGTTAAATAGCAGTGGTATCCAGAATGTAAGAGTCTTTCCTGATCCAGTTGGTGAAATAGTAATACAATCCTTTTGTTCTTTTGTTCTAGCTGTGTTAATGCAGAATGGGCTTGGAAGATACATGGCCTGATACCAAACTTTTCTTCTACATCAGAATGTAGCTCTGAGAGTGTTGGAACCATGTATTTCAAGCTGGACATAGCAATGATGTCAGAGGATCCAGGATAGGAAAGTGAGACTTAAACTCAACTAAAAAGCATGATTGGCAAGCATGTAAATATTACATAATTACAAGTTGTGCCAGTCACTGGGGCACAGTAATAGTGTGTTGAAGTTTTGATTGATTCTCAGAAAAACTACTGTGAGAATATATTTTTACTGTACCCTGTGACTGGTTTGGAGTCTGGTAAATTACTTGAATTTAAACTTTTGTTTACTTAAGACTGATCATGGCAATGATATGCCTGCACTCCTCAGTGCCTGTACACTCTCATGTACTTCCTTTGAGTTTCCACTGCTCAACTTGACAGTATGCATGCTACATTCAAGCCTTTCTAGTGTGTTAAGACCTAGTCCAGTTTGGTTTTTTGACCCTATGATGGGTAGACCATAACCATAACTGGTCTAGGACTGACCCAGATAGTGGGAGGACCTAACTGGACTGACTAAACTGGTCTTTTGCAGTTAATAGATTGAAAAGCCTAGTTAAGACCATTATTTGTCATGAAATTGGTCTTACTATATAACCTATATGTATCTCAGCAAATATTACCTGGAATGCTTAACCATTAGAGAGGAGGATAGACATCGGCGTATGATCCAATCTTTAAGAGATTCTATCAAGATTTGACTGGGATATGGCCAAAATGAAAGTGCATTGTATTAGTTTGTAGTTTGTGGTTGCAGTTTGCAGTATGTAGTTACAACTTGTCAGGGCTGTTAAATGAATAAAATATACAAGATACAGATGTTTATGTGTGTTATTGTGATGTAATTGATGATGTCTAACTGTACCCTACATTTTGTAGCACAAGTTACATATGTATAAGCAGTACAATCAATGTTATGTATTCTGATCATGGTGAAAGAGTTACTAGTGTCTTGTCTCCAACTGTAATGGAAGAAAGCAGAAAAGGAAACTTGGGCTCCTCGTTAAGTCTCCTATTAGTACTGAATGCCTTCATGATCACCACATCAAGGGGTTTGTGATCATCATTAGTGAATAAATCATGCTCGTGTGATATTTGAGTCAGGGTAGGATTGAATACAGACTCATGCAGCATGTTTAGATTGCCCAGAGACAAATGAGAGAAGCCTTCAGATAAAGAACTCATTGATAGGTCCACTATGCCTATAAGGTCTGGAGAAGGATCTAATCATATCTATACATTATGACATGCACTCCAAATCACTATGAACACCATGAAATCGACTTTGAATCCTTTTCGAACTATTTTGCACTATTTTGGACAACTTCGAATGACTTCAAATGATTTAATGACACTTTGAACACTTTTGAATGACTTCGTACTACTTCAAATGATATCGGCTGCTGTATAGCTGTTTCAAAACCATTTTGACTTGCACTGCTCAACCAGAGTGAGCCCATTTCATCGCATATCAAGCATCACTGGACATGAAGAGAAGACAAGAGATGTAGAATATGATAAGTGCAGGTTTACATTTCAATGATATATTAAAGCAATAGAACAAGAACTTTTACCATACTGGGACAATGTATGTTTCAATATTTATCATTTCTCACTTGTTTTATGTTTTACAATACCTTTATTGCTGTGCATATTGCCTCATGTTTTCCACATGTTCTTGTTTCCTTTTTAGTAATATTTCCTCAATTTGTATATAGACTTGTATTAGTTACTTAGAACAGCAGCAAAGCAACGGGGAACAGAGAATAAGTTACCCTCTCCACTATCGTCAGATTTAAGAGCTGTTCTCTTGAGTCTTATCTTCACATTGTATCTCTAAGTTCTGCAAAATATTGCGAACTTCTTCAAACATTCATATTAGTCTCTCAACTCATTGCTCATCACCTATCACCATTTAAAAAACACTTCGCATTTACTAAACTCATTTCTTGATATACCTCGAACCTCTTTGAACTTATTTGAACTACTTCACACATTTTTGAACTTATTCAAACTATTTTGCACATCTTCAAACCTATGTATTTCGAACTATTTCGAACTTCTTTGTACGCTTCTAAAGACTATTCACCACATCCCTTACTATTTCGCATCACTAAACAACAACATTTGGGTATCAGCAGTGATATTTAGTACCAACTTGCATCCTTCCTCTAGCCTGTGTTATACTTCTTGAGCCTTTTAACAGGTTTTTGTTAGGTTTCCAGGTCGAGTATCATCATCATCCAGTCCATGGTGGCACTAAAGAAGGTTCACTGTCATGTGATAACCACATTTAATAATGTTATGTGACTTGCCGCATGCAGTGCATAATGCATAAGGTCTCTGCTGTGTGGCTCAAGATGGACCAAGGTAGCACAATCAGAGGTCCTGATGGACCCTAAAAAAAATGGTTAAACAAAGAAAATGGTTAAACAAAGGAATGGAGAGGCTATAGACTGATGGATGCTGGTGAAGGAGTGAGGAGGGGATGGTAGAGGTGTGGGAGTGATGAGAGAAGCAATGTTAAGGATCAGAACAACACATAGGTAAACTACAATGTGTCAAATGATACGGTCTATCGAACATATACAGTGCATTGAATAATATGGGTTCAGTGGATGCTGTCGAATGCTCTAATCTATATATGTGTACCTACTATAGTAACAAATGAATACACTATTACAATGGTTGCTAGACCAAAGAGTAATACATTTAATACAGACATCAGTAGCCTATGAAATAGTTTCAGGCAGCGGTAACAGCAATGGGGATGGCAGCGGCAGCAGCCTTGCCAGGATCAGGATCAAGATCGGCATTACACAGCCCAGATCGGTGCCATGCATGTGATCTGCATGATGAGTGGGAGACACCATATTGAACCAGGACCTCAGCAGGTATACTCACCTGAACATTTTCAGGCAGACCTGTCACCCAGCCCACCACCACACCGCATATGAAGATGCTGAGGGAAGTCCATTGAACATAGATACTCTCCAGAAACATCATCCTGTTGGCCGATGCTGGCCCATGACCGATGCTGGTCCGTGGCCAATGCCACCTACTCACCTGAATGTTTTTCAGGCAGACCTGTCACCTGCCCGCCACCTCACCTGCATATGAAGATGCTGAGGGAAGTCCATTGAACATAGATACTCTCCAGAAACATCGTCCTGTTGGCTGACACATTGGTACCATTTGAGGCCTGATGCAGTGTCTACTCATAGCATTCTCATTGGATTTGACATGTTGAGCAAGTGTGCATCATTGGGGCAACTATGTGACAATGAAACATAATCAGATTGGCAGAGGATTGTGAGGCTATTCAACCTACATGGGCATGGTTGGTGGCCATGTGAAATATATATTTACTGAATAGAAAATGGTTGGTTGGTTGAAAACATTGTCGCACGATTGTAGAATGATAGAATGCAGTCAAAAAGAAACACATAGATACTCTCCAGAGATGTCGTCCTGTTGGCCGATGCTGGCTACTCACCTGAATGTTTTTCAGGCAGACTGGTCACCCAGCCCACCACCTCACCACATATGAAGATGCTGAGGGAAGTCCATTGAACATAGATACTCTCTAGAGATGTCATCCTGTTGTGCGATGCCAGCTCATCACCAACGCTGGGTCCTGGCTGATGCTGCATATGCACCTGAACATTTTTCAGGTGGACCTGTCATCTAGCCCCCCACCTCACCCACATATGAAGATGCTGAGAGAATTTCACATTCATCACACTGTTCTTGACAGGACCACCCAGGACCTGAGCACAGATACTTTCCAGCACTTGATTCCTTCTGCAAATCTTACTATTGTCAATCTTTGTCTTCTACTGAGACACATATAGTAAATTTACTGTGCAAAGTTTGCTTTTCTTCTCCCAACAACCTGCATAGAGACAGCTTCTTGCTGAGCAAGGTGATCAGCTGTTCTGCAGGCATGTCAGGCTGATGTCTGTCCCTGATTCTTGCTTTGAGATGATGGGGGGGTCATCTGTTGCAATGTATTCTTTGCAGGTGGAGTCTGGCAATCACCAAATGATCCTACTGCTGCCAATTCTCTGTCTGCCGATCCTACCACTGCCGATTCTCTGTCTGCTAATCCTACCACTGCCGATTCTCTGTCTGCTGATCCTACCACTGCTGGTTCTCTGTCTGCTGATTCTACCACTGCTGATTCTCTGTCTGCCGATCCTACTGCTGCTGGTTCTCTGTCTGCCAATTCTACCACTGCCGGTTCTCTGTCTGCCAATCCTACCACTGCCGATTCTCTGTCTGCTGATCCTACCACTGCCGATTCTCTGTCTGCTGATCCTACCACTGCTGGTTCTCTGTCTGCTGATTCTACCACTGCTGATTCTCTGTCTGCCGATCCTACTGCTGCTGGTTCTCTGTCTGCCAATTCTACCACTGCTGATTCTCTGTCTGCCGATCCTACTGCTGCTGGTTCTCTGTCTGCCAATTCTACCACTGCCAGTTCTCTGTCTGCTGATCCTACCATTGCTGATCCTGATGCCAATCCCACTGTTGACAATTTTAATGCCTTCACCTTGCCCTTGCAATAGAATCCTCTGTCCGAGTTTCCCCAAACAGGCAGCGAGGTTTAGGTCAGTTCAATCTTTCTTGAGTTGATGTGGTGTTGCCTTCCAACAGTGATGGATCAAGTGGGCATGGGGCATCATTTACATCATCATTTAAAGGTGATATGGATGTGATGGACTTCTCAGAAATGTGTCGAGGAATGACATACTCTGGTTCACCATCACCCAGACCATTAATTGGCTGTGGTCGAGTCACACCAGCTGTGCAGAGTATGTCTATTGTCATTTGATTGACTTGCACATAGCTCAACTGAGCTGGATCTGTGAGTTGCAAGGAATCTGGGGGTTCATAGATGGGTGCCTGTTCTGCTCTCAATCTTTGGCGAGGTTTTTTTTGCTGTTGTTTCGCTTTCGCCCTTTTTCTGCTTTTTAATTGACCTTGGGGCTCAGCATCAGCATCGGCATCAGGAATGGCATTGACATCAGGATGCAGGCCAGTGCCTATGATGGACTCGGCATTGGGTATTGCATCACCATTCCATCGTCCACTGCATTTGGAAATGCATCAGGAAGGTGGAGGGTTATTTAAATTATGAGGATAGTGTGCAGGAGACACACTCCCATCACTCGCTTTGATTCCTTTGAACCTGAATGCTCTTTCAGGGCCCTGGGCTGTTTGACGCTGCAGAATGTGGTCAAAGAAGTCTTTTATGATGCTCTTGTGCATGTTCCATGGGTCTCTAAATTTGAACCTTCCTGGGAGATATTCAGGATTGATGAATAAAGAGGTTTGGTCAGCAATTGCTTTGAATGGGATATGGTGACTACGACCATTGTTGGCTAGTTCTGCATGGAGATAAGTAATGGTTTGTAGCATGAGAAGTTGTCATACTGTAATGCTGCCCAACATACAACATAAACCATTGCTCCAGCTCTTTTTTCTTGTATTGTGATCCTTTCCATGGTGTGGGCAGAATGGGGAACCCATCCTGAGTCATCAGAAGCTGGGTTTGTGGTGTGGTGGTGTTAGGTTGCATTGCCGACCTTGAGGTAATGTCTGATGCATGCAACACCTTGACATAACTCATGAGGTTCCACTTGAGCTCTGTGATATGATCATGATAGGTGTCCAGAAATGATTGTGCAGGGGTAGCCATTAAAGAGGTGACATTGTCATGACTGTAATCGGCATCGGCATCAGCATCACAATTAAAGATTCCACTCATGCTGATAGGTCCACTACGCACTTTAAGGTCTGGAGAACATTCCCACTTGTATTGAGACATTATGATATGCACTCTGAATCACTATGAATGCCATGAAATTGATGTCAAATCATTTTCACACTATTTTGCACTATTTCGGATGACTTCGAACTATTTTGCGACACTTTGAACCACTTTGCAGCATTTTGAATGATATCAGCTGTGGTATAGCTGTCTTGAAACACTTTCGATACATGCTGCACATCCGGAACAAGTTATTCTGTCACATATCGAGCACTACTGGACACGAGGAGAGAGTACAAGAGAGTTAGAATGCAATAAGTGCACTTTTGTATTTCAATGATATATTGAAGTACTTTTACTATATGGGAACACTATATGTTTCATCATTTATTATTTCCCATTTGTTTCATGATCTACAAGTCCTCATTGTTTGATATATTTGCCTCATGTTTTACACATGTTCTTATTTCCTTTTTAGTACTATCTCTTCATGTTGTATATAGACTTGTATTAGTTAGTTAGAACAAAAATAATATAACAATGGGGAACAGCACAAGTTACCCTCTCACGATCATCAGATTTAAGAGTTGTTCTCTTGAGTCTTAACTCACATCATATCTCTAAGTTCTGCAAAATATCATGAACTTTCTCAAAACTATCGTATTCGCTCCACATTTTATCGCCCATTGCCCATTGCCATTCAACAAACACTTCACATTTGTTAAACTCGTTCCTCAATATACCTCAAATCTCTTCAAACTTTTTCGAACTATTTTGCACGTCTTCGAATCTACTTTGAACTCTTTCGCACATTTTCAAACCTATTTTGAACTCTTTCGAACACCTTCACACAACATTTTGGTCTCAGCAGTGATATTTAGTACCAACTCACACCCTTCCTCTGACTCATGTTATACCATCTGGAAGCCATTTAGTAGGTTTTGTTTGGGTTTCCGGGTTGAGTATCATCAATGCATCAACAACCATCAAACCATTAGGTGCAGTATGGGCTGTAAATGTCACAGACAGCACTCCCATTTCTAACCAGTGTTGTTGGGCAGTCTCCTCTACATGCTTACACAGGTTTTTCTCTGCTAGTCTGTGAGATGTCAGTCACCATTGGCATCAGCAGCAGCAATGGCATTAAATTACCTTCGCTTTGTCTGCTCAGGATAACCTTCCTGCTCAATCTCAAGGGTTACCTTTTCCTCTGCAGTCATGTTGTTAAAAACACTCTTGATGGCTGGTAGTCACATCTGGAACCATCCAGGTGTGCCTGTAGTGGCATTCTCAATACCTAGCAGGTTTCCAATCTCTTTCAACACTTGATCCTGGTATAAGGCCCAAATGGCTTCTGCTCGCTTGACTTTGAAGTTGTTTAATTTGTGCGAGCAGCCCTTTATCATTCACCAGTTGTTTGAAAGCCAGATTGTTAGTTCCTGGTGATGTGATAAAAAATATAACCTTCACATGCTTCAAGTTGATGGTTCACCTTGGCACATAGGCAACTCTCCTCCTCATCCATTGGGGCCCTCTCAATTGACACCCAGTAATTGAATATGGCAGGGAGAATGTCACACTTGAGTATTTGCAACCGGCCAGCTTTGGATTCCTGTAATTGGAATGCATCTCTATAAGGCTTGATGATCCTCCACTCTTTGATGGTATATCTCCTCTTGCAATACTGTCTCACACCCAGGTTCTCTGATGGTGCAAGCAGCATTGGATGGGGATTGATGTGGAGGAAAGAATGATTTTTGTCAACATCAGGCATAACATATTATCGTCATAAGGATAACATGAGGATCACATGAGGCCAATAGTACAATAAATAGTCCATTACTGCAATCAATTCCCCCCAATCATCATGAGCCTGACAAGAGCTCCTTACAAGAGAAAGAGAAGATCAAAGAAAAATGCACCGCTGCATGATGACCATGATGATGCAGTTGATACTGTTACACATGTAGAAGTTGAGGTCAACATGAGACATGGACCAAAAACAAAGTGTATCAAGGTTCCCTTGCCTCTGGTTATGGAAGAGCATGGTGAATCGAGTTCAGCTGGTATCCATGACAATCCAGGTCTTGCTCCAGAATGGGATATGCAAGAACCTGAGGTGGCCGATGAGCCCGTTTGGCCATGGATTGGCATGGTCAGTTTCTGACATGGATTGACTTATTGAGGCTCATATAGAACTGATAGAGACAGAAGGACTATGTATTGTAGTTTGTGGGATGAGTGGATGAATTGCTGCAAGCATCCCTGGCTCAGCAGGCATGGTCCATTGACAAACAAGTTTGCAACCACTGTCAACTGAATAAATGGGCAATTTGGAGATGTGTTGATTGTTCACTAGGAAGCACACTTTGCTGGACATGTATGCACATAACACACAGGCAAAATCCCTTCTATTGCATTGAATGCTGGACTGGCATGCACTTCCACCATGCTGAGCTATGGGAGGTTGGCACATACCTTTTGATCCAGCACCAGACAGATCAGCCAATTTGCAATGCTCTTAACTTTCAAATGAAATATCTGGAGACATTTGAAGAGATAAAAGATAAAGCCGAGGCAGAGTCAGCCAATGATTACTTGGCAATGGCCACAGCACCAGCAATGGCAACAGCTCAACATCATGAGTTCACATTGGGAATGACAGAGAATACAGCAGACGATGAGACTGGGGACGATGCAGCCTTTTTTGATCACCTTGATGCCCTTTGGCTTCAAGAAAAGGGCAATAATGATGTCAATGACAGCTTACAAAACTTCTTTGATGGCGATGATGAACATGAAGTTGAACATGCTGATGAAGACATCCATGGGTTTCAACCATATTTGTCTGAATGATGCATGAGGACTGATGCCCAGGCAACAACCATACTAGCCACTGTTGATCCTGAGCTGACCACCGCACTGCCCACTGCCAATGCCTTAAACAACAGCTATATCCATGTGGTGCATACAAATGGAATACATCATTTAGCAATGGTTACCTGCCAGTGTCAGGGAGAACACCGAATTTCCTTGAACCTAGTAACCAGCAACTTGCTCCCCACCAGCTCCACCACAATACACACACTTTTCACTATGCAGGTTCTAGACCATTTTTGGCTTTGTAATCTGGAATTAAAGACATTGGCCTATTAGTTTTACCAGCTGATTCAGTGCATAACATTGCCAATGAGGCCTGCTGGAGTGGTCAACCTCTACCATGAGCTTCGGCGCATGTCCCGCTTATGGCATTGGATGAAAAGATTGAAGTTGGCAGGGTATGGACACATCAAAAAGATCCATTGAATCCTGAACCAGGATCACTTGCCAATTATTGTCCAGCCTGTCCTCAAGCAGGCATAAATATACCAGAAAATTGGAAGGATGATGTGAACTGGTGGGTGACTATATACCTTGATTGTACAAGTTGCATCTGAAATGATACTATGGCTCTCAGATTTGTTTTTAAATGCATATTCATGGCCGATGGCAATTTCAAAGCTGACCATGTCCAGCAGAAAAACTCCAATGCTAATGTATGGCTATGGGATGGAGCTGGGATGGCACCAAATCAGGCTGAATATGAGCAATTACTGCAAGCTGCCATAGAATGATTCACAGTAGGTACACTTTACTTCATAGTGGCCAATGCTGTAACTGCTGCCAGTGATGCTCCCAATGCTTATTCTAATTGGGATACACGGGTGTTTAGAAGGCTCCATGTGAAAATAAATTCTGAGCCATTGCAAATGCTTTTTTGGCATCGAAGGCATGTGATAGAACTGGAGTAGTGGCCATTGCATGTGCATGGCATGGCTGTTATGCACCCAATGCACTGGTAGATTTTTTTTGGAGAGAACAGCAAAAGAATGTCAACTTTGCTTTCCTCCAAGCCCTAAAAACCACCAGGGTTGACCATCAACAGGGAGTGATGCTCATTTATGACATTGTCTGCCAATACATCATTTACATTCAGAAGCATATTGGTGCACATCTGCTGGCTGGCTTGAGCATTGACCAGGCCATTGGGCTTTTGCATGTTCATGGCCACAAGGATGAATGCTTTTTTCGCTATGCTCCATTATTCATTCCAGGGTCTGGCATTGTAGCAGGGGAAATACTCAAGTCTTTGTGGTCATTGCTGAATTCCATTTTTCCAACAGTCAGAACAACAATGTTTCCACGTTGGGCTAAAATGCTGAATGATCATGCTACAGATTCAAATCAGAAGAAAATGCTCAGCATGACAGTCACACTGTGCTCAAAATTTCAAGAAGCCCTTGAGATATCCACACAGCTTGGCAAGCACCATGTAGAACTGACAGCAGCTTTTGGTCAACAGGCAGTCGAACGATGGGAGGATCAAGTCACCACAGCAAAAATGCTAAGGCTAACAGATGTCAGGGTAATGGATATGTATGCCACTCAGGGATTGAAACTGGCATCAGGAATGGGAATGGGACCAGGACCAGGACCAGCATAAGGAATGGTCACAGCATCGACACTCACTCAATCGGCGGTTGAGCAGTGGATTGATTTCACTATTGTTTTTGAACAAATGCAGTGGGTCATACTTCCTACCAAGATTGATGTATCACAATCCCTCATTGATCTGCACCAGGATTCAATTATGAGACAAAGTCCGTCGACTTGGTAAAGCACCTCACACTTCCGACATGCAAGCTGTTGAACGGGAAAGAGAAGTTCTCACATCTCATATGGCAACCTTAACACATCTACAAAATGCTGCCAACATTGCCGAGCATGACATTATTCCCTCCTGAATCACCCACAACAATGAACCTGAATTTGAGAACTTTGATAACATAGAACCCTTTGACAAAGAGACTTCTGCTTCATCTCTTCTGGCTGACACACACACTATTTTAGTTGAGGAGCAACAAGTATACCTCCCACATGATGGAGAACTTGCTAATGTAGAGATTAACCTCAGGAAGAACCAGGCAAGTCAATTGCTGCATCAGTTGCAAGAGCTCATTGCTGACAAATCATTTCAATATTTACACATCATATGAGCAGTGCTGAGAAAGGGAGTTTGCACCCAAGCATGAGCCATTGTCCAGGATGTGGTTAACAAAATTGCCTTGCATGCCCAAATGTATAACCATTGCCAAACCCAACTGGTGGCACTAAATTGTGATGCTGAGACATCGAGTATGTTTCAGCGGTTAATAAAGAATGACCTCAATGCTAGCACAGCTATTCTGAAGCCAAATGCACCAGGCTCCACTAATCTTTGCCTGTCCTGGATTTGGCATAATGCCCACAATCAACCTGGTGTCATTACTGAACAGCACAGCAATGCCAATGCCACTCAATTCTGGGAATGTAAATGTATTTTGTGGCTATCCGTATTCATTACACTAACAGTTTTATTAGTCAGGAGAGTACACTGGCTTCGATCATGGGCTCAGAGAAATAAATGGAGGGAGGAATTTCTACTGGTCACATATGAAATGCAGTGGACTGTGCAATATTTCATTTATCACAGCCAATAGTGGCAGTCAACCTTGTGGTCTGAGAATACCCTTCCTGGCCCACTAGCCTATGCTAATCGCCAGTAGGCTTTCTGGCAAGAATTATCATTGAGAGCTGACAATGCATTTAGATCAGCAAATGCCAATTATATCTCCACTATATGACCAAAACATTCTGTATTATGTAAACACAATTATCTTGATCACAATCCACCATCTTGCAAGGGCAAGGGAAAAAGCATTAGCAGTAGGATTGGCAACAGTGGAATTGGCAACAGTGGAATTGGCAACAGTGGAATTGGCAACAGTGGAATTGGCAACAGTGGAATTGGCAACAGTGGAATTGGCAATGGAGGGATTGGCAACAGTGAGATTGGCAATGGGGGCCAAATAAGGCCAACTAAATAATCCCTCATCTATAGATCTCTGATCAGTGATTAAACATGATAGGGTTATCATCTCTCTTCCTACATCCATCCCTCTACAATGAGCAATCAGAAAGAAAGCTGGGCAGATATTCCTGATGGCTATGTCCCAATCCGAAGCAACAATGGGCAGCACTATCTTGTGCCCCATTTTATGATTCCAGCTACCCACCAGGTGATGGAGGCCTATCGAAAGAAAGTAGAATTCAAAGTGCATATGGCACACAGGGGGGGAACATTTCCTTCAGTTCAAATGTCATTGCCAGTGGCCAATGCCACACCTCTGGCTGATGCCGTGTCATTGGCTAATGCTGTGTTGTTGGCCAATGCCATGTCTCTGGCCAATGCTGTAATTGCTTCCGATGCCATATCATCTCACTAATCATCATTTTGCAGTCTGAAAACATGACTGATCAACCATACTATCTGTTGGCTTGAAACCAGCTCATGCTACTGGCCGACCCAGTAGGTGTCATGGTCCTCATTTGTGTGACTATAGTTGATCTTGTTACAGACCTTGACACCCAGGGAGCTGTTGAACTGCCATGCTGAAGTGAAAGCCCTGCAAACCCAGCTCGGCATATTGTATAAGGATGCCAGTCATTGTCTCTACATGGCCAAGATCAAAAGACTGGAACAGCAGGATGTCACCTTGAAGACATATGCAACCTTGAAGGAAAGGATGGAGTTAAATCTGGAATCATTCAAATGCAGGTTCTCCAAGATTCCAATCAGACCGTCATTCCATGAGCATGACAAGGATGCCGATCCCCCTGCTGATTTTCACTGATGTTATGCCAAGGCCATGACATTCTTATTGTATCTACATTGCACATTGCTGTGCCATATCTAATAATGAAATATTGCCAGTTTTTGAATGGCCACAGTCAAGACATGACAGCAGCAAGACAATGCACCAGTAAGACACAGCATCAGCCAAAGACATGGCATTGGCCAAAGACACGGCATCAGCCAAGATGTGGCATTGGCCAACAGGACAATGTTGGCCCAAGGATGGCATCAGGGCTAGGTTGCTGGCAATGAGACTTTGAGAAGAAGGAAATTTTACTCCCCCATGTGCCATGTGCACATTAAATTCAACCTTCTTGGAATAGGCCTCCATTGCCTGGTGGGTAACTGGAATCATAACCATTTAATCAGGGATCAATCACACATTGAAAATGAATAAAAAACACTATTACATCACATCAACCTCCTCAACAAGAAGAGCCAATCCAGCTTAAGGCTACCCGACTACCAAATTTCACTCAAAAAGCTGAGTTTGAGTTTCAAAATGGGAATGCCACTTTGTTTGTATATATTGATTGTAGGGATCACCAACACATGATTGTTGATCTTCAGCATTTCACTGTTTTTCATATCAATATCAACCCCGCTGCTGCAGCTGACCTATCATCCATCATGAACATTACATGTGACCAAGTCCTCAGTCAGATCAGCAAGATCAAACAGGCCATCTGCAATGGACTTCAGGATGGAAGTATCACCATGGTGATGAAGGAAAGAAAATCAGCACTTGTGAGTGGATCGGCATGCTATCAGACCAACTATGCACTTATAAATTGTAGAACACATTATTTGGGTGGCAAAGAGAGGTCCTCACAGAAGATGTGCAGGCCATGTTCCAGGCTGATGCTTTCTTGTGGGATTTGTGGTAGCATGGTCAAAGTCAGACAGGACAGGGGACCAAAGGTTTATTGAAGGTCAACAGAGGGCAATGAAGACCTTTGATGAGAAAAAGAGCATCACAGGCACTGCATCCACAGCAACTGGACCAATTAATTTGACAATGGCAGTGGCAGTGGGAGCTGGACCAGCAATGGCCCCCATAGTAGCAGAGGCAGTGGGAACAGCATCACCTGCCGGAATGGCCGCAGCAGTGGGAACAGGAATGGCCATGGCCAAGAAGGCATCCATGGCAGTGGCCAAGAAAGAAGGGATGAAAGCAGCCAAGAAATGAGGAATAGGAGTGGCAAAGGCAAAAGCATCCTGAGCGGTGATGATACTCAACCTGGAAACCCAAACAAAACCTACTAAATGGCTTCAGATGGTATAACATGAGTCAGAGGAAGGGTGCAAGTTGGTACTAAATATCACCACTGAGACCAATACGATGTGTTTAGCAATGCAAAATAATAAGTGATGGTTCAAATAATCTGTAAGAGCATACGAGGTTGTTCAAAAGAGTTCGAAAGAGATTCAAAAATGTGTGAAATAGTTCGAAGTAGGCTTGAAGAAGTTTGATGAGGTTCGAAGAAGTTCAAAATAGGTTTGAAGTATATCAAAGAACAAGTTTAGCGAATGTGTAGTGTTTGTCAAAAGGCGATAGGTGATATGCAATAAAATGAGGAGCGAATACAATAGTTTTGAAGAAGTTCACAATATTTTGCAGAACTTAGAGATGCAACGCAAACTAAGACTCAAGAGAATGGCTCTTACAGTAAGTCATACCATAAGTGTGAGGGTAACTTATGCTCTGTTCCCTGTTGCTTGTTCTATTGCTTTAATATATCAATGAAACACAAAAATGCACTTATTGCATTCTAACTCTGTTGTAGTCTCTCCTCGTGTCTGGTAGTGCTCGATATGTGGCAAATTGGCTTGTTCCGAATGTGCAGTGTGCATAGAAAGGGTTTCAAGACAGCTATACGGTGGCCGAAGTCATTTGAAATGCTGCAAAGTTGCTCGAAATGTCATGAAATAGTTTGAAAGTGTTCGAAATAGTTCGAAGTCGTCCAAAATAGTGCGAAATAAATCAAAAAGTGTTCAAAGTCGATTTTGTGGCATTCATAGTGATTCGGAGTGCATGTCATAATGTGTCGATATGAGTGGAAAGCTTCATCAGACCTTAGCGTGCACAGTGGACCTATCAGCGGTACTGGCAGCAGCACCAGGAGCAGCAGCGGCAGTGGCAATGCCAACAAGGAGAGAAGTGGCAGTGGCACGGGCCAAGATTCAGACCCAACCTGAAGCATTAGGATCAAGAATTCCTGCCCCTGCCCAGCGTCCAATACTGCCAGTCATCACAGTGACATGCAGGTTGTGACAGGTGGAGAGTAGCAAGGGATAGGATGAGGATTTGGATGAGGAGATGGAGAGCAATGCCGGTGCCAATCCCAGGATGGAGTGGAAGTGGCACAACACAGAAAGGAAGGGACAAGCACCACCCCAGCGAGGGAGTTTGCGAATGACACCCTGTGCATGATGTGTCAAGCTTAGGCATCAGTGTTGGGATCAGGTGAATGGCAAAAGTGCATGCTACTTCTGTGGAAAAGGGAAAATTTGGTGTGGTCCAGAGGATGTGGACCGAGTGTGAAAAATGAAGAAAGAAAAAGGATTGGCAAGATGAAAAGCAAAGAAGGCATGATTTTCTAGTGAAGACAGTGGAGAGAAATTATTTAGGTGGTTCACTGCAAGAAAAAAAGGAAAATTCAAAGGTGAGTTCTTCCATTTCATGACACATAAAACCACTAACTAACATGTATACCTATAGCTGTGGAACAGTATATCAACATGGCTGATCCTGAGCCCGAGCTGACTGCCTCCCCTCCCCTGATGGCCAACCCCTCCCCCATCGACTATGCCCCCCTCACTGGACGTCTATACCAACTGGAAGAAGACATGTATTAGCATGCACGGTGGAATGAAGAGTCAGTGCAAGAGTCCCAACTCTGCATATGAGAACTCTGGGATGCATTTCACTTGCTTCAAAACAGAGTGAACTACATTGAAGGATACCTTGGGTTGCAGGCTGGTGCACAGCCCATCATGTTATACAATGGTTACATGGCTGAGCAGGTGGTTCACCTTGAGAGGACTCCAATCAGGAGGGCAGAGGTGTATTGGGAAGGAAGGATGGATGCTGAGGAAGTTGATGCTGCTCCTGTTCCTGCTCCCATTCCTACTCCAAGTCCCACTTCTCCCACTCCCCCTCCCACTTTTGCTCCCATCCCCACTCCCATCCCCACTCCCATCCCTACTCCCACTCCCACTCCTACTCCAACTTTTGCTCCCGATGCTGCTCCCATTCCTGCTGCCATGGAGAAAGATGAAGAGATGGCTGAGCTGGATGGTGAAGAGGGCCTGGACATACCTGAAGAGGTTGCTGGGGAACGATCCTTGGCTGGCGCCCCCCTGATCCAAATTATTCCCACCATGCCACAGGATTCTCACAACATTGTACAGCCCACAACACCTATGGCCCCACGACTCCCTCTCCTCTTCCCCCCAACATCGCTCAGTGAGCCTGAGCCTGCTGCCCCATCATCAGTAGTCGATGTCATCACCTCACCCCAGCTGTCCCCTCCCCCTGCACAACTGTGCTGATCCCCACGCAGGCTGACCCCTGGTCCATCTGGACTACCTTCCAGAAGTACCACTCTAAGCCTAACCCAAGGAAGAGAGCAGCCACACCTGAGGACAGAGGGGAGACAAAGCAAGGCAGAAAAGAGTAGATGTTATCCGCATATACATAAAAGTGGTGTTATTTTTTTTTTGCACATTACATAGCAATTTAGTTGTAAATCTACTCTGTAAATTTCACTTTTTTAATTCACTGCCTCCTCCCAACAGCCTAGGTAGAAATGGCTTTTTGCTGTGCAAGGTCATCAGCTGTCTTTTGGATAGGTCATGCCCATGCTGAGGCCAATGGATTTTGAGATGATGGTGGAATCATCTGTTGAAATACATCCGGTGCAGAGGGTATATGATAGGCACCAGCTGCTACCAATCCTGGTGTTGCCATTGCCGATCCCACTGTTGCCGTTGCTGAATATTGGTGTTGCCATTGCTGATCCTAGAGTTGCCATTGCCGATATTAATATTGCTGTTGCCAATGCTGATTCTGGGAATGTAAATATATTTTGTATATACTAACATTTTTCATAGTCAGGTGACTACATTGGCTTCATTCATGGGCTCAGAGAAATCGATGGAAAGAGGAACTTCTACTGGTCACATATGAAGTGCATTTAGATCAGCAAATGCCAATTATATCTCTCCTTTGTGATTGAAAAGGGCCTGTATTATGTAAACATGATTTATCTAAACATGATTATCTTGATCACCAACCATGACCAGTAACACTATGTCAAACAAAACTCTCTCAATCTTCAACCCTTTTTCTTTGCAATCAGGCCCAAAACATCAACTCCAAATCCAGACACAAGAGATCATTGGGTATGCAGAGTCCCGATTCCATTGAGTTTTGTTGGTGTTAGATGATGCAAACTTTTTAAAACAATGTTGGATGCAGAAAGTTCTCTATGCTGAGCTTGTATGTATCTTTTCTAAAGGAAGTAAGTATACATCACTGACATATGACAGATGTATGTTATGTTGTGCATCAGCATCGGCACCTCCATTGGCCTTATGATGGAGGTGCTGATTCTTCTTTGGTCCTTGGCCGACAGTCTCACCAATGTCGATTTGGACCACCTACCCCTCGGATTCCATCCATCTCTCTTGGCCACGTTGGATGATGGTGTTGCCACTGATGGTCCTAGCCATCTGGTGGATTCCTATGTATGTGATTGGTGGAGATGCAATAGTGAACTGGCACCAGGGCAGATTTTTTCCAGTGACACCATGGATAAATGCCTTGATAGCTATCACCAGTATATCCCTTCCCCTCTGCTCACTGGCTCACCACCCAATGATAGCCAACCAGCAGACAATGCTGCCGATGGCCAAGCCAACTGCCGATCTTGCATCGACCTGCGGGCTCTCATTGAGGATATGTTCAATGAAGCACACATCTGTGACTTGGTAGATGGCTGTGAATCATCAGCAGAGGCTGCCATGAATGCAAATGTCCAGAAAGCAGCAGGGTTTCAACAGCTTCATGAGCTAGTCCTGCTCAAGGAGCTTCAGTCTGAACCATGGAAGTTAACAACAGCAGTGGCAGCAGCATCCACCCATGAACACACTGGGAGACAGTCAAGGCAATCGGCAACAAGAAGACAATCAGAACTGGTATCTCCACATGCACAGGCAGAACTCGAGTGCTTGAAGGCTCTTTCCCCTCCTCCCACAAGTGGACCTGGGGTGTTGACATCACAGAGAGTGATGTTTTGGCATCTAATCCATCACCGAAGACCAAATATCATTCTGGGTATGCTCAGTCTCTGGCCGATGGTGCATACAATAGGAATAAGGAGTGGTAGATCACAGTCAGTCTCCCAACCTCCATTTCTGGTGCCTACAGTTCACCACCCACTGTTACTGGTATCGATGCTGGTATTTATTTCTCAGATGCTGGATTCTATAATTTGTCACATTCTGCTGCCATTTCTGATGCTGCTGATAGGTCCACTGTGCGCTATAAGATCTGGAGAAGATTCCCACTCGTATTGACACATTATGACATGCACTCTGAATCTCTACGAACACCACGAAATTGACTTCGAATTCTTTTCGCAGTATTTCACACTATTTCGGACAACTTTGAACTATTTTGAACTATTTTGCAACATTTTGCAACACTTTGAAACAACTTCACAGCATTTTGAACGATATCGGCTGCCATATAGCTGTCTTGAAACACTTTTGATACATGCTGCACATCTGAAACAAACCATTTAGTTGCATATCAAGCACTACCAGACACGAGGAGAGATTACAAAAGACTTAGAATGCAATAAGTGCAGTTTTATGTTTCATTGATATATTGAAGCACAAGATAAGTATTTTTACTATATGGGAACACTATACATTTTATCATTTATCATTTTTCATTTGTTTCATGATCTACAAGTCCTCATTGTTTGATATATTGCCTCATGTTTTACACATGTTCTTATTTCCTTTTTAGTACTATCTCTTCAATTTGTATAAAGACTTGTGTTAGTTACTTAGAACAAAGGAGAATACCAATGGGGAACAGAGCACAAGTTACCCTCTCACTCATCGTCAGATTTAAGAGCTGTTCTCTTAAGTCTTATCTTTGTGTCATATCACTAAGTTCTGCAAAATATTGTGAACTTCATCGAAACTATTGTATTTACTCCACGTTTCATTGCCCATTGCTTATTGCCATTCGAAAAACACATCACATTCACTAAACTCATTTCTCGATATACCTTGAACCTCTTTGAACTTATTCAAACCACTTCACACATCTTCGAACTTATTTGAACTATTTCACACATCTTCAAACCTATTTCAAACTCATTCAGACAACTTTGTATGCTCTTACAGACTATTCGCATCATCTCTCATCAATTCACCTCACCAAAAACAATGTTTGGAAATCAGTGGTGATATTTAGTACCAACTCACACCCTTCCTCTGACTCATGTTATACCATCCGAAGCCATTTAGTAGGTTTTGTTTGGGTTTCTGGGTAGAGTATCATTACTGCTGCCATGCCCAATGCCGCCCCTACTCCTGATGCCATCCCCACTCCCAATGCCAATGATCCAGCTGATGACCTTTATGCTGATGCACACACTGCCCTCACCCAGCCCACTGCTTCTTATGCTGCTATGTTATGGGAAGGGAAGGATGATGCATCAGAAGATGCTGCTCAGCCTACCACATTACAGGCAGCCATGGCTTGGGAGGTTCATCATTCATCATCAGCATCTTCCCACACCAGTTCTCCAACCGGCTTTGATGCTGCTGCCTTTTACCTTGAAGATTCTAATTTTCCCTCCTCATCTCCCTCTGCACCTCCCCTTTCAACTGCTTTTCCCACTGCATCTGATGCAGCTGCTGTTTTCCTCTCATCATCAGAGACCCATTCAGAGGCTGATTCAACCAGCCCCAATGCCAATTCTGATGATGATGGTTTCCAAACTGGGTCCCCCAGCACCTCACAGATAGAGAACCCCACTCCATCTCACATCACACTCCTGATCTTCAGTCATGCAGACTTCAGTTATGTTGATGACACTTGGTTGCCTGGCTCTGATGATATGATGGATACTAGTGATGATGAGTGATAGCTTTCTTCCTGTAGATATATGGTGCTTTAATTGGTAGACCAATAATATATACCTTTAAGGCTGATGTTGATACCAATTGCTGACTCCAACCCCGGCCCTGATACATATGCCAATGTTGATGCATATGTCTGATGCTGTCTCATAGGTCACCAATCTGTACACCACATTCTTAATATGTCTAGTGTGGTACAGCAAGAATTGAATAGTGCATTTATTTGTTGCTATAGTACATACATATATATACATAGAGCCCTCCACTGAACCATGGCTGGGTGACATTGATCACATAGTGGCCTAATGCCAATGCCACTGCCTAATGCTGATGCCGATGCTGCTGCCTAATGCTGATGCCACTGATAATGCTCGACCTGGAAACATAGCAGAAACCTGTTAAAAAGGCTTATGAAGTATAACTCAGGCTAGAGAAAGGGTGCGAGTCGGTACTAAATATCACCGTTAATACCAAGACGTTGTTTTAGTGATGCAAATGGTAAAAGGTGTGACGAATAGTCTTTTTAAAGCATATGAAGATGTTCAAAGAAGTTCAAAATTGGTCCAAAGATGTGCAAAGTAGTTTGAAATAGGTTCGAATGGGTTCGAAGTTGTTTGGGTGAGTTCAAGGAGGTTCGAAGGTGCTTGACTGGTGTCAAGATATGTTTGACAAATGAATATAGTGGTTGCGAAGTGGGTTTTTAGTGACAATAGGCGATGATGAGTTGAGAATGAATACGAAAGTTCAAGGAAGTTTGCGACATTTCACAGAACTTCAGAGATATGACACAAGATAAGACTCAAGAGAACTGCTCTTAAATCTGACTATAGTGGAGAGGGTAACTGGTTCTCTGTTGTTCTAAGTAACTAATACAAGTTTATATACATTTTTGAAGAGATAGTACTGAAAAGGGAAGTAAAACATGTGTAAAACATGAGGCAATATATCATACAATGAGGACTTTGTAGATCAAAAATAAATGAGAAATGATAAATAATTGAAACATATGTGTTCCCATATGGTAAAAGTACTTATCTTTTGCTGCAATATATCATCGAAACATAAAAACGCTATTATTGCATTCTAATTCTTTTGTAGTCTCTCCTCATGTCCAGTAGTGCTTGATATGCGATGGAATACCCTGTTCCAGTTGTGCAGCATGTATCGAAAGTGTTTCATGACAGCTATACAGTGGCCAAAGTCGTTCAAAATGCTGTGAAGTCATTCGAAGTGTCACAAAATAGTTTGAAATAGTTTGAAGTCATCCAAAGTAGTGTGAAATAGTTCTAAAATAATTTGAAGTCAATTTCATGGCATTCGTAGCAGTTCGGAGTGCGTGTCATAATGCCTCGATATGAGTGAGAAACTTCTCCAGACCTTAGCACATGCAGTGGACCTATCATCCTCCCCCTTACTAAAATCCTAACTGTTCCAGTTAGCCATTTGAAGTCACATGCGAAATGCACGATCGGGGTGAGGAAATTAGCGAGGTTCAATATATTGCTTGTTCTTCCACATCACCTCCTACATTCATCAATTCTTACTTCTATAATGTCTCTCCTTGTCAAACTCAATGCTGAAATCCTTGAATATGCAAAATTGATGCCTGAGCATGGCGTTGCTGAGGACTCAGATTTTGAACTGTGGGGGAAGGGTTTTTGTGCAAAAATGGTACATCTGTCACTGATCGATTCATAGTTAAAGATGCTAAAACGTTTCATGTAGGCAGAATATGATGAACTCACCAAAGATCTTGGTGAAGAATGCGATGCAGAGGAGGAAGCAAAACAGGCTAGAGAGGAGCAGGAGGAGGTGAAGAGGGTGGACATCAAGGGTTGGAGGAGGGCATTGATGGATGCTTGAAATGCGGCTCTTGCTGCATTTCATGCAAAGATGATTTCAAAGAAGGATTTGAAAAGGCAGAGTGTAAAGTTCGAGGCTGAATTTAAGGTGATTGGAAGGGCAGAAGCAGGCAAGGACAACAAAAACGAGGACAAAGATGAACTGCCCATGGTGAGGGTGGTGAAGCGAAAGGTGGTTGAGGTTGAGAGCGAAGAGGATGAGGAAGAGGAGGTTGCGGGGGTAGAGGCTGCGAAGCAGGTGCAAGTTGAAACAAGTGAGTTGCTTGATTTTGAAGGTCCACTTAGTGTTTTCTCTTGTGTTCGAAGATTTTTCGTGCAGCTAATCACTTTCATAGTGCAATCAGTGTGCTGGGTTCAAGTCCCAGCCATGGTGTGTTGTTAGGAAGGGCACCACAAAATGTTTGAAATGCACCCAGGAGGCGCAAGGCTGTTACTGGGTGGGGTTGTCCAGGTGAGGCCTTTGAAAAGGCAAAGCAAAGAAGTTTGTCAGTGCAAAATGAGATTTGCACCCCAGACAAGGTACAAAAAATATTCGAGATTATTTCAAAAGGCTTACTAACTGGTTTTCGAACTTTGTAGTGCATCAAATTCATGTCGTTGGCCCTTTTGAAGATGGCGAGCAAGTTGTGGGGCCATCCAAGCCATCGATGCCCAAATCAAAACAGAAAAGGAGATCGTCAAAGGGCAAGGCGAGGGAGGTACAAGTTGCCGAAGGGGTCAAAGGGGGTGATAATGTGTGGGTTGTGTGCTCTAGCTTGATTGCTGCGAAAGTGGCACAGAAAAAATTCAAGATGGAGGTATTGGGGAGGGAGGTAGAGGCATTGGAGGAGATGTTGGAAGAGTAGAACTTTTTGTTTCTGTTGCTCTATTTCAAATTATTGTTAAATGTCTTTTGGAAAGTAAGGTGAAGAAGAAATGAAGATATGATGAACGAAAAAAAAATGACTTTTTTTTAGGAAAAGGCTCAGTAGTTCATCATAGCCGAAAAACCCTTTGGAGTTTGCACCACCATGCTATGATGCAATATTGTGACTTGTATCGTACACTAGAGGCAATTGAAATCTTTGTAAGTAATTGTGAAAAAGAAAAGGGAGGATAATTATTCATTTTCGATGTCCTGAAAATCTTCAAAGGTATCTTCATTGAAGTTCAAAGTTGTTCGAAGTTGTTCAAGGCACTCGGAGTCGATATTGAGGAAATTTGGTGGTAGGGAGATTAATTTTTGAGTGAGGTATGGTAGCAGACAAAATGCGGCAATAGGTCTATGTAGTACTGACCTGTTGAGTTCACAGAGAATATAAGCCCCCCCGTAATTTCATTCGATAATGATAAGAGGGCCGACATATCGGGGTTTCATCTTGCAATTGAGGGACTTCTCGATTTGCATGTTTTGAAGTAGCACTAAATCTCCTTTCACAAAGTTGTAGTCATGCATTGTATGTTCATGAGCAAGTTCGAAGCATTTTGCAGCTTCGATTCGGGATGTGTAGACCTTCGAATATAACAGTTCCAGGTCATTAGATCATTTTTGTAGTGCTATGGCTCGTCGAGCTATAAGATTGGTTGTCGATAAAATTGAATCGGGTGGCAGTTGTAAGTATGTTGCCTTGGAGATGTCGAGGGGTATTAGAGGATGTGCTCCTGTAACTGTGAAAGTAAGGAGAACAACCCATGCATTTATAAACCATGACTCGTTCTGCCCAAAATACTGAGTGTGCCCCTGCTGACCATTTTGCTTGTTCTCCATGGACAGCTTTAAATAATGATTGTTGAACATCGAAATGGGCTCATTCAATGAGTCCGTTGGCATGCGAATTATAACCGCTAATTCAAATATGGTTAATGTGATATCATTTTGAAAGATACTCCATAGCTGCAATAAATGCAGCACCATTGTCAGTTACGATTTCATATAGTAAACCCCATTGACAAATAATATCTTCAAAGATCCAATCGCCAAGTGACATGGCATTTTCACATTGAAGTTTCCGCCATTCTGGATAGGTTGTTAGGGAGCATCGCCCTTGTATGATGTATTTAAATCTGTTCAAAGGCAGCATTTGCATTGTGTCAATATAGACTTTGCCAAAAAGGGGTGCTGGAGTGGCAACTGTGGGCGGAATTAGAACATTTCACATCTGTCGAATTTGGCATAGGTGGCAGGTTCAAATATACAGTGACTCACAAAACTGAGTCAATGTTTTGGACTTTTTGATTCATTGTTGAATAGCTTCCCATAAACAACAAAAACAAACAAGGTATTGGTGTACCGAATAACATATATGATCAGGGCTACCAAACAAACAAAGAATTATGTAATTTTAATCATCCCTCATGGAGATATGATCATTTTAATTCAGGGACTCATTGACTCAGTTTTGTGAGTGGTAGTCAGAAATATTAGAATCTGATGCTCCACCAACTGTATAATGTCAAAAACTTGACAGATGGTTTCTAAGGTAATGTGACCCTTGATGGGACCTTAAATTATAGTATTTAATTAGGACTAGCATTCTTCATACTTCAATATTCTCCAATGCATCCCATCTCCTCTGCTCAGAAGGAAAACATTCTTTCCCTGGCCTCCAATCATTATTCTACCCACAATATTGCCTCTAAACTCAACCTCAGCCAGTCTAGTGTATCCAGAACACTCAGGGCTCTCCATCCAAACCTGGATTCCCCCTCTGGTGGTTGTCCTTCTAAGCTCTCATCTACCTCTCAGAAAGCCATCCTTACCCAAATCACCACTGGCAAGGCTGCAAATGCTGTTCAGGCCACCCATTACATCAACAGCATCATCCCCACTCCAGTCTCCTCAGAAACAGTCAAAAGAGTTCTCAGAAAACACTCATTCAAGGCTGTGGTGAAGAAGAAAAGGCCCTTGCTTAGTATAAGGCATAGGAAAGCAAGATTGGCTTTTCCTCAGAAGTATAGAGAGTGGACTGTGGAAGACTGGAGGAGGGTTATTTGGTCAGATGAGACTAAAATCAACAGGTTTGGGTCAGATGGGGGAGAGTGGGTCTGGAAACAGAAGGGAGAGGGGCTGATTGAGAGAGAGGTGCAGGGAACTGTCAAATTTGGGGGAGGAAACATTATGGTATGGGGGTGTATGGAATGGAATGGAGTTGGGTATCTTGCAGAGGTTGAGGGGAGGATAAATGCTGACCAGTATGTGTCCATTTTGAAGGACCATATGCTGCCTAGCTTGGAGGAGAGTGGAATTTCTGGAGAAGAGGTGATTTTTCAACAAGACAATGACCCCAAGCATACCTCAAAAAAGGCCAAGAAATGGATGGAGAACAACAATATTACTCTTCTGGATTGTCCTGCCCAATCTCCAGACCTCAGTCCTATTGAACATCATTGGGTTCACCTCAAGAACCAGTTAGACAAGTATCCAACAGCACCAAAAGGAATTTGGGAGTTATGGGAAAGAGTAGTAGAAGAGTGGAATAATATTTCATCAGAGGTGTGTCAGAATTTGATTAAAAGCATGCCTAGAAGGTTGGGAGCAGTTATTAAGGCCAAGGGAGGTCATACAAAATACTAGAATTACAATTTATCATCATATTGATACCACCTCACAAAACTGAGTCAATGAGTCCCTGAATTAAAATAATCATATCTCCATGAGGGATGATTAAAATTACATAATTCTTTGTTTGTTTGGTAGCCCTGATCATGTATGTTATTCGGTACACCAATACCTTGTTTGGTTTTGTTGTTTATGGGAAGTTATTCAACAATAAATTAAAAAGTGCAAAACATTGACTCAGTTTTGTGAGTCACTGTACCATGCGATGTCAGCTTTCATGTTCGGCCACCAAAATCAAAGGGTGATAACTGATTTAGTAGAAAAAACCATTTTGTGTCCAATATCATTGTGAGCTGTGCGAATGATTTCGAGATGACATTCTGGAGGAGCAACAATTTTGTGAGCTCCTTGGGAGTCTTTTCTCCATAGTTTTCCTGAGTCTAAAAAGAATTCAGTGCAATATTGGATAAAGGTAGCGTATTCTGCATCTGATAGATCAGGGGGTCACACCAAGTCATGTAACCATTTTCGAATGTGAAGTAACCTCTCGTTGTTCGTTTTTGCATTATTTGATCGTGGGACATCATTATAGGTGAGATTCCCCCCCATACTAAAATTTGAAGAGAGGGAGAAGGTCAAAATTTGATGCAAAGTAAATGGTTGGGTTGTAATAGGATTTATTTGATGTACGAAACCATGAAGGCGGTCAATCCAGTCTCTGAAATTATCTTCGTTGTCAAGCTGAACATCTTCATCTTGTGAGGGGCATCTCAAAAGTCCGTCAGGACCATGGTGTGTCCCTGCGACATGGACTAATGTAAAGTGAAAGGTTAGGATGGATACAATCCATCGATTGACACTAGCTGTTAAAGTCAAAGTTCCTAAATCAATCGAAGCTTGTAAGTGACAAAGTTGATCAAAGAGATTTCAAAGATTTGCTGAAGCTCATAAGTGACAGCCATGAGGATGACTTATTCAGTTCGTTAGGAATGTAGAAATGACCAGGTCAAGCTGGAGCTTGACTGGTCATTGTATTGTTGTTTAAATACTACAGGTACAGGATGAGTCATGTAGCATAATAGAAATGTCAGGACAAAGGATCTATAATGAATATTTGCTGTGGCATCGGGACTCTTTCTCTGGGTCTGTAGTGTAGCACCTGCTCATCTAAGCTTCTCATGAGCAGGAGAAAGTCGAGGTGGTAGGCATCCTCAGTTAGATGCTGGAATACCTGTTCAAGGGCAGAAATTGCTTGGTATGTCTTGAAAAGGTTGCATACGGTTCCGTGGAGAAGTGCCCAGTCTTGGGTCATGGACAGCAGCCTCTCTTCATTCTGGATGCCATCAGTGTCACAGACGAAGCTGAGGATCAGTTTGAAGGTTCTTATGGGGTCGGGGTCGGGCATGACACTCATAAAGAAGTGTAAAGGGCAGCTCATGATAGTGGTAGGTTATGAGTAGACTTGTATTCATTCAAGATTTCTGAAGCATTTTTCAAGTGTGCTTCCGGCTCCCAAGTATTTTCCACCGTGCTGTAACCTTTTCATTTCACTAAGAATTGGGTTCTTCAGCCCATCTTTTTGTGGGCTAAAATTGTCTCGACCTCGTGTTCTAATTCTCCCTCGATCAGCTTGGGGGGTGGAGAAAGGAGATTGGGTCTGTGTGTCTCATTCTCCTTGAAACATGAAAGAAGAGAGGCATGGAAGACTGGGTGGATCCTCCATTGTGGAGGAAGTTTCAATTCATAAGCATGTGAGGAGATCACCCACGTGATAGGGAACAGCCCCTCACGTTTTGGGGTGAGTTTTCTAATTGGGTATCCCAATTTCAGGTTCTTTGAGTCCAGCCATACCTTTTCTCCCACCACGAATGGGCGGAAGCCTCATCCGTTGCATCCAATCATAACTTGTTGGGACAGTTCATGCACTGCCAGGGCCTCTCACCATATGTTTCCTGATTTGGCTATCCTCTGTTTGGTAGCTGGTACATTCATTTTTTTGTATGTTGTGGGGATGGCCTTGGGGTGGGTTCCCATCATTATGTAAAATGGAGTATTTTTGATCGCTGAGTGGTGCTTCTGATTATGTGTGAACTCAGTGGTGGTGAGGTGTCCTTTCCATTGTGATGGCTTGTTTGCACAGAAGATCCAGAGATAGATTTCTAGTTCCTAATTAACTTGCTCCATTTCCCCATCAGTTTGTGGGTGATAGGCCATACTCATGGCCAGTTTTATTCCCAGGAGTCTTCCTAATTCTTGGAATGTGTTGGAGGCGAATTGTGGATTGCGATCCAATATGATTTTGTCAGGGAGGCCAAATCTTCTAAACACATTATGCAGATAAAGGTCCGCTGCCCCCAGTGCATCAATGGTTTTGTTGCAGGGGATGAAAATTACCCCCTTGGTAAGCCCATGGTCTACCATGACCATGATGGTGTCAGATCCCTCACTGATTGGTAAGTCGGTAATGAAATCCATGGTTACTAGCGCAAATGGTCGAGTCGCTTCTGATTTGATTGGTGATAGTGGCAGTGTCATGGGGTGTGTGTTTACCTTCATTTGCTGACATGTGGCGCATCTGTCGACGTAGTTCCGGATAAAGATGGTCATCCCGGGCCACCAGTAGTCTCTTCGCACTAATTCTAGCATCTGGAATCTGCCAGGGTGCCACATAAGTAGATTATCATGGTATTTTTCCACAATCTTCCTCCGCAGTTCCTTGTCATCCAGGACATAGCATCAGTCTTTAAAAAAGACCATCCCATCATTCTCCATTCTCCAGTCTTTTACCACTGACTTGATCAGTGGCATTCCTCTTTCTTTGATGGCCCTTACTATTTCTTTTAGTAGGTCATCTTGCATCATACTTTTCGCCAGCAGGTCTTTTAACTCAGTGTTGATCGTTCATGTGAAGATCTCATCTTTTAAAAGTGTAATGTCATCATTGTCATTGTCGATTTCTGGTATGTGATCTCCCCATCATGACAGCACATCGGATTGTATCATCATCTTCCCTGGCATGTGTACTAGTTGGAGATTGAACTGCGACAGGAAGAGGCTCCATCTGGCTTGTCATCAGTTCAATTTTTGTGCCATTCTGAAGTACATGAGGTTTTTGTGATCAGATAAGATGGTGGTGGGGTGCTCAGATCCTTGGAGGTAGTGCCTCCAGATTTCTAGGGCCCATATTATCCCTAGTAGTTCTCGATCATAGATCTTGTAGTTTTGTTCGGTTGCTGTCAAGGAGTGGGAGATATAGCCACAGGGGTGCCAGTCCCCATTTGTGTCAGTCTGCTTCAGCACAGCCCCCATTGCATATTTCAAGGCATCACTTTCTACTACAAATGGCTTCTCAGTGTTTGGCATCAGTAGAACCGGTGCCTCAGAAAATTTCCATTTTAGTGTTTCGAATGCCTCTTGGCATTTGCTTGTCCAGTCGAAGGCCTGGTCCTTTTTTGTTAGGTCGTTTAGTGGTTTCATGATTGTGGCAAAATTGGTGATGAATCTTTGATAGAAGTTCCCGAATCCCAGGAATAATCTAACTCCTTTGACATTGGTTGGGGGTGGCCAGTCCCTGATTCTGTTAAGTTTCATCAGGTCCATGGCCAATTGGTTCGGTCACAGGATCAGTCCAAGGAATTCGACCTCTTGCACGTCGAATTTAGACTTTTCAGGTTTCAGGTAGAGGTCATTTTCCTTCAACCTTGCTAGAACCCTCCTTGTTCTCTCCTTGTGCTCTTTTTTGTCCTTCAAGAAGATCAAGATATCGTCCATATAGATTACCAGCCATCCCTCGTTCAGCATGTCATGAAAGGTGTCATTCATCATTGCTTGGAAGGTTGCCGGGGAGTTGCAAAGACTGAAAAACATGACCTTGGGCTCAAACAGCCCCTTATTGGTTTTAAATGCTGCCTTCCATTTGTCTCCCTTCTTAATCCTGACGTTATGGTATCCCCATCTAATGTCCAGTTTTGTGAACCACCTTGCCCCTTTTAGTTTGTTGAGTAGATCACTGATCAGGGGAAGGGGATAGGAGTTCTTGATGGTTCCTTCATTTAGATACTGGTAATCTTGGCAGGGCCAGAGCACATCAGAGTCTTTTTTCACAACGAAGAAGAATGGGGATGCCATAGGTGATTTGGATGGAGTGATGTACCCCTTCCTCAGATTCTCATCGATGAACTCATCCAACTTTTTTTGTTTGGCCAGGGTGATGGGATAGACTTTGCAGTCTTTCAGGATGAAGTCAGGCTTGAGTTCGATCGTGTGGTCCCATGGTCTAGACTTGGGAAACCTTTCTGATGCTGCCTTTTTGAACATGCTTCGGTACTCCTTATATTTGTCTGGGAGTAAATCATCGAATGACGGTGCCTCCTTGTTGCCCTCACCCTCGTAAGCAAGCCTCTGTGAGACGGAGGTCTTTGCTCGGATATAAGTTGTGTTCGAGTAAGCGATTCTGCCGGTCAGCCGAGATCAGGTGAGATAAGAGATCCATTGGAGATTTTGGTAGTTTGGTGGGTTGTAGTCACATTCGACAGTGAGAGGTGACTCCTCTGCTTTGAATATTCCTATCATGGGTTCTCCCTGAATGTAGGCGAATAGCGCTGATAGGTCCACTATGCGCTTTAAGGTCTGGAGAAGACTCCCACTCATATCAACACATCACGACATGCACTCCGAAGTACTATAATGCCACGAAATTAACTTCGAACCATTTTCGCATTATTTCACACTATTTCGGACAACTTCGAGACACTCCGAACGCTTTCGAACTATTTTGCAACACTTCGAACAACTTCGCAGCACTTTGAATGACTTCGGCCGCCATATAGTTGTCCACAAACAATTTTGATACACACTGCACATCTGGAACAAGCTATTTAGTCGCATATCGAGCACTACTGGACACGAGGAGGGATTACAAGAGAGTTAGAATGCGATAAGTGCATTTTTGTGTTTCATTGATATATTAAAGCAATAGAACAAGATCTATTACCATACTGGGACAATGTATGTTTTACTTATTATCATTTTTCATTTGTTTTGTGTTTTACAATACCTTTATTGCTGTGTACATTCCCTCATGTTTTACAATTGTTCTTATTTCCTTTTTCGTACTATCTCTTCATTTTGTATATATAGACTTGTGTTAGATACTTAGAAAAAGAGAAAATAGAACAACGGGGAACAGCACAAGTCACCCTCACAGTTATTGTCAGACTTAAGAGTCATTCTCTTGAGTCTTAGCTCGCGTTGTATCTCTAAAAGTTCTGCAAAATATCGCGAACTTCCTCAAAACTATTGGATTCGCTCTCCGTTTTATCGCCCATCGCCTGTCTCTATTTGACAAACACCTCACATTCGTTAAACCTGCTGTTCGATATACTTCGAACCTCTTCGAACTTATTCAAACTATTTCGTGCATCTTCGAACTTATTCAAACTGCTTCGCACGCCTTTGAACTACTTTCAAACTCTTCCGAACAACTTCGTACACCTATACAGACTTTTATCCACAGCCCTTACCATTTCGCGTTACTAAACATTACGTTTTGGTCTCAGCGGTGATATTTAGTACCACCTCGCACCCTTCCTCTGGCCTGTGTTATACCATCCGAAGCCATTAGTAGGTTTTGTTTGGGTTTCCGGGTTGAGTATCATCATTTTGGAGCCCACCGCGAGGGGTTTCTAGATCATTTCATTGTTGAACCTCCACTCTTTCCACCACTCATTTTACCATTTAGGGGGCTCAATGATCTCGACTTCAAATTGAACTCATTTTGCCTCCAACCCTCCTGAACAACCAGGAGATCTTGATATAGCATCTCGCCCCTTGATACTATTATTTTGCACTCTGTCGCCCTTTGTGCTTACAACATCACTACCACCCTCGACTTCGAAACATACGAGCTATGACACTGCATGAATTTCGACCTCGCGACCTTCAAAACCCACATTGAACATGTCGACCTCTTTTATGCCAGCTCCCGGACATTTGGCGGCTCCGAAATTCGACTCAAGACAACCTAAAGAACTTCAAAATTACTTCGAAGACCTCGAACTTTTGTTTATAACTTGCAGTATTACAGATCACAACTTGAAGAAACGACACGCTTGCAGATACATCAACTTCGACCCTTACGACCTCTGGGAATTGCTTCCAGAATATGAACCCGGCACATCATTCGACGAGTTTCGCATTGCAGAATTCAAGTTCTATCCCGAAATAGAAGATGAATGAAGATACAGCATTTCGGACATGGATACACTTATTGACGAACAGCTTCGGACCAGTATTTTTGATGAAAAAGATTTGGGAGTTTATTACAGGTCATTCTACAAGGTCACCAGCTTCATTCGCTCAAAACGTAGACTCTCAGAACCCGAACAGAGTCGAGCATTTCTTCGAGGCTTACAAACAGACTTATGGACTAGAATTGTGGACCATCTCGAAGTAAAGTTCCCTGATCACTATCCTGATGATGAATACATGCTGAACAACATCTACAATGCCGCGAAATTTGCTATAGCATCCTTGAACTCGTATTCTACTCCACAGAAATCGATTTTGATCTCGACCTCATCGCAATCTAGCACATCGATTGATTCCGAAGACGTTTCGGACATGCTCGAAAATTTTGCATTAAACTTCGCAATGGTTATCACAGCCTCGAATTTGACCCCATCAGCACCTGAAGTATCCGTCTTGACCTCGTTCATTGCCGAAATCGCACCTTCGACTACATCGAACCCAGCATCTGACAGCTCGAACGATTCGGACAATGTAGAAGCTCGTATCGCGGCACTCGAAAAAGAACTGGCTCTTGAAAAACAGCTCGCCCTAGAACGAGAAAATGTCGCAGCTCGAAATCCTCATGTCGCACCTCCTGGTCATCATTGCATTGTCCCAGCTTTGTCGCCTATGTACATTCCAATCCAATCGTCTTCGCCTTCAGTAGTTCCACCCCAGTCCACTTCGATAATCGCACCTTCGTCATTTTCAAACTCAATCCCACCTTCAAAATCCTCATCACATTCGTGCCCTCCATTGCCTATTTCGACCTCGACTTGCTGTTCCCCACTACCAGTATTTTTGTCTTCAATCTCGTCTTCTGCGCCCTCTCCCGATTTATCATCTATTTTGATATCGCCCTCACACTCGACACTAGATTCGCATTTGCATTCACCTTCGAAATCCACTATAGTGCTTGAACTTCCATTCCCATCATATATCTACAATCAGCACCTCGAAACTCGTCTACCCCTCATTCTCAAAAAGTTTATCACATCTATCGCCAACAAATATCACCTCGACCTCATTTTAGACCTCTCGACTTCTCATCCTATTTCGATTCGACCAGTCACTCAACTCGAATATTACGATCATGGTTAGAACCATCGACATCGATTAAAGTCTCCCATTTCCTTTCTTTTTTTGCATTTCAATTTCATTCTATTTATCAAAAACATTTTATTATCCTCAACATTCTTTGCAATGGCTTCGACAGCTTTTGCCTATGCGCCTACATATCCCTTCGCTCATGACAATTTCGACCCCGAACTCCCTCAAAGGTACCCTACGATCATTTACATTTTGCCAAATCTTCTCGATATCGACTTTGAATGTCTCGAAAAGCCTCGAATACCCTCAAACCTCAACGAAGATACTTTTGAAGACATTCAAAACTTCAAAAATGAATAACTATGTCTTCCCTTATTTTCTTATTCTTTTCATTTTTCTTATCACTACTCTTCGAGACTCAGAAGATTCGAAATTTAAATGCAAAAAGAAATACAACAAGAGCTTTCACTCTATTCCTCTAGCATTTCCTCCAACATTTCTATCTCCCTCCCCAGCACCTCCATCTCCACCTTCATCTCGGCCAATCTAGTTGCCAGCACTCGACGACGAATGCCAGCCTCATCCAAACCCTCAGCCCCCTCGAGACTGCATGACTCCCTCGCCTTCGCCTTTCTCTTCCCCTTCGATGACTTCTTCGTTTCCTTTGATGATTTCGAAGGTCCCATGATCGGTTCGACATCCTCGACAGGGCCCATGAGACGAATTCGACGAACTACAAAATTTGAAAACTACTTAGCAATCACTTCGAAGCGATTTCAAATAACTTTCATACCTGGTTTTGTGCGCGAATCGCGTTTCGCGCCCCCGAACTTCTTCGCCTCACCTTTTCGAAGCCCTCGCCTCGACACCCTGCCCCAATAACACCCCTGTGCTTCCTGGATGCACTTCGTACACTTTGCAGCGCCTTCCTTGACAATACAGCGTGGCTGGGACTTAAACCCAGCACAACGATCACACTATAAAAGATTTAGTAGCTCGAAAATTCTTCATACGTAAGTAAAAACTCACCGGGCCCTCGAAGTCGAGGAGCCCACTCGATTCGACCTGCACTCGCTTCGCATCCCCCATGCCCTCAATCTCTCCCTCCCCATCGTCTCCATCTTCCTCCTCTTCGACCTCTGCTGCCTTTCGCTTTGCCACCCGCACTACGGGCAGGTCCTCATCGCCCTCCTCGTTGCCTTCGCCGGCTTCGGCCCTCTCGATAGCTTTTGCCTCTGCTGCAAGTTGTGCATTCCTCTGCTGCAGCTCTTCCTTCGATAACGATTTCGCACGAAATGCAGCAAGAGCTGCATTTCGAGCGTCTGCCAACGTCCTCCTCTGACCCTCGATCTCTGCCTTCTTCGCCGATTCTGCTTCCTCCCAAACACATCGTTCCTCCTCTTCCCTTCGTTCTCGTTCTACCTCCTCCACTAAATCAACAAAAAGCAACTCCCCACCCCATGAAATCCATTTGCATCGAGCTAAAGGCTTGTATACCTCGAAAACCTCGTCAACGACCTTTTGTACGGTCGCATCGTGTTCCTCGGCCAGGTCGTCCACCAGCTCATCATATTCTGCCTACAAAACACAAAAATAGCACACTAAACACAAGTAGATTTCGCACTATTTCGAATAACTTCGCACTACTTCGAACCTTTTCGAACGCTTTCGAACCATTTTGTGACACTTCAAACGACTTCGGCTGCCGTATAGTTGTCCTCAAACAATTTCGATACATGTTGCACATTTGGAACAACCCAACTCGCCACATATCGAGTACTACCAGACAAAAGGAGGGATTACAAGAGACTTAGGATGCAATAAGTGCATTTTTGTGTTTCATTGATATATTAAAGCAATAGAACAAGATCTATTACCATACTGGGACAATGTACGTTTTACTTATTATCATTTTTCATTTGTTTTGTGTTTTACAATACCTTTATTGCTGTGTACATTCCCTCATGTTTTACAATTGTTCTTATTTCCTTTTTAGTACTATCTCTTCATTTTGTATATATAGACTTGTGTTAGATACTTAGAAAAAGAGAAAATAGAACAACGGGGAACAGCACAAGTCACCCTCACAGTTATCGTCAGACTTAAGAGTCGTTCTCTTGAGTCTTAGCTCGTGTCGTATCTCTAAAAGTTCTGCGAAATATCACAAACTTCCTCAAAACTATTGGATTCGCTCTCCATTTTATCGCCCATCGCCTGTCTCTATTTGACAAACACCTCACATTCGTTAAACCCACTGTTCGATATACTTCGAACCTCTTCGAACTTATTCAAACTATTTCACGCATCTTCAAACTTATTCGAACTGCTTCGCATGCCTTCGAACTACTTTCGAACTCTTCCGAACAACTTCGTATGCCTATACAGACTTTTATCCACAGCCCTTACCATTTCACGTTACTAAACATTATGTTTTGGTCTCAGCGGTGATATTTAGTACCACCTCGCACCCTTCCTCTGGCCTGTGTTATACCATCCGAAGCCATTAGTAGGTTTTGTTTGGGTTTCTGGGTTGAGTATCATCATCGGATCTTCTTCATGAGGAATTTCTTAGTTTGCCTGTCGGTAAGGGTTCCCTTTTCCCAGTCGATGATGGGGTTATGTCTCTGGAGCCAGGAGTATTCCAGAATTATTCTTTCCTTTCCTAGCCCTGTTATCAGCATTCTGATCTTCTCCTCCTTCCCTCCAATCTCTGTGTTGATGTGAACATAGTGTGAGATTGTCCTGTTCTTGTTAAGGGTTCCATCAACATTTTTTGCAAGGATCCTTCTGACGAGCAGGATCTTCTTTAGTCCGAGTTTCTCGATGACTCGGTGGTCGATAAACATTTCGCCCACTCCCGAGTTGATTAGGGTGGGGACTTCAGCTTTTTTGTTTCCTAGCAGATAGTGAACTGGAATGTGCATGGATTGGTGGCTCACATTTGCTACTAGTACAGAGGAGACGATGACTCTGGTGGGCTCTGCTGCCAATGCAGGCTGCCGCTTTAAAAACCCTCTGCTACCATGAGGTCTAGAACCTCCTCTTTTTCCTTCTCCTCTAGCTCATTGATGAGCATGCAGATTTTTGTGTAATGGTCACGGGGTGTTTTCTTCATCTCGGTCTTCTTCTCTTCTTTCACAGGTGGTTCCTTCCCTTCCTTGTAGTCGTTCACCCTGTGCCCTGCTTTATGGCAAATGAAACACTTTCCCTTTTTAATATGTTCGAGCCTCTCTGCATAGGAGAGGCGCATTGCGTCGATATTCATAGTGTTTGGGTCTTTGGAGGAGCTTCCCACTCCTCCTCCTCCTCTTGTTTTACTGTATGTCCTTTCTTTAATTGCCTTTGCTCTTCTCAGGTGCCCTTCTGCCCTTGCTGCATGGATGTACCACCCTTCAATCATGTCCGGTGGGTTTTCCATCCCAAAGACCTTGTCGAGGACTCGATTATTGAGTCCATCGATGAAATATTCTATGAGGACAGCGTCTTCTTTAATTTTCGTATGGTAAGCAAGGGTTTTGAATGGTGCAATATACTCATCTACCCCCTTTGCTCCTTGTGAGAGCACTCTGAGTTGTGTCCATGCATTTCCCACATTGTCGATTGGCAAGAATGCTGTGCATACCTTCACGATAAACTCCTGGAACATGTCCCAGGGTTTTGATTCGATATACCTCTCCTCCAAATAAGCCTGCTTCCATGGCTCGGCTGTCCCTCCATTCATGTAAGAGAGCATGAACAAGATCTTGTGGCAATTGTCAGGGAATGTGGTTGAGTTGGCGTTGACGTATGCTCCGCACTCAAGAAGGAACAGCATGGTTTTTGTTCTGTCTCCGGAGTAGTCAGTTGGTGCCCTCATTTTGATTTCTGCGGGTCGAGCAGGGGCAATGGGTGCAGTGGGAATGGTGGGGGTGGACGGTGCTGCCATAGCTTTTCTTCATCGGGTTGGATATGGTCAGATGGTTCTCATAAGAATTCTGTCATTGTCAAATGGGTGCTGCCTGGACCAAGGTTAGTCAGCAGAGTATTGACCAGCTTGACCTTTTGTTAAAGTCAAAGTTCCTAAATCAATTGAAGCTCATA
Organism: Tricholoma bakamatsutake; assembly: GCA_029959215.1. Taxonomy (NCBI): domain Eukaryota; kingdom Fungi; phylum Basidiomycota; class Agaricomycetes; order Agaricales; family Tricholomataceae; genus Tricholoma; species Tricholoma bakamatsutake. The sequence continues at coordinate 11,008,501 of CP114861.1, forward strand.
AGGGACGAAGTCAATCAAAGAGATTTCAAAGATTTGCTAAAGCTCATAAGCGACAGCCATGAGGATGACTTATTCAGTTCATTAGGAATGTAGAAATGACCAGGTCAAGCTGGAGCTTGACTGGTCGTTGTATTGTTGTTTAAATACTACAGGTACAGGATGAGTCATGTAGCATAATAGAAATGTTGGGACAATAATGTGGGAGTGTCTGCAACCTACTACAATAGTGTGAGAGGGAAAGGGTGATTAAAAATGTATAGTTGCAAGACAAATGGGATCGTAGATCAATACTGCCTCATGCGATGAGGACAATAAGAACAATAGTGAGTAGATGATCATAGAACAATAGCATGGGAGCATACCCAAGGAGAACAATAGAGACAATAGAAAAGAAAATTGATCCTCCCCCTTCTTGTGCCTTCTCATAACACTAGCACTAGGTGCAATATCAGGATTCAAGAGCATGCCTTTAATATATTGTGCATTGACTTCGATGATAAGCCTTTGAACTCCTATTATGTAAAATCGTAGTGCTCCGAGAGTGCAATATAGACTATAAAGTTCGAGTTTTGGCTGCGAAAATTGGGATTCACAGTTGTTAAGCGTAATCAATCTGAATTGACTATAATATCATTTTCGAGGGTTTTCGGGATCGCATTGAGTGAGAAAGAAACCAATAGCGATGTTCGAAGTGTCGACCAATAGAATTACCAGGGCTGAAGATGAGTAATCAATAGCTCGAATTGCTGGGGAATTGATTAGAGCTGCTTTCAAATCTTCTTGGGCTGCTATTTGTTCCGCTTTGAATTTAAAAGGTACATCTTTTCGAGTGAGTTGGATCAGTGCTGCAGCTCATTGAGCAAAATTTTGGATAAAGATATGACAAACTCCAATGGTTCCTAGGAACACTTTGACTTCGGTGAGGCTTCAACATGGTCCCCACTTGCTAACAGCTGCAATTCGAGTAGGATCGGCCATAGGACCTTCAATATTGCATCGATGCCCTAAAATGATTATTGCAGGGATGCAAAGATAGAGTTTCAGACCTGAAAATGTTCCTCTGCAATACTTCATGCACTGGACTATCTGATTTAAATTTTCAAAATGCTCCCAGACAAAGTGTCGAATAGCTGGATTCTTGGGAATTGTTTCATAGGATCCACCGATCATTCTATATTCCAATTTCGGACCCTTCACCAGTGTGTCATCAATGTAAGGGATGGTGATATGAGAAATTTCAGGCTGTAGAATAAATGTCATGTCATCGTGTAAGATAGGGACAGAATTTGTCCAACCCATGGGTAGGGTAATGATGCGAAGTGCTCCAAACAGTGTCTGAAACATTGTCAGATGGCGAGATGATTCTGTGACTTTCCTTTCATCGAATGCCACATAGAGATCCAACATTCCTCCGCATGATCATCCCCCAAATTGTTCTGCTAAATGTTCGGGTATTGGTATGATGCCTGAGTGCTGATTCATTACTTGGTTAAGTGGTTCGAGACTGTGGACAATTCAAAGTGATTTCGCATCCTTTTTCATGATGCAAAACCATCATAATCAGTATGAAGAGTTTGATGGTTTGTATACTCCCGCTTCTATCTTCTTTTTCAGCATCTTGCATATCTGTTCGTACAAACCTAGAGGTATAGGAATGTTTCGCTCAACCCATGGAGTGTGAGGAATGACAGGGAACTCTATAGGAGGAAAAAAGTCAGAGTGAAAGCTTCCTTGCTCTTGTTCTGTCCACGCAAAAGCTGTTTCCTGATTTTGAATAAAATCATGCATAAGATTTTGTTTCTCTGGCCATAGGAAATTTCCAGGATGATTCTTGTCAATAACAGCTTTACATTCGAGTGTATATCATGAAGTGGGGATAAACAATGGTGGACAAGGATTTAATTTTGGCATGTTTTTGAGAGGGTTGCCAGTAATTGTTCAAATAATGCAAAATCGGTCGGGTAGCTCAGTAATAACTGGGTGAATTTTTTGTGCAACAGGTTTCTATTTCTTTTTCAAAGCTGCGAAAATTGGATATGAGGAATTGATAATAGGCGTAGAAGGCGTAGATATTGCCATTGAGGTCGATAAATATGTTTTGTATTGATGACTGGCTGTTAAATATAAATTCACAAGGATCGAAGAATAAGAAATGGATTTCGAGGAGTTCGAGGACTCCATATTGGGAATATTCACAGTGCATTCGATAGTGATAGATAAATTAGAGGGATCGAATAAGATAACGAAAGCGCACTGGTCAATGTCCAAAATTTCGTCCTCTAGTTGCAAAAATCCTTTTGACAGTGATTAGAACGGGGAATTGTGGGGATTGCACATGATCGTGTTGAATTAGGATTGTATATCGTGATTGTCTGAGCCTCATTCCTGTAGTTTTTAACAGTGCTTTCAGTCAGCACATCGAATGGTTGACCAAGTAAGATATCGTAGGCTGGGTCACGAATTATGTGAATTTGCATGAACAGTGTGATACTCCCCACTTTGCAAGGCACATTTCGTGCTAAACCTAAACTTTCATCAATGCCTCTGTTAGCCGATTGGAGTGGAATGTGGATTGAAGAATCATAAGCGAGGCCAAGTTCATGGCAAATTTCTTTGGACATTGCAATAATCGAAGAGCCGGGGTCTATGACACTTTTGACTGGATTCCTTCCATTGACATTCATAATAATTGACTTAATCGAATGGGATTCTGTTGCAGCGATGAAGGGTTCAGGAATATCACCAGGTAGAAGACTGTTAATATAAGTTTCAGAATGGATCATCAATTATGAAAATTTCATCATTAAGCAGATTTGTGGCATTATTTCCTTCAGACTGCTGAATTCGACATGGAGTGACCTGTTCCTTCCATTTTGTATGAACTTCGGGTGATAGAGACAACAATTCCTTGGGCATTAGTGTGATAATCAGTGTCTTCATCGAATGAGTGAAAACATCTTCCATGATTTTATCCTTTTAAATTGGCGCTTGGGTATGGTGCAAAGGACCATCTTTGCCTTTACCTTTCACAGTTGATCCAAAGTTTCATTCATGTGGTGGTGGGTACGAATTTTCTTTTGTAATGGCATAAGGATGAATAACAGGCTGCAAAGTTGTTTCCGAAGTCAAAGATAATGCCGAAGTCAAGGTTGGTAGGTTTGTTGCTGTAGACGATATGGATAATGTGGGTACTTGTGGAGTCAGTTGTTCAACTGCCACAGTGTTTGAGGAGACTGAAGGTTGAAAGACAGGGACTGTTGGTATGCTCAAATTAGTTTTAGCAAAGGCCCTGCCACTTCGCAAAGCATATATCTCTTGTTCGAGCTTTGCAATGCGATCTTTGGGTGTCGTGGATTGTTCAGAAACCTGGTAGATGCCCCTAGGTGGTGTCAAAGTAGCCATTGAGGATGCGATGTTGTACATGAGTGACGATGCAGTTGTATTCGAAGAATTTCGACGAGTCCATTCATCGATTCTGTCTTTGATAAAGCAACCAGGAATGTTTCGAGGGGTGAACCATCCATTTAAAAGCATGATTTTTCCTTCGTTGTTCTTTTTACACTTTCCTTCATTGATATAGGCTTGGCAAACCAAGCTGTCACTAATGAAATGACCAGTGAGTCCACAAAAGACACAAGCTAAATTTTCGAGCTGGTCTGAGCGAAATCCACTGTTAGTTTGAGGAGGATTAGTGGGTTTTGAACCTGCTAAAGCCATGATGAGTGTGGTTGCAAATTTTTTGAGGATCACTGATAAGTCTTCTGATTTGATCTGTGTCAAAGATGTCGAAGTCGATGCTGATGTTTCTGAAGACTGTAATGATGCCGAATTCGAGCTAATTGACCCTGCTAAAACAAATTTTGCTGCCACGTGAATGTCATCAAGTGGGTAGGCATCATCCGGATAGTGGTTGGGAAATTTAAGTTCGAGTCGTTGTGCAATTCATGACCATAAACCCAGTTGAAAACCTTGAAGGAATGCTCTACTTTGTTCTGCCTCTGAAATTCGGCCTTTAGAGAGTAGAAACTTTGTAATGTTGTAGAAAGACCTGTAATATAATCCTAAATTGCTTGCATTATAGATACCCATCCAAAGTTGTTCACCAACGAGTTTGTCCATGTCCAAAATTGACCATTTTCGATTGTCTTTGGAACCAGGATATAGTCTGTGGATTGCGATGTGAAAATCATAAAATGAAGAGCTGGTTTCATATTTGGGAATTGATTCCCAGAGTTCGGACATATCAATATCGACATATCAACAGGCATGCTTCTTCATAAGTTCGGGATCCGTAACATTACAGTTGATGAAGAGTATTTCCAGCTCATTAAAGTATCGACATAACTCTTGAGGTTGAGTAGGGTCAAATTTAGATGCTGTGGAATGTCCACGAGCTGGCATTGTTGCTTGGGTGGCCATAGATGTACTGATTCAAGGAGTTAGAACCTGAGCGAAGGATGGTAGATGTGTCAAAGTAGCTGGAACAATGAATGATGTAGTAGATGATGAGGAAGAAGAGGAAGACGAGGTTGTAGATGAGGAAATAGGTGAAGGAAACAGACAATGATGTGTGGATTCAGCATCAGAGACAGGTATTAAAATATCCCCTGATTGTTCGAGAGATTTGAAGGCCTGGTGAGTCTCAATTCTAAGGTTTCGAGCTTGTGTTGGCCTAAGCCGAGAGATTTGAGGTGGATTAGGTGATGAAATGATTTAGAAACCCCTGGCAGTGGGCTCCAAAATGATGATACTCAACCCAGAAACCCAAACCAAACCTACTAAATGGCTTCAGATGGTACAACATGAGTCAGAGGAAGGGTGCGAGTTGGTCTAAATATCACCGCTGAGACCAATACAATGTGTTTAGCAATGCGAAATAATAAGTGATGGTTTGAATAATCTGTAAGAGCATACAGAGTTGTTTGAAAGAGTTCGAAAGAGGTTTGAAGATGTGTGAAATAGTTTGAAGTAGGCTCAAAGAAGTTCGAAATAGGTTCGAAATATATCAAAGAATGAGTTTAGTGAATGTGCAGTGTTTGTTGAAAGGCGATAGGCAATATGCGATAAAATGAGGAGCAAATATGATAGTTTCGAAGAAGTTTGTGATATCTCACAGAACTTAGAGATATGACATGAAGATAAGACTCAAGAGAACTGCTCTTAAATCTGATGATAAGCAAGATGGTAACTTATGCTGTGTTCCCCATTGTTATTATTCCTTTTCTACTAACTAACTGATACAAGTCTATATACAAAATGAATAGATAGTACTAAAAAGGAAATAAGAACATGTGTAAAACATAAGGCAAATATATCAAACAATGAGGACTTGTGGATCATGAAACAAATAAAAAATGATAAATAACTGAAACATATAGTGTTCCCATATAGTAAAAGTACTTCAATATATCAATGAAACACAAAAATGCACTTATCACATTCTAACTCTCTTGTACTCTCTCCTCTTGTCTGGTAGTGCTCGATATGTGATGGAATAACTTGTTCCGGATGTGCAGCATTTATTGAAAGTGTTTCAAGGCAGCTATACAGTGGCCAATATAGTTCGAGATGCTGAGAAGTCATTCAAAGTGTCGTGAAATTGTTTGAAGTCATTCAAAGTGTTTCAAAGTCATCTGAAATAGTGCGAAATAGTGCGAAATAGATTTAAAGTTAATTTTGTGGCCTTTGTAGTGATTCGGAGTGCATGTCATAATGTGTCAATACAAGTGGGGGTCTTCTCCAGACCTTAGCATGCGCAGTGGACCTATCATCCTCCCCCTTACTGAAATCCTGACTGTCCCAGTCAGCTGATCAAAGTCTTGTGCAAAATGTGTGATCGTGTTGAAGCTTAGCGAAGTTGTTCGAAGCTTTTCGAGGTTTTCGAAGTTGATAGGGAGAGAATTCAGTGGAAGGGAAATGGTTGTAGGGCATTGTCAAGGGAGTTCGAAGTCGAGATTGAAGTGAGCAAAGGAATACGTAGGCACATAAAAGCAAAAGCTGTCGAAGCTGTTTTGAAGAATGTCGAGGATAATAATATGTTTTCGATAAATAGGACAAGGTCGAAATGCAAAAAAGAGAAAGAAAATAGGCGAATTCGATTGATGTCAATGGGGCTAACCATGGTTATAATACTCGAGTCAAGCAACTGATTGAATCGAAATTGCATGAGAGATCGAGGGGTCAAAAATGAGGTCAGAGAAATACTTGTGGGCAATGGATGTGATAAAAATGTTGGCGATGAGGGGTAGATGAATTTTGAGGCGATGATTGTAAATATACGATGTGAATGGACTTTTGAGTGCTTTACTAGACTTTGAAGGTGAATTCGAATGTGAATCTAGTGTTGAGGGCGAGGGCAATATCAAAATAGATGTTAAATCAGAAGATGGTGCAGCTGATGAGATTGAGGATGAAAATACTGGTAGTGGCAAACAGCAAGTCAAGGTCGAAATAGGCAATGGAGGAGGTGAATACGACAAAGATATTGGAGGCAAGATTGAGTTCGAAGCTGACAAAGGTGTGACTGTTAATGTGGACTGGGCTGGAACTACCGAAGGCAAAGATAATAAGACTGGGATTGGAATGGATGTGGGTGACAAAGCTGGGACGATGCAATGATGACCAGGAGGTGTGACATGACGATTTCGAAGTGCGATATTTTCTCTTTCGAGTGCAAGCTGTTTTTCGAGGGCCAGTTCTTGTTCGAGGGCTGCAATACGAGCTTCGAAGTCATCTGAATCGTTCGAGCTGTGAGGTATACTGTCAGACGCTGAATTCAATGTAGTCGAAGGTGCAATATTGGCGATGAATGAGGTCGAGATGGATACTTTGGGTGCTGATCTGGTCAAATTCGAGGCTGCGATAACTGATACAAAGTTTGATGTGAATTGTTCGAAAATATGCCCAGCATCTTCAAAGTCAATTGATGTGCTAGATTGCGATAGATTCGAGGTCGAAATTGATTGCTGGGGAGTGGGGTACAAATTCAAGGATGCTATAGCAAATATTGTGGTGTCATAGATGTCGTTCAGCATATATGGGTCATCAGAATAGTGATCAGGAAACTTCACTTTGAGACAGTCCGCAATTCTAGTCCATAAGTCCGTTTGAAAACCTCAAAAAAAATCTCGACTCTTTTCGGCTTCTAAAAGTCTATGTTTCAAGTGAAGGAAGATGGTGACTTTGTAGAATGACCTGTAATAAGCTGCTAAATCATTTTCATTGAAAATACTGGTGCGAAGCTGTTTGTCAATGAGTAAATCCATGTCTGAAATGCTGTATTTTCATTCATCTTCTATTTCGGGATAGAATTTGAATACTGCAATGCGAAATTTGTCAAATGAAGTGCCAGGTTCGTACTCTGGAAGTGATTCCCAGAGCTCATAAGAGTCAAAGTCGATGTATCTGCAAGCGTGTTGCTTCTTCAAGTTGTGATCTGTAATACTGCAAGTTATGAACAAAAATTTGAGATCTTCGAAGTAATTTTGCAGTTCTTTAGGTCATCTCAAATCGAATTTCAGAGATGTCAAATGACATGGAGCTGGCAGAAAGGATGTCAACATGTTCGCAGTAGAGTTCAGAGGTCACGAGGTTGAAATTCATGCAGTGTTGTAGTTCGTATGTTTTTGAGGTCGAAGATAGTAGCAATGTCATAAGTGTGAAAGGTGAAAGAGTGCAAAATAATATGATTGAGGTTAAGATCTGTATCAAGATCTCCTGGTTGTTCAGGAGGGTTGGAGGCATGAGTTCAATTCGAAGTCGAGATCATTGAGCCCCTATTAGGTGAAATGAGCAGTAGAAAAGAGTGGAGGTTCAACAATGAAATGATCTAGAAACCCCTCATGGTGGGCTCCAAAATGATAATGCTCGACCTGAAAACCTAGCAAAAACCTGTTAAAAAGGCTTATAAAGTATAACTCAGGCTAGAGAAAGGGTGCGAGTCAGTACTAAATATCACCGCTGATACGGCTCCCTATCGCCCTGCACGCATACTATGGCATTTTTTGCGATTGTGTGCACCTCCTAGATGGCTTCCACACACTTTGCGCAGCACGCTTTTGCATGCCTTTGACTGTTTAGGTGCGCCTTTGTGCGCCTTTTACCATTCTACTGCGCTTTTGTTTCCCCATAGCCACCAATCATTGTGCACCCTAAATGCGCCTCATTGTGCTTCAAGCCGCCTCCATGCGCCCCCCCCCATGCTCCTTATCTGCCTTCTACATTTATTGCGCGCTCGATGCGCCTTTGCGCACTCCTTTTACACTTTACCTGCAACCCACATTCCCTGCTGCGCACTCTTTGCACAATCTCTATCACACACAACAATCCACTGCACCGGTGCACTGCGCATTGCAGCTCCCATCTTACTGGCACATTTACTTGAGGCACACCACGATTCTGGCATGAGCAAACTGCGCATTCTTACATAACTGGGCCGCTTTGCACCTATTTGGCATTGGACTGTGCGCACTTGGGCGCTTTCACGTAATCCAGGCGCTTTGGCAGTATTTGGCCTCGCACAGCATCCTCTTATAGTTCTTCCACATTTCCAATCGGCATTGCCTTATCTGATCGCTCTCATTGCCCTTGTCAATTTGCAATGCGCCTTTGGAAAGTTTAGTGCAGCATGGAAGGAGGATGAGAAAAAGACAGACCAGAGTGCCCAGTAGCCACTTTCCTGCCTCTAGAAGTTGCGCGCAGCTGTGCGAGGGTGCGCTTCGTCCATTCGCACTTTCTCTTACCCTTTGTGCATGGGGCGCACCGTTTTCCATTGACAGAGGCGCACCTAGCTGGTTGGCCCATGTGGCGGCAGTTATCACACTAGCGTAGAGAAAGGGAATGGTTTAGTGAGTTTGAAGCATATCCAAAGAAACTTACTGGTCCGCTATTAGCGTTGGAGGTGGCACCAACCCCACTCAGTGGTGGCACTTCAACATACACGCATTGCTGCGTTGTGCACACCGGGCGCACGCTTGTGCCTTTGTCCGCACTGGTGCTCTCATCGCTATGCTCGTTCTCCCCCTCGCTCGTCACCCCACTCTCCCAAGACTCCCCAGTTCCTTCGCCTACAACCTCAGCATCGGTAGCTCCAGAAAGCGTGCGCAAAGAGTGCACCAGTGCGACGTGCACCTTTTCATCCTCCTGCGCCTCGGCGGTATCTATATCGCTTGCCTCGTCAATGGCTCTGAACTCGCCTTCCAGCTGCTCCAAGTTAACCTCTGGCGCCTGCAATTCAGCGGTCAAGAGTGCACGGCGTGCCTTGCGTGCTTCCAGCCGCTCCACCAGCTCGTGCACCCTATGCTCAAATTCCTCAGACCTCTCTTTCTCCTCAATCATCTTATGCATATCGGGCATCAGCTCTTCGCCCCAAGCAAGCCACTCCTCCACCATGATTCTGCTGAACGTGCTACGCACCTTCATGAGGAGCGCGTCGAGTTCTGCGTCATCTTGGACAGAGTCCGCACGGCTTTTATACATGTTCTACATGCCCCGACCCTTAGCAACCTGTGCCAGTTATAGAAACACAAAAAGCGCACTAGTTTACTACAAAACCCTTCACCCCAAGCTTGCATTGTCGTCTGCTCACTCCCAGCAGCAGGGAGGGTCTCATTGAGGGCCAGGATCGTTTCTCTGAGGGCTAAGGTAAATGCTGAAGCCATTGGATCAGGTAGAGATGAGTTGTGGAAAGAGTTATAGAGGATAGATGGTGGTCAGAGATGGATAAGGAGAGGATGGCCGCTTATGTGAGCGAAGAAAATTTTGCGCTGACCAATCGCATGCTGCCTGAGGACAGTCAGTACTTCAATTGAGAGGAGATGATACGGCTCCCTATCGCCCTGTGCGCATACTACGGCATTTTTTGCGATTGTGTGCACCTCCTAGATGGCTTCCACACACTTTGCGCGCCTTAGTGCGCTTTCGTATGCCTTTGCGCACTTCCGTGCGCTTTTGTGTGCCTTTGACCATTTAGGTGCGCCTTTGTGCACCTTTTACCATTCTACTGCGCTTTTGTTTCCCCATAGCCGCCAATCATTGTGCGCCCTAAATGTGCCTCATTGCGCTTCAAGCCGCCTCCATGCGCCCCCCCCCCCATGCTCCTTATCTGCCTTCTACATTTATTGCGCACTCCTTTTACACTTTACCTGCAACCCACATTCCCTGCTGTGCACTCTTTGCACAATCTCTATCACACACAACAATCCACTGCACCAGTGCACTGTGCATCACAGCTCCCATCTTACTGGCACATTTACTTGAGGCACACCACGATTCCGGCATGAGCGAACTGTGCATTCTTACATAACTGGGCCACTTTGCACCTATTTGGCATTGGACTGTGCACACTTGGGCGCTTTCATGTAATCCAGGCACTTTGGCAGTATTTGGCCTTGCACAGCATCCCCTTATAGTTCTTCCACATTTCCAATCGGCATTGCCTTATCTGGTAACCAGCACAGGTCGATCACGCCATTATTACTAAGGCGCAGCACGCGACATATAACACCAAAGCGGATTAATTGGGAAGAGTGCACAAGACTTAGCGCGCACCAATAATAGCGCATCGCACCGGAACAGTTGGATATTGAGCTATAGGTGTGCAAATCTTATTGGCTGAGGCAGATAACTCAGGCTAGAGAAAGGGTGCGAGTCAGTACTAAATATCACCGCTGATACGGCTCCCTATCGCCCTGCACGCATACTATGGCATTTTTTGCGATTGTGTGCACCTCCTAGATGGCTTCCACACACTTTGCGCAGCACGCTTTTGTGTGCCTTTGACTGTTTAGGTGCGCCTTTGTGCGCCTTTTACCATTCTACTGCGCTTTTGTTTCCCCATAGCCACCAATCATTGTGCACCCTAAATGCGCCTCATTGTGCTTCAAGCCGCCTCCATGCGCCCCCCCCCATGCTCCTTATCTGCCTTCTACATTTATTGCGCGCTCGATGCGCCTTTGCGCACTCCTTTTACACTTTACCTGCAACCCACATTCCCTGCTGCGCACTCTTTGCACAATCTCTATCACACACAACAATCCACTGCACCAGTGCACTGTGCATCACAGCTCCCATCTTACTGGCACATTTACTTGAGGCACACCACGATTCCGGCATGAGCGAACTGTGCATTCTTACATAACTGGGCCACTTTGCACCTATTTGGCATTGGACTGTGCACACTTGGGCGCTTTCATGTAATCCAGGCACTTTGGCAGTATTTGGCCTTGCACAGCATCCCCTTATAGTTCTTCCACATTTCCAATCGGCATTGCCTTATCTGGTAACCAGCACAGGTCGATCACGCCATTATTACTAAGGCGCAGCACGCGACATATAACACCAAAGCGGATTAATTGGGAAGAGTGCACAAGACTTAGCGCGCACCAATAATAGCGCATCGCACCGGAACAGTTGGATATTGAGCTATAGGTGTGCAAATCTTATTGGCTGAGGCAGCGGCATAGTGCGGTCAGGTTTAGATGGGCAAATGGACACGCTTGTGGGTAGCGCATGGCGCTTCCTATTTTTATACTTTATTTCACCATTTTATCACATAAGCCATTTGTACATAGTAGTGGACAGATAGAGAATCCAGAGGATCTTTCCCCCCCCCCTCATAGTTCATAGCTCAGTCAGCATCGCACATAGTCTGTGCACCAGCGTCCAGTCCATGCGCCTTCGTAGTGTGCCCTTCATATAGCCGTGTTTGCATTATCGTTTGCATCCCCTCATCATATTGTTGCGTTTCGTCCCTTGCGTTGCGTCCTTCATCCTTGTCTGTGCACTATCGTAGTGCGCCCTTTGTATAGCCGCATTTGCGCACTGTTTGCGCACCCTTTTGCATAGCCGCATTTTGCGCACCGCCTGCGCCTTTTTCCGCTCCTTGCGCTTTCACTCTGTTTGCACCCCCAAACTGTGCACCACCTTCACAGTACATTCCAGTGTCGTCTTTGTCCTGTTACACCTCCTGCCTTCATCATCCTCATCATTGCGCACTTTTGCGCTCTCGTTGCGCATTTTTCTGCACTGCTCGTTTTTGCCTCTTTGCATTGCGCACTTTTCCGCCACTGCACATATCTCCCCTTTCGTGTACACTACTAGTGCACACACTGAAAATCGCTGTACCAGCCTCTCTATAGTCTCCGCGCCCTGAAGGACGATCCGAGGCCCTCTAAGCGAACTCCCCCCTCACCCCGAGCATGCCTGCAGTTGTAGGTTAAGTGTTCACCCCTTCTGTTGAGACTCTGCACTGAGTACCAACTGAACTCATCACCGCTAATACCAAGATGTTGCTTTAGTGATGCAAATGGTAAAAGGTGTGATGAATAGTCTTTTTAAAGCATATGACGATGTTCAAAGAAGTTTGAAATTGGTCCAAAGACATGCAAAGTAGTTCGAAATAGGTTCGAATGGGTTCAAAGTTGTTTGGGTGAGTTTGAGGGGGTTCAAAGGTGTTTGACTGGTGTTGAGATATGTTTGACAAACGAATATAGTGGTTACAAAGTGGGTTTTTAGTGATGATAGGTGATGTTGAGTTGAGAATGAATACAAAAGTTTGAGGAAGTTTGCGATATTTCACAGAACTTCAGAGATACTATGCGAGATAAGACTCAAGAGAACTGCTCTTAAATCTGACTATAGTGGAGAGGGTAACTGGTTCTCTGTTGTTCTAAGTAACTAATACAAGTTTATATACATTTTTGAAGAGATAGTACTGAAAAGGGAAGTAAAACATGTGTAAAACATGAGGCAATATATCATACAATGAGGACTTTGTAGATCAAAAATAAATGAGAAATGATAAATAATTAAAACATACGTGTCCCCATATAGTAAAAGTACTTATCTTTTGCTGCAATATATCATCGAAACATAAAAACACTATTATCACATTCTAATTCTTTTGTAGTCTCTCCTCATGTCTGGTAGTGCTTGATATGCAATGGAATAATCTGTTCCAGTTGTGCAGCATGTATCGAAAGTGTTTCACAACAGCTATATGGCAGCCAAAGTCATTTGAAATGCTGCAAAGTCATTCAAAGTGTTGTGAAATAGTTCGAAGTAGTTCAAAGTCATCCGAAGTAGTGCGAAATAGTTCTAAAATAATTCGAAGTCAATTTCGTGGCATTCGTAGCAGTTTGGAGTGCATGTCATAATGTCTCGATATGAGTGGAAAACTTCTCCAGACCTTAGCATGCACAGTGGACCTATCACTGCTGCCGCTCCTAATGCTGATACCGCTGCAGCCCTATTGGGTTGCTGACCAGCATGCCAACCCAATTTTGCAGGCCTGCACACTGCAATAAATGAATTATTGCATAAACATGGCTTTTACCAAATTTATCATACACCAATTTGCATGCAGAATCCATGCAGACTACACATAAATTACTACATAAATGAGATTAATTTCCAATCAGCCATACCCATAATGTCGATCTTGATCCCGATCCTGGTAAGGCCATTGCCGCTGCCATCCCCCATTGCCATTGCCGCTGCCTGAAACTATTTCATAGGCTACTGATGTCTGTATTAAATGTATTACTCTTCGGTCTAGCAACCATTGTAATAGTGTATTCATTTGTTACTATAGTAGGTACACATATATAGATTAGAGCATTCGACAGCATCCACCAAACCCATATCATTCGATACACTGTATATGTTCAATAGACCATATCATTTGACACATTGTAGCTTACCTATGTGAGAACAATGCAAATGTGTCATGGCTAGTCTCTGCTCTGCACAGATAGTAGGGTTCCCCCAAATGTATATCTTCCTTGTGGCTGATGACCATCATCCAATTGCTTGAATGATGGATTCAGACAAGCCTAATGCAGCTAGAAAAGTCACACCTCCTGCATGTGGTGAATGTCCACTGAAGTTGTGGCTGAGGATGGCAAAGAATTTGCTATCAAACCAAGAATAAGTGGGGTGAGTGCCATCTTGATGAAGCCACAATGCTGCTCACAATCCTGCAAGCTGTCATGTTTATTCACATACCTGTGAAAAAGACCCACAGGATCAGCAATTGATTGCAATGTGAATAAGATGTCAGTCCAATGGTACAGGGGGTCAGATTTATGGTAAGGGAGATGATACTGTCCATGCCCATTTTCAAAACAAAGAGATGCTTGCTTGATAATCTTCTGCCAATCAAATAAAGATTTATCATTTTTATGCACAAGTTTGCCCATGTGATGGCATGCATAGAATGCAAAGGACAAGATAGTCACAAATGGTAGGTCATCATAAGACCCAGAGCAATCTGCTATTTTAAGGAAGGTCTGCAAGTGTATGGTGCACAATGGAAGTTTACATCTTACAGGGTCTGTGTGCAGCTTCTTTAATCCTCATATTGTTGTGGTGATGAGGGGGTGCACACAATTATCATCGAAATGAGGATAAATGTCATGGAGGAAATGGCAAGCTTTAGTAAGGTATTTTGGTGCAGAAGTAATAAATTGAGAAGTGTATGTGATGTAGCATGACAAGGTTTGGGGTGTTGGGTCTAAGGACAGTCTATGAGATGTACAAAAGTTGATGTAATTCCTAGCCCCTGTGGCATATCATTTCACAGTAGACCACTTGATAGCACTCACTTGAAGATGATGTACTCAGTCATCCAAGTCCACCACATCCATGGGAGGATGAGTCAACCACACACTGGTGGCTCAGCCTCCCAGAGCACTCAAAAACACTTCCTCCATTGTGCTGGCAACAGCTCCTGTGGGGAAGTGAAGAAATGGACATGGTTAGTGGGGAATTTTTGATGATAATCATCGAGGAGAAGACAAGATAACATATCTGCCTGGCTTTTTTTCATTCCTTCAATATGTCTTGCACATAAGTCAATGCCAGAGTTCAATACCACCTCTGATAACCCAAGGAGAGGAGCATTATGCATTGACTGTGATGTATGAAGGGTATTCAGAACATGAATGGAGTCTAAACTGTCTGTCCAGAGAAATACTCAGCAAGGCAGATGAGTGAAGAATGCAATGTGATAGACTCCACATAAGATTGCCATCAATTCCAAGAAGAAGATGTCAACCTTCTCAGAATTGGGTGAATCTCATACACAAACCCTTGGTTGGCAAAGATGAAGGACAAGCACAGGCATCCAAAATGTACTGTAAGTGTTTTGCCCATGCCTGTCCCCACTATTGTCACAATATCTTGTGGGATTGCTTAGACAACTTCATCATTGACCATGGAGTCATGGACACAATGTGTTTAGTTGTACCATAGATATCCTTATATGGATATACATCAAAGCACTTTTTTCCCTATGTAATAATATTACTTATATGAAATGGGACATTTGCCATCAGCCATTACTGTGGCACCCTCTGTTGACAAATGTTTAATGCCAGGCCCTACAGGAAAGTAAAATCACTTAAGATTTTGGACATTAAAACTAGCCATCAACAATCACAGATTTTTCCCTCTCCCATAGGGCCTGGGGAGGAAGCTGTACAGTGGACAACAAAACCAATCCTGTAAGGGAAAGGGGAGGCATTCCAGGCATCTGGGAAATTTTCTGTGTTCATCCCATATTTTTTTCATATTTTATTTCACCCTATTCTGCCTTTCCTATGATTTTCTATGATTTATTTCCTATTTTATAATTATTTTTCTGTTTTTCCCATGTTGGTACCTGTTCACAGTTCTATTCTTAGAGCTGGGACCCCTTCTGGATGTTTGGCCATCAAGGTGATGTCATTCCACAGCTTGATCCACCCCCTTCTGCCTTTTTTCCATTTTTAGCCTACTATTTGATGTTGGGTCTATCACATATACTGGGTATTGACAGATGGGTCCATGGAGTTTTCTCTTTGGATTCCTCTCTCTTATGTGCACCTGAAGTGTTTGTATTATGTAGTATAATATTAACTTTGGATTCCCCTCTGTTAGCTCACTACTAAGTGAAGCCTGAAGTTGCCCTTACAGTAGAAAACTCTCTCTCAAGGCTTGAAATCTCAGACACACTGCCAAGATAGGCAGGTATGGAGTAGAATCCCTACACACCATTCCAGACACTCCTGCCTTTAGTGCATGCTGTTTTTTACCTGACCTGCTGCCTAGCACCATGGATGCCCCAGAGCACATCAACATGCTTGAAGATGATGTTGCTGGAATTTGCACACAAATTGAGGCACTTACCTCTACCATCAAAAACTTTGTTAGAACCTTCCAGTCAAACCCCATACTGCCTATTTTGATCTCTAAAATGCCTAGTGTGTATGTGCTGCCCAATGTGTGCCCAAACAAAGATGTGCATGTTAAACTGTCACCCCCTGCTGAATTCAATGGTGCGCATTCCCATGGACATGCCTTCCTCAATTCCTGTGAGTTATACATTAATTTATGCCCAAATCAGTTTATGGATGATGCTGCTAAAATTTATTGGGTTCTGACATACATGAAATTGGAGTGCACCTATCTCTACATTGATCATATACTCTGCCAGACCAAAGAATGGGATGCCTCTAGACCTTGTACCACCACCATCTCAAAAATTTCTACAGTTCAAGAACCAAGAGGAGGCAAAACATAAAGTAGAGAATAGTGTCAAACCACACTTCCCATAGCTATAAATGTACATAGAAGTATGTCTCAATTTTCTGGGCCCACATCCTCACAAATGAGACAAAATATTAGTGCAACAACAACCAAAAAAACACAAAAAGAGCTAGAAAACACAGATGGAATGAACACCAAGGTGTGAACAAAAGAACAGGCCATTGTGTTCCTGACAGCAAAAGAATATCAGTCCCCAGTAAATCCACTGATTTGCAGACATTATCTCATATACTACTACAGTTTGGACATATGGCTATCAGCCTAAGAATGCCAAAAACCCCAACAGATGGGATAAGAGTGGTCACATTTCTATTGGCTAAAGCTAGCTCACACCAGATGGCCACCAAAATTACCACAACAATCAAAAATCAACTCCAAGAATATATGGAATCATTTACTGCCAACATAGAAACCATGTGGGACACCATAGAACATGTAACCAGAGTGGCAAAGGAAATAACAGGTAAAATAGACAATGTCAAAGATAGCTTTCAAGAGTCAGCAGAACAACTAGTGAAAGTGACCCAAGACCTCACTGATATAAATGCCAAGAACCTGAACATAGCAATGACACCCCATCATACTCATCAGACTGCAACGTATGCAACAATAACACAACAGCAAATCCCTCCAGCACATGCATCAGTCATAACAAGAGGAGAAATAACCAAATGCTGCTGACAACATACTTGAATCCCTCACAGAAAAAGACCTCATAGCAAAAGCAAACATGGCCCTCGACCTCATGGGGATTGAAGCAGCTAATAAACCACCAGAAATGACTTTTGTTGGAGTGAAGAAACTATACAACAGTAATGTACTCTATCAACTGAATACCAGAGATGCAGCAATCTGGATAAAACAGACAGACATACAAAATGCCTTCATAGCAAAATACAGCAGCACATCCAATGTGCGAAACAAACTATACTACATTATAGCTGAGTTTGTCCCCATGACCTTCAATGCAGGATCCAGCTATGCACATGCTAAGGTAGAAGAGGACAGCACATTAAGTACTAATGCTATAGGATATTCAAAATACATCAAACCAATGCACCTATGAGGCAGCAATCAAAAGTTGCCCATGTTGTATTCAGTTTCAATGCACAGAACAGGGTGAATACTGCAATTGAATATGGCATGTTGATGGAAGGAAAACATGTGAACATACATAAAATGCTAACTGAACCATGAAGATGCCTGAAATGCCAGAAATTTGAACACTATGTACCTGACTGCAAAGCAAGCACAGATACCTGTGCATGATGCAGTGGAGAGCACTGAATGACACAGTGCATAGTCACAGATGCAGCATCATTCTGCTGCACTAATTGCACAGATACAGGAGCCAAAGGACATGGAGCAGCTGATGGAAATTGCCCAATGTTCAAAGCAGAGAAAGAAAAGATCCAAGCACGCATCCCAGAAAATAAGTACAAATTCTTCCCAACTGCTGTACCACCCATGTGGGAATTACTGAATGAACCAGATACAATCACAGACTATCAACATCATCACCTACACCAACACCAAAACCACCAACATCAGCAGAACACAGGCTGGATTGCACACTCTGAAGACTGAAGGAACCAACACAGATTTATGGATGACTGGCAAGCTGTACAATGATGTGGCAGACTCCCCAGCCTATACAACATACCACAAAGTAGATACAGAGAGAACCAAATAGGAACTAATGAAGGAAGGGCAGATAATGGATGGCCTATAAAGCCAGCACAGATGATGCTAGATACCTATATCAACAATGCACAGACAAATGGCCAGCACCAACAAAACCAAAGATGCAATCCAATACAACAAAATGCATCATGGGAAGATCAAGACATGAATGAATGAGATGCAGAACTGCAAATGGGAATGGCAATGAACAGGGAACCCTCCCCCCTCGAATATGTCTGAAAATTAAGAACAGGAAGTAACCCAGAGACCACTACAAATCTGGCAACAAAATGTCAACAAATCCCTGCTAAGTTAACTCGATCTACTACAAAGCCTGAAATGAAGCATCTATGATGTGTGCATAGTACAAGAACCATACATTGATCTTAAAGGTCACACATGAGCTAATTAAAAACTGGAGGATGATATACCCCAACACACATCAAAAACACTCAGACAGAACAAGGTCTGTCATCCTCATTAGCACTAACCTCTTGACAGATGCATGGAAACAAATCAATTTTGAACATCCAGACATCACTGCAATCAAAATACAAGGCAAATTTGGTATGTTATGCATTATCAACATTTACAATGATGCAGACAATAATGGTGCATTAACTCACATATCTGCATTCATGCAAGATTGAGAGAGACAGAGACATACAGCAAACCCACTACATACCATGTGGATGGGAGACTTTAACCGACACCATCCACCATGGATAAAGTCTAAAATGCACAAAGAAAAACCTGAATCAAACACAACCACCACTCAACATGCTAGGATGACACAATATGAATATGGCACTCCCCCAATACATACCGACATTATAATTACACAGCACAGGCAACCACACCTGGGTTGACAATGTATTCTGCACAGAGGAACTCATGGATGCAGTAAAAAAATGCAACACTGATGATGCAAAGTGACTGATAAAACTGACCACTATCCGATCATCATGCAAATTGACATACATGTGCCAAAGACAGCATGGAAACCAAGTTAGATTTTCAGGCTAACCGACTGGACAGAGTTGGTAGAAACACTGAAAGACAATTTTGCTAACTTTCTTCCACCAACAGAAATAGAAACAGTACAAGAATTTGAGGACAAGCTCAAAGCTCTGAATGAAATGATACAAGGTGTGATTGGTAAACATGTGGAACTGACAATACCAAGCCCATACTTGAAGAGATGGTGGTCAATAGACCTAGCAAACAAAAAGAAAAAAATGCAACAACTCAGAGGATGATTGAAATATCACCACCAAAACAACCAACACCCAGTACATGAGGAATACTGATGTCAATGCAACCACTATTCAGAAAGATACAAATAGCAAAAGTGGAACACTGGGTAGAATGGTTAGAGTGTAAGGGCAACCTCAAAGCCTCACTTAGAAGTGAGCTAACAGAGGGGAATCCAAAGTTAATATTATACTACATAATTGTTAGGGCAACACCCACTGTTCTGCTAGCTGGACCATGCAGGCTCTCCTACAAGAAGGCAGTGGGGCATGCACACATAATGGGGAGTTTTGATGGATTTGATGCAATGGGTTAAAAATAGATCAGTTGGCTGAAAAAGGCATTTCACACCACAAATGTGGATGGAATACCTAAGAGAACTCAACTGAGGTCCCCCAGTATATATTTAAGATTATATACTATGTTGCTACCGACACACACATACATGTGCATACATATTGATGCATGTAAATACAAAATTCCCATGCTGACAAATAAAGTGTTTATAGGCATTTGGTAGCATATTTTGATGAAATAAAATAAAATAAAATAAAAATAAAATACTATTAGGTAATAGGCATGTCAGGAGACTGTTTCCTAATAATAATACAGACACTCTAGGCACACCTAACAGAGGGGAATCCAAAGAGAAAACTTTAAGGACCCATCTGTCAATGCCCAGGATATGTGATAGAGCTAAAAATCAAATAGTAGCTAAAAATAGCAAAGGTAGAGATAGGTGGATCAAGCTGCAGGATGACATCACCTTGATGTGTAATTGTCCATAAGGGGTCCTGCCTCTAAGAATAGGACTGTCAACATGTACCAACATGGAAAAAACCAAAATATAATAATAAAATAGGAATAAATTATAGAAAATCATAGAAAATGCAGAATAGGGTGAAATAAAATATGAAAAAAATGGGATGAATGCAGAAAATTGCCCAGATGCCTGGGACACCTTCCTTTTTCCTTCCATCACCCCCCTTCTATGATGCATCACTCCAATGCATTCAAAACTGTATTTGCCCAAAGTCAGATGCTTGAATGCACTGAGACACAGAGGAATGTCGCTGGTGGAACTCCCTGACCAGTCATGGGGCATTCATATCAGACTCTGTGACCCAGGAGTTCTCCTCATACCCATAACCCTTTTAGTGTACCAGGTATTCCAGTTTACCTCGATGTAAGCAGCTGTCTAAGATGGACTCGACCTCATACTGAGGTTCACCTTCAAGAACTGTAGGTGGTTGGGGAGGTCATGTCATGCATCCAGGAAATGGATCTGTGGGTGCAGGCAGCAGCTTTATGACATGGAAGACAGGATGGAGTCTGGACATGGACTGTGGTAGCCATAGGTGGTAGGCATGCAACCCGATGCATCTAGTGATGAGGAATGGTCCAAGAAAGTGGTGGGCAAGTTTCTTGGATGGACGTGTGGTGGAAATGTCACTAGAGTTGAGATAGATATAATTACCAACATTATATGTGGGTGTGGGTGAGTGACACCAGTTGTAGAAGCATGCCATGTCATCCTTTGCCTCCTCCAAAGTGTCCTTCATCCGGCTCTGTGAACTTGTTCACCATCTCCAAGTGTGAGGGTGCTTGCTGAGGCTCGAAACCCATGGATTGATGTCACCCTGTATTGAGGAGGAAGGGAGTTTATTGGGTGGAGGAGTGGACATGATTGTTCTTGCCTCCATTGGCAGGCATTTTCATCAAGACAGAGATTTTGTTGTCGATCTGTCTATGTATCTTGGCATCGATATCTCTCAAATATTTTGAGGGACAGCAAGATCCTTTATCTCGATAGGAATTGGAATAGGAAGATGTAGACTAGTAAGGGCTACTAAATTCCTGTGGGGAACCAGAATGTCCAGACGGGGTATGTCTGGAAGAAGTGCATGTTTGCACTTCTTGTCGGTGACTTGATGAGTTCCTGCAGAATGCTTCTTCCTTAAATCAAAAAGAATGTTTGGTACTGTTATTGCTCAATGTGCTATACATCGAGTTGCTATCACTTCTATTACCATCATCCCTGGAGCCATCTCCATCTGGTGGTCCTCCATGGCCTGCATGACTCTGCGCAGGCCATCTGGAATTTACAGATGGTGGGCTCTCTCACTGTCGATGGTGAGATGAAGGGTCATCCTTATTTCAAGGTTGACCATCTTTGTCGAAATGGATCCCCTGATCAGGAATCGAGGTGGGATTTCTGTCCTGGATACTGCTGTCATGTATCCTTTGAAGGACAATCCTGTTGTTGTTGATATAGTGTACCTTCTTTTTAGAAGGTGATTCACAAGATAGCTCGGGGCTCTGTAGACATGGGGAACCACATCTGTGGGTGGAAGGATGTTTTTGTTTTGCTGGGTTGGTGAAACAAGGTTGGACAGGATTGGGATCTCTCCCATTGCTGTGGAATGAGGTATAGTAGGGTTGATTATTTTTCTATGGGTGAAGTGACTGGCATAACTTAGCACCAGTTCTTTAAGTTGGCTTTCCAACTTAATTGGTTCAAAGTTTCTTGCATCCATGCAACAGGTAATCATATCCATTGCAATCTGAGCAAAATCCCCAGCTCCAAATTCATCGTCCAATTTATTCTCATGAGGTTTGGCCTCAAGGGGTCTTTTTTCTAGGCATTGGTGCAGCTGATCACCAGTGTTCATCGGCATTGTAGGTGCCAATGCTGTTAAATCCAGCCATATGGCAAAGAATATTCCAGGTGTTTCATACATCTGGCTGTTGTGGGGAAGATTAATACCACTACCAGAGGTAATGTGGTGGTTGTTGGGCTCTGGAGTCAGTTCATCCAGAGGGGAAAGTTTCTGCAAGCCAGGAGGAGGTCCTGGGTTGGAATGAGTGTCTCGTCGACTGTTGTTCAATGAGAAAGATTTTCTGAATTCGGGTTCACTTTCATCAGCATCCTCAACAGTTGGCTGTCTATGGTGTGGTCCGAGGACAGAGGAATCAAGGTTCCTTGAAGCACATACAGCCACTTTGAGGGTCTGAAAGTCCCTAGTAGGAGAAACATGGTTTCTTGAGGTGTCTGTATATGCCTCAAGTGGAAGGGATCCAGCCAAATCTTGCGCATCTGGCTTGGGAGCAGGCTTCAGCTTGTTCTTGTTCTTGGCCCTGGTCAAAACTGTGGTCTCATTCTTGAGGTACAATCTTCAGCAATGGAGAAAAGAATTTTGGTCGTAGCAGCAGGAAAAAAGCAAAGAGTCGAGTGCAAAGAAATGGTCATAGCAATAGGCAAGAAGCAAAGAGTCGAGTGCAAAGAAACTTGATTCGGGTCCTAGCAACAGATATGCTTCTGTCGCTGATCATATTGAAAGTTTTCTCCCTCCACAGGAGAAGTTCAGAATTATGTTGATAATGATCACTGATGGGGTGATGTCAAGCTTAACTCTATATGAGTTTGAGTGTTTAAAAAACTGTAGTGAGTCGGAGGGGGTCACTTAATATCACACAGGAGCTCAACATGAAGAACGTATATTGTTGTGTTGTGCTCGAGGTGGTAAATTAAAAGATGATTTGTAAATAGAGAGTTGGTCCCTTTATAGGGCCCAGCCAGGTCAATAACAAAGAAAAATAATATATACAAATACAGGGTCAAGCCCTGGGTCACCACAGTGTGCTTGGTAGTAGGAAGTGGATTCAAGGCACATTATGGCTTGTTGGCACTCATTGAAGGGGCAGAAGTGTCATATGAACTCATCATGAAAGTCCTCCCAGGTGGAGAATGGAAGGGAGCCATGCTCCTTGGTTTGGCATAATATACCATCAACATAGAGATAGGCATGCTCAGATTTCATGTATGTGAGGGCCCAATAAATTTTAGCGGCATCATCCACAAATTGGTTTGGTTGTAGACTGATGTACAACTCACAGGAATTGAGGAAGGCACATCCCTGGGAATGCATGCCATTGAATTTGGTGGGGAGCATGGGTTTAACTTGTGTCTTCACCTGGGTGCACATTGGGCAGCACGTGCACACTTGGCATGCTAGGGGTCAAAATGGGCAGTGTAGGGTTCGATTGGAGGGTTCTAACAAAGGTTTCAATGGTAGATGTGAGTGTATCAATTTGTGCATGAATTCCAGCAATGTTGCCTTCAAGCGCATCAATGTGCTCTGGGGCATCCATGGTGCTAGACGGTGGGTTGGGTGAAAAACAGTGTGCACTAAAGGCAGGAGTGTCTGGGACAGTGTGTAGGGAGTCTGTGGAGCTCTGGGAGTTGTCTTCTACTCCATACCTGCCTATCTTGGCAGAGTGTCCAAGATTTTGAGCCTTAGGAGAGAGTTTTCTACTGTAAGGGCAACCTCAAAGCCTCACTTAGAAGTGAGCTAACAGAGGGGAATCCAAAGTTAATATTATACTACATAATACAGACACTCTAGACACATCTAACAGAGGGGAATCCAAAGAGAAAACTTTAAGGACCCATCTGTCAATGCCCAGTATATGTAATAGAGCCAAAAATCAAATAGTAGCTAAAAATAGCAAAGGTAGAGATAGGTAGATCAAGCTGTGGGATGATGTCACCTTGATGGATAAACATCCAGAAGGGGTCCCACCTCTATGAATAGACCATTCAACATGTACCAACATGGAAAAAACTGAAATATAATAATAAAATAGGAATAAATCATAGAAAATCATAGAAAATGCAGAATAAGGTGAAATAAAATATATAAAAAATATGGGACAAATGCAGAAAATTGCCCAGACACCTGGGATGCCTTCCTTTCCCCTTACATAGAGGGACTCAACCAGTCCAGTATATGGCAGGCAAGTAGATTAGTAACATTACCAGCGACTGATGCAGGCAAAGATAGAATTCCAACATTATGAGTCAAAGACCCAGTGACAAAAAGAGTGTTAAGAGAAGCAGTAAACAACAGCAGAAAAGGCCAACTCTTCTATGAAACTTTCTTCCCACCACCAAACTGTATGTATCTTGCATTTATTCCTCAGGATGTCCAGGATAGTCTTTCAAAGTGGATTAGCCAGTCTTGTCCTTTTGCAATCACTGCTGCACACTGTCATTTCTAGTTCAGCTTGTTATCTACCATTACTCCTAGGAATCTTGCAGTTTCTTTTGATGGTATGCATTGGTTTCTGAGTATTAGGGCTCATCTTGGCATTGGTATTCATTTTTGGGGGTTTAGCAGGAGTGGGACTAGTCTTTTCATGATATCAAGCAGCTAGAATTTTTCGATTGTAAACTCACAGTTGTGGTCTTTGGCCCATTCGAATATACTTCTGATTCAATTCATGATGTTTTATAGTTTTTTGTGGGTTTCGAGGAAGTCTTTGGTGATGACTATTACCATTGCATCATCTACAAATAGTAGTATCCATTCACCTGTCCTGAGAATTGGAATTTTTAGTAGGTCAGCATTGTATATCAGGTAACAGATTCCTGAGAATGGGTCTCTCTGGTCCAAACTGTTCAGTACAACAAATATCATCATTTGGTAGTCATCAAAGGATAAGGTGGTATGTCAGTTCTCAAGGAATCTCTTCATATGTTCTGTGTATTCTTGTGGTATGCCTCTTTTTCTCATGTTGTGAATGAGTCAGTTGATGCCAAGACCCATTTCACCCAATTGGATTCCCAATACTTCTGACTCCTTTCTGACTCTTTTCCAACCTTCTCCATCAGCATTCTGGCAGCAGCACTTTTTAGTCATTAGACAAGTTGTCACATGCCTTAGTAATCATTTGATTAATCACTTTATTCCTAATACAGTCTTACCAATTATGGTCATGGACACTTACCAAGACCCATTAGTAAACTTCTGCCTTTTCCATTATACTTCTGGCCTTCATTATTTAAGCACCCATAGCTTAGCCTTGGACTTTAGTTTGCAAATTATATATTTGTCTACATGTTGTAATTCACTTGTGTTTAATTGCCTCCAGTCTAATATCAATCCTTAATCATCCTTGACTTAATCTTGACTTAATCTCTTAATCTCTTGACTCTTCTTGACTTCAAATCAACTCCAATACCTCTGCATAATCTATCCTCACCCTCCATCCAGAAACCTCTGGAAATCTGAACTACCTCCACCCTGAAATTGGACAACTGATGAGGAGAAGGGTGCAACTTCTTACAAGTTGAAGCCAAGTCCTCTCTGGCCCCTTTTCACCTGGCCTGCTACAGCCTGGTGGATTCTGCCTGGATACCTCTGAACCCTCTGACCACTGATGACCAGGTCTGACTGGAAGTCCATTGCTTTTCCTGACCAAGTCCTGACCTTGGTAGTAGCAACTTTGAACTTTAACAGTTGACATCTACACTGGGAATGCACCTTTAACATCAAGAAATAGGGTTGAAACAACTAGCCCTTTGCACCATGTATCTTTTATAGTCTTTGTTAGCAGTATGGAGTTGGTCGTGGTGCATCCTGATCTTGCTCCAAAATGGTTGGCTGGGAGTATATTGTGCTTCTTGCACATGGTGATGATATTGTCTGTCTGGCAACTGTTGAGCAGGTGGGCCATTCCATCAGAGAGTACTATAGGGTGCCATGCTGCTGAGAACAGTGTTTGTCGAGAGGCGATAGGTGATGTGCAATAAAACAAGGAGTGAATATGACAGTTTGAAGGAGTTCACAATATTTCACAGAACTTAGAGATATGATCAGGATGCTAAGACTTAAGAGAACTGCTCTTAAATCAGACGATGAGGGAGAGGGTCACTTCTTCTCTATTCCCCTTTGCTTTGCTGTTGTTCTAAGTAACTAATACAAGTCTATATACAATTTGAAGAAATATTACTAAAAATGAAACAATAACATGTGGAAAACACGAGGCAATATGCACAGCAAATAAAGGTATTGTAAAACATAAAACAAATGAGAAATAATAACAAGTGAAATGTACATTGTCCCAGTATAGTAGGAGTTCTTGTCCAATTGCTTCAATATATTATTGAAACATATAACTGCACTTATCACATTCTGGATCTCTTGTCATCTCTCTTCATGTCTGGTGGCAACAAAATGGCTTATTCTGGTTGTGCAGCATATATCAAAAGGGTTTTAGGAACAGCTATATAGTGCCAATGTTATTCAAAGTAGTATGAAGTCATTTGAAGTGTTGCGAAATCATTTGAAGTCATTTGAAGTTGTTTGACGTAGTGTGAAATAGTTTGAAAAGAATTCAAAGTCAATTTCGTAGTGTTCATAGCAGTTCAGAGGGTCTGTCGTAGTGTGTCAATATGATTGGAAACTTTCTCCAGACCTTAGAGTATGCAGTGGACCTATCACTATGTGTCACATCATATCATCACATGCTTTCATCAATGCCACCTCTGCTTCCTCCTGCACCTTTCACATTTTTGATACAAAGTCCTCCACTGACTGTACCTCGATTTCCCTTTGAGGTTCTATTCCCATTCTGGGATGATACCCATAATTAGCAAAGAAGGGTGACATGCAAGTAGCTGAATGGAATTTATCATTGTGAGAAAATTTGGCAATTGCCAACCATTCAGGCCAGTCAGTTTGTCCATGATTGACAAACATGTGTAGGTACTGTTCCAACTCCTGATTCATTCTCTCTGTCTGCCCATCAGTTTGTTGGTGATATGCCATAGATAATTTGGTTTGAATCCCCAATATGATATTTAACTCTCGCATAAACATAGAAGCAAATTGGGATCCACAATCAGAGATAACCATATCAGGTAATCCATGTAACTGCCATACCTGATTTAGATAGAGGCGCACCAAGCCCAACAATGAGGTTTCTGCAGTAGTAGGAATAATATGGACTTCCTTTGTGAAGCGGTCACATACTACAAATATTGCATCATATCCTTGAGCTTCAGGTAATCCTGTGATAAAGTCCACAGATATATCTCGCCATGGTGCTTTAGGTATAGGGTTCAGCATTAATTTCCCTGCAGGTTTTTCTAGAAATTTCTTCCCCCTTATGCATATATCACACCCACCCACATACTTCAACACATACTTTGAAATTCCGGGCCACCAATAATTTTTCATCACCAACTCCAACATCTTCCACCTTCCTGGATGTCTAGCAGCTGGTGTATTATGATGTAACCATATGATCTCCCTTCGTAAATCTTGATCCTTCAGTACATATACCTTTCCTCTGAACAACACTAACCCTTGTTCTTCAACCCATTCATCTCCTTTAATATTACCTTTCTTCTCTCCCTTTGAAGCTTTCACAGCTTCCACTACTTCATCATCCATCTCTGAACATTGTCTAATTTTAGACAACACTTCCATTGATAGGTCCACTGTGCACTCTTAGGTTTGGAGAAAGTTTCCAATCATATTGACACACTACAACAGACCCTCCGAACTGCTATGAACACTATGAAATCGACTTCAAATCCTTTTGACTGATTTCACACTACTTTGAATGACTTCGAAAGATTTTGTGACACTTTAAACAACTTTGTAGTATTTCGAACAATATTGGCCACCATATAGCCATCTTGAAACAGTTTCGATACATGCTGCACATCCAGAACAAACTATTCCATTGCATATCAAGCACTACCAGACACGAGGAGAGACTACAAGAGAATTAGGATGCGATAATTGTGTTTTTATGTTTTGATGATATATTGAAGCACAAGATAAGTACTTTTACCATGTGGGGACATGTATGTTTCAATTATTTATCATTTATCATTTATTTTATGATCTACAAAGTCCTCATTGTATGATATATTGCCTCATGTTTTACACATGTTTTATTTCCCTTTTCAGTACTATCTCTTCAAAAATGTATATAAACTTGTACTAGTTACTTATAAAAACAGAGAATAGGTTACCCTCTCCACTACAGCTGGATTTAAGAGCAGTTCTCTTGGGTCTTACCTCACATCGTATTTCTGAAGTTCTGCAAAATATCGCGGGCTTCCTCGAACTTTCATATTTGCTCTCAACTCATCATTGCCTATCGCCACTTAAAAACCACTTCTTAATTGCCATATTCATCTGTTGAACATATCTCGACACCAGTTGAACACCTTCAAACCTCCTCAAACTCACCCAAACAACTTTGAACCCATTCAAACCTAATTCAAACTACTTTGCACATCTTCGAACATATTTCAAACTACTTCAAACATCTTCATATGCTTTTAAAAACTATTTGTCACATCCTTTACCATTTTGCATCACTAAAAACAATGTTCTGGTATTAGCGGTGATATTTAGGACCGACTCGTACCCTTCCTCCAGTCTGAGTTATACTTCATAAGCCTTTTAACAGGTTTTTGCTAGGTTTCCAGGTTGAGTATCATCACCATCTCTGAGCAATCCACCAATAGATGCCCTTGATGCATAGCGCAAATATGAAAGTATTTAGGTTTGAGTAGGGTAATATTTTTATTGTCCTCCTCCACCCCCCTTTTATGATCTGTGCATCTAGATAATGCATCTGCTTTCCTCATCAAGCTTCCCACTTTGTGGACTAGGTGAAAATTAAAACACAATAGGAATAATGTCCAATGTGCTTCTCGATGGTTAAGCTTTTTAGCAGACATGAAGTACTGCAGATTTTGATGGTCTGTCCAGATTTTGATCTGATGTGTAAATCCCTCCAAATAATGTCTCCATGCTTCCAATGCTCGTATTATGTCCAACATCTCTTTATCATGCACATTATAATTCCTCTCCACATCATTCAACCCTCGAGACAAATATGCACAAGGATGCCATTTGTCATCTTCACATAACATTGATAATACTGCTCCAGTAGCAAAGTCTGATGCATCTGATTCCACTCGTAAGGGATGCATGAAATTTACTGGGGCTAATATTGGCTCTTCCACAAACTTCCTCTTTAACTCCTCAAATGCTGTCTGCTGTTGTTCTCCCCATCTCCACACTACTCCCTTTCACGTAAGATTGTGTAATGGTGTGGCAATTTTGGAAAAATTATGAACAAAGCAACAATAAAAATTGGCAAGTCCCAAGAAAGCCTGAACTTCCTTGATACAGGTGGGCACGGGCCAATTGACAATTGCCTGTACCTTGATAGGATCCATCTTGATTCCATCAGGACCAATCTTTAATCCCAAGAACTCACATCTCACTTGCCCCAAACACACACTTCTCTAGGTTAATTAATAGATAATTCTCTGCCAATCTTCTCAACACCACCTGCACTATTGCCTCATGGTTTTCTTCATCCTCTGTGAATATTGAAATATTGTCAATGAATATTATTACCATGCCTTTGTCTATTACGTCCCTGAAAATGTCATTCATCATATTTTGGAAAGTAGGGGGACTATTGGTCATCCCAAAAAAACATGACAAGCGGCTCAAAGGATCCTTGATGTGTGGCAAATGCAGCCTTCTACTCATCTTTTTTCTTTATCCATACATTGTTGTACCCCCAGCATAAATCCAATTTTGTAAAGACCTTGGCCTTTCCCACCTTGTCAATTATCTCTGAGATCAATGGCAAAGGTTACCCATTCTTCACTGTCCACTCATTCAGATACCTATAATCTGTACACATCCTCTTCCTCTGATCCTTTTTCAGTACAAAGAATACTGGTGATGTCTGTGGTGATTTTGAAGGTCATATGTATCCCTTGTGCAATTGTTCATTAAGAAATGCATCCACTTCTTCTTGTTCCTTCAGAGATAACGGGTAGACTTTTGACTTCTTCGGCACAAATCCTGGCTTCATCTCAATTGCATGATCCCATGGCTTTTGCACTAACATCCACTCTGATTCTTTCTTCTAAAAAACTGACAAATATTTATGGTAGGCTTTTGATACCCACTCCTCCACTGGCTTCTCCACTTTCACAGCATTTTTATCCCATGACTGTCCTCCATGAATTTCCCTAAAGGTTTGCTTCTGTTCTTCCTTACTGGTCATGATTGGAACTTCCCTGTTTGGCACATCCTCATCTTCCACTTCCTCCATCGTAACAGAATACTTCCTCAAACGTTCTTTCTCTTTCCTTTCCTTCTTCTCCTTTTTTTACTTTCCTCCCATATACATTACATTCTTTAGGACAATGAGTCATGTGTACCTTCCCAGTTTTCCAATCAATTTCTGGGTTATGCTTTCATAATCATGGACATCCAATTATCAGATTGGTTTTTCCAAGGTCGCACACCTCAAATACAGCTCATTTCTGATAATCCTGATACTTTAGTATCATCATCACCTCCTCTTTAATAGTTCCTCCATGATTGATCGTACTGTCAATATTGTACACCATTATATGTTGTGGCAGTTTATGCATGCAAATACTGTTTCCAGTAATTAAGGATTGATTAATAAATAATCCGGTAGCACCACTGTCAAGCAATGCCTCCACATTAATTGCTGCATGCGTGTCCACTGTCTTCAATTCTACTGTCAGCCAGATTTTGGGTTCTATCTGCACAGAGCAAATAAAGAATTTAGGGGTCTTCAGAAATAACGCTGGGCATTTTTCTTTATTGCATCAATGATGATGGTCATACTCCTCAATTTCTCTTTCAGGTTCACTCTGGGTTTCCTCAGATACTAATACATTACATTGATTCTGGGTCACCAATGGAGAAACCTTCACTGGGACTCTTCTACAAAATTCTTCTGCTTATCTTCCTCCAACTTCACTTCCTTGATTGTCACTTTTCTAATCTTCCTTTTCTGCCTATAATTTCTCCCATTAATATACAATACTATAGAGCTGATGAAGGATTTTGTATTCTCCATGGTACCATCAAAGATTTGCAGGGGCACTGATAGGTCCACTGTGCACTTTAAGGTCTGGAAAAAGTTTCCAATCATATTGATACACTACGACAGACCTTCTGAACCACTACGAACATTACGAAATTGACTCTGAACTATTTTCGACTTATTTCGCACTATTTCGGATGACTTCGAACTATTTTGAATGCTTTCAAACTATTTCACGACACTTTGAATGACTTAGCAGCACTTCGAACGACTTTGGCTACCATATAGTTGTCTTAAAACACTTTCGATACATGATGCTCAACCGGAGTGAACTATTTAGTCGCATATTGAGTACTACTGGACACAAGGAGGGATTACAAGAGACTTAGGATACGATAAGTGCATTTTTGTGTTTTATTAATATATTAAAGCAATAGAACAAGAACTCTTACTATATTGGGACAACGTACATTTCACTTATTATCATTTTTCATTTGTTTCATGTTTTACAATACCTTTATTTGCTGTGCATACTGCCTCGTGTTCTACACCTGTTATTATTTCCTTTTTAGTACTATTTCTTCAGATTGTATATAGACTTGTATTAGTTAGAATAAAAAATAGAACAATGGGGAACAGAACAAGTTACCCTCTTGCTATCATCAAATTTAAGAATCGTTCTCTTTAGTCTTATCTTGGCATCACATCTCTAAGTTCTGTGAAATATCGTGAACTGTTTTGAAACTATCATATTCGCTCTCCATTTTATCACCCATCGCCTACCACCATTCAACAAACACTTTACATTCATTAAACTTGCTCTGCGATATACCTCGAACCTCTTCGAACTTATTTGAACTTCTTTGGACTACTTTGCATGACTTTGAACCTCTTCAAACCTTTTTTGAACCTCTTCACATGTATTCAAGCCTTTTTTGAACTCCTTCATATGCTCTTACAGATTATTCAAGCCATCACTTATTATTTTGCATCGCTAAACACAATGTTTTGGTCTCAGCGGTGATATTTAGTACCACCTCGCACCCTTTCTCTGGCCTGTGTTATACCATCCAAAGCCATTAGTAGGTTTTGTTTGGGTTTCCGGGTTGAGTATCATCAGCGCATATTTAGGTAAACACATTTTTCCACTCTCAGATCTCTCCTCTGCATGCACATCCTCCTGAGACATCCACTTCACCATCTCCTCCATCTCATCATCTTTATCTTCCACTGTCTCTGCTTTTATTTCTGCTTGTTTGGGCTGTGATGCTGCCAATACTGACACTATTTGGGACATTTGCACTGTAAGCACATCAATTTTGGCTTCTAGCACTGGTGTGGGATCAGGATTGTGACCAGGATTCGAAGTTGATTGTTCTGTCATAATGACATAAGCTGTGATGAGTCACTTCTTTGGCTTAGTCAAGATTCAGCTTCAAAAATTTTTCACAAAATTTCGAGTCACGTGATCTGGCAATTTGGGTACCAAACATGGCAAAACATGTGATTTCAGCTATTTGTCAACAATTGGGCACTTCGGATCAATAACCCTTCCAACAGTGCCTGATCTCAGGGTTAATACTGAATTCAGCTAGTAACTAATTTAACTAAAATAGACATCCGAATAGAGTAAGGTAAATCTCAATTAAACCAGATCTGATCGGTTGTCTGGTTGCAGCTGTCCTAATGACGAGTGCTGCCTCTTGATCACTGGTGGTCGCAATGTAAGGCAAGGCCTGGCATTGGCTTACAAAAGCAAGGTAGATACATATATACAATTACTTTCAGCTCTTGCTGAAAGGATGAGTAAGCAGTTGTGGCATGCTGAAACAATGATGTATGCACATGTAAGAGAAGGCGCACTGATAGGGCAGTTGAGTTCTTCTGTTAGGGTGACACCTACTAATCTGCTAGTTAGACCATGTGGGTTCTCCAATAAGAAGGCAGCAGGGGGCATGCGCGCGATGGGGGGTTTTGATGGATTTGATGTGAGGGGTTATTTTTAGATGAGTTGGCTGAAATAGGCTTTTCACACCACAAATGTGGATGGAATACCTAAGAGAACTCAACTGAGGTCCCCCAGTATATATTTTAAGTTTATATACTATGTTACACATATTGTACAATATTGCTACATGCATGCATACATGCGCATACATATTGATGCATGTGAATAGAAAATTCCCATGCTGACAAATATAGCATTTGTAGGCATTTGGTAGCATATTTTGATGTAATAAAATAAAATAAAATAAAATAAAAATACAATATTATTATGTAATAGGCATGCTAGGAGACTGTTTCCTAACACACAGTGGCCAGCATGACTGTTTGGTCATTCAGGAATGCAGCAACATTATCTGCCAAATCTGCACAGATCACCACCACTTCAATGGCCAGCTCAGCAGAATGTTGAATATGTAGTAACTGAATCCATATCAATCAGACAGTGAAGACCAGACCATCTGCAAGAACATACCTCCACACCATCTAAATCATGAGTATCATGTCATTTGACTATAGTATTACATCAAGCATAGTACTCATAGGTACCCACAGGTACCTGGGAGTACCTGTGGGTTTTCCTTAACCTATGAGTACCTGCCATCTGGTGGATACCTGACCTATGAGTCTTGGGTACCCATCCTCACATACTCATATGGATCTGAGTATTACTTTATACATCTAAAATACCCATGAGTATGAGTGCAGGTAACCCATGAGTGCACTCATGTTCAGGCTTAATAGGACATGCACTGTATTTTCATGGATTGTCAGAAAGAACATTTAGGGCAGCAACCGTTGCCTACATCAAATGGAAAACATTAAACATGGTACAAGATGCCTTTTGCATGATGTAGACATACCTCACTGGCCAGATGCACCTCATTGTTCTGGAGGGCATCACAGAAGAAATCAAGTTCTTTTTAGAAGAAAAAGCCAGTGATACTTTATGATTATGCTTCCAGCAGCTCCCTTGAAATTTGTCAGTTGAATTGTCCTATCAAATGCATCATTCAGCCACCAGTTCATCCAACATAATAACTTGATGCATTATCAAGCTTGACTCCAAGTCAGGGCTCCCCTGATTGCACTTTTGAGTCATGTTGACTGAGCCAGGCAGTGTCTCATAACATGTCAGTATATTAGCTTCAACCTCTGCGATCATCGGAGCTGAAGGTGACACAACAGTGGTCATATAACTGTATTGCATCAAACAGTCAAATAGTCATGAGACTTGGCAGGAGACCTGTGGGCAGATTTGCCAACACATGCCCAATTGCAACATAACAAGAGACCACATGATTTCTTCTAGTGGTCAAATCGGAAGAGTGTAATCGCAGGTTGTTGGAGTTATTGTGGAAGGGTCCCTTCTCATAACAGGATGTGTTGGACCTCCTTCAGCCAATCTGTAGATGCACAACTTATCTGATACATCATTTAATAATGAAGTGCCTTAGCTTTCATCATTTTTTGCCCTGCAATAATAATCTCAGAGATAATCCAGTTGTTGTGAGGCATCTCCTCAGCCATTGCATCTTCCAAATCACCTTCATGTGTGTATGGGGCAGAAGCTTGGGTTGTTGGATGCTCAGTTGGTGAAAGTATTGATGTTTTTGAAGTGATATAGCCATCAGCTAGTTCTGAGCAGTCATATTCATCTTTGTGGTCATGTTGATTGATGAGAATTTCACTGAATGGCAATAAGATATCAATTCCTTGAACTTGGCTCAACTGATCAAAGATGGCACCTGCTTCAGGAATTAATGCTACTGCTTTTCAATGACCCCAAAACCAGCATGTCTGGAGGTTGACATTTGCAATCATGACATTGCTTTGCCAGGAGGCTGAGTTAATGTGATCTACTTTCAACATGATATCCCCAGAATCCTTTATGATGACTGGCAGGTGGAGACATCAAGGGCCATGATCCCACTCAGGATGTTTGGCCAAGATAATAGCAACTTCAGTAAGTCCAGAAGCATGGCTACTGAGTTGTATCATGTCTATGTTTGTGTCAGTCCCAACAGCTGTGTGAATGAATCCAAAGAATATTTCAATATGATTGGTTCTAAGCAAATGATGTAGAATTTGCCTGAAGGGTCATCAATCTTGACTTTGGCAATACAAAAGTAGACATTTTTGATCATCAACATGATATTGATGTAGGATTGAGCTGACATAAACTTGATATGTGCTGAGTTGTCATGGTAAAGGTACAGCACGAGGTGTGCAGCCCTGCTCAAATGTACCAATTGTTCATCCAGATTGAGATCAATACAGATATAGGGAGTTATCAGATGATGGGCAAACTGGCCATACAAATGAAGGGCTTCATGAGCCCATGTAAAGCTTGACCTAGAGCCTTGAGGTGCCAATGGTAGCAACCAGATCTCCTTCAGGAGTGAATACCCTAGGACAACATCCTGTCAGTCACTGGGGTTAAATAAAGCTGTAAGACAGTAGGGTGGACTTCCATTTGATTCAAGATGAAGACATAGGATTGGTGGAGTAATACAGAATCCTTGAATGACAATTCCTTTATTCTGCATGATGAGATTTCTCTGTTGCTTGAAAACATGTTTGAAATCCATGTCTGCAGTTATGTCATCTTGGCCAACCAACAGGTTCATGAATGAGGTGTCTGTAAACCAGTGAGTTTGAAGATAGTGTGGAATGCATAGTGAAAATAATGAGTGCATCACCATGTTTTGCTTCACCATCAGAGGCAACACAGACCATACAATAGGTTATCCCATTGTGGTTCTTCTGCTTCTTGGTTACCATCAGGATCATCCTGATCAGGCAAGCATGTTCTTTGCCAGATTCTTTCTTGCAAGTTTCCGAGAACATGATAGGACATACATAAGGCTGAGCATGAGTGTGGTTTACCCATGGGTTATTATGGGTATACTCATGGGAACACTCATGGATTTTAGCACTCATGGATCCCACATACTTGTAGCCACAGGTAGCCATGCATGTAGGTATTGATCTTGGGCATGATGGGTACTCATGCAAGTACTTGTGCCAGAAATGATTTAGTGCTAGTACTACTACAATTATGCTGAGTATCAAGGACCATGTGGAGAATTCACTGAAAAGTGTGACTATGAGGTGTCTTTAGAAAGTCAACCCTTGAAACAGTTCTAATCAATTTAGTTCTTAATATGATACAAGATGACATAACTTACAACCTCAAGAATCAGTGCATGTGTACAACATGGTGTCACAGTAGCCAGCATGACTATTTGGTCATTCAGGAATGCAACATTATCTGCCAAATCTGCACAGATCACCACCACTTCAATGGCCAGCTCAGCAGAATGTTGAATATGTAGTAACTGAATCCATATCAATCAGACAGTGAAGACCTGGAAGTGAATGTCAGTACATTAGCTTCAACCTCTGCGATCGTCGGAGCTGAAGGTGACACAACAAGTGGTCATATAACTGTATTGCGTCGAACAGTCAAATAGTCATGAGACTTGGCAGGAGACCTGTGGGCAGATTTGCCAACACATGCCCAATCGCAACATAACAAGAGACCACATGATTTCTTCATTTCCAGTAGCCAAATCGGAAGAGTGCAATCGCAGGTTGTTGGAGTTATTGTGGAAGACAGACTCATCTCTAAGGACATTGACGAGGTCATCAAAGGATCCAGGGTCAATTCGGAGGTAGGAGCGGAAGATCTCAGGTCGGTTGAATTTATAATCATGAAGCAGGAGGTGAAGTTGTCTGCCATCTTTGTTGATTTCCTCTCGTGAGTTGAGGTAACGCTCCGAATATAGCTGCCCCAAAGTCTCAAGTATGGCGTTGCTGGTCTGAGGGAGTGCTCATCATCAGAGGAAGAGGAGAAGGTCGAGTCTGCTGCTGAATGACTTGAGGCACTAGAGGAGTGTATTCGGATTCAGAACCTTCTTTGTCAAGTTGAGCCTCAGCCTCTGCTATCAGATTCACTAAGAAGGCCTGATGTAAAGCATCTGCTGCCATGGTGCGATCAGACTTAGTTGGCATGCGGTTGTCATGTCAGAGAGCCAGATAACCATCAATTATAAGCAGGCATCGTGGTAGGCCGCATGCAGCCAAATTCAAACTTCAAAGAGTGCTCGACGTGTTGCGCTGGGAAAGAACTATTTTTAAGCTGTTCAAAGTTGAGAAAGCGCTTTCGCCAGTTTCAAAGTTTTATTTTTAATGTACGTCTCAAATCCGAAGTCACTTTCGAAATCGCCTCCGGAAAGCGGCACTTTCGTCTACTGTGAACGACCCTAATGTTTACAGTTTGGCACTTGCCTGCATCTATATAAGACTTACAATCTGCCTCGACAGACCTGATATGTAGAGTTGCAGTAAGAAATAAGTAGAATACGAGCTGGGGACTTCCATATATACTCCCAGGACACAACTTGGTCTATTCAGTTCGACACAACTGACCACCTCGTTGCTATGAGGAGTAATCAATAGATAAGTAGTTTATCTGGGCTTCTGCTGCCACTACAGGTGTTGATGGGCTGCGTCTGAATAAACCATTAGGTTTCGGAAAGCACCTGTGGACTGTGCTTTGGAACTGCGCCTTTTCCACTTCATTCCTCCAATAGCGACAGTCTGCCCAATCACAGTACGATTAGCAATACTCCAAAAAACCCTGCAGCTTCCTGGCCGTCCTCGGTGGAAACTTGAATGCGAGCAACTTATCGCCAAACGTTCTCACTATACGTGCAACGCCTTCTTTTAAACCTATACTAGAACATAAGCATAGGAAAACACAAGCACCCTAGAACGAAAGAAAGAAGCTTACCATCCTCAACATAACCCAATACCTCCTTTGCATGCTCCACCTCCTCCCTTAGACTCTCCCGCTCCTCCCTCTCCTTTTCTCTAATCTCCAACGCCAAACCCCCGTCTGGAGCTGGGTCTTGTTCGACGCACATCCCCCGCACCTCAGCATGGTAGTCTTCAATTGCCTGAAGAAATGCCAGGAGAGCCTCCAGGATACGAGGGATATCCCTCTGCACGGTACCATACAAGTCTTCCGTTAGAGAAGCGGCTGTCAGATGAGATAAAACTAAAAAGCAGCGCAAGCATAAGCGTAGGACAAGAAGAAGAGTGGCGATCTTACCATCGATGACAACGACATCCAGTTCGCGATTTGGTAGACACGCCTCCACACGTCGACTGAGCCTTTCCTGCGTCCACCACTTCTGCAGACTCATCGCAAGCTCCTTCGACTGTGGCGGCACCCAACTCTGGTACGCCCCCTGAACAGCATTATGAACAGTGCTGGGAAGCTTCAGGATGTTTGCAGCTCCAGTGACTTTGTCCTTCACAGTGCCTTTTACTTCCGTCTTCTCCTGGGAGACATGCAACACACTCCGGAACAACTCCGGGATCACTGCACCCACGTTCACATTCACATTCACCTTCTCCGCACCCTCATCCAACGCCTGAGCAAGCACCCCATCCGACCCCAAACCTTCCACCACTCTCCGTATAGGGCTCTGCTTGCTAACCCCCGATTGGAATATTGTTGGTTTCCTGATCAACTCCATAGGTTTAGCAACTTCAGCAGAGGGTAATGGTTTTGGTTTAATAGCAGGCATCTGGGGGGCAGGCGCGGGTGGAGGCATGCCTCGCCTAAGAAGAAGCTGGTAGTCCCTCCCGAGGACAAGCAGGCTCTCCCGAACGAGATGCGTCCAGAGATGTGGATGGTGCTTTTGGTCATTGAATATCTGCGCCCGATGCGAGGCATCTGAGGTGGATGTGGAGGACGCAATAGCAAGGAGTTGCGTGTATGCGAAGTATCGAAATGTACCATCTGCAGCAGAGGAGGATACGCCAGAGACGAGGGATAGGATTGCGGGCTGAGAAGGCGGAGAGGCCGCAGGGATGGGGGAGACAGGCTGCGTGATGTACGCATCGAACAGTACATTGGCAGATTCCCATATGAACAGTGTACTGAATGCCAAGAACCACCCCCGAGAGAGGAGAGGGAAGTGGTAAAATGGAAGGAG
Source organism: Tricholoma bakamatsutake (assembly GCA_029959215.1). Taxonomy (NCBI): domain Eukaryota; kingdom Fungi; phylum Basidiomycota; class Agaricomycetes; order Agaricales; family Tricholomataceae; genus Tricholoma; species Tricholoma bakamatsutake. Next base: position 11,047,737 of record CP114861.1, read on the forward strand.
AAGAGTGTAGGTGCTACGTGCGTGGAGAAAGTGTGCAGTAAATGGCCGTAGGAGGTGTGGCAGAAGGGGGAGCTTGTAGAGAAGCGGCAGAAGTAACATCCGGAATAGACCAAAGAGGAGTGCAGAGAGAGGGGAAATGAGGGTGGCAGACAAGGAGGAGATTGTTAGGGCAGAGAGGACGGAGAGAAAGGTGTAAGGTTTTTTCTGGGGAGATGACTGGGTGGGTTTAAAATCAATGCACAATTTGGAGATGGAAGGGCATGCGTACGAGGCTGGCAAGTGAGAATTTGAACACAAAGCGGTCTAACATAATGTTGCGGAGGGAGAAACCTAATGCCACACAAAGTTGCGAGAGTATAAGATACAGGAGTTGTCCGTTGAGATAATGAGGATGTTTCCTGGATTTAGGGAATCAGTTCAATCAGAAGGGATGAAGCCCGTCAATCGACGTACTTGGACTTGACGAAGATACCCAACCGTGGATCGCCACGAGCGTTGGGCTTGTGGATATACGCCATACCAACGTGAAGAGCGAGGGCCACCATGCCAGATGCAGAACAAACAATGAAAGAGCGAACTGCGCTCGATTTTGCGAGCGCTGCTTTGAGTGAACCTGAAGGTGATGTGGCACAAGTGCGGGAGCCTTTACGAGAGTAGAAATCAGACCAAATAATAGACGATAGCAGAAACGTACTCGTCATATATACCTTCCTTAAGACAATAACCGGGAGCGCAACCAACAGCCATGTAAGCAGTGTACTGGCCAACGTCGAAGGCAAAAATGGCGACACCAGAGAGCCAGTTAGCCCCAAAGAGGAGAATCCTCCTTTATGCATTATTGACCATGCCACGGCATGGACCCAGGATAAGAGGGCAGAATGAAAGAAGATGCTATACACGAGGCGTTGACGAAGCACGGTGCGCAGAACGGGGTCATAGAACTGTGATGACGCCGGGATTGAAGGAGAAGAGCGCGTAGCTAGCTTTGACGGAATTGCGCGCACCGAGGTCGTCGTTTGCAATGGTGTGCTCAACATCCTCGCCGCTGTCCAAAACAGTGAGCAAAGAGTAAATTTGACTGGAGTTTGAAGTGTGGGTCACGACATGTCACATTCTCGTGATTTCTCAGTAACGGTGATCGTGATTCGTAATAAATCTATTCGTATGGAGTTGTGGTCAGAACGTTGAGGTTAGAGAGAGTTAGAGTCCGAGCAAACGATCTATTCTGTCTCTGTGCATTAATGTTGAATGTACAACCCAAGTTTCTGCACAAACCTTGCAGGGGCTTGCAACTGACACTGACGATACTATGAAATTGCCGATTTCGTACAGCCAACGACCGGGAATTGGATTACGTGGGAGCTGGCACTCAGTCCAGGACAATTACTATGTAAGTCCTGCAATATTTGATGAAAAATAAAGTCATAAGGCTCCCTTACTAAGTAGTAGGTTTGATGGTGTCACACAGGTGCTAGCTTGCCATAGTTATGAGGGAGTCGACTGTGTATAGATAGAACGGTTGGAGCCTTAGCCCAGCTTTGAACTGCATTATGCGCCGCACGCGGCAAGTCACATGACACTATTTAACGCGCTTATCACATGGCGGTGAACCTTCTTCAGTGCCACCATGGACCGGACGAGTTCTTTATCTGAAGGCTTCTCTCATTTGTCTCTGGGCGATCTAAACACGCCGCATGAGTCCGTATTCAATTCTACTCTGACTCAAATATCACGCGAGCGCGATCTATTCACCAACGACGATCACAAAGCCCTCGATGCGGCGATCATGAAGGCATTCAGCCTTAATAGGATACTTAATGAGGAGCCCAACCATATATTTGAAGCTCTGCGGTCCGCCTGGCGTGATAGCTACCTGGGAAATAATCATCAACTTCTGTTCGCCAATATCAATGCACTCCCACGAACAGAAAAGGCTTATTCTAATCAAATCGCCATCGTTCAGAGCTCCGGTACGGGAAAATCTCGCATGGTCCACGAGCAAGCAAACCTGGTTTTCACCATTCCGTTTAATTTACGAGAAAAGGGCGACAATCAAGGTTTCTACTTTGTTTTTCGATTCCTTGGGCGCTTCTGATGTACGAACGCAGATCTGGCCTTCCCCATCCCCGACGATGCTGTCCGTGACTACCTCGTTACAACCTCTCTATCGAATGATCAGCACATTTTGAAAACCAATTATCTAAAGTTTTTCGACAGTCTGTTCACGGAAGTTAATGGCGAGCTGGAGAAATGCCTAGGAGATTTGAGTGAGAAGCAAATTAGAACCGCTGAGGATTTGGCCAAGTGGTGGTCATGTCGCCTACAAGGCATACGCACAGGATTATACAAAGCGGTGATTGATGGTGCGACTACGCCCATTCAGGTGCGTGTCTGTGAAGACGGGACAAGGAATATCACAATTAGTCATTGCACTGGCAGAACCTTCCTGAAATCAAGAAGAGACATGAAGAGTTACTCGCGAAACGTCGATCCAAACCCGAAGGCTCCGAAGATTCCGATGATAGCTATTACGATGTGAAGCCGGTTATTGAGTTTGCTGCGGCGGAATCAGCAAGAGTTGCACTCGGACAACTCATTCGTAAGCTGGACCGCTGGGTTGGGTCGCAGCACCGTATCAAGCTCATAATCTACTTCGACGAAGCACACCTTCTCACCAAGGTAATGCCCAAGAACGACGACGAGAAGACGCTTCATGATTATCTATGTTCATGTCTCAACCAATTTTTGACTTTTCCGATGTTTTCCATTTTCCTATCGACTAATTCAAGCTTAACCCAGTTCGCTGCCCCACGGGCGCTTGCCACATCTGCTCGCATTCGCGGCGGGAAAGCCGTAACACACGCACCAATTACTGAAACGCCCTTTGACTGCTCCAAGGACCTCGTGGTCAAGCCAGGCCAGTTGAGTATGAATGACATTAGCACAATTCCATTTATGGCGCAATTTGGGAGGCCATTGTGAGTGTTCTTGAACCGTTCCATATTTTCAATCGACGTGCTTGACGATATGTTGCGATAGGTTTTGGACGCTATTACGAGGAGCCGGGATAAAGGCATCTGGGCTACATACACAAATCTTGGAATTAGCACGCGCGAAGCTTGTTGCTTCTCGCGAGATCGACTCTAGCTACCACACCTTCTCACCTCCTGCACGGATGGCAGTTCTAGACATCCAGTTGTCACTCGAGTTTGAGCCTCGTTGTGAAAAAGTGCCAATCGAAGAGGCTGGTCTAGTTGAGAGCCACATGCGGTTTGCATATTCAATTCCTGATCACCGAGAGTACTTGCGGTCTGGATACCCCTCAGAACCCCTTCTTGCCGAGGCTGCCGCCCAGCAACTCTACATGTGGAGGACGCAAAATCCGTTCATGGCAGTCGAAACGCTTACAAATATTGTCGAAACTGGCTTGCTTGACCGTGGAGAACTGGGGGAGCTTACTGGCCGTCAACTTCTCCTCGATGCCTATCATCGTGCTGTTGAAGTGGAGCAAGGTGATCGCCACAAAAAGACTCCTCCAAATTTCAGTGCTGGCTGTCGTCTTATAACCTTTATCAAAATGTTGTACAGCGACGAGTGTGCAGATATGGTTCTTGACAGCACCCCGGATAATGTTGAAGGAGTCTCGTTTAGAGAGGCATTCAAGGACGCTCTTATCTGCTTTACACACTTTGGGAAAATGGCAGACGACACTGGCACAACTTCTACCGCTGCATGGGTAGCTTTCATCCGTCACATGGCAATCATGTGTCGAAACGAGGAACGCAGCGTCGACTGCATTTTACCTGTCCTCTTGTGGAACACTCAGCTGTGCGAGCATGTCATGACCGGTGTGCTTATTCAGTTTAAGCGTCGGAAACGCAGCGGTGCTATCGCTAAATACTCTATCGACCAAGCCGACTTCAATTTTTTCCCGCAAGCATTGGAGAAATGCGCACACGGGTCGATCCCTACTTCTTACCGGCCGTACGTCAGCTTAATCATGGAGCTAGGAGTACAAGTCACACCTCCTGAAGAAGCCGAGACCGCCACTAAATATAAGCCAGACAAATACTCTTCGTCGTCATCAAAGAAATCCGACGACCCACCTCGGACTCCTCCACCCATCGAGGGAGCTCAAGATCACGCAACACCCTCCAAGATGTATATCCCTCATTATGGTCAACGACATTACCCCAAAGAAGGACATGCCAGATACAACATATTCGCATATGGTTGCTCCCCAACAATGTACCGCGGCATCGATACCGCCCACAAAGCTTCGTATGCGTTCCTGTTGAGTTCTCGTGACTTACTCGGAGAGCATCCACGTACAGATGTCCAAACACTCAAAGCAGTGCGGCGGATGAAACCCTTTTGGAATGGGGGTCAGGATTATTATCACTGGGTCGAACATGACGATATTCTTCATGGCCCTGTTCCACCAGAGAGGGAGTATTTTCAGGTTGGGGATCAAACAAGGGGGAACCGGGCCGTTGTTCCGTGACCCGAGGTAAGGGGGGGGGTCTCGCCCAAAGGGCTTTATTTTTAGCCCCAAACGCAACACATTAATGATTTCGTTGACGTAGTTTCAACTTCGAACGTCTTGCACATTCTGAACGCAATAAAAATGATTTTTTTTTGGCTCACTCTGACATGCTGGTATCAAAACACAACATTTACATTGGCACCAGTGGTTCAATGACGAAGACAAAAGTAGGCTTTAAAGGCTTTCAACTATTTCTTCAGACATGTAAAGTGGTTTTTAAAAGAATAAAGGGCCTAAATATGATGTTTTGACAATGGTATGCTGTCCACTGTGTGGTGAAGAAGTGCAAGTCAGTACCGCAGGTCCACAAGGGCTCAAGCAACACCAAGGGAAGAAGAAATGTCTGCGAAATGTTGAAAAGAAGAAGAAAGATGAACAAAATGGGAAGCACTTGACCTCATTCTCTTTTCTGCAACGTCAGGACAAGGGGTAATAACTGACCTCACTTTCTGTTAACCGTAGACATGACAGAGGTTTCTCAATTACTCACCATAAACCAAACCGAGTTCACGATTGATGCAGAACCAATACGGCAAGGGTGGACACAGCGAACACAGGATATGATGGAAGTCACAGCTTGTATTTGTGGGATACCTGTCGATGGTGGCTCAAGAAATTCTAACATTGCCATCCAATGCAGGTATAAAGAGTGCAAGATGTTGTGGGTATGTTGTTCTTGCTTTCCGTCGCTCTCTGATGTGCAATTGACGGGTTGGCTGTTCATAATTCCATCTGGATTGCCTCAACTTCGATGTGGCACCTTGAAATTGGTGTTGTTCGAACCATGTTTGACCCACTAAGCATCAATGTCAATAGAGGGACCCGAAAAATGATGTCTTTTCTTACTAATTCTTAGTGCCAATAAAGTTTGCTCATTTTTTGTGTTCGAGTCAGTTGTGCAAGATGGCAAAGAAAGTGAGGTAAAGTTGGATAAGTGATCTAAGTGCGAGCCTGATATCAATGAACATGCAGGAACACAGACTCGGACATCAAATATACTGAGGACACTAAATGTCCAGACTGTGAGCAAGATATTTGGGTTGGTACAGCTGGTTCTAAGAATCTTGACATCCACTGTGGTTCAAAGGCTTGTCAAGCAGAACATGAAAGGAAAGCTCAGGCCTAAGGAAAAGTGGAACAGGCTGCTTCATGTGTTTTTCAGACCAAAGGCTACAGCAAACCTGTTATAGTCAAGGTTCCTACTAGCAGTCGAGGCCCTTAAGCGTCGACATTAAAGCAAGAAGTTCTTTGAAGAGTCACTGAAGCTCGTGAGTGACAGTTGAGGGCGACTTAGCTGGAGTTCGTTAGGAACGTAAGAATGACCAGGTCAAGCTGAGCTTGACCGGTCCTGTATTCGCAGCCTAAATACTACAAGCATAGATCATAGATGAACAAGTCATGCTACGAGAACAATAAGAACAATAGGAATGAAAAGACAATAGCAAATGGATGTCTGCAGTCTACTACAATAAAGTGGGATTGTGGCAATGTAAGATTAGAGGCGTGCAGTCGCAAGACAATAAGAAAAGGGACAATAGCATGTGACGTACACAAGTAAGACAATAAGTGAAGAAATTGATTTCCCCATCCAAACACCTTCATAACATTAGCTCCCCCTCACGTTTCGAGTCCCATCCGAAACTAGCCTCTGACTGTCTGCATTGGGTCGAATGGCGTAGGTTGTTCTTCGTCACTCGTGGAGAATGTGTCGATTGTTGTTGCAGTAGGTGTGTCATGCATGTAGACTTAGGTAGGTAACTCGATGTCATCCGTTCCCACAAATTGCACTGAGGTGCCAGTTATGAGCATTGTGATTCGAGGTAGAGGTGGGGCGGTCATGATTCTGAGTGTGATAAGAAAGTAAAAGATCATCATAATTAAAATGGTGGCACCAAATATGGCACCGAGAATGATAGTGAGGTGGAGGTTTTTAATCATGGTTGGTCGGGTTTTAGGTGGTTCGGTGATGAGGAGGGTTGTCACATGTCGGGTTGTCAGGACAGAAGAGTGTGGAATGTTCCGGGCACCATCATCAACAGTGGGGGCATTGATACTCTGGGCAGTGTGTGGAAAAACGCCCGATCCGGGCGCATGTAAAACAAACGGAGTTCCGCATCCACAGCGGTGCGGGTGGATATTCTGGTGTGGGTCATCTGGGATGAGGCGTAGATGCGCGTGGTGGTGGAGATGGTGATGATGGATACTGGGGTGGGGGTGAAGGAGATGGTGACATCGGTAGTTCTAGTGTCATCTCAAATCCTTCGTCTTCTTCATCATCGAGGGGTTCTATAATGTATATTCATTGAAGTGTGGGGACTTGCTCTCCAGGTCTGTAATTAAGAGCTTGCTCATCTAAGCTCCTCATGAGGGGGAGCAAATCCAGGTGGTATGCTTCTTCGGTCAGGCACCGGAACACCTGTTTGAGGGAAGAGATCGCTTGGTAAGTTTGGAATAAGTTGTGCACTGTCCCATTGAGCAGCGCCCGGTCCTGTATCACAGAGAGCAGTCTCTCCTCATTTCGGGAGTCGTCTGCATCGTGGACGAAGCTTAAGATCAATTTGAAGGTTCTAATCTGGTCGGGGTTGGGCGTGGCATTCATGAAGAAATGTAGAGGGCGGCTCATGATGGGAGTAGGTTGTTAGTGGACTTGTAATTACCCAGAATTTCTGGGGCATTTTTTAAGTGTTTTTCTGGTTCCCAAGTATTTTCTACTGTGCCGTAGCCTTTCCACTTTACTAGAAATCAGGTTCTTTGGCCCATCTTTTTGTGGGCCAAAATAGCCTCAACCTCGCGTTCGAGTTCTCCCTCGATCAGCTCCAGGGGTGGAGGAAGAAGGTTTGGCCCATGCGTCTCATTCTCCTTGAAACGCAAAAGGAGCGAGGCATGGAAAACAGGGTGTATTCTCCACTGTGAAGGGAGCCCCAATTCGTAGGCATGGGAGGAAATCACCCGAGTGATAGGGAATGGCCCTTCACATTTAGGGGAGAGTTTCCTGGTCGGGTATCCTAACTTCAAGTTCTTAGAATCTAGCCAAACCCTCTCCCCCACCGTAAATGGGTGGAAGCCTCATTCACCTCATCCGATCATTACTTGTTGGGACAGTTCATGCGCCGCCAGGGCTTCTCGTCGCATATTTCATAATTCGGCTATCCTCTGTTCGGTGGCCAGTACATTTGTTTTTTCGTACATTGTAGGAATGGCCTTGGGGTGGGTTCCCATCATCAAGTAAAACAGAGTATTTTTGATCGCCGAGTGGTGCTTCTGATTGTGTGTGAACTCGGAAGTGGTGAGGTGCCCCTTCCATTGTGACGGCTTGTTCATGCAGAAGATCCGGAGATAGATTTCCAGTTCTTGATTAACTCGCTCTGTTTCCCCATCGGTCTGAGGGTGATAGGCCATACTCATGGCCAGCCTTATTCCCAGGAGTCTTCCCAACTCTTGGAATGTGTTTGAGGCAAATTGTGGGTCACGGTCAGATATGATCTTATCGGGGAGGCCAAATCTTTTAAACACATTTTTCAGATAAAGGTCTGCTGCCCCCAGTGCATCAATGGTCTTGTTGCAGGGAATGAAAATTACCCCCTTAGTAAGCCCATGGTCTACCACGACCATGATGGTGTCATATCCCTTGCTGATCGGTAAGTCGGTGATGAAATCCATTTTTACCAGTGCAAATGGTCGTGTTGCCTCAGATTTGATTGGTGATAGTGGTGGAGATGTGGGGTGCATGTTTACCTTCATTTGTTGGCACATGGCACATCCATCAACATAGTTCCGGATGAAGATCGTCATTCCCGGCCACCAGTAGTCCCTCTGTACCAGTTCGAGAGTCTGAAATCGGCTGGGGTGTCCCATAAGTATGTTGTCATGGTACTTTTCTATGATTTTCCTCCTCAATTCCTTGTCATCTGGGATGTAGCATCGGTCTTTGAAAAAGACCATCCCATTATTTTCCATCCTCCAGTCTTCTACCGCCGACTTGATCAGTGGCGTCCCTCCTTCTTTGATGGCCCTTACTATCTCTTTTAGTAGGTCATTGCACATCATGCTTCCTGCCAGTACTTCTTTCAATTCAGTGTCAATAATTCGTGCGAAGATCTTGTCTTTTAATAATGTGATGTCATCATTGTCATTGTCGACATCGGGTATGTGGTCTCCTCGTCGTGATAAGGCATCAGATTGTATCATCATTCTCCCCAGCACGTGTACTAATTGGAGGTTAAATTGTGATAGGAAAAGGGCTCCATCTTGCCTGTCGCCAGTTCAGTTTCCTCGCCATTCTAAAGTACATGAGATTCTTGTGATCCAACAGGATCATCGTGGGGTGTTCGGATCCCTGGAGGTAGTGTCTCCAGGTCTCTAGCGCTCGTATTATTCCCAGGAGCTCCTGATCGTAGATCTCATAATTCCGTTCGGTCGCCATTAGGGAGTGGGAGATGTAACCACAAGGGTGCCAGTCTCCATTAGTGTCAATTTGTTTCAGAACAGCCCCCATTGCATATTTTGAGGCATCACTTTCGATTACAAATGGCTTCTTAGTGTTTGGCATTAACAGTACTGGTGCCTTGGAGAATTTCCTTTTTAGTGTGTTGAATGCCTCTTGGCATTCATTTGTCCAATTGAAGGGTTGATCCTTCTTTGTCAAGTCATTGAGCGGCTTTGTGATTGCAGCAAAGTTGCCGATGAATCTCCGATAGAAATTCCCAAAGCTTAGGAACGATCTAACCCCTTTGACGTTGGTTGGGGGTGGCTAGTCCTTAATCCTGCTCAGTTTAGTTGGGTCCATGGCCAGTTGGTTTGGTCGCAAGATTAGCCCAAGGAACTCAACCTCTTGTACATCGAACTTAGACTTTTCTGGTTTCAGATAGAGGTCATTTTCCCTCAGTCTAGCCAGGACCCTCCTCGTTCTCTCCTCATGTTCCTCTTTGTCTTTCAAGAAGATTAAGATGTCATCCATGTAGATCACCAGCCACCCCTCATTTAGCATGTCCTGGAAGATATCATTCATCATCACCTGGAAAGTCGCTGGAGAGTTACAGAGTCCAAAAAACATGACCTTGGGCTTGAACAGCCCCTTATTGGTCTTGAACGCTGCTTTCCACTCATCTCCCTTCTTAATTCTGACATTGTGATATCCCCATCTGATGTCCAATTTAGTGAACCATCTTGCCTCTTTTAGTTTGTCGAGTAGATCTCCGATCAATGGAAGGGGGTAAGAGTTTTTGATGGTCCCTTCATTCAGATACCAGTAGTCTTGGCAGGGTTGAAGTGCGTCAAAGTCCTTTTTTGCTACGAAGAAGAATGGTGATGCCATAGGTGACTTGGATGGAGTGATGTATCCTTTTCTCAGGTTATCATCAATAAATTCGTCCAATTTCTTCTGTTCCGCCGGGGTAATAGGGTAGACTTTGCAGTCTCTCGGGATGAAGTCTGGTTTGAGCTCGATCGCGTGGTCCCACGGTCTAGACTTGGGGAATCTCTCCGATGCTGCCTTTTCAAACATGCTCCAATACTCCTTGTATTTATCAGGGAGTAAATCATCCAGCAACTGCGTCTCCTTGTCACCCTCTTTCTTGTGGGCAAGCCTTTGCGAGATGGAGGTTTTTGCTTGGATGTACATGGTATTAGAGTAAGCTACCCTGCCAGTTGATCGAGATCGAGTGATGCATGTGATGTGCCTGAGTTTTTGGTAATTTGGGGGAATATAGTCATGTTCGATCGTAAGGGGGGATTCCTCGGTTCTGAACACCCCAATCATCGGTTCCCCTCGAATGTAGGCAAACAGCGCATCCATTCCATCATGATCCTCCCTCATGCAGGGCAGTAAGTTGATGCCCTCAGCATCTAGTGCCGGTGTCTGCAGGTTGATTCCAGAATGGGTGTTCATTGCCAAGTGTGATTCATTGCCATTGGGTTTGTCCTCAGCGCAAAGTCCTCTTGCAAGATGAACCGTCCCGAGCCTACTCTTCATGTGCTTGGCAGCGGCGAGGTGGGTTTCCCCGAAGGTCTCCCCAGCACTCCTTATAGGTAGCCTCTCAAGAGTCGGGCTCAACGTTACTCTCGATACAGATGGCCCCTTGTCATCTAGAGTGGGACTTTGCTTACCAGTGATGGTGTGTGATCGTTTGATCATAGTCCGGATTTTCCTCATAAGGAGACCCTCAGTTGGTTTGTCGGTCAGGGTCCCCAGTTACCAGTTGATAATTGGGTTGCGTCTTTGAAGCCAGGAGTAACCCAGGATGATCCTCTCCTTTCCCAGCCCCATTATGAGCATCCTCATCTTCTCATCTTTTCCTCTGATTTCTGTGTCGATGTAAACATAATGGGAGATCGCTCCATTCTTGTTTAGAGTTCCATCAACATTTTTTGCGAGGATTTTTCTTGCGAGTGGGATTTTCTTTAATCCGAGTTTTTCGATGACTCAGTGATCGATGAATGTTTCTCCTGCCCCAGAGTCGATTAGGGCAGGTAATTTGGCTTTTGTGTCTCCTAATATGCAGTAAATGGGAATGCGCATAGATTGGTGGCTCACTTGTGCTATCATTACAGTTGAGACAATTACTCTGGCGGGTTCCACTGCCAATGTGGGCCACCGCCTTAAAAACCCTCCTCCACCATAAGATCCAGCACCTCTTCTTTCTCCTTCTCTTCCAACTCATTGATGAGTGCACGGATCTTTGTATAATGGTCCCAAGGTGTCTTCTTCATCTCTTTCTTTCCTTCTTTCTCAGGTGGTTCCTTCCCTCCTTTGTGATCGCTTGCCCTATGTCCTGCTTTGTGGCAAATAAAACATTTTCCTTTCTTCATATGTTCGAGCCTCTCTGCGTAAGAGAGGCATGTCACATTGATGTTCATGGCATTCGGGTCCCTTGAGGAGCCTCCTGTTCCTCCTCCTCCTCCCACCTTACTGTAGGTTCTTTCTTTTATTGCCTTCGCCCATCTCAGATGTCCCTCTGCCCTTGCTGCATGAGTATACTATCCTTCGATGGTGTCAGGCAGATTCTCCATTCTGAATACCTTGTCTAGGACTCGATTGTTGAGTCTGTCTATGAAATATTCGATTAGCGCAGCATCTTCTTTGATCTTGGTTCGATAGGCCAGTGTTTTGAACTGGGTGATGTATTTGTCTACTCCTTTTGCTCCCTGCGAGAGTGCTCGGAGTTGGGTGCACGCATTCCCTGCATCGTCAATTGGTGAGAATGCTGCATATACTTTTGCAATGAATTCCTGGAATGTATCCCAGGGCTTCGATTCAATATATCTTTCTTCCAGGTAGGCCTGCTTCCAAGGCCCTGCTGTCCCTCTGTTCATATAAGAAAGCATGAATAGGATTTTATGGTGATCGTCTGGGAATGCGGTCACGTTCGCATCGATGTAGGCCCCGCACTCAAGGAGGAAGAGCATAGTCTTTGCTCTATCCCTGGAGTAGTCAGTTGGAGCCCTCATTTTGATTTCAGCAGGACGAGTGTTAAAAGTGGTAGGTGCAGTGGGGATGGTGGGAGTGGATGGAGCTGCCATGTTTCTTTGTCGGGTAGAGTAGGGTCGAGTGGTTCTCGTAAGAATCGTGTCATAGCATATGTGCTGCCTAGACTGAGGTTAGTTGGCAGAGTTCAGATCAGCTTGACCTTTTGTTATAGTCAAGGTTCCTACTAGCAGTCGAGGCTCTTAAGTGTCGATGTTAAAGCAAGAAGTTCTTTGAAGAGTCACTGAAGCTCGTGAGCGACAGTTGAGGGCGACTTAGCTGGAGTTCGTTAGGAACGTAAGAATGACCAGTCCTGTATTCGCAGCCTAAATACTACAAGCATAGATCGTAGATGAACAAGTCATGCTACGAGAACAATAAGAACAATAGGAATGAAAAGACAATAGCAAATGGATGTCCGCAGTCTACTACAATAAAGTGGGATTGTGGCAATGTAAGATTAGAGGCGTGCGGTCACAAGACAATAAGAAAAGGGACAATAGCATGTGACGTACACAAGTAAGACAATAAGGAAATTGATTTCCCCATCCAAACACCTTCGTAACAAAACCCCTCGATTGTTTCAGCACCATCACCCATCCATGCACTCAAAGTCCCTCAGCTGCATCCCTAACTGAAGACAATGCCGAACCTCAGTCTCTGCCTTCCACAATACTCAATGTAGTGCTTGATATGATAGAGGGAGAAAATGCCTGTCCAATGGCAGTCAAGCTTCTTTGTGAGCTCCAAGCTGGGGTGAAACAAATACCAGCAGACAGGTCTATGCCATTGGCTCAGTGCATTTAGCATAGATCCAAGCAGCTGCTGTATTAAGCAAGGGAACAATGATTGGGAGGACATTCTCAACCCAATAATGAAAGGCACATTTGAGTGGGGCTCAGATGCAATGGGCAAGGTGGTAAAGGAGATGCTGCAATGTGAACAATGTGGACTAGACAGCTTTATATGATTCCTGCAGTTCTTTATAATGACTTGTGGACTTAAGGGTGCAATGTTTGAATCAAAGATAATGGCACTTCTCGAAGAGTTGAAATACAGTATGTCAGAATTTAATCTGATGATTTCTGAGTCTAGAGACTTACAAGATCTTAAGGTACCATGAAGCCCTTCCAGTTGTGCAGTTACAGCAGTGCTGGAGATGATTGATGTGGACAGCTCTGATGAGTTGTTGGAAGGGATCACAGAGATTGAATCGACAGAATTGACCACTGCCTGTAAAGGAATTCTCATTGAGTTTCCAGCAGGAAAAAATCACTATATCCCATACCCATTTGGCCTTCACAATGAGTGAATCATTCCTTGGGACCATCATTTCATCAATGATGCTTTCTACATTCAAGCAAAGTCATGTCAAAAATGATTAAAAAAGACAGGAATGGCCTGTGATGACTGTCAAGCACTCACATCAACAATCCTTTATGAAGGAATCATAAATTGAATAAAACATGGTGTGCACAAAAGCACACCTCTTGTATATCATGAAGTTGGTGGACTTGTTACAGCTGTTAGAAGAAGAATAGATCAGGTAAAGTGGTTACAAATGATAAAGCTCAATGACAGCCAGAAATTGCAGGAAATAGTGGCTGTGTCAGATGATTACAAACAGTGGATCTTGGTGATTGCAAGTTGATGCGTGGACCAAGTGTACAGTCTGTGCTGAAACATCATGCAGGCATAAGCCTCATTCTGCAGTATGAATGTACAGCAGACAAGCTGTACAAGCCAAAAGAATTTTTGAATGAAGAAATCATGTGGTCTCTTGTTATGTTGCAATTGGGCATGTGTTGCCCAATTTGCCCACAGGTCTCTTGCCAGGTCTCATGACTATTTGACTGTTTGATGCAATACAGTTATATGACCACTGTTGTGTCACCTTCAGCTCCGATGATCGCAGAGGTTGAAGCTAATATACTGACATGTTATGAGATACTGCCTGGCTCAGTCAACATGACTCAAAAGTGCAATCAGGGAAGCCCTGACTTGGAGTCAAGCTTGATAATGCATCAAGTTATTATGTTGGATGAACTGGTGGCTGAATGATGCATTTGATGGGACAATTCAACTGACAAATTTCAAGGGAGCTGCTGGAAGCATAATCATAAAGTATCACTGGCTTTTTCTTCTGAAAAGAACTCGATTTCTTCTGTGATGCCCTCCAGAACAATGAGGTGCATCTGGCCAGTGAGGTATGTCTACATCATGCAAAAGGCATCTTGTACCATGTTTAATGTTTTCCATTTGATGTAGGCAATGGTTGCTGCCCTAAATGTTCTTTCTGACAATCCATGAAAATACAGTGCATGTCCTATTAAGCCTGAACATGAGTGCACTCATGGGTTACCTGCACCCATACTCATGAGTATTTTAGATGTATAACAGATCCATATAAGTATGTAAGGATGGGTACTCAAGCCCAGTGAGAAGTGTGTTGACTTAGTCAGGCATCATCTGACTTTGGGTGATCTTCATCACTTCTTCTGATCTCTATGGGCTTCTATGGGTTTCTGGCTGCTCAGTAACACTCAGTCTTTACGTTGTTTCTTCCATCTCACATATATGACTTGTCTTTGTCTTCTTCTCAGCTGTAATACAGAATGAGCACAAGAACAAGACTATGTACATGTCAAAAGTTTTGCCATGTGCCTCCCGAAAGAAAGACAATCCCTTTACAAACCTGGTACTGTCATGCTACCCAATGTCTCTTGGAGGAAGGAATAAATTAAGATGAGCATGAAGGTCAACAAAAATGACACAAAAGGAACATGAACAAGGCAATTACACTAAGATCTTAGGAGAAGTTTCCATTTTCTTATCACTCAAATCAGTGGCAATGCAATACAGGTGAACAATTCTTTCAGAATTCAGTGAATAACATTGTTACCAACTTCCTTCAGTCTCTCTAACTACTGCAACAGGTGTGAAGCTCCCCTCATTTGGTTGATACACTGTTCGATGACCTAGGTTCAGATTATAATAATGATGGTTTTATGGATCCACCTTCAACCTCAGAATTCCTTCCCGATCTGTTAGGTGGTAATAATTCAGATAATATACAAGATGAGGTGAGCCTGTTTACTTTAGATGGAAACAAGGACTTGGGTTTTACTCACCTGAATCCACCCCAGGCAACTCTTGAAAGTCTTGCAGACACACAAGCAATCATTGAAGAAATTAAAAGTGCATATTTCAGTGATAAGAAAAGGAAATGGAGCGACGATGAATTTGATCACTTTCTACACCCTCCACATGGCCAAATCTGCCTACATCTCTTTATCAAGTCATTCATCTGAAGCTACATATGATGCAGTATGCTGGAGTGTTAAAGAGTGTTATCCTGACAGCACGATGTTGTCCTTTGATCAAGTTCAAAATTGGCTGAAATTCTTAACTGGAACTCTACCATTACATTTCAATATGTGTATCAACAGCTATATGGCATTCACTGGACCTTTTTTGGAGCTTAACAAGTGCTTGTTTTATAGTGAAGAACACTTTTGACAGTCTCAACATGGCGATAAAACCATCCCATGTTGCCAATTTGTCACCCTGCCCATTCACAGCTTCAAGCTCTCTGGTGCCATTCAATAACCATTTCCAAACTTTGAGATTGCCTGCGATGCACTCACACAAAGAAAATTTGAGAAAGGCATCCAAGACTACAATGACATCTGTTGTGGCTTCAAATACCTCAATTTTGTTGGGTCTGGTAAAATAATTGATAACGACTTTATAGAGACAAGGAGTCCAACACATGGTTTGGAATTGCAAATCTTATTGATTTCCCATCTGAAATCTGGCATACAAATGAAGCAGTTCTTCTGCTCTTCATCATTGGTGGTCCCAATCCACCCAAACATCACAACTCCTTTCTTTACTGAACATTCACACACATAGCTGCTTGCCAACAAAAAGGACTACCTATCTGGGATTCTTTGAAAGACATCAAATTTATATCCTCTCCTTGGTTTGCATTTGGAACAGTGGATACTGTAGGCATGGCTGAATTGAATGGGTGGGTAGGTTATTATGGAAGGAATGGATGCTGTCTTCTTTGTCACATGCCAGGACAACATAAACCCAATGTTGGAACATACTACCCCATCATGTTAAAGCCAGAAGGGCCTCATATACCCCCTGGATCAAGTCATCCTGATATTGACATCAATCAAATTGTGACACCATCATCTGAGTCCTACTATGAGAATCTGCACTATGTTCTTGTCTCATCATCAACAAGAACATATGAAGCATGATGCTGAGAGACAAGAATTTGCAAACCATCCATTGTTCAAGGGCTTTCAAAAACATTTCCAATCCCAGGATGCTTCCCTGCTGATATGATGCATCTTGGTCTCAATCTGGGACAGCTGCTTGTTGCACTTTGGTGAGAAAGAATGGAACACTCCAAAGACAACAATCCTAGTGCCTGGCCTCAACAATACTAACATCTGGCATGCACATGGCAGAGCTGTAGCAGATGCTTACCTACATATTTCAACTTGCATCAAATCTTGGTCCACCTGAAATCCAGCCAAAAAAATCTCAATACCTTCTCTACATATTTTGTCTGTGCCCTTATCTTCTCTATGGTGTGTCACATAGGTAAGCTACAATGTATCAAATGATACAGTCTATCGAACATATACAGTGTATCAAATGATATGGGTTCAGTGGATGCTGTCAAATGGTCTAATCTATATATGTGTACCTACTATAGTAACAAATAAATATACTATTACAATGGTTGCTAGACCAAAGAGTAATACATTTAATACAGACATCAGTACCCTATGAAATAGTTTCAGGCAGCAGCAATGGCAACGGGGATGGCAGCGGCAGCAGCCTTACCAGGATCGGGATCAAAATTAGCATTACAGGTATGGCCGATTGGAAATTAATCTCATTTATGTAGTAATTTATATGTAGTCTGCATGGATTCTGCATGCAAATTGGTGTATGATAAATTCAGTAAAAGCCATGTTTATGCAATAATTCATTTATTGCAGTGTGCAGGCCTGCAAAATTGGATCGGCATGCCGGTCAGGAACCCAATAGGGCTGCAGTGGCATCGGCATAAAGCAGTGGCAGCAGCATCAGTATTAGGCAGCAGCAGCAACATCGGCATTAGGCCACTATGTGATCAATGTCGCACAGGCATGGTTTGGTGAATGACTCTATGTATATATATGTATGTACTATAGCAACAAATAAATGCACTATTCAATTCTTGCTGTACCACACTAGACATATTAAGAATGTGGTGTACAGATCAGTGACCTATGAGACAGCATCAGACATATGCATCAGCATCAGCATATGTATCGGGGCCAGGGCCGGGGTTGGCAATTGGTATGAACATTGGCTTTAAAGGTATATATTATTGGTCTACCAATTAAAGCACCATATATTTATAGGAAGAAAGCTATCACTCATTGTCACTAGTGTCCATCATATCATCAGAGCCAGGCAACCAAGCGTCATCAACATAAGTGAAGTCCGCATGACTATAGATCAGGAGTGTGATGTGAGATGGAGTGGGGTCCTCTATCTGTGAGGTGCTGGGGGACCCAGTTTGGAAATGATCATCATCAGAATTGGCATAGAGGCCAGTTGAATCAGCCTCTGAATGGGTCTCTGACAATGAGAGAAAAACATCAGCTGCATCAGATGCGGTGGGGAAAGCAGTTGAAAAAAGAGGTGCAGGGGAAGATGAAGAGAGAGAATTAGAAGCTTCAAGGTAAAAGGTGGTGGCATCAAAGCCAGTTGGAGAACCAGTGTGGGAAAATGCTGATGATGAATGATGATCCTGCCAAGCCATGGCTGCCTGAAATGCAGTAGGCTGATTGGCATCTTCTGATGCATCATCCTCTCCTTCCAATAACATAGCAGCATAAAAGGCAGTGGGCTGGGCGAGGGTGGTGTGTGCATCAGCATAAAGATCATCAGCTGGATCATTGGCATCGTGGCATCAGGCATGGCAGCAGCATTGGGCTCAGCAGTAGAATGTGATAAATTATCAGATCCAGCATCTGAAAAATAAATATCAGCATTAATATTAGTTACAGCGGGTGGTGAACTGTAGGCAGCAGAAATGGAGGTTGGGAGACTGGCTGTGATCGACCACTCCTTATTCTTATCATATTCACCATTGGCCAGAGACTGAGCATACCCAGAATGATATTTGGTCTTCGGTGATGGGTTAGATGCCAAAACATCACTCTCTGTGATGTCAACACCCCAGGTCCACTTGTGGGAGGAGGGGGGAAGAGCCTTAAGGCACTCAAGTTCTGCCTGTGCATGTGCAGATACCAGTTGCAATTGTCTTCTCATTGCCGATTGCCTTGACTGTTGACTGTCTCCCAGTGTGTTCATGGGTGAATGCTGCTGCCACTGCCATTGTTAACTTCCATGGTTCAGACTGAAGCTCCTTGAGCAGTGCTAGCTCATGAAGCTGTTAAAACCATGCTGCTTTCCAGACATTCGCATTCATGGCAGCCTCTGCTGATGATTCACAGCCATCTACCAAAGTCATGGATCCCATGTGCTTTATTGAACATATCCCCAATGAGAGCCTGCAGATCGATGCAAGATCAACAGTCAGCTCGGCCATCAGCAGCATTGTCTGCTGGTTGGCTATTGTTGGGTGGTGAGCCAGTGATCAGAGGGGAAGGGATATACTGGCAATAGCTATCGAGGCATTTATCTATGGCATCTGGTCTGAAAAACACATGAAGCAGCCTGTTCCACTTTTCCTTAGGCCTGAGCTTTCCTTTCATGTTCTGCTTGACAAGCCTTTGAACCACAGTGGATGTCAAGATTCTTAGAACCAGCTGTACCAACCCAAATATCTTGCTCACAGTCTGGACATTTAGTGTCCTCAGTATATTTGATGTCCGAGTCTGTGTTCCTGCATGTTCATTGATATCAGGCTCGCACTTAGATCACTTATCCAACTTTACCTCACTTTCTTTGCCATCTTGCACAACTGACTCGAACACAAAAAATGAGCAAACTTTATTGGCACTAAGAATTAGTAAGAAAAGACATCATTTTTCGGGTCCCTCTATTGACATTGATGCTTAGTGGGTCAAACATGGTTCGAACAACACCAATTTCAAGGTGCCACATCGAAGTTGAGGCAATCCAGATGGAATTATGAACAGCCAACCCGTCAATTGCACATCAGAGAGCGACGGAAAGCAAGAACAACATACCCACAACATCTTGCACTCTTTATACCTGCATTGGATGGCAATGTTAGAATTTCTTGAGCCACCATCGACAGGTATCCCACAAATACAAGCTGTGACTTCCATCATATCCTGTGTTCGCTGTGTCCACCCTTGCCGTATTGGTTCTGCATCAATCGTGAACTCGGTTTGGTTTATGGTGAGTAATTGAGAAACCTCTGTCATGTCTACGGTTAACAGAAAGTGAGGTCAGTTATTACCCCTTGTCCTGACGTTGCAGAAAAGAGAATGAGGTCAAGTGCTTCCCATTTTGTTCATCTTTCTTCTTCTTTTCAACATTTCGCAGACATTTCTTCTTCCCTTGGTGTTGCTTGAGCCCTTGTGGACCTGCGGTACTGACTTGCACTTCTTCACCACACAGTGGACAGCATACCATTGTCAAAACATCATATTTAGGCCCTTTATTCTTTTAAAAACCACTTTACATGTCTGAAGAAATAGTTGAAAGCCTTTAAAGCCTACTTTTGTCTTCGTCATTGAACCACTGGTGCCAATGTAAATGTTGTGTTTTGATACCAGCATGTCAGAGTGAGCCAAAAAAAAATCATTTTTATTGCGTTCAGAATGTGCAAGACGTTCGAAGTTGAAACTACGTCAACGAAATCATTAATGTGTTGCGTTTGGGGCTAAAAATAAAGCCCTTTGGGCGAGACCCCCCCCCTTACCTCGGGTCACGGAACAACGGCCCGGTTCCCCCTTGTTTGATCCCCAACCTGAAAATACTCCCTCTCTGGTGGAACAGGGCCATGAAGAATATCGTCATGTTCGACCCAGTGATAATAATCCTGACCCCCATTCCAAAAGGGTTTCATCCGCCGCACTGCTTTGAGTGTTTGGACATCTGTACGTGGATGCTCTCCGAGTAAGTCACGAGAACTCAACAGGAACGCATACGAAGCTTTGTGGGCGGTATCGATGCCGCGGTACATTGTTGGGGAGCAACCATATGCGAATATGTTGTATCTGGCATGTCCTTCTTTGGGGTAATGTCGTTGACCATAATGAGGGATATACATCTTGGAGGGTGTTGCGTGATCTTGAGCTCCCTCGATGGGTGGAGGAGTCCGAGGTGGGTCGTCGGATTTCTTTGATGACGACGAAGAGTATTTGTCTGGCTTATATTTAGTGGCGGTCTCGGCTTCTTCAGGAGGTGTGACTTGTACTCCTAGCTCCATGATTAAGCTGACGTACGGCCGGTAAGAAGTAGGGATCGACCCGTGTGCGCATTTCTCCAATGCTTGCGGGAAAAAATTGAAGTCGGCTTGGTCGATAGAGTATTTAGCGATAGCACCGCTGCGTTTCCGACGCTTAAACTGAATAAGCACACCGGTCATGACATGCTCGCACAGCTGAGTGTTCCACAAGAGGACAGGTAAAATGCAGTCGACGCTGCGTTCCTCGTTTCGACACATGATTGCCATGTGACGGATGAAAGCTACCCATGCAGCGGTAGAAGTTGTGCCAGTGTCGTCTGCCATTTTCCCAAAGTGTGTAAAGCAGATAAGAGCGTCCTTGAATGCCTCTCTAAACGAGACTCCTTCAACATTATCCGGGGTGCTGTCAAGAACCATATCTGCACACTCGTCGCTGTACAACATTTTGATAAAGGTTATAAGACGACAGCCAGCACTGAAATTTGGAGGAGTCTTTTTGTGGCGATCACCTTGCTCCACTTCAACAGCACGATGATAGGCATCGAGGAGAAGTTGACGGCCAGTAAGCTCCCCCAGTTCTCCACGGTCAAGCAAGCCAGTTTCGACAATATTTGTAAGCGTTTCGACTGCCATGAACGGATTTTGCGTCCTCCACATGTAGAGTTGCTGGGCGGCAGCCTCGGCAAGAAGGGGTTCTGAGGGGTATCCAGACCGCAAGTACTCTCGGTGATCAGGAATTGAATATGCAAACCGCATGTGGCTCTCAACTAGACCAGCCTCTTCGATTGGCACTTTTTCACAACGAGGCTCAAACTCGAGTGACAACTGGATGTCTAGAACTGCCATCCGTGCAGGAGGTGAGAAGGTGTGGTAGCTAGAGTCGATCTCGCGAGAAGCAACAAGCTTCGCGCGTGCTAATTCCAAGATTTGTGTATGTAGCCCAGATGCCTTTATCCCGGCTCCTCGTAATAGCGTCCAAAACCTATCGCAACATATCGTCAAGCACGTCGATTGAAAATATGGAACGGTTCAAGAACACTCACAATGGCCTCCCAAATTGCGCCATAAATGGAATTGTGCTAATGTCATTCATACTCAACTGGCCTGGCTTGACCACGAGGTCCTTGGAGCAGTCAAAGGGCGTTTCAGTAATTGGTGCGTGTGTTACGGCTTTCCCGCCGCGAATGCGAGCAGATGTGGCAAGCGCCCGTGGGGCAGCGAACTGGGTTAAGCTTGAATTAGTCGATAGGAAAATGGAAAACATCGGAAAAGTCAAAAATTGGTTGAGACATGAACATAGATAATCATGAAGCGTCTTCTCGTCGTCGTTCTTGGGCATTACCTTGGTGAGAAGGTGTGCTTCGTCGAAGTAGATTATGAGCTTGATACGGTGCTGCGACCCAACCCAGCGGTCCAGCTTACGAATGAGTTGTCCGAGTGCAACTCTTGCTGATTCCGCCGCAGCAAACTCAATAACCGGCTTCACATCGTAATAGCTATCATCGGAATCTTCGGAGCCTTCGGGTTTGGATCGACGTTTCGCGAGTAACTCTTCATGTCTCTTCTTGATTTCAGGAAGGTTCTGCCAGTGCAATGACTAATTGTGATATTCCTTGTCCCGTCTTCACAGACACGCACCTGAATGGGCGTAGTCGCACCATCAATCACCGCTTTGTATAATCCTGTGCGTATGCCTTGTAGGCGACATGACCACCACTTGGCCAAATCCTCAGCGGTTCTAATTTGCTTCTCACTCAAATCTCCTAGGCATTTCTCCAGCTCGCCATTAACTTCCGTGAACAGACTGTCGAAAAACTTTAGATAATTGGTTTTCAAAATGTGCTGATCATTCGATAGAGAGGTTGTAACGAGGTAGTCACGGACAGCATCGTCGGGGATGGGGAAGGCCAGATCTGCGTTCGTACATCAGAAGCGCCCAAGGAATCGAAAAACAAAGTAGAAACCTTGATTGTCGCCCTTTTCTCGTAAATTAAACGGAATGGTGAAAACCAGGTTTGCTTGCTCGTGGACCATGCGAGATTTTCCCGTACCGGAGCTCTGAACGATGGCGATTTGATTAGAATAAGCCTTTTCTGTTCGTGGGAGTGCATTGATATTGGCGAACAGAAGTTGATGATTATTTCCCAGGTAGCTATCACGCCAGGCGGACCGCAGAGCTTCAAATATATGGTTGGGCTCCTCATTAAGTATCCTATTAAGGCTGAATGCCTTCATGATCGCCGCATCGAGGGCTTTGTGATCGTCGTTGGTGAATAGATCGCGCTCGCGTGATATTTGAGTCAGAGTAGAATTGAATACGGACTCATGCGGCGTGTTTAGATCGCCCAGAGACAAATGAGAGAAGCCTTCAGATAAAGAACTCGTCCGGTCCATGGTGGCACTGAAGAAGGTTCACCGCCATGTGATAAGCGCGTTAAATAGTGTCATGTGACTTGCCGCGTGCGGCGCATAATGCAGTTCAAAGCTGGGCTAAGGCTCCAACCGTTCTATCTATACACAGTCGACTCCCTCATAACTATGGCAAGCTAGCACCTGTGTGACACCATCAAACCTACTACTTAGTAAGGGAGCCTTATGACTTTATTTTTCATCAAATATTGCAGGACTTACATAGTAATTGTCCTGGACTGAGTGCCAGCTCCCACGTAATCCTGCTATTAAACCAAAACCATTACCCTCTGCTGAAGTTGCTAAACCTGTGGAGTTGATCAGGAAACCAACAATATTCCAATCGGGGGTTAGCAAGCAGAGCCCTATACGGAGAGTGGTGGAAGGTTTGGGGTCGGATGGGGTGCTTGCTCAGGCGTTGGATGAGGGTGCGGAGAAGGTGAATGTGAATGTGAACGTGGGTGCAGTGATCCCGGAGTTGTTCCGGAGTGTGTTGCATGTCTCCCAGGAGAAGACGGAAGTAAAAGGCACTGTGAAGGACAAAGTCACTGGAGCTGCAAGCATCCTGAGGCTTCCCAGCGCTGTTCATAATGCTGTTCAGGGGGCGTACCAGAGTTGGGTGCCGCCACAGTCGAAGGAGCTTGCGATGAGTCTGCAGAAGTGGTGGACGCAGGAAAGGCTCAGTCGACGTGTGGAGGCGTGTCTACCAAATCGCGAGCTGGATGTCGTTGTCATTGATGGTAAGATCACCACTCTTCTCCTTGTCCTCCGCTTATGCTTGCGCTGCTTTTTAGTTTTTTCTCATCTGACAGCCGCTTCTCTAACGGAAGACTTGTATGGTACCGTGCAGAGGGATATCCCTCGTATCCTGGAGGCTCTCCTGGCATTTCTTCAGGCAATTGAAGACTACCATGCTGAGGTGCGGGGGATGTGCGTCGAACAAGACCCAGCTCCAGACGGGGGTTTGGCATTGGAGATTAGAGAAAAGGAGAGGGAGGAGCGGGAGAGTCTAAGGGAGGAGGTGGAGCATGCAAAGGAGGTATTGGGTTATGTTGAGGACGGTAAGCTTCTTTCTTTCATTCTAGGGTGCTTGTGTTTTCCTATGCTTATGTTCTGGTATAGGTTTAAAAGAAGGCATTGCACATATAGTGAGAACGTTTGGCGATAAGTTGCTTGCATTCAAGTTTCCACCGAGGATGGCCAGGAAGCTGCAGGGTTTTTTGGAGTATTGCTAATCGTACTGTGATTAGGCAGACTGTTGCTATTGGAGGAATGAAGTGGAAAAGGTGCAGTTCCAAAGCACAGTCCACAGGTGCTTTCTGAAACCTAATGGTTTATTCAGACACAGCCCATCAATATTTCACAGAACTTAGAGATATGATGCAAGGGTAAGACTCAAGAGAATGGCTTTTAAATCAGATGATAAGGAGAGGGTAACTTTTGTCTATATTCCCTTGCTTGTCTGTCTAAGTAACTAATACAAGTCTATATACAATTTGAAGAGATAGTACTAAAAAGAAAACAATAAAATGTGGAAAATGTGAGGCAGTATGCACAGCAAATAAAGGTATTGTAAAATATAAAACAAATGAGAAATGATAACAAATAAAATGTACATCGTCCCAATATAGTAAAAGTTCTTGTCCTATTGCTTCAATATATCATTGAAACATAAAACCACACTTATCGCATTCTAGATCTTTTGTTGTCTCTCCTCGTGTCTGGTAGTGCTCGATATGCGATGGAATAATTCATTCCAGTTGTGCAGCATGTATCGAAAGGGTTTTGGAACAGCTATGTGGTGGCCAACATCATTCGAAGTGGTGTGAAGTTCTTCAAAAGCATTCAAAATGGTTTGAAATGGTTTAAAGTCATTCAAAATCATGCAAAGTTGTTTGAAAAGGGTTCATAGTCAATTTTGTGGCTTTTGTAGCGACTCTGAGCATCTGTCGTGATGTTTCAATATGATTGGAAGCATTCTCCAGACCTTAAAGTGTAGTGGACCTATCATTGGTCTAGCAACCATTGTAATAGTGTATTCATTTGTTACTATAGTAGGTACACATATATGTATAGATTAGAGCATTCGACAGCATCCACTGAACCCATATCATTCGATACACTGTATATGTTCGATAGACCATATCATTCAACACATTGTAGCTTACCTATGTGGGTGTGTTGCCTTCAGAATTTATCATCACTTTTGCAAGCTGGTCTTTGCATTCCAAATCATATACCAGCATCATAAATCTCAAGACAACCTTTGTGCAGCTCACGAAGCCTTAATGAAGTATGTGTATCAGTTCAAGCTTCTTTGCTACCAGCACAAAATGTCTCGGCTATATTTCATCTGACCCTGCATTCATGCACTCACACACCTAGTCCCTGAGCATTTTTGAATTGGCTCTCTTACAGAAGTTTCACAATGGACTATGGAACATGCTATTGGTAATCTTGGTGAAGAAATTCAGCTCCCATCTGATCCCTATGCAAATCTGACACAGTGAATCATTGACCAGTCTCATATTAATGCTCTCAAGGGCATGGTTCCCAATCTGGTCCCAGACAACAAAAAGCTGCCACCAGGAGCTGTAGATATCACATTGAACTTTTTGCTTTTAGGACCACAAGAGCTTCATCAGATTGATGACTCTGTTTCCCAGGCATTGCAAAAATTTATAGCCTTGTGGAATTGGCAAATTATAGGAGGAGAGTTGTCAACATTTCATCAATTTGCATGCTTGCAGCTTTCTAATGGACAGATAGCACGATCCTTATGGCACAAGAAAAAACGACCTATTGAGAAGGTCTGAGTGGCAAGAAACATCAAAGTGAGCAAATAATGCATGTTTCAGAATATCATGCTGATCAGAAAACAGATAGTTTTCAATGATGACCATCGTTATGCTGAAGTCCTTTATTTTTTTGTGGTACACAAGGGTGATATACAACATACTCTTGCAACAGTCAATATGTTCACACCTTCTGATCCAGACCTTCAAAGAGAATCTTACTGGACACTCCATGTTGGCAGATTTCTGAGTGAAGAGGACATTCTGGTCATTGAAGCCAAGTGCATCACAGATGTTGTTGGGATGGTCCCTCTCCATGGGCCTGGCCACAAAGGAAGCAGGGAATTTTTTTCAGTTAAAAAGATGAGCTTAATGAGCATTCAGATGACTGAAGATGATGGAGATGAAATGTAGCTGCACTCAAATGTATCATGTGGTGCAAGTTGTACTGAACATGCCCATCATCTCAACGTCTTCAACGGTGCTAAGGATCCTTGTTCTAAAAGTTCTGCTCTTTGGTATGCAAGGTGTTGGCCTCCCATATTGGTTTCAATCAATATCTTTGGGCTGGAATGATGAACCACATTCAACTACTTCAAATCATTGGCATAATGTGAGTATTCCTTCAGTATGCTATCTCATATTCACTGAGGCTGTGAATAGCAGCAAATCTAACTTTCTCATGCATATAACTTTGCTCTACCTCCTTTGGCCTCTTCCATTTCCAATCCACACTCTGACACTCTGAACCTCTCATCTGACAACATGGCTTTCATCAAGTTTCTTACTCATGAAACATTACTTGCAGCAGCAAATACAGTTTATCTCAACTCCTTGGACTCTCTGGCCCAAGAAATTGGTCTCCTAAAAGATCATCTTGTTGACCTCCAGTAATTTTCATACCTTTATGACTCCATATATGCTGACTATATTAACCAGAAACCAACTTATTCAAGCCTTGACATCAGTACAATCTTCTGCAATATCATCTTTGGCCATTCCAGACTTAAATCTGCATATGTCAACATCAAACACTGACCCTTCCCCACTTCTGCAATCCGATTACCCCAAGGTCAAACATTGGGTCTGAAAGCATGGATATAGTTCTCAGGTGTCCATTATCAAGGTGGTGGATGCCGACAGCATATCAGATGATGACAAGAAACTTGGCAGCAATGACTCAAGTCAAGAGGATGATGTTCTTGCTTTTCTTGAAAAGAATAATGGCAACCTGATCTCATATGATGAAAAAAACCAGCTTTATTGTGCTATGCATGGCTTTTGGAACAATCACATCAACAGTACCAATCCTCCTCTGAACTGGTCTTTGGCTGGCAAAATGCTACATAACTCCTTTCAGGACTTCCTCAAGAAAAGCAAAACTGTCATAGCTGTTACTGATTATTCATATGCAGGACCAGCAATGAAAACTATAGGCAACACAAATGAAAACATGCTAACAAGATGTCCAATACCAACAGCACCCAATCAAAGAAAGCAGAACAGAAGGCCCCAGCTATCTCCATGGACTCTGATACCCCTGGTGCTGATGAGACTGACCTATCACTGAACTCAACTGCTGCAATGAATGTGGTTCATGGCATACATGAAATGTTGGATAAAGTACTCAATTTTTTGATGCTGATCAATTGTAGATGCATGCCTGTTATGGCTGTGCAAAGAAATCAAATGCAGATATAACACAAGTCAGAGCCTGTTTTCTGAGTCAAACCAGCACATTAAGCAACCCCTTCAAAATCCAACAACTTTTGCTCTGAAGGTACATCATAATTATATTGTTCATATTTGTCTTGCTCACATATTCATGCAGGCATCAAAGAATCCATTGTACATTTTGTATTCTGCTATTGTATAGGTGCTGATGAGTATTCAGAGCAGATTTCACCATCGACACCAATTCCCTCAATATCTCCTTGAACAAAAATGTATATTCACATGGATACAAGCTAAATGAGAAATATCTAACATTCCCCACAGATGACAAGTCTACATCATCATCAAATATCCCAAACTCTGCTCTTCTGATGTCTCAACCATCTTTTCTTGTATCACCTGTAGAAATAATGCCATCCAATTCACTGAATCCAGTGCCTAAGGACCCCAACTGCTGCATCCTTTTAGAGTTGGAGTCTAACCTTTTACCACCATGTTCCATGCTCAACATGCTTGGAGACAAAGTCAAGGGGCTTTCAAAGACAGTTCCTATTGCAAACAAAACACATGTCCTTGCTGCTTACAGGCCGTTCACCTAAAATTTCAATGAGTGATATACCATATGACATGGATGTTTGGGAAGAATGGGACCTAAAACTCAATGCACTCCTCCCACACACTACAGATGATTTGAAACCACTCATTGTGTGCAGAAAATTTGGAATGATGGGGTTGGTCAGCTTTTTTGAACATCTGGTTTGGGATTGCAAAGTCGATGAGGGACTTTTGTAGGGAAAGATGAAGCAACTTACAGATGCAATTGATGCATATGTTTGTTTTATCCATGGTTTCTAATATTGTTGATATCTAGTTTTGTTAGTGTTGTTCATCTCAAGACAAATGTGCCAATCTCTTCAGACCAATCAAACTCAAGATCACTCAGAATGAGCATGCCCAATTTGTTGGACCAGGGGAATCAGCAACCAACATCAAGTTCATCCGAGGGACCACCTAATACTACACTACAAGTGAAGAAGACCAGTTCTCAGACAGGAAAGGGTGGGCGATGTTCATGGAACCCTCCCCAGACTATATTGCTGAAGTAAGTTATAGTAGTGCTTCAAGCTTGCATCTCTAGCATGCTTACCTCACAGATGGAAATGCACTTGTGAATAGAAAACAACAAATCCTAATGGAACATTGAGGAGCTTCGAGGCATTTTGGCAGGACATTCAATAGGATAATGAGAAGCGATGAATTTATACTGACTGTGCAAAGGTATGTCGCTATATACTAAACTTATAATTCATCTTCTCAATGTGCTACAGGTATCAAGATTGCAAATATAATGTTGTAAAGTGCACATGAGATGATAGCATCGGAAATGGGATTTGGATGAGTAGAACAAGTGGGGAATTGGTAGGAATGTAGGTGGTAGATTGTAGATAGTCAAATAGCAACTGTTTTTCTAACATGAACCAGCTTGATCAGATCATGCCTAAAGGAGCCCACAGTTGTGCCAATGAATGGCTCCTGCTGATTCTATGTGACACAATCTCTGTGGATTGGTTTTTGTCTGATGGCATTGACTCACGTCAATACACTTCTCACTGGGACTCAAGACTCATAGGTCAGGTATCCACCAGATGGTAGGTACTCATAGGTTAAGGAAAACCCACAGGTACTCCCAGGTACCTGTGGGTACCTATGAGTACTATGCTTGATGTAATACTACAGTAAAATGACATTACTACTCATGATTTAGATGGTGTGGAGGTATGTTCTTGCAAATGGTCTAGTCTTCACTGTCTGATTGATATGGATTCAGTTACTACATATTCAACATTATGCTGAGCTGGCCATTGAAGTGGTGGTGATCTGAGCAGATTTGGCAGATAATGTTGCTGCATTCCTGAATGACCAAACAGTCATGCTGGCCACTGTGACACCATGTTGTACACATGAACTGATTCTTGAGGTTGTAAGTTATGTTACTATGTTACTATATTGATATCTACCTCTGCTACATAAGTAGCTAAGGACATGCTGAGAAGTAAGCCTCAATATGTTATCTTGTATCATATTAGAGCTAAATTAATTAGAACTGTTGCAAGGGTTGACTTTTTAAAGACACCTCATAGTCACACTTTTCAGTGAATTCTCCACATGGTCTTTGATACTCAGCATAATTGTAGTAGTACTAGTCACTAAATCATTTCTGGCACAAGTACTTGCATGAGTACCCATCATGCTCAAGTTCAATACCCACATCCATGGCTACCTGTGGCTACAAGTATATGGGATCTATGAGTGCTAAAATCTATGAGTGTTCCCATGAGTATACCCATAATGACCCATGGGTAAACCACACTCATGCTCAGCCTTATGTCCTATCATGTTCTCAGAAACTTGCAAGAAATAAACTGGCAAAGAACATGCCTGCCTAATCAGGATGATTCTGAAGGCAACCAAGAAGCAGAAGAACCACAATGGGATAACCTATTGTATGGTCTGTGTTGCCCATGATAGTGAAGCAAAATGTGGTGATGCACTCATTATTTTCACTATGCATTCCACACTGTCTTCAAACTCACTGATTTACAGACACCTCAGCCCCCTGGTATTCATGAACCTGTTGGTTGGCCAAGATGACATAACTGCAGACATGGATTTCAAACATGTTTTCAAGCAACAGAGAAATCTCATAATGCAGAATAAAGGGATTGTCATTCAAGGATTCTGTATTACTCAATCAATCCTATGTCTTCATCTTGAATCAAATGGCAGTCCACCCTACTGTCTTACAGCTTTATTTAACCCCAATGACTGACAGGATATTGTCCTAGGGTATTCACTCCTGAAGGAGATCTGGTTGCTACCATTGGCACCTCAAGGCTCTAGGTCAAACTTTACATGGGCTCATGAAGCCCTTCATTTGTATGGCCAGTTTGCCCATCATCCGATAACTCCCTATATCTGTATTGGTCTCAATCTGGATAAACAATTGGTATATTTGAGCATGGCTATGCATCTCATGCCATACCTTTACCATGACAACTCAGCACATATCAAGTTCATGCCAGCTCAATCCTACATCGATATCATGTTGATGATCAAAAATGTCTACTTTTGTATTGCCAAAGTCAAGATTGATAACCCTTCAGGCAAATTCTACATCATTTGCTTGGAACTGATCACATTGAAATATTCTTTGGATTCATTCACACAGCTGTTGGGACTGACACAAACATAGACATGATACAACTCAGTAGCCATGCTTCTGGCCTTACTGAAGTTGCTATTATCTTGGCTGAGCATCCTGAGTGTGATCATGGCCCTTGATGTCTCCACTTGCCAGTCATCATAAAGGATTCTTGGGATATCATGTTGAAGTAGATCACATTAACTCAGCCTCTTGGCAAGGCAATATCATGGTTGCAAATGTCAACCTCCAGAAATGCTGGCTTTTGGGTCATTGAAAAGCAGTAGAGTTAATTCCTGAAGCAGGTGCCATCTTTGATCAGCTCAGCCAAGTTCAAGAAATTGATATCTTATTGCCATTTGTTTAATCCTCATCAATCAACATGACCACAAAGATGCATATGACTGCTCAGAACTAGCTAATGGCCATATCACTTCAAAAACACCAATACTTTCACCAACTGAGCATCCAACAACCCAAGCTTCTGACTTTCCCCCACCAACAGAAATAGAAAGTACAAGAATTTGAGGACAAGCTTAAAGCTCTGAATGAAATGATACAAGGTGCGATTGAGAAATATGTTGAACTGATAACGCCAAGCCCATACTTAAAGAGATGACAGTCAAAAAATCTAGCAAATGAAAAGAAAAAAAATGCAACAACTCAGAGGACGATCAAAATATCACTGCCAAAACAACCAACACCCAGTACATGAGGAATACTGATGCCAATGCAACCACTATTCAGAAAAGATACAAACAGCAAAAGTGTAACACTGGGTAGAATGGTTAGAGGGCTGAACCAGTCCAGTATATGGCAGACAAGTAGATTAGTAACATCACCGATGACTGATGCAGAAAAAGCTAGAATCCCAACATTATGAGTTGAAGACCCAGTGGCAAAAAGAGTGGTAAGAGAAGCAGTAGACAACAGCAGAAAAGGCCAACTGTTCTACAAAACTTTCTTTCCACTACCAAACTGTATGTATCTTGAGACCAACTTCTTGATCTGGTACCACCATCTGCCATGAAAATTCCCATGGTTTAAGAGGGCAGATCAAAGGAGAACTACATACTAGGGCCATAAAGTAGAAAATACTTACCCACAAAGAAGAGAGTCTCGACCACATAAGATGTGACCACTGCTATGCTGGACAGCCAACCTCCAGCAGCCACTCCAGAATTGCGACAAACAACCCTATCAGAAAACACCACAATGGTGCAAAAGAGGGCAAATATTGCAGCATTGCCTAATGAACAGATCACCACTGTTATGAAAGAGAAGCCCCCAGCCCCATCACAAGCAGAGAAAGGTAGGCACACCAGATGATCAGCCACAGTAACTTAATATAGCACCAATGTGAGAGACATCCATGATGCTGAAGTAGAACATGAATGGCTGATAGCAAAGGGGCTACTGGCACCATTGGGCACAACCCCAATGATGGCAACACTGGCTGAAACTCTATTCCAAGTTGGAGCACTCCCAAACACCCCACTCCAAACACTCAATGGAATACAAGCAGTGACCCTCCTGCTGCAAGAACTAGATCTAATGACAGTAGCAAGAGAAATAACCACCATAGTATCAAGGGAACTGACTCCATTCATCGACGGCCTACAGACCAAACTTAGGGAGAGCACAGAAAAAGTCACAAATTAATTACAGAAAAATGTGATTGAGCTGACGGTGAAGACTAAGGCCTCTATTGAGAAGATAGGTAAAGCAATCAAAGAAATGACTAACATTACAGAACAAAGAAAAGATGAGACTATGTCCTACTGAAAGGCTCTGATTCAGGGTGCAATTGGTCCACCAGCTCAGGTAGACCCAAGGGTCAGAGCAAAGGAAAGTATAAGGGTGAGACAATTTTTATGGACTTTCTCAACCAAAATAACAGAGCTAAGATCATTGTCAGTGCTCCAACTGTTGAGACAGCTAAATGAAACACTGGCCAAAGCAGCAAAGATGATGAACAAGGAATGCAAGCTTCAATCAGTATTATGGCTTAAAAAATGGAGGGTTGCTTATAGAGGCCATAGACAACAGATTAGTGGCATGGCTACATTATGAGGCAAACATTTTACATATGGAATGCAAGTTGGGTACCTTGATCTTCCCCGAGTCACACAATTACAACAACATGGCCTAGTTCATACTGCTGACATTCAATGCCAGTGAAAAGACACATATAGAAGAGTTAATCAAAACAAATGCCCTACCTAATGGATCCATCAGCAAGTGCAGATGGGCTAAGGCCCCAGAGCGATGAAACCCGAACCAGTCAGTAGGACATGTAATCATTATTTTTACAGACCCAGACAGTGTGAACATGGCAATCCTCAACAGCCTGGTTATATGCAACAAGAAGGTATCAGTCACCAAATGCAAATGCAAGCCAGTCAGGTGCCTTAAATGCCAAGGATACAACCACATAGTGAATGAATGCATCATCCAAAGAGACATCTGCACCAGGTGTGGGGGAAGCCACAGGACAAATGACTGCAGTGAACTGACTCTGTTATGTACTCCCTGTGGCATGAGAGAACATGCAAATAATGACAGAACATGCCCCACATTTCAAAGGAGATGCATGGAACCTGATACAAAGAACCCAGAGAATCAGCTCCCATTCTTCCCATCCACCGAGCCTTGGACATGGGAGTCAGCACTGCCAAAGGGTCACAGGACTGCAGTATCAGCAGATCTATCTGATTTTGTGAGGCCAGGCAGGAACACTAGGATGTGCCAAACCCAACTCCCCTTCCAAATGAGACAAACAACACAGAACAGATGAGAACTAGAGTGCAACACATGGAACAGGCAGGAGCTACGAGAGTTCAATGAATAATGAGAGGAGTAGGGCAACAAAGTTAAGAATACTACAACTAAATCTGAAGAAGTTACTCACTGCTCATCTCAAACTAATCAACAACTCACTAGCAGTGCACTGGGATATTATACTAATACAGGAACCCTACATCACCTTTTTCAGCAGTATCAGGATGCCAAACTGGTTTATCTCAGTAACACCCTCCTCACGGAGAGCACTGGATGCTCCAGTACGATCTACAATATGGGTGAACATGACCCTATCTACTAATAGCTAGAAAATACTAGATGTACCCAACACTAACAATATCATTGATAGGTCCATGGTGCACTCTAAGGTTTGGAAAGGTCTCCAAACATATTGAGACTTTACAATTCACACTCCCAACCCCTATGAATGCTATCAATTCAATTTTGAACCTATTTTGAGCTATTTTGGATGACTTCAAATGATTTCAAATGATTTCATGACACTTTGAATGCCTCTGAACAACTTTGCACTACTCTGAATGATGTCGACCACCATGTAGCTGCTCCGAAACCCTTTCGATACACACAAAACAACTGGAATAAGCCATTGCATTGCATATTGAGCACCACTGGACATGAGGAGACATGACAAAAAGACTTTAGGATGTGATGATGCCAGTTTTGTGTTTCAATGATATATTGAAGCAATAGGATGAGTACTCTTACTATATGGTGACACCGTACATTTCATTTACTATTATTTCTCATTTGTTTTATGTTTTACAATACCTTTATTGCTGTGCATACTGCCTTGTGTTGTACACATGTTATATTTCCTTTTTAGTACTATCCCTTCAAAATGTATATAGACTTGTACTAGTTACTCAGAACAACAGAGAAGAAGTCACCCTCTCCATTATCATCTGATTTAAGAGCTGTTCTCTTGAGTCCAAGTCTCGCCTTGTATCTCTAAGTTCTGTGAAATATTGTGAACTTCTTCGAACTCTTGTACTAGCTTTTTGACTTATCGCATATCACCCATCGTCTCTCCAAAACTTTCTCAATTTGCTATATTCATCTCCCAATATCCCTCGAGTCCAGTCCAACTCTTTTGAACCTGGTTGAACCCCTTCAAATCTTCTTTGAACCACTTCAAACATTTTTGAACATCTTTCGAACCTCTTTCAAACTACTTTTGAACTATTTCATGTGCTTCTAAAATTATTTGCATCATCTCTCACCATTCTACACCTTTAACTATAACATCTGGGTAATAGTGGTGATATTTAGTACCAACTTGCACCCTTTCTCTAGCCTGTGTTACACTTCCTAGGCCTTTTAATGGGCTTTTGTTAGATTTCCAGGTCGAGCATTATCATCATAGTGATCGAGCTAAATGGGCCATATGGCAAGCTCCAAATCTTTAACATCTATAACATGGGTGAGCACTCACACTCTCTGACAACTCTAAGACAATACAGGCAAGGCAGTCAGGATGACCCACAAGAGCAAAGGGCTTGTCACATACTCTGGAGTGGTGACTTCAACTGGCACCACCTCTTGTGGGACAAAGATGAAGATATTCACCTGTTTACAGCAAAAGTGTTAGAAGGTGCTAACAAACTGATTAACCTGCTAATGGATAAAGACATGTGCATGATACTGCTGAAAGGAATTCTGACTCTAAAGCACATGGTAATGAAACATCTCTCTAGGCCAGACAACATGTTCTGTTCTAACAGTCTTGCAAACTATGTGGTGAAATGCCACATCATGCTGGAGATACAGCCAGGTAAAATGGACCACTACCCAATAGTAATAATTCTAGAGCTTGCACAAGAAAGAATGTCAACCAAAGTGTCACTAAACTTCAAGAAAACAGACTGGGATACGTGTGATGAGTTCCTGGGGAAAGAACTTGCAGTAATACCAACTCCAGCTGAGATCCAAACTGACGAAGACTTGGGCAGGTCAATTGGGCAGTTGACATTGATAATCCAGAAGGCAATGAGCAGTGAAGGACCAGAAAACAAATCCTGCCTGCTATCAAAAAGATGGTAGACTAAAGAACTATCGAGAATGAAGAAGGTAATCAATGGCATATGCAGAGAGTCATACAAAAACCAAGTGGTGGAGGATCACCTGAGTCATCAAGATTTGTGGAGGGCCTATCGAAGGTATGTGGAGAACATTGCTAAAGCCAAATTAGATCACTGGAGCAGTTACCTGGAAAATGTGGACAGCACAACACTCTGGGTGGCGAACAAATACTTTACAAACCCAGCCTGCAATGGAGGATGGGCAAGAATTCCCACACTAAAAGTAAAAGGAAACAATGGCTACATGAGAGAGGTAAACATGAATGAGGGCAAGGCCAAAGTCCTGGCAGAATCCTTCTTCCCATCAAAACTGCCAGCATCATCAGTTCCCCAAGAGTATGACTACCCAGAGCCATTATCGTTGCCATCACCAATCACACAGGAGCAGGTATGTATGCATATAATGAAGATGTCACCATACAAAGTGCCAGGACCAGATGGAATTCCAAACATCATTCTCCAGAAGTCGGTAGACCTACTAGCTCCTCACTTACTGACAATAACAGAGCAATACTGGGGTATGGAATCTATTTTGATGGATGGCAGTAATCCACAATGTGCATCCTGAAGAAGCTGGGCAAACTGAGTTATGAGAATCCTAAGGCCTACCATCTAATTGCCCTACTGTGCACTATGGTCAAAGTGCTCATGTCAATAGTCTCAAAGAACCTAAGCTCAGTGATGGAACACCATCAGCTGTTGCCAGACACACACTTCAGAGGGAGACCCTGTAGGAGCATGATGGATGCAGTGCACTTACTGGTCCATTGAGTCAAAGAAGCATGGAGAAAAAAGCAGATGGTATCAATCCTTTTTTTAGACATCGAAAGAGTGTTCCCCAATGCAGTCACAGACTGTTTACTACACAACATGAGAAGGAGACAGGTGCTGTTAGGAAACAGTCTCCTAACATGCCTATTACCTAATGATATTTTTATTTTATTTTATTTTATTTTATTTCACCAAAATATGCTACCAAATGCCTATACATGCTTTATTTGTCAGCATGGAAATTTTCTATTTACATGCATCAATATGTACACACATGTATGTGCGCATCGGTAGCAACATAGGACAATATATGTAACATAGTATATAACCTTAAAATAAAACCTAGGGACCTCAGTTGAGTTCTCTTAGGTATTCCATCCACATTAGTGGTGCAAAAAGCCTATTTCAGCCAACTCATCTAAAAATAACCCCTTGCATCAAATCCATCAAACCCCCCATCATGCACGTGTGCCCTGCCTTCTTGTAGGAGAGCCCACACAGTCCAGCTAGCAGAACAGTGGGTGTTACCCTAACAGAAGAACTCAACTACCCCATCAGTGCACCTTCTCTTACATGTGCATACATCATTGTTTCAGCATGCCACAACTGCTTACTCATCTTTTCGCTGATGCCAGGCCTCGCCTTACATTGCAACCACCAGTGATCGAGAGGCAGCACTTATCATTAGGACAGCTGCAACCAGACAACCGATGGGATCTGGTTTAGCTGAGATTTACATTACTCAATTTGGATGACTATTTTAGGTAGTTACTAGCTAAATTCAGTAATAACCCCAAGATCAGGCACTGTTGGAAGGGTTATTGATCTGAAGTGCCCAATTGTTGACAAATAGCCAAAATCACATGTTTTGCTGTGTTTGGTACCTGAATAGCCAGGTCACATGACTTGAAATTTTGCGAAAAATTCTGAAGCCGAATCTTGACTCAGCCGAAGAAGTGACTCATCACAGATTATGTCATCATGACAGAACAATCAACTTTGAATCCTGGTCACAATCCTGTTCCCACACCAGCCCTAGAAGCCAAAATTGATGCTCTTACAGCACAAATGTCCCAATTAGTGTCAATATTGGCAGCATCACAGGCCAAACAAGCAGAAAAAAAAGCAGAGACAGTAGAAGATAAAGATGATGAGATGGAGGAGATGGTGGAGTGGATGTCTCAGGATGATGTGCATGCAGAGGAGAGATCTGAGAGTGGAAAAATGGATTTACCTAAATATGCACCCCCACAAATATTTGATGGTACCATGGAGAACACAAAATCCTTTATCAGCTCTATAGTATTGTATATTCATGGGAGAAAGCCTGAGTTTCATACAACCGAGTCTAGGATTATGTTTGCTCTCTCATACATCCAGGGAGGGAAAGCACAGTTCTGGAGAAATGAAGCCATTAATCAAATTGCCATGAAATATAAACCATTTGCAACCTTCAGGGAATTTTTGAAGAGGTTGGAGGCACAGTTTAGAGACCCTAATCCAAAGGCAACAGCTAATGCAAAATTAAAAACCATGCACCAAGGTTCTCTGACTGCAGACGAATTTATTTTGCAGTTCAAGGCAGAAGTGTCACAGACAGATATGGGAGAAGCTGCATTGGTAGAATATTTGAAGGCAGGATTAAATCCCTCTTTATTCAAGTCTATCTATCGACTACCTTCTATGCCAGAGAGGTTGGATGAGTGGTATAATTGGGCTATGTGTCTTGATCAGCAATATCGACAGGAACAGGTGGAGTCAAAATTGATGTACAGGAATGCCAGATTTGGAAAGTCATCAGGAGGAAAGTCCGAGAAAGGAAGGACACCTCAGGTACCAACTCCGAGGGCACAGCCACCAGCCATGGCAGTGACACCCTTGTTAAGGAGTCAGCAGCATCAATGGATGTGATGGATGTTGATCGAGTAGGGAGATGAGCCCCACTTAAATGTTTTAATTGTGGTCAATCAGGGCATATGGCTCGGAATTGTAGGCAGAAAAGGAAGATCAGGGAAGCGACAATTGAGGAAGTGAAGTTGGAGGAAGATAAGCAGAAGGATTTTGTGGAAGAGTCCCAGTGAAGGTTTTCTCATTGGTGACCCAGAATCAATATAATGTATTAGTATCCAAGGAAACCCAGGGTGAATCCAAAAGAGATATTGAAGAGTATGACCATCATCATTTATGTGACAAAGAAAAATGCCCAGCCTTATTTCCAAAGACCTCTAAATTTTTTATTCACTCAGCATGGATAGAACCTGAAATCAGCTTGACAGTAGGATTGAAGACAGTAGACATGCATGCAGCAATTAATGTGGAGGCATTGCTTGACAGTGGTGCTACTGGATTATTCATTAATCAATTCTTAATTACTGGAAATGGTATTTGCATATAAACTGCCACAACCTATAATGGTGTACAATATTGACAGTATGATCAATCATGGAAGAACCATTAAGGAGGAAGTGACGATAATATTGAAGTATCAGGATCATCAGGAGCAAGCCGTATTTGAGGTGTGTGACCTTGGGAAAACCAATCTGATAATTGGATGTCCATGGTTATGAAAGCATAACCTGGAAATTGATTGGAAAACTAGGAAGGTACACATGACTCATTGTCCTAAAGAATGTAATGTATATGGGAGGAAAGTAAAAAAGGAGAAGAAGGAAAAGAAAGAGAAAGAACATCTGAGGAAGTATTCTGTTACGATGGAGGAAGTGGAAGATGAGGACATGCCAAATGGGGAAGTTCCAGTTATGACCAGTAAGGAAGAACAGCAGCAAACCTTTAGGGAAATTTGTGGAGGACAGTCATGGGATGAAAATGCTATGAAAGTGGAGAAGCCAGTGGAGGAGTGGGTGCCAAAAGCCTACCATAAATATTTGTCAGTTTTTCAGAAGAAGGAATCAGAGCGGATGCCAGTGTGAAAGCCATGGGATCATGCAATTGAGATGAAGCTGGGATTTGTGCCGAAGAAGTCAAAAGTCTATCCATTATCTCCAAAGGAACAAGAAGAAGTGGATGCATTCCTTAATGAACAGTTGTGCAAGGGATACATACAACCTTCAAAATTACTGCAGACATCACCAGTATTCTTTGTACCAAAAAAGGATGAGAGGAAGAAGATGTGTACAGATTATAGGTATTTGAATGAGTGGACAGTGAAGAATGTGTACCCTTTGCTGTTGATCTCAGAGATCAGTGACAAGGTGGGAAAGGCCAAGGTCTTTACAAAATTGGATTTATGTTGGGAGTACAAATAAAGAAAGGAGATGAGTGAAAGGCTGCATTTGCCACACATTGAGGATCCTTCGAGCTGCTAGTCATGTTTTTTGGGATGACCAATAGTCCCCCAACTTTCCAAAATATGATGAACAACATTTTCAAGAATGTAATAGACAAGGGCATGGTAATACATTTTGATATTCATGGAGGATGAAGAAAATGATGAGGCGATAGTGCAGGAGGTGTTGAAGAGATTGGCAGAGAATGATTTATTCATTAAACTGGAGAAGTGTGTGTTTGGGGCAAGCAAGATTGAGTTCTTGGGATTAAAGATTGGTCCTGATGGAATTAAGATGGATCCTATCAAGGTACAGGCAATTGTTGATTGGCCCATGCCTACCCATATCAAGAAAGTTCAGGCTTTCTTGGGACTCACCAATTTTTATTGTCACTTTGTTCATAATTTTTTCAAAATTGCCACACCATTACACAACCTTACGTGAAAGGGAGTAGTGTGGAGATTGGGAGAACAACAGCAGACAGCATTTGAGGAGTTAAAGAGGAAGTTTGTGGAAGAGCCAATATTGGTCCCAGTAGATTTCACATGTCCCTTACGAGTGGAATCAGATGGATCAGACTTTGCTACTGGAGTGGTATTATCAATGTTATGTGAAGATGACAAATGGCATCCTTGTGCATATTTGTCTCAAGGGTTGAATGATGTGGAGAGGAATTATGATGTGCATGATAAAGAGATGTTGGGAATAATATGAGTATTGGAAGCATGGAGACATTATTTGGAGGGATGTACACATCAGATTGAAATCTGGACAGACCATCAAAATCTGCAGTACTTTATGTCTGCTAAAAAGCTTAACCATCAACAAGCACATTGGGCATTATTTCTATTGTGTTTTAATTTTCATTTGGTCCACAAAGCGGGAAGCTTGATGAGGAAAGCAGATGCATTATCCAGACATACAGATCATAAAAGGGGAGTGGAGGAGGACAATAAAAATATTACCTTACTCAAACCTGAATACTTTTGTATTTGCACTATGTATCAAGGGCATTTATTGGTGGATAGCTCAGAGATGGAAATGTTGTCTAAAATTAGGCAATGTTTAGAGATGGATGATGAAGTGGTGGAAGCTGTGAAAGCTTTGAGGGGAGAGAAGAAAAGTAATATTAAAGGAGATGAATGGGTTGAAGAACAAGGGTTAGTGTTGTTCAGAGGAAAGATATATGTACTGAAGGATCAAGATTTACCAAGGGAAATCGTATGGTTACATCATAATACACCAGCTGCTAGACATCCAGGAAGGTGGAAGACATTGGAGTTGGTGATGAGAAATTATTGGTGGCTGAATTTCAAAGTATGTGTTGGGGTATGTGGATGGGTGTGATACGTGCATGAGGGGGAAGAAATTTTTAGAATAGCCTGCAGGGAAATTAATCCTGAACCCTATACCTAAAGCGCCATGGCGAGACATATCTGTGGACTTTATCACAGGACTACCTGAAGCTCAAGGATACAATGCAATATTTGTAGTATGCGACCACTTCACAAAGGAAGTCCATATTATTTCTACTACTGCAGAAACCTCATCGTTGGGCTTGGTGCACCTCTATCTAAATCAGGTATGGCAGTTACATGGATTACCTGATATGGTTATCTCTGATTGTGGATCACAATTTGCTTCTGCATTTATGCAAGAGTTAAATAACATATTGGAGATTCAAACCAAGTTATCTATGGCATATCACCCACAAACTGATGGGCAGACAGAGAGAATGAATCAGGAGTTGGAGCAGTACCTATGCATGTTTGTCAATCACTGACAAACTGACTGGCCTGAATGGTTGGCAATTGCAGAATTTTCCCACAATAATAAATTCCATTCAGCTACTCGCATGTCACCCTTCTTTGCTAATTATGGGTATTATCCCAGAATGGGAGTAGAACCTTGAAGGGAAATCAAGGTACAGTCAGTGGAGGACTTTGTATCAAAAATGCGAAAGGTGCAGGAGGAAGCAGAGGCAGCATTGATGAGAGCATGTGATGACATGATGTGACACACAGATTGTACTTGAGCTGTTTCTCCAGAGTACAAAGTTGGTGACTTGGTATGGCTAAGTACCAAGGATCTAAATATTCCACGACCTTCAAGAAAGCTTACAGAAAAGCAAGTTGGCCTATATCCAATTTCTAAAATAATTTCACCCAATGTGGTAGTGTTAAAATTACCTCAATCATTCAAGATTGATCCTGAGATTAACATTTCCTGTTTATGCCCTTACCACCCACCCACAATTCCTGGTCAACAAACTACTCCACAGCCTCCAGTAATGGTAGAAGGTGCTCCAGAATATATTGTGGAAGAGGTTTTGGACTCACATCTTTCACAAAATAAATTGGAGTTCTTAATCAAATGGAAGAATTACACCAATGAGAATAACTCATGGGAGCCTGAAGAGAATTGTAAGCAAGTGCATAAGGCAATCACCCAATTCTTTAAACTTAATCCAAATGTTCCACTTTGCATTGCTAGAATGGTATATGAGGGGATGAATTTCTGGCCTTACCAGAATTTCACAGAGGGGACAGATACAATATTTTCTCACCTGGAAGTCAAGGCATAAAAGAGGGGTAATGTTAGGAAACAGTCTCCTAACATACCTATTACCTAATAATATTTTTATTACATTACATTTTATTTTATTTTACCAAAATATGCTACCAAATGCCTATACATGCTTTATTTGTCAGCATAGGATTTTTCTATTTACACACATCAATATGTATGTGCATGTACGCATGCATTGGTAGCAACATAGGACAATATATGTAACATAGTATATAACCTTAAAATAAATACTAAAGGACCTCAGTTGAGTTCTCTTAGGTATTCCATCCACATTAGTGGTGCAAAAAGCCTATTTCAGCCAACTCATCTAAAAATAACCCCTCGCATCAAATCCATCAAACCCCCCATCACGTGCACATGCCCCACTGCCTTCTTGTAGGAGAGCCCACATGGTCCAGCTAGCAGAACAGTGAATGTCGCCCTAACAGATGCCAACAAAAATTGTACAAATCATTGAATGACTACTGAGGATGATCGATGCGACTAAAATTTGATGACTATATATCAGCTCAGATCCCCATTGACAATGGAGTAGGACAGGGGGACTCAATATCGCTACCATCCTTCAATTATTATAATGCAGACCTACTAGAGCTGAGTAGCATTTTACAGGCACTAGGATACGTGGATGATGCAATGGTAGTGGCAGCAGGGAAAGATTTTGAAGAAACCATGAGGGCCATACATGAAGATATGGAGGGGATATATATTTTGCAAATTAAAGTCCAAAGCTAAGCTATGGGTGCTTGAATAATGAAGGATAGAAGAATAATGGGCAAGGCAGAAGTTTACTAATGGGTCTTGGTAAGTGTCCATGTCCATAATTGGTAAGACTGTATTAGGAATAAAGTGAGTAATCAAATGATTACTAAGGCATGTGACAACTTGTCTGATGACTAAAAAGTGCTGCTGTCAGAATGCTGATGGAGAAGGTCAGAAAGGAGTCAGAAGTATTGGAAATCTGATTGGGTGAAATGGGTCTTGACAGCAACCAACTCATTCACAACATGAGAAAAAGAGGCATACCACAAGAATACACAGAATGGATGAAGAGATGCCTTGAAAACTGACATACCACCCTATCCTTTAACAATTACCAAATGACGATATTTGCTGTACTGAACAGTTTGGACCAAAGAGACCCATTCTCAGGAATCTGTTACCTGATATACAATGCTGACCTACTAAAAATTCTGATTCTCAGGACAGGTGAATGGATACTACTATTTGTAGATGATGCAGTGGTAATAGTCATCAGCAAAGACTTTCTCAAAACCCATGAAAAACTATAAAACATCATGAACTGAATCAGAGATATATTCAAATAAACCAAAGACCACAACTGTGAGTTCAGAATTGAAAAATTCCAGCTGCTCGATATCATAAAGAGAACCAGGCCCACACCCGCTAAACCCCTGAAAATGGATACCAATGCCAAGATGAGCCCTAATACTCAGAAACCAATGCATACCATCAA
This sequence comes from Tricholoma bakamatsutake, assembly GCA_029959215.1. Lineage (NCBI taxonomy): Eukaryota > Fungi > Basidiomycota > Agaricomycetes > Agaricales > Tricholomataceae > Tricholoma > Tricholoma bakamatsutake. The sequence continues at coordinate 11,091,275 of CP114861.1, forward strand.
AAGAAACAGTAGGATTCCTGGGAGTAATGGTAGATAACAAGTTGAACTGGAAATTACAGTGTGCAGCGGCGATCACAAAAGGACAAGACTGGCTAATCCAGTTTGGAAGACTATCCTGGACATTCTGAGGAATAAATGCAAGATACATTTTTTTTTTTGTGTAATTTTATTGACCTCTCAGGGAACACCCTACTATGGTCCTTACATCTTAGAGTATCTAGTTAAAACCCCATTGCCTTGCCCTCACCCCAGCCTTGGCTCCTCAGATGGCATGCCCTAGGCAATTGCTCCCCCTGAGGACTGATTCAATGAATCGTTTAAAGCTGTGGGACCTTCTTCAATCTCTTCTTATGCTTGCCTAGCATGTTTGCTATGTGTGTGAGTTATATGACTGCTAAGTGCCTGGCCATCCCATGGCAGGCACAGATTGGACAGGGTGGTTGGTGTGATTGCTGGTTTGTTATGTAGCTGTGGGCTTGAGCTTCATGTATTCACATCAGTCCTTGGCATTGCAGGCAAAGATTATTTTGTTGTGACCATGTAGAGTGTGCATTGTAAAGTGTGCATTGTGTCATCACATGATTGAGCAATACCTATGTGCATTTGGTAGCAAATGTTTCTTTAGGAGACCATGAGTTCACCTTTTGCTGGGTGCAGCTGTGAACCTGTCTTCTGTTTGGACCCTGGAGTTTTCCATGGCAGGTTATACCAGATCTTAGCTCTCTATGCCATCTTTGGTATTGCAACTGCCATGTACAGTTGGTGCATGAGCTTCAGTGAGAGACCACTGTTCATCTTTGTAAGTCATGGCACTGCATTACCCATTTGGTTGCTGTGTCAATGGCCTTGTCTTTATGCTTCCTCCAGGACAGTTCATTGTCTATAACTATTCCTAGGTATTTATAACTTTCTACTGCATTGACCTCTTTGCCTTGTAGCTTTAGTTTTGGCTTGTGTAGCAGATGTAAGTTCCCATTTGGTGACTTAGCCTTTTTGCATCCCAAATGCATGATGGCCAGCTTGCTGATTTTGAACCTGGAGTTGTGGTCAGTGGACCAGTCAAATCCCCTATTCTTCTGTCTACACATTGTAATTCACTTGTGTTTAATTGCCTCCAGTCTAATATCAATCCTTAATCATCCTCAACTTAATCTTGACTTAATCTCTTAATCTCTTGACTCTTCTTGACTTCAAATCAACTCCAAACCTCTGCTCAATCTATCCTTGCCGTCTATCTGGAAACCCTCTGGAAATCCAAACTATCTCCACCCTGAAATTGGACAACTGACAAGGAGAAGGGTGCAATTTCTTACAAGTTAAAGCTAAGCCCCTCTCTGGCCCCCTTTCATCTGGCCTGCTACAGCCCAGTAGATTCTGCCTGGATACCTCTGAACCCTCTGACCACTGATGACCAGGTCTGACTCAAAGTCTGGTGTTTTTCCTGACCAAGTCCCAACCTTGGTAGTAGCAACTTTGAACTTTGACAGTTGACATCTACACTGGGGAATGCACCTTTAACATCAAGAAATAGGGTTGATATGACTTGTCCTTTGCACCATGCATCTTTTATGGTCTTTGTTAGCAGATGTATGAAATCGGTCATGGTGCATCCTGGTCTTGCTCTAAAATGGTTGGCTGGGAGGATATTGTGCTTCTTGCACATGGTGATGATATTGTCTGTCTGGCAACTGTTGAGCAGGCAGGCCATTCCATTGGAGAGTACTATCAGGTGCCATTCTGCTGGGAACATGTATGTAATCTCGCTTTCCTTGGTTTTTTGAAATTAGAGTTTCTGTGAGCACCCACTCTTACACATAGGTAAGCTACAATGTATTGAATGATATGGTCTATCAAACATATACAGTGTATCAAATGATACAGGTTCAGTGGATGCTGTTGAATGCTCTAATCTATATATGTGTACCTACTATAGTAACAAATGAATACACTATTACAATGGTTGCTAGACCAAAGAGTAATACATTTAATACAGACATCAGTAGCCTATGAAATAGTTTCAGGCAGCAGCAACAGCAATGGGGATGGCAGTGGCAGTGGCCTTACCAGGATCAGAATCAAGATCAGCATTACAGGTATGGCTGATTGGAAATTAATCTCATTTATGTAGTAATTTATGTGTAGTCTGCATAGATTCTGCATGCAAATTGGTGTATGATAAATTCAGTAAAAGCCATGTTTATTGCAATAATTCATTTATTGTAGTGTGCAGGCCTGCAAAATTGGGTTGGCATGCCAGTCAGGAACCCAATAGGGCTGCAGCGGCATTAGCATAAAGCAGCCACAGCAGCATTGGCATTAGGCAGCAGCAGGGGCATTGGCATTAGGCCACTATGTGATCAACATCGCACAGGCATGGTTCGGTGGATGACTCTACATATATATATGTATGTACTATAGTAACAAATGAATGCACTATTCAATTCTTGCTGTACTACACTAGACATATCAAGAATGTGGTGTATAGATCAGTGACCTATGAGACAGCATCAGACACATGCATCAGCATCGGCATATGTATCAGGGCTGGGGCTGGGGTCAGCAATTGGTATGAACATCAGCCTTAAATGTATATATTATTGGTTTACCAATTAAAGCACCATATATCTACAGGAAGAAAGCTGTCACTCATTGTCAGTAGTGTCCATTATATCATCAGAGCCAGGCAACCAAGTGTCATCAACATAACTGAAGTTTGCATGACTATAAATCAGGAGTGTGATGCAAGAAGGAGTGGGGTTCTCTATCTGTGAGGTGCTGGGGGACCTGGTTCAGAAATGATCATCATCAGCAGGGGCATTGGAGCCAGTTTAATCAGCCTCTAAATGGGTCTCTGACAATGAGAGGAAAACATCAGCTGCATCAGATGTGGTGGAGAAAGCAGTTGAAAGGGGAGGTTCAGAGGGAGATGAAGAGGGAGAGTTAGAATTTTTAAGGTGGAAGACAGTGCCCTCAAAGCCAGTTGGAGAACTGGTGTGGGAAGATGCTGATGATGAATAATAAACCTGCCAATCCATGGCTGCCTGAGATGTGGTAGGCTGATCAGCATCTTCTGATGCATCATCCTCCCCTTCCCATAACATAGCAGCATAAGAGGCAGTGGGCTGGCCGAGGGCAGTGTGTGCATCAGTATAAAGATCATCAGCTTCATCATTGGGATCCACAGCAGGGGCAGCATCAGGAGTGGCAGTGGCATTGGGCTTGTCAGCAGAATGTGTTAAATTATTGGGTCCAGCATCTAAAAACTAGGAGCCAGCATTGATACCAGTTACAGTGGGTGGTGAACTGTAGGCACCAGAAACAGAAATTGGGAGACTGGCTGTGATTGACCACTCCTTATTCTTATTGATGCACTATTGGCCAGAGACTGAGCATACCCAGAATAATATTTGGTCTTCAGTGATGGGTTAGATGCCAAAACATCACTCTCTGTGATGTCAACACCCCAGGGCCACTTGTGGGAGGAGGGGGGAAGAGCCTTCAGGTGCTTGAGTTTAGCCTGTGCATGTGCAGATACCAGTTCTGATTGTCTTCTTGTGGCCGATTGTCTTGACCATCTCCCAGTGTGTTCATAGTTGGATGCAGCTGCCACTGCCATTGTTAACTTATGTGGTTCGGACTGAAGCTCCTTGAGCAGTGCTAGCTCATGAAGCCATTGAAACCCTGCTGCTTTCTGAATATTCACATTCATCTCAGCCTCTGCTGACAATTCACACCCATCTACCAAGTCACAGATCCTGCATGCTTCATCAAACATATCCCCAATGAGAGCCTGCAGGTCGATGCAAGATCAGCTGTCAGCTTGGCCATCAGCAGCATTGTCTGCTGGTTGGCTATCATTGGGTGGTGAGCTGGTGATCAGAGGGGAAGGTATATACTGGCAATAGCTATTGAGGCATTTATCCATGGTGTCACTGGCAAAAATTTGCCCCAGTACCAGTTCACTATTGCATCTCCACCAATCACATACATAGGAATCCACCAGATGGCTAGGACAATCACTGGCAACACCATCATCCAACATGGCCAAGAGAGATGGATGGAATCTGAGGGGTTGGTGGTACATTGGTGAGACCATCAGCCAAGGACCAAAGAAGGATCAGCACCTCCATCATAAGGCTGATAGAGGTGCTGATGCCAATGCATGCTTGGCATAGAGAACTTTCTGCATCCAATATTGTTTTACGAAGTTTGCCTCATCTAACTCCAACAAAAGTCAATGAAATTGGGAGTCTGCATACAAAATAATCTCTTGTGTTCAGATTTGGAGTTGCCATTTCAGGCCCAATTGCAAAGAAAAAGGGTTGAAGATTGAGAGAGTTTTGTTTGACATAGTGTTACTGGTCATGGTTGGTGATCAAGATAATCATGTTTAGATGAATCATGTTTACATAATACAGGCCCTTTTCAGTCACAAAGGGGAGATATAATCAGCATTTGCTAATCTGGATGCATTTCATATGTGACCAGTAGAAATTCCTCTTTCCATCGATTTCTCTGAGCCCATGAATGAAGCCAATGTAGTCGCCTGACTATGAAAAATGTTAGTATATACAAAATATATTTACATTCCCAGAATCGGCCAGCATCAAGATTGGCAGCAGCAGTGGCAATACCAATATCAGCAATGGCAACTTTAGGATCGGCAATGGCAACACCAATATTCAGCAACAGCAATAGTGGGATTGGCAATGGCAACACCAGGATCAGTAGCAGCTGGTGCCTACCATATCCCCTCTGCACCAGATGTATTTCAACAGATGATTCCATCATCATATCAAAATCCATTGGCCTCAGCATGGGCATGATCTATCTGAAGGACAGCTGATGACCTTGCACAGCAGGAAGCCATTTCAACCTAGGCTGTTGGAAGGAGACAGAGAATTAAAAAAGTGAAATTTGCTGAGTAGATTTACAAATAGATTGCTATGTAACATGAAAAAAAATTAATCCAACTTTTATGTACATGCTGAATAATATCTATTCCTTTCTGCCTCGCTTCGTCTCCCCTCTGTCCTCAAGTATAGCTGCTTTCTTCCTTGGGTTAGGCTTAGAAGTGGTACTTCTGGAAGATAGTCCAGATGGACCAGGGGTCAGCCTGCATGGGGATTGGCACAGTTGTGCAGGGGGAGGGGACAGCCAGGGTGAGGTGATGACATCGACTACCGATGATGGTGCAGCAGGCTCAGGCTCATTGAGCAACGTTGGGGGGAAGGGGAGAGGGAGTCATGGGGCCATAGGTGTTGTGGGCTGTACAATTTTGTGAGCATCCTGTGGCATGGTGGGAATAATTTGGATGGGGTGGGCACCAGCCAAGGATTATTCCCTGGCAACCTCTTTAGATATGGCCAGGCCCTCTTCACTATCTGGCTCAGCCATCTCTTTGTCTTTGTATGTGGCAGTGGGAATGGGAGCAACATCGGGAGCAGAAGTGGGAACAGGCATGGAACCAGCAACAGGAGCAGGAGTGGGCACGGGAGCAGGCATGGGAGCAGGAGCAGAAGTGGGAGTGGGAGAAGTGGGAGAAGGAGCAGGAATGGGAGCAGAACTCAGAGTGGGACCTGGAGCAGCATCAACTTCCTCAGCATCCTTTCTTCCTTCCCAATCCACCTCTGCCCTCCTGCTTGGAGTCCTCTTGAGGCGGTCCACCTGCCCAGCCATATAACCATTGTATAACATGATGGGCTGTGTACTGGCCTGAAACCCAAGGGATCTTTTAATTTCGTTCACTCTGTTTTAAAGCAAGTGAAACACATCCCAGAGTTCTTGTACATGGAGTTGGAACTCTTGCACTGACTCTTCATTCCACTGTGCATGCTGGTACATGTCTTTCTCCAGTTGGTATAGATGTCTAGTGAGGGGAGCATAGTCGACGGGAGATGGGTTGGCCATCAGGGGAGGGGGGGCAGTCAGCTCGGGCTCAGAATCAGCCATGTTGATATCCTGTTCCACAGCTATATGTAGGTATACGTGTTAGTTAGTGGTTTTATGTGTCATGATATGGAAGAACTCACCTTTGGATTTTCCTTTTTCTCTTGCAGTGAACTGCCTAGACAATTCCCCTCCACTGTCATCACTGGAAAATTATGCCTTCTTTGCTTTTTGTCTGGCCAATCCTTTTGCTTTCTTTATTCTTGGCACTTGATCCATGTCATCTGCATTGCACCAAACTTTTTCTTTTTCACAGAAGTAGCATGCAGTTTTGCCATTCACCTGATCCCAACACTGATGCCTAAGCCTGACACATCATGCATATGGCATCGTTCACAAACTCCCTTGCTGGGGTGGTGCTCATGCCTCCCTTGCTGTATTGTGCTGCTTCTGCTCCATCCTGGGATTGGCACTGGCATTTCTCTCCATCTCCTCTTCCAAATCCTCATCTGATCCCTTGCTACTCTCCACCTCTCGCAACCTGCATGTCACTGTGATGACTGGCAGTATTGGACACTGGTCAGGGGCAGCAATTTTGGATCCTGATGCTTCTGGTTGGGCCTGCATCTTGGCCCATGCCACTGCCACTTCTCTCCTTGTTGGCATTGGCATTACTGCTGCCACTCCTAGTGCCTTTGCCTTTGCTGCTCCTGTTCCTTATTTCTTGGCTGCTGCCATCCCTTCTTTCTTGGCTGCTGCTGTCGATGCTTTCTTGGCCGCAGCTGATCCCATTCTCACTGCTGTGGCTGTTCTGGCAGGTGATGCTGTTCCTGCTGCCGCTGCTGCTCCAGTGGCCATTTCTGGTCCAGCTCCCATCGCCACTGCCATTGTCAAGTCAGTTGGTCCAGCTGCTGTGGATGCAGCACCTGTGATGCCCCTTTTCTCATCAAAGGTCTTCATTGCCCTCTGTTGACCTTCAATAAACCTTTGGTCCCCTGTCCTGTCTGACTTTGACCATGCTACCACAAATTCCCACAAAAAGGCATTGGCCCAGAAGATGGCCTGCACATCTTCTGTGAGGACCTCTCTTTGCCACCCAAATAACATTTATAAGTGCATAGTTGGTCTGATAGCATGCCAATCCACTCACAAGCACCAATTTTCTTTCCTTTATCACCATGGGGATACTTCTGTCCCAAAGTCCATTGTGGATAGCCTGTTCAATCTCACTGTTTAGGGTGAGAACTTGGTCATGTGTAATATTTATGATGGATGATAGGTCAGCTGTGGCAGTGGGTTCGATATTGATATAAAAAAGAGTGAAATGCTGAAGATCAATAATCACGTGTTGTTGATCCCTATACAATCAATATATACAAACAAAGCAGCATTCCCATTTTGAAACTCAAACCCAGCTTTTTGAGTATGCCAAAATTTGGCAGTCGGGTAGCTTTAAGCTAGCTTGGCTCTTCTTGTTGAGGAGGTTGATGTGATGTAATAGTGTTTTATATTCATTTTCAATGTGTGATTGATCCCTGATTAAATGGTTATGATTCCAGTTACCCACCAGGCAATGGAGGCCTATTCCAAGAAGGTTGAATTCAATGTGCACATGGCACATGGGGGGGTAAATTTTCCTTCTTTTCAAAGTCTCATTGCCAGCAACCTAGCCCTGATGCCATCCTTGGGCCAACATTGTCCTGTTGGCCAATGCCACATCTTGGCTGATGCCATGCCTTTGACCAATGCCATGTCTTGCTGGTGCCATGTTTTGCTGGTGGCCATTCAAAAACTGGCAATATTTAATCATTAGATACAGCACAGCATTGTTCAATGTAGATACAATAAGAATATCATGGCCTTGGCATCACATCAGTGAGAATTGGCAGGGGGATTGGCATCATTGTCATGCTCATGGAACAATGGTCTGATTGGAATCTCGGAGAGCCTGCATCCGAATGATTCCAGATTGAACTCCATCCTTTCCTTCAAGGTTGCATATGTCTTCAAGGTGACATCCTGCCATTCCAGCTTTTCACCCTCAGCCATGTAGAGACAATGACTGGCATTCTTATATGATGTGCTGAGCTGGTTTTGCAGGGCTTTCACTGCAGCATGGCAGTTCAACAGCTCCCTGGCTGTCAATGTCTGCAACAGGATCAACTATACTCACACAAATAAAGACCATGACACCTACTGTGTCAACTAGTAGCATGAGCTGGTTTTGGGCCAACAGATAGTATGGTTGATCAGTCATGTTTTCAGACTGCAAAATAATGATTAGTGAGATGATAGAGTATTGGAAGGAAATAGGCATTGGCCAGATACATGGAATTGGCCAAAGGCACAGCATTAGCCAAAGGCATGGCAATGACATTTGAACTGAAGGAAATCTTATTCCCCCATGTGCCATATGCACTTTGAATTCTACTTTCCTTTGATAGGCCTCCATTGCCTAGTGGGTAGCCAGAATTATAAAATGGGGCACAAGATAGTGCTGCTCATTGTCATTTCAGATTGGGACATAGCCATCAGGAATATCTAACTAGCTTTCTTCCTGATTGCTCATTGTAGAGGGATGGATGTAGGAAGAGAGATGATAACACTATCGTGTTTAATCAGTGATCAGAGATCTATCGATGAGGGATTATTTAGTTGGCAATATTTGGCCCCCATTGCTGATCTCACTGTTGCTGATCTCACTGTTGCTGATCCCCCCATTGCTGATTCCACTGTTGCTGATTCCACTGTTGCTGATCCCACTGCTCATGCTTTTTCCCTTGCCCTTGCAAGATGGTGGATTGTGATCAAGATAATTGTGTTTACATAATACAGAATGTTTTCATCATATAGGGGAGATATAATTGGCATTTGCTGATCTAAATGCATTGTCAGCCCTCAATGCTAATTTTTGCCAGAAAGCCTGCTGGCGATTAGCATAAGCTAGTGGGCCAGGAAGGGTATTCTTGGACTGCAAGGCTGACTGCTACCGTTAGCTGTGATAGATGAAATATTGCACAGTCTGCTGCAGTTCATATGTGACCAGTAGAAATTCTGCCCTTTATCTATTTCTCTGAGCCCATGATCGAAGCCAGTGTGCTCTCTTGACTAATAAAACTGTTAGTGTAATGAATATAGATGGCCACAAAATACATTTACATTTCCAGAATTGAGTGGCATTGGCATCAACATCACTGTGCTGTTCAGTAATGACACCAGTTCAATTGTGGGCATTATGCCAAATCCAGGACAGGCAAAGATTGGTGGAGCCTGGTGCATTTGGCTTCAGAATAGCTGTGCTAGCATTGAGGTCATCCTTCATTAACCACTGAAACATACTTGATGTCTCAGCATCACAATTTAGTGCCACCAGTCAGCTTTGGCAATGGTTATACATGTTGAAATTAAATTCTGATGCATGCTGCATACATGAGGCAATGCATGCAGCACACACATGTTACTGCGCTTACTGCGCATACATGTGGTAAACACATTCCTGAGTCATGTGACATCCTTACTATTATGTATATAAGGAGAACCTGTACTGTAGTAGATATACAGTGTTCTTACCTCTGCTAAACCCTAGCTCTAAGACTAACTAAACCCCAGGTAGGTTATAAGGAACATGTTGTCTCTTCCTCTGTGCAGCATATGTAGTCTGCTCCAACAGGTTATGGGCCCTGCTGGGCACATTGTGAATGCACTTAACTGGCTGCGAATGACGTTGACTTCATTGTCTCCAAATTGTAACCTTGCGCTCCCTGCGAGCTGCATTTGAAAACCCAGGTTGACTAGGGTTAACCACTCTGAAGGAGTGTTTCTGCCTGAGATTATGGAACATGTTTTCTTGAATAGAGGACTGATTGAGCGCTTTTACCAGCTGCCACTACAACATCATGTCTTCAACTCTTGAAAAACATGTACAAACTTTTGACGGCTCTAACTACATTCAATGGGCCGACTCAATAAAGGCATGGCTCAGGTCTCAGGGCCTCTGGCAAATAACTAGCGGGATGGAACTAAAACCACCTCTGGTGCCTCCTTTGATGGTGACAAATGCTGCACTAGTAGCGGAAGCTAATGCCAAGCTCCAGACCTAGAACAACAAGAATGACTAGGCTATTGGTAGCCTAGTGCTCTGCCTGGCCCCCTCTATTTGGCAGCGTGCCAATACCAAGGACACTGCTGAGGAGGTGTGGGATCTCATCTGCACTGATTATGGTGTTGATGGTTCCTCCCAAGTCTTTGCAGACTTTAGGTCTGCAATCGCAATCAAAATACCAGCTGTGAATCCCACGCCAGAGAGTGCCAAAATGGCTGACAAATTTGAGCACCTTACGGCTGCCAACGTTGCCATCCCCGAATTAGTACAGGCAATGATTCTACTTGCTGCAATGCCACACGAGTATGATTCTCTATCTGCCATGGTCCTTAACACGACTGCTACTAGAGCCTTGACATTTAAACATGTCAAGGACTCCATTGTCGCTGAGGCCTCATGGTGCACAGCAGTTGGAAAACCGATCGGCCCACCTCAGGCCACCAAGCTTTCCACTGTCAAGCGCAAAGGGGGAAACTCCAAATGGCAATCTCAGGGTAACAATGGAGATTCATCCCGAAAGCATGGACAACGTGGGGACAAAAAGACTAAAGAGGAAAAGCCTAAAGAGAAACATACCCACCTCACCTCAAATGCCTTTGCTACTATAAATGGTAATGGCACCATCATACTGCTGATGCCGCTCATCCAGCGCATCGAGAAGCATGAATATACTCCCACAAGGGATCCTCACTGCCGACCACCTGCACAGGCATACATGGGCATGGCCTCTACCTCTCATTTGGCCTACACTGAATATCAGCAGGCTTGAGACACCCTCGAGCAAATGAATCTCCCACACAGTGCAAAAAATCTGCGACCACTGGAAGAGCACCTAACAGTGTGAGAAGGTAAGAGAAGGAGGATTGAACCAGAACTGAGGATCATAGAGGTAGAAGATGATAGCGTCTCCCTTGGATCAGAACCTGCGGTTTCTGATGAAGAAGTATGGAAAGCCATCAATGAAATGCTCATCGATGAACCACTTGAAACAGGTACATATGATAAAAGGTCAGTCCTTTTCCCTGCCACAAGCACAAGAATTAACATTCCACTGATCACAGCAAACTTTTCATGTGAAATTTTACCACTACTAAATGTATCATGGAACAATTTACATCTTAATATATGTGTTACGTGTGCAAATGGAAATTGTAAGAAAGGTGCTGACTGGATCATGGATTCAGGCGCATCAAAACACTTCACTGGTGAAATTAAAGATTTTGCTTCTTACGAGCCTTTACCAAGAAAGGACTCTACCCTGGTTCAAACAGCCACGGGTACTACTCATATAGTAGGGAAAGGAGCAGTCTTCATTAGACATCAGGTAGTATGTCACAGGAAGTCAGAGACATGTGAAACGCGATTATACCCCATCTACTACATACCCAACTGTAATGCTTGATTACTGTCAATGGGCATCTTCTTGCAAGATGGAAGTGATGTGCATGGTTCCTCCACACACATTTCATTTTTCAAGCAAGGAAACCCAATTATGGATTGCGTCCCTCTTATGAAACGTGACACTATTTATTGGGCTCGGACTTATATATTGAGCACCAAGGGAATTAATGTCGTGACGATGTACATTGCAGACTACTCGACTTGGCATAGGTGACTTGGACACCGGTCCAAAGAGGTGCTAGGGAAGATGCCTAATAGCACCATAAAATTCCCGAGGAATTTAATTATTCCTAAAGACAAAATTATATGTCCAGGGTGCACTGAAGGGAAAATGACCTCAAAATCTTTTCCCGAATCAGATTCATGCACAGAAAGACCCTTTGAATTAATACATTCCGATCTGAAGGAACTCCCAGTACTATCGTACCATAAATATAAATACTTTATTGTATTTCTGGATGACAAGACGTCACATATCTGGGTCCAATGCCATAGAAAGAAATCTGATGCTGCTGCAGCCATCAGACAATTTCAGGCAGTGGGTTTGACCCAGTATGGTGCTACAATCAAGCGTTGGCATGTTGATCCAGGGGGGCAGTTCAAAGATCGTGAGCTACAAAATGTGCTCAAGGACTTTGGCATCAAAATAGAGATGTCCACACCCCATGTTCACCAACAGAATGGGCGCGCAGAGCATGCCATAAGGACAATAATGGAAAAGTCGCAAACCCTGCGATTTACTGCATGTCTACCACAATCATGGTGGAAATTTTGCATTGAACATGCAACACACCTCTACAACTGAACTTTGATAAGGTGCCTGAAATGGCTGACACCAGTTGAGGACCTGACAAATGTCTGCCCAGATCTAAACAATCTGAAGGTTTTCGGTTGTGGTGCTTACATCTACCTACCCAAGGAGAAGCATCCAAACACATTGGCTCCTTGATCGGAGTTGATGACATACCTTGGATTAGAAAATGGCATTAAAGCATATCATTTCATGCGACCTAGTGGTGCAATATTCATTGGTGCTACGGCACTATATGATGAAATGTTGTTCCCATGCTGTCCCAGAGCTAAAACTCCTGCCAATACAGATCTTGGTGATTTTCCACCTCCAGAATTAGAAGATGATGACCACTCATCTGGAACGGATGGTGATGATTCTATACCACCACAAGATCCACCCCTTCCTCCATCATCAGAAAATGATGATGATGATGTATCAAGTGAGCAAAAGGCACATGATGATGTGACAGATGCTCCTCCTCCACTGCCTCCAGTAACCACTGAGGACTGTCATCCAAGACATGATGATCAACAGGAATGGCAACAATTGCCCCATTGATAAGGCAGGCAGAGGAACATCCCAAACCATCCTGGCAATACCTATGGAGAGAAGCGACTCCCCTCTGACATAGAGAGAGACATTGCACGTGATCAATATTGGAAGAGATCTGTAGGTCAAGATTCGGATCATAACCAAATATGACCACAATCTCAACAGAAAGAACTGGTTGCTGGACCGAGTTTGGCACCCCACGAGAGTGTGCCCAATTCCAATGATCAAGAACATGATCACCCAATGGGGGAACCAGATGAAGCAGGTTATATTAAAAATATAACCAAGGAAGTAGGAGATAAGCTTATTTGCTGGCTGTTGTCAAAAGCAGTCAAACCATCGAGCGAAATAAGCCAAGTTCCAAACCAATTTTGCAATATTGCATGCCTACCACAGCAGCAGCAATGTGAGTGAAAACAAGCTTGTCATGAAGAGTTAGAGGCTTTTCATAAGTGACAAGTCTATGACATTATTGATCTTCCACATGATCAAAAAAATGATCAAAAATAGATGGGTTTTCTCCATAAAATCAGATGGAAGAAAATGAGCCAGACTCATGGCCAAAGGCTTTTCACAAGTCGAAAGTGTTGACTTTGATGAGATTTTCTCACCAGTAGTCTGCTACGAGACTGTATGCCTCATGTTTGCACTTGCGTCTCTAGAGGGCATGTATATGACCGGCCTAGATGTAAAAACCGCATTTTTGTATGGCAAACTGGATGAGGAGATTTATATGGATCAACCCAAGGGTTTCAGACTCGAGGGAAAAGAGTGCAAAGTAATGCGCTTATGCTGAGCATTGTATGGCCTTAAACAAGCCTCACTTGCATGGTGGAAAGAGCTAGAGGCATTTATGCACACCAGCTCCAATGCCGGCATTTTTATACACAAGGATCCTAAGACAGGTAGCATTGTTATTTCACTCGTCTATGTTGATGATGGCTTGTTCATGGGGAAGAACAAGAAACTTGTGGATGAAAAGAAAAATGCTTGTCTAAAGCATTGGGAGTGCCATAGTACTGAAAAAGTCATGGAATTCTTAGGCATGCGCATCACCCAGACTGCAAGCAAAGTCAAACTCGATCAAACTGAATATCTTGCCAAAGTGCTTGAGAGATTCGAGATGACAAATGCCAAAGCGACCCCCACTCCACTCCCGACTGGTTACAGACCATCGGAAAACACAGCAATGCCCAATGCAATGCTTAGATCAAAATATCAGTCTGTGATCAGATCTTTATTGTATCTGATGCTTGGAATGCGACCTGATATTGCTTATGTAGTAATCAAGATGCCACAATTCTCGGCTAATCCTAGCCAAGAACATCTAGACAAAGCGATGTACATCATGCGCTATCTGGTGGGAACCCAGAAATATAACATTGTCTATGATGGCAAGAGTCCGAGGGGCTACAGGCCTTCACAGATTCTGATTGGGCAGCTGACACTGTCAAACACCAATCTACAATGGGTTACTTTGCTACTCTAGCGAGTGGCATTGTGTGCTGGCAGTCCTGTTTACAAAAAACTGTAGCACTGTCATCCACAGAAGCCAAATATATGGCTCTCTCCAACACTTGTCGACAGATAGTGTGGATAGAGTCCTTATTCCAGGAACTTGGATATGTACTGAAGTGCATACCAATCTGCGCTGATAATCAGGGATCCATCTTTATCAGATCAAATCCAGTTCAGGAAAGAAGGACAAAACATATAGACATTCGCTACCACTATACCCACGAATGCATAGAAAATGACAAAGTCACAGTCATTTTCATTCCTGGAAGTGATAATCCAGCTGACATGTTCACAAAGAACCTTGGCACCATCTTATTTAGGAAATTTAGAGACTTTCTTGGAATTACTTTCGAGAGTCAAACTTAGTGTATTGGCAGGAGTTTTAGCTCTGGGACAGCATGGGAACAACATTTCATCAAATAGTGCCATAGCACCAATGAATATTGCACCACTAGGTCGCATGAAATGGTATGCTTTAATGCCATCTTCTAATCCAAGGTACATCATCAACTCCGATCGAGGAGCCAATGTGTTTGGATGCTTCTCCTTGGGTAGATAGATGTAAGCACCACAACCGAAAACCTTCAGATTGTTTAGATCTGGGCAGACCTTTGTCAGGTCCTCAACCGGTGTCAGCCATTTCAGGCACTTTATCGGGGTTCAGTTGTATAGGTGTGTTGCATGTTCAATGCAAAATTCCCACCATGATTGTGGTAGACATGCAGTAAATCGCAGGGTTTGCGACTTTTCCATTATTGTCCTTATGGAATGCTCTGCGCACCCATTCTGTTGGTGAATGTGGGGTGCAGACATCTCTATTTTGATGCCAAAGTCCTTGAGCATATTTTGTAGCTCACGATCTTTGAACTCCCCCCCTGGATCAACATGCCAGCGCTTGATTGTGGTGCCATACTGGGTCAAAGCCACTGCCCGAAATCATCTGATGGCCGCAGCAGCATCAGATTTCTTTTTATGGCATTGGACCCAGATATGTGACGTTTTGTCATCCAGAAATACAATAAAGTATTTATGTTTATAGTACAATAGTACTGGGAGTTCCTTCAGATCGGAATGTATTAATTCAAAGGGTCTTTCTGTGCATGAATCTGATTCGGGAAAAGATTTTGAGGTCATTTTCCCTTCAGTGCACCCTGGACATATAATATTGTCTTTAGGAATAATTAAATTCCTCAGGAATTTTATGGTGCTATTAGGCATCTTTTCTAGCGCCTCTTTGGATGGGTGTCCAAATCGCTTATGCCAAGTTGAGTAGTCTGCGATGTACATTGTCACGACATTGATTCCCTTGGTGCTCAATATATGAGTCCGAGCCCAATAAATAGTGTCATGTTTCATAAGAGGGATGCAATCCATAATTGGGTTTCCTTGCTTGAAAAATGAAATGTGTGCAGAGGAACCACGCACGTCACTTCCATCTTGCAAGAAGATGCCCATTGACAGTAATCGAGCATTACAGTCGGGTATGTAGTAGATGGGGTATAATCGTGTTTCACATGTCTCTGACTTCCCGTGACATACTACCTGATGTCTAATGAAGACTGCTCCTTTCCCTACTATATGAGTAGTACCCGTGGCTGTTTGAACCAGGGTAGAGTCCTTTCTTGGTAAAGGCTTGTAAGAAGCAAAATCTTTAATTTCACCAGTGAAGTGTTTTGATGCGCCTGAATCCATGATCCAGTCAGCACCTTTCTTACAATTTCCATTTGCACACGTAACACATATATTAAGATGTAAATTGTTCCATGATACATTTAGTAGTGGTAAAATTTCACATGAAAAGTTTGCTGTGATCAGTGGAATGTTAATTCTTGTGCTTGTGGCAGGGAAAAGGACTGACCTTTTATCATATGTACCTGTTTCAAGTGGTTCATCGATGAGCATTTCATTGATGGCTTTCCATACTTCTTTATCAGAAACTGCAGGTTCCGATCCAAGGGAGATGCTATCATCTTCTACCTCTACGATCCTTGGTTCTGGTTCAATCCTCCTCCTCTTACCTTCTCACACTGTTAGGTGCTCTTCCAGTGGTCGCAGATTTTTTGCACTGTGTGGGAGATTCATTTGCTCGAGGGTGTCTCGAGCCTGCTGATATTCGATATAGACCGAATGAGAGGTAGAGGCCATGCCCATGTATGCCTGTGCAGGCAGTCGGCAGCGAGGATCCCTTGTGGGAGTATGTTTATGCTTCTCGATGCACTGGATGAGCGGCATCAGCGGTATGATGTGCCATTACCATTTATGGTAGTAAAGGCATTTGAGGCGAGGTGGGTATTTTTTCTTTAGGCTTTTCCTCTTTAGTCTTTTTGTCCCCACGTTGACCACGCTTTCGGAACGAATCTCCATTGTTGCCCTGAGATTGCCATTTGGAGTTTCCCCCTTTGTGCTTGACAGCAGAAAGCTTGGTGGCCTGAGGCAGGCTGATGGGCTTTCCAACTGCTGTGCGCCATGAGGTCTCAGCAACAATGGAGTCCTTGACATGTTTAAACGTCAAGGCTCTAGTAGCAGTCATGTTAAGGACCATGGCGGATAGAGAATCATACTCGCGTGGCATCGCAGCAAGTAGAATCATTGCCTGTACTAATTCAGGGATGGCGACATTGGCAGCCATAAGGTGCTCAAATTTATCAGCCATTTTGGCACTCTCTGGCACGGGATTCACAGCTGGAATTTTGATTGCGATTGCAGACCTAAAGTCTGCAAAGACTTGGGAGGGGCCATTGACACCATAGTCAGTGTGGATGAGATCCCACACCTCCTCAGCAGTGTCCTTGGTGTTGGCACACTGCTGAATAGAGAGAGCTAGGTGGAGCACTAGGCTACCAATAGCCTGGTCATTCTTATTGTTCCAGGTCTGGAGCTTGGCATTAGCTTCCACTACTAGTGCAGCATTTGTCGCCATCAAAGGAGGTGCCAGGGGTGGTTTTAGTTCCATCCCGCTAGTTATTTGCCACAGGCCCTGAGACCTGAGCCACACCTTCATTGAGTCAGCCCATTGAATGTAGTTAGAGCCATCAAAAGTTTGTACAAGTTTTTCAAGAGTTGAAGACATGATGTTATAGTGGCAGCTGATAAAAGCGCTCAATCAGTCCTTCATTCAAGAAAACATGTTCTATAATCTCAGGCAAAAACACTCATTCAGAGTGGTTAACCCTAGTCAACCTGGGTTTTTAAATGCAGCTCGCAGGGAGTGCAATGCAGCTCACGAAGAGTGCAAGGTTACAATTTGGAGACAATGAAGTCAATGTCATTTGCAGCCAGTTAAGGCGTGTTCGCGACATGCCCAGCAGGGCCCATAACCTGTTGGAGCAGACTACATATGCTGCACAGAGGAAGAGATGACACATTCCTTATAACCTACCTGGGGTTTATTTAGTCTTAGAGCTAGGGTTTAGCAGAGATAAGAACACTGTATATTTTCTATAGTACAGGTTCTCCTTATATACATAATAGTAAGGATGTCACATGACTCAGGAATGAGTTTACCACATGTATGCACAGTAAGCGCAGTAACATGTGTGTGCTGCATGGTTTGCCTCATGTATGCATGTATCAGAATTTAATTTCAACAATTTCTACTGTGGTGACTTTATCCTCCCATCATTTGACTGCCTGTTGACCAAAAGCTGCTGTCAGTTCTGCATTGTGCTTGCTGAGCTGTGTGGATATCTCAAGGGCTTCTTGAGATTTTGAGCACAGTGTGACTGTTATGCTGAACATTTTCTTGTGATTTGAATCTGTAGCATGATCATCAAGCATTTCAGCCTAATGTGGCAATGTTGCTGTTCTGACTGTTGGAGAAATGGAATTCAGTGATGACTACAAAGACTCGAGTATTTCCCCTGCTACAATGCCAGACCCTGGAATGAAAGATGGAGCATAGCAAAAAAAGCATTCATCCTTGTGGCCATGAACATGCAAAAGCCCAATGGCCTGGTCAATGCTCAAGCCAGCAAGCAGATGTGCACCAATACACTTCTGAATGTGAATGATGTATTGGCATACAATGTTGTAAATGAGCATCACTCCCTGTTAATGGTCAACCCTGGTGGTTTTCAGGGCTTGGAGGAAAGCAAAATCGACATTCTTTTGCTGTTCTCCCTGAAACAAGTATACCAGTGCATTGGGTGCATAACAGCCATGCCGTGTGCATGCAATGGCTGCTACTCCAGTCCTATCACATGCCTTTGATGCCCAAAAAGTGTTTGCAATGGCTCAAAATTTATTTTCACATGGAGCCTTCTAAAAACCCATGTATCCCAATCAGAACCAGAAGCAGGAGCAGCACTGGCAGCAGTTATGGCATTGACCACTGTGAAGTAAAGTGTACCTACCATGAATCGTTCTATGGCAGCTTGGAGAAATTGCTCATATTCAGCCTGATTTGGGGCCATCCCAGCTCCATCCCATGGCCATACATCAGCATTAGAGTTTTTCTGCTGGACATGGTCAGCTTTGAAATTTCTGTCAGTCATAAATATGCATTTAAAAACAAATCTGAGAGCCATAGTATCATTTCAGATGCAACTTGTACAATCGAGGTATACAGTTACCCACTAGTTCACATTGTCCTTCCAATTTTCTGGTATATTTATACCTGCTTGAGGACAGGCTAGACAGTAATTGGCAAGTGATTCTGGTTCAGGATTCAACAGATCTTTTTGATTGTGTCCATACTCTGTCCACTTCAATCTTTTCATCCAATGCCATAAGTGGGACATGCATTGAAGCTCATGGTAGAGGTTGACCACTTCACAGGACTCATCAGCAATATTATGCACCAAATCAGCTGGTAAAACTGATAGGCTGATGTCTTCAATTCCAAATTACAGAGCCAACAATGGTCTAGAACCTGCACGGTGAAAAGAGTACATATTTTGGTGAAGCTGGTCAGGAGCAAGTTACTGGTTACTAGGTCCAAGAAAATTTGGTGTTCTCCCTGACACTAGCAGGTAAATACTGCTAAATGATGTATTCCATTTGTATGCACCACATGTGTATAGCTGTTGTTCAAGGCATTAGCAGTTGGCAGTGCAGTGGTCAGCTCGGGATCAGCAGTTGCTAGTATGGTTGTTGCCTGGGCATCGGTCCTCATGCATCATTCAGGCAAATATGGTTGAAACCCATGAATGTCTTTATCAGCATGTTCAACTTCATGTTTATCATTGCCATCAAAGAAGTCTTGTAAGCTGTCATTGACATCATTATTGCTCTTTTCTTGATCAAAAAAGGCTGCATTGGCCCCAGTCTCATCGTCTGCTGTACTCTCTGTCATTCCTGATGCCAACTCATGATGTTGAGCCATTGCCATTGCCATTGCTGAGTAATAATTGGCTGACTCTGCCTCAGCTTTATCCTTTATCTCTTTAAATGTCTCCAGATATTTCATTTAAAAGTTAATAGCATTGCAAATTGGCTGATCTGTCTGATGCTGGACCAAAAGGTAGTGCCAACCTCCCATAGCTCAGCATGGTGGAAGTGCATGCCAGTCCAGCATTCAATGTGATGGAAGGGATTTTGCCTGTGTGTTATGTGCATACATGTCCAGCAAAGTGTGCTTCCTAGTGAACAATCAACACATCTCCAAATTGCCCATTTATTCAGTTGACAGTGGTTGCAAACTTGTTTGTCGATGGACCATGCCTGCTGAGCCAGGGATGCTTTCAGCAATTCATCCACTCATCCCACAAACTACAATACATAGTCCTTCTGTCTCTATCAGTTGTATATGAGCCTCAATGAGTCAATCCATGTCAGAAACTGACCATGCCAATCCATGGCCAAACTGGCTCATCGTCCACCTCAGGTTCTTGCATATCTAATTCTGGAGCAAGATCTGGATTGTCATGGATACCAGCTGAACTTGATTCACCATGTTCTTCTGTAACCAGGTGCAAGAGAACCTTGATACACTATGTTTTTGGTCTATGTCTCATGTTGACCTCAACTTCTACATGTGTAACAGTATCAACTGCATCATCATGGTCCTTATGCAGGGGGGCATTTTTCTTTGATCTTCTTTTTCTCTTTTAAGGAGCTCTTGTCAGGCTCATGATGATTGGGGGGAATCGATTGCAGTAATGGACTATTTATTTGTACTATTGGCCTCATGTGATCCTTGTGTTATCCTCATGCCAATAATATGTTATGCCTGATGATGACAAGAATCATTTTTTCCTCCACATCAATCCTCCTACAATGCTGCCTGAGCCATCAGAGAACCTGGGTGTGAGACAGTATTGCAAGGAGAGATATATGGTCAAAGAATGGAGGATTATCAAGTGTTATAGAGATGCATTCCAATCACAGGAATCAAAAGCTGGCCAGTTGCAAATACTCAAGTGTGATATTCTCCCTGCCATATTCAATTACTGGGTGTCAATTGAGAGGGCCCCAATGGATGAGGAGGAGAGTCACCTATGTGCCAAGGTGAACCATCAACTTGAAGCATGTGAAGGTTTTATTTTTGATTACATCACCAGGAACTAACAACCTGGCTTTGGAACAACTGGCAAATGATGAAGGGCTACTCACACAAATCAAACAACTTCCCATCTAAGTCGCCCATGGCATCACCGTTCTTCTTCGTAGCGAAGAAAGACTCTGATACACTCCGACCCTGCTGGTATTGAGAATGCCACCACAACTACACCTGGATGGTTCCAGATGTGACTGCCAGCCATCAAGAGTGTTTTTAACAACATGACTGCAGAAGAAAAGGTAATCCTTGAGATTGAGCAGGATAAAATAATGCAGGAAGGTTATTCTGAGCAGACAAAGTGAAGGTAATTTAATGCCATTGCTGCTGCCGATGCCAATAGTGACTGACATTTCACAGACTAGCAGAGAAAACCCTGTGTAAGCATGTAGAGGAGAGTGCCCAACAACACTGGTTAGAAATGGGAGTGCTGTCTGTGACATTTACAGCCCATACTGCACCTAATGGTTTGATGATTGTTGATGTGTAAGTGGAATCTTCAATTGTGATACCAATGCCAATACCAATTGTGATGCCAATGCTGATTACAGTCATGACAATGTTGCCTATTTAATGGCTACCCCTGCACAATCATTTCTAGACACCTATCATAATCATATCACAGAGCTCAAGTGGAACCTCATGAGTTACATCAAGGCTTTACATGCATCAGACATTGCCTCAAGGTCAGCAATGCAATCTAACATCACCACACCACAAACACAACTTCTGATGACTCAGGATGGGTTCCCCATCCTGCCCACACCATGGAAAGGATCACAATACAAGTAAAAAGAGCTGGAGCAATGGTTTATGTTGTATGTTGGGCAGCATTACAGTATGATGACTTCTCATGCTACAAACTGTTACTTATCTCCATGCAGAACTAGCCAACAATGGTCATAGTCACCATATCTTATTCAAAGCAATTTCTGACCAAACCTCTTTATTCATCAATCCTGAATATCTCCCAGGAAGGTTCAAATTCAGAGATCCATGGAACATGCACAAGAGCATCATAGAAGACTTCTTTGACCACATTCTGCAGCATCAAACAGTGCAGGTCCCTGAAAGAGCATTCAGGTTCAAAGGAATCAAAGCGAGTGATGGGAGTGTGTCTCCTGCACACTATCCTAATAATTTAAATAACCCTCCACCTTCCTGATGCATTTCCAAATGCAGTGGACGATGGAATGGTAATGCAACACCCAATGCTGAGTCCATCATAGGCACTGGCCTGCATGCTGATGCCAATGCTGTTCCCGATGCTGATGTTGAGTCCCAAGGTCAATCAAGAGGCAGAAAAGGAGTGAAAGTGAAACAACAGTGAAAAAAACCTCGCTCACGATCGAGAGCAGAACAGGCATTTATCTCTGAACCCCTGGATTCCTTGCAACTCATGGATCCAGCTCAGTTGAGCTATGTGCAAGTCAATCAAATGACAATGGACATACTCTGCACAGCTGGTGTGACTCGACCACAGCCAATTAATAGTCTGGGTGATGATGAACCAGAGTATGTCATTCCTCGACACATTTATAAGAAGTTTATCACACCCATATTACCTCTAAATGACAATGTAAACGATGCCCCATGCCCACTTGATCCATCACTGTTGGAAGGCAGCACCACATCAACTCAAGAAAGATTGCAATGACCTAAACCTCGCTGACTGTCTGGGCAAACTCGGACAGAGGATTCTATTGCAAGGGCAAGGGCAAAGGCATTAAAACTGTCAACAGTTGGATTGGCATCAGGATCAGCAATGGTACGATCAGCAGACAGACAATCAGCAGACAAAGAATCAGCAGTGGTAGAATTAGAATTGGCAGTGGTAGGATTGGCAGACAGAGAATCGGCAGTGATAGGATTATTTGGTGATTGCCAGACCCCATCTGTGAAGAATACATTTTAACAGATGACCCCCCAATTATCTCAAATCAAGAATCAGGGACAGACATCAGCCCAATGTGCCTGCAGAACAGCTGATCACCTTGCTTAGCAAGAAGCTGTCTCTATGCAGGTTGTTGGGAGAGGAAGAGTAAACTTTGCACAGGGTATTTACTATATGTGTCTCAGTAGAAGACAATGAATGACAATAGTAAGATTTGCAGAAGGAATCAAAGCGAGCAATAGGAGTGTGTCTCCTGTGCACTATCCTAATGATTTGAATAACCCTTCACCTGCCCAATGCATTTCCAAATGTACTTCCAACCAGTCTGGCCAAAGGAATGCCAATATTGTGCCCAATGCTGTATCTATTACTGGGACCATTTGGAATCTTGGCCCATATTTTTGAATGACTGGTGAGGTGGGGGGCTGGAAGGCATGTCTGTCTGAACCATGCGTAAAAGAGTATCTATGCTCAGGTCCTGGGCAGTCCTGTTGAGAATGGTGTGATGGAATGTGGAATTCTCTCGGCATCTTCATATGTGGGTGAGGTGCAGGGACGGGAGACAGGTCTGCTTGAAAAATGTTCAGGTGAGTAGGCAGCATTGGTTAACAGGACGACATCTCTGGAGAGTATCTATGCTCAATGGAATTCTCTCAGCATTTTCATATGCAGATGAGGTGGGGGGTGGGAGACAGATCTGCCTGAAAAACATTTGGGTGAGTATACCTGCTGAGGTCCTGGTCAATATGGTGAGTCCTGCTCCTGCTCCCACTCATCACATGGATTATGTGCATGGTGCTGATCTGGACTGTGTAATGCCGATCTTGATCCTGATCCTGGTAAGGCCACTGCCGCTGCCATCCCCATTGCCATTGCTGCTGCCTGAAACTATTTCATAGGCTACTGATGCCTGTATTAAATGTATTACTCTTTGGTCTAGCAACCATTGTAATAGTGTATTTATTTGTTACTATAGTAGGTACACATATATAGATTAGAGCATTCGACAGCATCCACCGAACCCATATCATTTGATACACTGTATATGTTTGATAGACCATATAATTCGACACATTATAGCTTACCTATGTGACTCTTATGGGTAATATTCCAATGTGTTAGTAGCTTGAAAGAGGGGACCTAGATGTGAGACAACTTATTCTCTGGTGTGTACTAGTACCAAGTTTGGTACCATTCTGCTTCTGGTGGCTTTGTACAGCTTCATCTTGTTAATTGCTCAGTCTATCTGTTCATCAGCGATGTTCATGAACTTCTATCATGGTGGCAGATATTGATAGTCTTGTGGTATTGATGTTTGCATTGGGAACTATACCTCTTCATTGCAGTTCCCTGTATGTTGTACATTGCACAAGAGTTGCAATAGGATTGCTGATATGAAGGTGGGTGTTCCCAATGGACCATCAGAAGAAATAATGGTTGAAGATTTGGGCTCAGGAAAAATGATGGGGTTAAAACAGAGGATGTGTTGGACATTTTTCAGCCAATCTGTAGATGCACAACTTGTCTGATACATCATTTGATAATGAAGTGCCTTAGCTTTCATTATTTTTTGCCCTGTAATAATAATCTCAGAGATAATCCAGTTGTGAGGCATCTCCTCAGCAATTGCATCTTCCAAATCACCTTCATGTGGTTGTAGAAGTGTACCATGTCATCCTTCGCCTTGGCCAAAGCTGACTTCGCCTCCTCTAAGGTGTCCTTCATCTGCTCTGTGAACTCATTCACCATCTCCAAGTGCAAGGGTGCTTGTCGAGGCTTGAAGCCCATGCGTGGGTGTCGCCCTGTGTTGAGGAGGAAAGGAGTTTGTTGGGTGGAAGAGGGAACATGATTGTTGTATCCAAACTCAGCCATGGAGAGGAGATCTTCCCAATCATCCTGTCACTCATTGACAAAGATATGGATGTACTGCTCCAGTTCTTGGTTGACTCATTCTGTCTGTCCATCTGTCTGTGGGTGGTAGGCAGTCGAGGTGAGAAATTTGATTTCTAGCAGGCAGTACAGCTCTTGGATAAATTCTGCAACAAATTGTGGTCCTCAGTCACAGAGGAATATGCCAGAGAGTCCATAGAGTTTCTACACATGGCACAAATAGAGTCGAGCCATGTGACAGTCACATGAGTGGGGATAAAATGAGCTCACTTCCCAGCAGAGTTGACTATGCACATTACTGTATCGAATCCATTGGACTCTGGTAGTTCCACCATGAAGTCCACACTGATGAAATCCCAACAATTCTCTGGGACTGGAAGGGAGAATAACTCACCCATGGGCTTGTGCCATGGAGTCTTGGTGCATAAGCAGAGATCACAGGTACAGCAGTACTGACCAATGAGTTGAGACATCTGGAACCACCAATAATTCCATGATATGAGTTCCAACATCTTCTAATGCCTGAGATGGCTGGCAATGAGCGAGTCGTGGTGCTAAGAGATGAGTCATCATCGAAGCTGAGGATTGTTATGGACATAGATGTGGTCATGGAAATATAGGATGTCATCCTTTTCTGTCTACTTTGCTGCATGAAGCGAAGGGGTGAATCCCTTTCTCAGCTTCTTCACTGCCAGAGCTACAGCATCCTCATGTAAACTGCTATGGTTCACATGATGAATGTCACATAGGATACTGTGCTCCTCACCCTCCAAGGCAACACCTTCTAGTGCACAGACTGTAAACAGATCAGGTTGCAACAACACAATACCTTGATTGTCATTGCTTCCATCCCCATGGTCCAAACAATGAGAGAGGGCATCAGTCTTCCCCATGCTGCATCCCAAGTAGGGTTCATCACAGGTTTTTAACAGGTTCTGTTTTCATGGTCCATGGAACATAGAGTTTATGATGAAATCTTTAATTGAGAATCAAAACTGATGCAAACTTCATTGAGCTATATTTCCACCAGATCTCAACCAATTTGAATAATTTTTGGCTCATTTTAAAGCTGTTCTTTATTTGCACACTTGCAGGTACACAAGTACATAATGCACAGGGTTATTTACTCCGAAATACACCCAAAATTATCCAAATTGGTCAAGATTTGGTTGAGATATAGCTTGATCAATTTTGGATCAATTATAACACTTAGTTGAGGAATTATTTGATGACATTAACTTTTCCAGGCCAATATACTGACTGTGAAAACAAAACCTGTCAAAAACCCATGATGTATCCTAATCCCAGGCGATGATGCAGGGAGAAATCAAACCTGGAAAGCTAAAGGGACCAGCAGGCTTGGTGATGATTAAATTTCTTGGCAGTCATGAAGTGCTGAGGTTCTTGTGGTCTGTCCAGATCTCAACCTTGTGTTGAGCACCCTCCAGGAAATGTTGCCACTCCTCCAATGCCCACATTATTGCCAGCATCTCCTTATTGTGGATCTCGTAATTGCATTCCACAACACTGAGACTCTTTGAGTAGAAGGTGATGGGGTGCCACTTCTGGTCCTTGGGAGACTGTTGGAACAGTACTGTGTCTATTGCAAAGTCTGAACTGTCAGCTTCTATATGGAAGGGATGCGAGTCATTAGCAAAGGTAAGGATTGGAGTGGAAGTGACCATCTCTTTAAACTTCTCCAACGCTTCCTGCTGCACATTCTCCTACTTCCATCCCTCCTCACCAGTGAGGTCGAATAGTGGGCAGGCATGGTAGGAAAAATCTTCAATAAAGCACTGATAGAAATTGATAAAGTTCAGAAAAGACTGCACCTCTTTTTTGTTTGTGAGCATGGGCCAGGTTGTAACACCAGCAACCTTGACTGGGTCCATCTCCACCTGTCCATCTGAAATGATCAGGCCCAAGTACTCAATTTGTGTCTTCTCAAACTTGCACTTATCATGACAAAGGTAGAGTTTGTATTGCCAAAGTCGTTCCAGTACCAGGTGCATGATTCAGCGATGTTCATTGAGGTCTCAAGTGAAGATGAGGATGTTGTCGAGGTAGACAGATTAAAAAGTGAGTCGAAGGATTCCTTGGAGAAAACATCCTTGAAGTCATGCAGGTGAGGAGGCATGGAGTCAGTGAAAGATTTGGGTGCACTGTTCTTATGAAAGGCCTCCATGAGGCGCTAGGAGAAGTTTGAGGTGGCATGTACCTTATGTGAAGGGTTAATGGCAGTGTAGAAAATTCAGTCATCTTCTTCGATCTCCTCCACCTCCTCTTCATTATCATACAAGTTGGGTGCAAGATCTGGAACATCTCCCAAGTCTACATCAGCCACAGGCATTGGACCAGCATGACATTGTCAAGTGCACTGTAAGAGGACCTTTCGCCTTTGACATTCCTGTCTACCTTTAGTAAAGCAAGTATGATAACGAGAAAGACAACAGCTCATCATGACTTCACCTGTCACCCAATTGATCTCAGGATTATGGTCACAAAGCCATGGGTAGCCCAAAATTGCCTTCTGCTTCCCCAGCTGGGTCACTGCAAAGATAGCCTGTTCACTATGATTCTTGTACTGGAAAACCAGGTCAACAACCTCTTGAATTGCCCCAGCTTCATTTGAGGAGCTGTCCACATTGTAGACAGGTATGGGTCGAGATAGTGAGTGGGTATTAAGTTGTTTTTGTTGAACCATGTGCGAATCAATAAAAAGGCCTGTGACACCCGAGTCAAAAAGAGCAGAGACACCAAGTACTTGCCTCATATCCATGGTCTGCAGCTCAATCTTCAATTCTAGGGATTGTTGGGAGGCAAGCTAGATCTCTGCTACCACTGTGGAGAAACCAAAGACATGGCTCGAAACTGTCTCCACTGCCAAGACATCTGTAAACTCATATCTGAGGGATGAGATCAGCTCCTCCAGGACCTGTTGACACTGGTGGATGTTGAAGGCCTAGAGAAAGAGGAAGTTAAAGAGGAAGAGGTGGAGGAACAGGATTTTTCTGCCCATGATGAGTGAACAGTATGCCCTCATTGCCTATCCATAACCACTTTGAAGTTCTGTCTGTTGATTCACTAGAGGATGAATTTTATTCTATGACTGTTCCTTCTCCAGACCCCTCTGAAGTGGCTAAAGATGTACCTACCCCTGCCTCCTCTTTCCTTCCTTTACCCAGACTGAAGTCTTGGGAGCATAAGCTACCATGCAAGTACATTGTGGTGTCCACCCGTGAGCTCGACTATGGGCTGCATTGACATCCATCGAGCTCAATGCAGCAGGTTGGCACATAGAAATGGGATTAGGGTGAGGGAGTGCTCGATTAAAGGTGTGAGGTGCATGGGTAGTGGTAGGAGTGTGAAAGGCCACAGTAAATGTTGCATTTGTAAGTCAGTTCTCATTGCAGAGTGAAGCAGCCTTGTACTAAGCATTTATATCATTGTCTGCTGGGCATCCTTCCAACATCTGTGCAATCTGGTTTTAAATTTCCTGATTAAGACCTCGATGAAACTTCACCACCATGGGCAACCCACTCCCATACCTCGCCATGTCCACCAAGTCTCGAAATTCATCAATGTAGTCATCTACAGATTGATGTGCTTGGTAGTAGGAAGTGGATTCAAGGCACATTATGGTTCATTGGTGCTCATTGAGAGGGCAGAAGTGTCATATGAACTCATCATGAAAGTCCCCTGAGGTGGAAAATAGGAGGGAGCCACACTCCTTGGTTTGGCATAATATATGGTCGACATAGAGATAAGCATGCTCAGATTTCATGTATGTGAGGACCCAATAAATTTTAGCGGCATCATCTATGAATTGATTTGGGAAGTCCAGTGTATCCTTGACCAAGTCCCGACCTTGGTAGTAGCGATCTTGAACTTTGACAACCAGCCATTCAATGCTACAAATACCAAATCTTTTTATCTTATGCTCTCATTTGTCTTCCTGACCGTTCTCTCAAATATGCCACAACTTGCTGTTGAGAACACCACCATTTCTGTTTCAATGGATGACCTCAGCTACTTCAACCAGTTTAGTGCTACTTATCACATGAAGGAGTTCAAATGATGGCAGAAGGATGGTAATGAAGGTAATGAGTGAAAAACATGCATTTCAGGCAGTATACAGGAGATTTCTAGTATTAGTAGTACTATAGACTCTCAAAATTATACTCTACAAGCAGTAGAAGGTCATCATAAAGGCAACCTCAAAGCCTCACTTAATAGTGAGCTAACAGAGGGGAATCCAAAGTTAATATTACACTACATAATTGTTAGGGCGACACCCACTAATCTGCTAGCTGGACCGTGCGGGTTCTCCTACAAGAAGGTGGTGGGGGGCGCGCGCATGATGGGGGGTTTGATGGCTTTGATGCGAGAGGTTAAAAATAGATTAGTTGGCTGAATTAGGCCTTTCGCACCACTATTGTGGATGGAATACCTAAGAGAACTCAACTGAGGCCTCCTAGTATTTATTTTAAGGTTATATACTATGTTACACATATTGTAGTATGTTATTACGGATGCACACACACATGCACATACATATTGATGTGTGTAAATAAAGAATTCCCATGCTGACAAATAATGTGTATATAGGTGTTTTGTAGTGTATTTTGGTAAAATAAAATCAAATAAAATAAAATAAAATAAAATAAAAATAGTATTAGGTAATAGGCATGTTAGGAGAATGTTTCCTAACATTACCCCCCTTTTGGGCCTTGACTTCCAGGCAAGAAAATATTGTATCTGTCCCCTCTGTGAAATTTTGGTAAGGCTGGAAATTCATCCCCTCATACACCATTCTAGCAATGCAACACAGAGCATTTGGATTACATTTAAAGAATTGGGTGATTGCCTTGCGTGCTTGCTTACAATTCTCTTCTGGCTCCCACGAATTATTTTCGTCAGTGTAGTTCTTCCACTTGATTAAGAACTCCAATTTGTTTCGTCGAAGACGTGAGTCCAAAACCTCTTCCACAATATATTCTGGAGCACCTTCTACCATTATTGGAGGCTGTGGAGTAGTTTGTTGACCAGGAATAGTGGGTGGGCAGTAAGGGCATAAACAGGAAATGTTAATCTCAGGATCAATCTTGAATGACTGAGGTAATTTTAACACTACCACATTGGGTGAAATTATTTTAGAAATTGGATATGGGCCAACTTGCTTCTCCATAAGCTTTCTTGAAGGTCGTGGAATATTCAGATCCTTGGTACTTAGCCATACCAAGTCACCAACTTTATACTCTGGAGCAACAGCTCAAGTACGATCCACGTGTTGCATCATATCATCACGTGCTTTCATCAATGCTGCCTCTGCTTCCTTCTGCACCTTTCGCATTTTTGACACAAAGTCCTCCACTGATTGTACCTTGACTTCCCTTTGTGGTTCTACTCCCATTCTGGGATGATAACCATAATTAGCAAAGAAGAGTGACATGCGAGTAGCCGAATGGAATTTATTATTGTGGGAAAATTCTGCAATTGCCAACCATTCAGGCCAGTCAGTTTGTCGGTGATTGACAAACATGCATAGGTACTGCTCCAACTCCTGATTCATTCTCTCTGTCTGCCCATCAGTTTGTGGGTGATATACTGTAGACAATTTGGTTTGAATCCCCAATATGTTATTTAACTCTCGCATAAATGCAGAAGCAAATTGTGATCCACGATCGGAGATAACTGTTTCAGGTAATCCATGTAACCGCCATACCTGATTTAGATAGAGGTGTGCCAAGCCCAACGATGAGGTTTCTGCAGTAGTAGGAATGATATGGACTTCCTTTGTGAAGCGGTTGCATACTACAAATATTGCATCGTATCCTTGAGCTTCAGGTAATCCTGTGATAAAGTCCACAGATATATCTCGCCATGGCGCTTTAGGTATAGGGTTCAGCATTAATTTCCCACCAGGCTTTTCTGGAAATTTCTTTCCCCTCATGCACGTGTCACACCCATCCACATACCCCAACACATACTTTGAAATTCTGGGCCACCAATAATTTCTCATCACCAACTCCAATGTCTTCCACCTTCCTGGATGTCCAGCAGCTGGTGTGTTATGATGTAATCATACAATCTCCCTTCGTAAATCTTGATCTTTTGGTACATATATCTTTCCTCTGAACAACACTAACCCTTGTTCTTCAACCCATTCATCTCCTTTAATATTACTTTTCTTCTCTCCCCTCAGAGCATTCACAGCTTCCACCACTTCATCATCCATCTCTGAACATTGCCTGATTTTAGACAACATTTCCGTCTCTGAGCTATCCACCAATAAATGTCCTTGATGCATAGCACAAATACGAAAGTATTCAGGTTTGAGTAGGGTAGTATTTTTATTGTCCTCCTCCACTCCCCTTTTATGATCTGTACATCTGGATAATGCATCTGCTTTCCTCATCAAGCTTCCCACTTTGTAAACCAAGTAAAAATTAAAGCGCGATAGGAATAATGCCCAACATGCTTGTCGATGGTTAAGCTTTTTAGTGGACATGAAATACTGCAGATTTTGATGGTCTGTCCAGATCTCGATCTGATGTGTACATCCCTCCAAATAATGTCTCCATGCCTCCAAAGCTCGTATTATTCCCAACATCTCTTTATCATGCACATCATAATTCCTCTCCACATCATTCAACCCTTTAGACAAATATGCACAAGGATGCCATTTGTCATCTTCACATAGCATTGATAATACTGCTCCAGTAGCAAAGTCTGATGCATCTGATTCCACTCGTAAGGGACGTGTGAAATCTACTGGGACCAATATTGGCTCTTCCACAAACTTCCTCTTTAACTCCTCAAATGCTGTCTGCTGTTGTTCTCCCCATCTCCACACTACTCCCTTTCGCATAAGGTTGTGTAATGGTGTGGCAATTTTGGAAAAATTATGCACAAAGCAACGATAAAAATTGGCAAGTCCCGAGAAAGCCTGAACTTCCTTGATATGGGTAGGCATGGGCCAATCAACAATTGCCTGTACCTTGATAGGATCCATCTTAATTCCATCATCAGGACCAATCTTTAATTCCAAGAACTCAATCTCGCTTGCTCCAAATACACACTTCTCCAGTTTAACAAATAAATCATTCTCTGCCAACCTCTTCAACACCTCCTGCACTATTGCCTCATGATTTTCTTCATCCTCCATGAATATCAAAATGTCATCAATAAATATTATCACCACGCCTTTGTCTATCACATCCTTGAAAATATTGTTCATCATATTTTGGAAAGTTGGGGGACTATTGGTCATCCCAAAAAACATGACTAGCAGCTTGAAGGATCCTCAACGTGTGGCAAATGCTGCTTTCCACTCATCTCCTTTCTTTATTCATACATTGTTGTACCCCCAGCATAAATCCAATTTTGTAAAGACCTTGGCCTTTCTCACCTTGTCAATTATCTCTGAGATCAATGGCAAAGGGTATGCATTCTTCACTGTCCAATCGTTCAAATACCTATAATCTGTACACATCCTCTTCCTGTGATCTTTTTTTGGTACAAAGAATACTGGTGATGTCTGCAGTGATTTTGAAGGTCGTATGTATCCCTTGCGCAACTGTTCATTAAGGAATGCATCCACTTCTTCTTGTTCCTTTGGAGATAATGGATAGACTTTTGACTTCTTCAGCACAAATCCCAGCTTCATTTCAATAGCATGATCCCATGGCTTTCGCACTGGCATCTGCTCTGATTCCTTCTTCTGAAAAACTGACAAATATTTATGGTAGGCTTTTGGCACCCACTCCTCCACTGGCTTCTCCACTTTCTCCACATTTTTATCCCATGACTGTCCTCCACGAATTTCCCTAAAGGTCTGCTTCTGTTCTTCTTTACTTGTCACAATTGGAACTTCCCCATTTGGCATATCTTCATCCTCCACTTCCTCCATCGTAACAGAATACTTCCTCGGACATTCTTTCTCTTTCTTTTCCTTCTTCTCCTTTTTTACTTTTCTCCCATACACATTACATTCTTTAGGACAACGAGTCATGTGTACCTTCCCAGTTTTCCAATCAATTTCCAGATTATGTTTTTGTAACCATGGACATCCAATTATCAGGTTGGTTTTCCCAAGGTCACACACTTCAAATACGGCTTGCTCCTGATGATCCTGATACTTCAATATTATCGTCACTTCCTCCTTAATAGTTCCTCCACGATTGATCATACCATCAATATTGTACACCATTATAGGTTGTGGCAGTTTACACATGTGAATACCATTTCTGGTAATTAGGGATCGATTAATAAATAATCCAGTAGCACCACTGTCAAGCAATGCCTCCACATTAATTGCTGCATGCATGTCCACTGTCTTCAATCCTACTGTCAAGCTGATTTCGGGTTCTATCCACACTGAGCGAATAAAAAATTTAGGGGTCTTCAGAAATAAGGCTGGGCATTTTTCTTTGTCGGATAAATGATGATGGTCATACTCTTCAATTTCTCTTTCGGGTTCACTCTCGGTTTCCTCGGATACTAATACATTATATTGATTCTGGGTCACCAATGGGGAAACCTTCACTGGGACTCTTCCACAAAATTCTTCTGCTTATCTTCCTCCAACTTCACTTCCTCAATTGTTGCTTCCCTAATCTTCCTTTTCTGCCTACAATTTCAAGCCATATGCCCTAATTGCCCACAGTTAAAACATTTAACTGGAGCTCATCTCCCTACTCGATCAACATCCATTGCATCTATTGATGCTGCTGACTCCTTAACAATAGGTGTCACTGCCATGGCCAGTGGCTGTGCCCTCGGAGTTTGTACCTGAGGTGTCCTTCCTTTCTCAGACTTTCCTCCCAATGACTTTCCAAATCTGGCATTCCCATACATCAATTTCGATTCTGCCTGTTCCTGTCGATACTGCCGATCAAGACGCATTGCCCAATTATACCACTCGTCCAACCTCTCCGGCATAGAAGGTAGTCAATAGATAGACTTAAATAACAAAGGATTTAATTCTGCCTTCAAATATTCCACCAATGCTGCTTCTCCCATATTGGTTTGTGATGCTTCTGCTTTAAACTGCAAAATAAATTCATCTGCAGTCAGAGAACCTTGGCGCATAGTTTTTAATTTTGCATTTGCTGTTGCCTTTGGGTTAGGGTCTCCAACGTCTCCAAAAATTCCCTGAAGCTTGCAAACGGTTTATATCCTGCGGCAATTTGATTAATGGCTTCATTTCTCCAGAACTGTGCTTTCCCTCCCTGGATGTATGAGAGAGCAAACATAATTCTAGACTCGGTCGTACGAAATTCGGGCTTTCTCTCATGAATATACAACACTATAGAGCTGATAAAGGATTTTGTGTTCTCCATAGTACCGTCAAATATTTGTGGGGGCATGTATTTAGGTAAATGCATTTTTCCACTCTCAGATCTCTCCTCTGCATGCTCACCCTCCTGAGACATCCACTCCACCATCTCCTCCATCTCATCATCTTTATCTTCTACTGTTTCTGCATTTGTTTGTACTTGTTTGGGCTGGGATGTTGCTAATACTGACACTAATTGGGACATTTGTGCTGTTAGAGCATCAATTTTGGCTTCAAGAATGGGCGTGGGAACAGGATTGTGTCCAGGATTCAAAGCTGCTTGTTCTGTCATAATTATGTAATTTGTGATGAGTCACTTCTTCGGCTGTGTAGAGATTCAGCTGTAGAATTTTTTCGCAAAATTTCGAGTCATGTGATCCAGCTATTTCGGGTACTAAACATGGCAAAACACGTGATTTCGGCTATTGGGCACTTCAGATCAATAACACTTTCAACAGTGCCTGATCTCGGGGCTATTACTGAATTTGGCTAGTAACTACCTAAAATAGTTGTCCAAATTGAGTAATGTAAATCTTAGCTAAACCAGATCCAATCGGTTGTCTGGTTGCAGCTGTCCTAATGACGAGTGCTGCCTTTTGATCACTGGTGGTCACAATGTAAGGCGAGGCCTGGCGTTGGCTTATGAAAGCAAAGGTAAATACATATATACAATTAATTCCGGCTCTTGCCAAAATGATGTGTAAGCAGATGTGGCGCACTGAGACAAATGATGTATGCGCGTGAGTAAGAGAAGGTGCACTGATAGGGTAGTTGAGTTCTTCTGTTAGGGCGACACCCACTAATCTGCTAGCTGGACCATGTGGGTTCTCCTACAAGAAGGCGGCGGGGGGCGCGCGCGTGATGGGGGGTTTGATGGCTTTGATGTGAGAGGTTAAAAATAGATTAGTTGGCTGAATTAGGCCTTTCGCACCACTATTGTGGATGGAATACCTAAGAGAACTCAACTGAGGCCTCCTAGTATTTATTTTAAGGTTATATACTATGTTACACATATTGTAGTATGTTATTACGGACACGCGCACACATGTGCATACATGTGCATACATATTGATGCGTGTAAATAAAGAATTCCCACACTGACAAATAATGTGTATATAGGCATTTTATAGTGTATTTTGGTGAAATAAAATCAAATAAAATGAAATAAAATAAAATAAAAATAGTATTAGGTAATAGGCATCTTAGGAGATTGTTTCCTAACAATAATACAGACACTCCAGGCACACATAACAGAGGGGAATCCAAAGAGAAAACTCTAAGGATCCATCTGTCGATGCCCAGTATATGTGATAGAGCTGAAAGTCAAATAGTAAAAATAGCAAAAAGGCAGAGATAGGCAGATCAAGCTGTGGGATGATGTCACCTTGATGGGTAAATGTCCAGAAGGATCCTGCCTCTAAGAATAGAACTGTCGACATGTACCAACATGGAAAAAATTAAAAAAATAGGAATAAATCATAGAAAAGGCAGAATAGGGTGAAATAAAATATAAAAAAATATGGGATGAACGCAGAAAATTGCCCAGATGCCTGGGGCACCTTCCTTTCCCTTTATATAGGGGAGGAAAGTTTTAGAAAAAGGGTGAATGGTTGCTGCATTGCTATGATGTTCTGCATGCTGGGAAAGATGCATACTATTCAAAAGATGAAAAGAAGCCCCAACACACGCACCTGCAATGTAGGTTCCATGCTCCTTTGCCTCCCGGTCCCACAGCAATCTCCAAAGGATGACATGTTGATAAGGCATGTACAAGTGTAACCGAGCACATCCAGGCATAAATAAATTCATTAAAAATATTCTGGAGGCTGGTCAGGTCAGTATGATGTCAAGTCTTGGCGGTGCTGGATGTACATTGTCATCTGAGCCCAACAGGTGTTGCCAAATGCAGCCTGTCCAAATGCAAAACAGGAAAGGTTGTAGAAATGAATTGAGTAATGTGGGCCAGGAAAATGAAATCACAGCAGAGATGATGGCTGAGAAAGCACAGAGAGGCAAACGAAACATGAGTCCGAAATGAATCACCTGTGGTATGGCTACCGCATTTGGCCATCTGATCTTCCCAAATTGGTCAGATTGCTGACTCGGCAGCAATCAGGTGCCTCTGACTCGTCAAGCAATCACTGCCAGCATAAGAACTTTTGTTCGAGGCAACACTGGACATAGTTCTCACTCCCCAAATCAACGCCACAGACATTATTACTCTAGAAAGCTCAGAAAGTCCCCTGTGGCCCACTTGCCAGGGTGGCCAACTACCTGACCTCGTCCAGTAGACTAGTGGTTGACAAGGGGGGTACCTGTAGCATACTAGACTATACAAGTGATTTTAATGCAATATCTATTCTTTAAATGTAGTTTAACTTGCAGAATTTTTGTTTGTTTACACCAAAAGCAGTTGTCGTGACCTGGTGACGAGCACTGTAGTGTGTTGAAGTTTCGGTTGATTCTCGGAAGAACTACTGTAAGAATATAATTTTTACCGTGCCCCGTGACTGGTTTGGAGTCTGGTAATTTACCCATAGTGTGCGCACGAGGCAGGTCACATGACGTTATTAAACGCGCTTATCACATGATGGTGAACCTCCTTCAGTGCCACCATGGACCCGACGAGTTCTTTATCTGAAGGCTTCTCTCATTTGTCTGTGGGCGATTTAAACACGAAGCATGAGGCCATATCTTGAGATAATAATCTTACACTGACTCAAATATCGCGCGAGCGCGATCTATTCACTGATGACGATCACAAGCCCCTCGATGCGGCGATCATAGAGACATTCAGCGCTTTTAGGACGTTTAATGTCGAGCCCAAGTTGTCTGCCCTGCTTGTTAATGTTACTGCTGGAGACAAGAGACTGGTAACTCTTCCGCCGGGTGAAGCGGAGGACCTGCTGACGCGGCAATCGTCCATCCATGCGGTGTTACAGAAAGCATGGAAAGACGGATCATTCAAAGAAGTTCGGCGGTTAGGTGCGTTTTGTGTGCTACGCAACTTATTCTCAAGCCCTTAATCGTCATCGAAGCAATCCTCTGGCCTGTGGTGCGAGAACCTCGTAGGTCGCTCTCTGCGCTTTGCAATTGGGATTGGTGACGACAGCTGGGTTGTAGCAAGAAGGCGCCATCTACTTCCCAACGAGGATGTAGAACTGACCAGTGCGTAACTGATGCCTCTGTTGTGGTGGTTCATGGCAACTTATTTCATGGACGCGATTCTCTAGACAAAGGTGTTCATTTATTCTACCTCTCGTTTTGCTTAGCCAACCATATTTTTGAAGCTCTGCGGTCCGCCTGGCATGATAGCTACCTGGTAAATAATCATCAACTTCTGTTCGCCAATATTAATGCACTCCCACGAACAGAAAAGGCTTATTCTAATCAAATCGCCATCGTTCAGAGCTCCGGTACGGGAAAATCTCGCATGGTCCACGAGCAAGCGAACCTGGTTTTCACCATTCCGTTTAATCTACGAGACAAGGGCGACAATCAAGGTTTTTACTTTGTTTTTCGATTTCTTGGGCGCTTCTGATGTACGACCGCAGATCTGGCCTTCCCCATCCCCGACGATGCTGTCCGTGACTACCTCGTTACGACCTCTCTATCGAATGATCAGCACATTCTGAAAACCAATTATCTAAAGTTTTTCGACAGTCTGTTCACGGAAGTTAATGGCGAGCTGGAGAAATGCCTGGGAGATTTGAGTGAGAAGCAAATTAGAACCGCTGAGGATTAGGCCAAGTGGTGGTCATGTCGCCTACAAGGCATACGCACAGGATTATACAAAGCGGTGATCGATGATGCGACTACGTCCATTCAGGTGCGTGCCTGTGAAGACGGCACAAGGAATATCACAATTAGTCATTGCATTGGCAGATCCCTCCTCAAATCAAGAAGAGACATGATGAGTTACTCGCGAAACGTCGATCCAAACCCGAAGGCTCCGAAGATTCCGATGATAGCTATTACGATGTGAAGACGGTTATTGAGTTTGCTGCGGCGGAATCAGCAAGAGTTGCACTCGGACAACTCGTTCGTAAGCTGGACCGCTGGGTTGGGTCGCACCGTATCAAGCTCATAATCTACTTCGACGAAGCACACCCTCTCACCAAGGTAATGCCCAAGAACGACGATGAGAAGACGCTTTATGATTATTTATGTTCATGTCTCAATCAATTTTTGACTTTTCCGATGTTTTCCATTCTCCTATCGACTAATTCAAGCTTAGCCCAGTTCGCTGCCCCACGGGCGCTTGCCAGATCTGCTCGCATTCGCGGCGGGAAAGCCGTAACACACGCACCAATTACTGAAACGTCCTTTGACTGCTCCAAGGACCTCATGGTCAAGCCAGGCCAGTTGAGTATGAATGACATTAGCACAATTCCATTTATGGCGCAATTTGGGAGGCCATTGTGAGTGTTCTTGAACCGTATATTTTCAATCGACATGCTTGACGACATGTTGCGATAGCTATTACGAGGAGCCGGGATGGAGGCATCTGGGCTACATACACAAATCTTGGAATTAGCACGCGCGAACCTTGTTGCTTCTCGCGAAATCGACTCTAGCTACTACACCTTCTCACCTCCTGCACGGATGGCAGTTCTAGACATCCAGTTGTCGCTGGACTTGGAGCCTCGTCGTGAAAAAGTGCAAATCGAAGAGGCTGGTCTAGTTGAGAGCCACATGCGGTTTGCATATTCTATTCCTGATCACCGAGAGTACTTGCGGTCTGGATACCCCTCAGAACCCCTTCTTGCCGAGGCTGCCGCCCAGCAACTCTACATGCGGAGGACGCAAAATCCGTTCATGGCAGTCGAAACGCTTACAAATATCCTCGAAACTGGCTTGCTTGACCGTGGAGAACTGGGGGAGCTTACTGGCCGTCATCTTCTCCTCGATGCCTACCATCGTGCTGTTGAGGTGGAGCAAGGTGATCGTCACAAAAAGACTCCTCCAAATTTCAGTGCTGGCTGTCGTCTTATAACCTTCATCAAAATGTTGTACAGCGACGAGTGTGCAGATATTGTTCTTGACAGCACCCCGGATAATGTTGGAGTTTCGTTTAGAGAGGCATTCAAGGACGCTCTTATCTGCTTTACACACTTTGGGAAAATGGCAGACGACACTGGCACAACTTCTACCGCTGCATGGGTAGCTTTCATCCGTCACATGGCAATCATGTGTCGAAACGGGGAACGCAGCGTGGACTGCATTTTACCTGTCCTCTTGTGGAACACTCAGCTGTGCGAGCATGTCATGACCGGTGTGCTTATTCAGTTTAAGCGTCGGAAACGCAGCGGTGCTATCGCTAAATACTCTATCGACCAAGCCGATTTCAATTTTTTCCCGCAAGCATTGGAGAAATGCGCACACGGGTCGATCCCTACTTCTTACCGGCCGTACGTCAGCTTAATCATGGAGCTAGGAGTACAAGTCAAACCTCCTGAAGGAGCCGAGACCGCCACTAAATATAAGCCAGACAAATACTCTTCGTCGTCGTCAAAGAAATCCGACGACCCACCTCGAACTCCTCCACCCATCGAGGGAGCTCAAGATCACGCAACACCCTCCAAAATGTATATCCCTCATTATGGTCAACGACATCACCCCAAAGAAGGACACGCCAGATACAACATATTCGCATATGGTTGCTCTCCAACAGTGTACCGCGGCATCGATACCGCCCACAAAGCTTCGTATGCGCTCCTGTTGAGTTCTCGTGACTTCCTCGGAGAGCATCCTCGTAAAGATGTCCAAACACTCAAAGCAGTTCGGCGGATGAAACCCTTTTGGAATGGGGGTGAGGATTGACATCACTGGGTTGAGCATGACGATATCCTTCATGGCCCTGTTCCACCAGAGAGGGAGTATTTTCGGGTTGGGGATCAAATGTAGCTTAGTGTTTTTAATGTTGTGATTCCAGCTGACATGAAAACCAATCAATGATGGGCATGTCACTGGGGATATGGAATGCGCTACTTAGTGACTCGGTACAAAATGTTCTTCACATCGCATGGAGCATTTCTACAATATTTCTGGGAAAATTTGACCTTCCTATTTTGGTTGTACCAAGGGGGCGGGACGGGAATCCCGGATCAAACGTAGGCGGGTCTCCCCGGAGGCCGAGATTTTTTTTTTGACTTAAGTACGTATTACCCGGCCGCCGCAAAGCCACTTCGAGTTTAAGGTCCGTTTACACAAGTCCAATGGCGAAGGTTTTCGGACGACGCGAGATGAATGCCGCGTGCTTCCTGCAATGCTTTGCAATCTGCAGCACCGCGTGCTCACCGTAACGCATTACGGTTCTCGACAGTTCTCACAGAGCCGCTCTTCTCTGTTACACTATTTTTACTCCTATTCAATAGTAGGTTTATGTTTCTACTAGTAAGACAACCCCTTTTCTCGGGGTTTCCTCTTGTCGTCTCGCATGTTTTATGCTCGCGTAGCTTTTCGTTCTCATACAATCCATCGTTCCTCATATGACAGGCACTCATGCAAACTACTTTGGACAGTCGCAGCCTCACACTCTCCCAGAGGGAGATGGAGAACTTGCAAGGCCAGGAAACGAGAACATTCCAACCGAGACGAACACTGCTCTCACGCCTGTTGAACGGGCCAATTTGCAACGAGAACGAGAACAGGAGCAGCCAACGAATGGCCAAGATTCTGAATTCAGAAGAGATCTCGTTGCGAGAATTGAAGCACTTGTCCAAGAGTTCAGAGACAAAAAGTGGCAAAACTTGAGACTCTTTACCAGGTCTTACGGGTTGCTGTCCAAGGAGCAGACGTCAACGAACAAATCAGACAGGCAGCCTTCAACGAATACTCCACCCAGGTGGATCTCGTCGAGTCACAGAAACATAGCACTGAACAACGCGGAGAACATGCAGCCCAACTTGCGAGAATTGGAGATGAACGAGCCGGTTCAAGAGATCCCAACAGAGATGAACGCCGACAGAGAAAAGAGGAGCATAGGGAGAGATCCGACAATGATGAAGCCAGAAAATTCTTGCATGACCTACAAAAAGAACTCACAAGGAAGCATAGGCACTGGACACCCACTGATTCTTCTGACCCGGATGATGAATCCACCTTAGGAAAGGGAGAAGGAGAGTCAAATAAGAAGAAATGGATTTACCAATCACAATTGCCATGGTACACCATCGAGACCAATGCCCAGAATCGCGAAGTTGATGGGAACTGTAAGAAAACAAGAGAGATCTTTAGAATCTTCCAGCATGATATCACCTTTGCTGAGAGAGACATATGTTGATCAACCACAGCTCCACAGGGTTTCCCAAAATCAGAATGGCAAACACATCTTTCGTGAGAAGCCAAATCATTCTCTGCCAATCTTTGTAGTATTCTTGTTCTCTTTTATGTAATTCCTCAGGCCCATAATTAGTTAAAATAATGAATATTTCAGCTTTCTTTCTTGATCTTGACATCATCTTTAGCAATCTCCACCATGTTGCCCCTCCTAAGGAGAATGTTGGCCATGTCGGAAGAACAGAGATCTCTCTTGGAAGCACAGGTCTGGTGTGAAAGGTCCAAATGAGTGGCAACTGGACCACTACATGGAACACAACCATCAAAGTGACTGCGTATGCCTTTCTACACTGAG
This sequence comes from Tricholoma bakamatsutake, assembly GCA_029959215.1. NCBI lineage: Eukaryota > Fungi > Basidiomycota > Agaricomycetes > Agaricales > Tricholomataceae > Tricholoma > Tricholoma bakamatsutake. The sequence continues at coordinate 11,132,786 of CP114861.1, forward strand.
CTGATGAGCTACAACAATGGGGTGACTACTTGTCATCTGAATTCTCAGCCAGACAAGCCAATGCCCATCACAAACTCATTGCTTTCGACAAAGCTGTCAGGACATGAGTTGGTGGAGGACAAGCGATTTTGCTTACTGACCACAGCCAGTTCTTTACTTGGCCTTCCTTCTCCCTGATGGCATCCAGACAGGTTCAGTTGGACAGCAAGGGGACAGAACTAAATCTGCCATCACAGATATCTGTCAATGCTTCAATAGTGTGGATGGATGCTGAAGTCCAGCAGGAATGTGCATGCCTGTTTCCAATGCAAACAACCAGGCCATGGGAAAGAAAGTTGCCCTTAGCAAGCATGAGGTGACTTATGGAATGCATCCAAAATATCTTCGGTACAACGTCTGGGCCACACAAGATTTAGGAGGAACAGATAGTCAAGAGGACTCACTGCAGTGCCTTGTGGACTGGACTGAACATGCCAAGCCGCTTCTGTCAGTACCACTTTCTGAACTTAAAAATACCATTGCCTTAAGCACAATCAATAGTCATCCCCACCTTTTCAAGATAGTCACATTAATCAAAGTTGATCATTTCGAAGTGTTGCTAGCTTCTCATCCTAACCAGCCTTTTGTCAAGTCAGTGTGTAGAGGGTTGCAAGAGGGATTCTGGCCTTGGGCCGATACCCACCTTGACGAGTATCCTACCACTGTTGATGAATCATTACACACACCAGCTAGTGGGTCTGAGGCAGATTTCTTGCATGCTCAGCAAGACCAAGAAAAACTTGTGGGAAGGTTCTCTGGTTCCTTTGGTTGAAACCTCCTCCCAGGTATGCATGCATCTCCAGTCCATGCTGTACTTAAGCCACACACAGACAAATTATAAATAGTGATAGGCCAAAGTGCAGGTCTCTTCTCACCAAACTCCATAATCAAATGAGAAGACATACATGGATTTTCATTGGACAACATGATGCACCTCGGGGAAGGTCTCATACATTGACATCATGCGAAACCTGGACAGTCAGTAGTTGTCTATAAATCTGATGTAGCTGATGCATACCATCTACTCCCCATGCACCCTTTGTGGCAGATCAAGCAGATAGTCACAATTTTAATTGATAGTGAATAAGATGTGGACCAGAACAACTGTTTTGGTGGACAAGGATTGCCTGGCATCCACATCTCCTTCAATGGCATAGTTACATGGATAGTGCAGAGAATCAAGTTCATTGAAAATCTATGGACTTATATGGATGACTCATTTGGGATTGATGAGGAAGGCAATATTGTATGGCATCATAAGTATGAGAAACACATGCCTTGCAACCAAGTCAAGCTTCTATCTCTTTGGGATGAACTTGGAATTCCATATCAACCACACAAACAAGTCTTTGGCATGACACTCACCATCATTGGTATTCATGTCAACCTAAACAGTCTGATCTTCACGCTACCAAAACAAGCCATTAATAAACTACTGCAAGAAATTGAGGACTTCACTTTCTGGTCACAGAATAAGCACAGTTAGTATTTAAAGGTCCAGTCTATAGGACTGGAAAAAAGACCAAAATTGGACTGAACTGGACCAATTAGGACTGGACCAGTGGTCTATTTATGGACTGGTCTTTTGCAGTCCAGTTTCAGGTCTTTCATTTTGAAAAATAATGTATGACTGAAAAAAGACCAGTTTAAATTGGTTGCAACTGGTTATGGGTCACATGCATTATGTTTCATTGTAACCATGGTTATTACCTTTAATTTGTTCTTTGGTTCATCAAAAATGGTCAAGAATTGAGAAAGATATGACCAAATTCATTTTGGTACAAGTATTTCTTTCATGCAACTTGTCCCAGAATGACTTTAATTCTAACTCACTCATATTTTGGTCATTTTGCTTCATTCTATTTTTGGATATGGAGATCTGTCTGAGGTAGATAAATATGCTCACCATCCATCAATGTGTTGTATGCATTACATAATTTATGGTTGTCACATTATATTTTGCCTGCATCTTTAGCAGATGTAATTTGGTTTCAGTCATAGCAACATCAAATCTTCATCAAATCTTTTAAAAATAGAATCAAAAGCCGGATATTTACAAGCTCCATCATGTTATATTACCATTTAAGGCTCCGAGTAATGGTTGTTGAGATATAAATGGCTTATATTGGTACAACAAATTTTACATCAAACAACTGGTCTGAACCGGTCTTTTTTTGGTTCATAGACTGCAAAAGACTGGTCCTAGGCAGTCCGGTTCAGTCCACCCAATATCTGGGTCAGTCCTGGACCAGTTGCAGTTGCAGTTGCCCTATTTGGAAGTCAAAAAACTAGACTGGACTGGACCTTTAAACACTAAGCATGGTACCTCATGGACATTGCACAGATGGCAATGACTTGCTGGATGGATGAATTGGAGTTTCAATGTCTTTCCTTTGCTCGAACCTGTGCTCAACCACCTGTACCCAAAAATCTCTGGAAAGGACTGCCCCTTGACTAAGATCTGGGTCAATAACACCATTCATAAGGATTTCAACTGGGCAACTCACCACATGTGAACCTCTTTAGGGATCAAGTTGCTTTCTAGTGTGTCCTGGGACATTGAAGATGCTGACAAAACTGTTTACTGTGATGCCTGCATGGAGGGATTCACTTTCTATTATCTGGCTCATTTGACAGACTTCTATGTTCCAGTACCCAATCACACTGCATGGGAGATCATTTTCTACTATGAGGCTTTAGCCATTGCCAGTGCCTGCAATGATCTGAATAACTCTATGCCATATCATTTGCAAATCATCATTTACACTGACAGCATGAATACTGTCAACATTTTCAGTTCACTGAGATGCTTATCTGAGTTCAATACCCCTTTGCACCACTGCATCGACATCATCATTACAAAAGAATTCCAGATATGGGTCCTGCATATCCCTGGAGAATGCAATACTGTGGCAGATGCCATCTCCTGTTGTGAGTTTCTCTGAGCTCAACAGCTGGTTCCAGGACTACACATTCAAAGTTTCAAACCCCCACATCTTTTCACACTGGAGGCAGTGCAAAAATGATCATCCCTTGTGTTTGTGCCCAGAAACCACTGAGGAAACTGTGGTCACAAGAATGGCTTGTTTGAGAGTGATCTATTGCCCTCAGACAAGCAATTGATGTCAGCACCTGGAATAACTATGGCTCAGCTCTAAATTCTTACTTATCCTTTGTCTGCCTCCATGACCTCCCAGTAGAGCCTACTGCAGACACACTCAACTCTACACTGTAATGTGTCACCACATCAAGCCTGACTTGGTCGACACTTACCTTTCTGGCATCTGCCAGCAGCTTGAACCTTACTTTACTCATGTCCACAATGCATGGATAGGACAACTAGCTCATTGCACTCTAGAAGGTTGCAAACGACTGCATGGGACACCAACCATCAGAAAACATGCCCTGACTATCATGGATCTGAATGCTGTATGCTCCTCTTACAATGCTGCCAGCTCTTACAATGACCTTCTGTTCTACACTCAGCTCTGTATTGGCTTTTTCACACTGATGTAACTCAGAGAGTTGACTTTTCCAGACAACATCACACTTAGAGACCCTCACAAAGTAACAAAGTGCAGCACTGTACAAATGTAAGAGACTTGTTATCCTCGTTATGTGATTACTGGTATTTCTGATCCATTCATTGACTCTCTTGTTCCTGTTTCTTAGTTACTCTTTGGCCTTCTATTCTGGTCTATTCTTACTGCTGTTCTTATTCATCGATACACTCTCATTTCCAATACTTCACCCTTTGCCCTTATTGCTGACTGATTCATTACTATTTCTAATTACTACTTGATGATGAGCTGGACTACATATTTTTAGAGCCCAATTTCTCTGATTTTCTACATATATAAGCAAGCTGTTTATAACTTGTAAGTAGAGAATTTCAAGCCTATTAAACTATCTATCGAGTGAACTTAGAATTTGGTGTGCTAGAACTGTGATCCATCATGCTTCTATCACATATTTTTGACAGTCTACTTGCTCAAAACAACTTTACTCTTCCTACCTCATTGCCTTGCTACTGGGTCCTCTTGGTCTGATCAACTAAGGCTCTCTTCACTAGGCGATACAACAGACAAACCACTACTTACCTGTTTTTGATATCATCTTCCCACACATGTCTGCTACATGATATTCTCTTCAAAACCATTTGGCCCCAGTTGTGGCCAAGGCTGTTCCTCTACCAGGTGAGTCCTTTTTGAGTTCACCTGGCACTTCTAACTATGAATCTGGATTTGCAACAGCGCACCCAGATTTAGTTTCCGGTGCAGCTATTGTGCACCCCAAGCAGGGACCCATGTCTTCTGCTGGCGTGACCCATTATCTGTACAGCAATATAGTTGTGTCACAATCCCCCTCTGCTGCTAATACCCAAGCATCCAAACCTGTAATAGCAATGGACACATCAAATAGTTCTCATTTCAATGATAATTCTATTTTGCTTTCTTCTACTCGAGTAATAACTGAAGAAACTCCTGATGAGGAGGGACATACTCAACATTGGACCTTAAATGAATCCCACCATGCCCGATGTGGAGGTGTGGAAGGACAAGCGATGATGCTTATGCATATGCACGCACATCGACGATGACTGTGAGGAGCACCACCACCCTGCTGCTGAAAGCATCTGCTTGCAGGGTGGGTGGGGGTGGATGGGGGATTTTGACAATGACTGCAGATGACACCACTTGAATCCATGCCCTCGAGCAACTACTCAAGGGGTGAATTGCAGGAGGGGTGCTGACAGTGGATAACAATGACTGTGAGGAGCACTACCACCCCACTGCTACAAGCATCTGCTTGCAGGGTGGATGGGGGTGGATTGGGGGGCTTTTGATGATGACCACAGATGATATACCACCTGAATCCATGCCCTCGAGCCACTGCTCGAGGGGTGGATTGCAGGAGGAACACTGATGGTGGATGATGATAACCATGACAACCACACCTGCACCTCACCCATCCCTCCATCTGTGAGTGGATGACACCTGCACCTGCAGCCCTTGCAATCCAGAGGGTGAGCCATAGCTCACCACTATAGCAGGGGCTTCTCATTGCATAGTAGTGGGGGCACGAGGTGGGGGACATGATTTTTGGCTTCTACCTCCGATCCTATCGCTCAACATACTCTTATTGCCCAATCCCCACTGTATGACAACTTTGATAAGAACCACTGCGGTCCACCAGGCTCCATGGAAGTCTCATTTACTTATGTAGTTCTGATCTTATCTCTGTATTAATAGGCTATTGTTATCAATACTTTTGTTTTTAACCCATATGAACTGTCACATAAGAGAAGCAGGCCTACACTTTGGTTTCTTTTTCCCCCCATCTTCCTCGTTCTCCTCTCTTGCTCTCTGTTTCTTATCATGCCTTGCAGAAAAAAACCTTTGAATACAGAAGATATTTCTCAAGCCCAGCAACCTGTTGCTGCAGTTGACCATATGCAGGCATTTATATTATGTTTCTTCTCTGGCTATGGATTGTGTAATTAGCTCCCAGTGTACTTCCTGACACCTCTGGTATATGCTCTATAATTCTTTTCTTACAGTAATTCCAATTCAAGTGTCCTGAAAATTCTGTAGAATCTTGTACTCATGTTCTGCTAAGGGCATCTTTGAAACAACCTGGCATGTTATTCAACAATTTGTGCATGTATATGTTGACTGCACATCAGAAATGGCTGCACCTTATACAAAGACCTGGAATGCAGTGAAGTCATCATCTAATGTTGCTCTGCAAGGTATGTTATCTGCAAATTTTAGATTCTTGAAATGATTATAGTTTTTTATGGGATAGATGTTACTCCAGATGCATTACCAAGCACAGGTTCTTCCATACCCACTCTAGCAGGTTAGTAAATTTGTTATAGCTTGATATAGAAGTAACAATAATTCTTTTAGAACCTTCTATTCTGCAACCACGTCTTTGCCAACCATCTAAGCATTCACAGCAGACAAATTTCACTCTCAGTGTTCTCAGATATACATACAGCTAATAGGATTTATTTAGATGGATCCATTACAACCATTGACTCCTGCTAAACCTAAGGCAATTAAGGCTAAGACTGCAAAACCCTCTGACAAGGCTGCAAAGTCATCTGATACAGCTGCAAAGTCCTCTGACAAGGCTACAAAGTCATCTGACAAGGCTATGAAATCCTCTGACAAGGCTACAAAGTCCTCCAACACACCTGAAAAGTCCTCTGACAAGGCTGTGATGTTCTCTGATAAGGCTGCGAAACTGTTCAAGACCACTAAGCAGAAGGTTCAATTTGCGAAGTCTATTCTAAAGACACCAGTTGCTCCTGTATCTATTTTTACTGCTCACCAGATTGAGGCTTCTCATAACAAGTAAGCCACTTCACTCTTATTTATTCTACACAAACAACATGGTAGACAGATTCACTTTACTCATGAACAAGAATCCTCTCCAACTTGTCAACCTGCTTCACAGAATTTACCTTCACAGTTGGAAACTTCAGATGGTGAATCTGATCATTCAGATGTTGAAGAGGAGTTGGTAGGAGGACTGCAACATTTGGACTTTCATGCAGATTCTGAGTCTCATTCTGGGTCTGAGTCAGGCTCTGGCTCTCAGTCATCCTCTGGCTCTCAGTCATCTTCTGGGTCTCAATTAGTCTCTAGTGTTCTTTCACATTCATGTGCACAACTCCCATGTGCAGGACCTCATAGCAAACCACTTCAGCACCATCTTCACAAAGGTCAAAGGACAGCATGAGTGTTTACTATGCTAGTAAGTTTCCATATTATAAGTCTATTGTATACAGAGTAATTGGTGTTTCAGACATGCTCACAAGTCTAAGTCCTCACATGCTATTGCTTCATTTGGCATAATGACAACCACCTCAAATTTATGAAAGCATTTATATAGTGAACACATTGAGGAATGGGTTACTGGTTCTAACAATTTGAAGATTAAGATTACTGCTGACTCAAGGAAGATAACCCACAGTGGGCTGAAATTATTCAGCCTGGTCTGGATAAGTTGGAAGATTATCAAGACCATCTAGCTGACACACCAGGGTATGTGGTGGCAATGGGTGAGCTTACTCAACTTTACATTGGCTTGAAATAACAAAAAACAATCTGGAGTAGCAATTGATCCTGCAAACAAATTAAGTTACTATCATGACCAATTTCTGAAGAAGTACCATAGCCAAAGACATGTTTTTGAAAGCTGTAAGCTTCACATTGATAGCCTGTTCCAAGCTGATAACTTGAATACTGTAATTTTGATAGCTTCATCCATATGATAACAATCGGGCTGATGGGAGACCATCTAGTAACCAGCCAGCAGCCAAGTCTTCATCCCAGCCAACAACAATGGATATTCTTGGTCTTAATCAAGTTACATCAACACAGCCAAAAGTTTCATTGGAAAAGGAGGTAAATCAGTATCTGAGCAATCCTAATTCTGGATCTGGTATGTTGGCATTTTGGCAGGTAATAAATGTTTTATCAGCAATTTGCTTCTTTGCTAAATTATATTCAGGAACATGAACACCAGTATCCTTGCATTTTCTGACTTGCAATGGATATTATACCTATTCAAGCTTCAAGTGTCCCCTGTGAAAGAGTCTTCTCATCTGGGAAGGAGACAATGGCCTCTTGGAGAAGGCATATCTCAGCTAAACTGATGGAAGCCCTACAGATGTTGAAGTATTCAATCAAAAAAGGACTTTTGAACTTTACCCAGGGTATGCAGTGGACAGATGAACTTACAGAATTTGAGTTTGCAGCAAGGATTGAACCTGTAGGTGATGCAGAAGCATATGGACATAGCCTGGGAGAATCTGAGATGGACCTAGATGTTATTGATGAAGATCTTGATGATCTGCAGAAGGATCTTGAAGCATTGGAACAACTCCTAAGTGGTTCAGGTGATGAGGAAGAGGAGGAAGAGGAAGAGGAAGAGGAGGAAGAGGAAGAGAAAGAGGAGGAAATGATGAATAACTTTTATTTCTGCTTGGATGATGAAGAAGAGGGAGAAGAAGAAGAGTAAATTCCATTTCTACCTTAAATGATGTACATTTATGCAGTGTTGTATAATATATGTTATAAAGATATAACTTGAGATCCTGATTTTGGGCAATGGAACAGGTAGCCCACAGGTACTTTTGAGTGTACCTGCACATACCCACAACCCATGGGTCACAAGCCACATGTCAGACAAGTATGGATAGTCATACCCACTGTCTCCCACCATATTGTTCATCAACAGCTCCTGCATTAAAGAAGACCCACAATTGTGGGGTCCTTCTAGTACAAGAGCTGACTGCTTCATGAACCATCATCAGGGCTGGGAGGAATCCACCTTGTGCACAGTTGCTCATGGTGGTGGGGTATAGCTACGAGAATGGAAAAAAGAAAAAGAAAAATACATACAGGTAACTATGGGTACCACTGCAGTGACTGACTATATCCATACACATGCCTGCAACCCACAGGCTCATGAGCCACCCACTGTCTCCCATTGCGTAATAGCTCCTGCATCTGGGAAGACCCACAATTGCAGGCTTTGTTGAGCAGAGGAGCTAAATACAATGACAACGACATTGCATCATCGTCATCGTCACCAGGGCCAGGGCCAGGGTAAGGATCCACCCTGTGAGCAGTTGTTTATAGGCATGGGTGCTTCATGTTTGCAAGTGAGGGAGTGGCGGTCATCCAGAGTAAAATAAATCCACCCTGTGAGCGGTTGCTTGCAGGCATGGGTGTCATCTTGTAGGTGGTGACATAGGGGATCCACCACCCCACGAGCAGTGACTCATCATGGTGGGTGTCGTCAGCAGGTGAGGGTGGCAACTACAAAAATAAAACATACTGTTAGTGGATAAAACAAAGAAAAGAAGAAGAAAAAACATACCAGGGGGGCCAAATGACACATCATTTGGCCCCACATCTTGCCCTCATCTCCTTGTTCTCCCTTCTTGTCACCCTCCATATCCACCCCATGGTGAGGGTGTCAAGCATGCTGGGGGGTTGGAACATGTCTGGGGGATTTGTGACATGCCTAGGGGCACACTCATTTGTTCCTGGGCCATGGTCTGTGTTCCAGAGAAGGGCAGAGCAGGAGGTATAGCCATCATGTTGTTGATGATGCAGTGGGCTGCATAGATGCATGAGGGGTCATTGTGGGCTCATGGGGAAAAATGAGGGCAAGGGGGTAGAGCAGAAAGGGACTGGAGGGTGCAGACAGCTTCCCATACCATCCTTGTAGGTCCTAGAGCTGGCAGCAAGGTTCATCTAGAGAGCAGATGACATGTTTCGATGAGCACAGTTGCTCATCATCTCAAAACTCCATTTCCTTAGCAGTAGAGGGGCCCTGTGTGTCATTTATGTCCTCATTGACCATCTCCAGGGTGTTGGTGGTCATCTGGTTGGCCCTAGGTGTCGTTTCACAGTGGGTTGTAGCAGTAGTTGCCACCATTGCTGGGGTGATGGAGCAGGCAATGATGGGTGCTCAAGGTGCAAACAACTCCATTTGGACAGCAAGGAGGGGTGTGCACATGTGTCATATTGGTTGAGTTTAAGGTCCATTTACACAAGTCCAATGGCAAAGGTTTTTGAACGATGCGAGATGAATGCACTGCATGCTTCCTGCAATGCTTTGCAATCTGCAGCACCACATGCTCACTGTAATGCATTATGGTTATCAATAGTTCTCACAAAACTGCTCTTCTCTGTTACACTATTTTTACTCCTATTCGATAGTAGAGTTATGTTTCTACTAGTAAGACAACCCTTTTCTTGGGGTTTCCTCTAGGATTCTGTGAACAACTCCCATGGGAGTTTGTCACATATGTTAGTAACATACTGGGTCTGGACTAGTTCTTCACATCTGTTATTAACAGTTAATAACTAGTTTTCATGTAAATAACTATAAAAATGCAAAAAAAAGTGTTGTCTCACTACCAATCAGCGAAAATTGCTTCCAAATTGGTGTCCTCAGTGTTATGTAGGGCAGATGGAGCTGGAGAAGCCATCACATCATGTTCTGTAACCATTGGACTGTCTGACAAGAGATCAAGAAGCTGAGGCAACTTTATATCAATGTCACAGTCAACCTCGAGAACCACCTGTTCAGCTGTAGAGGGCAAGTGCAACTCAGAAAAAGGCTCAGGTTCATCCATCTCACCATCAGAGTCCTCGCTTGCCTCACTGTTCTCTGATACAATGCCTGGTTCCTCCCCTTCCATGTCATTTTGAACAGCTTCTAAGAACTCTTGGTCAATATTGTGAAACTTGACAACTGGCTGATAGACAATTCATTTTGGCTGCTCCTTTGTATCATAAATAATAGAGGTATTTATATAAGCTATATGCACAACAAGATAAACCAAAGACTATACAATTTTTTGCCCATACCACTGTCCTATCTGATATTTTGCACATCCTGTCTACCATGGAGAGGCAAGTTCAGCCATGTGAACTTGAGATCCAGTACGTTCATCAAACATTGAGTTAACCAAAATCAAGAGCCTGATTGCAAGAAACTAAAAGTCAAGTCAGTGGGTAGAAAATTTATGGGTGTTGATTGCGTACTGCCAGAACTCTTGCATCAGAAAGTTTCTTCAGTTCCTGCCACCATATCATTGGATCATTGCAAGGGGATGATTGTTTGAATGGATATTCCCCCCACCAGTATGCATCAATTTGATGTTGCAAATCCTTTGCAATCGAGCCCATACCCATCTCCTTGAAAAGCATGGGAACTGGTTCATTGGGGTGCTTTTGGATGTGCTCCATAATTGACTTCATCATGTCCTTGAGAAAAGCCTTGACTCGAGTATAGGCATTGAAGTATGGCATCGGCCTGGCCATGCTGGCAGCTCCAGCACCTGTATTCATTGGTATGCTGAAAGTCGATTTCAGATATTCAGACTTGGGGTATCTTGCCAGCCACAGATGTGAAAAAATTATATGGAACTTCTTGTTGAGCTTCCAACTTACGAGGATCAAGACAGAACATGATGAAGTAGAATTCATTCTTGACAAATTCATCATGGCGAATATTGAAAATCTGGGTTATCTTGTTGGACAAACTAACAGGTATCCCCATCAATTCAGGCTTCAAAAACAGGTCTGTGAGATATGCTGCAATCACAAGCCAGAAAATAAAGATGTCTGATTTGTTAGCATTTGCAGCTTCAAAACACCAGAGTAAACATGCAAACAAATTGCAAATAAAAAGATACTGGAGCATGGCATGCTCAAACTCTGTGTATTTGCCAGCCAATCAGTTTGTGAATAAGTTTTGAACATTTTGGTTTTATAACAATGTTAGAATCTAATCATAAAATGTGCATTGAGAGGAACCTTGAATTTAATTGTCTTTGTTTCTGCAAGTGTTCATATATTGGTGAGGCAGGGTTGTAGCACAGCAGCAGCAGTCCAGTGAGTACCAAATTGTGTACCTCCAACTTTTTGAAGTTTCTTGATTTCTTCCTCTGGGTTGGCAAGTTTATTCAAGCTTGCAAGATAGGCAGTACCAAACAAAAATTTGCTGAAGTACTTGATGATATTCTTCATCAGTGTAAGAAACTGGCATACTGGTTGTCAGATGCAAATCGTAAATATAGTCAGAGATGTACCCAATTGAATTCTGGAAGCTTGTTCATGTCGTTGATCATATTGTGGACATGATGGCATGCATCACACAAGTCAAGCATCGTAAGAATCAACTTGCACACCTTGGGATGTGCCACTTTTGTAATGTTGGTGCTATCAGAAAAGACAGCTGCAAATTTCACTTCACCAACTTCTTGGACTGTCTGTCACAGCAATGAGTGAGATATTTGAACAGGCTCAAGGTATCATCACCTTCATAAGCTTATCCATAATCCATTTTGTGTTGTGACTATCACTTGACCCTGTATGTCCCTGCCAAAAAAAAGGACTTCCACTCTTGCATTGTTACATGTGCAGTGTAGAACAATTCTGGATGTCGCATCAAACCACCATCAAACGACAGTGTAAGGTTGTCTTCCTTCTTGAGCAAGTTCAGTGTCTTTCCTCAAACAAATACAGCCTCCTGAGAAATAATCTTGGCAGTGTATGTTGTAGAGGCTGTTGGGTGTACATGATCATTGAGCAAGTTTATCATCTCCTCCCACTTTGGAGAATCAAGATGTGTGGGACAAGCCCCTGGATGCAGACTAATCACATGATGATGTGATCATATCAAGACTGGAACTCCTCCCAGTCCTTTTTTTTTCCTTCTGCTTGCCAACCACTCGCAACCTATCAATATCCAGCTTGCCACTCTGTACCATTTGCTTTGAAGTGCCTTTTTTCACATTCTTGGTTGCTGCATCCTCAATCTTCTCTAGCTGCGCTCCGATGGAAGACTGCCCTGATGCTCATCTGGCCTCGATCCAGAGCTCCCTCACAGTCGTTTCAAGTACTTCACACTTGGTAGCATGTCCCAAGACATGATCAGAGGCTGCATTACCCTTCTTCGATGCTCCACAGGCAATGCACACATAAGACCTCTTTCCTTCGCTATTGACACATTTATCCACCAGTCATGCTAGTAGTGGATTCCCAGGTGCACCGTCCTGAGCTATTGTCATTTCTATTATGTCATGGAGGTAGTAGTGACACACGTCTCACTGGATGTCTGGGCTTCTTCACTACAGAGTGATGGACGATTTTGATATCGAGATCCATGTCATCATGTTTCCTTTTTTGTCCAGTTTTGATGGAACCTTTGTCGACATCGTAATCAGTATATGTTGATAGGTCCACTATGCTCTTTAAAGCCTGCAGAAGCATTTCCACTCGTATTGAGACATTACGACAGACCTTCCGAACCACTACGAACATTACGAAATCAACTTTGAACTATTTTCGACTTATTTTGCACTATTTTGGACGACTTCGAACTATTTCGAGTGCTTTCGAACCATTTTGCGACATTTCGAATGACTTCGGCTGCCGTATAGTTGTCCTCAAACAATTTTGATACACGTTGCACATTCGGAACAACCCAACTCGCTGCATATCAAGTACTACCAGACAAAAGGAGGGATTACAAGAGACTTAGGATGCGATAAGTGCGTTTTTGTATTTCATTGATATATTAAAGCAATAGAACAAGATCTATTACCATACTGGGACAATGTACATTTTACTTATTATCATTTTTCATTTGTTTTGTGTTTTACAATACCTTTATTGCTGTGTACATTCCCTCATGTTTTACAATTGTTTTTATTTCCTTTTTAGTACTATCTCTTCATTTTGTATATAGACTTGTGTTAGATACTTAGAAGAAAAGAAATAGAACAACGGGGAACAGCACAAGTTACCCTCACAGTTATCGTCTGACTTAAGAGTCGTTCTCTTGAGTCTTGGCTCGCATCGTATCTCTAAAGTTCTGCGAAATATCGCAAACTTCCTCGAAACTATTGTATTCGCTCTCCATTTTATCGCCCATCGCCTGTCTCCATTCGACAAACACCTCACATTCGTTAAACTCGCTGTTCGATATACTTCAAACCTCTTCGAACTTATTCGAACTATTTTGCGCATCTTCGAACTTATTCGAACCACTTCGCATGCCTTCAAACTTCTTTCGAACTCTTTCGAACAACTTCGTATGCCTATACAGAATATTCACCACAGCCCTTACCATTTCGCGTTACTAAACATTACATTTTGGTCTCAGCGGTGATATTTAGTACCACCTCGCACCCTTCTTCTGGCCTGTGTTATACCATCCGAAGCCATTAGTAGGTTTTGTTTGGGTTTCTGGGTTGAGTATCATCATTTTGGAGCCCACCGCGAGGGGTTTCTAAATCATTTCATCACCTAATCCGCCTCAAATCTCTCAGCTTAGGCCAACCCAAGCTCGAAACCTTAGAATCGAGACTTGCCAGGCCTTCGAATCTCTCGAACAATCAGGGGATATTTTAATACCTGTCTCTGATGCCAAATCTACACATCGTCGTCTGTTCCCTTCACCTATTTCCTCATCTATAACTTCATCTTCCTCTTCTTCTTCATCCTCTACTACATCATTCATTATTCCAGCTACTTCAACACATCTACCATCCTTCGCTCAGGTTCTAACTCCTTGAATCGGTACATCTATGGCCACCCAAGCAACAATGCCAGCTCGAGGACATTCCACAGCACCCAAATTCGACCTCACTCAACCTCGAGAGCTATGTCAATACTTTAACGAGCTCGAAATACTTTTTATCGACTGTAATGTTACGGATCCCGAACTTATGAAGAAGCATGCCTGTCGATATGTCGATATCGATATGTCCGAACTCTGGGAATCAATTCCCGAATATGAAACTGGGACTTCGTTTCACGATTTTCACGTCGCAATCCACAGACTATATCCTGGTTCCAAAGACAATTGAAAATGGTCAATTTCAGACATGGACAAACTCGTTGGCGAACAACTTCAGATGGGTATCTATAACGTGAGCGATTTAGGATTAATTACAGGTCTTTCTACAACATTACAAAGTTCCTACTCTCTAAAGGCCGAATTTCGGAGGCAGAACAACGTAGAGCATTTGTTCAAGGTTTTCAAATGGGTTTATGGTCACGAATTGCATGACGACTCGAACTTAAATTTCCCGACCACTATCCGGATGATGCCTACCCACTTGACGACATTCATGCAGCAGTGAAATTTGTTTTAGCAGGGTCAATTAGCTCGAATTCAGAATCCTTACAGTCTTTAGAAACATCGGTATCGACTTCGACATCTTTGACACAGATTAAATCGGAAGACTTATCGGCGATCCTCGAAAAATTCGCAACCACACTTGTCACGGCTTTAGCAGGCTCAAAATCCACTAACCCTCCTCGAACTAACAGTGGATTTCGCTCAGACCAGCTCAAAAACTTAGCTTGTGTCTTTTGTGGACTCACAGGTCATTTCATTAGCGACTGCTTGGTTTGCCAAGCCTATATCAATGAAGGAAAGTGTAAAAAGAACAACGAAGGAAAAATTGTGCTTCCAAATGGACGGTTCACCCCTCGAAACATTCCTGATTGCTTTATCAAAGACAGAATCGATGAATGGACTCGACGAAATCCTTCGAACATGACTGCATCATTGCTCATGTACAACATTGCATCCTCAATGGCTACTTCGACACTGCCTAGGGGCATCTACCATGTTTCTGAACAATCTGCGACACCCGAAGATCGCATCGCAAAACTCAAACAAGAGATATACACTTTGCGAAGTGGCAGGACTTTTGCTAAAACTAATTTGGGCATACCAACAGTCCCCATCTCTCAACCTTCAGTTTCGCCAAATACTGCGGCAGTCGAACAATCGGCTCCACATGTACCAGTGTCATCCATCTCGTCTACGGCAACAAACCTACCAACCTCGACTTCGATTTCGGAAACAACTTCGCAGCCTGTTATTCATCCTTACGCCACTACAAAAGAAAATTTGTACCTACCACCACACAAATGAAACTTTGGATCCACTGTGAAAGGTAAAGGCAAAGATGGTCCTTCGCACCATACCCAAGCTCCAATTCAAAAAGATAAAATCACGGAAGATGTTTTCGCTCGTTCGATGAAGACGCCAATTATTACACTAACACCCGAGGAATTGTTGGCTCTATCGCCCAAAGTTCGTACAAAATGGAAGGAACAGGTCACTCCACGTCGAATTCAGCAGTCTGAAGGGAATAATGCCATGAATCTGCTTAACGATGAGATTTTCGTGATTGATGACCCATTTGAAACTTATATTAACAGTCTTCAACCTGGCGATATTCTAGAACCTTTTATCACAGCGAAGGAATCCCATTCAATTAGGTCGATTATTATGAATGTCAATGGAAGGAATCCAGTGGAAAGTGTGGTAGACCCCGGTTCTTCAATTATCGCAATGTCCGAAGAAGTTTGCCACGAACTTGGCCTTGCTTATGATCCTTCAATCCACATCCCACTCCAATCGGCTAATGGAGGCATTGACAAAAGTTTGGGTTTAGCACGAAATGTGCCTTGCGAAGTGGGGAGTATCACGCTGTTCATGCAAATTCACATAATTCGTGACCCAGCCTACGATATCTTACTCGGTCAACCATTCGATGTACTCACTAAAAGCACCATCAAAAACTACAGGAACGAAGCCCAGACAATTACGATATATGATCCTAATTCGACACGATCGTGTGCTATCCCCACGATTCCCCATTCTAATCACCGTCAAAAGGATTTTCGCAACTAGAGGACAAAATTTCGGACATTGACCAGTGCGCTTTCGTTATCTTATTCGATCCCTCTAATTTATCTATCAATATCGAACGCACTGCGAATATTCCCAATATGGAGTCCTCAAACTCCTCAAAATCCATTTCTTATTCTTCGATCCTTGCAAATTTATATTTAACAGCCAGTCACCAATACGAAACATATTTATCGACCTTGAAGGCAATGTCTACACCTTCTAAGCCTATTATCGACTCCTCATATTTAACCTTTGTGGCATCGAAAAAGAAATACAAACCTGTCGCACAAAAAATTCGCCCAGTTATTACTGAGCTACCCGACCGATTTCACATTATTCGAACAATTACTGGCGACCCTCTCGAAAACATGCCAAAATTAAATCCTTATCCACCGTCGTTTATCCCCACCTCGCGATATACACTCGAATGTAAAGCTATTATTGACAAGAATCATCCTGGTGATTTCCTATGGCCAGAGGAATGAAATCTTATGCACGATTTTATTCGAAATCAGGAAACAGCTTTTGCGTGGACAGAACAAGAGCGAGGAAGTTCTCGCTCTGACTTTTTCCCTCCTATAGAGTTCCCTGTCATTCCTCACACTCCATGGGTTGAGCGAAACATTCCCATACCTCCAGGTTTGTACGAACAGATATGCGAAATGCTGAAAAAGAAGATAGAGGCAGGAGTATATGAACCATCAAACTCTTCGTACTGATCACGATGGTTTTGCATTGCAAAAAAGGATGCGAAATCACTTCGAATTGTCCACAGTCTCGAACTGCTTAACCAAGTAACGATCCAGCACTCAGGAGTCGTACCAATACCTGAACATTTAGCAGAACAATTTGGGGGACGATCATGCGGAGGAATGTTGGATCTCTATGTGGCATTCGATGAAAGGAAAGTCGCAGAATCATCTCGCGATCTGACAACGTTTCAGACACCGTTCGGAGCACTTCGCATCATTACCCTACCCATGGGTTGGACAAATTCTGTCCCTATCTTACACGACAATGTGACATTTATTCTACAGCCCGAAATTCCTCATATCACCATTCCTTACATCGATGACACACCGGTTAAGGGTCCGAAATCAGAATATAGAATGATCGGTGGATCCTACAAAACGATTCCCAAGAATCCAGCTATTCGATGCTTTGTCTGGGAGCATTTCGAAAATTTAAATCGGATAGTCCAGCGCATGAAGTATTGCGGAGGAACATTTTCAGGTCCGAAGCTCTATCTTTGCATCCCTGAAATAATTATTTTAGGGCATCGATGCAATATCGAAGGTCATATGGCCGACCCTACTCGAATCGCCGCTGTTAGCAAGTGGGGACCATGTCGAAGCCTTACCGAAGTTAAAGTGTTCCTAGGAACCATTGGAGTTTGTCATATATTTATCCGAAATTTTGCTCAATGAGCTGCAGCACTGATACAACTCACTCGAAAAGATGTTCCTTTCAAATTCGGAGCGGAACAAATAGCAGCCCAAGAAGATTTGAAAGCAGCTCTAATCAATTCCCCAGCTATTCGAGCAATCGATTACTCATCTCCAGCCCCAGTTATTCTATCGGTCGACACTTTGAACATTGCTATTGGTTTCTTTCTCGCTCAGTGCGATCCCGAAAACCCTCGAAAGCGATATTATAGTTGATTCGGATCGATTACACTTAACGACCGCGAATCCAGATTTTTGCAACCCAAACTCGAACTTTACAGTCTGTATCGCGCTCTCGGAGCACTACGATTGTACCTAATAGGAGTTCGAAGGCTTATCATCGAAGTTGATGCATGATATATTAAAGGCATGCTTTCGAATCCTGATATCGCACCTAGCGCTAGCGTCAATCGATGGATAGTATCCATCCTAACCTTTCACTTTACATTAGTCCACATCGCAGGGACACACCATGGTCCTGACGGACTTTTGAGATGACCCCCACAAGACGAAGATGTTCAGCTCAACAACGAAAATAATTTCGGAGACTGGATCGACCGCCTTCACGGTTTTTTACATCAAAATAATCCTATTACAACCCGACCATTTACTTCGCATCAAATTTCGACCTTCTCCCTCTCTTCGAATTTTAGTAAGAGGGAGGATCTCACCTATAACGATGTCCCACGATCAAATAATGCAAAAACGAATGACGAGAGGTTACTTTGCATTCGAAAATGGTTACATGACTTGGTGCGACCCCCTGAACTATCAGACGCAGAATACACTACCTTTATTCGATATTGCACTGGATTCTTTTTAGACTCGGGCAAACTGTGGAGAAAAGACTCCCAAGGAGCTCACAAAATTGTCGCTCCTCCAGAATGTCATCTCGAAATCATTTGCACAGCTCACGACGACATCGGACACAAAATGGTTTTCGCTACTAAATCAGTTATTGCCCTTCGATTCTGGTGGCCGAACATGAAATTCGACATTGCATGGTATATTCGAACCTGCCACCTATGCCAAATTCGACAAATGTGAAATGTTCTAATTCCGCCCACAGTCGCCACTCCTGCACCCCTTTTCAGCAAAGCCTATATCGATACAATGCAAATGCCACCTTCGAACGGATTTAAATACATTGTACAAGGTCGATGCTCACTAACGACCTATCCAGAATGGCGAAAACTTCGACATGAAAATGCCACATCTCTGAGTGATTGGATCTTCGAAGACATTATTTGTCGATGGGGCTCGCTATACGAAATCATAACCGACAATGGTGCTGTGTTTATTGCAGCCATGGAATATCTTGCAAAGCGATATCATATTAACCATATTCAAATTAGTGGTTATAATTCGTGTGCCAATGGACTCATCGAATGAGCCCATTTTGATGTTCAACAATCATTATTTAAAGCTGTCGATGGAGAACAAGCAAAATGGTCAGCAGGGGCACACTCAGTGTTTTGGGCAGAGCGAGTCATGGTCCGTAAATGCATGGGTTGTTCTCCCTACTTCGCAGTTACAGGAGCACATCCTCTAATACCCCTCGACATCTCCGAAGCAACATACTTACAACCGCCACCCGATTCAATTTTATTGACAACCAATCTTATAGCTCGACGAGCCATAGGACTACAAAAATGATCTAATGACCTCGAACTGTTATATTCGAAGGTCTACATGTCCCGAATCAAAGCTGCAAAATGCTTCGAACTTGCTCACGAACATACTATGCGGGACTACAACTTTGCAAAAGGAGATTTAGTGCTACTTTGAAACACGCAAATCGAGAAGTCCCTTAATCGCAAGATGAAACCCCGATATGTCAGCCCTCTTATCGTTATCGAACGAAACTACAGAGGGGCTTATATTCTCTGCGAACTCGATGGGTCAGTACTACATAGACCTATTGCTGCATTTCGTTTGCTACCATATCTCGCTTGAAAATCAATTTCCCTACCACCAAATTTCCTCAATATCGACTCTGAGTGCCTCGAACAACTTCGAACAAGTTCGAACTTCGACGAAGATACCTTCGAAGATTTTCAGGACTTCGAAAATGAATAATTATCCTTTCTTTCCTTTTTGCAATTACTTACAAAAAAAAAAAAAAATTCGATTACTTTTAGTGTATGATACAAGTAGCGTGGTCGTGCAAACTCCAAAGGGTTTTATGGCTATGATGAACTATTGAGCCTTTCCCTAAAAAGCCATATTCTTTGTTCGTTAAATTATATTTATCTTTTTCTTTACTTTACTTTCCAAAGACATTTAACAAAAATTTGAAAAACAAACAGATATACAACAAAAGAAAAACCCCAGTCCACTTTGATAATCGCACCTTCGTCATTTTCAAACTCGATCCCGCCTTCGAAATCCTCGTCACATTCATGCCCTCCATTGCCTATTTCGACCTCGACTTGCCATTCTCCACTACCAATATTTTTGTCTTCGATCTCGTCTTCTGCGCCCTCTCCCGATTTATCATCTATTTTGATATCGCCCTCACACTCGACACTAGATTCGCATTCGCATTCACCTTCGAAATCCACTATAGTGCTCGAACTTCCATTCCCATCATATATCCACAATCAGCGCCTCGAAACTCGTCTACCCCTCATTCTCAAAAAGTTTATCACATCTATTGCCAACAAATATCACCTCGACCTCGTTTTAGACCCCTCGACTCCTCATCCTATTTCGATTCAACCAGTCACTCAACTCGAATATTACGATCATGGTTAGAACCATCGACATCGATTAAAGTCTCCCATTTCCTTTCTCTTTTTCACATTTCGATTTCATTCTATTTATCAAAAACATTTTATTATCCTTGACATTCTTTGCAATGGCTTCAACAGCTTTCGCCTATGTGCCTACATATCCCTTCGCTCACGACAATTTCGACCCCGAACTCCCTCAAAGGTACCCTACGACCATTTACATTTCGCTGAATCTTCTCGATATTGACTTCGAACGTCTCGAAAAGTTTCGAATATCCTCGAACCTCAACGAAGATACTTTCGAAGACCTTCGAAACTTCGAAAATGAATAACTATGTCTTCCCTTATTTTCTTATTCTTTTCATTTTTCTTATCACTACTCTTTGAGACTCAGAAGATCTGAAATTTAAATGCAAAAAGAAATACAATAAGAGCTTTCACTCTATTCCTCTAGCATTTCCTCCAACATTTCTATCTCCCTCCCCAGCACCTCCATCTCCACCTTCATCTCAGCCAATCTAGTTGCCAGCACTCAACGATGAATGCCAGCCTCATCCAAACCCTCAGCCCCCTCGAAACTGCACGACTCCCTCGCCTTCGCCTTTCTCTTCCCCTTCGACGACTTTTTCGTTTCCTTTGATGATTTCAAAGGTCCCGTGATTGGTTCGATGCCCTCTGCAGGGCCCATGAGACGGATTCAGCAAACTACAAAAATTCGAACAAATGTTAGCAATCGATTTGAAGCGATTTCGAATACACTTTGTACCAGGTTTTGTGTGCAAATCTCGTTTCATGCTTCCGAACCTCTTCACCTCGCCTTTGCGAAGCCCTCACCTCGACACCCTGCCCCAATAACACCCCTGCGCCTTCTGGATGCACTTCGTACACTTTGCAGTGCCTTCCTTGACAATACAGCATGGCTGGGACTTAAACCCAGTGCAACAATCACACTATAAAAGATTTAGTAGCTCGAAAATTCTTCATACGTAAGTAAAAACTCACCGGGCCCTCAAAGTTGAGGAGCCCGCTCGATTCGACCTGCACTCACTTCGCATCCCCCATGCCCTCAATCTCTGCCTCCCCATCGTCTCCATCTTCCTCCTCTTCGACCTCTGCTGCCTTTCGCTTTGCCACCCGCACTATGGGCAGGTCCTCATTGCCCTCCTCATTGCCTTCGCCAGCTTCGGCCCTCTTGATAGCTTTCGCCTCTGCTGCAAGCTGTGCATTTTTTTGCTGCAGCTCATTCTTCGATAATGATTTTTCACGAAACGCAGCAAGAGCCGCGTTTCGTGCCTCGGCCAGAGCAGTCCTTCGAACCTCGAGATTCACCTTCTGCGCTTTGTCCTTCACCTGCCGAACTGCCTCCTCCTCCTCTTGAACCTGCCTTTCCTCTGCCTCCCTTCATTCCCATTCAACCTCTTCCGCTAAACCCACAAACAGCAGCTCTCCACCCCACGAAATCCATTTGCACTGGGCCATCGGGCTAAAAATGTCAAAAACCTCGTCCATGACCTTCTGAACGGTCGCATCGTGCTCCTCGCTGAGATCTTTGGCAAGTTCATCGTATTCCACCTACACGAAACGTTTTAGCACCTTTGACCATGAATAGACGAGCAGCAGACATACCATTTTCGCACAGAAACCCCACCCCCAGACTTCGAAGTTAAGATCTTCTGTGGTGCTGTGCTCGGGCATTGATTTCACATATTCGATAACTTCAGCGTTAAGTTCTGCGAGAAGAGACATTATGAAAGCTAGTATGCGATGATATAGAGGTGATGGATGGATGAAGAAGAATGAGAAGTAATTCGAACCTCGCTAAGTTTTCAACACGATCACGCATTTCACATGTGACTTCGATTGGCTGACTGGGACAGTCAGGATTTCAGTAAGGGGGAGGATGATAGGTCCACTATGCTCTTTAAAGCCCAGCATTTCCACTCATATGGAGACATTACGACAGACCTTCCGAACCACTACAAACATTACAAAATCGACTTTGAACTATTTTCGACTTATTTTGCACTATTTCGGATGACTTCGAACTATTTCGAGTGCTTTCGAACCATTTTGTGACATTTCGAACGACTTCGGCTGCCGTATAGTTGTCCTCAAACAATTTCGATACACGTTGCACATTTGGAACAACCCAACTCGCTGCATATCGAGTACTACTGGACAAAAGGAGGGATTACAAGAGACTTAGGATGCGATAAGTGCGTTTTTGTATTTCATTGATATATTAAAGCAATAGAACAAGATCTATTACCATACTGGGACAATGTACATTTTACTTATTATCATTTTTCATTTGTTTTGTGTTTTACAATACCTTTATTGCTGTGTACATTCCCTCATGTTTTACAATTGTTTTTATTTCCTTTTTAGTACTATCTCTTCATTTTGTATATAGACTTGTGTTAGATACTTAGAAGAAAAGAAATAGAACAATGGGGAACAGCACAAGTTACCCTCACAGTTATCGTCTGACTTAAGAGTCATTCTCTTGAGTCTTGGCTCGCATCGTATCTCTAAAGTTCTGCGAAATATCACGAACTTCCTCGAAACTATTGTATTTGCTCTCCATTTTATCGCCCATCGCCTGTCTCCATTCAACAAACACCTCACATTCGTTAAACTCGCTGTTCAATATACTTCGAACCTCTTCGAACTTATCCGAACTATTTTGCGCATCTTCAAACTTATTCGAACCACTTCACATGCTTTTGAACTCTTTTGAACAACTTCGTATGCCTATACAGAATATTCGCCACAGCCCTTACCATTTCGCATTACTAAACATTATGTTTTGGTCTCAGCGGTGATATTTAGTACCACCTCGCACCCTTCTTCTGGCCTGTGTTATACCATCCGAAGCCATTAGTAGGTTTTGTTTGGGTTTCTGGGTTGAGTATCATCAACGTCTTGTACCCATGTATCTTAAAAACATGCCAGTGACTCACTGGAACCTCATAAAGCATAATACATGTTCGACTGCATTAGCAATGTCAATAATCCATTTCTTGTGGACCATATTGCTTGGATGCTTATGGTAATATTCTGATAGCACTGCATGAATGGCTACAAGTCCAGGACCCTGCTCTTGAATGGTAAGACCACTGCTACGTGTTTGGTAGCCAAAGACATGCTCCAGTTGCTCTCCAATTGCAGTACATTCACATCCTGTTTTCTCTAAGTAGTCAGTGTTGGAGCAGACTACATACGCTGCACAGAGGAAGAGACAACATGTTTCTTATAACCTACCTGGGGTTTAGTTAGTCTTAGAGCTAGGGTTTAGCAGTGGTAAGAACACTGTATATCTACTATAGTACAGGTTCTCCTTATATACATAATAGTAAGGATGTCACATGACTCAGGAATGTGTTTACCACATGTATGCGCAGTAAGTGCAGTAACATGTGTGTGCTGCATGCATCGCCTCA
Source organism: Tricholoma bakamatsutake (assembly GCA_029959215.1). NCBI lineage: Eukaryota > Fungi > Basidiomycota > Agaricomycetes > Agaricales > Tricholomataceae > Tricholoma > Tricholoma bakamatsutake. The sequence goes on from CP114861.1 coordinate 11,156,702, forward strand.
TGTATGCAGCATGTATCAGAATTTAATTTCAACACCCCCCCTCAAACTGTACAGCGCTCTAAGCAGCTAAGTTTGAATCTCAAAAGTAACTCCAAGAGAGTCTCTAAATTTCCTGAATAGGATGGCACCAAGGTTCTTTGTGAACATGTCAGCCAGATTATCACTTCCAGGAATGAAAACGACTGTGACTTTGTCATTTTCTATGCATTCATGCATATAGTGGTAGTGAATGTCTATATGTTTGGTCCTTCTTTCCTGAACTGGATTTAATCCAATAAAGATGGATCCCTGATTATCAGCGCAGATTGGTATGCGCTTCAGTACATATCCAAGTTCCTGGAATAAGGACTCTATCCACACTATCTGTCGACAAGTGTCAGAGAGAGCCATATACTTGGCTTCTGTGGATGACAGTGCTACAGTTTTTTGTAAACAGGACTGCCAGCACACAATGCCACTTGCTAGAGTAGCAAAGTAACCCATTGTAAATTGGCATTTGACAGTGTCAGCTGCCCAATCAGAATCTGTGAAGGCCTGTAGCCCCTCGGACTTCTCACCATCGTAGACAATGTTATATTTCTGGGTTCCCACCAGATAGCGCATGATGTACATCGCTTTGTCTAGATGTTCTTGGCTAGGATTAGCCAAGAATTGCGGCATCTTGATTACTGCATAAGCAATATCAGGTTGCGTTCTGAGCATCAGATACAATAAAGATCCGATCACAGACTGATATTTTGATCTAAGCATTGCATTGGGCATTGCTGTGTTTTCCGATGGTCTGTAACCAGTCGGGAGTGGAGTGGGGTCGCTTTGGCATTTGTCATCTCGAATCTCTCAAGCACTTTGGCGAGATATTCAGTTTGATCGAGTTTGACTTTGCTTGCAGTCTGAGTGATGTGCATGCCTAAGAATTCCGTGACTTTTTCAGTACTATGGCACTCCCAATGCTTTAGACAAGCATTTTTCTTTTCATCCACAAGTTTCTTGTTCTTCCCCATGAACAAGCCATCATCAACATAGACAAGTGCAATAACAATGCTGCCTGTCTTAGGATCCTTGTGTATGAAAATGCTGGCATCGGAGCTGGCATGCACAAACCCAATGGTGCACATAAATGCCTCTAGCTCTTTCTACCATGCAAGTGAGGCTTGTTTAAGGCCATACAATGCTCGGCGTAAGCACAATACTTTGCACTCTTTTCCCTCGAGTCTGAAACCCTCGGGTTGATCCATATAGATCTCCTCATCTAGTTTGCTGTATAAAAATGCGGTTTTTACATCTAGGCCGGTCATATACATGCCCTCTAGAGATGCAAGTGCAAACATGAGGTGTACGGTCTCGTAGTGCACTACTGGTGAGAAAATCTCATCAAAGTCAATGCCTTCGACTTGTGAAAAGCCTTTGGCCATGAGTCTGGCTCGTTTTCTTCCATCTGATTTTACAGAGAAAACCCATCTATTTTTGATTGTTTTTTGATCATGTGGAAGATCGATGATGTCATAGACTTGTCGCTTACAAAGAGCCTCTAATTCTTCATGACAAGCTTGTTTCCACTCATGTTGCTGCTGCCATGGTAGGCATGCAATATCACGAAATTGGTTTGGAACTTGGCTTATTTCACTCGATGGTTTGACTGCTTTTGACAACAGCCAGAGAATAAGCTTATCTCCTACTTCCTTGGTTATCTTTTTAATATAACCTGCTTCATCCGGTTCCCCCATTGGGTGATTATGTTCTTGATCATTGGAATCGGGCACACTCTCATGGGGTGCCAAACTTGGTCCAGCAACCGGTTCTTTCTGTTGAGATTGTGGTTGTATTCAGTTATGATCTGAATCTTGACCCACAGATCTCTTCCAATATCGATCATGTGCAATGTCTCTCTCTATGTCAGAGGGGAGTCGCTTCTCTCCGTAGGTATTGCCAGGACAGTTTGGGATGTTCCTCTGCCTGCCTGATCGACGGGGCAATTGCTGCCATTCCTATTGATCATCACGTCTTGGACAAAAGTCCTCAGTGGTTACTGGAGGCAGCAGAGGAGGAGCATCTGTCACATCCTCATGCGCCTTTTGCTCACTTGGTACATCATCATCATCATTTTCTGATGATGGAGGAAGGGGCGGATCTTGTGGTGGTATAGAATCATCGCCATCCATTCCAGATGAGTGGTCATCATCTTCTGGTTCTGGAGGTGGAAAATCACCAAGGTCCATATTGGCAGGAGTTTTAGCTCCGGGACAGCATGGGAACAATGTTTCATCAAATAGTGCCATAGCACCAATGAATATTGTGCTACTAGGTCGCATGAAACAGTATGCTTTAATGCCATCTTCTAATCCAAGGTACATCATCAACTCCGATCGAGGAGCCAATGTGTTTGGACGCTTCTCCTTGGGTAGGTAGATGTAAGCACCACAACTGAAAACCTTCAGATTGTTTAGATCTGGGCAGACCTTTGTCAGGTCCTCAACCGGTGTCAGCCATTTCAGGCGCTTTATCGGGGTTCGGTTGTATAGGTGTGTTGCATGTTCAATGCAAAATTCCCACCATGATTGTGGTAGACATGCGGTAAATCGCAGGGTTTGCGACTTTTCCATTATTGTCCTTATGGCACGCTCTGTGCGCCCATTCTGTTGATGAATGTGGGGTGCAGACATCTCTATTTTGATGCCAAAGTCCTTGAGCACATTTTGTAGCTCACGATCTTTGAACTCCCCCCCTGGATCAACATGCCAGCGCTTGATTGTAGCGCCATACTGTGTCAAAGCCACTGCCCGAAATTGTCTGATGGCTGCAGCAGCATCAGATTTCTTTTTAAGGCATTGGACCCAGATATGTGATGTCTTGTCATCCAGAAATACAATAAAGTATTTATGTTTATGGTACGATAGTACTGGGAGTTCCTTCAGATCGGAATGTATTAATTCAAAGGGTCTTTCTGCACATGAATCTGATTCAGGAAAAGATTTTGAGGTCATTTTCCCTTCAGTGCACCCTGGACATATAATTTTGTCTTTAGGAATAATTAAATTCCTTGGGAATTTTATGGTGCTATTAGGCATCTTCCCTAGCGCCTCTTTGGATGGGTGTCCAAGTCGCTTATGCCAAGTTGAGTAGTCTGCGACGTACATCATCGTGACATTGATTCCCTTGGTGCTCAATATATGAGTCCGAGCCCAATAAATAGTGTCACGTTTCATAAGAGGGACGCAATCCATAATTGGGTTTCCTTGCTTGAAAAATGAAATGTGTGCGGAGGAACCACGCATGTCACTTCCGTCTTGCAAGAAGATGCCCATCGACAGTAATCGAGCATTACAGTCGGGTATGTAGTAGACAGGGTATAATCGCATTTCACGTGTCTCTGACTTCCCGTGACATACTACCTGATGTCTAATGAAGACTGCTCCTTTCCCTACTATATGAGTAGTACCCGTGGCTGTTTGAACCAGGGTAGAGTCCTTTCTTGGTAAAGGCTTGTAAGAAGCAAAATCTTTAATTTCACCAGTGAAGTGTTTTGATGCGCCTGAATCCATGATCCAGTCAGCACCTTTCTTACAATTTCCATTTGCACACATAACACATATATTAAGATGTAAATTGTTCCATGATACATTTAGTAGCAGTAAAATTTCACATGAAAAGTTTGCTGTGATCAGTGGAATGTTAATTCTTGTGCTTGTGGCAGGGAAAAGGACTGACCTTTCATTATATGTACCTGTTTCAAGTGGTTCATCGATGAGCATTTTGTCGACGGCTTTCCATACTTCTTCATCAGAAACTGCAGGTTCCGATCCAAGGGAGACGCTATCGTCTTCTACCTCTACGATCCTTGGTTCTGGTTCAATCCTCCTCCTCTTACCTTCTCGCACTGTTAGGTGCTCTTCCAGTGGTCGCAGATTTTTTGTGCTGTGCGGGAGATTTATTTGTTCGAGGGTGTCTCGAGCCTGCTGATATTCGGTATAGACTGAATGAGAGGTAGAGGCCACGCCCGTGTATGCCTGTGCAGGCAGTTGGTGGCGAGGATCCCTTGTGGGAGTATGTTCACACTTCTCAATGCGCTGGATGAGCAGCATCGGCGGTATGATGGTGCCATTACCATTTATGGTAGTAAAGGCATTTGAGGCGAGGTGGGCATGTTTCTCTTTAGGCTTTTCCTCTTTAGTCTTTTTGTCTCCACGTTGTCCATGCTTTCGGGATGAATCTCCATTGTTGCCCTGAGATTGCCATTTGGGGTTTCCCCCTTTGCGCTTGACAGCGGAAAGCTTGGTGGCCTGAGGTGGGCTGATGGGCTTTCCAACTGCCATGCGCTGTGAGGCCTCAGCAACAATGGAGTCCTTGACATGTTTAAACGTCAAGGCTCTTGTAGCGGTCGTGTTAAGGACCGTGGCGGATAGAGAATCGTACTCACGCAGCATCGCAGCAAGTAGAATCATTGCCTGTACTAATTTGGGGATGGCGACATTGGCAGCTGTAAAGCACTCAAATTTATCAGCCATTTTGGCAATATCTGGCATGGGATTCGCAGCCAGAATTTTGATTGTGATTGCAGACCTAAAGTCCGCAAAGACTTGGGAGGGGCCATCGACACCATAGTCGGTGCAGATGAGATCCCACACCTCCTCAGCAGTGTCCTTGGTGTTGGCATGCTGCTGAATAGAGGGGGTTAGGCAGAGCACTAGGCTACTAATAGCCTGGTCATTCTTATTGTTCCAGGTCTGGAGCTTGGCATTAGCTTCTGCTACCAGTGCAGCATTTGTCACCATCAAAGGAGGCGCCAGGGGTGGTTTTAGTTCCATCCCGCTAGTTATTTGCCAGAGGCCCTGAGACCTGAGCCACGCCTTCATTGAGTCAGCCCATTGAATGTAGTTAGAGCCGTCGAAAGTTTGTACGAGTTTTTTGAGAGTTGAAGACATGATGTTATAGTGGCAGCTGGTAAAAGCACTCAATCAGTCCTCTATTCAAGAAAACACGTTCCATAATCTCAGGCAAAAATACTCCTTCAGAGTGGTTAACCCTAGTCAACCTGGGTTTTTAAATGCAGCTCGCAGGGAGCGCAATGCAGCTCACGAAGAGCGCAAGTTTACAATTTGGAGACAATGAAGTCAACGTCGTTCGCAGCCAGTTAAGGTGTGTTCGTGACGTGCCCAGCAGGGCCCATAACCTGTTGGAGCAGACTACATACGCTGCACAGAGGAAGAGACGACACGTTCCTTATAACCTACCTGGGGTTTAGTTAGTCTTAGAGCTAGGGTTTAGCAGAGGTAAGAACACTGTATATCTACTATGGTACAGGTTCTCCTTATATACATAATAGTAAGGATGTCACATGACTCAGGAATGTGTTTACCACATGTATGCGCAGTAAGTGCAGTAACATGTGTGTGCTGCATGCATTGCCTCATGTATGCAGCATGTATCAGAATTTAATTTCAACAGTCGGTATCTGGGTGGAAGGGAGCAAGGAATTCCTTGAATGCTGTATCGTCTGTGCGATGGGGCAATTCCTTCGGTAGCTTGGTGATCCATAGGGCAACCCTAGTGAGAATGATGTCAAACTCGGCAGCTGGAAGCGTCTCCGGAGGTGCAAATGGCATGCCGCATCAAATGCGGCCTTTTTGTGTGCTCGGCGTATGATTGAGAATGTGGGCTCGGCATCTCGGACTTCACAAGTTATTCACAGTTAATCACAACCTCTGACCCCATGAGTTATTAACTAGTTATTAACTGTTATTAACATGGTGTTAATAACTATTGTTACTAACAACCGAGTTGTTCCCAGAACCCTAGTTTTCTCTTGTCATCTCGGACATTTGGATCGCGGAGTCGGCGTGGTTCCAGATGGCAAGGAACATTGGCTTGTCCCCAGTGATAGTCACCATCCCTCAGCTACCCACAAATAAAATGATGGGAAACAGGAGTACGAGGCTTGAGGTACACCACGGGTTCATAATAAGACACATACTTGTTTGCGCACAACCAAGTCTCCTTTCGATGATGAGGCGAGAAAATCTTTCATTGGTATATATACATAAAATACAAACTGTGTTCCTTTACGTGGTATATATCCGCACGACAGTCCACCATCCAGACACCCACAAGTGTTCCCACCATCTACGATAATATTAATCACGTTCCCTGACGCCTCTTGTACTTTCCTGCACCCCTCCGCACCTCACTCGCCACCTCCTCTCTCTTCCGTCTATGCATCTCCTTCGCCCGCTCGTTTATATCCGCCGCCTCCTGTGTGTCCGGGAACCCAATGTTCCAGTACCCCGGCGGAGTGCGCGCACGCTCCCATTGGTGCCGGTGTCGCGAGATTTCCTGCTTATGAAATGCGATTGCTGCTGCTTGCCCTTCGAGATCCGTTTCTGTTTCGCCGCCATTCTGGGCTGCACTACCGCGATCGGAACACGGTCCCTTGGACTTGACGGGGCTGTTAGTTGGAGATCGCCATAATGGTGCTTGCAGTCTATTGGGGAGTGGTCCGATCGCAGTGTAGTACTATTGTCGTCAATATTTAGATACTTGGCGTATGGAATGGATTAAACTCACATCACGACAGCACTCACAATCACCCGCATCCAAACGCCGACGATCCTCCTTAGTTCTGACCACCTCGTTGTATTGGAAATCCAAACCCCCATTCCGCGCGGGGTCAATTGCGTACTCCCCATTGATAGTCTTATCGATACTGCAGAAGTTATCATCGCATAAACGTGTAAACTGTTGGAATGGAAAACAACTCACGATCCGAAATCCTTCGCATAGCGCCCCCGTCCCTTGAATGCAGAATAATCCTGTTGCCGCTTCTGTGCGGAAGAACCAGATGCAGAACTAGTGGGCGTGTCGGTTCCGATATTCTCCTTTTCCTTTCCTTTCGACGACGACGTTGGTGTAATCGTTCTTTCATCTCTATCATTGCGCTCGTGATTCCGGGCAGTGGCCGCAGAAGATGTATAAATGTCAGGCGTTCGGTGGACGTCGTCACTGCTGAGACGACGCATCTTGCGTGGCGGTGGCATAGTGCCGGCATCGGTGGTGGATGAGAATGACATGATGCCTGAGTCACTTCGACGCCTGTCTGTGTCCTTGCTAGATCGCGAGGACGTGAGCGTGGATCGAACCTTTCCAGATTGTTTCGCCGTGACTATGTTTGGCAGAGAAGGAGGTAACACTGAATAAGCAAACAGCAGAATACGCGAGGTAACATGCATCTATTTACTCTGACTCTGACTTTGGAGCTCATCTTCGGTCTGGGAAGCATCCATAGCAATGGGCGGTTTGGGCGTTGGTCTGACCGACTTGGAAACCGTCGCGGGAGCGGCAGGTACCTTGAACACGGGCGTCATGGCCGGAAAAATATCATCCGCTTCAAAGCTAAATTTTCAGAGGATATGGAAATGATATCGTGATCGTGGCAAACCTTGAGAGTCATCCTCTGTATCAGACGATACCGCATGTTGGGTGTGGGGTCTTTTCAGAAGTCTGGGGATAGGGATGGGTGATGATGGACTGAGAAAAAACATCAGCCTTTGATACGTGTAAGTGATAGCATCAGCAACTAACCTTGCCTCCTGTTTAGTCTTATTCTGAGAACCCTTACTTTGTATGGCGATAGGCTGAAGTGTGAGTGGTATCCGTGAAGTCTTTATGAGATTTTGAGAGAGCAGTAGAGGGGGTGAGGCAAAGAGCATAGTATTGGCGAGGGACTTGAGGAGGGGCGTTGATGGTACGGGAGTTGTGTCACTTGAAGATGACAAAGGCGGAATGCACACTGAGGCCGTAACTATGGAAGGAGAAAGTGATTGTTGGGAGGAAGAAGGGGGCTCCGTCAGTTGACCTCGCATTCTTTCTGAAACAAGAATGATCTGATTCTCTTTCTCATTCTCAGAACGGCATTCTTCGTGCAGTGGTGAAGTTCCACCCATACGCGGAGGACATGATGTTGACGACGCTGAATCAGACGTCAGCTGGAGAGAAATACGCATAGTGGGTAGGATTCAATACGTACTACTGTCCATTTCACCTTCGGGGTAGTTGTCTGCGTAATTTGGCCCCAAGTCCATCACCAGCTTCTTCTTCTTCATCACATTCCTGTTTCGCCGTCGTTTCTTCTCTTCCGCACTAAGTTCATGTCCGTCTTTTCCTTTCGTGCCCTCCTCGTCCTTGAAAAGCCAATTCTTGAACTTGCGCCATTTTTGATAGTCGTTTTTGTACCGCTCCCCAACGCGTTCTTTGACTTCTGAGAGCGCGTCATACCGCGACTGGAGCTGGGACAGTTCCTGGGATAATCTGTCTGACGTTTCTTGGTGCTTTAACACAGCGCTCCTGTGACCATGGAGTCATCACATATTAGGTTGAGTTGAATACACAAACCTGAGGTCACCACTATTCCGAACTGCCGCTGCCGCAGTGACCTTCTGTTGGTCCCTCTCCTCTTCTACCAGTCTTAAATATTCCCGTAGCTTCTCATGCTGTGTCCTCTCTCGAGCAAGATCTGCTTGTAACGCGTCCACCTGTGCTAAACCCTCTTTAAAAGTTAAAGGCGTTTCGTGGTCCGCAGTGTCAATGGCTACTTGTGCCTCGTGTACGTTGTTGAACCCAAGTGACCGCGCGAGCTTATCGCCACGCGTCCGCGCATCGAACAGTTGTTTGAGGATGTCGTCGTTGGACCACCGGAGCCGATCAACTTTGCGCTCGATGAAAGCAAGTTCTTTCTGGTGTTTCGCTTCAAGTATCTTGTCTCGCTCACGGAGGTGAACGCTTGAATAGGTGTTCCCTATAGTCTCCATTGACTGAGGGAACTGTGGTTCTTAACCAAAACAAATACGGTGCACAGCCACTGCCTGTATACTTCGTGGTAAGGCGCGGGTTGCGTAGGCCTCTGCGCCATCTCAAACCCTCTTTGTCCGCCATCCGGCAGGGCACCGCTCACCCCTCGGCAGTGAGCCCCGCTTACTTCGACTTGGCGCTACAGTTGTAGTAGATGTCACTTCGAAGTTGGAACCGGTCTGGAACTATCTCTCTCCTACCACCACGTTGACTTCAGCTCCGCTGTTACTTCGAGATTCTCTCACAGTAAGGTCAACCTGGTTACCATCCAAAGACATTGGTTTCTCATCTGCCTTGCCTCACCATTTTTTTCCCAACTCCATCCACCGTTCTGAATCTCATCATCAAAATCTCTTCACATGGACAATGGAACCCCTGCTGCATCATCTCCGCCCGACACTCGCGGCCCGGAACATGTCAGGACCGTTACTGAGAAATGCCAGCGGATTGTTGACCAGGCCTCTCTTGGGTTCATCTCGAAGGCTCAATTTCTCGAACGGATCAGGAGCTACTGCTGCCGAAGCCGAGGACTATCTCGAACAGCTCTCCCAGAGGCTCCGTCGACCCGTTGTTTTCCGATAGTCTGGAGAAGGATCTCTGGCTGCGGATAAAGAGGACTCAGGAGGACAATTTCCAGCTCGGTATCGTTCCCCCCCCTTCTGGGCGAGAAGCGACCCCTGATGGGCTGGAAGGCCAGGCACTCGACGATTTCCGGTCCCGAAGGCATGCGATTCTTTCGTCTGGAGACGACCGAGAAGATGATAGAGATGAGGCTGAAAAAATGGAGATCGGCAGTTGAAGCTGCTGCGTGGGCGGTCCTTGGGGCGAAATTGGACCACCTCAACGATTCTTCACCCACTGGAGGTACATGGCCGTCTGGTGTACTTGCGGAGGATGTCCTCGACTGCTTTGGGGTTGGCCCGTCCACATCCGGCTCCATCCCCTCTTCGATTTTGGTGGCGACTCCCTCTGGGGAAACTGGCTGCTCAAGTCAGGTCTGACCCTCACCTGGATGAGACTAGGAAGCTTCGGAATGCCTTTAACAAGACAGAGCAAGTTCGTGATGCACTGGTCAACAATCTCTAGCTGTTTACTTTGGCAGAGCCATTTCCTCGCTCAAATTGGAAAAAGATTTTGCAGGACGACTTTGTCGACTTTAAGAAACTTTGTGCGTCAACGGAGGGAGGATACGACCACAAAGACGAGCCGAAGACACTTGTCGAGGCCTTTGCTATTGTCAAAAAGGACCAGGCAACAGCGAGACGCCCGGTTCATACTGAGGCTGAATGGATCCATGTCATTAGCGCTTGGCAAGCGGGCGTCGGACTTCTCTTCCCTCACTGGGTACCGGAGCTTCAATCCTACCGCCAGATTGTCATGGAATCCTTTCGAGCGACACCTGGACGCCCACAGCTCGCGATTCAGTTCGACGCTGGGGTTCGCGAAGACAAATGTTTCTTTCGCCTGAGTCTTCTCCTTTGAGGGGTGTCAAGCGCGCTGGTGCGACTCCCAACAATTCAGCGAAGGGCGCAGATATTCCCTGCCGTAACTGGAGCTTTGAGGGAGGTGCGAAGAACCGTGCCCCAATCATCGCAAGCATGGGGTGTGCTGCATTTGCAGCGAGCAACAACGAGCCAGAGACAACGAGCCTTGCATCATGGCTCTCAGAGGAAGAGCTTGATGGGGACTTAGGCGTATCACAGGAGAGGCTTCTCAGGCTGGTCGAGGCTACCAGGTCGCTAGGGCCCTCAGGGAAAAGAAAAACTGAAATAGATCTAGGTACCCCTCGTTTTCGACGAGGCTTTGTATGGACAACTTCATCATCTTTGAATACAATTTCGCCTGCTGCCTTGTACACAGAGACTGTGCCTCCACTGCCTTCATCACCCTAGTCCTTCCTCGATGACCCTGTTCTCGCAAACTCCACCAAATCTCTCGGGGATTCGATCAAAGTTGAAACCCCTTTTAGTGTTTGAAAGTCCAGTCCATAGGACTGGCAACTGTACTGTACTGGACCACAAAATAGACTGGTTTAGACTGGACTTTCAGCCCAGTTGCCCTGGGTCTTGATCAGTTGCAGTTGCCAGTTGCACAAAGATCATTCATTACATGCAACCAATGAAAAACCAGTTGTGACTGGTTATGGACTGGACTATCAGTTGCATATGATAGGCCTACTTTCCAGCTACAAATAATTCCAAAGGTTTAAGAAATCAGTTAGGAATTGACTGAGTTATAACAAAAACAAAGTTTCATGAACAGTTTTGCACTGTCAAGACCTGATTCACCCACTCAGATTCCTGATAATTCCCAACCCTTTCTGACTCTTTTCTGATAATCCCACCAGCATTCTGGCTGCAGGATTTTTAGTCATCAGACAAGTCCCAATCAGATTCCTGATAATTCCCAACCATTTCTGACTCTTTTCTGACTATCCCTGCTGGCATTCCAGCTGCAGCATTTTTTAGTCATCAGACAAGTCCTCATGTGCCTTAGTAATCATTTGCTTACTCACTTTATTCCTAACAAGGTTGGGAATGTGCCTCCGGCACGCGTTAACATGTTTAATAAGTAATATATTCAATATTTTTGGTTTTTGCACTTCCACTGTCACAACTTCATTTCTATGTTATCATTTTTATGTTACTCTAATAGTACTTCATTATATACAATATTTTTGGTTTTTGCACTTCCACTGTCACTTGGCCATATTGCCTTGATGTTGTGCACAGACCTTACTCGTGATATCGCTACATAAAACTGCCCATGAGTGAAGACAGGACTCCTGAAATCTAATCCCACATGCTGCACTGACTGTCCCTGGGATTTGTTGATCGACATTGAAAAGCACAGTCGAACAGGAAATTGAAGTCGAGACAGAGTGAAAGGGAGTTGTCCTTCGATTGGCTGCAGTCGCATCCGTGGAATAAACACCTTCTCTCCAGCATGATCTCCAGTAATCAACCGAACCTCCAACACTCTGTTCCGAATCCGAGTCAAAATCCCTCGAGAACCATTGCAGACCCCTCCAGCAATATTGAGATTGCGAAGTATCATCACAGGGACGCCAACCTTGAGTGCCAAGTGTGCCAAAGGTAGACTGGAGCAGTTGATTGAGTTGAGGTATTCAGGTGGATACAGAAGTTCATTGTTTGCAATAGAGTCTGCACTGTGAAACACTTGCTCCTCTCCAGGGAACCTCTGAAGAATGTAATGGTTCAAATCATCCACATCATCATTTTTGCTTGCCAGGACAATCCGCTCTGAGAAGTATTGATCGGGATGCTGAGCATGATTATAGATGCCAGGATAGATGGTGTCGATGAGGGAAGCCAGAGTGTTTTCAGGACACTTGAAATGGTTGGGAAGTTCGATGTTGCCACCCTCATCTGTATGATCACCCTTTCCAACCTCCAGCTGCCACTTTGCAAACTGTCGCTCTTCAAGATCATCTGTGTTCAATCGCATGTTGATTTTGAGATGAAGAACTTTAATATGTTGCCAAAGAACAGAGCGCTGCAAGGAAGCACCAACAATCTGAGGCCGTGAACCCCTCTCGATAACAGGCAGGATCTGGTGAAAATCGCCCCCAAAAATAATAGGAATGCCACCAAAGGGTTGATCAGATTGGAGAATGTCTCTGAGAGTGCGGTTGACAGCTTCATGGAGATGACGATGCTGCATGAGTGCCTCGTCCCAAATGATCAAGTCAGTCTCCTGCAACAGCTTTGCCCGAATTGAACCTCTGGAGATAGAGCAGGTGGATGACTCATTGATGATGAGAGGGATCTGGAGACATGAATGAGAAGTGGAGCCACCTTTGAGCAGGAGTGCAGCAATGCCGGATGATGCTATACAGAGGACGATTTTGCCCTGAGAACGAAGCTGATGGGCCAGAGTGTTGTATACAAAGGTTTTGCCTGTGCCACCGGGACCATGGAGGAAAAAGGTCTGGCCGGTCTTGTTGTCGACAGCATGCATGATCTCCTCAAAGACAGCTCTCTGGTCTGGATTGAAAGTGTCCAAGTTCTGTGCAGCCAACTCAGCCTGCTCCACAACATCATATCTGCGCTGCTCTGCAATCAACCGGTTTTCGAGGTTGGCTTCCCAATTCTGAGTGATCTGAGGCATGTATGGCCAATCCTTGCTGAGAGATTTGCCAGAGGATAAGAGAAGGTGGTTGATCAAGTAGAGGCCATAATCCTGCACATCGTCATCGGTAGGGTTGAGACGGATATTGTTGTGCTGGAGCTGATACCGCAGGTCATCGCAAATGTGGGGCCAGTATGTGTTCCAAAGCTGGACAGGATCAGAGGGTGCACAATCACGAAGAATAGTGACAAAGAGTTGCCGGAGCTGACGACCTGTTGCCATGGACTTTGCTTCCTCCAAACACTGCACCCACTCTTGGTCATCCTCCAAAAGGCCACGTGCCAGACATGCTTCTCTGAATGAGGGATAGACATTTCCCTGAAAAGTGCACAGATGTTCATATGATGTTGCACCCTTGACAGCGGTCAGAAGAAGCCTGAGGTAGAAGCGTTCACCTGCAGTAGGCTGAGTGTAGTACATCCTCCCAATAGCGAACCCTCTCTGTCTGGGCTTCCACTTGTGGGCTTTCTGATCCCACACAAATTTGGAGGGAAAGTCCTGATAGAGAAGATCCTGTGCCAGCTCTGGATACTGCTGATTGGCTTTGAAATAGCCAGTGAGGGTGGTGTCACGCTGTGCAGCATGCTGGACGATTTCTTGGATAGACCGTGGACTGTTCTGATTCCAAGTGACATACTGCTGGCCAGGGAGGTGGATCTGAAGTCGGACGACATTGGGAGAAGCAGAGTGCATAGGTAAATGAAAGAGGTGCCAAATGCTCTCGCAGGCAGAAATATAGCGAGCGTCCAGATACTGTTTGACTTCATTGTTGCAAGTCCCAAACTGCATGGTAATGCGATCATGACCTTTGTACACATATTTGTAGATGTATTTGACAGCTTTGATGGAGGCAATGGACTCGATGTTGATGTGGCAGCGGTACTTCCAGAGGAGATAGGGTGAATAAGTGATGACCCAGCGATTGTCGACCTGCTTTCCCCGAACCTGATATGTCTTTCCAGTGTTCCGACGCCTGGTGGAGGCATAGGCATCCTCAGAGATGGTTGTCTGATCCCTGAATGACTTGGGAAAATTTTTGGAGCACTGTCCATTCACCATGCAAGGAGCTGTAGGGTTCTCTGCACCACAGGGTTTATGGACCATGAACTTCTTGACCAACTCGAGCAGCTCAGGATTGTCATCAGGAAACTCTGAGCACATGAGGCTGTCTATCTGCTCAGGAGTGCAAAGCTTGGACTCCCCATCAAGAAAGATAATGCAGTGCATGTGAGGCAGGCCACGCTTCTGAAACTCGATCACAAACACATAAGAGAGTGCCTTGCCAAAGATCCCAGCCTCGATGTCTTTGATCATCTCCTTCTGCTTTGCATGGAATGCACGAACGACCAAGTCAGGGCGATCGGCAGCAGTCTGCCCAGGCTTGAGCTCATCCTGAATCTCTGGCCAAGCGGGGTTTGCAGTCATGGTCAGAAAGAGATCACCACCCTTGAAGTAGCGATTGATAGCCAAGGCATCCTGAAGAAGCTGCTGCATATGACGTGTGCTTCCTGCGAATGAAGAAGGCAGGATGATTCTTTGACCGAGAGACTCTGTGTCTGCATCCACATTTGCAGCCACAGCATCAGCCAAGCCCATATAGACTTCACCACGAATAGTGTCCTGATTCATCATGATAAAGCGCAACCGATCCTGCTCTGAAGTTGCCCACTGGTCACAAACAAACTCCTGAAAGAGCTTTCCACTCAAGAATATATGCTGAGGCTCAATAGCAGGCGGTCGGGGGTGGAGACGATAGCAGTAGAAATCTGATTTGGACACATGCTTGCGAACCCTTGCACCGCCTTCATTAGCAGCTGCAAACTCGATTTGAGGATGCCATTGGAGCTGGCCAGTAGGAAAAAGGAGGACATAGTGAAGAGCAGGATAGAGGGGATGGACATCGGTGATGCGCTGAAGGGGAGGGCCATGCCTGCGGTAGAGAATGATATCACGTGTGCTCTGTGGCTGATCACCATCACCTGGAAGAATGACCGCAATCTCATTGTTGGTGGCATCAGGAAGATTGTAGCGGCGACGGTCACAGGATTGATCAAAGCGCAAAGCTATCTTGCACTGCTGGTGTGGTGGCAAGTTCCTGGTGAGCTCATGGGCCTGCTTGTACATCTGAACTGCAGGATGGAGACGGTGGAGCATGTCCTGGAGGGTGAGCAAAGTGTGGTGATCGAGGTGAGTGTTCCAGGCATTGGCCATGCGAAAGTTGGCTGCATCGGCTGGATCATAAATGTAAAGCTGAGCATACACTGGAGATTCACCCTCTTGTGGAAGAAGAGAGCCAATCCTGTGGGACAGCTCGCCATGCAGTTTGAAGACATAGGGGCCAACACCATCGTTCACAGCCTCTTCACCTTCATTAACAGACTCATCGATTTTGTGCCCAATGGAAGTCATGGCAAGAGCATTGTTGTATGTGCGGATATGATCACGAAACAACCTGCCAATGTGATCCTGAGCAGTGAGCAACTGGAGAAGCTCAGGTGGGACAGGGTGGAGAGGAGGCAAAATGATTTTTCCACTCAAGCAGCACATGCCAAATCTGGGATTTATACTGGAGGATGCTGTGAGACGCTCGGCCTTCCAGTGCAATGCATGACAATTGGGACACTGAATATCCATTCTCCCCAGATAATGAACAGGCCAGTCAGGACTAAAAGGACGGCGTGCAGGAGGGAGGGGCCCAAGTGGAACAGGTGCAGGATCAATATGTTGAGCCACCTGGGGATAATCGAGTCAGTCATAAAATAAAGACATGACCAAAAAGGACATAAGCATACATGTGGAGGAATATCAACAACAGGGATGACAGGTGCAGGAATGGGAGGAACAGGTGCAGGCAGATCAAAAACAGGGATAGCAGGTGCAGGAACTGGAGGAACAGGTGCAGGGGGATCAAAAACAGGGACAACAGGAGCAGGAATGGCAGGAACAGGTGCAGGGGGATCAAAAACAGGGATAGCAGGTGCAGGAACAGGAGGAACAGGTGCAGGGGGATCAAAAACAGGGACAACAGGAGCAGGAATGGCAGGAACAGGTGCAGGGGGATCAAAAATAGGGATAGCAGGTGCAGAAACAGGAGGAACAGGTGCAGGGGGATCAAAAACAGGGATAGCAGGTGCAGGAATGGGAGGAACAGGTGCAGGGAGATCAAAAACAGGAGGAGCAGGAGCAGGATGCTACATCATCATTATTGTCAGTTAATATACTCAAAAGAACATATATAAGCCTACATGGAGAGGGATATTGGCAAGAGGGACGATAGGAGCAGGAACAGCAGGAACAGCAGGAGGAGGATCAAAAACCGGAGGAGGAGGAGGAGGAGGAGGAGGAGGAGGAGGCTAGATCATGATATTGTCAGATAACATACATTATGTGAAAGATAAACCAACGTACAGCAGGAAATAGAGCAGGCAGTGCAGCATGCTGAAAAGCAAGTTCGGTCCAGGCCATTGCAGGAGCTGCCACAGGAATGGGAGGTGCAGGAATTGGAGGGGCAGGAACAGGAGGGTCAAAAACAGGAGGGGCATTAAAATAATATGGGAAAGCTGCATTGTGTAAAGGAGCAACAACAGGCTGAGGTGGAGCAGTGTGACTTGAGCCTCTTCCCCTTCCTCTTCCCCTCCCTCTGCCCCTGCCTCTTGCAATCTGTGGAAGGGGAGGAAGTGCCGCCAGCTGCTGTGCCAAATGAGGAGGAAGGTGATTGTATTGAGGAGGTGGGGGTGGAGGGGCAAGAAAAGGATCAGTGTCATTCCCAATCAGCAAACCACCATAGGGTGGTGGCACTGGCAGCAAAGGCTGGGCAATGCCCATCGTGCGAGCATGGTGTGGAGTCCAGTGGCGAGTAGGGCTATCCAAGGTCCGTTGGTCCCGTTCAGTTTGCTGCGCGGCCGTCCGGATCCGTCGAGGAGTATTGGGCGGAGTTGGGTCCATGGGAATCGGGGAGCTCTCTTACAGCAGCAGAGGAGGTGAGATTCTTGTAGGAGGCTGTGAAATCAGTGCAAACAGTGGCAGTTGATAGTGGAGCAACTTCCAAAAATGGAAGGGGAGGCAACTGCAAACCCGCCAGCCCAATCTCCCTGCACACTGTGCCCTGAGAGAGGTCCAAAAAACAACTGGCAGACACTCTTTTTGTTGAAAAAAGAGAAGCCAGGGAGGTAGGACTTCACAGAGCTTCACCTTGGTCTACAGATACCCCAAGAATGCAAAAACAACCCCACTGGAAAAGAGCCCAGAGCCAGAAAGAGAGCAGAAAAGGTAGAAGTGGCTAAAAATCAGCCGAAAATTTGGTTTCTACACTTGGTAATCATATTTGTCATCAGGCCAAAAATCAGCCGAAAATATTGATCCTACACAAAGTTATTATATTTGTCATCATGGCAACACCCAGTAATCAAAATATATTTGTCATCAGGCCCCCACCAAAAAAATTAGCTGAAAATTTTCATCCCATGATGTAGCCAAAAAGTTTAAATTTATCATCATGGCAACACCCAGTAATTAAATTATATTTGTCATCAGGCCCAATTAAAAAAAAAATTACCCGAAATTTTTGATCCCCCCAATGTAGCTGAAAATGTTGTTCCTGCATTCTATTATATTGTAGCCGAAATTGATGTCATTAGTTATTTATATTTGTGATCCGGCCCCAAATTAGCCAAAAAATTTTGTTATCATTTGTTCTCACCTTTCACTTATATTTGTCATCATTGTCTCACGACTCTCAAAGTAGGTTATCACTTTCCCATCCACTCAGAGCAACTCCCACGACCTCTTCACCTCCCATGGCCTCTTCATCTCCCATGGCCTCATCACTTCCCACGGCCTAGTCACCTGACCATCCTCCTTTTATTATTGACAAGGTTTTTAAATGTGCCTTCGGCACACGTGGTTCACTGTGTTCATTATGAACACCTCACTGCATTTTATTCATGGATGCACAGCATTTTATTTGACTTTTAGATGGTACACAACTCTTCAGTTGACTTGGGACTGTTGGCCCCAAGTCAACGTGGGGGGGTTGTGGTGTTTATCCCCTTCCCCATCCCCATCCCCATCTCCACCTACCCCATCTCCATCTCCATCTCCTTCCCCTTCCCCTTCCCCATGCTCATGCCCACCTACTCCATCTGATGCCCACCTACCCCATCCCCATCACATGCCTACCTACCCCATCCCCATCACATGTCCACCTACCCCATCCCCTCCCCCATCTCCCCCATCCCCTCCTCCATCTCCCCCATCCCCTCCCCCATCTCCCTCATCCCCCTCTCCTCCATCCCCTTTCTCTCCTCCCCTCTCCCCCCCTCCCCTCCTCCCTCACCCCCTTATGCACTCTCCATTCTCCCCCCTTCCTCTCTCTCATCTCTCTCCCCCTTCTTCCTCACCCTCCCTCTCACCCCCCCCCCCACCTTCTCCCACTCTCTTATCCTCACCCACTCTCCACTTTCCCTCTCATTTCCCATTTCCTCCTTCACTCCCTCCCCCTCACTCCTGATCACCTCCCTCTCCTCTCTTTAAATTTTGTAAAAAATCTCCAACTTCACTTTGTCAGTATTAAAGTAATATTTATTGACTTTACATTATAACGAACTCAATGTATAACTTGTTAGTAAGTCTGCATAATGACTTTGTATTGAACTAATTGTTATTCACTTGACTTCATAATGGTAACTGTAATTTTATTTTATATGAAATGCCTTATTTTGAAGATCATTTTACAGACTTATTTTTACTGACTCATTTTCAAACTTGACTCATTTCTAGACTAATTTTCGTAGACTTTACTTCATAATGAACTCATTTGTAACTGTTATTTTACTGACTTTACTTTGTAACGAACTCAATTTTTAAACTTACTGTATTCAAGTAATTTTTATTTCCTTTACTTCATAATGAACTCAATTGTAACTCTTATATTTTACTGATCTGAACTCAATTTTCAATTCAAACTTATTTCAATACTGACCTGACTTTGTAATGACCTCATTTATAAATTGTAACCATATTTTATTGAGCCAACCAACTTGCTACTGACTAATACAGTGATGTGTCTAAATCATTTTATTTGGGTCATGTGCCAAGGTCATGATCAGGTTTTTGCATTTTGTTCAGCCCGCGAGGTTCGCTTAGTCAGCTTTCACAGCATAGTAAATGGAATGACGGTTGCTCCTCAGTCAAATTATATTTAGCAAACACTGCAATATAGCACCTTACATGCCATGCAGACATTATTCTGCATAGCCAATGAACCCAGAGCCAAAAAAAAAAGTTCGAGGTGGCGAAAAATTAGCCGGAAAAAAAGTTCCCACCTTTGAGTTATATTTGTCATACTTTCTCACCATTCTCCCATTCCCACACCTCTGCAGAGTCTCACGGCGTGATGCCATTCCCACCCCTGTGGAGTTTGTCATCCATTTACCCACGCCACCTTCACGTGACCGATCTCGCTTTATTATGGATATAGTCTTACCAATTATGATCATGGACACTTACCAAGCTGGGTTAGTAAACTTCCACATTTTACATTATTCTTCTGGCCTTCATTATTTAAGCACCCATAGTTTAGCCTTGTACCTTAGTTTGCAAATTATTGTGCGTGTCTATATGTAAGATAATTTCTTACTACCTTACCATTCCACTGCATGTGTTACCTTTTCCTTTCAGGAACATTACTAATATACATGATCACATGCTAGAATGTTGATATTGCAAACAATGTCTTAGACAGTTCTCATTCTCCCTTTAATCCATACCAAGTTCTAATTTACTTTGGCCCCTTTTCTCTAAGTGATCAAAGCACAGGAGTGCTTTTCTTACACTTTTTTTTTAAATTTGAACTCAGCAAAACTTTCTCCAAAGTGCCTCACTCTAAATTCCGGAAATAAAAACACCCCCATCTCACTACAAAGAATGCCATGTCTCTATGCAAAGCCCCCTGCACAAAGGATCAAAACCAATTGGACTAAAAGCATACCCCATGTTCCTATAGCAGTTTTTCCATCTAGCCTTTCTGGGCAAGAAGGTGCATTTGCATCAGAACATGCAGAAGGCTGTCAATGTTAGCTTCTGCCACAATCCCTGATGTACACTATCATCCATGCTGTTATCATGCACCCCAGCACTATCATCTGTACTGTTATCCACACCCCAGCCCCCAGCATCATACCATCTTACACCATATTGAGCATTATCATTTCCCCAATCCCCAGTGTGAACCACGCCTCTACATATATAACACCATCACATAAATTAGGAATCCTATCCCATACTGTGCTGCTCACCACCAGGAGCAGAGCCTGTGCGCTGATTATGATGACTACCCCACTCTCCCTGCTCTCATCTTTATCACCCTCCCCTGCTTCATCACCTGTGCCAGTTATTCACCCTGTTCCTGTAACCCCAGCAATGCAACCCTTACATTGACGCATTCCTTCATCTGACTCTGAAACAGATACACCCTGTCCAAACACCAGCATGACACTGAGTATCACCCCCCTGTATGTGGCTGCTGAGGTTAAGCAAACCTCACCCTCTTCTGCACCTCTACTTTCCACAGGTTGCCTGACAGTCAATGTTCTTCATCAGTTCAACACTGCATGTTGCCATTACTTCTCTGTCAAAGATGTTGATGATACTCAACCCAGAAACCCAAACAAAACCTACTAAATGGCTTCGAATGGTATAATACGAGTCAGAGGAAGGGTGTGAGTTGGTACTAAATATCACTGCTGAGACCAATACAATGTTTTTAGCGATGCAAAATAATGAGTGATGGTTCGAATAATCTATAAGAGCATACAAAGTTGTTTGAAAGAATTCTAAAGAGGTTTAAAGATGTGCGAAATAGTTCAAAGTAGGCTCAAAGAAGTTTGAAGAGGTTCAAAGAAGTTTGAAATAGGTTTGAAGTATATCGAAGAATAAGTTTAGCAAATGTGAGGTGTTTGTCAAACAGCGATAGGCAATGGGTGATAAAACAAAAAGTGAATATGATAGTTTCAAAGAAGTTCGTGATATTTCACAGAACTTAGAGATACAATGTGAAGATATGACTCAAGAGATCGACTCTTAAATCTGATGATGAGTGTGAGGGTAACTTGTGCTGTTCCCCATTTCTATATTCTTCTGTTCTAACTAACTAATACAAGTCTATATACAAAATGAAGAGATAGTACTAAAAAGGAAATAAGAACATGTGTAAAACATGAGGCAAATATATCAAACAATGAGGACTTGTATATCATGAAACAAATGAGAAATAATAAATGATGAAACATATAGTGTTCCCATATAGTAAAAGTACTTCAATGAAACACAAAAATGCACTTATCACATTCTAACTCTCTTGTACTCTCTCCTCGTGTCTGGTAGTGCTCAATATGCAATGAAATAACTTGTTCCGGATGTGCAGCATGTATCGAAAGTGTTTCAAGACAGCTATACAGTGGCTGATATCATTTGAAATGCTGCAAAGTCATTCAAAGTGTCACAAAATAGTTTGAAAGCATTCGAAATAGTTCGAAGTCATCCGAAATAGTGTGAAATAATGCGAAATGATTCGACGTCGATTTCGTGGTGTTCATAGCAGTTCAGAGTGCATGTCGTAATGTGTCGATACGAGTGTAAAGCTTCTCCAGAGCTTATAGCACGTAGTGGACCTATTATCCTCTCTCTTACTGAAATCCTGACTGTCCCAGTCAGCTGATTGAAGTCATGTGCGGAATTTTTTGAGATGTTCGAAGTCGATAGGGGGAAGGTTCTGTGGAAGGAAAATGGTCATAGGGTATTGTCGAGGGAGTTCAGAGTCGAGATCGAAGTGAGCGAAGGTATATGTAGGTGATAAAAGTGAAAGTTGTCGAAGCTGTTTTGAAGAATGCTGAGGATAATAAAATGTTTTCAATAAATAGAACAAGGTCGAAATGCAAAAAAGAGAAAGAAAATAGGCAAATTTAATTGATGTCGATGGGGCTAACCATGGTCATAATATTTGAGTCAAAAAAGTGGTCGAATCAAAATTGGACTTGAAATTAAGGGGGAAAAAATGAGGTCTAGAAGATATGTGCTGATGATGTATGTGATAAAATTTCTGGTGATGAGGGGAAGGTGAATTTAGATGCGATGATTGTAGATATACAATGGAAATAAAATTTTGAGTGCTATACTGGATTTTGAAGGCAAGTGCAAATATGAATCTGGTGTTGAGGGCAAAGGCGATATCGAAATAGGTGTTGAATGGAAAGAGGGTGCAGATAATGAGATCGAGGATGAAAATACTAGTAGTGGGGAATGGCGAGTTGAGGTCGAAATAGGTAATGGTGGGGGCAAATGCAACAAAGATATCGGGGGCGAGTTTGAGTTTGAAGCTGATGAAGGTGTGATTATCAAAGTGGACTGGGGTGGAATTACCGAAGGCAAAGATGATGGGACTGGGATGGATGTGTGCGATGAGGCTGGAACAATGCAATTATGACCAGGAGGCACAACATGATGATTTCAAATTGTGACATTTTCTTATTCAAGGGCAAGCTGTTTTTCGAGGGCTAGTTCCTGTTTGAGTGCCATGATATGAGCTTCAAAGTCATCCAAAGTGTTCAAGCTATTTGGTATACTGTCAGATGCTGGATTCAATATAGTCAAAGGTGCAATTTTGGCAATGAACGAGGTCAAGACGGATACTTCGTGTGCTGATTTGGTCGAATTCGAAGCTGCAATAACTGATGTGAAGTTTGATGCAAGCTTTTCAAGAATGTGTGAAATGTCTTTGGAATCGATCAATGTGCTAGACTGCAATAACTTTGAGGTCAAAGTCGATTGCTGGGGAATGGGGTATGAATTTGAGGATGCTATAGCAAATTTTGCAGTGTCATAGATGTCGTTCAGTGTGTATGTGTTGTCAGGATAATGATCAGGAAACTTTACTTCCAAACAATCTGCAATTCGAGTACATAAGTCCATTTGAAAGCCTTGAAAAAAAGTTCGACTCTGTTCACCTTCTGAAAGTCTACGTTTTGATTGAAGGAAGCTCATGACCTTGTAGAATGACCTGTAATAAGCTGCTAAATCATTTTCATCGAAAATACTGGTGCGAAGCTGTTTGTTAATGAGTGAATCCATGTTCGAAATGCTGTATTTTCATTTATCTTCTATTTCAGGATAGAACTTGAATACTGTGGTGTAAAATTTGTTGAATGAAGTGCCATGTTCGTACTCTGGAAGTGATTCCCAGAGCTCATAAGAGTCGAAGTCAATGTATCTGCAAGCATGTCATTTCTTTAGATTGTGATCTGTGATATCGCAAGTTATAAACAAAAATTTGAGATCTTCAAAGTAATTTTGCAGTTCTTTAGGTCATCTCAAATCAAATTTCAGAGATGTCGAATGACTGGGAGCTGGCATAAAAGATGTCAACATGTTCGAGGTAGATTTTGAAGGTCATGAGGTCAAAATTCATGCAGTATTGTAGTTCATATGTTTTTGAGGTCGAAGATGGTAGTGATGTCGTAAGTGTGAAAGGGCGAAAGTGTGCAAAATACTATTATCAAGGTCGAGATACTATTATCGAGGTTGAGATACTATATCAAGATCTTCTGGTTGTTCAGGAGGGTTGGAGGCAAAATGAGTTCAATTCGAAGTTGAGATCATTGAGTCCCTTTTAGGTGAAATGAGTGGTGGAAAGAGTGGAGGTTCAATGATGAAATGATCTAGAAACCCCTCATGGTGGGCTCCAAAATGATGATACTCAACCTGGAAACCCAAACAAAACCTACTAAATGGCTTCAGATGGTATAACATGAGTCAGAGGAAGGGTGCAAGTCAGCACTAAATATCACTGCTAGTACCAGAATGTTGTTTTAGTAATGCAAAATGGTAAAGAATGTGACAAATAGTCTTTTTAAAGCATATGAAGATGTTCGAAATTGGTCTGAAGACATGTGAAGTAGTTTGAAATAGGTTTGAATGTGGTTCGAAGTTGTTCAGGTGAGTTCAAGGAGGTTCAAAGGTGTTCAACTGGTGTTGAGATATGTTTGACAAACGAATATGGCAGTTACAAAGTGGGTTCTGAGTGGCGATAGGCGATGATGAGTTGATAACAAATACAAAAGTTCAAGGAAGTTTGCGATATTTTGCAGAACTTCAGAGATACAACATGAGGTAAGACTCAAGAGGACTGCTCTTAAATCTGACTATAGTGGAAAGGATAATGGATTCTCTGTTCCCCATTGCTATATTCTTCTGTTCTAACTAACTAATACAAGTCTATATACAAAATGAAGAGATAGTACTAAAAAGGAAATAAGAACATGTGTAAAACATGAGGCAAATATATCAAACAATGAGGACTTGTATATCATGAAACAAATGAGAAATAATAAATGATGAAACATATAGTGTTCCCATATAGTAAAAGTACTTCAATGAAACACAAAAATGCACTTATCGCATTCTAACTCTCTTGTACTCTCTCCTCGTGTCCAGTAGTGCTCGATATGCGACGAAATAACTTGTTCTGGATGTGCAGCATGCATTGAAAGTGTTTCAAGACAGCTATACAGCAACCGATATCATTCAAAATGCTGCAAAGTTGTTCAAAGTGTCGCGAAATAGTTTGAAAGCATTCAAAATAGTTCGAAGTCATCTGAAATAGTGCAAAATAATGCGAAAATGATTCAACATCAATTTCGTGGCATTTGTAGCAATTTGGAGTGCATGTCATAATGTGTTGATATGAGTGGAAAGCTTCTCCAGAGCTTATAGCACGTAGTGGACCTATCAATGTGGTGGCGAATGATCGGGTTGGAAAGATCATCTACAACTTTGAGTCCACAGCCATTCAATCCTGGATCAATGCTGAGGAAGCTCGACTCCTTGCACTCTCATTCCCAGAGTTCCTCGTTGCACTCAAAAAGAAATTCCTACCCTGTTCTTGGGAAAATGAACTTGTGCAAGACCAAATCACACCTCAAGGGTCCATAGATTTCCTTACTTGGGTCAACTCCATCTGCAATGCCAATGATGAACTGGGCACCGCCAAATTGGCCTACCACATTCCTGATGACCAATTCCAACTTCATCTCATCCCTCAACTTTCTGATGGGATGAAATACCTTTACAAAGCCAATAACAGAATGGCCCCAGGCACCACAAAAGGCACCCTGGATGTGATCACAGATTTTGAGGAATGGATGGAATGCTTCCAGCTGTTAGAACAGGCAAGTCATGCAGGATGGGTATCCCATGCTGTGAAGGCTGGCAACATTTTGCATGACTCTTCAACTCCTAATATCAACAACAGCACCAATGCCCCAAACCCTGCATACACTGCACCTCTCAAGCCTCTGACCAATGATGAGAAGATGCTTTTGAGGCAACACCTCAGCTGCTACAAATACTGTATTTTCTATGCAGGACACCTTGGCCACAATTGCACCAATCCCCAACCCTCCCTTGATGACTGCAAGAAGGTGATGGCAGCGAATGCTGCCAAAGCAAAGGCCATGTACAAAAAGATACAGGTGGCATCCCAGGCAATGAGCACCACTGTTGCTGCTATCTTTGAAGCTGATGCAGTTTTCGAAGACAGTGAGAACAATGGTGATTTGGATGATTTTATGGATGTGAACGAAGTTGATGAGTACATAAATTCACCTTTATCCCTCCCTCAACATCTCCGCTGGACATGTTGCATTGATGGCCCTGCCACTTGTGCACCTACTCCCATTGAAGCACTGATTGATCATGGCTCCTCCCCAGTCTTGATTTCTAGTGATCTTGCTGAACTTTTGTGTCTCTCTGCAAAACCACTCTTCAAACCTCTCTGAGTCTCTGGTGCATTTAGAAAATCCAACAAATCAACTCCTCTTATTTTAACTCAATATTGTAGATTATCAATTCAGTTGCCTGATGCCCTCTGGCACTCCTGTATTATCAACACCATTATCTGCCCTGAACTCCACACTGACTTAATACTGGGCCTCGATTTTCTCATAATGAATAAAATTGTTGTGGACGCTGAACTCAGAACTGTCCCTGTGAAAGAATCTGGATATGATTTGCTAAAACCTCCCCAACCCAAGAACATCAATGAACTATTACAAAATCACCATCACAACACTGTAAACTTGAAGCCCAGCAAATTAAGGAGAGACAAAGAAATGTCTGAAAGACCAGAATTCTAGTTCACATGGAATTGATGGCCCTATTTAATGAAAATGTACAGCATTTTCATATGACAGCATTCACAACTGGCCCACCTGACATCATTGAAACCATCAAGACCTGGATTGCCCATTTAGCAGGAAAGGCTACACTGCAGAAACTGGACTAGCAAATAAAGGACTCATTTGTGGACCGATTCCCATCAGACATCCCACATGTAAAAGACCTCCCATGTGATGTATACCACTGCATCCAGCTTCTCCCTGGGGCACCCCTCTCCATATTGCATGCTTATGGCTGCCTGTGGAAATATTGAAGTGGGTGGAAAATGCTAATTGATCAGCATGTAGCAGCAGGAAGAATATGTCCATCTTCATCCCCATATGCATCTCCCTCATCAATAATACCAAAAGCGGATCCAGCAGTACTCTCTCAGTAGGTTAATGACTATCGCCATTTGAATTGACTCACTGTGCCCAACAACTACCTGCTTCTGTGGATTGATGACATTTTGGTGGATTGTGCCAAAGGAAAGATCTGGGGCAAGATAGATATGATGAATTCATTTTTTCAAACACTTGTGCACCCCAACAACATCAAATACACTGTGACTCTTACCCCTTTCAGCCTATGGGAGTGGGTTATGATGCCAATGGGCATGCAAAACTCTTCTGCGACACATCAAAGGTAAGTTACACTGGCACTTAAGGATCTCATTGGAAAGGTTTTCCATGTATATCTAGATGGCACAATCATCTGGTCTAACACACTCGAGAAGCACAAAATGAATGTGAGTCTAGTACTAAAAGCACTTTGAGAAGCAGAACTATATTGTTCTCTGAAGAAGTCAATCCTTTTCACAATGGAAATAGACTTTCTGGGCCATCACATCTCAGCATGAAGTATCAAAGCAGACCAATCCAAAGTACTGCGAATTGTCAACTGGCCCACTTCAAAATCTGTGAATGTTATGAGAAGGGAGGCTTACTACACATGCTCAAATTTTCTCTTGTTATTGTTCTTTGCTTATTATATTATTAATAGTCTTTATTATTGTTTTACACCTTTGCTATTGTCCTATGCAGAGCTGCAACCATGTACCTTTAATCCCATACAACTACCTTCCCATGCTATTGTATCTCACCATAGAACACTTGCTTATTTTCTCATGCTATTGTTTACTCATTTGTCTATTTATGTAAATACCTTCTCATGCTTGTATTATTTATACTGCAATACAAGACCAGGCAAGCCCAGCTTGACCTGGTTATTCTAATACTCTCAACATGCTTGATAAGCTTTTGAACTGAACAATCAGGAGAGCTTTTCACTTTAACAGCGAAACATGTTCAACAATTCCTTGGTCTAGTCTGTTACATTGCTACTTTCCTCCCCGCATTAGCCAAATACACCACAATCCTCACACCACTTACTCAAAAAGAGTGCAACAACAACTTCCCTGCATGGACATGCAATCATCAAGTGACCTTCAACAACATCAAGCAACTTGTCATCAGCTGAAATTGTTCAACAACAATTGACTATAAGAACTCCAGTGACAAAAGATTTTCATAACATGTGATGCAAGCAAGAGGAGGACAGGTACCATACTATTGTTTAGTAAGACATGAGAATCAGCTTGACTGGTTGCATTTGAAAGCCAACAGATGAATAGCACAAAATGCAACTACCCTATCCACAAGCAAGAAATGCTTGCAATCATGAGAGCATTAAAGAAATGGTGAGTAGACTTACTTGGATCACATATTCACATCTGCACAGATCACAAAACATTGCAGAACTTTGATTTTTAGTGAAACCTGTCACAATGTCAGGCTCGTTGGATGGAATATCTCTCATAATATGAATACAGTATAACCTACATTAATGGAACACTGTAGCAGATGTGCTATCTAGACTTCCTGACTCCATAGACATCAACTCACCTCCCATCATTGTCTCAGCCATCTTTTCTATTCAATCTAATCCAAAGCTTATCACCAGGATAAAGAATGGGTATCGTGCTGACCCCTGGTGCCTGGGTATGCTTAATGATCTAAAGTGAGAAATGTTGAACAGCAAACTAAAAGTCTTCCTCAAGCATGGCCTACTCTTCATTGGTGACAGGCTAGTGATTCCAAAATACAAGAACCTCTAAGAGCAACTATTTCAACTGGCTCACAACAACCTTGGCCACTTCAGAGCAGAAAAGTCATACCGTAACCTCTGCAACATTTTTTTTTGGCCCAACATGAGAAGAGACTTGGCACAAGGTTATGTTCCAGGGTACATGGACTGCCAATGCAACAAATCATTCACATCCAAATCTCCAGGACCTCTTTACCCACTACTGGTACCAGACAAACAGTTTGACTCAGTAGCTATTGACTTCATAGGATTACTACCAAAAGATGATGGTTTCGACACAATCATGACAATGATGGACCACCTGGGTGTGGACATACAAATCGCTGCTTGCAGGGCAGACATGTCAGCAGAAAATTTCACATTTCTGTTTTTTGACAAATGGTATTGTGAAAATGGATGCTCACTAGAGGTCATTAGTGACTATGACAAACTTTTCATCTCTAAATTTTGGCAAGCGTTAATGAAACTCATGGGGATCAACCATAAACTCTCGACAGCTTACCACCCACAAACAGATGGGTCATCAGAACAATCAAACAAAACAGTAGTCCAGTGCCTATGATTCCACATTGAACATAATCAAAAGGAGTGGGCAAAGGCATTACCAAAGGTCAGGTTTGATATCATGAACATGCCAAATAGATCCACTGCAGTATCACCTTTTGTACTCAAGACTGGTCACTCCCCACATCTGTTACCACCTCTCATTACATCAACAGATACTGGAGAAGGTGAATGCACCACTCTAAATGATGTGGATGCCCCCACATTCATTAAAGCAATGGAAGAGGAAATGAATGCAGCAAAAGACTGTCTCCTCATGGCAAAACTACAGCAAGCTCATTTTGCAAACAAGGACCACCTCCCCAACCCCACATACCAGATTGGAGACAAAGTGATGCTTGCAACAGCTCACAGATGAAGGGATTATATACAGGCTAAAGATGGACATGTAGCCAAATTCATGCCTCGATTCGATGGCCCCTATGAAATTCTACAAGTGTTCCCAGAAAGCTCATCCTACAAACTGGAACTACTGCCAATATTCAAAGCTCACCCAACATTTCATGTTGCACAACTATGCACACACATTCTGAATGATGATACCCTCTTCCCAGGTCATGCCCACACAGTGCCCAAACCACTTGTGACATCTGACTGTTAAGACAGAAAGATGACCAGACTGGGGATTGAATCCAGGACCAACTGGAGATATACCAGATGCTCTACCAACTGACCTATCAGGTCTTACTGGGTTCAATACAACAATGTGATATGAACCAGACACTATTGATGTAACCACCACTTGACCACTGTCAATATTATAGCAGGAAGGGATTAACTGCATCCAGTCTGTCTGTTAAGGAGCAAAGCCTCCATATTACATAATCACCAAACAATGTGTCAGATTACACAATCCAATACTGACGGCACATCCAAATATTTCATCAACAAGATTCTCAACCAATGATCAAGAGGAAGAGGACACCAATTTCTTGTACGCTAGAGCAGGTGTGGACCCGAGCACGATCTCTGGCTACCTCGCTCAGAACTTCTCAAAACTGAAGCATTGGCACTGTATGAAACAGAGCATCCTTAGCCCAATTCTTCAGGGAACCCCAACCTTTTTGTTCAAGAGGATATATGTGAGTATAAGATAATTTCCTTACTACCTTACCATTTCACTGCATGCATTACCTTTTCCTTTCAGAAACATTACTAATATACATGATCATGTGCTAGAAATTTAATATCGTGAACAATGTCTTAGATAGTTCTCATTCTCCCTTTAATCCATACCAAGTTCTAATTTACTTTGGCCCCTTTTCTCTAAGTGATCAAAGCACAGGAGTGTTTTTCTTACACTATATGCCTATGCTTAATCACATTCAGTCAATGATCAAGTCTGGACCCATCCTTATCCTACCTCAACATAATCTTGACTTGTCCAACCAACTCCTTCTCTGCTTATTCCTACCCTTGCCCTCCTCCAGAAACCCTCCAGAAATCTGAACTTCCTCTGTCCTGAAATAGGACAACTGATGAGAAGAAGGGCACAACTTCTTACAAGTTGAAGCCAAGTCCTCTCTGGCCCCTTTCACCTGGCATGCTACAGCCCAGTGGATTCTGCTCTAGAACTCCTGAACCCTCTGACCACTAATGACTGGAAGTCCAATGTTTTTCCTGCCCAAGTTCCATCCTTGGTAGCAGCATTTGAACTCTGACATGCATGAGGAAAACTTGTGCAAACTATTTTGATCATAACTCAGTCAATTCTGAACCAATTTTCCTAAATATTAGCTCAAATTGTAAATTGTAGCTAGGAAAAAGAAGAATCAGTTGCAACTGTGGCTCAGTTCAATATATGGTTGCAACTGGTCTGGAATAGTCTCCAAAAGTGTTAAACTGCAAAAAACTGGTCTATAGCAGTCCAGTCCAGTTTTTTTCTTATTTAAGAATTTGATAGACCTGTTGCAGTTGCAGTTGCCCCATTTGGACATCAAAAAACTGGATTAGACTGGACTTTCAAGCACTAACCCCTTTTGACATAACCAAGTTCAAGATGATGCTTGCTGATCATCCAAACTGCCCTTTTGTTGACTCTGTTATGAAAGGCCTGAATACCCTGTGTGAACAGATTACTCTGCATTGGGTCTCAACAATGAAATCCCCAAGGAAGAAGGAAGTATGAAGTATCATGACATGCACTCTTTTGGGCAGGTTCTTCATGATGCCAAGGAAAGCAATTCAAATCATTGTCTGGTAACCTACAAATCAGATGTTGCCACTGCCTTCCTCAATCTCCTGGCTCATCCCCTCTGGCAACTATGGCAAGTAGTAGTTGTTGAAGGTCACTTGTACATTGTGTGACAACTTGTATTCAAAAATAGAGCATCTCCCCACTGCTGGTGTACAGTTTTGGGTGTGATATCTTGTAGAAACTCAGCATTGAGGGCCTGCATGTCTACATGAATGATTTCTTTGGCTGGGACTTTGCAGACAACCTGATTCTGTCCATCATGGATGTGGTTGCAAAAATTTATCATTTTCTTGAGACCATGAACAGAAGACCATGGTTGCAGAATTGGCAATGCCTTGCAGGTCACCTGAACTGAGTCCTCAATGTCCTATCCTGGGGGTGCCCTGCACTGTCTGAACTGTATCACAGAAGGCACACAGCCTAGCTGGAATACACATTAATGTAGTTATTCATTCTGGCTTCTGAAATCCCTAGGTCTATTGGAATTCTCATTGCTGGCACAGGAAAATGGGAAGATGGGGTAGCAGACATTGTTTTGTGGACAGATGCAGAACTAATGGCAATCTTGTCAGCAATCCACCATGTTGCATCATTTGATTGGCTGCCACATTGGATCCTTTGTTCACTGATGGCCTTGACTCTGTTGTTGCAATCAACTCTCTTGGGGTCTTGGAAACCCTCCACAATGGGCCCCTTCTAGACATTGCAAGCATTGTACTTCATTTAGGAGTAGACATCCACATTTGTCACGTTTTGGGCAAAAATAACCTTTGTGCTGATCTTTTATCTTGTCTGCTGTTTGATATGCACAAATGAGCATTCCCAGCTAACTGCATCTGCACCTTGTGAGCTGCCTTGAGAGCTTCTGCCAGTGCAATAAGGAAGTGCTTTTGAGTGCACTGGCAGGTTAACTATTCTCAGTAAATTTACCTGTCCACCAATGAGTGCACTACTTCACCAAGCTTGATATCCATTGGGGTTATAACAATGTGTGGATAAAGGAGGGAGATGAGTGGAAAGCAGCATTTTATACCAATCAGGGTCTTTTTGAACCACTTGTCATGTTCTTTGGTTTCACTAACAGTCCTGCAACTTTTCAGATCATGATGAATGACATCTTCCATGACCTTGTACTGGAAGGCATTGTCTGTGTCTACCTCAATGACATTCTCATCTTTACTTGAGACCTCAATGAGCATTGTCAAATCATGCATCTAGTACTAGAGAGGCTTCAATGACACAAACTCTACCTTCAATATGACAAGTGCAAATTTAAGAAGATTCAGATTGAATACTTGGGCTTGATCATTTTGGATGGGCAAGTAGAGATAGATTCTATCAAGGTTGCTGGTGTTATGGCTTGGCCTATGCCCACAAACAGGAAGAAGGATGTGCAGTCCTCTTTGGGCTTTACCAATTTCTATTGATGCTTTATTGAAGACTTCTCACATCATGCTTGACCATTGTTCAACCTTACTGGCAAGGATGCATGGAGATAGGGCAATGCACAATGGAAGGCATTTGAGAAGCTCAAAGAGATGGTCACTTTCACTCCCATCTTTACTTTTGCTGATGGTGTTATGATCAAGAGTTCTTAGTTTGTAGATCACTGAAGCTCGTAAGCAACAGTTTGAGGATGACTTATCGTGGTTCATTAAGAACATAAGAATAACCAGGTCAAGCTGAGTAACTGGTCCATACATTGCAGTCTTAAATACTACAGGCATGAGCATATGTACAAATGAGCTGCATATGAAGAGATATTGAAGACAATAGAAGTGTTCCGTAAAAGCTACAATAATGTGGGAGAATGGCAATGTAAGATTAAAAGGTTCAGGGATGTGCTCAGTAAAGACAATAGGAAAGAGAACAATATTGTGAGAGGTGGTTCGTTGAAGACAATAGGAACAATAGAGACAATAGAAATGTGCCAAAAGAAAAATGAATCCTGCTTCTCGTAACATCAGCTCCCCTCCAACATTTTGAGTCCCATACTTCATGCGAAAATCTCGTCTTTTAATAGTGTGACATCCTCATTGTCATCGTCAATTTCCAGTATGTGGTCTCCCCGTCATGACAATGCATCGGACTGTATCATCATCTTTTCTGGAACATGTAGCAATTGAAGATTGAACTGCGACAGGAAGAGGCTCCATCTGGCCTGTCATCAGTTTAGTTTTCATGCCATTCTAAAGTATATGAGGTTTTTGTGGTCCAATAGGATGGTGGTAGCATGTTCCAATCCCTGGAGGTAGTGTCTCCAGGTTTCTAGGGCTCGTATTATCCCCAGTAGTTCCCGATCGTAGATTTCATAGTTCCACTTGGTAGTCATCAGGGAGTGGGAGATGTAGCTGCAAGAGTGCCAGTCTCCATTTGTATCCGTCTGTTTCAGAACAGCTCCCATTGCATATTTCAAAGCATCGCTTTCCACTACAAATGGCTTCTCGGTGTTCAGCATCAGTAAAACTGGTGCCTCGGAGAATTTACATTTTAGCATTTCAAATGCGTCCTGGCATTCGCCTGTCCAGTTGAAGGCCTGATCTTTCCTTGTTAGGCCATTCAGTGGTTTTGTTATTGCGGTGAAGTTGCCGATGAATCTTCGATAGAAGTTCCCAAAGCCTAGGAACAATCTAACTCCTTTGACATTGGTTGGGGATGGCCAGTCCCTGATCCCACTAAGCTTAGTTGGGCCCATAGCCAGTTGATTGGGTCTGAGGATTAATCCGAGGAATTCGACCTCTTGCACGTCAAATCTGGACTTTTCGGGTTTTAGGAAGAGATCATTTTCTCTTAATCTCATCAAGACTCTCTTCATCCTCTCCTCATGTTCCCTTTGATCCTTCGAGAAGATCAAGATGTCATCCATGTAGATCACTAGCCATCCTTCGTTCAGCATGTCATGGAAGGTATCATTCATCATGGCTTGGAACGTTGCTGGAGAGTTACAGAGGCCAAAGAACATGACTTTGGGCTCGAACAGCCCCTTGTTGGTCTTGAATGCAGCCTTCCATTCATCCCCCTCCTTGATCCTCATGTTGTGATATCCCCATCTGATGTCAAGTTTTGTGAACCATCTTGCCCCTTTCAGCTTATCGAGCAGATCGCCAATTAATGGTAAGGGGTAAGAATTCTTGATGGTTCCTTCATTTAGGTATCGATAATCTTGGCAGGGTCATAGCACATCAGAATCTTTCTTTGCTACAAAGAAGGATGGGGATGCCATGGGTGACTTGGAAGGGATGATGTACCCCTTCTTTAGATTCTCATTGATGAATTTGTCTAGTTTCTTTTGTTCTGCTGGGGTGATAGAATAGACTTTGCAGTCTCTTGGGATGAAGTCTGGTTTTAACTCGATCACGTGATCCCACAGTCTCGACTCGGGAAACCTTTCCAATGCCACCTTTTCAAACACACTTTGATACTCCTTGTATTTGTCTGAGAGTAGATCGTCAAGCAACCGTTTTTCCTCCTTGCTGTCATCTTTATGAGCAAGTTTTTGCGAGATAGAGGTCTTCGCTTGGATATATGTGGTGTTAGAGTAGGCTACTCTGCTGGTTAATCAAGATCGAGTGATGCACGTGATGTGCCTGAGTTTTTGGTAGTTCAGGAGAACATAGTCATGTTCGATTGTAAGGGGGGATTCCTTGGTTCCAAATACTCCAATCATTGATTCCCCTCGAATGTAGGTGAACAGCGAATCTGTGCCATCCTGATCTCCCCTAGTGTGGAGTGGTATATCGGCATCTAGTACCGGTCTCAGCATGTTGATTTCAGGTTGGGTGTCCATTGCCAGGTGTGATCTGTCACGATTGGGTTCATCCTCAGCGCAAGGTCCTGTTGCGAGATGAACTGTCCCGAGCCTACTCTTCATGTGCTCGGTGGCAGTGAGATGGGTTTCCTTGAAGGTCTCCCCAGCACTGCTTATAGGTAACCTCCTGAGAGTTGGGCTCAATGTTACTCTCAGTGCAGATGGTGATGGTACTCAACCCAGAAACCCAAACAAAACCTACTAAATGGCTTTGGATGGTATAACACAGGCCAGAGGAAGGGTGCGAGGTGGTACTAAATATCACCGCTGAGACCAAAGCATAATGTTTAGTAATGCAAAATAATAAGGGCTGTGGCAAATAGTCTGTATAAGCATATGAAGGTGCTTGAAAGAGTTCGAAATTGGTTTGAAGTCATGCGAAAGTAGTTCGAAGTAGGTTTGAAGAGGTTTGAAGTCATGCAAAGTAGTCCGAATAAGTTCGAATAAGTTCGAAGGGGTTCGAGGTGTGCCGAAGAGCAAGTTTAACGAATGTGAAGTGTTTGTCGAATGGCGATAGGTGATGGGCAATA
This sequence comes from Tricholoma bakamatsutake, assembly GCA_029959215.1. Classification (NCBI taxonomy): domain Eukaryota; kingdom Fungi; phylum Basidiomycota; class Agaricomycetes; order Agaricales; family Tricholomataceae; genus Tricholoma; species Tricholoma bakamatsutake. Next base: position 11,192,106 of record CP114861.1, read on the forward strand.
AAATGGAGAGTGAATATGATAGTTTAGAAGAAGTTCACGATATTTCGCAGAACTTAGAGATGTGATGTGAAGATAAGACTAAAGAGAATGATTTTTAAATCTGACGATAGCGAGAGGGTAACTTGTGCTGTTCCCCATTGTTCTCCTCTTTATTCTAACTAATACAAGTCTATATACAATCTGAAGAAATAGTACTAAAAAGGAAATAATAACAGGTGTAGAACATGAGGCAGTATGCACAGCAAATAAAGGTATTGTAAAACATGAAACAAATGAAAAATGATAATAAGTGAAATGTACATTGTCTCAATATAGTGAGAGTTCTTGATCTATTGCTTTAATATATCAATAAAACACAAAAATGCACTTATCGTATCCTAAGTCTCTTGTAATCCCTCCCTGTGTCCGGTAGTATTCGATATGTGACTAAATAGTTCACTCCGGTTGAGCATCATATATCGAAAGTGTTTTAAGACAACTTTACAGTGGCTGAAGTCATTTGAAGTGTCATGAAATGGTTCGAAAGCATTTGAAATAGTTCGAAGTCATCTGAAATAGTGCGAAATCATGCGAAAATGGTTCGAAATCGATTTTGTGGCATTCGTAGTGATTCAGAGTGTGTGTCGTAATGTCTCGATGTGAGTGGGATTGTTCTCCAGACCTTAAAGCATGTAGTGGACCTATCAACGGCCCCTTGTCATCTATAGTGGGACCTTGCTTACCATAAACAGTGCATGCTCGTTTGACCATGGTCCAGATTTTCTTCATAAGGAGTCTCTCAGTCAGTTTATCAGTGAGAATCCCTTTTTCCCAATCGATTATGGGGTTGTGGTTCTGAAGCCAGGAATAGCCTAGAATAATCTGTTCCTTCTCTAGCCCCATTATCAGCATCCTCATCTTTTCCTCTTTTCCTCCTATCTCATTGTCGATGAGAACATAGTGGGAGATTGTTCCATTCTTGTTTAGGGTTCCGTCAACATTTTTTGCAAGGATTTTTCTTGCAAGTGGGATCTTCTTTAATCTGAGTTTTTCATTGACGATCGATGAATGTTTCTCCTGCCCCAGAGTTGATTAGGGCAGGTAGTTCAGCTTTCGTGTCTCCTAATACGCAGTAAACGGGAATGCGCATAGATTGATGGCTCACTTGGGCTATCATTACAGTAGAATTTCCTATTCCTCCCCCTCCTGCCTTACTGTATGTTCTCTCTTTAATCGCCTTTGCCCTTCTCAGGTGTCCTTCTGCCCTTGCCGCATGAGTATACCATCCCTCGATCATGTCCGGTGGGTTTTCCATGCTAAAGACCTTGTCGAGGACTCAGTTGTTGAGTCCATTGATGAAATATTCAATTAGAGCGGTGTCTTCTTTGATTTTGGTGTGGTATGCTAGTGTCTTGAATTGAGCAATATACTCATCTACCCCCTTCACCCCTTGTGTGAGCACCCTTAATTGTGTTCGGGCATTCCCTGCATCATCAATGGGGGAGAAGGTGAGTCTGACCTTTGTTACAAACTCCTGGAACGTGTCCCAGGGTTTTTCTTCTACATATTTCTCCTCCAGATATGCCTGTTTCCATGGCCCCACCATCCCTCCATTCATGTAGGATAGCATAAACAGGATTTTGTGTCTGTTGTCAGGGAAGGCAGCAGCATTGGCATCAACATATGCTCCGCATTCCAACAAAAAGAGCATAGTCTTGGAGCGGTCCTCAGTGTAGTCGGTGGGTGCTCTCATCTTGATTTCTGCAGGTCGAGCAAGGGTTGTGGGTGGAGTAGGGACAATGGGAGTGGATGGTGCTGCCATGGTTCTCCTTGTTCAGTGCGGTCAGTTATTTCTCATAAGAATCGTGTGTCATAGTGTGTGTGCTGCCTAAACTGAGGTTAGTCAGCAGGGTTCGAATGAGCTTGACCTTTTGTTATGATCAAGAGTTCTTAGTTTGTAGATCACTGAAGCTCGCAAGCAACAGTTTGAGGATGACTTATCGTGGTTCGTTAAGAACATAAGAATGACCAGGTCAAGCTGAGTAACTGGTCCATACATTGCAGTCTTAAATACTACAGGCATGAGCATATGTACAAATGAGTCACATATGAAGAGATATTGAAGACAATAGAAGTGTTCTGTGAATGCTACAATAATGTGGGAGAATGGCAATGTAAGATTAGAAGGTTCAGGGACGTGCTCAGTAAAGACAATAGGAAAGAGAACGATATTGTGAGAGGTGGTTCGATGAAGACAATAGGAACAATAGAGACAATAGAAATGTGCCGAAAGAAAAATGAATCCTGCTTCTCGTAACAGATGACTTGCACCCCTTCTATGTAGAAGCCAATAGTTCTGACTTTGTGATGGATGCCATGTTGTCTCAATAGTCTCTGGAGGACCAGAAGTGGCATCCAGTTGTGTTCTACTCAAAAAGCCTTGATGCTGTAGAGCATAATTACAAGATCCATGACAAGGAGATGTTGGTGATAATATGTGCACTCAATGAGTGGCAACATTTCCTCAATGGTGCACAACACATGGTCAAGATTTGGACAGACTACAAGAATCTTAAGCACTTCATGACAGCCAAGAAATTGAACTGCCATCAAGCTTGTTGGTCCTTGTATCTCTCTAGGTTTGATTTCTCCTTGTATCACTGTCTGGGTCACAGCATGTGGAAGACTGACACCCTCGGATCATGGGGATGGAAGCAACAACAACTAAGGTATTGTGTTATTGCAACCAAACCTATTCACAATTTGAACATTGGAAGGTGTTGCCCTGGAGGGCAAGGAGTTGAATATCCTATGTAACACTCATCAATGTGAACCATAGTAGTTTATACATGGATGCTGTCACCCTAGCTGTGAAAGAGCTGAGGAAAGGGTTTGCCCATTCACTTTGAACTGCAGTGTAGACAGAAAAGGATGACCCCTTGTACTTCTATGATTGCATCTACATATGTCCCCAATAACCCCATCTTTGATAATGAATCATATCCCAGCACCACTACTCACTGATCACTGGCCACCCCATGTGCTAGAAGATGTTGGAACTTAGATCATGGAACTATTGGCAGCCTCAGATGTCACAACTTATTGATTAGTATTGCCACACCTGTGACCTCTGCTTATGCACCAAGGTTCTACAATGCAAGCCCATTGGCGAGTTACACCTCCTTCCCATTCTGGAGAATTGGGATGTTGTCAGTGTGGACTTTGTAGTGGAGCTGCCCAAGTCTAATGAGTTTGATGCAGTAATGTGCACAGTCACTTCTGCTGGAAAGCAAGCTCATTTTATCCCCACTCACATGACTGTCACTGCACTTGGAGCTGCTCAACTCTATCTGCACCATGTGTGGAAGCTTCATAGACTACCAGGTGCGTTCCTCTGCAATCAAGGGCCTCATTTTGTTGCGAAGTTCACCTGTGAGCTGTACCATCTCCTGGAAATCAAACTTCTGGCCTCAACTGCTTATCATCTACAGACTGATAGACAGACAGAACATGTCAACCAAGAACTGGAGCAGTACATTCACATTTTTGTCATGAGCATCAGGATGATTGGGAGGATCTTCTTCCAATGACTGAGTTTGGGTACAACAATCATATCCATGCCTCCATTCAACAGACTTCCTTCCTCTTAGACATAGGGTGACACCCACACATGGGCTTCAAACCTCATCAAGCTCCATCACATATGGAGATGGTGAATGAGTTCACAGAGCAGATGAAGGACACTTTGGAGAAGGCAATGGCAGTTCTGGCTAAGGCAAAGGATGACATGGCATGCTTCTACAACCAATGCCACTCACTTACACCCACATACAAGGTTGGCAATCATGTTTATCTCAACTCCAGTGATATCTCCACTACTCCACTGTCCAAGAAACTTACTCATTACTTCCTTGGACCCTTTCCCATCATCAAATATGTTGGATCACATGCCTATCACCTATGCCTTCCAACATCCATGCCCAGACTTCACCCTGTCTTCCACATCATGAAACCCTCTGCAGCCCCTATGGATCCCTTTCTGGGACATTACACATGCCCTCCCCCTTTACCTGCAGTCATTGAAGGAGAACCACAGTACAAGGTCAAATCAATCCTGTAAGGGCATACTCAAAGCCTCACTTAATAGTGAGCTAACAGAGGGAAATCCAAAGAGAAAACTCTAAAGACCTATCTGTTGATGCCCAGTATATGTGAAAGACCCAAAAATCAAATAGTAGGCTAAAAATAGCAAAAGGCAGAGATAGGCTAATCAAAGCCATGGAATGATGTCACCTCAATGGGTAAGTATCTGAAAGGGGCCCTCCTCTAAAAATAACACTGTCAATATATACAAATGTGGGGAAATAGAAAAATAATCATAGAATAGGGCTAAAATCATAGAAAATTATAGAAATTGCAGAACAGAGTGAAATAAAATGTAAAAAAATATGAGATGAATGCAGAAAATTGCCAAGACCATTAGGGACATCTGCTAGTCCCTTTACAAATCCTGGACAGTTGATTGCATTGGGGGAAGCTGGAGTACCTGGTGCATTGGAAGGGTTATGTGTATGAGGAAAACTCATGGATTGAGGAGTCAGATGTAAATACACCCTAGTTGGTGAAGAAGCTCCATTGATGCCACACTTCTACACCTCAGCGCATTCAAGCCAATGGACTTTGGCAAGTTACAGTTTTGAATGCATTGGGGTGATGCATCACAGAAGGTGGGCAACTGGTTGAACCATAGCAATGCCCTGGATGATCGAGGCCATGTGTGCAAGATTAGATGGCTGAGAAACAGAGGAGGTTGAGGTTAAAGTTGAAGTTGAATGGGGGTGTGGAAGACTTGCATGATGATTGATGGGATCAAAAGTCAAAGTTCCAGCTGGGTGCATGGCTGTTGCTTTGCCATCATACTACAGGGTGGTTAGCTGTGCTCAAAATGAATCACCTGTTCTGCCAGCTCCCTTATCAAAATATGTATAGCCAGTGTCATGGTCATTGTGATAGTTGACTTCAAGGAGCCTGCAGCATCTTGCAAGCTCAAGATCCATCATTGAGACACCATTTTCCTGAGATCACACAGCATACAGTCAGTGCTGTGGCATTCTCATTGAAAAATATCAATGTACTGACTGCATCCCCATCAACATCGTCACTCCCACTACTCTCTGGACTGTCATTGCCCCTTGATATTTTCTGCTCATGATGGTTGAACTGTATCTATGTATCTGTATGGAGAGAAAACAAGATAAATTTACCTTGCCATGCTTCTGAATTTGGACAAGCTCAGTGAATAAGGATGATGGGTTTGCTGGGTTTTGCTTTGAGGATATGTACTCTTCACAACAGCTTTGTATTCATCAAGAGGTATGAGCTTGCAGATTTCCCCACCCTACTACCACCATTCATACTTCCCAGAGAGGGACCTGGATCTTGAAGATGAAAGTACAGTATGCTTGGCAGTAGCTTGGTACATACTTCTTCTGTATGTGATGCGCCTTCAAAAATCCATTCAAAAGCCGAACAATAGTTCTCCTCCAAAACTTCAAACTTGTGCGTGAATTGTTTGTTCTTCAGTCTTCTTGGTTGAGGCCTTCTTTGTTCTTCTTGGTACAATGGTAGCAGTGACAGTATCAACGACAACAAGTTTGGCAGTTATCAAACACCAGATGTATCATTTGAAGAAGATAGAGAGGATTCGGACATGGTGTAGAATATAGATTTTGACGAGATAGACTGGGAGTTGACGCGGCGACTTGGGCCTTTGTACCAAACACAAGCATGCAACTTTTTTTTTTTCGGGCTTTCCGTATAAATATGAAAATCGCTGTCAGTAAACATAAGTTTAAATTCAAGTAAATAAACAGCCAATTTGGCCACTGTCCAAAAGAGGTGGTGACTAGGTGTTCCATACATGTTGTAAATACCAAAAAGAGACGGGCGAAATAAGCTTCATTACATAGAGTATACCGTGTATGTTTCAATATGAAGCTATGTATTAGGATTGATTGAATACTAGACACAAATCGAAACTTGTTTGATAAGATGATTTTCGACGAGCGCGTCGTACAAAGTAAGTGTTAGCGCACAGCACTAGTTTCCTCCGTCCGTGCATGCATGGTGTCCAGTCATCGAGTAAATTTCTTCCACCCCGAGTCTTCCAATTCGTGCATGATGGATCGACGTCACGGAGAAAAGGCACAAGAACTCGAATTCGAAAGACGAGACCTACATCCTTTGCTGACTGAGATTTTCCAAAATTCTCGCGGACGGCTGACGCGCACGTCCACTCTTCCAGCTACAAAGCGAAACCTAAATTCCCCAACACTGAGGCTGACATTCCATCTCTCTTGACCGTATACCACTACCATCGCCTCCAATCCAATTCAATCCATACCCACAAATCCCTCATGGCCAAATCCAAATCCAACAAATCCAAAAACCCAAAGCCCAAGACGAAGACAAAGATCCCAAGCACACCTACTGGCAGCGTCCGTCGCTTCTTCTTCAAACTCGACCTACTGGGACAGCGGCACGTCGACCAGTTCCGAGCTTTCAGTCACTGGCACCACAACCGCGATGCCAACAAGACGCCGAAACAACTTGAACATCTACATTCGGCCGCTGTACACGTCGCCATCAGAGGGGTAGACCAGGAGAACACCTCCGTTCTACCCCATGTTCATGGACACAATCCCGTCCACCCCTCCAACAAATTCAAAATCGCGCTCCAGAACCAAGACCCAGACCATCCGGACGCCATCATCATCACCACGCTCGACCTTGCCGTACCCCCATTCTGCTGTCACGAAGACCTCCTTGCCATGCCGCGTTCGCAGCTCATCACGGTGGCTGACGCGTTGAACGCTAGGTTGCCTTCTGCACTCGCTATCGACACGAGCGACGAGAGGTCGGAAAGCTGGATACGGAGTGAGATTGAGTGGGTCGTTGGGATACGGAGCGATCGCGAGGAGGCGGGGGTGGATGTCCCTGGGGCACCAAAGGCTGTGAGGACCTGGAGTACCAGTGGAAGTTGGGATAGAGATGACTTTGATATTCTGAAGGAGGTGGAGAGGAGCCCACCGACGAGCCCGAGTCCGAGTCCGTTGACGAGGAAAAGTTTGCAGATGTCTCCTCTGAGTCCGAGGTTGGAGAGATTGGCAGAAGAAGACGAGGAGTCAGAGTCGGGAGAAGTGGTATCGAAAGTAGGGAGGACTGTACAGACGAAGAGGGCAGGTAGCAGGATGGTGAAGAGACGAAAAGTCGAGGGCGAGATTGATGCTGATATGGAGATGAGTGATGATGAATCGCAGGTGACGTCCACGGCTGCTCCACGTTTATCGCGCTCGCGATCTTCCGCCGCTGCCGTTGCCAATGTCTCTCCAACCCCACGCCGTGTTCTGCGTTCACATAGCCATAACCTTGCGAACAAGCCGAACATTGAAACAGTGTTCGGGGGCCTCAATACTGCTGGATCAGAGGTTGAGCAATCCTCCTCTGAGATGGCTACACCGAAGAAGACGAGGCCTCTAAATGGTTATGTCTTCGCACCGAAAGATGGCGGGTCGAAAGCCAGGACGAGCATGAGCACGAGCGCCGATAGTATGACGGAGTCGCCGGTGTGTATTGGAAGGAAGAGGAGGAGGAGCTACGGAGATGGGGAGGAGGATAGTGATATGGCATTAGGGATGGAGGGCATGGATATAGACGTTGATGTGTTTCCGTGACTGTGTATAAGGGCTAAATCCTTTTGGTAGAAATTTTTATTTGGAACAGAACTGATGGAGATATAATTTTTTGTAATGTTCAAAATGGCCAGATAACATAATAAATTATATGGAAAGACTATACTGATCAAACATTCTTGCCAGGGTTCCTGGCATGCGTCTGTGCGAAGTATACGCCTTTGAGCTGAAACGTTTGGCCAGCAACCCAAGCTCAACCCCTCCCCAGACATGTCACGTGAGTTGACGCATGGACACAAAACAATTAATGCACAAACAGTCTCCTGCCAATGAAATCCTCGACACAAAAATAACAGCAAAAATCGAATATTGGATTGTCATACTTCAAAAAGATGTCTTAAACATGCATGACTGTTGAGGAAATAACACTATGTATAAAAAAGCAGCAGGGAAATAATTAAATTATTAGTCATTCAATGTGTGAATGGAGATTGGCATGCCCATAACTATGGGCATGAATTTTGAAGACCAAAATGTACACCATCGGTTATTTTTTGTGTTGAGTACAGACTCAGACTCGGATTTCATTGGCAGAGTCTGTTGTTGAAATTACACTATGTATAAAAGAAGCAGCCAGGGGAATAATTAAAACTATTAGTCATTCAATATGTGAATGGAGATTAGCACGCCCGTAAGTAACTACGGGTTGACTACGGGCATGAATTTTGAAGACCAAAAAGTACTGCATCAACAAATTGAACTCTCAATCGTTATGGTTGCAAAATAATACAATCACATATACCACTAAACTATATTGTCTTGCGATGATCTTCCTTCTCCTGAAATATATTGGCCAATTTATGGGAGGTACAACCTATCGCCTTCGGTGCCTTCACGGAACGGTCACGTGACATGTCTAGGTTGAGGCTGGCTACGTTTGGCCTGAAATTGGGCATCCTTTGCTGAAAGACCATCATACAATGCTCCCACTTCCGTATAGTTTGTATGCCCATTCCCCATTCCAAGCTGTCACCTCGCAGTTGCTGTTCTCTTCAGGGTCAAAAAAATCGGCTCACTTCAACTGCACCCATCCAGTATTACTGTATTAGATTTACTGTTATTTACTATATGGCACAGTTATTAGAAACTCATTTCGAGCTGATTCCCGAGCGGGGTTTTGAACAAAAGTAGTGGTGACTATGATACATAGGCCTTGTGCACCATAGTAATCTCGATGGCTTGTGATTGAACGATCCTTAGGGTTAAAAAGATTTGGCACTGTATATGCATATGTAGGTCAACGTCACTGGTCAGTATTGGTCAGTCATAAATTGGGCGGAACAAAAAACCATGTCGCTTGCATGGTACATACTATTGATCAAGTCACATCTTACATAATGTCTTAATAACTCATCATCACATTGCGTTGTCCCCACAGAGTCATGATTCCGAAATTCTAGCAGATAGCTAGAATGCAACCACCATTGTCAGGAAAACTTATGCATGAGCGCCAGAAAAATTTGACAGCTAAAAATTACAAAAATCACGTGCAATATTCTACCTGTAACTTACTGGTAAATTACAGCTTGACAACAGAACCCCCTGTAATTTACCGGTAATTTACCAGGCCTGAATATTTTCCAGAACCCTACAACAGGTTGTGACGCAGCACGTGCGTGCTTAACATGTTTGTGTGTTTGCCCTTGTTATATATTATGTAATGCGTCACAACCTAGGACCGTCATTCATCGATCTATCTATTCCTGGTTATGCTGTTTTTTTTTCCCTGTTTTAATTTAGATCCCTGGCTTTACGCTCTTTGTGAACGAGTCCAACAATAAGCGTAATGTGTTTGAGACATATGGCCGGTATAAGTTTTGAAGAAGACTTGCATGAAGTACGATCCAACGAGGTAACGTCGAGTCATCGTTTCTTTTGTTGCTGTTTCAGTTGATCCAACGTGGAATAAGTATACGGATGGCATGTATACCAGGCCCTCAGACGACATACAATCATGGCTCATGGGATAGTATACTGAGAAACCTTATATCAGAGACTCAGAGTTATAACCATGACGAGGTGCGAACGCGTGCGCCATCATGCATCATGATTCCTCCGCTAATCCGCTAGCAACCGGCTAACATAGGTACGCACGTTTGTTCTTCTGGGTTCTGAGATCTGAGATCTGATTGTTATTTGCCAAGGATCGGAGAGTCAACCAAATGTGATTTTATATATTTCCTAATACGGCTCCTCGTGTTACCCTGATTTGCCAGATCCCGAGCAGCTGTTTACAGTACAAAAGCTTAAACCTAACAATGGTTGGTGCGGATACCCCCCTACCTTACCGCCTACAATGGCCACGGTTGGGGCCGTGTCGTATATTAACGCCCTCTACACGACATTCCTCAATGAACAACATACGATCGCAATGTTTCTGTCGTCTCCCTTCTCCCTCTCGTTCTTAGGCTTTGTCGCGTTTTATCACATCATGGCCCCTGGGTGTTCGAATATCAAACAGGCTTCATGGATTTTGACCGCGATATCGAGTGCAGTTATGAGCCTCGCTAGCCTCCCGTTTTTATGGGCTTATTTTTCCGACGGAGCGAGTGTGAAGAGTATAAGAGTGCTTCCTCGTTTCGCCATTCTCGTCGTTCGATTTTTTCAGGCTTATCTTGCTGCGTAAGCCAATTCCCTCTACTGGGTTCAAAAGCTAATGGTCTTACAGGGATTTAACATTGGGTTCTATATACTATCGCTCGCGTATCTCTCTACTTGGAGGTTGGATTCACCATTCGATGTATATTTTGATTATTGAGCTTGTTGTGCGGGGATCGTGGTCTCATATATTCTGTGTCGCTGGATCAATGGAGGTAGAGGATTTCGTTGCCACGTATCGCAATCCTAGTTCTCACGCAATCCATCCACAGATACCGACATCAATATTTGCCATCGCTACATTCTACCCTCATCTCAGGAGTGACATGCTCTTCGCTGTCGCCTTTTTCATGACGAGGATCCTTTTCCATGTTGTCCTTATCGTGTCGTATATATCCCAGGAGAGCAGGATGCAAGCGGCAGGTGGATCCTTCTCGCCAGCTATCGTCCTTTCCATGGTGTTTCCTCTTCACGTGCTATGGTTCGTTAGGTGCATTAAGGGCTTCATCCGAAGGGCCAGCCCCGTCCAGAAACCATCCGCGCCCCTTCGGATCATCTCCCGAAACTCACGTATCCGCAACTTCTCCGGGCTTGCGCGAGCTACCGTGGTTCATCGCCTTCCTTTCAAGAGTCATTTACAGAGGCTATCACATCGTCGCCATTCGTTCGAGAGGGCATTCCGTTCGTTCAGGCGCAAGTCGCGATCTGCCGCTGAATGGATATTGTTGTCCAGAACCATCTTTTCGTATATTCCCCCACGAGAGGCAGTGCTTGACTGCGTTGGCGTGAGAAGAAAGCACAAAGAACACCCCATTGTCGCCGAAGGAGAGAAGCAGCAGTAACGATGAAACTGAGAAGGAACTTTTTTGTCCCCCGTAGGGTGATATATTATGACATTGTAATTAACGGGAGGTTGACGACGGAGCGGTTACTTGTGGAATGAGTAGTGGAATAACGTCCTGTGATGATACTTAATGTCTATGTAGGAGTAGTGACCAACTCAACTTCGATAATGAATATTGAATGTCCGAGAATGCTCTGCTGTGCGCCTAGTCACCACTGCTAATAAGTAACCGATCGACAGAGATGACGGAAGGCAACATAAAGCAACAAGTGATATATAATATTGCAACATTTGATCGCTAAACTCACACTGATATGTAGACTTAAGTACGGGGAATGGGAGGCTGGCATATGTTCTCGTGCGAAAGCTACGCGACCACTTAGGCGGATGATAAGCAGTAGGGATTCAATTATGTATGTGTGTGTGGGTATAGCAATGAAAACTACATAGTCCGTGATATTTTCACAATGCACATACATACTATGTTCAATCAAAAGCCATTTTTACACAGCTGGCGATGATAGCCGATTCGACATACGGGCGTATTAAGAATTGTCATTTACGTCGGAACCGTATTCGAGTTAGTGCACCCAGCATGTGACGCATTACATAATATATAACAAGGGCAAATACGCAAACATCATGGTTGGCACCAACACGCAACACCATGAGTCTGCAATGATGAATACATGAATGTCTGAGTTCCACTGTTGTTGTATCAGATAAGTTCTAGCAGAGCAGCTTTGGGCAGGAGGTTTATACTATTGGTGTGATTTATTTTTATATTTCACTACTTCAAACTTGGTTCAAACGAGCCCGGAGGGGTTAAGATCATTGACAAAAAATGAAGTTTTAATAATTTACAGTACCTCACCCAAATGCGAGGGGCATACTGTAACTTCCTAACTAATAAACATTTGGCCCCCATGTTGTGAGGGAAGTGGGTATGAGACTAATTAACTAAATGAAAAAACCCTCACGCAAGGGGCGCGAGGGGTCTATGCCACTTGGCATGGGGTTCCTTATCCCGTGGTTGTTCGCCGCTGGCGCCGTTTTCGTTTTCGTTTTCGTTTTCATCGTGTCGTCCCCATCCACATCCCGTCCCTGTCGGTGTTGGTCCTGTCGTTGCCGTGCCCTCGTTGCCATCTGCCCGTCGTCCCTGTCTCAGTTGCACTCCGTTCCTACCTCGCGAGCAGTTGCTCGGAGCGGCAGTTGGGGTGCTGCTTCAGTGGAGGTGTTCGCTGCCCTGCCTGTCCCTTGTCCCTCGTCATCGTCATCGTCTCGTGGTGGTGCTGTCGTCCCCCTCTCCGTGGCTCCCCTTTCCGCCCCATAACGTGGCTCGCGGCCGTGGTGGGTGCTGTGTCGCCTGGGTGTTGTGCGGGGGCGGGGGCGGTCGCGGGCCCTCCCTGTCCCTCTCCTCGTCATTGTTGCCGTCCTGGTTGTTCACATCGTCTCATTGTCATGGTGGTCCTAGTCCTCGTTGTACTGTCGTTCCTGGTCCTGCTCATTGTCATCATTCTTCGTCGTTTAGTTAGTAACAACAAGATGAAAAGAGAAGAACAAAAAAAACTTATGTGCGGCCCAACAAGAGACGTCGTCGGCATCTCTTGTGCCTCCCTTTTTTTGTCTGCCAGAGCGAGGTTTGGTGCCCTCCGTCGCTTCGTTTCGGTCATCCTGGGGGTGTTCTCGTCCTTCCCTGTGCGTTCTCGCCGTTGTTTGCTCCGCCGCTGTCATTCACTCCCGTCGCTGCCACGTTATGTCGACTATTGGCATCCACAACCCACTCCTCGAGCAGCGGTGCTGGGTGCTGGGTTCCTGTTCTTTCATCAGTGGGTTGGAGATGGGGAAGGAAAGGGGCTATACCTGGCGGGGTATCCCGCTGCTCGGGTCTCCCGGCGTCCCGTTTCGTTATCCTTAAACGAAACCCTCACATCCCGGCGGTTGCTGTTGTAGTGAGACAGGAACTTCGTCAATCAATAAATAAAGTTCCTATCACATGTCAAGCACTCACGTGCTGCGTCAGTCACATCCTGCGCAAACTGTGTCTGCAAGTGTTAAGTACACATAATTTGCCAGTACTGCTGTGTCAATCACATTCCCACCTCTTCTTCTGCCCGCCATGAGTTGGGACTTGAGCACAGGCATAAATGACAGCGAATTTTAGTGACTTGCCCTGAGGTTGGGAGGCTCAAGATTCTTGTAAAATCTGAAAGCATTGATATACTCCTCTGAAGACCCATTTAGTGAAGAAAGGTAGCAAAAAGCTGTCCAAACCCCCGACTGCTCCCTGATTCAGGGAGTGGCAGGACCGCAGCTACGGAAGAGACTGCGGAGCAAGGGATCGTGACATAGGAGGGATGGAGAGGAAGGATGACAAGATGTTGGCAGGGATAGAGGACCCGTGATAGAAAGGAACGGCTACGTGAACTGGGAATATAATGGTACGGTTACTGACATAAGTGAAATATGTGAACACTACTAAGAGGGCTAAGACAAGGTCCAAGTCAATTTCAATGTAGAACGGCAGAGAGGGCGCTTCAGGATCAATGACAGACCGAATATAGTGCAGTTGCATTGACAAGCGCCTCTTCAGACGATCCTAGATACTACAAAAGTATGGTTGGCGGGAACTGACTTTTGCGATTTGATTTTCCATGTTTGCCTGATTGCTGACATATCTTACTCGAGAGTTTCACCAGGTTACCATAGCGCTTGCCTTGCCCAACGTCGACGACGAGCTCACTACTTCCTCCATCCTCTCTTAGTTTCTTTGGTTCCTGAATTATATATGAATTTCCTGTGTATAATGTATATTCCACGATGCTTTACTACTGTACGAATTCAAAGAATGTTCTGAGTGTGCGGGGTAGACAATCGAAGGTTACAAACTGGCATATATGGTGATATGTATACTGTGATATATTGTCACGTAGATCATGCCTTACTGTCATCTTCAACCTCTGCCCTGAAGTCCTGTACATCTTGGACTTCCCTTCCTCCACTTGGCTTAGCAAGGCCATAGGCAGGTTTTCCCACTTCCTCGGGTGTCCTGCACTTGAATAGTGAACTCAAGGGGGTGGCGGGACGGGAATTTTTCATATGACGTCCGTTCTTGTTTTTCGCAGCTCGCCAGACCCCCCCTTTTCTTCCTAATATGGTGTTTTAGTCACGTGTTATGTTTTCTGTGAGACGGGTTCGAGCAAACCGAAGCTGTAGGTACTATTTAGAAGTTCGTAGGTATACAAACAACATATAATACTTAGATACAATGTGCAAAATCACATGCGGCGGCGCTTAGTCGTGTTGCTCGCCTTACAACTTGGGCATGTCCAATATTTCAGTGCAAAATCATAGTTCATGCATGTGCGATGATACTAGACGTGCAAATGAACGATGAGAAAAACACCTACTAGTATTCAAACTTTCCCTCGCCTTCTTCACCATCTTGCATGATCAATGCAAACACAAGTCAACCAAACCAAAAAGTTTCATCCTCAGCTGTCAGGTATCTATGGTATCTACAGGAAGACTTCATAGGATAGCTTCTGAGAGTCATTTAAGTAAATCCTCTGCCTATTTTGGCTTCGCAGTGTCAGGTAATATGTAAGTCAAAAAAAAAAAAAAATCAGTCTTCAGCGACCCCCCCACATTTGGTCCAGGATTCTTGTTGATGATACTCAACCTGGAAACCTAACAAAAACCTGTTAAAAAGCTTAAAAAGCATAACACAGGCTAGAGGAAGGGTGCAAGTTGGTACTAAATATCACTGCTAATACCCAAAAGTCATAGTGAGAGGCACGAAATGGTGAGACATATTGTGAATAATCTTGAGGAGCATACAAAGATGTGCAAAGTAGTTTGAAATTGGTTCGAAGATGTGTGAAGTAGTTTGAAGAGGTTTGAAATAGTTTCAAAGAGAGTCGAAGGTGTTGGAGTGGTGTTGAGGAGTGAATACAGCAAATAAGAAATATTTGTCAACAGGCAATAGGTGATGTGTGATAAAATGAGGAGCAAATATGATAGTTCAAAGAAGTTTGCAATATTTCACAGAACTTAGAGATATGACGTGAGGCTAAGGCTCGAGAGAACAGCTCTTAAATCAAATGATAAGAGAGAGCATAACTTCTTCTCTGTTCCCCTTTGCTTTGCTTGTCTAAGTAACTAGTACAAGTCTATATACATTTTGAAGAGATAGTACTAAAAAGAAAATCTAACATGTGTCAGCAATGAGGACTTTGTAAATTATAAAACAAATGAGAAATGATAAATAATGGAAATGTACAGTGTCCCCATATAATAAAAGTACTTATCTTTTGCTTTGATATATCATTGAAACATCTAAATGCTATTATCGCATCCTAAATCTCTCATCATCTCTCCTTGTGTCCAGTGGCACTTGATATGTGACAAAAAGGCTCATTCTGAATGTGCAGCATGTATCAAAAGGGTTTCAATACAGTTATGTGGTGGCCAACTTTGTTTGAAATGCTGCAAAGGCCTTTGAAAGCATTCAAAATGTCACGAAGTCATTTGAAGTAGTGCAAAATAGTTCAAAAATGTTCAAAGTAGTGTGAAATTGTTTGAAAATGTTTGAAAAGGATTCAAAGTCAATTTTGTGGCATTCATAGTGGTTTGGAGTGTCTGTCATAATGTGTTGATATGATTGGGAGCCATTCCAGACCTTAGAGCATGCAATGGACCTATCACCATCCTGCCACCCCCTTGAGTGAACTTCAAGAATATACAGTAGCGAAGTAGATGATGTTCAGGCCATTGTGTGAACATGGTAACTACACATCAGAAGCCAGGGTAACTGAACATTGGGCCAAAAACCATACTTGTGATTGAAATCGGATGTTTTACATGGTTCTAATAGATATTCCAGGTGGTAGGACCCCTGACAACCCCCCAAAATGCCTGATTCCTATCTGGATAGAAATCGCAGAAAAATCTTGGAATCCCTGAGGCTGTCCAGCAAAAAATATATTAGTTCTTGAAGTATATGTCCAGATAAAAATCATGATACAGGGTTGAGCAAAAAAAAAAAAAGAACCACTAGCCTATCCTAGTCTAGCTTTTACTATCCATAGCTATCTATCTAAAATTCTGAATATCCCAAACAAGCTTTGTTGTCTATTTATGTACATCTTTCTTGACATACATCAAATCCCCAAAATGGATATCAAATATGTGGTGGTACACAAGAATTCACTGCTGTTTGATGAGAAGCAGTGGATCAGGAAAGGGAAGATATTTTCTTCTAATTCCTCTTCTTTTCCAGACTTGGAAGGTTACTCCAAAAAAAATTTGTTTATATGAGAAGATTTTTATGGATATGCTTTCCCCATAGCAAGGTTGCAGTCAAAGACTTTCTTGCTCTCTAAGAATAGAACTGTCAACATGTACCAACATGGAAAAAAAAACAAATATAATAATAAAATAGGAATAAATCATAGAAAAGGCAGAATAGAGTGAAATAAGATATAAAAAAAAATGGGATGAATGAAGAAACTTTCCCAGATGCCTGGAGTACCTTCCTTTTCCCTTACATCACCCCCCCTCCTATGATGAATTGCCCTGATGCATTCAAAACTGTATTTGCCCGAAGTTGGACACTTGGATGCACTGAGGCGCAGAGGAATGTCGCCAGTGGAACTCCCTGACCAGTCATGGGGCATTCACATTGGACTTTGTGAGCCAAAAATTCTCCTCGTACCCATAACCCTTCCAGTGTACCAGGTATTTGAGTTTACCTCAACGTAAGCAGCTGTCTGACTCGACCTCATACTGAGATTCGCCTTCAATGACTGTAGGCAGTGGGGGAGGTCATGTCATGCATCCAGAGAATGGATCTGTGGGGGCAGGCAGCCATTTTATGACATGAAAGACAGGATGGAGTCTGGACATTGACTGTGGTAGCTGTAGTGGATAGGGATGCGACCTGATGCATTTAGTGATGAGGAACGGTCCAAGAAAATGCTGAGTGAGTTTCTTGGATGGTTGCATGGTGGAAATGTCACTAGAGTCGAGGTAGACATGATCACCAACCTTATATGTGGGTGAGGGTGAGTGACGCTGGTTGTAGAAGCATGCCATGTCATTCTTCACCTTAGCCAAAGCTGACTTTGCTTCCTCCAAAGTGTTCTTCATCTGCTCTGTGAACTTGTTCACCATCTCCAAGTGTGAGGGTGTTTGCTGAGGCTAAAAACCCATGCATTGGTGTCACCCTGTGTTGAGGAGGAAGGGAGTTTGCTGGGTGGAGGAGTGGACGTGATTGTTGTATCCAAAATCGGCCATGAGGAGATTTTCCCAATTGTCCTGTCACTTATTGATGAAGATATGGATGTACTGCTCCAGTTCTTGGTTGACTCACTCTGTCTATCTGTCTGTCTGTGGGTAGTAGGCAGTCGAGGTGAGAAGTTTGATCCCCAGCAGGTGGTACAGCTCTCAGGTGAACTCTGTAACAAATTGTGGTCCTCAGTTGCAGAGGAATGCAACAGGCAGTCCATGGAGCTTCCACACATGGTGCAAATATAGTCAAGCTGCTCCAAGTGCAGTGACAGTCATATGAGTGGGGATAAAATAAGCTTGCTTCCCAGCAGAGTTGACTATGCACATTACCACATCAAAACCATTGGACTCTGGTAGTTCCACCACAAAGTCCACACTGACAACATCCCAATAATTCTCTGAGACTGGAAGGCTTGGTGTGTAAGCAGAGATCACAGGTATAGCAGTACTGACCAATAAATCAAGACATCTGGAGCCACCAATAATTCTGTGATATGAATTCCAGCATCTTCCAATGTCTGGGGTGGCCAGCAAT
This sequence comes from Tricholoma bakamatsutake, assembly GCA_029959215.1. Lineage (NCBI taxonomy): Eukaryota > Fungi > Basidiomycota > Agaricomycetes > Agaricales > Tricholomataceae > Tricholoma > Tricholoma bakamatsutake. Next base: position 11,210,104 of record CP114861.1, read on the forward strand.
GAGTGAGTTGTGATGCTGAGAGATAAATCATCGTTGAAGCTGGGGATTGTTAGGGACATAAATGCAGTCACAAAAGTATAGAATGTCATTTTTTTTTATCCACTCTGCTGCATGAAGCAAAGAAGTGGATCCCTTTCTCAGCTTCTTCACTGCCAGAGCCACAGCATCCTCATGTAAACTGCTACAGTTTGCATGATGAATATCATGTAGGATACTGCACTCCTCACCATCCAAGGTAACACCTTCTAGTGCATGGACTGTAAATAGATCAGGTTGCAACAACACAATACCTTGATTGTTGTTGCTTCCATCACCGTGGTCCAGACAATGAGAGAGGGCATCAGTCTTCCCCATGTTGCATTCTGGGCAATGATGCAGAGAGAAATTCAACCTGGAGAAATAGAGAAACCAGCAGGCTTGGCAACGATTAAGTTTCTTGGCAGTCATGAAGTACTCAAGGTTTTTTTGGTCTGTTCAGATCTTGACCTTGTGCTAAACACCCTCCAGAAAATGTCACCACTCCTCCAACACCCACATTATCGCCAGCATCTCCTTGTCATGGATCTCATAATTGTGTTCCACAGCACTAAGACTCTTTGAGTAGAAGGCAATGGAGTGGCACTTCTGGTCCTCAGGAGACTGTTGGGACAGCACTGCACCCATCGCAAAGTCCAAACTGTCAGCTTCTACACAGAAGGGATGTGAGTTGTCAGCAAAGGTAAGGATTGGAGTGGAAGTGACCATCTCTTTGAGCTTCTTAAATGCCTCCTGCTATGCATTTTCCCACTTCCATCCCTCCTTGCTAGTGAGGTTGAATAATGGGCATGCATGGTAGAAAAAGTCTTTAATAAAGCACCAATAGAAATTGATAAAGCCTAGAAAAGACTGCACCTCTTTCTTGTTCGTGAGTGTGGGCCAGGTTGTAATGCTAGCAACCTTGACTGGGTCCATCTCCACCTGTCCATCCAAAATAATCAAGCCCAAGTACTTGATCTGCATCTTCTCAAACTCACACTTGTCATGATGAAGGTAGAGTTTGTGCCTCCGAAGTTGCTCTAGCACCAGGCATGTGATTTGACAATGTTCATTGAGGTCTCAAGTGAAGATAAGAATGTTGTCGAGGTAGACACAGACAACACCTTCCAATATGAGACCATGGAAGATGTCATTCATCATGGTCTGAAAGGTGGCAGGACTATTAGTGAGACCAAAGAACATGATAAGTGATTCAAAAAGATTACAGTTTGTGTAAAAAGCTGCCTTGCACTCATCCCCTTCTTTTATCCATACATTGTTGTAACCCCAAAAGACATTGAGCTTGGTAAAGTAATGCTGATAATACTCGACCTGGAAACCTAACAAAAACCTGTTAAAAGGCTTAAGAAGTATAACACAGGCTAGAGGAAGGGTGCGAGTTGGTACTAAATATCACCACTGATATTCAAAGGTTGTAGTGAGAGATGTGAAATGACAAGGAGTGTTTATAATAGTCTTTAAAGGTGTATAAAGATGTTCAAAAAAGGTTTGAAGTGGTATGAAGATGTTTGAAAGAGGTTCAGAGAGGTTCAAAGAGGTTTAAAGTAGTTTGAGGAGTTTCGAAAGAGTTGGACTGGTATTGAAGTATATCGAAGAATGGATATAGCAAATTAGATGTATTTTTAAGAGACGATAGGTGATAGGTGATAAGTTGAGGAGTGGATATGAAAGTCAAAAAAGTTCACAATATTTCACAGAACTTTGAGATACGACATGAGATTAAGACTCAAGAGAATGGCTCTTAAATCAAACGATAATGGAGAGGGTAACTCTTCACTGTTCCCTTTCTCACTTTTTTTGTTCTACGTAACTAATACAAGTCTATATACAATTTGAAGAGATAGTACTAAAAAGGAAACAATAACATGTGGAAAACATGAGGCAGTATGCACAGCAAATAAAGGTATTGTAAAATATAAAACAAATGAGAAATGATAATAAATGAAATGTACATTGTCCCAGTATAGTAAAAGTACTTTTCCTATTGCTTCAATATATCATTGAAACCCAAAACTGCACTTATCGCATTCTAGATCTTTTGTCATCTCTCTTTGTGTCCAGTGGTGCTCAATATGCAACAAAATGGCTCATTCCAGTTGTGCAGCATGTATCAAAAAGGTTTCAGAACAGCTATGTGGTGGCCGACATTGTTTGAAGTGGCACAAAGTTGTTCAAAATTGTTTGAAGTCATTTGAAGTAGTCTGAAATAGTTTGAAAAGGGTTTGATATCAATTTCATGGTGTTCATAGTAGTTTGGAGCATCTGTCATAATGTGTTGATATGATTGGGAATCTTCTCCAGACTTTAGAGTATGCAATGGACCTATCAATGCTCCCCATGGAGTTGGTTCACGAGTTCAGATCTGAGGGGTAGTGGATAGTAATTCTTGACTGTGATGTTGTTGAGACATCGATAGTTTTGAACTGGTCAAAGGGACCCATCTTTCTTTTTAACAAAGAAGAAAAGCAAGGCCATGGGTGACTTTGAAGGGTGGATATGATTAGAAGCCAAGTGTTCATCAATGAACTTGTCAAGTTGTTGTTCTTCAGAGGAAAGAGAATAGACCTTGCAGGAGAAGGGTGTGAAACCTGGTGTGAGCTCAATTGCATGATCCCATGGCTTACAGTTAGAAGATGAGTTGAAAGATTTCTTAGAGAAGACATCCTCGAAGTCATGCAGGTGAGGAAGTACTGAGTCAGTGAAAAATTTGGGTGCACTGTTCCCATGGAAGGCCTCTGCGAGGTGCTAGGAGACATTCGAAATGGCATGCACCTCATGTGAAGGGTTAAGAGAAGTGCAGAAAATTTGGTCACCTTCCTCAATCTCCTCCACTTCCTCCACATCATCATCAGAATGAGGTGCAAGATCTGGAATGTCTTCCAAGTCCATATCAGCTATAGGCATTGGACCAGCATGACACTTTTGAGTGCACTGTAAAAGGACCTTTTGCTCTCAATATTCCTGTCTGCCTTCAGTGAAGCAAGTATGGCAAGGAGAGGGACAATGACTCATCATGATTTCACCTGTCACCCAGTCGACCTCAGGATTATGGTCATGAAGCCATGGATAGCCCAAAATTGCCTCCTGCTTCCCCAGTTGGATCACAGTGAAGAGATCCTGTTCACTGTGGTCCTTGTACTAGAGGACTAGATTAACAACCTCCCAAATCACCCCAGCTTCATTTGGGGAACCATTCACATTGTAAACAGGTATGGGTCGAGATAGTGAGCAGGTATTGAGTTGTTTTTGTTGAACCAGGTGTGAATCGATGAAAAGACCCATGGCACCCAAGTCCAAGAGAGCAGAGACACTGAATACTTGCCCTGTATCCATAGTCTGCAACTCGATCTTTAATTCTAGTGATCACTGGGAGGGGGTGGATGCCACAATGTATTTGCATGGTAGCTTGTGCTCCCAAGATTTCAATCTGGGAAGAGGATGAACAGGTGTGAGTAAAATTCCATCAAGCTGAGGGATTTGGGGAAGAAGTTGGGTGGGCAGTGGGGGTGGATAGTTGGAGGGATTGGGGGCATGTGTGGTTGTAGTGGCATGGAGTGTTGTGTTAAAAGCCACATTCATGAGTCAGTTCTCATTACAGAAAGAAGCAGCTTCATACCAAGCATCAATATTGTCATCAGCTGGGCATCCCTTCAACATCTGTGCAATATGATCCTGAACCTCTCGGTTGAGACCACAACAAAATTTAACCACCACTGGTAGCCCACTCCCATATCCTGCCATGTCCACTAAATCTCTAAACTTATCAATATAGTCATCCACAGATTGGTATGCTTGGTAATACAAGGATGACTCAAGGCATGTTGCAGCTCATTGGCATTCATGAAGAGGGCAGAAATGTCATACAAACCCTTCCTAAAGTTGTCCCAAGAGGAAAGAGGGAGGGAACTGAGTTTCTGGGCTTGGTGCAAAATACAGTTGATGTAGAGGTAGGCGTGCTCAGACTTAATGTATGTGAAGGCCCAATAAATTTTTGCGGTGTCATCTAGGAATTGATTAGGGTGAAGACTGATGTATAACTCACAGGAGTTGAGGAAAGAATGTCCATGAGAGCATGCACCATTAAAGTCGGCAAGGGGGGACAGTTTAATCTGTGTGCCAGTGGTATTAGGTAGAGCATTGATGCTGGAAGCAGTTGGGGTTGGAATAAATGGAATATTAGGTGAGGGACTAAGCTGTAGTGTATTAACAAAGCTTTCAATATGCAATTTAAGTGATTCAATTTGTGCATGCAATCCAGTAATGGCATCTTTGAGCACTTTGATGCATTTTTGGGCATTCATGGTGCATAGTGGTGCATTGAGCAGAGATAAGGGTGCACTTAAGGCAGGGGTGGCAATTACATCCTGGGTGATGTTCTGTATGTGTAGGATGCTTTATATCCACAGTGCGCTTCGATTCCAGGCCTAGGGAGAGAGTTTTCTACTGTAAGGGCAACCTCAAAGCCTCACTTAATAGTGAGCTAACAGAGGGGAATCCAAAGTTAATATTACACTATGTAATACAGACACTCCAGGTGTACCTGGGGAATCCAAAAAGAAAACTCTAAGGACCCATCTGTCAATGCCCAGTATATGTGATAGGGCCAGAAATCAAATAGTAAGCTAAAAATAGCAAAAAGGCAGAGATAGGTGGATCAAGCTGTGGGATGATGTCACTGGGATGGGTAAACATCCAGAAGGTGTCCCACCTCTAAGAATAGAAGAACTGTCAACATGTACCAACATGGAAAAAACCAAAATATAATAATAAAATAGGAATAAATCATAAAAAATCATAGAAAAGGCAGAATAGAGTGAAATAAAATATATAAAAAATGGGACGAATGCAGAAAATTGCCCAGATGCCTGGGGTCCCTTCCTTTCCCCTTACAGAAGATTTTAAACTCTATGCCCATGCTGGTTCTGTGCTGGTCAGGCACCCAGCAGTATCAAACAAGCCTGCTAGTAAAAAAATACTCATTCAATACATATGTCCTTCAGTGGAAGCATGGTCAATAGTGAATCTGAACATGGTGACTCCATGGACAATAATGTTTTGCCCACTGTTTATCCTCACACACCCATCTACATCCCAAAAATCTGCCTTTTTAATACTATGCATTCATGTGTTATGGTATTCCAGTAGGAACACCCAGTAGGAACACCTCTTGCAACCCCTGTAATCCACTTGAACTTATAGCTGGATCCCACAGAGATAGCCCAAGAATATTTCCAGAGATCCCCACTGCCTCCACAAATATTCCAAGTACTACTTCAAGAAGGAAGTACAGGAAGGATCAAGATAAACTGGAGGTAATTTTCAAGTTGCTTCAGAATTTCCACTGGACAATTGGTGACTTCTTGTACCTTGCATTTTAAGTTAAGGATGAGAAAGGAGCCATTGTCAAGAATAGAAGTGAAGCTCATGCAAAAATGGCAAGTAGGTTTCTTGCTGGATTGTGCAAACATACCCCTGCACACATTGTTGAGATTTGGGTCAAGAGTCCATGGGGGATACCAAAAAAAGGTCATTTGGAGAGAGATGCAATGTTCTTGATGGATCACAACTTCCAAATGTTGAAAGCAGCCTGACCAGGACTTACATTGTTTGCAGTCCAGATTGTATGAAAACAACTAGAGAAGGATATACAAAAGGCAGTAAAGAGATTTATTGGGTTACATACCTTTACAACAGGTGCATAAAAGATTGCTGATGAAAATTATGGGCCACCTTTATGGAAGCAACTGCAGTCCTATAGCAACATCAACCACTTGAATGGGATTTGTTTGTCCAGCTCACAACACCACCTACTTCAAAGAAGGGAAACACAGGCATAACATGACAAAGCTGGCCTCCAGAGATGGTATGTAGCCCAATAATAAATTCCTATTATCAATCTCCAGCATGAATATGATATAGATTGCAATGCAAGCATTGAGCACCATCAGTTACTCATGCATTATGCATGCAAAACTCATACCATCAGATAAATCCCTCCTGCTCTTTGCATGCTAAGGAAACTGCTACTTGTATGCCTATGATAGTCAAGTTGGGATGGCCACCAGTTACCATGCTGTGCATGATGCTTTGAAGAAACTGTTGGACCATGATCTGCAAAGAACCAAGAACATAGCAACAGATTTTGAATCAGCAGTGTCTGTACACTTGGACAATGTACAGTATTATGTATGACCTTGCACATATACCATTGGATGGTTGGAACTGTGGCAATGGCCATCAAACTGGAAGGATTCAATCCAGCTGCTTTAAATATCCTGGATAAACAACATGGGATAGCTGAGAACAAACAACAAACCCTCACTTTTGACAGCCTTTGGGCTCTCATGAATCACTTGCATCTTGACATCATTTGCATTTTGCAGTGGCATTGCACACTAGTTGACACAGTACTGGAATTGGATCAATACAAAGCAGATGTCTGAAGGCTGTATAACATCAAGGGTCACAAATACTGCATAATGCTGTGGAAAAGTCAGGTCCAGCCCCTACCAACAAATGGCAAGAATGAAATTGTCACCGAAAATGCTTCTTGATCTTGTACTGCCACCATCTCATACTTTCCCATGATTTGAGTAGTTGAGCCATGCCAGGCAATGGAGATGGGAATGAAAACCCAGTACAGACTAGCATAATAAACACTATTGGGGACCACAGTCATGCTGGACAATCACCCACCAATCATGATACTGAGCCTATGGCAAACAATGTTATCAGAGAATACAACAACAACACAAAGAAGGCTAAACCCTGCAGCACCAATGCTGGAACAGACTATAAAAGAGAAGTCCTCAGCTCCATCCCAATTAGAGAAAGGCAGGACCACCAGGTGAACTGGAACAGTGGCACAGTCAAGCAGCAACATGGGAGACATCCCCAATGCAGAGACAGGATTGTCCTGGATGATGGCAAAAGGACTATTGGTCCCATCAGGAATGACCCTGTCATTGGTAGCACTAGTCGAAACACTATTTCAGGTCAGAGCCCTTCCAAACACCCCACTACAGACTCTAAATAGAATTCACATGGTGGCTTTCCTGCTACAAGAACTGGACCTGGCTAGCACAGCAAGGTAAGTCACCAATTTGGTAATGAAGGAACTAACTCCTCTTGCTGGCAAAATGCAGACTGCACTCAGAGAAAAACAGAAAAAAACTGCAGACAAGCTACACAAAAAAACAAATGAGATATTAACATAGGCAGAGGCATCTATTGAAGAGCTAGGTAAGGTAATGACCAAAATGGGCAACATCACAGAAAGCGAGAAGTCAATGGCCATGCCCTATTGGGACACTCTAAATCTAGGCACAACTGGCCCACCAGTTCAAGTCAATCCAAGGGTTGGAGCAAAGGAAAGTATTAGGACAAGGCAACTTCTCTGGGTGCTATCAGTAGACATCCAAAATCTCAAATCTCTGCTGGCCCCAGAGTTATTAAAACAGCTAAATGGAAAAACTGGCTAAAGCCATGAGGTCAACAAATGAGGAGTGCAAACTCAGGTCAGCAATCTGGCTCAGAAATGGGGGCCTGCTCATAGAAGCTTGGGATGACAAGTCAGTGGCATGGCTATGCAGTGAGGCAAACATCTTGCACATGGAATGCAAACTGGGCACCACCAGTCTATCTGAATCATGCAACTTCAATGTCATCGCATATTTTGTCCCACTAACATTTGATGCAACCAAAAAACCACATATGGAGGAAGTAGCAGAAACAAACAATCTCCACAAGGAATCTATCAGTAAGTGTAGGTGGGTGAAGGCTCCCAAGAAATGTAACCCAAACCAGATGGTAGGCTATATGATTATCATGTTTACAGAAATTGTGATCTGCAACAAAAAAGTATCAGTATCCAAATGTAAATGAAAACCAGTAAGATGCCTCAAATACCAAGGTTACAACCATGTAGTGCATGAATGCATCATTCAAAGGGATATCTATGCCAAATATGGAGAGAGCCATAGGTCCAGCAACTGTAGTGCACAGACACTGCTGTGCACTCCATGTGGGGTGTGCAGGCATGCCAGCAATGATCGATGTGCCCTACCTTCCTTAGGAAATGTGCCAAATATGACATGAGAACCCTGGGAAACATGCTACCCTTTTTCCATCTACAGAGGCCTGGACCTGGGAGTGATGCCTCCAAGTGGACAAAGACCTGCAATACCAGTAGAAGTAGGAGATTTTGTATGCTCAGACAGGAGGGGCAAGATGCAGCAAACACAACTACCAACTTACCTAAGACAACTAGTGCCAAATGGATGGGAACTTGGATAGACAGGAACCCAATGCAACCAATGAATAATGAGCTGAACAAGATGACAAAGATAAGGGTTCTGCAACTAAATCTAAATAAATCAGTCACTGCTCATCTAGAATTCATTAACAACTCACTGGCAGCTCACTGGGACATTGTAAGGGGAAAGGAAGGTGTCACAGGTATCTGGGCAATTTTCTGTGTTTGTTCCATATTTTTATATATTTTATTTCACCCTATTCTGCGTTTTCTATGATTTTATCCCTGTTTGATGATTATTTTTCAGTTTTTTTATGTTGGTACATGTTGACAGTTCTATTCTTAGAGGTAGGACCCCTTCTGGATGTTTACCCATCAAGGTGACATCATTCTGTGGCTTAATCTGCCTATTTCTGCCTTTTTGCTATGTTTAGTCCATTATTTGATTTTTGGGTCTACCACATATACTGGGCATCAACAGATGGGTCCTTAGAGTTTTCTCTTTGGATTCCCCTCTGTTAGGTGCACATGAAGCATTTGTATTATGTAGGATAATGTTAACTTTGGATTCCCCTCTGTTAGCTCACTGCTAAGTGAGGCTTTGAGGTTGCCCATACTAGTGTTTTAAGGTCTGGTTCAGTCCAGTTTTTCAACCTCCAAGTGAGGCAACCGGGATCACAACTGGTCCCAACTGACACCAGAAATGGAAGAACCACAATTGAACTAATTAGGACCAGTCCTAATCAGTTTGGTTGCCCAGTTCCAACCAGTTCCAACTGGTTTTTCTGAGTTTTTTCATGTCTAACTAAATATACTCTGTACTAAATTAAATACATGCACACCCTGTGAGCAGGTGCTTGCAGAAGTGGGGTGTTGCTAATAAAAAGAAAAAGAAGAAAAAGAAAAAGAGTGAACAACACCTGCAAGGTGTGTCTGTCACAACGAAAGAAAGAAAAGAAAAAAAAAAAGAAAAAAAGAACTCATGTTTGTAGCAAGAGTGGGGCATCATACATCATCCTGGGTATTGTCAGCCCTGTCATTCATTGTCCCTGTGTTGTCATTTGTTGTCCTCACATTGTTGTCCCTGTGTTGTCATCTGTTATCCCCACATTGTCATGTTGTCCCCATGCTGTCATTCATCATCCCCTTGTTAGGGTGATACCCATAGTTCTGCTAGCTGGACTGTGCAGGCTCTCCTACAAGAAGGCAGCGGGGTGTGCGCGCATGATGGGGGGTTTGATGGTTTTGATGTGAGGGGTTAAAAATAGAATAGTTGGTTGAAATAAGCTTTTCACACCACTATTGTGGATGGAATACCTAAGAGAACTCAACTGAGGTTTCCTAGTATTTATTTTAGAATTATATACTATGTTACATATATTGTAGTATGTTGTTACAGATGTGCATGCACATGTGCATACATATTGATGCATGTAAATAGAAAATTCCCATGCTGACAAATAATGCATGTATAGGCATTTTGTAGCGTATTTTGGTGAAATAAAATAAAATAAAATGAAATAAAATAAAATAAAAATAGTATTATGTAATAGGCATGTTAGGAGACTGTTTCCTAACATTACCCCCCTTTTATGTCTTGACTTCCAGGTGAGAAAATATTGCATCTGTCCCCTCTGTGAAATTCTGGTAAGGCCAGAAATTCATCCCCTTATACACCATTCTAGCAATGCGACGTGGAGCATTTGGATTACATTTAAAGAATTAGGCGATTGCATTACATGCTTGCTTACAATTCTCCTTGGGTTCCCATGAATTATTTTTGTCGGTGTAGTTCTTCCACTTGATTAAGAACTCCAATTTATTTCATCGAAGACATGAGTCCAAAACCTCTTCCACAATATATTCTAAAGCACCTTCTACCATTATTGGAGGCTGTGGAGTAGTTTGTTGACCAGGAATAGTGGGTGGGCAGTAAGGGCATAAATGGGAAATGTTAATTTTAGGATCAATCTTGAATGATTGAGGTAATTTTAACACTACCGCTGTTAGAGTCGAAGCTCTTAGTTCGTGAAACGAGTCGAGGCTCATAAGTGTCAACTTTCAATAAAGAGTTCAAGATTGCCGAGGCTCATAAGCGACGGTTTGAGAATGACTTAGATCACTAAGATCGTAAGAGCATAAAAGAGACCAGGTCAAGCTGAGCTTGACTGGTCATTGCATTACTGCTTAAATACTATACAGAGTTATGCACAGAAATGTAGGAACAATAGGAAGAGACAATAGTGTGAGAGTATTTGTAGACTATCACAATAGTGAGAGAAACGAGGATAACAAAGACAATAGTAAGTAGGCACTGTCATGTGTAGGTAAGATGTCAGGAAACAATAATGTGAGAATGCACTCATAGAAGACAATAGAAACAATAGAAAAAGAATTTGATTCCCCCTTTCCATAACACTAGCTCCCCCTTGAGATTTTGAGTTCCATCTGAAATCAGCCTCTCACCGTTCTCATGGGGTCAAACATGATTTTGCCCTCGTCAGCTGTTGTGGTGAACGTGCTAAAAGTCATCACAGTTGGAGCATTGTGGGCATAGACTCTAGCTGGTAGTTTGATTTCGTCCACCTCTGCAAATCGTACAGAAGTGCCAGTGAAGATCATCATCAATTGGGGTAGGGGTGGGGAGGTGAGGATTTTGAGCCAGATGAGAATGTAGAATGATAACATAAAGAAAATTGCCATGCCAAAAATGGCACTGAGGACGATAACGACATTTAAGTTAGAGGTCATAGTGGTTACAGCTTAAGTTGTGTGGTGATGTGGTGGGTTGTCACACGATGGGTTGCTTGGACAGAACAGTGCAGAATATTCTGGTTGCCAATGTTGGCAGTGTGGGCATTGGTACTCTAGGCAGTGCGATGAAAAATGACCAATTCTTGCGCAGGTGAAGCATACAGAATTTTGCATCCACGGTGGTGCAGGCACGTGTTCGGGGGTGGTCTGCCTGGGGTAAGGGGTGGGCGCTCGTGGTGGTGGTGGTGGCGATGGACGTGAGAGTGGGTGAATGGGTGATGGGGGCGACGGTGTAGACTGTTCTGGCACAGTTCCAAACTCCTCTTCTTCATCATCCAACAGTTCTATAATAAAAATTCGTTGTGGTGTGGGGACCCGATCTCTGGGTCTGTAGTTTAGGGCTTGTTCATCCAGGCTCCTCATAAGCAAGAGGAGATCAAGGTGGTAAGCTTCTTCTGTCAGCCATTGGAATACCTATTCGAGGGCAGAGATAGCGCGGTACATTTTGAAGAGGTTCCACGCAGTTCTGTGCAGAAGCGCCTGGTCTTGGGTGATGGACAGCAATCTTTCTTCATTTCATGAGTCATCAGTATCACGGACAAAACTGAGGATCAGTTCGAAGGTTCTGATGGGGTCGGGGTCGGGAGTGATGTTCATGTAGAAGTGGAGAGGATGGCTCATGTTGGTAGTAGGTTGTGGGTAGCTTTGTATTCACCTAATATTTCTGCAGTGTTTTTTAAATGAGTCTCAGGCTCCCAGGTATTTTCACCATGTTGTAGCCCTTCCATTTCACAAGAAATCGGATCCTCCGGCCCATCTTTTTGTGAGCCAAAATAGCCTCAACCTCGTGCTCCAATTCTCCTTCGATCAGATCAGGAGGTGGAGGGAGAAGATTTGATCCATGGGTTTCATTCTCCTTGAAATGTGAGAGAAGGGAAGCATGGAAGACGGGGTGTATTTTCCACTGTGAAGGGAGCCTCAACTCATAGGCATGAGAAGAGATTACTCGTGTGATAGGGAATGGCCCTTCACGCTTAGGTGCGAGCTTTCTGGTCAGATATCCCAACATTTCTGGAGTCGAGCCAAACCTTCTCTTCCACCGTGAATGGGCAGAAGCCTCATCCATTGCATCCGATCATGACCTGTCGGGATAGCTCGTGTGCTGCCAAGGCTTCCTGCCATACGTTTCCTAGTTCAGCTATCCTTTGCTCAGTAGCTGGCATATTTGTTTTCTCATAGGTTGTGGGGATGGCCTTAGGGTGTGTTCCCATCATTACGTAAAACAGAGTGTTTCTAATCGCCGAGTGGTGCTTTTGGTTGTGTGTGAACTCAGCGGTAGTAAGGTGTCTCTTCCACTGTGATGGCTTGTTTGCGCAGAAGATCCGGAGATAGATTTCGAGCTCCTGATTTACTCATTCCATTTCCCCATCAGTCTGTGGGTGATATGCCATGCTCATTGCTAGTCTTATTCCTAGGAGCCTTCCCAGTTCCTGGAATGCATTTGAGGCAAAGTGTGGGTCATGGTCCGATATGATCTTGTCTGGGAGGCCAAATCTCCTAAATACATTGTGCAGATAAAGGTCTGCCGCTCCTAGCATGTTGATGGTCTTGTTGCAAGGGATAAAAATTACCCCCTTAGTAAGACCATGGTCTACCATGACCATGATGGTATCACACCCATCGTTCATCAGTAGATCTGTGATGAAGTCCATCGTGACCAGTGCAAATGGTTGTGTGGCTTCCGACTTGATCAGTGACAGCGGTGGCATTGTTGGATGCATGTTTACCTTCATCTGTTGACATATGGTGCAACTGTCAACGTAGTTTCGGATAAAGATTGTCATTCCTGGCCACCAGTAGTCTCTCTGTACCAGTTCCAGCATCTGGAATCGGCCAGGGTGTCCCGTAAGTATGTTGTCATGGTATTTTTCCATGATTTTCCTCCTTAATTCCCTGTCATCTGGGACGTAGCATCAGTTTTTAAAAAAGACCATCCCATCATTCTCCATCCTCCAGTCTTCTACTGCCGACTTGATCGGTGGCATCCCTCCTTCTTTGATTGCCCTCACTATTTCTTTTAGCAGGTCGTCGTGCATCATACTTTCTGCTAGTGCTTCCTTCAATTCGGTGTTAATTGTTCATGTGAAGATTTGGTCTTTTAATAGTGTGATGTTGTCATTATCATCATCGACATCGGGTATGTGATCTCCTCACCACAATAAGGCATCAGATTGTATCATCATTTTCCCAGGCACGTGTACCAATTGGAGGTTAAATTGTGATAGGAAAAGGCTCCATCTAGCCTGTCACCAGTTCAGTTTCCATGCCATCCTAAAGTACATGAGATTCTTGTGATCCGAAAGGATCGTCATTGGGTGTTCGGATCCCTGGAGATAGTGTCTCCAGGTCTCCAGCGCTCGTATTATTCCCAGCAGCTCTTGATCGTAGATCTCATAATTCTGTTCAGTCACCATTAGGGAATGGGAGATGTAGCCACAAGGGTGCCAGTCTCCATTAGTGTCGGTTTGTTTTAGGACAGTCCCCATTGCATATTTTGAGGCGTCACTTTCGATTATGAACGGCTTCTCTGTGTTAGGCATCAGCAGCACTAGTGCCTCTGAGAATTTCCTCTTTAGTATGTCAAATGCTTCTTGGCATTCATTCGTCCAATTGAAGGGCTGATCCTTCTTTGTCAAGTCATTGAGCGGCTTCATGATTGCGGCGAAGTTGCCGATGAATCTCTGATAGAAATTCCCAAAGCCCAGGAACGATTTAACCCCTTTGACATTGGTTGGGGGTGGCCAGTCCTTAATCCCACTCAGTTTAGTTGGGTCCATGGCTAGCTGGTTCGGTCACAGAATCAGTCTGAGAAACTCAACCTCTTGTACATCAAATCTAGACTTCTTGGGTTTGAGGTAGAGGTCGTTCTCTCTGAGCCTCGCTAGGACCCTCCTTGTTCTCTCCTCGCGTTCCTCTTTGTTTTTAGAGAAGATAAGAATGTCATCCATGTAGATTACCAGCCACCCCTCATTTAGCATGTCCCGGAAGATATCATTCATCATCACCTGGAAAGTCACTGGGGAGTTACAGAGGCCAAAAAACATGACCTTGGGCTCGAACAGCCCCTTATTGGTTTTGAATGCCACTTTCCACTTGTCTCCCTTCTTAATTCTGATGTTGTGATATCCCCATCTGATGTCTAATTTAGTGAACCATCTTGCCCCTTTCAGCTTGTCGAGTAGATCACCGATCAGCAGAAGGGGGTAAGAGTTCTTGATGGTTCCTTCATTCAGATACCCATAGTCTTGGCAGGGCTGAAGTGCATCAGAGTCCTTTTTTGCTATGAAGAAGAATGGTGATGCCATGGGTGACTTGGATGGGACAATATATCCCTTTCTCAAGTTATCATCGATGAATTCGTCTAGTTTCTTCTGTTCTACCAGGGTAATAGAATAGACCTTGCAGTCTTTTGGGATGAAATCCAGTTTGAGCTTGATTGCATAGTCCCATGGTCTAGACTTGGGGAATCTCTCTGACGCTGCTTTTTCAAACACACTCCGATATTCTTTGTATTTGTCAGGGAGTAATTCGTCGAGCGACTGTGTTTCCTTGGCATCCCCCCTTTCATGGGTGAGCCTCTGTGAAATGGAGGTCTTTGCTCAAATATAGGTCATGTTCGAATAGGTAATTCTGCTGGTTAGCTGAGATCGGGTGAGACGTGAGATCTGTTGCTTCTGGTAGTTCAGTGGTAGATAGTCATTTTCAATGGTGAGGGGTGACTCCTCAGCCCTGAATATTCCTATCATTGGTTCTCCCTGAACATAAGCGAATAGCGCATCAGTTTCATCATGATCTCTTCCTGAGTTAAGTGATAAGCTGGCATCTGAGTCATCCAGTACAGAGATCTGTGGGTCAATACTGGGATGGATGTCTGTTGCCATGTCCGTTGCCAGGTGTGATCCATCCTTATCGAGTTCATCTGTGGTGCAAAGTCCTCTTGCAAGATGAACCGTCCTGAGCCTACTCTTCACGTGCTCAGCGACGGCGAGGTGGGTTTCCCCAAAGGTCTCCCCAGCACTCCTTTTAGGTAGCCTCCCGAGAGTCAGGCTCAATGTTACTCTTGGTACAATCGGCCCCTTGTCATCTATAGTGAGACTTTGCTTACCAATTGTGGTTCATGTCCACTCGATCATGGTTTAGATTTTCCCCATAAGGGACCTTTCGGTCTGCCTGTCAGTAAGAGTCCCCCTTTCCCAATCAATGATGGGGTTGCACTTCTGGAGCCATGTGTACCCTAGGATCATCCTCTCCTTCCCTAGCCCCATTATCAGCATTCTAATCTCTTCTTCCTTCCCTCCAATCTCCGTGTTGACATAAACATAGTGTGAAATGGTTCCGTTCTTGTTAAGGGTTCCATTGATGTTTTTAGCGAGGATTTTTTTGACGAGTAGGATCTTTCTTAGTCCGAGCTTCTTGACTACTCAGTGATCGATAAATGTTTCACCTGCCCCTGAGTCGATCAGGGTGGGGATTTTGGCTTTCTTGTCTCCTAGCAAGTAATAAACTGGAAGGCACATTGATTGATGGCTTACTTGTGCTACCATTACAGTTGAAACAACTAATCTGGTGGGTTCCACTGCCGACGTGGGCTGCCGTTTTAAAAACCCTCCACCACCATCAGATCCAGCACCTCCTCCTTTTCCTTCTCTTCCAACTCATTGATGAGTGCATGGATCTTGGTGTAGTGGTCGTGCAGCATTTTCTTCGTTTCAGCTTTCTTCTCTTCTTTCATGTCTTTCGCAGGAGGTTCTCTTCCTCCCTTGTGATCATTCGCTCTGTGCCCCGACCTGTGACAGATGAAGCACTTCCCTTTTTTAATGTGTTCGAGCCTCTCTGCATAAGAGAGGCATGTTGCATCTATGTCCATGGCATTAGGATCTTTGAAAGGGCCGCTTGCTCCTCCTCCTCCTCCCGCCTTACTGTAAGTTCTTTCCTTGATTGCTTTTGCTCACCTCAAATGCCCTTCTGCTCTCACTGCATGGGTGTACCACCCCTCGATCGTGTCGGGTGGGTTCTCCATGCCAAAGACTTTGTCCAGTACTTTGTTGTTGAGTCCATTGACGAAGTATTCGATGAGCGCGGCATCTTTCTTGATTTTTATGTGATAAGCAAGCATTTTAAATTGTGCAATATATTTGTCCACCCCCCTCCCTCCCTGTGAGAGCACTCGGAGTTGGGTGCGCGCATTCCCTGCATCGTCGATTGGCAAAAATGCCACACATACCTTTGCAATAAATTCTTGGAACATATCCCAAGGTTTGGATTCGATGTATCTCTTCTCTAGATAAGCCTGCTTCCATGGCCCCACCGTCCCCCCATTCATGTAGGACAGCATAAACAAAATCTTATGACGATCGTCAGGAAACGTGGCTGCATTCACATTGATGTAGGCCCCGCATTCGAGGAGGAAGAGCATAGTTTTTGCTCTATCCCCAGAGTAGTCAGTTGGTGCCCTCATCTTAATTTCAGCAGGATGAGTAGCAGGGGTAGTGGGTGCAGTGGGGATGGTGGGAGTGGATGGAGCAGCCATTTTTCCTCTTCGTCAGGTAGGGTAGGGTCGGGTGGTTCTTGTAAGAATTGTGTCATGGTGTATGTGCTGCCTAGACTGAGGTTAGTTGGCAGAGTATCAAACAGCTTGACCTTTTGTTAGAGTTGAAGCTCTTAGTTCATGAAACGAGTCGAGGCTTGTAAGCATCAACCTTCAATAAAGAGTTCAAGATCACCAAGGCTCATAAGCGACAGTTTGAGAATGATTTAGATCGCTAAGATCATAAGAGCATAAAAGAGACCAGGTCAAGCTGAGCTTGACTGGTCATTGCATTACTGCTTAAATACTATACAGAGTTATGCACAGAAATGTAGGAACAATAGGAAGAGACAATAGTGTGAGAGTGTTCGTAGACTATCACAATAGTGAGAGAAACAAGGATAACAAAGACAATAGTAAGTAGGCACTGTCATGCATAGGTAAGATGTCAGGAAACAATAACATGAGAATGCGCTTGTAGAAGACAATAGAAACAATAGAAAAAGAATTTGATTCCCCCTTTCCGTAACAACCGCATTGGGTAAAATTATTTTAGAAATTGGATATGGGCCAACTTGCTTCTCTGTAAGCTTTCTTGAAGGTCGTGGAATATTTAGATCCTTGGTACTTAGCCATACCAAGTCACCAACTTTGTACTCTGGAGCAATAGCTTGAGTATGATCCATGTGTTGCATCATATCATCACATGCTCTCATCAATGCCACCTCTGCTTCCTCCTGCACCTTTCACATTTTAGATACAAAGTCCTCCACTGACTGTACCTTGACTTCCCTTCAAGGTTCTATTCCCATTCTGGAATGACACCCATAATTAGCAAAGAAGGTGACATGTGAGTAGCCAAATGGAATTTATTATTGTGAGAAAATTTGGCAATTGCCAACCATATGGGCCAATCAGTTTGTCAATGGTTGACAAACATGCATAGGTACTGCTCCAACTCCTGATTCATTCTCTCTGTCTGCCCATCAGTTTGTGGGTGATATGCCATAGACAACTTCATTTGAATCCCCAATATGTTATTTAACTCTCACATAAATGCAGAAGCAAATTGTGATCCATGATCAGAGATAAACATATCAGGTAATCCATGTAACAACCATACCTGATTTAGATAGAGGCACACCAAGCCCAACGATGAGGTTTCTGCAGTAGTAGGAATAATATGGACTTCCTTTGTAAAGCAGTTGCATACTACAAATATTGCATTGTATCCTTGAGCTTCAGGTAGTCCTGTGATAAAGTCCACAGATATATCTTGCCAGGGCACTTTAGGTATAGGGTTCGGCATTAATTTCCCTGCTGGCTTTTCTGGAAATTTCTTTCCCCTCATGCATATTATGACAGAAAGATGACCAGACTGGGGATTGAACCCAGGACCAACTGGACATATACCAGATGCTCTACCAACTGAGCTATCAGGTCTTACTGGATTCAATACATAGTTTCATATTAGAGGTAATCTCACCCAGATTGCAACCCAGCCAAGTTCACAGTATTGTCACTACTCATCCAACCTCTCTGGCATGGTAGTCAATAGATAGACTTGAATAAAGAGGGATTTAATCCTGCTTTCAAAAATTTTACAAACACAGCTTCTCCCATATCCATCTGTTTTGCTTCTGCCTTGAACTGCAAAATAAATTCATCTGTTGTCAGAGAACCTTGGTGCATGGTTTTTAATTTTGCATTAGCCATTGCCTTTGGATTAGAGTCTCCAAACTATGCCTCCAGTCTCTCCAAAAATTCCCTGAAGGTTGCAAATGGTTTATATCCTGCAGCAATTTGATTAATAGCTTTGTTCCTCCAGAACTGTGCTTTCCCTCCCTGAATGTATGAGAGAGCAAATATAATCCTAGACTCAGTTGTATGAAACTCAGACTTTCTCCCTGGATGTACAGTACTATAGAGCTGATAAAAAATTTCATATTTTCCATGGTGCCATCAAAGATTTGCAGGGGTGCATATTTAGGTAAATGCATTTTTCCACTCTCAGATCTCTCCTCTGCATGCACATCATTCTGAGACATCCACTCTACCATCTCCTCCATCTCATCATTTTTATCTTCCACTGTCTCTGCTTTTATTTCTGCTTGTTTGGGCTGTGATACTGCCAATACTGACACTAATTGGGACATTTGTGCTGTAAGCACATCAATTTTGGCTTCTAGTGCTGGCATGGGAACAGAATTGTGACCAGGATCCGAAGTTGATTATTCTGACATAATGATGTAAGCTGTGATGAGTCACTTCTTTGGCTGAGTCAAGATTCAGCTTCAGAAAATTTTCATAAATTTTCAAGTCATGTGATCTGGAAATTCGGGTACCACACATGGCAAAACACATGATTTTGGCTATTTGTCAAGAATTGGGCACTTCAGATCAATAACCCTTCCAACAGTGCCTGATCTCAGGGTTATTACTGAATTCAGCTAGTAACTAACCTAAAATAGTCATCCAAATAGAGTATGGTAAATCTTGATTAAACCAGATCTGATCAGTTGTCTGGTTGCAGCTGTCCTAATGATGAGTGCTGCCTCTCGATCACTGGCAGTCACATTGTAAGGTGAGGCCTGGCATTAGCTTATGAAAGCAAGGTAAATATGATATGTATATACAATTACTTCTGGCTCATGCCGAAAGGATGAGTAAGAGGTTGTGGCATGCTGAAACAATGATGTATGCACATGTAAGAGAAGGCACACTGATGGGGTAGTTGAGTTCTTCTGTTAGGGCGACACCTACTAAGCTGCTAGCTGGACTGTGCAGCTCTCCTACAAGAAGGTGGTGGGGTGTGCACACATGATGGGGGGTTTGATGGATTTGATGCAAGGGGTTAAAAATAGATGAGTTGGCTGAAAAAGGCCTTTCACACCACTATTGTGGATAGAATACCTAAAAGAACTCAACTGAGGTCCCCCAGGTGTATATTTAAGATTTATATACTATGTTACACATATTGTAATATGTTGTTACCAATGCACACATACATGCATGTACATATTGATGCATGTAAATATAGAATTCCCATGCTGACAAATGTAGGATTTGTAGGTGTTTGGGCATAATTTGACATAATAAAATAAAATATAATATAATATAATATAATATAATTATATAATAGGAATGCTAGAAGACTGTTTCCTAACAGAAGCTTAATAAGGAAAGCAGATGCATTATCCAGATGTACAGATCATAAAAGGGGGGTAGAGGAGGACAATAAAAATGTTACCCTACTTAAACCTGAATACTTTTGCATTTGTGTGATACATCAAGGGCATATATTAATAGATATCTCAGAAATGGAAATGTTGTCTAAAATTAGACAATGTTCAGAAATGGATTATGAAGTAATGGAAAGCTCTAAAGGGAGAGAAGAAAGGTAATATTAAAGGAGATGGATGGGTAGAGGAGCAAGGGTTGGTGTCATTCCAAGGAAAAGTGTATGTACTGAAGGATCAAGATTTACAAAGGGAGATCATTCAATTACATCATAATATGCCAACTGCTGGACATCCAGGAAAGTGGAAGACATTGGAGTTAGTAATGAGAAATTATTGGTGGCCTGGAATTTTAAAATATGTGTTGGGGTATGTGGATGGATGTGATATGTGCATGAGGGGAAAGAAATTTCCAGAAAAACCTGCAGGGAAATTAATGCTGAACCTTATACCTAAAGTGCTATGGCAAGATATATCTGTGGACTTTATCACAGGATTACCTGAAGCTCAAGGATACGATGCAATATTCGTGGTATGTGACTGCTTCACAAAGGAGGTCCATATTATTCCTACCACTACAGAATCCTTGTCATTAGATTTGGTGTGCCTCTATCTAAATCAGGTATGGTGGTTACATAGATTACCTGATACATTATCTCCAATCATGGAACCCAATTTGCTTTCACATTTATGTGAGAATACATTGGGAATTCAAACCAAATTATCTATTGCATATCACCTGCAAACTGATGGGCAGACAGAGAGAATGAATTAGGAGTTGGAGCAGTACCTATGCATGTTTGTCAACTACCAACAAACTGACTGGCCTGAATGGTTGGCAATTGCCAAATTTTTCCACAATAACAAGTTCTATTCGGCTACTCACATGTTACCCTTCTTCACTAATTATGGGTATCATCCCCATATGGAAATAGAATCCTGAAGGAAAATCAAAGTACAATCAGTAGAAGACTTTGTATCTAAGATGCAAAAGGTACAGAAAAAAGCAGAGGTGGCATTGATGAAAGCATGTGATGATATGATGCAACATGCAAATCATACTCGAGCCATTGCTCCAGAGTACAAAGTTGGTGACTTGGTATGGCTAAGTACCAAGGATCTAAATATTCCACAACCTTCAAGAAAACCTATGGAGAAACAAGTTGGCCCATATGTGATCTCCAAAGTAATTTCACTTAATGTGGTAGTGCTAAAATTACCTCAATCATTCAAAATTGATTCTGAGATAACATTTTCTGCCTGCTTCCTTGCAGCCCACCCACTATTCCCAGTCAACAAACTACTCTGCAACCTCCAATAATGGTAGCAGATGCTCCAGAATATGTAGTTGAAGAAATTCTAGACTCACATCTTCAACAAAATAAATTCAAGTTCTTAATAAAGTGGAAGAGCTACACTGGTGAAAATAACTCATGGGAACCTGAAGAAAATTGTAAATGAGCATGTAATGCAATCGCCCAATTCTTTAAACTTAATCCAAATGCTCTGCATCGTATTGCTAAAATGGTATATGAGAGGATGAATTTCCAGCCTTACCAAAATTTCACAGAGGGGACAGATACAATATTTTCTCACCTGGAAGTCAAGGCATAAAAGGGGGGGAATGTTATGAAACAGCCCCATTACCTAATTAAATTTTATTCTATTTTATCATGTCAAATTATGCTACCCTACACTGAAGAACACTACACTTTGTTAGCATAAGAATTTTATTTTGCATGCATCAATATGTATGCACATGTATGAGTGCATCAGTAGCAACATTGTACAATATGTGCAACATAGTATATAAACTGTAAATATACACCTAGGAAACCTTAGTTGTGTTCTCTTAGGTATTCCATCCACACTTGTGGTGCAAAACACTTTTCTCAACCAACTCATCTATTAATAATTCTATCCATAAAAACCATCAATGCCCCCATCATGCACGTGGATCCTACCCCCTCCTTGTGGAGAGACCCACACAGTCAAGCTAGCAGATAGTGGGTGTTGCTCTAACAGAATGGAAGCAATGACAATCAAGGTATTGTGTTGTTGCAATCTGATCTGTTTACAATCTGTGCATTAGAGGGTGTTACTTTGGAGGATGAGGAGTGCAGTATTCTACATGACATTCATCATGCAAACCATAGCAGTTTACATGAGGATGCTGTGGCTCTGGCAGTGAGGGAGCCAAAAAAGAAATCTATTCGTTTGCTTTATGCAGCAGAATGGACAGAAAAGAATGACATCCTATACTTCTGTGACTGCATCTATCTCTCTAATGATCCCCAGCTTCAATGACAACTCATCTCCCAGCACCATGACATGCTCATTTCTGGCCACCCCAGGCATTGGAAGACATTGGAGCTCATATCACAGAATTATTGGTGGCCCCAGATGTCCCGACTCATTGGTCAGTACTTTTGCACCTGTGATCTCTGCTTATGTACCAAGACTCCATGATGCAAGCCCATGGGTGAATTACACCCCCTGCCAGTTCCAGATAATCATTGGGATGTCATCAGTGTGGACTTTGTGGTGGAACTACTGGAGTCCAATGGGTTTGATGCAGTAATGTGCACAGTCGACTCTGCTGGGAAACAAGCTCATTTCATCCCCACTCATACAACTGTCACTGTGCTTGGAGCAGCTCAACTCTATCTGTGCCATGTGTGGAAGCTTCATGGATTGCCAAGTGCATTCCTCTGCAATCAAGGGCCATGGTTTGTTGCAGAATTTATCTGAGAGCTGTACTGCCTACTGGGGATCAAACTCCTTGCCTTGACCACCTACCACCCACAGACAGATGGACAGACAGAGCACATCATCCAAGAACTGGAGCAGTATATCCACATCTTTGTTAATGAGTGATAGGATGATTAAAAAGACCTCCCCATGGCTGATTTTGGGTACAACAATCATGTCTACTCTTCCACCCAATAAACTCCCTTCCTCCTCAGCACAGAGCAACACCCACACATGGGTTTTGAGCCTCAGCAAGCATGCTCACACTTGAAGATAGTGAACAAGTTTATAGAGCAGATGAAGGACACCTTGGAGAAGGCAAAGTCAGCTTTGGCTAAGGCGAAGGATGACATGGCACACTTCTACAACCAGCATCACTCACCCATACCCACATATAAGGTTGGTAATCATGTCTACCTTGACTCTAGTGACATTTCCACCATGTGCCCATCCAAGAAACTCACCCACCATTTTCTTGGACTGTTCTTCATTACTACATAGATGTGTCAGGTCGCATGCCTACTGCCTATGGCTACCACAGTCAATGTCCAGACTACACCCCATTTTCCATGTTGTAAAATTGCTGCCTGCTCCCACAGATCCATTTCCTGGATGCATGGCACAACTTCCTCCCCTGCCTACAATCATCGAAGGCAAATTTCAGTATGAGGTCAAGTCTGTCCTAGACAGCTGCTTATATCAAGGTAAACTCAAATACCTGGTGCACTGGAAGGGTTATGGGTATGAAGAGGATTCTTGGGTCACAGAGTCCAATGTCAATGCCCCACAGCTAGTTAAGGAGTTCCACTATTGACATTCTTCTGCACTCCAATGCATCTAGGCATCTGACTTTGGCCAGATATGATTTCAAATGCATCGGGGTGATGCATCATAGAAGGGGGGTGATGTGAGGGGAAAGGAAGATGCCCCAGGCATCTGGGCAATCTTCTGCATTTGTTCCATATTTTTTTATATTTTATTTTACTCTATTCTGCCTTTTCTATGATTTTTTATAATTTTATTTCTATTTTATGATTATTTTTCAGTTTTTCCCATGTTGGTACATGTTGACAGTTCTATTCTTAGAGGCAGAACCCCTTCTGGACATTTACCTATCAAGGTGACTTCATTCCACAGCTTGATCTGCTTATTTCTGTAGTTTGCTATTTTTAGCCTATTATTTGATTTTCAGGTCTATCACATATACTGGGCATTGACAGATGGGTCCTTAGTTAGGGAGTGACACTAGTAACCCCCAGGTATATTTTTTCATACCTGTACCCATATCCACGAACACTATACCTGCATGGGTAGGAGTGCAGTGTTATCCATGGGTTTGGGGGGGGGTTTCCATGGCTATTTATGGGTTTGTACATAAATATATATTTTAATGATCTAATTACATTAAATTAATATATAGACAAAGAAACACCCCCTCTTGTGTTTGGAGTGGGGGGGTGGGGAGTGCTGTAGTCACTGAGAATGGAACAAGAGGCCCCCCTGCTCGCATTTGCAGTGAGTGGGGGGGTGGGGCCTGTAGTCATCCAGAATGAAACAAGAACCCCCCCTGCTCACATTTGCAGTGAGAGAGAGGGGGGGGGATGCCTGTAGTCATCAAGAATGAAATAAGAATCTCCTCTGCTCACATTTGCAGCAAGAGAGGGAGTGGTGCCTGTAGTCATTGAGCATGAAACAAGAATGCCCCCTCCCATCCCCCTCCCCTCATATTTGCAGCAAGGGAGGGGGTAGTGGCATGGCAGTGGTTGTCATCTAGAATAAGATGAGAATTTCCCTTTCTCATGTTTGGAGTGAGGGAGGGGGGTGGTGCTGTTATCATGTTGTGGTGGTCATAAAGGCTGGGGGTGCATACCTTGCAGGTGCCCTGCTACATGGGCCTCCTGGAGCCATCTCCCTCATCTGCCATTGTTGTGTTTGCCTCCCATTGTTGTTGTAGTCTCCCCATCTATTATTTACAATGATGGAGGGAGTTGGTGGTGTCTGTCATTGCCAAGAATAGAATCAGAAAATCTTCCACTTGCAGTTGAAGCGAGGGAGGGGGTGTTGTCATTGTCATTGCCTAGAACAGAAGCAGAAGCAGAAGCTCCACTCATGTTTGAAGCAAGGGAGGGAGCATCATTGTTATTGTCATCACCTAGAATGGAAGCAGAAGCCCCTCCACTCATTCAATCTGTGATAAGTCACTTCTTTGACTAAAAACCTGATTTTGGAGATACTACTGAATTTGGCCTGTAACTAAAATAGTTGTCTGAAGCTCAATAACTAAAGCAGATCTGAGCAGTTGTCTGGTTGCAGCTGTCCTAATGATGAGCACTGCCTCTCAATTACTGGCAGT
This sequence comes from Tricholoma bakamatsutake, assembly GCA_029959215.1. Taxonomy (NCBI): domain Eukaryota; kingdom Fungi; phylum Basidiomycota; class Agaricomycetes; order Agaricales; family Tricholomataceae; genus Tricholoma; species Tricholoma bakamatsutake. The sequence continues at coordinate 11,235,078 of CP114861.1, forward strand.
TACAATGTAAGTTGAGGCTGGTGTCAGCTTATGAAGAAAATAATTACATTTACTTCCAGCTTGTGCTGAAAGGAATGAGTAATCAGATGTGGTGCACTGAGACAATAACATAGGCATGAAAGAGAAGGCACACTGAAATGGCAGGTTGAGTTCTTCTGTTATAGTGACATCCACTTGGCTGCTAGCTGGGACCACAGGTTCTCTCTACAAGAAGAAAGCAGACTGTGTGCACATGATGGGGACTTTGATAGATTTGATGTGAATAGGTGAGTTAGTTGAGAAAGGCATTTCTGGGTGAAATACCTAAGAGAACACAAGCAGTCTCCTAGGCATGTATTTAAGTTTATATACTACATATGTTACATATATTGTACACTATTGTTGTGTGGAGGTAGACAAATGAGGAACGAGTGTAGTATACTGATGTTTAGCAAGGTAGAATTATGATGCATTCAGGTTATGTTATGTTCTTGTTCCTTTCCTTTACTTCCACTGTTATGTGTAGATTTACTGCTGTCACTCCATTGTTTCTCATATCATTCTTTTCATATCACTTCATTTTCCAGACTCTACATTTATGGTGAGCAACTCAGAGAAGCTTGAAGCAAGGAGGATAACTGAGCTCACATGGTCAAGGATGACACCTGACAGCACAGACAGTGGTCAAGGTTCTGAACCTCTATTGGACATGTCACTGAAAAAGACTCAAGGAGAGGGGCAAGCCGATGAGTGAAAGCTCTAGGAGGATCAGCTCAATTGGAAATTTGATGTTCTGCACATGTAGCTTCAGCAAGGTCAAAATCTGCACAAGTATCCTCACCCACCCCCTGGAGTGAAGCCATCAGCTGGCTACAAATATCAAGTTCTGTAGGCTGTGCCAGAAGACAGCGAGAAGATCCCCAGGCAGTTGGGCAGGCTGATGGACTCATCTGAGAAGGCTGGTGACTTTTGGGACACCACTATGACTCAGGAGAGTTCAAGGGTCAGCACAGCAGCCAAAGTAGGCTGCAAACAATCAGCAACAGGGGATGCCCCAAGCTTCTTGGACCATGGGTGCAACTCTACCCACCTTGCATCAGCAGCGGATTTCTCACTGACACATTTTGATGAACCATAGAGCAATGGCTGGCTTGGTGCCTGGCAGAAAGCTACTCAGCAGATCAGGCATGACATCACAGGTGAGGACACCAGAAATTAAGGTGGTGAGGGGGATCCCACTTTACCAATGGCAGTGGACCTGAAGACCTATGTATTCAAAGGAAAACAGAAAGCAATGGCAATCCCAAACTCGAGTCCAATTGCACACAATCCCTTACTTCAGAAGTCTATCATTGTTGAATCTCATATACTCTCTCCAGCAAAAAACCAATCCGACACCTACTATACATGTGATGCCAATGCAGCCTGGCTAGCCACAGAGGGTCTAGCACCAATAGCAAATGGTTTCTGAGCTGCAGACTATGTGCCTCCTCAAACAGTGGGCAGAGTATCATATAAAATCTGTTCATCAAAATTCCTATGCACTAACATAGAGGGATTGAGTTCAGGCAGGAAACTCTTCACAAAATACATGGGAGACTCACATAAGTCTTTCTATGCCCCCCATTTCACCCAGCAGGTGATGGCACTGCATAACCCACATGATTTTGCACTCACATCCATATAGTCAGGACTGCATAGTTTCTATATCGCCATATTGGCACACACACATTTAGGCTCACATATAGCCATGCAAGTATATGTGCACACACCTCAAATGCATGCACCTCAGACATCCACACAGATGGTCCATGCTTATGCAGCCACACCTGCACATACCATCGAAGCAGAACTACGTGCATGCCCAAAGCCCCAGACCACCCCACAACTTCGCAAACTTGCTCAAGACCCTCACCCCATGCATAATATAGTGCAAATGCAAGCAAGTGTTTCTTTTACCCAAACTGGCAATCAACCTCCCACATCCCACTCCATCCTGAATACAGAACTTCTAGCAGCACTGTTATCTGCTCTAGGCTTGGGTGGTGTGACACAGATGACAGGCAGTAGCACTCTTCAACTGGTGAGGAAATATTTTCACAGCCAATCACAAATGCTACAAGCAAGCTCCCAATCACCATAATCAAGGAGCTGAAGGGAGGCTTAAGAACTACATTCCACTTGCTCTTTGTATGCACAAAGCTTGTGCAAATGCAATGAGGACCACTGATACCCTGGATACAGAGGTTGGATTCAACAAGCAGGGGGAAATGAGGTTAAAGCAGAGAAGTTTTTGAGCTGCAAAGGATCACTACCTCATGACAGACAATTTCATTGAGATCCATGAGAACTTCATCCAAGGAATGAGGAAATATCTCATCTTAGAGGACGACAGTGAGCCTGGTGGCAGGATGGCATCAGATTGTGCAGACATGTTTTTGGATTTTTTCAGCAGTATTGCAGCCAGACCAGACTTCACACTTGACTAGCCTTCTTATAGAGGGTACACTATTGAAACCTATGCTTCATGGGTTGGTCAGAGGGATGACTCATTCAGGCTGATTTTTGATGAAAATCTTTTCTACAAGTACAAGATGAATAATCCTGCCCCTTTGATTGTCGAGCAAATGAAACATATGAGCAGCACATTGAGCAACAGAGGAGATTATAGCTCTACAGGAGGCAGTGGCTTTGCAGGTGGCAACAGTTTTGCAGGAGGTAGTGGCTTCATGGGAGGCAGCAGATATGCAGGAGCTCAAGGTAGAGGACATGGGGCATATAGTGGGGGCCTATATAATCCTAGTCATGGAGGACATCCCCCATTCATTCCATCATCCTTTTGCCCACACCAACCATCTACTGCCCTCAAATGTTATCTTTGTGTGGACCCCCACTTCCACAAGGACCATCAAGGAAGTGCAAGGCAGTTGGTGCTCAATAATCAGGGGAAGTGGATTGACAAAGCTCTCAGCAACAGAATCATTTGCATTGCCTTCAATTCCAGTTTGAATGGGTGCAGGCAATGCCCCACATGCATCTACAGCCATTCCTGTTCCCTGTGTGGAGACCTTTTCCACAAAGCCAGAAAATGTAATGCCTGATGACATTTTTCCAGTCATAACCAAGCTCAAACGTGATGCTTGGGAAATTGCTCTGAAGGATATGGGCATCCTTGATGAGTTCAGTGACATACCGGTGGGCCTCAGGCAAGGTTTCTTTTGTGGTCTAGAGAGTTTCTCATTATCCTGTACATCAATCCTGTGCAACCATTATGTTTTGCAAGAAGATGAAGAGTTTGTTATTGCAAAATATGCTGAAGAGATTGAACACAGTAGATTATCACATGGTTATGAGCCAGATACACTTTTTTCCCTCATTGGACACTTTTGCACTGCACCCCTCACAGTAATTGACCAAGGTGGCCACAAACACTGTGTCATCATTAATCATTCATATGCAAAAAATAAACATTGCATCGACCTAGAGAATTTACCCCATGATGCTTCTGTGAAATACATCATTGACCCTATGGAAACTTCGATCAACACAATCATAGACTCCAGGAAATTCCAGTGTGTATAAGGCTCCTTCTCAGAATGCTACCTCTTAGTTGCCGATGCACCCAAAGGAGCACAAGCTGCAGTATTTAATGTTGACACTGCATTCAGAAATATCCCAACCCACCCATCTGCATGCTGGTTCCTAGCAATCATGATCAAGGGGCTGATCCATATTGACCATGTCCTAAACTTTGGTGCTTCTCCAGCTCCAGCTATCTTTGGCAGGGTCACCAATGCAATGGTCAGGATACTCATGAGCTGAGGCATTGAAGCTATTATCAAGTGGGTAGATGACTTCATTTTTCTTTGCTACCCTTCTCACTGGCTAATGGATGGTTCTTATAAATACACCTACTCATCTAAACTCATTTGGAGCATTGCAGAGGAGCTAGGTTGGCCCTGGGCACCAGCAAAATTTGTGGATTTCTCAACTGTGTTTATGTATATTGGATTTTGGTAGGATCTGTCTATAAAGAGAGTGGAACTTCCTGAGAAGAAGGTGAAATACCTTGAGCACATTTCTGACTGGACTCATGGATCACTGCACACTGCAAAGGAGGCTGGAAAAATAATTGGTACCCTGAACCATGTTTGCTTGGTTGCATCAGACAGGCGCTCATGGATGGTCTCATTGTACAAATTCTGAGGTGCATTCAAGGCTGATCATTCAGAAGATGTGTGGCACAAACTGTCAGCGGGGATTGCAGAAGACATAGCCTGGTGGAGACAGCATTTAGAGGAGGAGTTTATGGGAATAAGAATCATATGACCCCCAAAGCTACTAGATACAAAGCTGTTTGTGGATTCATTGACAGGGTGGGGCATCAGATTAATCCTTGATGGAAAGTGGCTCACTTGGCAATTCAAAGATGGCTGGAACTCAGAGGGGTGAGAGATCGGATGGGCTGAAATGGTGGCAGTGGAACTCGCCACTCGAACATTGATCACAGGAAAGTATGCAAACTGCCACATAATTGTGCACTCAGATAACAAAGGGGTCATGGGTGTATTGGAGGCAGGCAGATTGTGGGGCATGCAGCAGAATGCCATACTGTGAGAAACTGTTAAACTCATTCAGGATCATGATATATGGATATCCACCATCTGGGTTCCCTCACTGGAGAACCCTGCAGATGGACCATCATGAGGTACATTCCCTGGTAGGGCATCACTCTATGCTTTTCCACCAAAGATCCCCTTTCACTTAAAGAATATTATAGTCTGCTAATATGCTCATTCTCAAAGACAAATTCCTAGACAGTATCCAGCATAAGAGATCCTTCAGCTATGTTGCCAGTGGCAGTGACTACAATGGTCCTCTGTCACATGATTACTAATTCTGCCTACTGCACCCATCGTCTTCCAGTGTTTAATGTTTAACCCTCAACTGCCACCTGTAAGAGCTTCAAAATTTGCACCGCATCCAGAAAATCAGACTATCAATCTATCCCAACTGGCACATGGCCATGGTGGGAGCCTAACATGTTACCATGCTCGGCCACATTCCTATGCTACTCAAATTCTAATGCTGCTCACAAAACTAGCTCACCAAACACTAGCAATGCCAAAGGAATTAGTAGAGAACATAAATCTGGTAGAGAAGGTAGCAGTCAGCAATTTGACAAAATCAAAAGATGCTAGCAGAATGCAAGAATTCCTGTGTTTCTGTGAAGGACTTGGAATCCATAATGATAATGCACTCCTAGCTGGGGAGGAGCTTCTGGCAGCTTAGGCCTCATCTTATGCAGGGCAATTTGCTGGAAAGACAGTTGGAGCCAAAATCTCAGCAATCAAGAAAGAACATGAGAGAAGGGGATTACCACAGCAAGGTGGTGAGAGGCTAAGGCAGATTATGGAGGGTGTTGAGGAACTGAGGCCTGCATCTTTACTTCATCCAAAGAGAGTGCCAGTTACTATTTCAATGCTCACTGACCTCAATAATGGTCTCAGCAGAATGTTCGGTCTCGATGTCTGCATATGCGCAATATGCCTGTTATCCTTCTTTTGCCAGCTTTGCAGTGGAGAACTCCTCCCATCCACTCAGGACCCCACAAAATTCAAATCCCATTGCCATGCTACCTTTAGTCACATTGCAGAATCCACAGTGGATAACGGTACATGCAACCTTCACCTACCTTTGTCTAAAACTGAGAAAGCACAAAGCGATAATGTGTGGATCCCTCAGCAAAAAACTCCTCTTGATCCTATTTATGCCATTCACAAGCATTTCATCAAGAACAATCTAGACATCAAGCATCCCATTGCCACATACCGTGATGAGCATGGAAATCTGTTTACACTCACAAGGTCAAGATTTATCTGACATATCAACCAAATCCTCTGTGTGACCAATAAAAGATACCTCCAAATTACTGGACACTGTTTGCACATTGGAGGGACTATCTTCTATCTGATTTTGAGAGTGCCACCAGACATGGTAAAGAAGTTCAGTTGATGGCAATCACAGGCATTTTTGGAATACTGGCACTGCTTGGACTACCTTGGTGCCCTTCATATTGAGATGTTGCCACTCAACCCAAAGTCACAATGAATGCAGGCAAGAAGCTTTTCTAAGGCTTGACATGTGCCCATGGGTGAGTCTTCATCATGACTATGATGCACCTTGTAGCTGGCTTCTCATTTGGGTTCTCGTAGTCATACCTCAGCTCACCCCAGTTCAATAGCAGTGGAATCCACAGGGTTATTTTCTGTCGAAAGCCAGAGTTTTCTCTTCTAAACAGTTTTCTCTTCTATGGATTCCAGCATGTCGCATCTGCTCCCAGAATTGTTAGTATGTCTACTTAGACTAGTTTTGTAATCCATGATGCAATCAGACACTTTTACCAGTTGCAAAACAATGTGTGCATACATGCATGTACATATTGATACATGTGAGATAAAATTCTGGTAGCATCATTTGGTGTAATTTGATGTAATAAAATGGAATAAAATAAAATAGGAATTTTATTAGGTAATGGAGCTATTTCCCAACACATGTGTGAAGTCTGAGGGACAGAAATATCTCATAACCTTGATCTGTATTAGTATGTATTGACCTTCAACATATGCAATATATGATATTGCTTACTCTGTTTCTCTATGGTATGCAGAAACTGATGCTTGTCAAGTCCAACAAGGTCAATAATAATAATTTGATGTGTGCTTGCATGACTTTCTGTGATGTATCATTCAGCCTGAGACATGATATAATACTGTCTTTCTGTTTTGCATTTGCCTTCCAAAGTAATGGGATCTCAGCCAGTTGTTACTCCTCAGCAGAAAGTCAGTCTTTTGGCAGGATTTTAGTATTTGCTCTTGAAGATCCAGGCATGGCTGCAGGTGAACAGATTTGATACACAAAAATATAGGTGAAACAGAGAACAGAGCCTAGTGGGCCAAATTTCCAGATGCCCAGTTCTTTGTCAAGGTCCCACCAGTCAGTCTTCGAGACCACCAAATGACTTGAAGCTCCGCTTCGGCACGAACAGCAAGAGTGGCACTAAGGAAATCCTACTCCTTTGCTATACTCATTCTCTCAAGGTCAAACCTGCGCGAAACCCATGGAATGAACTGAAATACCCCAGTCTCCGAGGGACCATGGTGTATATTCAGAACTGCATCTTTAATTTATGTCTTGTCTCAAGCTAGCGAGCCTTCCGGCATCTAAGCCGACCGCTGATAAGCGAACTCAGCCGAAATAAGCGTGATCAGCAGATCAGACCGACCGGATCTCGGCTTTATTCAAAAGCTGTTACCTCCGGCTATTGAGTAACCGGTGGCTCATCCGATGTACAACTCAAGCGTGCTACATCCCCCATCTTAGTATCGCGATCATGCAGGGAAGGAAGGGCGGAGGGAATATTTGCCGACCCCATTAAAACTAAGATTGAACCTCCCGGCAGAATGCCCTACATAATGCCTTCTGAAAAGTTTGCATGTTTGAAGTTTGCTCTTGTTTGAGGAGCGGAACGGCGGGGCCTGGCGGGGCACGACTGTGGATTGTCTTCACAGCGTGTATTTGGACCCTGCCTATTAAGGAACTCGTTAGACGCATGATGCGTCTGCCTACAAAGTTACCTGGGTGACTCAGACATGCGAACTCCTGGCCTGAGAAATCTTGATGCTTTGATCGGCCATACCATGCTTCAAGTTGAGTCAACCGATTACTGTAAGGCGTATTACTCATGTTCTTCGCAATTTGAGCATCAACTTTACTCGAAAACATTACTCACGAGCTACGCCGTTGACAACGGAAAACAGAGCGTGTGAAAAGCGGGGGTCACCTCGCCCAAAATTTCAATCGCTTGTTTCCGTGGTTAGACGTGCGTTCAGAAACAATCAGACAGTTCCGTACCTTTGCAGTCCACGGTTTGCATAGACCAATGCAGATATCAAATTGTAAACGTTGAAGGAGACGCGACTGGCAAGAACTCGGGCTCGGCACATCTTTTTACCAGAATCATTGCATTTAACCAAGAATTACATTTATCATCTGTCATAGATTGACATGTAGCAGTTGCAGCGTAAACACCCCGTTCTCAGAGACGGCCATGTCGTCACACACTGCCAAGGACGATGACGCGCGCTCCTCCATCACCACCACCAACCCAGAGTCTGGCAATACTAGCGCCCGTCACCCCAGGAATTCGGATAATCTTCCTCTAGAAGGCGAGGTCGTTTGTGGCCAGGCCAGTGTCGAGAACCTCGACAGTGATGACACCCACGCGCCTCAACCCAGATCCGCTGAACACACGCTTACGATTCCTGCTGTTACACTAGAACCGCCTACACCTGACCCAAACTTAGTAACCTGGGATGGACCCAATGATCCTGAAAATCCACAGACCTGGTCGGTTCGTCGTAAATGGGCCATTACAGCAGCCACTGCTCTGATAACGCTTTGCGTGTACGTCGCTCGAGATCTTTCATGGCGCGATGTTGACATTTTCCTACCCTCTCCAGGACGTTTGGCTCTACCGCGCCTTCGATTGCAGTCCGCGACATCTCTATAGCCTTCCATGTTTCCGAAGTAGCTGCAGAACTCATTACCGCAATTTTCTTAGTGGCATACATTCTTGGTGTGCGTTTCAAATTTGCAACGTATATATTTGCTATATTGTCAATTTAGCCAATAGTATTCGGTCCCAGCAGCGAACTCATAGGTCGGAGGCCGGTGATGATTTTATCGATGGCTTTCTATACGATTTTCCAGCTGGGTCAAGCTCTCGCTCATAATTTTGCGACGCTCATCATCATTCGTTTTCTGACGGGGTTCTTCGCAGTCGCACCATTGACTAATAGCGGAGGTGATTTGTCAAGGGGCTGCGGGATGCATCTTTGTACTGACTTGCAGGTTTTAGGTGTCATCGCTGATATGTGGGGCGCAGAGGGACGTGGTCCTGCTCTCAACGTGTTTGTGTGCACGTTGTTCATGGGCCCGGTCATGGGGCCTATTGTTTCTGGATAGTTCGTCTCCTTCGCATGACCATTTGTTATGATCGCTAAAGTCATTCGTGTCTTCAGCATCATCCAAAGTGGCGTAACATGGCGATGGACATTCTGGGTGATGATGATATTTGGTGGAGTTAGTACTGGAATAGCCGTATGTCTCCCAGAGACGTACGCGCCAGTTCTTCTCCTAAATAAAGTGTGTTTGCCCGTAATTGGGTACCTTTGATTCCTGAACAATTATTTGATTCCAGGCGAAGGAGCTTCGCAAAGCGGATCCGGAACTGAACGCGAAATTGTACGCAGCCCATGAAAGGCAAGACTGGTCCTGGAAAGGTGTCTTGAAACGGACGCTTTATATGCCTTTTAAAATGCTTGCAATGGAGCCGATCCTGGTCCTCACAACGCTTTACCTCTCGCTGGTGTATGGATTGCTCTATGGGTGTTTGTGTCATTTCCCTGGTTTCATTTTCGATCTGATTTTTATCAGTGTTCGAAGCCTTTCCAATCATTTTTGGAGAGAAACGAGGGTTCAGCGTCGGGTCGGTTGCCTTGACCTTCATTCCCATTGGAGTCGGCTCCGTTATTGGCTCCATTATCACTCACTACGTCGGTCGGAAGTACAACTCACTTGTTGAAAAGTGGAGGGGATTTCCGCCGGCTGAGGAGAGGCTATATGGGGGTATGATTGCAGGCCCTTTACTTGTTATCGGTATATTTTGGCTTGGGTGGACGGGGGCGTATCCAAGTGTGCACTGGATCGTGCCTGAGCTTGGTGCGGGTATCGTAGGCATCTGTGTTAGCTTAACTTTCCATTCGTTTTTGGTCAGTTTCTTTGTTATTATTGCCGCTGAAAGCTTACATCTCTTCTTCAGAGCTATACGGTAGACACTTATTTGTGAGCCCTGTTGAAGGCTAGATCCATCATGTCCTCTGAGGTTAACGTGCCATATTTTGCAGGATGTACAGTGCCTCCGCTTTTGCCGCTAACACAATGATTCGTTCGGCCATTGCTGCCGCATTCCCACTGTTCACAGCGCAGATGTTTCATAATGTACGGTTTTCCACAAGTTCATCTCATACTGCTGACTGATATATTTACCAGCTCGGAACACAATGGGCTTCAACATTGTTGGGTCTTATAGCGCTGCTTCTCGGTCCCAGTGCATTCCTATTCTACAAGTACGGCGCTAGGATACGAATAAAAAGCAAATTTGCTCCGTGTGTTGTGCGTGACCTTTTCCTATTTACTAGCATTTCGTAGACATTGTCACAGGATCTCAAGATTGCCAAGATACTTGAGCAGGAAGAAAAAGGACCTGAAGCAGTATAAATGATGTTAAGAAGTAAATACGGACGGTAGGATGCATGCATATTGCACCTTGACTTAGACATCAGGACAGGAATACGTAATACATAATATAGACTTGTTAGATATTAAAAACAACCTGACGAAAGTGTACGTGAGACACCACATCAAGGTGGCATTGTTCTACGGGAAATATGCATGGAATTAGACCTCGTCTCCAAGCCTGACATAGACGACAGTGGTAGAGATAGGTGGGCAAACCCCAGATCGATTTTATCAGGATACGGAGTGGGGAGTGTGGCTAGGCATGCATAAGACAGTGAAAGCAGAGGGTGGGGTCGCGATGCAGCTGTTCGAGGAATTGGACCGGGGGAACTGTGGATTCGATGCTATCGGGGTGTGTCGGCAGGGTGGTGAGTGTATAAGTAGGAATAAGCGGTATTCAGACTCAAATTATGTGTTCTATCAGACGTCCTTGTTGATCAAATGGCCTTGCACCTTAAAGGCCATGAATGCGGTGTCGGAGTCAAGCGAGGATAAGGGAGTTGTTCCTGGAGAAACGAGCCTGCTCATGGACTAGACTCGGCATGTATCAACGTATGTCACCCTAAAACACAAGTCAGAAACTGGGCTTTTGTAGGATGTTAACCGCTTCATTCCTCTCCTTTGTCAAGTAAGGCATCGGCAGACTCCAGTTTTTCCAGACGAACGTTGAATGAGTAGATGTGTACGCTTCTGCACGAAGCACTGCAATACAAGAGATATAAACCAGTAGCTTACGAGCAGCTAGGTCACTTTTTATCTTTAATCTAACTTGGCTCTGCTGTACGTAGGTTTGGTTGGCGACATGTAGAGTGTTCAGTACCGGTCATGTTCCCGTTCGACCATTATTTGAAGGCGTTGGAACAAACATCGGACAGGACACCCGGACTCAAGATGGCGTTGATCAACAGACGTAAACTACGTGTTCGTCCTACCTGACCGTCAGACGACAGCGTGACATGTTTTTTGACCTCAATGTTCCTGTGCCTAGCGTCGGCCAGTCCTCACGCATTGCCTCAAAAAAAGAGAAGGCAGCTCAAAGTACAACATCCGTGACATATAACGCAACACAAATCAAGACTCTGGAAGCGCGCGTCGATCTCCTTGTTCGCTGTAAGTCTCACTTTCTTCGTTCACTTGGTAAGCTGGAGGCGATTTGGAATTATGAAGTAGGATATACGGTGGTTGCGTTCAATCAAGTTGCACATAAGAAAGTAGAGCCAAAGACGCATGTCAATATACTCGAGAGTCTGGTCCGCCAACTCCGACAACGACGGGAAATTATTTTCTTGAAGCGCTTGAGTATTGTTCTTGATCAAGACAGTGAAAAGGGTTTTGGGCTGGTGAGTTGGTTAATATCATTGCAGGTCCGTGCAGCAATCCTCAGTTTCCATTTTCTAGACAAACGCGAATGCCGCCCTCTTTGCGGGTTACGATCTCCTTAGCCTAATTCCCACAACGCAAGCCTCTTTCTCCCTTGCGTGTCTGACACACACTATGCCCTCCCTTCTAACGGTACACATCATATCCCTCCCACTTACCCTCCCCCGACTCTCCTTTTATCTCAAGCATACCCTCATACGCACAGCCATCAAGAACGGGGCAGTTTTTGAAATAAGTTATGTTGGCGCCCTGGGAGGGGAGAATGATGACATGCTGGTAAATGCTAATGCGGCTGAGAATGGCCCAACGGCAAAGAGAAATTGGTGGGCGGCGGCCAGGGAGGTAGTGAGAGTGACGAAGGGAAAGAATGTGATCGTCAGTGGTGGAGTCGTCAATGAGGCTGATTATAGGCCTCCGAGGGATGTTGCGAATTTGTAAGGCTCTTAGTTCAGCAGCTGACGGTGGTGTCCTCAGTAATCTGGCAGGATAACCTTGCTAGGCCTCGCCCAGGACGCGTCTCACAATTCGATGACCAACGCGCCAAAGTCGCTTGTTCTACGAGCGCGTATGTCTTCCTATTCTCAATCCACAAACTTCCTCTTACTGGATTATATCACAGAAACACGGAAAACTCATCGTGCCGTTTTATCACAACCAACACTTGTTATACCTGCAGAGGCATCACCTTCTTTGCAACTATCTGTGGCGGCAGATGCCGTTGGACCACAAACTGATATAGGAGGTGGACCATTGCCATCCATTGCGCCAAAGCAGGGTTCCATCGATGATATCCGAAATACTAGTCCTAAGAAACGTCCGAGGGAGGAAGGTGAGGTCGAAGCTGAACCTAGCCTATCAGGTGCCAGATTAGCTGGGTCTCAAGAGGGTGGAGGAGAACCCCGTAAAAAGAAGAAACGAAAGAAGGACAAGGGGATAAGCGCTATCATGTAAACTACCCGTTCGCCATTTTACTAGTGGACAAGTTGTCCACGGGTTGTTCCGTTACAGTACGTCGCCGTAACTCTATTAAGTAGTGTGTCCCGAGCCAGAACACATACAACCCCTCACGAGACCAATCTGCATTGTGCATTCAGGACAAGCGCTCACATCTGATGTAAATGCAATCGCTGGAAATTCGTTTTTTCCCTGCCATCCTCTCCTCCATAATGAAAGGCTTCTTTGGACAAGGTTGGTTGTTACCAATCCAGGTTCATCATGCAGAATCGTCGGTATTCTCGCAAGGGCTCTGCTTACCAGGGAGGCATTTAGGATATGGGGAGGAACACCCACAGTAGCTGTAGGATCTCTCCACTATCCCCAAGTCTCCTGAGCTCTTCTTGTGTTTTTTTTTTTTTGGCAGGGTGCAACCTCGCCAGCTTGATAAGAATGCAGAGGCATGCTGTTGCATTGAGAACTCATCCATCTCCCTCTCACATCTGCTCATGAAGCTGGGATATTCTGCCTTCCCTCACCCCTGCCTTCTGCTCCTGCTTCTCTCTCCCTGCCCTTGGCCTCTTCAACCCATGGCCCCTCTTCCTCACCTTTTTGTTTCTAGGCACAGCCACTTCCAAGCACTGAGTCACCTTGATCAAATCAGGTATGGTCTTTCATCACTTCTTCAGCACTGGAGCAGACAGGCAATACAGCAAGCCACTTTGTGGACTGCTGGGCCTCAGGTGGAGCATGTGGGGGTTGGTAGCTGTCTTGCTCTCAGCAAATGAGTGAAGTGAAGTGAAGGGAGCCTGAGTTACTTACATCCACAATCCACTGGCAATCCTCCCCATTTCACAGGCTTCTGGCTTTCCAGTTGGAAAGCTGGAGGATCAGGTTTGTTGAGATCTGAATCTGAATGCAGCCGAGAGCTTCTTCCACTGGCTGCCAGTTGAGGCATGGGTGTAGTGTGCTGCAGGGCTGAACAGCTGCCTTTGGCAGCTCCTTCCTGGAGCAAAGCCCTAAGTGGGAGGCCAGAGGATTGAAGTGCAAGGAAATCATCTTCAATCTCAGAGTCATGAACCTTGATTATGGCTGCACAAGAAAGCAGTTCATTGAAGGCAACATAGTCACTGAGAAGCATTTGTAGGTGACAGGGTGTGGCATAGAGGAGGGGGGCATGCTATAAAAGATTCAGTTAGAGAAACAAACTCAATAATAGACCTGCACACATCTCATGTGGCATTCTCTCTGGAATAGGGTCAAGAGCTTGAGGTGATGCAGCACCTGTGAAAGGGGAGGATGATGGATGCTGGCACCATCCTGGCAGGGAGAAGGTGGTGGTAGTGGGATTCCATCCAGGAGAGGCGAGGAAGATGGTGAAGCCCCCCGTCAAGCTCGGCAATGAGGACCATGCGTGGCAATTTAGCAGGGGCTATGGTGTTTGATCCTTCGAGAACATTCGCTGGGAAGTGGACAGCGAATACAGCCACTATGGCATTTCCTGCAATGCTGAACAAGGTTATCGATGCGTGACCAAACAATGTCACCACCATCGACGCCTCCACCTCCTTCTCTCTCCCTCTCCCTCTCCCCTCATATCAGGCCCAAACGATGACAGATGTCGTTTGGGCCCAAGGTAATGTTTTTTTTTTTGCAGTCCTTTTCTTTGTTTTCAACTTACTAATGTTTTCATTTGCTTTTTTTAGGTTCTATCTATGTTATTTACAACGAGAAGACGCCAAGACAGCACACGCACACACCGCTGCGAGCACCTGTTCGCGGGGTGGATAATGGATCAAGACAACGACAAAACGTGCCAACGGCCAATGACAGGGACAACGGGGCAGGGACAGGGATGGACGGCAAGGCAAAGACGACAACGGCCACCAGCACCCCGCCGCCGCGACCACCTCCTCGCGGGGTGGAAACAAGCAAGTGGCACAGCGAAGACGGGGAGAGGGCAATGACGAAAGGGAAGGGCAGCTATGACGGCAAAAACAATGGGACGGGACAGGACGACACCAAGAGGACGAGGATGTCGACGACACGCACGCCAGGATGCGGGCCCGCATACTCCCCCGCGGGGAGGGTTTGTTTTCTTTCCTTTGCGTTTTTAATCATTGCCCTCCCCCGGGGTTTAGTTTTTTATATGACTGCCCCAGACCGCCCCTCGCATCTTGAGGTTTTTAATATATGTATTTTTAAATAATATACTTTATTGATTATTCAGCAGGGGCTGGTGTTTGATTCTGTGGAATTTTGCGTATGGTGCCAACTACTTATACACCGCTACTTTTGTGCAGCCGCCAAATTGGCCCAGCAAGTTTTTTTGTTTGTGAACCCCTTTTGAGCAGAAATAGGGAGTATTCTTTGTTGGAGAAATAGCTACTAATGGCAATTTTGGTACTTGGCCATATATAGTAACTACTTCCATATATGGGAGATGCCGCCAAATTGACCGTGACAACAAATATAACTCCCTCAACCCTCAGTTTTACAAATTAGATCAATTGCTCTATACTCTATACAAATGATAGATCTGATCAAAAGAAGCACTTTGTGTAGAGGAATAAGAAAAATCAGATTTTTTACAGCTGGAATTTGTGTGTAAGTGATTGGCACCATATACCGTTTATGGGTTCGCAATGCCGGATGTACACGGGGTCCCGAAAACTGAACTCACTCCGGATTGCCATACATAGCCATACAGGTACTCGTTCGGTCATGCGTTCTAAATCTCTACGGAACCTTCTTCTCTCCGATTCAATATGTATACGGCAGCCGAGAAAGTAGAATTATAACTTGCTGGTCTTGGAAATTGAGGAGCGTACCATATATTGCCAACATCGCGACACGAGGAGTTGCATGGCCTCTAATTCCAACAGTTCTTCCACAGCGGCGACGCTCGTCCATGACACAAATCAGTCTCCTGAGTCGGACGTTCTTATAGTAGATTGGGATGGTCTAGATGATCCTGATAACCCGAGGAAGTGAGCACCGTCATGGCCTCCCGCCAAGTTTTCCAAACGCTAAACACCACCTTTCAGTTGGCCGCGCAGACGAAAATGGGCTGTTACTTGGATAGTGTCCTGCTTTATGTTCATTAGCCCTGTCTCCTCTTCCATGGTCGCACCTGCTACGAATCAGATCGCCAGGGACTTTGGTGTGACAAATTCAACGGTGATAGCCATGATGACGTCGATTTTTGTATTGGGCTATGGTCAGTACCTTGCACTTCTGATCATCGATGACGACGCAACTCAGAATCCTTCCAGCTTTTGGGCCGCTTGTGAGGTCACATATCTTTCAATTTGCTTTCTGGTACTAAGTAAAATACTGTAGTTCTTGGGACCTCTAAGTGAAGTATACGGCAGGTCGCAAGTTATCCAGATTTCCAATCTATTCTACCTCGGTATTTGAATTTCCTTATGTCAATGTTTATCTAAGATCACTATGATTAGCCTGGAATATTGCATGCGGCTTCGCAAAGAACAAAGGGCAATTCATTGCATTTCGATTACTCGCGGGAATGGGCGGGAGTGCCCCCTTAGCTGTACGTTGCTCAAATATCCTTGACTACTAGCTTATATAACCTCCGTATCAGATTGGAGGAGGTGTGCTTGGAGATGTCTGGGACCCCCAAGAGAGAGGAAAAGCAATAGCTATATATTCTCTTGCTCCACTTCTCGGCCCAGTCATTGGACCAATGTGCGGCGCGTGGTATGCACTTCTCCTTATTGTTCCTCTTAGTAGAATTTCTTATCAGTGCTCAGGATCGCGGAGCGATCAACATGGCACTGGGTCGTAAGTCATATTTTCCCTGCCTGTAGGGAGCGCAAATCATGATTCAAAATGCCCAGTTTTGGTCAACAAGCATTGCCGACGTAGCAGTCCAAATTGGTGGACTATTTCTCCTTCATGAAAGTTGGCATTTCTTCTCGATATTTTCTCTTTGGATGCGCACTAAGCTTGGTTCGAATCGCAGCGTTCGCACCCCTCTTGCTTCAACGCAAAGCTGCTAATATTCGCAAGAAGATGGACGCCGAGCCAGAAAAAGGTGGAAAGAAATATAAGCATGTGCGCACCAAGTTTGACGGAATTGGTGATCGGCAGTACGTATGCCACCTCCCCATCCTGTTCCATTGCTGATTCGGGATCATTGACAGATGGACGGATATCATAGCAAAAGCGCTTGTTCGACCTTTTGCGCTCTTCGTGTGCGAGCCCATTGTACAGGTGCTAGGCATGTACATGACATTCGTATACGGGATTTTCTATTGTACGTTATTTCTTTCTAGCTGTGCATCTCCTGATTTAACAATTCCGCTTTTCCAGTGGCGCTAACCACCATCCCGTTAATTTTTGAAAATACGTACCACGAAAGGACGGGCATTGCAGGACTGCACTATATTGCTCTCGGCATAGGGCTAGCACTTTGCTCGCAAATCAATGGTAAATACGCGGATCGACTGTATGTGCGTCTGAAAGAGACGAGGGGTGGTGGTGTCGGACAACCTGAATTTCGGTTGCGTGAGTCCCGCGCTATGCTGTATATTGGTCACAAGATCCTTAAATATTTTTACACATAGCTTCAATGGTTCCAGGGACGATTTTCCTCCCTGTTGGCCTTCTATTAGCCGGATGGGCACCTCAGCAGCGTGTGTCGTGGGTCGTCACTGACATCGTGAGTGTATCTCAGGCTGTGTTATTTTATTTATTGAAGTAATTCGTCTGCAATGCGATAAACAGGGAATAGCGCTCATAGGAGGTGGACTGGTTATCATGTTCCAGTTAGTACAGATTTTCGTTGTGGATGTTTTCACTCTGCACGCGGCTTCTGGTACGCATTCGTACCATCTACATTCTCATGCCCTTCTGAATGTAATTACATGCCCTCTCCTTCGCAGCACTCGCGGCAGTAGCATTCTTCCGTTCCCTCGCAGGCTTCGGCTTCCCGCTCTTCGCGCCTGCTATGTACAATTCTCTCGGGTACGGAAAAGGAAACACGATCCTGGCTGTGGTGGCGATAGTGTTGGGATGCCCTGCGTAAGCGTTATTTTTTGATCAGCAGCAGCATAGCTATAAGAGACGTTGACTGTTCAGGCCATGGATTCTTTGGCGATATGGCAAGAAGATTCGTATGGCAAGTCGCTATGCACGCAAGTAACGGAGAGGGAAATGACGAACGAAGGTACGTCTCGCCCCAGCTTGCGGCACGTCAATCAGTGCTTATCTATAGGCAGATGAGTCTCACCAAGCCGAATACTGCACGTATATGCATGTTATGATAACGTATCTTGTGAACGTTTATGTATATGATACCAGATGGAAAATGGATGGGCAATGTCGCAACGAATAATTTCTTGACACACACAGGAAGCACATCAAGGATAGAGATTGAGCAGTAATTCGGACTATCATTTTATTACATCACACATGAATGATGGAGCAACAACCAAACGCACAGACTAGGCGGGTTAATTATTATGGATGTTTCAGCGTATGTTATATATATATACAATGTATATTTAGGTTGACCCGGCTGTGGAATACAAGTTGAAGCGAATGGATATTCCGTCGAGATATACACTGGAGCTATCATAGTTGTCCGCTGTCTTCTAGTTGTCTTCAAATTCAGTATCGATTCATCGCGATCCTATACTGTGATAATAAGTGTAAGCACTGACTTAATATTTGAAGTGAAGCAGTAAATTGGCTGCCGTGCTCCAGAGCACATTTAGTGTGCCGGGCAGCCTTAAAATGCTCGCTGCAGACTCGCGTTTCATCTCGGTCTTCTCTTCTGAACGCAAGACCAGGGATCAACAGGGACCACCGTACTATATTCACGTTAAACTTCTCCGTACCATCACCTATCTGCCATATACATCACGACACGGCCGCGGATGCGGCATGCACCCAGGAAAAGATAGTAGCGTGATAAATGACTGTGCGAAAAGAGCGTTGGTGACGAGTAGTGACAGCCTTCATAGATTTGGGCTCAGACGAATCTTCTGGCGGTGAGAAACACCAATACCGAGGAGTTCATTAACTTCATTTCCCTATCTATCAGATTGCTGATGCACTCTTATCTCCGCCGTGGCCTCTTTCCCTTCTGCTTGTTTGTGTAAATTACGTTGAATGATGACATTCACATCATTCTGCGTGTCCACTGGTTGATATCTTTACAGCGACTTGAGATCGCGTCGAACGAGCGAATGGGCGGAATGGCCCGATACATTCATATCCAGAGAACGAGAGGTATGAGATTGACTGACTTAAATGGGCCGGGTGCTTCACACGTCGTGTCCGAGTTCTCTCAGGAGGAACGCATGTATATTGCTGTAACAACATTCTCCATTGTTGACGAGTTTGAAAGGGTCATATACTAGAGCACGGCGAGTTAGAAATGCCATCATGAAACCACACAGCCCCGGATCGTGTTATCACCCGAGCTGTGAAATGGCATAAATTAAGCCCTCTCAAACAATATGATTGGTTGAGATTCTTGCACCTGGCTCTAGATGATGTTCAATATATGCTCTGGATAGGGTCAATTTTCGCCCAGATCAATGGCAGACAAAGGGGAGTCACATGATGGGCAGGTTCCTCTGTACGCCTATGAATTCACAAGATGACCTTTCTATTGTTACGCCTCCTACCACATGGCCATTTTGTGAGAATACACTCAGTGTTTCGTAGGCAAACGACTGTGTATTAATATACCTGTGAGAATACACTATGTACAAAGTGAGTAAAAAGGACTACGAGATCAAGATAGGTACTGTACCTCAGTGTTTCGTAGGCAAACGACTGAGGTAGCGAAACGGGGACGCGACGTATAAGTACGAACGATAGTGTACACGTAACAATGTCAAGAAAGCTCGCGAAGGGGCGGATAGAAAACACTGGGGCAAAGGGTAATGCAGAGAATATGTAAACGAGTCGCGGGAGTGTAAACGGATGTAAACGATAAGTGACGGCGGCGCAGAAGGGAGTCGTCGTGGTGACGCGTCGCGGGATGGCCGATGTCGTTTGTTTTCCAACACTCCCCCTCAAGACGCCAAGAGGCCGAATTGTGACGCGAAGTGCTTTGCTTTGGGGGACGGGAGAGCCTTGGTAAGCGCGTCGGCGGTCATGTTTTCGGTAGGACAGTAGACGAGTTTGATTGCGTTGTCCTCGACGATCCAGCGGATGAAATGATAGCGAATGTCGATGTGTTTGGTTCGGGCATGGTACTGATGGTCCTGTGTGAGTGCGATGGCGGATTGATTATCGGAAAGAAGTGTGGTGGCGGCGAGTTTGGTGCCGAAAACCTGTTCGAACAGCGACCGCATCCAAAGTATCTCCTTGGCTGCGTGGGTGATGGCCACATACTCGCT
Source organism: Tricholoma bakamatsutake (assembly GCA_029959215.1). NCBI lineage: Eukaryota > Fungi > Basidiomycota > Agaricomycetes > Agaricales > Tricholomataceae > Tricholoma > Tricholoma bakamatsutake. The sequence goes on from CP114861.1 coordinate 11,255,111, forward strand.
CTCGGTGGTTGACAACGAGACGATCTCCTGGCGTTCGGCGCACCAGCATACGCCACCTCCGTTGATGATGAGTGCGTATCCAGAAATGGCGTGACGATCCTCCGCCATGTTCCCATCAGCGTCCGCAAACCCCTTCAAGTCGGTTTTCTCGTGGCCAAAGGTGAGCCAGAAGTCTTTTGTGCCCTTGAGATAACGAAAAATGCGTTTGACGGCTTCCCAATGGGCGATTCTGGGTTTCGACGAGAACTGTGAGACAGTTTGCACAGCAAAGGCTATGTCAGGCCGAGTGCCGAGTGCCGCATACATCAACGATCCCACAGCTTCGTGGTAGGGGATATTTCGCATGGCTGCGAATTCCTCCGCTGTTTGAGGCGACTGGGCCGTTGTGAGACAGATATGGGGCTCCATAGGCGACGATACGGGCTTCAACTCGTCAAAATGATAACGACGAATGATGGATTCGATGTAGGACCTTTGGGAGAGGTGGATGGTGCGTCGTTCTCGGTCCCGTTTGATTTCGATGCCTAATAACCAATGTAACTCGCCTAGATCAGTTATCTCAACATATTTTGATATTTCTCGCTTGAAATTCACAACGAGAGAGACTGTCGACGCGGCGATGGTGCAATCATCAACATGCACTAGGATGATCATCAAGGAGCTCTCGTTTCACCGAAAAAAGACTGCCTGATCAACCTCACACCTGAAGAACTTGAGCTTCGTCATGATGTCGACGAGCTTTTGGTACCAACGATGGCCAGATTGTTTGAGGCCGTAGAGCGTCTTTCGAAGTCGGCACACTTTGCCCTTTGAGTTTGGTGCATGGTATCCAGGTGGCTGGGCCATGTAGATGACCTCGCGATCAGTGAGTTCTCCGTTGAGATAGGCACTTTTGATGTCGATCTGATGGAGTTCAAGGTCTTCGCTTGCAGCTATGGCTAGGATAGCTCGTATCGATGCGAGCCTGGCGACGGGGGCGAATGTGTTACGACTGAGTTGCGCAGGGGGAACTTAATTTTTCTATTGTCTCTATTGTTCTGTAACACGTACGTCCCACGCTATTCTTCTACCCTTTTGTCTCGGCAACGCGTTCTCTACATACCTTCTCACGTTATTGTAGTGTATACTGCGGACGCCTAACTTTCTATTGTCTCTATTGTTTTTACCAATCCTATTGTTCTCAAACCCGCTTGTACTATTTAATGAGACGAATATACGACTGGTCAACTTAGCTTGACCTAGTCTCTTTTACAACTCCTAACGGATTACGATCTAAGTCTTAGCTCGACCGTTGCTTACGAGCCTCGGTGACTCTTGAAAACTCTTTGAACGACGATCGCTCACGAGCATCGATTCTCTTCCTGATCTAGGAGTTATTTGACCATAACAAAAGGTCAAGCTAGTTCTTCACTCTGCCGACTAAACTACAGTCTAGGCAGCACACATCATTCTACGACATTCTTACGAGAAATATCCAACCACTCCCCACCAGACATACAATGGCAGCACCATCTACTCCCACCGCTCCCACCGCACCTATTGCTCTCCCCGCTCGCACAGCCGAGATCAAGATAAGAGCGCCCACTGATTACTCGGGGGATAGAACCAAAACGATGCTCTTTCTACTCGAATGCGGAGCATATGTCGACGCTAACGCAACCGCCTTCCCTGACGATCGACACAAAATCTTATTCATGCTCTCGTATATGAACGGAGGGACAGCAGGGCCGTGGAAGCAGGCCTATCTGGAGGAAAGGTATATTGAATCGAAGCCCTGGGACACGTTCCAGGAATTCATTGCAAAAGTACGCTCTGCATTTTCACCGATCGACGACGCGGGAAACGCGCGGACGCAGTTGAGAGCACTGTCTCAAGGGGGAAAGGGAGTCGATGAGTATATCGCCCAATTTAAGACCCTCGCTTACCGAACCAAAATTAAAGAAGATGCCGCCCTGATTGAATATTTCGTCGACGGACTGAACAATAAAGTCCTCGACAAGGTCTTCGGAATGGAAAACCCACCGGACACAATTGAAGGGTGGTACACCCATGCGGCGAGGGCTGAAGGACATCTAAGGAGAGCAAGGGCGATAAGGGAAAGGACATATAGCAAGGTAGGGGGAGGAGGAGCTGGTAACTCTTCAAGGGACCCCAATGCTATGGAAATCGACACAACACGCCTCTCATACGCTGAGAGGATAAAACATATGAAGGAAGGTAGATGCTTCGTCTGTCATAAAACGGGACACAGAGCGAGCGACCATAAAGGAGGGAAAGAACCACCCTCAAAAGACGAGAAGAAAACCGAGACAAAGAAGACCCCGCGAGACCACTTCATGAAGATACGAGCTCTCGTCAACGAGCTAGAAGAGAAGGAGAAAGAAGAAGTACTCGACCTTATGGTCGAGGAGGGTTTTTAAAGCGGCGGCCTGCTTCGGCAACAGAGTCCACCAGGGTAGTCGTCTCCAGTGTACTAGTAGCGCATGTAAGTAACCAATCCATGCGCGTCCAAGTTCACTGTTTGCTAGACGATAAGAAAGCCGAAATACCTGCCTTGATCGACTCAGGGGCAGGCGAGACTTTTATAGATCACCGAGTCGTCCAGAAGCTCGGGCTGAGGAAACTACCTCTCGCCAGAAAGATCCTCGCCAAAAACGTTGACGGGACCTTGAACAAAAACGGAACGATCTCCTACTACGTCACCATCGACACCGAGATCGGGGGGAAAGAAGAGAAGATCAGAATGCTGATAACTGGGCTGGGGAAGGAGATGATGATCTTAGGGTACACGTGGCTTCAAAAACGCAACCCTGACATCGATTGGGAAAAAGGGACTCTCACGGACCGACAGACCGAAAGAACCCTCATGAAGAAGATCCGGACCATGATCGAGCGAACCCGGACCACTATCGGTAAGCAAAGCCTTACTATAGATGACAAGGGGCCGTTAGAACCGAGAGTAACGTTGAGCCCGACTCTCGGGAGGCTACCTATAAGGAGTGCTGGGGAGATCTTCGGAGAAACCCACCTCGCCGCCGCCGAGTACGTGAAGAGTAGACTCGGGGCGGTTCATCTCGCAAGAGGGCTTTGCACCGCAGACAAGTTGGACGAAAACGGATCATACACGGAAAATAACGTGACTACGGACACCTGTTCCGAGATCGATCCACCGATCTCCACACCGGACAAATCTAACTACGACCTATCAACTAGCGGAAACAACGACGGAACGGATGCCTTATTCGCCTACATTCGAGGGGAACCGATGATTGGGATATTCAGGACCGAAGAATCCCCCCTTACCATCGAACACGACTACATTCCCCCAAACTATCAAAAACTCAGGCACATTGCACGCATCACTCGATCACGATCGACAGGCAGATTCGTCTTCTCCCACACCACCCACATCCGAGCCAAGACTTCCGTCTCACAGAAGCTCGTTCACGAAAAAGAAGACGGCAAACAAAAATAGTCACTCGACGACCTGCTCCTCGACAAGTACAGAGAATATCGAAGCGTGTTCGAGAAGGCAGCATCGGAAAGGTTTCCCGAATCGAGACCGTGGGATCACGCGATCGAACTCAAACCGGACTTCATCCCGAGGGACTGCAAGGTCTACCCCATCACCCCGGCCGAACAAAAGAAACTGGATGAATTCATTGACGATAACCTGAAGAAGGGATACATTACCCCATCTAAATCCCCCATGGCATCACCATTTTTCTTTGTAGCAAAAAAGGACTCCGACGCCCTCAGACCATGCCAAGACTATCGGTATCTAAACGAGGGGACCATCAAAAACTCTTACCCACTACCATTGATCGGCGATCTACTGGATAAGCTGAAAGGGGCAAGGTGGTTCACCAAGTTGGACATTAGATGGGGATATCATAACGTCAGGATCAAAAAGGGAGACGAATGGAAGGCAGCATTCAAGACCAACAAGGGGCTGTTCGAGCCCAAGGTCATGTTTTTTGGCCTCTGCAACTCCCCGGCAACTTTCCAGGCCATGATGAACGATATCTTCAGGGATATGCTGAACGAAGGCTGGCTAGTAATATACATGGACGACATTCTCATTTTCTCGAAGGACAGAAAGGAACACGAAGAGAGTCCTGGCACGGCTTAAGGAAAATGACCTGTACCTGAAACCAGAAAAATCTAAATTCGACGTACAGGAGGTCGAATTCCTTGGCTTGATCCTGCGACCGGACCAATTGGCTATGGACCCCACCAAACTGGGAGGAATAAGGGACTGGCCAGCCCCGACCAACGTAAAGGGAGTAAGATCGTTCCTGGGCTTCGGGAACTTCTATAGAAGATTCATCGGCAATTTCGCCGCGATCACCAAACCGCTAAACGACTTAACAAGGAAGGACCAGCCGTTCCACTGGACTGACGAATGCCAAACGGCGTTCAACCTATTGAAAAAGAAATTCTCCGAGGCACCAGTATTGCTGATGCCCGACACAGAAAAGCCATTCGTAGTCGAAAGCGACGCATCGAAATACGCAACGGGCGCCGTATTAAAACAAACTGACTCGAATGGAGATTGGCACCCTTGCGGGTATATCTCCCACTCCCTTACGGCAACCGAACGAAACTATGAAATATACGATCGGGAATTACTGGGAATTATACGGGCACTCGAAACCTGGAGACACTATCTCCAGGGATCAGAACACGCAACCACGATCCTATCGGATCATAAAAACTTAATGTATTTCAGAACAGCACGAAAATTGAATCGGCGACAGGCCAGGTGGAGCCTCTTCCTGTCGCAATTCAACCTAAAATTGGTACATGTCCCCGGGAAAATGATGGTCCAGTCCGACGCCTTATCACGGAGGGGAGATCACATCCCCGATATCGATAACGATAACGACGATATCACACTGCTAAAAGACGAGATCTTCACACGAACCATCGATACCGAACTGAAAGAAGTGCTCGCCGAAAGCATGATGAAAGATGATCTGCTTAAGGAGATAGTACGGGCAATCAAGGAAGGAGGAACGCCACCGATCAAGTCGGCGGTAGAAGACTGGAGGATGGAAAATGATGGGACGGTCTTCTTCAAAGACCGATGCTACGTCCCGAATGATAAGGAATTACGAAGGAAGATTGTGGAAAAATACCACGATAACCTACTTACAGGACACCCCGGGCGATTCCAAACCCTTGAACTGGTATGGAGAGATTACTGGTGGCCAGGAATGACCATCTTCATCCGTAACTACGTCGACAGCTGCGCAACCTGCCAACAAATGAAGGTTAACACTCACCCAACAGCACCCGGACTATCGCCGATCAAATCTAACGCCACACGACCGTTCGCTCTAGTGACGATGGATTTCATAACTGATCTCCCGATAAGCGATGGATCTGACACAATCATGGTCGTGGTAGACCATGGCCTTACTAAGGGGGTGATTTTCATTCCCTGCAACAAGAGCATTGACGCACTGGGAGCAGCCGACCTTTATTTACACAACGTATTCAAGAGATTCGGTCTCCCAGACAAAATCATATCCGACCGAGACCCCCGCTTTGCCTCTAAGGCTTTTTTAGAACTGGGAAGACTCCTGGGAATAAAGCTAGCAATGAGCACAGCCTACCACCCACAAACCGATGGGGAGACTGAAAGGGTAAACCAGGAACTCGAAATCTACCTCCGAATCTTCTGCGCCAACAAACCGTCCCAATGGAAGAGTCATCTCACTACTGCCGAGTTCACACATAACCAGAAACACCACTCGGCCATCAAGAACACCCCGTTTTTCATGATGATGGGAACACATCCTAGAGCCATTCCCACGACCTATCTTAAAACTAACGTACCAGCCACCGAACAGCGAATAGCCGAACTAGGGAATGTACGGCGGAAGGCCCTAGCGGCCCATGAGCTCTCCCGACAAGTAATGATTGGACGAAACGGACGAGGATTCCGTCCGTTCACAATAGGGGAAAAGGTCTGGCTTGATTCCAAAAACCTGAAGCTAGGATACCCGACTAGGAAGCTCGCCCCTAAACGCGAAGGACCTTTCCTTATCACACGAATAATATCGTCCCACGCCTACGAGCTGAAACTCCCCCCTCAATGGAGAATCCACCCGGTATTTCACGCTTCTCTCCTCTCACGTTTCAAGGAAAATGAAACACACGGACCAAACCGCCTTCCTCCTCCACCCGATCTGATCGAGGGAGAACTCGAACACGAGGTAGAAGCTATTTTGGCTCACAAGGGGGCAGGGAAAAGAATCCGATTCCTAGTGAAATGGAAAGGATACGATACAGCGGAAAATACTTGGGAACCGCTGGCACACTTAAAAAACGCCGCTGAAATACTTGACGAGTACAGAACAACCCACAACCTCTCCGCAACATGAGCCATCCTCTACACCTCTTCCTGACCGCCACGCCTGACCCTGACCCAGTCAGGACTTTCGAATTGATCCTGAGCTTCGTCCGGGATACTGACGATATCCGAAACGAGGAGAGACTGCTCTCCGTAACCCAAGATCGACCTCTACAGTACGGAACAGTGCGGAATCTTTTTGAGACCTACCGGGCTATCTCTGCCCTGGAGCGGGTATTTCAGCGGTTAACAGAGGAAGCGTATTATTTAGACATACTCCCACTCATGAGAGGTTTGGATGAACAGGCTCTGCGCTACGCACCTGGAGAGCGGGTCCCTACCCCGCAACGAATCTTTATTATAGAACCGACCAGTAACGAAGAAGACGAAGCACCCAGACAGACGCCTCTACCTCCACATCCACCACTTCCCCAACGACCTACGCAACCCCCACCTCGACGAGCGCCAACACCATTCCCAACCCAAGCCCCTACGGAGACACCAGCACCACCCTGGATGCGAAACTCTGTCTGTTTCACCTGCGCACGGGTGGGACACTTTTCCTCTCACTGCCCGGAATATCAGTGCCCCCACTGCCACCGCTGGCGGCCAGAACACTCGGTACTCTTTTGCCCCGAAAACCCGACACGTGACGTGCCGCCACGTCATCGAACCACCTAACGACTAACCTCAATGCTTTACAATTTATACGTCATCATCGCTCTCAGCGCCATCTTCGGCGTGTCAATTCTCATCTTATTTGTGTGTTATATGCTCATTTTATGCAAAATCGTCACTGCCCCACAACTCCCTCGACTCACTTCTATCTTTACGGGGACCTCGGTTCGTTTTGCTGGAGGAGGAGATATTGAGCTGCCGACTCGGGTTTACGGTCACGGCGCCCCCACTCCAACCTCCTTCTCTACGTTCACTGCGACGACCAACGACGGGGCATCTTTCGACCCGATGCGGACGATGAGACCCTAGTTTCGGATGGGACTCGAAACGTTGAAGGGGAGCTAATGTTACGACTGAGTTGCGCAGGGGGAACTTAATTTTTCTATTGTCTCTATTGTTCTGTAACACGTACGTCCCACGCTATTCTTCTACCCTTTTGTCTCGGCAACGCGTTCTCTACATACCTTCTCACGTTATTGTAGTGTATACTGCGGACGCCTAACTTTCTATTGTCTCTATTGTTTTTACCAATCCTATTGTTCTCAAACCCGCTTGTACTATTTAACGAGACGAATATACGACTGGTCAACTTAGCTTGACCTAGTCTCTTTTACAACTCCTAACGGATTACGATCTAAGTCTTAGCTCGACCGTCGCTTACGAGCCTCAGTGACTCTTGAAAACTCTTTGAACGACGATCGCTCACGAGCATCGATTCTCTTCCTGATCTAGGAGTTATTTGACCATAACAGAATGTGTCGAAGTAGTCGACTCCTGGGACTTGGGAAAAACCTTGGGCGACGAGTCGTGCTCGGTGGCGTGCTATATGACCTGCTGCATCTTTCTTTGCGCGGAATACCCACTTTGAGCCTACGACGTTGGCACCGGCTGGAGGATCGACAAGCTCCCACGTTTCTGTCTTCTCGAGCATAGCGAGTTCCTCGCAAATGCCTTCCTCCCACTGCGGCCAGTCAGGTCGTCGTCTCGCCTCAGCTAGGTTCCAAGGATCTAGGGCCTCCACTTCACTAACCTCCGCCACCAACAAATACTCCTCTAGTTCGTCATCATGATCCTCAACTTCCACGAGGTTCGGCATCTCTTCTTCATCAACAGTGGGTGGCTGTATGCCGGTAGTGAGGAGTGGGTCCGATGGCCATGCAGATGTGACGCCGTGTCCTTCAAGGAGCGCGCGGACTCTCGCACTTGGTTTTCGGACACGTTGGGTGGGTTCTGGTTCTGTATCGGTTGGCGTTTCGAGCTCGGCATCATGGGTTTCAGAAGGAGGTTTTTCGATGGGGGGCATTGTCGTTGCTGCGGCGTTGTCGTTGCGCACGACTTCGTCAACCTTCATCTCGTCAAAACCTGCATTCTCCCCCTCGAGAGGAGAGGTTGGCGAGCAATTGGGATTGAAGTAGACGTTCCGCTCGACTCCAACGGTTTGCCGGTCTGGCCAGTAAATCCGGTACCCATTGCTGTTTTCGTCCACTCCCAACCAACGACCTTCTCGTACTCGCCCTCCCAGCTTATCACCACTCCCCTCGATGCGGACCCATACCTTCTCTCCCCACTCATGAACATTCCTCAAGTCCGGCTTCTTCCCAAAGACAGCTTCAAATGGCGTCATCCCATCGACGGCTTTCGTCGACATCCTATTCATCAACCACACAACATGGTATGCAGCTTCACCCCAAAGGTTTCTCGGGAGACCACTTGCGTGGAGCAGGGCTCAGACACGCTCGAGAATGGTCCGGTTGCGACGCTCTGCGATGCTGTTGTGCTCCGGAGTGTCGTGGACTGTGAACCTCTGTTCCGTGCCTCTCGACTTCAAATATTCGATGAACTCCTTGTCCTTGTACTCGCCGCCTGGGTCCGAGTGCAGAGCTTTGATGCATGCATCGAGCTGGGTCTCATACCAAGCTTCGACCTTTTTGTAGGTGTTGGGTTGTTCACTTTTCTTTTGGAGGAGATCAAGTTTTGTGAAGCTTGTATGGTCATCATTGTACGTAACATAGTACCGCCTTCCGCCCTTCGTCTCGACTGGTGCTGGTCCCCATAAGTCGCTATGGATGATTCCGCCGACCTCAGTGGCGCGCTCGCCCTGTCATTTCTTTATGATAGGCTTTCGTGTTGCTTTGGCATACACACACAATTCGCAAAAGAATGGGGTCCCTTCGGCATTTGACTCAAGTCTGACACCTGTCACGAAACCGTTTCGGACCAGTCGCTTGGCGATATCAGGGGAAATATGACCCATGCGGCGGTGAAATTGTTCCAAGGTGAGCGTCTCCATGGCTGCATTCGCTGACTCTGCCTCATGCATTACGTGATACAGCCACCCAACCTTCGGGAATTCTCCCACTCGCGCTCCGTCAGGTGCGGTGATCTTACACTTGCCACCACCGAATGTGACAGTGAAGCCGCAGTCGTCGAGTTGACCAATGGACACTAGGGTGTAACCGACCTCTGGAGAGTAGAGTACCTCCATAATTTTCAGCTGCGAGACATTGGCTCCATCAGGGACGTCGATTACCATCTCGCCTTTGCCTGTAGCTTGGAAGCTCTGCTTGTTGGCGGCTCGGAACGGCTTGGGGGGGATCTGAACGAAGTTCTGCATCGCGTCGCGATATGGTGTGATATGACTGGTACACCCCGAGTCGTAGACCTCAGCTTGAGTCTCTCTGATGGTTTCAACTCCTGCTATGAGGGATTCCTCTAGGCCAGCTGAGTCCAGGTCAACATCAGAGTACGAGCCGCGCTCGTCACTACTGATCCCAGATAACTCCTCAGCATCACTGCCATCTTCTGAATCCTCGGCCTCAGTAAACCAATCACTATTGGGCACAGTATCATCCCCTGGCTCGCTTGCGAGGAACCAGTCTGACTCGTCTTCCGAGTCGAAGTCTTCCATGTCGAAGGTGGCGAAAGCCTCGTCGCTTTCAGATCCAGACTCCTGAGCAGCGTTAGCAGACCCGCTTTTCTTCTTGGGGTCGTCCTTCTTCCTGCCGGCATCCCTTTTCTTATCGAAGTCCTTGAGGGGCTTCTTACACTGGTGTTTGAAGTGTCCCTCTTCGCCACAGTTCCAGCAACATTTCTTCTTGTCGTGTTTGCTCGACGACGCCATCATGGCCTCGTCCTTTTCATCCTTGGATGGTCTACCACCTCGACGCGAGCGATGAGCAACATTCCGCTTGGACTCCTCAGAGATGAGCGCGATAAGCTCGTCTGGGTCGACGGTCTTGGTAGAAGCATACAGCCATGCGTTGGCGAGGAGAGTCGACGCGAAGTTGGAAAGGTGGGTTGGGAGCGAAGAAATAATGGTGGAACGGTAATCCTTTTCTTCAATGGTGACCCCATACGTTGCTAACTCCTCACGCTTTACTCGCAGGCTATCGAGGAACTCCCGGATACTTCCTTTCTCCGGACATCATGACTCCATGAACCATGTGCGAAGGTCCGCCTGAGCGAAGGCTCCCTTCTGCGTGTACTCGGTTACGATCAGGTCCCAGCGATCCTTCAGCAGGGACTTCCCATGGATACGAATGAGGGTTGAGTCGGGAATCCGGTGTGTGAGCAAGGCCTTCGCGGTCTTCTCGTCACGATCCCATTTGGCTACCTCGTCGGACTCTGTTTGCATCGGAGGGGACGCTGCCGGAACTGGTTGTGGGGCTGTACCATCGAAGTGGCCCCACAATCCCTTGGCCTCGATCGCTTCCTCAAAACGGATGGAGAATGCTGTCCAATTTACGCCTGTTGGCAAAAGCTTAGGCACAGAAGAGGGAAGGATATCGGTGGTCAACATGGCAGACATGTTGAGTTCGCGGCGTGGTCTCGAGGTAGATCTGGTCTAGTTAGCTAGCGCAGGGCCCATAACCTGTGAGAATACACTATGTACAAAGTGAGTAAAAAGGACTACGAGATCAAGATAGGTACTGTACCTCAGTGTTTCATAGGCAAACGACTGAGGTAGCAAAACGGGGACGCGACGTATAAGTATGAACGATAGTGTACACGTAACAATGTCAAGAAAGCTCGCGAAGGGGCGGATAGAAAACACTGGGGCAAAGGGTAATGCAGAGAATATGTAAACGAGTCGCGGGAGTGTAAACGGATGTAAACGATAAGTGACGGCGGCGCAGAAGGGAGTCGTCGTGGTGACGCGTCGCGGGATGGCCGATGTCGTTTGTTTTCCAACACATTTGTGCTTGGAAGGATAGGATGCGGTGAGCAAATATTTCAAAATGGCATCCATGCTTGCATACTGATCAAAGACAAAGTTTGGGGACAATCTTGCCATACGACGCCTGATGAAGTCTCTGATATCCTCCAAGGAGTACCACTGGTTGGTAGATGGTATGCTTTCATGGGTTTTAAAGCTGTCGATCAGACAATCTAGAATGTCAGAGCCCAATTCTTCTCCGACAGCATTCGACTGAAGCTTATCTTCCTGCCATATATTGAACAAGGTTGTAAATACAGCATCATATGCACAGCTGTTACCTTGCTACTGTGATCCTGTGAGTGTGCTGATCCAAAGGAGTTTCAAAGCCTTGAAAGGCCCATGTTCAGATTTGGCCTTTTTTGGTGCATCCAGCATTGCATCTGAGTCCTGTGATATGTGTGAAGATTGCCTTTTCTTTGCAGTTTAAAAAAGTAGAGGGGTGGGACAATGGCCCCTTCTGAAGACAAAACAGCTGTTATAATATCAAGATGTCCCCGTGATACCCTTTTGATCACCATAGTTACTTCCACATATTTCAGTCATCTATCCATACTATTCCACCTCAGTGTTTAACCATTCACTGAGGTGTAAATCCATGCTATTATAACTTGTTATATTCTTTACTTACTTGTGGTAGTCCTACTTTATTTACTTCTAGGTATCTACTACTCAATACAGTGTTTAACCATTCACTGAGGTTCCTACTTTACTTACTTCTAGCTCTGTAATTGGTCCCTGTGCTCTCTACAACAGCCTTGATCTTCTTGACCTTTGATTGTTTCCTATCCAAGTTTTTCTCCACCAATCACCAACCAACTACACATTCTTCCCACTCAAGGAAAGGATCTATTTTATTCCACCTTATTGCCTTATGCAGTAGAGCTGTGCCATTCTCAGTCTCAGTGGGATCAGATGGAAAGGCTGTTGGAGAACTAGCATGGGATGAGAAAGAAGTCAGCCTCTGCAGCAGAAGGTTCAATGAAAACTGTCTTGTGCACTTTCCCAAAACATACCCAAGTGATATTTTCATGAACTGAAGTTCCTAGATATATAGACATCAAAGTCAACAAAATGCTCTCTAACCTTTCATAACTTGGTGTGGAGGTCAATGAAAGGTTTTGTAAAGGGACTAGGAGTCCCAAGGGTCTTGGCAATTTTCTGCATTCATCCCATATGTTTTTACATTTTATTTCACTCTATTCTGCATTTTCTATGATTTTCCATGATTTTATTCCTATTTTATAATTATTTTTCTATTTTCCCACATTTGTACATGTTGACAATTTTATTTTTAGAGGCAGGGTCCCTTGCAGATACTTACCCATTGAGATGACATCATTCCATAGCTTTGATCAGCCTATCTCCACCTTTTTCTATTTTTAGCCTACTATTTGATTTCTGGGTCTTTGGAATATATGTACTAGGCATCAACAGATGGGTCCTAAGAGTTTTCTCTTTGGATTTCCCTCTGTTAGGTGCACCTGAGGTGTCTGTACTATGTAGTATAATATTAACTTTGGATTCCCCTCTGTTAGCTCATTATAAGCAAGGCTTTGAGGTTGCCCTTACAGTAGAAAACTCTCTCCCTAGGCCCAGAATTAAAGTGCACTGCAGATATAACATCTTCCATCCATGCAGAATGTTGCCCAGGACACAATCAACACACACCTTGGGTGTGTGCTTATCTCCACTTGATGCACTGCCATGTGCCATGGATGCCCAAAAATGCATTGAAGCACTCAAAGGCACTATGCACACAAATCAAGTTGCTTAAATCATGCATCAAAAGCTTCATTAATACTTTACAGCTTAGTTCCTCACCTAATATTCCATTTATTCCAACCCCAACCACTTCCAGCATCAATGCACTATCTAATACCACTGGCACACAGATCAAACCATCTCCCCCTGCTGACTTAATAGTGCATGCTCTCACAGACATTCATTTCAGTCTTCATCCTAATCAATTCATAGATGATACTGCAAAAATTTATTGGGCCTTTGCATACATAAAGTCTGAATGCACCTATCTCTATGTCGACCAGATTTTGTGCCAAACCCAGAAACTCAGTTCCCTCCCTTTCTCCTCTTGGAGTAACTTTCAAGAGGAGTTTGTACAACACTTCTGTCCTCTTCACAAATGCCAATGAGCTGCAATGCACCTCAAGTCATCCTTGTACTACCAAGCACACTGATCTGTGGACAACTACATTGATGAGTTTAGGGACTTAGTGGATATAGCAGGATATGGAAGTGGGCTACCAGTGGTGGTTAAATTTTATTGTGGCCTCAATCAAGAGGTTTAGGATCAGATTGCACAGATCTTGAAAGGGCACTGTTAGAAAACAGCCCCATTACATAATAAAATAAAATATTATTTTATTACATCAAATTATGCTACCCTACACCGAAGAATGTTACACTTTGTTAGCATGAGAATTTTATTTCGCATGCATCAATATGTACATGCATGTATGAGCGCATCAGTAGTAACATTGTACAATATGTGTATCATAGTATATAAACTGCAAATATACACCTAGAGGACTTCAGTTGAGTTCTCTTAGGTATTCCATCCACACTTGTAGTGTCAATATTGATGCTTGGTACAAAGCTGCTTCTCTCTGCGATGAGAACCGACTCATGAATGCAGCTTTTAACACTACACTCTGTGCCACCACTACCACACATGTCCCCAATTCCTCCAACTATCTGCTCTCACTACCCACCAGGAACCACTTTGATGCCCTGCTGGGATCTACCAGAGGAAGAACCTCACTCTATGACCATTCCTTCCCCAGAATCCCTCAGCTCAATGGAAGCCACACCCTTCCTACTCCCTCTCCTCCATTTGTCAAAATTAAATCATGGGAGTGCAAACTGCCATGAAATTATATTGTGGCATCCACTCCTTTCCAATGCTCTTTACAATTGAAGGTTGAGCTGCAAACTACAGATACAAGGCAGGTGCTTGGCATCTCAGCCCTTCTGTATTCAGATGTGACTAGTGTCTTTATTGACACCCATTTTGTCCAACGAAAATGCCTCAACACTCATTCAATGTCTCGACTGATACCTGTTTATAATATGGATGAGTATCTGAATGAAGCTGGGGCAATTTGAGAGGTTATAGACTTGGTTCTCCATTACAAGGATCATAGTGAGTGTGCTTTTTTTGCTGTGACCCAATTAGAAAAACAGGAGGTGATTTTGGGCTACCCATGGCTTCAAGATCATAATCCAGAAGTTGACTGGGTAATGTTAGGGTGACACTTACTTATTTGCTAGCTTGACTGTGCAGGTTCTCTCTACAAGAAGGGGGTGGGATCCATGTGTGTGATGGGGGTTTTGATGGTTTTGATGGGAGGGGTTATTAATAGATGAGTTGGTTGAGAAAGGCTTTTCACACTACAAGTGTGGATGGAATACCTAAGAGAACACAACAGGGGTCCCCTAGGTGTACATTTACAGTTTATATATATTGTACAATGTTGCTACCGACATGCTTGTACATGCATGTACATATTGATGCATGTGAAATAAAATTCTCATGCTAACAAAGTGTAGTGTTCTTCAGCATATGGTAGTGTAATTTGATATAATAAAATAAAATGAAATTTAATTATGTAATGGGGCTGTTTCCTAACAGGTGACAGGTGAAGTTAGTATGAGTTGATGTCCCTCCTGTAAGGGCAACCTCAAAGCCTCACTTAGGAGTAAGATAACAGAGGGGAATCTGAAGTTAATATTATACTACATAATACAGACACTTCAGGTGCACCTATCAGAGGGAAATCTGAAGAGAAAACTCTATGGACCCATCTGTTGATGCCCAGTATATGTGATAGACCCAAAAATCAAAGGGTGGAAATAGGTGGATCAAGCTGTGGAATGACATCACCTTGATGGGTAAATGTCCAGAAGGGGTCCTGCCTCTAAGAATAGAACTGTCAACATGCACCAACACAAAAAATAATCATAAAATATGAATAAAATCATAGAAAATCATATATGTAATGGGGCTGTTTCCTAACAGGTAACAGGTGAAGTCAGTATGAGTTGATGTCCCTCTTGTAAGGGCAACCTCAAAGCCTCACTCAGGAGTGAGCTAACAGAGGGGAATCTGACGTTAATATTATACTGCATAATACAAACACTTCAGGTGCATTTAACAGAGGGGAATCCAAAGAGAGAACTCTAAGCACCCATCTGTCAGTGCCCAGTATATGTGATAGACCCAAAAATCAGATAGTAAGCTAAAAATAGCAAAAAGGCAGAAATAGGTAAATCAAGCTGTGGGATGACATCACCTTGATGGGTAAACATCCAGAAGGGGTCCCACCTCTAAGAATAAAACTGTCAACATGTACCAACATGGAAAAAGCTGAAATATAATCATAAAATAGGAATAAAATCATAGAAAATCATAGAAAATGCAGAATAGAGTGAAATAAAATATAAAAAAATATAGGATAAACACAGAAAATTGCCAAGACCCTTGAGACACCTCCCCTTCCCCTTAAATCACCCCCTTTTTATGATGCATCACCCTGATGCAGTTAAAATCTTACCTGGCCAAAGTCGGATGCCTGAATGTGTTGAGGTGCAGAAGAATGTCGCCAGTGGAACTCCTTGATTAACTGTGGGGCATTCACATTGGGCTCTGCAACCCAAAAATTCTCTTCATACCCATAACCCTTCCAGTGCACCAGGGATTCAAGTTTACCTTGACATAAGTGGCTGTCTAGAATGGATTCAACCTTGTACTGAGGTTCACCTTTAATGACTGTAGGCAGTGGAGGAGGTTGTGCCATGCATCCAGAGAATGGATCAGTCAGGGCTGGCAGAAGTTTGACAATGTGGAAGACAGGGTGCAGTCTGGACATTGACTGTGGTAGCCATAGGCAGTAGGCATGTGACCCAATGCATCTAGTGATAAGTCCAAGAAAATGGTGGGCAAGTTTCTTGGATGGATGCATGGTGGAAATGTCACTAGAGTCGAGATAGACATGATTACCAACCTTATATGTAGGTGTGGGTGAGTGATGCTGGTTGTAGAAGCATGCCATGTCATCCTTCACCTTGGCCAAAGCTGACTTTGCCTCCTCCAAAGTGTCCTTCATCCACTCTGTGAATTCATTCACCATCTCCAAGTGTGAGGGTGCTTCCTGAGGCTCGAAACCCATGCATGGTCATTATCCTGTGTCAAGGAAGAAGGGAGTTGTTGGGTGGAGGAGTGGACATGGTTGTTGTACCCAAACTTAGCCATGGGGAGGAGGTCTTCTTAATTGTTCTGTTGCTTATTGATGAAGATGCAGATATACTGCTCCAGTTCTTGATTGACATACTCTGTCTGTCCATCTGCCTGCAGGTGGTAGGCAGTCGAGGCAAAGAGTTTGATCTCCAGCAGGCAGTACAGCTCTCAGGTAAACTCTGCAACAAACTGTAGCCCTCGATCACGGAGGAACACACCTGGCAATCCATGGAGCTTCCACACATGGCACAAATAGAGTTGAGCTGCTCCAAGTGCAGTGACCGTAAGGGGACAGGAAGGTGCCCCAGGTGTCTAGGCAATTTTCTGCATTCGTCCTATATTTTTATATATTTTATTTCACCCTATTGTGCATTTTCTATAATTTTCTATAATTTTATTTCTATTTTATTCCTATTTTATGATTATATTTCAGCTTTTTCCATGTTGGTACATGTTGACAGTTCTATTCTTAGAGGTGAAACCCCTTCTGGACATCTACCCATCAAGATGATGTCATCCCACAACTTGATCCACCTATTTCTGCTTTTTTCTATTTTTAACTTACTATTTGATTTTTGGGTCTATCACATATACTTGGCATCGACAGATGGGTTCTTAGAGTTTTCTCTTTGAATTCCCCTCCATTAGTTGTGCCTGAAATGGCTGTATTATGTAGCATAATATTAACTTTGGATTCCCCTCTGTTAGCTCACTATTAAGTGAGACTTGAGGTTGCCCTTACACCTGCTGCACATTACCCCAGCTCCATGTTCCCTTGCCGGTGAGATCAAGGAGTGGGTGTGCATGGTGTGAGAAGTCCTTAATAAAGTGCTGGTAGAAATTGATGAAGCCTAGGAATGACTGCACCTCTTTCTGTATGGGCCACATCATAACATCAGCAATATTGACCAGGTCCATCTCCACCTGCCCATCCAAAATAATTAAGCCCAGGTATTCAATCCATGTCTTCTCAAACTCACACTTGTCGTGATGAAGGTAGAGCTTGTGCCATCGAAGTTGCTCCAGTACCAGGTGTGTAATTTGATGATGTTCATTGAGATCTCAGGTGAAGATGAGCATGTCATTGAGGTAGATACAGACCACACCCTCCAGTATGAGATGTTGTTCACATGGTCTGAAAAATGGCAGGGCTGTTAGTAAGACCAAAGAACATGACAAATCATTCAAAAAGACTGGGATTCATGCAAAAAGCTGCCTTCTACTCATTCCCTTCCTTTATCCATACATTGTTATAACCCCAGTAGATGTCAAGTTTGGTGAAGTAATGTGCCCCATGGAGTTGGTTGACAAGCTCAGATATGAGGGGCAGCATATAATGATTCTGGAAGAAAGCCAGAGCTTTCAACACTCAAGATAACAGGAACATGTTATGAACTTAGTATATTCAGAGGGAAAAACTAAGATATTGTACACAAGTACTCAAGTATAGACTATATACTAACAGAGTAACATGTGATAACAGAGTTGCATGTGATAAGGTAGCAATGATGTGAGAGGAAATTAAAGCAGAAGAGGTGAAGGAACAGCATTTTTCTGCCAATGATGAGTGAACAGTATGCCCTTGTTGCCTGTCCATAACCCCTTTGAAGTTCTGTCTGTTGATTCGCTAGAGGATAAATCTTATTCTATGACTGTCCCCTCTCTGGACTTTCCTGAAGTAGCTAGAGACATACCTACCTCCTCTCCATGTCCCACACCCCAACCTCAATTGAAATCTTGTGCAAGCTACCACACCCTCCCAACACTCACTAGAATTGAAGATTGAGCTGCAGACTACAGATATGGGTCAAGTACTTGGCTTCTCTGCTCTCTTAGACTCAGTTGCCATAAGCCTTTTCATCAACTCTCACCTAGTCCAACAAAAATGACTTAACACCTGGGCGCTGTCTCAACCCATACCCATCTGAAATGTGGACGGTTCTCCAAATCCAGCTGGGGTGACTCAGGAGGTTGTAGACCTGGTCCTTCACTACATGGACCACACTGAGCAGGCTCTCTTCACTGTGACCCAGCTGGGGAAGCAGGAGGCAATCTTGGGCTACCCATGGCTTCATGACCATAATCCTGAGGTCGACTGGGTGACAGGTGAAGTCATTATGAGTCATTGTTCTTCCCATTGTCATACTTGCTTCACTAAAGACAGACAGGAACATCGAGGGCAATAGGTACTCTTACAATGCACTCGAAAGTGTTGTGCTGGTCCAATGCCTATAGCCAATGTGGACTTGGAAGATGTTCCAGATCTCACATCTAATTTGGATGACACTGAAGAGGAGGTGGAAGAAATCAAGGAAGGTGACCAAATTTTCTACACTGCTATTAACCCTTTGCATGAGGTGCATGCTACCTTGAACATCTCCCAACAACTTGCAGAGGCCTTCCACAAGAAAAGTGCACCCAAATCCTTCACTGACTCTGTGCTTCCTCACCTGCATAACTTTGAGGATGTTTTCCCCAAGGAATCCTTTGACTCACTTCCTAACCATAAGCCATGGGATCATGCAATTGAGCTCATGCTGGGCACCATGCCTTCCTCCTGCAAGGCCCCAGAAGAACAATGACAACTCAACAAGTTCATTGACAAGCACTTGGCTTCTGGTTGTATATGCCCTTCTAAGTTACCCATGGCCTCACCTTTCTTCTTTGTCAAAAAGAACGCTGGCTCCCTTTAGCTGGTCCAAGACTACTGATGACTTAACAAAATCGCAGTCAAGAATTTGTAAGAGTTCCTCTTACATCATCACTACCTTATCACATGCAACTCTGTTATCACATGTTACTCTGTTAGTATATAGTCTATACTCAAGTATTTGTGTACAATATCTTAGTTCTTCCCTCTGAATATACTAAGTTCATAACATGTTCCTGTTTACTTGAGTGTTGGAAGCTCTGGCTTCCTTGCACTTTTTTTTGTTATGTACAACAGTCATTCCTATTAATCCTATCAACTATGTAATACAAAACTCTTGAGGGCCTGCTGGGCCTACTGGGCTGCTAGAATCCCTTCACACCACCACTCATATCCAACGACTCCACCCCCACCCTAATTGTCTCTCCTGAGATACAAATAGATTTTGTTATAAACTTACTATCTACACTCTACTCTCTCAAACATGCTCTTTTCCCCAAAACCTCGCCAACCCTGAAAATTCTGAAATGTCAATTTTTTCACACTGACCACAGTCTAGGCTAGAACTATCTACTCTTGTTTATACCCCACCTATACCCTGTCTTGACCCTGCCTGTCTCACTCAGCTCGAAATACTTCAAATGACCTTGCAGGAGCAATAACACTACACAACTCCATCACTGCCATCACCTTCGCATGCCATGTCACAGTTGTCAATGCCATCAATGTTGTCAACAACCATGACACAACTGGTTTTCCAGTGTGTACCCCCTCTGCAAGTGCTTGGAAACAGCACCACTCATTTGGAGAAGGATCCACTGCACTCTACTGGACTGCCTAACCTATCTTGTCATGCCCTAGACTCCACTACCTTGTCACCTTCAACATTCTTGTGGTAACTGACATATGTTATGCAAATATGTGTGAATGCATTATTTTCTTACCGGATGAACCCTGTCAGCCCCACTGTCTACAACAACAATCCAGGAGATTCCTCACAACTCTCCAGCCTCCATTTTGCCTTACAAGCCCACAACTCTGCCTTACACATCCATGCGGTGATGATACTCAACCCAGAAACCCAAACAAAACCTACTAAATGGCTTTGGATGGTATAACACGAGTCAGAGGAAGGGTGTGAGTTGGTACTAAATATCACTGCTGATCTCCAAACATTGTTTTTAGTGAGGCAAATTAATGAGGGATGGTGCAAATAGTCTGTAAGAGTGTATGAAGAAGTCCTAAAGAGTTCAAAAAAGGTTTGAAAATGTGTGAAGTAGTTCGAAGTAGGCTTGAAAAGGTTCGAAAAATATCAAGGAACGAGTTTAGCGAATGTGAAGTGTTTGTCGAAAGGCGATAGGCGATGTGCGATAAAATAAGGAGTGAATATGATAGTTTTGAAGAAGTTCGCGATATTTTGCAGAACTTAGAGATACAATGCGAAGAGAAGACTCAAGAAAATGACTCTTAAATCTGACGATAGTGAGAGGATAACTTGTGCTCTGTTCCCTGTTGGTATTCCTCTTGTTCTAAGTAACTAATACAAGTCTATATACAAAATAAAGAGATAGTACTAAAAAGGAAACAAGAACATGTGGAAAACACGAGGCAATATGCACAGCAATAAGGGTATTGTAAAACATAAAACAAATGAAAAATGATAATAAGTGAAACATACATTGTCCCAGTATGGTAAGAGTTCTTGTTCTAATGCTTTAATATATCAATGAAATATAAAGATGCACTTATCACATCCTAAGTCTCTTGTAGTCTCTCCTCATGTCTGGTAGTGCTCGATATGCAGCAAATTGGCTTGTTCCAGATCTGCAGCATGTATCAAAATTGTGTTTCAAGACAGCTATATGGCAGCCAATATTGTTCAAAATGCTGCAAAGTCATTCGAAGTGTCGTGAAATTGTTCGAAGTCATCCAAAATAGTGCAAAATAGTTTGAAAAGTGTTCGAAGTCAATTCCATGGTGTTCATAGTAATTCGGAGTGCATGTCGTGATGTGTAGATGCGAGTGGAAATCTTCTCCAGACCTTAGCATGCACAGTGGACCTATTAGCAGCATGTACAGACACATTCCTCTGAATGCATCACATGCTCAATGAAACCACCCACGCAGCCTCACCAGCTACTATGATGACCCACACCACCCCATTGCACCCTGCTTGCCACTGTTGCCCCTGTTTCACACCAGGAGCCACCATGTCACTGCCATCAATGTCTGCACTGGCCCCATCAGCCTCATCACCACTGCCATCAATGTTGTGGACATCATCAACAATCACCTCCACTACAACCACCTCATCCATGGACCCCCCTGCATTCTGCATCTCATGCTGCCCAGGATTACATCTTGCTCTAGATCATCATCAACTGCAACTGCACTGTTTGCTTGAAAACTGCTGCAATGATGCCTGGAGCTGCACAGCCCATTGTCCTGAAAATGAAGTCTGAGGTATTCCTTTGCTCTCCAGCCCAATCCACACCCCATTCTGCCCCACTTCATTGTCAACAACCACCTATCCCCTCTTGTTCTGCCTGCTCTGGACTCATTCAGCACCATGTAGCATTATTCAGAGTCATTAACTTATGGTTTTGGCCCTCACATTGATAGGTCCACTCTGTGCTCTAGGGTCTGGGGAGGTTTCCAAACATATTGACACAATATGACTCGCAATCCCAACCCCTACTAACCCCACAAAATTGATTTTGAACCATTTCAAAAAACTTCAAACAACTTTGTGACACTTTGAATGACTTTGAATAGCTTTGCAGCACTTTGAACGATGATGGCCACCATATGGCTATCCTAACACCCTTTCGATACACACAGCACATCCAACATGAGCTATTGCATCACATATCGAGCACTACTGTACACGAGGAGATACAACAAAAGACTCTTAGAACACAATAATGGTGGTTTTGTGTTTCAATGATATATTGAAACAATAGGACAAGTACTCTTGATATATTTCAACTCTGTACATTTCATTTATCATCATTTTTTATTTGTTTTATGATTTGCAAAGTCCTTTATTGCTGTGCATATTGCCTCATGTTCTCCACATGTTATATTTCCTTTTTAATTGTATGCTCCTAAAACTATTTGCAACATGTCTCACCATTTCACACCTCTAACTACAACCTTTGGGTAATAGTGGTGATATTTAGTACCACCTCGCACCCTTCCTCTAGCCTGTGTTACACTTCTTAGGCCTTTTAGCAGGTTTTTATTTGGTTTCTAGGTCGAGTATTATCAATGTCTGGTACTGGTACACTGTGTTTTCCAGGCAAAACTATTTGCACTCCTACCACCTACTGTGCTCCTCACGTTAGACTTGCCAGGCTGATATACATGAGCTCACCATCACCTGTCCACAACACCAGCTCCATTCACGTCACCAGGCCAATCGAAGTCCATGTCCACAACCTTGTCCACGTCACTGACCCAGTTCACCCCCATCCACATCCCCTGTACCTTTGCCTTAAGCCTAGCCTGCTCATTCTGCTGGCTGATTGCCATGTCCATCTCCAGCAAGATTGATAGCATCTCAGAGGCTTACAACACCATCCAGTGCCCCTTGCTCAACTCCTCCACCCCTGTTATGCACGACGTGCCCATGATGACACCTTGTGCATCCATGGGAACTGGAGGCTAGCGTCATAAACAAACATCACCACTTTTTCCCCCAGCTGGATCCACCCAAGCATTAATGACTCCCACCCATCCTGCACCTCACCATACTCAGCACAACAAGGCATGTGTCCCCATGCTCACCCAGTCTTTTTCCCCACCCCATCTTACATGTCCCCTGTCCATGTCACCAGCACTGTGCACAACACCAGCACCATCACCAACCCTGTCCATGTCACCAGCACTGTCACTAATACCATTCACTTCAACAACCCTGTCCATGTCACCAGCCCTGTCCATGTCACCAGCCCTGTCCATGTCCATGTCCTTGCCCATCCTTGCCCTTGCTTGTCCTCAACCTTACCTGCCCATCAAGACCAACATTGTCAACACACTTATGACTCAGCGTTTGCAAAAACATGTAAGGTTATTTTTGGTTACCATGACCATGTTTACCTCATTACCCCCCCCCCCCCCAGGTCATTTTTTTGGGAGTATGAGAGAGTGTAAGAGTTCCTTGTTTCCCTTCTCCCTCAACTCTTCAACATCTGCAAGCACCAACAGATCTTGGAGGAATTCATCACATCCCTCAGGCATGAGTTTGCAGATGTCTTGATGATGGGGGCAGTTTTGAGATGTACATCCTGTTTCCCCACAGCAGTAGCAGAGATCCAGTTTGCAGGTCTGACTATGGGCTGCATCAACATTCATTGGAGCTAGGGTGTTGAAGTTCAGTGCCATGGTCCGCACATAGGGATGGGATTGGGGCAAGGGGGTACTCGATTGAAGGTGTGGAGGATGTGGGTGGTGGTAGGAGTGCAGAATGCAGCAGTGAATACTGCATTTGTGAGTCAGTTCTCATCACAGAGAGAGGCAGCTTCATACCAAGCATTGATATCATCATCCACTGGACATCCTTCCAACATCTGTGCAATCTGATCTTGAATTTCCCAGTTGAGACCTTGATGGAACTTCACCACCACTGGCAATCCACTCCCATACCTCACTATGTCCATCAAATCTCAAAATTCATTGATGTAATCATCCATGGATTGACATCCTTGGTAATAGGAAGTGGATTCAAGGTGTGTTATGGCTTGTTGGCCTTCATTGAGGGGGCAGAAGTGATGTATGAATTCTTCTCAAAAGTCCTCTCAAGAGGAGAAAGGAAGTGAACCATGTTCTTTGGTTTGGCATAGTATGCAGTCAACATAGAGATAGGCATGCTCAAATTTCATGTATGTAAGAGCCCAATAAATCTTTGCAGCATTATCCACAAATTGATTTGGGCAAATACTGATGGATAATTTGCAGGAATTGAGGAAGGTGCATCCATGGGAAAGTGTGCTATTGAATTCAGTGGGGGAGCGATGATTTGATGTGCACATCATTGCTTGGGCATGCATTGGGCAGTACATTATTGTTAGGTGCATTAGGAGTCAAAATGGAAGGAATAGGTGGTGTAGGGTTTGACTGGAGGGTTTCAATGAGGGATTTGATGGTAGAAGTGAGTGCATTAAATTGCATGTGAATTCCAGCAACATTGCCTTCAAGCACATCAATGTGCTCTGGGGTGTCCATGGTGCTAGGCAGCAGGTTGGGTGAAATGTGGCATGCACTAAAGGTGAGACTATCTGGGACAGTGTGTGGAGAGTCTGCAGAGTTCTGGAAGTCATCTTCTACTCCATCCCAGCCTATCTTGGGAGTGTGTCCAAGATTTCAAGCCTTAGGAGAGAGTTTTCTACTGTAAGGGCAACCTCAAAGCCTCACTTACATAATAGTGAGCTGACAGAGGGGAATCCAAAGTTAATATTTTACTACATAGTACATATCATATAGGCACACCTGACAGAGGGGAATCCAAAGAGAAAACTCTAAGGACCCATCTGTTGATGCCCAGTATGTGTGCAAGACCTGAAAATCAAATAGTAGGCTAAAAATAGAAAAAGGTGGAGATAGGTTGATCAAAGTTATGGAATGACATCACCTCAATGGGAAGCATATGAAAGGGGTCCTGCCTCTGAAAATAAAACTGTCAACATGTACAAACATGGGGAGATGGAGAAATAATCATAAATAGGGATAAAATCATAGAAAAGACAGAATAGAGTGGAATAAAATGTAAAAAAATATGGGACAAATGCAGAAAATTGCCAAGACCCTTGGGCCACCTCCTAGTCCCCTTACACCCTCTCAAAATGTGCTACTGCCAGTCAGTGCCTTGCAGTTGAAGACAGATCAGTGCTGTGCATACAACATTGTGATTTGGCATCTCAGACCAAACACTATCAGGTGCCAACCCACCTCTGCTTTAGATGATACTTCATAGAGAAGGCAGCACTGGGAAATCCAAGGTTATTCAGACCATCATGCAGGCATTCACTCAGCATGGCATGAGCTTCATGCTTCTCAAATCAGCATACACTGGAGTTGCAGCTTTGCTTATTGACAGAAAAACCACACACATCATTGGAATAATATTTTCAAATGGACATCCCTTGAGCACAAAAATGCAGGCTTTCTGGAAGAATATTGTATACCTTATCATTGATGAATATTCAATGATACCAAAATCATTCCTGGCAAAGCTTTCAAGAAACATTGGGGATTGGGAAAACAAATGGGTCTGTCAACAACCCAGAGTCCAGCCACACCAATGATTTGGTTGCATAATTCTCTGTGGTGACCTTCATCAATTCCCACTTGTTGCAGGTGCAAAACAGGACCCACTATATTTTTCCTCAGTGTCCACAGATTCTACTGATTTGAAGACTGAGTGAATAATATGTGATGAGTTCATGACAGTTATGATGTTGTGTGAACAGGTCCAAGTCACAGATATTGGTTGGCAGGATTTCCTTCAGTGGCTTCAAAAAGGAGTAGTGCAGGAAGATGACCTGACAATGCACAGAAAGCTCCTTATCACAAACCCTGAATGTCTGCCAATGGACTTTTAGCAGCACATGGAGCAACTTGCATCTGGTAACACCATGCCATGCTGTCTGGATGGAATGAAACAATTCAGCTGTCAAGAAACATTGCAGACAATCAAAACAGCAGTTGTTTATTTGCAAAGCAGAAGACACCGATTGTTGAGCCATATGCAGTTGCTTTAAGGGGCCAGGGACAGAGGAGATGACAGTGATGGAATGAACTACCAGAAACCATTCAGTTGGCAATCAGCATGAAGGTAATGGTCACACAGAATGTCGAAACAGACCTTGACATCACCAACGGTGTGCACGGCACTATCGTCGATATTATCCTTGATAAAGATGAACCACCTCTACCCGACGAAAACATTGTGCACCTTCCATCATATATCTTGGTCCAGCTCGATAGGATACATGTTGCTCAACTTGAAGGCCCCATGCATCATTCCTGTTGCACCAACGTCAAAATCATTTACTATCACTGTGGTGGTAGATGGAAAACCACAAAATCGCACCGTCAAACGTCGTCAGTTTCCCATGACGGCAGCATATGCCTTTACCGACTATGGATCACAAAGGGCAGTCAACATTGCCTCGCTTCCGACCGGAGGTCTCAGTCTCTTCAACCTATATGTTGCTCTATCGCGAAATTCCGGCCGTTGAACCATTCGGCTATTGCGGGACTTTTGACAACGAGACATTCAAAGTCGGACACAATCCCGAACTTTTAGTAGAGGATGACCGAGTGGACTATCTGGAAAAAGATTAGTTTAGAAGAATCGAGAAATAGAGAACTTACTTATTTGCAAGCTTGGCAAGCAGTGTCAAGCCAGCGGCCCATAACGTAAAAGAGCACAATCATTCATGCAGTTGTCAATGTTAACTGGCAAACATGTTTAGTAACAACCCTTTGTGTGTCCCGAGCTTTGCCCGAGCGACATGTGGAATCTGCTTACCGAGGATGGAGTAATCTCAGCCGTCTAAGCCTGTCAACCGTGGAATCCATGCGATCACTCGCCCTCTGTCATCTCCTCGATTACCAACTCACCCTGTGCTACCCAAGCGATATAATGCACCCAACCAGCGACCTCTCCAACCCCAACTTCTTTCCCAGATCCTACTAGTATCATCCTGCATCTCACTTGCAATGTCAAAACTCTTCAACCCGATCAAAGTGGGCGACATGCTCCTCAAGCACCGTGTTGTCATGGCCCCGCTTACTAGATTCCGGGCGGACGCACAACACGTTCCCCTACCACACGTAAAGGATTACTATGCTCAGCGAGCTAGCGTCCCAGGGACCCTACTGATAACCGAAGGAACTCTCATCGCACAACGCGCTGGGGGATACGCCAACGTTCCCGGAATCTGGTCTGATGCCCAAATCGCCGCTTGGAAAAAGGTCAGTCTTGATGATATAATTCCTCGTATCATGAGCTCAGTTTTTCAAAATAGATCACAGACGCGGTGCACGCTAGAAAATCATTTATATACCTTCAACTTTGGGCACTGGGGCGTACAGCAACGCCTTCTGTTCTATTTTCCGAAGATCCTTCTCTCCCATTCGTCTCTGCCTCCGATATCCCACCTGAAGACCTAAAAGAGGCCCTCCTCCCTCGTCCGCTGTCTGTATCAGAAATCAAGGAGTATGTGGAGCTTTATGCGACTGCCGCTTCGAATGCCGTGCACCGAGCAGGGTTCGACGGTGTAGAGGTGCATGGTGCGAATGGGTATCTTGTCGATCAGTTCTTACAGGACGTGAGCAACGTTCGTACGGATGAGTATGGAGGGAGTCCGGAGAATCGAACACGGTTTGCGCTGGAGGTCGTTGATGCCATTGCCCGACGTGTAGGTGAAAGCAAGACTGCTATTCGTATGAGTCCATGGGGTAGCGCAAACAGTGAGCCTAGTCATCCGTTTTGGTGCTTTCTTGGGTCTTAATCTTTGTTTGCTAAGGTATGGGCATGCAAGATCCCAAACCGACTTTCGCGCACCTCGTTACCCAACTAAGGGCGTTGCATCCTGGGTTATCGTACATCCATGCTGTCGAGCCCCGTGTCTCAGATGGATCGTGGGTCGTCCCCAACGAATCTTCGAACGACTTTATTCGGCGTATTTGGGTGGGCGATCATGATGGTAGTCAGGCTGAGAACGAGAACGAGAATGAGAAGAGGCGAGTCATGATTAGCGCAGGCGGGCATACGCGTGATCTAGGGATGAACTATGCTGATAAAAATGGCGATCTGATTGCGTATGGAAGATTCTTCATCGCGAATGTGAGTTTTCTTTTCTTTTCTTTTTTTTTCCCGATTTCCTCTCTTTAGTGTTGTCTTCTGAACCTTTGAACCGACAGCCCGATCTTCCTTATCGTCTTCTCAACAACATCAAGCTCAATCCTCCAGAGCGAAAGTACTTTTATGGTCCAAGCGGGACTACGGAGCCGAGGGGATACACGGATTATCCTTTTGCACGTAGCGATGGTGCCCAGGTGGAGAATAAACTATAGAAACCATATTACTTTTGGACGGGTAGCCTAGAGAACGCCCCGTCAGCCGCCCAATACCCAGTACCCCGTTATTTACACTCCTAAGTATCAGAACCCAACTACATTACTTGTGCCCTCGCCTTTAAAATACAAAAGACCTGACTCGGATTCCTTAAACACAACCCAGGAAATAATAATTAAAACTATATATATGTAAGAAACAAAAAATGCTAATATTATATTATACATAGCCGCCTCGAGAGGCAGATACAGAGAGAGATGGGTGTGATGAATAATGAGAGATCCTACGACAAAATTACTTGGTAGGTATGGACGAGAATTCCATGCGCTACGTGCACGAGACCAAAAAAAAAAAAAAAAGTCGCACAAGAAAAAAAAGGAAAGGCATGAGGCAGGAGGAGAGAGGGAGGAATATTTTCTAGAAGATGAAGATGCTCGACACGAGGACCAATCCCAGGACCAAGACATAGGACAAGCCAAGAGATGCTGCAAAAAATACGCACAGGCACACAGGTATCACTGAGTGCTTAGCGCTTCCTCTTCCCTCCAACGGTCCCATCTACATCGTCTACCTCTCCCTCTCCCTCGGCCACGACCATCATCCCAAGCTCAGCACCACTATCCGGCCCTTCCCCTTCCCCTTCCCCCTCCCCCTCTCCACTGCCACTCCCTCCAGCCTCCTCACCACGCCCACTCTCACACTCCTGCCTCACACCATCCATATCCACCATAACATCATCCGCATCTCCATCCTCCTCCTGCAACCGCATCAACACCTCTTCCTCATCCGCAAAGTGTCGACTCCTCCGCACACGCGCCGTCGCAAAGTTCGGAACGAGGCTATTGTTGGTATTATTATCACCCTCCGTTTCCGTCTCCATCCCCGCTTCTCGCTCCCTCTCACCCGCATCAACACATTCTTTGTCTCCCGCTCCCGCACTGCAACCCGTATGCAGCTCGCCGTCACATTCAAGATCGCTCTCCCCCCAGGGCACTTCGACCTCGACGTCCTCTTCCAAGTCGGCGAATGTGCGACAAAGTGGACAGGAGAAGGCTGGGTGATGTGTCTCGAGGAGAGGGCGGATGCATTTGTAGTGGAAGGTGTGGGAGCAGGGGGCGATGAAAAGCGCTTGGCGGATGGTTACGCTGAATAGACCTGTGTGGAGAAACGGTGGAGTTAATTTTTTTTTCTTTTTTGCGTTTTGTTTGTGTGGGGATGGAGGAATAAAAATAGAAAGCGTAGTGATGATCTTTTGTTCTGACACGAGGCGACACGGGAAAAAAAAAAAGGATACACACATATGCAACAATCGGGTATTTGTGATTTCCCGTTGGTTGTTTTGAGGCCTGGTACGATGCCTGCAGCTGATTTGGTAGGCACAGCGAGTGTTTTGAGGTTCCTAAGTGCATTGGTACTATAACAGTCAAGATCAACAGGCAATTCCAACATCCCAAATTTACAAAAAAAAAGAAAAAAACATACTTGAACGCATTAGGCGCAGCCTGCCACTCCCGTCCCACCTCGACTCTAATTTTCACACTCTTATAGATATCCTCCGCGCCACCTTGATAATCGACCCCCAACTGCAAAATATCTCCATCCTTCATCTGATAAGGCCTACTCTCCGTATTGGCCGGACTAAGCCTAACATGATTCAAAAAAGTGCCACTGCTGCTTTTCGAGTCCTTGATGAAGAATTTCCCGCCTGCTTCGACCCAGATCTCAGCGTGGGCGCGGGAGACGACTTTAGATTTGAATGCGAGCTTGTTGGAGCCTAGGGCGTTGACGGCTGCTAGACCTAGACCTGAGCGGTCGGTGAAGCGCCCGATACGCAGGGGGGGATCGCTTTCGCGGAGGTCTCGGCCTATGGCGTCAAAGCGGAGTGTGCGACGTGAGTCGAGGTGGGGGACGAGTCGGATACGGTGAGTTCCTGGGGGTGGAGGTGGTGCGGGTACTGGGAGTGGGATGGTAGTAGGGAGGGGTGTTGTGGATGGAGGAACGGCGGTGATGGAAGTGGTTGTAGTGGATAGAGGAATTGGGGGTGCGGAAGAGGAAGTGGTGAGTGGGGGGAGGGGGGCTGAGGGAGGTGGGATGGTAGGCGGTGATGGATTGGTAGTGGTCGTTGGGGAGACAACCATGTTTCCAGCCGAACGACGTCTTCTTAACATGTGTGATAAGCCTAGACCAGATTGGGAGGGCTGAGTGGTGACAATCGTAGGGCGATTCCGACGATGTTGGCCGATTCCTGGGGATGGTGGCTGAGGAGAAGGAGAGAGCTCACGAGGAGTGTCGGATGGGATATGCGATTGAGACGAGTTGCGAGGCCGGCCTCTGAGAAAAGAACCGAGAATAGTGGTACGGCTGGGAAGAGCAGGCGACTCTTCTTGAGCTACTGCTGTGCTTTCCATCATCATCGTGGTTCAAAACTAAAGTGTCACACGTCGCCTGACTATATACATCCGGAACATACATAACCCCTGTGGGCCATCACCTATGTCCATTTGATCATCTATGTACATTTACATCCGACCATTGCTGGTACTCTCTGCGAGTCCAGCGAGCTCTGGAAAATTCAAGCATGTCGAGCAGGGTGGCTTATGCTCTCAGACCCAGTTTGACACGCAAAGCTAGGCCTCTGCTGTGTGTGAGGCTGTGAAAAAAGATGGGAAGCAAGGAGAGTTGACCGTTCTTGTCCAATTGCTGTTTGACCCTAATAGAAGGGTTCTCTATCTTCCAAGTGGCTGACAACTACTGCCTGACCTGGATGGTTGACTCGGAGATGCCCAGAAAAGTGGCAATCCTGTGCTCACCAAATCATCGGTCCAACCTCAGTTCGAATCACGAGGGTAGCGGACATCCTTGCACAACGGTGCATCGTAGCGCTTCAAGACGACATGCATTCAGCAATGTTCTTGCGCAGTGATGCATCGTTCATTGTACCATAAGCTCAATAAGAAGTCTTTGGTGATTCTTGTGATGCATCACAGCGCATTGTATATTCAAGGAACTTCAACCATGTTCAGCAACTCAAGGAGAGCTGCATTCAGTGTTACAATATTTATCATAAGGATTTACCTTATAAGCATAAGATATGTCATTAGATTTCTCAACCCACCTCAGTCATATCATGGATCAGGAGCAATGCAATTGGTTATGCCACAGCCATAATATACTGTAATTGCATATGCTAATACATTGCTCTATGGTACAGTTTGATAGAATCCCATATCATACCTCTGCACTGACTGGTGCTGCTTGGGTTGCAGAGCTTATGAATGGTCATCCACGGCAGATTCATTGTGAACTTGGTGTCCACCTCCATGCTGCATTAAAAATATTGGTCACATATCTCCAGGTCACTAACAATACCCACTCCAGGGGTGTCTACCTTGAAGAGCAATTGGCAATCTTTTTATACCAATGTACAATAGGGCTGTCAACTCATCATGTAGGAGAATGCTTCCAACCAGAGCAATGGGCAATTGTTCATGACTACAAAGGGCATGTAATCCATAATTGCCTTGCTGCTTGTGACTTTACCCACAGATTTGTGTATGTAATACAGATGTAAGGATAAGAATCAAACAAGCATGCCAGTGTACTGTATAGCATCTGAGTCATCATCAGGAACCCACAGTGCTCCACCAACTGTTTTCAAATCCAACCCCTGCAAAGAACATCCTGCTGCAGCAACAAATACATACACATCAGTTTCCTTTGTGTCAACTTTGAACAGATCAATCAGTGAAATCATGCATGCAACATCTTAATCTCCTGGATGGAGATGAGTCATGGCCATAGCACAGTGCTCTGGAGAGGAGTCATGGGCACATCCCTGAGATTGAATGCTCAAAAGTCTTATTGAATGCTTGTTGAATGCATCCAGCAACTCCTTGATGCCATTCAGAGCAACTGCATCTGTGACAGTGCATGGTTTCTTTTCTGATGCCACTGAGGATGTCTGGCCTGATTGGCTGGCATCCAATGCTGAGTATTTACATCTCATGGTAGAGGTGGACAAAGATCTGGAGCATGTGAGATTTGTTGTAATGAAGATGGAGGTGGCATATCATAATGGCTTGTTCCAACAGATTGAGGAGGTGAAGAAGATGGAGGTGGTGGTGTAGACACAGGAGCAGATGGCATTACAGCTGTATTTGCAGTGGTCTCATTGTCACTAATCATTTCAGGAGGCATTGTTGATGCAGCACTAGTAGTGCCCTGAGTCTGATCAGATGGATGGAAAGCATGTGTACCCTTTCCAATGCCCATGAGTCCTGACATCAGATGGTAGAGAGAAAAACTCTTATTCAAGTAGGTCTTGGTGCCATTGTGTTTCTAGTAACTCTAAATCCATGGCACAAATAAGATACAGTAGCATCAATGCAACCCACTGTGATTATGCCTTCCACGCATCTGCTTCACCTACATATACCAATATTTATTCCTTTCTCATCATCCAAAGTGAACAAACCTTTCAAAGTTGAGAGAGTGTCATAGGCAGTACAGAACTGGAGAGAATTGATTAAAGACTGAGGAGTCTGGAGAATTATATGCACCCATGAATATTTGGATTTACTAGCTTTGACTGTCTTAGGTGCATCTGTTGAATGAGGTAGCACCAATCTTTATAACCAGTGCATTCCAGACCATGACCTTGAAGTTGTCACCATCTACAGCAGCATCCTGTTAGGAAACAGCCCCACTACCTGATTAAATTAAATTCAATTTTATTATGTCAAATTACACTACCCTACGCTGAAGAACATTACACTTTGTTAGCATGAGAATTTTATTTTGCATGCATCAATATGTACATGCATGTATGAGTGCATTGGTGACAACATTGTACAATACATGTAACATAGTATATAAACCTCAAGTATACACACCTAGGGGACCCCAGTTGTGTTCTCTTAGGTATTCCATCACACTTGTGGTGCAAAAAGCCCTTCTCAACCAACTCATCTATTAATAACCCCTCACATGAAAACCATCAATTCCCCCATCATGCATGTGGATCCCACCCCCTTCTTGTAGAGAGAACCTGCACAGTTCAGCTAGCAGATAGTAAGTGTCACCCTAACACATCCCTTTTAGAGCAAAGAAAAGTGATCTTTCTTTCCTCATCAGCTGGGGTCCAGTTACACTGCAGTAGCATTCTTGGTTGGCAGAGGGGGGCTGACATGTAGCATGACAATTGGTTGTTGAGGAGGATGGTGAGTCAGCATCGCTCAGCAGCCAAAGAAACAAATGTGAGAATCTATCTAATTTTTGTAACTTACACACCACTACTTTTGTACAAACTTTTTCAGTCCTCCAAAAAAACAGCTAGTTTCTTATTCATGTTGTAGAACACTGCTTTTAGTGATAAGAAGATATTGTGCTGAGAATCTCTTCTTAGCTTCAAAACTGAGTGACAAAATTTCTTGAGCAGACTTAAGTTTGGTGGGTGGTTATATTTTGCCTCTACAACTTGTGAAAAAAAGGGTAGTTCTTATTCCTCTTGTATAAACACTCTTATATGTGTTTTGAAAAGGTTTGTGTTGTTTCCATACCTGCTCTGTAAGCATCCCTCCACTGAAACATCTAATGCCTCTATTGCCAAATTGGTCACAACTGTACAGACTCTTGTGTGTCACACACATTCAAGCTTACTGTCCAGTACTTTTGGCATATTCTTCTTTAATGTGTCAAATGTGTACTCACAGTTGTCACAAAGATATTTCTTGATGGGGCCCCAGAAAAACTCAATGAAGTTGAATTCACAGTGAAACTTTGGTAAGATAATCAGTTGCTTCTATCACCTCTGTCACAAGGGATTCCTGCTGCTGAAAATCTGGCTGCAGTTCAAGAATGCACTTATCACAACAAGAATCCAATGTGCATTTTTGCATTTGTCTTGCAAACAGTCTTCATAAAGGCTATGCTCAGTAAGAACAGCTTTGATGCCCTTCACAAAATTTGGGTGTGTCAGATGGTTGGCAGGGAAAAGCATTGGCTGTGTAATTTTCAGATTTTTGCATATACTGTAAACCATTCATCATGCATATGTACATGCCTGCTTCCCCCCAAAATTGACATTCATTCATGAAACCAATAAGGCATCCTTGGAGTAAGCAGAGTGACCTTGAAGATTATGAGAGCCTGGTGACCAGTGCCATGCATGTGCTTGAATGCAGGAATGATTTTGTCTTTCAGCTTTGAAGATGATCAGAATATATTCATGTAACAATGAATCACACCTGTTATATGAACAGCTCCCCAGTCCAGTATCCTTTATAGTTTTTTTTCCCATACTTGAGTGTTTGTGTAGCTTTCTCAAGCCATCCAACTGTTGAGCACAATATGTCACTTTTGTGCAGACCATGGCCAACATCCTTTTTTGGAGACAGTGTTGATTTTCAAAAACATATGTTTTTTGTAAGGGGACTAGGAGGGGCCCCAAGGGTCTCATCAATCATCTCATATCTTTTCCCATTTTATTTTGTCCTATTCTGCATTTTCTAGGATTTTCTAGGATTTTGTCTCTATTTTATGATTATTTTCCCATTCCCCCCATATTTGTACATGTTGACAGCTTCATTTTTAGAGGCAGAGCCCCTTTTGAATGCCTACCCATTGATATGACAACACTCCATCACTTCAATCAGCCTATCTCTACTTCTTTCTATTTTTAGACTATTATTTGATTTTCAAGTCTGTCACATATACTGGGCATCAACAGATGGGTCCTTAGATTTTTCTGTTCGGATTCCCATCTGTTAGGTGTGCCTGAGGTGTCTGTACTATGTAGTATAATATTAACATTCACTATTAAGTGAGGCTTGAGGTTGCTCTTACAGTAGTAAATTTTCTCTCTAGGCCCAGAATCAAAGTGCACTGTGGATATACATAACATCTTCTAAGCATACAGGATGTTGACCAGTATGCAAACAACATCCCCATTTTAAGTGCATGCTTATCTCCACTTGATGTGCTGCTACATGCCATGGACACCCAATAATGCATCAACATGCTTGAAGATGCCATTACTGGAATGTGCACTGATGTGTCATGTTGATACTCAGTGCAGAGTCTCAACAGAAGATGTAAACACAAATTCTACAGCTGCAGGAGTTTTCAGGGTGTGGGGTTTATTTAGGGGGCCTCAGATCATCCTTCAAAGTGTGATGATAGCTATGGA
Source organism: Tricholoma bakamatsutake (assembly GCA_029959215.1). NCBI lineage: Eukaryota > Fungi > Basidiomycota > Agaricomycetes > Agaricales > Tricholomataceae > Tricholoma > Tricholoma bakamatsutake. The sequence goes on from CP114861.1 coordinate 11,290,544, forward strand.
CACAAAGTCACTGGGATATGAGGTGTACACAATGTAGGTAATGCAGAAATAAAGGTTTGCACAGTGGTGCAAAGGTGCACAATGTAAGAGAGTGGAAAAGTGCAGTGCAGAAAAATGTATAGCAAAAGCACAAAACATGTGCAATGATGATAGACAATAAAAGTGGCAAGCACAATGAGATGTGGATGATACTGGAGTGTGTCAAAGGTGTGACACATGGACAAAATGTGCAAACTGTGTGCAAATGCAACTATATGAAGAAAATGTGCAAATGGTGCACAAAACATGGCAATATGAAGGGCACACTTCAAAGGTGCATGAACTAAGACGATAATGCACAGATGGTGTGCAATGCTGACTGAGACTGCTGAACTGGGGGGGAAAAGATCCTCTGGTTTCTCTATGTACCTGGGTACTATGTACAAATGACTTATGTGATGAAAACAGTAAAATAAAGTATAAAAACAGAAAGTGCCATGACACTATCATGGGAACTATAATTCTCACATGTCCTACATGTAAAATATGTATGTGACTGTATGTGTACATCATATTACCTATACTCAAATAGTGTAATACAATTGTAACTTTAGTATATAAAGTAAATATAGCATTAAGAGGCACCCCAATTGTGTTCTCTTAGGATTTCCACTTATCATAGTGTGTGAATGGCCTATATCAACCAACTCATCTATCTTTAACCATTCCTATCAATCCATCAATACATGCATCACACACATGTGCCTTCATCTTCTTGTAGAATGAAAGCCTGGACAGTCTAGCTAGCTGCCTCAGTGGGTGTTGCCCTAACAGAAGAACACAACTTCTCATATTCATGCACCATCTCAATTGTCTCACCCCATGTTTCACCCCACTACCTTGATTACCAATCACCTAACCCCTTTCAGCAAGAGCTGAGAGTAACATGTATCTACATCATTACCTTTCCTTTTGTAATCTAGCACCAGGCCCTGTCTTACATTATGACCACTAGTGTCTGAAAGGCCATACTCATCTATAGGACAGCTGCAGTGAGACATTCAGCTCTGATTTAGTCTACTTTAAGAAGATTATTATAAAATGATAGACAAAGACATTATATGCCAGGTCCAGGAAATCACCCCCCCCAATATTTGAGGAGAAAGTAGACAAGTCAACTGGTCAACTTGCTTATCTGATGGATATGTTACTCACTACACCATCACATCCCCAACTGCCTCCGAAGCCAGTAAAAATCAAGTGTGAGGAAGTGCATCAGGAGGAGGAGCCAAAAGTTGCTGAAAATGGAAAGATCTGCTTACCCAAGATTGCAGCCCCTCAAACTTTTGATGGAACAATGAAGAATACAAAATCCTTTGTTAGTTCTATTTTATTGTATATAAGAGGCTGAGAATTGGAGTTCCAGACTAGTGAATCTAAAATTATGTTTACACTCTTGTTTATGCAAGAGGGCAAGGCACAATTTTGGAGGAATGAAGCCATCAATCAAATTGTTGTAGATCACCAGCACTTTAGAAGCTTAAGGATTTTTTGGCAAGAGTAAAAGCTCAATTGGGAGATCCTAACCCAAAGGTGACAGCTGTGAGAAAGTTGAAGATGATGTGCCAAGGAATGCAATCAGTGGATAAATTCATTTTGCAGTTCAAAGCAGAGGCTTCTCAGACTGATTTGGGGGATGCTGCATTGATCAAATATTTGAAGGCAGGACTATATCTGTCCTTGTTCAAGTCAATATATTGATTACTGGTTATGCCTACTACATTGGACCAGTGGTATGATTGGGCATTCAGACTTGATTGGCAGTACCAATAGGAGCAAGCAGAGTCAAAATTGTTGCACCCACATTCTATGCACACAGGTTCTAAATTTGGAAAGTCATTAGGAAGAAGTTCTGAGAAAGGGAATTACTATGTATCAGCAGTGAAGGCACAGCCACCAGCCATGGCAGTGACACTTCTGAGTCCATCAAATGTTAGTCAGCATGCATCAGATGGAAGATCAAATGTTTCAATTGTGGAAAGTTAGGTCATACAGCTAGGAATTTTAAAGAGAAAAGGCAGATTCAAGAAGTAGGAAAAGAAAAGGAAGAAGAAGAGCATTTTCCCAAACAGTCCCAATGAAGGTTTCCCCATTGGAGACTCACAATAAATACAATGTACTTGTATCAGAGGAAACTAAGGACAATGGTTCCCAGCTGGTTCCTGGGAAGGTTAAAGATGTCTAGGCATTCTTAGGGTTGGCAAACTTCTACTGCTGATTTGTGCATAATTTTTCAAAGATAGCTGCACCCTTACACAATCTTATGTGCAAAGGAGGAGTATGGAGATGGGGAGGTTCTCAACAGAATGCATTCAAGAAGTTGAAAAAGAAATTTGTGGAAGGACCAATATTAGTACCTATAGATTTTACCTGACTGCTTAGGGTAGAATCTGATGCATCCAATTATGCTACAGGTGTGGTACTATCTATGCTGTGTGAAGATGTGAAGTAGCACTCATGCACATTGCTCTCAAGAGGGCTGAATAATGTGGAAAGAAATTATGATGTACATGATAAGGAGATGTTGGGAAGAATTTGAGCTTTGGAAGCATGGAGGTATTATTTGGAAGGAGCTAAGCATGAGCTGGAAATTGGTACTGATTACTCAAATCTCCAGTATCTCATGTCAGCAAAGAAATTGAATTGCTGACAAATGCATTGGGCATTATTCTTATCATGCTTCAATTTCCATCTTATTCACAAACTGGGAAGTCTGATGAAGAAAGCAGATGTATTATCCAGAAGACCAGACCATAAAAAGGGGGTAGAGAATGATAACAAGGACATGACCTTGTTGAAACTGGAGTATATCTATATATGTGCTCTGGGCATCTATTGATTGATAGTTCCAAAAAAGGAATGTTATCTAAGATTTGCAACTGTACCAATATGGATGAGGAAGTAGTGAAAGTGAAAGTGATGAAAGGAGAAAAGAAAAAGACCATTAAAGGGGAAGAATAAGATGAAGAACAGGGCTTAATATTACCCAGAGGAAAGGTGTATGTGCCAAAGGATATTGAGCTGAGAAAGAAAATTATTTACTTACATCATAATATTTCCATATCTGGACATCCAGGCCAATGGAAAACATTGGAGCCAGTGATACAGAATTACTGGTGGCCAGGAATTTCTTTGTACTGAGTTATGTGGATGGTTGTGATACATGCTGGAAATGCCAGCAGGGAAATTGATGCTGAACCCAATCCTGACAGGACCCTGGATCAACATTTTGGTTGATTTCATTACCAGACTTCCAGAAGCACAAGGCTATGATTCTATTTTTGTAGTCTGCGACTGCTTCATGAAACAGGTCCATATTATTCCTACAACCAAAGAAACAAGTTGTTTAGGCTTAGCACACCTGTACTGCAATCACATATGGAAATTGCATGACTTACCTAATATGGTAATTTCCAATCATGGACCTCAATTTACTGCTGCATTCATGAAAGAACTTAATAAAATATTGGAAATAACTACCAAAACTATCAATGGCATATCATCTCCAAACAGATGGGCAGACAGAATGAATGAATCAAGAATTGGAGCAATATTTGTGGATGATTGTGGATCACTGCCAAACTGATTGGCCAGAATGGCTGGCAATTGCCAAATTCTCATACAATAATAAAATCCAGTCATCTACTTAGGTATTACCCTTTTTTGCCAATTATGGATATAATCCCTGTATGGGATTTGAGCTGAGAATGAATGTGAAGGTGCAATTAGTGGAGGATTTTGTATAGTGACTGAAAAAGGTACAAGCACAGGCAGCATTACATAAAGCACATGATGATATGAAGTGCTATGCTGATCACAAATGCACTCATGTGCCTCAGTACCAAGTGGGAGATAAAGTATTGTTGAGTACTAAGGATTCACACACTACATGGCCATCTAGGAAGCTGATGGAGAAACAAATTTGTCCCTATCCAATTTCTAAAGTTATCTTAATGTGGTAAAACTTAAATTGCTGCCATCATTGAAAATTGATGCACCAATTAATGTTTCCTACTTATATCCTTACAAACCACCTACCATACCAGGACACCAAACTACTTCTCAGCCACCTGTTGAAGTCAAAAGTGAACCAAAATATTTAGTAGAGGAAATTCTGGATTCTTGATTGCATTGTAACAAATTAGAATTCATAGTGAAATGGGAAGGATACACACATGAAAACAATTCATGGGAATTTGAAGTTAATTGTAGAAATGTGCCACATGCCATATGCAATTTCTATAATAGGTATCCCAATGTGCCATGGAGAATAGCAAGGATGCAGTATGAACAATTGAAATTCTGATCATATGAAAATTTCATGGTATCTGATTATAACATCATATCTCATCTGGAAGTTGAGGAGTGAAAGGGGTAATGTTAGGAAACATGCACAGTTGCCTATTATAATTTTTCCTTATTTTTTCCTTATTTATTTGAGCCTATAAAACCAAGTTATGGTCAGTTACAGTACATTACATTTCCTCAAGGGTGTGCATAACACAAGGTCAAGATTTGGACAGACCAACAAGAATCTGAAGTACTTCATGACAGCCAAGAAATTGAACTGCTATCAAGCTCATTGGTCTTTGTATCTCTCCAGGTTTGATTTCCCCTTGCATCACCATTTAGGTTGCAGCATGGGGAAGACTGATGTCCTCTCTCATCATCCAGATCATGGGGATGGAACAACTAAGGCATTGTGTTGTTGCAACCAGACCTATTCACAATTTAGGCATTGGAAGGTGTTGCCCTGGAGGGTGAGGAGTGAGATATCCTACATGATATTCATCATGAAAACCATAGCAGTTTATGTATATGAGGATGCTATTGCCCTGGCTGTGAAAGAGCTGAGGAAATGGTCCATCCTTTTGCTTCACACTGCAGAGTGGACAGAAAAGGATGATTTCTTGAATCACATATACATTGTCAATGACCCCCAGCTTTGATTATGAATTATATCCCAACACTATGATTCACTGATTGCTGGCCACCCCAGGTGCTGGAAGATGTTGGAACTTATTTCATGGAACCACTGGTGGCCTCAGATGTCACAGCTCATTGGTTAGTATTGCTGCACCTGTGACCTCTTATCATGCATCAAGGTTTGACAATACAAGCCTATTGGCAAATTACACCCTCTTTCCATTCCAGAGAACCATTGGGACATTATTAGGGAAATGCATGGGTTTTACCCATGCTTTCATTCTCTAATTTATTCAATGAGTTTTGCAAAACTCATCATGGGAAACCTGCAGGTAAAACCCATGCATTTCCCTAGACATTATTAGTGTGGACTTTGTGGTGGAGCTGCCTGAGTTCAATGGGTTTGATGTGGTAATGTGCACAGTCAACTCTGCTGGAAAGCAGCTTACTTCATCCCCACCCACATGACTGTCACTGCACTTGAAGCTGCTTGACTCTACCTATGCCATGTGTGGAAGCTTCATGAACTACCAGGTGCATTCCTCTGTGATCAAGGGCCTCAGTTTGTTGCAGAGTTCACCCATGAACTGTACCATCTACTTGGGATCAAACTTCTGGCCTTGACTGCTTATGACCCACAGACTGATGGACAGATGGAACATGTCAATCAATAGTTGGAGCAATACATTCACATCTTCATTAATGAACATCAGGATGATTGGAAGGATCTTCTCCCCATGGCTGAGTTTGGATACAATGATCATGTCCACTCCTCCACCCCAACAAACTCCCTTCCATCTTGACACAGGGTGACACCCATGCATGGACTTCAAACCTTGTCAAGCACCATCACACTTGGAAACAATGAATGAGTTCACAGAGCAGATGAAAGACACATTGGAGGAGGCAAAGGCAGCTCTGGCTAAGGTGAAGGATGATATGGCATACTTCTACAACAAATGACACTCACTTACAAGGTTGGTGATCATGTTATTTTAACTACAGTGATATCTCCACTACTTGACCATCCAAGTAACTTGCTCATCACTTCCTTGGACCCTTCCCCATTATCAAATGTGTTGGGTCACAAGCCTATCACCTATGCCTTTCAAACTCCTCCCAAATCCTACAGATCCATTCCTGGGACATCACTCATGCCCTCCCTCTCTGCCAACAGTCATTGAAGGAGAACTGCAGTACAAGGTCAAATCAATCCTAGACAGTCAATTGCATTTGGGAAAGCTGGAGTATCTGGTGCATTGGAAGGGTTATGGGTATGAGGAAAACTTGTGGGTCAGAGAGTCAGATGTAAATGCACCCTGGTTGGTTAAGGAGTTTCATCAATGACACACTTCTGCACCTTGGCACATTCAAGCAATGGACTTTGGCAAGTTATAGTTTTGAATGCAGCAGGGTGATGTATCATAGAAGGGGGGTAATGTAAGGGGACTAGGAGGTACCCCAAGGGTCTTGGCAATTTTCTGCATTTATCCCATAATTTTTTCCCATCTTATTTTGCCTTATTCTGCATTTTCTATGATTTTCTATAATTTTATCTCTATTTTATGATTATCTTTCCATTTCCCCCATATTTGTACATGTTGACAGTTTTATTTTTAGAGGTGGAGCTTCTTTCAGATGCCTACCCACTGATATGACATCACTCCATCACTTTGATCAGCCTATCTCAGCCTCTTTCTATTCATTTGATTTTTGGGTCTGTCACATATCACATATACTGGGCATCAACAGATGGGTCCTTAGAGTTTTCTGTTTGGATTCCCCTGTGTTAGGTGTGCCTGAGGTGTCTGTATCATGTAGTATAATATTAACTTTGGATCCACCTTTGTTAGCTCACTATTAAGTAAGGCTTTGAGGCTGCCCTTATATACATACACCAGCATCCATGTCTGCAACACCTCATAATAACAATGATGCTCAAGAGCCAATGATTGAACCATACTCACCCACTTTCTGATCCTGCTGTTCTCCTTGCTGTTCATCACCAACATCGCCATGTCATGGATCTCATAATTATGCTCCACAGCATCGAGGATCTTTGAGTAGAACATAACTGGACTCCACTTCTAGTACTCCAGAAACTGCTGAGACAACACAGCACCCATTGCAAAGTCAGAACCATCAGCTTCTACATGAAAGGGGTTAGTGAGATTCAAGAACATGACAAGGGGTTCAAAAAGACCACTATTAGTGCAAAATGCTGCCTTCCACTCATTTCCCTCCTTTATCCACACATTGTTATAACCCTAATGGACATCAAGCTTGGTGAAGTTGCATGCCCCATGAAGCTGGTTGACAAGTTCTGATATAAGAGGTAGCAGATAACAGTTCTTGACTGTGATGTTATTGAGCCTTTGATAGTCTTGAACCAGTCAGAGGGAGCCATCCTTCTTTTTGATGAAGAAGAATGGGGAGGCCATGGGCAACTTTAAAGGGTGGATGTGACCAGAAGCCAAGTGTTCATCAATGAACTTGTCAAGTTGTCATTGTTCTTCAGGAGAGAGAGAATAGACCTTGCAGGAGGAGGGTGTGGCACCCAGCATGAGTTCAATTGCATGATCCCACAGCTTATGGTTAGTAAGTGAGTTGAAGGATTCCTTGGAGAAGATGTCTGAAAAATTATGCAGGTGAGGAAGCACAGAATCAGTGAAGGATTTTGGTGTACTGTTCTTGTGGAAGGCCTCTGCTAGGTGCTGAGAAATGTTTGAGGTGGTATGTATGTACCTATTGCAGAGGGTTGACAGCATTATAAAAAATTTGATCACCTTCCTCAATCGGTTCTATCTCCTCATCATCATCAGAATCTGGTGCAAGATCTGGGACACACAAGTCCATATCAGACATAGCCATCAGTGCAGCATGACATTTCCGAGTGCACTGCATCAACACCTTTTGCCCTTGACATTCCTGTCTGCCTTCAGTGAAGTGAGTCCAACAATAGAAGGGACAGTAACTCATACTGACTTCACCTGTCACCCAGTCAACTTCTGGATTATGATCTTGAAGCCATCCTGTTTTCCTAATTGGATTACAGCAAAAAGAGCACACTCACTATGATCCTTGCAATAAAGAACCAAGTCTATAACCTCTAAAATTGCCCTAGCTTCATTCAGAGACCCATCCACATTATAAACAGGTATCAATCAAGACAGTAAATGAGTATTGAGGCATTTTTGTTGGACAAAATGGGTGTTAATAAAGAGACCATTCACACCTGAATCCAGAAGAGCTGAGATTCCAAGCACCTGCCCTGTATCTGTAGTTTGCAGCTCGATTTTCAACTGTAAAAAGGAGTGGATGCTTGTGCAGCAGTTTGTACTCCCATGATTTAATTTTGACAAAGGGAGGAGAGGGAGTAGGAAGAGCAGGTGTGGCTGCCATTAAGCTGAGGAATTTGGAGGAAGGAGTGGTCATGGAGTAAGGTTCTTCCTTAGGTGGGTTGACCAGCAGGGAATCAAAGTGGTTACTGGTGGGTAGTGAGGGTGGACAGTTGGAGGAATTGAGGACATGTGTGGTAGCAGTGGCACAGAGTGTAGTGTTAAAAGCCACATTCATGAGTCAGTTCTCATCACAGAGAGAAGCAGCTTTGTACCAAGCATCAATATTGTCATCAGCTGGGCACCCTTTCAACATCTGTGCAATCTGATCCTGAACCTCTCAATTGAGACCACAACAAAATTTAACCACCACTAGTAGCCCACTCCCCTATCCTGCCATATCTACTAAGTCCCTAAATTGATGTAGTTGTCCACAGATCAGTGTGCTTAGTAATACAAAAATGACTTGAAGCTCATTGCAGCTCATTGGCATTCATGAAGAGGGCAGAAGTGTTATACAAACTCCTCTCAAAAGTCACCCCAAGAGGAGAAAGGTAGGGAACTGAGTTTCTGGGTTTGGCACAAAATGTGGTCAATATAGAGGTAGTGTTACAAATGCTACCAATTGGGGACACTTCATCTTTTATCTCATGTTATTGTCTTGCTATACATGCTACACCAACCTTTTTTATTGTTCTATGATGTGTCCTTATTAATCTAGTTACTTTCTTTCCCACCTTATTGTATGCACACTTATGCACATCGATTATCTATCCCACATTATTGTATTCAAACTGGCCTCTTCTCACATTATTGTAGTTACAAATAAGGTAGCTCTTATTGTTCCTGTTTGTATAAATATGGCAATGTAACAGCTTGGTCAATCAGCTTGACCTAGCTTTTTCAAATGCTCTTCTTTGCGATCTAAGTCATCCTCACAAAGTTGCTTACGAGCGACTTCGATATTGAACAATAAACATCAGAGCTTTAGCCTAACAAAAGGTCAAGCTGATTTTCTTTCTGCCAACTAAACTGGTTTAGGCAGAAACAACCCTCACCACCAACTGGCTCTTACGAGGATCAGAGACATCAACAGATGCCATGATGTCTGAACAAACCCACATCAGGACTAACACAGATGTCCGCAGCCCTAGACCCCCTACCACTACTCTTAGCCCTCTCGATGAGCTTATCTTCTCCCTCTTTCCTGACATGGATGTACCACCAACCTTCCCTCCTCCTCAGACCTCCATCTTGCAGCCAATTGTCCTTCCATCTGACAAACCTGCTGCAGTCAAAATCTACCCACTCTCCAACTTTGATGGCGACCGAACCAAAACCATGCTTTTCCTTCTAGAGTGTGGTGCATACATTGATGCCAACCAGAAGGCATTCGAGAATGGCCGGCACAAGATTCTCTTCATACTGTTCTACATGAATGGGGAAACAGTGGGAGAATGGAAGCAAGCCTATTTAGAAGAGAGGTACTGGCATGAGAAGCCATGGGATACCTTTGCAAACTTTGCAGAGAAGGTTAAGAATGCCTTCTCACTGATCAATGATGCAGGAAACGCAAGAACACAACTATGAAATCTCTCGCAGGGGGGGAAGGGAGTTGATGAGTACATTGCACTATTCAAAGCCCTCACCTACCAAATGAAGATCAGAGAAGACAGTGCTCTTATCGAGTACTTTGTCGAAGGACTCAACAACAAAGTTTTGGATAAAGTCTTTGGAATGTAGAACCCCCCAGACACCATTGAAGGATGGTACACCCACTTGGCATGGGTGGAGGGACACCTGAAGAGGGCAAAGATGATAAAGGAAAGAACTTACAGCAGAAACAGAGGGGGGATGGGGACAGCAAAGAAGGACCCGAACATGATGGATGTGGATGCCACCTATGCAGAAAGACAGGAACATATAAAGAAAGGAAAGTGCTTTATCTGCCACAAGACAGGGCACCGAGCATCCAATCACAAAGATGGGAAGGAACCCCCCCCCAAGAAAGAAGAAATGAAGAAACCTGAACTGAAGAAATCGCCACATGACCATTTTGTGAAAATCCGAGTGCTGGTGAACGAACTAGGCAGTCCTCAACCTTATGGTCAAGGAGGGTTTTTAAAGAGGCAGACCAAAGCGATGGCGGACCCTGCCCAAATAACTATTTCTTCTGTACTTATAGTGGATGTGAGTAGCCAGTCTATGCACATCCCAATTCACTTGACACCAGAAAATGAAACTGTCAAACTACCTGCCCTGATCGACTCAGGGGTGGGAGGCACCTTCATCAATCACAGAGTGGTTGAGAAATATGAAATTAAGAAGCAACCACTTCCATGAAGAATACTAGCAAGAAACATTGATGGAACACTCAACAAAAATGGGATGATCATCCACTATGCCAGCATCAATATAAAGATAGCAGGAGAGGAAGAGAAGATTAGGTTCTTGGTGACAGGGCTGGGAAAAGAAAGGATAATCCTGGGATTCCCATGGCTACAAAAGAGGAATCCAAAAATTGACTGGGAGAAAAATACACTCTCCCTTAAAAACACCAGCAAACTCCTTCTCAGCAGAATCCAAAAATATGCTTGCATTTAATCACCTTCAGTCAATAATCAAGCCTTGTTCCATCCTTATCCAACCTTGAGTTAATCTTGACTCATCCATCCAACCTCTTCACTCCTCTTAACCTCAAAGTCAATTCTAAACCTCTGCTTATTCTACCCTCGTCCTCCATCTGGAAACCCTCTGGAAACTCAAACTTCCTCCACCCTGAAATTGGCCAACTGACGAGGAGAAGGGCACAACTTCTTACAGGTTAAAGCCAAGTCCTCTCTGGCCCCTTTTCACCTGGCCTGATACAGCCCAGTAAATCCTGCTCAGAACCCCAGAACCCTCCAACCACTGATGACCAGGTACAACTGGAAGTCCAGTGTGTCTTCTGCCCAAGTCCCATCTTTGGTAGCAGCATTTTGAACTCTGGAAGCAGTACATTGTTTGCCACAATGTAGTAATTTTTGAGTTAATCACTTATCTAGGATCACTGCAGTGTTGCCATATGCTGGCCTTTGACATTTTCATGAAGGAAGAGGATTAAACCACTAGGTAGAAAATGACTCCAAGGCCATTATAAAGGTGAGTCAAGCATTCAAACTCTAGAATATGTACATGTGCTAACCTTAGCAATCCTTGTAATATGTATACTTCCCTGAAATTTCTGGTCACATACATATGTACCTCCCAAGATGGTGCAGGCTGTAAGTGCACTTATCAAGTTCTCTTACCTTGTCTGGCAATCTGTTATTGATGAAGACACATTGACTGCACTTGATGATGTGCTTCTTCAGTTCCAGACTAATCATGAAGTTTTTTGTCAACTTGGCATTCAGCCTGATGGCTTTTCCCTTCCTTAGCAACATTCTTTGGCTTATTATCAATACCTCATTCAAATGTTTAAAGCTCCTAATGGCCTTTGCTCATCAATTACTGAGTCTAAGCATATTTGAGCTGTAAAATGTCCATACAGGCACTTGAGCCACAACAAACCACTCTGCCAGATGTTGCTGATGAATCAGTGTATAGATAAACTTGCTGCTGCCTGGGCTAATTTCACTAGCCATCATATGATGGAAGGTCCTTCAAATGCACCATTTCTTGTACTGCCTGTTCATGTGCCTGGTCTGGAAGATAAGGACCCTGATGAAGATGCTGTTGATGGTCCCCAATATCTTGATGAAGTTAAACTATCAAAAACTAAATGTACATTGTCAGATACATTTTGCACTACCTATCTCATTCACAATCAAAGTACAAGGTGTTCCACATGATGTATTTGAACTTGCATGCCACAGTCATCAGCCATGACTACTGGAGCTCATCCAAAGATTCCTCTATGATCAACTCAATCCTAATGTTAAGATTGATGGGGCTCATGTGGCTCTGGATGCATGTCTGAAGTTCTTGGGCCCTGTCTACATGCATTCATCAGCTCATGCAATATTTTATGCCCCAAGTGACCTCTGTGGTATTGGCAGGATGCATTGTGAGCAGATCTGCTCTGTCAAGTCATAGTACAGAGGACCTGCAAGATGAGACTGTGTATTTACTGCAAATGATCCCAGCTTTTGTGGGCTTGAAGCTGCATGTTTTTTTTTGTATTTCTCCTTCAATTTTGAGGGGGTTAATTATTTATGTGCACTCATTCAGTGGTTTTCAATGGTTGGGGATGAGCCTTGTAATAAATGCATCCATGTCCCTTTGTCCTGTTGTGCTTCTTTGGCATGGCAGTCCCTCAGCCAGTCATCGTCTCTGTCTCTGTCCCCATCCTCATTGTCCCATTCCCTCCTCACCCCATAAGCAGGGGCTCATAATGATGGGGGGTGGGTGGGTTATACATAGTACCTAAAAAACATTTGTTAATAAGAAAATAAAATGAGAAAAGAAACAAAAAACTTACCTATGGTCCAAGAGACATCACCAATGACATCTCTTGGGCAATATGTTTGTTTTCCTTATCTCCCTGTCATCCTTTTGGCCCTTGCATCCCTGTTGCATGTTTCACATCCCTTGTTATCAGGTGGTGGATCATTCCCTGTTGTTACAGCTGTGGTGGGTGCCCATCATTGTTCATTGTCCCATCATCCACCCTGTGAGCTGCAGCTCAGGTGTGCCATCTTGATGCTGCCTCATTGTTATAGCTTAATCAAACAAGAGAAAACAATAATTAGTTGGAAAAAAAAAGAGAAGAGAATAAGAAATAAATTACCTCCTCTTCATCTCCTCACCCTCAACCTTCCACCCTGTGAGCAAGGGTGGTGTTGGTGCACCTCCGTTGATGCTGCCAGTGGTTAGTACATACCTAAAAAGGTTTAGTATCAAAAAATGAAATGAGTAAAGAAAAAACACTTACCTCGGGCCCAAGAGACATTGTTGACATCTCGTGGGCCTTTTTTTGTCATTCCCATCTCCTGTTGTTCTCTCCTCCTGGTTGTTGTGGGCCCTGCATCCTCATTGTCACATTGGTCCCATTGTTGTTTGGTTCATTGTCCTCTTGCTATTGCTGTGTGTAGTCTCACTCTGTGGGTCCTGCACTCTCACACCATCCACCCATGAGCAGTTGCTTGCAGCAGTTGTTGGAGGTGCTAGTTGTCATTGGCATTGTGCTCCCCTAATGGTCATCGTCATTGTTGTTCCACCTGCAATCCACCCTATGGGCAGTGGCTCATAGGGCTAAGGCAGGTGCTGTCTCATTTCCCATCATCCCCTAGTTGTCATCATTGATGTCATTGCAGTGGCTGCCCCTGCTTGGTTGTCTTGCCTTTTCCTCTCATTTCCATGTTCCCCTCATTCTCACCATCCCCATTGTCCCATCTTGTCATTGTCATTCCATTCACCATCCATGTTGAATTAAATCTGCATGTGGCACCTATTCTGTGCCTCGGTGTAAACACATATATATGTAAATACATGTATACAAATATGTCATAATGACATGTGGACAGGAACCATGCGGTACACCACCCTTTTCTCCACCCCACTGAGCCTCATGTGACCTGAGCCTCATGTGACCATGTGGGCTCTCTAGGTATATAAGTATGCTGTACCTCTACCTAGCAATACAGAGAGTTCTACGCCCTCTAACCTAAGTTACTTAGCACACTAACCAACTCAACAGGTAAGTAGTAAGATCTGTGAGCACTCTACACTGCACATAGTGTGCTGCTCAACAGGTTATGCAAGCAACATTGCACAGCTATGAGCTCCTTGGAGCTCTAGTTGAAAGGAGTTTTACTATAGCCCCTTGGGGCTCCAACTCACACATTGTGCACAGGTCTTACTACTGACATGCTTCACTGCACTGAGCACCTCATTGCTTTTGTGACAGGGTTAGCCTCCCTCTGACATGATGTCATGGAGTGATGATGTGCCCTTTTGGTGCTCATCATGTGCTAAACAAAAGTACTCTGACAGAGTGCTAAATTGCACTTCACTGGTGAGATGAAAGACTTCGCCTCCTATGAGGATTTGCCTATGTCTGAGAAATGGCAGGTCAAGACTGCTACCAGCATGACTTAGATCAAAGGCAAAGGTGCTGTCCTGATTAGTCATCAGGTAAAAGTTAACAGGAAGACAGAGTCACACATCATGCACTTATTCCCCATTTTCTATCTCCCAGATTTGACAAGTCGGCTTATGTCAATAGGAGTGTTCCTCATTGCTGAGGAATATACTGTAAAAGGAAACAGTAAAATAATTTCCTTTGCCAAGAAAAAGGGAAAACCCCAGCTCGATGTGATGCCAATAATATGTGGCAAAACCATCTATGTGTGTGATTCGCACATTCAGAGCACTGAGAGATTAGAAGTCATGACTATCTATGTTGCTGACTATGACATTTGGCACAAGCGGCTTGGCCACCCAAGCAAAGCTGCCATGTGACAGATGCCAAAATACACCCATAAGTTTCCCAAGGATCTAAAAACTCCAAGGGACAGGCACATTTGTCCAGGGTGTGCCAAGGGAAAAATGATGTCAAAGTCATTCCCTGGATCTGAGTCTCAGGCCGAAGAGGCCTTCGAGCTGATCCATTTTGATCTGAAGGAATTACCAACACTCAGTTATCACAAGTACAAATATTTTATCATATTTGTTGATGATCGAACTTCACACATGTGGAGTCAGTGCCTGAGAAAAAAGTCCGATGCTGCTGAGTCAATCAGACAGTTTGAGGTGATGGCCAAAATGCAATATGATGCAAAAATCAAGCATTGGCATTTCGATCCTGGGGGGGAATTTCATGATTGGGAACTCATAACCCAGCTCAAAGAGGCTGGGATTAAAATTGAGATGTCAGCACCCCACATCCACCAACAAAATGGTCGTGCTGAAAACACGATCAGGATATTAATGGAGAAAGCACAAACATTGCACTTTACTGCCTGCCTACCATAATCATGGTGGGAATTTTGTGTAGAGCATGCTACATATCTCTATAACTGAACACCAATAAACCACCTAAAATGGTGAACTCTGATTGAAAATCTCGATGGCGAGAAGCCTGATCTGAGTGACGAGAAGGTATTTGGATGTAGTGCCTATGTTTACCTGCTGAAAGAGAAGCATTCTAATAAGTTAGCTGCAAGATCGGAGCTCATGACGTACGTTGGCCTGGCAGATGGCATCAAGGGTTGGCGCTTTATGCACCAATCAGGGTAAATATTTGTCAGTGCTATGGCACTCTTCGATGAGACTCTGTTCCCTCATTGTCCCAGGGCCAAAACCCCAGCAAAAACTGATCTTGGGGATATACCCCCTTCTGGAGATGATGACCACTCTGGGGGATCAGGGGACGATAGCAATGGAGGAAGTGATGACAGCTTCTATCTGGGCCACAGGCATTATGCTCCACCGGTGCCAAATCCTCCTCCACAAGCTCCATCCCCACCACCTTCACAATCAGGGTCTGGAACCCCTAAAATGTCTAGAGACCCACTGTTCAGCTCCTTTGGCAATCTGCCTCAGGGTGCTGATCCATTTGTGCTGGCAGGTGCACCGGGTCCATTGTCCCAGCCTAGTCCAGCACTGCAGCAGTAGAGGCCCCCATACCTCCACTAAGGTGATCAAACAGGCAGCGATGAGTCCCAACTCATCCGGGCAATGTCTATGGTGAAAATTGTGACCCCATTCAAATCGAACAAGACATTGCATGGGAGCGCCAATGGTGGAAACCAGCAGGACAAGGCAGGAGTTGCATTTCAGCCCTCCCTCAGATTGAAGAAGAGGTGCCAGCTGGGCCCTCTCAACCACCAGTGGCAAGTAGAACTCCTCCCACACAGACCCTAGATAATTTGGGATTAGAGTACATGACACCCCCTCAACCTCAGGAGTCTGAGGTGCCATGGATTTGGCACCAGAATCCCAATGAGGAGCGAGGACAGTGGTTACCCAATGTGGGTACCCCATCATATTGGGGCCCTAGAAGGGATAATTATGTCGCCGAAGGTGGAATGGATCTGATGCATCTTCTGCTTAGCAAAGCAGTTGCACCATCTACAGCGTCAGATCCTGTCCTGATCCAGTATCGTGACATTGCACACTTACCCAAGCCTGTGCAATCAGAGTGGAGAAGTGCATGCCTGGAGGAACTAGAGGCCCTCTGTAAATGGCATGTCTATGACATCGTAGATCTCCCTGCTGGCTGAAAGGCCATCAAAAATAGATGGGTTTTCTTCATAAAATCCGATGGACGAAAATGGGCCAGACTCATGGCCAAAGGCTTCTCGCAAGTCGAAGGCTTTGACTATGATGAGATATTCTCTCCAGTGGTCCGCTATGAGATGGTGCACCTCATGTTTGCCCTGAGTGCCCTAGAAGGCATGTACATGACAGGACTCGACGTAAAAACCATGTTCCTGTACAGCAAACTAGATGAGGAAATTTACATGCATCAACCCAAGAGATTTGTTATCCCAGGCAAAGAGTGCAAAGTCATGCGCTTATGCTGAGTGTTGTACGGCCTTAAACAGGCTGCCCTAGCATGATGGAGAGAGCTAGAGGCATTCATGTGATCCATTGGATTCGAACGCGCCAGCTCAGATGCTGGCATTTTCATCTACAAAAATGGTAAAGACATTGTCATCGCAATAATCTACGTCGATGACAGCATGTTCTTGGGGAAGAACAAACACCTTGTAGAGGAAAAGAAAAATGCATGTTTCAAGCATTGGGAGTGTTGGGACACTGGTCGTATTACTGAATTCCTTGGTATGTGTGTAACACAAGGTGCATCAAGAATCACTCTGAACCAAACAACCTACCTAGCCACTGTGCTAGCTCAGTTCAGAATGACGAATGCCAAGGCATCCCCCACTCCACTTCCCATGGGATACGTCCCTATGGAAAACCCTGATGAGCCTGATCCAACTCTCAGAACTGAGTTTCAATCAGTGATTGGGTCTTTATTGTACCTGATGCTTGGAACTTGCCCTGATATTGCCTTTGCAGTGATAAAGATGTCACAATTCTTGGCTAATCTGAGTAAAGAATATCTCGATAAGGCACATTACATAATGCACTACCTAGTCAGTACTCAATCATATGAGCTTATCTATGATGGCCACAGCAAACAGGGCCTCCAAGCCTTTACTGATTTGGACTGGGCATTCGACGTCGTGAAATGCAAGTCCACAATGGGTTACTTTGCCACCTTAGCAGGAGGCATCATGTGCTGGCAGTCCCACATGCAAAAAACTGTAGCACTTAGTTCCACAGAAGCCGAATACATGGCTCTCTCTGACACTTGTTAGCAGATAGTGTGGATCACATCCTTATTTTCTGAATTGGGATATCCCTTGAGTAAGGTGCCTATTTGTGCCGATAATCAGGGGTCGATCTTCATTGGATCTAACCCCATTCAGGAAAGAAGGACTAAACATATCGACATTCACTATCATTATACATGTGAATGTATCGAAGATGGCAAGGTCACAGTTGTCTTCATCCCAGGAACTGAAAACCCGGCAGATATGTTTACTAAAAATCTCGGGAGGCAGCTCTTCAAGAAATTTAGAAGCTCCCTTGGAATTAAATTCGAGGTTCAAACTTAGTACCTATACATGGCACCTTGGATCGTAAAGCCCCTCCAGGTCAATGCCAGTACAGTTTGTGGGGGGGTGTTGAATTAAATCTGCATGTGGCACCTATTTTGTGCCTCGGTGTAAACACATATATATGTAAATACATGTATACAAATATGTCATAATGACATGTGGACAGGAACCATGTGGTACACTGCCCTTTTCTCCACCCCACTGAGCCTCATGTGACCTGAGCCTCATGTGACCATGTGGGCTCTCTAGGTATATAAGTATGCTGTACCTCTACCTAGCAATACAGAGAGTTCTATGCCCTCTAACCTAAGTTACTTAGCACACTAACCAACTCAACAGGTAAGTAGTAAGATCTGTGAGCACTCTACACTGCACATAACGCGCTGCTCAACAATCCACACCATGAGCAGTTGCTCATGAGGCTAAAGGCAGGGAGTGTCATGGCTGTTCTCCATCATCTCTGACTCATCCCAGTATGTCTGCATGCACCATGCACCCTGCAAGCAGTGGCTTGCAGGCAAGGAGTGGGTGCTGGTTGCACTAGTCCTGTTAGCTTGTCATGGGTCTATCTCATCAGCACACATCACTGGCAGGACTATACTTCCTAAAAAATGAACAAAATATGCTAGTTAGTTGAGAAAAACAAGGAATGGAGAAAAGAAAAACTTATCTAGGGCTAGTGTTTAAAGGTTCAGTCCATAGGAGTCCAGGACCGAAGACTGAACTGGACTGAACTGCAGTCCATGGTTTGGTTCATGCAATGTTTTTGAAAAAATGATTAACCAAAACTGTCAGTTCAGTTAACAGTTCACTTGCTTTGAAAACATATGAAAACTGTTGTAAAACTGGTTTGAACCAATTACAACTGGTATTTTTGCATTACATATGAACTAACATACATATTATATACAGGAGACTAACTACAAGGGGAGAATTTCTGAAGTTTATATATGTTACAGTAATTGTACATGTCTGTTCACAGTAAACATAATATATGTTGTTTGCATCATGCATTGATGTGTTAGTTTGTTGACACATTTTGTTTACACACTCAGCCTAAAACCACTACCTCACATGAGGAACCACAAAAACCAGCCCAAGAAATGTCATCAACATTTCTTGGGCCATATGTAAGTTTTGCTTTTCTTTCTCTTTAACCTTATTTTTTCTACTAACAGTTCTTTTCTTATTTTTTTATCTTTTGCTAATGATGTCATCTAGCCACTACATAATGCATCTGGGCCCTTGCCACACCTCACCCATGCCCTACATCACTGCTGTGAGCCTTTGCTTGCAGGGTGACAATGAGCCCTTTTTGTGATGACCACATGAACAGCGAGGACAACAAACAGTAGGAATGACAAAAAATGGAGATGGAGAACAACGGGGATGACAAACAATAGGGATTTCGAATGACAGGGATGATGAATAACAGGGATCAGGGATGATGGAGGATGTGGATGATAGATGATGGATGATGGATGATGGGGATGATGAATGATGGGGATGACAAATGATGAAATGATGTTCATCATCATTTGGGCCCTATGTGAGTTTTCTTTTCTTTTCTTTTAACTAACTAATAGCTTTTTCTTTGTTCTTAGGTATTACATACCTTGTAGCAACACCTTATGCCCAACCCTGGATCTCCATCCTGAGCCACTGCTGTGAGCCCCTGCTCACATGGTGGATGGGAGGGTACAACAAGGAGAAACACCAGTGACAACAAACAGCAGCAATGGCAACAACAAAAGATAGCAACAAGAAACAACAGCAATGGCAATGTCAAAGGATAGCAATGACAACTACAAAGGATGGCAACAACCAATGGCTGGGATGATAAATGGTAGTGATGACCAACAGCAGAGATGACCAACAGTGGGGAAAATGAACAGCAGGGACAGCAAATGGCAGCAATGAACAGTGGCAAGAACACCAGAACCACCACCCTTGCTACAAATGTGAGAGGGTGGGGCTTTTTTTTTTTTTTCATTCTCATTTTCATTTTCAATCTTATTTTCATTTGTTTATTCTATAGCTGCACCCTACTGCTGTGAGTGACTGCTTGTAGGGTGTGATTCATGTAATTTTATTTATTTACTATATAATACAATTTATTTAAACTCAAAAACCAGTTGAAACTGGTCTAGACCAGTAGACCAAACTGATTAGGACCAGTTCTAATTTGTTTGGTTACAGTCTGACTGATTTGGGGTGTGGGTATAGACCAGTTAACCCTCTTAGAAGTCAAAAAATTGGACTGAACCAGACCTTAAAACACTACTTAGGGCCCAAACAATGATTGTGTCATTTGGGTCTATGTTGCATCTGAGAGGGTTCGTTGGCTGCCATTAGTGGCTCTTGCTGGCATGAGAATGTGCATGAGAATGGTGGTGGTGGTGGTTGACAGAGTTGGTAGTGGTGAGGTGAGAGAAAGGGTGGCAGTGTCATCATCAAAGGTGGTTATATGTAGTTGTGATGTTGACAATGAGTGGATGTTCAACATTCATCACATGATGTATTGCAGGTGGGCTGCAAATGACTTGGAAAGTAAACAATTACAACACAGATGAAAAATCTCCTTTCTTGGGATGAAAAAAATTCTCATAATATTTGTAATCCTGAAGTGTGAAAGTTATGTATTCTCTCATTCTGACTGAAAATAATAATAATACCTGCCAGAGGAAGGAACAGTAAATTTAATCTTTAATGAAAGAAATTTCCCTACTCAAAGCAGATATCTCATAATGGTATAAAATTTCTATACTATCTCCAGCTGAAAAACACACTCTGTTATTCACACCTTTGGGGCAGGAAATATTATCCCATAAATTGTTGAAAAATTTGATGAGAATTCATGTTAGATGGTTGACAGTCCATACCCTTCTTTTGGATTAAAATCATCTATTTAATCCCTTTGTAAAATGAAAATTCATCCCAAAAATTTTGTAAGGTAACAATATGAAACCCATCCTTTGGATGGCTGAAATGTGGGGGATGAAAATTCATCCCAAATTCATTTACCTTTAATTCAGCCATTTATGTTAGGAAATTCACATTTCTGAATTTAAATGGATGAAAACCTGGGCTAGGTGCACAGTGTAACAAGTATATAGACTATCATACATATGTATGAGACAGTATTTTAATTTATTGCAGGTATGATAATATATTCAAAGTTGTACAAGGATTAATTTTTTAACCTCTATCCATAAAAGCCTCTTCCCATTGATCTAATCACTCTCAAATTCACATGACACAGACAATACAATTTGAGATGTGCTTAGACATCAGATGAGTTCAGCATCTTAGTTTGCAGGTAGGGACACTGATGATGAAAATGTCAATAAGTATAACATAACATCATTCAAAATTTAATACTCACCATGACTAGTATCACTATCATGGGACATAATGCATAGAATATACTACTTGCCAATGATAATGTTGGCATTGGTGTTGACAAGCAGTGCAGCCATGTCTGGCATCCCAAACATACATATGTAATCATGATCACAACAAAAACTCAAAAAGTATAAAAGTGGAAAGCATGAAAGCACCAAAAGCTAGAAAAATCCCAGGATAAGCACTTTTGAAAAGTGGAAAAAAGAGGTTTTGTAAAAAAATGGGGAAAAGTCCTGTAAAAGCTGATGTGTTTTTGCTGATACTGGTAATGTCCATGGAGAAAAATGACTTCCCTCTGATATTCAGAGAGACATTGTAAATGGTTGTTATTGGAAGAGATCTGTGGGTTAGTATTCAGGTAGCTCCCAAACAAAACCACAACCTCACCAGAAAGAACTGGTTACTGGACTGAGTTTGGTGCCCCTTGAGAGTGTGCATGATAAACAAGAAGAACATGATCACCCAATGCAAGGCACAGATGATACAGGCTATGTTAAAAAGATAGCCAGGGAAAGCAGAATTGATCTAATCCACTGGCTTTTATCAAAAGTAGTTTGCACCATCAAGTGAAACAGATGAGGTTCCAACACAATTTCATGATATTGGGCACCTACCTAGGCAGCAGCAAGCAGAGTAATAACAAGCTTGTCATGAAGAATTAGAGGCTTTTCACCAGTGACAAGCATAGATCTTAAAACAATCAAAAACAGATGGGTTCTCTCTGTGAAATTGGATGTCACAAAACCCAAAATTTCACCATCACACCAAACACACTGCTGTTCATTATCACCAAGTCAGGGACACTATCACTGATGGCATCATAAAGATCGAATCTTGCGGCTTGCCATGATCCAGAACAAGTGGCCAACAAAGCTTTACACCACTTCAAGCACTTATGATGTCGACTAACTAGTGCTGTTCCAGCCTGGCTTGGCTTAAAGTGGCTTTGGCTTTCTCAACACACAGACCAGGCCACAGCTTTTGTATGTAAAATAATCATATTTTGCCCATAGGTCCATTGGTTGTACATGAAGCTAATTAGAACAATACATACATAGTTTTCTCATTCAATAAACAGCCTTAGACCATGTTCACTATAAGCCATACCAAGAAACAATATGCATTAAACCTGCCTAAATGCAAGGGAGGTGGAATTAAACACATGTCTACTACAAAATTGTGGCCACATGTCGCATTGTGAGTGAGTGGGGGAATGACAAACTAAAGAAAAAGAAAGAAGAAGAAAAAAAGCTAGGTTCCTATTGTTGTTCTATGCATGCAACATGACTCTAAGTGGTTCCCCACTCATTAGTAAGCATCTTCCCCCCAATTCCCATGTCATCGTTGTCTGTAGCACCCATGGTCCACAGTTGCTCACAGCGGTCATCCATCATTGATGTTGGGCTTGTTGTCCTCATTGTCCCCATCATTGTCCTCTTCCTTGTTGCCTGGTCCTCACCTTTGTCATCATCACCTTCTGGTACTGATTCTGATCATTCTGTGATCATCATCACTGATGCCATCATTTGCTGCTACTTGTTGATGCCCCTGTCCTTGTCTCATTGGTGTCCTTTCATTCACTCCCTGATTGAGGGGTGCTACTGTTGTGTGGTGACATTGTTGATGTTTCCTCGCCATTTTATCATTGCTCCCTGTTCCTACCCCACAAGCAGTGGCTCATGGCAGGAGTTGCAGGTGGTGGCATTGTTGGGCATGGGCTTGTCATTTCGGCATCATCGTGTCATTGGAACATGGTTGAATCCCCTAGATTACTGAAAACATATGTTAGTTAAACAAAAAACATGAAACATTTATTCACCTGTCATCCTCATTTTTGTTGTTCTAGTCATCCTGTCATCATTGCCTCCTCCTCGTTGTCCTCTCCCTCGACCTGGTCCCCATTGTTGCCATCTGCTTTCTCTTCAGGTCCCTGGTGGTGGTTGGTGGCATTGTTGTCTATTATGATCTA
The DNA here is from genome assembly GCA_029959215.1 of Tricholoma bakamatsutake. Classification (NCBI taxonomy): domain Eukaryota; kingdom Fungi; phylum Basidiomycota; class Agaricomycetes; order Agaricales; family Tricholomataceae; genus Tricholoma; species Tricholoma bakamatsutake. Next base: position 11,313,835 of record CP114861.1, read on the forward strand.
AAATCACGCTGCCTGACTGTATGGATTAGCAAAGTTAGCAAACATGTAAAGCGTGACAAGTTTGACGCCACAAGATTGGATCAGGTTGATAGGATACTATCGTTGGGTAGGTGTTTGAAAATTTTTGAAAAATCATCTCGGACTTGTACTTCCCAGTCAATCCAACCCTCCGGCTTTCTGTAGGAGGTACATATGCTTCTATTACATCTACCCATTCAAAAAAATAATTAGATATATAACAGAGAGAGCCTTGCCGGTGTTGCAAATTGCAAAAGGTGGGTGTTTGAAAATAATTCGGTCACATCAGTCATGTTCCCAGGCTAGCCGATTCAGTTCCTGCTCGGCATTTACTCAGCTGTGCAATGGTGCTACTAGTTAAACTGTTCAACATTCGAGATTTCAACAAGGATTATGCAATTATGGACAATAGAAGAATAGGTAAGGATTACTGTGGGTGTAAAGGATAAGTATTAACATTGTAATAGGGTGGAATATGGGCAATGTAGGAATGTGGTATTGACCCTGGCCAATTTGACAGTCCTGGGCGACGAGTGGGTGCATCGATGGTAAGTTGATGATTCTCCAAGAAATGACTGTGCTGATAGTTCGATGGCAGTGTTGCATTAGTGATGTTGTGAAGTGGTTGAAACGGGGCAAAGTTGGCAGCAAGGTTGGTGGTGGCAGGAGTGTGCACCACTTGACAAGCCTGTTGAGCCTGTTGAGGAAAGAGGCCGATATAATGAGGACTGGTGCATTGTTCTTCATTCTCATCAAAGTAGGTATTGATTTTGGATTTCAGGTCCTCCACCCTACTCTCGATTTCCAGCCCCAGCGCATATGCAATATCTTGAAGCTCTGCCTTCTTTCGACCATTCAGTGAGCCGATAAAGGGCTCATTTGGGTTCCGCTGCTCACGCTGCCGCTGCCGCTCTTTGTTCTCAGCCTGCTTCTCATCTGCCTTTGCTTGCTTGCGTGCTGCTTCAGCCTCTGCTTCAGCTGCCTCTCTCTCACACTGCACCAATCCTTCTTCTGAATTGAGCCACCTTGCATCGGTATTCAGTTTCCTTCTCTTTGATTTGGAGGTTTTCCCATTCAAGCAGTGCTTGAGGCTGCACACCTGATCAAATGCCATGATAGCATGGGCAGCAAGCTCTTCATTCTCGTGACGCAATACTGCAACCTCACCCTCAAGTGCATGAATATAGGCTTCTGTGTCTCGGCCACGATGGGCAGGTTTTGGAACTTTGGAATAGAACCAGGATGGTGGAATGGATGCAGGGTCGAATAAGGAAGACAGCGGTTGCATAGATGTCATGGATGGTGTTGGCTGGTGAGTTCTACTTCTATCCGTGTCGCTCTCATCCTCATTGTCATCATCGTCAGGTTCAGGATCATCATCTGACCAAGACTGATGCTCTGGCCACTCGCGGTTGGCACAAACTGGATAACTGTCAGGAACGTCCCGGGCAGTGCTCGAGGTGTCATTACTGGGGGCAAAGTCTGTGTCGGTAAAGAGGTTGCGGTTGGTCAGCCAAATACCACTCTTTCTGAATGCAGCCCAAATAGTAGTGTCCTTGAAACTTCGGTGTCGTACATCCACATAATGCTTGACAAACTGATCCCTTGGAATCTCTTCCAGACACTCTTCCATGTAATCATCACATCGTTCAATCCATGCACATGCAAATGGACCAAAGACACCAACATCAAGGGGCTGGAGCTTGTGTGTGGTATGTGGAGGGAGCGAGAAGAGAATAATATTGTGTTCCTTTGCGAGATGAAGGAGCTTGTATGCTTCGTGGGATCCATGACCATCATAGATAAGGAGAATAGGTTTACCAGATACATTTCGTGCCTCAGCTTGGGGGATAAAAGTGTCTTTGAACCATTCAAAGCAGTGGAAGTCGCTTGTCCACCCATTGTCAGAAAGGCCAATGCTATGACGAAGTCATGGTGAGCTTGGGTTTAATGAGAAACCTGAAACATACGATATCTTTGGATCAACCTCGAACCATGCTTGTTCGTACTGTTGTTTGCCTTCAAAGATAATTCCAGGGGCAATATATCCTCCATCTGCTGCAACACATTCCACAATTGTGACAAGCTCCAGATTGGCACTATGAAGTTTGTATTTTGGGCGCTTGCTACGAGGAACAAAGTATTTCTGTGCCTGGGCCTTGCGACCACCTCCACATTGGACACACTTCTCATCCATATCATAGATATTCTCTGGGGGGATATCATACTTCTTGATGATTGCCTCGAGGAGATCGAAATGGCGTGCGACTGTTGGACGATTGAATGCTTGGGCACACTTGGGATCCAGGCCTGAGGGCTTGCCAAGGACAACCTCTGGATGACGTGAAAGGAAGCTATGGACCCAGGTTTCTCCAGGTTTTCGACCACAAAGGTATTCGGCCTTTTTTCGCACTGTTTGTTTGCTGATACAATGGCCAGTGTCAGCGAGAAGAATGATCCATTCAATGAGGACATTTTCCTGCACAGGTGAAAGAAGCTGCTGGGCCACGTGAGCATTCCTATTGTTCTGATGTTCACCAGAAGCATGGTTATGAAGAGTACCCAGACAAACACTAGTCTTATACTTCGCATCGAGGAACCGTTTGACAGCACTGAGGTTAGGTTTCTCCTGCTTTCGGAGGAGTTCAAGACCTTCTTTGATGATCTCTTCCCTTTTGGAGTCAGAGAAGCTTTTGAAGGCATGGAACTCCTCACTTGGCATGCCCATCAGGCGAGCACAAGGAACATGATCAACAAACAACTATGGACGCGACGCGTTCTGCAGATCACGGACATGACACGTACTTCAAACTCCGCTCACCAGGATTGTCACGCTCATTTCAAACTCTCTGTCGAGCAGGCTAGAGCCAATCCCTAGCCACAAAAAATTGTATATAGCTTGTCTTCTATATAACGATCATGATTATATATAAAAATTTGAGATCGTGGTCCATAGAAATATTTCCGACGCCATTTCCTCCCAATCAGTAGAATTTTTGCTTACTATTCCTTTAATTTCACCAATACTTGATGGATTTCCTTCAAACAAATTTGATGGCCATACTGATATATGTTGCGAGCACCTATTCCGAGAAGTCCGAGGTCCCAAGTCGAAGGGGACAAGGCCCAATATCGAGTTTTCAAACACCTACCCACTTTCAAACCCAGCGCCAGGGATAGGGTCATAGGGAACGATGGTGGACGGTGTTTTGATGGTGGCGATCGCATGCGTGACGTGTTACTATATTAAGATTACACTACAAAAAACGTGGTTAGATTTTGAAGGTAGCACGTGTTAAATCAAGTCACCGCGGCATATCGGCACGGTTACTCTTCCGTTGTAAGACATGGCCATCAGCAAAGGACTGCTCCCAGTGAAAATCGGCTCGGAGATCAATCGAGCAACTCCGACAATTTGGAATCGACATGAAGAGGACGAACGTGGAGTCAGTAGCAGCAGAGAAGAAGTATCTCATGTCTCCTATACCTACGGTAGTTCTACTTAGTTATATGTATTGTGATACGTAACGTGTTAGACTTGTGTACCGTAAGTAACACTCCCCTTCAAGTCGGCTATTGTGTTCTAATTACTTGGGAACCTGGATGGATTAAAAATTTCCCGTTTAGGGTGGCTACTACTTAATCTATGTTCCGTTAGTCGTGGTGCTGTGCCTGGCCCGGCCTGAGGCCGTGAGCCGAGCCAAGCCGGGCCAAGTTGACGGCTTCATGACGGCTTTGGCCTGGCCTGGGGTTCTGAAATGCCAATGCCAAGCCGTCAAGCCGCGGCTTTGTGGTGAGTAAAATTTATCTGGCTGCGACAATCTATTGAAAATCTTTGGTGGTGGGAAACCTATTCCAACCCTATTCAAGTGAATCTGTAAGTATCTCGGGGAGGTAATATTTCTTAATATACAAAACGCTTTTTCATCAGTTCAAGTTGACGTGCGGTTGTCGGATATCTAGTACCAGAAGGTCAGGCGAGCTTGTGCGGTGGGAACAACGCATATCACCTCGGCATGGGCAGCTGATAGGTTTGATGGTGCAAATTATACATAAATTTTCTTCCACATGTTGAACAGAGAACTTGGAGTATACGTTTGTCGTTCTCAACAGTCTAAGCCCTAAGCTTTAGCCTTTATGTAAGTGGTCGCCGGCAACCATTCGCATCCGGCAAGCCGGAAACGTTGGTTTTACATTTTACGTCAAGTTTCTGGTGATTAGATCATCCTTTTCAGCTTATGTTAGCTTATGTTTTCCGTCCCGGGAATGAATTGTGAAGTCAGCACACGCTCGTATGGAAAGTCATGTCATGGTCGGATATGTTTCCGTGCTCTCCAAAATGCTAAATAAGGGTTCTTTTCATCTCATGCACACATTTCGTTCCCCTTATCGTCATGCCCCATTCGCAGCATGAGAGGCTCGACGAAGACAAACTTCGTCCCTCCACAGCGACGACGCTCGTGCATGACACAAATTTGCCTGAGTCGGACATTCTTATAGTAGATTGGGATGGTCTAGATGATCCTGATAACCCGAGGAAGTAAGCACTGTCATGGCCTCCCCCGAAGTTTCTTCAAACGCTAAACACCAACTTTCAGCTGGCCACGCAGACGAAAATGGGCTGCTAGTTTGATAGTGTCCTGCTTTACGTTCATTAGCCCTATCTCCTCTTCCATGGTCGCACCTGCTACGAATCAGATCGCCAGGGACTTTGGTGTGACAAATTCAGCGGTGATAGCCATGATGACGTCGATTTTCGTATTGGGCTATGGTCAGTACCTTACACTTCTGATCATTAATGACGACGCAACTCAGAATCCTTCCAGCTTTTGGGCCTCTTGTAAGGTCACACATGTTTCGATTCCGTTTCTGGTACTGAGTCAAGTACTGTAGTTCTTGGGACCTCTAAGCGAAATCTACGGCCGGTCGCACGTTATCCAGATTTCCAATTTATTCTACCTCGGTACTTTGATCTCTCCTTATGTCAATGTTCTTCTAACATCACTATGATTAGCCTGGAATATTGCATGCGGCTTCGCACAGAACAAAGGGCAATTCATTGCCTTTCGATTCCTCGCGGGACTGGGCGGGAGTGCCCCCTTATCTGTACGTCGCTCAAATATCCTTGACTACTAGCTTATATAACCCACCGTATCAGATCGGAGGAGGTGTGCTTGGAGATGTCTGGGACGCCGAGGAGAGAGGAAAAGCAATAGCTATATATTCTCTTGCTCCACTTCTCGGCCCAGTCATCGGACCAGTGTGCGGCGCGTGGTATGCACTTCTCCTTATTGTTCCTCCTCCTAGAATTTCTGATCAGTTCTCAGGATCGCGGAGCGATCAACATGGCGCTGGGTCGTAAGTCATATTTTCCCTGCCTGTAGGGAGCGCAAATAATGATTCAAAATGCCCAGTTTTGGTCAACAAGCATCACCGATGTAGCAGTCCAAATCGGTGGACTATTTCTCCTTCAAGAAAGTTGGCATTTCTTCTCGATATTTTCTCTTTAGATGCGCACTAAGCTTGATTCGAATCACAGCGTTCGCACCACTCTTGCTTCAACGCAAAGCTGCTAATATTCGCAAGAAGATGGACGCCGAGTCAGACTCAGAAAAAGGTGGAAAGAAATATAAGTATGTGCGCACCAAGTTCGACGGAATTGGTAATCGGCAGTACGTATGCCATCTCCCCATCCTGTTCCATTGCTGATTCGGGATCATTGACAGCTGGAAGCATATAATAGCAAAAGCGCTTGTTCGACCCTTCGCGCTCTTCGTGCGCGAGCCCATCGTGCAGGTGCTAGGCATTTACATGTCATTCATTTATGGGATCTTCTATTGCATGTCATTTCTTTCTAGCTGTGCATCTGCTAATCTAACAATTCCACTTTTGCAGTGGCGCTAACTACCATCGCGTTAATTTTTGAAAATACGTACCACGAAAGGACGAGCATTGCAGGACTGCACTATATTGCTCTCGGCATAGGGGTAACAATTTGCTCGCAACTCGGTGGTATATACATGGATCGAGTGTATGTGCGTCTGAAAGAGACGAGGGGTGGTGGTGTCGGAGAACCTGAATTTCGGTTGCGTGAGTCCCGCGCTATACTGTATATCGGCGACAAGATCCTTAAATATCTTACACATAGCTTCAATGGTTCCAGGGACGATTTTCCTCCCTGTTGGCCTTCTATTAGCCGGATGGGCAGCTCAGCAGCGTGTGTCGTGGGTCGTTACTGACGTCGTGAGTGTATCCCAGGCCGTGTCATTTCACCTATTGAACTAAATTCGTCTGCAATACAGGGAATAGCGTTCATAGGAGGTGGAATGATTCTCATCTTCCAGTCAATACAGACTTACGTTGTGGATGCCTTCACTCTGCACGCGGCTTCTGGTACGCATTCGTACTATCTACATTCTCATGTCCTTCTGAATGTACCTATATACCCTCTCCTTCGCAGCACTAGCGGCAGTAGCATTCCTCCGTTCCCTCGCAGGCTTCGGCTTCCCGCTCTTCGCGCCTGCTATGTACAGTTCTCTCGGATACGGAAAAGGAAACACGATCCTGGCTGTGGTGGCGATAGTGTTGGGATGCCCTGCGTAAGTGTTATTTTTTGATCAGCAGCAGCATAGCTATAAGAGACGTTGACTGTACAGGCCATGGGTTCTTTGGCGATATGGCAAGAAGATTCGTCTGGCAAGTCGCTATGCACGCAAGTAACGGAGAGGGAAATGATACATTGCAATGAACGAAGGTACGTCTCGCCCCAGCTTGCGGCACGTCAATCAGTGCTGATTTATGGGCAGATGAATGTCACCAAGCCGAATACTGCATGCATATGCATATTATGACAACGCATCTTGATGAATGTGCATGCCAACACTTATGTATTTGATACCAGACGGAGGATGGATGGACAATGTCGCAACGATAATTTCTTGACACGAACAGGAAGCAAGGATAGAGATTGAGCAGTAATTTGGACTTAGCATTTTATTACATCACACATGAATGATGGAGCAACAACCAAACGCACAGATTAGGCAGGTTACGTACATATTATGGACGTTTTAAGCGGCCTAAGCGTATGTTATAAACAATGCATATTTAGGTTGACCCGACTGTGGAATACAACTTGAAGTGAATGGATATTCCGTCGAGATATACACTGGAGCTATCATAGCCTCTGTCTTCTATCTGTCTTCAAATTCAGTATCGATTCATCGCGATCGTATACTGTGATAATAAGTGTAAGCACTGACTTAATATTTGAAGTGAAGCAGTAAATTGGCTGCCGTGCTCCAGAGCACATTTAGTGTGCCGGGCAGCCTTAAAATGCTCGCTGCAGACTCGCCTTTCATCTCGGTCTTCTCTTCTGAACGCAAGACCGGGGATCAACAGGGACCACCGTACTATATTCACGTTAAACTTCTCCGTACCATCACCTATCTGCTATATACATCACGACACGGCCGCGGATGCGGCATGCACCCAGGAAAAGATAGTAGCGTGATAAATGGTGGTGCGAAACGAGTGTTGGTGACGAGTAGCGACAGCCTTCATAGATTTGGGCTCAGACGAATCTTCTGGCGGTGAGAAACACCAATGCCGAGGAGTTCATTAACTTCAATCCCCTACCTATTAGATTGCTGATGCACTCTATCTCCGCCGTGGCTTCATTCCCTTCCTCTTGTTTGTGTAAACCATCGAATGATGGATGGCATTCACATCATTCTGTGAGTCCACTGGTTGATATCTTTTAATTACAGCGACTTGAGATCGCGTCAAACGAGCGAATGAGAAGAATGGAGGTAGCATATGCAGAGAACGAGAGGTATGAGACTGACAGTGACTAGAGTTGGAACAGATGGACACGAGTTAGAAACCATAGCTAAAGCGTCGAACGCTCAGAAAACAGTTTGCGGCATACATATCAGCATCCGCAAAAGAATTCTTACATACCTACAGAGTACTCAACCGTATTTGATGGGTTTGACCTGGAGCGTATCGCTGTTTTCAATAGCTCTTGACTGTGGTGGGGATCGAAACTATCCATGGCAACCTCGAGACCTGGGGATGTTGACTTAGTTTGAGTAACTCGAATCAGGCCTATGGCGTAGGAAGGTCTGGTCTATAGGACCAACAAAAGACTGAGGACTGAACTGAACTGACACATGGTCCAGTCCATTTTTTAGTTGCGGTTGCCCAGATTTGGCACCAGTGCACTTGCTGGTTGCCTTGATTTGAAAATACTTGAAAACTGGTCTTCTCACAGTGTATAAAATATTACAGATATACTTATTACAGACAATAAACTAATGTAGATACTATTAATCTATTTCTTGTTGGAATTTCACTACGCCTGGTACAACGGACGTTAGTCCCTTTGGTGATAACCGATGGGGCTACAAAGTATGTACATAGAACTTATATACTACTATATTAGGCTATGCCGCAGCGTGACACAGCAAAGCACAGCGATGTGCAGCACTGCCCCCCGAATAGTGGATGTGCCGACCACACAGGATTTCCAACACTCCCCCATGAGCAGCACATCCTATCCAAAAAAGCAACTGTTCCAAATATGTACAGTGCTCCCCCAGAATTGGAATTCCCATGCAACAGTCGCAGCTAACGATGATAGATCTCAGGACATGCCAGATCTCGCAACCATCAGATCAACCAAATATGATAGCACGATGTCAGATCTCCCCCGAATCTCGCTATTCTGCTGGATCGACCAATACGATGCAACTTCTGACTAACTGTGCAGCCCACTCAGCATCAGGAACTCCTTTTCTCGGTGAGGAGTAGTCCTAAAATGCAAAATCATTGGCAACCACTGCCGTCTCAGCTGCCTTCCCTTTTGTTATTTCCTCGTTGCAGTCTTTTGCAATGTGTCCAAGCTTCCCACACCGGAAGCATGTGATTGACTTTGATCTAGCCCTTTTGATGTGTCGTGTGATCATGGCTGTATCCTGGGACTCTGGATGGCCTCACCTTCCTTCTTTATCCAATAGTGCCCCTGTAACATCATTGAGCCTCAGTGCCTTGGTTGCTGCTGTGAGCAATGCTGCTATGCTCCCCCATGACTCATGTAGATTGAATATCAGAACATAAATCATGTCCTCATCAGTAAGGGTGACTTTGATCAATTTAAGCCATGCTGCAAGATCTGTGATGCCAGTGATGTAGTTTGTGATTGGCTGCATCTCATTGTACTGATACCTATAAAATTGCCTTTTGAGGGAAATCCATGTTGCACGACTGTTCTTCTCATAGATGTCTGCAAGGGATAAAGCTAATCAACAACCCAGGTGTTGATGGCAGCCCTGGGTCAGGGCATAATTTGGTTGTCAACTAATATTATGGGGGTTGTGAGGTTTGCCATAGACTGGCCGACATCGGTCGGTCACATGTACTCATGCTTCATTTGTCATTGTTGCCATGTTGTAACTTTGCTGATGCTTCAAGTTACTTCTTCCCTTAAATACAAATGTGTTGCTTCATTTTACCACTCAAGATGCTCTCTGAATTCAATTAGATGTCAAGCTCCTATGAATTGTGAGTGGAAATTGCAATTTTTTTGAGCATCTTGACATTCAGAATATTTAGGATGGCAGTTCCATCCACTGTTGGCAAGCAACAGGCAGTGCCGCAAGCATTCACATGTTGTAGTGGGTGTCGAAGTCTCTCAATGAAGTCCACTTTGGTGGTTGTATGGGTGGGTAATGGGTTTGAGGTGATAATTCAAAATGATGTCTTCCACCCACCTGTCCATCTCGTGCTTTCAATGACAGGTGGCCATAGCTTTTGAGACATATTATGGTGGGCAGACTTGCTCTGAGGAACTTGTCACTACCCCCCAATGTTGTCAACTCTTGAATTCAAGCAATACTTGACTCCAGACCCCAGACCACATTTTCACACCTGTATTTCGGATCTCTTACATTCGAAAAGACATCAGATTTCAAGTTCTTTTATCCAACAATCCTTGCAGAGGGTTCCATCAAAGCATGGACCTTCAGCAATGAAGTACATCTTGCACCCTCAGCAACAACCATCCAATTCTGTGAAATGATACCCCATTATGAAGATATTTGCAGCATCATAGACCAAATGCCCAAGGCATACGCAGCTTCAACATGCTCTGTATGCCTATCTCTGTTGATTCCTGACAGACCAGATTGCATGGTTTACTACCACTTTTCGAAGGTATGTCCTGCAGTCGCTACCTATGCCAATGCTTGCTAACTGGTGCATGTTGTAGTTTTGGCTGATTCAGAAGGTGTTTAATCATAAAATCCCAGTTCAACTTTCATGTCACCTCTTTGAGGATCTCCATCTGTTAAACATCCTTCCCTCTGCAGTTCTGCAAATCTTTGGCTGCCTCTGCATTACTTCTGCAGTGCATGGACTCTATTTGACAAGGTTTCTGCTTTGGAAATTGGGTTATTTCCTTGGAGAAGAATGGCTGCAGGACTCTGGCCTGGATGGCCTTGCTGAAATACAGTATTTCAAGACTGGCACTATGTTGGTTCCTGTTGGTGCTTCTCCCACTTTTCTTTTCCTTCCTACAAGCTTCATGAACAAAGCTTGCATGCTCTTTTACCAAAAGAGATATGTGACTATAGCCCAGTGCTGCATGCCCTTCATGAATGAATCTGGCATACTGCAGTTATGCACATTGGTTATCTTGACTATTCCATGAATCATTATTCCAGCTATGCAATGGAGTCATTTTGCTCATTACAGTATGGGAAATGGGGCTCAATGCATGGTGAACCTGCAAATGATGTTTTTCCAGTCCTTCATTGGGGATTGTCTGGACTTGGCATGGCTCTTCCAGTAATGATTGAGACAGGAATCATTGACCACCAAGGCCAGGGCAGTGGTGAGGGAAGCTGTGCAATTGCAGCACACAATTTTGTAGCCTGCAAAGTAGATCCCACTCTTCCACACTGGACATCACAGTCATCATGAATCATCCAAGACTATTTATTGTGTGAATTATGTCTCTACAATCACATTGCATCAGAGACAGTAGGGGTATGCTTTTTTAATCATAGAAAGAAGCAACATTGACTTACATTGGTATTGCACTAGTCTTTTCATGATTGGGTGGAGCTGTGCATCACACAGCTGCCAGGCTGCCCCACAGATGGTGAACTCATGTTCTGTGGGTACAACAATTTCAATATGTTCAGGCCAAAGGTAGAGTTCATGTAAATTGAGTGAATAGCAAGCTAACTCATCTGGTTTTTTAGGTGAATCATCCTATCTACAGGTTTATACGAGAGCTCCATCAAACTATGGAGTTACCACAGCCTCAACCATCCAACATCTCCTTTTTGCTCAACAGTAGTCCTATGCATCCAGCTCTCTCTTCAGGGCTTCCTGTTCATCCCCCACCCTTTTATTCAGTATTATCCTCCATTGTGTGCTCTAAAGTCTGGAGAAGGTTCCCAATTGTATTGACACATCATGACAGATGCTCCAAATGCCTACAAATGCCATGAACCCGATTTCAAACCCTTTTTGAATTATTTCAGACAACTTTGAATGACTTTGAACAATTTTGAACAATTTTGCAACACTTCGAATGCTTTCAAATGACTTCACACCACTTTGAACAATGTTGGCTGCCACATAACTATTTCAAAACCCTTTTGATACATGCTGCACAACTGGAATGAGCCATTTCATCACATATCAAATGCCACCAGACATGAAGAGAGATGACAAAAGATTTAGAATGTGATAAGTGCAGTTTTATATTTCAATGATATATTGAAGCAATAGGACAAGTACTTTTACTATACTGGGACAATGTATGTTTCATTTATTATCATTTCTCATTTGTTTTATGATTTACAAAGTCCTCATTGCTGTATATATTGTCTTGTGTACTACACATGTTATTGTTTCCTTTTTAGTACTATTTCTTCAAATTGTATATAGACTTGTATTAGTTACTTAGAACAACAGACAAGCAAAAATAAGAACCCTGGAGAACCTGTATTAACTACCAGAAGGAGTCACCCTCTCCATTATCATTCGATTTAAGAGCCATTCTCTTGAGTATTAGCCTCGCATCATGTCTATAAGTTCTGCAAAATATTGTGAACTTCTTTGAACCTTCATATTAGTCTCTCAACTCATCATCTATTACTTATCGCCTCTCAAAAAACACTTTGTATTTGTTATATTTGCTCTTCAACATACCTCAACATCAGTCTGACATCTTCGAATTTCCTTGAAACTACTTTGAACTATTTTTGATCTATTTTGCATGTCTTCGAATCTATTTTGAACTATTTTGCATATCTTTGAATACCTCTAGAGACTATTTGCAACATGCCCCATCATTTCATGTCACTCACTACAACTTTTGGGTATCAGCAGTGATATTTAGTACCAACTTGCACCTTTCCTCTAGCCTGTGTTATACTTCTTAAGCCTTTTAACAGGTTTTTGTTAGGTTTCCAGGTCGAGTATTATCACCATGTTCACTGCTGTTGTCTCCTGGCACAGATCTAAAACCCTTATCCTTATTGGCTCCTTTCTGTTTCCTTCCATCAGTGGCTGCCATAACATTATGCAAACATACATTTTCCACACCTACACATCGACTGGCTGATAGGAGCCCTTCAGTGTCTATTATTTCACCATCCATGATCAAACTGTCTTTAACTTCATGAGCAAAAGGGGTGGCTGCAGGATTACTTGGTTCTCTCAAATGAGAATTGCTATGGTCTGAGATAGCTTCCAGTGATTTTAAAGTAGAGTTTCATGAGACAATTGATCTTGTGTCACTAGAGTCTATGAAATCAGAAGTTTTAGCATCTCCAATCAATCTGGTCATACCCCCTCAATGTTTTCAGCTAAAGTGCAATCCACACACACCTCACCACATACTATGTAATTCATCAATTGAAATTGTGTCACCCACCGACAGAAAGATGATGCACTGTGAGATTGTGTCTCTTACTGACAGACAAGGTTGGGAATGTGCCTCCGGCACGCGTTAACATGTTTAATAAGTAATATATACAATATTTTTGGTTTTTGCACTTCCACTGTCATGACTTCATTTCTATGTTAGTCTGATAGTACTTCATTGTTTTGGTTTTTGCACGTTCACTGTCATGTGTTAACATGTTTAATAAGTATGGACTTCATTTCTATGTTACTCTAATAGTACTTCATTATATACAATATTTTTGGTTTTTGCACTTCCACTGTCACTTGGCCATATTGCCTTGATGTTGTGCACAGACCTTACTCGTGATATCGCTACATAGAACTGCCCATGAGTGAAGACAGGACTCCTGAAATCTAATCCCACATGCTGCACTGACTGTCCCTGGGATTTGTTGATCGACATTGAAAAGCATAGTCGAACAGGAAATTGGAGTCGAGACAGAGTGAAAGGGAGTTGTCCTTCGATTGGCTGCAGTCGCATCCATGGAATAAACACCTTCTCTCCAGCATGATCTCCAGTAATCAACCGAACCTCCAACACTCTGTTCCGAATCCGAGTCAAAATCCCTCGAGAACCATTGCAGACCCCTCCAGCAATATTGAGATTGCGAAGTATCATCACAGGGACACCAACCTTGAGTGCCAAGTGTGCCAAAGGTAGACCGGAGCAGTTGATTGAGTTGAGGTATTCAGGTGGATACAGAAGTTCATTGTTTGCAATAGAGTCTGCACTGTGAAACACTTGCTCCTCTCCAGGGAACCTCTGAAGAATGTAATGGTTCAAATCATCCACATCGTCATTTTTGCTTGCCAGGACAATCCACTCTGAGAAGTATTGATCAGGATGCTGAGCATGATTATAGATGCCAGGATAGATGGTGTCGATGAGGGAAGCCAGAGTGTTTTCAGGACACTTGAAATGGTTGGGAAGTTCGATGTTGCCACCCTCATCTGTATGATCACCCTTTCCAACCTCCAGCTGCCACTTTGCAAACTGTCGCTCTTCAAGATCATCCATGTTCAATCGCATGTTGATTTTGAGATGAAGAACTTTAATATGTTGCCAAAGAACAGAGCGCTGCAAGGAAGCACCAACAATCTGAGGCCGTGAACCCCTCTCGATAACAGGCAGGATCTGGTGAAAGTCGCCCCCAAAAATAATAGGAATGCCACCAAAGGGTTGATCAGATTGGAGAATGTCTTTGAGAGTGCAGTTGACAGCTTCATGGAGATGACGATGCTGCATGAGTGCCTCATCCCAAATGATCAAGTCAGTCTCCTGCAACAGCTTTGCCCGAATTGAACCTCTGGAGATAGAGCAGGTGGATGACTTATTGATGATGAGAGGAATCTGGAGACATGAATGAGAAGTAGAGCCACCTTTGAGCAGGAGTGCAGCAATGCTGGATGATGCTATACAGAGGACAATTTTGCCCTGAGAATGAAGCTGATGGGCCAGAGTGTTGTATACAAAGGTTTTGCCTGTGCCACCGGGACCATGGAGGAAAAAGGTCTGGCTGGTCTTGTTGTCGACAGCATGCATGATCTCCTCAAAGACAGCTCTCTGGTCTGGATTGAAAGTGTCCAAGTTCTGTGCAGCCAACTCAGCCTGCTCCACAACATCATATCTGCGCTGCTCTGCAATCAACCGGTTTTCGAGGTTGGCTTCCCAATTCTGAGTGATCTGAGGCATGTATGGCCAATCCTTGCTGAGAGATTTGCCAGAGGATAAGAGAAGCTGGTTGATCAAGTAGAGGCCATAATCCTGCACATCATCATCGGTAGGGTTGAGACGGATATTGTTGTGCTGGAGCTAATACCGCAGGTCATCACAAATGTGGGGCCAGTATGTGTTCCAAAGCTGGACAGGATCAGAGGGTGCACAATCACAAAGAATAGTGACAAAGAGTTGCTGGAGCTGATGACCTGTTGCCATGGACTTTGCTTCCTCCAAACACTGTACCCACTCTTGGTCATCCTCCAAAAGGCCACGTGCCAGACATGCTTCTCTGAATGAGGGATAGACATTTCCCTGAAAAGTGCACAGATGTTCATATGATGTTGCACCCTTGACAGCGGTCAGAAGAAGCCTGAGGTAGAAGCGTTCACCTGCAGTAGGCTGAGTGTAGTACATCCTCCCAATAGCGAACCCTCTCTGTCTGGGCTTCCACTTGTGGGCTTTCTAATCCCACACAAATTTGGAGGGAAAGTCCTGATAGAGAAGATCCTGTGCCAGCTCTGGATACTGCTGATTGGCTTTGAAATAGCCAGTGAGGGTGGTGTCACGCTGTGCAGCATGCTGGACGATTTCTTGGATAGACCGTGGACCATTCTGATTCCAAGTGACATACTGCTGGCCAGGGAGGTGGATCTGAAGTCGGACGACATTGGGAGAAGCAGAGTGCATAGGTAAATGAAAGAGGCGCCAAATGCTCTCGCAGGCAGAAATATAGCGAGCGTCCAGATACTGTTTGACTTCATTGTTGCAAGTCCCAAACTGCATGGTGATGCGATCATGACCTTTGTACACATATTTGTAGATGTATTTGACAGCTTTGATGGAGGCAATGGACTCGATGTTGATGTGGCAGTGGTACTTCCAGAGGAGATAGGGTGAATAAGTGATGACCCAGCGATTGTCGACCTGCTTTCCCCGAACCTGATATGTCTTTCCAGTGTTCCGACGCCTGGTGGAGGCATAGGCATCCTCAGAGATGGTTGTCTGATCCCTGAATGGCTTGGGGAAATTTTTGGAGCACTGTCCATTCACCATGCAAGGAGCTGTAGGGTTCTCTGCACCACAGGGTTTATGGACCATGAACTTCTTGACCAACTCGAGCAGCTCAGGATTGTCATCAGGAAACTCTGAGCACATGAGGCTGTCTATCTGCTCAGGAGTGCGAAGCTTGGACTCCCCATCAAGAAAGATAATGCAGTGCATGTGAGGCAGGCCACGCTTCTGAAACTCGATCACAAACACATAAGAGAGTGCCTTGCCAAAGATCCCAGCCTCGATGTCTTTGATCATCTCCTTCTGCTTTGCATGGAATGCACGAACGACCAAGTCAGGGCGATCGGCAGCAGTCTGCCCAGGCTTGAGCTCATCCTGAATCTCTGGCCAAGCGGGGTTTGCAGTCATGGTCAGAAAGAGATCACCACCCTTGAAGTAGCGATTGATAGCCAAGGCATCCTGAAGAAGCTGCTGCATATGACGTGTGCTTCCTGCGAATGAAGAAGGCAGGATGATTCTTTGACCGAGAGACTCTGTGTCTGCATCCACATTTGCAGCCACAGCATCAGCCAAGCCCATATAGACTTCACCACGAATAGTGTCCTGATTCATCATGATAAAGCGCAACCGATCCTGCTCTGAAGTTGCCCACTGGTCACAAACAAACTCCTGAAAGAGCTTTCCACTCAAGAATATATGCTGAGGCTCGATGGCAGGCGGTCGGGGGTGGAGACAATAGCAGTAGAAATCTGATTTGGACACATGCTTGCGAACCCTTGCACCACCTTCATTAGCAGCTGCAAACTCGATTTGAGGATGCCATTGGAGCTGGCCAGTAGGAAAAAGGAGGACATAGTGAAGAGCAGGATAGAGGGGATGGACATCGGTGATGCGCTGAAGGGGAGGGCCATGCCTGCGGTAGAGAATGATATCACGTGTGCTCTGTGGCTGATCACCATCACCTGGAAGAATGACCGCAATCTCATTGTTAGTGGCATCAGGAAGATTGTAGCGGCGACGGTCACAGGATTGATCAAAGCGCAAAGCTATCTTGCACTGCTGGTGTGGAGGCAAGTTCCTGGTGAGCTCATGGGCCTGCTTGTACATCTGAACTGCAGGATGGAGATGGTGGAGCATGTCCTGGAGGGTGAGCAAAGTGTGGTGATTGAGGTGAGTGTTCCAGGCATTGGCCATGCGAAAGTTGGCTGCATCGGCTGGATCATAAATGTAAAGCTGAGCATACACTGGAGATTCACCCTCTTGTGGAAGAAGAGAGCCAATCCTGTGGGACAGCTCGCCATGCAGTTTGAAGACATAGGGGCCAACACCATCGTTCACAGCCTCTTCACCTTCATTAACAGACTCATCGATTTTGCGCCCAATGGAAGTCATGGCAAGAGCATTGTTGTATGTGTGGATATGATCACGAAACGACCTGCCAATGTGATCCTGAGCAGTGAGCAACTGGAGAAGCTCAGGTGGGACTGGGTGGAGAGGAGGCAAAATGATTTTTCCACTCAAGCAGCACATGCCAAATCTGGGATTTATATTGGAGGACGCAGTGAGACGCTCGGCCATCCAGTGCAATGCATGACAATTGGGACACTGAATATCCATTTTTCCCAGATAATGAACAGGCCAGTCAGGACTAAAAGGACGGCATGCAGGAGGGAGGGGCCCAAGTGGAACAGGTGCAGGATCAATATGTTGAGCCACCTGGGGATAATCGAGTCAGTCACAAAATAAAGACATGACCAAAAAGGACATAAGCATACATGTGGAGGAATATCAACAACAGGGATGACAGGTGCAGGAATGGGAGGAACAGGTGCAGGGGGATCAAAAAAAGGGATAGCAGGTGCAGGAACTGGAGGAACAGGTGCAGGGGGATCAAAAACAGGGATAGCAGGTGCAGGAACAGGAGGAACAGGTGCAGGGAGATCAAAAACAGGAGGAGCAGGAGCAGGATGCTACATCATCATTGTTGTCAGTTAATATACTCAAAAGAACATATATAAGCCTACATGGAGAGGGATATTGGCAAGAGGGACAATAGGAGCAGGAACAGCAGGAACAGCAGGAGGAGGATCAAAAACAGGAGGAGGAGGAGGAGGAGGAGGAGGAGGAGGGGGAGGCTAGATCATGATATTGTCAGATAACATACATCATGTAAAAGATAAACCAACATACAGCAGAAAATAGAGGTGGAATTGCAGCATGCTGAAAACCATGTTCAGTCCAGGCCATTGCAGGAGCTGCCACAGGAATGGGAGGTGCAGGAATTGGAGGTGCAGGAACAGGAGGATCAAAAACTGGAGGTGCAGGAGGGGCATTAAAATAATATGGGAAAGCTGCATTGTATAAAGGAGCAACAACAGACTGAGGTGGAGCTGCATGACTTGAGCCTCTTCCCCTCCCTCTTCCCCTCCCTCTGCCCCTGCCTCTTGCAATCTGTGGAAGGAGAGGAAGTGCTGCCAGCTGCTGTGCCAAATGAGGAGGAAGGTGATTGTATTGAGGAGGTGGTGGAGGAGCAGCAATAAAAGGATCAGCATTCAGCAAGGCAATATTATGGGCTGGCGGCAATGACAGCAGTGGCTGGGCAATGTGCATAGTGCGAGCATGGTGTGGAGTCCGGTGGCGAGTAGGGCTATCCAAGGTCCGTTGGTCCTGTTCAGTTTGCTGCGCGGCCATTCGAACACGTCGAGGAGTGTTGGGCGGAGATGGGTCCATAGGAATCGGAGAGCTCTCTTACTGCAGCAGAGGAGGTGAGATTCTTGTAGGAGGCTGTGAAATCGGTGCAAACAGTGGCAGTTGATAGTGGAGCGACTTCCAAAAATGGAAGGGGAGGCAACTGCAAACCCGCCAGCCCAATCTCCCTGCACACTGTGCCCTGAGAGAGGTCCAAAAAACAACTGGCAGACACTCTTTTTGTTGAAAAAAGAGAAGCCAGGGAGGTAGGACTTCACAGAGCTTCACCTTGGTCTACAGATACCCCAAGAATGCAAAAACAACCCCACTGGAAAAGAGCCCAGAGCCAGAAAGAGAACAGAAAAGCTAGAAGTGGCCAAAACTCAGCCAAAAATTTGGTTCCTACACCCAGTAAGCCAAAAATTAGCCGAAAAAATTGTTCCTACACTCAGTTATTAGATTTGTCATGATAGGAACACCTTATTATATTTTATTTGTCAACAGGCCACCAAGTAGCCAAAAATTTGGTTACTATAGTCAGTTATAAGATTTGTCATCATATAAACACCATATTATATTTGTCATCAGGCCAACACTGTAGCCGAAAATGTTGTTGCTAATTATATTTGTCATCATAGCAACACCCAGTAATTATATTTGTCATCAGGTACAAAAAAAAAAATTAGCCGAAAATTTTGATCCCACACTGTAGCCGAAAATGTTGTTCCTACATAAAGTTATTATATTTGTCATCATAGCAACACCCAGTAATTATATGTCATCAGGCCCCCAAAAAAACAATTAGCTCGAAAATTCTGATTCCCCAATTATTATATTTGTCATCAGGTCCCAAAAAAAAAAAAATTAGTTGAAAATTTTGATGTAGCCGAAAATGTTGTTCCTGCATTATTATATTATTGTAGCCGAAATTGATCCCACACTGTAGCCGAAAAAATACTGTTTCCACACATTATTACTCAGTATATTTGTGATCCGGCCCCAAATTAGCTGAAATTTTGTTCCCATCTTTCACTTATATTTGTCATCATGTCTCACGACTCTCAAAGTAGGTCATCACTTTCCCATCCACTCAGAGCAACTCCCATGGCCTCATCACTTCCCATGGCCTAGTCACCTGACCATCCTCCTTTTATTATTGAAAGCCAAAGTGCAGGCAATTGATATTGCAAGAAATTCCAACATGCCATCCTCCACCCCATTCACATGAAAGTTAGCTTTTTTCATCTTTGCATGCTATAGATGCTGTCTACAATGAGGAGGAAGCTCTTGGGCATAAGTGGGTTAAGGGGCAGATGAAAAATAATAATGGTGGTGAGTTGCAATGTATCACTCTCCATTGCAACCATTATCACTTGCTGGGAGTGCAACATGCCATAGACATTGACCCTGCCAACCACTAATAATACTTGACCTGGAAACCAAACAAAAACCTGTTAAAAGGCCTAAGAAGTGTAACACAGGCTAGAGGAAGGGTGCGAGGTGGTACTAAATATCACCGCTATTACTCAAGGGTTGTAGTTAGAGGTGTAAAATAGTGAGACATGTTGCAAATAGTTTTAGGAGTGTACAAAGGTTTTTGAAGGGGCTGTGAAGAGGTTCAAAGATGTTTAAAGTAGTTCAAAGAAGATTCAAAGATGTTCGAGGAGCTTGGAGAGAGTAGAAGTGGTTTTGAGGGATATTGAAAAATGAATATAAAAAATTGGAAGGGTTTTTGAAAGATGATAGGTGATATGTGATAGGTCGAGAGGTTAGTACAAAAATTTGCAGAATTTAGAAATATGACACGAGGCATGGACTCAAGAGGACAGCTCTTAAATCGGACAATTGAATGGGAGAGGGCGACTTCTTCTCTGTTGTTCTAAGTAACTAATACAAGTCTATATACATTTTGAAGAGATGGTACTTAAAAGGAAATATAACATGTGGAGAACATGAGGCAATATGCACAGCAATAAAGGACTTTGCAAATCATGAAACAAATAAGAAATAATGATAAATGAAACATACAGAGTCAAAATATATTAAAAGTACTTATCCTATTGTTTCAATATATCATTGAAACACAAAACTGCCACTATTGCATTCTAAGAATCTTTTGTTGTGTCTCCTCGTGTCCAGTAGTGCTCAATATGCGATGCAATAGCTCATGCCAGATGTGCTGTGTGTATTGAAAGGGTGTTGAGATAGCCATATGGTGGCCATCATCATTCAAAGTGCTGCAAAGTTATTCAAAGTCATTCAAAGTCATTCAAAGTAGTTCAAAATGGCTCAAAATCAATTTCATGGGGTTCATAGGAGTTTTGATCATGAGTCATAATATGTTGATACATTTGGAAACCTCTCCAGACCCTAGAGCACACAGTGGACCTATCACTGCCACCAAGGAAAGTCAAACAAAACTGACTGCAAAGCACATGTTAATATTATCTGAGATCCTGAGACTGAACAGTGGAAGCTCAGTGTTGCTGTCTGGGTCCAATCCAAGATACCACTAGAAGGTTATGCAACCTGACCCCCTACAAAAAAGGTTTGTGCTGCTGCTTCTGCAATTGCATCAACAACAAATTTTGGCCACTCTGATATATCAAAACTCCTAAGGCAACATCCTGATTATGATACAAAGCACCCTCTTGAACCTCAACAAATTGGGAACATAATAAACACCGCCCATCATGAGGCCCATGATAAGGTTGCTGCACTTAGTGGCAATGTCAATGCCATTGTTGCTGGCTTGCGAGCATGCACAGACAAAGGCTGGAAACACCAGTTGCAGATCAATGACCAGCAGGTTGTCACATCCATTTGGTGGCAATCACTACTCCAGGTAGAACTCACCAGGTGCTACTTCGATATCCTCATCTATGATGACCCTTATAATTGCAATAATTGCAGCTATCCATTTGGCATAGGAATCAGGATCGACAGTCATGGGAAGTCACAGAATCTTTGATATGTGATGCATGCCAGAGAGAATATTGCCTCCTTCACATGGATTTTTCAATGTCATCTCGAGGTTGCAGGTAACCCATCTGGAGGTCATCGCAAGTGACCATCATGCATCACTCATTCATGCTGTTGAGGTCATCATGCCACTCACCCATCACATCTTTTGTCTCCATCATCTTTCTGGTAATGTCTTGATAAATGTCTGCAACTCACTCAGATTTGAATTTGTGAACTTCAGATGGGACTTTTGGAGCAGCATATCGTGCTGTGTCCCCTGATAAATTTGAGTACTCATATAAACATTTTGTGACTCAGTCAATAAAGCCATTGGCAGTCCCAAGAAAATCCTCTTCCAGTTATTTAATGGTCTCAATGATTGAACTCAAGGTCAAACAGTGCAAGAAATGGTGCAAGTTTGAGATGTATGTTTTGTTTGCCTTTCTATCTGGTTACTGTCTGATTTCTTTGGATAGAGCTCCCATCAACAACATGAGATCCACATTGAATCTATTTTCCAGGGCCCACTTCCTCTCTGCCATGCACACCTTGGACTGTTTGCACTTAACACATGCTACAGTCAGATGCAACAAGGCTGTTATTACAAGACTGAGGTACTTCAACATCCTGAAGGAATCCATGATTGGGTAAGAAATTTGTTGCAGCCCTTAAACTTGGCTTAAATTCTCATTCACCAGAATGAATATTGCATCAAAGTAGATAAAGAGCTTGGATATGACTGGGAAAATGGTGAAGAGAAGGTATGAAGCCCTCACATCTTCTTACAACAACTCAAGCACTAATTATCCATAGCAAATGATGAATATCTTTGCTAACAACAATGCAGAAATCTCTGCAAAATGGCTTTTGCAGCTTATTAACTGGCTGAGGATTGAAAGTTAAACATCTCCTTTGTGTTACCCACCTTGGTACCAATATTTCACACCATCTAACTATCTTGATGGATGGTCGCTATGTCTGTGATTGTTGCATGGGCACCAACCTTGGCATTCCATATCGGCACTATTTCCAGATTCTCATGAAAGTCCAAGGAATAAAGTTCAATATTGGTGTGATTCGTGCAAGGTATGTCTTTTGTTAGCTAGTATAGAATATGGCAAATTCATAAGTTGCTGAACAGATGGTATCAAGATCCAAGTCTTGACTTGACTATTGTTCCAATGGTTGGACTTGAGCATTGCACATCGAATGCTCAATCTAATGCTTGCCTCCTCCCCTTATTGAACTTGATTGGATTGCCTTTCTCAAACCCTCTCAAGAAAATCATCTCACAGCCTGTATCAAGACCAACAGACACATTACCTGCCTGCATGAATGATCCATCATGAGGCACAAGCTGCCATGCATTAGCTTACCACACATGTTCACACTTGTAAACAGCTTGACCAACTCTTAGACCAAGTTGATAACATTGTGTGAGTGTCTTCTAGCTTTATACATACTTGCATGATGTTCATATCAGACTATATAGTCACAGCCAACATGATGGCTATAGTGACCCTCCCATCATTAGTTGTAAAGGCCATCCCCTCATGCAACATTTCACCAGTGCCCTTGAAAGTCGGCCTCAAGGCAGCGGTAGAACAAAACATCCAATATCTCAGCAACAAACAATAGGGAGCTTGCTGTGAAGAGACAAGGGGTCTGATGTGGAGTTTGTTGAAAAATAGGTCACAATTGAACAACTTGTCCTGTCCTACATCGCTAGTGTATACCACTAATGATAACCTCTTCCATGTTACTGTTATGTGAGCTAACTGACAGCTGGCCCTCTGGTGGTTCTTTGGTGCGACTTCTTCTGCCACCCAGGTTGTCAATTAAGGAGGGGTTGCTGATTAGCTTTGTTCATCTGCAAGTGCCTTCTATGCACTGGGTCCATCTGGACTTTCCCAAATATATCCATACTGGTTCTGGGAGATAGTCAGTCCAATGTACATCAGTGACTCCTCAGCTTTCTCATCCCAATCTTCTCCACTAGTTTGGGTCACTGGCTTCTCTTTTTGTCAAAACATCCCAACAAGATAGAATGAGTGACAATCTGTACCAAGCATGGATCAGTTATGTTGGAATTTCACTATGGCTAGTACAATGGATGTTAGTCCCTTTGGTGATAACTGATGGGGCTACAAAGTATGTACATAGAACTTATATACTACTATATTAGGCTATGCCACAGCATGACACAGCAAGCACAGTGATGTGCAGCACTGCCTCCCCAAATAGTGGATGTGCCAACTACACAGGATTTCCAACATTTCTATTATTATATAATGAAGTGGGACATGCCTGGGGGGAAAGTCTTTATTTAGTGAGGGTTTATGTAGCTCTGTGACCACACATGGACATTTTGGTCATGTGTGCTGCCCAAATAACAAAGTGGCACCACTTTGCACAATGGTTCCCATGACTGCCAATGACCGCTTTCCCCACTCTTCTATCCACCCATCCATGACACCTACTGCACATACCTCAAAAATGATGTGCTGCAACTGAAAGGACACATGGGCCCAGAGGTATGTTTGTAGTATTGTTGATTTCTTTTTCTGTACTACAGGTAACTAATCTGTTTTCTCTTTTAGAATCTAACCTTTTGATAACAACATTGCCCACTGCCCCACCACAATATGTGCCAATGCCAACAACAAAACAATGATAATGGATATGCCATCATCACTACCCTGCCAGCCCAAATGATGACTAATGTCATTTGGTCCATAGAGGATTTTTTTTTATGATTCATTTACCATTAACTAACATTTCTTTTTCTTTCTAGGTTCTTACCTGTTGATAATGACATTGTGCAGCCCCCCACTCCATCACCATTCCCTGTGCCCTACATGTGAGCATCTGCTTGCAGGGCCACAATGGACCCCATTTCTTAACAACAATGCTATGCGAACGCCATGTCATTGTAAGGGGAAGGGAAGGCATTCCAGTCATCTGGGCAATTTTCTGCATTTGTCCCATATTTTATATATATTTTATTTCACCCTATCCTGCCTTTTCTATGATTTTCTATGATCTTATTTCTTTTTTATGATTATTTTTCAGTTTTTCCCTTGTTGGTACATGTTGACAGTTCTATTCTTAGAGGCAGGACCCCTTCTGGATGTTTACCCATCAGGGTGACATCATTCCACAGCTTGATCGGCTCATTTCTGCCTTTTTGCTATTTTAAACCTACTATTTGATTTTTGGGTCTATCACATATACTGGGCATCGACAGATGGGTCTGTAGAGTTTTCTCTTTGAATTCCCCTCTGTCAGGTGTGCCTGAAGTGTCTGTATTATGTAGTATAATATTAACTTTGGATTCCCCTCTGTTAGCTCATTATTAAGTGAGGTTTTGAGATTGCCCTTACAGTAGAGAACTCTCTCCCTAGGCCCAGAATTAAAGCACACTGTGAATATAACATCTCCTATGCATACAGAATGTCACCCAGGACACGATCAACACCCCCACCTTAAGTGTGTGCTTATCTCCACTTGATGCGCTGCCATGCATCAAAATGCTCAAAGGCACCATTATTGGATTGCATGCACAAATTGAATCACTCAAATCATGTATTGAAAGCTTTGTTAATACCCTATAGCTTAGTCCTTCACCTAATATTCCATTTATTTCTATCCCAACTGCTCCCAGCATCAATACTCTACCTAATACCACTGGCAGACAGATTAAACCATCTCCCCCTGCCAACTTTAATGGTGCACACTCTCATGGACATTCTTTCCTCAACTCCTGTGAGTTATACATCAGTCTTCATCCTAATCAGTTCCTAGATGACACTGCAAAAATATATTGGGCCTTCATGTACATGAAGTCCAAGCATGCCTACCTCTACATCAACTGCATTTTGCACCAAGCCCAGAAACTCAGTTCCCTCCCTTTCTCCTCTTGGGGCAACTTTAGAGAGGAGTTTGTACAGCATTTCTGCCAATGAGCTGCAATGCACCTTGAGTCATCCTTGTATTACCAAGCACACCAATCTGTGGATGACTATATTGATGAGTTTAGAGATTTAGTGGACATGGCAGAATATGGGAGTGGGCTATCAGTGGTGGTTAAATTTTGTTGTGCTCTCAATTGAGAGGTTCAGGATCAGATTGCACAGATGTTGAAGGGGTGCCCAGTGGATGACAATATTGATGCTTGGTATGAAGCTGCTTCTCTCTGTGATGAGAACCAACTAATGAATGCAGCTTTTAACACTACATTCTATGCCATTACTACCACACATGCCCCCAATCCCTCCAATTGTCTGCTGCCACTGCCCACCTGTAACCACTTTGATGCCCTGCTGGTTGACCCACTGGAAAAAGAACTTCACTCCATGACCAATCCCCTCCCCTGAATTCCTCAGCTCAATGGAAGTCACACCTGCTCCACCTATACCCACTCCTCTTCTCCCAAGATTAAAATGTTGGGAGCGCAAGCTACCATGCAAGTACATTGTGGTGTCAACACCCTCCCAGTGATCGTTAGAATTGAAAGTCGAGCTGCAGACTATGGATACAGAGCAAGTTCTCAGTGTCTCTGCTCTCCTGGACTCAGGTGCCATGGGCATTTTCATTGACTCTCACCTAGTCCAACAAAAATGACTTGACACCCATGCGCTATCTCAACCCATACCCATCTACAATGTGGATGGTTCTCCAAATGAAGCTAGGCAATTCGGGAGGTTGTAGACCTGGTCCTCCACTACAAGGATCTCACTGAATGGGCTTTTTTTGCTGTGACCCAATTGGGGAAACAGGAGGTGATCTTGGGCTACCCATGGCTTTGTGACCATAATCCTGAGGCTGACTGTCATTATGTGTTGTTGTCCTTCTCATTGTTATACTTGCTTCACTGAAGGCAGACAGGAACACCAAGGGTGAAAGGTACTATTGCAGTGCACTCAAAAATGTTGTGCTGGTCCAATGCTCCTGCCTGATGTGGACTTGAAAGATGTTCCAGACCTTGCACCTGACTCTGACTCTGATGAAGAGGAGGTGGAGCAGATCAAGGAAGGTGACTGAATTTTTTACACTGAACCAAATTGTTAATCAATAAACATGATCTCAGATAAGTGTTCCTTACTTTGCAGCCAAATAAAGATTGTGTGGAACCACATGTCTGTTATCATAGACATGGTTATGCTTTCTTACTATTCTACCATTGTTGGGTCTGGCATAATCAGGATAATTGTTTACAGTAAAATAAGTTTGTTTTCTGAACTCCTTGGAATACCTCTTGCTGCACTTGTTGTTGACCATGCATGAAGCCTTGGATTTGTCATGACTGCAAGGACCATGAAGCATGCAGGTAGTTTATTAACCCTTCACATGAGGTGTGTGCCACCTTGAACATCTCCCAACACCTTGTAGAGGCCTTTCACAAGAACAGCATGCCCAAATTCTTTACTGACTCTGTGCTTCCTCACTTGCATGACTTTGAGGATGTCTTCTCCAAAGAATCCTTAGACTCACTTCCTAACCATTGATATGTTCAGTTGGTACTCAGTGCAGAGTCTCAACAAAAAGTGTTAACACAAAACCTACAGCTGCAGGCATGCTTGGGGTGTGGGGGTTCATTTAGAGGGCCTCAGATCGTCCTTCAAGGGGCAAAGACTGTTAAAGAGGGTGGTTCAATGGGTTGCAATGTGTGCACTAAGTTGTGTACACAGAATGGAAGGTATGCACAATGGCGAAAAAGCACACAATGTAAAAGACCAAAAATGTGCAATGGGAGCACAAAAATGTGCAACAACAATGGAGGTGGATGAGGATAATGCTAGAGTGTGTCAAAGGGGTGACACATGGACTAGGCATGCATGTGAGATGGGAATGCAACTGGGGGGAAAATGTGCAAATGGTGCACAAAATGTGGCTATATAATGAGGGGCACAAACAATGTGAAAATGTAGCTATATGAAGGGCACACTGGAAAAGTGCACAAACAAAGATGATG
Organism: Tricholoma bakamatsutake; assembly: GCA_029959215.1. Classification (NCBI taxonomy): domain Eukaryota; kingdom Fungi; phylum Basidiomycota; class Agaricomycetes; order Agaricales; family Tricholomataceae; genus Tricholoma; species Tricholoma bakamatsutake. The sequence goes on from CP114861.1 coordinate 11,341,194, forward strand.
GATGCAAATATTGGACAAAATGCAGTTATACAACAAAGGGTGCAAACAATGCCCAAATGTGGCTATACAAGGGGCACACTGCAAAGGCACACAAACTAGATGATAATGCGCAGACTATGTGCAATGCAGAATGAAACTTGTGAACTGTGGGGGGATAGATCCTCTGGATTCTCTGTGTATCTAGGTACTATATACAAATGGCTTATGTAATGAAAATGGTAAAATAGAGTATAAGAATAGAAAGCACCCTGTGCTACCCACATCTCATCCATTGGCTCATCTAAACCCAACTGGACGATGCCATTACCTTAGCTAATAAGATTTGTGCATGCTATAGCCCAATATCCAACTGTTCCAGCACAATGTCCTATTTTTGGTGTGCTTTAGGTCCCATGCACTCTGCCCAAGTAGTCTGCTTTAGTGTTATGTATCACATGCTGCACCTTAGTAGTAGTGATGTGACCAACCTGTGCCAGTTATCAGATAAAGCAATGCTGATTGGAAATGCAGAAGAACTATAAGAAGATGCTGTGCAATGCCAAATAGTGCCAAAGCACCTGAATTATGTCAAAGCACTCAAGTATGCACAGTGCAGTACCAAATAGGTGCAAAGCACCCAGATTACATGAGAATGCACAATTGGCTCATGATGTGATCACAGTGCACCTTGAATAAGTTGCCTAGTAAGTGTGAGGCCATGATGGTGTGAAAAGTTGTTGTGTGTGACAAATAAATAGTGCATGGAGTGCACAGCAAAGAATGTGAATTGCTGGTAAAGTGTAAGAGAGCACATAAAGGCACATCGAGCACATGGTAACTGTGAAAGGCAGATAATGAGTGCATGGGGCACATGAAGGCAGTTCAAAGCATAACAAGGCAAATTTAAGGTGCATGGTAGAAGGCAGCTAAAGGGGATTCAAAGGCACAATAGAAATGTAAAAAGCACACAGAATTGCATGAAAGCACATGGAAGCACACTGCACAAAGTTGGTAAAAGTCATTCAAGAGGTGCACAATCACAAAAAATGCCATAGTATGAGTGCAGGGTGATAGGGAGCCATATCACCATAAGCTATGGGATCATGCAATTGAGCTCATGCTGGGTGCCACTCAAGGTCTACCCGAAGAACAATGACAACTTGACAAGTTCATTGATGAGCACTTGGCTTCTGGTCATATCCACCCTTCTAAGTCACCCATGGCCTCGCCCTTCTTCTTTGTCAAAAAGAAGGATGGCGCCCTCTGACTGGTCCAAGACTATTGATGACTTAATGACATCACAGTCAAGAATTGTTATCTACTGCCCCTCATATCTGAACTGGTCAACTAACTCCATGGGGCATGTTATTTCACCAAACTTGATGTCCACTGGGGTTATAACAATCTGTGGATAAAGGAAGGAGATGAGTGGAAGGCAGCATTTCACATGAATCATGGTCTTTTTGAATCACTTGTCATGTTCTTTGGTCTCACTAACAGCCCTGCCACCTTTCAGACCATGATGAATGACATCTTCCATGATTTCATACTGGAGTGTGTGGTCTGTGTCTATTTGATGACATCCTCATCTTTATCTGAGACCTCAATGAACACCATTGAATCACATGCCTGGTACTGGAGCGACTTCAACTGCACAAACTCTATCTTCGTCATGACAAGTGCAAGTTCAAGAAGACATGAATTGAATACCTGGGCTTGATTATTTCAGATGGGCAGGTGGAGATGGACCCAGTCAAGGTTGCTGGTGTTACAACATGGCCTACACCCACAAACAAGAAAAAGGTGCAGACTTTCTTAGGCTTCATCAATTTCTGTCAGTGCTTTATTAAAGACTTCTCACACCGTGTGCTGATACAGCTCGATATTGCCCTGTTGTAAGGGAAAAGGAAGGTGCCCCAGGGATCTGGGCAATTTTCTACATTCATCTCATATTTTTTTATATTTTATTTCACCCTATTCTGCCTTTTCTATGATTTTCTATGATTTATTCCTATTTTATTATTATATTTCAATTTTTTTTCCATGTTGGTACATGTTCAAGTTCTATTCTTAGAGGCAGGACCCCTTCTGGATGTTTATTTATCAAGGTGATGTCATCCTGCAGCTTGATCTGCCTATCTCCACCTTTTTGCTATTTTTAGCTTACTATTTGATTTTTGGCTCTATCACATATACTGGGCATCGACAGATGGGTCTGTAGAGTTTTCTCTTTGGATTCCCCTCTGTTAGGTGCACCTGAAGTGTCTGTATTATGTAGTATAATATTAACTTTGGATTCCCCTCTGTTAGCTCACTCCTAAGTGAGGCCTTGAGGTTGCCCTTACACCTGTGCTCATACTACAGCATTTTTCACAATTGTGTGCACCTCTTGGACAACTTTTACTCACTTTGCACAGTATGCTTTTGCATGCCTTTGTGTGCTTTTGTGTGCTGCAGTGGACTTCCATGCACTTCCATGTGCTTTTGTGTGCCTTTAACCCCCTAGGTGCACTTCTGTGTGCCTTTTACATTTCTACTGCACCTTTGGATCCCCTTTAGCTGCCTTCTACCATGGGCCTTAAAAGTGCCTTGTCATGCTTCAAACTGCCTTTGTGCACCCCATGCACTCATTATCTGCCTTTCACAGTTACCGCTGATAGGTCCACTGCATGCTATAAGGTCTGGAGAAGGATCTAATTATATCAAGACATTACGACACACATTCTGAACCACTACGAGTTCTACAAAGTCCTTTTTGAACCATTTCGCACTATTTCACACTATTTCGGATGACTTTGAACTATTTCAAACCATTTCATGACATTTCGCGACACTTCAAATGACTTCACAGCATTTTGAGCAATATCGGCTGCCATATAGCTGTCTTGAAACACTTTTGATACATGCTGCACATCTAGAACAAACCATTTCATCACATATCAAGCGCCACTGGACACGAGGAGAGACTACAAAAGACTTAACATGCAATAAGTGCATTTTTATGTTTTATTGATATATTAAAGCAAAAAAAAGTACTTTTATATGGGAATACTATATGTTTCATTATTTATCATTTTTCATTTGTTTCATGATCTACAAAGTCCTCATTGTTTGATATATTGCCTCATATTTTACACATGTTCTTATTTCCTTTTTGGTACTATCTCTTCAATTTGTATATAGACTTGTGTTAGTTACTAAGAATAAAAAAAGAATACCAATGGGGAACAGAGCACGAGTTACTCTCTCACTTATCGTCTGACTTAAGAGCCATTCTCTTGGGTCTTATCTTTGCATCATATCTCTAAGTTCTGCAAAATATTGCAAACTTCTTCAAAACTATCGTATTTGCTCCTCATTTTATCGTGCATCGCCTATCGCCATTTGCCAAACACTTCACATTCATTATCCTTGCTCCTCGATAAACCTTGAACATCTTCAAACCTCTTCAAACCTACTTCGGACTATTTCGCACAATTTCGAACCTATTTTGGACTCTTTCGAACACCTTTGTATGCTCTTACAAACTATTTGCAGCATGATTCATCCTTTTGCATCACTAAACATTACATTTTGGTCTCAGCGGTGATATTTAGTACCAACTCACACCCTTCCTCTGACTCGTGTTATACTATCCAAGGCCATTTAGTAGGTTTTGTTTGGGTTTCCAGGTTGAGTATCATCAGCATGCTCAATGCACCTTTATGCACTCTCTTATGCTTTACCAACAATTCACATTCTTTGCTGTGCACTCTGTGCACTATTTATTTGTCACACATAACAACCTTTCACACCATCTGTTGTGCTGCACATCATGGCCTCACGTTTACTAGGATGCTTATTTGAGGTGCACCATAATCATATCACAAGCCAACTGTGCATTCTCACATAATTTGGGCACTTTGCACCTATTTGGTGCTGCACTGCACATACTTGGGCACTTTCACATAATTCAGGTGCTTTGGCACTATTTGGCATTGCACAGCATCTCCTTATAGTTCTTCTGCATTTCCAATCAGCATTGCTTTATCTGGTAACTAGCACAGGTTGATTACATCACTATTACTAAGGCACAGCATGTGACACATAACACTGAAGCAGACTAATTGGGCAGAGTACATTGGACATAAAGTGCATAAAAAATAGAACATCACACCAGAACAGTTGGGTATTGGGCTATAGTGTGCACAAATCTTATTGGCTAAGGTAGTGGCATCGTGCAGTCAGATTCATATGGGCCAATGGATGGACATGTGGGTAGTGCATGGTGCTTTCTATTTTTATACTTTATGTTATTGTTTTCATCACATAAGCCATTTGTACATAGTACCCAGGTACATAGAGAATCCAGAGGATCTTTCCTCTCCCACAGTTCACAAGTTTTATTCAGTGTTGCACATAGTCTGTGCATTATCATCTAGTTCATGTGGTTTATAGTGCACCCCTTATATAGCCACATTTGCACCCTTCATCATATAGCTGCATTTCATCCTTTGTTTGCATCCATCATCTTTGTTTGTGCACTTTTGCAGTGCACCCTTCATATAGCTGCATTTGCACACCATTTGTGCATTTTCCCCTTAGTTGTGTTCACATCTCATCTGCATTCCTAGGCTGTGCATCGCCCCTTCAATGCACTCCAGCATTGTTCTTGCCCCACTAAACCTCTCACTTTTCACCTCCATCATCATTGCACATTTTCCCACACTGTGCTTTTCCATACTTTTGCATTGCACACTTTTTCACCATTGTGCATACCTTTCTTTTTGTGTACACAACTTAAGGTGCACATTGTGATTTATTGAACCAGCCTCTTAAGTAGTCTTTGCACCTTGAAGGATGATCCAATGATGTGTTCAGTTGGTACTCGGTGCAGAGTCTCTACAGAAGGGGTGAACACTAAACCTACAACTGCAGGCATGCTCGGGGTGAGGGGGTTTGATTAAAGGGCCTCAGATCATCCTTTGGGGCACAGAGACTACAAAGATGCTGGTACAGTGGTTCTCGAGGTGTGCACTAGTTGTGTAGGCAAGAAGGAAGGTATGCGCAATGGCAAAAAAGTGTGCAATGTGAAGGGGCAAAAATGCACAGTGCAGAAAAACATGCAATGGGAGCACAAAAATGTGCAACAATGAGGGAGATAAAAGCAGAAGGTGTAGCGGGGCAAGGGCAGCACTGGGATGTGCTGCAAGAGTGGTGCATGGGTTAGGGGCACAAATGGGATGCAAGCACAATGGGCAGAAAAATGTGCAAACGGTGTGCAAAATGCAGCTATACAATAAAATGTGCAAATGGTGCACAAATGCAGCTATATGAAGGGCACACTACAAGAGTGCACAAGTGAAGATGAAGGATGCAACACAGAGACAAAATGCGGCAATACGAGGAGGGGACACAGATGATACACAAATGTGGCTATATGAAGGGCGCACTACAAAGGCGCATGGACTGGATGCTGGTGCACAGACTATGTGCAACACTGACTGAGCTATGGACTATAAGGGAGGGAAAGATCCTCTGGATTCTCTATCTGTCCACCTACTATGTACAAATGGCTTATGTGATAAAAACAGTAAAATAAAGTGTAAAAATAGAAAGTGCCATGTGCTACCCACAAGCACATCCATTCACCCATCTAAACCTGACTGCACTATGCCACTGTCTCAGCCAATAAGATTTCCTCATGCTATAGCCCAATACCCAACTGTTCCGGTGCAATGCACTATTTTTGGTGCACTCTAGGTCCCGTGCACTCTTCCCAATTAATCTGCTTTGGTGTTATGCATCACATGCTGTACCTTAGTAATAATGACATGATTGACCTGTGCCAGTTACCAGATAAGGCAATGCTGATTGGAAATGCAGAAGAACTATAAGGGCGATAGTGAGCTGTATCATCTCCTCCCAACTGAAGTACTGACTGTCCTCAGGCAGCATGTGATTGGTCAGCACAAAATTTTCTTTGCTCACATAAGCAGCCATCCTTTCCTTATCTATCTCTGACCACCATCTATCCTCAACAGCTCTTTCCACAACCCATATATCCACGATCCGATGTCTTCAGCATTCACCCTGGCTCTCAGGCAAACGATCCTGGCCCTCAGTGAGACCCTCCCTGCTGCTGGGAGCGAGCAGATGGCTATGCAGGCTTGGGGCGAAGGGTTTTGCAGCAAACTGGTGTGCTTTTCGTGTTTCTATAACCGGTGCAGGTTGCTAAGGCTGGGGGTGTGTAGAACATGTATAAAAGCTGAGTGAACACTGTTAAGGATAATGGGGAACTCAGTGCACTCCTTGAAAAGGCATGCAGTGCATTCAGTGGAATATTGGTCGAAGAGTGGCTTACTTGGGGTGAGGAACTGATGCCAGATATGCATAAGATGATCAAGGAGAAGGAGCAGTCCACAGAATTTGAGCATAGGGCACATGAACTGGCGGGTCGGCTGGAAGTGCATGCGGAGCACACCGAAGCATGCAAGGTGTGCCATACACTCTTGACAGCTGAATTGCAGGTGCCCAAGGTCAACTTGGAGCAGTTGGAAGGTGAGTTCAGGGCAATTGACAAAGCGAGTGACATAGATACCACCGAAGCACAGGAAGATGAAAAGGCATGCATCGTGCTGGTGCACTCTTTGCATGCTTTCCACAGCGATTGATGTCAAGGTAGTAGGCAAATGGACAGGTGAATCTTGGGAGAGTGGGACGACAAGCGAAGGGGAGAGTGAGCCAAGCAATGAGAGCACTAGTGCAGATGAAGGTGCAAACGTGTGCCCAGTGTGCACAATGTGGCAATGTGCATACATCGAAGTACCATTACTGAGTGGCATTGGCACTACATCTGATGCTAATAGTGGACCAGTAAGTTTTTTTTGATATGCTTCAGACTCACTAAGTGGCTTCCCTCCTACTCTAGTGCGATAACTGCCGCCGCATGGGCCAGCCAGCTAGGTGCATCTCTGCTAATGGAAAGCAGTGCACTCTGTGCACAAAGGGGAAGCAAAAGTGTAAGTGGATAAAGCGCACTCTTGCACATCTGCGTGCCACCTATAGAGGTAGGAAAGCAGCCACTGGGTGCCCTGGTATGTCCTTTTTCTCATCTTCCTCCCACACTTCACTAACCAGTTCCTGCCAAAGGTATGTCACAAACTGACAAGGGTGATGAGAGCAATGCGGGGCTCATCAGCCCCTTGAAAGAGCGCATGTCAAAGCACTGCAAAGTCAAGAACGTGTCCCCCATGCCATCGCAAGTGCACCCAAGGCTGCACTGCCTTACCGTTTGACAAGCAAGCATGCACACCCAATCCTCATGCCAGACCAGGTCAGGGAACACCTCAGGGGACACAGTCTATCAAGGCAAAGATGTCGAAGTGCTCGACTTAGCACACTGCTCAGTGGTCACTGTCTTGGGTGCCACGCATGATCACCTGAAGGAGGACATACAAAGGTCACAGGTCGAGTTGGAAGTTGCCAAGAGCCAGCTGCGCAGCATGGAACAAGTGGAGGCAGACACAAAGGTGAAGCTGGATGCAGCTGCAGAGTGCTTGGAGTTCCTGGAGTCACTCGAATAGTTACTCACTTGTGTAAACCCATAGATAGCCCACAAATCGATTTGTTTGTTGCACCTGTGATAAATGTGTGATGTGCCCCGAAGCAGTGCAATGCACGCATGCATGCAAAGATGCACACTTTGCGCCAACATGTGTGCACACTTCCATAGTGTTGTAAAATGCAAGTTGTAAGCCCAGATAATATGTGTGAAGGAAAAGAGATAAGATAGGCAACATTCAAACAAGAAATGCCAAGCACAAAAAAAAAAAATGCACACCAGCGCAAAAGTGTGCAAATGCAAAGAAGTGCAGAAAAATCATCCAACCATCACTTTCCTCCTCCCAACTGAGATATTGACCGTGTCCAAATGATAAAAGAGTAAAAGATAAAAGGAAGCGCACACCATATGACAAAGTCTAAAAAAATGGGAAAGGCTCAGTAGATCATCATGGCCAGTAAAACCCATGGGTTGCACAATCATGGAAGGTGCCCAGATGCGATTTTGTGAATAGAAAAAAAGGTATATGTAAAAAAATTGAAAGAAAGCAAAGCATACATATAAAAAGGTGAAATATCTATAGCGGTGCACACAGAGTGCTAATTGCACACCTCATCAGCGCTTTCTTCATCCTCAGCACTATCTCCTTGCACTTCTTCTTCATCAACTGCTTCTTCGTCTGCTGTGTCCACTACTATGGACTCTTCCATCTCTCTCAACTGCATTGTGGTAATATCGAGCGCTATGTCAGGAAGCGCAATGGACTTGCATGCATGGTACAGCAGTAGGTGAAATGCAGCTACTGGCCTGTCAAATACCATTCCATTGAGTTCGCAAATGATATACACCCCGCCTTGATTGTGTGACACTATAACTAGGGGACCAAGATAATGTGTGTGCATTTTGCAGTTAAGGCTCTTCTCGATCACTGTGTTGCACATAAGAACTAAATCACCATGCTGGAAGTCAAAATTGTGGATGGTTTTTGAGTGCACTTTCTCAAAATGGAGTGCCACTTTGTGCCTTTCTGCATAGATGTGGGAATGGATGCATGCTAAGTCTTCTGGCCACTTTTGTAATGCGTGCACTTGCTACGTGATCAAGTCTGTAGTGGAGAGTATAGAATCTGGGGGTGGGTTAAGATATGTCACTTCAATGATATCAAGAGGGATCAGAGTCTGTGCACCTGTAACAATAAAGTATGGTGAAATGCCAAGGCGCTTCCGAACTGTGATGCACTCCACCCAAAAGACTGAGTATAGTGAACTGAACCATTTTGACTCTACTCCATCTGCAGCTTTGATAAGTGCTTGGTGCACATCGAAATGTGCACACTCAACAATTCCATTAGCATGCAAATTATAGCCAGATATGCAGATGTGATTGATATGGTAGCGCTTACTGAGATAGGCTAGCGCTTTGATGAATGCCTTGCCATTATCAGTGACTATCTCGTACAATGCACCCCATCTGCAGATGAAGTCTTGGAACATCCAATCACCGAGTGCACTCACATTTTCTTTAGGAAGTCCATGGAATTCTGGCCAAGTCACAAGCGAGCAATGCCCTTGGACAATATAGCGCCGCCCTGCTGATACTGGTAAGTGCATCATATCAATATAACTTTACTAAAGAGAGGTGCAGGCATTGCAATGCCTGGCAGTATTAGAACCTTCTGTGTTTGCTGGATCTGGCAAATATGACAAGTGCACATGAACCAAATGATGTCATCCATAGCATGTGGCCACCAAAAGCACTCAAGTAATGCAGAGTGCATCATGTAAAAGTGCTTGTGTCCAATGTTGTCATGGATGGTGCACAATATTGGTAAGCATCTAGGCTGTTAAATAACAAGTTGGAGAGCACCATGCGCATTGCGCTTCCATAAGCACATCTTGTCTTTGAAAAAGGCACTTGTATAGTGCATGAGCGCACTGTACTCAGAATTTGTGAAATTGCTAGGGTGCATTAGGGTATCCATCCAAATCCACACCAAATCTAACTTCGCATCCTCTGCATCTGCTGTTGCACTTCTCAGAACTTGGCTATAGTTGTCATCATAAATAAGTGCAGTATTGCATGCATTTTGTGCATTTGTGCTTGGCTCTGGCTGCATTAGCATGAGTGCTTGTGCATCAAAGGACTGTGAAATGGGATGTATCGCATGCATAAAGCCATGTAGCGCATCAATCCAATCCTCAAACTCTTCATCTTCTTCTCCTTCTAAGTCCTCTGGCTGCTTCAGCTGATGTGAAAGCCCATCTGGACCATGCACCGCTCCCCTAACATGTATGAGTGTAAAGTGGAATGTAAGGATTGAGATGATCCACTGGTTAATGCTTGCAGATGGTTGGATATCGGGGTTTTGTAGCATGCCCTTGATATACCATGCATTAGTCTCAACAATTAAGTTGCACACACCTATAATATAAAGGTGCAAACTGTGCAGTGCATGGTAAAGCCCATAGATCTCTAGCTTCAGTTGTGAAAAGTGTGCTTCTCTGTCATTGAGCATAATTGAGCCAAACCAATTGTAAATGCACATTTTCACATTTGCGCTTTTTTTGCTGACAAAGGTAGAAGCCGACTGCTATCTGGGAAGTGTCAACCGCAAGGATAACAGGGAATTCTGAGGAATAATCAATCAGTTTTAGCACAGGGCAATCTAGTACTGCTTGCTTGATGTCATTTTGTGCCGCTATCTGCTCTGGGCCCCATTCAAATGGAGCATCCTTGCACATAAGCTTTGTGAGTGCGTTAATGCAGTGCGCATAATTGTGGATATAAATGCACATTAAACCAACTGTCCCCAAGAATGCGCACACTTCTGATAGTGTGTGGCATGTGCCCCAATTGCGGGTAACATCTACTTTGTCGTGTTCGGGTTTTTTACCTTCTGGCATGCAATAATGGCCAAGAATAACGAAGTTCTCCATGCACAATGTGGATTTCGTCCCAGAGAAAGTGCCACCACTATATTTCATGCACTGCACAATATGGTTCATATTCTGGAAGTGCTCCCACACAAAGCACCTTATGCCAGGGTTCGCAGTGAGTGCTTCGCATGAGCCATCTGGTAAAATATAGCACTTTGAAGGCCCCTTGACTGGAACATTGTCAATATAGGAAACAGTGTAATCTGGGTATTTCTGGCTGCAGAATATAGAGCACATTGTCATGGAAGATCAGTACTGAGTTTTCCAACCCATTGGCAATGTAATGAGGTGCATTGCGCCATAAGGTGTCTGGAATGTTGTAAGGTCACACGATGATTCTTTGATTAAGCGCTCATCATATCCCACATATAGATCAAGGACAGCGCTGCATGCATGCCCCACAAACTGCTCTGCCAGGTGCTCAGGTGTAGGGGTGATGCCAGAGTATTTGATGGTAACACCATTAAGCGGTTCAAGGCTATGTACGATGCACAGCGCTTTTCCATCTTTCTTGAGCATGCAGAACCACCGCAATCTATATGCCAAATTTGAGTGCTTGTAAATGCCTGAGTCTATCTTCTTCCATATAATAGCGCAAACTTCTTCATATATGCCTGGTGGAATAGGGATGTTGCACTCTATCCAAGGAGTGTGCAGAATAACTGGGATTTTGACTGGGGGAAAGAACGTGGTCTTGAAGCTGCCATGCTCCTCATCGCTCCATGCAAAGGCTTCATTTTACAAAGACATCATGTGGTGTAAAACCTTGATATCCTCTGGTAATAAGAAATTGGTGTGGTGCTTTTGGAGTGCTTGCATGCGCTCTTCAGTATAGCACCCAGTCGGGGTAAACAGTGGCAGGTTTGGTAAAAGCGCAGGAAGTGCTGCTATTGCTCACCTATAATGTTGCGCTCGATGTGGAATCCATTTGGGACAGGCGCAATAACTAGTTTAACCTTTCTAGCAACTGGTTTATACTTCTTCTTGGTTACTATGCCCTTTTGCAGTGTGCATGCCACTAAATTGATAAAAGTTGCATGTGCATGTGTGCTTTTCAGAAATGCTGCTAAAATTAGCACTACAGAGCCAATCGAATTTAAGAGTGCCCGTGCATGACTGTTGGTACACTGGGATAGGTAGAGTTGGGAGATAATAGAGGTCAATGGAATGGAAGCAGAAAATGGAATAAGTGCAAACACGGAAACATCGCAAGATTGGGTATCAAAGTCGAATGTTATGATAGTAATGGCTTCTCCTTGGTCTGTGATCAATTCCTCGAAGCCTGGCAAAAATTTCTTGGTGGGTTATTCTGAATAGTAAAGTGCGGCATTGCTGCAGCTGGTAAGAAGTGGCACAGCTTTCCCCTAGGCTTTGTTGGAATGGTGGAGATGGCGCCTGTGTTCGGATCACAAATAGTAATCGTTTGCACTTCATCTGCAAAATTGCACATGATGGAGCGCATTAACACATCGAAGGGGTGCCCTAACAGAATATTGTAAGCGGGCAAACAGATAACATGCACTTGCACATAGACAATAATATCCCCAATGCATGCGGAAACATTGCATGCAAGCCCAAGTGATTCATCTACCTCTCCATTGGCCAATTGCATGTATAAATGAATGCGCGGGTTGTACTGAAGTCCAAGATAATGGCAGACTGCTTCTGACATGGCGATAATTTGTGAACCCAGATCTAAGATAGCTTTGAGGTATTCTTGGTTGTCGATCAATAAATCAATGGAGCAAGTGCATGCGATTCTTTTGCAACCTTTAAAACATCAGGATTCTTGATTTCGCCTGGCTGGAGATGGGTGAGGTATTGTTCAAATGGATCCTGCAGAACTATAGGAAGAGGTGCTGCAACTGCCATGCTAACTGGAGGTGTCGCATTAAGCACTTTATTTTTTGCAAAAGGCACATGTGCTTCACAGTGTGCAAATGTCATAATGATCGCAAGGTTAATAGCTACCACTTCTGTGCTGGTAGCTGCAATGCACTTTGGAGTAACTTGTTATCTATGGCACTGCCTGAGATTGGGCAAAAGTGAAAGGAGCTCTTCATGCAAAACTGTAATGGAGGGCACCTTCATGGCATGTGCATATGCATCATCGACAATCTGTGGATTCTGGATAGGAATAATGGTGTGATACGATGGCTCTTTGCCTTTGTAAGTAGTAACTTAAGCATCTGGTTTCTCTGCTGCTGTGGGGACAAAACATGCTTTGGGAATGTTGGAATAGGGATGTATGGGTGTCTCATTGGGTGCTTCAGTTGTGCTCGCAGTGGTTTGCAAAGCTGGTGACTCAATACTATTGGTGGGTGCAATGTCTGTGGTTATAGAATGCGCACTCTCTTGATTGAATGTATTGCATGGTGCACACCACAGAATTTCAATGCCATCGAAGACTTGCCTCTTCCAAAGTGCCATCAACTCCTGCTCGAGCGCATCAATGCACTCTTCCTCCGTTAGTTGCACATTTGGTGCACTTTGCCTATACCCTGCCATAGGAGCTGAAGCGGCAATGTACATCAACTGTAAAGGTGCTGCTGGATCTGGATGAGGTGCTATATTGTAGATGAGCTGCAAATTGGTACTCGATGAAAGTCGACCAGTGGCAATCTGCCCTGGGTTGTGCTTATGCCATTCCTTGATGTGTTCACCTAAGAAGTTGCCTGGAATAGAACACGGCATGAATGCACCACCTGGGAGTATGATGCGCCCTTCCACATTTCACCTACACTTTCCTTCGCTAATAAGGCACTCAATTGAAGCGCACTCAGGTATATAATGCCCTGTTTGACCACAACCATTGCAAGTGTCACTGTTCAAATGAGGCACACCATTTCTGCCATCGCTGTGTGATGCGCTCAATGTGGTAACTATCGTCTGTGTCATGTGCTCAAATAGGACTGAGATGTCTTCTGCTTTGACTGCAGGTGCACTAGGTTGTGGCTAGGAAATGGGTGCACTAGGTGCTAGGTAGGGTGCATACATATCAGGGGTTTGCGCTGTGAGCCCAGTAAGCAGTTGGAAATAGCATGCTGGGCCTTCAAAGATAAAGCTGATTGCATCATGTATTGCATCTAATGAGTATGGCATATTTGCAGGCTGATTCGGTACCGCAATTGCAAGGCAGTGATGATACTCAACCCGGAAACCCAAACAAAACCTACTAAATGGCTTTGGATGGTATAACATGAGTCAGAGGAAGGGTGCAAGTTGGTATTAAATATCACTGCTGATACCAAAATGTTGTGTTTAGTGATGCAAAAGGACGAATCATGTTGCAAATAGTCTGTAAGAGCATATGAAGAAGTTCAAAATAGTTCGAAATCAGTTCAAAGACATGTGAAATAGTTCGAAGTGAGCTTGAATAAATTTAAAGAGATTCGAAGTATATGAAGGGATGAGTTTAGCAAATGTGATGTGTTTTTCGAATGACAATAGGCGATGGGCGATAAAATGTGGAGCAAATATGATAGTTTCAAAAAAGTTCATGATATTCTGCAAAACTTAGAGATATGATGCAAAGATAAGACTAAAGAGAACGATTCTTAAATCTGATGATGAGTGAGAGGGTAACTTGTGCTGTTCCCCCATTAATATATTGGTCCATTCTAACTAACTAATACAAGTCTATATACAAAATGAAGAGATAGTACTAAAAAGGAAATAAGAATATGTGTAAAACATGAGGCAAATATATCAAACAATGAGGACTCATAGATCATGAAAGAAATGAAAAATGATAAATAACTGAAACATATAGTGTTCCCATATAGTAAAAGTACTTCAATATATCAATGAAATACAAAAACACACTTATCGCATTCTAACTCTCTTGTACTCTCTCCTCGTGTCCAGTAGTGCTCGATATGCAATGGAATAACTTGTTCTGGATGTGCAGCATGTATTGAAAGTGTTTCAAGACAGCTATACCACAGCCAATATTGTTTGAAATGTTGCAAAGTCATTCGAAGTGTCGCAAAATAGTTTGAAAGCATTCGAAATAGTTCGAAGTCATCTGAAATAGTGCAAAATAGTGCGAAAATAATTCAATGTCAATTTCATGGCATTCATAGTGATTCGGAGTGCATGTCGTAATGTGTCGATACAAGTGGGAATGTTCTCCAGACCTTAAAGCACGCAATGGACCTATCAGCAGCTCAAAATGCACTCGAGCTGGTCTGGTCAAAACACCCTAATGAACATGCAGCTTTGGTCATAGCATGCCAATATGCCTTGCACAACTAAGTATTCACTGATGTTGAAAAATGCGCAATAATAACGCATGATTTCTTCTGTGGTTATGAGGCCAATGCATGCAGTTTCACCAATAAGCTTGTCTAGGTCGCTAATACTCCATTTACTGCCATCCCTTGAACTGGAATAAAGCTTGAGGACAGCATCTTTGAACATGCCATAGTTATGCATTGTGCTATACTCCGGTAGCAGTTTCCAAGTGTCCGCAGTGTCGCTGTCCAAATAGCGCACAGTGTGGAATTTCTTATCAGTTTCATCGGTGATGTTACAATCGCAGAGAAGTTGCACAAGCTCCTCGAAGTACTTCTGGAGTTCGCATGGTTTTGCGGGGTCAAAATGTGGTGCATTTTGGTTAGATGTGGATGGCATGTGCATGGTAGCCATGGTAGGTGAAATAAGGTGTGTAGGGTTAAGATCTGGTAAAAGTGCAGCAAAATTCGAAGGCGGGGAAAAATGCAGTGATGCAGACAGAGTTAGGGTAGGTAGGGATAATTCAGGTGAAGGTGGAGGTAAAGACAGTGCAGACGAGTGATGGGTGTTGTTTAGGAAGAGTGATTCGAATACTGGTATCTCCCCAAGCTGGAGTGCAGTTGCTAACAGCTCAGAATGGAGAGTGCAAAGGTGGTTAATGTTGAAATAAAAGGCAAGCCAATGGAGGTCTAAATAAGGTCTGGTAACCTGAAACCCCCCATGGTGGGCTCCAGAAATGATGTGTTCAGTTGGTACTTGGTGCAGAGTCTCAACAGAAGGAGTCAACACTAAACCTACAACTGCAGGTATGCTCAGGGTGAGGGGGTTCAATTAGAGGGCCTCAGATCATCCTTCTGGGCGCAGAGACTATGAAGATGCTGGTACAGTGGTTCTCGAGGTGCACACTAGTTGTGTAGGCAAGAAGGAAGGTATGTGCAATGGCAAAAAAGTGTGCAATGCAAAGGGGCAAAAACATGCAACAGGAGCACAAAAATGTGCAATAATAAGGGAGATGAAAGTGGAAGGTGTAGCAGGGCAAGGACAGCACTGGGATGTGCTGCAAGGGTGGTGCATGGGTTAGGGGCACAAATGGGATGCAAGCACAATGGGCAGAAAAATGCGCAAATGGTGTGCAAAATGCAGCTATACAATAAGATGTGCAAATGGTGCACAAATGCAGCTATATAAAGGGCACACTACAAGAGTGCACAAGTGAAGATGAAGGATGCAACACAGAGACAAAATGCAGCAATACGAGGAGGGAACACAGATGATACACAAATGTGGCTATATGAAGGGCGCACTACAAAGGCGCATGGACTGGATGCTGGTGCACAGACTATGTGCAACACTGACTGAGCTATGGACTATGAGGGGGGGAAAGATCCTCTGGATTCTCTATCTGTCTACCTACTATGTACAAATGGCTTATGTGATAAAAACAGTAAAATAAAGTGTAAAAATAGAAAGTGCCATGTGCTACCCACAAGCACATCCATTCACCCATCTAAACCTGACCGCACTATGCCACTGCCTCAGCCAATAAGATTTCCTCATGCTATAGCCCAATACCCAACTGTTCCAGTGCAATGTGCTATTTTTGGTGCACTCTAGGTCCCGTGCACTCTTCCCAATTAATCTGCTTTGGTGTTATGCATCACATGCTGTACCTTAGTAATAATGACATGATTGTTGGAGCAGACTACATACGCTGCACAGAGGAAGAGACGACACGTTCCTTATAACCTACCTGGGGTTTAGTTAGTCTTAGAGCTAGGGTTTAGCAGAGGTAAGAACACTGTATATCTACTACAGTACAGGTTCTCCTTATATACATAATAGTAAGGATGTCACATGACTCAGGAATGTGTTTACCACATGTATGCACAGTAAGCACAGTAACATGTGTGTGCTGCATGCATGGCCTCATGTATGCAGCATGTATCAGGATTTAATTTCAACAATGATTGACCTGTGCCAGTTACCAGATAAGGCAATGCTGATTGGAAATGCAGAAGAACTATAAGGAGATGCTGTGTGAGGCCAAATAGTGCCAAAGTGCCAGGATTATGTGAAAGTGCCCAAGTGCGCACAGTCCAATGCCAAATAGGTGCAAAGCACCCTGATTATGTGAGAATGCACAGTTTGCTCATGTTGGAATCATGGTGTGCCTCAAATAAATGCACCAGTAAGCTGGAACCTGCAATGCACAGCACAATTGGCATGGTGGATTGTTGTGTGTGTGGTAAGATTAGTGCAATGAGTGCACAGCAGAGAATGTGAGTTGCAGGTAAGGCATAAAAGGAGCACATAAAGGTGCATTGAGCGCACAATAATGGTGAAAGGCAGATAATGAGTGTGGAGGAGGGCATACAGAGGCGGTTTGAAGTGTAACAAAGGCATTTAGAGCGCACAACAGACGGCAGCTATGGGGGATCCAAAGGTGCAGTAGAAAAGTAAAAGGTGCACAAAAGCGCACCTAAATGGTCAAAGGTGTGCAAAAGTGCATGGAAGCATGCAAAGGTGCACAAAAGCACATGAAGGCATGCAAAAGTGCACTGCATAAAGTGTGTGGAAGCCATCTAGGAGGTGCACACAATCGCAAAAAAATGCTGTAGTATGCACACAGGGCGATAGGGAGCTGTATCACTGAGGCCCCCTAAATGAACCTCTGCACCCTGAGCATGCCTGCAGCTGTAGGTTTTGTGTTCACACCTTCTGTCAAGACTCTGCACTGAGTACCAACTAAACATATCAGTGTGCCCACTATTCAATCTCGTGTGCAAGGAAGCATGGAGCTGGGGCAATGCTCAGCAGGAGGCATTTGAGAAGCTCAAAGAGATGGTCACTTCCACTCCCATCCTTATCTTTTCTGATGACTCCCTCCCCTTCCATGTAGAAGCTGACAGTTCGGACTTTGCAATGGGTGCTGTGTTGTCCCAACAGTCCCCAGAGGATCAGAAGTGGCAATCCATCGCCTTCTACTTAAAGAGCCTCAGTGGTGTGAAATGCAATTATAAGATCCACAACAAGGAGATTTGAGGAGTCAACATTTCCTGGAGGGCACTCAACACAAGGTTGAGATCTGGATGGACCACAAGAACCTCAAGTACTTCATGACTGCCAAGAAACTCAATCACCATCAAGCCTGCTGGTCCCTCTACCTCTCCAGGTTTAACTTCTCCTTGCACCATCACCTGGGCTGCAGCATGGAAAAGACTGACACCCTCTTTCATTGTCTGGATCATGGGGATGGAAGCGGTGACAATCAAGGTATTGTGTGATTGCAACCTGACCTGTTTACAGTCCATGCACTGGAAGGGGTTACCTTGGAGGGTGAGGAGTGCAGTATCCTATGTGACATTCATCATGTGAACTGTAGCAGTTTACACAAGGATGCTGTGGCTCTAGCAGTGAAGAAGCTGAGAAAGGGATCCACTCTTTCACTTCATGCAGCAGAGACAGAAAAGGATGATATCCTATACTTCTGTGACTGTATCTACATCCCTAACAATCCCCAGCTCTGATGATGACTCATCTCCCAGCACCACAACTTGCTCATTGCTGGCCACCCTGGGCATTGAAAGATCTTGGAGCTCATATCATGGAATTATTGGTGCCCCCAAATGTCTTGACTCATTGGTCAGTACTGTCACACCAGTGACCTCTGCTTACACACCAAGACTCCATAATGCAAGCCCATGGGTGAGTTACACCCCCTCCTGGTCCCAGAGAATTGTTGGGATGTTGTTAGTGTGGACTTTGTGGTGGAGCTACTGGAGTCCAATGGGTTTGATGTGGTAATGTGCACAGTTGACTTTGCTGGGAAGCAATCTCATTTCATCCCCACTCATACAACTGTCACTGCACTTGGAGCTGCTTGACTCTATCTGCACCATGTGCAGAGGCTTCATGGATTGCCAGGTGCATTCTTCTGCAATCAATGGTCACAGTTTGTTGCAGAGTTTACCTGAGAGCTGTACTGCCTACTGGGGATCAAACTCCTTGCCTTGACCACCTACCACCCACAGACAGACAAACCAACAGAGTGCATCAACCAAGAACTGGAGCAGTATATCTGCATCTTTGTCAATGAGCAACAAGACAATTGGAATTGCGAAGATCTCCTTCCCATGTCCAAGTTTGGGTACAACAATCACATCCATTTCTCTACCCAACAAACTCCCTTCCTCCTTGACACAGGATGACACCTACGCATGAATTTCGAGCCTTGTCAAGCACCATCACACTTGGAGACAGTGAATGAGTTTACTGAGTGGATGAAAGACACCTTGGAGGAGGTGAAGGCAGCTTTGGCTAAGGCAAAGGATGACATGGCACACTTCTACAACCAACACCATTTGCCCACATACAAGGTTGGTGATCATGTTTATCTTGACTCCAGTAACATTTCCACTACACGACCATTCAAAAAACTCACTGACCACTGATAGGTCCATTGCATGCTCTAGGGTCTAGAGAAGGTTTCCAATTGTATCGACACATTATGACAGACACTCCAAAATGCTACAAACCTTACAAACTCAATTTGAACTAATTTTGAACTTTTTGAACAACTTTACACAATTTCAGATAGCTTCAAACAACTTTGTGACATTTTGAATGCCTTCAAACAACTTTGCAGCACTTCAAATGACATCGGCCACTATATAGCTGTCTCAAAACCCTTTCAACTTACATGGCACATCCAGAATAAACCATTTCATCTCATATCGAGCACTACTGGACACGAGGAGAGACAACAAAAGATTTAGAATGCTTTGTGTTTCAATGATATATTGAAGCAATAAGATAAGTATTTTTACTATACTGGGACAATGTACATTTCAATTATTATTATTTCTCATTTGTTTTATGATTTACAAAGTCCTCATTGTTGTATATATTGCCTTGTGTACTACACATGTTTTATTTCCTTTTTAAGTACTATCTCTTTGAAATGTATATAGACTTGTACTAGTTACTTAGAACAACAGACAAGGGAACATAGAAGAAGTTACCCTCTCCACTATCATCTGATTTAAGAGCAGTTCTCTTGAGTCTTAGCCTCGTGTTACATCTCTAAGTTCTGTGAAATATCATGAACTTCTTCAAACTTTCGTATTCGCTCTTTGACTTATTGCATATTGCCCATCGTCTCTCGAAAAACACTTCCCATTCACTATACCCATTCCTCAATATAGCTCGACACCAGTCTGACATCTTCAACCTTCCTTGAAACTACTTTGAACCTTTTTGAACCCCTTTCAACTATTTCATACATTTTCAAACCTATTTCGAACTCTTTCCAACTTCTTTGTATGCATCTAAAAACTATTCACAACATGCCTCATGGTTTTATGTTGATAGGTCCACTGCACACTATAAGGTCTGGAGAAGATTCCCACTCATATTGACACATTACAACAGACATTCCAAAACTGCTACGAACCCTAAAAAACCTTTTTTGAACTATTTTGCACTATTTTGGACAACTTCAAACTATTTCAAACCATTTTGCAACATTTTGTGACACTTCAAATGACATTGGCCACTGTATAGCTGTCTTGAAACACTTTCAATACATGCTGCACACTCAGAACAAACCATTTAGTTGCATATTGAGCACTACTGGACATGAGGAGAGACTACAAGAGACTTAGAATATGATAAGTGCAGTTTTATGTTTCATTGATATATTAAAGCAATAGAACAAGAACTCTTACCATACTGGGACAATGTACATTTCATTATTTATCATTTTTCATTTGTTTCATGATCTACAAGTCCTTATTGTTTGATATATTGCCTCATGTTTTACACATGTTATTATTTCCTTTTTAGTACTATCTCTTCAATTTGTATATAGACTTGTATTAGTTACTTAGAACAGAAGAAGAATACTAATGGGGAACAGAGCACAAGTTACTCTCACACTTATCATCTGACTTAAGAACCATTCTCTTGGGTCTTATCTTCACATCATATCTCTAAGTTCTGCAAAATATCATGAACTTCTTCAAACTTTTGTATTAGTCTCTCGACTCATTGCCCATTGCCTATCTCCATTTAAAAAACACATCACATTCACTAAACTCATTCCTCGATATATCTCGAACCTCTTCAAACTTATTTGAACTACTTTGCACATCTTCAAACTTATTTGGACTACTTCGCACATCTTCAAACCTATTTCAAACTATTTTGAACCTCTTTGTATGCTTCTAAAAGACTATTCACCACATCCCTTACTATTTTGCACCACTAAACACAATGTTTTGGTCTCAGCAGTAATGTTTAGTACCAACTCGCACCCTTCCTCTAGCCTGTGTTATACTTCCTAAGCCTTTTAACAGGTTTTTTGGTAGGTTTCCAGGTCAAGTATCATCAACATCTCTCACTACAACTTTTGGGTATCAGCGGTGATATTTAGTACCAACTCGCACCCTTCCTCTAGCCTGTGTTATACTTCTTAGACCTTTTAGCAGGTTTTTGTTAGGTTTCCAGGTCGAGCATTATCACTGCTTCCTTGGACCCTTCCTCATCACCAAACACATTGGGTCACATGCCTATCACCTACAGCTACCACAGTCAATGTCCAGACTGCATCCCATCTTCTACATCGTCAAACTGCTGCCAGCCTTCACTGATCCATTTCCTGGACACATGGCATGACCTCCTCCACTGCCTACAGTCATCGAAGGTGAACCTCAGTATGAGGTCAAGTCCACCCTAGACAGCTGCTTACATTGAGGTAAACTCAAATACCTGGTGCACTGGAAGGGTTACAGGTATGAAGAGAATTCTTGGGTTGCAGAGTCCAATGTGAATGCTTCACAGTTGATCAAGGAGTTCCACTAGCAGCATTCTTCTGCACCTCAATGCATCCAGGCATCTGACTTTGGTCAGATACAATTTCAAATGCATCGGGGTAATGCATCATAGAAGGGGGGTAATGTAAGGGAAAGGGAAGGCATCCCAGATGTTTTAGCAATTTTCTGTGTTCATCCCATATTTTCTATATATTTTATTTCATCCTATTCTGCCTTTTCTATGATTTTATTCCTATTTTATGATTATTTTTCAGTTTTTTTCTTGTTGGCACATGTTGACAGTTCTATTCTTAGAGGCAGGACCCCTTTTGGATGTTTACCCATCAGGGTGACATTATTTCACAGCTTAATCAGCCCATTTCTTCCTTTTTACTATTTTTAACCTACTATTTGATTTTTTGGTCTATCAAATATACTGGGTATTGACAGATGGGTCCATAGAATTTTCTCTTTGGATTCCCCTCTGTTAGGTGCACATGAAGTGTCTGTATTGTGTAGTATAATATTAACTTTGGATTCCCCTCTGTTAGCTCATTATCAAGTGAGAATTTGCAGTTTCCCTTATAGTCACATGGTGCTACCACCCAACTTGCAAGTCACTGCTCATAGGGGGAGATGGTGGTGCTGATGATGATGCAAATCATGAGAATGAACACCAATGACAACTCCTATGCCAATGAACACCAATGCCAACAAACATTGGGGATACAAACAATGGGGTCAACATTGCAGGGACAATCATGAGTGCGAGGACAACAATGCAGGGACAAAAAACACCAGGGAATGAATGGGGACAACCACAATGTAAGAACAACCATGACATAGGGACAACAATGATGTAGGGACAACAATGACATGGGGACAATGACAATGCAGGGACAATTAACAGCAGGGGGGGAATGATGCACCAGTGAGCACAACAATAGCATGACCCCACTCACTATAAATGCAAGACAGTGGGGCTGTTTTTGTTTTTGTTTTTCTTCATATTTTCTTTTTTTGTTTATTCAGCAACCTGTCACTGCTGCAAGCACCTGCTTGCAGGGTGTCATGTAATTAGTTTTATCTAATACAAAGTAAAAATTAGTTAGTAGGAGTACTTTTTGTATCAGAAAACTGGTTCGGACCGATGCCAGGACTGATAGCAACTGGTCCCAACTGGTCCTTGATGGAACTGGTTGAGATCAGTTGATGAACTGCAACCAGACTGAAATGAACCATTCCTAGGTGGTTCAGTCCAGTTATGTAGATATGAGGGTGTAGCCCCAATGGGTTGCTGTTGCTGTTGTGGCTGATCATTGTCTAAAAACCAGACTGAACTGGACTTGAAAACACTATGCAGAATGACTGATGAGGTAAGAGACTACTCTATTAAGTATGCACATGAAGTACCAAAACAGAGAAGGAGCCAAAAGTGGATGAGGATAGATGTGTTCTTTGTCTAGACTGTAAAACATGGGTCAGAACTGGGAATGGTGGAATGCAAAATTTTCTGCAGTGCCATTGTGGAACAGCCCAGTGTGCAGCAAATAAAAAGAAGCAGCAATCTGCAGAGAGGGTCAAAAAGGCAAAGGAAAAAATGCAAAGTGGTTTTGACCATCAAGCACCCACTGTGCTCCCCACTGTAGCTGTACCAACACCCATAAAGCCTGTGCACACACCACTCAAACCCACACTCCTCAGTGAATAATACACACCTACCACCTCCAAGGCCTGCTTTGACTAGATGTCCTGTTGGTGTTGAGCTTTTGCACAAATTCTGCATGTGTGTGGAGGAACTTCCACCAGATGTGGGTGAAGCTGACCTGAACCATCCACTCACAGTATTTTTAAGGGATCTTGTTGGATGAGTTGGGGAGGATGAAGACACATGGGAAAAATTTGATGGACCACTGAACACATTACTTCAACAGCCACCTGAAAAGCTCTGAGACCTGGTTCAGGTGGGCAAGAGAGGCCTTATTGGGCTCTGCCATCTACTAGAATATCTCATACACACCATCAACTTAGTGGATACCTATTTGAAAGAAAGTTGGAAAGATTAATGGGTGCAAAGATGAAATGTGAGTGAGCTGCCATTTCCAGATTACCCCCCATATACAGACCTACAACACAGGAGGGCCCAAATTTTTGTTAGTTAGGAAGTTAGTACATGCCCCCCTCACATTCATGCAAGGGGGTTAGTTTAATATATATAAAATGTTGAAATGTTTAGGGATCTGCACGGGTTATAGCACCTGCTGCAGGTTGCAGGTAGGGGTACATATGGGTATGGGTACGGGTTACAATTGTCCGACCCCCGACCTGCCTGTCACCCATGATTCTGGGATCAAGTTCGCAGACTTTGATAGACCAAGCGGTAGTGATAGAGCTGTATAGATTCATCAAATGCCACCTCCCATCACTACAAAAGCAGTTTTGTGTTGACAGAACCAATCTTTCATTACCAACATACTCCTTTGGGATGGTGTCTGACACTGAGGAGCAGCCGGCACTGCAAACATGCTCTGGTCATGTATCAAAGTCATCCCTGAAGTGCAAGGCTCAAGAACTAGGAAATTCAGCAAAGTCCATCATCAAAAGAATTGTCGGAAAGGTCAAACCCGGCAAAAACAAATCGAGTATGTACACTTTCCAGTTTTCTCAACCCATCTGACAAACCATCACCAACTCTAAAGTTCATAAAAAGAAGTGCCGCGTCGAGATTGAAGAAGTTGATGATGAAGATGCTCCACATCCCTCCCAAAATGGATCTGCTGATGCTGCCAATGCCGAGATAATCTCCATCTCTTCTGAATCTTTGGAGGAGGAAGATGATGAGACCAAGCTAGGTCAGTGAAATATACTCTTGTTGACCTTCATAAAATTGATAATACCTTTGAAGAACGACTTTGTGCTGACTGGAATGCACCCATCTATGCCTTCTATCACCCTATTCCTTCCATTGGCTACGACGATAAAGGCCGTCAGTACCACAAGTTCAAGTGTTCCACTAGGGGCTGCAAGAAGGGCATATGTCATTACCTTGCCACCACTGACGCAAAATCGACTGGCAATTTATGCAAACATGCCAAAGCTTGCTGGGGCATTGAGACCATCGAGGCCGCAGACACGGCGAAGAACTTGGCAGCAGTGCGCAATGTTCTAGGGAAGAAAACCAATGGATCCATCACCACAATTTTCGAGAGAATTGGGAAAGGAAAGGTCACCTACTCTCACCAGCAGCATACTAGGACTGAGACGAAGTAAGACTTGTTTCACCTTTCCCTTCAACGTATGATGATCTGATGTATTATATCAGGGCCGAGATAGTTCATTGGGTCGCTGAGAGCAATCACCCTTTTGAGATCATTAATGACTGTGGTTTCCAAAGCTTAATGAAGACTGGACGGCCCAATTATTACATACCTTCGCCCTCTACTATTTCTTGTGATGTTCGACTTGTTTTTGCTCGCTCTTGACAGAGAATCTTGGCTATGCTGCATGTAAGTTTGTTTCAAAAATTAAGTACATCCAATACTCACACAACACAGAAATATGATGGACAGATTAATTTCGCAACAGATGCCTGGACCTCTCCCAACCACCGAGCATTTGTAGCCTTCACCGCTCATTTTGAACATAATGGTGTGCCAGTTGCAATGGTCCTTGACATCGTTGAGGTTGCAAAGGTAAGACTTTAGCTCGAAGAAATGAAGCTAAACACTCACCCATCACCAGTCTCACACCAGCAAAAACTTGGCGCTTGCATTTGTGCAAGTCCTAAAGGACTTTGGCATCATGGATAAAGTAAATTTTCTACCAGCAATCAAGTCCACACTTACTTACCATTAATATTTCAGATTCTCTCTATCACCTGCGATAATGCGTCAAATAACGACGTCATGATGCGCAAGCTCAACAAGATGCTTCCTGGATTCTCTGCCTTGCACCATACCCATTGCTTTCTGCATATCACAAATCTTGTAGCTAAGTCTTTGATTAAACAGTTTGACACACCACATAAGAAAAGTGCTGATGAGATTGATGAGGCAGAACTTCTTGAACTGGCTGAAGGTCTGGAAATGGAGGAGGCAGCACTTATTGCGGCAGATCAAGATGGGGAGGTTGATGAAGAAGTCACTAACAATGGTGATAGTATCGAAGACGAAGTGAACTTTTTGATGGCGGAGGAATGCGATGCACTATTTACCGCCACAAAGCCTTTCAAGCTTGCTATTGCAAAGGTCAGTTTTCAATAGGCTTTTCTTCAGATCGAGACTTATATAGTTCATAGCTTCATAAAATTGCTTTCAAAATCATCAACTCCACCACTCATCTCGGTCCTGCCTGGGCAGAAACTCTGGAACGTCTCGGGATGCTGCACCGTTTGATGCCGTGCGACATTTCGACTTGCTGGAATTTGACCTTTGACATGTTGGACTTCGCCATCGATTACCGAGCAGCCATTGACGACATGATGAATACGAGAGCCAACAAGTTGCGGAGCTATGAGCTTGACGATAAGGAGTGGAAGATGGTGAAGCAGTTGCGAGATACTCTGGAGGTAAGTTATCGCTGAGTCATCACTGTGCTGAAGTTCTAATCATCTCTCTCTGCCATGTCTGCCTAGGTTCTCAAGGATGCAACACAATTCTTCTCGCATGCTACTCCAAACCTCGCCACCATCATCCCAGCAATGGATGATATCGTCAAGGAGCTGGTCACTCATGGACGCGACTATGCCAATGTCCCGCTGCCAATTCGTGCCACCATCGGAATCACCAAACGTAATGTGAGTAATGGTGAATGAATGAAATGATAATGACATACTAATAGGAATTAAGTTCGCCTCAGATTGTATCAACTTGTTATAGTAGCGATCCAGAGTACGTTTGGTGATTCCGATGGTGGCACGAATTGGCAGCGGGACATTGGCATAGTCGCGTCCATGAGTGACCAGCTCCTTGATGATATCATCCATTGCCGGGATGATGGTGGCGAGGTTTGGAGTAGCATGCGAGAAGAATTGTGTTGCATCCTTGAGAACCTAGGCAGACATGGCAGAGAGAGATGATTAGAACTTCAGCACAGTGATGACTCAGCGATAACTTACCTCCAGAGTATCTCGCAACTGCTTCACCATCTTCCACTCCTCATCGTCAAGCTCATAGCTCCGCAACTTGTTGGCTCTCGTATTCATCATGTCGTCAATGGCTGCTCGGTAATCGATGGCGAAGTCCAACATGTCAAAGGTCGAATTCCAGCAAGTCGAAACGTCGCACGGCATCAAACGGTGCAGCATCCCGAGACGTTCCAGAGTTTCTGCCCAGGCAGGACCGAGATGAGTGGTGGAGTTGATGATTTTGAAAGCAATTTTATGAAGCTATGAACTATGTAAGTCTCGATCTGAAGAAAAGCCTATTGAAAACTGACCTTTGCAATAGCGAGCTTGAAAGGCTTTGTGGCGGTAAATAGTGCATCGCATTCCTCCACCGTCAAAAAGTTCACTTCGTCTTCGATACTATCACCATTGTTAGTGACTTCTTCATCAACCTCCCCATCTTGATCTGCCGCAATAAGTGCTGCCTCCTCCATTTCCAGACCTTCAGCCAGTTCAAGAAGTTCCGCCTCGTCAATCTCATCGGCACTTTTCTTATGTGGTGTGTCAAACTGTTTAATCAAAGACTTAGCTACAAGATTTGTGATATGCAGAAAGCAACGGGTATGGTGCAAGGCAGAGAATTCAGGAAGCATCTTGTTGAGCTTGTGCATCATGATGTCGTTATTTGACGCATTATCGCAGGTGACGGAGAGAATCTGAAATATTAATGGTAAGTAAGTGTGGACTTGATTGCTGGTAGAAAATTTACTTTATCCATGATGCCAAAGTCCTTTAGGACTTGCACAAACGCAAGCGCCAAGTTTTCGCCGGTGTGAGACTGGTGATGGGTGAGTGTTTAGCTTCATTTCTTCGAGCTAAAGTCTTACCTTTGCAACCTCAACGATGTCAAGGACCATCGCAACTGGCACACCATTATGTTCAAAATGAGCGGTGAAGGCTACAAATGCTCGGTGGTTGGGAGAGGTCCAGGCATCTGTTGCGAAATTAATCTGTCCATCATATTTCTGTGTTGTGTGAGTATTGGATGTACTTAATTTTTGAAACAAACTTACATGCAGCATAGCCAAGATTCTCTGTCAAGAGCGAGCAAAAACAAGTCGAACATCACGAGAAACAGTAGAGGGCGAAGGTATGTAATAATTGGGCCGTCCAGTCTTCATTAAGCTTTGGAAATCACAGTCATTAATGATCTCAAAAGGGTGATTGCTCTCAGCGACCCAATGAACTATCTCGGCCCTGATATAATACATCAGATCATCATACGTTGAAGGGAAAGGTGAAACAAGTCTTACTTCGTCTCAGTCCTAGTATGCTGCTGGTGAGAGTAGGTGACCTTTCCTTTCCCAATTCTCTCGAAAATTGTGGTGATGGATCCATTGGTTTTCTTCCCTAGAACATTGCGCACTGCTGCCAAGTTCTTCGCCATGTCCGCGGCCTCGATGGTCTCAATGCCCCAGCAAGCTTTGGCATGTTTGCATAAATTGCCAGTTGATTTTGCATCGGTGGTGGCAAGGTAATGATGTACGCCCTTCTTGCAGCCCCTAGCGGAACACTTGAACTTGTGGTACTGACGGCCTTTATCGTCATAGCCAATGGAAGGGATAGGGTGATAGAAGGCATAGATGGGTGCATTCCAGTCAGCACGAAGTCGTTCTTCAAAGGTATTATCAATTTTATGAAGGTCAACAAGAGTATATTTTACTGACCTAGCTCGGTCTCATCATCTTCCTCCTCCAAAGATTCAGAAGAGATGGAGATTATCTCGGCATTGGCAGCATCAGCAGATCCATTTTGGGAGGGACATGGAGCATCTTCATCATCAACTTCTTCAATCTCGACGCGGCACTTCTTTTTATGAACTTTAGAGTTGGTGATGGTTTGTCAGATGGGTTGAGAAAACTGGAAAGTGTACATACTCGATTTGTTTTTGCCAGGTTTGACCTTTCCGACAATTTTTTTGATGATGTACTTTGCTGAATTTCCTAGTTCTTGAGCCTTGCACTTCAGGGACGACTTTGATACATGACCAGAGCGCGTTCGCAGTGCCGGCTGTTCCTCGGTGTCAGATGCCATCCCAAAGGAGTATGTTGGTAATGAAAGATTGGTTCTGTCAACACAAAACCACTTTTGTAGTGATGGGAGGTGGCGTTTGATGAATCTATACAGTTCTATCACCACCGCTTGGTCTATCAAAGTCCACGAACTTGATCCCAGAATCATGGGTGACAGGCGGGTCAGGGGTCGGACAATTGTAACCTGTACCCATACCCATATGTACCCCTACCCGCAACCCGCAGCGGGTGCTATAACCCGTGCAGATCCCTAGTTGGGTTTGGGTGAGGTACTGCAAATTATTAAAAATAATACATTTTTGTATACTCTTGTCAATGATCTTAGCTCATCTGACCTCGTTTGAACCTCATTTAAACTGTGGTAGTGAAATATAACAATAAATCACACTAATAGTATAAACTTGACTCCTGCCCAGGAGAAGGATAGATAAGCTGCTCTACTAGAAATCTGATAATTAATTCAGACATTCATGCAATTCATCATTGCAGACTCATGGTGTAGTGCAATCACAATGTTATATTACTGGTGCATGGTCGCGTATGCGGAGTACCAGTAAGTAATCTGGCCTCTTATGTAATGCATCACGACCTGCTGGGTGAATAGCTTTCAGTTCGTAGACTGCATCAATGTACTTTGGCGTTGTTTGCACATCACGTGGTTGCGTCACATACCTTAGCGTTCAGCATTTTTTAGAAAAAGAAAAAAAGTTGGAATCAGAATCTTCGGAGCATGCCCTGTTAGTCCCATAAATAGGCAAAAAAGAGACTACACCAAGGCACGCTAAGAGAGAGAATGGGAGGAGGGTAGGTGACAAAATTTGGACAGGAGTTGACTGCCTGCCACCAGTAAGAATGAAGGAAGGAGGGAAAATTCGATCTGCTGTCTAGAGTTTTTTAAATTTCATACAGACCAATAATTAATTGACGTCAGAGTAGATTTGAGAATACGTCAGGTAATGGCAAGAGCGCGTGGAAATGACATCACCGTGACGCTACCACATCGATGATCGCGCTTAAGTAACAAAGCTCGGACACAGGGCCTGACGTTGAGTCACCATCAATGACAATAGTGTTCAGTTGCCAGTCATTGGTTATATTTCGTGCAGTCAATTGACACCTACGTATTCCTCAGTACTCAGTAACCCTCTTTTTTTTCTTTCTTATTTTTCTTTCCACATCGAGATTCGAGCCATTGCGCGAGTCTAAAAAAATAGTTACAATTGCCTTTCGTACTATTGGTCTATAATTTTTACAAATGTTTTGTCTGAAAGTAGCACCCAGCAGAACTGAGAAGAAATAGGTGTGCAAACCAAAAAACCAAAACCGTGGGCCTTTTAGGCGAGATTAAGTCGCCAACTTGGCCGCCAAGATCTTCTTGAGCGCCTCGCCGTCTTCTGCAAACTTCCTAATACCTTCATGAAGCTTATCGAAGGCCATCTGGTCCTCGAGGAGTGCCCATCGGAACTGAGGTTCGTTATCAATGAGCGAGATTTTCGGGATCGGGTCTGATTGTGCGGCTGTGGGATCGACGCGTTAACAGGAAAGGGGTTGAAACATGCACGTGCGTAGAAAACACTTACCAAAATTGGAATCAAGTTTCTTCGGGACGACCTCTGTCGACTTCTTTAATTCCTCAAGAAGGCTTGGTGAGATAGTGAGGTAGTCGACACCAGCAAGCGCTTTGATTTCTCCGACCTAAGGAAGATATGAAATTAGTGGTCATTCCATACGGAAACGAAAACGTACGTTGCGGAAGGAAGCACCCATCACGATGGTCTGGTACCCATGCTGCTTGTAGTAGTTGAAGATGCGCTTGACGGACTGAACACCTGGATCATCGTCGCCTTGGTAGTCCTTACCAGTGTTCTTCTTGTACCAGTCAAGGATCTGTCCGAGGTCATGTCAGTAAAGCCGGTCGGGGAGTTAGATCGCAAGTATAACTTACGCGGCCGACAAAGGGTGAGATCAGGGTAACGCCAGCCTCTGCGCAAGCTACAGCTTGGGCAAAGCCAAAGAGAAGAGTGAGGTTACAGTGAATGCCGTCATCCCTCTCGAGTTCCCGAGCAGCTTGAATACCTTCCCAGGTTGATGCGATTTTGATGAGGATGCGCTCCTTCTTGATGCCGAGGGAATCGTAGAGAGCGATAAGCTCCTTGGCCTGTAGCAGTTGACAGGTCGCCTCATTTCCACTATATCCTGATTATGGCATACCTTAGCCTTGGTAGCTTCCTTGTCGAAAGAAAGTCGAGCGTCAACTTCAGTGGAGACACGACCTGGTATGATCGCCAGAATTGCTTTTCCGAACTCGACAAGCTGGAATATGATCAGGCCCCGGGTTAAACGACTACGGAGTTTGAAACACACCAAACGGTCCAATGCCGCATTCGCTTGAGCATCGATGTGCCCACCCTTCTGTTTACCGTATTTCACTGCAGCATCAATCAAGTGCGCATAGCCAGGCTTGTTAGCAGCAGCCAAAATCAGGGATGGATTAGTCGTAGCATCCTGAAGCATTATGCGTCAACCGTTTATTACAATCCAGGACAATCGATCCAGCCGATTACCCTTGGCTTATAAACGTCAATAGCTATGAAAAACAAAGATGTAAGTTCTCGTTTACCATAGTTGGCCGGGCAACATACTTTCAAAATCGCCTGAATCAGAGACTACAACAGTTCCTGACTGCTTAAGATGATCAAGGGAGGTAGTCATGGTGGTGGTAGAGATGTGAGTATGCTTACTTAGTCATCGACTGGTTTTAGTAACATGTAACAGTGATGTCATTTATGTGAATCAATAAATGTCAACAACCGCAGTGCCTCTTTCTCTAACTCCTGCCGTTGGCAATGGCTTTTGAACTCGATGACTCCAAAATATTTATCATCTTATTTGACAGAAATTTACGTTAATTCTGCGCCCAGTCTCATCTGGATTCTCCATCCTGGATGAACGTTGCTCGATTTGTGCAGGATGGGAAGTTTTTCAAGTGGGGAAGTTTGCTCGTTTCACGGGTTGAAATTTGTCTTAACTGGGAAAGCTCCATGTCGACTCTGTCAGTCGTGAGAGCGTCCCATTCTCGCTCTCAAGGTATACCTACAAGGTATTCCTCTTCGGGTGAGCGAAAACTACGCGGTTGGAGAAATCACACGGAAGAAATCACACAGATCATGGGCGTGCGAGTCCAGGGAGCTCCTTACGCGCGTATGCGTTTATACAATGTCTTCCATTGGTTTCGTGCATCATTCCTTCAAATGAGAGCCTAATCTTGTCACCCAGCGCAATCCTCGAGTACTACAACTTTAGTAACATCATAGGGCTATGTGGTCACATGATCAGAGGGAAAAACACATGCACCGATATAGTGTGTCATATATCAATATGAGTGCCATGAGACATGTCAGAGTGCAATGAGGTGTGTCATATACTAATATAGGTTTGAGGTGTGTTATATATCAATATAGGTAGACCGAAAGTATGGATTGATTTCAACACCCCCCCACAAACTGTACAGCAGGTGATCATTCTGCTAAGTTTGCACCTCAAAATTGATCTCAAGGGAGCTTCTAAATTTCTCAAATGGTATGCATGTGAGATTTTTAGTAAACATATCAGCAGGGTTTTCATTACCCAGTATGAACACAACAGTGACCTTGCCATTTTCAATACACTCATGTGTATAGTGATAGTGAATGTCAATATTTAGTCCTTCTTTCCTGAATGGGGTTTGATCCAATAAAGATTGACCCCTGATTGTCAGCAACAATTGGTATGCACTTCAGGAGGACCCCGGATTATCCCTACCTAGGCTAGATCCCAAAAAGTTGAAATTTCGCGAATTCTGTCCGGACACTTTTGTCGATTCCTGTCCGGATTTTCGCTAGGCTACCAACTTTTCAAAAAATTTGTCCGGACACCCGATTTAGCTTTTCTGAGCACAAAATTTGTCCAGACACCCAGATCTAGCTTTTTTTGGGCTTAAAATTCGTCCAGACACCCAGATCTAGCCTCCTGGAGTGTCCAAATCACGATTGGTGCATGCTACAACAACAGAAGGAGGCATTGAAGTACCGGGGAAGTATTCTGAGTACTACAGAAGTTTATCAATGATAAACTACTCTTCAGGATCTTCTAAATGTACGACTTGTCCACGCTTATGGAACAAACACATTGCGTCCATGTATCTCTTTTCCCCCGACAACATTTCCATGAATTGCTCTGCATCTTTTTGATCCAGTTCTAGTCCCGTTGGTATAGTCTTTGGTGTAGAGGAAAGCAGGCATAGGAAAGCATTCGATGACAACAGCGCAAACTGTTTAGTTTGGAAGGCTGCAGTGGCATCAGGGTGATCACGAAAGATACGGCCATGCATGTGCTCAAAGACTTGGACAGCGAGGTAAGATACGGCAGATATGTTTGAGGCGTCAGTGATGCCAGCATGTTTTCCGTTCTTGCCGCCAGTTTTTGAGTAGATCGCGATCACTATGGCATGAAGGCAAAATATCGTGAGTCGCTTGCTGAGTATTTGGATCGATTAAACTTACCATGCCCAATCCTCAGTCCGAGATCAGTGAAGATGAAGCCATACACCCCCAGTTTCAACGGAGTGAAAGGTGAGACTAACGCGTCGAGAACCTCACGAAGATGAGGGACTCGAGCTTTAGTATATGTGTTTCTACGGCGAGTTGCCATCTTATTTGGATCAGCCATGGATATTCAATGACAGGGATATAAACAAACATGCCTGTTTTACAACTGCAGCAGCAGTTACAGCCGCATTAGCAGAATTACCTGTCGTAGGTGCATGGGCAAGAGACCCCTCGATTTCTCCATCACGCGCTCCAGGAGCGGGAACACGGTTGGTAGTCCATCGTGCAGAGCGTTCGTAGCCTGTTCCAATCGCCTGATCATCCTGAGCTTCCTTCAGTGCCTTGTGGAACTGATGTATGATGCTGCCAAGTAGCGTGGGTTTTGTTTTGTTGTCTGCTCTGTCTCCCTGTGAATGATGCGTCCGAACACCCTTATCTGCTGACCAGGTTTGATGGGTGCGCCGCATATCGATCAATGCTTTGAAATCAAGAGTTCCTAACAACAATACTCCATGACCAAGTGGCTGTGCCGCTTCATCTTGGAACTGAACTGGTGGCAAGTTTCTTATGGCAGCTTGAAGTTCCTCGTACTCCCGTGCAAGTAACTCTTCTTCAGCCTCTTCATCAACATCAGCAATAAATTGTCTGGAGGTAGAATGAGGGAACATGAGACACCACGACTCGAAATATGGGAATGATGGGTTTACTCACACCTTGATTGCCTCATCCGCTACAACAGCCATCACCGCGCACGTCAAATTGAGTAACTGTTCTTCCTGCTTTCGAGTCCGAGATAGTGACTTGTCCTCTTCTTTGTCCAGCAGATTTTGTAGTTCTTGTGCCTCGGACAGGCTCTCATCATCGACTCCATCGTCACTGAAGTCACTAATGGAAGCAGTGTCAGCATCCTTACCAGGAGCCTCTTGGAACCATCTCATGATACTTGGTAAAGTGGTCATTGATTGTCGTTCCTGTATGCGGTGGAGCTGACTTGGTGTCAGACCCAACAGTGCAATCAGGCTATCAGCTTCCTGTGCAGCTTGCTCTGCCACGTCTTGGATGTCCTGATCACTAGGATATACCGAGAGGATGGGGATATTGATGCCTGTGTTGTCGACATATGTATGATTATAACCTGCTGCACATGCCTTGGGATCAGAGCCTCGAGCACGGAGTATTGTTTCATGAATCTTGATACGGAGCTTGGGGATCATGTAGATGAGGTCCAGGAGTGTAAAATCTTTGATGATTCGCTGAGCTTCACCAAAAGCATGTTCGCAAGCCTCAGTTGAATGTAGCCAAGGGAATAGAGGGAAGATCTCGGGTACATAATCTCGGTGAATTAGGAGCAGAGCAATGTAGCCTTCTATGATCATCCGGGCTATATCAACGGCTTCACGTGACAAGAAATACTGTGAGCGCTTGTAACCTGCATGATCAAGGAATGTTGCCCATGCATCAAGAAAATACTGAGCATGCAGGACAAGTTTGAGGCGTTCCATGTGTGAGATATTCTGGTTCTGATATGCATCAATCAACTCTCCAAACACGAAAAAATAGACAATCTCGCCGACATAGTCTGGATGATGGTCAGCTAGGTATTGGAGTACATGAGATGAAAAGAGGCGTGATGCAGCATTGTCATCCTGCCGATCAAGCTTGTTGACATCTCGCTTATACAATGGTGTGCCATCTTCCATAGCCATTTCCCGAATGTGGTTGTACATTGCTGTAAAATTCCCAAGTGTCAGAAGACACGCTCCAGAGAACAGATTGTTGCGAAATGTCTTCAAGGCATGTTTAGAGTCTTGAATCATACACATAGCTTGTCCCCGGTACTTGACCATTGTTATTTGGGTGTCAGGAGAGCCATGGCGTGGATTCTTGATTATGTGCTCAATCTTCTCTGTGTTCTCAATGAAAAGCCGCTGCACAGAACGTTCGACTTCTGTCCCATCACAAGCATATGAAACCACTTGGATCCCTCGATCAATAAGCCCATCCATGACTTTCTCCAAAAGTTTCAGCAAGACTTCGGCATCAAGATCATTATCGATAGGAATTGCTGACACAATGATAGGTGCTATGTTTGGGGATGGAACTGTCAAGCACCAAAGGCGAACCTATGCATAACATGGTTAGGGAGTACTACAAATCGTAGGAGTACCCATAACATTGAGATACCTTGGTAGCCTTTCTGATTTTCCCTTCTGAAATAACCTGCCTCACGCTATCCGGATCTGCGACACGATATGGACCATCAACTCCACCAACAAG
This sequence comes from Tricholoma bakamatsutake, assembly GCA_029959215.1. NCBI lineage: Eukaryota > Fungi > Basidiomycota > Agaricomycetes > Agaricales > Tricholomataceae > Tricholoma > Tricholoma bakamatsutake. The sequence goes on from CP114861.1 coordinate 11,376,760, forward strand.
GAAGTAAGTATTCTTTTCCTTATCCCAGAACAACCGAAGGCTACTGAATAGTTTTGTATCATCGCAGCTGAGCCCTACAGGTCCGGTATGATTCAATGCTGTGAGATGATCCTCAACAAGCTGGAAGGTGTGGTCACAAATTTCCATGGGAAACCGTGGCTGCCGAGATTCCTTCATCCTGATTGTTCTGCATCAGTATCGAATGTAGGTGAAAAAACGAGTGTGACAGACCGAAAATTACGTGTGCTTCATACCGGAAGGTAAGCACTGAGAGATTCGAGTGCTCGGGGGCTGTGGATCTTGAGTATATGGCACATCTCATCCCAAGCAAGAGCATGACGGAAGTTCTGCATTCCAACGCCACGCTCCTCATGGTCATACTTAGTTACTATGGCCTCCATCGATCCATGGAACACCTTATTGTCATATTTTCCAGTCAGTACACCTTGCGCATAGCGAATACAAGGAGTATGTTTGGCATCCTGTGGAAGTGAATCCAATTCAAAGTGGAAAGTACCAGAAACCTGAACTCACCGGAGTCTCAATGAGTTCTTTCAGACCAATTGACCATGCATAGATTTGTCCTAGTAATGGACTTCGAAAACGGTGATTTGTATAGATATAATTCTTCTCTTCTGGGTTGGGCTTTCGCAATGCATCCTTGAATGTTTTGCTAGACAGTACTCGTGTACATTCACTATATGGCAGAGGGCCCAGCTGGAGGTCCTTGTGCGGCGCTACCGCTGTACACTTGCAAGCAACAGCAAACACACGTAGATGGCGATGATCATTCCACCACTTGTGTTCATGCTGCTGTCTATCAAGAACATTTTGTTTTGCCTTCTTGCCAAGTACACTGAAGAGCTTGTTGTATATTTCTCCTGCTATAACTTTGACAGATCGAGCACCACCACCTAAAACCCCAGTGCGGCGCAGGTATGTTGGAACATGTGGATCGTTCACTTCTGTGATACCAGGGCATGGAACGGTTTCATGCTTGTGAGTACCATCGGCCCCCAATTCGTCACCCATTTCAAGTTCTGTTGGTGCTGACTTCTTCTCAACAACCTTAGATCCCACAGCAGCCTTGACACTCTCAAAACCCAACTTCAGCAAGGTAGGCATGCCAGCACTCCGCTTTCTCTTCCTCCCTGATGCCTTACATTCCTTGAGATGTGTGCGCCACCTCGTTGCATCACAGACCTCCTTCATCAAAATATTTTTGCCACACACCGAGTGCCGGACAGATCGAACGTTAGTTGGGTGAAATTCAACGTTGGGATCGTCATTGAGTAGTTTTTGCTTCCAAAGTTTGAATACAACCTCATCCCCCCTTAGCTCTCCTTGCCGAAATTTCTCTCTCCATGCCCATGATGCTTTAGCTGACCGACTTGTTCCTTCTGACCTATCAACCTTCCCCCTTCTCACTCGATAGTTGTCACTCTCATCACTGGCCTCAGAATCTGTGTTTGAAACAACCTGAGGGCACTTCAGATGCCGACTCTCTCCTTGTCCTTCAATCCTTGCTGTCGGAACAGGTTTTTTTTGATCATTCTGGACTTCCTGGTCACTATTTGATCTGTTCTTTGGCCGAAAAAATGACTGTAGTGTGGACTGCTCCTTTGCCTTCTTTGGCTTTGCATCTAGATGGATATCTTGATCATCGTCAACATCCATGTAATCTCCGCCTAATGACATGTCTGTAACTCTTCCAGTTTCTGGTTCTCGGCTTGCTTTTTCGCAGGACTGATCTGTATCCACGATGCTGGGTGATGATCTGGGACCTTTGATGCTACTTGCAAAGTCTGTATCGGTTCCATTGCTTGCTCCTCCATTCACACCTCCCCAGTCCTCACTTAGTGACGATAGACTCCCATCAACCATCATCATGTCTGGTTTCCAACTTGTGTAGTCTGTGCCTTCGGAATCTTCGGGCACTGGATTCAGGATATCCTCGAAGGATAGATGTAGTCATGTGGTTATAGATGGATCCAATGCAGGTGCTTCAGGAATTGAGTCATTCTCGCTCTCACTATCTGAACCTAGAGCAAACTGTGCAAGGTCTGGGAAGTTATGGTCTCCAAGTGCAATTGAAATGCTAAGCTCAGGGTTTTCTTCCAACATTATCTTGGTGGCTTGGCTGAAATTTGAAGATGCCATGTCTTCTTCACTGTCATGATTGATACTGTTTGAAAAGCGTCGAAACCAGTGCAACCTTTCAATAATTGCTCGCTGGTGTTCCCAAATGGGTGTGGAAGTTATTGCATGCTCGATAGTGTTGGCCAAGATGATCCCGCAGGAATGTCCATCTACCTGGTTTCCATGCTTCATTGAATTTCCTTCGCATGTGAATTTTAAGCCGAACACGGATTGCAACCAGCTCTGGAGTGATCGAAGGAGTTTCCTGGGTATGAGGAAGGTATCATTGAATGAGTCACCTTGAGTTTTGTGTGAGTTATATCTTATATATATAGCGGATTGAACTGAACTTACCAAAACTAATAGTTCGATTTGGGAAATGGATGAGACCTGCAATCCAGTGATTCATGTTAACATGGATTGGGAAGTATAATTCTTCGGTGTTATTGTCCTTGATATGTTTCTCATAGCGGCAGAGAAGTGGGGCATTTTTCCGAGTATACTTCTTAACATTTAGGACTTGCTGGGCAAACGATAGCTTCGCGATTATGACCTTCTCTGCAAGGTGAGGATCAGATGTAACTTCTTTCGACAGCTCTTCCATCATCATGTCAATGTGGTCATCATTAAGCCACATCGTGCCAAGTAGTTTTGCCAGATGAGCACTAGTGATGTTGCCTCAGAGGTAGGTCAGACGTGCATTCCACCCTAGCGATGTAAGAATCTGCCTGGCCACACAGACCGCTTCAATTGTAGTTGCATCCCTTGTTTTATTCTCCTCGTTATCCAACCACTGACAGCCTTTTCTCCAGGTACTCTGAGTTGCTACTGTATCTGAAAGTTTCTTCCAAAAGGTTAGGACCCACAGCGGAAAATGTTCTGTACTGCTGTTGAATCTGTGATCAACAATTGACCTGGCGCCATCAAACCAGGCCTGCCCAAACTCATTTTCTAAGTCAAGAAGAAATGCTGCAGGTGGGATAGGCCGCTTCAGTAAGGCTTTCGTGTCGGTGGTGGGCATATCATGGTGAAACCATGACTGAGCTTTGGTGGTTATGATCTCGGCTGATAGAGATGGTAATTCATGCTTGAGGAATTGTGCAACAGGTAGATTTGGTGCTGGGAGATGCTTTAAATGAAGCTCAGGGATTTTGAGTCAGTCTTCTCTAGCCCATAGTACTTCGTATGGAGTATCGATTTTAGGATACTGGATTCCTGTCCCAATCCAGTCCTTGTCAATAAAGGGTGGAACATTGTCCAAATCGAGGATGTCACGGTCCATAAGGAGAAGTGTTGATATGTCTAAGAATTCAAAGCTGATGACACAGCGACGTGGAAATTTTCAACATAAGTATGTGCTGACAAATATCAATATTGGGTAGAGAAAAAAAATACAACCAACAGTATTCGAACTCAAAGAGCCATGATCGGCAGTAACATACGTATTTACCATTGCACCATCAAGTCTTGTCTGGACAATGGATCTATGTATCCTATCAATATCAGATCTCGTCCGGACACATGGATATAGGTGTCCAAAAATTTTGGCTAAAATTTGTCTGGACACCTCACAACCAAAATCTAGCCTTTTTGCCCAAAAAGTCCAAAATCTGTCCGGATTGGTGTCTAGCCTAGGTAGGGATAATCCGGGGTCCTACTTCAGGATATAGCTCAATTCAGAAAAAAGGGATGAGATCCACACAATCTGCTGACATGTGTCAGAAAGAGCCATATATTTCTGTGGAACTCAGGGCAACAGTTTTCTGCAAATGGGACTGCCAACATACAATGCCCCCAGCTAAGGTGACAAAGTAGCCCATTGTAGATCTTCTTTTCACCATGTCAGATGCCCAGTCTGAATCTGTGTAGCCTTGGGCCTGCACCATCATAGATAAGCTTATATTTTTGAGTGCCAACTAGGTAGTGTAAGATGTACTTTGCCTTATCTAGATGTTCCTGGCTAGGATTAGCTGAGAACTGTGACATTTTGATCACTGCAAAGGCAATATCAGATTGCATTCCAAGCATTAGATATTTACTACATATGTTACGACCATTTTGTGAGAGTGATGGCATGATGGGATCAGAGATATAAATAGATGATGAGCTGTATAACATAGGCTACAGTCGTTTTGTGGGAATGATGGGAGTGATGGTTGATGGGATTATCTAAAATTTGTCAGGCTTTGTCAGGCTTGGTCAGAGCTGTGCAAAATTTGTCAGGCTCGGTAAGAATTGGTCAGCTCTGACTAATATAGCTGGGTTTCAAAATGTGGTCATCGCATATGTAGAGGTGAGCTGCAGCTGAGTTTGAAGTGGGGTTTGAAACTTCGCAAGTGAGCTGAGTGTGGAGGGGAGTGTGAAGGAGTGTGAGGGGAGTGTGAGGGGTGGGCAGGGGTTGTGAGGGGGTGGGCAGGAGGGGGATGGAGAATAGGTATGATGGGTGGGGAGGGGGAATGAGGGGGGTGTAGAGGGGGGAGGTGGACATGGGAGAGTAAGAGGGGGATGGGGAGGGGGAAGGGGGAGGTGGAGAAGGGGGAGATGGAGATGGGGAAGGGGGAGATGGAGATGGGGGAGATGGGGATAGAGATGGGGGAGATGGGGGAGATGAGGAAGGGGGAGGGGGAGATGAGGAAGGGGGAGGGGGAGATGAGGAAGAGAGAGGTGGGGATGAGGGTGGGGATGGGTATGGGTATGGGTATGGGAAAGAGAAAGGGAAAGGAAGAGATGGAGATGGAGAGAGAGATAGAGATTGGAATGGGGATAAACACCACAACCCCCCCACGTTGACTTGGGGCCAACAGTCCCAAGTGAACTGAAGAGTTGTGTACTACTGTATCTAAAAGTCAAATAAAGAGTTGTGTCACCACAAACCCCCAAATGTTGACTTTGGGCCGAAGGTCCAAAGGCAACTGAAGAGTTGAGTAACTGTAGTGGGATTAAGCATTGTGTTACATATACATGAGCTGGCCCATGCCGGTGTCAGGCTGAGCGAGCAAAGCGAGCGAATGCCATGACAAAGGCATGGGTCATAAGCTCGTAATAAAGATCCAATCACAGATTGATATTGAGATCTACATGCCATATTAGGTACTGCAGGGTTTTCCACTGGGATGTATCCCATGGGAAGAGGAGTAGGGGCAGACTTGGCATTAGTCATCCTGAACTGTTCTAGCACAGTGGCTAGGTATCTTTGTTGGTCCAGCATGATTTTTGATGCATGTTGTTTGATGCGCATGCCAAGGAATTCAGTGACACTCCCAGTGCTTTAGGCAAGCACTTTTCTTTTTATCTACAAGGTGCATGTTTTTCCCCCATGAACACGCCATCATCAATATAGATTATTGCAATGACTATATCACCAGTTTTGGCATCCTTGTAAATAAATATGCTAGCATCAGAGCTGGCACACACAAAACCAATTGAGTGCATAAATGCCTCAAGCTCTCTCCACCATGCCAGGGCAGCGTGTTTCAAGCCATACAATGCTCAGCATAAGTGCAATACTTTGCACTCTTTGCCCTGAAAAACAAAGCCTTCAGGCTAATGCATGTAAATTTCCTTATCAAGTTTTCCATACAAGAATGCAGTTTTTACATCAAGACCAGTCATGTATATGCCTTCTAAGGTACTAAGGGCAAACATGAGGTGTACCATCTCATAGTGGACAACAGGTGAGAAAATCTCATTGAAGTCAATGCCTTTGACTTGTGAAAAGCCTTTGGAGCCTGTTTTCATCTATCAGATTTTATGGAGAAAACCCATCTATTTTTGATGGCCTTTCAGCCTCGAGTGAGATCTACAATGTTGTAGACATGCTGCTTATGAAGGGCCTCTAGTTCTTCTAGGCATCCCTGTTTTTACTCCAGTTGAACATGCTTATCTAAGCTTGCTATGTCACAGAACTGGGTAGGAAAAAGATCTGATGTTGTAGATGGTGCAACTGCCTTATTTAGCAGGTAGCACATCAGATCTCCTCCTTCTTCCTTGACGATCTTGCTGCATGGTGCACCTGATTTACTCAAAGGTACACCCCTAAGGTTGTAGTTTCCTGAGAGAGTATATATCTGTGTATGGGAGCATGAGGAGGTTCAATGATTTTTTTGAGATCAGAACTTGGTCCAGCTACTGGTTCTGGTGGTCGCACTGCATGATCATGACTTGTGTCATGCCCTTCTGTCTGCCACTACTGATGTGTCCATGCAATGTCTCGTTCAATATCAACAGGGTGGTGCTCTTCACCATTCAAATTACCTGGTCATCTAGGAATAGTTCTCTGCCTGCCTGAGTGCCTGGGAGTCACAGGGGCTCAACTGGCAGCTGTACTGGAAGCGATGGAGTAGGAACTCTTGGTGGTGGACTAGGCTGCTGCTGTGGCTGCTGCTCTAATGGATCATCTTCTGAAGTGGGTTGTCCATAGTCCTCAAACAATGGTCCCCAAGGAACATACATGTCCTCATCATTGTCATCATCATCTGATGTTGATGAAGGTGGGGTTTGTAGCAGTGGAGGTGCATTGTTGTTGTCATCATTTCCACTGCCACCCATTGTCCCAGAGTGGGTGAGATCTCTGGGATCAGGAGGGTTACCTCTGAGATCAGTACTGGCAGGAGCACTAGCTCCTGGACAATGTGGGAATAATGCTTCATCAAAAAGTGCAGTTGTGCCTATGAAAATTGCACCACTTGGGCACATGAAGCGATATGCCTTCATTCCATCTTCCAGCCCAATATCTTGGAGCCAACTTATTTTGACATTTCTCTTTAGGCAGGTAGACATAAGCACTACAACCAAACACTTTAAGATTTGATGAATCAGGCTTTTTGCCATTCAGATCTTTGATTGGAGTTTGCCACTTTAGGTGCACTATGGGTGTTTGGTTGTAGAGATGAGTTGCATATTCAATGCAAAATTCCCACTATGACTGTGGTAGACAGGCAGTGAAGTGCAATGTTTGTGACTTCTCTATTAATGTCCTTATGGCACATTCAGCACAACCATTTTGTTGGTGGATATGGGGTGCAGACATCTCAATTTTGATGCCAAGGCCCTTAAGCTGACTAATCAGCTCACAATCTTTGAATTACCCCCCAGGATCAAAGTGCCAGTGCTTTATTTTAGTGCTATATTGCATACATGCCATAGCCTCAAACTGTTTAATAGAGGTGGCACTGTCAGATTTTTTCTTAAGGGACTGTGTCCACATATGGGATGTTTGATTATTAACAAACACAGTAAAATATTTGTATTTGTGATAACTGAGAATTGGTAATTCCTTTAGATTGGAATGTATCATTCAAAGGGCTCCAAGGCCCAAGATTCTGATTCAGGGAATGACTTTAAAACCTCAACAAATCTGTCAATGCTCACCTCTATTTTAACAACTTCCAGCTCGCTAGAGACTGGGATATAGTCTTGATCCAGGAGCCCCAGATTACAATGTTAGGGAACTTAAGAACCCTAAACTGCTTCACTCCGGTCTCCCCTCATGACTGAATCACTCTCGATGACTCTGTTCACTCAGTTATCTGGGTAAATAAATGCCATCCTATTAACTAATGAATAGAGAATTATTGATGTTCTAAAAACTAACAATGTTACAGCATTCAACTTCTGGGAACATATGGCTGTCTGACTATCTTCAACATTTATAATGCCTGTGAGCACTCAGAAACTCTAAATTTACTGACCCATTTCGTACAGGACAATCGGAGAGACATTCTACACCACAAGTTATTTCATCATTTGGTGTGGCAACTTCAACAGGCATCACTCACTTTGGGACAGAGAGGAGGATGAGTGACTTTTCACAGCAAAGGCCCTTGCAGATGCAGAGATCTTAATTGACACAGTTGCAGAGTGGGACATGGGAATGGCACTACCAAAAGGCATCCCGATGCACTCAAGGCCAGACAATTTTTTCTGCACTGACAATTTTAGGGGTCTTATTATAAGATGTGACATTGCTCCAGGACTCAAACCAATGAAAACTGACCATTTTCCAGTTGTAACAGTGGCGTATTTCACAGGAGAGGTCAGTTCCCAAACCATTGAGGAATTTCAGGGAGGTTGATTGGGAGTTGTTTAATGAGTATCTGCAAGAACAACTGGATGGCATCCCACAACTGCAAAGGCTGGAAACTAAGGAAAAATTCAATCTTGCTGCCCAAAACCTTACACAGGCCATTCAAAGAATGATAGAGATGGAGGTCAATATAACTGAACCCTGCCCCTACTCCAAGTGATGGTGGACAAAGAAGTTAACTGCAAAAAAGAAGAGTATAAACAAGCTAAGTCATCTGGCCTACAAGTTTCGGGCAGTTGAAGACCACCCTTCACATACAGAACTCAGACAGGCAAGAAGAACACTAGCTAAGGAAATTTGAAAGGCAAAAGAGGACCACTGGACAAAGTTTCTCAAGGAGGCCAAAGGTGGAGACCTTTGGACAGCTAACCACTATCTCAACTCCCCAGTAGGCGATGGGGGGCAAAAAAGAATTCCTATGCTAAAGGTTGCAGGCCCTGACAGGCTCAAAAGAGAGGTAAAGACTAACAAAGGAAAGGCTGAAGTCTTTGTCAAGACCTTTTTCCCAGCCAAACCCCCTCAGTCTACAGTCCCAACTGATGTGGTGTACCCCAACCAGCTCCCTCCTCCCCTGCCTATTACTGAGAAGCATATCATAAATTGGATTCAGAGCCTCCCCCCACACAAGGCACCGTGGCCCAGATGGAATCCCCAACATTGTTCTTCAAAAGTCTGCGGCATTGATTGTCCCTTACCTAGAGCCATCGAAAAGAAACCCAAGTTTCTCAAGAGAGGAAGACATTTTAATTGAGCACTAAAAAGCTCAAGATCAGCTTCTCACTTTTTAAATCTTATGATGGCAAGTTGTAAAAATAGCACTCCATCAGAGCACTTTTTGTTACTTAGCATGGTAGATGTGTGCCTCCAGGGGCACAATCATCTTCCTGTGACTCAGAAAGCCCCAGGGCAACATAGCACTTGGGAGTGCATGGTAAGTGCATCTGTGCACATCATTGAGGTTTGCCACAAGGGTGCTCTCTGCAATGATGCTTGCATGGCCCATAACCTGTTGCAGTGGCATAGCTGCCCAGCGGTAGTGTACATAGGTTCACTCACCACTTATCTCATTGCTTGGGTTAGCTTGCTAGTAACTAGGATTAGAGGGGTAGAACACTCTCTGTATTGCTACTGAGGAATTAGAGAATGGCAGGGGTAATACTGGGGTATTCTGAGGCTACCCTTACTCCTACTCTCAAAAACCCCTTACATGGGTAAGGGTATGGAGGGGTATGGAGGGTACACAATACCCCCAGGGTAGTGCACCAGGTTATTGTCACAAGATGACTCAAATCACTTTTACTATGAATTGTTTCAAAAAAAAAGACTTCTGGCCACTTTCATAAGTTGGTGGTGTAAGAGTGCTGTGTAGTAACTGTTGTAAACCAGACTGGCACTAGGAAATGGCCAATCCTAGGAACAGAAATTCAATAGCAGCAACAAGGGCATGTGCAGCTACAAGCCACAGACAAACAGTGGACAGAATTTGACAGAGATGAGGGGATATGGCAGGGAACAGGTATTAGAATTGTTGATTGTCAGCAAGGGCATGTTGGGATCATAGCAGTAACACATTCTTAGTTGGCAGTGATGAGGCATAGTTTGTAAACCATATAACATTAAAACATATCTAAGGTAAATGGAATGTATATTATCTAAATTTAGCATAACCTCTGCATCAGTCTTAATGCAAATTATATAATTCTACCTACCCTCAGACCCATCCCAAGGGTAAGGGTTGGCTGAGGGTATAAAATTCTGTACCCTTACCCCTACCCTCACCTACCCTTGACAAATACCCTCAGGGTTTTGCATACCCCTGCCATTCACTATGAGGAATACAGCTGGTTTATATACTCCTAGGGCTATGTGGTCACATGATCAGAGGAAAAAACACATGCACTGATATATATCAATATAAGTGCCATGAGACAGGTTAGAGTGCAATGAGGTGTGTCATATACTAATATAGGTTTGAGGTGTGTTGTACATCAATATAGGTAGACCAAAAGTATGGATTAATTTCAACATGCCATACCATTGTATCTCCTTTGCATATCTGAAAGTTTGCAGGCTATGTTGAAAGTCTAAGGCTTGTGTGAGTGGTCACAGTGATGCCTTGTGGATTTCAAAAGGTGACTATATATGATGCTAGGCATGAGAGGATGCCAAACAGAACCAGAAGCATGCATGTGCAGTGGTGAATCTATAATATTAACTTTGGATTCTACTCTGTTAGCTTACTATTAAGTAAGAGGCTTTGAGTTGCTGGACTCGAACATATCAATGGAATCCATCACAAAATAAAGACTTTCAAAACATCAAGGGCCTGTCAAGCTGAGAATAGGAGGAACAGCAGTCCAGAAAACAAGCATCAATGTTAAAAGAAGCACTGTGCACGTCCTCTAGTGGGAGATCTGAATGTGAGATAGTATGCTATAATTATCCTGAGGGTGTGCAAGCAACTGGCAAGATGATGTCCACCAACCTGCTGGCCGTTATGTGAGACACAGCACAACGGGATGGTAACTACAGTTGTTTTGATATATCAATCTGTCTTGTAAATGACAGTTGTACATGTATCAGCTATAAACGGTTAGTACAGGTGGCTATATATCATCCTGCCAGGATCTGGTGTTGCTTCATCCAGATATTCGCTCTCTCCCTGATGAAAAATTATCATATCTTCGATGTTTTACCCTTCCCACTTCCAGCGGCGTTTTCCTGCCTTGCCCATTCGCAGAACATGAATTTGTCGTTGCGTCTTAGCCAAGCACATCTTCGAGTCCGTCCGACCTTGCTCTGTCGAATGTCCGCAATTCTTAAATCTTCGTAATGTCTCCAAGTGTCTCCACCGCCTCCACTGATCGGGGTTAAGTACCAAGTGCGAGAGGCTGTGCTGTGAGTGTTTGTCGAACGACTCAGCGGTCCCAAGAATTACACACACTTCTCTTCAGTCAAATGAAGCTATAATTTACTTCTATCAGATTCAAGTCAAATCTCTTATAACACCTAGATTGCTTCGGAAGAAAAGGACTTGGACGTATCTTCGCGCTCAGATCCTTCTCTTCTACCACAGCCGACTAGTTAACATCTAATCTTGTCGACCCTGTCTCCCCAATTATTAACGTTGTTAAATCTACACCAATGTTCGGCATGTTGTGATGTCATGATATTATATGTGCCTATTTAACCTGAATACGGATTAGATATCAGTCAAGGCTCTGCGGATGGAAATGCCGACACTAATAACCCGATGTCGGATGTAGTACCACCGAAACACCCGAGCATTCTTGCTCTTTTGTGAGATACGACGAAAGCCCATACCTGAGTAAGTCCTGAATTATATTTCAGATATCACCCGTGTACAAAGATCTTCTAGAATTTATGGGCGCTGTTACCAGGCGGCGATGAAACGCTGTGTCGTAATTGGTGGTACTGATTTGGATTATCTCTACAGCATTTTGCTGACTGGCGGAAAGAGTGACAGAATATCATCTGTACCCAGCCATATCGCTCTCCTGTGTTGCACCTGCGTCAGGAGTCACAGAAATCACGCCCTGCCATTAGCGCACGTGATGGCGACACGAGCAAACGCGTCCAAATCCGGAAAATGAATGAACAGCTTTCAACTTTACTTCTGTGTCACTGCATTACCATACAAAGCTGTCCCAAATATCAACCGAGTACTACGGCACCGTCATCTTTAGATTTTTGTTCCGTGTTCACTGTTTCCACTTTCCTTAAGCTTCCTTTTGTGTCCAAAACGGGGAAAATTGGGGCAACTTAAAAGATAGCGCACGTAGTCGGTAAAGAACGCTCAGAACAACTCCGTCCGGAAATATAGGCCCATGTTTGTGACCGACATACGTTTTAGGATGGAGATGGCACCCGACTCAATCAGACCGAGACTAGCAGCGTTTCCGATCTGACTAGTTTTGACATACTATCACTCATTTGCAATTGAGTACAGATGCCTCATCAAGTCTGCGCTATTTACATTAAGACATTTAAGTGAAGTGCATAATACTTCCCTTTCTGTACTTCCCCTTGCGTTCAAGTTACTCTTCACGACTGTACGACTATGAACAGAACTTCACGATATTCTTCACGAACTCCCCAAGCCTCATCCCCTCCAATAATTACGCTCTATGATGCACCTGGTAATACTCCTCAACCGTGGGCACCCAACATATGGCGAATTCGGTATGCTATATAAATATTTACAAGCCATCATTGGTCGATTCAGCAGTCACACTAATATCACGTAACTCTAGATTCATTTTAAATTATAAGCGGCTGGGATACCGCACTGTCTGGGTTCAGTTCCCAGACGTGGAAGCTACGCTGCGCACAATTGGGGCACCTCCTAGTGCAATACGCGGAGACGGGCGCCCTGTATACACTTTGCCTGTCATTGTAGACCCCACGCGCAATCCTATGTCCCCAGAGATTCTTTCTAACACGAATCATATTGCGGAGTACCTCGAGTCAGCTTACCCCGCGCGCCCCGTATTCCCCGAGGGCTCGCGCGCCGTGCAGACCCTCTTCGTCCATTATATCCAAGAGATCTTCGCAAAGCCTCTCCTTCCTATCATGGTCCCTCTGAGTCATCAGCAGCTTCCTGAGCGCAGCCAGTCACATTTCAGGACGTCATCTCGAGGACCCTCGAGTCATGCTGTGCCGCAGATGTTCCTCTCAGGTCCGCAACGTGAGCAGGCATGGCTTGCAGTCAAAGACCAGTTCGACTTTTTGGCTATGGTTCTGGATAAAAATGCAGGCGATGAAGATGGAGATGGTACAGTGGTAATGGGACATGATGTCTCGTATGCGGATTTCGCACTGTGCTCGGTGTTAATCTGGATTGAACGGATGGCTGCGCACGATGGGTGGACCAGGGTGAGGTCATGGAATGGCGGCCGATGGGGAAGACTATGGGATCGGTGCAGGGAGTACATGGATGAGTTCTAAGAGCGCAGCGGATGTGATGTGATTTGATTTTTAACGACTGAAAACATATATCTTCCGAACATTAATTTATCTACTTACGTTCGCATGATACAGAAACTTGATTATGTAGCATAGACCCAGGTCCTTTGTGGCGCATTGCACAGCTGCGCAGATATGTGGCCATAATAGCAATATATTCGATTTAATCTTGGTACCCATTGTGACGGGATTGTTTAACCAAGAAAAATTCATACACGTCTGCAAAGCAGCTAAAACTTGGCATGAATTTTTAACAGTAGTTGGATGCGCGCGCGCACCTGTATATTTTATTTGAGTGTACGGTCATACATTAATACATCCCAAAATGGACACGGTGGTCCTGGAATGAGGTGACTCGCTGGGAGGTAAGCAGTACAGTGAGTCACAGATAGTCGGTGATAGATATCCCGGGGTCGTTTATGAAAATACAAATGGACAGCGAGTCTTCGATGACATCACTGCCGACATCCAAGTTCTTACGTGGCCACCGTTAGAAATGTTTCAAGGCTTTCCTTTTAATAGGATACATGAATGGCACCGAACTCACGAGATCAGTTCGCACTGCGGAAAAGCATCGCATCAAGAAAGTTGTTCACAAATCTGTCGTTTTGGAGAGTGAAATCAATAATACAAATTCAAGGCCCGGACCGCAACAATGGTAAGGAGTTTGGAGAAAACTCGTAGTCACAAAGCCTGGATAAACTCCAACGCAAGCCTGGGACTAAGGGAAACGACATCAGAAGGGGAAAACAAAACTGTGGCATGCTGCTTACCTATTGGCCGCCTGGACCGGATTCTTCTTGTCCAGTAGTTTGCCTCCCTTCCCAATGACAAAATGACTTCTCTGCGTCCTTCCTCCTTCTCCTGATCCAAGCGCTGATATCAATAGGCGTTTGGGATCCGATATCAGAGGGTACGGAAGCTCCCTCTGTGACGATCGCCATGTTAGACTAATAATAATCCCGGACTGACGCTGAAGCTACCTTGATCTGCCACGCGGTCTGTGCAGCCGGCGAATCAGCACTCAAGCAGTACACGTCAAAGTTCACGGATGTAAAATCGGGGTAGATGTCGCGGAAACCGCATGCTTGTGTGGTGCAGCCAGCTAGTGGACCGTTAGCTTGCTAGTAGGAAAGGCGGGGGTATGTGCATACGAGTGTCAGCCTTTGGAACCAGGAAGAGAACGACACCTTTCTCTGATGCAAGATCTGCGATCTGAATGTCCTCGTTCTTCTCATTCTTGAGTGTCAGTGTGGGTAGAGTGTCCCCAATGTCGATAGGAGGAAGGTTCTCCCCAGCTTCAGACGTGCTTTGCATAGTTCGAATGCAGCAGTGGATATGGATGACACGTGGAAGCAATGAAAGATCGAGCTAGTCGGAGATCAGAGAGTGGTCCGAATGGTCGGCAAAGCGGCCGGCCCGACGTACATAAAGAGCCCCATGCAGCGGCAGATGCAGAAACACCATGCAATAAATTCCCCGGCGTCATAAGTATATACACTGGCACTGCGTGTATTGGGAAGTAGATATGAATTCCGTCGACCACGCCGCGCCTAACATCGAACACGTACTGCATTGCACAAAAGCATGAAACGGTGTGGGATGCAAGAGCGAAAGAAAATTATTTTGATGATGGAGCCATGGAACAAGGTTCTCCGGCGTGTTGTTAGTAACAAACCGATCTCCTAAGCAGATTAGCAGAAAAATCTATACCAAACGCAAGCAGATTCAGGCAACGGAAAACGAGAGCCATACTCACCAACAGCCCATGTTGCCGCGATTTCACCCACTTAAAGAGATATTGAAACTACGAGCCTTCCGACTACAAGAAGATATGCTCCTAGAGAGGTAGCGAGACATAAGGCGGATGTACCAGTGCTCGCCTGATTGTACGGCTCTACTAGTCACAGGCCTGTTCTGCAGGAGGGCCAAATAGTGAAGGAGCATCCAGAGAGCGCAGCCACTCTAGAAGTTTCTCTAGCTGAAAATAGAATGGTGCTCTTTTGAGCCTATATGTATCATCCACCTGGCTTCGTGATCAAGATTATGCGCTCAGCTAACAATGAACATCACTGTAAGCGACGAGCTTCAAAAAAGAGATGCAAACGCGCAAGCAGGTGATACCGCTGTGTATAGCCATATGTTTAAGCCATTTGGGCGACCACTGACATGCCGGATAATCACCGCTACCACATGTTGGAGCAGACTACATACGCTGCACAGAGGAAGAGACGACACATTCCTTATAACCTACCTGGGGTTTAGTTAGTCTTAGAGCTAGGGTTTAGCAGAGGTAAGAACACTGTATATCTACTACAGTACAGGTTCTCCTTATATACATAATAGTAAGGATGTCACATGACTCAGGAATGTGTTTACCACATGTATGCGCAGTAAGCGCAGTAACATGTGTGTGCTGCATGCATGGCCTCATGTATGCAGCATGTATCATGATATTAATTTCAACACCCCCCCTCAAACTGTACAGCGCTCTAAGCAGCTAAGTTTGAATCTTGAAAGTAATTCCAAGAGAGTCTCTAAATTTCCTGAATAAGACAGCGCCAAGGTTCTTTGTGAACATGTCAGCTGGATTATCATTTCCAGGAATGAAAACGACCATGACTTTGTCATTTTCTATGCATTCGCGCGTATAGTGGTAGCGAATGTCTATATGTTTGGTCCTTCTTTCCTGAACTGGATTTGATCCGATAAAGATGGATCCCTGATTATCAGCGCAGATTGGTACGCGCTTCAGTACATATCCAAGTTCCTGGAATAAGGACTCTATCCACACTATCTGTCGACAAGTGTCGGAGAGAGCCATATATTCAGCTTCTGTGGATGACAGTGCTACAGTTTTTTGTAAATGGGACTGCCAGCACACAATGCCACTCGCTAGAGTAGCAAAGTAACCCGTTGTAGATCGGCGTTTGACAGTGTCAGCTGCCCAATCAGAATCTGTGAAGGCCTGTAGCCCCTCAGATTTCTCACCATCATAGACAATGTTATATTTCTGGGTTCCCACCAGATAGCGCATGATGTACATCGTTTTGTCTAGATGTTCTTGGCTAGGATTAGCCAAGAATTGCGACATCTTGATTACCGCATAAGCGATATCAGGTCGCGTTCCGAGCATCAGATACAATAAAGATCTGATCACAGACTGATATTTTGATCTAAGCATCGCATTGGGCATTGCTGTGTTTTCCAATGGTCTGTAACCAGTCGGGAGTGGAGTGGGGGTTGCTTTGGCATTTGTCATCTCGAATCTCTCAAGCACTTTGGCGAGATATTCAGTTTGATCGAGTTTGACTTTGCTTGCAGTCTGGGTGACGCGCATGCCTAAGAATTCCGTGACTTTTTCAGTACTACAGCACTCCCAATGCTTTAGACAAGCATTTTTCTTTTCATCCACAAGTTTCTTGTTCTTCCCCATGAACAAGCCATCATCAACATAGACGAGTGCAATAACAATGCTGCCTGTC
Organism: Tricholoma bakamatsutake; assembly: GCA_029959215.1. NCBI lineage: Eukaryota > Fungi > Basidiomycota > Agaricomycetes > Agaricales > Tricholomataceae > Tricholoma > Tricholoma bakamatsutake. The sequence continues at coordinate 11,393,455 of CP114861.1, forward strand.
TTAGGATCCTTGTGTATGAAAATGCCGGCATCGGAGCTGGCGCGCACGAACCCAATGGTGCGCATAAATGCCTCTAGCTCTTTCCACCATGCAAGTGAGGCTTGTTTAAGGCCATACAATGCTCGGCGTAAGCGCAATACTTTGCGCTCTTTTCCCTCGAGTCTGAAACCCTCGGGTTGATCCATATAGATCTCCTCATCTAGTTTGCCATATAAAAATGCGGTTTTTACATCTAGGCCGGTCATATACATGCCTTCTAGAGATGCAAGTGCAAACATGAGGCGTACGGTCTCGTAGCGGACTACCGGTGAGAAAATCTCATCAAAGTCAACGCCTTCGACTTGTGAAAAGCCTTTGGCCACGAGTCTGGCTCGTTTTCTTCCATCCGATTTTACAGAGAAAACCCATCTATTTTTGATCGTTTTTTGATCATGTGGAAGATCGACGATGTCATAGACTTGTCGCTTACGAAGAGCCTCTAATTCTTCATGACAAGCTTGTTTCCACTCATGTTGCTGCTGCCATGGTAGGCATGCAATATCGTGAAATTGGTTTGGAACTTGGCTTATTTCGCTCGATGGTTTGACTGCTTTTGACAACAGCCAGCGAATAAGCTTATCTCCTCCTTCCTTGGTTATCTTTTTAATATAACCTGCTTCGTCCGGTTCCCCCATTGGGTGATCATGTTCTTGATCATTGGAATCGGGCACACTTTCGTGGGGTGCCGAACTCGGTCCAGCAACTGGTTCTTTCTGTTGAGATTGTGGTCGTGTTCAGTTATGATCCGAATCTTGACCTACAGATCTCTTCCAATATCGATCACGTGCAATGTCTCTCTCTATGTCAGAGGGGAGTCGCTTCTCTCCATAGGTATTGCCAGGACGGTTTGGGATGTTCCTCTGCCTGCCTGATTGACGGGGCAATTGCTGCCATTCCTGTTGATCATCATGTCTTGGACAAAAGTCCTCAGTGGTTACTGGAGGCAGCGGAGGAGGAGCATCTGTCACATCGTCATGTGCCTTTTGCTCACTTGGTACATCATCATCATCATTTTCTGATGATGGAGGAAGGGGTGGATCTTGTGGCGGTATAGAATCATCGCCATCCGTTCCAGATGAGTGGTCATCATCTTCTGGTTCTGGAGGTGGAAAATCATTAAGGTCCGTATTGGCAGGAGTTTTAGCTCCGGGACAGCATGGGAACAACGTTTCATCAAATAGTGCCGTAGCACCAATGAATATTGCGCCACTAGGTTGCATGAAACGGTATGCTTTAATGCCATCTTCTAATCCAAGGTATGTCATCAACTCTGATCGAGGAGCCAATGTGTTTGGACGCTTCTCCTTGGGTAGGTAGACGTAAGCACCACAACCAAAAACCTTCAGATTGTTTAGATCTGGGCGGACCTTTGTCAGGTCCTCAACCGGTGTCAGCCATTTCAGGCGCCTTATCGGGGTTCGGTTGTATAGGTGTGTTGCATGTTCAATGCAAAATTCCCACCATGATTGTGGTAGACATGCGGTAAATTGCAGGGTTTGCAACTTTTCCATTATTGTCCTTATGGCATGCTCTGCGCGCCCATTCTGTTGGTGAATGTGGGGTGCAGACATCTCTATTTTGATGCCAAAGTCCTTGAGCACATTTTGTAGCTCACGATCTTTGAACTCCCCCCCTGGATTAACACGCCAGCGCTGGATTGTAGCGCCATACTGTGTCAAAGCCACTGCCCAAAATTGTCTGATGGCCGCAGCAGCATCAGATTTCTTTTTAAGGCATTGGACCCAGATATGTGATGTTTTGTCATCCAGAAATACAATAAAGTATTTATGTTTATGGTACAATAGTACTGGGAGTTCCTTCAGATCAGAATGTATTAATTCAAAGGGTCTTTCTGCACGTGAATCTGATTCAGGAAAAGATTTTGAGGTCATTTTCCCTTCAGCACACCCTGGACATATAATTTTGTCTTTAGGAATAATTAAATTCCTTGGGAATTTTATGGTGCTATTAGGCATCTTCCCTAGCGCCTCTTTGGATGGGTGTCCAAGTCGCTTATGCCAAGTTGAGTAGTCTGTGACATACATTGTCACGACATTGATTCCCTTGGTGCTCAATATATGAGTCCGAGCCCAATAAATAGTGTCACGTTTCATAAGAGGGACGCAATCCATAATTGGGTTTCCTTGCTTGAAAAATGAAATGTGTGCAGAGGAACCATGCACATCACTTCCGTCTTGTAAGAAGATGCCCATTGACAGTAATCGAGCATTACAGTCGGGTATGTAGTAGACGGGGTATAATTGCATTTCACGCGTCTCTGACTTCCCATGACATACTACCTGATGTCTAATGAAGACTGCTCCTTTCCCTACTATATGAGTAGTACCCGTGGCTGTTTGAACCAGGGTAGAGTCCTTTCTCGGTAAAAGCTCGTAAGAAGCAAAATCTTTAATTTCACCAGTGAAGTGTTTTGATGCACCTGAATCCATGATCTAGTCAGCACCTTTCTTACAATTTCCATTTGCACACGTAACACATATATTAAGATGTAAATTGTTCCATGATACATTTAGTAGCGGTAAAATTTCACATGAAAAGTTTGCTGTGATCAGTGGAATGTTAATTCTTGTGCTTGTGGCAAGGAAAAGGACTGACCTTTCATCATATGTACCTGTTTCAAGCGGTTCATCGACAAGCATTTCGTCGACGGCTTTCCATACTTCTTCATCAGAAACGGCAGATTCCGATCCAAGGGAGACGCTATCGTCTTCTACCTCTACGATCCTTGGTTCTGGTTCAATCCTCCTCCTCTTACCTTCTCGCACTGTTAGGTGCTCTTCCAGCGGTCACAGATTTTTTGCGCTGCGTGGGAGATTCATTTGCTCGAGGGTGTCTCGAGCCTGCTGATATTCGATATAGACCGAATGAGAGGTAGAGGCCGTGCCCGTGTATGCCTGTGCAGGTGGTCGGCGGCGAGGATTCCTTGTGGGAGTATGTTCATGCTTCTCGATGTGCTGGATGAGCGGCATCGGCGGTATGATGGTGCCATTACCATTTATAGTAGTAAAGGCTTGTGAGGCGAGGTGGGAATGTTTCTCTTTAGGTTTTTCCTCTTTAGTCTTTTTGTCCCCACGTCATCCATGCTTTCGGGACGATTCTCCATTGTTGCCTTGAGATTGCCATTTTGGGTTTCCCCCTTTGCGCTTGACAGCAGAAAGCTTGGTGGCCTGAGGTGGGCCAATGGGCTTTCCAACTGCTGTGCGCCATGAGGCTTCAGCGACAATGGAGTCCTTGACATGTTTAAACGTCAAGGCTCTAGTAGCGGTCGTATTAAGGACCGTGGCAGATAGAGAATCGTACTCGCACGGCATCGCAGCAAGTAGAATCATTGCCTGTACTAATTCGGGGATGGCGACATTGGCAGCCGTAAGGCGCTCAAATTTATCAGCCATTTTGGCAATCTCTGGCGCAGGATTTGCAGCCAGAATTTTGATTGCGATTGCAGACCTAAAGTCCGCAAAGACTTGGGAGGGGCCATCGACACCATAGTCAGTGCGGATGAGATCCCATACCTCCTCAGCAGTGTCCTTGGTGTTGGCACGCTGCCGAATAGAGGGGGCCAGGCGGAGCACTAGGCTACCAATCGCCTGGTCATTCTTATTGTTCCAGGTCTGGAGCTTGGCATTAGCTTCCGCTACTAGTGCAGCGTTTGTCGCCATCAAAGGAGGCACCAGGGGTGGTTTTAGTTCCATCCCGCTAGTTATTTGCCAGAGGCCCTGAGACCTGAGCCATGCCTTCATTGAGTCGGCCCATTGAATGTAGTTAGAGCCGTCAAAAGTTTGTATGAGTTTTTCAAGAGTTGAAGACATGATGTTATAGTGGCAGCTGGTAAAAGCACTCAATCAGTCCTCTTATTCAAGAAAACACATTCCATAATCTCAGGCAAACACACTCCTTCAGAGTGGTTAACCCTAGTCAACCTGGGTTTTTAAATGCAGCTCGCAAGGAGCACAATGCAGCTCACGAAGAGCGCAAGGTTACAATTTGGAGACAATGAAGTCAACGTCGTTCGCAGCCAGTTAAGGCGCGTTCGCAACGTGCCCAGCAGGGCCCATAACCTGTTGGAGCAGACTACATATGCTGCACAGAGGAAGAGACGACACGTTCCTTATAGCCTACCTGGGGTTTAGTTAGTCTTAGAGCTAGGGTTTAGCAGAGGTAAGAACACTGTATATCTACTACAGTACAGGTTCTCCTTATATACATAATAGTAAGGATGTCACATGACTCAGGAATGTGTTTACCACATGTATGCGCAGTAAGCGCAGTAACATGTGTGTGCTGCATGCATGGCCTCATGTATGCAGCATGTATCATGATATTAATTTCAACACCACATCTGGTCTACGGCAAACTACACTGCCAGAAAACACCGCACACAAAGAAAATCCAACCCAGCGGCGCAGACATGGCACGGTCTACCTCTACCACTACTGCCGCTGCTTCTAAAGAGAAGCCTTCAGCCCCCTACCAACCGGACAAAAGCAGGATCACCAGAAGAATGGCACAAGCTTGCACAAACAGGGGACATCCCAGATGCCGAAACAGGACTATCATGGCTGGCAGCGAAGGGCCTATTGGCCCGTCGGGCGCAACGCTGATGTTGGCATCAATAGCCGAAGCCAAGGGGGTATCACATGTTCGATATACCATATGGGGATGGTTAGTTAGTCCAGGCCTCGAGCTGTTAAAAAAAAATATCGAAGGTCACATGATTTGTTCTTAGCATGCGAAGATCTACTTGAGGAAGAAAAATCTTCTGGTATGGATCCTGAGGGTCTGTAGACTGTTAGCGGCTTTCGGCAGTGATGCAGTAGTTAAAATAAATGTATTTGACTGTTGACACACAAGTAATATGAATCTAATATGATGATTAGTAAAGGTGCTACTGGTATTGGGTCAATGGGTGAGAGTGCATGGTGGACTACTACTGGTGGGCATCAGTGGGTGATGGCCAGTGGGTGGCGGTAGTGGGCAATGTGTCAGTGGGGTGCTGGACATCCTTGGCATTGTGCATTCATCGGGGTCCATTTCCTATTCACATTGTGGTTGGGATTGAGGTGTTGTTCATCAGAGTTATGGTGTGCTGGTGCTGTGCTACTACCTAGATGGTGGGCGAGGGCAGTGGGTGAATAGAGAATGGCAGGGGTAATCCTGGTCGCAAGACAATAAAGAAAGAACAATAGCGTGGGTCGTACGCAAGCGAGACAATAAGAACCATAGTGAAGAAAATTGATTTCCCCATCTGAACACCTTCATAACATTAGCTCCCCCTCGACGTTTCGAGTCCCATCCGAAACTATCCCCTGACCATCTGCATCGGGTCGAATGGTGTAGGTTGTTCTTCGTCACCCATCGTGGAGAAAGTGTCGATCGTGGTTGGGGTAGGTGTGTCATGCATGTGGACTCAAGTAGGTAACTCAATGCCATCTATCCCTGCAAATTGCACCGGGGTGCCGGTTATGGGTGTTGTGATTTGAGGTAGTGGTGGGGTGGTCATGATTCTGAGTGTGATAAGAAAGTAAAGGATAATCATAATTAAGATGGCTGCACCAAATATAGCACCGAGAATGATGATGAGGTGGAGGTTTTTAATCATGGTCGGTCGGGTTTAGGTGGTTTGGTGATGAGGGGGGTTGTCACATGTCGGGTTGTTGGGACAGAAGAGTGCGGAATGCTCCAGGCGCCACTGTCGGCAGTGGGGGCATTGATACTCCAGGCAGTGTGAGGAAAAATGCCCAATCCAGGCGCATGTAAAACAAACAGAGTTCCGCATCCACGGCAGTGCAGGCAGATATTCTGGAGTGGGTTGTCTGGGATGAGGTATGGATACGCATAGTGGTGGAGGTGGCGACGATGGATATTGGGGTGGGGGTGAAGGAGATGGCGATGTTGGTTGTTCTAATGTTGTATCAGTTCCTTTGTCTTCTTCATTATCAAGGGGTTCTATAATGAATATCCATTGAGGTGTGGGGACTTGCTCTCCAGGTCTATAATTAAGGGCTTGCTTGTCCAGGCTCCTCATGAGGGGGAGCAAATCCAGGTGATAGGCTTCCTCGGTCAGGCACCGAAACACCTGTTCGAGGAAAGAGATCGCTCAGTAAGTCTGGAACAAGTTGTGCACTGTCCCGTTGAGCAGCGCTTGGTCCTGTATCACAGAGAGCAGTCTCTCCTTGTTTCGGGAGTCGTCTGTATCGCAGACGAAGCTTAGGATCAATTCGAAGGTTTTAATCAGGTTGGGGTCAGGCGTGGTGTTCATGAAGAAGTGTAGAGGGTGGCTCATGATGGGAGTAGGTTGTGGGTAGACTTGTAATTACCCAGAATTTCTGGGGCATTTTTTAAGTGTTTTTCTGGTTCCCAAGTATTCTCCACCATGCCATAGCCTTTCCACTTTACTAGAAATCGGGTTCTTCGGCCCATCTTTTTGTGGGCCAAAATAGCCTCAACCTCGTGTTTGAGTTCTCCCTCAATCAGCTCTGGGGGTGGAGGAAGAAGATTTGGCCCATGCATCTCATTCTCCTTGAAATGCAAAAGGAGCGAGGCATGGAAAACGGGGTGTATCCTCCACTGTGAAGGGAGCCTCAGTTCGTAGGTGCTGAAATGATTTTCCAGCATAAAAGTGGAGTCAAGGAAACAGTGGGAGGAGCCAGAGTCAATAAGGGTTCAGTTGGTATGAAGTTGTCAGAAACGGATAGGAGGATGGTCAGCCAATCAGGGTCAGAAAGAGCGGACACATTGAGATGAACATATGTAGGCAGCCAGCTGGGAAAGGTCAATGCAACCCTCAGCCCCATTGGCATATTCCTGAGGGTTGTGAACTATTTTTTTGAGTCTGCAGAATCTGGTGCAGATTCAGAGACTGCAGCTGTGCAGTCTTTTGTGGCTTTGGACTTGCTGCAATTACCAGCTAGTTGTCCTTCTTCACTGCAATAGAGGCAAAGACCTTCCTTCATCCAGCACTTGTGTTCTTCTCTGGTTAGTTTGCCATTCTTCCCCAACTTGTCAGAGATGGAGTCCTTTGCTTTGTTACTCTTGGATCCAGAGGAGCTGCCGGACAAGGGTTGATTACTGCAATTAGAGTTGGATGGATTCTGGGGTTTGGACTGATTATTGGAGCTAGAGTTGGAATTGGAATTGGAGTTTGGGGAACCCTTGGAGTCCTTCTTTCTGGAGTTTCCAGAAATTCCAGAGATCTTAGCATCGAGGCGATTCTCTTCTTTTTGCATCCAGTAAATGTTGTCAGCATCTTGGGCCTTAAGCTGCAAGGCTGCCAGAGTGTTGGGCTTTCTGCTCTGCAAAACTTCTATATGGAGGTGGAGCAGAAGTCTGCAGAAGTACCAGTCATGAAGAGCAGCTTTGTTCCAGTCGATCCAGGAGGCTAGTTCCTAAAAGTCCACATTATACTTGACTATATGTCCTCCTTTCTTCATAGTGAGCTCAGAAAGAGCCTTTTTGGCATCCCCCAAAGGGTCATGAGGGCCAAAATTGCTCTCTAGCTCCCCGAGGAATACCTCATAGTTCCACATCCAGTGGGTGGAATCCATCGGGTCATTGAGGCTGGGTTCAAACCAGCTGAGTGCTGATCCCTTTAGATAAGAGATGATGAATAAGATTTTCCTCTCGTTGGAAGCAAAGACGTGAGGGCGATCTCTGAAATAGAGGTTGCATGCGACTAGGAAGTCCCAAAGTTTCCAGGGGTTGGAACTGTTGAATGTGTTGGATTCCCTAACTTTAATCTTCTCAGGCTTCAGAGCTTGGTTCTGGTGGAGAGTATGGAGACTGTCCAAAAGGTCGAACAGGGTATCGACAAATCTGTTGTCCAGATCTGGGTTTCCATTTAAAGGAGGTTGATCTCCAGGGTCATCAGGATTGGAGTCATCCCTGGGGCCATCAGGACTGCTAGGGTTGTCAGGACCACCAGGAAGTCCATCCTCTTCACCTGTAGCTTCCTTATTGCTTGTCGTCTCTTACATAGTTGAGTGGAGTCAGAATCTGAGGGGGTTCTGAAGGTATGTGTGTAGATATGACATTGGTGCTAACAGATGGTGCACCAGAGCTGACTCGTCAAAATATATTTGATGGTTGGACTGAGGCACTGAAGGTAGAAGTGGGTCGAGGAGCTGGGAGTACTGATTGTTGGACAGCTGATAAGCCTGAAAGAGTGCCTGCATAGTGGGAGTTCCTTGTTGTCGCTGAGATTGTGATTCTGTGTGGGACATAGAATAAGGTTCAGAATAGTATGGGGGTTAACAAGAGAAGTGTGAGTTTACAAATACTGTCAAGATTCAAGATTGCTACTACCAAGGTCGGAACTTGGTCAGGGATATGCAGGGCAGTGAGTTGATGCCCTCAGTGTCTAGTGCTGGTGTCTGCAGGTTGATTCCAGAATGGGTGTTCGTTGCCAGGTGTGATTCATTGCCATCGGATTTGTCCTCAGCGCAAAGTCCTCTTGCAAGATGAACCATCCCGAGCCTACTCTTCACATGCTTGGCGGTGGCAAGGTGGGTTTCCCTGAAGGTCTCCCCAGCACTCCTTATAGGTAGCCTCTCGAGAGTCGGGCTCAATGTTACTCTCAATACAGACGGCCCCTTGTCATCTAGAGTGGGACTTTGCTTACTGGTGATGGTGCATGATCGTTCGATCATAGTCTGGATTTTCCTCATAAGGAGACCCTCAGTTGGTTTGTCAGTCAGGGTCCCCAGTTTCCAGTCGATAATTGGGTTGCATCTTTGAAGCCAGGAGTAATACAGGATGATCCTCTCCTTTCCCAGCCCCGTTATGAGCATCCTCATCTTCTCATCTTTTCCTCCGATTTCTGTGTCGATGTAAACGTAATGGGAAATCGTTCCATTCTTGTTTAGGGTTCCATCAACATTTTTTTGCGAGGATTTTTCTTGTGAGTGGGATTTTCTTTAATCTGAGTTTTTCGATGACTTGGTGATCGATGAACGTTTCTCCTGCCCCAGAGTCGATTAGGGCAGGTAATTCAGCTTTTGTGTCTCCTAATATGCAGTAAATGGGAATGCGCATAGATTGGTGGCTCACTTGCACTATCATTACAGTTGAGATGATTACTCTGGCGGGTTCCACTGCCGATGTGGGCTGCCGCCTTAAAAACCCTCTGCCACCATAAGATCCAGCACCTCTTCTTTCTCCTTCTCTTCCAACTCGTTGATGAGTGCACGGATCTTCGTATAATGGTCACGAGGTGTCTTCTTCGTCTCTTTCTTTTCTTCTTTCTCAGGCGGTTCCTTCCCTCCTTTGTGATCGCTTGCCCTATGCCCTAATTTATGACAAATAAAGCATTTCCCTTTCTTCATATGTTCGAGCCTCTCTGCGTAAGAGAGGCATGTCACATCGATGTCCATGGTGTTCAGGTCCTTGAAGGGCCTCCTGTTCCTCCTCCTCCTCCCGCCTTACTGTAGGTTCTTTCTTTTATTGCCTTCGCCCATCTCAGATGTCCCTCCGCCCTTGCTGCATGAGTATACCATTCTTCAATGGTGTCAGGTGGGTTCTCCATTCCGAATACCTTGTCCAGGACTCGATTGTTGAGTCCATCTATGAAATATTCGATTAGTGTGGCATCTTCTTTGATCTTGGTTCGATAGGCCAGTGTTTTGAACTGGGCAATGTATTCGTCTACTTCTTTTGCTCCCTGCGAGAGCGCTCGGAGTTGGGTGCACGCGTTCCCTGCATCATCAATCGGTGAGAATGCTGCACATACTTTTGCAATGAACTCCTGGAATGTATCCCAGGGCTTCGATTCAATATATCTTTCTTCCAGGTAGGCCTGCTTTCAAGGCCCTGCTGTCCCTCCATTCATATAAGAAAGCATGAATAGGATTTTATGGCGATTGTCTGAGAATGTGGTCATGTTCGCATTGACGTAGGCCCCGCACTCAAGGAGGAAGAGCATAGTCTTCACTCTATCCCCAGAGTAGTCAGTTGGAGCCCTCACCTTGATTTCAGTGGGACGAGTGTTAAGGGTGGTGTGTGCAGTGGGAATGGTGGGAGTGGATGGAGCTGCCATGTTTCTTCGTCGGGTAGGGTAGGGTAGGGTGGTTCTCATAAGAATCATGTCATAGCATATGTGCTGCCTAGACTGAGGTTAGTCAGCAGAGTTCAGAGCAGCTTGACCTTTTGTTATAGTCAAGGTTCCTACTAGCAGTCGAGGCTCTTAAGTGTTGACGTTAAAGCAAGGAGTTCTTTAAAGAGTCACTGAAGCTCGTAAGCAACAGTTGAGGGTGACTTAGCTGGAGTTCGTTAGGAATGTAAGAATGACCAGGTCAAGCTGAGCTTGACTGGTTCTGTATTCGCAGTCTAAATACTACAAGCACAGATCGTAGATAATGAGTCATGCTACGAGAACAATAGGAACAATAAGAATAAAAAGACAATAGTGAAAGGTCATCCACAGTTTACTACAATAAGGTGGGATAGTGATGATGTATGATTAGAGGTGCGCGGTCGCAAGACAATAAAGAAAGAACAATAGCGTGGGTCATACGCAAGCGAGACAATAAGAACCATAGTGAAGAAAATTGATTTCCCCATCCGAACACCTTCGTAACACCTGGGGTATTCTGAGGCTATATCAAGACCCATTTCACCTGATCGGATTTCCGATAATTCCCGATTCCTTTCCAACACTTTTCTGATCTTGTCCGTTGGCATTCTGGCCAGCACCTTTTAGTCATCAGACAAGTTGTCACATGCCTTAGTAATCATTTGCTTACTCACTTTATTCCTAATACAATCTTACCAATTCTGGTCACAGACACTTACCAAGACCCATTAGTAAACTTCTGTACTTTCCATTATTCTTCTGGCCTTCAATATTTAAGTGCCCATAGCTTAGCCTTAGTCTCAAGTTTGCAAATTACTTGTAAATTACCTTGTCCTTGCATTATATCTCACCTTGTCAATCCTCTGCTTAATATTAACCCTTCATTCATCCTTGACTGGTTCCTCGACCTAATCCATTAATCTCTTGGCTCCTCTTGACTTCATTTCACCCCATAAACTCTGCTCTATTCTATCCTCACCCTCCATCCAGAAACCTGCCTGAAATTGGACAACTGACAAGGAGAAGGGTGCAACTTCTTATAAGTTAAAGCCAAGTCCTCTCTGGCCCCTTTCACCTGGCATGCTACAGCCCAGTGGATTCTGCCTGGAACCCCTGAACACCTCTGACCACCAATGACTGGGTCCAACTGGAAGTCTGGGTTCATCCTGTGTTCCATGTCTCACAGCTGGAAGAAGACACTCCAAACACCATCCCTAATTGCACTCAGCCTCTTCTCCCTCTGGTTATTATCAATGACAAACTTGAATATGAAATCGTGGAAATCCTGGACTCAAAAATCAATAACCACCGTCATTGCAAGTCACTCTACTTTGTCCATTGGAAAGGATACCAGGGAACTGATGAAGAAAACTCTTGGCTTCCCACCACAGAGCTTGATCATGCTCAGGAGTTGGTTATGGATTTCCACACCCATTACATGCACTTATTGCATTTTAACTCTTACAGACAAACCCAGACCACTTCAAACTTAACTCACTCAGTGAATGGCAGTAAGAGGCATTTTTCGATTCAACGAAAAATGATAAGAAAAAAAAAACTAAACAAAAAATGATTTTTGGCAGGCCCCGACTGGGCCCCTAGACCTCCCCATCATCCCCTTCCATGGGCTCCACCTGGACTACTCCCACTGCCTCCTCAGCTAGCCCTGCTAGCTCTGCCTCTACCTCTCCTTCACTCCAACTCTCTTCATCCTCATCCTCATCCTCATCCTCTTCATCTTCCTCCACTTCCCCCGTCCAAGCCTACTCCAAATTGTATAGATTGCAAAAATATGCAGCCTCCTCAGCAAAGCATTCCTGCACTCCCCTGAGCTCCCTCACCTCCCACTTCAACCCCTTGATGGCGAAAGCCAGCTCCCTCAGGAGCTCTACCATCTCGGGCCCTTCTTTCTCCTTTGGGGCCTCCTGCCCCTTCCACACCACCTCCTTGCACTTGTGTTTCGTTAGTAAACTTCTGTACTTTCCATTATTCTTCCCAGTGATGATACTCGACCTGGAAACCTAGCAAAAACCTGTTAAAAGGCTTATGAAGTATAACTCAGGCTAGAGGAAGGATGCGAGTTGGTACTAAATATCACCGCTGATACCCAAATGTTGTGTTTAGTGATGCAAGATGATGAAGCACATTGTGAATAGTCTTTAGAGGCATACAAAGATGTTCGAAAGAGTTCAAAATAGGTTCAAAGACATGCAAAATAGTTTGAAGTAGGCTCAAAGAAGTTTGAAGAGGTTCAAAGTGGGTTCGAAGAAGTTCATAGATGTTGGACTAATGTCGACGTATGTCAAAAAGTGAATTTAACAAATAAGGAGTGTTTGTTGAGAGGCAATAGGTGATGTGCAATAAAACGAGGAGCAAATATGATAGTTTCGAAGAAGTTTGCGATACTTCGCAGAACTTAGAGATATGATGTGAAGGTAAGACTCAAGAGAATGGCTCTTAAATCAGACGATGAGTGAGAGGGTAACTTGTGCTCTGTTCCCCCATTTGTTTTCTTATTGTTTTAAGTAAACAGTACAAATCTATATACAAATTGAAGAGATAGTACTAAAAAGGAAATAATAACATGTGTAAAACATGAGGCAATATGCACAGCAATAAAGGTATTGTAAAACATAAAACAAATGAAAAATGATAATAAGTGAAACATACATTGTTTCAGTATGGTAAGAGTTCTTGTTCTATTGCTTTAATATATCAATGAAACATAAAACTGCACTTATCATATTCTAAGTCTCTTGTAATCTCTCCTCATGCCCGGTAGTGCTCGATATGCAACTAAATGGTTTGTTCTGAATGTGCAGCATGTATCAAAAGTGTTTCAAGACAGCTATATGGTGGCCACTATTGTTCAAAATGCTGCGAAGTTGTTCAAAGTGTCACAAAATGTTGCAAAATGGTTCGAAATAGTTCGAAGTCATCCAAAATAGTGCACAATAGTTCGAAAACATTTGAAGTCAATTTCGTGGCATTCATAGCAATTTGGAGTGCATGTCGTAATGTATAGATACAATTAGATTCTTCTCCAGACCTTATAGTGCATAGTGGACCTATCACCAGCCTTTGATATTTAAGTGCCCATAGCTTAGCCTTAGTCTTGAGTTTGCAAATTACTTGTAAATTACCTTGTCCTTGCATTATATCTCACCTTGTCAATCCTCTGCTCAATATTAACCCTTCATTCATCCTTGACTGGTTCCTCGACCTAATCCATTAATCTCTTGGCTCCTCTTGACTTCATTTTACCCCATAAACTCTGCTCTATTCTATTTTTGCCCTCCGTCTGGAAACCTGCTGGACATCCACATGCAACCTGCCTGAAATTGGACAACTGATGAGGAGAAGAACACAACTTCTTATAAGTTGAAGCCAAGTCCTCTCTGGCCCCTTTCACCTGGCATGCTACAGCCTGGTGGATTCTGCCTGGAACCCCTGAACACCTCTGACCTCCAATGACCAGGTGTGACCAGAAGTCGGGTGTATTCCTAATCAAGTCCTGACCTTGTAGTAGCGATCTTGAACCTTGACAGGCTACTCTTACCCCTACCCTCCAAAATCCCTTACCCCTTGAAAGGGTCAGGGTTTTGAGGAGTATGGGTAAGGGTATGGAGGGGTATGGAGGGTATGCAATACCCCCAGGGTGGTGCACCAGGGTACATATTGTCACAAGATGACTTAATCACTTTTACTATAATTTGTTTCAAAAAAAAGGACTTCTGGCCACTTCCTTAAGTTGGTGGTGTAAGAGTGCTGTGTAGTAACTGTTTCATCGAGAGCTCTCAATTGCACATTTTTTAAGATTTTTCCTAATTTTTCTCAGGGGGTGGTTAAATTTTTGGGGTTGTCCACTTAAAATTTTCAAAATAAGGAAATTAGCTCATAGAAATATCTTCATATGACTCTACTATACATGTTTTTACAGTTTTTGACTACTCTGGAGGTTTGTGGCAGTGTCCAAAATTCAGTTTACAAACATTGTTGTGTTTGTTTGTCTGCAACTGTACCCCCATTACCCCTTCTCCTCCTCTATCCAAATTAAAATCTTGGGAGTGCAAGCTACCATGCAAGTACATCGTGGCATCCACACCCTCCCAACAATCACTGGAATTGAAAATCAAGCTGCAGATTATGGATACAGGGCAAGTACTCAGTGTCTCTGCTTTCCTAGACTCAAGTGCGATGGGTCTTTTCATTGATTCCCATCTGGTCCAACAAAAGCAACTTAACACCCACTCACTGTATTGATCCATACCTGTCTACAATGTGGATGGCTCTCCAAATGAAGCTGGGATGATTTAGGAGGTTGTGGATCTAGTTCTCCACTACAAAGACCATAATGAGTGGGCTTTTTCTGGGCTACCCATAGCATTGTGATCACAATCCTGAGGTTGACTGGCTGACAGGTGAAGTCATTATGAGTTGTTGCCCTTCTCATTTTTATACTTGCTTCACTGAAGGCAGACAAAAATGTTAAGGAAAAAAAAAATACTAATGCAGTGCACTCAAAAATATCATGCTGGACCAATGCCCATGTCTGATGTGGACTTAAAAAACATTCCAGACCTTGCACCAGACTCTGATGATGATGATGAAGAGGTGGAACAGATTGAATGTGATCAAATTTTCTGCAATGCTATTAACCCTCTGCATGAGGTATGTGCCACTTTGAACATCTCCCAACATCTCACAGAGGCCTTCCACAAGAACCATACACCAAAATCCTTCACTGATTCTGTGCTTCCTCACCTGCATGATTTTGAGAATGTATTCTTCAAGGAATCCTTCAACTCACTTCCTAACCATAAGCCATGGGATCATGCAATTGAGCTCATACCAGGTGCCACACCCTCCTCCTGCAAGGTCTATCCTCTCTCCTCTGAAGAACAATGACAACTCAACAAGTTCATTGATGAACACTTGGCTTCTGATCACATTTGCCCTTTAAAGTCACCCATGGCCTCCCCACTCTTCTTTGTGAAAAAAAAGAATGGCTTCCTCTAACCAGTCCAAGACTACCAATGGCTCAATGACATCATGGTTAAAAATCATTATCCACTACCTCTCATATCTGAACTCATGAGCCAACTCTGTTGGGTGCACTACTTCACCAAGCTAAATGTTGATTGGAATTATAACCATGTGCAGATAAAGGAAAAAGATGAGTAGAAGGCAGCATTTTGCCCAAATCATGGTCTTTTTGAGCCACTTATCATGTTCTTTTATGACAAGTATGAGTTTGAGAAGACTCAGATTGAATACTTGGGCTTGATTATTTTAGATGGACAGATGGAGATGGACCCCATCAAGGTTGCTGGTGTTATGACCTGGCCCACACCCATGAACAAGAAGGAGGAGTTGAGGAAAGAATGTCCATGAGAGTGTGCACCATTAAAGTTGGCAGGGGGGGATGGTTTAATCTGTGTGCCAGTGGTGTTAGGTAGAGTATTGATGCTGGGAGTGGTTGGAATAGAAATAAATGGAATATTAGGTAAAGGACTAAGCTATAGGGTATTAACAAAGCTTTCAATACATGATTTGAGTGATTCAATTTGTGCATGCAATCCAATAATGGTGCCTTTGAGTGTTTTGATGCATGGCAGCGCATCAAGTGGAGATAAGCACACACTTAAGGCAGGGGTGTTGATCGTGTCCTGGGCAACATCCTGTATGCATAGGAGATGTTATATTCACAGTGTGCTTTAATTCTGGGCCTAGGTAGAGAGTTCTCTACTGTAAGGGCAATCTCAAAACCTCACTTAATAATGAGCTAACAGAGGGGAATCCAAAGTTAATATCATACTACATAATACAGACACTTCAGGCACACCTAACAGAGGGGAATCCAAAGATAAAACTCTAAGGACCCATCTGTCGATGCCCAGTATATGTGATAGAGCCAAAAATCAAATAATAAGCTAAAAATAGCAAACAGGCAGAGATAGGTGGATCAAGCTGTGGGATGATGTCACCTTGATGGGTAAACATCCAGAAAGGGTCCTGCCTCTAAAAATAGAACTGTCAACATGTACCAACATGGAAAAGCTGAAATATAATCATAAAATAGGAATAAAATTATAGAAAATCATAGAAAAGGCAGAATAGAGTGAAATAAAATATATAAAAATATGGGATGAACACAGAAAATTGCCCAGACACCTGAGGCACCTTCCTTTCCCCTTACAACATTAAGATCTGGATAGATCACAAGAACCTCGAGTATTTTATGACCACCAAAAAACTCAATCACCATCAAGCCTACTGGTCCTTGTACCTCTCCAGGTTTAATTTCTCCTTGCATCATCATCCAGGTCACAGCATGAGAAAGACTGATGCTTCCTCTCATCATCTGGATCATGTGAATGGAAGTGATGACAATCAAGATATTGTGCTGCTACAACCAGCCCTGTTTACAGTTTCAGCATTGGAGAGTGTCATTTTAGAGGGCAAGAAGCACAGTATCCTACATGACACTCATCATGTGAGCCATAGTGGTTTACATGAGGATGCTGTGGCTTTAGCAGTGAAGGAGCTGAGAAAGGGGTCTACTCTTTTGCTTCATGTGGCAGAGTGGACAGAAAAGGATGACTTTTTATATTTCCATGATCATATTTGTGTCCCTAATGATCGGCAGCTTTGACGACAACTTATCCCAGGACCATGACTCACTGATTGCTGGCCACCCTGGGTGCTGGAAGACATTGGAGCTCATATTGCAGAATTATTGGTGGCCCCAGATGTTGCAACTCATTGGTCAGTACTGTCACACCTGTGACCTCTGCTTACACACCAAAACTCCATAACACAAATTCATGAGTGAGTTGCACCCCCTCCCAGTCCTAGAGAACCATTGGGACATCATCAGTGTGGACTTTGTAGTAGAACTACCTGAATCCAATAGGTTTGATGTGGTAATGTGCACAGTCGACTCTGCTGGAAAGCGAGCTCACTTCATTCCCACTCATATGACTGTCACTGCATGTAAGGGCAACCTCAAAGCCTCACTTAATAGTGAGCTAACAGAGGGGAATCCAAAGTTAATATTATACTGCATACAGACACTTCAGGCACACATAACAGAGGGGAATCCAAAGAGAAAACTCTAAGGACCCATCTGTCGATGCCCAGTATATGTGATAGAGCCAAAAATCAAATAGTAAGCTAAAAGTACCAAAAAGGCAGAAATAGACAGATCAAGCTGCAGGATGATGTCACCTTGATGGTTAAACATCCAGAAGGGGTCCCACCTCTAAGAATAGAATTGTCAATATGTACCAATATGGAAAAAACCCAAAATATAATAATAAAATAGGAATAAATCATAGAAAATCATAGAAAAGGCAGAATAGGGTGAAATAAAATATAAAAAGATATGGGACGAATGCAGAAAATTGCCCAGATGCCTGGGGTGCCTTCCTTTCCCCTTACATTAGGTGTGCCTGAAGTGTCTGTATTATGTAGTATAATGTTAACTTTGAATTTCCCTCTGTTAGCTTATTATTAAGTGAGGCTTTGAGGTTGCCCTTACAGGCACATTCCTGTTTGCAGCTTCTAAGAGTTGATGTTGTTCATCATAGAGATACCAATGAATGGAATGTTCAGCACTGGTAACATCAAAAAGATGGTGGTAGGTGTGTCCTGTGATAGCAATATTCCAAATACCTGTGCAAAATTTCAGTTTAGATTGGTTCTGAGGGACAAAGTAGGCCTCTCATGCACTGCAATTGTCCACTTTCATCATCACAAATGGGACTAAGAGTGGATCAGTATGGATGGAAAGCTGTGATGGTCTAAACGGACACCAGCTGCACCAACAGATGACATGAAGAGCCTCTTGTTTGGGCCTTGAACGAGATGATATAATGTGTGAGTCAGTGTGAAGGATATGTCTGTAATGAAATGGAGAGGATGTGATGTCTGTTGAAAGAGAGGCTGAATAGCGAAGAGAGCTGTGCATGATGAGTTCAAGCAAATTAATGCAGGGCCCAACTTAAAAGACAATGAGGTGAAGGAGCCCGAGGGACAGACTGATTGATGACCACAGGAGACGTGAGACTGAGACCAAATATCATTATGATGTCATGGGACCAACCATAGTATATAACCTGCGTGTTTTCCATCCCAAAAGATAGAACATGGGAACGTCGTGATCAGATCATGTGCAGCTCCTGATTATTTAGAAATTAGTTGCAATATAAAGATAAAACGATTTAATTATATCTCATTATATAACATTTTTGTCTATTTCCAGTATCTGTTTCCTGATGATTCCAAGTGGTCTTAAATTTTTTGCTACTTACAACTTATGCATGACTAGGCCACAGAGAAACGTAAAATAAGCTGTGCGTATGGCTGCATCTTGATGCGTTCTATTTGGGATCGGGAGTAAAACAATTAGGGGTATGATTTACTCAGGTCTAAGTATGAAGTGCACTAACATTTTGTCCACAAAGGCTGTTACGAGTTATCAGATCTCCGAAGCTGTACATGGATGTGATATCATTTGAATAATGGCATGTGAACAACGTCAACGTTTGATCATGACATATTCATATTTTTTAACAGAATTATTCCATTAGCGTAAAGGCAAGTACAGGTAAGCAGCGGTACCCAAGTGGCACCGAAAGTAGCACGAGGCGAGGACCGCGAGGTGGTCAACGAGGGTCAACGAGGGCCAACGGTGGCCAATGGTGGCCAACTGCTATCAAATTTGATCGGTTGATTGCCGTTGACAGGAAACGCGGTCAGGTTTCCCTTTTCTTTCAATCAAAACGATATACCGCTCCACTGACCAGGATGTGTTTGGAACTGCCTGTTGCTGTTCTTGTGCTTCTCCTCAGTGGATCCCTTGATACAAAGCTCCGCCCGGTGGCAATAAGTACTCGGCTCCATCTCATAGTTAGATGGCATGGCAAACCAGGATACTGTCGAGTCACCTTTGACGACGGATCCCACCGCTCACTTTCCATCGGATGAAGATGTAGCATCTTCGTTTTCATGTTCTACAACTGTCACCTCGCCACGACAATTGCCAAGTAGTCTTCGGCCTCCTCCTACGAGGTCAGTATCTTTGGACCCCCGAAAGACCCCGCCGACCATCCCTCCAACTCATGCAAATCGGACCCTAGTCCTTTGCTTTGATGGCACCGGTGACCAGTTCGATGCTGATAATTCAAATATCGTCCAGCTTGTGTCGCTGCTTAAGAAAAATGACACGTCAAAGCAGATGATATATTACCAGGTACGAGTTAAAAATGCTGAGCAGCTGTTTAGTCGCTGAGCACGTTTTGTATCTAGTCAGGAATCGGAACATACACTACCCCACAAGTTGCGAACACCTTCACCTCAAAGATTTCATTGGTGCGTTAGTGCTATACCATCTTACGAAATTTTTTTAATTCATTGTCATGTATAGACATTCGACCTGATGCTCGCTTGGAATCTGGACGCACATGTTATGGGTATGCTCGTTCGTTATTCTTTGCGATTTCATTGACTTATCATGCTCGGCAGGTGGGTACGAATTTTTGATGCAAACATGTAAGTTAACATAGATCTCACTGTAAAATCACGAAGTGTTAATCTCAACTTGCTATGCAGATACTGCCGGAGACAAAATCTGTTTATTCGGTTCGTGGGTCCCTCAGTCATCGACAGACTGAACCATATCATATCTTCAGGCTTCTCTCGCGGGGCATACACCGCTCGAAGGTGAGTTACATGTTGATTAAACCTTTGACGTGGATGACAGCTCAGCGTTGCTTCCAGTCTCGCAGGGATGCTCCAGAAAGTTGGTCTCCTCCCAGCGCACAACGTTCAACAGATTCCCTTCGCTTACAAGATGTACACGCAATGTGACGATGTCGGCTGGGAACAATCCACTCTGTTCAAGAAGTCGTTTTGTATCGATGTTCATATCGAGTTTATTGGCGTATGGTATGTTGTACGCCCGCGGAATGTTCAAGTTGCTAATTCTCGAGACTTAGGGATACCGTGGACTCTGTCGGCCTATTTCCAAGGAGCCTACCATTCACAACGTCGAACACGCTTGTCCGCACATTCCGACATGCACTTTCTCTCGACGAGCGTCGTGGCAAATACAAGGCCAACCTATGGAATCGACACAAGTCGCATGAAGAGAACCTAAGTAATACTCAAGATCCAGCAGCCCCCCCAGTCAAAATTGGGGTTTTACCCAGGCTTGACCTCGAGGACGAAGACATATCCAGGAAGCCTAAGCGATGGGCTAGCGAGAAAGAAGAGAGGATTCTCAGACGTCTTGAGGAGTTGCATGCTGAGAAGGAGAAACATGCGACAGATGTTGAAGAGGTCTGGTTCGCAGTACGTTCTTGCTCAAATACAAACGTTGCAACGTTAATCCTGATCGCCTTCACTTCGTTGTAGGGTTGTCATTGTGGTTCGTCTCAGTTTTTTTGGTATGATGCTTTTCCGATACTGACGAGTTGTGTGGAGATGTTGGCGGCGGGTCAGTCAGTAACGAGACGCGTAACTCTCTCGCCCGCATCCCTCTCCGGTGGATGATACGAGAATGTTTCAAGGCCGGTACCGGTATCATGTTCGATTGCGAAGGCCTCCGTCAACTTGGCCTTGACCCGTCGACGTTATATCCCTTTGTCACTCCACGACCCCCTCCGATCTCAGTTGACCATGCTGTCATAAGAGAGCGCCCTCAAATGTCACCATCCTGGATCCAACGTTCTTTATCTTTCCTTATGAATCTGCTGCTTCCATGTTTAGTTCTGGATATTGTTCCAGCACCAGTCAATGCAACGGCTGACGAAGCAATTTCAGAGGAGGAAGAGGATCTGAAAGATGCACTATCACCGATGTATGACCAGCTGGAACTCCGGCCTGCATGGTGGATCTTGGAAATTCTTCCCCTGAAACTGAGATATCAACGTGGGGATTGCAGCTGGATCTCATATATCGGGTCCGTTTCCTCCTACATCATCGGGTCACATCTGGTTCATCTGACGTCCACCAGCTTAAACAGAGGGCGCCCGAGATACATTCCCTCACAACACAGCAGCGGCTTGAAGATCCACCGGACAGTTAAGACCAGGATGGATGCGTTTTGTCCTGGAAGTTCTCGGAAGTATTTACCCCGTCCTGATATAAGGGTGGAACCTCAGTGGATCGACTGATTCTTGGTGTAGACTAGTATGTATATTTTAATTTTTTATGAGATGTTATTACGTTAATGATGCTATTACGTTAATGATGTAATTCTGTACCCATTAGGCTGAACCTTCAAGTATACAGGATGCTCCACAACAAACCAGACTTGAGCTTCTTAGTTTCCCTGTCTTGGGGCTCAGTCAGAAGGATGTTCTTATAGCTGATGTCTGCAGAGTATAGTGGAATATACAAGTGGCTGTGTCGCGTTGCCAACTGTTGCCAACCGTCACAAGCAGAAGCAGACGGATGAAACTCTGAGTTGACAGAATTATAGCGCCAGAAGGCATTATAAGAAGCGATGTAAAAGCAAGAGCAGAGAGCGGTGAAGACCATTAGGAATCATGCAAGTTTGCTCGCGATCAGGTTCGAGGTCGAACCGCCAATTGACCAAATTGAGAGAGGTTTACATAAATTCTGTGTTAGAGAGTGACAGGACGTCGTTCATGGCAGCCTCCAACTCCTCATGCTCGCCGTCGTCCTCGGCCGTAACAATCCCAATCCCTGGAAAGTCTATCCTCAAACGTCCCCCGCCTACCCCGCCTTCTCTACTTTCTCGCATAACAAGGTTCCTGCCTACTCCCAATCAACCTCCAACCCCAACTAGTGCAGAAGATGCTTCTAAACCACTCAAGAGAGCTCATTTTATTCTTCCTGAGATCGCTATCGTCTATCCAATATCTTCCGTTAATCCACCGTCGACTCCTACCTTGAAGGAGGAGAAGAAGGCGATTGAAGTCAGGGAGGCTGAGAGGAGGAAGAGAGTCGTTCGAGGGAATGCGAATGCTACATCGAGTGCGGCTTCTAGTCCGGCAGTTGGCGATTCAGATGACTGGTGGTCCCTGGACAAGGTCGAATCGTTCTATCGCGAGTGCTGTGCGGGTTGTGATGAGAAGCCAGATCCTGCCATCACGAAGGCGTTCAAGGTACGGCTCTTCAATACCTTTCTAATTTGTATGATTCAATATCACGAGAATACAGAATGCATCGCAAGGCAATCCTCGTTCGGTAGATTTCTCGGGTGTACAGCTCACAATGACATCCGCGTCGATTCTCTCTGATGTGTTCACGATTGAGTGGGGGCTACGGAAGCTTGTATTCCGGGAATGCGACCTCGATGGCCAGGTATTCCAATCACCATTGACTTGGTATTTCGTGTTAAACGAGAGAACAGATACTGAAGCCAATGCTACACGCCCTACTAATACCAGATACCCTCTCTTTCCTCTCTGTTGCCTCAAATCGCCGTCTCAAGGCCCCTGCGTTCCGTATTATTGGCGCATATCTTGCCCAGGTACGCTTATACTCGTTTAAAAACAAAACCATTCGCTAACAACTTATACTGACACCATCAGTCCAAAACTCTGCAGTTTCTCGACCTCTCGCAGAATGCACTGGACAAAAAATCTACCGAGTATATTGTTGCAGCCCTTGCTAGTGCCCCAGATCTGGGACTCGTCTCCCTCCGGCTGGATGACTGTTCCCTTCGTGCTCCCGCCCTCGAAGTACTTGGTAAGACTCTGCAAATTCGATATCCAACGCCTCCTGAACCCGTCCTTTTGCCTAGCGCGCACAGTCCGTACCTCTTTCTTGCGCAATATCTCCCTACGACATAACCGTATCAATTCAACCGGCGCTATCGCCCTTGCCCTCATGATCCGAGATTACCCTGACGTTGTCCCCGCAGGCCTAGTCTCTCCCACACCATCCACCACTTCCTCCACCTCTTCTTCACCTACTTCCTCCTTTACCAACCTCCCAGCAGCGCTCTCACCCCCGCTAACTCCGGCCTCCGCGAGCTCGACGGGTTCACTCAACTTTCCGCCAGCCAAAGTGGCCCAAAGCCCCGTCACACGATCAGGTTCGATCCTCCCGCCCCCGCGTCACCCAACACCAGGACTCCAAACTACATATACGCCATACGTACCCCGTTCTCGGAGGCAACCTAATCCCAACCTCAATAACTCTAACTCCATCTCCAACCCCAGCCCCAGCCACAATACGAGCACGGTACCCTTGATCACTTCGTCGTCCCAGGGTGGGGTGACTACTCGGCATTCTGGGTTGGATCATAGTAACTCTAACTCTAACTCTAACTCTAACCACAGCCATGTTGGCACGGGCCCAAGTGCGGCGCTGTTGGATAAAGTTCGCGCACTAGATGCGTTACCACGATTGGGCGCGCTGAGGACATTGGATTTAAAAGGAAATGATTTGAGGGTGAGTTTTCTCTTTCCTCGCCTCTTCTTTACTTTTGGGGTTATATATGATATATGCTAATAAGCTGTGTTGGTTGAAGATGGGCATAACATATCTCGCGCAAGTGCTGAAACGGAACAGGACGCTCAAGGTGCTTAATCTGAGCGAGAACAAGCTCGACGTATCGTGTTTAGTTGCTATCGCCGAAGCGCTGGTTAGCATCTCTCATTGTGTTTGGCTAGTGGGCTGACGCGGGCGATTTTGCCGCAGAAATATAACTCGTGCTTGGAGACACTTGACCTCAACAAAAACCCCTGTTCCGGCCCCGCTCTCGAAGGGGTGAGTCCAAATCCCCTTCCTCTCTCTCAGTTTTCTTACTAATCCTCCCAGATCCAATCCCTCCGCACCGCGTTCACCCTGAACACCTCCTTGAAGCGGCTCTTCTTATCCTCAACCTCCCTGACATCCGCAGGTGCCATCGCCCTGGCGGAGTTCCTCCCCGAATCGACGTCGCTCCTCCATCTGGATCTGACGGTTAATAACTTGGATATTGCGGGCGTAATGGCCCTCAGCTCGGGCTTGAAGGCGAATCACGTCATGAGGTGTTTGGATCTGAATATTCCGCCCGGGGATGAGGGCTTTGCGAGGTTAGTTGATTTTATTGTGTTGCGGGTGACTGGCTAACGGTAGTTTGATGTTTTCTGTGTAGGATGTGTAGGGACATCTTGAATTCGTGCGTGCGGAATACAGAGGAGGCGGAGCGTAATTCGCATGCGAACAGCGCCAACGGGAGTGCGAGTGTTGCGGGCTCAGGTACTGGCTCGGGGAGTAGGCGCGGCCTTGGCAAGGGTGTATGGAATATGATTGAGGAGAGTGAGCTGGCAAAGTCGATACGGCTGGATGAGAAGAACAAGGTGAACTTCGTCCTCTTTCTCTTTTCATGAAGAAATGAGCTGCAACTGACGAATGTCCGCCTGATTACAGAACGAATCAGATCTTCCTGCTCGTACACGAGCATGCATCGCCCAGCTCTCCAGCACCATCTCACCCACGCCTCGGAATACCACGCCAACACCAACACTGAGGTCCTCTTCCCCAACAACCCCAACCATGTCGCCCAGACCTATTTCAACGCCGGCAACAGCCAGCACGAAGAATATGCTGGGTAAAGCCAAAGCCTTGAAGGCAGAGCTGGAGGCAGTCATTCCCATCCTCGAGGATCCAGTGCGGATGGAAGAGTTGCTAAGCTTGAATGACCAGCTTACTGCTCTGCTGGAAGCGCTGCCACCTTTGCCAATGGTCTCGCATGGGAGACCAGTGCTGGCGCCGCTGCGGGGACTGGGACTGGGATCGAATACGGGGAATGATGGTGAGAGTGATGCTAAAGGGAGTGATGGGGCAAGTGCGGATGTAGGTGGGCTGCCAAATATGAATGGAATCATGTGCGGAGATGTGGATGGAGATGGAGATGGAGATGGAGAGGGGGGAGATGATACTCCTACCACGCCGCGGTTGGATAAGGGCAAAGCAAAAGCGGAGCCACTGCCGGAGGAGCCGGAGAAAGTGCTCAGTCCAACGTTTATGCTGTCAGAGTCGTCTGAGGACGAGGATGAGGATGGGGAGGGCAGACGTTTCGTCCTTGCGGAGGAAGAACTGGAGGAAGAGCTGCAGGAACCGGCGTCGCGTACTCATCGGTGAGATATCTATTATTTCAGTTTTCTTTTGGATGTTATCTGATTCGGTTTATGGGATAGATCGCGGAGCTGGGTGGAAGAAGAAGGCGAGGTGTTCCGGAAAGGAACGGTGTTGCTGGGCCCGGAGGAGATGGAAGGAGAGTATGCGGGTGAGGAGCTGCGGAAGGAGGTATGGCTTTGCCCTGTCCCAGTTATCCTTATACTGAATTTTTCTTTTTGATTCTTCAGCTCCTAGAAGCAATGGTCGAGCGTCCGCCTCCACGTCCGCTCACAGATGAATTCGGGCTTGATGTCTCCCCCCTGCTCGAGCTTGAACCACTCACTTCTCCATTGTCGCGCACGAGCCCTGTTACGACGGAGCTGGCCAAACCGCCACCGAGGCCGTACATACGCGCACGATCTTCGTCGCAGTCGATCATGAGTATCCTGTCCCCTACTACTAGTCCAATTGTGGATGGTGAGGTACTGGGAAGTTTAAGTAGCCCGACGTCGCCGAACCTGGGGTTGAGGCCGTCGCTTTCGAGGACGAGGGGAAGTGGGGTGGCGTAGTGACTTATGGTTGAGGTGGGTTTCGATTTGCGTCATCGGATGTCGATTCTCTAGCCTGACAATGAATTAATTCACATCCAGGACTAAAATAATGTATGATCACACTACCGTGCCCTGGACGTCTCTAAGGAGATGGAGTTTGGAGCTTTTTTATGTGCTCCAGGCTCCTCGTTATGACTCCGCTTGCAACTGGATTATTGCCTGTTACACGGCTGCAGATGCATAATATGAACGCAACTTTCTGCGGAATGTTGGGCGCCACCTGGTTAATACAATTGCATATCTACGTCGTCGTTATCCATA
Source organism: Tricholoma bakamatsutake (assembly GCA_029959215.1). NCBI lineage: Eukaryota > Fungi > Basidiomycota > Agaricomycetes > Agaricales > Tricholomataceae > Tricholoma > Tricholoma bakamatsutake. Next base: position 11,419,537 of record CP114861.1, read on the forward strand.
CATTACTTCTAGCACCAGCAAAGCACCGGAAAATTCCATTTTACATTTCTGTTTCGGTTGGCACTTGCTTCGGCCACCACGCGGTGCCGAGCATCTCAAGCTTATCGCTAACGTTCGACACGATTTTTTTTTTCCCACTCTCTCTTACTCCCTACAAGCTCCTGTTCAACTATGCGTACAACCCAAGCTTCAACCGGCGGAAGACGATCAACGCGTATAGCTGCGCAACCGAGGGAAGAAGTGAAGGAGAAACCTGCGACGAAAAAGAGAGCAGCTAAGGAGAAGGATGACGCTTCAACCTCGAAGAAAAAGGTGTTGGAATTCTAACTGATTTTTCTGCACTGCTTCTTAGGCTAACTTTTGTTGTTACTGAGGCTAAACCGAATGAGGAGCCAACCGGCGAGGAAAGAGAAGCTAGTGCTGCAGACGTTGAGAGGCTCCCCTCCGTTGACATCGGAGATTCTTTGCCCACTTTAACACTCAAGAACGAGAACAGCGAGGACGTTCAGATTGCTGATCTCGCAATGGAGAAAGGAGTGGTTCTCTTCCTAGTTCCCAAGGCCGATACCCGTAAGTACATGAACGAATGCTCCTCGTGTGAGCTTGGGCTTAATTGCTCGATACGTAGCTGGCTGCACGACTCAGGCGTGCGGATTTCGTGATATATATCCCGATTTTACCTCTTTAGATTTCGACGTGTACTGTTTAAGCGCAGATTCTCCAAGTGCTCAGACCAAGTGGCAGACCAAGGTGCGAACGACGAGCGCTGCTCATCATGGGCTAATCTGACTCTCTAAAACCATCTTGCAGAAGGAGCTCCCATATCCTTTGATTTCTGACCCGAAACGCGTCTTAATCACGGCACTAGGAGCTGGAGAAGGTGGCAAGACCAAGCGAAGTCACTTTGTCTTCGGAAAGGGGGGAAAGCTGTTGGACAAGAAGATTCCGGTCAAGCCTGCTGACAGGTGCGGACACCAAAATCCGATAAAGCAACGGCCTGATTTTCTTTCCCTCAGCCCTAAGCTTGCATTGGAATTTATCAAGACAATATGATGACTTGTATTGTATCGCTTCGTAATCTTTCAATCTCTTCAATGGCCTGTTGTTTGTCAAGTTCGTATTCTGTATTTGTAACATACCCACTTCGAATTCTCCATTGGTTTCCAGAGCTCGCAGATCAATGGGTAATAGTGCTTTTAATGCCTTCTTCGCTATGATCTCTTTCCCAGCTGAACATGGCTCGATTTGCTTCAAGACGTCGTATCAATGGGTGCTGCACCCATCCTCAGAGCCCTACAGCGAACAATCAGATAAATGATAATGCCATCGTTCTGCATAATGTTCCATTCAACGACCTGGTGGATTTTTGTCCTCTGAGCTATGTCTCTGCTTATGTATTGGTCCAGGGTCTGTGAGTACGTCTCATTCCACTCGTATGTATCCTTACGTACTAGAGGCTTGAGCTTGATGTATCGTCGTTCTAGCAAATAACCATGTGGCACAAGCATTTTCGGTCAAGACCGACGACTATTCCCACCCGGCCAACTCATCTAAAGGCGCGTCAAGGAGCTTACGGGACCGGGTACACGAAGCATCTATAAAAAAAAACATCGCGTGCGGGATGCCGTAACATTGGTACCACAGAACGGATTTTTTGATCATAAACCGTCGTGAAGTCTTACTCTCGAGTACTGATTATTCTTGCCCTCTCTTCGTGAACAGGCACTTGAAGACGAATGGTGCTGGCGGGCAAGCCCGAAATTCTCTGCTATACTGTATTCGGGAAATTCTTCAAGGATGGCATCTGTCAGCGCTATTTTTCGTTCGTTTTGCCCTACAACTACGTCACATAAATCAGCCTGAGTTGCTGCTGTGGCATACGACTCGATTCCTCCCCATCCAAAATAGCAATATCTTCCATAACTTGTCTCGTTGCCTCTCTCACACTTTGATCATCACTCTTTCGCTGGCTCCTGGCTGGCTGGCTTCAACCGTGCAGGTGGATCCTGTGTGGCATTTGACGTTCCATGGAATCCGCTAACATCTGGGTTCAATGGTGAGCCCGACCCAGGTCGAGGTGCGCCACTCCATCTTATCCTACTGCCTCATACACCTTTCCGGGCTAGCTCTCTTTAATCTTATGAATTTGAATATATTCCAGTCTATTATCTCAGACCCATTTCACCATCTGAATGGTCACGTTCATCTTTGACACAACTGACACTAGGATGCTGACAGACATGATGATGGAGGACCCAGCTGGCACCAACAGCAACAGCCATCACTAATGCCGCCAACCCTTGCCAATCCGACTACATCCAGGCAACAATGTGGCACAGGTGCTACATCACCAGCCCTCCCACTCACCGTTCACCACCACCACACAATGAGGCTGAATGATAAATGATGCAGATGACAGACAACTACAATGGGCTGGATAGCAACAAGGTTCAGCACCTCTATGAACTCTGAACCCGGACACAGGGTTCAAGTCCGTTTCGAACTTTCACACCACCCATCCTTTGACCCGCAGTCATTGCTACACGTTGATATTTTCTTAACTTGTATCTATCATAGCCTTTAATTTATTTATCCTCCCGTCACATTTTCTTTTCAAAAAATGTCCTCTCGAGCCACCGGTATCCAGACCTGTCTGTCGTAGCGCTTTGGTTTCGGGACTTTCCGAAACCTGTTACTTAACTGTCCTCCGATTATGGGAAAGACCAGTACTTTTCACGCCTGCCTCTGGGCACATTTTGATCAAATCGTGTAGCAATGCCGAGGAATAGGCCTTAAATCGGCGTATCAGCATTCATCCGAGGATAAAGGTTTTTCGTGCTAGCGCTGGATCGCACTGCTGCTCCTTCTCGTGGCATCACTCACCAAGGCTTTAGAGATGCAGATTTCTTACTCACTAAACATCTGTATCCTCTTTGCTGTTGGGATGCAGATGTGTGTAGGACAAACATTCTCTACACTGTTTCGCAATTTCACCCTTTCTGCTGTCAATACGACACTTCCGAGGACCGAGGTTCCGTTGGTCCTGGGAATGGATGGTAAGTGTGCTCTACACTGGGGGGAATAATGTCTGAAAGACGTTGCAGGTGCCACAACTGGGGCAACCTTGTCCTTCACATCGGTAAATGGCCACTAGGTTGTTACTACAAGTTCAATTGCTGATGCCACGGACAGACGTCTGCGTCATACCCATACAACGATTATCCCATCCAGGCTTTAGTCGACGGCTCCTTGCGAGCCTTTACTAAGACGGGTGAATGGAATACAAACGCAACTGAAATATCGCCTGCGTCTCCTCTGCGTTGGATCACAAGCTCATTTTACAGCCACCCAGCAGCGAAGAATTATGGAGCTCGGCAGTCCGGTGGATCACTGTTGCTTTCGGCTCTTGGTTTCACGAACATGTGGTCGCTATGCCAGGCCCAATACTATGGACCACAAACCATCGTGGTTTTCAACGTATCAGCGGCTCTCCTCTCACCCTACCCGGAATATGATCCTGCCAGTTGTTACAAGGTTGAATTGAACATTAATCTAATCTGATAACACTTTGCTCCTGATTCACACTCTTTTAATTTGTTGTATGATAATCGGTTCATAGGAGACATCACCAGTTTTACATTCCTTGGATCCATCATCACAATTTCAACTTGGACTTGGACATTGTAGTTTGGAAATTTAGTGTACGGATGAAGGACCTTGATGACCCTGTTTACAGGCATATGATTCACGAAGCCATTAGTGGACCTCAATGCAGTCCCCTTCTCTTAGCCCCACAAATACCGCTTCGGCCCGGAAAAAATGTAATGCCATTTCTCTTGGTCAAACGGTAAATGCATCAATGAGTCTGACTGACTGTGTCTTCCTTCAAACGCTTGATGATGTCGAAGCTTTCTGAAGTATCTATGGTTAACAGTGTACCACGCGCAGTCCTTTGATTGATGCTCCAGCTAAACAGTAGGCGCTGTCTATGAAGGACACCAATCTGTGGGGTGAATCAAAGTGATATTTAATCTGTCCCTATAATGGGTAGCGTGGATCGTAGCGGGGCATGCGCTGCGAAAGGAAGACTTTGACGTCATCCCTTTTTAATTGAGGAAGAACGCACAAATAAAATCATCACGAAAATTTTGTAGACACCCAGATCAACCATTCCGGTTAACAGGAAAATTCTCGCTCGATTGCTGTACATACAATCTAGATAGGCTCCACCCCGTGCCACTGCAGCCACCCGTTGCCGCTCGTGTTCCCTTCTACTGGGGGAGGCGTGAAGGGTTACTATTGAAAACATTTGTGAACACATGTTGATTTGATATAGTCCTTGTTTCCAATGAGCGTGATCAGTGGTACCATTGCTAGCGAATTCAAATATAATAAATTTACTTGACATGTTTTTCATGTGTATAATACTTGAGGATAAAAACTCTATGAGATCTGCATATAATTGTTTATGTATTTAATAAGTACATGGTGGCTTCCCCCTGCCCCTTGCATCGCTAGTATAAGGCCTGCCACCACATAAGAGATACCTTTTGAATGGTGTGATGACAGGAAAGAGTCGATGGCTAGGAAGAAAGTGGGGAAGGGGGGGGGGGGCTGTTAGCCAGCATGTAAATAGATCGTCAAATTCACTTGAATGAACTAGAAGTTGTAACTTGCACTAATGGGCTGCTGCTGTGCATGGCATGTGACAAGGCTTCTAGGGCTCGGCAGCCGGGGCTTGAGGGCTTTGGGCCAAGCCTTGCACATTACTAGGTGAAAGTCTTGCAATGGTGGTCCCGGTAGCGCAACATCAGGGATTCGGCCGGTTAATACATAATGTGACGGTCGTGTGAATGGAATGGAATGACATTGATCATTGTTCGTGACTATTAAGGATTACTCAATAAATACATGTTCGCGCATTTCATGGTGAGCATCTTTGATCTTATGGTATTTCTTAATAGGTTGGAATTGTACTGTCTTACATAGAAAGCAACTGGACACCTAACATGGAATTTGGGAAGGGAATGGGCATTAACGGGTTTGCTCTTAACATCGGTATGTTGTACTTACTAATGGTAGATTATGCCGTGAACACTGCCATTTTGTTAGGCAAGGGTTCATACAATGATCAACAACTGGGACTTGCGTATGCAAGCATCAACAATGTCTTTCTCTTTGGATTCCTGGGGAAGTGTCCAGCTGAGCTGGATTTGAACACTGCTCGACATGCTTCCGTCATTCCAAGACCACTTAATTGAAACTAAGATGCTTCAAAGATGATATGAATATTGTGAAAGTATACTAACACAGAGATACCAGCTAGACTAAGGACAATGAGAGGAGGGAACGGCCAAACATACATGGTTCAAACAAGGCTTATGCCCCTCGCAGCGACAATAATCATATCAGATCCATATTGTGGCCCAAATCGCCATGCAGCAGGATCATCTGTATCAGGAGGAGGCAGGAATGATAAGTGGGGTGTGGATGTTGAGGACAACTCACCACAACCAACCATCTTCAGAGTCAGACATGCCTGACATCTTATCTGAATCTTCAAGTGGGCTTTTCGTTCGCATGGATTCATTGCTGATAGTGGTTGAGAATGACGATGCTATTTCCCAATTATCTAGGTCCACTCTTGGTTGTCCTTCTGGAGAGCCTATTTGTCGAACTCAGTCAAGAAAGAGCTTTGATGATGAAAGACTGCTCACTCATGTTATCGCTGAGTCCGCATTCAGCTGTTTCTAAGGGGTGAGATCTCAAGCCACCCTTTCCACCCAGATCGTCTTCTCCCATCCTTCGGGCACTCTCGTGGAGGGGGTCAAGATTCCTTTCATGGGCGCTAGACTTGACACCATCACTGCCGCCCCGCGCCCCAGGTTCACTATGACCTCGACCATATCCATAACCACTTCCAAATTTGTCGCCGATGCTTGATCCACTTTGGAGTTCCTCAGCTTCAAAACTGAGGGCGAAATAGATGGCCCGCACCACACGTATCTCCTCGCCCATAAATGTGCCTACTGCAACCCGGGTCATCAGTGCTGAGAGGACGGCTTCGGGTTGTAATGGCAGCCGCCAAAAACGCTGTTGCCAGAATTCTGGATATTCTGGTGACAACGGGATCCACCCAAGTGAGTCTGGGACAGGATCAAGTCCGACCAGGCCTAAGACGTCGAAAATCCGAGCTACGTTTTCATCCCCCGGTAATGTCCCATCGGGAGCGAGTGCGAAGCGGTTATCTCGGAGAATGGAGAGCGCAGGCAAGTGCAGAGTGGGAATGCGACATCCGACCAGGTCTCCTGGTTTCAAAATGACTATGATAAAGAGCCCCAGAAATGGCAAAATAGATGTGGGATCGGGCAACGGAACAGCATGCCCAGCCATTGCGAGCCGGAGCAGTGCAAACACCTGATGTCAAAGCTTAAGCCCATCCAAAAGTTCATACTTACTGTAGACCGACATGTTACCTCGTGCAAGGACCTTCGCTCAGTCCGAGGAATATTGAGGTAGTTACGGATGTGCCTCAGGACAGGCAAGGCAGGAGACAGGGCGATGAGGTCGGGGGTAAAGTAACTTAGGTGGCAGGTTGGACACTCTGTGTCCCATAGTTATAGTTAATATGCTTCGAACGCTGAACTGACTTGTCTGACTTGCGTGCCATGCCGTTGGTGCTGGAGCTCCATCCATAATCTGAAGTTAACAAGCTGATATTAACTGCGGTAGCAAGCTAAGAAACAGGGTGTGTTTGTAGGGAAGCTTGATGTAAGATTCCAACAAGACAAATGTTGAGCAGTGCGCTATGTGCAGTGTAGAGTGCTCACAGATCTTACTACTTACCTGTTGAGTTGGTTAGTGTGCTAAGTAACTTAGGTTAGAGGGCATAGAACTCTCTGTATTACTAGGTAGAGGTACAGCGTACTTATATACCTAGAGAGCCCACATGGTCACATGAGGCTCAGGTCACGTGAGGCTCAGTGGGTGGAGAAAAGGGCAGTGTACCGCATGGTTCCTGTCCACATGTCATTATGACATATTTGTATACATGTATTTACATATATATGTGTTTACACTGAGGCACAGAATAGGTGCCACGTGCAGATTTAATTCAACACCCCCCCACAAACTGTACCGGCATCGATCTGGAGGGGCTTTACGATCCAAGGTGCCATGTATAGGTACTAAGTTTGAACCTCGAATTTCATTCTGAGGGAGCTTCTAAATTTCTTGAAGAGCTGCCTCCCGAGATTTTTAGTAAACATATCTGCCAGGTTTTCAGTTCCTGGGATGAAGACAACTGTGACCTTGCCATCTTCGATACATTCACGTGTATAATGATAGTGAATGTCGATATGTTTAGTCCTTCTTTCCTGAACAGGGTTAGATCCGATGAAGATTGACCCCTGATTATCAGCGCAGATAGGCACCTTACTCAAGGGATATCCCAATTCGGAAAATAAGGATGTGATCCACACTATCTGCTGACAAGTGTCAGAGAGAGCCATGTATTCGGCTTCTGTGGAACTAAGTGCTACAGTTTTTTGCATATGGGACTGCCAGCACACAATGCCTTCTGCTAAGGTGGCAAAGTAACCCATTGTGGACTTGCATTTCACGACGTCGGATGCCCAGTCTGAATCAGTAAAGGCTTGGAGGCCCTGTTTGCTGCGGCCATCATAGATAAGCTCATATGATTGAGTACCAACTAGGTAGTGCATTATGTAATGCACCTTATTGAGATGTTCTTTACTCAGATTACCCAAGAATTGTGACATCTTTATCACTGCAAAGGCAATATTGAGGTGAGTTCCAAGCATCAGATACAATAAAGACCCGATCACTGATTGAAACTCAGTTCTGAGAGCCGGATCAGGCTCATCAGGGTTTTCCATAGGGACATATCCCATGGGAAGTGGAGTGGGGGATGCCTTGGCATTCGTCATTTCAAACTGAGCTAGCACAGTGGCTAGGTAGGTTGTTTGGTTCAGAGTGATTTTTGATGCGCCTTGTGTTACACACATACCAAGGAATTCAGTAACACAACCAGTGTCCCGACACTCCCAATGCTTGAGACACGCATTTTTCTTTTCTTCTACAAGGTGTTTGTTCTTCCCCAAAACACGCCATCATCGACGTAGATTATTGTGATGACAATGTCTTTACCATTTTTGTAGATGAAAATGCCGGCATCTGAGCTGGCACGTTCAAATCCAATGGATTGCATGAACACCTCTAGCTCTCTCCACCATGCTAGGGCGGCCTGTTTAGGGCCATACAATGCTCAGCGTAAGCGCATGACTTTGCGCTCTTTACCTGGGATGACAAATCCCTCAGGTTGATGCATGTAAATTTCCTCATCTAGTTTGCCATACAGGAATGTGGATTTTACATCGAGTCCCGTCATGTACATGCCTTCTAGGGCACTCAGGGCAAACATGAGGTGCACCATCTCGTAGCGGACCACTGGAGAGAATATTTCATCGTAATCAATGCCTTCGACTTGCAAGAAGCCTTTGGCCACAAGTCTGGCCCATTTTCATCCATCGGATTTTATGGAGGAAACCCATTTGTTTTCGATGGCCTTTTGGCCAGCAGGGAGATCTACGATGTCATAGACATGCCGTTTACGGAGGGCCTCTAGTTCCTCCAGGCATGCACTTCTCCACTCTGATTGCGCAGGCTTGGGTAAGCATGCAATGTCACAATACTGGATCGGGACAGGATCTGACACTGTAGATGGTGCAACTGCTTTGCTAAGCAGAAGGCGCATCAGATCCGTTCCACCTTTGGTGACATAATTATCCCTTCTAGGGCCCCAATATGATGGGGTACCCAAATTGGGTAACCACCATCCTCGCTCCTCATTGGGATTCTGGTGCCAAATCCATGGCACCTCAGACTCCTGAGGTTGAGGGGGTGTCACATACTCTAATCCCAAATTATCTGGGGTCTGTGCAGGAGGAGTTCTACTTGCCACTGGTGGTTGAGAGGGCCCAGCTGGCACTTCTTCTTCAACCTGAGGGAGGGCTGGAGCATGACTCCTGCCTTGTCCCACTGGTTCCCACCATTGGCGCTCCCATGCAATGTCTCATTCAATTTGAATGGGATCACGATTTTCACCATAGACATTGCCTGGACGAGTTGGGACTGGTCGCTGCCTGTTTGATTGCCTTAGTGGAGGTATGGGGGCCTCTACTGCTGACGGTGCTGGACTAGGCTGGGACGATGGACCTGGTGCACCTGCCAGTGCAAACGGATCAGCACCCTGAGGCAGATCGCCAAAGGAGCCAAACAGCGGGTCTTTAGACATTTTAGAGGTTCCAGACCCTGATTGTGAAGGTGGTGGGGATGGAGCTTGTGGAGGAGGATTCAGCACCAGTGGAGCATAATGCCTATGGCCCGGATAGAAGCTGTCATCACTTCCTCCATTGCTATCATTCCCTGATCCCCCAGAGTGGTCATCATCTCTGGAAGGGGGTATATCCCCGAGATCAGTTTTTGCCAGGGTCTTGGCCCCAGGACAATGAGGGAACAGAGTCTCATCGAAGAGTGCCATAGCACTGACAAATATTGACCCTGATGGGCGCATAAAGTGCCAACCCTTGATGCCATCTGCCAGGCTGATGTACATCATGAGCTCTGATCTTGCAGCTAACTTATTAGGACGCTTCTCTTTCAGCAGGTAAATGTAGGCACCACATCTGAATACCTTTTCATCACTCAGATCGGGCTTCTCACCATCGAGATCTTCGATCAGAGTTCGCCATTTTAGGTAGTTTATTGGTGTTCAGTTGTAGAGATATGTAGCATGCTCTATACAAAATTCCCACCATGATTGTAGTAGGCAGGCAGTAAAGCACAATGTTTGTGCTTTCTCCATTAATGTCCTGATCGTGCATTCAGCATGACCATTTTGTTGGTGGATGTGGGGTGCCGACATCTCAATTTTAATCCCAGCCTCTTTGAGCTGGGTTATGAGTTCCCGATCATGGAATTCCCCCCCAGGATTGAAATGCCAACGCTTGATTTTTGTGACATATTGTGTTTTGGCCATCGCCTCGAACTGTCTGATTGACTCAGCAGCATCAGACCTTTTTCTCAGGCACTGACTCCATATATAAAGTTCGATCATCAACAAATATGATAAAATATTTGTACTTGTGATAACTGAGTGTTGGTAATTCCTTCAGATCAGAATGGATCAGCTTGAAGGCTCCTTCGGCCCAAGACTCAGATCCAGGGAATGACTTTGACATCATTTTTCCCTTGGCGCATCCTGGACAAATGTGCCTGTCCCTTGGAATTTTTAGATCCTTGAGAAACTTATGGGTGTGTTTTGGCATCTGTTGCACGACAGCTTCCCTTGGGTGGCCAAGCCGCTTGTGCCAAATGTCATAGTCAGCAACGTAGATAGTCATGACTTCTAATCTCTTAGTGCTCTGAATGTGCAAATCACACACATAGATGGTTTTGCCATGTATTGTTGGCATTGCATCAAGCTGGGGTTTTTCCTTTTTGTCAGCAAAGGAAATTATTTTACTGTTTCCTTTTACAGTATATTCCTCAGCAACGAGGAACACTCCCATTGACATAAGCCGACTTGTCAAATCTAGGAGATAGAAAACGGAGGATAAGTACATGATGCATGACTCTGTCTTCCCATTAACTTTTACCTGATGATGAATCAGGACAGCGCCTTTGCCTTTGATTGAAGTCACGCTGATAGTGGTCTTGACCTGCCATTTCTCAGACATAGGCAAATCCTCATAGGAGGCGAAGTCTTTCATCTCACCAGTGAAGTGCAAAATTTAGCACTCCATCAGAGTACTTTTGTTTAGCACATGATGAGCACCAAAAGGGCACATCATCGCTCCATGATGTCATGTCAGAGGGAGGCTAACCCCATCACAAAAGCAACGAGGTGCTCAGTGCAGTAAAGCATGTCGGTAGTAAGACCTGTGCACAATGTGTGAGTTGGAGCCCTGAGGGGCTACAGTACAACTCCTTCCAACTAGAGCTCTGAGGAGCTCATAGCTGTGCAACATTGCTTCCAGGGCCCATAACCTGTTGAGCAGCATGCTATGCACAGTGTAGAGTGCTCACAGATCTTACTACTTACCTGTTGAGTTGGTTAGTGTGCTAAGTAACTTAGGTTAGAGGGTGTAGAACTCTCTGTATTACTAGGTAGAGGTACAGCGTACTTATATACCTAGAGAGCCCACATGGTCACATGAGGCTCAGGTCATGTGAGGCTCAGTGGGGTGGAGAAAAGGGCAGTGTACCGCATGGTTCCTGTCCACATGTTGTTATGATATATTTGTATACATGTATTTACATATATATGTGTTTATACTGAGGCACAGAATAGGTGCCACATGCAGATTTAATTCAACAACAAACATGCACCCCACCTACTGCAGCAGCATCAATCAAGTGGGCAAATTGGATGCCAATTTCAGGTAGCTGTGTGAGGCAGATAGCACAATGATTTCCCTGTGATTGACAAATGAGGGCTCTGATGGATGGCGAGAATGGAGCTGACATGGTCATCTGAGTCAGTCACATTACCACCACCACCCTATTCAGCAACTCAATTTTGGTCGGATTTGGGACATTGGTCCCCCAATGTACAAGGGTATGGAAGCTAGGATTCTCATAGATGGGAGCGAATGGAATAGGCAAAAAGACACCTTCAGCGACCCAAAGGGTCAGCCTGAAGGGTCCAATTTTATTTGAGCCTCGAAGTACACCTAGTGTAAATAGAGGTGGGAGTGGTGGGAGTACAAAAAATACAGCGAGTAAGAGTAAGAGATAACACTGGGAGAAGTAAGTAACCTTCAGAGAGGAAGAGACTACAGAAGACCCTTACCTAGGAGGGAGAGAGAAGATTGCAGAGAGGTTCTGAAACAGAAATGTCTGAATCCTTCTAGGGGTCAAGGCACATGACGTGTGCAAGTCTGCAAGAGAAAGCAGTGGGACCTTGTAATGCATGTGGTGCAGTGGTTCAGCGTGAACAAGCACTCTACTACACGCGGGGTGGGTTAAGAAGGGCATGCGCACGGGGAGAGGGTCATAGCGATGACATGTTCAGACCTCTTGCCACTGGACTTGCCTAAATGGACTTTAAACTCGACCAATGTACGAGGGTGTAGAATCTAGGATTCTCATGGATGGCAGGAGCGAATGGAATAGGCAAAAAGACACCTTTGGCGACTCAAAGGGTCAGCCTGAAGGATCCAATATTTTATTTGAGCCTCGAGGTACACCTAAGACTAGTGTTGCCAATGGCATGGCTTGTAGCCATGAGCCGTTAAGCCATGCTGCTAAATCAGCTCATGGCTTAGAGCTGCTCAGAGCTGCCTGAGCTATGCCCTTAGTTCTATAACATGGAGAAGAGGTAGGTGACCTGAAACCATTTGAAAACAGTAGAACACACTCTGTAGATCTACCTAATACTATTTTTAAGGCATATTACTGCATGCTATTCCCTGGAGCCATCTCATGAGCATTTTTAGTAATAGGTACAAGAGAAAGAACATGGCCAAACACTGTCATCAAAAGTACCAATTCATGTAAAACTTGATAGTGCAATGTATTTCTTGTACAATGATAGTCTGCACAATCTAATTAGCATATAAAAAGCATAAGTAGTGATTGACACAGATAACCCCAGAGTATTTTTGCAGGTACCCATACCCATACCCAGACCAAACCCATACCCTCCTACAGGGGTATGGATAAGCATGGGTTAGCTGTGGGTTAGAGATAATACCCATACCCAGCAGATGAGGGTCAGGGTTGGGATGAATTTCTTCTACAGTGTCTGTACAAGTTGCTATACTACTCCCCAGTCATCATCTGACCATGTCTCATCCTCCCTAGCATCTAAAAACGAAGCTGCTACCAATAAATCACCTAACTCCAGCCTTGCTCCATGGACCAAGACAAAGGAGTGCCCATGTTGACTGGGCTGAAAGCTGATTACAGATGTGAGAGATTAGCAACCGACCCTTCTGATGCACCACCATGGTAAATTTCCAATTGAAGGAAATCCACTCCCTGCATGGGTACAGGTCTGGTTCAGGGTATCTTGGGCTGACCCTGACCCATACCTGCCAAACCCATACCTGACAACCCAGCAGGTTTTCAGTACCTGTGTCAATCACTAAGCATTGTTGGAGCAGACTACATATGCTGCACAGAGGAAGAGACGACACGTTCCTTATAACCTACCTGGGGTTTAGTTAGTCTTAGAGCTAGGGTTTAGCAGAGGTAAGAACACTGTATATCTACTATAGTACAGGTTCTCCTTATATACATAATAGTAAGGATGTCACATGACTCAGGAATGTGTTTACCACATGTATGCGCAGTAAGCGCAGTAACATGTGTGTGCTGCATGCATGGCCTCATGTATGCAGCATGTATCAGGATTTAATTTCAACACCCCCCCTCAAACTGTACAGCACTTTAAGCAGCTAAGTTTGAATCTCGAAAGTAATTCTGAGAGAGTCTCTAAATTTCCTGAATAAGACAGCGCCAAGGTTCTTTGTGAACATGTCAGCTGGATTATCATTTCCAGGAATGAAAATGACCGTGACTTTGTCATTTTCTATGCATTCGTGGGTATAGTGGTAGCGAATGTCTATATGTTTGGTCCTTCTTTCCTGAACTGGATTTGATCCGATAAAGATGGATTCCTGATTATCAGCGCAGATTGGTACACGCTTCAGTACATATCCAAGTTCCTGGAATAAGGACTCTATCCACACTATCTGTCGACAAGTGTCGGAGAGAGCCATATATTCGGCTTCTGTGGATGACAGTGCTACAGTTTTTTGTAAACGGGACTGCCAGCACACAATGCCACTCACTAGAGTAGCAAAGTAACCCGTTGTAGATTGGCGTTTGACAGTGTCAGCTGCCCAATCAGAATCTGTGAAGGCCTGTAGCCCCTCAGATTTCTCACCATCATAGACAATGTTATATTTCTGGGTTCCCACCAGATAGCGCATGATGTACATCGCTTTGTCTAGATGTTCTTGGCTAGGATTAGCCAAGAATTGCGACATCTTGATTACCGCATAAGGGATATCAGGTCGCGTTCCGAGCATCAGATACAGCAAAGATCCGATCACAGACTGATATTTTGATCTAAGCATCGCATTGGGCATTGCTGTGTTTTCCGATGGTCTGTAACCAGTTGGGAGTGGAGTGGGGGTCACTTTGGCATTTGTCATCTCGAATCTCTCAAGCACTTTGGTGAGATATTCAGTTTGATCAAGTTTGACTTTGCTTGCAGTCTGGGTGACGTGCATGCCTAAGAATTCCATGACTTTCTCAGTACTACGGCACTCCCAATGCTTTAGACAAGCATTTTTCTTTTCATCCACAAGTTTCTTGTTCTTCCCCATGAACAAGCCATCATCAACATAGACAAGTGCAATAACAATGCTGCCTGTCTTAGGATCCTTGTGTATAAAAATGCTGGCATCGGAGCTGGCGCGCACGAACCCAATGGTGCGCATAAATGCCTCTAGCTCTTTCCACCATGCAAGTGAGGCTTGTTTAAGGCCATACAATGCTCGGCATAAGCGCAATACTTTGCGCTCTTTTCCCTCAAGTCTGAAATCCTCGGGTTGATCCATATAGATCTCCTCATCTAGTTTGCCATATAAAAATGTGGTTTTTACATCTAGGCCGGTCATATACATGCCTTCTAGAGATGCAAGTGCAAACATGAGGCATACGGTCTCGTAGCAGACTACCGGTGAGAAAATCTCATCAAAGTCAACGCCTTCGACTTGTAAAAAGCCTTTGGCCACGAGTCTGGCTCGTTTTCTTCCATCCGATTTTATGGAGAAAACCCATCTATTTTTGATCGTTTTTCGATCATGTGGAAGATCGACGATGTCATAGACTTGTCGCTTACGAAGAGCCTCTAATTCTTCATGACAAGCTTGTTTCCACTCACGTTGCTGCTGCCGTGGTAGGTGCGCAATATCGCGAAATTGGTTTGGAACTTGGCTTATTTCGCTTGATGGTTTGACTGCTTTTGACAACAGCCAGCGAATAAGCTTATCTCCTCCTTCCTTGGTTATCTTTTTAATATAACCTGCTTCATCCGGTTCCCCCATTGGGTGATCATGTTCTTGATCATTGGAATCAGGCACACTCTCGTGGGGTGCCGAACTCGGTCCAGCAACCGGTTCTTTCTGTTGAGTTTGTGGTCGTGTTCGGTTATGATCTGAATCTTGACCCACAGATCTCTTCCAATATTGATCACGTGCAATGTCTCTCTCTATGTCAGAGGGGAGTCGCTTCTCTCCATAGGCATTGCCAGGACGGTTTGGAATGTTCCTCTGCCTGCCTGATCGATGGGGCAATTGCTGCCATTCCTGTTGATCATCACGTCTTGGACGAAAGTCCTCAGTGGTTACTGGAGGTGGCGGAGGAGGAGCATTTGTCATATCGTCATGTGCCTTTTGCTCACTTGGTACATCATCATCATCATTTTCTGATGATGGAGGAAGGGGTGGATCTTGTGGCAGTATAGAATCATCGCCATCCATTCCAGATGAGTGGTCATCATCTTCTGGTTCTGGAGGTGGAAAATCACCAAGGTCTGTATTGGCAGGAGTTTTAGCTCCGGGACAGCATGGGAACAACGTTTCATCAAATAGTGCCGTAGCACCAATGAATATTGTGCCACTAGGTTGCATGAAACGGTATGCTTTAATGCCATCTTCTAATCCAAGGTACATCATCAACTCCGATCGAGGAGCCAATGTGTTTGGACGCTTCTCCTTGGGTAGGTAGACGTAAGCACCACAACCGAAAGCTTTCAGATCGTTTAGATCTGGGCGGACCTTTGTCAGGTCCTCAACTGGTGTCAGCTATTTCAGGCGCCTTATCGGGGTTTGGTTGTATAGGTGTGTTGCATGTTCAATGCAAAATTCCCACCATGATTGTGGTAGACATGCGGTAAATCGCAGGGTTTGTGACTTTTCCATTATTGTCCTTATGGCACGCTCTGCGTGCCCATTCTGTTGGTGAATGTGGGGTGCAGACATCTCTATTTTGATGTCAAAGTCCTTGAGCACATTTTGTAGCTCATGATCTTTGAACTCCCCCCCTGGATCAACACGCCAGTGCTTGATTGTAGCGCCATACTGTGTCAAAGCCACTGCCCGAAATTGTCTGATGGCCACAGCAGCATCAGATTTCTTTTTAAGGCATTGGACCCAGATATGTGACATTTTGTCATCCAGAAATACAATAAAGTATTTATGTTTATGGTACGATAGTACTGGGAGTTCCTTCAGATCGGAATGTATTAATTCAAAGGGTCTTTCTGCATGTGAATCTGATTCGGGAAAAGATTTTGAGGTCATTTTCCCTTCAGTGCACCCTGGACATATAATTTTGTCTTTAGGAATAATTAAATTCCTTGGGAATTTTATGGTGCTATTAGGCATCTTCCCTAGCACCTCTTTGGATGGGTGTCCAAGTCGCTTATGCCAAGTCGAGTAGTCTGCGACGTACATTGTCATGACATTGATTCCCTTGGTGCTCAATATATGAGTCCGAGCCCAATAAATAGTGTCACGTTTCATAAGAAGGACACAATCCATAATTGGGTTTCCTTGCTTGAAAAATGAAATGTGTGCAGAGGAACCATGCACATCACTTCCGTCTTGTAAGAAGATGCCCATTGACAGTAATCGAGCATTACAGTTGGGTATGTAGTAGATGGGGTATAATCGCGTTTCATGCATCTCTGACTTCCCATGACATACTACCTGATGTCTAATGAAGACTGCTCCTTTCCCTACTATATGAGTAGTACCCATGGCTGTTTGAACCAGGGTAGAGTCCTTTCTCGGTAAAGGCTCGTAAGAAGCAAAATCTTTAATTTCACCAGTGAAGTGTTTTGATGCGCCTGAATCCATGATCCAGTCGGCACCTTTCTTACAATTTCCATTTGCACACGTAACACATATATTAAGATGTAAATTGTTCCATGATACATTTAGTAGCAGTAAAATTTCACATGAAAAGTTCGCTGTGATCAGTGGAATGTTAATTCTTGTGCTTGTGGCAAGGAAAAGGACTGACCTTTCATCATATGTACCTGTTTCAAGCGGTTCATCGACAAGCATTTCGTCGACGACTTTCCATACTTCTTCATCAGAAACGGCAGGTTCCGATCCAAGGGAGATGCTATCGTCTTCTACCTCTACGATCCTTGGTTCTGGTTCAATCCTCCTCCTCTTATCTTCTCGCACTGTTAGGTGCTCTTCCAGCGGTCGCAGATTTTTTGTGCTGCATGGGAGATTCATTTGCTCGAGGGTGTCTCGAGCCTGCTGATATTCGGTATAGACTGAATGAGAGGTAGAGGCCACGCCCATGTATGCCTGTGCAGGCGGTCGGCGGCGAGGATCCCTTGTGGGAGTATGTTCACGCTTCTTGATGTGCTGGATGAGCGGCATCGGCGGTATGATGGTGCCATTACCATTTATAGTAGTAAAGGCTTGTGAGGCAAGGTGGGAATGTTTCTCTTTAGGTTTTTCCTCTTTAGTCTTTTTGTCCCCACGTCGTCCACGCTTTCAGGATGATTCTCCATTGTTGCCTTGAGATTGCCATTTGGGGTTTCCCCCTTTGCGCTTGACAGCAGAAAGCTTGGTGGCCTGAGGTGGGCCAATGGGCTTTCCAACTGCTGTGTGCCGTGAGGCTTCAGCAACAATGAAGTCCTTGACATGTTTAAACGTCAAGGCTCTAGTAGCAGTCGTGTTAAGGACCGTGGCAGATAGAGAATCGTACTCGCGCGGCATCGCAGCAAGTAGAATCATTGCCTGTACTAATTTGGGGATGGCAACATTGGCAGCCATAAGGCACTCAAATTTATCAGCCATTTTGGCAATCTCTGGTGCAGGATTTGCAGCCGGAATTTTGATTGCGATTGCAGACCTAAAGTCCGCAAAGACTTGGGAGGGGCCATCGACACCATAGTCAGTGCGGATGAAATCCCATACCTCCTCAGCAGTGTCCTTGGTGTTGGCACGCTGCCGAATAGAGGGGGCCAGGTGGAGCACTAGGCTACCAATCGCCTGGTCATTCTTATTGTTCCAGGTCTGGAGCTTGGCATTAGCTTCTGCTACTAGTGCAGCGTTTGTCACCGTCAAAGGAGGCGCCAGGGGTGGTTTTAGTTCCATCCTGCTAGTTATTTGCCAGAGGCCCTGAGACCTGAGCCATGCCTTCATTGAGTTGGCCCATTGAATGTAGTTAGAGCCGTCAAAAGTTTGTATGAGTTTTTCAAGAGTTGAAGACATGATGTTATAGTGGCAGCTGGTAAAAGTGCTCAATCAGTCCTCTTATTCAAGAAAACACATTCCATAATCTCAGGCAAAAACACTCCTTCAGAGTGGTTAACCCTAGTCAACCTGGGTTTTTAAATGCAGCTCGCAGAGAGCGCAATGCAGCTCACGAAGAGCGCAAGGTTATAATTTGGAGACAATGAAGTCAACGTCGTTCGCAGCCAGTTAAGGCGCGTTCGCGATGTGCCCAGCAGGGCCCATAACCTGTTGGAGCAGACTACATACACTGCACAGAGGAAGAGACGACACATTCCTTATAACCTACCTGGGGTTTAGTTAGTCTTAGAGCTAGGGTTTAGCAGAGGTAAGAACACTGTATATCTACTATAGTACAGGTTCTCCTTATATACATAATAGTAAGGATGTCACATGACTGAGGAATGTGTTTACCACATGTATGCGCAGTAAGTGCAGTAACATGTGTGTGCTGCATGCATGGCCTCATGTATGCAGCATGTATCAGAATTTAATTTCAACAAGCATAAGTAATGTACAGATTCCAGTATGGCAGCTAGCCCACAGCTTTTGGCATTCTCAAGTAGCTTAGCCAGCTCAGAGCCACTCAGGGTGACTCAGCACTGTTTTGACCAGCTTAAATGCCTGAGCCGAGCCATGGCATCACTACCTAAGACCTATTAAGATGGGGAGTAGTAGATTGTTGAAAGGGAGATGAGTTGAGGCCCAGCAACTGATACCTTGGATGATGTGTGGTGCCACTCCATTTTCAGCAAGAGACATCGCCTCTCCTGCATGTATTGACTGACCCCCAATGTCTTTGTCATAGAATTGCCACAGTTGGTTTATGAAAAAGGATCTGGTAGGGATGGTAGCATTTGATCTGAGCCAGAGAGGAGAAGAGAGAGGAAATAGAGTGTCATGGGAGTGCAGATAGCTCTGGAAGAAGAGGAGAGGGTTACAGAGAAAAGGGTTCAAGCAGAGGATGATTGTTTTCCTTCAAAGAATCTGTCGGCCTTGTGGCCAAGCAAGAAAAAGCAGAAGTTGGAGTCCTCAAGAACCACAGAGTTCCGAGTTGTCACTTTGTGAGGATCCCGAAGCTCGATGTCATCTGGCCAGGTGAGTTCACCCAGTCGCATCAAAGCAAAGAAACCAATGCAAACTGCATGCAGAAGAGATGGTCATCGTAGGATGGCTGAATGGAGTGCACAATACACACATTGTTGAGGTCGGCAATAATGAGGGCTCTTTTGTGGATGGTAGGTGAACCCCATAGACATTTGCACCCTTCCAAGATGCAGTGAATGAGTCATGATTTTCAGATTTCCTGGACATTGGGGAAGTATGGTTCTAGCTGATGGCATATCCCTGAGAGGTAGGTGTCAACCGAGTCTGCTTTGATGTGGTGACACATGTATATAGTGAAAAGGCTGAGGGTGTCGGGTGTAGGGAATGGCAGGGTATGCAAAACCCTGGGGGTATTTATCAAGGGTAGGTGAGGGTAGGGGTGAGGGTACAGAATTTTATATCCTCAGCCAACCCATACCCTTGGGAGGGGTCTGAGGATAGGTAAAATTTCTGGATTGGGGGCATATAATAAAGATAATTTGCATTAAGACTTATGCAGAGATTATGCTAAATTTAGATAATATACATTCCATTTACCTTAGATTAATGTTTTGATGTTATATGGTTGACAAACTGTGCCTCACCACTGCCAACTGAGAATGTGTTACTACTATGATCCCAATATGCCCTTGCTGACAATCAATAATTCTAATATCTGTTCTCTGCCATATCCCCCCATCTGTGTCAAATTCTGTCCACTGTCTGTCTGTGGCTTGTAGCTGCACATGCAAGTGTTGCTGCTACTAAATTTCTGTTCCTAGGATTCCTAGTGCCAGTCTGGTTTATAACAGTTACTACACAGCACTCTTACACCACCAACTTAAGAAAGTGGCCAGAAGTCCTTTTTTTTGAAACAATTCATAGTAAAAGTGATTTAAGTCATCTTGTGACAGTACCCTGGTGCACTACAGTTGCGGACAACTAAAGCCAACAAATTAATTATCTCGGGAACCAGATTTTTTGGCAGAAATCTGACAACGGATCTGAAATCGGACGGGGAAAAGGAGCTCAAAAATGGTCTTTTTGTATTATTCCCACGGGTTTTTGGCCGTGCCAAATTTTCGGGCAAGATTTTTCAAAAGTTAGGGTCTACAAATGGCTAAATCTCGGTACCTAGGACTCGGCCAACCCAGCAACCGGGGTTGCCGGGTTCATCAAGACATCGATGGCCATCATGACCATCTGGTTGATGGCACGGTGCTGCTTTTGCTTGTGCACCGCCCACGCAGCAGCGGCACCCGTCAGACCCTTACAGTAAGCACTCATAAACCGCCACGATCGGTTTATGAACCGCTGTATCACCTCTTTCGGGCATTCTTCAAGGAAGCGCTGGGCTGCCTCCTTCGCGTCCTTGAAAGTTTTCTTCTCGACCTCACGATAACGGTACTTACACCATCCCCAGTACTAGCAGCCAAAAAACCTATCAGTACATATGATGGTGGTTAGAATAACAATTCCATACCATCTCGATAGGATTAAGTTCACAGTGGAACTTTGGAAGAAAAATGCACTCATGCCCTCGGGAGTGAATGTAAGTTTCGAGCATGGAAGGCTGATTCTTGAAATCATCTTGTTGACTGAGGAGACGAGCCATACAACAACCTGTGTTTTCAATGGGGCATACCGGTGAACATTTCGCACGTAATTTCGAGACATTGAAACCGCGTTCTTGAAGTACACGTTGCATTCCCTTTGGCTGACCATTTTCGAGGGTCATCTTTTGGGTCTTGCCGCGGTGCTCTGGGACTGGATTCGACTCGGGAATGACAGTGTCATGCTGTTTGCGTTGCTTCCCGCCGTCCGATTTATTCATCTCGAAAGCTTTGAGAGCGTCGGGTGGCAGAGAAGCATGGGCAGAGGATTGATCGAAAATAAAAAGTGCCTGTTTATCTGGATGTGCGAGCTCGAAGACTTCACCAGCATCTCCCATTTGCACCAGAAGTTGATCAGTGTCCCACCATGCATCCCCTTGAGATCCAGGATAAATGATTTTGGTCGAATCACGGAGGACACGACCAGATCGGTCAACATGGATGAGACGACCATTTTCGGGGTTAATGAATGCGGAGACATGAATGAGTCTGCCGCGACCTTTTTTCTGCAATGGTTGTTCATCCTTTCGAAGCCAAGCACTGCGTGATTCCTCGTTGGCATGAAATGTGCTTTCATCGTGGAAGTTGGGGATGATTTCGTGTTCACCAGGAGCAAGATTTGGTGCGACATGCTTTAGTTCTGGCCCTTCGTAATGAGCCATCCGTCTCTCAAACTCTGCCATGGCCGGAAGAAAAACCTGCTGCCGATATTCCACAACATCCGCACGCTCATGCCCATCCATGTATACACCCTTCTTCACGAGCGTGTTGCGCCATCCCAATTTGATGAGCCATCGACGTGCCGTCCGCACGCAAAGGGGTTTCCGAGTTGTGATCCCAAGGTCAGGCAGAATAATTGTGTTGAGCGTGACCTGTAGCTTTTTTGGTGTGACCTTTCCTGTAGGTAAACTCTGCAGATATGAGAGTGCTCGCTTCTTCACGTTCTCATCCTTCAAAAGTGACCGTGCATTCTTGTATCCACCTCACCGCTCAACTGGTAGCTGCTCAAATACCTGGTAATGTCGGGCCAGTGCACGCACCCTTCGTGCAAAATATTTGCCAGCTCCGTCATGCCATTGTCGAGCGATCTCCTCACTCGCTCCAATCCGTGATGCCCCCTTCAATTTCAGAGTTGCAAAATTTGATAAGATCATGTATTGGTTGATTGCGGCAAGCGTTAACAGTTTGCTACGCTTTTTCAGATCTTTCTTGATTTGTGTTCGAAGTTCCCCAGTCTTTGATCTCGGTGGGAGAGGTCTGAACACCCTCGTCTAGTTCATGCTCCCATGCCTCTGCTGCATCCTCTTCGGCTAAACCATGGATGTGTGCGGCTGACTCCAATTCTTCAATATCCTCATCCAAGTCTTCCTCAATCTCCTCAATACTGGAGGCAGCAGCACTTGACGGTGGACAAGTCACCATCTCTGGCGATCCTGATCTCTCATCTGAATCTGTTTCCAGGTCAGAGATGCGTCTGATTTGTGGAATTACAGGGCTGGTCACATGTGGTGACTCGCGATTGTGATCGGATGGAGGAATTTCGATGCTCGTGTCATTGTCAGATATGGTGATGGTGGGCCCAGTGTCAATGTCTATTACAGGCTGTGACTTTTGTAGTGAAAAGAATCCATTGAGACTTGTCTGTTCCTTCCAAGATGCAGCATATCGTTGTTGTGATCGCAAGGACTTGCTCATAACATCTGGGCCTTTTGCGTATGTTGTTGGATGCGCTGCATTAAAATGTAAGCATATGGTACTTCTCAATTGAGCAGCTTGTTACCTTTTTTCGTTGCAGTTTGCCTACCGTGCAGTTTAGCTGGCACCCAGTCCAAATCATTTGGATCGTCTTCAGCCGCCATCACAACCAATCTCTCGGCAAATTCCTGATCCTCAAGCTCATCCCAATCACTCTCTGCATAATCCTCAGCATCCATCTCTTCTCCCTCAGAATCAGAACCCTCAGCTTCACTGCTTGCCTGATCCTTCATGACTGACCCTTCAGATCTCGCAATCACTGCATTGCCCAATCCGATGACCTTCCTGAGATCGTGACAGGCTTGAGAATTTGATGGTCCCAAGGGAGAAACGTTCGAAGATGAGTTATTTTGGAGTTTTGTGAGATTGCAACGCTTTTTTGGGGGGCGGCCTCTGGATTTGGGTGGCATAGTAGGAATTATTTTGCGGCGGGAGGAAAAGATTATCTTATTTTTTTTTGGTGGCGTCAGATAGTACTCATCGAGATCTGTTCAAAAATGATTTTTTCGAGATTTTTTCGAATTTTTTCGGTCCGCGCCAAAATTTTGGACTCCTTTTTGAACAAATCTTCACTTTTGGGGAATTGGCTCTTACCAATCGTTAGAGCAGGTCAATTCCTAGCTATTCCGATGGTTTCCGGACTATTTATCAGCCTCTTGGGGTGTCAATAAATCAGTCAATAAATTTGTTGGCTTTGTTTGTCCGCAACTGTAGCCTGGGGGTATTGTGTATTCTGCATACCCATCCATACCCTTACCCATACCCCACAAAACCCTGACCCTTTCAGGGGGTAAGGGGTTTTGAAGGGTAGAGGTAAGGGTAGCCTCAGAATACCCAGGGTTACCCCTGCCATTCTCTAGTTGGGTGTTGGTTCAACAAGCATGTTGTGCATGCAGACAAATGATAAGTAGGAGTTAAGGGCAGATCTGTAATTTTTCTATGTGCTCACATTGATGGCCTGCCCTAGAGCTTTGGGATGCTCTCGGACTAGGTGCTCTCATGACTATGGCTCGCATTGTGGTTGCTGGGCACGAACATGACTTGTGATTAGTGAATAGCGCGGGTAACCCCCAGGTAGAAAAACGAGACCCGTACCCGTACCCGCTGAATACCGTACCCGTGCCGAAGGGTACAGGTAACCGCGTTCGCGGGTACGGTTTCTGCAGGGTAGCGTGGGTGCGGATTACCCGCGGGTTTGGCATGGCGGGTACACCTCAATGTCGCCGTAGAGCCCACTGAACTGACAAACAGTGCACGCACCAACATCGCTGCCCCACAGCGTCATTGCCCAATCAAAAACTCAAGTCCTCACCGAGAAATGCCGGCACAACAGTGCACGACGCCCCATGAGCGAGGAGCTGAGCCAAGGGGTGAGACGTTGTCGTTGGTGCTGCCGACGAACACAGGGTGACATTCGCCATGGAGAGGTGCTGTGGGCATCAAGGCGTTGATACTAGCCACGCCGTCAAACCTGTCCACGAGCGGCAGAGCTGCCCTCGTCATTATGGTCACTCTAGAGGCTGTACATAGCGCCGACGCTCGTCGAATGCAACGCTTGGCGGCTTCGGCTGTAGTTGTCATCGAGCGGGTGAGGAGCTGGGACTGGCCCAAGTGCCCGTTGAGGTTGAAGGGGATGCCGCCGAATCGCGTTCGTGGCGTTCACCATTAGTATAGGGCGGCAGGCTGCACATTGGGCCTGTCCTCCTTGTTGGTCGTAGCGCCCATGGAACTGACAAATGGCGCATAACGACGCATCCAGCAACCGCTCATCGTTCCACGGCCGTGGCAGCGAGTGGTGGGGTCGTTGAGAGACGTGGCACGTTGAGAACGTATCCGGCGTTCACAAACGCCGTAAAGAAAACCTAAACGATAGTGGAGAGTGTCAGTAACAGAAAGCGATGTGTGAGTATGCACCGTTTCGTCCAAATGCCTCTCCGTTGTCATCCCTCTGCCTCCATTTCCCCCACCCCTCGCACTAGTGGTTGTTCCCCCCCCATTGTGCACACCATCGAGCCTTGACGAAAGTGGGAGAGGGCTGTGGCATGTCGAACAATGCCAGGTAGCTAAGGCTCGGCGACTGGTGACGTGGCATCGTTGGACGTCGTCTGAACTTGTTTGAGATAAGCTAGTAATGTAAATAGTTAGTTAGAAGCAAGGAATGAAAAAAAAAGACTTACGGCGTCCGGTTATGGGGGAACGAGGCAGAACTGCAACACCAGCAATGGTGGGGATCGCTCGTTAGCTGTTTTGGGCGCTCGGTGACACGGCATTCTGTCGTGATTCATGAGGGTAGCTATAGTTAGGTGGAAGGCCAAGGAATGAGGAAAAAAAGACTTACATCGTTCGTTTATGGGGGCGAACGCTGGCGATGGTGGGGATCGCAATCGTGATGAGGGTTTGGGGCAAGTCTTAGCACTTACCTAATCATCTGAGTCGTCGCCGACAAATCATCGCCGGTGGAACCTCGATTGGGGTAGCTTCCAGAGAGGGGGGGAGGAATTAAAAGCATCAAATAAAGTAGTTAATTATGCACAGACTATCTATGTGTGTATGTATCTATAAGTCCGTGAAATCCATAGCATCCCACCCTTCGCTGACATCACCATCCTCCTCCTCTCCTTCAACCTCTGGGTAAGATACCCCGACCTTGACATCGCCGTTGCGAACAAAACCCATCCGACTCCATGTTCCGAGGCAAAGCAAAGCCCGGGTTGACTGCACAGAGAGCCTATTGCGAACATGAGAGAGGAGAATGCGTCCCTTGCTGAACACACGTTCAACGTAGACGGAGGTGGCTGCAAGGAATAAATTAGATCAAGAGGAATAGAAGGTAAATAGCGACGTACTGGGAATGGAAAGATAATCAATCGCCATGCGGGATAGGCATGGGTACGTGATTTGCCATTCAATCCACCATGTGAGGACATCGCGGTCCTCGACAAGCTCTGGGTCACTGCCGAGGTAGCACTCGAGTTCATCCCGGGGGTCTTTACGAGTGCAACGGCTCAGATGAAGGTTGTCGAACTGGTTTGATGAACTCTGAGTCGACGGAGGGGTAGGTGTAGTCTAATTCAATGATCCCTCAGTAAGATGTAAGGATACATGTTGTTAAAATGAACATACCACGGTCGTGCCACTGCTGTAGTCCTGCTCAAAGATGTCCCGAACAATTTGATGAGCATCAGTGATCCAATCTGTCTCCCACTTCAGGTTATGGAAGTACTCGAGTTTGTGTCCAGGGTGGAGAACTTGAATGTCGAATTAGATCTGGGATGGAAGACGAAAGCTTTAAAAGACTCACTCATAGCAACGCGATACAGATCCGAGTGGTCTGTTTTACTATAATAACGATTTAGAGTCTTCTTACCCATCGTGAGTGCCGCTCGCATAGAGATAGAGTAGGATTGGTCGAGTGCTTCGGTTGCAAGCTCTTGGTCAATTTGATTCATTACCGGGATTACCGAGGCGAGAAGTGGTGTGCCATCCCGTGAAAGGAACAAAGTAGCATCTTTAAAAATCTAGTAATAATGTTGTGAGCGAGAACACGAGAGAAATGGTTCCCAGAGACGAACCTTAAGACCTTGGCAAAGCTGTTCTACCATGTTCCAATCCGATGGGCCTAGCTCGTAGGGGTGAAGCTTCATTTCGCAGTCGCTGGTGATCTCGACAAGGGCCGTTCGGTATTCGAGAGCGAAGGTGAGCATGTCATATGTTGAGTTCCACCGAGTAGCGACATCCCGGGGCATCATCCGAGACTTGAGGCCGAATTCCTCGAGAATCTTGTACCATCGTGGCAGTGCTATCGTCGTCGAGTTCTTGATGGCATAGGCGACCTTGCGAAGCTGTAAACACAGTTTCACGTGAGTCCAATGTTTGTTGATTTCTCAGTCTGGCAGACATACCTTGAGCAACGCGAGATGCACAGGCTGCACGTCGGCATCCAGCGCCTCAATATCCTCTTCCGACATCTCACCCCGCTCATCAACCCACCCCTCAGCATCGTCATTGCTCTCCTCATCCCCTTCTGCTGTGCTAGACCCTCGTTTCGTTTCGTCCTCTTCCTCCTCAAGTCCCTCAGCTAGCGCTCTCAGCTCTGCGAGCGCCTCGTCCACAATGTCTTTCTTCATGTTTTTCGGTACATCAAACTGCCTGATAATGCTTTTAGCAACGAGGTTGATGACGTGTGTAAAGCATCGGATCTGCGCTGCCTCCCCAGGGAATTTTCTGATTAAACTGCAGAGTTCCACGACCATAGCGTCATTTGATGTTGCACTATCGCAGCCGACACTCAACAGCTAGATTGTGGACCTCGGTGAGCATATTTTATTGTGTTTCGTGAATAATAGCTTACCTTGTCGTCAATTCTAAAGTCCTTCAGGATGTCTGCAAATGCTACCGCAAGATTGACGCCGCTATGGCTCTTGGCAACCTCCACAATGTCGAGAAGCATCGCGACCATCTTACCGTCAACGTTGAAGTGCACAGCAACCGCCACATAGGCCTTGTGATTCGGAGACATCCAGGCATCGGTCGAGAAGCTCAACTCCCCGTCATGTTCCTGGTATGTCATTTTTAGCTTATAGTCTTTGAATATTTCATTAACATACCTGAAGTAGCTTGGCAATCCGAGCTTGGCATCAAATGAAAACCCTTTTTACATCCCACGAGACTGTATGTTCCGAAGGTATGTAATAACCTGGTCTTCCAGTTTTCATAAGTGACTGAAAACCTCGATCCTTCACTATAGAGAACGGACGCATGCTTTCCGAAACCCAACGAGCAATCTCCATTCTACACGATGGTCAATTCTCAAGAAATCAGTGTCGAGAGTTTAGGACATACCATGACTCGGTTGAGGTGTGGGGTGTATGTGAGTAGCTAACCTTTCCTTTCCCCTCACACTCAAATGCGGCCATTATTGACCCATCCTTTAGAGGTTTTCGAGCAATAATAGAACATGTAGTAGCAGCTGTACCACCAGCTCGATCTGCGGTTTCAACAACTGTCGAGCCCCAGCAGCTCTTGGCGTGCATACGCATGTTGCTCGTCAACTTCTTGTCCTTGGTGCCGAGGTTTCGTCAGATGTCCCGAGTCTTCCCTCTACAGTGCTCGGCATTACATTTGAAGATGTGGATCCGGTTCCCATTCTTCACCTCAAGTGTCGCGTCGGGCTTGAAGAAGGCGTAGATAGGTGCAGTCCACTTCTTCTTGAGTCGTTCTATTATTTGTTAATAAGGTTTTCTTGGCAGTATATCACTTGTGACTTACTGAGCTCCACCTCTGCCATCTCTCCTGCCTCCTCAGATGGCTCTACCTCCACCACCTCATCATCCTCCTTGTCGTCGTCGTCACTGCCATCTGCCGCTTCAAGAACATGGCCGGGTGCCTTGGGATGTCCACCATGACGTGTGAAATGTTCGTCTTCATCCTCAATCACTTCCATGGATGACGAGTGCGAGCGCAACGGCATTCTCGAAGTGGTGGGCTTCCTGATGGGTGGTTGTGTGGCTTTCCCCTTCGTGGCCTTTGCCGATGGCTTTCTGGTAGTTGTTGAAGCCTTCGTCATCGTCGCTGTTGCAGCCTTCACCCTCTTCTGAGGTCCATCATCGCCATTGGAGGTTTTGTGTTTGGTGGTGCTCATGGTTGAGATGATGAAAGAAGGGGATGAAGTTGCACTCAAGCTACTTCGCGGTATCAAATTTTGTAGTCTCACTGGATCCGTTCCACTCATCGTGCCACATTATCTTCTTCGGCTCGCATCATATTTTATTTTCGTGTTTGTATGGCCAGTGGACTGTTCTTTGCGCCGGAGTTGAATTTTGCTCCCTTCACATCATTTGAAACATATTTTCTTTCTATCACTATGTTGTATCATGCCATACGAGATCTAGTGCTTGCTCGACAGCTTACTGTACACTGTTCTGTGTTTGTTCTGTGTAGATTATCTATGTTCTTATGCAATGAGAAGTATGAGTAGTGTTAATCTGCTTTTCGGTGATAACAAAAGCCAAGATTGTCCCATGGACCCTTAGATCCTGAGGACCCTTATTCGGACCCTTATTACCCTTCATACCCTTGGCAAGGGTAGGGGTTTTCAGAGGGTAGAAAATCTGTACCCCTACCCTCACCCTACCCTTACCCTCGATAAAACCCTGGGGTATTTCATACCCTTGCTATTCACTAGGGGCAAGTGAGATTGAGTTCTTGGGATTAAAGATTGGTCCTGATGGAATCAAGATGGATCCTATCAAGGCAATTGTTGATTGGCCTGTGCTTACCCATATCAAGGAAGTTCAGGCTTTCTTGGAACTCGCCAATTTTTATCGTCACTTTGTTTATAATTTTTCCAAAATTTCTGCACCATTACACAACCTTACATGAAAGGGAGTAGAGGAGTTAAAGAGGAAGTTTGTGGAAGAGCCAATATTAGCCCCAGTAGATTTCACGCATCCCTTACAAGTGGAATCAGATGCATCAGACTTTGCTACTGGAGCGGTATTATCAATGTTATATGAAGATGACAAATGACATCCTTGTGCATATTTGTCTCAAGGGTTGAATGATGTGGAGAGAAATTATGATGTGCATGATAAAGAGATGTTGGGAATAATATGAGCATTGGAAGCATGGAGACATTATTTGGAGGGATGTACACATCAGATCAAAATCTGGATGGACCATCAAAATCTGCAGTACTTTATGTCCGCTAAAAAGCTTAACCATCGACAAGTGCATTGGGCATTATTCCTATTGCATTTTAATTTTCACTTGGTCCACAAAGCGGGAAGCTTGATGAGGAAAGCAGATGCATTATCCAGACATGCCTGAATGGTTGGCAATTGCAGAATTTTCCCACAATAATAAATTTCATTTGGCTACTCGCATGTCACCCTTCTTCACTAATTATGGGTATCATCCCAGAATGGGAGTAGAACCTCAAAGGGAAGTCAAGGTACAGTCAGTGGAGGACTTTGTATCAAAAATGTAAAAGGTGCAGGAGAAAGCAGAGGCAGCATTGATGAAAGCATGTGATGATATGATGCAACATGCAGATTGTACTCGAGCTGTTGCTCCAGAGTACAAAGTTGGTGACTTGGTATGGCTAAGTACCAAAGATCTAAATATTCCATGATCTTCAAGAAAGCTTACAGAGAAGCAAGTTGGCCCATATCCAATTTCTAAGATAATTTCACCCAATGTGGTGATAATACTCAATCCAGATACCCAAACAAAACCTACTAAATAGCTTCAGATGGTATAATACGAGTCAGAGGAAGGGTGCAAGTTGGTACTAAATATCACCACTGAGACCAAAACATGTTTAGTAATGCAAAATGGTAAAGGCTGTGGCAAATAGTCTTTATAGGTGTACTAAGGTGTTTGAAAGAGGTTGAAAGAGGTTCAAATATGTGCGAAGAGGTTTGAAAAAGGTTCAAAGAGTTTCAAAGTTGTGCGAAGTAGTCTGAATAAGTTTGAATAAGTTTGAAGAGGTTCGAGGTGTATCGAAGAGTGAGTTTAATGAATGTGAGGTGTTTGTCGAATGGCGATAGGCAATCAGCAATAAAACAAAAAGCGAATATAATAGTTTCGAAGAAGTTCGCAATATTTAGCAGAACTTCAAGATACAACGTGAACTAAGACTCAAGAGAACAACTCTTAAATCTGACAATAAGCGAGAGGGTAACTTGTGCTCTGTTTCCTGTTTCTTGCTTTTCTTCTAAGTAACTAATACAAGTCTATATACAATTTGAAGGAATAGTACTAAAAAGGAAATAATAACAGTTGTAGAACACGAGGCAATGTGCACAGCAATAAAGGTATTGTAAAATATAAAACAAATAAAAAATGATAATAAGTGAAATGTACATTGTCCCAATATAGTAAGAGTTCTTGTTTAATTGCTTTAATATATCAATAAGACATAAAACTGCACTTATTGTATCCTAAGTCTCTTGTAATCTCTTTTTGTGTCCGGTAGTACTCGATATGCAGCAAATTGGCTTGTTCTGGATGTGCTGCATGCATCGAAAGTGTTTCAAGACAGCTATATGGTGGCTGAAGTCATTCGAAATGCTGCGAAGTCATTCAAAGTGTCACAAAATAGTTTGAAAGCATTCAAAATAGTTTGAAGTCATCCAAAATAGTGTGAAATAGTTCAAAAAGGATTCAAGGTCAATTTCATGGCATTCATAGTAATTCAGAGTGTTCAGAGTGTGTGTTGTAATGTGTTGATATGAGTGGGAATCTTTTCCAGACCTTAAAGCATGTAGTGGACCTATCAGCGGTAGTGTTAAAATTACCTCAATCATTCAAGATTGATTCTGAAATTAACATTTCCCATTTATGCCCTTACTGCCCACGCACTATTCCTGGTCAACAAACTACTCCACAGCCTCCAATAATGGTAGAAGGTGCTCCAGAATATGTAGTGGAAGAGGTTTTGGACTCATGTCTTCAATGAAATAAATTGGAGTTCTTAATCAAGTGGAAGAACTACACCGACGAAAATAACTCATGGAAACCCAAGGAGAATTGTAAGCGAGCATGTAATGCATTCACCCAATTCTTTAAACATAATTCAAATGCTCCGCGTCGCATTGCTAGAATGGTGTATGAGGGGATGAATTTCCAGCCTTACCAGAATTTCACAGAGGGGACAGATATGATATTTTCTCGCCTGGAAGTTGAGGCATAAAAGGGGGGTAATGTTAGGAAACAGTCTCCTGACATGTCTATTACATAATAATATTTTATTTTTATTCTATTTCATTTTATTTTATTTTATTTCACCAAAATATGCTACCAAATGCCTATAAATACTTTATTTGTCAGCATGGGAATTTTATAGTTACACATCAATATGTACATGCATGTATGCGCACATTGGTAGCAACATATTACAATACATGTAACATAGTATATAAATGTTAACTATATACCTAGGGACCTCAGTTGAGTTCTCTTAGGTATTCCATCCACATTTGTGGTGCAAAACACTTATTTCAGCCAACTGATCTATTTTTAACCCATCACATCAAAACTATCAAAACCCCCATCATGCGCACGCATCCCGCTGCCTTCTTGTAGGAGAGCCCACACAGTCCAGCTAGCAGAACAGTGGGTGTCGCCCTAACATAATGCATCCCACATTCTCCTTAGGAGGGGCAATGTGGTGGAGGTTACTGAAGATAATGTTGAGATTGACTGCTTCCCCCTTGAAGATATGTCTCCACTCTGATTGAGGGATTCCCCGGGGTGCTGAGGTCGCTCTCCTGATCTCATGTTCTGCAAACGCAAGGTCTTTCTGAACAGTTGTGAGAGAGTTCCCCATGTGAGACTTCAGCTCTCATCCACCTCCCTGGATTGCACTTTGACCTTGGTTGTGTACCAAGGAAGTTGTGACTGGTAGACCCATTTCTTCTTGTTGGACTCTCCTTCTTTTTCAGCATGTGAATTGCTTTGTGAGCTCCTGTTGCATACCCCATGTCAAGGGGCTTATACAGTTGCGGACAACTAAAGCCAACAAATTAATTATCTCGGGAACCAGATTTTTTGGCAGAAATCTGACAACGGATCTGAAATTGGACGGGGAAAAGGAGCTCAAAAATGGTCTTTTTGTATTATTCCCACGGGTTTTTGGCCGCGCCAAATTTTCGGGCAAGATTTTTCAAAAGTTAGGGTCTACAAATGGCTAAATCTCGGTACCTAGGACTCGGCCAACCCAGCAACCGGGGTTGCCGGGTTCATCAAGACATCGATGGCCATCATGACCATCTGGTTGATGGCACGGTGCTGCTTTTGCTTGTGCACCGCCCACGCAGCAGCGGCACCCGTCAGACCCTTACAGTAAGCACTCATAAACCGCCACGATCGGTTTATGAACCGCTGTATCACCTCTTTCGGGCATTCTTCAAGGAAGCGCTGGGCTGCCTCCTTCGCGTCCTTGAAAGTTTTCTTCTCGACCTCGCGATAACGGTACTTACACCATCCCCAGTACTAGCAGCCAAAAAACCTATCAGTACATATGATGGTGGTTAGAATAACAATTCCATACCATCTCGATAGGATTAAGTTCACAGTGGAACTTTGGAAGAAAAATGCACTCATGCCCTCGGGAGTGAATGTAAGTTTCGAGCATGGAAGGCTGATTCTTGAAATCATCTTGTTGACTGAGGAGACGAGCCATACAACAACCTGTGTTTTCAATGGGGCATACCGGTGAACATTTCGCACGTAATTTCGAGACATTGAAACTGCGTTCTTGAAGTACACGTTGCATTCCCTTTGGCTGACCATTTTCGAGGGTCATCTTTTGGGTCTTGCCGCGGTGCTCTGGGACTGGATTCGACTCGGGAATGACAGTGTCACGCTGTTTGCGTTGCTTCCCGCCGTCCGATTTATTCATCTCGAAAGCTTTGAGAGCGTCGGGTGGCAGAGAAGCATGGGCAGAGGATTGATCGAAAATAAAAAGTGCCTGTTTATCTGGATGTGCGAGCTCGAAGACTTCACCAGCATCTCCCATTTGCACCAGAAGTTGATCAGTGTCCCACCATGCATCCCCTTGAGATCCAGGATAAATGATTTTGGTCGAATCACGGAGGACACGACCAGATCGGTCAACATGGATGAGACGACCATTTTCGGGGTTAATGAATGCGGAGACATGAATGAGTCTGCCGCGACCTTTTTTCTGCAATGGTTGTTCATCCTTTCGAAGCCAAGCACTGCGTGATTCCTCGTTGGCATGAAATGTGCTTTCATCGTGGAAGTTGGGGATGATTTCGTGTTCACCAGGAGCAAGATTTGGTGCGACATGCTTTAGTTCTGGCCCTTCGTAATGAGCCATCCGTCTCTCAAACTCTGCCATGGCCGGAAGAAAAACCTGCTGCCGATATTCCACAACATCCGCACGCTCATGCCCATCCATGTATACACCCTTCTTCACGAGCGTGTTGCGCCATCCCAATTTGATGAGCCATCGACGTGCCGTCCGCACGCAAAGGGGTTTCCGAGTTGTGATCCCAAGGTCAGGCAGAATAATTGTGTTGAGCGTGACCTGTAGCTTTTTTGGTGTGACCTTTCCTGTAGGTAAACTCTGCAGATATGAGAGTGCTCGCTTCTTCACGTTCTCATCCTTCAAAAGTGACCGTGCATTCTTGTATCCACCTCACCGCTCAACTGGTAGCTGCTCAAATACCTGGTAATGTCGGGCCAGTGCACGCACCCTTCGTGCAAAATATTTGCCAGCTCCGTCATGCCATTGTCGAGCGATCTCCTCACTCGCTCCAATCCGTGATGCCCCCTTCAATTTCAGAGTTGCAAAATTTGATAAGATCATGTATTGGTTGATTGCGGCAAGCGTTAACAGTTTGCTACGCTTTTTCAGATCTTTCTTGATTTGTGTTCGAAGAGTTCCCCAGTCTTTGATCTCGGTGGGAGAGGTCTGAACACCCTCGTCTAGTTCATGCTCCCATGCCTCTGCTGCATCCTCTTCGGCTAAACCATGGATGTGTGCGGCTGACTCCAATTCTTCAATATCCTCATCCAAGTCTTCCTCAATCTCCTCAATACTGGAGGCAGCAGCACTTGACGGTGGACAAGTCACCATCTCTGGCGATCCTGATCTCTCATCTGAATCTGTTTCCAGGTCAGAGATGCGTCTGATTTGTGGAATTACAGGGCTGGTCACATGTGGTGACTCGCGATTGTGATCGGATGGAGGAATTTCGATGCTCGTGTCATTGTCAGATATGGTGATGGTGGGCCCAGTGTCAATGTCTATTACAGGCTGTGACTTTTGTAGTGAAAAGAATCCATTGAGACTTGTCTGTCCCTTCCAAGATGCAGCATATCGTTGTTGTGATCGCAAGGACTTGCTCATAACATCTGGGCCTTTTGCGTATGTTGTTGGATGCGCTGCATTAAAATGTAAGCATATGGTACTTCTCAATTGAGCAGCTTGTTACCTTTTTTCGTTGCAGTTTGCCTACCGTGCAGTTTAGCTGGCACCCAGTCCAAATCATTTGGATCGTCTTCAGCCGCCATCACAACCAATCTCTCGGCAAATTCCTGATCCTCAAGCTCATCCCAATCACTCTCTGCATAATCCTCAGCATCCATCTCTTCTCCCTCAGAATCAGAACCCTCAGCTTCACTGCTTGCCTGATCCTTCATGACTGACCCTTCAGATCTCGCAATCACTGCATTGCCCAATCCGATGACCTTCCTGAGATCGTGACAGGCTTGAGAATTTGATGGTCCCAAGGGAGAAACGTTCGAAGATGAGTTATTTTGGAGTTTTGTGAGATTGCAACGCTTTTTTGGGGGGCGGCCTCTGGGTTTGGGTGGCATAGTAGGAATTATTTTGCGGCGGGAGGAAAAGATTATCTTATTTTTTTTTGGTGGCGTCAGATAGTACTCATTGAGATCTGTTCAAAAATGATTTTTTCGAGATTTTTTCGAATTTTTTTGGTCCGCGCCAAAATTTTGGACCCCTTTTTGAACAAATCTTCACTTTTGGGGAATTGGCTCTTACCAATCGTTAGAGCAGGTCAATTCCTAGCTATTCCGATGGTTTCCGGACTATTTATCGGCCTCTTGGGGTGTCAATAAATCAGTCAATAAATTTGTTGGCTTTGTTTGTCCGCAACTGTACACGTTCCACATCAAATGTCAAATGGCTGAGACCACCGGAGCTTGAAATGTGATCGACGGCTGACATGCCGCCATAGCGGTCGCCGGTCAGCTCGCCAGCATTTTCGCCGGCAATTCCATTTCAGATATGCCGGGATCCCCGAGATCTTCCCAGCAAAAGTTTTATTTATTTGTTTGATATTTGGTTTCATTTGGTGAGATAAGATAGTCATGATAAGAGCCTGGGGCAACAATACCCTTCTCCACCAAACAACCGTTCTTGGCCAGAACAAAACGGAATTGGGTTGACCGTTGAAAATGACAACCTTTGCAAAATTAACGTTCAACGCCGCGACATACTCGTCCTTCCGCCCGACTTATCCGAAAAAGCTATTCGATGATATACTCGACTACCACAGAACAGCCAAGAACGCAAAGTGCGACCTTGCCGTTGATTTGGGATGTGGTACAGGTGGGGGGGGGGGAAACATGATCCTTGTATAATCCGTGCCAATCCGATGTTCATGTTCTTCTTTTTACCAGGACAAGCGACAGATCGACTTTCTCCTTTCCACAAGATTGTCGGTATAGACCCTTCACTACCTATGATCACAGCAGCCCGTCAGGAGAACAACGAAAAGGGAGAGAGGCATATCAGCTTCGTTCAAGGCAACGCTGAGGATTTAAAAGGCATTATCGCAGATAATAGCGTCGATATGCTCGTTTCAGGTTTGTCCAGTGGTCTTTCTCTTTCCAGGGTTCAACGCTCCTCCCCCTACGCCTTTTTTTCGTTTTTTTTTTTTTTTTTTCAAAAATGACGCAACTATTGAAGCACAGGCATCTCACTGGTTCGATTGGGGAAAAGTCTGGCCTGAGGCTAAACGAGTCTTACGATCAGGCGGAACAGCAGCATTCTGGGTAAGCATGTAGCCCTCCCTACCTCCCACCCAGCCACTATTTTTTTTTGCTACCATCACCCAATATAATCTACCCTTTTTTTTTTTCCTTTCCCGGATCCCAGATATACGCAGAATTCCGACTCAAACACTTCCCCTCCCTCTCACCCACAATCACATCCTACGCACAAGGTACGGATTCCATCACAAGCCTAGGTCCGCATTTCGAAAGACCTGGCCGAACAAGGCTCGAAAACCTGCTTCGGGACGTTCCGGATCCCACCACTACCACCACACTGGCTTCCTTTAGCGCCTCCGGTGGGTTTTTGGATTTTAGGAGGGTTTATTATACGGGTGGGTTTGTTGTGTGGTTGGGTTAATATTAATATGTGTGGCTGACTTTTTTGATGTGGTTTTTTTTTTTTTTTCTTTTTTTTTGTTATTGTTAGGCATACATTATCCTGAGATCCCAGCGACGCAGGTACGACCTGTGATAATGGAAAAGCAAATGCGATGGAGGGATTTGCTAGGGTACTTTAGGACGTGGAGTTCGCTGCATAAATACCACGTTCAGTATCCGGAGGATATGAAGCGGACTGATATGCGGTTTCCAGAGGATTTGGAGCAGGGAGAGGGGGAAGGTGGTGATGTTGATGTTGATGTTGATGTTGATGTTGGTGGTGGGGATATTGCAGTACGATTTTGGAAGGATCTGAGAGAGGGAGTCAAGTCCCAAGGTGGGAAATTTGGGGTTGATGAGCTCGTGGACGTGGAATGGCCTATTGCTCTGTTGCTCGTTAAGCGGGCGTAAGTAAAAGTAGAATGGGTAACCACGAGGAAAGTTTTGGGGTGTGTGTTGCAAATTGTTCATGTGCAGCCGACATATATCTATACAAAAATATGTTTAACTACTAGCATTAAATGTAATGCCAAAATGTATATCCCCTAGTCCGTAAGTCGAAAGCCCCAGTGTGCTAGTAAAAAGATGGAAGTTGGCGTGAGTGAAGACGTATGCAAAATTAAATTACACAAACATGATCGACCAACAGTCCCCGAAAAAATTGAATACAAATGACAGCATCAACGTCCGATGAATATGCAAAAACAAAAAACACAAAAAAATACAAAAAAAAAAAAACATCAAATAAATACCAATCACCAGTTTTTCTACAAAATATATATATAACTTCATGTTCTAAGGGTGGGGGGGTAAAAAATTGGCGGTGGAAAGAACCTGTAGGATATCCAGGAACGGAGAGACACGCTGAGCAGGAGAGACATCTCCGCAGGACGACGGTGCTCGGGTTTTCTTTTGATAGACTCGCACGTAGTCCACCAACACATCCCCAGGCGCAGATCCCGAACGCCTCACGCCATCATAACCCACTAGTATAATCATCCCAATCAGACACTCCATGCAGGAAAAAAAAAAAAAAAAAAAGAAACAGCCAACGTACCCACAACACCAATAAAAACCTCCACCCACAAAACCTCCTTCAAACTCGACCCATCGGGGACTTGAATTCCCCGTTCATCCTGCCAACTCCAAACACCCGACCACTATTTCATTACACACACACACACACACACAAATCGAATATTTCGATCCATCAGATATTTGGGGGGGTAAAACACGTTCAAAAATGACCCACATGGATCTGTTTCCGTTTCCGCTTCCGCACCCCATCCCTAGTACCCTCCGTGGATACAACCCCAACCTCAACAAACCCATTGTCCAAGCAGAGTGGGGTTTTCAAACGAAGCGCCGTAGGAGAGGGTGGGTTTATGGAGAGATAGCCGTTTTGGGTGGAGATGTGGTTATTATGGTCAAGGACGTCAAGCGTCTGGTTTGTTACCTCCCAAGTTGGGTCGTTGCCTAGATATAATGAGCGAAAAGCGCGACGAGAGACTGGGGGGTGCACGTACCTTTGTGAAACGATCGCCCGTCCGCGTTAAATTCGTCAGAGAAGATTATGACAAACTGTTCTCCGTCTGAACCAGTCCGTACTCGTACATCATCTGGTGTGGCCTCATCAACTTCATCACTAAACGCAAATCACCATCATGAGCAACCGCATCAAAAAAAAAAAAAAAGTGCCTATAACCACGACTTACAACAAAATGGGTATCTGGCTTCTCGGACTGACATTGACCAAGTAAGCAGCCTGACCGGTAGAGTTGATAAATGTATTTTCCACAATAAGCAAATTGCGACCGTTATCATGGAAAAAGCTAAAGACGGGATAAAAAACGAATAGAGAAAGGAGACCAGTGAGTAACGCCAGCAACATGGCCAGATTCCTCAGACCGCGCCAGGAGACTCCTTGATCACTCGGGCTGGATGAGAACATTTTATCTTCAACAGCGTCGTCGCTCTGGTCCTCCTGGTCTGGATCATACGCATACGCTACGAGACCACGCTCGGTGGCTAGCATCCCTGCGGGGTACTTTGAGTCAGCTGATAAGGAGACGAAGGAATCTCCTGATGTTGATAGGACGGAATCACGTGTAGGGAATGTGGGTGGGAGGAGGGTATCTTGGGTATCTGCGCGGCGGTAGAGGATCATGGACCCGCGCGTGACGGTGGTATTGGGTGAAGAGGGCAACGCCATTGATAGGGCGCGAGAGTCTTCTGAGGGTATACGTGTGATCTGTGCTCTTGAGCGTGAACCTGGTCGTATGAAAGGGGATATAGAGGATGGAGGAGAAGAAGGGTTCAGGGGTGAGGGACTCAAAGGTGCTGAACGTGGATGGCGTAGGAAACTGGGAGGAGTGGACGCAGTGGTAGATGTGTTGTCGGGGAATGGTACTTTTGAGGGATTCGTGTCGTCCATGGGGGGACGGGAGGGTGTTGACGAAGAGGATATCATTTGAGACTCGGAAGCAGATCTTGAAAGATGGGATGTCGGGGATAGATGCATTTGGTGCTGTTCGTCTGGAATTGGGGTGGAACGACCTGAATTCGAGAAATTGTTATGAAGAAGAGCGACGGCTTCAAGACTTTTGCTGTTCCATGGTTGGGATGGGGAAGTGGCCATGGATCTTGAGATCTGTGGAGATGAGATTTCGTGCGGCGGACAGTCGCCGCTGTGGGCTTCAGTGAGCTGGGGAGTGTGACTGGTGACGGATTCAATGATGTGACTGTTCCTTAGCATGATGGCTTGCTCAATGGCGGATATTCGGCAAAATTCCGCAGATTCGAGCGCAGGGATGCCACGGAGGTGCTCTGGAGGCAGCTATGCACAAGCGTGTGCGTGTGGCTAGAGTCTAAGCTTATTGCGAACCGGGATGCTGGAACCGCATGGGACGAGTTTAGTGGATGACAGCATGACCCGACGTGCCAAGGGGGGCACGGTTGTTGTTTGGGACTAGCACTTGATGTGAATCGATGGTGTGGTTGTGGCGTAAAAGCGTCGACGGAACCAACCACGTTCATTAGTCATACCACAATCTGGCTTGCTGTGTGCACGCGACCTAACATCGCCTATACGGCATGTTTACTGGGATTGAGCAGACATGGTTGCTGCAAAGGGAGTTTATAGCTGGGACTATGGGTGTGTGGTGTAGGGTGCTTCTATTTCCTTGGCTCACTAGTTTCTTGGTCAGCTGTCTATTACGTTCCCAGATACCCGACCATGTGGTCACCCAAGTCCATTCCCACCAACATCCATTATAGCATACCCTACTACATAGACACGGACACGTCATATTATCGCATATCGATCGCCACATCTTTTGTCTACCACTATCTGGCTCACTCCTCAGGACTCGTGTATTATCATATGGGGTCCAGTCTTACTTACATACAAGTCAGGCGCTGAGTGGCATACCATCTTCTATCTGTCAACGACGAAGGGAGATACGAGATGGTTGCTCATCATTTGAGGACGCCTGAAAGAGGGAGTGGGCTTCATCATCGTCCTGGCCCCGCATATTGTCAAAATTGTTGTGGCGTCCAGAAAACTCTCAGCCGTGGGTTGCACATGATGAATTTTATTGCATGAACATGTGTGAAGCCTAAAGTCACTGGAGACGGCCTGAATGACGACGATTTCACGTGGTTTCGCCACAAGCAATGGCGTTAGAGCGTTCGGAACTGTTGTCGAACTTGAACTATATCGTATGCAAGATTATAGAGTGAATTCATCCCAAACTCTCGAGAGTCGAGACACGCGACGCACGCACAGAGTTGTCTGGACCTACAACTGACGCGAGGAAATAATTGAAATATGTACACTGGAAACAGTAACCCTCCCGACTGCGACTGCGACTGCGACTGCGGGGGGCACTCCTATCGTTGAATGGTATGCGATCATTCCCAAAGGCCGGTCTGGTCTAGGGTTGACATGGACAGACGACCCCCCGCGAGGTCCAATGGCCCGGGCCAATGCCCAACACCGGAGTTGATCGAGTTGTGGCAGTGGAACGTTTGGAACCTGAATAAGGGACATGAACATCCAGATTCGGAGCATGCCACTACATGATTAGGTACTTATGTATAACCCAAACGATCCAGTATTCCTCTGAATGAAAGGGAATGAGGGGAGATAGGACTGGGCTGTGAATTCGTAGGATATTAATCACAATAGTGATCACGTCCTCCGTACGTTTGATGGTCAACTTTCCAAAAGTCGAAAAAGTATCCGCTTGGGTGGTAATGCAACATGCATCGCAACGGCCCTCGATATTTTTTGCCACGTCTTGCCTCGACGCGCTATCTGTGATAATATAGTCTGTACCGCTTCACGCATCACCCTTTTTGCGGGGCACGTAGAGTGAACTGCCAGAAGATGCGCTGTATAGTGTTAGTTATTGGTGCGCGTGATAGGAGCTCGTCATAATGTGGAAATATACGCGACATTGGAAATAACTCGTATCTAATAAACAAGTCACACGACCCAATATTACGAACGCGACTTGGAAGGAGAAGAAATCTCACACTTTATCGTTCCCCTTTCTGAATCTTCGAGTCAGAGGGGTAAATACCCCACCGTATATAGGACCAATGACCTCAAGGTTGTTTGTGCTCATCTGGATTGTCGCAAACGTACTAGCCCAACCCCAGCTGGATCTCGGACTCGGAGATGAGACTCGTCGTACCCAACAAGTTAGGGTGAATCCGCCCGGAGAACGCTCGCCAATAGGGTACCTTCGACGGTTCAACATTACAGAGTCTGATGTACTTGAGCATGTTCTGGAAGTCGCAGAGGTATACTGAAAGATGGTTCTTCTTATCTTATACTTAGCTCACATATATCATAACTTTCGACGGGCAGGAAAACGATCTAGACCTGTGGCAGGTTACCCCATCGCATGTCGATGTATACACGCCGCATTACGTTCCCGAGCTTCCACTATCTCTACTGGATCTTCCACATTCCCTGAGGAACATAACAGTCGAGACACCTTCGTTATCCACCAACAAAACACTGTCCGAATCTATCGACGATTGGAATTTGCCCTCGCTTGAGAATAGCACTTACCATCTGTTCTACCACCCGTTATTCGAAATCGATGCATTCGTCCATAAGCTTGCTGCGCTCTATCCTAACTTGACGCGGGTGCATAAATTGGGACACAGTGGTCAGGGGAGGGAGATGGTAGGCTTGACTATCTCGAAAGGGGCTAGGGTGGCGCAGATGCAAGAAAAGTGGCAATGGACGGGGGATATCGATCAATCTGAACCTGACGTGAAGCCGGCGTTTGTTATTATTGGGGCTCAGCATGCACGAGAGGTGCGTTCCTATGCTCCCTTTTAGTTAACTATTCTTAATCATTTCTCCCTCTGGTCAGTGGGTCGCTACAGCTACGTCTCTGTACTTGGCCCATGCCCTCACATCCAACGCATCTGAGCCACATTCTCTGTCTCCCCTATTGGATGCCTTCGTGTGTCTGGATTATTGCCCAGAATGTCTCTATCCCCTTCCTCATATCTTGAACAGGACTTTCACATCATCCCATCGCCAAACCCAGATGGATACGATTATACCTGGGAGAGCGATCGTTTCTGGTTCGTATTTCTTCTACTCTAACCCACCTCTCGCAACGCGTTTTAACTCTTGAAAACAGGTATAAAACCAGACAAAATTTTGGTCCGAAATATAAATGTGTAGGACTGGATATGAACCGGTGAGCAGCCATCCCCGACTCTACTATCCCTATTTTTTTTTTTTCCGCTGATATGCTTATCTCGCAAAGAAACTGGGTAGTACACATCTTTCTCTGATGATATATATTTTTTTTCTAAACGTTGATTGTAGGGATATAAATGGAAAGCCCGTGCCCCCGCCCCGACGGGTTCCACCATGAAAGGTAAAAACCCCGACTCCTGCTCGCCCTGGTACCCAGGCCAGCGCCCCTTCGAAGCGCCCGAAGTGAACAACATCGCGAACTGGGTCACCACGCTCCCCCATCTAGTGGGGTTCATTGATTTGCGGAGCTATGGACAGATGTGTAAGTTGACAGTAACAGTTTGTCGTTTTGATGTTCATCCGGTCGGATGATTAGTGTCTTCACCGTTTTCGTATTCTTGTAAGAAGACCCCTCAGGATGCGGAAGACCAGATAGAGGCAGGGTTGGGCGCAGCTCGTGCTATGCAGTTGACACATGGGACTGTTATGGTGGTACGTGCTTTGACATGTTCCTTGTTGCTTCCTCCATTACTGTGATTAGACGGGGAGCCTGTGTGAGATGCTGTATCGGGCACCTGGGAACATTGTGGACTGGATGTACAAGGGTGCAGGGATCAAGTATTCGTATGCTGTGCACCTGAGGGATACTGGTACTGTGGGTGTTGCCAGACTTGTTGTGTGGAATTTTTGGATTGATGATGATACTGATGTGCAGTACGGGTTCTCGTTACCGTCAAAATGGATTAGGCCTGTTGGGGAGGAGACGGGAGGGATGATTGGGTACCTAGCCAAGTTTATTGCGAGCCGTGTATGAGTAGTGACTATTATT
The DNA here is from genome assembly GCA_029959215.1 of Tricholoma bakamatsutake. Lineage (NCBI taxonomy): Eukaryota > Fungi > Basidiomycota > Agaricomycetes > Agaricales > Tricholomataceae > Tricholoma > Tricholoma bakamatsutake. Next base: position 11,462,839 of record CP114861.1, read on the forward strand.
TGATGGAAGATGGCAATGGCCGAGCCAATGAGAGGAGAGAAACGACAGGGGAGTCGCGGAGAGAAGGCGACTTGCCACGTCTTAGCTTTGCGAATCTCCAATGGAGCCTTTGGCTCTCTCCATCGACACCCACTGTCCCTCCCTCCTCCCCCTCCCTCCTCCCACAAAGCCACGTTCCTCAAAACAACACAAACCCCGATCTCCTTCTCCTTCTCCCCCTCCACCCCCTCCCCCTCCCCCTCTCCAAACTATTCGTCTCGAAATAAAGCTCGGCGGTCCAGATAATTATGCCGTGGATATCGCTAATGTCGCTCGTGCAACTGGTCAGAGACCACCCACACCTCCTATTGCACTCGCTGCCGGCGGTGTAGCCAGTGACAGCGAAGACGACGAAGACGACAAGGATAAAGATAGAGATAGAGATAAAGACAAGGACAAGGACAAGGACAGGGACAGGGATAAGGACAGGGACAAGGACAACGCCAATGCCAATGCCAACGACAACGACAAGGACAACGACGAACCGCCCAAGAAAAAGAAAAAGGTAAAGGTTACCCATCCCCACCCCCCCCCCCCACCTCTATATACACCTCATTCCTACCCTTATAGAAGAAAAACCCCTCATCAGAGTACTACGACGTCTCTGACCCCTTCATTGACGATTCGGAACTAGCCCTCGACGAGCGTACCTACTTTGCTCAAACAAAACAACAAGGCTTCTACGTATCCTCCGGAGAAGTCGCCCTCCTCAAAGACAAGACACCCAAGAAACCTAAATCAAAGAACCCACTAGCCCTCTCCACCGTCAAAAAGGAGGGCGGCGTGGCTTCTACGTCGGCCGTATCGACCAAAAAGTCTAGTAATCAGCTCGGTTCTGTCAAGGAGGGTGGCGGCGAGGGTATGACGACGACGACGATGACGACGATGACGAACCGTGATTCTCCCATGGGGCTGTCGGTGAGTGTTGGGTCTGATGTGGACGAGGCGAGGAAGAACGTCGGGTTTGCGTCTGCGATGGAGGTCGAGGGTGAGGGCGATACACATCTTGAGGGTGGTGACGCTCTGGATGAGGAGAGGGCGGGGCAGAAACGGAAACGGTATATCACCGTCGTGGAGGGCGGAAAGAAGAGAAAGGTCGTCGATATAGTTGCGTGGTGGTTTTTTCTTTTTCCGTCCTGGGTCCGCTTATGACTTCGTCTCCATAAGCATTCGTTCCACCCCGAGCTGCAAGCTGCTATCGAGACCCTCAAACAGGCTATCACCAAAGGTGCCATTTCATCCCTCATACACCCACTGCACACACGTATAATTCTAACCCTCACATACCCCCCCTTCCCCTCCCCCCCCCCCCCCCCCCACCCCATTCAGAAAGCTGGGACCAGAAAGGAAAGTTCCCACCCAACATCAAACCCTACCTCTCATCACTTGCCATCCTCGCCATCAAGCTTGACGAATACGACGAGCACTTTTTCAACCTCATGCCTAGTCTGTTTCCATATAACAAGTTTACTATGAGTGTATGTTCTCCCCCTCCTCTTCCCCTAACCAAACAACACTCCTCACCACCGAACCCTCCCCCTTCCCCCCATTCTCAGAAACTCATCAAACGGACAGTGTTCCCTGAACATTTAGCAATGCTGCATCAACGGCAAGAATCGCTCTTGGTAGATCTAGCACTGCAGGCTCAAGCGGGGTTTTCCAAAGCCGAGGAGGAATGGGAGAAGAGCGTCATTGCTTGGGGTATGTTTTAGTGGCCTTTTTTTTTTTTCTCATCGATAGATGGTGAACACACTGGATCCTTATTCATTCCGTCTTTTTAGATAAACGACAAGAAAAGCTGCGCGCTGAAGCAGCTGCTAATCCCGACGGAGGGGGGACTGGGACTGGGACTGGGACTGGGACAGGTACGGATTCTGCTGGGCCTACGAGGCATCCGACGGAGGAGATGGATGTTGACACGCCGCATGATGGGGGTAAGGAGAAGGAGAAGGAGAGGGAGAAGGAGAAGGAGAAAGACAAAGGAGAGGGAGAAGGGAAAGATAAAGGAGAAGGTAAAGACGAGAAGAAGGACCAAGGCCAACATCCCCCTGCGAAAAAGTATAGAATGACGGAGAGCATGAAGGCTATTGTGTGGCAGCTTGTGCTTTTGAGCAACGAGTGCTGTAGGCTGGAGAACGAGAAGAAGTGAGAGTGTTCTTTTTTTTTTTTTTTTTTTTTTTTTTTGGTTTTTTTTTCGGTGGGTGGACTGTTGATGTGTGGTATGTTTTGTAGTACCCTCGAAGGTTCCGTGATGCAGGTTAGCGAACAGGGGTTGAGAAAAGTGCTTTATCAAAAGGTGAGTTTGGTGTTTTTTGATTATTTTTTTTGTTGGTGTGGGTGATTGACGATGATAACCTGGTTGGTTTTGGGGGGTGTTTGTAGATCGTAGCTGCGTTTCCGGATGGGTGGATGTCGTCTGGACAGATCTCGCGAGATGGTGCGTTTTTTTTTGTTTTTTTTTGTTTTTTTTTTGTTTTTTTTTTGTTTTTTGTTTTTTTTTGGGATTTTTTGTTTTTTGGTTAATTACTGTTGCTTGTTGTATAGTGAGCGCGATGAAGAAACGGTTCGAGAAAGAGGCGATGGAGAACGAGACTTGAGTGCCCTACGTGACCCCCCCCCCTTTTTTTCTTCCTCTCAATTTGTAGCTAGCCGGGCTTGAACATTGCCTTGCCTTGTCCTTTATCTCGAAACGTATTAATATTATACACCCATCCTTCTATCTATCTATCATCTATCTACAAGATCATTCGACCTCCCACTTTCACCCTTCCCCCTTCCCCCTACGCCGCCCCCCTACCCATATCACGTACGCCTGACGTTCCTAACCCACCTTCCCCCCCTATTTATTTATATCTTGCTTTTCTCCTGCCTACTTTATTCGTTAGTATACTGTGTGTGTGTGTTTTTTTTTTCTTTTTCTTTTTTTTCGTCTTCGTTTTCAAAAATGTTTAGGTTGTACTTTTTTTGTTCTTTATCGTAGATACCTGTATTGTATAATGGAATGTTGTTGTTGTTGTTTTTTTTTTTTGCACTTTGCGTTGGGTTGGTTGGTTGGTTATAGCTTTCACGGAATGGAACGGAACGGAATGGAATTACCCAGGTTTTGAATCAAATCAAAATGTCACCCAGGATCACATGAAATTACCTTCAAGAAATCCAAAATGAAACTAGGTGACATACAGTATTGTGGTCAGGCCCCAGTATTGGCTTGTACATAATTCCTTTCTACATCATTCAGCCCTTTTGAGAGAAATGTGCATGGGTGCCACTTCTCATCTTCACATAGCATATGTACATAGATAGTAATATCCTGTAGAAATAGGGATAGTTGTCATGATTGATCAAATTGTTACATTGATTAGCAACATACACTTGCTGTTTTATCGTTGCTTCCTGTTCCTACCTCATGAGCAGTGGCTCGCAGCAGCAGTTGAGGTGGCTATGGCAGTGGTGTTGGGATATCGTTGGGTGTGGGCTTGTTGTTTTTGGCATTGTTGAAACACAGTTAGATCCCTTAGATTAATGAAAACATACAGTATGTATGTTAGTTAAACCCAAAAAAAAAAAAAAAACAATGGAAAAACTTGGCTGTGCCCAAATGATGCCAATGATTTGGTGACAATGGTGTGTGACAGTCCCTCCCACCATGTCTGCCTACTGTCCTCATCCTGTCGAATGGTCTTTATCTTCACATTGCCATCCTCATGCCAGCTGTGTTGCATCAGGTCAACCTATAGCTATCATCCTATGCTAACCTCTACCTGTGTTCAATAGAAAATATCAGTAACAGACAAGCAGTGTATCCTTCACCACCCACTATGGTTCAAAAAAGAACTCACCTGTTCCCCCAAATCCTACATGCTCAAAAACATGTCACCACATCCAACACCCCACAACCACATTCCATCATCTACCCATGATTCTGTGAGGAATCAATTTGCCATCATCTTGATGGTGTCAAGCCATACCAGAGCAATAAAATCTTGCTGTTCTGTAAATAAACTTGTTAGTAGTAAAACCCTATCTGTATCTAAGCATGTCATCACCATCTACCTAAGCAATGATCAATCAAACAACTTGCTACTTATCAAGTCATGCTGGGACCTTGTGCATATGAGTGATGATAGTAAAAATGTACAGTGTGCATGAGTTACATGACAAGTTTGATGTGACAGGGTTTGCCATGGAGTCAGGTTGATATACAATGGGATTAGAGGTGTGGGCAACTCAGATGTGTGGTCTGTGAGGTTTGACAGTGGAAAACAAAGCACATCTGCATGATGTATACTTGTACCATATTGAGATTACTTTCCCACCACCAAAATGTATGTACAATGTATATATGATACCTCACACCCAGATAAATTATAGTCAAACCCCACCAAAAAGCCATGGCTTACTGGCTTGGCTTTGGCTTTTCAAAACCCCAGGCCAAGCCAAAGCTGCCATGAAGCCATCATAATGGCTCAGCTAGGCTTGGCCTATTTGGGCCTGGCTTGGCTTGGCTCATGGCCTCATGCAAAGCACTACTTTCTCATCCACCTATTCCACCTACTCAGATAGCGACCAGCTCAAAATTAAGGTATGACATGGGTAATCCCCAGGTATATTTTGTTGTATGCATACACATACCTGTGAACACCATACCCCTATGGATAGGGGTGTGGTGGTTATCACAGGTTTTCATGGGTTTACTCAAAACCTGCAGTTATTTTGCAGGTTTCAAGTATGTGGGTTAATGTATACATACCTTTATTATCTATTCTACCCAATAGAACTAAAATAGGTATCAAAAGAACATTACTACCCCAAAATGAGTGAGGGGGTGGTTGTGCTGAGCAAGATGAGCACATAACAAAAATTGGAATTCAATGTATTCAATGCTGATGGGGGGGGTAAGTTAATCTATTTGAACACCAATATGCCATCCCTATTTGGGCCAATGCCAATGCGGTTGCTAATGCAAAACCCAATTGTAGTGCCAAAATATGTCAGATGCATCATACTTCATGATGGGCTGAGAGCAACTGATGTTACCTGCTGATCTGGAAGTCGTCACTGTAAGGGCAACCTCAAAGCCTCACTTAGGAGTGAGCTAACAGAGGGGAATCCAAAGTTAATATTACACTACATAATACAGACACTTTAGGTGCACCTAACAGAGGGGAATACAAAGAGAAAACTCTAAGGACCCATCTGTTGATGCCCAGTATATGTGATAGAGCTGAAAATCAAATAGTAAGCTAAAAATAGCAAAAAGGCAGAAATAGGCAGATCAAGCTGTGGGATGACATCACCTTGATGAGTAAATGTCCAGAAGGGGTCCTGCCTCTAAGAATAGAACTGTCAACATGTACCAACATGGAAAAAACTGAAATATAATAATAAAATAGAAATAAATCATGGGAAATCATAGAAAGGGCAGAATAGGGTGAAATAAAATAAAATAAAAATATGGGACGAATGCAGAAAATTGCCCAGATGCTGGCATCTTCCTTACATTACCCCCCTTCTATGATGCATCGCCCCGATGCACTCAAAAATGTATTTGCCCAAAGTTGGACCCTTGGATGTGCTGAGGCACAGAGGAATGTCACCAGTAGGACTCTCTGACCAGTCATGGTACATTTATGTACATCAGACTCTGTGACCCAGGAGTTCTCCTCATATCCATAACTCTTCCAGTGTACCAGGTATTCAAGTTTACTTCGATGTAAGCAGCTGCCTAAGATGGACTCGACCTCGGACTGAGGTTCACCTTCAATGACTGTAGGCGGTAGGGGAGGTTGTGTCACATGTTCAGGAAATGGATCTGTGGGAGCAGGCAGCAATTTTACAACATGGATGACAGGGTGGAGTCTGGACATTGGCTGTGGTAGCTGTAGGCAGTAAGCATGCAACCTGACACATCTAGTGATAAGGAATGGCCCAAGAAAGTGGTGGGTGAGTTTCTTGGATGGACGCATGGTGGAAATGTCGCTAGAGTCAAGATAGACACAATCACCAACCTTATATGTGGGTGTTGGCAAGTGATGCTGGTTGTAGAAGCATGCCATGTCATCCTTCACCTTGGCCAAAGCTGACTTTGCCTCCTCCAAGATGTTTTTCATCCACTCTGTGAACTTGTTCACCATCTCCAAGTGTGAGGGTGCTTGTTGAGGTTTGAAGCCCATGCATGGGTGTCACCCTGTATCGAGGAGGAAGGGAGTTTGTTGGGTGGAAGAGTGGATGTGATTGTTGTATCCAAACTCGGCCATGGGGAGGAGATCTTCCCAATCATCCTGTTGCTCATTGACAAAGATGCAGATGTACTGCTCCAGTTCTTGGTTGACTCACTCTGTCTGTCTGTCTGGCTGTGGATGGTAGGTGGTCGAGGCGAGGACTTTGATCCCCAGCAGGCAGTACAGCTCCCGAGTGAATTCTGCAATGAATTGTGGTCCTCAGCCACAGAGGAATGTGCCTGGCAGTCCATGGAGCTTCCATACATGGTGCAAGTAAAGTTGAGCCACTCCAAGTGCAGTGACAGTCATATGAGTGGAGATAAAATGAGCTCACTTCCTAGCAGAGTCGACTGTACACATTACCCCATCAAACCCATTGGACTCCAGTAGTTCCACCACAAAGTCCACACTGACAATGTCCCAACAATTCTCTGGGACTGGAAGGGGGTGTAACTTGCCCATGGGCTTGTGCTGTGGAGTCTTGGTGCATAAGCAGAGGTCTTCCAATGTCCAAGGTGACCAGCAATGAGTGAGTCATGGTGCTGAGCAATAAGTCATTGTCACAGCTGGGGGTCATTAGAGACATAGATGCAGTCACAGAAGTATAGAATGTTGTCCTTTTCTGCCCACTCTGCTGCACAAAGTGAAGGGGTGGATCTCTTCCTCAGCTCCTTCACTGCCAGAGCCACAGCATCCTCATGTAAACTGCTACAGTTTGCATGATGAATGTCACATAGGATACTGTGCTCCTTGTTGGAGCAGACTACATACGCTGCACAGAGGAAGAGACGACACGTTCCTTGTAACCTACCTGGGGTTTAGTTAGTCTTAGGGCTAGGGTTTAGCAGAGGTAAGAACACTGTATATCTTCTATAGTACAGGTTCTCCTTATATACATAATAGTAAGGATGTCACATGACTCAGGAATGTGTTTACCACATGTATGCGCAGTAAGCGCAGTAACATGTGTGTGCTGCATGCTTGGCCTCATGTATGCAGCATGCATCAGGATTTAATTTCAACACCCCCCCTCAAACTGTACAGCGCTCTAAGCAGCTAAGTTTGAATCTTGAAAGTAATTCCAAGAGAGTCTCTAAATTTCCTGAATAAGACAGCGCCAAGGTTCTTTGTGAACATGTCAGCTGGATTATCATTTCCAGGAATGAAAACGACTGTGACTTTGTCATTTTCTATGCATTCGCGGGTATAGTGGTAGCGAATGTCTATATGTTTGGTCCTTCTTTCCTGAACTGGATTTGATCCGATAAAGATGGATCCCTGATTATCAGCGCAGATTGGTACACGCTTTAGTACATATCCAAGTTCCTGGAATAAGGACTCTATCCACACTATCTGCCGACAAGTGTCAGAGAGAGCCATATATTCGGCTTCTGTGGATGACAGTGCTACAGTTTTTTGTAAACGGGACTGCCAGCACACAATGCCACTCGCTAGAGTAGCAAAGTAACCCGTTGTAGATCGGCGCTTGACTGTGTCAGCTGCCCAATCAGAATCTGTGAAGGCCTGTAGCCCCTCGGATTTCTCTCCATCATAGACTATACTGTACTTCTGGGTTCCCACCAGATAGCGCATTATGTACATCGCTTTGTCTAGATGTTCTTGGCTAGGATTAGCAGAGAATTGCGACATCTTGATTACCGCGTAAGCGATATCAGGTCGCGTTCCGAGCATCAGATACAATAAAGATCCGATCACAGATTGATATTTTGATCTAAGCATCGCATTGGGCGTTGCTGTGTTTTCCGATGGTTTGTAACCAGTCGGAAGTGGAGTGGGGGTCGCTTTGGCATTTGTCATCTCGAATCTCTCAAGCACTTTGGCGAGATATTCAGTTTGATCGAGTTTGACTTTGCTTGCAGTCTGGGTGACGTGCATGCCTAAGAATTCCGTGACTTTTTCAGTACTACGGCACTCCCAATGCTTTAGACAAGCATTTTTCTTTTCATCCACAAGTTTCTTGTTCTTCCCCATGAACAAGCCATCATCAACATAGACGAGTGCAATAACAATGCTGCCTGTTTTAGGATCCTTGTGTATGAAAATGCCGGCATCGGAGCTGGCGCGCACGAACCCAATGGTGCGCATAAATGCCTCTAGCTCTTTCCACCATGCAAGTGAGGCTTGTTTAAGGCCATACAATGCTCGGCGTAAGCGCAACACTTTGCGCTCTTTTCCCTCGAGTCTGAAACCCTCGGGTTGATCCATATAGATCTCCTCATCTAGTTTGCCATACAAAAATGCGGTTTTTACATCTAGGCCGGTCATATACATGCCTTCCAGAGATGCAAGTGCAAACATGAGGCGTACGGTCTCGTAGCGGACTACCGGTGAGAAAATCTCATCAAAGTCAATGCCTTCGACTTGTGAAAAGCCTTTGGCCACGAGTCTGGCTCATTTTCTTCCATCCGATTTTACAGAGAAAACCCATCTATTTTTGATCGTTTTTTGATCATGTGGAAGATCGACGATGTCATAGACTTGTCGCTTACGAAGAGCCTCTAATTCTTCTTGACAAGCTTGTTTCCACTCACGTTGCTGCTGCCGTGGTAGGCGCGCAATATCGCGAAATTGGTTTGGAACTTGGCTTATTTCGCTCGATGGTTTGACTGCTTTTGACAACAGCCAGCGAATAAGCTTATCTCCTCCTTCCTTGGTTATCTTTTTAATATAACCTGCTTCGTCCGGTTCCCCCATTGGGTGATCATGTTCTTGATCATTGGAATCGGGCACACTCTCGTGGGGTGCCGAACTCGGTCCAGCAACCGGTTCTTTCTGTTGAGTTTGTGGTCGTGTTCGGTTATGATCCGAATCTTGACCCACAGATCTCTTCCAATATCGATCACGTGCAATGTCTCTCTCTATGTCAGAGGGGAGTCGCTTCTCTCCATAGGTATTGCCAGGACGGTTTGGGATGTTCCTCTGCCTGCCTGATCGACGGGGCAATTGCTGCCATTCCTGTTGATCATCACGTCTTGGACGAAAGTCCTCAGTGGTTACTGGAGGCGGCGGAGGAGGAGCATTTGTCACATCGTCATGTGCCTTTTGCTCACTTGGTACATCATCATCATCATTTTCTGATGATGGAGGAAGGGGCGGATCTTGTGGCAGTATAGAATCATCGCCATCCGTTCCAGATGAGTGGTCATCATCATCTGGTTCTGGAGGTGGAAAATCACCAAGGTCTGTATTGGCAGGAGTCTTAGCTCCGGGACAGCATGGGAACAACGTTTCATCAAATAGTGCTGTAGCACCAATGAATATTGCGCCACTAGGTCGCATGAAACGGTATGCTTTAATGCCATCTTCTAATCCAAGGTACGTCATCAACTCTGATCGAGGAGCCAATGTGTTTGGACGCTTCTCCTTGGGTAGGTAGACATAAGCACCACAACCAAAAACCTTCAGATCGTTTAGATCTGGGCGGACCTTTGTCAGGTCCTCAACCGGTGTCAGCCATTTCAGGCGCCTTATCGGGGTTCGGTTGTATAGGTGTGTTGCATGTTCAATGCAAAATTCCCACCATGATTGTGGTAGACATGCAGTAAATCGCAGGGTTTGCGACTTTTCCATTATTGTCCTTATGGCACGCTCTGCGCATCCATTCTGTTGGTGCATGTGTGGTGCAGACATCTCTATTTTGATGCCAAAGTCCTTGAGCACATTTTGTAGCTCACGATCCTTGAACTCCCCCCCTGGATCAACACGCCAGCGCTTGATTGTAGCGCCACACTGTGTCAAAGCCACTGCCCGAAATTGTCTGATGGCCGCAGCAGCATCAGATTTCTTTCTAAGGCATTGGACCCAGATATGTGACGTTTTGTCATCCAGAAATACAATAAAGTATTTATGTTTATGGTACGATAGTACTGGGAGTTCCTTCAGATCGGAATGTATTAATTCAAAGGGTTTTTCTGCACGTGAATCTGATTTGGGAAAAGATTTTGAGGTCATTTTCCCTTCAGCGCACCCTGGACATATAATTTTGTCTTTAGGAATAATTAAATTCCTTGGGAATTTTATGGTGCTATTAGGCATCTTCCCTAGCGCCTCTTTGGATGGGTGTCCAAGTCGCTTATGCCAAGTCGAGTAGTCTGCAACATACATTGTCGCGACATTGATTCCCTTGGTGCTCAATATATGAGTCCGAGCCCAATAAATAGTGTCACGTTTCATAAGAGGGACGCAATCCATAATTGGGTTTCCTTGCTTGAAAAATGAAATGTGTGCGGAGGAACCACGCACATCACTTCCGTCTTGTAAGAAGACGCCCATTGACAGTAATCGAGCATTACAGTCGGGTATGTAGTAGACGGGGTATAATCGCGTTTCACGTGTCTCTGACTTCCCATGACATACTACCTGATGTCTAATGAAGACTGCTCCTTTCCCTACTATATGAGTAGTACCCATGGCTGTTTGAACCAGGGTAGAGTCCTTTCTCGGTAAAGGCTTGTAAGAAGCAAAATCTTTAATTTCACCAGTGAAGTGTTTTGATGCACCTGAATCCATGATCCAGTCGGCACCTTTCTTACAATTTCCATTTGCACACATAACACATATATTAAGATGTAAATTGTTCCATGATACATTTAGTAGCGGTAAGATTTCACATGAAAAGTTCGCTGTGATCAGTGGAATGTTAATTCTTGTGCTTGTGGCAAGGAAAAGGACTGACTTTTCATCATATGTACCTGTTTCAAGCAGTTCATTGACAAGCATTTCGTCGACGGCTTTCCATACTTCTTCATCAGAAATGGCAGGTTCCGATCCAAGGGAGACGCTATCGTCTTCTACCTCTACGATCCTTGGTTCTGGTTCAATCCTCCTCCTCTTACCTTCTCGCACTGTTAGGTGCTCTTCCAGCGGTCGCAGATTTTTCGCGCTGCATGGGAGATTCATTTGCTTGAGGGTGTCTCGAGCCTGCTGATATTTGGTATAGACCGAATGAGAGGTAGAGGCTGCGCCCATGTATGCCTGTGCAGGCGGTCGGCAGCGAGGATCCCTTGTGGGAGTATGTTCACGCTTCTCGATGCACTGGATGAGCGGCATCAGCGGTATGATAGTGCCATTACCATTTATGGTAGTAAAGGCTTGTGAGGCAAGGTGGGAATGTTTCTCTTTAGGTTTTTCCTCTTTAGTCTTTTTGTCCCCACATCATCCACGCTTTCGGGATGATTCTCCATTGTTGCCTTGAGATTGCCATTTGGGGTTTCCCCCTTTGCGCTTGACAGCAGAAAGCTTGGTGGCCTGAGGTGGGCCAATGGGCTTTCCAACTGCTGTGCGCTGTGAGGCTTCAGCGACAATGGAGTCCTTGACATGTTTAAACGTCAAGGCTCTAGTAGCGGTCGTGTTAAGGACCGTGCCCGATAGAGAATCATACTTGCGTGGCATCGCAGCAAGTAGAATCATTGCCTGTACTAATTCGGGGATGGCAACATTGGCAGCCATAAGGCGCTCGAATTTATCAGCCATTTTGGCAATCTCTGGCGCAGGATTTGCAGCCGGAATTTTGATTGCGATTGCAGACCTAAAGTCCGCAAAGACTTGGGAGGGGCCATCGACACCATAGTCGGTGCGGATGAGATCCCATACCTCCTCAGCAGTGTCCTTGGTGTTGGCACGCTGCCGAATAGAGGGGGCCAGGCGGAGCACTAGGCTACCAATTGCCTGGTCATTCTTATTGTTCCAGGTCTGGAGCTTGGCATTAGCTTCTGCTACTAGTGCAGCATTTGTCGCCGTCAAAGGAGGCGCCAGGGGTGGTTTTAGTTCCATCCCGCTAGTTATTTGCCAGAGGCCCTGAGACCTGAGCCATGCCTTCATTGAGTCGGCCCATTGAATGTAGTTAGAGCCATCGAAAGTTTGTACGAGTTTTTCAAGAGTTGAAGACATGATGTTATAGTGGCAGCTGGTAAAAGCGCTCAATCAGTCCTCTTATTCAAGAAAACATGTTCCATAATCTCAGGCAAAAACACTCCTTCAGAGTGGTTAACCCTAGTCAACCTGGGTTTTTAAATGCAGCTCGCAGAGAGCGCAATGCAGCTCACGAAGAGTACAAGGTTACAATTTGGAGACAATGAAGTCAACATCGTTCGCAGCCAGTTAAGGCGCGTTCGCGACGTGCCCAGCAGGGCCCATAACCTGTTGGAGCAGACTACATACGCTGCACAGAGGAAGAGACGACACGTTCCTTGTAACCTACCTGGGGTTTAGTTAGTCTTAGGGCTAGGGTTTAGCAGAGGTAAGAACACTGTATATCTTCTATAGTACAGGTTCTCCTTATATACATAATAGTAAGGATGTCACATGACTCAGGAATGTGTTTACCACATGTATGCGCAGTAAGCGCAGTAACATGTGTGTGCTGCATGCTTGGCCTCATGTATGCAGCATGCATCAGGATTTAATTTCAACACTCCTCACCCTCCAAGGCAACACCTTCTAGTGCACAAACTGTGAACAGATCAGGTTGCAACAATATGATACCTTGATTGTCATTGCTTCCATCCCTGTAGTCCAGATGACAAGAGAGGGCATCAGTCTTTCCCATGCTGTGTCCTGGGCGATGATGCAGAAAAAAATCAAACCTGGAGAGATAGAGGGACCAGCAGGTTTGGCAATGATTAAGTTTCTTGGTGGTCATGAAGTACTCAAGGTTCTTGTGGTCTATCCAGATCTCGACCTTGTGTTGAGCACCCTCCAGGAAATGTTGCCACTCCTCCAATGCCTGCATTATTGCCAGCATCTCCTTGTTGTGGATCTTATAATTATGTTTCACAGCACTGAGACTCTTTGAGTAGAAGGTGATGGGGTGCCACTTCTGGTCCTCAGGAGATTGTTGGAACAGTACTGTGCCCATTGCAAAGTCCAAACTGTCAGCTTCTACATGGAAGGGACACGAGTCATCAGCAAAGGTGAGGATTGGAGCAGAAGTGACCATCTCTTTGAGCTTCTCAAATGCCTCTTGCTGCACATTCTCCCATTTCCATCCCTCCTTGCCAGTGAGGTTGAATAGTGGGCGAGCATGGTGGGAAAAATCTTTAATAAAGCACTGATAGAAATTGATGAAGCCCAGGAAAGACTGCACCTCTTTTCTGTTTGTAGGTGTGGGCCAGGTTGTAACACCAGCAACCTTGACTGGGTCCATCTCCACCTGTCCATCTAAGATAATCAGGCCTGTAAGGAGAAAGGAAGGCACCCCAGGTGTCTGGGCAATTTTCTGTGTTTGTCCCATATTTTTCTATATTCTATTTCATCCTATTCTGCCTTTTCTATAATTTTCTATGATTTATTCCTATTTTATTTTGGTTTTTTCCATGTTGGTACATGTTGACAGTTCTATTCTTAGAAGTGGGACCCCTTCTGGATGTTTACCCATCAAGGTGATGTTATCCCACAGCTTGATCTGCCTATTTCTGCCTTTTTGCTATTTTTAGCTTACTATTTGATTTTTGGGTCTATTACATATACTGGGCATCGACAGATGGGTCCTTAGAATTTTCTCTTTGGATTCCCCTATGTTAGGTACACCTGAAGTGTCTGTATTATGTAGTGTAATATTAACTTTGGATTCCCCTCTGTTAGCTCACTATTAAGTGAGGTTTTGAGGTTGCTCTTACAGAGAGTTTCTTGGAGGGTTGAGTCATGCATAAGTGTTCTCCTTTGATGTAGGCATAATCTCCAATATTGAAGTCAGGAGCAGGAATCTAGTGCTTGTCCGCTGCATCCTGATAGTGCTTCTGTGCTTCAGAGAGCTGCTTCCAGAGTTCCTAGTAAAGAACATCAAGGTCTACCATGAAGTGATGAGTGTGCTGGGAGGATAGCTCATGTTCAGGGAAAATGGTAATGTTTGGGTGGTAACCCTTGTTGGAAAAGAAGGGTAAAACTCCAGTGGAAGTCGACAGAGCATTGTTGTAAGTGAATTCCCCTAAGGGCAACAGTTGTCCTGTTGGTAGTTGCAGAATATCCATAAGTATTATTCAGGGGTCTGATTAAGCCATTTAGTTTGTCCATCACCTTCTGGGTAATAACTCAAAGTGAAGTGAATCTTCATGTCCAATGCTTGCCCGAGAGACTGGAAAAAATGGGAGATGAACTTGGATCCCCAGTTGCAAGTGATGTGCAATGGAACACCATGCTTGGAAAAGATGTGTATAATGAACAGATTCACAAGTTCTTGGGCTGTGATCTCATTTACTGTGGGAAGAAAGATGCCTTGCTTGGAGAGTCAGTCTACAATGACTAGGATGGTGGCATGACCATCAGAATCTGGTAGTTGTTTAATGAAGTCCATCGAGATTGAGTCCCAAGACCTTTCTGGGACAGGAAGTTGCTTCAGGAATCTGTAGAATTTGTGTTGAGGAGACTTAGATCATTTGCATGTAGTACAGGATTTGCAGAAGTCTTGTACAAAGGTCTATAAGTTGGGCCAGACATAATCACATTGGACAAGTTAAAGGGTCTTGTTCTGACCGAAGTGGCCAGAGAGGATATGGTCATGCTTGTACTGCAGGACTTTGAGGTGGAGATCCATGACATCTGGGACATAAATCTGGTTAAAGTGGCAGAGGAGTCCGCTGTTGTCTACAGTCCAATTGGGAGTGAAAGGGGTTGGGAGGTGTGCAGATGAAATAGCATAGAGGGTCAGAAAGGATTGGATGTCATTGTGGAGTTTCTCAATGTCCATAAGGACTGCTTGTTGGATGACTGGAGTAGCAAGGTAAGTGGCTCAGAGTGAAGAGGTGAGTTGTTCTTGGGTAAATACAGGTCGGAAATTGCTCAGGTTTGCTGTGATGAAGTTGCTATTTCCCCCTTTGTAGTAGATGTCCCATCATCTAGTGAGCATGTCAGGTTTTTCCCCTAATTTGCGGAAGCAGATGACTAGGTTTAATTAGCAGAGGTATTTGGACCATCTGGCTTGGTGGTAGGTAAGGAGCTTTGTGGTGCTGAAGTACCTAGATTCTTGTGATTAGTAACCACATTGATCAGGTTTCTGGAGCCCTCCAGATATTGCTACCAGTGTCTGAAGGCTTCAAAGATGGCAAGAAGTTCTTTGTCGTGGGTGTTGTAGTTCAGCTCTGCAGAATTGAAGGAGCATGAGTGAAATGCAATAGGGTGAATGTCACCATTCATGGTGTGGATGGAAAGGATTGCTGCTAGGGCATAGTTGGAAGCATCCATTTCGAGGTCTATGTAGGAATTTGGTACCCATTGGATGAGAACTGGCACATGAATTCTTTCTTTCTTGAGCTTGTTAAAAAGCTTCTTGGCACTTCTTGTTAAAGTCCCAGGAAAAGTTCTTCTGTGTCAAGCAGGTAAGAGGAATGATGATGTCGGAATATCCATAAATGAACCTGCAGTAAAAATTGCAAAATCTGAGGAAAGACTGGATATCCTTAACTTTCTGGGGTATCAGTGATAGGTCTACTACATGCTTTAAGGTCTGGAGAACATTTACACTCATATGGAGACATTATGACAGACACTCCAAATCGCTACAAATGCCATGAAATTGACTTCGAACCATTTTCACACAATTTCGCACAATTTTGGACAACTTTGAATACTTTCAAACTATTTTGTGACACTTTGAATGACTTCGCAGCACTTCAAATAATATCGGCTGCCATATAGCTGTCTTGAAACACTTTTGATACATGCTGCACATCCAGAACAAGTTATTCCGCTGCATATTGAGCACTACTGGACATGAGGAGATAGTACAAGAGAGTTAGAATGCGATAAGTGTGTTTTTGTGTTTTATTGATATATTGAAGTACTTTTACTATATGGGAACACTATATGTTTTATCATTTATTATTTCTCATTTGTTTCATGATCTACAAGTCCTCATTGTTTGATATATTTGCCTCATGTTTTACACATGTTCTTATTTCCTTTTTAGTACTATCTCTTCATTTTGTATATAGAGTTGTATTAGTTAGTTAGAACAGACAATATAATATAACAATGGGGAACAGCACAAGTTGCCCTCTCACTATCATCAGATTTAAAAGTCGTTCTCTTGAGTCTTAGCTCATGTAGTATCTCTAAGTTCTGCGAAATATCATGAACTTCTTCAAAACTATCATATTTGCTTCTTGTTTTATTACCCATTGCCTATTGTCTTTCGACAAACACTTCACATTCATTAAACTCACTCTTCAATATACCTCGAACCTTTACAAACTTATTCGAACTTATTCGGACTACTTTGCACGACTTCGAACTTATTCGAACTCTTTCACACATTTTCAAATCCATTTCGAACTCTTTCAAACACCTTCATATGCCTATAAAGACTATTTGCCACAACCCTTATTATTTTGCGTCACTAAACACAACATTTTGGTTTCAGCAGTAATATTTAGTACCAACTTGCACCCTTCCTCTGACTTGTGTTATACCATCCAAAGCCATTTAGTAGGTTTTGTTTGGGTTTCTGGGTTGAGTATCATCACTGGCCAGTCCAGAATGGTCTTTACTTTGTTTTCAGATATCCATAGTCCATTTGGTAATAGGATGAAACCTAGATATTCAACTGTATCTTTGTGGAACTCATATTTCTGCAGGGAAGCATAGAGTCCATGTTTCCGGAGTTTCTGGAGAACTTCTTTCTTGTGTTTTGACATGTCATTGGAGTATATGAGGATATTGTTGAGATAAATGATAATGCACACATCGAGCATATCACTAAAGATGTCATTCATGAATTGCTGAAAAGCTGTGGGTGTATTAGTGAGTCTGAAATAGTGTTTTAAGGTCTGGTTCAGTCTGGTTTTTCAACTCCCAAGAGGGGAAACTGGGACTGCAACTAGTCTAGACCAACACTCAAATTTGCAGGACTGCAACCAAAAGACCAGTTTTAACCAGTCTTTACTACTATTTTTTGACTCTAACTAAATTCTATTATATACTAAATAAATGTAATTATATTTACACCCTGCGAGCAGTTGCTTGTAGTGGTGTGATGCTAGGAAAATAAAAAAAATGAAACATAACAGAAAAACCCCTCCCCCACCTACAGGAGGTAGAGGAGGGGTGGATAAGAGTCTGTTAATGGCAAGAGCAAATGAGAATAACAAAAAAAAAAGGGCCTCACCATCTCATGTTGGTAGCAAGGGTGGGTGCTGCTGCTCATAAGTCATCCCCCACAATTTGTTCCCTCCTTCATGTCATTTGTTGTTCCTTGTGGTTGGCCTCATCATTTGTTGTACTTCCTGTTTGCATCATCCCTGCATTATCCTTTGTTGTCCTTGCATTGTCATCCCCATTTGTCATTTGTTATTCCCATGCAGTCATTTGGTGTCTCTGCATTGTTGTTTGTCATATCCTCAGCATCATGTGTTGTCACCCTCCCATTTTCATTGTCGTTTACTCCCCCCTTCCTGTCATTCATTTTCCCCTCCCTGTCATCCAATTTCCCCTCCCTGTCATTCATTGGCCCCTCCTTGTGTGCATTGTTGTTCATCATCAGCACCACTATTGCCCCCTATGAGCAGTGACTCATAGGTGAATTGGTGGTGCAGTGATGTGATGTTGGCCACTGTTGCCATTGCTATTTGGGATGTGTACTCTGTCATTACCCTGCGAGCAGAGGCTTGCAGCAGTAATGTAGGGCATGGGTGGCATACGGTGAGGACTGCAGTGCAGAGCATCATGGATAGGTAACATCATTAGAAAAAGATAAGAAACTAAAAAAAGATAGTTAGTAAAAGAAAAAAGATTGAATTAAAAGAACTTACTCAATGGCCCAAATGATGTATAGCATTGTTTGGGCTGTCTGCTTTGTGTTCATTCATTAATGGTGCTCTGGAGAAGGCAGTGTGCATGAGTTGATGTGGTGGTAGATAGGCGGTGGATAGGACTGAGTCATGGGAGTTATAAGTTGTTGTCACAAATGGTGCCACTTTTCTTTTTTTTAGGATCACATGACCATATGGTCTGTGCATGGCCTCAGAATATATAAGTACCCACCAAATAACTATAATTTTCCACCTGGGCTCATCCCACTAGGTCAATTGTATTATAAGTAGTTATAAGTAGTATGTTAGTTCTGCTTTTTTATTTATAAGCACATGTATAGTACATCTTACATACCACAAGAAGACTGGTTGCAACTGATTGCAACTGGTTTTCAAATGGTTTTTAAATATTTTGAAATTGAAGCAACCAGCAATCCAACTGATCCCAAATCTGGGCAACCATGACTGATGGTCTGGTTGCAATCAGTTGGGTTCAGTTTGGTTTTGGTTTTTTTTCTGGTCCATGCAACTGGACCTTTAAACACTAGTCTGAAAGGAACCACCAGCCACTTGAAGGACCCATAGTGGATCCAGAATGTCATTTTCCATTCATCACCATCAGCGATGTGCATCAAGTGGTAAGCATGTCAAAGGTTGATCTTGATGAAGATGCAGAATTTCTGTGAGGCATCAAGGAGGTCATAAATTAGTGGAAGTGAGTAGTGATTCTTCTTTGAGATGCAGTTGAGGCCCCAGTAGTCAACGCATAACCAGAGTGTACCATCCTTTTTCTTGATGAAGAGTATAGGAGTGCCATGAGGGAATTTAGAGGGTCAGATAAAGCTGGAATGAACATTCTTTTTAATAAACACCACAAGGCTTCAAGCTCAGATGGGGAGAGGGAGTACATGCAGCCTGGAGGTGGTGGTGCATTATCTTCCATTTCTATCTTTAGGTTGTAAGGGTGATGTGGGAATAGGGTGTCCATCTTCTGTTTGTTGAAGATGTCAGTGAGTTTGTGTTACTCTTCAGGGATATCTGAAAGGTCCACCATATCTCCAGTGACCACTGAGGATGGCTGTGAGGCTTTCTGGAGGAAAGTTCATCTGAAAAGCAATAGCTCCAAGAAGTTTGCTGATATGCATGTAAGCAGCAGCATAGATGAAGGAGATTTCAGGAGGTAAGCAGGTTTCCACTGGAAAGTTCAGAAATGACTTGGTAGTCAGGGAGTTGGAGGACATCAGGGTGCCAGACCTCTGTGTTTTGTGGAGCAGAAAGTTATTCATCCAGATGACCAGTCAATCAATGGATTGCATTGCTTCAGCCAGTTATGACCAAGGATTGCAGAACAGGAAGAGTCAAGCAGGATTACAAAAAATGTCAGATTGAACACTTCACCAGACAGAAAAGTCACTGGGAGTCTCACAACTTGGGTATGGTAGAGTTGCAAGTTCTATCAAATAGTCAGCAGAATGATTTCCATACTAAAATAATTTTCCAGTATGAAGGAGGAGTCGAGGAAACAGTGGGATGAGCTGAAGTCAATAAGGGTTCAGGTTTGTATGGAGTTGTCAGAGATGGATAGGAGGAATGGTAAGGGATTCTGGATTGGTGATAGGTCCACCTTCGAACCTATTTCGAACTTCTTCAAGCCTACTTCGAACTATTTCACACATCTTCGAACCTCTTTCAAACTCTTTTGAACAACTTCCTATGCTCTTACAAATTATTCGAACTGTCACTTATTATTTCATGTTACTAAACACATCGTATTGGTCTCAGCGATGATATTTAGTACCAACTCACACCCTTCCTCTGACTTGTGTTATACCATCTGAAGCCATTTAGCAGGTTTTGTTTGGGTTTCCAGGTTGAGTATCATCATCGGAAAGAGTAGACACATTGAGATGGACATAGGCAGCCAGCTGGGAAAGGTCAATGTAATTCTCAGCCCCATTGGCATTTTTCTGAGGGCTGCAGACTATTTTTTTGAGGCTGCAGAATCTGGCTTGAGTTCAGTAACTGTGGCTGTGCAAGCTTTCACAGCCTTGGACTTGCTGCAATTCCCAGCTAAATGTCCCGCATCACTGCAATAAAGGCAAAGACCTTTTTTCATCTGGTGTTCATGTTCTTTTCTAGTCAGTTTACTGTTCTTCCCCAGCTTATCAGAGATGAAGTCCTTCAGTTTGTTGCTCTTGGATGCAGAGGAGCTGCTGGTTGAGGATTGATTAGTGCAATTAAAGTTAGACAAGTTCTGAGGTTTGGACTGATTACTGGAGTTGGAGTTAGGATTGGAGTTTGGACAACCTTTAGAGTCCTTCTTTCCTTCTTTCCAGAATTTCTGGGAGTCTTGGCATTGAGGTGATTCTCTTCTTCCTGCATCCAGTATATGTTGTCAGCATCTTGGGCTTTAAGGTGCAATGCTGCTAGAGTGTCAGACTTTCCTCCCCACAATACTTTATATGGAGGTGGAGTGGAAGACCACAGAAGTACCAGTCATAAAGAGTGGCTTTATTCCAATCAATCTAGGAAGCAAGTTCCACATTATACTTGACTATATGGCACCCTTTCTTTACTGTGAGTTTGGAAAGAGCTTTTTCAGCATCCTCCAAAGGGTCATGAGGGCCAAAATTGCTTTCTAGCTCCTTGAGGAATACCTCATGATTCTACATCCAGTGGGCAGAATCCATTGGATTGTTGAGGCTGGATTCAAACCAGCTGAGTGCTAATCCTTTAAGGTAGGAAATGATGAATAAGATCTTCCTTTTGTCAGAGGCAAAGACATGAGGGCAATCTTAGAAGTGGAGGTTACAAGCAACTAGGAAGTCCCAAAGCTTCTGGGGGTTGGAATCATCAAAAGTGTTGGGTTTCTGAACTTTAATCTTTTTAGGCTTGGGAGCTTGGTTCTGTCAGAGAGTGCAGAGACCATTCGAGAGGTCAAAAAGAGCATTGAGAAATCTGTTCTCTGGGTCTGAGTTTCCACCTACAGGAGGCTGATCTCCAGGGTCCTCAGGATTGGGGTCATCCCTGGGGCTGTCAGGACTGTCAGGGTCTTTGTGTCCATCAGGAAGTCCATCCTCTTCACCTGCAGTTTCCTTGTGAGGAAGATCAGGTTGCCTGTCATCCTCTATGTAGTTGAGTGGAGTCAGAATCCAAGGGGTTTCCAGAGGCAGATGTGTAGACATGATGTTAATGCTAGTGGATGGCACACTGGAGCTGACTTGTTGAAATATGTTAGATGGTCAGGCTGAGGCACTGAAAGTAGAAGTGGGTCTAGAGGCTGGGAGTACTAATTGTCAGATAGCTGATAAGTTTGGTAATGTGCCTGCATGGTAGGAGCTCCTTGTTGTCCACTGAGTCTGTGATTCTGTGCAGAACATAAGACTAAGGTTCAGAAAAGTGTGATGATCGACAAGAGAAGTGTGAGTTTGTAAATACTGTTAAAGTTCAGATTGCTACTACCAAGGTTGGAACTTGAACAAGAAAAACACTGGACTTCTAGTCAGACCTGGTCATCAGTGGTCAGAGGGTTCTGGGGTTCTGGGCAGAATCCACCAGGCTGTAGCAGGCCAGGTAAAAGGGGGCCAAAGAGGACTTGGCTTCAACTTGTAAGAAGTTGCACCCTTCTCCTTGTCAGCTGTCCAATTTCAGGGCAGAGGGAATTTAGATTTCCAGAGGGCTTCCAGATGGAGGGTGATGGTAGATTAAGCAGATGTTTGGTAATGATTTTGAGGTCAAGAAGAGTGATGAGATTAAGTGATTAAGTTGAGACTAGGTCGAGGTTGAATAGGGACGAGTTAAGGATTGATTATTGACTAGAGGTGATTAAACACAAGTGAATTACAATGTGTAGACAAATATAATTTTCGAACTGAGGTACAAGGCTAAGCTATGGGTCCTTAAATAATGAAGGCCAGAAGAATAACAGAAAATGCAGAAGTTTACTAATCGGTCTTGGTAAGTGTCTGTGACCATAATTGGTAAGACTGTATTAGGAATAAAGTGAGTAAGCAAATGATTACTAAGGCACATGAGGACTTGTCTGATGACTAAAAAGTGCTGTGGCTGGAATGCCAGTAGAAAAGAGTCAGGAATTATCAGGAATCCAATCAGGTGAAATGGGTTTTGACAGGTACTATGTACAAATAACTTACAGAAAATGGGAAAATAAAGTATAGAAATAGAAAGCACTATGTGCCACCCACAAGTCCATCCATTAAACCTGTATGAATCTGACTGCATGATGCTACTACTCTAGCCAATAAGATTTGTGCATGCTACATATAGCCCAATGCCAAGTTGTCCCAGTGCAATGTTCTACTTTGATGTACCCTAGGTCTTGTGTGCTCCACCTAATTGGTCTACTTCAGTGTTATGTGCCACATGCTGCACATTAGTAATAATGGTGTGATCAACCTGTGCCAATTATCAGAGAAGGCAATGCCAATTGGAAATGCAGAACAACTATGGGGAGATGCTGTGCAATGCCAAATAGGTAAAGTGCTCAAATTACATGAAAGGACTCAAGTGTGTGCAGTGTGGCACCAAATAGATGCAAGGTGCCCAGATTATATGAAAGTGCACTGTTGTCTCATGATGCATTCATGGTGTGCCTTAACTGACTTATCAGGTAAGCTGGTGGCCATGGTGTGCAATGAAATGGATTATGTAGAGAGGTTAGTTTGAGGAGTGTGCAACAAAAATGTAACTTGCTGACAAAGTGCAAAGGTGTGCATAAAGGTGTATTGAGTGTGCAATGAACTGTAAAAGGCAGATAAATGGGCACAGGAGTGCATGAAGGCAGCTGGAAGCATAACAATGCACATATAAGCACCTAATAGAAGGCAGCTCAGTATTGTCCATAAGCACAATGCCATTAGGAAAAGTGCTCAAAAGTGCATGCAGGTGATCAAAAGTGCATGAAGGCAATTGGAAGTATTACAATGTGCACATAAGCACACAATAGAAAGCAGCTCAATGTCATCCATAAGCACAATGAAATCAGGAAAAGCATTCAAAAGTGCATGCAGGTGACCAAAAGTGCATAGAAGCATACAAGAGCATACAAGAGCACAAAGTGAATAAGAGTCATCCAAGAAGTGTGCACAATCACAAAAAATGCCATAGTATGAGTGCAGGGCAGTAGGGAGCCATATCACTCTCATGCCCTCCCCCTCCTCCACCTACAGTCATCAAAGGAGAACCACAGTATGAGATTGAATCAATCATAAACAGTTGATTGCATCAGGGGAAGCTGGAGTACCTGGTGCAGTGGAAGGGTTACAGGTATGAGAAAAACTTGTGGATTGAGGAGTCAGATGTAAATGCACCCCATTTGGTGAAGGAGTTCTATTGATGCCACACTTCTGCACCTTGGCATGTTCAAGCAAAGGTTTGGAAAGTTACAGTTTTGAATGCATTGGAGTGATGCATCATAGAAGGGGGGTGATGTAAGAGGACTAGGAGGTGCCCCAAGGGTCTTGGCAATTTTCTGTGTTTTCATATTTTTGCCAAAGACTCTCATATATGTCCTTTCAATTGTTTCAGCAAAGGATATAAGGGCAACCTCAAAGCCTTACTTAATAGTGAGCTAACAGAGGGAAATGCAAAGTTATTACTCTACATAATACAAATGATATAGATGCACCTAACAGAGGGGAATCCAAAGAGAGAACTCTAAGGACCCATCTGTTGATGCCCATATGTGTCAAGGACCCAAAAATCAAATAGTAGGCTAAAAATAGAAAAAGGCAGAGATAGGCTGATCAAAGCTACAGAATGATGTCACCTTGATAGATAAGTATCCAAAAGGGGCCCCACCTCTAAAAATGAAACTGTCAACATGTACAACTGTGGGGAAATGGAAAAATAATCATAAAATAGGGATAAAATCATAGAAAATCATAGAAAATCATAGAAAATGCAGAATAGAGTGAAATAAAATGTAAAAAAATATGGGATGAATTGTGAGAGGGTCAGACTATCTGCATCCAAACCATTACACCAAAAGGTGTTATAATCAACAGTTCTATTGTTGACTACCAGATACACATTATGGGAACTGTAATAAGCTTGAAGGCTTACACAAATGCAGAAAATTGTGAAGACCCTTGGGACACCTCCCAGTCCCCTTACAGGTGGTAATTCTACAGTTGCTAAAAAGGTCAGAGAGCATCAAGGATCAGGCTTCAATGGAAGGCACCCTTGGGTTTTTGGTCTCACTTGCATTTGTGAGGTACAGTTGGTAGTGGTGTAGGTGCTTGATGAGCAGCAGTCTGGAATTCTGGGTCATGCTGAAGGCCATCCTCATTAGTATGCTTGCCACCTTGACTGTTGTTACTGCTCTTTGCATTGTTCATCCTCAAGTCATCATCAAGATTTTGTGAAGAAACATCCTCAGGGTCAGAAAGAATGTTGAGGAGGCCAGCATGATCAAGAGCATTGATTACAGCACTCCCTCACTTGGAAGCAACATTGTTGTGACAAAGGGCAACAATGGGGTTGACAAAGAGGCAAGGCTGAGATTGAATTCTACCAAGATAATTTATTTTCTAATCAATCAAAAATCTCGGCTACTGCCATCCTTTGTGAAAATGGCTGTAATTCATTGGCATTCTACTGACATGGTATCAAGGCATTTCAAGAGTGGTAACAAGCATAGTTTATGTGCATAGCTCTTGTTGCACACGTCAATTAGATTATGTAACACGTGTTTATGTAATTTAGAGTTACACCTTTCCCAGTTTCTCACACCAGATTGGTGTGATCTGGGATGCATCTGATTTACATTTTGTTTGTAATAACTCAGATTTCAAGTGCTTGAAGCTACATCATGCATGGGCGGAAAACACATACAACGATCACATTTTTCAATTATGCTCTAGAATACATATAGAATCGATTTCTAAATAGATTATTCCACGAAAGCCTATCGCAAAAGTGTGTGGTTAACGCTGGGAAAAGTTTTGCACATAAAATGTGTGCCATTTTGCGGATGGGAACTTTGGGCTTCAGAGTTTAAATTTGGCCATCACCAATGTGCAATGTGCAATAGATGACGCGGGCTCGCCTTCAAGCTTTCAAGTCGAGCGTTGAAACTTTGACGCTGGTGTGTAATTGTAGGCTGCACGCGACACGTAACGTACTATGGCCGACCCGACACGCCTCCATGTCACGATCGTGCGTTACCATGTTGAATCGACACCACCCTACCTCATCACACACCTCGCCGACACCCGCCGCACCCTCAACCGTGGCGATCATGCAGCTCAGGCTCAACCGTCCCAAATCGATGCCTCCCTCTTCTGCCAGGGCGCTTGAAACTGCAACACTAATTATACCCATCACTACCATCACCCCACTAATACATAGAACAATCATGTGGAGATAACTGTTAAAGGTGTTAGTAGGCCGCTCCAACGTCATTTTTTAGTGCGTAACTTCGTGGGAAATAGGGTAGTACATACACAGCCGCTGCGCCAAGTTCCTAGAGTCCATCGGCTGTAAGAATCTCCGCCGTGGAGTCCAAGTTCCGAGTTCGATCCTCCGCATGCCGACGAATTTCACATTTTGATGGATGGATGTTGGGCGTCCGACAAGAAGACTTTCCAAGTTGGTAACGATGGGGCCATTTGTCCACCGCCTCTGGCCTGATTATCTCCAGGCGGTGGATGTGTAACAGAGGTTATTAGGTATCGTTGCGTTCACCACCGGATTCCAAAAAATGCTGCTCCCTTTCAGCCTCAAAGTAGTGTGGTTCTGTCTTTCTCTGTCAGGTAAGGGGAATTTGATGATCGACGATCCTTAAGCCTCGTGGTCGCCATACTGAGTGGATTTTACTATTGTCTAGGACTCCTCGGGTGTTGGGTGGCCATGCTGGCTTTTGGTCGTGCAATACGAGCCTACGAGTTACCTTTGTTGTATTGCGTTGGTTGTACCTTATTGGAAGGATCCTTTTGCCTAGGCGAGTCATCGTTTGTTATTCTAAACCCGCAGCCTCTGAGTCCATATGTTTTACAGGTATGCTATGGAAAATGGATCCCTTCCAAATGCCTATAGCATTTTGTACCGGTAATTTGTTCGTTCCTAATTACACCATGAGCTGTATCTTACCGTGGTTTTTTTCTTCTAGCGCAGGTAACGTTTATTGGCTTTGGGACATTTATCAGCACTGGGGCGGCTGCCTCGATTTCGATAAGCACAAGCTTAATCGTGTTGAAGCCGAAACCCCGGGCAGATCGTGAAAAGTCGTGTGTATATCCTGATTTTTCAATCGAACCCCTTCTAAAAAAATCTTGGCATGGAAATCAAGCGCCATTGCTTGGCGACATCGATATTTCCTGCTGGTTCTAGTTTTCCCACTGGTGGCTCTTTCTGCCCAGCTTGCAGTGATGTTCTTCTATTCTCGTTGGCCGGTCCAACGAGTTGAGGATTTTAATTGTGATTTTGCAGGTGATTTGATATGGTAAGCTTGTGATTTATGTTTTGTGTTTGATTCAATGAATTGAGCCAATGATGACTAGGATTCGATTCTTAAGCTATGCCGGGACGCCACTGCTTCTCTCTATACCCTGTTTCTGTCTATCTGTCAAATCCATCATTCGCCTTATAAAGGTAAATCGGTGTCTTCGCCATTCCGACACGGACATCGATACGCGTCTTCCCAGTAGACGGGCAAAACATCTCTATTCTGCACATTCTTCCTTAAATCCCATCCAGCTGATTTGGCCTCCCAAGGGTTCAAACGCGGATAAGCTAGAATGGCGTGTTTCGCCCAATCTTCCTACGTTTGCGGTTCCGGTGGCGGCCGAAGTTAAATCGATATCGATATCTACCGATCCCGACCGACTTTCAGCTGCTGAAAGCGCGTTCCATGTGGCTGAAAACTGGCAAGACATAACACATTCCCTTGGGCCGGACGCTCCGGCAATGGATAATACGGATCGATGCCCTGAAGATGATAAACTTGATGATTTTGAATTTGAAAAACCTGTTGAAGGTGTCTCATCTGCCACCAAGCAGATGGCACAATTAACACAGAGTGAGTCGTATTTGTCATCCAGAGTCCAATCTCTGATTTCAACAATATGGCAGTCCTGGAGCTCAATGCGCAACGTAAACATCAAAGTCTCGCTATAGCCATTTGGAGACTGATTTTGTTTCAATTGTTAAGGCGTTTCATATTTTTTTGTCGTGAATTGCATTTGGATTAACCTTTTTGAATGACACAGCGCGTTTACGACTGTTCATATACTTTCGTGTATGACTAGTTTAATAGCTGTGATCACGCGTCGCCCACCAACGCCATTCGGAACGCAGCACATTGCACTAATACTAGCTGGCTGGGGGCCGGTCATTGTTTTCAGTACGCTAACAGTTTTTCACTGCATATTGGATAGCATGACTCATAATCTGTAAGGCCATCTACCTGCGGTACAGAAAATCTTGCTGCCCTGGAAGTGGAGAAAAATTTAGTTTCCTTACACTCACTTGATTCACTGTAAAGTAGGTGACTGCGTTCCAGAATGCGCAGTAGTACATATGACACTAGTCTCAGAATACATACGAGTCTATGTGGTCGAATGGTTGTAATTCCAAGAAAAAATAGAATTGAAACCCGAACAGGTGCGAAGCTAGTGGAAACGCGCGCGTCTCTATTATGAGAAGGTCGTTCGATCTGGGGTGTGCAGCCGCCAGCGTCCTGTATGTGGTTTTGCCAAACCCTGCGATGACAATCTTTCCTCACATATCAACATCACACACATCCCCCATCCCACTTACCCTATTTACATACCATCCAATAGCCCTCAAAAGGAATAATTGAATTAATTAACAATCAACCTAAAAATCAAACCTCCCACCCGCACCTCTCCCAAACCGACTTCCACTCCCGATACTCCCGCTCCCACTCCCACTCTCCGAATCCAGCTCCAACCGCCCGATTATCTCCTCTGAGCTGTACCCATGCACATACACACCCGTACCCGTACCCGTGCCCGTTCTTGAACTAGGGCGGAATATCGTCGGAAAGGCGGTAGTATCGGCCGCACCGGCGCTGACGTTCCGACTCGGAGGAACGGATGTAGAAGTGGTAGTAGTACTCCTCGCCCTACTCAACCTCCCGCCCGCTCCCACTTCACCACCACCTCTCTTAAACTGACTATACCCCAAAGTACTATACCTCCCCGACAAACTCGTTGTCTTCTCCCTCTCTGGTTCCCTCTCCTCCCCAGATACTACCATCCTCTCACGCCCCCCATCTCGCCCCCTTTGGGGCCCAAAACTCCTCGTCCGCTCCCTCCCTCCACCAGACACACCACTACCACTACCACTACCACTACCACCACCACCACCAAGCCCCTCCAAACTCCTCAAAAACGCCTCATTCATGCGTTTGAGTTTCTCGTCCACCTCCCGCTCACTAGTGAGCATCATTCCCGACGGCGGAGAGCGCGCTACCGTCCCTCCTCCTGTTCCCGCTCCCGTTCCCATTCCCGCCTCTGGCGATCGCGTTTGTGCTTGAGGAAGGCGCGATAGGGACTCCCCTTGCACCTGCGCTCCCGATTGAGCACCCCCACCCCCACCCTCACTGCCACCTTCAGCCCCATCCCCATCCCTCTCCCTCTCCCTCTCCCTCCCTCTCTCCCTCCCTCTTCCTCTTCCCCTCCCAACAAGTGGTTTCGCACTATCAATATCCTGCACAAACTCGCTAATATCCTCATCATCCCTATCTTTCGCGCGGTCGCCCAAACTGCTCGTCAGGAATGTCGAAGACGAAGGTGTCGATCTCCGCCTGACAAGGTCCTTGTCCTTGTCCTTGTCTTGCTCCTTCTTCGGTTCTGTCTTTGTCGCACTGTCCTTTTCCTTTTCCTTGCCTTTGTCTTGCGCCCCCACAGCTCCACCACCACCCACAACATCCACCCCACTCCCTGCACTCCCTGCACTCCCTGCACTCCCAGTCCCAGTCCCAGTCCCAACATACCGATGCCCAAAACTGCTGGAATACCGCTTCCGCTGCGGCATCGAACCAGAAGGTACATGTCCCTGTCCCTGTCCCTCATCAGCAGCATGTTCTCTGGGTGTAATCTGCAGTGGCACAGGTGCAGCTCCTGTCCCAGGAGAAAAATCAAGACTCCACCTCCCTTCTCTCCTCTTCTCCTTCTCGCTGAGGGATATCCGATCGTGCAATGATACGCGGTCTCCCAAGCTAGATGGTAATCCCATGCCCATCGGCCCCGACCCTGACTGGGAATGAGGGTAAGGCTGAGGCTGGGAGTACGAGTGGGAATGGGAATGGGGATGGGGATGGGAGAGGGAATGGGGATAAGGTACAGTGCCGGGACCTGGTATCGGAGATGACGGGGAAGACATGCTGAGTGTGTTGGATCTGAATGGGAAGGGATAGATGATGGGCCGCTTTGCTTGTCCTTGGGGAGCCGCGGGGGCGGTAGGTTGCAAGGGAGACAACGAAGGAGGTATAGGTGATTGAGGCTGGGATAAAGGCGGAGGGGAAGGCAGAGGGAGAGGGACATTTGGCATTGGGGGTGTACCGCTGAAAAACGAGTTGCTGGGGGAAAGCGACGAGGAGGACGTCGAGCGTAGGTGTCCCCCCTGCCCTTGCTGTCCCTGTCCCTGTCCCTGTCCAGTAGCCTGAACATGAGATAACCGTGGTCGCGTGACCGCAGCTAACCCTGAGCTAGGGCGCGATATGCTCCCTACTGCGCCCGCAGACGCGGCACCAGGAGAAGGCGAATGTCGTATTCCTTGGCCTACTACCCCAGGCCCAGAACCAGAACCAGGACTGTAACCGGATCCCATAGAAAGTGGTTGCCTAGGTAAGGACCCTGTCAACCCAGAGCCGGAGCCAGAGCCGACGGAGCCAGAGACCATCCCGCCTGATGCTGACTGGCGCACGGGGAGCGGGAGTGGGATGCCCCGCGTACCGGGGACGATGGTGGTCGGTGTGGTGGTTGGGTGCTGCGGTGCTGGGAGGTTGGAGGGTGGTGGTAAGGGTGGTAAGGAGGGGGAAGGGGGGGCAGAAGTGGAGGGGTTTGGGAGGAGGAAGCGATCTGCGAGGTGTGTTGATAATGGGGAAGAAGATGGAGGGGAGTGGGGGTGCCGCGGAGGAGAGGTGGAGGTGGATGTTTGTGGGTACGGGTTCGGTGCGGCAGCCGTACCTGTACCAAGGCCTGCATAGGCGCTGGGAGGTGACCTCGAAACGGACAATGGCGCATGGGAAGAATTCCTCCTTGATCTGGACGAGGCCGAGTTGGAAGTTGACCTCGAAATGGAGGATAGGCTGGAATCACGGTGGTGGTTCTTGATGAGGGTTGGAAGGAAAGGCCGGTCGTCTGCGGAGAGGAAGCCTGAAGAGAGGAGAGATTCTAACTCGTCGAGCTGGAATGTGGGTGTAGTTAGGTAGGTTGCGGAGAGTGCGAGGGTGCCCATTGGATGG
The DNA here is from genome assembly GCA_029959215.1 of Tricholoma bakamatsutake. Classification (NCBI taxonomy): domain Eukaryota; kingdom Fungi; phylum Basidiomycota; class Agaricomycetes; order Agaricales; family Tricholomataceae; genus Tricholoma; species Tricholoma bakamatsutake. The sequence continues at coordinate 11,493,315 of CP114861.1, forward strand.
GGTACTGGGGGGAAGCTGTGTGTTTGGGATTGGACAGGGAGAGATGAGTAATCTGTCGATAGTTCAAGTTGGATTATACCATGTGAAAAGAAAGAAAAGAAACACACTGAAGGACAATACGGAGGGGTCGTCGGTGTCTGCGGGGCGTACCTTGAGGGTGATACCGAGAGAAGGACCGCCGCCAGCTCTTCTTCGGAGTCGTTTGTGGAGTTTCCAAGCCGGTAGGATACGTAGGAGGGTGTACAGACTACGGAAAAGAGGGATTCCATGCTTGTAGATAGTTGGGAGAGCGACGTCGGCAGGATTCGGGGGTGGGACGAGCTCGAGAACAAAGGATTCGAGGAGGACAAAGCGAGGAGTTGGGGAGATTCGGATACGAGAAGAGTCAGGAGATAGATAGACAAGGACTTGGTTGTGAGTTAGTTCTGGAACAGTTAGCAATACTTGAATCTCCAGGGGAGGCGGAGGAGCGAGTGAAATGGATTTGTAAGGCTCGCGTGCTTCCTTTGAGAATAGTTCTGTATCTGGTGTTTCGAGATTGAACTATGGGAGAGTGTAGGGGATATCTGTGGAGGTGATGAGGAAAGGAAAGGACTGACCCATTTGTCGAGCTTAGGCTGCGTTCGGGGTTCAGCGGTGGACCTTGCTTGGTGGACGACATAGAAGAGCTTTGTATAGAAGTGAAAAGCTATCTGGTCAGCCTTGTGTGCATCATTGGACATTGCGTTGTTGTGGGCGGAGGGCTGCGCTACCAGATGAAGGGTCTCATACTTAGCGGCGCTGCTGCTGATGGGAATGAGGCAAGTCTCAACAGCTCACATAATTCTCACGCAGGGTTGCTTTGATGACCGAGGCTGCCTAAATCTCGTATCTTGCCAGCTCGTTGCCAGCCACCAGGCCAATGCATGCATCTTGTACTTTGCTATCTTCCATTTGCAAATTGCAAACTCAAGACAAGGACTCGGTATGCAATATATGTATCTACTTAGATTACCGAGACTCGTGACAACCCTCAAAAACGGCGCGGATCACGAATCTCGGTCATTAGTGCCTTCCTGAAGCGCTCAAACTCTGATGCTGTGCCCTGTCCCTCCACTGCACCTCCACATTTACACGCCCAACTTGCGCGACCAACTCGTGTTCGATCATACCTTGCCTCAACTCGACCATGACCTTGCATCTTATTCGCGTCATGCCCCCAAGGTGTGGCCTCCCAACTCGGAGTCGCATGTAGAGCTTATCTATTGACCATGAAGACATCATTCTCAGGCTGTTCGAATATTCGCTGTACGGCGCGGGCACCGAAGTGGGTATATCTTTCGTGGGAGGCTACAACCTTTATCACGCCTCCTCGGGACTAATTTATGCACCGTGCCAAAAAGGGTGCGTCATTCCTTGAACCTCAACCACGATAAGGTTGTCACATCAAGGCATTGTCAAACTCGACCCATACGTACCAGAGTTGCACTTCAATTCATTGCGACGTGTCCGTCTGTTCATCAGCACGATTGAATGAGATCAATTGCTACTATTACTACAACCCAAGTTGACGCTACTCAGTTGCGAGGTTGCAAAAACATTATTCTTCATCTTACGATGCTCACACCGAGTGCCTCCTACGTTCTCGGCTAGTGGAATTCCTGCATTCGTGGTTACGCCAAGACTCTTATCTTGAGTTGTACTATCATCTGCGCTCTTGTCATTCTGCAAAGGCCCGCTGGTTATATCTCCAGCACACTCTGATGCATACACATGCAAAGGTTTGCCACATGTCCAACGCTAACCATCATTCAGAGCTGATCCTGAGGCCTGAGTACCGAGTACGTATACAGTTTCGGCTCGAGGTCACTCACTAGCACAAAATTTTGTCTTGGATATCCTTCACTCCTTTGTGACCTGTCAGCAAATCATATCTCACCATCAAGTTCAGCTCTAGCATGGACCTTACGTGAAGTTATATTCTTAAAGGCATACCAGAGAAAGGCAGTATGTATTGGCCTTCCATTCTCCTAGTAGCACTTTATGACACACGAATATGATAGAAAAAACGGGCCGTCTAGTACGAGGTGTCCGTATGGAGTCCTTGCGGCGCTTATGGCATCGGCTTGCTACGCCATCAAACACTACAAGTATATCTCCTATGCTGCTGATGACTAGGCTTCATCAAATAAAACGAATAATAATCATCGGGGGAAGGCGCAATTTCGCAAAGGAGCCGACAGGTTCCCCGACTCCCGACTCCCGACTCCCGACTCCCGAGCATCAGCTGCCCTTACCATGACGGACGGAACGATGGGACCGGAACTTTCCAAAGCGAAATTCTCTGTTAGATGTTAGATAAACTGATCCCAGTCGGTTCCGAGTCAGCCTTCCGCAGCTAGGTGATCATGATAACCAAGGCCAAGGCAGAGAGGGAGAGCGAGTTATCACGGGCACTTGTGCCGTCATTGCTTCAAGTTGCAAAGGGGCCGATACTTGGTACTTATTACTGGGGCAGGGCAAGAAAACCCCACACGAACCCAGTGCCGTAAGCAGTCAATCAAGTATCATCTCTCGAGAAGTCTGTTGTGCGAAGAAGCGGCACTTGGCTCTACCTGTACGTGTACGTGTACATGGCGTGGGACGGTGCACCGTAACGTATATACTAGGTCACTTCGATTCGCACCTAATAACTCGCGAAGCGTTCCATGTTCCAACCTCCACTTGCTGGGGCAGTGGAGCGATGCTTATATGGATGATACAAGAAGCTGTTTCATGTTTTTATCCTTCGGATCTGACCCATCCGATGCGGCCTTAGTTTCGTTAACCCAACTCTCGTATGTTCTGTTCTGATGAGAAGATACCCGTTCCTGAACAATTGCGAAACTCTGTCGGGAGTCAAAATATATGGTTTGAGGATTTGACTGGAAGTGGTGCGTTCCGTTGAATTTGTTCAGTCCTTCCTCCGCGGGTGGTGCAAGTCAAGTTCCCCATTATATTATAAATACTAATAGTTTACTATGTCTGGTCAGGCGCGGAAACTAAAGACAGAACCATCCTGTTCAGTGCCTTTTTGAACTTGAAAGGCCCCCAAGGATTGAAGGAAGGATCTTCGAGATTATGGGGGGGTGGCATCTTCCGTCTTACAGCCGCCCGGTTCCCGGGCCGTCAACTTAAACTAAGTATACCGTATATGTTATCATGTTTAGGGGCCAATCAGACCTTCTCAATCCACGCAAAACTAAAATCACAATTGTCCAAATCAAAACCAGTCGTCCAATATATGTAGACTCTCTCTGAAATTGCCGTAAAACCAGATGGCTACTCGCCAGGTTAGACATCTATATCAATGTCTCTCCTGATCTAATCTAACAGTCGAAAGAAGTTACTAGTAGTATTGCAAGACCAGTGAACAAAACATACTTCTTTCCCTGTCTTCTTGATCCTTTCATACAAGTCATCGTACTCAAGCGTGCCTGTGACCAAAACTTCCTGGGTATCCAGGGTAACTGTGTAGTCCGAGACGGCGCCTGGAAGAAACAATACCAAAGAAGAAGTCAGTCGTCGAATGAGAGAGAGAGGCGCTAAACGTGAGCGAGCAAGTTCATGCCTTCTTTCTTGGCTTTCTCAAGAACGCGACTGACGGCACCAGAGCAACCAGAGCAAGTCATCTGTCGATGGACAAACATGGCGTCTATTTCAGTCCTGTGGATGATTCTGGCCCCTTATGCGTGTAGCTAGCTATACCTTGACATCGAATTTGTATTGGTGTTCCTGTTGAATTAGATGGCATGAATAAAGTCATTTACAGGAATGAACACCCTCCCCACCATTGGAAGTTAAGCTAGTTGAGTATTGCGGCACTTGCTGAAGCAATAGGGATGACACGGACAGATACGTCTTCTGTACCAAGGATCCGAGAGTTATATATCGCGTCATCGGGAATGCCCGAAGAAATTTGTCATACATACCCTCGCATGAGTCATTTTCTGGAATCGAAATCCATTATTATATAATATACTAACAAATAACATGTGTATCTCACATGGAGTCGGCCTTAAAAAACGAAAGATCGTGCGATACATACGCAGAAGTGTTATCGCATGAACCTAGGGAAAACGCATAACATACTAGCGAATTTACGTTACATCATACCAAACATCTTGAATAAGTGTTAATAGAGGTTAATCATTACAGACTCGTAATGCAGCGTGAAACATAAAATCATGCGGATTCCTTGTCGATAGACTGCCTCTCTGCCTAGAACGCGAGGATTAAGTGGTATGAGATAACCAAACCAAGGATAGAAAATAACAGAAACATACAGGCAATTCCTTCGCTTTCTGAGTGACTTCCTCCAATGTCTTCTTCCCCACCTCTGTCCCGATCTTCCATGCTGTAAACACGTGTCCCTGCTGGAAGATTTCTTCGACCTCTTCTAGGGTCCGCCCGACAGTCTCCGGGAACATGAAGAAGATATGAATAAATGCAGCAAAGTTAAAGGTTCCAAAGATGAAGTATGTCTTCCAGGCGATGCTTGCGAGACCCGGTGGAACCGCCCAAGCAAGTGCGGTGTTAAACATCCAGTTAGTCGCAGTTGCGAGCGAGACGGCTTTGCCTCGGGTTTTCAAGGAGTACTGAATAAACAATCGGTGAAGGGGAACTTTGGGTAACGTGTGGAAACATACCAGTTCTGCAGGATATGTCCAAGACACGGGGCCCATCGTGATCGCGAAACTGTAGCAACAGATGAAATCAGGGGAGATTCTTGGCGACATAAGAACGTGAGAGTAGTTTACCTGCAGACGAAAAGATACGAGCAGACAATGATAGCGTTGGTGGCGGATGTATTACCTTCAACAACCCATATGCCTACAATAACAGTGAATTCAGGTCGAGTAAATCATCGGATTCATGAACGTACGACTGCCACTAACGATGCCCCAGTGGCCAAAGCGACCTTGAAGGCCACCGACGAGGAATAGCCAGAATCCCATAAACATGGTGCCGGCGAGAAGCATCGGTCGCCGACCCCACTTATCGATGTAAAGAATTGCGGGAACTGATTTTTAACTGGTAAAGACCTGTGGAAGATGAGTAAATTAAATCACGTACCTGTGAGAGCCACATTAAGAACATATTGCACAGACTAAACGGTCATCAGCCAATGTCAGTTACAAAGGAGAAAACTTACATCGGCGATGAGATTAGCGCGTTTGCCAGTTAAACCTGCACCCTGGAAGACATAGATAATGTAGTACCTACCAGAATTGACATCAGAAACCATCTCATTGTCAATTCAAATAAACGTACATCATAACATTCATACCAGTCAACTGAGACCACATCTGGAGACTGCAGCCCAGAAGGACACGACGTGGGTTGCCGTTTTTGAACAAGTCAATGTAGGATCTGGCGCCCTCCGAACGTTCAAAATATACCTAGGAAGCAGGTCAGCTGAAAAATTGGAGTACATGAAGAAACAGACCTGTTGTCGGATCTCCTCGTACTCAAAGACGACCACTTCGTTCTTCTTGTCACCTCCACCATGCAAGTCCGCGAGAACCTGCAATGCTTCATCCTCTCTATTCATTTTCTTGAGCTTGAATATGCGTAGGCAATGAATTCTACTCACCGGTCGTGGTCCATCAAATAACGAGGTGACTCTGGGAAAAAAAGCATTCCAAGACTGAGAATGATGGCAGGGATCATTTGTAAGCCCCAGGGAATTCGGAATGAGGCAACGCCGTTGATGTACGAACATCCGAATTGAATGAAATACTGGATTAAGATGCCCCAAGTGATAGACCTGCGCCCGTCATCAAGTACCCAGAGCATCAAAGTAAACGGATAGTTTACCATTGCTGGAGCGACACCATGCGACCACGAATAGAAGGTGCGGTGATCTCTGACTGATAGATGGGTACCACGGCACTAGAGAGACCGACTGAAATCCCAGAGATCACACGGCCAACCACAAGCATGCCTCGATTCTATGAGTGAAAACCGTTGGAATCTATGCATATCCTTTCGAAAGATAGGTACGTACGACTGCCGCACATTGTAATATTGAACCAATGACCCAGATTACACCAGCAAGAACGACCGTGTTCCTTCGACCGAGTCTAGAGTCTGCCAGTTTAGTTGCCAAAAGAGCGCCGACAAACGAGCCGGCGGGCATGGCCGCCACGATGGCTCCTTGTGCATTCGGACCAGGCTGAGATGGTAGATCAGCTATGGAATTCACCCAAACACGAGAGGGAACTCACGTTGCCAAAGGTGGTTTTGTATGAATTATTCTAGAAGAATATGGCATCCTATGTGAATCGGAACAATGGAGTAGACGTACGCTCAGCACTCCGGACATAGACGAGATGTCCAAACCGAAGAGGCCTCCACCGATACATGCGAACGATCCTACGATATACTGAAATAAAATCAATCATTGTGTGCTTCACAAGACGGGGGGCATACGGGATTGGACGCAATGCGGGCATTGTACTATACCAAATTTGGTGAGTTGAGGTGACAGAAAGGAGGAAAGGGACACATACACGCATTTCCGGTAGTAGATATTCGGGAGAAGAGGCAAGGCCGGGGGAATCAATCTAGAAGACCCAAGCACTTATAGGTAGCACTGGCAATTCTGGGAAGTGATGCCGATGCTTATCCCGATCACATTGATCATGCGACTATAAACCAAAATCAAGCCTTGACAACAGCAGATCCAGTTCCCATATGATACCAATGTCATAATAAATTATGAATCGACAATAAAACCGTTTCAAGTGACAAAACACGAGTCTGTATCAGGAGGCCAACCCTGCTTGAAGGTAAAGCACCGAGATATCACAAAGAACGCTCTGTGATGAATTGAGGGTGGAGCGCTGAAGTTCAGAGCCTATTCGAGCAGGAAATGGAATAAGTTCCGAAAAGCCATATGGTTTGGACGCTGTTCACGGTCACAAGGTCACTAGTGCATGTGATTTTTCCATATCATTCTCTCTCTGAAACCTCTGCTGTAACGCATCTGCGTAAAGCAGTTGTTTGGACATTCATAGCAACTATTTTCCGGTGACTGGTTGCTATTTCTTGGTTATTCCAGCCAAAGTCGCGTCTACTGCCTGGATCTAGATATGGTCGCCGATTTCCCCGGCGTATGTTGTTCGTACCATACAGATCCCTCATCTTCAGATCTTTGACGTGATCGGGGTAATCCATTACGCATAGAACCTCGCCCTGCTCCCCTTGGATATGGTGCAACAAGCAGACGACTCACCGACATCCTCATTTTCAATATGGTCACACGATCAGATCATGCGATCCGGATATTGTATATCGTTTCATCCTAGCCGCCAGTATCTTTTTTAGCAGGAGACTATATGAGACTGACTGTAAGAGACTTGGGGACTGTAGGAGTCTGTACGCTGCTCTAGAAAGCGCAACGAGCTCTGATTCGGACCTGCAAGCTCGACTATGTCTGCTAGAAAGATATTTGAAAGATTGTTGAAAGATCTAGCCAAGCAGTTACAACAGGGTCGCCGTGATGGACAGGGTCCAGTTGAACAAAACAACAGGTACCGGACCGTCGTCTACCGTCGTATGCTTTCCGTACGTATAGCAGATACCGGGGGTTTTCCTCCAACGCGAGTTACGCAACATCATCTCGCAATTTCCCCATTTATCGCATGTCGGCATCATTGGCCATATGAGGATGACTGGGATTGTATACTCCAACCTATGTCACGAAATTGACCAGGTACGGTACCATTCGCCATGCGATAAAGCGGCCTCCAATGCTATCTACTTAATTCGCAGAGAGAGGTCAAATGCCTTGCTTTCGTTAAATTTAGCCTGGGGCCTCAACTTCTTTGCCCCCTCCAGACTATGAGGGTGGCAAGTGCACTATACCTTTTGCAGTTATCTTGTAATCTGTTTTGTAAGGAACCGCCATGATGCATGGCTCTTCTGAGATTTGAAGATTTCACCTTGGCAGAGGGTTGACAGGAGCATGACACATATGTATTGATGGGTTCTCCACCATTTATGTTCATCTTGTGCTTATTCACAATCTGTTTACATATTGTATGAGGTCGACCAATAAACAATATCAATGCTTGATTCTTTTGCTAATTAGCAGAGGGTTTGGCAAAAGCATATTCTGGCTTCAGGTTCACCTTTGGCTCCATTTCTACATATGTTGTTTAAATGGATGGATTGAATGAGAGGCCTGTGACACTTTGTTTTTCTGCCATCTGAAGATTTCACTCTGGGGCACAAGTTTGAACTTTTATTAACTTAGTGGGTATCAGGATTTACATAACATTCTGAAAAAAAGTGTGAATACAGGAGATGTGATATGTGTTGCTGGAAGTACCTTGTTATATTGTCCAGCACAAGCAGAGACTGGCATTCTCTTGTAGTGCTGTGTGGCAGAAAGTAGGAATGGCATTTTGTTTTTTTTGGTGAGTATCAGGTTGTTATTCTACATTTCAAATCTAAAAAACACATAAAAAGGTTAGTTGGTGTAAAAAAAGGCAACAGAAGAAGATCTACATTTCAGCTAGGGGTGTGATCTGTGGCCGCTTGGCTAAAATTTTACATTTGGCCAAGTTGGGGGTGACTTAGGACACATAAATTTTTTGGCCACATTCAAACTGTTGATAAGCATGACAAGGCCCATTGTGTAAAGAGACAGAAGGTAAGGAGACCCTATGATCTTCCTTTTATTATATCTTTCCCCCACATTTGTGTATGTTGACAGTTTTATTTTTAGAGGCAGTGTTAAGGGTAAAGTCTCAACCACTCAATCTATCAATCAACTATGTATGTGGGGCTTTTAACATAGGTCTTTCTTTAGTCACTATCTTAGCTGGTGCTTCCAACTGCATCAGCAGAGGGGTCCTTAAAGTTTTCTCTTTGGATTCCCCTCTGTTAGATGGGCCTCCATCATCTGTATTATGTAGTATAATATTGACTTCAAATTCCTCTCTGTTAGCCTACCATTAAGTAAAACTTTGAGATTGCCCTTACACTATGCACCATTTCATTGGTTGATAGTATTATCTATCTTGTATGAGTACTGTGAGTAGTTGTACATGGCTGTGTCCCTAGTTTAGATCCAGGTGATCTACAGCCTTAACTTGCAAACTCATGAACTTGCTTGGAACTACTAAGGAAGCCCCTTAGTAACTGACTTGGACTATCTATACAGAAGCCTTGCTAAGAGTCTATCAATACATCTAGTGTGGAAGCCCTTAAGAAAATCCATAATATGATACTTTGGCATACATATATACATATATTATTGTGTACTTCTGCTGCATATGGACATCTGAGCCTAATATCATTTAATTGTAAACTCATAACATCTATCTCAACAGGCATATGCAATGTGGTGTCTAAAGCAAAAGTCAATAAACATCCAAGAATGCTGCAGATGTCATGACTTAGATGGATGGCACAAATGAGAGAACTTTTTTGTAAAGAAGCTCCTTCAGCTGATCCTTCATCAAGTCATCCTTGTGCACTTTTGCGAAATGTCAATGCCAAGCTCAAACACAAGCACAATTAACTGACTTATGATCAAACTCGAAGTATGATGGGCTGAGAGGGGTTACTACAGGCTTGTCATCAGGGTCATGCTACCCTCATGAGGTCAGCAACCTGTCTGAGGTGACAACCAGAAGGAAACTTATGTATGCTGAAAGGTAAGGGTGTTTGAGTGCTTAATCGATGGTGAGACATTTCTTTGGGTCAAATGTCTAAATAAGAAAGAATTCAGACCAGTTCAGAATAAATACATCAGGATTACAAACCAATGTCTTTGACAAAAAGTCAATGGCTTCCTTGGATGCATGGGGGAAAAGGGTTGTGAAGGAACACTTCTTGTGAATGGGCAATGCACATATATAGTTGCATGACCAATGAGCTGTTATGGTGTAGAATTCATTGAGGCTAGGAGTGCCTGTGAAGTTGTATGAGTAGGTGGTCTAAGGAGAGCATTGATGAATCTGACCAATTACATCAAGGATGAGATCAAGCTGGTGGCTGTAATCTCTTCCTGGGAATAGTGGCCATCCATCCTAATAAACATGCTGCTTTGGTCATAGCGCTGATGATACTCAACCCGGAAACCCAAACAAAACCTACTAATGGCTTCGGATGGTATAACACAGGCCAGAGGAAGGGTGCGAGGTGGTACTAAATATCACCGCTGAGACCAAAATGATGTTTTTAGCGATGCGAAATAATAAGGGATGGTGTGAATAGTCTTTATAGGTGTACGAATATGTCCGAAAGAGTTCGAAAAAGGTTCGAAGGCATGTGAAGTGGTTCGAATAAGTTCGAAGATGCGCGAAATAGTTTGAATAAGTTCGGAGGGGTTCAAGGTGTATCGAAAGGCGAGTTTAACAAATGTGAAATGTTTGTTGAATAGCAGTAGGCGATGAGCAATAAAACGGAGAGCGAATATGATAGTTTCAAAGAAGTTCGCGATATTTCGCAGAACTTTAGAGATATGACATGAAGATAAGACTAAAGAGAATGATTTTTAAATCTGATGATAGCGAGAGGGTAACTTGTGCTCTTTTGTTCTATGTAAATAGTACAAGTTTATATACATTTTGAAGAGATAGTACCAAAAAGGGGAATACAATAAAGGGCAATATGTGCAACAATAAAGGATTTGTCCCAGTATAGTAAGAGTTCTTGTCCTATTGATTTAATATATCATGAAACATAAAAACTGCACTTATCGCATTCTAACTCTCTTGTAATCCCTCCTTGTGTCTGGTAGTGCTCGATATGCAACTAAATAGCTTACTCCGGTTAAGCATCATGTATCGAAAGTGTTTGAGGACAGCTATACGGCCACCGAAGTCGTTCGAAGTATTGCGAAGTCATTTGAAATGTCGCGAAATGGTTTGAAAGCGTTCGAAATAGTTTGAAGTCGATTTCGTAATGTTCGTAGTGGTTCAGAAGGTCTGTCGTAGTGTGTCAATATGATTGGAAACTTTGCTCAGACCTTAGAGCGCACAGTGGACCTATCATCCTCCCCCTTACTGAAATCCTGACTGTCCCAGTCAGCTGATCGAAGTCACATGCGAAATGCGTGATCGTGTTGAAAACTTAGCAAGGTTTGAAATACTTCTCGTTCTTCTTCATCCATCCATCACCTCTATATCATCGCATACTAGCTTTCGTAATGTCTCTCCTGGCCGACCTCAATGTCGAAGTACTCAAATATGTGAAATCGATGCCCAAATGAGGCATTGCCAAGGATGCTGACTTCGAAGTCTGGGGGCGTGGTTTTTGTGAGAAAATGGTGGGTTTCCTGTTCGTACTTGTGTTTAGTGCACTATATTTGTGTTTTGTAGGAAGAATATGATGAGCTTGCGGACGACTTGGTGGAAGAATGCGACCCGGCCGTCCAAAAGGTTGTTGACGAGGGGTTCAAAATTTTTAACCCAATGGCCCGACACGAGTGGATTTCGTGGGGCAGGGGGCTGCTATTTGTGGATCTAGCAGATCAGGTTGAATGGGAGAAGAGGGAGGAAAATGCGAAACGAGCTCGAGAGGAGAAGAAGGCGGCGAAGAAGATGAAAATTGAGAGTCGAAGGACTGCGTTGGCCGAGGCTCGAAACATGGCTCTTGCTGCGTTTCGTGCCAAATCGTTATTGAAGAAAGAGCTGCAGCAAAGAAACGCGCAGCTCATAGCTGAGGCAGAGGCGATTGAGAGGATGGAGGCTGGGGAGGAAGATGAAGACGTGGACGAGGACAAGCTGCCTGTGGTACTGGTGGCGAAGCAAAAAACAGTATCAGTCGATGAGGAAGAAGATGCAGAGGAGGAAGTCGAGGGGGTAGGGTTGGCAAAGCGAGCCAGGGTCAAAACTAGCAGGCTCCTCAATTTCGAGGGCCCTGTGAGTGTTTTACTGATCTTCGAGGAGTTTTCGAGGTACTCAATGTTTCGTAGTGCGATAGATGCGCTGGGTTCAAGTCCCAGCTGCACTGCATTGTTAAGGAGGGTGCCCCAAAATGTACGAAGTGTATCCAGGAGGCACAGGGGTGCTACTGGGGTGGGGTATCGAGGCGAGGGCTTCGCAAGGGCGAAGCGAAGAACTTTGGGGGTGTGAAATGCGATTCGCAGCCGAGAAAAGGTGCGACTTTCATTTGAAATTGTTTCAAAGTGATTGCTAACTTGTTTTCAAATTTGTTAGTGCATCGAATTTGTCTTGTAGGCCCAGTAGAGGGTGTCGAGCCAATAGCGGGGCCTTCGAAGCCGTCGAAGGAAAAGAGAAAGTCATCGAAGGGGAAGGGAAAGGCGAAGGCGAGGGAGTCGCAGGGAGTTGAGGATGTCGAGGAAGAATGGGCAGTGCAGCATCAGATTATCGCTGGAAAGCTGGTGCAGAAGAAGGTGGAGATGGAGGTGCTTGGGAGGGAGATAGAAGTGTTGGAGGAAATACTAGAGGAATAGAGCAAAAGCTTTTATTGTATTTCTTTTTGAATTTAAATTTCAGATCTTCTGAATCTCGAAGAGTAGTGATAAGAAAAGTGAAAAGAATAAGAGAATAAGGGAAGACATAGTTATTCATTTTCGAAGTTTTGAAGGTCTTCGAAAGTATCTTCATTGAATATCGAGGTCGAGATCGAGGTGAGCGAAGGTATACATGGGCGAATAAAGGCAAAATCTGTCGAGGCTGTTGCGAAGAATGTCGAGAGCAAAGTTGATCGATGTCGACAGTTCTAACCATGATCATAATAATCGAGTCGAAGGACTGGTCGAATCGACATCAAAAGCGAAATCGAGGGGGTGAAAAGGGGTCGCAAAGACTTTTGTTGGCGATGGATGTAAGCAAACTTCTGGCGATGAGGGGAAGGCGAATTTCGAGGCAATAATTGGAGATAGACGATGGGGATAAAGTTTCGAGTGCTATACTGAACTTCAAAGGTGAATACGAATGCAAATCTAGTGAATCTGGTGAAGGCAATTTCGAAATAGGTGTTAAATCAGAAGATGGCATGGTTGACGAGATCGAGGACGAAAATACTGGGAGTGGCAAGCAGCAAGTTGAGGTTGAAATAGGCAATGGAGGGGGCGAATGCGACGAGAATTTTGGAGGTGAGATCAAGTTCAGAGCTGATGAAGGTGTGACTATCGAAGTGGACAGGGGTGGAGCTACTGAAGGCAAAAATGATGGAACTGGGATGGACATGGGTGACGAAGCTGGGATGATGCGATAAAGACCAGGGGGTGCAACATAATAATTTCGAGCTGTGACATTTTTTTGTTCGAGGGCAAGCTGTTGTTCGAGGGCCAGTTCCTGTTCGAGTGCCGCAATGTGAGCTTCTACGTTGTCCGAATCGTTCGAGCTGTCAGATGCTGGGTTTGATGTAGTCGAAGGTGCGATTTCGGCAATGAATGAGGTTGAAACAGATACTTCTGGTGCTAATTTGGTCGAATTTGAAGCTGCGATAACCGATGCGAAGTTTAATGTGAAATGTTCAATGATGTGCGAAACGTCTTTGGAATCAGTTGATGTGTTAGTACTCGACATCAAAATCAATGGCTGGGGGATGGAGTATGAATTCGAGGATGCTATCGAAAGTTTTGCGGCGTCGTAGATGTCATTCAGCATATATGAGTCATTGGGATAGTGATCGGGAAACTTTACTTCCAGACGATCTGCAATTCTAGTCCGTAAGTCCATTTGAAGGCCTCGAAGGAAAACTCGACTCTGTTTGGCTTCTGAAAGTCTACGTTTTGATCAAAGGAAGCTGGTGATCTTGTAGAATGACCTGTAATAAGCTCCTAAATCGATTGCATCAAAAATGCTGGTGCAAAATTGTTCATTAACGAGTGTATCCATGTCTGAAATGCTGTATCTTTGTTCGTCCTCTATTTCGGGATAGAATTTGAATACTGCGATGCGAAATTCATCGAATGAAGTGCTGGGTTCATACTCTGGAAGCGATTCCCAGAGGTCATAAGAGTCGAAGTCGAAGTATCTGCAGGCATGTCTCTTCTTTAGGCCGTGATCTGTAATACCACAAGTTATAAACAAAAGTTCGAGGTCTTCGAAGTAATTTCGAAGTTCTTTAGGTCATCTTGAGTCAAATTTCAGAGCTGTCGAATGTCCGGGAGCTGGCATAAAAGAGGTCGACATGTTCGATGTGGGTTTCGAAGGTCACAAGGTCAAAATTTGTGCAGTGTCGTAGTTCGTATGTTTTCAAGGTTGAAGATGGTAGCGATGTCATAAGCGTGAATGGTGAAAGAGTGCAAAATAATAGTATCAAGGGGCAAGATGCTATATCGATCAAGATCTCCTGGTTGTTCAGGAGGGTTGGAGGCAAAATGAGTTCAATTTGAAGTCGAGATCATTGAGCCCCCTAAATGGTAAAATGAGTGGTGGAAAGAGTGGAGGTTCAATGATGAAATGATCTAGAAACCCCTCGCGGTGGGCTCCAAAATGATGATACTCAACCTGGAAACCCAAACAAAACCTACTAATGGCTTCGGATGGTATAACACAGGCCAGAGGAAGGGTGCGAGGTGGTACTAAATATCACTGCTGAGACCAAAATGATGTTTTTAGCAACACGAAATAATAAGGGATAGTGTGAATAGTCTTTATAGGCATACGAATATGTCTGAAAGAGTTCGAAAAAGGTTTGAAGGCATGTGAAGTGGTTTGAATAAGTTCAAAGATGTGCGAAATAGTTTGAATAAGTTCGGAGGGGTTTGAGGTGTATCGAAATGTGAGTTTAACAAATGTGAAATGTTTGTTGAATAGCAGTAGGCGATGGGCAATAAAATGGAGAGCGAATATGATAGTTTTGAAGAAGTTCACGATATTTCGCAGAACTTTAGAGATATGATGTGAAGATAAGACTAAAGAGAATGATTTTTAAATCTGATGATAGCGAGAGGGTAACTTGTGCTCTTTTGTTCTATGTAAATAGTACAAGTTTATATACATTTTAAAGAGATAGTACCAAAAAGGGGAATACAATAAAGGGCAATATGTGCAACAATAAAGGATTTGTCCCAGTATAGTAAGAGTTCTTGTCCTATTGATTTAATATATCATGAAACATAAAAACTGCACTTATCGCATTCTAACTCTCTTGTAATCCCTCCTTGTGTCTGGTAGTGCTCGATATGTGACTAAATAGCTTACTTTGGTTAAGCATCATGTATCGAAAGTGTTTGAGGACAGCTATACGGCCACCGAAGTCGTTCAAAGTATTGCAAAGTCGTTCGAAGTATTGTGAAGTCGTTTGAAATGTCGCGAAATGGTTTGAAAGCGTTCGAAATAGTTCGAAGTCATCCGAAATAGTGTGAAATAAGTCGAAAATAGTTCGAAGTCCATTTTGTAATGTTCGTAGTGGTTCGGAAGGTCTGTCATAGTGTGTCAATACGATTGGAAACTTTGCTCAGACCTTAGAGTGCGCAGTGGACCTATTAGCGCACCAATATGCCTTGCACAACTAAGTATTTGCTGATGTTAAAAAATGTGCAATAATAGCACACAATTTGTTCTGCAGTTACAAGGCCAATGCATGCAGTCTTGCCAATAAGCTTGTCTAGGTCGCTGATACTCCATTTACTGCCATCTCTGGAATCAGGATAAAGCTTTAAAACAGTGTCTTTGAACACACCATAGTTATGCATCGCACTATACTCTGGTAGCAGTTTCCAAGTGTCAGCAGTGTCACTGTCCAAATGGTGCATAGTGTGGAACTTCTTATTGGTCTCATTGGTGACATTACAATTGTGGAGAAGTTGCGCAAGCTCCTCGAAGTACTTCTGGAGTTTGCATGGTTTTGTGGGTTCGAAGTGTGTGGCACATTTTGGTCAGATGTGGATGGCATGTGCATGGTAGCCATGGTAGATGAACTAAAATGTGTAGAGTTAAAATCTGGTAAAAGTGCTGTAAAATTTGAAGGTGGTGAAAAATGCAGTGATGCAGACAGAGTTAAGATAAATAGGGATGATTCAGGTGAAGGCAGTGGTAAAGACAGTGTGGACAAGTAATGTGTGTTGTTTAGGAAGAGTGATTCAAATGCTGGTATTGTACTTCTCCAAGCTGGAGCGCCATTGCTAACAGCTCAGAATGGAGATTGCAAATATGGTTAATATTGGAGTGAAGGGTGAGCTGATGGAGGTCTAAATAAGGTCTGGTGAACCTGAAACCCCTCGTGGTGGGCTACAGAAATGATGTGTTCAGTTGGTACTCAGTGCAGAGTCTCAACAGAAAGTGTGAACACAAAACCTACAGCTGCAAGCATGCTTGGGATGAGGGGGTTCACTTAGAGGGCCTTGGATCATCCTTCAAGGTGCAAAGACTACTAAGAGGCTGGCTCAATGGTTTGCAATGTGCACACTAGTTGTGTACACAAAAAGGAAGGTATGCGCAATGGCAAAAAAGTGTGCAACACAAAGGGGCAAAAATGTGCAGTGCAGAAAAATGTGCAATGGGAGTGCAAAAATGTGCAACATTGATGGGGGTGGAACATAGGAGGTTTAGAGGGACAAAGACAGTACTGGAGTGTGTCAAAGAGGTGGCACACAAGCTAGGAATGCAGGTGATGTGTGAGCACAACTGGGGGGAAAATGTGCAAACAGTGCACAAAATGCAGCTATATGATGAGGGGTGCAAACAATGTGCAAACATGGCTATACAAAGGGTGCACTGCAAAAGTGCACAAATGAAGATGAAGGATGCAAATGAAGGGACAAAATGCAGCAATATGATGAGGGGCACAAACAATATGCAAATGTGGCTATATGAAGGGCACACTACAAAGGTGCACAAACTGGATGATGGTGCACAGACTATGTGCGACACTGAACGAGCTATGAACTATATGGGGGGGAAAGATCCTCTAGATTCTCTATATACCTTGGTACTATGTACAAATGGCTTATGTGATAAAAGCAGTAAAATAAAGTATAAAAATAGAAAGTGCCATGCCCTACCCACAAGTCCATCTATAGGCCCATCTAAACCCAACCACATGATGCCACTGCCTTAGCCAATAAGATTTGTGCACACTATAGCCCAATACCCAACTGTTCTGGCATGATGTTCTATTTTTGGTGCACTTTAGGTCCCATGTGCTCTGCTCAATTAGTCTGCTCTGGTGTTATGTGTTGCATCCTGCACCTTGGTAATAGTGATGTGATTGATCTGTGCTGGTTACCAGATAGAGTGATGCTGATTGGAAATGCAGAAGAACTATAAAGAGATGCTGTGTGAAGCTAAATAGCATCAAAGTGCCTGAATTATGTGAAAGCACCCAAGTGCACACAGTCCAATGCCAAATAGGTGCAAAGCACTCAGATTATGTGAGAATGTGCAAGTTGGCTCATGATGCAATCGTGGTGTGCCTCAAAAAAGTGCCCTAGTAAGCTGGAAGCCATGATGTGCAGTGCAATAGATGTGGTGAAGGATTGTTGTATGTGATAGTTGAAAAGTGCAATGAGTGCACAGTGAAGAATGTGAGTTGTTAGTAAAGCAAAAGAGAGCACATAAAGGTGCATCAAGCATGCAGTAACTGTGAAAGGCAGATAACAAGTGTAGGGGGTGCACAAAGGCAGTTTGAAGTGTAACAAGGCACATTTAAGATGCATGATAGAAGCTAGGGGGGTCCAAAGGTGCAGTAGAAATGTAAAAGGTGCACAAAAGTGCACCTAAGTGGTTAAAGGCATGCAAAAGCACATGAGAGCACATGGAAGCACACTTGGGTGCATGAAAGTGCATGAAGGCATGCAAAAGCACACTGCACAAAGTGAGTAGAAGTTGTCCAAGAGGTGCACACAATTACAAAAAATGCCCTAGTATGAGCACAGGGCAATAAAGAGCCATATTATCTCCTTCCAACTGAAATACTGACTGTCTTCAGGCAGCATGTGATTGGTCAGCACAAATTTTTCTTTGCTCACATAAGCAGCAATCCTTTCCTTATCTATCTCTGACCACCATCTATCCTCAACAACTCTTTCAACAATCTATATCTGAACAATCCATGTATGGCATTCACTCTGGCTCCCAGGCAGACAATTCTGGTGCTTGAAGAGACCCTCCCTGCTGCTGGGAGCAAGCAGGCAGTTATGCAAGCTTGGGGCAAAGGGTTCTGCAGTAGATTGGTGTGCTTTTTGCATTCTGTAACTGGCATGACTGGCTAAGAATGGTGGTGTGTAGAACATGTATAAAAGTCACACCAATACTGTCAAGAATGATGCAGAACTCGATGCGCTCCTTGGAAAGGTGCACAGTGCATTCAGTGGCATTTTGATTGAGGAGTGGCTTGTTTGGGGTGAGGAACTAATTCCCAATATGCATAAGATCATCATGGAGAAGCAAAGGTCAGCTGAATTTGAGTGTACAGCACACGAGCTCGCAGGTCAACTTGATGTGCACACTGAGCACACCGAAGTGTGCAAGGCATGCTGTGCACTTTTGACAGCTGAATTGCAGGTGCCTGAAGTAGACTTGGAGCATCTGGAAGGTGAGTTCAGAGCAATTGACAAAGCGAGCAATATGGATACTGCTGAAGTGCAAGAAAATGAAAAGATGCACGTTGCACTGGTGTGCTCTTTACAAGCACTCTCAGTGGTGACCAACAGTGATATGGTGCATGAAGCGACAGCTGAATTTTGGGAGAGCAGGGTGACTAGTGAAGGGGAGAGTAAACAAAATGATGAGAGTGCCAGCATGGACAAAGGTGCAAATGTGCACCCTGTGCACATCACGCGGCAACATGCATTGATGATGCTCGACCTGGAAACCTAGCAAAAACCTGTTAAAAGGCTTATGATGTATAACTCAGGCTAGAGGAAGGATGTGAGTTGGTACTAAATATCACCGCTGATATCTAAATGTTGTGTTTAGTGATGCAAAATGGTAAGGAATGTGGCAAATAGTCTTTAGAAGCATTGAAAGAGTTCAAAATAGGTTTGAAGACATGTGAAGTAGTTCGAAGTAGGTTTGAATAGGTTCAAAGTTGTTCAAAGTAAGTTTGAGGAGGTTTGAAAATGTCTGACTGGTGGCGAGATATGTTGAGAATGAATATAGCAAATAAGAAGTGGTTTTTGAGTGGCGATAGGCAATAGGTGAAGAGTTGAGAGCAAATATGAAAGTTCGAAGGAGTTCGTGGTATTTTGCAGAACTTTAGAGATACGACGCAAGCTAAGACTCAAGAGAACTGCTCTTAAATCAGACGATGAGTGAGAGGGTAACTTATTCTCTGTTCCCCATTGCTTGGCTATCATTCTAAGTAACTAATACAAGTCTATATACAAATTGAAGAGATAGTACTAAAAAGGAAATAATAACATGTGTAAAACATGAGGCAATATATCCAACAATGAGGACTTTGTAGATCATAAAACAAATGAGAAATAATAAATGATTGAAATGTATAGTGTTCCCATATAGTAAAAGTACTTATCTTTTGCTTCAATATATCATTGAAACATCTAAACACCATTATCATGACCTAAATCTCTCGTTGTCTCTCCTTGTGTCTAGTAGTGCTCGATATGCAGCAAATTGGCTCACTCTGGGTGTTCAGTGTGTATCGAAAAGGTTTTAAAATATCCCTATGTGCCTGATGTCATTCTAAGTAGTGTGAAGTCATTCGAAAGCATTTGAAATGTTGCAAAATCATTCGAAGCTATTTGAAATAGTGTGAAGTTGTTTGAAATAGTGCAAAATAGTTCAAAAAGGATTCAAAGTCGTTTTCATGGCATTTGTAGTGGTTTAGAGCATCTGTCATGATGTCTTGATTCAGTTGGAAGCATTCTCCAGACCTTAAAGCATGCAATAGACTATCATCCTCCCCCTTACTAAAATCCTGACTGTCCCAGTAGGCTGATCGAAGTCATGTGCAAAATGTGTGATCGTATTGAAAACTTAGTGAGGTTCAAAATACTTCTCGTTCTTCTTTCATCACCTCCTACATCTCTAGATTTTACAATGTCTCTTCTCACAGAACTCAATGTCAAAATTCTCGAATACACAAAATCGATGCCTGAGTGCAGTGTCACTGAGGATGTTGACTTTGAAGTCTGGGGGCAGGGTTTTTGTGAAAAAATGGTATATTTCATCTTTGTTTTGTTCCATGTTTTCTAAATTTGTGTTTTGTAGGTGGAATATGATGAGCTCACCAAAGATCTCGGTAAAGAATGTGGCGTGGCCATACAAGCAGTCATTAATAAAGTATTTGAGCTTTATAAACCAATGGCATGACGCAAATGGATTTTGTGGGGTGGAGAGCTACTGTTCATAGATTTAGCGGAAGAGGTAGAGCATGAGGCACAGGAGGAGAAAGAAAAACACATTTGAGAGGAGGAGGAGCAAGTGAAGAGGGTGAAAATCGAGGGTTGAAGGAGGGCATTGGCAGATGCTTGAAATGCAGCTCTTGGTGTGTTTCGTGTGAAGACTGTGTCGAAAGAGGATTTGCAGCAGAGGAATATGAAATTTGAGGCTGAGGTGAAGGTGATTGAGAGGGCGGAGGCTGGGGAGGAAGACAAAGATGAGGACGAGGATGAGGGTGAAGAGGAGGTACCCATAGTAAGGGTGGCAAAGCAAAAAATTGCAGAGGTCGAAGAGGAGGAGGCTGAAGAAGAGGAAGTTGAGGGGGTAGAGTCAGCAAAGCAGGCACAAGTAGAAACAGGAGGGCTGCTCGATTTCGAGGGCCCTGTGAGTGTTTTACTTATTTTCGAAGGATTTTCGAGGTACTAATGCTTTCATAGTGTGATTGGTGTGCTGGGTTTAAGTCCCAGGTGCGATGTGTCATTAAGGAGGGCACTGCAAAATGCACCAAATGCACCCAGGAGGCACAGGGATGCTATTGGGATGGGGTGTCAAGGAGAGGGCTTCGCAAGGGCAAAGTGAAAACATTCGGGGGCGCAAAATGAGATTCGCACCCGAAACCAGGTATGAAAATTGTTTAAAGTTATTTTGAAATGTTTGCTAACTTGCTTTCAAATTTTTCAGCATGTTGAATTCATCTCGTAGGACTGGTGGGCCATTGTCAAACCTGTTGCAGGGCCTTTCCAGTCATTGCCATCAAAATCTAAACACAAAAGGCAATTGTCGAAGGGGAAAGCGAGGGAGGCATGAGTTGTCGAAGGGGTCAAAGGAGTTGAGGATGCGTGGGTTGTGTGCCATGGCTTAATTGCAGCAAAATTGGTGCATAAAAGAGTAGAGATGGAGGTATTGGAGAGGGAAATAGAATTGTTAGAGCAGATGCTAAAGGAGTAGAAAGGTTTTCCTTTTTTTGATGTATATCTTTTTAAATCTAAAATTCGAATCTTCTGAGTCTCAAGTGGTAGTGATAAGCAAAGCGAAAAGAATAGGAAAAATAATGGAATGGTATAGTTATCCATTTTTGGAGTCCCGAAGGTTTTCAAGGCTATTATCATCAGGATTCAAAGGTGTTCAAAGATTTTTGATGCATTTGAAGTCAATATCGAGAAGATTTGGTGAAAGTGAAATAGTCGTAAGGTATTTTCGAGGAATATCAAGGTTGAGATCGAGGTGAGCGAAGGCCTATGTGGGAGAATAGAAGCAAAAGCTGTTGAAGCTATTGCAAAGAATGTTGAGGATAGTAAAATGTTTTCGATAAATAGAATGAGGTCAAAATGCAAAAAAAAGAAACAAAATACATGAATTTGATTGATGTTGATGATACTAACCATGATCATAATAATTGAGTCAAAGTACTGGTCGAATTGAAATTGAACAAAGAATCAAGAGGTCAAAAATGAGATCGAGGAAATACTTGTGGGTGATGGATGTAATAGAAATTTTGAGAAAGAGAAGTAGGCAAGTTTCAATACAATAGATATATGAGAGATATGGGATTCCGAGCGCTATAGTGGATTTTGAAGGTGAATGCGAATGTGAATCTGGTGTTGAGGGCAAATGCGATGTCGAAATAGATGTTGAATTGAAAGAGGGTGCAGATGACGAGATTGAAGATGAAAATATTGGTAGTGGCAAATGGCAAGTCGAGGTCAAAATAGGCAATGGTGGGGATGAATGCGATGAGGATATCAGAGGTGAGATTGAGTTGAAGGATGATGAAGGTGCGACTATTGGAGTGGACTGGGCTGCAATTACCAAAGGCAAAGACAATGGGACTGGGATGGGCAAGTGTGACAAAGCTGGGATGGTGCAATAAAAATCAGGAGGTGTGACATTATGATTTCGAAGGGTGAAATTTTCTCATGTGAGTGCAAGCTCTTTTTTAAGGGCTAGTTCCTGTTTGAGGGCCATGATACGAGCTTTGAAGTCATCCAAATTGTTCAAGCTGTGAGGTATACTATCATATGCTTGGTTCAATGTAGTCGGAGGTGCTCTATTGGTGAGGAACAAGGTTGGAGCAGAAATTTTGGGTACTGATCTGGTCAAATTTGAAGCTGCAATAACCGATGCAAGGTTTGATGCAAAATTTTTGAAAATGTGCGAAACATCTTTGGAATTGATCAATATGCTAGACTGTGATGAATTCGAGGTCGAAATCGATTGCTGGGGCATAGAATACTAGTTTAAGGATGCTATAGCAAATTTTGCGGTGTCATGGATGTTGTTCAGCATATATGGGTCATCAGGATAGTGATCAGGGAACTTTACTTCAAGATGATCCACAATTCTAGTCCATAAGTCTGTTTGAAAGCCTCGAAGAAAAGCTTGACTCTGTTCAGCTTCTAAAAGTCTATGTTTCGAGCAAAGGAAGCTCATGACCTTGTAGAATAACCTGTAATAAGCTGCTAAATTGTTTGCATTAGGAATACCGATGTGAAGCTGTTTGCCAACGAGTGTATCCATGTCTGAAATGCTGTATCTTCATTTGTCTTCTATTTCGGGATAGAAGTTGAATACTGTGATGCAAAATTCATCAAACGATGTGCTGGGCTCATATTCTGGAAGCAATTTCCAGAGGTCATAAGAATCAATGTCGATGTATCTGCAAGCGTGTCACTTCTTTAAGTTGTGATCTGTAATATCACAAGTTGCAAACAGATATTCAAGCTCTTTAAAGTATTTTCAGAGTTCTCTAGGTTGTCTTGAATCAAATGTCAGAGATGTAAAATGACTGGGAGCTGGCATAAAGGATGTTGACATGTTTGAGGTGGATTTCAGAGGTTGTGAGGTCGAAATTCATGTGGTGTCATGTTTTGTATGTCATAAGCATAAAAGGCAAAAAAGTGTGAAATAATATTATTGATGGTTGAGATACTGTATCGAAATCTCCTGGTTGCTCAGGAGGGTTGGAGGCAAAATGAGTTCAATGCGAAGTCAAAACCATTGAGCCCCCTTTAGGTAAAATGAGTGGTAGAAGGGAGTGGAGATTCAATGATGAAATAATCTAGAAACCCCTCATGGTGGGCTCCAAAATAATAATACTTGACCTGGAAACCTAGCAAAAACCTGTTAAAAGGCTTATGAAGTATAACTCAGGCTAGAGGAAGGGTGCAAGTTGGCACTAAATATCACCGCTGATACCAAAATGTTGTGTTTAGTGACACGAAATGGTAAGGGATGTGGCAAATAGTCTTTAGAAGCATACAAAGATGTTTGAAAGAGTTCGAAATAGGTTCGAAGATGTGCGAAGTAGTTCAAAGTTGTTCAAAATAACTTCGAGGAGGTTCAAAGATGTCCGACTGGTGGTGAGATATGTCGAGAATGAATATAGCAAATAAGAAGTGGTTTTTGAGTGGCAATAGGCAATAGGTAAAGAGTTGAGAGCAAATACAAAAGTTCGAAGGAGTTCATGGTATTTCACAGAACTTTAGAGATACAATGTGAGCTAAGACTCAAGAGAACTGCTCTTAAATCAGATGATGAGTGAGAGGGTAACTTATTCTCTATTCCCCGTTGCTTGGCTATCATTCTAAGTAATTAATACAAGTCTATGTATATACAAATTAAAGAGATAGTACTAAAAAGGAAATAATAACATGTGTAAAACATGAGGCAATATATCCAACAATGAGGGCTTTGTAGATCATAAAACAAATGAGAAATAATAAATGATTGAAACGTATAGTGTTCCCATATAGTAAAAGTACTTATCTTTTGTTTCAATATATCATTGAAACATCTAAACACCATTATCATGTCCTAAATCTCTCGTTGTCTCTCCTCGTGTCCAGTAGTGCTCGATATGCAGTGAATTGGCTCACTCCGGGTGTTCAGCGTGTATCAAAAGGGTTTTAAAATATCCCTATGGTGGCTGATGTCATTCTAAGTAGTGTGAAGTCATTTGAAAGCATTCGAAGTATCGCAAAATTGTTTGAAGCTATTCAAAATAGTGCGAAATAGTTCAAAAAGGATTCAAAGTCAATTTTGTGGCATTTGTAGTAGTTTGGAGCATCTGTCATGATGTCTTGATACAGTTGGAAGCATTCTCCAGACCTTAAAGCATGCAATCGACCTATCACATACATAGAAGTACTGTGACTGGGTGGCATAGGCACTACCTCCAACACTAACAGTGGATCAGTAAGCTCTGTTTTGGTATGCTTTGGACTCACTAAATGGTTTTTCTTCGACTCTAGTGTGATAATTGTTGTTGCTTGGGCAAGCTGACCAGGTGCATGTCTAGTAATGGGAAGCAGTGTTGTGTCAAGGGGAAGTGAAAGTGTGAGTGGACAAACCACACACTCATGCAGCTGCATGCTACTACTAGGAACAGGAAGGTGACCACTGGGTGACATGGTATGTACTCTTCCTCATCCTCCTGCCACCACTCTTCTAACCAATTTCTGCCAAAAGATGCATCACAAATTGACAAAGGGGATGAGAGTGATGCCAGGCTTGTCAGTCCCACAAAAGAGTGCACCATGAAGTGCTGCAAAGTTGAGAATGTGCCTCCTGTGCCATTGCAAGAGTGCCCAAGGCTGTGCTGCCCTACAGTTCAACAAGTGAGTGTGCATGGCCAATCATCATGCCAGACCAGATTGGGAAACACTTCAGAGGATGCTATTTCTCAAGGCCAGGATGTGGAAGTGCTCAACTTAGTGCAGTGTTGCTCTGTGGTCGCCATCTTGGGAGCTACCCACAATCACCTTGAAGAAGATGTGCAGAGGTCACTGGTCAAGCTGGAAGTCGCCAAAAGCTGGCTGTGCAGTGCAGAACAAGTGGAGGCAGAAGTGAAGGTGAAGCTGGCTGCAGCTGCAGTGCACCTAGAGTTTCTTAAGTCCCTAGAGTAGTCCTTCCACTGTACACAGCCCATTGAAGTCCCAAAATCCATTGTTATATTGTGCCTTGAATAAATGCATGGTGTGCTCCAAAGCACTGGAGCATGTTGATAGGTCCATTGCATGCTCTAGAGTCTGGAAAGGTCTCCAAATGTATCGACATTTTACAATTCACTCTCACAACCCCTATGAATGCCACAAATTCAATTTTGAACCTATTTCAAACTATTTCAGACAACTTCAAATGATTTTGAATGACTTCACAACACTTTGAATGCTTTTGAACAACTTTGCACTACTTCAAACTACTGCATTGCATATTGAACACTACCAGAAATGAGGAGAGACGACAAGAGATTTAGAATGCGATAATGGCGGTTTTGTGTTTCAATGATATATTAAAGCAATAAGATAAGTATTTTTACTATACTGGGACAATATATGTTTCAATTATTATTGTTTCATTTGTTTTATGTTTTACAAGAACTCCTTTATTGTTGTGTATATTGCCTCATATTTTCCACATGTTATATTTCCTTTTTAAGTACTGTCTCTTCAAAATGTATATAGACTGGTACCAGTTGCTTGGAACAACAGAGAAGAAGTTACCCTCTCCACTATCATCTGATTTAAAAGCCATTCTCTTGAGTCCAAGTCTCATCTCATATCTCTAAGTTCTGCAAAATACTGCGAACTTCTTTGAACCTTCATATTAGCCTATTGACTCATCACCTATCAACTATTGTCACTTGAAAACACTTCTAATTTGTCATATTTGTCCCCTCAATATTCCTTGAAGCTTCCCTATTCTTTTCAAACTCTTTGAACATCCTCAAAACTCCTTGAATCTCTTCGAACCCCTTTAAACCTTCTTTAAACTTTTTTAAACCTCTTCAAACATTTTTCAAACCTTTTCGTATGGCCCAAAAGACTTTTTGTAACATGTCTGACCATTCCACACCTCTAACCACAACCCTTGGGTGATAGTGGTGACATTTAGTACCAACTCGCACCCTTCCTCTAGCCTGTGTTATACTTCTTAGACCTTTTGACAGGTTTTTGTTAGGTTTCCAGGTCAAGCATTATTAGCATGCCACACAAATGTGTGCATTTTGCACCAACCTGTGCATGCACTCTTGTGGTTATTTAAAATGCAAATCATAAGTGCAGATGATATATGTGAAGGATAAGAAGTAAGATAGGCAATATTCAAACAAAAAATGTGAAGCGCAGAAAAAATATGCACAAGTGCAAAAATGTGCAAGTGCAAAAAAGTACAGAAAAATTGTCCAACCATCACTTTCCTCCTCCCAACTAAGATATTGACTCTGTCCAAATGCTGCAGTTGTGAGAGATAGAACCAAGCACATGCCATAAAACAAATTCTAAAAAAATGGGAAAGGCTCAGTAGATCATCATGGCCAGTAAAACCCATGGGTTGCACAATCATGGAAGATGTCCAGATGCAACTTTGCAAATAGAAGAAAGGTAAAGTCAAAAAAAAGGAGAAAGAAATCAAAGCATACACACCAAAAAAATGAAATATCGATAGTGGTGCACACAGAGTGCTAATTGCATGCCTCATCAGCACTTTCTTCATCCTCTGTGCTATCTCCTTGCACTTCTTCATCAACTATTTCTTCATCTTCTGTGTCCACTGCAATTGACTCTTCCATCTCCCTCAACCACTTTGTAGCAACGAGCTTATGACCCATGCCTTTGTCATGGCGTTCACTCGCTTTGCTCACTCAGCCTGACACCGGCATGGGCCAGCTCGCGTATATGTAACACAATGCTTAATCCCACTACAGTTACTCAAGTCTACCTTGATTTACTACAAACTTGTTACTGACATCATTACAAACTTTTCTTGACTTGTTATTGACTTTATTACAAATTTGTATTGACTTGTTATTGACTTGTTATTGACTTTATTACAAACCCATATTAACTTGTTACTGACTTGTATTAAGGTGTTATCGACATTATTACAAACTTGTATTGACTTGTTATTGACATCATTAGAAACTTGTATTGACCTGTTATTGACATTATTACAAACTTTTGTTGACTTGTTATTGAATGCACACCAAGGTTTAGTAACCTGCCCTAAAGTCTTCTCACAATAAATTTTTCAACCATTTGATTCAATCCAAGTACAATCCAAATCTAATTATAAATCTAAATCTAAATCTAAATCTACATCCAAGTCTATCTTGATATCTATATTAGTTTTCAATTCCTGTAAATAATCTTTCAAGTTACTCACCTTTGCTAAACAACTCCATTCAACACTTCCTTGTATACCACATTGGCAGTTCTGTTATTTCCATTGTTTTCATTCAACAGCACCTTGATCCTTTCTCCAGATATACACCTTGATAGTGCCACATATAGCTGCCCATGTGAGAACACTGGTGTCTGCAAGTCCAAGCCAACATGGGATACTGATTGGCCTTGTGACTTGTTGATAGTCATGGCAAATGCCAAGCGAACTGGAAATTGATGTCGACGAAGTGGTAATGGCAAGGTCTCTGCTGAAGGCTCCAATGTGATCCGAGGAATGAAAACGATATTTCCTGCAAACTGTGCATCTCCACTGATGATCCTGCACTTCAATACACGTGGTCTGGCTTCAAGAAGGATAAGTCGAGTTCCATTGCAAAAACCCATGGTGACATCCAGATTGCGTAAAAGCATGAGAGAACAGCCTATCTTAAGTGCCAGCCTGGAGAGAGGAAGGCCACTTGCTTTGATAGAGTTTAGATACTCTGCAGGATATGGCTGGTAGTTGTTAAGCTCCTGCTCTCTGAATGAAACTGTATCAGCACTGTTAAAGACATGCTCTGGTCCAGGAAATCTGGCAAGGAGAAGAGAGTTGATGACATCGACATTGTCATTTGTGCAGGAGAGAATGGTCCTATCCAGATAGTACTGATCTGGCTTGTTCCCCTGCTCTATGCCTGGATATGTAGAGTTGATAAGGTGATCCATGGTATTTCCATGGGAGAGCATGTTCTGTGGAATCTGTATAGTGTCTGCAGCATCCACTGTTGTGCCTGCACCGATGTGCAAGAGCCAGGCAGCATGTGCAGTGTTCTCTGGAGTTCTGTCAAGTCGCATATTCTCGGTCAAGTGATAGACAGTAATGCATTGCCAGAGAGTGCTCCTTTTGATGGATGAAGCTATGATCTGTTCTCTAGTGCCCCTAGGAATGACAGGTAGGGTCTGTCTAAAGTCACCTCCAAACAAAACAGTGATTCCACCAAATGGAACATTCTTCTTCTTAAGATCATGCAAAGTGCGGTCTACTGCATCTGTGGCATATTTGTGCTGCATAGGAACTTCATCCCAAATGATGATAGAAGTTTGATCAAGGACCTGGTGCAGATCTGAACCTTGAAGTATTCTGCAAGTAGAGGCCTCATCGATTTCGATTGGGATTTTGAACATGGAATGTGCTGTGCGACCACCTTTTAGAAGCAATGCAGCGATTCCAGATGATGCCACACAGAGAGCAATTTTTCCTTGAGCACGAACAGCAGCTGCGATGGTGTTGCAGACAAAGGTCTTTCCACAACCTCCAGCACTATGCAAGAACATGAGCTTTCCCTTGTTATTGTTGACAGAATCCATTGCAGCATCAAAAACCTGTCTCTGCCTATGATTAAAAAGCTGAAGATTGTGAGCGACAGTGATGGCCAACTCTTCAACATTGTAATCCCTTTGTTCCTGCAAAAGCCTATTGGCAGGAACATTAATGTGCCAGTTTCCTTCAATGGCGGGCATCTCTGGATAATCAGAAAGTTGTTTGCCAGATCTGATAAGAATCTGATTGATGAGATGCAAGCCATACATGTACACCTGATCATCTGTAAAGTCTGTATCTGGATAGATGGAAAGAAGCTTGACTCTGAGGTCATCACAAATGTGATGTTTGAACAGGTTCCACAGGATGTCAGGTGATGTTGGATTGCAATGAAGAAGAATGGTGGCAAAGAGCAATCTGAGAGAGGAACCAAGCTGCATCTGGGCTGCCTCTGTAAGACACTGGACCCATTCCTGGTCATCCTGCAAAAGACCCAATGCAACACAGGCCTGCTTGAATGTATTATAGATGACACCATTGATAGTGCGCAAGTGCTGGAATGATGTTGCCCCTGTGACAACAGTAAGAAGCAGCCTGAGGTAGAACCTTTCCCCCTGGGCAGGAGAAGCAAAGTACATTCTGCCAATAGCAGGCTCGCCACGCCTTCTTGGGTTCCACTGCTTCTTGGTTGCATTGTAGACCCATGTTTGAGGAAAGTTCTGGTAGGTGACAGTACGTGCTGCTTCATATGTTCTGTTGGCTTCAAACCAAGCAGTGAGACGTGTGGTCTTGGTAGCAGGCCTTTCCAAAACCTCATCAATGCTGTCATCTGCATTGAAGTAGACTGTTTGCTGGTCCTCCAGATGGATGGGCAGACGATAAACATGAGGAGACTCTGAGTGCATTCCAAATTCATTTATGTGCCAGCAGCTTTCCACAGATCCAATGTAACATGCATCCAGATACTCCTTGACCTCGTCTCTGTCTTGGTCAAGAATCTCAATCATGGTTCTGTCATGGCCTTTGTATATGTACTTGTGGATGTACTTGACAGCCTCGATTGAAGAACAGATCTCAACATTGATGTGACAGTTGTATCTGACAAATGAACCAAATTGTTAACCAATAAACATGATGTCAAATAAATGTTCCTTACTTTGCAGCCAAATAAGGATTGTGTGGGACCACATCTCTGTTATCATAGACATAATTACGCTTTCTCACTGTTCTACCATTGTTGGGTCTGGCATAATCAGGATAATTGTTTACAGTAAAAGAGGTTTGTTCTCTGAACTCCTTGGGATATCTCTTGCTGCACTTGTTGTCAACCATGCATGAAGCCTTGGGTTTGTCATGACTGCAAGGACCATGAAGCATGCAGGTAGTTATAGTGTGATAGAGCATTGGCTGTGTGACAGGATCAGGAATCTGTGCTGATACAATGGAATCAACATTATGGGCATCACGGATTTTGTCGGCTGGATCGAGAAATATAAGGAGGTGCATATGTGAAAGGCCTCTCTTTTGAAACTCGATGGTATGGATGTGTGCCACTACTTTACCCAAAACACCATCCTTGATATCCTTGAGCAATGCATTCTTTTTCTGTTCAAAGACACGTGCAACAATGTCTGGCCTGTTATAGGCTTCCTGCTTTTTTCTATTTGTGGTAAAATGTGGATTGGGTGATTCCTCCTGCAACAGAGCTTCCTGAATCTCTGGCCACTGTGGATTGGCAGTCATGGTGAGAAAGAGATCTGGCTTGCCAAAAAAGCGACAAATGGCCATGGAATCCTGGAAAAGCTGATTCATATGCCTTTCACTGCCTATATGGGTTGAAGGAAGAATGATGCAACTCCCACAATTCTCTAGATTGATATTTTGATCCTGGTCACCCATGGCAGCATCCCTCAATCCAGCATACACATCAGCCCTAAGCTCCTTCTGGTGATGTCAGACCCAATTCAACATATTCTGTTCAATAGATGCCCAAGCATCTACAACATACTGCTGCAAAAGATTTCCTCCCCACAACAATGGTGGCTGCTCTCCTGGCCTTGGGTGCAATCGATAAGCATGGTAGCATCTCTGACTGACATTGGGTGCCCTTCTGGCTCCATTTGCACCTTGGTGTGCAGGTATATCTGGGTGCCATCCATCTTCACCATGAGGGAAAAGCAAGACATAGTGCAGAGTTGAATAGGATGGATGCAACTGGCTGATGCGCTTGAGCCCTCCCCCTCGTAGCCTGAGAACAATATCTCTGTGGTTAGACCGTTCCTCAGAGCCATCACCTGGAATAATAGCTGCTACCTCATCATTAGCTGTAGGGAGATTATACCGACGTAAATCTTGGGTTCTATCTGATTGCAGCCGTATGGAGACATTATCCTGCTCTTCTGGAGGCTTTTCCCTCATGATCTGGAATGCCTGCTTGAATAAAGGCACATAAGGATGGGTATTATTTAGCATAGCCTGCAGCTTTGTCATGATGACTGAGTTGAGGTTATTATTCCATCGCTCATGAAGATCAAGCTGTGCGATAGGATCATGGATATAGAGCTGTGCATAGGCTACAGGTTGTCCAGGAGGTGGCAAAAGTGCTCCAGAAAGATGATGAAGATTGCCATGAATACGAAAGCTGTATACACCTGATGTACCTGTGACAGAACGGTCCACTTTGACACCCAAGGAAGTAAATGCAAATGCAGCATTGTATTGTCGGATGTTTGTTTTAAATTCTTTGGAAAGAGGACTTTTGCCACACAACAGATCTCGCAATGTGGCAGGAGCAGGTCAGAAAGATGGCAGACGAATTTGTCCCTGCAAGCAGCAACTTCCAAACTTTGGCACAGCTCTGGTAGACCTGGACAGTTTTTCACAATCAAAATGCAAGGCATGGCAGTGTGGACACTCCACATTCATGGGTCCAAGTGAATGTCTGGGAATTGGCTCCTGATAAGGTGCACGACCGAGTGGTAATGGCCTTGCAGATTGATGTGGAGGTAGAGGGACAGGCATAGGTGGAGGCAAAGGTGGCAACATTGGGGGATTCAGAAATGAAGCAGGCAGCAATGGTGAAGGAGATTGGGTGGGAGATGGTGGCAATGATGGAACATGGAATATTGGGTCAGGCAGCAGTGGTGATGAAGATTGTGGAGGAGAAGATGGAAATTGTAGAGGAGACACTCTGCCAAACTCATCATAATAATCTGATGGCATAGGAGATGGTGGAAATTGCAAAGCAGTCACCCTTCCAAATCCATCATAATAATCTGATGGCAGGGGAGAAGGTGGAAATTGCAAAGAAGACTGGCTCCCATCATCATCATCAGATTCCTCATTCTCCATTTCTCTTCTCAAAGCAATCTCATTATTCCTCTGTTCTTCATACTCAGCAGCCAACAATGCAGCCATTTCCCTATCCATCTAAATTTGTTCCACCTGTGCATCCACTTGAGCTCGATATTGATCAATCCGATCACCAGACATATTGTTAGCCAATTGGTCCAACCTCATCATTTGTTGATGCAAGTTTCTGTCTGCAATGGATAGACGTTGGAGCTCCTCAGCCTCATCCATCTGTGCCTGCTCATCTGCACGCTGTTCATTTCTCCACATGTGATGCATCCTGAGAGCCCATTCCTGATCATGCCTGTTACGTTCTTGCAATGCAGCCTCTATATTAATATGTCTGGGTGGGTCATGATATCGTGGCTCAGCAGCTAAAGCAGCTTGCTGGGCAGCTGCCTGCCTCTCCAACTCCTGTTCAGCCAGCTGCTGCAATTGTTGATTGGCTGCTTCATCTTCAGCAGCCTGCCTGTTCCTTTCCTGTTCAGCCAGCTGCTGCATTTGCCAATTATGCTGTCTAGCTGTTTCAGCTTCAGCAGCTTGTCTTTGTGCATTCACATGCTGCAGTTGTAGATTACGCTCCCTACTCACTTCAGGCTTCTGCTGTAATATCCTCTCTCTGGCAGCAACAGCCTCAGCAGTTCTCCTTTCCTCTGCAATGTTCTGTAATACTTCCTGCTGATGCTGATATTGCTTAGCTGCCTCAGCTTGTTGTAACTCCTGAACATGTGCATCATAATCTGCAGTTCTTTTCCTCAATGCAATATGTCCCCTATGCAGATTATTGAGTGCAGGATCTGCTTGACCACCTGAAATATTATGCAATGGTCCCAGTCCCCTCCCTCTCCCTCTCCCTCTCCCTCTCCCCTTTCTTGTTTGTAACTGAGGTGCAGGTGGAACTACAGGAATAGAATTGGCCAAAGGTGCATTCCACCCTGCTGGCAGTTGAACCTGTGGTATAGTAGAAGCTATATTTGCCCCTATTCCATGGTTTGCCAAAACAGGTCCAGATGGCATCACAGGAGCCCCTCTCCTATGTAATACAGGAGCAGGAGGTACAACAGGCAATTCAGACTGCCTTGGAGCATCCCAATTAGCAGGCATCTGCACCTGTGGTATCTGAGCTGCCAATGCAGCTCCATAGTTCAGTGGAACAATTCCCTCAGCAGGGGCAGTCACTCTGACTCTGCTTCTCCTCTCATCAGGATTGGTCATCTGCAACCTTTCCAGATGGTCTGCATCTCTAATTCTAGCCCTTTCCACTTCTGGTGTAGAAGGTCTACTTTGATTCCTGCAAATAGTCTCATAAGCCATTATTATTGCAACATATGCCAACACCACTCACATATTTAGTAATGGTAAAGCCCAATAATAATTTGGTTCAATAGCCAACAATGTAGCACAGCTGAAGTAAGGTCAGCAACAACTTCCTTTAAAAGCCAGTTGTCACAACACTCACTGTAATTCAACTGTTTTCAAGTTTCAATAGCCAATTCCAACACTTATGTAATGACAATCCCAATTTTGCTATTTGATAATAGATAGAAATTGCAATAGTGTCACTATTATAGCCCCAAATGTTGTGTGAAGAGAGGTACTCAACTGATTGTCGTGCACTCTCTCTCCACATATAAGGAATTGTCAGCTGTTTGGTCGTGTTGTGTGTGTTCCAGAAGAGGCGTGAAAGTAGGTGTCCACTATATCGCGACTGAAATTTTATGCACTCAAATCTCCCTTTTTGGTATTTGACTTGTTACTGACCTCATTACATATTTATATTGACATGTTATTACTTCATTAAATTTGAATTGACCTGTTACTGACTTCAGACTTTTTACTGACCTCATTACAAATTTGTATTGACATGTTATTACAAATTTGTATTGTCATGTTACTGACTTCGTTACAAATCACAAATTTGTATTGACTTGTTACTGACCTCGTTACAAATTTGTATTGTCATGTTACTGACCTCGTTACAAATCACAAATTTGTATTGACTTGTTACTGACCTCACTACACAGTTGTATTGACTTGTTACTGACCAGTACTATTACATATGGGATGACCACATTTCAAACCCAGTTGTATTTGTCAGAGCTGACCAATTTTAGTCAGCTCTGACTAATGCCATCATTTCTGACCAAGCCTGACAAATTTTAGATAATCACATCAACCATCAGTCCCATCATTCCCACAAAATGACTGTAGCCTATGTTATGCAGCACATTACCTATTTTTAGCCCTGATCCCATCACGCCATCACTCCCACAAAAATTGTCATAGCATATGTAATAGATATTGAGCGCAATGTACTTGCATGCATGGTATGGCACTAGGCGAAATGCAGCTATTGGCCTATCAAACACTGTTCAATTGAGCTCGGAAATGATATGTATATGCATCTCCTTGATTGCATGAAACTATAATTAGAGGGCCAAGGTAGCATGGGCATTTTGCAGTTAATGCCCTTCTCGATCACTGTGTTGCACATAAGGACTAAGTCACCACACTGGAAGTCAAAATTGCAGATGGTTTTTGAGTGCACTTTTTCAAAATGGAGTGCTGCTCTGTGCCTTTCAGTGTAGACATGAAAATGAATATGCATCAAGTCTTCTGGCCACTTTTGCAATGTGTGCGCTCGATGTGTGATCAAGTCTGTAGTGGAGAGTATAGAAGCTGGCCAGGTCACAAGTGAACAATGCCCTTGGATGATATAGTGCTGCCCTGCCAATAATGGTAAGTGCATTGTATCAATATAAACTTTACTAGATAGAGGCACAGGCATTGCAACAATTGGCAGTATTAGAACCTTCTGCATTTGCTGGATCTGGTAAATATGGCAAGTGTGCATGAACCAAATGATGTCATCCATAATGTGCAGCCACCAAAAGTGCTTGAGTAAAGCGGATTGCATTGCATAAAAGCATTTGTGCCCAATGTTGTTGTGGATGGTGCATAATATCAGTAAGCATCTGGACTGCCAAATAACAAGCTGGTGAGTGCCATGTGCATCACACTTCCATAAGCACTTTTTGTGTTTGAAAAAGGCACTCGCATAGTGCATGAGTGTGCCATACTTGGAATCCATGAAATCACTAGATCACATTAGAGTATCCATCCAAATCTATACCAAATCTAACTTCTCATCCTCTGCATCTGCTGGTGTGCTTCTTGGAACTTGGCTATAGTCATCATTGTAAATAAGTGCAAGGTTGCATGCACTTTGCACTTTTGTGCTCAGCTCTGGCTGCATTAGCATGAATACCTGTGCATTGAAGGACTGTGAAATAGGACATATTGCATGCATAAAGCCATGTAGCATATCAACCCAATCTTTAAATTTATCATCCTCTTCTTCTTCTAAGTCTTCTGGAGTAAACAGTGGTGGATTTGGTAGAAGCACAGGTAGCACCACTAGCAGATCACCAATAATGTTGTACTCAATGCAGAATTCATTTGGGATGGATGCAATGACTGGTTTGACCTTTCTAGCAACTGGTTTATACTTCTTCTTGTTTAGTATGCCTTTTTGTGGTGTGCACGCTGCTAAATTGATAAAAGTTGTGTGCGCATGTGCACTTTTTGGAAATGTGGCTGGAATAAGTGCCATAGAGTTGATAGAATTTAAAAGCGCCTGCACATGATTGTTGGTACATTGGGATAAGTAGAGTTGAGAGATAATAGAGGTTGATGAAATGGAAGTGGAAAATAGAATAAGTGCAAAAGCAGAGATGTCACAAGATTGGGTATCAGAGTCAAATGTTATGACAGTAGTGGCTTCTCCTTGGTCTGCGATCAATTCCTCAAAGCCTGGCAAAAATTTCTTTGTGGATTATCCTGAATAGTAAAGTGCAGTGTTGCTGCACTGGTAAGAAGTGGTGCAGCTTTTCTCTAGGCTTTGTTGGAATGGTGGAGACAGTGCCAGTGTTTGGATTATAAATAGTAATCATTTGCACTTCATTTGCAAAATTGTGCATGACAGAGCATGTCAACATGTTGACTTGCACATAAACAATGATATCTCCAATGTGTGCAGAAACATTGTGTGGAAGTTTAAGTGATTCATCTACCTCGCCATTGGCTGATTGCATGTATAAATGAATGCCTGGGTTGTACTGGAGTCCAAGACAATGGCAGACTGCTTCTGACATTGTGATAATTTGTGAACCAAGAGCTAAGATAGCTTCAAAGTATTCTTGATTGTCGATTAATAAATCAATGGAGCGGAGTGCATGCAACTCTTTTGCAACCTTCAAAACATTGGGATTCTCAATTTTGCCTGGCTGAAGATGGGTAATGTACTGTTCGAATGGATCCTGTAAAATGATAGAAAGAGGCCTGCAATCGCTGTGCTAACTGGAGGTGTCACATTAAGTGCTTTATTTTCACTAAAGGTGCACCTCCTTCACAATGCACAAATGGCATAATGCTTGCAAGGTTGGTAGATACCACTTCTGTGCCAGTAGTCACAATGCATTTTGGGGTAACTTGTTCTTGATGGCACTGTCTGAGATTAGGAGAAAGTGAAAGGAGCTCTTCATGTGAAACAGTAATGGAAGGTGCCTTCATGGTGCATGCATATATGTCATCAACAATGTGTGGATTTTGGATAGGAACAATGGTGCAATACGATGGCTTCTTGCCTTTAGAAGTATTAACTTGAGTGTCTGGTTTATCCATTACTGCAGGGACAAAACATGCTTCAGAAATATTGGAGTAGGGGTGTATGGGCATCTCATTGAGCACTTCATTTGTGCTTGCAGTGGATTGCAAAGCTGGTGGCTCAATATTGTCAACTGGTGCAATGTCTGTAGTAGTAGCAGGTGCGCTCTCTTAATTTTTTGTATTGGGTGGTGCATGCTGCAGAATTTAAATGCCGTCAAATACTTGCTCCTTTCAGAGCGCCATCAACTCCCGCTCAAGTGCCTCAATGTGCTCTTCTTTTGTTAGTTGTGCATTTGGTGCACTTTGCATATAATCTGCTGTAGGAGCTGAGGCAGCAATGTACATCGACTGTAATGGGACTGCTGGAGCTGGATGAGGTGCAATATTGTAGATGAGCTGTGAATTGATATTTGATGAAAGTCGACCACTGGCAATCTGCCCTGGGTTGCACTTATGCCATTCCTCGATGTGCCTGCCTAAGAAGTTCCCTGGAATAGAACACGGCACAAATGCACCACCTGAAAGTACAATGCACCCTTCTGCATTTCACCTACACTTGCTTTCGCTAATAAGGTGCTCAATTGAAGTGCACTTAGGAATATAATGCCCTGTTTGAATGCAACCATTGCAGGTGTTGTTGTTCAAACAGGGCACTCCATTTGTGCCATCTCTGCACAATGCACTCAATGCAGTAACTATTGTCTGTGTCATGCACTCAAATAGGACTGAGATGTCTTCTGCTTTGACTGCTAGTGCACTAGGTTGTGGCTGGGAAATTGGTACACTGGGTGTTGAGTAGGGTGCATACATATTGAGGTTTTGTGCTGTGAGCCCAGTAAGTAGCTGGAAATAGTGCACTGGGTTTTTAAAGATAAGGTCAATCATGTTGCATATCACATCTAGTAAGTATGGCACATTTGCAGGCTGATTCAGTACTGCAATTGCAAGGTGGCTCAAGATGTGCTTGAGCTGGTCTGGTCTAAACACCCTAATGAACATGCAGCTTTGGTCATAACACACCAATATGCCTTGCACAACTAAGTATTCACTGATGTTAAAAAATGGGCAATAATAGCACACAATTTCTTCTGCAGTTACGAGGCCAATGCATGCAGTTTTGCCAATAAGTGTTAGGGTGATACCCACTGTTCTGCTAGCTGGACCGTGTGGGCTCTCCTACAAGAAGGCGGCAGGATGTGCACACATGATGGGGGGTTTGATGGATTTGATGTGATGGGTTAAAAATAGATCAGTTGGCTGAAATAGGCATTTCACACCACAAATGTGGATGGAATACCTAAGAAAACTCAACTGAGGTCCCCAGGTATATATTTAACATTTATATACTATGTTACATGTATTGTAATATGTTACTACCGATGTGCACATACATGCATGTACATATTGATGTGTGTAAATACAAAATTCCCATGCTGACAAATAAAGCATTTATAGGCATTTGGTAGCATATTTTGATGAAATAAAATAAAATAAAATAAAATAAAAATAAAAATAAAAATAAATGATTATTATGTAATAGGCATGTTAGGAGACTGTTTCCTAACATTACCCCCCCTTTTATGCCTTGACTTCCAGGCAAGAAAATATCATATCTGTCCCCTCTGTGAAGTTTTGGTAAGGCTGGAAATTCATTTTCTCATACACCATTCTAGCAATGCGACGTGGAGCATTTGGATTATGTTTAAAGAATTGGGTGATTGCATTACGTGCTCACTTACAATTCTCTTCAGGTTCCCATGAGTTATTTTCATCAGTGTAATTCTTCCACTTGATTAAGAACTCCAATTTATTTCATCGAAGACGTGAGTCCAAAACCTCTTCCACTACATATTCTGGAGCACCTTCTACCATTATTGGAGGTTGTGGAGTAATTTGTTGACCAGGAATAGTGGGTTGGTGGTAAGGGCATAAATGGGAAATGTTAATTTCAGGATCAATCTTGAATGATTGAGGTAATTTTAACACTACTGCATTGGGTGAAATTATTTTAGAAATCGGATATGGGCTAACCAAGTCATCAACTTTGTACTCTGGAGCAACAGCTCAAGTACGATCTGCATGTCGCATCATGTCATCACATGCTTTCATCAATGCTGCCTTTGCTTCTTCCTGCACCTTTCACATTTTTGATACAAAGTCCTCCACTGACTGTACCTTGACTTCCCTTTGAGGTTCTACTCCCATTCTGGGATGATACCCATAATTAGCAAAGAAGGGTGACATACGAGTAGCCAAATGGAATTTATTATTGTGGGAAAATTCTGCAATTGCCAACTATTCAGGCCAGTCAGTTTGTCAGTGATTGACAAACATGCATAGGTACTGCTCCAACTCCTGATTTATTCTCTCTGTCTGCCCATCAGTTTGCAGGTGATATGCCGTAGATAACTTGGTTTGAATCCCCAATATGTTATTTAACTCTCGCATAAATGCAGAAGCAAATTGTGATCCATGATCAGAGATAACCATATCAGGTAATCCATGTAACTGCCATACCTGATTTAGATAGAGGTGCGCCAAGCCCAACGATGAGGTTTCTGCAGTAGTAGGAACAATATGGACTTCCTTTGTGAAGCGGTCACATACTACAAATATTGCATTGTATCCTTGAGCTTCAGGTAATCCTGTGATAAAGTCCACAGATATATCTTGCCATGGCACTTTAGGTATAGGGTTTGGCATTAGTTTCCCTGCAGGCTTTTCTGGAAATTTCTTTCCCCTCATGCATGTATCATGCCCATTCACATACCCCAACACATACTTTGAGATTCTGGGCCACCAATAATTTCTCATCACCAACTCCAATGTCTTCCACCTTCCTGGATGTCTAGCAGCTGGTGTATTATGATGTAACCATACAATCTCCCTTCATAAATCTTGATCCTTCGGTACATATACTTTTCCTCTGAACAACACTAACCCTTGTTCTTCAACCCATTCATCTCCTTTAATATTATCTTTCTTCTCTCCCCTCAAAGCTTTCACAGCTTCCACCACTTTATCATCCATTGCTGTTGTTCTCCCCATCTCCACACTACTCCCTTTCACGTTGATGTGTTCAGTTGGTACTCGGGGCAGAGTCTCAACAGAAGGGGTGAACACTTAACCTACAACTGCAGGCGTGCTCAGGGTGAGGGGGGAGTTCGCTTAGAGGGCCTCAGATCGTCCTTTAGGGTGCAAAGACTATGGGGAGGCTAGTACGGTGGTTTTCAATGTGCGCACTAGTTGTGTATGCTAAAGGGGAGGTATGCGCAGTGGCAGGAAAGTGTGCAATGCAAAGAGGCAAAAATGCGCAGTGCAGAAAAACGTGCAATGGGAGCACAAAAGTGCACAATGATGAGGGTGATGAAGACGGGAGGTGTAGTGGGATGAAGACAGCACAGAGATGTGCTGGGGATGTGATGCAAAGGTTGGGGGTGCTAATGGGATGAAAGTGCAAGGGGCAGAAAAAGGTGCAAACAGTGCGCAAAATGCGGCTATGCAAATAGGTGCACAAATAGTGTGCAAATGCAGCTATCTGAAGGGCGCACTGCAAGAGTGCACAAACGAGAATGAAGGACGCAACACAGGGATGAAACGCAACAATACGATGAGGGAACACAAATGCGGCTATACGAAGGGTGCACTACAAGGGTGCACGGGCTGGACGCTGGTGCACAGACTATGTGCAACACTGACTGAACTATGAACTATGAGGGGGGGAAAGATCCTCTGGATTCTCTATCTGTCCACCTACTATGTACAAATGGCTTATGTGATAAAAACGGTAAAATAAAGTGTAAAAATAGAAAGTGCCATGCACTACCCACAAGCGCATCCATTCGCCCATCTAAACCTGACTGCACTATGCTGCTGCCTCAGCCAATAAGATTTGTGCACCTATAGCCCACTACCCAACTGTTCTGGTGTGATGTGCTATTTTTGGTGTGCTCTAGGTCTCATGCACTCTTCCCAATTAATCTGCTTCGGTGTTATGTGTCGCATGCTGTGCCTTAGTAATAATGGCATGATTGACCTGTGCTGGTTACCAGATAAGGTGATGCCGATTGGAAATGTGGAAGAACTATAAGGAGATGCTGTGAAAGGCCAAATACTGCCAAAGCGCCAGGATTATGTGAAGGCACCCAAGGTGCACAGTCCAATGCCAAATAGGTGCAAAGCACCCCAATTATGTGAGAATGTGCAGTTTGCTCGTGTTGGAATTGCGGTGCACCTCAAATAAATGCATCAGTAAGATGGGAGCTGCGATGCGCAGCACACCAGTGCAGTGGATTGTTGTGTGTGTGGTAGGGATTGTGCAATGAGTGCACAGCAGGGAATGTGAGTGCAGGTAAAGCATAAAAGGAGTGCGCAAAGGCGCATCGAGTGCACAATAAATGTAGAAGGCAGATAAGGAGTGTGGGGGGGGCATGCAGAGGCGGTTTGAAGTGCAACGAGGTGCATTTAGG
This sequence comes from Tricholoma bakamatsutake, assembly GCA_029959215.1. Classification (NCBI taxonomy): domain Eukaryota; kingdom Fungi; phylum Basidiomycota; class Agaricomycetes; order Agaricales; family Tricholomataceae; genus Tricholoma; species Tricholoma bakamatsutake. Next base: position 11,534,587 of record CP114861.1, read on the forward strand.
GTGCACAATGATTGGCAGCTATGGGGAACCAAAGGCGCAGTAGAAATGCAAAAGGTGCACAAAGGCACACCTGAACGGTCGAAGGCGTGCAAAAGCGCACAGAAGTGCGCTGCACAAAGTGTGTGGAAGCCATCTAGGAGGTGTGCACAATCGCAAAAAATGCCATAGTATGCGTGCAGGGCGATAGGGAGCTGTATCATCTCCTCCCAACTGAAGTACTGACTGTCCTCAGGCAGCATGCAATTGGTCAGCGCAAAATTTCCTTTGCTCACATAAGCAGCCATCCTCTCCTTATCTATCTCTGACCACTATCTATCCCCTATAACTCTTTCCACAACCCATCTGTACCCAATCCGATGGCCTCAGCATTTACCTTAGCCCTCAGACAAACGATCCTGGCCCTCAATGAGACCCTCCCTGCTGCTGGGAGTGAGCAGATGATGATGCAAGCTTGGGGTGAAGGGTTTTGTAGTAAACTGGTGCACTTTTTGTGTTTCTATAACTGGTGCAGGTTGCTAAGGGCCAGGGCATGTAGAACATATATAAAAGCCATGCGGACACTGTTAAAGATGATGCAGAACTCAACGCGCTCCTCGCGAAGGTGCAGCACATTCAGTGGGATCATGGTGGAGGAGTGGCTTACTTGGGGTGAGGAGCTGATGCCTGATATGCATAAGATGATTGAGGAGAAAGAGCGGTCAGAGGAATTTGAGCATAGGGTGCACGAGCTGGCGGGGCGGCTGGAAGTGCGCACAGAGCGCACCGAAGCATGCAAGGCATGCCGCGCACTCTTGACCGCTGAACTGCAGGCGCCTGAGGTTAACTTGGAGCATCTGGAAGGTGAGTTCAGAGCAATTGACGAGGCGAGTGATATAGATACCACCAAGGCGCAGGAGGATGAAAAGGCATGTGTCACGCTGGTGCGCTCTCTGCATGCGCTTTCTGAAGCTACTGATGTCGAGGTCATAGGCAAAGGAACTGGGGAGTCTTGGGAGAGTGGGGTGACGAGCAAAGGGGAGAGTGAGCAGAGCGACGAGAGCGGCAGTGCAGACAAAGGTGCAAGTGTGCGCCCGGTGCACGCAATGCGGCAATGCGCATATGTCGAAGTGCCACCACTGAGTGGTGTTGGTGCCACCTCCGATGCTAATAGTGGACTGGTAAATTTCTTTGGATATGCTTCAAACTCACTAAATGGTTCCCCTTTTCTACTCTAGTGTGATAACTGCTGCTGCATGGGCCAACCAGCTAGGTGCGCCTCTGTCAATGGAAAACAGTGTGCCCTATATGCAAAGGGTAAGAGAAAGTGTGAATGGATGAAGCGCACCCTTGCACAGCTGCACGCGACTTCTAGAGGCAGGAAAGTGGCTACTGGGCACTCTGGTGTGTCTTTTTCTCATCCTCCTTCCACGCTGCACTAACTATTTCAAAGGTGCATTGCAAACTGACAAGGGCAATGAGAGCGATGCAGGGCTCATCAGCCCCTCGAAAGAGTGCACATCAAAGCGCTGCAAAGTCAAAAACATGCCCCCTCCCCTGTCGCAAGTGCGCTCAAGGCTGCGCTGCCTTACCGTTTGCCAGGCAAGTGTGCACATGCAATCCTCGTGCCAAACAAGATCGGGAAACACCTTGGGGGATGCAGTCTACCAAGGCCAGGATGTCGAGGTGCTCGACTTAGCGCAATGCTGCTTGGTGGTCGCAGTCTTGGGCGCCACGCATGATCGCCTTAAAGAAGACGTCCAAAGGTTGCTCGTCAAGTTAGAGGTCACTAAGGGCTAGTTGCGCAGTGCAGAGCAAGCGGAGGCAGATGCAAAGGTGAAATTGGATGTGGCCTCGGAGCACTTGGAGTTCCTGGAGTCCATTGAATAGCCGCTCGACTGTATAAGTTTTAGATAGTGTGTCGATCAATCTCTTTGTTGTGCCTGTGATATGCATGATGCGCTCCAAAGCGGTGAAGTGCACGCGCGCTTCCATGGTGCCATAAAACGAAATTTGTAAGTCCAAATAATATATGTGAGGAAAAAGAGATAATATAAGCAACGTTCGGGCAAGAAATGTCAAGCACACCAATGCAGAGCATGTCGCGTAAAAGTGCTTGTGTCCAATGTTGTCATGGATGGCACGCAATATCGGTAAGCATCTAGACTGCCAAATAACAAGCTGGTGAGCGCCATGCACATTGCGCTTCCATAGGCATGTCTTGTCTTTAAAAAATGCGCTCGCGTAGCACATGAGCACACTGTACTCAGAATCTGTGAAGTCACTAGGGTGCATTAGGGTATCCATCCAAATCCACACCAAATCTAACTTCTCATCCTCTGCATCTGTGGTTGCGCTCCTTGGAACTTGGCTATAGTCATCGTTGTAAATAAGTGCACTATTGTGCGCATTTTGCACATTTGCACTTGGCTCTGGCTGTGTTAGCGTGAGTGCTTGTGCATCAAAGGACTGTGAAATGGGATGTATCACGTGCATAAAGCCATGTAGCACATCAATCCAATCCTCAAACTCTTCATCCTCTTCTCCTTCTAAGTCCTCTGGCTGCTTTGGCTGACATGAAAGCCCATATGGACCATGCACTGCTCCCCTAACATGTACGAGTGTAAAGTGGAATGTAAGGATTGAGACAATCCACCAGTTAATGCTAGCAGATGGTTGGATATCGGGGTTTTGTAGCATGCCCTTGATATAGCGCATGTCAGTCTCCACAATTAAGTTGCACACACCTATAATATAAAGGCGCAAACTGTGCAGCATGCAGTAAAGCCCATAGATCTCTAGCTTTGGTTGTGAAAAGCACGCTTCTCTGTCGTTGAGTGTAATTGAGCCAAACCAGTTGTAAATGCATGTTTTTGCATCTGTGCTCTTTTGCTGGCAAAGGTAAAAGCCGACTGCTATCCGGGAAGTGTCGACCGCAAGGATAACAGGGAGTTCTGAAGAATAATCGATCAGTTGTAGCACAGGACACTCTAGTACCACTTGCTTGATGTCATTTTGTGCCGCTATCTGCTCTGGGCCCCATTCAAATGGAACGTCCTTGCGCGTAAGCCTCGTGAGTGCATTAACACAGTGCGCATAATTGTGGATATAAATACGCATTAAACCAACTGTTCCCAAGAATGCGCGCACTTCTGAAAGCATGTGGCATGCACCCCAATTGTGGATAACATCTACCTTGTCATGTTTGGGCTTTCTACCTTCTGGTGTGCAGTAATAGCCAAGGATGACAAAGTTCTCAGTGCACAGTGTGGATTTCGTCCCAGAGAAAGTGCCGCCACTATATTTCATGCGCTGCACAATGCGGTTCACATTCTGGAGGTGCTCCCACACAAAGCGCCTTATGCCAGGGTTCGCAGTGAGCGCTTCGCACGACCCATCCAGTAAAATGTAGCGCTTCGAAGGCCCCTTGACTGGGACATTGTCGATATAGGGAACGGTGTAATCTGGAATCTCTGGCTGCAGGATATAGCACACATCATCGTGGAAGATTGGTACCAAGTTTGTCCAACCCATTGGCAATGTAACGAGGCGCATTGCACCATATGGCATCTGGAATATCGTAAGGTCGTGTGATGATTCTTTGATTAAGCGCTCGTCGTATCCCACATATAGATCAAGGACGGTGCTGCATGCATGCCCCGCAAACTGCTCTGCGAGGTGCTCAGGTGTAGGGGTGATGCCGGAGTGTTTAATGGTAACGCAATTAAGCAGCTCGAGGCTATGTACGATGTGCAGCACTTTTCCATCTTTCTTGGGTGTGCAGAACCAGTGCAATCTATATGCCGAATTTGAGCACTCATAAATGCCTGAGTCTATCTTCTTCCGGATAATAGCGCAAACTTTGTCGTATATGCCTGGTGGAATGGGGATGTTGCGCTCTATCCAAGGGGTGTGCAGAATAACCGGGATTTCTACTGGAGGGAAGAACGTGGTCTTAAAGCTGCCGTGCTCCTCATCGCTCTATGCAAAGGCTTTGTTCTGCATAGACATCAAGTGGTGCAAAACCCTCATCTCCTCTGGTAATAAGAACTCGGTGTGGCGCTTTTGGAGTGCTTGCATGCGCTCTTCAGTATAGCACCCGGTCGGGGTAAATGGTGGTGGGTTTGGTAAAAGCGCAGGAAGCACTGCTAGCAGATTGCCTATAATGTTGCGCTCAATGCAGAATTCATTTGGGATGGGCGCAATAACTGGTTTGACTTTTCTAGCAACCGGTTTATATTTCTTCTTGGTTACTATGCCCTTTTGCAGTGCGTGCACCACTAAATCGATAAAAGTTGCGCGTGCATGTGCGCTTTCCAGAAACATGGCTAGAATAAATGCCATGGGGTCAATCGAGTTTAAGAGCACCTGCACATGACTGTTGGTACACTGAGATAGGTAGAGTTGAGAGATAATAGAGGTCGAAGGAACAGAAGCAGAAAATGGAATAAGTGCAAATGCAGAAATGTCACAAGATTGGGTATCAGAGTCGAATGTTATGATAGTGGCAGCTTCTCCTTGGTCTGCGATCAATTCCTTGAAGCCTGGAGAAATTTTCTTTGTGGGTTATGCTGAATAGCAAAGTGCAGTGTTGCTGGAGCTGGTAAGAAGTGGCACAGTTTTCCTCTAGGCTTTGTTGGAATGGTGGAGATGGTGCCTGTGTTCGGATCGCAGATCGTAATCGTTTGCACCTCATCCACAAAGTTGCAGATGATGGAGCGCGTTAACACATTGAAGGGGTGCCCTAACAGAATATCGTAAGCAGGTGAATGGATAACGTGAACTTGCACATAGACAATGATGTCTCCAATGCATGCAGAAACATTGCACGCAAGCCCAAGCGACTCATCTACCTCTCCATTGGCCGATTGCATGTATAAATGAATGTGCGGGTCGTACTGAAGCCCAAGACAATGGCAGACCGCTTCTGACATTGCGATAATTTGCGAACCCGGATCTAAGATAGCTTCAAAGTATTCTTGGTTGTCAATCAAGAAATCAATGGAATGAAGCGCATGCGACTCTTTTGCAACCTTCAAAACGTCCGGGTTTTTAATTTCGCCTGGCTGGAGATGGGTGAGGTACTGTTCAAATGGATCCTGCAAAACAATAGGAAGTGGCGCTGCAATTGCCGCGCTAACTGGAGGTGTTGCATTAAGCACTTTATTTTCTGCACAAGGTGTGTGCGCATTGCAGTGTGCAAATGGCATAATGCTCGCAAGGTTGGTAGCTACCACTTCTGCACTGGTAGCTGCAATGCGCTTTGGAATAACTTGTTCTCTATGGCGCTGTCTGAGATCGGGCAAAAGGGATAGGAGCTCTTCATGCAAAAGCGTAACAGAGGGTGCCTTCATGGCGCACACATATACATCATCAACAATCTGTGGGTTCTGGATGGGAACGACAGTGCGGTATAATAGCTCTTTGCCTTTGGAAGTGTTAGCTGGTATGTCTGGTTTATCTGCTGCTGCGGGCACAAAACGCGCTTCAGGAATGTTGGAATAGGGATGTATGGGCATCTTGTCGGGTGCTTCAGTTGTGCTCACAGCGGGTTGCAAGGCTGGGGACTTGATACTGTTGGCGGGTGCAATGTCTGTGGTTGTAGAATGTGCGCTTTCTTGATTGGATGTATTGCACGGTGTGCGCTGCAGAATTTCGATGCTGTCGAAGACTTGCCTCTTCTGAAGTGCCATCAACTCCCGCTCGAGCGCATCGATGCACTCTTCCTTCGTTAGTTGTGCATTTGGTGCACTTTGCATATATTCTGCTGCAGGCGCTGAAGCGGCAACATATGTCGACTGTAAGGGTGCTGCTGGAGCTGGACGAGGTGCTATATTGTAGATGAGCTGCGAATTGGTATTTGATGAAAGTCGACCAGTGGCAATCTGCCCTGGGTTGCACTTATGCTATTCCTCAATGCGCTCACCCAAGAAGTTGCCTGGAATAGAACACGGCATGAATGTGCCACCTGGGAGTACAATGTGCCCTTCTGCATTTCGCCTACACTTTCCTTCACTAATAAGGCATTCAATTGAGGTGCACTCAGGGATATAATGCTCTGTCTGACCGCAACTATTACACTTGTCATTGTTCGAGCAAGGCATGCCATTTCTGCCATCTCTGCGTGATGCACTCAATGCAGTAACTATCGTCTGTGTCATGTGCTTGAATAAGACTGAAATGTCTTCTGCTTTGACTGCTGGCATGCTAGGTTGCAGCTGGGAAATGGGTGCGCTAGGTGCTGAGTAGGGCGCATACATATTGGGGTTTTGCACTGTGAGCTCAGTAAGTGGCTGGAAATAGCATGCTGGGCCTTCAAAGATAAAGTCGATTGCATTGTGAATTGCGTCTAATGAGTATGGCACATTTGCAGCTGATTCGGTACCGCAATCACAAGGCGGCTCAAAATGCGCTCTAGCTGGTCTGGTCGAAACACCCTAACGAACATGCGGCTTTGGTCGTAGCATGCCAATATGCCTTGCGCAACTAAGTATTCACTAATGTTAAAAAATGCACGGTAATAGCGCGCAATTTCTTCTGCAGTTACAAGGCCAATGCATGCGGTATCACCAATAAGCTTGTCCAGGTCGCTAATACTCCATTTACTGCCATTCCTAGAGCCGGGAGAAAGCTTTAGAACAGTGTCTTTGAATGCACCATAGTTGTGCGTCGTGCTATACTCCAGTAGCAGTTTCCAAGTGTCTGCAGTGTCACTGTCCACATAGCGTACAGTGTGGAACTTCTTATCAGTCTCGTCAGTGACGTTACAATCACAGAGGAGTTGCGCAAGCTCCTCAAAGTACTTCTGGAGTTCGCACGGTTTTGTGGGGTCGAAACACGGCACATTTTGGTTAGATGCAGAAGGCATATGCATGGTAGCCATAGTAGGTGGAATAAGGTGTGTAGAGTTAAGATCTGGTAAAAGCACAGCGAAATGCAAAGGCGGAGAAGGATGTGGTGATGCGGATGGAGTTAAGGTAGGTAGGGATGATTCAGGTGAAGGTGGAGGTAAAGACAGTGCGGACAAGTGATGCGTGTTGTTTAGGAAGAGTGATTCGAATACTGGTATTTCCCCAAGCTGGAGTGCAATTGCTAACAGCTCAGAATGGAGAGTGCGAAGGTGGTTAATGTTGAAGCGAAGGGCGAGCCGATGGAGGTCTAAAATACAGTCTGATAAACAGAAACCCCTCGTGGTGGGCTCCAGAAATGATGTGTTCAGTTGGTACTCGGGGCAGAGTCTCAACAGAAGGGGTGAACACTTAACCTACAACTGCAGGCATGCTCGGGGTGAGGGGGGAGTTCGCTTAGAGGGCCTCAGATCGTCCTTCAGGATGCAAAGACTATGGGGAGGCTAGTACGGTGGTTTTCAATGTGTGCACTAGTTGTGTATGCTAAAGGGGAGGTATGTGCAGTGGTGGGAAAGTGTGCAATGCAAAGAGGCAAAAATGCGCAGTGCAGAAAAATGTGCAATGGGAGTGCAAAAGTGTGCAATGATGAGGGTGATGAAGATGGGAGGTGTAGTGGGATGAAGATGGCACAGAGATGTGCTGGGGAGGTGACGCAAAGGTTGGGGGCGCTAATGGGATGAAAGCACAAGGGGCAGAAAATGGTGCAAACAGTGCGCAAAATGCAGCTATGCAAATAGGTGCACAAATGCAGCTATCTGAAGGGCACACTGCAAGAGTGCACAAACGAGAATGAAGGATGCAACACAGGGATGAAATGCAACAATACAACGAGGGAATGCAAACGATATGCAAATGCGGCTATATGAAGGGCGCACTACAAGGGCGCACAGGCTGGACGCTGGTGCACAGACTATGTGCGACGCTGACTGAACTATGAACTATGAGGGGGGGAAAGATCCTCTGGATTCTCTATCTGTCCGCCTACTATGTACAAATGGCTTATGTGATAAAAACGGTAAAATAAAGTGTAAAAATAGAAAGCGCCATGCGCTACCCACAAGTGCATCCATTCGCCTATCTAAACCTGACCACGCTATGCCGCTGCCTCAGCCAATAAGATTTGCACACCTATAGCCCACTACCCAACTGTTCTGGTGCAATGTGCTATTTTTGGTGCACTCTGGGTCTCGTGCACTCTTCCCAATTAATCCACTTCGGTGTTATGTGTCGCGTGCTGCACCTTAGTAATAATGGCATGATTGACCTGTGCCAGTTACCAGATAAGGCGATGCCGATTGGAAATGCGGAAGAACTATAAGGAGATGCTGTAAAAGGCCAAATACTGCCAAAGTGCCAGGATTACATGAAGGCACCCAAGGTGCACAGTCCAATGCCAAATAGGTGCAAAGCGCCCTGATTATGTGAGAATGCGCAGTTTGCTCATGTTGGAATCGTGGTGTGCCTCAAATAAATGCACCAGTAAGATGGGAGCTGTGATGCCCAGTGCACCAGTGCAGTGGATTGTTGTGTGTGTGGTAGGGATTGTGCAATAAGTGCGCAGCAGGGAATGTGAGTGCAGGTAAAGCATAAAAGGAGTGCGCAAAGGCACATCGAGCACGCAATAAATGTAGAAGGCAGATAAGGAGTGTGGGGGGGGCATGCAGAGGCAGTTTAGAGTGCAATGAGGTGCATTTAGGGCGCACAATGATTGGCAGCTATGGGGAACCAAAGGCACAGTAGAAATGCAAAAGGTGCACAAAGGCGCACCTGAATGGTCAAAGGCACATGAAAGTGCATGGAAGCACACAAAGGTGCACAAAAGCGCATGAAGGTGTGCAAAAGTGCGCTGTGCAAAGTGTGCAGAAGCCATCTAGGAGGTGCGCACAATCACAAAAAATGCCATAGTATGCATGCAGGGTGATAGGGAGCCGTATCAGCGTAAGGTTGTGTAATGGTGCAGCAATTTTGGAAAAATTATGAACAAAGCAACAATAAAAATGGCGAGTCTCAAGAAAGCCTGAACTTCCTTGATATGGATAGGCATGGGCCAATCAACAATTGCCTGTACCTTGATAGAATCCATCTTGATTCCATCAGGACCAATTTTTAATCCCAAAAACTCAATTTCACTTGCCCCAAACACACACTTCTCTGGTTTAATAAATAAATCATTCTCTGCCAATCTTTTCAACACCTTCTGCACTATTGCCTCATGATTTTCTTCATCCTCCATGAATATCAAAATGTCGTCAATGGATATTATTACCACGCCTTTGTCTATTACATCCTTGAAAATGTCATTCATCATATTTTGGAAAGTTGGAGGACTATTGGTCATCCCAAAAAACATGACAAGCGGCTCAAAGGATCCTCGATGCATGGCAAATGCAGCCTTCCACTCATCTCCTTTCTTTATTCATACATTGTTGTACCCCCAGCATAAATCCAATTTTGTAAAGACCTTGGCTTTTCCCACCTTGTCAATGATCTCTGAGATCAACGGCAAAGGGTATGCATTCTTCACTGTCCACTCATTCAAATACCTATAATCTGTACACATCCTCTTCCTCTGATTCTTTTTTGGTACAAAGAATACTGGTGATGTTTGCAGTGATTTTAAAGGTTGTATGTATACCTTGCACAATTGTTCATTAAGGAATGCATCCACTTCTTCTTGTTCCTTCAGAGATAATGGATAGACTTTTGACTTCTTTAGCACAAATCCCAGCTTCATCTCAATTGCATGATCCCATGGCTTTCGCACTGGCATCTGCTCCAATTCCTTCTTCTGAAAAACTGATAAACATTTATGGTAGGCTTTTGGCACCCACTCCTCTACTGGCTTCTCCACTTTCACAGCATTTTTATCCCATGACTGTCCTCGGTCTGCTTTTGTTCTTCCTTAGTTGTCATGACTGGAACCTCCCCGTTTGGCATGTCCTCATCCTCTACTTCCTCCATCATAACAGAATACTTCCTCAAACATTCTCTTTCTTTCTTTTCCTTCTTCTCCTTTTTTACTTTCCTTCCATACACATTACATTCTTTAGGACAATGAGTCATGTGTACCTTCCCAGTTTTCCAATCAATTTCCAGGTTATGCTTTCGTAACCATGGACATCCAATTATCAGATTGGTTTTCCCAAGGTCGCACACCTCAAATATGGCTTGTTCCTGATGATCCTGATACTTCAGTATCATTGTCACCTCCTTCTTAATAGTTCCTCCACAATTGATCATACCATCAATATTGTACACCATTATAGGTTGTGGCAGTTTACACATGCAAATACCATTTCTGGTAATTAAGGATCGATTAATGAATAATCCAGTAGCACCACTGTCAAGCAATGCCTCCACATTAATTGCTGCATGCGTGTCCACTGTCTTCAATCCTACTGTCAAGCTGATTTTGGGTTCTATCTGCACAGAGTGAATAAAGAATTTAGGGGTTTTCAGAAATAAGGCTAGGCATTTTTCTTTGTCACATAAATGATGATGGTCGTACTCCTCAGTTTCTCTTTTGGGTTCACTCTGGGTTTCCTCGGATACTAATACATTATATTGATTCTGGGTCACCAATGGGGAAACCTTCACTGGGACTCTTCCACAAAATTCTTCTGCTTATCTTCCTCCAACTTCACTTCCTCGATTGTCGCTTCCCTAATCTTCCTTTTCTGCCTACAATTCTGAGCCATATGCCCTAATTGCCCACAATTAAAACATTTAAGTGGGGCTTGTCTCCCTACTTGATCAACATCCATTGCATCCATCGATGCTGCTGACTCCTTAACAATAGGTGTCACTGCCATGGATGGTGGCTGTGCCCTCGGAGTTTGTACCTGAGGTGTTCTTCCTTTCTCAGACTTTCCTCCTGATGACTTTCCAAATCTGGCATTTCCATACATCAATTTTGACTCTGCCTGTTCCTGTCAATATTGCCAATCAAGATGCATTGCCTAATTATACCACTCATCCAACCTCTCTGGCATAGAAGGTAGTTGATAGATAGACTTGAATAACAAGGGATTTAATCCTGCCTTCAAAAATTCTACCAATGCAGCTTCTCCCATATCTGTCTGTGATGCTTCTGCCTTGAACTGCAAAATAAATTTGTCTGCTGTCAGAGAACCTTGGCGCATGGTTTTTAATTTTGCATTAGCTGTTGCCTTTGGATTAGAGTCTCCAAACTGTGCCTCCAATCTCTCCAAAAATTCCCTGAAGGTTGCAAACAGTTTATATTCCACAGCAATTTGATTAATGGCTTCATTTCTCCAGAACTGTGCTTTCCCTCCCTGGATGTATGAGAGAGCAAACATGATCCTAGACTCAGTTATATGAAATTTGGGCTTTTTCCCATGAATATACAGTACTATAGAGCTAATGAAGGATTTTGTATTCTCCATGGTACCATCAAAAATTTGTGGGGGCACATATTTAGGTAAACATGTTTTTCCACTCTCAGACCTCTCCTCTGCATGCACATCCTCCTGAGACATCCACTCCACCATCTCCTCCATCTCATCATCTTTATCTTCTACTGTCTCTGCTTTTGTTTCTGCTTGTTTGGGCTGTGATGCTGCTAATACTGACACTAATTGAGACATTTGCGCTGTAAGAGCATCAATTTTGGCTTCTAGAGCTGGCGTGGGAACGGAATTGTGACCAGGATTTGAAGTTGATTGTTCTGTCATAATGACATAAGCTGTGATGAGTCACTTCTTCAGCTGAGTCAAGATTTCAGCTTCAGACATTTTTTGCAAAATTTCAAGTCACGTGATCCAGTAATTTGGGTAGCAAACATGGCAAAACATGTGATTTCGGCTATTTGTCAACAATTGGGCACTTTGGATCAATAACCCTTCCAACAGTGCCTGATCTCAGGGTTATTACTGAATTTGGCTAGTAACTACCTAAAATAGTCATCCAAACAGAGTAATGTAAATCTCGGCTAAACCAGATCCGATCAGTTGTCTGGTTGCAGCTGGCCTAATGATGAGCGCTGCCTCTCAATCACTGGCAGTCACAATGTAAGGCGAGGCCTGGCATCGGCTTATGAAAGCAAGGTAAATACATATATACAATTAATTCTGGCTCTTGCCGAAATGATGAGTAAGTGGTTGTGGCACACTGAGACAATGACGTATGCATGTGTAAGAGAAGGTGCACTGATGGGGTAGTTGAGTTCTTCTGTTAGGGTGACACCCACTGTTCTGCTAGCTGGACCATGCAGGCTCTCCTACAAGAAGGCAGCGGGGCATGCATGCATGATGGGGGGTTTGATAGTTTTGATGTGATGGGTTAAAAATAGATCAGTTGGCTGAAATAGGCATTTCACACCACAAATGTGGATGGAATACCTAAGAGAACTCAACTGAGGTCCCCAGGTATATATTTAACATTTATATACTATGTTACATGTATTGTAATATGTTGCTACCAATGTGCACATACATGTGTGTACATATTGATGCATGTACATGTAAATACAAAATTCCCAAGCTGACAAATAAAGTATTTATAGGTGTTTGGTAGCATATTTTGATGAAATAAAATAAAATAAAATAAAAATAAATTATTATTATGTAATAGGCATGTTAGGAGACTGTTTCCTAACAATAAGCTTGTCTAGATCACTGATACTCCATTTACTGCCATCTCTGGAACCAGGATAAAGCTTTAGAACAGTGTCTTTGAACGGGCCATAGTTATGCATCACACTATACTCTGGTAGCAGTTTCCAAGTGTCAGCAGTGTCACTGTCCAAATGGCACACAGTGTGGAACTTCTTATCAGTCTCATCAGTGACATTACAATTGCGGAGAAGTTGCGCAAGCTCCTCAAAGTACTTCTGGAGTTCACATGGTTTTGCAGGGTCAAAGCATGGCATGTTTTGGTCAGATGTGGACGGCATGTGCATGGTAGCCATGGTAGATGAACTAAGATGTGTAGAGTTAAAATCTGGTAAAAGTGCTGTGAAATTTGAAGGTGGTGAAAAATGCAGTGATGCAGACAGAGTTAAGATAAATAGGGATGATTCAGGTGAAGGCAGTGGTAAAGACAGTGTGGACAAGTAATGTGTGTTGTTTAGGAAGAGTGATTCAAATGCTGGTATTGTACTTCTCCAAGCTGGAGTGCCATTGCTAACAGCTCAGAATGGAGATTGCAAAGATGGTTAATATTGGAGTGAAGGGTGAGCTGATGGAGGTCTAAATAAGGTCTGGTGAACCTGAAACCCCTCACGGTGGGCTACAGAAATGATGTGTTCAGTTGGTACTTGGTGCAGAGTCTCAACAGAAAGGGTGAATACGAAACCTACAGCTGCAGGCATGCTTGGGATGAGGGGGTTCACTTAGAGGGCCTTGGATCATCCTTCAAGGTGCAAAGATTACTAAGAGGCTGGCTCGATGGTTTGTGATATGCACACTAGTTGTGTACACAAAAAGGAAGGTATGTGCAATGGTGAAAAAGTGCACAATAAAAAGGAGCAAAAATGTGCAGTGGAGAAAAACATGCAATGGGAGTGCAACAATGTGCAACAATGATGGAGGTGGAAAGTAGGAGGTTTAGCAGGACAAAGACAGTACTGGAGTGTGTCGAAGAGGTGGCATACAAGCTAGAAATGCAGGTGAGGTGTGAGCACAACTGGGGGGAAAATGTGCAAACAGTGCACAAAATGCAGCTATATGATGAGGGGTGCAAATGATGTACAAACATGGCTATACAAAGGGTGCACTGCAAAAGTGCACAAATGAAGACAAATGATGCAAACAAAGGGACAAAATGTGGCAATATGATGAGGGTTGCAAACAATATGCAAATGTGGCTATATGAAGGGTGCACTACAAAGGTGCACAAACTGGACGATAGTGCACAGACTATGTGCCACACTGAACAGGCTATGAACTATATGGGGGGGAAATATTCTTTGGATTCTCTATGTACCTTGGTACTATGTACAAATGGCTTATGTGATAAAAGCGGTAAAATAAAGTATAAAAATAGAAAGTGCCATGCGCTACCCAGAAGTCCATCTATAGGCCCATCTAAACCCAACCACATGATGCTGCTGCTTTATCCAATGAGATTTGCACATGCTATAGCCCAATACCCAACTGTTCCAGCATGATGTTCTATTTTTGGTGCACTTTAAGTCCCATGCACTCTGCCAAACTAGTCTGCTTTGGTGTTATGTGTTGCATGCAGCACCTTAGTAATAGTGAATGTGATCGACCTGTGCCAGTTACCAGATAAAGCGCTGCTGATGATAGGTCCATTGCATGCTCTAAAGTCTGGAAAAGGTTCTAGGCATTGACAGATGGGTCCATAGAAATTTCTCTTCAGATTCCCCTTTGTTAGGTGTGCCTGAAATGTCTGTATTATGGAGTATAATATTAACTTTGGATTCCCACAAACCAATGCCACCTCCACCTCCACCTGTTGAGATTTCACCCCCTCCTGCCAACCTCAAGCCAGATCTGGGACCACTTGTCCACTGTGACCCCCAAAAAGGCTCCACCACCCCATCTGCCCTCACTTTCTACCACTGGGGTGGTGTTATTATCCCTACTGCTTCTACACCATAGGGGCAGTTGTTGCCTGCCAATTGTTTTACAGCTGGTAAATTTGAAGCCACTTGGGAACCACCCAGATCCTGAACCCTCTCCAGGGCTTAGCCTTGTGCATCAAGGATGTTGCACCTTCAAACAGAGGTGATGTAAGGGAACAACCCCTGGGTAAGATACAAGCCCCATTCCATGTATATATTATTCTACTTCACATCCATAGACTTACTTTCACATTACAGTACATATTTGCTATTGTTTGGCTACAGCCTTATGTTGGGCAGTTAGAGTAGTCACTGTTCTTTAGTTCATTATTATAAGATTATCCTCTGCTGTTAGCACCATTGGCTATGCCCTAGTTCTTGATTGAGTAGTCTCTGAGTGTTCCAGGGTCTTGCCCTTATAGCCACCAGACCAAACAGAATGACAACAGAATGATGAGATGACAGGAGATGATGGGGGGGACAATGAGAAGGAGGTAAAGCACATGAATAAAAGGCCCAAGAGATGTCATTGGTAAGTTTTTTTTTGCTTCTCATCTCATTATTTTGTTACTAACAAACTTTTTTAGGTACTAACTAGAACTGCTGATGATGATGACAGGATGACAAAGCCAACCCAGTACCCACCACACACTGCTGTGAGCTCCTGCGAGCAGGGTGGATCATGGGTGCTTGACAATAAACCAGAGGGGTAGGAGGAGGATGACAGAGGACAATAATGATAGAAGGACCAGGAGGACCAGGATAAGACAACAACAGGAACAGGGACCATGATGAATCAGAAGCAGGGACGTGGGGATGACAGCGATGCCCTGGATGACCTGAGCATCCCAACCCCACCACTGTGAGCCACTGCTTGCATGGTGGATTTCAGGTGGTCAATGATGAACAGGGGCCCAATGATGATGAGGATGACAGCTCCAGCAACTGCCTGCAGGGTAGAAAGCAGATGCTAATGGATGACCAGAAAGACAGGGGACGAGGAAATGGCAGGGTGACCATGAGGCTGGCAATGACAATGTGGTGCAACACAATGGTACTGTGGGCCCATGCCCTTAATCCCCCTCCCTCATATCCTTTGTGAGAGGAGGAGGTCCTTTAGTTTTATTTTATTTTATACACTTTGGATGATGGGACAACACTCCCCCCACATTTTGTGTGGGGCAGAATTTTTTTTCTTTTTTCTTTTTCAGTTTAATATTGTTGTGCTCCCCCTCATGTTTGTGCGAGGGGGTTAGTTTTTTTATGTACATAATAGTGTAGCACCTCTGAGTCTGAATACAAACAACACATAAGGTAGTGAAAACTTAAAGTTGTGTTTGTAAATTTGTAAGCAACCTTGTCAGTATGGGGGAGGGCAAGGGTACCTTGGAAGGATGCAATTAGTCACATGGATGTGTTGTGTGATGATATCAGCCAAATCCCAGTATGCCATAGCAATCACTGGAGTCAGTGCCAGAGTTTCCAATTCCCACATTCTCTGGAAAATAAGAATTAGGAGTTTGGAATTGAGGAAGTTGCGAGCTCATCTAAAAATACATCCTCTACTGATTTAACATCACATACCACTTTCTCCCTACCCTGGAACTGCAGCTGGGTAGGAGACTGATCTGATGCCCAATATTGATCATGGGTTAAGGAAGAGGTGAGGCTGGTGATGAGGGACTGAAGCACTGCAGACATAACTCGGAGCCAAAATCATTGATCAGATAAAATGTCAGATTGTAGATAAAATAAAAAAATATTTGAATTGATCGTGAGCAGCAAGTGTTCATCGATGCATCTTTCACCCGATTTTCACTCCAAAGTAAATCTGGATCCTTGTTGAATGAATACAATAACAACTTCCTCGAGATGTACCTTCTTATTGCACCCCCATTCAAATCAATGCACTGCATGGTGTTGAGTTAACACAAAATTGCCACACCATGCAAGGCAACCATTACCTCATGGGCAACACAGTTTTGTTGTCCTCATGCACAAAATGCACATTGACAACTCTGTTGTGATCCAGTGCACATATGACCATCTCAAAGAAAGCAATGATGCTCGCTCCATCAAAGCAGAGATGGGGCTTCAAGATGTCAAGTTCATTGCAACTGCCACATATATCAGTTAATGGAAGGTGAAACTCTCCTCCTTGAACATGTGATTTCTAGTGGCTTCATTCCTCAGAAATGTTGGCTCTCGTCAGATTCCTGTTTTTTTTAAACCCTGTGATGTACATTTCTTGATTGTATGGTGACCAGAATCTAGACTGATAACTGTGCTTCCTCTTTTGCTCAAGACTCCCCCATCATTTCCAACAGCTTTCTGTTGACACGATACAGATAACATGTGTGAACTGGACAGAGCACAGGCTGATGCCAGAGCATAATAACACAAAGTAGTATCAGAGTGTCAAGTTGACAAACAATTGTCTTGAAACTCTAGCAATTTGACTCTGAGTATACATCTAAAATTTGCCATTGCTTTTGGAGAAAATGGTAGCTGAGGCAAAAGTTACAGACTTTCTTGCTCATTGGGTGCTCACCAAAGACTTCCAGGAATCCACTCAGCAGTTTCTCAAGGAAATCAAGAATCTGAAGGATGAGCTTGCAGAGGCTGTGCAGGAGAGGGAGATGAGCAGCTAAGCAGGTGGACGTGTTTCACAAAATGATTGCCATAGTGTGTTGTGCCCACGATGAGGTGCATATTAGAGTGGTAGAGTTAGCAACAACTAGAACATCATGATTGCAGGGGTTTTCAGGACATTTAATTTTTTTCACCAGGGCCAGAGGTTCCAGAAATGGTAGAACAAGTCTGGTGGGCAGTGTGGAAATTTATGCAGTCCTTTGATTGACTTGTTGTTTAACCTGCAAGACACATCACTGGGGAATGTTTACCAGACAAAGGTGATCATGAGTTATATGTGAAGGGACAGTAAAGTCGATGCAGCCAGGTGATCATAGAAAGCACAATTCACACTATCCAATACTAGTTTGAGTGAGCCTGCACTATAATGAGCAAACACATATCCCCATCTAAGTGAAGCCTAGGGAAAAAATTGAACTTGACATAGTCATGCCCTCACAGTTGTTTCTGGACAGGATTAAATGTATCTAGAGTGATCATCTAATCAAAAGGTGTTCTCTGGATGATATCCCAAACACTCAGAACTAGAGATGAATCTGTTGTAGGTGCTGCAAAGGCGTAGCCAGAAAAAATTTCATGTTCTAGTTCTGTGATGTAATTGGAAAAGATATGTTGACAGCCAGTGGTCTGTTGGATGCAAAGTCTCTCTAGGTGTTCTGCCTTCATGTCATGCATAAGCTGACAGAGGGCAGGTACAATATTTGTCCATGCTATGAAGAAAAAATAAGCACATCGTGAAGGTCAATAAGTGTATAACATTACAAACTGCTCCCAGTAAGTTCTCTGGCTACATCACTATGAAAAGCACCGGGTAGGACATACATACCAATCTCTTCGAGTCTTTGAATGATACTGTGATGAATCTTTGGTACTTTGACCAATGGGTACACTCACATATCTTTTTGCTTTTCACGCATGCTTTTGAGCTTCTCACTATGCTTCTGGTGTTGGCACTCATGCCATTCTTCAAATGCATCCTAATTCATTGTGAACAGACGATATGAAGCAAAGAATGCAACTGCATCATCTACCGTCATTAGAGATGCCGCAGTCCAGTTCTGAACCAAAGTTCAAACCTGAACTTTTCAGAACTGGACCATAAATAAGTTCAGTTCTGGGTTTGAGCAAGGTTAAAAATCTTTGAACCTTGCTGAGCTTGGTTTGACCCAAACTTTTTTTGAATGTTTATTTCACATCTTTTGTGATCTTGGGGAGAATATTTGCCAAGGCCATGTGTACAACAGTTTGGAAGTATAAGGACATCAAATTGTTGACTTTTAAGTAGACCTATTGACACCTGCCCCTTCCTTGCATCTTCTCTCTACAACACCATGACAACCTTGACTACCATGATGCCCTCCTGGTCCCATCAAAATGTAACTGCCATGGCTGCAAAATGCCACATCACTCGCAAATCCCAATGTCAACAACTATTGACTCTGTCTTTTGGGATCTGGGGTTCCTCATAACAAAACAGTTTCATAAGTTTTGGTTTTGGTTTTTACTGCTTTTCCAATAACTAACAAGTCTCTTTCTATCCTTTCTATAAGTTACATATTCTATGCATGACAGCAGCATGTGCTGACCATCCAGCCTCTCTTCCTCATGCAAATGGGATGTGAGGTATTCACTTGGGTCTAGCATGAACCCAGGAAGGTGCTGGGATGCAGTGGTACCCACAAGGTAAGCACCCACTACCCTGTATTCCCACCACATCACCACTAACCACCTGTGCACCCCTTGAAACAGGTAATGCCCAGGGATGACCCAGCAACTTCCATCACCACTGCAAGCTACTCCTTGCAGGGTGGACAATGGCCATTGATGAACACAAATGGAGGATGACACAGGGCAATGAAGCTGACACAGGGATGATGATGGACCAGCACCTCGACACCCCAGTCCCTCCCCTAGTCGTCATGTGAACCTCCTTACCATCCCACTTCTCGACATCCCCCCAGTTCAGTGTAGCATAACATTCTTGTATGATTTCAAACCTTCTCTGTTCAGGGGAAGTTGAGGGATTCTGCAATGCATGGATGCTGGATGAGTTGTAAGGCTGTAATCTCTCACTCATTTATTTATCATTCTCATCTATGAAAAATTATTTTTTGGTTATTTGGTAGCCTGTATATGGCTGTTTTGGGCCATGAGGGTCTCAAAACACCTATACCATAACTGTACAGTCAATAGCCTTTATGGTACGGTGCACACCCCTACTAGTACAAAGCTTAGAGCTGCTTTAGAGAATTTTTGGTATAAAAAAGTTCAGTTCTGGGTGCCCTCCTGAACCTAGAACCGAACCCTACTGAACCTGAACCGATGGTCCAGTTCGAAGTTCAGCAGATTGCCTGGACCGAACCTAAGTCCAGTTCTAGGTTCAGCAAAATCTTTGAAGAACCGAACCAAACCGAACTTCGGCATCCCTAACTGTCATGCGATCCTTGTGCTGGTGTTCCTCCTCTTTTTGCTTTAACCAATTTTGAATGCTGCTGGTAATCGGTGCATAGGTGCTGCTGTGAACAATATTTTCCTGCAGCTCAACAAATTTCCATGCTTCCACTGAAAGATGAGAATAATCCAGATTGAATTGCAGAGACATAGATCGTTTATAGCTGAATCGTAAGGATAATGGAATAAACCTCAGACAACACATATGAGAAGTCCGAAGACGTACTACATTGGGAAACAGACTTTGCAAGCTCTGCAACGTGTTGTCCAGATGACGAGATGTACAACAAGGCAGTAAGTACTACAACACTTAGAGTTTGGTGAGTAAACATTAGCTTGGAAGAAAGGCACTAGCATGACAATGTGTGCTGAACATCAGATTCGCATATTCAGGCTTCGACATGTCAGGTGGACAATCTGGCATGTCCTCGAGGCGTTCTCGAGTGAGCCGCCATATACATACTTGCTCATCAAAGGGCGGCGCCAATCCTCAGAAGTATACGCGAGCCGTAGGAGATCGTATGGATGAAGGTGGCCAAATATCTAGAAGATGTAAGAAAATAGGATATAAAAGCGTACTCTGGAGAGGCCACCTCAACGACAAATTTACAATGACATGTGGTAGTGATGCCAACTTCCTGGATCTCCTGCGGACAACGTTGGATGCAGAAGTGTTGAGTTGTATGAAGTTTCCGCGTAGACTTAGAGATACCATGGCACACTATATCATTACAGGGCGTTCAAGGGACTCAGAAGGTAGCGCATTTTATGCATGCATTGAGTGCGGTGTACACGTGACAGATCGAGGGATCAAGTTTGTGTGCACACACTTGAGAGTCGTAGCAAAGATCTAGAGGCAATCGGGTATCGGTAAACACCAGTTCATTGCCACTATCTCCCAGGTCAGCTATAGTCATAATGTCGATCCTTCGACAGTGCTATATGGTCTTGCAACGGTCTCGGAATTCCATCGCAATGGCCAGCAAAATTAGCGGCCCATTCGGACACTTGACCTGGAATGATCGGAGAACATGTCAGCGTAAGGACAACTGATCGGGCCAACAGTACACTGTGAGGCAGTGTTAACCGGTCTACGTAGGCTTGCACCAAGAAAATTCTAGAGGCTTCCTGGTCACATTTCTGATGCCAGAAAAGTAAAGCACTGTTCGCAACAGCTCCAACAACATTCGAATATTCCACTCCGGCATGTGTGAACAAAGTATCTACATTTCGTAGCATGCACAGAACGCAGATCTGACTGGTGTGGTATTTTTTTGATGTATTGTCATAGCTAGATCTCGGAAGCCACAATTGTGTTCCGAGGGTCGACCACACCGTTAGTGCATACCGATGACTCAGATAATCTAGATGTGTTCGCTTGGCTCGCTACATTAGTACAATTTCCACGCTTTCACTGATATGACAATTTCTGTCGCGGGGCATCAAACTAGGAGGAATAAATTTACTTAAGTATACAAGCGCCAATCAGTGATGACTACGCCGGGTCCCTAGGCAATGGAACCCAAGTAAGGAATCCAGGCAAGGGGTCTATGTAGTCACTCATCAGAAAACCCTGCCCATACCATCTGTAGAGAGATAAAATGATATCATTTTCACGGTGATGACATAACTCACGAGGTATCTGGGTCCCATCTAGTTGCCCGAGCGATTGCCTGTATCTTCTCATCCAGAATGATTTTCCACTGAGGTTGCTCGTGGTGTTTTGTGACAGCGTGGGTAACCTGCTCACATACAATTATTCACTTGAGAATAAAAAAATCTTCACAGCGTACCGCTAGCTTCCATGACATAATACGATATCCCGTAGTGGCGCGTAAACACGATACACATTCAATGACCGGGTCCATTGCATCGAGCTCAGCAGTGGTCGCAGTGATAGGATCTAAACCACACAATTCTACAAGCATGCGTGCGGCGGCAGCTGCCTCGCTGTGAAACGAGAATTCCTCATTCATGTTCCAAAACACGGCCTCGTGAACATTGTTGAACAATTCGTGCAATTCCGATGATGTCCAACGATCCATGGTACAGTGAATTGTCAGAACTTTAGGGTATGGGATAGCTTGCCTATCGCTCTTGTACTTGAAAAACGTCGTCGCAAGATTGAGGTGCTCCAGGGATAATTTCGACCTTGGTTTGGCTGCCTTTTTCATCATCTTCAGCAGTTCAGCGTCTTTCTCGGCACGCCATTGGAGGACGAATTCGTCCAGCTGTTGCATGGGTTTCTTGAAAATGTTGATCCCAACAGAAGAATTCACTTTGAGCGTCTGATCTTCGATAACGGTTCGGAATGGTTCGAATAGATACAGCTCAGCTGATGGAGGCAGGATGGTGCCAACGGGACAGGTCTGTAGATATGCCTTACGCACATCAGGCAGAAGCCGTTGCCGCCATTTTCGGGTTTCAATACCTTCCTTCTCCAGGCGCTCGGCTTTCTTTTCCTCCACAAATTCCAAGAGCTGTGGTTTGATATTTTTCCAAACTACAAGTCTTTAGAGCTTCTTTCCTGATGATCGAGTGGAATGAACTTACTTCGCTCCGTCAACGGTTTTGTTTGCCACACCGCAGGATGATTTAAAAATTCTTTACAATGACGCAAACGTCTAATCTCCTCTTCCCAACCCTCCTCGATCAATTTATTGACGATGCTAATCAAATGGGCTGCATCAGACTGCAACAGAAGCATAAATCATACTTACTCATCTATCCGCGTCTTGCGAATGCGAGTCACATCATCAGAGCGGTCCGCAACCCATGCATTGTGCCATGTACGGCACATGTCAGCATGCTGTCGGTTGCATAAGATTTGTAGCCCTTCAATAATATAATTGAATGATACTCACAGCACGAGCTGCTTTAGCATCGTTTGCCTTCTGAATCAACCACGCGTGCTTCTCCGCCTCATTGGTGAGCGATTTATACTCCTTGTCCCAGGACTCGACATCTGGTACGAAGTAGGCTCGGGCTCGGGCTTGGAGATAGCCCAATCCTAAGAAAAAAGTCATGAATTTATTCAAACCACGACGTAGATCAGACATACGGCCAGTAGCTTGTGCTTGTACCATGCAGGGAAGAAAATCATAGGCTTTCACGGGCAGCTGTAACTTTGGCTTCTTAACTTTGAGATCATCAGCGTATAGGAATCTAAAATGGGGTAAGCCTCCGAAAACTTGAACTCAAGTTAATGTATATATATACCGCTTATCACTGCATTTTTTGCAGCATCTGACTCGGGCAGTCCAAATGACAGTTTGAATATTTTTAATACCGCAAAACTAGTTGGAATCTGAGTGAGCTGAGAAGTTGTAATCAGTTGACACGGCTTACGTGGCAATAAGAGTTGAACACCAGGTTGGCATACTGGGGCTCAGTTAAGGCGGGGGGACAAGGTGGTAAGCCTTCAACATTTGCTTCAGCCTGTTTCCATATGGAGATTGCAGAACGACGCATGAGGATTCCACGCAGTGTCTTAGTGCTCCTCGCCAGGTGCAGGAGGTCAGACGGTTGAAGATGTCCGAATATCTACAGACCATGTGTGACGACCATTTTCGGCCAGGATATGAAGTACACACCTCAAAAAGGATATCCAAAGGAAACTCAGTAAGTTGACCAAGTTTTCCACGCATGCCACGAAACACTTTGATGGGGTGGGCCACGGAATGTTGGCTAGCATTGACACGCCTCCTATTGGGCAAATTCTTTTCGCGAGATGGCGCCGACGTTGTCGACTTTCCTTGACTTCTAGTCCTCTTCGGCTTGGTTTCTATATTAGTTTCTGTGACTTGAACGGCCGTCGTCTCGGTCTTGGACTTGATACGTTGAGATTTTCGTTGCATGATGGTGGTCTGAGCTAACTCACGTCAGTGGTTCACTTTCAATGCTGACAAATGTTTAAGTATTTTTGAATCACATGATAGACGCGTGACGTCACGCGCCTTATAGCGTGGGCACCGAACCAATCATTACTCTTTCCCAGTGCCACCATTGTAAACTATGCGTCGTAAGTTCAGGTCAAGCAGCCGACTTCACAGCTCAACTCCCCACAGCTAAGCGATCGTCCCCGGCTCCGGCTCAAGCACGCGTCAAGCGAAAGCTGCTAAAACAGATAGTTCATCCACCCCCTCTAAACCCAAAAGGGGTCCCACAAAGGGTGTAAAAGTAAGGCACCTGTTTTGCTTGTTAATTGTATTCATGACGCTGTACCGTTTCTAAGGCAGCAATTCCCCCAGCAATGTTCAAAGCCACAGCTTTGCCACTTCATGTTAACGTGACGCATACACCACCTACCATCGATCCTGGATTCATCGGAAGTCTGACATTAGTGCCGAGCTCATTCTCGACCGCGAGTTACGGCTGGAAGGGGAGCAAGCGCATCACTATTGAGCTGCAAAACTCTGAAGACGGAGATGCTAAAGAGAAAGTCCAGGTGATGTTGACGTGTGTGCTTGTTCAGCGTGTAGTGGCCTACTAGACACTAACACGATCAATGCCACAGTTTTGGGTAGTAAGCAGGCCAAGTCCGGAGAGGGTGAAGAGACGAAGGAAGATGAAGCTGATGCGCCTGCCAGTGAAGATGCAGCCAAGGAAAATGATGACCAAAATACATTATGAGAAAGTATGAGTAGACTCTGAGGGGATTCGCCGGTTGGAATAATGTATCCTGAATCTGTCGAGTACTTTAGAAAAAGCGAGTCCAAGACAAGTTCCAAGATGTCCGCCATGACTGTGCCTGGGAACGTGTGATTGGCGTTCCTCACTTGGTTGGCAACCATGGCGTCCAAGTTCCACCACCTCGGTGGCTTTGATAGGCTGCCAGTGCCTTACAACACAGCAAACCCTCGAACAAAAATCACTTTTCGATCTACAACTTTCACCCTCATTCTATGTTCCGTGGGCCCTTATTCTCTCTGTTTCCCTCCTGACACCATGGTGATCCTTCGGCACTGGAATGTTAACCAAAGTTCTTCTCCAAATGACTAGCACCGACCCAGCATCCGAGTGGAAAGATGACGTCTGGCCTCTTCGCCCATAGACCCCATGGGATATCTCGACTGACTTCCCATACCCGCGTAAGTTAGAGTATGACGTGTCAGAGGGGACGTGGCTTTGTCTTGATGTACATCCCAAGTCGGGAGATATCGTCTTCGATATGGTCGGCGATTTATACTGTCTGCCGGCCGCAGATGTAGCAAAACAGACTTTGACGGCTGAAGTGGCACAGGCGCGTCCGATATTGCTGGGTATTCCATTCGACTCCGATCCCCATTTCTCTCCCGAGGGTGATAGGCTTATGTTCAGGAGCGATGCTGAGCTTGGAATCGAGAATATCTGGGTGATGGAATGGAAAGGATGCGAAGGGATGGATGTCAGGTCTCGAAGTATAGATGAGGGCCTAAGTAAAGCTTTGGAGCTTCAAGAATCGGAGCAAAATATGCTGGCGGCTGGAATAAAGGAGACACCGGGGAGAAGATATTGTCGCCTTTTGAGAGAAGGATGGCAAGGAGGTATAATATCTAATCCAAAATTTATGTTCTCTGAGCTGAGATAGAGGCTGTCCATTGTTCCATGATAATCTTTGCCATAGTATGAAAGTCAAACTCATCCCATACTGGATTAAAAGTGGTTTTAAGGACTAAGAGTTTATGGTCCCTCATACCTGCTACCACAGGCTTCTTCTCGACAAATTGAGCATGCCACCTCTTAGCAGAATTCTCCTTTAACCACTTTCTCACCAAATGGTGCAGATATCCTTGTGCTATATATATCTTCACAAGATCACTCGAGGCATCGATATAGTTGGCAGATGAACTGCAGAGGACTGCCATCCATGACATCTCCCCAAGGAAAGTCCCATGCTTTACATCAATGGGGTGATGAGATGCAAATGGGATGTGTTCTAGGTATTCAATCCGGTTCCAAATCGGATCAATGTAAATCATTAGATCTAAGAAGTTGAGACTTCTTCCAGAAACTTCCCATGTAAGTTCTAGGCCTGGAAATTTTACTAGTGACTAAGCATAAGCCAAAGCTTCATCGCTCGTCTCTGCATAAACAATGATAAAGCCGTCATCGATGTATCTCCCATAGAAAGGGATGCGATGACCAAAAAGTTGATCTCCTAAAAGGAAATTCTCTTCATGAATGCTTGCAAATATATTGATGCCATTGGGAGATGAAGCTACTCCCATGGCAATGCCTTTAATTTGCTCGTATACTTTCCCATCGAACTCAAATATGAGGTTTAGGAATGAGGGGCATATAGTGTGCATAAACATAGTCAACTCAGTGATAGAAGACTTGCACATGTCTTTATAGTATTGTTTGCATGCTTCCATGCAGAACTTTACATTGATGTTGGTATAGAAGGCTACCAAATCGAATCCTACTAAAAAGAATTTGCATCTCAGGTCAATGACCAGATTTGCCAGTTTCATCACCATATGTTTACTACCCTTTATAGTAAATGGGAGCTTCTTGATGACTGGTTTGAGAGTCTTAGACACATACTTAGCCACAGGGTTTTGCATAGCCAGGTGACAAGGTACAATTGGATGCATCCTCATAGGGTTCTTATGGATTTTGGGGATTCCATAGAACTTGGGGAGCATGTACTTTGGGCTATCCCCTTTGGGAATCAAGTGCTGCAAGAATTTGCTTAATTGTCCATAATCAAAGAATGTTATAGTCTCATTGGCTAGATTAAGCATTTTAAGTCATTGGGAGTCTAAGATCTCCTTAGCTTTTTCTGGTCCGATTTCACAATAAGAGACGGTGTCAGAGACTAGTTTAGCTGTTTTGTCCATGAACCATTGCCAGGTGATGAGACATTGACTGAGGTTTTTATCCATGGGAAGAACGAGATAATCATTTTTCTCGAGGAATTTGAGGATGGTATTAGCATCCACCACTTCCAGCAAAGACCTGTTCTGATGCTCAACCAAAGGTGTGGATCTATATATGAACTCCCATCCTTTTGTTAACCTGTCCTCAACATAGTCTATTTTAAGTCAAACTGATTACATTCATGTGGGACTTCATAGTCTGGGTCATAGAGATGTTCTTGGATCTCACCACTTAGCTCCTTATGTAACCAGTAAAGCCTCCATCCAAGGCAGTCACAAAAGTCATCGTACACCAAATGGATTTTATTTAATGAAGGCACTATCTTGAAAAGATAGCATGTGCCAGCAGATACATTTGATAAAATATATAAAGAGGCATTTACCCCAGGACCCAAGTGCACCCCCACTCTAAACCTTGACATTTCTAGATATTCTGGAGAGACATGGCGGAGGAGGAGATGTATTGCTAGAGGTCGTGGGATCAGTAAGATCTCATCAGGATAAGATGCTGGATTCTCATACCTGAGGTGGGAGGAAATAACTATTTCTGTCCATCTTTTGACCTCTGTTTCTTCTGGGGTTTGGCTTTCGCCTTCCCCAGCCCTTTCGACTTCCCCAATACCATCGCTTTGGCCTTCTGCCCATTTCCACTTCCAGCTTTCTTGGGAGGCTTCTGCACAGAGCCTTTTCCCTACTGAGTTTGCATTAGTGTAATGTGAGACTGAGTCATAAAACTTTGACCTCACCTTCACAGACAGCTTTTGAAATGATGACACCATCTTTTTCTCCACAAGATCAGAGATGGTGGTGGTAGATGTGGGTATATCACCCATCTCCACGTCTGTATCAGCCTTTAAACGAGCCTTTTCCTCCCTCCTCATCTTCTCCACCTGATAGCGGTTGTCGGCAAAGAGGATTATGCGGTCACAGATCTGAGGTAGATCCATGACTAAATGGTCATACTCTTGTTTAGTTTGAGATGACAGGAGGAATTTATCGAGAGTTAGCTGCCTGCCTGCCTTATTCCAGACTTGGCAAGTGGATGGTGCGGTTCACTTTGTCAAAGCATTCTGTGACAAGCTTGCACTCATTTCCCTTGAGTTAGGTGTCATTGCAGCTATCTGGCATGCTCCATGTGTATCACTAAATTTCAGCTGTGTTCTTACTCAGTGTATACAAACAATACCATCTTCTGACCATAGCAGCTGTGTTACGAGAAGGGAGCAGACGCTACGAGGATGGGGGGCAACACTTTTTCTTATGTTATTGTTCCTGTTCATTTATTGTTCTTATTGTCTCATTCATGCTTATTGTCTTATGTTCTTATTGTTCTATGCAAGCCATTGCCACACACCTCTAATCATTTATCGCCACTCTCCCATGCTATTGTACTATTTTGTGGACATGCTCATCTTTCTTCTCATGTTATTGTATATATGCTCAATCACCTATTTAGAAACTATCTCATGTTTGTAATATTTAAACTGCAATGTAACACCAGGCAAGCCCAGCTTGTCCTGGTCATTCCTATGTTCTCAATGAACTGATAAGTCATCCTCAACTGTCACTTATGAGCAACAGCAAATTCTGATCTGAGAACTATTGATCTTAACAAAAGGTCAAGCTGTTCTATTCTGCTGACTAATCTGAGTCTAGGCAGCTACCACTCACATACAATGAACAAACAATTCTTACAAGGATCTATCCATAACACCAGAGAAAGATGGCAGCACCCGCTACTCCCATCATACCTACACCACCCACAGCGCCCAGGCGACCTGCAGAAATCAAAATGAGGTCCCCAACTGATTTTGCAGGAGACCACTCGAAAACCATGCTTTTCCTCTTGGAGTGTGGAGCATACGTTGATGCCAATGAACAGGCTTTTCCTGATGACCGACACAAGATCTTATTCATGCTGTCATACATGAATGGAGGAACTGCGGGGCTGTGGAAGCAGGTGTACTTGAAGGAGAGATATGTGGAACAAAAGCCCTGGGACATGTTCCAGGACTTTATTGTGAAGGTCAGAGTGGCCTTCTCACTGATCGATGATGTGGGGAGCGCATGGACTCAACTCAGAGCACTCATGCAAGGAGCCAAATTGGTTGATGAATACATTGCCCAGTTTAAAACACTAGCATATCGCATGAAGATAAAAGAAGATGCAGCCCTCATCGAATATTTTGTAGATGGACTCAACAATTGAGTCCACGACAAGGTCTTTGGCATGGAGAATCTGCCTGACACAATTGAAGGGTGGTACACACATGTGGCCAGAGCAGAAGGACATTTAAGGAGGGCAAAAGCAATAAAGGAAAGAACTTACAGCAAGGTGGGAGGGGGAGGAGGAGCTGGAGGCTCTTCAAAGGACTCTAACACCATGGACATCGATGCGACATGTCTCTCTTATGCAGAGAGACTCGAACATATTAAAAAAGGAAAGTGCTTCATCTGTCACAAAGCAGGGCACAGAGCGAGCGATCATAAGGGAGGAAAGGAACTTCCTGCAAAAGAAGAAAAGAAACTGGAGGAGAAGAAGCCAGAAATAAAAAGGATGCCTAGAGACCACTACCAGAGGATCTGAACCCTAATCAACAAGCTGGAGGAGAAAGAAAAGGAAGAGGTCCTCAACCTGATGGTGGCAGAGGGTTTTTTAAGCGGCGGCCTGCATCAGCAGTGGACCCCACCAGAATTACTATCTCCAGTGTAATTTTAGCAGAAGTAAGCAATCAGTCTATGTGAATTTCTGTTCACTGCGTGTTAGGAGATGAGAAAGCCAAACTACCTGCCCTAATCGACTCTGGGGCAGGAGGAATGTTTATTGACCACTGAGTAGTCGAGAAGCTCAGACTAAAGAAAACACCACTCCTGAAAAGAATCCTAGCCAAGAATGTCGACAGAATCCTAAACAAAGATGAGATGATCACACACTACATCGATGCAAACTTAGAGATCAGAGGAGAAGCAGAAAAGATCAGGTTTTTAATAACCAGCTTAGGAAAAGAGAGGATAATTTTGGGCTTCCCCTAGCTTCAAAAATGAAACCCCACGATCAACTGGAAGAAGGGGACTCTCTCCATCAAGCCGACCAAGAGGCTTCTGATCAGGAAGATCCGAACCATGATCAAATGAATCTGGCAAGGCAAAATTAATGGTAAGCAAAGTCCCACTATAGATAACAAGGGGCCACTTGCACCAAGAGTAATGTTGATAGGTCAACTATGCGCTATAAGGTCTGGAGAAGAATCTAATCGTATCTACACATTACAACACACACTCCGAATCACTATGAACATCACAAAATCGACTTCGAACACTTTTCGAACTATTTCGCACTATTTTGGACAACTTGAAATGACTTCGAATAATTTTGTGACGCTTCGAATGCTTTTGAACAACTTTGTGCTACTTCGAACAATATCGGCCACTGTATAGCTGTTTTAAAACACTTTCGATACATGCTGCATATTCAGAACAAACCATTTTGTCACATATTGAGTACTATCAGACACGAGGAGAGACTACAAGAGACTTAGAATGCGATAAGTGTGTTTTATGTTTTATTGATATATTGAAGCAATAGAACAAGAACTCTTACTATACTGATCTACATTTCACTTATTATCATTTTTCATTTGTTTTATGTTTTACAATACCTTTATTGCTGTGCATATTGCCTCATGTTTTCCACATGTTCTTGTTTCCTTTTTAGTAATATTTCTTCAAATTGTATATGTATTAGTTACTTAGAACAGAAGCAAAGCAATGGGGAACAGAAAAGTTACCCTCTCACTTATCGTCAGATTTAAGAGTAGTTCTCTTGAGTCTTAGCTCATGTTATATCTCGAAGTTCTGCAAAATATCACGAACTTCTTCAAAACTATCATATTCACTCCTCATTTTATCGCACATCACCTATCGCCTCTCAACAAACACTCCTTATTTGTTATATTCACTTTTTGACATACCTCGACATTAGTCTGACATCTACGAACTTCTTTGAACTCACTTCGAACCTCTTCAAACTTCTTCGAGCCTACTTTGAACTACTTCGCACCTCTTCGAACCTATTTTGAACTCTCTCAGATATATTTGAACCTATTTCGACCCCTTTTGAACCTCATTGCATGCCTTTAAAGACTATTCGCCACAGCCCTTACCATTTCGCATCACTAAACACAACATTTTGGGTATCAGCAGTGATATTTAGTACCAACTCGCATCCTTCCTCTAGCCTATGTTATACTTCCTAAGCCTTTTAACAGGTTTTTGTTAGGTTTCTAGATCGAGTATTATTAATGTTGAGCCCGACTCTCGGGAGGCTACCTATAAGGAGTGCTGGGGAGACCTTCAGGGAAACCCATTTTGCTGCCACCAAGCACATGAAGAGTAGGCTTGGGATGGTTCATCTCGCAACAGGACTTTGCACCGAAGATGGACAGAACAACCACAGATCACACCTGGCAATGGACGCAGACCCTGATGATGACCTGCAGATACCAATATTAGACACTGTGGGCATCAAAGTATCACTCTGCACCAAGGGAAGTCAGGATGGCATGGAAGCGCTATTTGCATATATTTGTGGAGAACCCATGATCAGGGTATTCAGAACTGAAGAATTACCCCTTACTATCAAATCCGACTATGTTCCACCAAATTACCAAAAACTCAGACAGATCTCTCACATCACCTGATCTTGGCTAACCAACAGAATTGCATACTCGAACACCACGTATATCTGAGCAAAGACTTCCATCTCACAGAAGCTCACTCATGGGAACAAAAACAAGGAGAAGGAGCAATCACTGGATGATCTACTCCCTGACAAGTATAAGGAGTATCAGAAGGTGTTTGAAAAAAGCAGCATCAGAAAGGTTTCCTAAATCAAAACCATGGGACCATGCAATCGAGCTGAAGCCTGATTTCATCCTGAAAAACTGCAAGGTCTACCCCATTACCCTGGCTGAGCAAAAGAAATTGAATGAATTCATAGACAAAAACCTACAAAAGGGGTACATTGTCCCATCCAAATCACTGATGGCATCGCCATTCTTTTTTGTTGCAAAAAAGGACTCTGATGCCCTATGACCCTGCCAAGACTACCAATATCTAAATGAAGGAACCATCAAGAACTCCTATCCCCTTCCTTTGATTGGAGATCTACTCGACAAACTAAAAGGGGCCAAATGGTTCACAAAATTAGACATCAGGTGGGGGTACCACAACATCCAGATTAAAAAGGGAGATGATTGAAAAGCCACTCTCAAAACTAACAAGGGGCTGTTTGAGCCCAAAGTGATGTTTTTCGGCCACTGCAACTCCCCGGCTACCTTCCAAGTGATGATGAACAATATCTTTCAAGACATGCCAAATGAGGGGTGGCTGGTGATTTATATGGACAACATCCTGATCTTCTCAAAAGATCGAAAAGAACATGAAGAAAGGATGAAAAGGGTTTTGGCTAGGTTAAGAGAGAATGATCTCTTTCTTAAACCTGAAAAGTCTAAGTTTGATGTGCAGGAGGTAGAATTCCTCAGATTGATTTTGTGGCCTAATCAACTAGCAATGGACCCGACTAAGCTTAGCAGGATAAGGGACTGGCCATCTCCGACCAACATCAAGGGAGTCCAATCGTTTCTTGGTTTCGGTAACTTCTATCGAAGATTCAAATTTTGCCACAATCACAAAACCATTGAACGACTTAACAAAGAAGGGCCAACCCTTCAACTGGACAAGTGAATGCCAAGACACATTTGAAACCCTAAAGCAGAAATTTTCTGAAGCACTGGTATTACTCATGCCAGACACAGAAAAACCATTCGTAGTGGAAAGTGATGCATCAAAATATGCTACCAGGGCAGTTCTCAAGCAAACAGATACCAATGGGGACTGGCACCCATGCGGGTACATCTCTCACTCTCTCACACTGACTGAGAGAAACTACGAGATCTACGATCGAGAACTACTCAGAATAATACAGGCGCTAGAAACCTGGAGACACTATTTACATGGATCGAAACACCCAACAACGATTCTATCAGACCACAAGAACCTGATGTACTTCAGGACCACACAAAAACTAAACCGATGGCAGGCCAGATGGAGTTTGTTCCTCTCCCACTACAACTTGTGCACGTCCCTGGGAAAATGCTGGTACAATCCTGCACTCTCCCGATGAGGGGACCATATACCAGAAATAGATAACAATAATGATGACATCACTATGCTTAAAGACGAGATCTTCACACAAACAATCGATACAGAACTGAAAGATCTATTTGCTGAGAGAATGATGGGAAATGACTTACTAAAAGCAATAGTAAGGGCAACCAAAGAGGGAGGAACACCGCCAATCAAGTCAGTGGTAGAAGATTGGAAAATAGAAGAAGATGGAACAGTCTTCTTCAAAGAAAGATGCTACATCCCAAATGACAGGGACCTAAGAAAAAGGATCATGGAAAAATACCACGATAATGTTCTCACTGGATACCCTGGCTGATTCCAAACACTGGAACTGGTCCGGAGGGACTACTGGTGGCCCAGGATGACAATATTTATTAGAAACTACATTGACGGGTGCACCACTTGTCAACAAATGAAGGTCAACACCCACCTGACAACACCACCACTACTGCCCATAAAGTCGGAAGCGATGTGGCCATTCACCTTGGTAACCATGGATTTCATCACAGATCTACCAACCGATGATGGATCTGATAGCATCATGGTCGTGGTAGATCATGGTCTTACTAAGGAGGTAATTTTCATGCCTTGCAACAAAATGATCAATGCTCTAGGGGCAGCTGACCTCTATCTCCACAACGTATTCAGAAGATTTGGCCTACTGGACAAGATCATATCTGACAGGGACCCCAGATTTGCATCTAACACTTTCCAAGAATTGGGGAGATTATTGAACATTAAACTAGCCATAAGCACTACCTATCATCTGCAGACTGATGGAGAAATGGAACAGGTCAACCAAGAGCTGGAAATCTATCTCTGAATCTTTTGTGCAAACAATCCCTCACAATGGAAAAGACATCTCACCACTGCCAAATTCACTCACAACCAGAAGCATAATTCAGCAATCAAGAACACCCCTTTCTATGTAATGATAGGAGCCCACCCAAGGGCCGTTCCCACAATCTATGAAATAACTAATGTACCTGCTACTGAACAGAGGATAGCCGA
Organism: Tricholoma bakamatsutake; assembly: GCA_029959215.1. Classification (NCBI taxonomy): domain Eukaryota; kingdom Fungi; phylum Basidiomycota; class Agaricomycetes; order Agaricales; family Tricholomataceae; genus Tricholoma; species Tricholoma bakamatsutake. Next base: position 11,568,186 of record CP114861.1, read on the forward strand.
GTTGGGAAAGGTGCAATGGGAAGCCCTAGCAGTACACGACCTGTCCCGACAAGTCATGATTGGGTGAACCAGTCAAAATTTCCACCCATTTGCAGTAGGAGAAAAGGTCTGGCTGGACTCTAAAAATTTAAAGCTTAGATATCCAACCAGGAAACTCACCCTGAAACATGAGGGACCATTCCTCATCACACATGTCATTTCTTCCCATGTCTACGAGCTAAAACTTTCTGCTCAGTGGAAAATTTATTCAGTCTTTCACACATCACTTCTCTCACATTTCAAGGAGAATGAAATGCATGGACCAAATCTTCTTCCTCCACCCCCCATGCTGATTGAGGGAGAACTGGAACACAAGGTTGAGGCAATTTTAGCCCACAGAAAAAGAGGCTGAAAGGCTCAATTCCTTGTGAAATGGAAGGGATACAGGACATCCAAAAACACTTGGGAGCCTGAGGCGCATTTAAAAAATGCTCCTGATGTATTAGGACAGTACAAGTTCACCCACAACCTTCTTACAATATGAGCTGCCCTCTGCACTTCATCACGAACATCACTCCTGACTTCAATCCCAAAAAAACCTTTTACATGATCTTGGAATACATCTGAGATCTTTATGACAACAGAAATAAAGAAAGGCTTTTGTTTCAGATGTACAAATGAGCCCTACTGAATGATATCATTCAGAACCTTTTCAACACATACTGAACCATCTCTGCCTTGGAATGAATGTTCTGACACCTGACAGGAGAAGCATATCATCTCGACATTCTACCACTATTTGCTGACTTGAACAACCAGGCTCATGGCTATAGGCCACCACAGCAACCAAGAACACCCTTCCTAAACTTCATCGCTAAAAGCATTTCTGATGACACTGGAATCACCACCTCATGTACCAACACCACACTTGCGACTGCCAATGCCCTCTTATTCACCTGCACCCAGGTGGATGCAAAACTTGGTTTGCTTCACCTGCACTGAGATCAGTCACTTTTTGTCACATTGCCCACAGTACCAGTGCCCACACTGCAACAACTAGTGGCCAAGGCATTTGGCACTGTTATGCCCATGAAACCCATCATGTGATGACCCACCCTGACACCAAATGACTTAAATGTTGACCACCATGATCTCCAACCTACACCTCATCATCGCTCTCAGCACCACAATTTTAATTATGCTTGCCTTGTGGCTTTTTATGACATTCAAAACCTTCACCACCTGCTCCTACCCTCACACTACTGTGTTTATGACCAAGACATCCATGCGATTCACCAGCATGCAACCAGAAGAAATCGAACTGCCTATGGCAGTTTATTCTCATAACTCACCCACCACTATAATGATCAGCACTTTTTCTGCCATCACTGAGGAAGATAATGCATCTGTGTTCAATCTGATGCAAATGATCAGACTCTAATTTCAGATGGCACTTGAAATCATAGAGAGGAGCTGATGTTATGGGAAGGGAGCAGACACTACAAGGATAGGGGGCAACACTTTTTATCATGTCATTGTTCTCATCCATTTATTGTTCTTATTGTCTCATTCATGCTTGTTGTCTTACATTCTTATTATTCTATGCAAGCTGTGTCCACACACCTCTAATCATTTATTGCTACTCTCCCATGCTATTGTACTATTTTGTGCACATGCTTATCTTTCTTCTCATGTTATTGTATAATTGCCTATTTAGAAACTATCTTGCATTTGTAATATTTAAACTGCAATGTAACACCAGGCAAGCCCAGCTTGTCCTGGTCATTCCTACTGTATGTTCTCAATGAACTGATAAGTCATCCTCAACTGTCACTTATGAGCAACAGCAAATTCTGATCTGAGAACTATTGATCTTAACAAGCTGCTTGTACAATATATCTCGCTCGCATTAGGAAACTACATTTTATTTCCTGTAATCACTCATAAGTAAGTCTGCTCTATTTTTTGCTTTTCGATTATTCTAACTGAGCTCTCTGCAGAAGACTGGGACTGTGCTCCATGTGCCCCACAGGTTTACTAACCATGGTAAGTCTTCTCATGCACAGATATGGGCAAGCATCTAGAAGGGGTCCCATCACTAAGAATAGAACTGTCAACATGTACCAACATGGAAAAACTGAAAAATAATTATAAAATAGGAATAAAATTGTAGAAAATCATAGTAAAAGCAGAATAGGGCAAAATAAAATATATAAAAATGTGGGATGAATGCAGAAATTTGCCCAGACACTTGGGATGCCTCCCTTTCCCCTTACATGTGCCTGATGATACAAGGAGGGTGGGATTGGCACAAGGAGGAGGGCAGACACAGACTATCGAAGTCAATGATATTGGTAGAACATATTTGTGGGTAAGGAGAATTACTATATCTACCACACATTAGTGGGTGGGATGGGATGGGATCATGTCAACTAATTAGGAAGGTTTTGTGGGAAGGTTAGGTGGTTGAGCACTGATGACATTTCTAGCCTCTTACCTCAGTATAAACATATATTTGGAAGGAAGTTATTTCTATTTTTATTGTTTTTCTATTTATTCTCTTTCATGGTGTACTATATGTAAGAGATTAAATATACATGATTTTTGCATTGTGGATTGGCCCATCTAAGATTTCTTCATCATCTGCTTTGAGAGACCATGGAGTGATTCTTGAAGCACTGGTGGTGCTATAATAAGTGGTACTGAGACCTGGTGTAAGGTATTGAGTATTTTCTGTGTGTGGATCCTCTTCTCTTTCTTCTTCCTCCATCTCTAAATTACTCTCCTCTATCTTCTTTCCCTGCTCCTTGGTCATTCCTTGCTCAGTGTTGGTACATCTCCAAACGTGTTATGGAATTGTCCTGTTGCAGCAATGTATCAAAATAGTGCCAGTAGCATCTTGGGCATGGTAAGAAGCTTCATGATGTTTATATCTCTGCCTTCTGTGCTGTTGTGCAGTGCCTGTCTGGCTGCTTGATGTGCACTGCAGTGTAGCAAGAGATGCTGTACAGTTTCTTCACTTCATTGGCAATCTGGGGAAACTGGTAAGTCACTTTTCCCTATGCAGTTTAGGTGCTTAGCCAGTGGTGCATGTCCCATCCTCAACTGCAAAAGTATGCTGGCTATCTTCTGTGGTAGGTCCATAATCAGGTTAATGTATTTGCATAATGGGGTAGTAGAGTCAGTTTTCTTCATCCCTTCATACTGTGGCAATTTCTGCCATGCCTTCTGTGCATTACATCTTAGTTTCTCACTGTAAGTGCATTTCACTGTGGATTTTCTGTGCAGTAAGGCCTTCTTAAGTATTTTTAGCAGCTCTGATGTGTTGCTACTCCCCTCTGTTATCATCTTCTTTGCCTGCTCATCCTCCAGCTCATTGCTCCAAAACATGCTTCAGGAATGTTGGAGTAGGGGTATATGGGCATCTCATCAAGCACTTCACTTGTGCTCGCAGCAGATTGCAAAGCTAGTGGCTCAATACTGTCAGTTGGTACAAGCTCTGTAGTCATAGCATGTGTGCTCTCTTGATTTGATGTATTGTCCAGTGTGCACTGCAGAATTTCAATGCTATTAAAGACTTGCTTCTTTCAAAGTGCCATCAACTCCCACTTGAGTGCCTCAATGTGCTCTTCTTTTGTTAGTTGCACATTTGGTGCACTTTGCATATAATCTGCCATAGGAGCTGAGGCAGCAATGTATGTCAACTGTAAAGGTGCAGCTGGAGCTGGACAAGGTGCAATATTGTAGATGAGCTGCAAATTGGTATTCAATGAAAGTCAACCACTGGCAATCTGCTCTGGGTTGTGCTTATGCCATTCCTCAATGTGTTCAGCTAAGAAGTTGCCTGGAATAGAATGTGACACAAATGTGCCACCTGGGAGTACAATGTGCCCTTCTGTGTTTTACCTACACTTGCTTTTGCTAATAAGGCACTCAATCAAAGCGCACTCAGGAATATAGTGCCCTGTTTGACTGCAACCATTGCATGTGTCATTGTTTGAACGAGGTGCTCTGTTTGCACCATCTCTGCATAATGCACTCAATGTGGTAACTATTGTCTGTGTCATGTGCTTGAATAGGACTGAGATGTCTTCTGCTTTGACTGCTGGTGCACTAGGTTGTGACTGGGAAATGGGTATGCTGGATGCTGAATAGGGCACATACATATCAGGGTTTTGTGATGTGAGCCCAGTAAACAGCTGGAAATAGCACACTGGGCCTTTGAAGATAAAGTCATTTGTGTTGTATATCACATCTAATGAGTATAGCACATTTGCAGGCTGATTCAGTACTGCAATCACAAGGCAGTTTAAAATGCACTTGAGCTGGTCTGGTCAAAACACCCTAATGAACATGCAGCTTTGGTCATAGTGCACCAATATGCCTTGCACAACTAAGTATTCACTGATGTTGAAAAATGCACAATAATAGCACACAATATCTTCTGCAGTTACAAGGTCAATGCATGCAGTTTCACCAATAAGCTTGTCTAGGTCACTGATACTTTATTTACTACCATCTCTGGAACCAGGATAAAGCTTTAGAACAGCATCTTTGAACATGCCATTGTTATGAGTTGCACTATACTCTGGTAGCAGTTTCCAAGTGTCAGCAGTGTTGCTGTCCAAATAGCACACAGTGTGGAACTTTTTATCAGTCTCATCAGTGATGTTACAATTGCAGAGAAGTTGCACAAGCTTTTCAAAGTACTTCTGGAGTTTTCACAGTTTTGCAGGGTCAAAGCATGGTGCATTTTGGTTAGATGTGGACAGCATGTGCCTGGTAGCCATGGTAGGTGAACTAAAATGTGTAGAGTTAAAATCTGGTAAAAGCACTGTGAAATTTGAAGGTGGCAAAGAATGTGGTAATATGGATAGAGTCACAGTAGGTAGGGATGATTCAGGTGAAGGCAGTGGTAAAGACAGTGTGGATGAGTGATGCATGTTGTTTAGGAAGAGTGATTCAAATGCTGGTACTTTTCCAAGCTGGAGTGCTGTTGCTAACAGCTCAGAATGAAGATTGTGAAGGTGGGTAATATTGGAGTGAAGGGTGAGCCAATGGAAGTCTAAATAAGGTTTGGTGACCTGAAACCCCTTGTGGTGGGCTCTGATGCTCAACCCAGAAGCCCAAACAAAACCTGCTAAAAGGCCTGAGAAGTATAACACAGGCTAGAGGAAGGGTGTGAGTTGATACTAAATATCACCACTATTACCCAAAAATTGTAGTCAGAAGTGTAAAATAGTGAGACATGCTGCAAATAGTTTTAGGAGCATATGAAGTTGTTTGAAAGGGCTATGAAGATGTTTGAAAAGGCTATGAAGATGTTTGAAAAGGTTTGAGGACTTTCGAGAGGTTTGGAAAGAATTGAAATGGTTTCAAGGGATATTGGAAAATGAATATAGCAAATTGGAAGAGTTTTCAAGGGACGATAGGCAATATATGATAAGTTGAGAGGCTAGTACAAGAGTTTGAAGAAGTTCACGATAATTTGCAGAACTTTAGAAATACAACATGAGGCTAGGACTCAAGAGAAACGGCTCTTAAATCAGACAATAATGGGAGAGGACAACTTCTTCTCTGTTGTTTTAAGTAACTAGTACAAGTCTATATATATTTTGAAGAGATAGTACTAAAAAGGAAATATAACATGTGGAGAACATGAGGCAATGTGCACAGCAATAAAGGACTTTGTAAATTATAAAACAAATAAGAAATGATAATAAATGAAATGTACAGTGTCCTAGTATAGTAAAAGTACTCATCCTATTGTTTCAATATATCATTGAAATGCCAAAATGCTGCAATTGAGTCCTAAAAGTCTTTGTCATGTCTCCTCATGTCCAGTAGTGCTCGATATGCAATGCAGTAGCTCATGCTAGATGTGCTGTGTAAATTGAAAGGGTGTTGGGATAGTCATATGGCAGCCAGCATTGTTCAAAGTGCTGAGAAGTTATTTGAAGGTGTTCAAAATGTTGCAAAGTAGTTCAAAGTAGTTCAAAATGGTTTGAAATTGATTTTGTGGGGTTCATAGGGGTTGGGATCATGAATTGTAAAGTGTCGATACATTTGGAAATTTTTCCAGACCCTGGAGCACACAATGGACCTATCACCGTTCTCTTGAGTCCAAGCCTCATGTCATAACTCTAAGTTCTGTGAATTGTTGTGAACTTCTTCTAACTTTTGTACTAGCTTCTTGAAACTATTGTCTATTGTCTATTGTCTCTCAAAACCCTTCCAATTCTCTATAGTCATTTTCCAGTATCCCTCAGAACCATTCCCATTCTCCACAAACTCCTCAAACATCCTCAAACTTTCTTCAGAGCACTTCACAAACCTTCTTGCACCCTCAAACTTTATTCAATATCATTCAAACTCTTTGAACTTAGTTTCTCCATCCTTGGATAACAGCAGTGATATTTAGTACCACCTCGCACCCTTCCTCTAACTTGTGTTATATCATCCAAGGCCTTTCTAATAGGTTTTGCTTGGATTTCCAGGTCGAGTATTATCAGTGTCGGGTTGCATGCCTACTGCCTACAGCTACCACAGTCAATGTCCAACTCCACCCTATCTTCCATGTCGTAAAATTGCTGCCTGCTCCCACAGATCCATTTCTGGGATGGATGACACAGCCTCCTCCACCACCTATAGTAATTGAGGGTGAACCTCAGTATGAGGTCAAGTCCATCCTAGCCAGCTGCTTGCATTGAGGCAAACTTGAAAAACTAGTGTGCTGGAAGGGTTATGGGTATGAGGAGAACTCTTGGGTTGCAGAGTCCAATGTGAATGCCCCATGACTGGTCAAGGAGTTCTACTGCTGACATTCCTCAGCACCTCAGCACATCCAAGCATCCGACTTTGGGCAAATACAGTTTTGAATGCATCAGGGTAATGCATTATAGAAAAGGGGTTATTTAAGGGCAAAGAAAGGCATCCCAGGCATCTGGGCAATTTTCTGCATTCATCCCATCCTTATATTTTATTTCACTCTATTCTGCCTTTTCTATGGTTTTCTATAATTTGATTCCTATTTTATGATTATATTGCAGTTTTTTCCATGTTGGTACATGTTGACAGTTCTATTCTTAGAGGCAGGACCCCTTCTGGATGTTTACTTATTAAGGTGATGTCATTCCATAGCTTGATCTGCCTATTTCTGCCTTTTTGCTATTTTTAGCATACTATTTGATTTTCAGGTCTGTCACATATACTGGGCATCAACAGATGGGTCCTTGGAGTTTTCTCTTTGGATTCCCCTCTGTTAGCTCACTATTAAGTGAGGCTTTGAGGTTGCCCTTACAATAGATGGGTGCTGGTAGTGGTCATCATCATCATTTGCACCTTGCCATCCATCCTCATCACTGAGCCAAGTTGTCCCTGTTTGGCTCTCATACCAGTGTCTCATCTGTTGAATTCCAGAGGATTCGATAGAGTATAGAATACTTTGTTAAATTTAATAAACTATTTACAATAAATATTTATACTAGCATGGGACACTGCCCTGTAATTAAGTCTAAAACAAGAAGGCAATGTTACTAATAACCATGGCTATGCACTGATAGGTTCAATACGTGCTTTAAGGTCTGGAGAACATTCTCACTCATATCAAGACATTACGACACACAATCTGAATCACTACAAATGCCACGAAATCGACTTCAAATTTATTTCACACTATTTCACATTATTTTGGATGACTTTGAATGCTTTCGAACTATTTTGCAACACTTCGAATGACTTTGCAGCATTTCAAATGACATCGGCCACCATATAGTTGTTTTAAAACACTTTCGACACACACTGCACATCTGGAACAAGCCAATTTGTTGCATATCAAGCACTACTGGACATGAGGAGAGTTCAGCAGTAAGGGTTCATAACAAGATTGCTTGGCACATTGCTAGACTCTCTGCCATGTACTCAGCTTCCATAGATGATAATGTGATCATTGGCTGCTTCTTTTATTGCCAAGGAATTGGACTGCCAGTCATCTGGAAGACATATCCAAAAATAGATTTTTGATCATTAATGTTTCATTCCCAATCAGCATCTAAATAAGTGAAGGGTTCCACTTCTCCCCCTTGCTAGTAAATGATCCTGATAATGATACTCGACCTGTAAACCTAACAAAAACCTGTTAAAAGGCTTAGGAAGTATAACACAGGCTAGAGGAAGGGTGTGAGTTGGTACTAAATATCACTGCTGATACCCAAAAGTTGTAGTGAGTGACATAAAATAATGAAATGTGTTGCAAATAGTCTTTAGAGGCATATAAAGAAGTTCGAAATAGTTTGGAAGATGTTCAAAGGTGTATGAAATAGTTCAAAAGATGTTCAAAGGTGTGTGAAATGATTCGAAGTAGGTTCAGAGAGGTTCAAAGAGGTTCAAAGTAGTTTCAAGGAAAAGGTTGGTGATGTTTGAAGTGGTTTGAGGTATATAGAAGATGAGTATAGCAAATGGAAGTGTTTTTCAAATGGTGATAGGCGATAGGCAATGAGTTGAGAGTGAATATGAAAGTTCAAAGAAGTTCGCGATATTTTGCAGAACTTAGAGATACGATGTGAGCTAAGACTCAAAAGAACTGCTCTTAAATCTGATGGTAGTGGAGAGGGTAACTTATTCTCTGTTCCCTGTTGCTTCTCTATTGTTCTAAGTAACTAATACAAGTCTATATACAATTTGAAGAAATATTACTAAAAAGGAAACAAGAACATGTGGAAAAGACGAGGCAATATATACAACAACAAGGACTTTGTAATTCATAAAACAAATGAGAAATGATAAATAAATGAGACATACATTGTCCCAGTATAGTAAAAGTTCTTGTTCTATTGCTTCAATATATCATTGAAACATAAAACTGCACTTATTGTATTCTAAATCTCTTGTAGTCTCTCTTCGTGTCCAGTAGTGCTCGATATGCGATAAAAAGGTTTATTCTGGATGTGCAGCATGTATTGAAAGGGTTTTAGAAACAGCTATGTGGTGGCCAATGTTATTCAAAGTAGTATAAAGTCATTCAAAGTCATTCAAGGTTGTTCAAAGTTGTTCGAAGTCATTCAAAGTAGTGCAAAATGGTTCAAAAATGTTCGAAAAGGATTCATGGTTGATTTTGTGGCATTTGTAGTGGTTCAGAGCATCTGTCATAGTGTGTCAATATGATTGGAAAGCTTCTCCAGACCTTAGAGCATGCAGTGGACCTATCATTGAGTTCATGAGTGCCATTAAGATACCAGAAAATGTGTTGATGGCAGTCCAATGGATGGGTCTGGGGTTGCTCATGAATTGACTAAGCATTTGAACTGCAAATGAGATGTCACATCATGTTCTGATCACTGTGTACATAAGTGATCCAATTGCACTCCGATACTCAGGGATATTGTGATGCTCATCATCAGGTGTTTTGATCAGTTTGATGTTAGGGTCCAGTGGTGTGCTGACAGGGTGTGAATCTGACATTCCAAATTTTTCCAGGACCCTCTTGATATATTGGGCTTGTATAATTTTGAGAATGGCCCTTTCCAAGTACCTCTCTAATTCTAGTCCCACAATTTGCTTTGCCTCTCCCAAATCCATGATCATAAAATTCTTCCTCAATTTAGCTTTCATTTCTGTAATGGCATCAATATCTGATCCTAGGATGGTCATGTCATCGATATGAACTGATGTGATTAGGAGATCATGATCGGTGTGCCTAATATAGATGCATCGATCTGAGAAAAGCCATGTAAAGTTCATTTTGAGAAAGGTTTGGTTGAGTTCATTGTTCCAGGCCCATTCCGCCTGTTTCAATCCATAGAGATGTTTTAAGAGTTGCAATATGCATCCACTACTGTCATTGTATTCCAGTGGTTGCAACATAAAAATAACCTCCTCCAAAACTCCATTAAGGTATGTGCCCACCACATTGACCACGTGAATTGCAAGTCCTAAATTTGTTGTGAGCACTATTAATAGCCAGAACATTTTCAGCTGCATGATCAGCATGAACGTTTCCATGAAATCTACTCCCAGAATTTGGGAACATTCTTTCGCTACAAGCCTAGCCTTATGCTTCATGATTTTCCCAATGTGATCATGTTTGATGTGATATACCCACTTGCTTGCAATTGCCTGGTGATCAGGGGGTAAGTCAACCAATCTGTAAGTACCTCGTTTGGTTAACTGCATTATTTTGGTGTTCATCGCCTCCTTCCATTTTGGCCAATCTGATCTTCCTTTTGCTTCTTTCACTGAAAGTAGGTCATCCTTGGATATTGCCCTGATCATTGCATAATCGATCATGATGTAGCCAGACTCTTCTATAGTTGGCACATGATGCTTCCATTCCTTTGGTCTGCATGCATTTGGGTTATTGAGTAACCAGTAGTTGATGAGTGGTTTTGCAAGAATGCAACTTGATCATTCCTGAGGAATCAGTATGTGAGATGGCGATGATTGATGTATTTCCTTTTCTGGTGAGTGATGCAGTGCCATTCCCACTGTCACCCAAAGTCTACTTGGTGCTGGTTTCATGCTCCCCCTCAAGCGGTGCAGGATGAGTGACCTCTACAATGTTAGAATCATCCTCTTCTGACATGAACACCACATTCCTAAAGGTGAGAATTTGGTGTGTCTGGAAATTGTAGTACCTGTATCCCTTAGTACCATCAGCTATTCCCACAAAAATAACTTGGCATGATTTTGGATCAAGTTTTGAGTTTTTCCCATCCTGCTGTAAAACCCAACAAGTCCTGCTGAATTCTTGCAGGCCCAATATGTCCAGCTTCCCCCAGAAGACTTCATTGGGTACCTTATGATCTTTGATTGCTCAAGTCAGTGATCTGTTTTTAAGATAAGTTGCATAAGCGATCGCCTCCCTTCAAAGGGAGTGAGGTAGTCTGTGCTGATATAACATTGCATGTGCATGCTCTACCAGGGTTCAGTTTATACATTTAGCAATTCCATTTTTGGATGGTGAGTGCAGGGCTGTGACTTCCAGTTGGATCCCATTGTCAAGTAAAAATTTCTTGAATTCCTTGCTAAGAAATTCTCCTGCACCATCAACACGAAGTTTCTTGAGCTTCCGACCAGTTTGAGTTTCGATAAAATTTTTGTACTGCTTAAATTTTGTAAGCACTTTGGATTTCTGCTTCAAGAAATACATCATTGTGCATCATGCCTTGCCATCAGTAAATGTGACAAAATACCAATCTCCCCCTGGAGCTTCAGTGCATGCCAGCCCCCACAAATCGCTAACTGTCAGATCTCCAATCTCCTTGATCTCAGTTTGGCTTTCCTTGGAAAAAGGCTGGACATGCTGCTTGGCAATGATGCATGCTTGGCATTGAGCAGCTGGCTGCACAGTTCTGTCCACATCCATTCCCAAAACCATCTCCTTCTCCTTGAGCATCTTTACTGATCCCATGTTCAGATGCCCAAAAATCCTGTTCTATTCATCCCATGTTCTGCCATTCTTGGCAGGGTATGCTTGGTCTTGTTTGGCAACACCTTTGACATCCATGTCAAACAACTGGTTCTTGATCCGACCTTCCATAATAATAGTCTTGTTTGGCACCTGGAACTGCACCCCTAGTGTTTCAAATAGAACTTTGATTCTAGCCTCAAGCACTGTTAGGAAACGGTCTCCTAACATGCCTATTACATAATACTATTTTTTCTTCTATTTTATTTTATTTTATTTGATTTTATTTCACCAAAATACACTACAAAACACCTATATACACATTATTTGTCAGCATGGAAATTCTCTATTTACATGCATCAATATGTATGCACATGTGCGCATGCATCTGTAATAACATACTACAATATATGTAACATAGTATATAATTCTAAAATAAATACTAGAAGACCTCAGTTGAGTTCTCCTAGGTATTCCATCCACAATAGTGGTGCAAAAAGCCTGTTTCAGCCAACTGTTCTATTTTTAACCCCTTGCATCAAAACCATCAAACCCCCCATCACACATGCATGCACCGCCACCTTCTTGTAGGAGAGCCCGCACGGTCCAGCTAGTAGATTAGTGGGTGTCACCCTAACAAGCACACATGAAATCAAGATAAGGTTAAAAGGTGCATCAGGTGCATGTACCACATTTTTTAGGGTAAGTGCTGAGGTTCTCCTGTCTACAGTACATTCCAGCTGTATCGAACCTCATCCAAGCCCAGGAGATTTACCAAAACCAGAGATTTGATGTCCAGGGGTAGGAGTATAGTCAATAAAGATATTTTGATCCCATGCTATATGTGAAGTGCATGCTGAGTCTGCCAACCAAGAGTCCATTGAGACTGCAAGCACAATGTCATCCCCACAATCCCTACAGAAGGCAAATTCCTTATCTGCTGCTGCATGAGCCTCTGTCGATCCCTTTTGCTTTCCTCCCAATCTCCCCTTTTCCAATTTGAATTTGTTCCTGCACTGCTTGCTAATGTGCCCCTTTTCTCTACATACATTGATAGGTTCACTATGCGCTATAAGGTCTGGAAACATTCTCACTTGCATCGAGACATTATGACACATGCTCCAAATTACTACAAATGCCATGAAATCAACTTCGAATTATTTTTGAACCATTTTGCACTATTTCAGACGACTTTGAACTATTTTGAACTCTTTCAAACACCTTCATACACCTATAATGACTATTTGCCACAGCCCTTACCATTTCGTGTTACTAAACATTACATTCTGGTTTCAGCAGTGATATTTAGTACCACCTCGCACCCTTCCTCTGACTCATGTTATACCATCTGAGGCCATTTAGTAGGTTTTGTTTGGGTTTCTGGGTTGAGTATCATCATTTTGGAGCCCACTGCGAGGGGTTTCTAAATCATTTCATTGTTGAACCTCCACTCTTTCCACCACTCATTGATAATACTCAACCCGGAAACCCAAACAAAACCTACTAATGGCTTCGGATGGTATAACACAGGCCAGAGGAAGGGTGCGAGGTGGTACTAAATATCACCGCTGAGACCAAAACGTAATGTTTAGTAATGCGAAATGGTAAGGGCTGTGGCGAATATTCTGTATAGGCGTACGAAGTTGTTCGAAAGAGTTCGAAAGAAGTTCGAAGGCGTGCGAAGTGGTTCGAATAAGTTCGAAGATGCGCGAAATAGTTCGAATAAGTTTGAAGAGGTTCGAAGTATATCGAACAGCGAGTTTAACGAATGTGAGGTGTTTGTCAAATGGAGACAGGTGATGGGCAATAAAACGGAGAGTGAATACAATAGTTTCGAGGAAGTTCGCGATATTTCGCAGAACTTTAGAGATACGACGCGAGCTAAGACTCAAGAGAATGACTCTTAAGTCAGACGATAACTGTGAGGGTAACTTGTGCTGTTCCCCATTGTTCTATTTCCTTTTATTCTAAGTATCTAACACAAGTCTATATACAAAATGAAGAGATAGTACTAAAAAGGAAATAAGAACAATTGTAAAACATGAGGCAATGTACACAGCAATAAAGGTATTGTAAAACACAAAACAAATGAAAAATGATAATAAGTAAAATGTACATTGTCCCAGTATAGTAAGAGTTCTTGTCCTATTGATTTAATATATCATGAAATATAAAAACCGCACTTATCACATTCTAACTCTCTTGTAATCCCTCCTCGTGTCCGGTAATGCTCGATATGCGACGAAATAACTTGTTCCAGATGTGCAGTGTGTATCAAAATTGTTTGTGGACAACTATACGATGGCCGAAGTCATTCGAAGTGCTGTGAAGTTGTTCGAAGTGTTGCGAAATAGTTCAAAAGCATTCGGAGTGTCTTGAAGTCATCCGAAATAGTGCAAAATAATGCGAAAATGGTTCAAAGTTAATTTCGTGGCGTTATAGTACTTCGGAGTGCATGTCATGATGTGTTGATATGAGTGGGAGTCTTCTCCAGACCTTAAAGTGCATAGTGGACCTATCATCGTTTTACCTAAAGGGGGCTCAATGATCTCGACTTTGAATTGAACTCATTTTGCCTCCAACCCTCCTGAACAACCAGGAGATCTCAATATAGTATCTCGACCTCAATAATAGTATTTTGCACTCTTTCACCCTTTGCACTTATGACATCGCTACCATCTTCGACCTCGAAAACATACAAAACATGACATTGCATGAATTTTGACCTTGCAACCTTCGAAACCCACCTTGAACATGTTGACCTCTTTTATGCCAGCTCCCGGACATTCTACATCTCTGAAGTTTGATTTGAGATGACCTAAAGAACTGCGAAATTACTTTGAAGATCTCAAATTTTTGTTTATAACTTGCGGTATCACAGATCATGACCTAAAGAAATGACATGCTTGCAGATACATCGACTTTGATTCTTACGATCTTTGGGAATCACTTCCAGAGTACAAACCTGGCATTTTGCTCAATAAATTTTGCACCACAGTATTCAAGTTCTATCCCAAAATAGAAGACGAATGAAAATACAGCATTTCGGACATGGATTCACTCGTTGACAAACAGCTTTGCACTGATATTTTGGATGAAAACGATTTAGCAGCTTATTACAGGTCATTCTACAAGGTCACGAGCTTCCTTCAATCAAAACGTAGACTTTCAGAAGCTGAACAAAGTCAAAGTTTTCTTCAAGGCTTTCAAGCAAACTTACAGACTAGAATTGCGGATCATCTCAAAGTAAAGCTCCCTGATCACTATCCTGATGACCCATATATGCTGATCAACATCTACAATGCCGCAAAATTTGCTGTAGCATCCTCGAACTCATATTCTATGCCCCAGCAATCGATTTCAACCTCGAATATATCACAGTCTAGGACATTGACCACTTCTGAAGACGTTTCGCACATCCTTGAAAATTTTGCGTTAAACTTTGCATCAGTTATCGCAGCTTCAAATTCAACCAAATCAGTACCTGAGGTATCTGTCTTGACTTTGTTCATTGCCAATATCACACCTTTGACTACATCGATCCCAGCATCTGACAGTATACCTCACAGCTCAAATGATTTGAATGACTTTGAAGCTCGTATCATGGCACTCAAACAGGAACTAGCCCCTAAAAAACAGCTTGTGCTCGAACAAGAAAATGTCGCACTTCGAAATCATCATGTCCCACCTCCTTGTCTTCATTGCATTGTCCCAGCTTTGTCGCACATGCCCATCCCAATCTCATTGTCTTTGCCTTCGGTAGTTCCTGCCCAGTCCACTCTAAAAGTCGCACCTTCATCAGCTTTGGACTCGAACTCGCCTTTAATATCTTTGTTGCATTCCTCCTCTCCATTACCAATTTCGTCCTCAACTTGCCGCTCACCACTCCCAGTATTTTTGTCCTCAATCTCATCATCTGTGCCCTCTTCCGTCTTACCATCTATTTCGATATTGCCTTCACCCTTGACACTAGATTCATGTTCAAATTCACCTTCGAAGTCTAGCAAAGCCCTCAAAAGTCCATTCACATCAAAAATATACAATCATCGCATTGAGATTCACCTTCCCCTTATCGCCAAGAAGTGCAACAGACAATTTTTACTCTACTGCTCCACCATCTCCTCTAACAGCTCGATTTTCCTCCCCAACACTTCCATCTCCACCTTCTTCTGTGCCAGTTTCCCAGCGATAATTCGATGCCGCACCACCCATTCTTCTTTGATATCCTCGACTCCCCATGACTCCCTTGCCTTCACCTTTCCCTTCCCCTTCAATGACCATTTCTTTTCCTTCAATGATTTCGAAGGTCCCGCTATCAGTTTGACACCCTCTACAGGGCCCACAAGATGAATTTGACGTACTAAAATTTTTGAAAACAAATTAGTAAATGCTTCGAAGCAAGTTTGAATACATTTCATACCTGATTTGGGATGCGAATCTCATTTCGTGCCCCCAAATTTATTCGCTTTGCCTTTGCAAAGCCCTTGCTTTGACACCCCACCCCAATAGCACCCCTGCACCTCCTGGGTGCATTTTGTGCACTTTGGGGTGCCCTCCTTGATAATACAGCATGGCTGGGACTTAAACCCAGTTCATCTATCGCACTATGAAACATTTAGTACCTCAAAAACGCCTCGAAAATCAGTAAAACACTTACTGGGCCCTCGAAATCGAGGAGCCTAGTCAATTCGATCCACATCCACTTTGCTGACCCTGTGCCCTCAAGCTTGTCTTCTCCATCTTCCTCCTTGTCAACCTCTACCATCTTTTGCTTCACCACCCACACTACAGGCAGCTCCTCTTCACCCTCCTCTTCATCCTCATCTTCGTCACCTTCACCAGCCTCCTCCCTCTCGATAGCTTTTGCCTCCACCTCGAACTCCACATTCCTCTGCTGCAACTCCTCCTTCGACACAGTCTTCACATGATATTTGGCGAGGGCAGCATTTCGAGCGTCCGCCAATGCTCTCCATTGACCATCGATTTTCGCCTTCTTTGCCACCTCCTTCTCCTCTCTAACATGTTTTTCTTTTTCCTCCTTCTCTACCTCTTCTGCTAAATCTACAAAAAGTAGCTCTCCACCCCACGAAATCCATTCATGCTGTGCCATCAGTTTATACAACTCAAAAACTTCATCCACAACCTTTTGAATGGCCACATTATGCTCTTCTTTGAGATCTTCAGTGAGTTCATCATATTCTGCCTATACGAAATGTTTTAGCACCTTTGACCATGAATAAACAAAGAAGAGACATACCATTTTCACACAAAAAGCCCACCCCCAGACTTCAAAATCAAGATCTTCTGCAATGCTGCGCTTGGGCATCAACTTCGTATATTCAACAATTTTGATGTTGAGTTCAGCCAAGAGAGACATGATGAAAGCTATACTTCAAGATGTAGAGGTGATGGAAAGAAGAAGAATGAGAAGTATTTCGAACATCGCTAAGTTTTCAACACAATCACGCATTTCACACATGACTTCGATTGGCTGACTGGGACAGTCAGGATTTCAGTAAGGGGGAGGATGATAGGTCCACTATGTGCTATAAGGTCTGGAAACATTCTCACTCGCATCGAGACATTATGACACATGCTCCAAATCACTACAAACACCATGAAATCCACTTCAAATTATTTTTGAACCATTTCACACTATTTTGGACAACTTTGAACTATTTTGAACTCTTTCGAACACCTTTGTATGCCTATAATGACTATTTGCCACAGCCCTTAACATTTCATGTTACTAAACATTACGTTCTGGTTTCAGCGATGATATTTAGTACCATCTCTCACCCTTCCTCTGACTCATTTTATACCATCTGAGGCCATTTAATAGGTTTTGTTTGGGTTTCTGGGTTGAGTATCATCAATGTAACAGGTTATATTAGGATTGATTCTTTTTTCAGGCTTACCCACCAGGGCCATCTCATCAGAATTGCATAGGCTAAGCCATTGATCATGTTCCAGAATTCAAGCAATAAGTACCAGAGCATCCTTTAGAGCAGTAGTGTCAATGGATGCAATGTAGTTATTCCAATTTTCAGGAAGTGAGGTTAGCAAAATAATGGAAAATTCTTCTCCATCAATCTTCTGTCCCAGATTGTGCAGCTCTTCCTGATAGCCACACAATGTCCAAATATGTTCATCAATGGGCATTCCTTCCGCACATTGAGACCAGAATAACTTTCATCATGCCTGGACTAGTCCTAATGCCCCCTGAGTCTCTAGAAATGACTTTAATGTACCCCATGCTTCCAATGCGCTCGATGAGCTCGCAACATACACCAGCATTTTGTCAGCCACCCATAAACAGATCATTGACAGTGCCATCTGATCCTTTTTATGCCATGCTGTCAGCAAGGCCGCTTCCAATGGCTGGGTAGTCAATCCATTGACATATTCCCACAGATCTTGCCCCATAAAAATGTCCATCATTTTGATCTTCCATACGGCATAATTCTTGGCACCTGTCAAGGGTTCTATTCAGTAAATGTTTGTGTGTGTCAAAGCATTCAAAATGTTGGCCATTGTTCAAATTTGATCCAGGTAGTGCTAGTTTGATTATAGTGTGAGTAAGAAAATTCAGTTAAGGCCAGGGCCCATAACCTGTTGAATTCTAGAGGACTCGATAGAGTATAGAATACTTTGTTAGATTTAATAAACTATCTACAATGAATATTTATACTAGCATGGGACACCACCCTGTAATTAAGTCTAAAACAAGAAGGCAATGTTACTAATAACTGTGGCTATGCACTACAGCTGTTTGTTTGGTGTTGGCATCAGTGTCACCTAATGTGCCTACCACCACCCAATTTCAACATCATCTTCCTGATCCATTATCTACCCTGCAAGCAGATGCTCACAGCAGTGGCATGGATGTAGGTCTGCTGTCTTGGTGCTGTCTCATGGTAATAGAACCTAAAGATCAAATCAAAACATTTGTTAGTTGAAAAGAGAAGAGAAGAGAAGCACTTGAGAAAACATCACTTAGGCCCAACACACATGTTTTCGGCCACCTGACCTTCCCACATATCAAGCCTAATAATAGTTGGGCATCATGCTCATGACTTAGTTTTGTTAGGCTTGATGTCATTAAAACTCAACACCAGCATTAAATCCTCTTCCAAATAGTGAAGACCTTAATAATAACTAGTACCTCTGGTCCCTATTCCCCCCCGCCTCTCTGCCACTTCTATATCTGGAGCATGGCTATGCCTTACCAATCAACCACCCTGAGTCAGCACCACATCACCTCTCATGCTTCCAATAGCATTGCGTTTATTGTCGGCAGCATCGAGCTCGACATCAGGCCCTTCCTCTGTCCCCTCTGGCTCATGTATCAACCTACCCCATCAATCCTTTGGTCAGCAACACCTGTACACCCAGCATATCACTCCCACGGTCCATATGTGCATCCTCCTCTCACATATTCAATGTTGGCAACACCGAACTTGGCTTTTGGCTTCTTTATCTCATATGCAGTCCCACCTCGCCATTCTTCTCAACAACAACTCTCACAGTTCCAATGCGTGCATCCTCTAACACCGTCAACACTGAGCATGAAGCCACACCTCGATGTCTATGCGTGTTCTCTCCCACATTCCACATCAGCGACACTGAGCTTGACTTTCAGCTTCTTCTGCTAAGCACACTGTCTCATGGCACTTCGCACCACCTTCAACATGTCTCAGCATGAGGTGGGCAGGCACTTTATCTCAATGACATCCATATTCCTTTTACTATTCTGCTGAGTGCATGTTATTGCATGTGTCGGATCAAGCACGAACATTTGCTTTCAAATGTGATTCCATTTCCCTATGGCTCAATACTTTCAAAGCACTAACTGACATTGGTGTTCCAACAGATCTCCTTCAGTGTAGGACATGATTGACACATACTTAAGATTGGAACTGAGGATGTGCTGATCATAGCATGGTCATCACCTCACCGACCCTTTCAACAACTTCTCAACGACCCCTCAATAACTTTTCTACAACCTCTTGATGACTTCTCTATGACCTCCTCCTCCCAACCACCATCAATGTTGCTCATAATCATTAGTTCTGCATGAATCCTTCCCGTCTTCAATACAACATCAATACCATGGTCACAGCCTTGAAGACAGTGTTTTCTGTGGTTGTCTTGCTTTGGATGATGTACAAGGTATGTAATATTACTATGAGCTCTTTATTATTGTTCACATGCATATCAACATCTAGATATCATTTGACGGGCTTGCTTGAGGCCCCATAATGGCAGTGCTATTGCCACTGTTGTTCGATTCTCACTCCACTCAGCAGCCTTCTTTAATAGAAGCACAGCTATGCCCTCTCCTCCATCTGGACCTTAGCTATGCTCAGTTCAGAGACTCAGTAGCAAAGATGGTGATAGAAGTTAGTGTGGTGGGCAAGTTGAAGCACCATTTACTGTGTTATACATGTATACTTTTACTGCTTGTCTCAGGACATCTTGCTTTCCTGTGAGAGTGTCGTATGTCTATGTTGATATTTAAAAAAAAATTAGTTCCTTGTCTACCACATGTTGTATTTACCTGATGTCAGCTTTTTTTTCACCTACAAAATACTGACAGACTCTCCTATGGAAAGAAGGCTGGGTACTGCTAGCAAACATAAAGGCCTCTTAAAATCAATCCATTGACATGGGTTTCAGCATGGCAAACAATGCGAGACTAACATTTTACATGCAGGCAAGCAAGCTTTGTGCTTAGCTGAACAAGCACAATGGAGGAGAGGAATGATCCAAGGCAAGTATTTCATTGAGCTTGCCATTTACTATTGTGATATCACGATCTTCAGAATTATCTCAAGAGGATTGCAAGGCTGTTGAATGCATGGACCTTGATGCAGGCCATTTCACAGATGATGTAACTGCAGTATCACACACAGCTCCCCCTGGAGAGGAAGGATTTGATATCAGCCATGAGGGTGGTGAGTATAAAGTATTTGATGATCTCGTAGATAATCTTGCTCAATGTGGGTTTGTTGAATCTTTTCTTTTCTTACTGGAATAGACCACTCAGACCCTTTGCAGCTGCTGAATGACCATCGTGACCACCATGATCATGTAGAAATTCAGACCATGCATTGGAATATACAAATGACAAACCTAGTTGACACTTATCTTGACTTTTGCTGCTGTGATGCTGGAGAAGGCATGCCCAACATTCCAAGCCACCTCAATGATACCAGCTCTCCTCCGATCATCATTGACATGCTTGACATATTTTGTAAGTCCCAGTGATTTGAGACTGAGTTTCCACTACACTAAACTATCTCATAGTTCATCAACAATCAATGTTCCTAGTCTTTCCCAAAGACATGTACCCCAACAAAACACTTGTATGCCATGGATACATTGGCTGCTCCCCACTGCAACCATCACTAGCAATTTCTTTCTGAACACTCACAGCTTATTGACAGTCTCATCAGTCATGTCCTCGGTACAGCATTGAAGCACAATGCAAATTGCTGTGCAATATGCACAATGTAAGCTATCATTTTTCTTGTCGATTGCATCTAGATACTGAACATCCCCAACGGTTGAAATAAATGCAGGTGCCTTACCTTCCATATCTGTGTACACAGTTTTCAAATGCATATGATTTGTATCTCGATATCTACTGATACGTTGATCAGCAGATCAATGCTGCTCTTGGATATAATACTTCCTCCTCACATATCCTTCAATCTTGTCCTTGTTGCTTTTGCTAGCTCAATGGCAAACCTGAGCTGGAATTTTCATCTTTCATTTCAATTGATGGTAATAACTCACTAAAATGCCTGGGATCATTGGTACATGGTGTCGATGATCGCCTTGATTTGCAGACTATACTTTCAGATTGCTGGTTGACCCCTGAAGAGTTTGATTATTTCAAGGATGAAGTGAAGCCTCATGTAAGCTCTTTACTTCTTATTTCTTTGTATCCACAGAAATTTATTTCTATCTCACCAGCAATCCAGCAAAGATGATGTTAATGATGACTGGGAAGATGTTGACGATGAAATTCCAGGTTTCTGATGTGTTGACAGGTGGCATAATGCAGGGCCCAAGGAGCAGAAGAAAATGTTAACATTTTTCTAGGAATCTACTGCTTTTATTGCTTCCTGCTGCCACTGACTAGTTCTTCTGGCATGTGATATGATTAGGAGTGGAGAACTGTATGTCCAAGTCATCAGTCTTTTTGGAATGTATTTTCCTGATCAAACCAAGGGCAAAATATCCGCTTGCAATTGTCAATTGACTGATTGATCTTCTTGGTCCCAGGGTTGGCTGCGAATATGACATCAGTTGCACATTTTCAACAACTGTTGAGAACGGTAGCCTCTCCAAAAAGGTGAAAGATGCACTCTTTCAGCTTATGGTTGGCGCATTCCATGGACATGCACATAATCGCATCTGCCAACTCGACTGGCACCCTCTTTTTATCAAAGGCACAGGACATACTGAAGGCAAAGGTTGTGAGCATGTATTCTCATCATCCAATGATCTTGCCAGTGGTACTCGGCATGCTACTTGTTTCCATCACCACCAAGTGATTGAGGAACATTTCAACTTTTGGGATCAAGATAAATATGCTAATCTCAGTATGCTTTCTCTTTCCATAAAGTATTTGATAATGACCAAGTAAACCTCTTCTGCCAGGTTGTTTTCTGCAAAACCACTATTGGGAAGCTGTTCTCGCTGTGAAAATCCTTGAAGCTGAGCTTGCTATTTTACAAGCTCAATTCAGAATTGATGATGAAACATTTGACCAGTACCTTTTGAAAGAGAGGCAATATCTCCATGGTTTAAAGGAACCATCCTCTGCATCAACCCTGAAAGTTCAATATGTCCGAGTGCTCAATGAGCTTTCTCAATGCAGGTAAGTCCACCATTCTGTATGCAATCAAATGTAACTGATACAGTGACTCACAAAACTGAGTCAATGTTTTGCACTTTTTAATTTATTGTTGAATAACTTCCCATAAACAACAAAACCAAACAAGGTATTGGTGTACTGAATAACATACATGATCAGGGCTACCAAACAAACAAAGAATTATGTAATTTTAATCATCTCTCATGGAGATATGATCATTTTAATTCAGGGACTCATTGACTCAGTTTTGTGAGGTGGTATCAATATTATGATAAATTGTAATTCTAGTATTTTGTATGACCTCCCTTGGCCTTAATAACTGCTCCCAACCTTCTAGGCATGCTTTCAATCAAATTCTGACACACCTCTGATGGAATATTATTCCACTCTTCCACTACTCTTTCCCATAACTCCCAAATTCCTTTTGATGCTGTTGGATACTTGTCTAACTGGTTCTTGAAATGAACCCAGTGATGTTCAATAGGGCTGAGGTTTGGAGATTGGGCAGGCCAATCCAGAAGAGTAATATTGTTGTTCTCCATCCATTTCTTGGCCTTTTTTGAGGTATGCTTGGGGTCATTGTCTTGTTAAAAAATCACCTCTTCTCCAGAAATTCCACTCTCCTCCAAGCTAGGCAGCATATGGTCCTTCAAAATGGACACATACTGGTCAGCATTTATCCTCCCCTCAACCTCTGCAAGATGCCCCACTCCATTCCATCCCATACACCTCCATACCATAATGTTTCCTCCCCCAAATTTGACAGTTCCCTGCACCTCTCTCTCAATCAGCCCCTCTCCCTTCTGTTTCCAAACCCACTCTCTCCCATCTGACCCAAACCTGTTAATTTTAGTCTTATCTGACCAAATAACCCTTCTCCAGTCCTCCACAGTCCACTCTCTATACTTCTGAGCAAAAGCCAATCTTGCTTTCCTATGCCTTATACTAAGCAAAGGCTTTTTCTTCTTCACCACAGCCTTGAATGAGTTTTTTCTGAGAACTCTTCTGACTGTTTCTGAGGAGACTGGAGCGGGGATGATGCTGTTGATGTAATGGGTGGCCTGAACAGCATTTGCAGCCTTGCCAGTGGTGATTTGGGTAAGGATGGCTCTCTGAGAGGTAGATGAGAGCTTAGAAGGACGACCACCAGAGGGGGAATCCAGGTTTGGATGGAGAGCCCTGAGTGTTCTGGATACACTAGACTGGCTGAGGTTGAGTTTAGAGGCAATATTGTGGGTAGAATAATGATTGGAGGCCAGGGAAAGAATGTTTTCCTTCTGAGCAGAGGAGATGGGATGCATTGGAGAATATTGAAGTATGAAGAATGCTAGTCCTAATTAAATACTATAATTTAAGGTCCCATCAAGGGTCACATCACCTTAGAAACCATCTGTCAAGTTTTTGACATTATACAGTTGGTGGAGCATCAGATTCTAATATTTCTGACTACCCCTCACAAAACTGAGTCAATGAGTCCCTGAATTAAAATGATCATATCTCCATGAGGGATGATTAAAATTACATAATTCTTTGTTTGTTTGGTAGCCCTGATCATGTATGTTATTCGGTACACCAATACCTTGTTTGGTTTTGTTGTTTATGGGAAACTATTCAATAATGAATCAAAAAGTCCAAAACATTGACTCAGTTTTGTGAGTCACTGTACGTCTACCCCAACTCAGAGCAAATCCTTGGCCTTCGGCAGCACGCTCTGATGCTTCGATCAGCCCTCAGCCATTTTTGACCACCATATGCAAACAGCTCTGAATTGCCCAAGCACGATATGCCTGCAACCCATTTTGGCCCACATTGAACGCTGCCCATTTTGATGCTACCATCTTCTCAATATCTTGAAAACCCCTTTCCACCTGCTGCCTCTGCTCATCATATGCCCGCTTGCGTACTTCTCGAGCAGGAACATCAAGCTTTCACTGCTTGGGCTGGGGTGGGACCCTAACACCAAATGATATGCCTGGTGCTTGCGGGGTCATGCTTGCTGCAGATCTATCCCCATCATCACTCCATCCCTCATCATCATCATCATCATCAGCCCCGACATTGCTCTGATCTGACAGGTAGCCTCGAAAAATGCCATCTGAGACATTGCCATCTGTGGCTTCATTATTGGCAGGTCAGCTTGTTTCAGGAATGGAGGGAGGGTGGGATGGAGTATTTTGTCAAGGGGGGGCAATGGTGAAGAAGGACCAAAACTTTGCAGCCCCTTCACTGTTTCATCTGTGTCAAGACATTTCCATCACAGCCAAGCAATTTCGATGCACCTGCTTTGTATAACTTTATCCTTTGCCTCCTTCTTGCACATCTGCTGTGCAATCTCCCATTTTCTGCAGTCTGAGAAGTTATTGTATCCCAATGATCGTGTGGATTCTGCCCTTTTCCAATCCTTGGGTGTTTTTGTGTGCAGTAAATGTTCATATGGTGTCGGTGTCGCCAGTTGTTCAAGGTCCAGTTCATGCTGACATCTTATTTGAAGACTCTTGATTAAATCTTCTCCATTGAGCTCTTCGAAATCAAAGTCATTAGGACTGTCACTGTTCCCATCTGAATCAGAGTCAGTCTCGGTCCAGTCTTCATCCTCTGAATCTGACAAAATATAATTAACTCTGCCATTCCAACTTGTACATTCGATGTCAGAATCATCTGCTGAAGACTTCACATCATCGCTGTTGCCCAAGTTGGGCTGATTGACTTTTCTGAGGGCCTTGCTAGCTCGGGCGTGCGCTGCTGCTGCTTTACGGTCTTTCCGAGCCATGTTTTTTTTTCAGTTTTATTTCAAATTTGAGTCTCACAGCCCCCGACATCATCTATAATTTTTTTTTTCTGCCGGCCGATTCCGCCGCTGTCCAAAAGTAGCAGTGACTAAATGAACTGCACCATAGATAAATTCGAAACTTGGGCAATAGCAAGTGCAACAACTTACAAACAGATGAAAATCAATGGATTACATCAAATCTTGACTCGCAGAGCTTGAGGAAGAGAAGGAAGAGCTGGAGTTACCCTGTCTATTCATGACTACTATTCAGACTGATGGCATTGTGCCACCATCTAAGTGAATGAATAGTAATGACAGTATACTAATTAATATAGAATCACTGTCTAGTAAGTGAATGAATTGCAAAACAGATAAGCAATGACAGTATAATTATCGTAGAATCACTTGATGTAAGTAGAACTGGTGAACATCACTTATCACACTTGAATATCATGATCATGATCATACGAGTCATAGTAAGTAGTAGTACGACTGTTCAAGTTGCCCAACACTGCCTAAGTAGTTCAAATTATCTATGGTAGAACTGAGTAGTATTACTATCATGTATTATATTTTTAACTGTACAATGAGACTACATGATAGCTCGGACTTATGATCATTGAATGAACAGACTCTAGTATTACACAGCATAATAGTACTACTTCTAGTACATGCCAACTATCAGTGAATCTCACAAACCTGATCCTACAAACTACTGCTATGAGTAGATTAATTACTCACAGATGTAGTCCAGCTTAAGCTTACAGAATTACAACCCTTTGGTTGATAACACACGAACCTTCAAGTTCACAGTTTTTCTATTTTTACAATATACTCTTATCATCCATACTTATTTGACCTCTATTTGACCTTACTCTTTCTTACTCCTGATTGAGTTTATCTCTGCCACATTACCTACACCTACTATGCCAAAAAAAAAAACTCAAGGGGAAAGCCTGACTCTTCAATGCTTCAGGAATTGCTGCCTCCTATGTTTCCTTGCTTGGCTCTGCTTTCTTGCCACCAGAAAAACAAGCAGCAGCTTGCACAGTCTTGCAATACAATCAGCACACAACCAGTCATAGTGAAACCAGAACAGATGGAGGCCTCCACCCAATGTATCTCCAGCTACATGGACTTGGCAGTGCTAGTGAGCAAGAGCTCAAGGAAAACAAGAAGCTCTTGGAAGCATTGCAGTCTGACTTATTTGATGTGGTGAGTTTTTGTCTGACATTTTTCTCATGGTACTTATAAAACAATAAAGATATCTAGATACTTTTGATTGTATAGATGGAGGCATATCTGTCCTTCTATGGTGCTCAGGATTCAAGCCATCAGAAGGATCTGGTGCTGAGCATATGACCGTTGACACTTACATATCACCTCATGAACTAAAGTAAGGTGGTAAGGATTTGATGAAGCATATAGCACTCCTCATGCAGTCATTTGGCACTGATATTGCACTGCCTTACCTTCATCATTTCGAAGCACGTTGCGCTATGGAAGGAGTAAGACCTCCATCTGCACCAGGTATAGTTTTTATTCAAGCTTGATGGTTAACATTAATGCATTCTGCCTCTAGTTCCAGGCAATGAGCTCATGGTAGATGGGTCTTCCTATCTCCCTCTGCCTGTTATAAAAGGTGGACCACACTTTTGCTGTTGATGCCATCCTGCAGGAACATATGCCCAAGACATCGCAATCAATAGTCAACCTCTGAGCCAGCCACCTTATACCCTGTTCAACCCATTGTCTTATGGTCTCAGGCCTGTCAAATTTCAGCCTAAAACTGCCATTAGCAAAAGTGCCAAGATTGCCAATGATGATGTTGATGTTGACAATGATCCTGGATGGCTAAAGGAAGCAGTCGTTGAGGCGTCAAAGTATGACACCCCTCTGCCTATCATCAAGGGTAAGTGATTCTGCATGGGATCAAATTTTTATATTTACAAAAAAATATTAGCTCCATGAAAAAGTGCTGCTGATGGATTCCAAGGTGCAATTATCAGTCTTGGGCCACACACTGATGCAGCTCTGGATCAATTTGGACTTAAAGACAGTTTAGTCCCTCAGTTGCACATTCTCACATGCACTGTTCATGATATGCAGTGGGAGTGGACCTTGCGGACTACAGAATGGGGATTGAGCTACAAACAGGCAGTGAACTTGGCAAATGTAATGCAACATGATATAAAGCTCAGCAAGTTCAGCCAGTCCAAGTAAGTCCTTATTTCTACCATTGTTTCTGTTTGATCTCAAGTGGAATAGTCATCGATGTCATGGGGAACACTCATTTTTTTCTTTATTTTTCCTAGCTTTACTTGCTGTCATGTTTGCCTATCTTGGGCTGTTCCTTTTCTGAACCCAAAGGGCCACCATTTTTGAACCTTGTAGTATCCAACTAAAATCACATACTAAAACTTACTAGGTTCTTTCAGTTTCTATTCTCATTCAGGTTTCAGAATCTTGCCTTACCCCTAGTCTAATTTGTGGACACACAGATAAGCTTTTGCCTCCACAATTGATCATTCATGAATTGGGGTCAGCATGTTCCGAGTGAGCATAAGTTTCTACTTCCACTGTCTTATTCTCTCACATCAAGCCTGAATAGATCTGCATATACTTAATTCCAATGGACAAGCACAACCATGGCCTGTGAACTGTGAACCTGAAGACCATCTAATTATGCTATATCAAATTTGGTATGGTCCACAAATCTCTACCTCTAAATGGAGAGTGAGCCTGAAATAAATCTGCTTACATAGATAAAATTTGGTAAGGTTTTTGAAATCCTCCTGTATATCTAATCCTAGAGGACAAGATTCAGAGCAACTGTAAATTGCAAGTCTAGGTATGGTCTCCATATTTCTACTCTATGATCTCATCACTTGTATGGTTTACTGCAGTGTGAACCTGACTTCGGAGGATTTCTGCATATATAAACAATTCCGTTTTAACTAACATTTTAGTGTGACTTTCACCATGTTAATATAAGCAAACTCAAACAGATCTAATTCCATATCCATAGTGAACCAACTTGTATTTTTCACTGCGGCCTGAACCTGACTTGGAGCAACTAGGAGGACTTCTGCAACTAAATTTTTGGTGCACCTTTCACCATGTCAATATAAGTGAACTTAAACAGATCTAATTCCATATCCATATCTAGTTAGGCATAGATTGGCATGGACACCTACACAAGTGAACTTGAAATCTAATTCCATATGCAGGATGACACATACATCCTAATGTAGTTGGGCATGGTGAATGATTTTCCAGTGACACATGTTGGTATGCATGCACATTGACATCTGGGGCCAGAATGCATTCCAAGCAAGCCTGTAGAAAGCATTCTCTCTTTGTAGAGGACAGTTTTTAAACTTATTACTCTGTGATTGTGTACCCACCTTCCACAATGAGGACTCACTTTTACAGAACATCTACCATACTTGGTCAGGCTACCCAGGGCATTGCACAAAAGGTTAGCCATCCAAAGGTAACCAAGGATGTGCATGCAGCCATTGCTGCCCATTGATGGCTTGCATCTCAAAGCTACAAAAGTGCACTCAGAGAAACTTGGGTAAAAATTGATGAGCTAACAGAGAATCTTGCTGTAGCTCACCACAAGAGCCTTTGGCAAGTTCAAATAGAGCTTCACATGGGCCATCAAGTGAGCCATACAGAGCACAACAAGACCAATGTGTGGAATGCATTTTGTTGGAAAAAGTCACAGGAAAAGGAGAACGGTCAGAAATTTATCTTGTCATGTCAATGTCCACTGCTGATTAATGTTTACCCAAACCCCAACACAGATGTACCTACTGCTCATGGCAAGGATGTATTGCAAGACCTTGTCCATAACAACCAAGATGAATACAACAACCTGTCAAAACAAGAGCACATTAATCTTGTTGAGGAGTTCGAGAAGCAAAAAGCAACTCAGCTGAAGGCATTTCATGTTTCCACAAAGTCCAGGATTAATGATGCAACACATACACTTGCGGCTGTTGAGAGTGAGGTGTGCCTATATTTAAATTTTATTTTCTAGTGCTTGAGGTTAATTGTCATGTAGCTGAATAATTTAAAGTCATGCACAGGAGTTGGAACTCTGCACTTTGTGACATGTGGATTTACTGACTTGCCTATGAAGGGAGTAACATTCGCAACTCCAGGTGGCGAGCATTTTTTGGAAGGAGTTATGAAGTCTGACCCACAAGAATTTTTGGGAAAGATGGAAGGTTTCACTGTTCAGGGTGTCAAAGGTTGGCCAACAGTGCTATTAACTCTCTTCATTGCAACTAAATTTGCTAACAACAGGCACAGCAAAAAATCATCAACAGTGCATCTTGGTGATTTGCACTGAGATACGCAATGAGATCAATGAGGGCCTTTGTGAGCTGTCTCCCTGTATATATAAAGATATTGATTGAGAGATGCATATTGGAATGATAGCAAGTGATGACACAGCTCGTATGGAATGCACACTTTACTAGTGCAACATTGTCAGGCAGTACCAGGTTATCATTGAAGGATGGCTGGACAACATTCCATTCTACAATCTCAGTGATGTCTTGAGTTCCTTACATGATCTCGATAACCTTCTACGTAGATGGCATGGTGGAAAAACATACTGGAGGAAACTAAGTGACATGGAGTTTCATGATCTTGATCTCAAACACAATGCTCAGATTGAGAATGGTGAACTTGCTGCCCCTGTGCCATGTCAATGCCAGTCTGACCATGGGAAGAAATGACCGCATGCAAGAGACAGAACTGATACTCAAAGAAAATGACACAAATCCAGTAAAGAGGTGGAAGATACTGATAATAGTAGTGATGATGAGCATCAGTCTCCTACAACACCAGGCATTTCACGTGAACAATCCCCCCATGCTAGTCAAGAAGCAGTACCCCAAGCAGCACCTTCCACTGCCACTGTGCCCTCCCCTGCCCCTGCCCCTGCCATGTCCGCTGCCACTGCGCTCATTCCTCCAGTACCACATACTGCTGAATCCCCTTCAATCTCCACCTCCACTGCACCCTCAGCTGCTGCCACTGCCACTGTGCCCTCCAGTGCCACTGTACAAACTATACCCATTGATCCCACTCTTCTGCCAGTGGTGCCCCATGCTGCTGAAACCTCCATAGCCGCAACCCCTGCAGCTGCACCCTCCGTTGCCCCTGTACCACCAGCCATACTAACTATACCCATTGATCCTGATCTTCTGTGATCACTTGTTCAGGGGGATGCAAAGCTGTATATTATGTTACATTGACAGAGATCTGTTTTGAACCCCAATGTTGAGGGTGTTGCTTCATGCTATGAGATAGAGTGTTCCACTTCATGCTGAGACATGTTGAAGGTGGCACGAAGCGCCATGAGACAGTGTGCCCAGCAGAAGAAGCTGAAAGTCAAGCTCAGTGTTGCTGACATGGAACATGGAAGAGAATGTGCATAGATGTTGAGGTGTGGCTTCATGCTCAGTGTTGACAGTGTTAGAGGATGCATGCATTGGAACTGTGAGAGTTGTTGTTGAGAAGAATGGCAAGGTGGGACTGCATATGAGATAAAGAAGCTGGAAGCCAAGTTCGGTGTTGCCAATGTTGAATATGTGAGAGGAGGATGCGCATATGGACCATGGGAGTGATATGCTGGGTGTATGGGTGTTGCTGACCAAAGGATTGATGGGGTAGGTCAATACATGAGCCAGAGGGGACAGAGGAAGGGGCCTGACATCGAGCTCAACATTGCTGATGATAAATGCAATGCTGTTGGGAGTGTGAGAGGTGACGTGGCACTGACTCAGAGTGGTTGATTGGTAAGGCATAGCCATGCTCCAGATATAGAAGTGGCAGAGAGGCAGGGGGGAATAGGGACCAGAGGTACTAGTTATTATTAAGGTCTTCGCTATTTGGGGGAGGATTTAATGCTGGTGTTGAGTTTTAATGACATCAAGCCTAATGAAACTAAGTCACGAGCATGATGCCCAACTATTGATATGTGGGAAGGTCAGGTGTTTGCAGCTGAGGAAGTGTGACTCAATGTGATAGTTTCCTTTTTTGTTCAAAATCTGCATGTCAGTAAAACCCACTGAATGTGAAAATCTGTAAGAGGCTGAGTCTGACTGATTTCAAAATATATAAGCCTGCATTCAGACAGACTTGAAACTCCGAAGCCTGCCGAGCAGTCGTCAGACTTAAACATATCACTTGTTGGTCGAGTTAAAAAAATGAGTACTGAGTACTCATACCTCGGACCCATAATATCCCTCAGTTTTGGTCATATCAAACTTCTGTCTTGGGGATCTGTTCCCCTTATCGAAAGGAGCATTTTGGCAAGACAACTAAGGAATCTGAGAAAATCTGGTGGGCTCATATTCTTTGTAACATTTTTGTAGTGACCAAGTGCGGGGCCATTGTGACTGCCACAGGCAGAAAGTTAAGGATAGGAATTTGGGGCCTCAACCTGAACTTTCACAACATCAGTTTGTATGTCTTTTTTTACTCCCCCGAACAGAATCTCATTGTCACCAGTGAATTGGAACACCGAGGGAGCAAAATTTTAAGGCATCAGGGCTATCTTTTATGCAGTTCCAGCCAATAAGTATTATGTCGATTTGGTTCTACCTCTATCAGTGATGCCGAGACCTGGCTGTGCATTCGGCTCATTGGTATGGGGTTCCATCATCAAACAAGCAACTTGTCGTGAAGACATGAATGTCAGCTGTCAAATTGGATGCCACCATGTGGATTTTCTACATACGCATGTGGAATTCCTAAATACCCGTAATGCAAGTTTGAACTGGCTGTTTGCAATATGCACTTTAGAGACTTACATAGTTGGGACATATCCAAGGTTGTGATGAAAGCCACCTGATGTATACAGCTACTAAGTTGGTAGTCTCTCCTAGACAGACCACGATATAAGTGATGTACTAAGTTGGAGCCATTGTCTAAGTGCCCCTGTTGTATCTAATTATGCTCGGTTGATTCAGATTCCCGAACCGACTTTTTTTTTTTTTTTCCATCCTGTTTATTCCCCGCTTGTTGGCGAACCATATGTACAGGGTCATATACAGTATTTTCTCTATTCATAGCACACCACCAAAGTATCTCCAATGTACCTATCTATGACTTGCCTATGACCCGGATTAGGGTTCAGTTAAAAATGGCATAATTATTAACCAAGAATTATTAACCTGTTATTAACCGGTTTCTAACATGAGCTACTGGAGGGGGTGGTCAGAAATTGTTAAAAGTTATCTGATGCAATATATCGATTGATACATTATGGTGTGACTTTGGCGACGTCACTTTGCCCTCCATCTCCATCAGACTGGGCTTTTTTTCCTGTTTTCAGTGATGTCAGCGGCATTTGAGCTTCTTGATCTCAAAGTGCGTCTCGAAACACTTCCTGAAGAGTTGCTAGTTCCAGATGATGCTTTGATGTCTCCTTATGCAGTGTTTTTGCTGCCATTTGAAATCTTAGAACCTGTGCTGCAGCGTGTTAATGGTGACATACCTGAGGCCATCGCTGAAACAATCCGCGTCACATTTTTTGTGGATGGGGAGGTACTTATTTCAGAATGTGGACCTGCCATCTGTGCGGTAGTGGATGTCTTAACAACATATGTGTTGAAATTACCCCAAGCATCCAAGCCTCAAGAAGTGGGTGATGACTTTGAGATTGATGAAGATATCGACTTGGGTTCTTCTATTCTTGTTGGACTGCTGAAAACTCCCTCAGGAAGTTGTAAAGTGGGGACCACATCAATGACACAGCCAGAGAATCAGGGTACATCAACAGTTGAGAGTGCGGCTGAACATGTCATCAACTTTTTAACATCAATTTCTATTTTTAACCTGGTTAAATATAATCTACTACATACATTTGTGGGAGTGATGGCGAGCTAAATAAGGGAGTTTTTCAGCTGAGAACAGTGATTGATCAGTGATGATTGATGGGACGATGCGTATAACATATGCTACGTTCATTTTGTGGGAATGATGGGAGTGATGGTTGATGGGATTATCTAAAATTTGTCAAGCTTGGTCAGAGCTGTGCAAAATTGGTCAGCGCTGTGCAAGATTAGTCAGAAATGATGGCATTAGTCAGAGCTGACTAAAAATTAGTCAGATAACTGGGTTTGAAATGTCGTCGTATAGCACCAACAATGCCGGTCAGTAACAAGTCAATACAAATTTGTGATTTGTAACATGATCAGTAACAAGTCAATACAAATTTGTGATTTTGTAATGAAGTCAGTAACATGACAATACAAATTTGTAATGAGGTCAGTAAGATGTCAATACAAATTTGTAGTGAGGTCAGTAACAAGTCAATACAAATTTGTGATTTGTAACGAAGTCAGTAACATGACAATACAAATTTGTAATAACAGGTCAATACAAATTTGTAACGAGGTCAGTAAAAAGTCTGAAGTCAGTAACAGGTCAATTCAAATTTAATGAAGTAATAACATGTCAATAGAAATATGTAATGAGGTCAGTAACAAGTCAAATACCAAAAAGGGAGATTTGGGTGCATAAAATTTCGGTCGCGATATAGTGGACACCTACTTTCACGCCTCTTCCGGAACACACACAACATGACCAAACAGCTGACAATTCCTTACATGTGGAGAGAGTGTGCACGACAATCAGTTGAGTACCTCTCTTCACACAACATTTGGGGCTATAATAGTGATACTATTGCAATTCCTATCTATTATCAAATAGCAAAATTGGGATTGTCATTACATAAGTGTTGGAATTGGCTATTGAAACTTGAAAACAGTTGAATTACAGTGAGTGTTGTGACAACTGGCTTTTAAAGGAAGTTGTTGCTGACCTTACTTCAGCTGTGCTACATTGTTGGCTATTGAACCAAATTATTATTGGGCTTTACCATTACTAAATATGTGAGTGGTGTTGGCATATGTTGCAATAATACTGGCTTATGAGAGTATTTGCAGGAATCAAAGTAGACCTTCTACACCAGAAGTGGAAAGGGCTAGAATTAGAGATGCAGACCATCTGGAAAGGTTGCAGATGACCAATCCTGATGAGAGGAGAAGCAGAGTCAGAGTGACTGCCCCTGCTGAGGGAATTGTTCCACTGAACTATGGAGCTGCATTGGCAGCTCAGATACCACAGGTGCAGATGCCTGCTAATTGGGATGCTCCAAGGCAGTTTGAATTGCCTGTTGTACCTCCTGCTCCTGTATTACATAGGAGAGGGGCTCCTGTGATGCCATTTGGACCTGTTTTGGCAAACCATGGAATAGGGGCAAATATAGCTTCTACTATACCACAGGTTCGATTGCCAGCAGGGTGGAATGCACCTTTGGCCAATCCTATTCCTGTAATTCCACCTGCACCTCAGTTACAAACAAGAAGGGGGAGAGGGAGAGGGAGAGGGAGGGGACTGGGACCATTGCATAATATTTCAGGTGGTCAAGCAGATCCTGCACTCAATAATCTGCATAGGGGACATATTGCATTGAGGGAAAGGACTGCAGATTATGAGGCCCATATTCAGGAATTGCAACAAGAAACAGCTAAATGGTATCAGCATCAGCAGGAGCTATTACAGAAGATTGCTGAGGAAAGGAGAATTGCTGAAGCTACTGCTGCCAGAGAAAGGATATCACAGCAAGTAGCTGAAGTAAGTAGGCAGCATAATCTGCAATTGCAGGAGGTGCATGAACAGAGGCAAGCTGCTGAAGTGGAAGCAGCTAGGTGGCACAATTGGCAATTGCAGCAGTTGGCTGAACAAGAGCAGCACAGGCAAGCTGCTGCAGTTGAGGAGTATAAACAAAAACAAGCTGCTGAAGCTGAAGCAGCTAGGCAGCATAATTGGCAATTGCAGCAGCTGGCTGAACAGGAAAGAAACAGGCAAGCTGCTGAAGCTGAGGAGTATGCCCAAAGACAGGCTGCTGAAGCTGAAGCAGCTAGGCAGCACAATCAACAATTGCAGCAGCTGGCTGAACAGGAGCTGGAGAGGCAGGCAGCTGCCCAGCAAGCTGCTTTGGCTGCTGAGCCACGATATCATGATTTACCCAGACATATTAATATAGAGGCTGCATTGCAAGAACATAACAGGCGCGATCAGGAATGGGCTTTCAGGATGCATCAGATGTGGAGAAATGAAGAGCTTGCAGATGAGCAGGCACAGATGGATGAGGCTGAGGAGCTACAATGTCTATCCATTGCAGACAGGAACTTGCATTAACGAATGATGAGATTGGATCAATTAGCAAACAATATGTCTGGAGATCAGATTGATCAATATTGAGCTCAAGTGGATGCACAGGCAGAACAAATTTAGATGGATAGGGAAATGGCTGCATTGTTGGCTGCTGAGTATGAAGAACAGAGGAATAATGAGATTGCTTTGAGGAGGGAAATGGAGAATGAGGAATCTGATGATGATGATGGGAGCCAGTCTTCTTTGCAATTTCCACCTTCTCCCCTGCCATCAGATTATTATGATGGATTTGGAAGGGTGACTGCTTTACAATTTCCACCATCTCCTATGCCATCAGATGATTATGATCAGTTTGGAAGGGTATCTCCTCTACAATTTCCATCTTCTCCTCCGCAATCTTCATCACCACTGCTGCCTGATCCAATATTCCATGTTCCATCATTGCCACCTTCTCCCACCCAATCTCCTTCACCATTGCTGCCTGCTTCATTTCTGAATCCCCCAATGTTGCCACCTTTGCCTCCACCTATGCCTGTCCCTCTACCTCCACATCAACCTGCAAGGCCATTACCACTCGGTCGTGCACCTTATCAGGAGCCAATTCCCAGACATTCACTTGGACCCATGAATGTGGAGTGTCCACACTGCCATGCCTTGCATTTTGATTGTGAAAAACTGTCCAGGTCTACCAGAGCTGTGCCAAAGTTTGGAAGTTGCTGCTTGCAGGGACAAATTCGTCTGCCATCTTTCCGACCTGCTCCTGCCACATTGCGAGATCTGTTGTGTGGCAAAAGTCCTCTTTCCAAAGAATTTAAAACAAACATCTGACAATACAATGCTGCATTTGCATTCACTTCCTTGGGTGTCAAAGTGGACCATTCTGTCACAGGTACATCAGGTGTATACAGCTTTTGTATTCATGGTGGTCTTCATCATCTTTCTGGAGCACTTCTGCCACCTCCTGGACAGCCTGCAGCCTATGCACAGCTCTATATTCATGATCCTATCACACAGCTCAATATTCGTGAGCAGCAAAACAATAATTTCAACTCAGTTATCATGACAGACCTGCAGGCCATGCTGAATAACACCTATCCTTATGTGCCTTTATTCAAGCAGGCATTCCAGATCATGAGGGAAAAGCCTTCAGAAGAGCAGGACAATGTCTCCATATGGCTGCGATCAGATAGAACCCAGGATTTACGTCGCTATAATCTTCCTACAGCCAATAATGAAGTGGCAGCTATTATTCCAGGTGATGGCTCCGAGGAACGGTCTAATCACAGAGATATTGTTCTCAGGCTGAGAGGGGGAGGGCTTAGGCATATCAGCCAGTTGCATCCATTCTATTCAACTCTGCACTATGTCTTGCTCTTTCCTCATGGTGAAGATGGATGGCACCCAAATATACCTGCACACCAAGGTGCATATGGAGCCAGAAGAGTTCCCAATGTTAGTCAGAGATGCTAATGTCTTTGAACAGAAAAAGAATGCATTGATCAAGGATGTCAAGGATGGTGTTTTGGGTAAAGTGGTGGCACACATCCATACCATCGAGTTTTAAAAGAGAGGCCTTCCACATATGCACCTCCTTATATTTCTCGATCCAGCCGACAAAATCTGTGATGCACATGATGTTGATTCCATTGTGTCTGCTCAGATTCCTGACCCTGTCACATAGCCAATGCTCTATCATACTATAACTACCTGCATGCTTCATGGTCCTTGCGGTCATGACAAACCCAAGGCTTCATGCATGGTTGACAATAGGTGCAGCAAGAGGTATCCCAAGGAGTTCAGAGAACAAACCTCCTTTACTGCAAACAATTATCCTGATTATGCCAGACCCAACAATGGTAGAATGGTGAGGAAGCATAATTATGTCTATGATAACAGACATGTTGTCCCACACAATCCTTATTTGGGAGCACTTATTTCAGAACATGCTCATCAGTTAACAACTTGGTTCATTTGTCAGATACAACTGTCACATCAATGTCAAGATCTGTTCTTCAGTAGAGGCTGTCAAGTACATTCACAAGTACATATACAAAGGCCATGACAGAACCATGATTGAGATTCTTGACCAGGACAGAGATGAGGTCAAGGAGTATCTGGATGCACATTACATTGGATCTGTGGAAAGCTGCTGGCACATGAATGAATTTGGAATGCATGCAGAGTCTCCTCATGTTTATCATCTGCCTGTCCATCTGGAGGAACAGCAAACTGTCTACTTCAATGCAGATGACAACATTGATGAGGTTTTGGAGAGGCCTGCTGCCAAGACCACACATCTCACTGCTTGGTTTGAAGCCAACAGAACATATGAAGCAGCATGTACTGTCACCTACCAGAACTTTCCTCAAGCATGGGTCTACAATCCAACCAAGAAGCAGTGGAATCCAAGAAGACGTGGTGAGGCTGCCATTGGCAGAATGTATTTTGCTTCTCCTGCCCAGGGGGAAAGGTTCTACCTCAGGCTCCTTCTTACTGTTGTCACAGGGGCAACATCATTCCAGCACTTGCGCACTGTCAATGGTGTCATCCATAATACATTCAAGTGGGCCTGTGTTGCATTGGGTCTTTTGCAGGATGACCAGGAATGGGTCCAGTGTCTTACAGAGGCATCACAGATGCAGCTCGGTTCCTCTCTCAGATTGCTCTTTGCCACCATTCTTCTTCATTGCAATCCAACATCTCCTGACATCCTCTGGAACCAGTTCAAACATCACATTTGTGATGACCTCAGAGTCAAGCTTCTTTCCATCTATCCAGATACAGACTTTACAGATGATCAAGTCTACATGTATGGCTTGCATCTCATCAATCAGATCCTTATCAGATCAGGCAAACAACTTTCTGATTATCCAGAGATGCCTGCCATTGAAGAAAATTGGCACATTGATGTTCCTGCCAATAGACTTTTGCAGGAACAGAGGGATTACAATGTTGAAGAGTTGGCCATCACTGTCGCTCACAATCTCCAGCTTTTCAATCATAGGCAGAGACAGATTTTTAATGTTGCAATGGATTCTGTCAACAATAACAAGGG
Source organism: Tricholoma bakamatsutake (assembly GCA_029959215.1). NCBI lineage: Eukaryota > Fungi > Basidiomycota > Agaricomycetes > Agaricales > Tricholomataceae > Tricholoma > Tricholoma bakamatsutake. The sequence goes on from CP114861.1 coordinate 11,606,491, forward strand.
AAAGCTCATGTTCTTGCATAGTGCTGGAGGTTGTGGAAAGACCTTTGTCTGCAACACCATCGCAGCTGCTGTTCATGCTCAAGGGAAAATTGCTCTCTGTATGGCATCATCTGGAATCGCTGCATTGCTTCTAGAAGGGGGTCGCACAGCACATTCCATGTTCAAAATCCCAATCGAAATCAATGACACCTCTACTTGCAGAATACTTCGAGGTTCAGATTTGCACCAGGTCCTTGATCAAACTTCCATCATCATCTGGGATGAAGTTCCTATGCAGCACAAATATGCCACAGATGCAGTAGACCGCACTTTGCATGATCTCAAGAAGAAGAATGTTTCATTCGGTGGAATCACTGTTTTGTTTGGAGGTGACTTTAGACAGACCCTACCTGTTATTCCTAGGGGCACTAGAGAACAGATCATAGCTTCATCCATCAAAAGGAGCACTCTCTGGCAACGCATTACTGTCTATCACTTGACCGAGAATATGCGACTCAACAGAACTCCAGAAAACACTGCACATGCTGCCTGGATCTTGCACATCGGTGCAGGCACAACAGTCGATGCTGCAGACACTATCCAGATTCCACAGAACATGCTCTGCCATGGAAATACTATGGATCACCTTATCAACTCTACATATCCAGGCATAGAGCAGGGGAACAAGCCAGATCAGTACTATTTGGATAGGACCATTCTCTCCTGCACAAATGACAATGTCGATGTCATCAACTCTCTTCTCCTTACCAGATTTCCTGGACCAGAGCATGTTTTTAACAGTGCTGATACAGCCTCATTCAGAGAGCAGGAGATAAACAACTACCAACCATATTCTGCAGAGTATCTAAATTCTATCAAAACAAGTGGCCTTCCTCTCTCCAGGCTGGCACTTAAGATAGGCTGTCCTCTCATGCTTCTATGCAATCTGGATGTCACCATGGGTCTTTGCAATGGAACTCGACTTATCCTTCTTGAAGCCAGACCACATGTATTGAAGTGCAGGATCATCAGTGGAGATGCACAGTTTGCAGTAAATATCATTTTCATTCCTCAGATCACATTGGAGCCTTCAGCAGAGACCTTGCCATTACCACTTCGTCGACATCAATTTCCAGTTCACTTGGCATTTGCCATGACTATCAACAAGCCACAAGGCCAATCAGTATCCCATGTTGGGTTGGACTTGCAGACACCAGTGTTCTTACATGGGCAGCTATATGTGGCACTATCAAGGTGTACATCTGGAGAAAGGATCAAGGGGCTGTTGAATGAAAACAATGAAAATAACAGAACTGCCAATGTGGTATACAAGGAAGTGTTGAATGGAGTTGTTTAGCAAAGGTGAGTAACTTGAGAGATTATTTACAGGAATTGGAAACTAACATAGATATCAACATAGACTTGGATTTAGAATTAGAATTAGAATTAGAATTAGAATTAGAATTAGAATTAGAATTAGAATTAGAATTAGAATTAGAATTAGAATTAGAATTAGAATTAGATTTGGATTGTACTGGGATTGAATCAAATGGTTGAAAAATTTATTGTTAGAAAACTTTAGGGCAGGTTAGTAAACCTTGGGTGTGTATTCAATAACAAGTCAGTAAAAGTTTGTAATAATGTCAATAACAGATCAATACAAGTTTCTAATGATGTCAATAACAAGTTAATAACAAGTGAATACAAATTTGGAATAAAGTCAATAACACCTTAATACAAGTCAGTAACAAGTTAATACAAGTTTGTAATAATGTCAATAACAAGTCAATACAAATTTGTAATAAAGTCAATAACAAGTCAATAAATGTTTGTAATGATGTCAGTAACAAGTTTGTAGTAAAGTCGATATAACAAGTCAATACAAGTTTGAATACAAGTTTGTAATAATGTGTTAGTTTGATAACCAAGTTACACTTGAGTAACTGTAGTGGGATTAAGCATTGTGTTACATATATGCGAGCTAGCCCATGCCGGTGTCAGGCTGAGCGAGCAAAGCGAGCGAACACCATGACAAAGGCATGGGTTATAAGCTCATCTATTACATATGTTACAGTTGTTTTGTGGGAGTGATGGCAGACTAAATGGGGGAATTTTTTGGCTAAGATCGGTGATTGATGGGGACGATGCGCACAACATATGCTATGGTTGTTTTGTGGGAATGATGGATTGATGGGATTATCTAAAATTTGTCAGGCTTTGTCAGGCTTGGTCAGAGCTGTGCAAAATTTGTCAGAAATGATGGCATTAGTCAGAGCTGACTAAAATTTGTCAGCTCTGACTAATATAGCTGGGCTTCAAAACATGGTCGTAGCATATGTAGAGGTGAGCTGCAGCTGAGTTTGAAGTGGAGTTTGAAACTTCGCAAGTGGGCTGAGTGTGGAGAGGAGTGTGAGGGGAGTGTGAGGGGGGGTGGGCAAGAGGGGGATGGAGGAGAGGTATGAGGGGTGGGGAGGGGGTATGAGAAGGTGTAGAGGGGGGAGGGGGACATGGGAAAGTGAGAGGAGGATGGGGAAGGGGAAGGGGGAGGTGGAGAAGGAGGAGATGGAGATGGGGAAGGGGGAGATGGAGATGGGGGAGATGGGGATAGAGATGGAGGAGATGGGGTAGATGAGGAAGGGGGAGGGGGAGATGAGGAAGAGAGAGGTGGGGATGAGGGTGGGGATGGGGATGGGGATGGGTATGGGTATGGGTATGGGAAAGAGAAAGGGAAAGGGAGAGATGGGGATGGGGAAGGGGCCATTGGGGAAGGGGATAAACACCACAACCCCCCCACGTTGACTTGGGGCCAAGGGTCCCAAGTGAACTGAAGAGTTGTGTACTACTGTATCTAAAAGTCAAGGAAAGAGTTGTGTCACCACAAACCCCCAAACGTTGACTTTGGGCCGAAGGTCCAAAGGCAACTGAAGAGTTGAGTAACTGTAGTGGGATTAAGCATTGTGTTACATATACATGAGCTGGCCCATGCCGGTGTCAGGCTGAGCGAGCAAAGCGAGCGATGACAAAGGCATGGGTCATAAGCTCGTTTTTAACATAATTAACAGGTTAGTAACTGCTATGTTTAGTAACCAAGGTTAAAAATGGTCCCTCAGAGGTCGAAGTTGAAAACTAGTTGCTAACTCAGCCAATAGCCTCTGGACGCATTTTCCGGACTACTCTCTCCCGACGAGGACGTCGTTTCTCAGTATGCTGTGTAAAACTAGAGGGTGTATATAAAGGGTTCGGGAGGATAACTCTTTCCAGTCAAGAAGCACTTCAATTACAATTCTCTTCTACGCCTTCTCAAGAAATGGATCTGACAATTGCTTCTTCTTTCCCCCATGCTCGCGGACCACTGACGTCCAATGTCAAATCTTTCAAAAGTATACATCTCGCTTCGTTTTTGACCTTATCTTCTCATATTGTCTTACATACAGATGACGAAGCATCGGTTTTGAAACGCTTCTTGCATGGCATGGGATATTACACCCCCGACATATCAGGTACCAATGAGAAGCTAGAGGCGTGTATGTGCAATGTAATGCTCGAACGCAAAATTACATGCCCACAACTCGAGAAAACACTTCACTTGGCTGCCAACCTTATAGAGGTACGTTGTTTGCCCGCATACAATCAATTTCCAAAAGTCGTACTCAATACTCACTGTAGTTGGCATTTCACGAATGCACATTCGAAGAGAAGAAACTTATCGCACTGTATAACTGGTATGTTAATCGCCATTGGTGGATACTGTGAATCGTGATGCAGAGCTAAATTTCGGTCTGCAGGTTTATCATTTACGTGGACGACAAGGCGTCCAAAGACCTCGCTGCGTTTAGCGCTTTCGAGCAGCGTTTCCTCCGCGGGCTGCCACAACTGGAACCTGTGCTGACGGTTTTCGCAGAAGTCATGATCTCTCTGTGTGAACACTACGATACCTTGACTGCCAATGCCATCCTCACCGCAACTTTCGAATTTGTCAACTCTAACTGCATGGAACCTGCGATTGAGTCGGTTCCCTTGTTACGAGACGCTGGACGTTTCCCTTGGTACCTGCGTGATCAGACGGGAATTGGGAAAGCGTATGCGCTTATGGCGTTTCCCCAGACAAGGAGATTGCTTTTCACGGATTATATCCAGGCCGTGCCGGACATGAACTACTGGATCGCCGCTGTCGATTTCTTGTCGTATGTATTATACATACTCTTTGTAGGTGGGGAATTTGCTGACTGCTTGTTCTTCTAGATTCCACAAGGAAGAGCTTGCCGGAGAAGAAAGTAATTACATTCATAACCGTGCCTATGTGGAAGACAGTACCTCCATGCAGGTTCTCACTGATATCGGGCGGGAGTTGCTTGAGGCGAGGGCCTCCATTTTTGCTGTTCTGGTTAAGTCTCCTCGTGCCGCGGAAACTTGGCGGATTTTCGAACGTGGCTGCATGTGTGTACTTTTCTCAAACAAAATACGAGGGTCAAATTTACTTACAGTTTTTAGTGCGTGGCATCTTGGCCAGGACCGCTACAAGCTAAAGGGTTTGGGCTTGTGAAACTGAAGACCTACATTAGAACGATAATAGAGGATTGGATGACTTCCCGCAGCATATAGAAGCGTCTTCAATCAGAAATTTGTTTTCAACAGCTAGATGCCGTGATGCCGATATTCAGGAATGACGATTAACGATTAGCGAGAGTTTCAAGCTCCACAAGTTAACTGACCAGGAGTCTACGCTCGATCTGTCTCGATCCCATCAAATGAAAGAAGAGAACATCCGCCCACTTGCAAAAACCATTTGCACTTGCAAGAACCATTTGCACTTGCCACCGCTGCTGACATAAAAATACCTTTATAAAACCCTAATGTATCAAGTGGCTCCTCAGGCGGCTGCGGTGTCGGAGTCGGTTGGCTAAGCTGAATATTATATTAATGTAGATATTCAATGAGGCGAATGGGCTTGATGTCGGACCATTGTCGGTTGCTCCGTGCATGCATTCAGCGGTCGAGTGGCCGCACGATATCTGTTAGCGATCCTCATCCAGTGCCAGAAAACTGAGTACTGAACACGTACCTTCGCTGATAGCTTGAAAATTATGCAACTACACCCCTTGCGTCAGTGCAAAGGGGCTATGACGAGTAGTAAGAAAACATAATCTCTAATCTCCCTCGTGTTCGCGCGAGGTGGCACTATGACTAAGAAAAATTTGGCTCATACCCAAGGGGTACTCGGCACCAGAATAAATGACCGTATGTTGTCAAACTCGGATAAGAGACCCATGGGCCCTCCCCCCTCCCCCCTACTATAAAAAGAAATTTTTGCCAAAAAAGGCAAGGCAGTCCCCGACTTTTATTATATGGTATATCAATACAGATCATGTTCGCTTCTTTCTCACTCTGAACCCTGCGCTTTCCCGACATCCTTCATCACAAAACCAGCCGCCACGTGGTTTCTCAAGTAATCCTCAACAAGCCAAGTCAGCATTCATTCATTAGCATAGACTAGCTATTTCGGATGACTTCGAAACACTTCAAATGACTTCAAACAATTTCGCAACACTTTGAGCGACTTCACAGTATTTCGAATGACTTCAGCCACCATATAGCTGTTGTGAAACAATAGCGTTTTTTATGTTTCGATGATATATTGCAGCAAAAGATAAGTACTTTTACCATATGGGGACATGTATGTTTCAATTATTTATCATTTCTCATTTATTTTTGATCTACAAAGTCCTCATTGTATGATATATTGCCTCATGTTTTACACATGTTTTACTTCCCTTTTCAGTACTATCTCTTCAAAACTGTATATAAACTTGTACTAGTCACTTGGAAAAACAGAGAACCAGTTACCCTCTCCACTATAGTCGGATTTAAGAGCAGTTCTCTTGAGTCTTACCTCACGTTGTATCTCTGAAGTTCTGCAAAATATCGTGAACTTCCTTGAACTTTTGTATTCATTCTCAACTCGTCATCATCTATCGTCACTAAAAACCCAGCTCATAACTGCTATATTCATTTGTCAAAACATATATTGATGCCAGTCAAACACCTTCGAACCCCCTCGAACTCACCCAAACAACCTTGAACCCATTTGAACTTATTTTAAACTACTTTGCACATATTTGAACCAATTTTGAATATCTTCGAACATCTTCATACACTTTAAAAAGGCTATTCATCACATCCTTACCATTTCACATCACTAAAACAATGTTTTGGTATTAGTAGTGATATTTAGTACCACTTCGCACCCTTCCTCTAGCCTGAGTTATACTACAAAAGACTTTTAACAGGTTTTTGCTAGATTTCCAGGTCAAGTATCATCATTTTGGAGCCCACTGCGAGGGGTTTCTAAATTATTTCATCACCTAATCCATTTTGAATCTCTCGGCTTAGGCCAATACAAGCTCAAAACCTTAGAATTAAGACTCGTTAGGCCTTTGAATCTCTCGAACAATCGGGGGATATCCTAATACCTGTCTCTGATGCCAAATCCACACATCGTCATCTGTTTCCTTTACCTATTTCATCTACAACTTCATCTTCCTCTTCTTTCTCATCCTCTACTACATCATTCATTATTCCAGCTACTTCGACACATCTACCATCCTTCGCTTGGGTTCTAACTCCTCAAATCGGTACATCTATGGCCACCCAAGCAACAATGCCAGCTCAAGGACATTCCACAGCACCTAAATTTGACCCTACTCAACCTCGAGAGCTATGTCGACACTTTAATGAGCTCAAAATACTTTTCATCAACTGTAATGTTATGGATCCTGAACTTATGAAGAAGCACACCTGTCGATATGTCAATATCGATACATCCGAACTCTGGGAATCAATTCCTGAATAGGAAACCAGCACTTCATTTCACAATTTTTGCATTGCAATCCACAGACTATATCCTGGTTCTGAAGACGATCGAAAGTGGTCAATTTCAGACATGGACAAACTCCTTGGTGAACAACTTTGGATGGGTATCTATAATGCAAGTGATTTAGGATTATATTACAGGTCTTTCTACAACATTACAAAGTTCCTACTCTCTAAAGGCTGAATTTCAGAGGCAGAACAAAGTAGAGCATTTGTTCGAGGTTTTCAACTGGGTTTATGGTCATGAATTGCATGACAACTCAAACTTAAATTTCCTGACCACTATCTGGATGATGCCTACCCACTTGACGACATTCACACAGCAGCAAAATTTGTTTTAGCAGGGTCAATTAGCTTGAATTTGGCATCGTTACAGTCTTCAGAAACATTGGCACCAACTTCGACATCTTTGACACAAATCAAATTGGAAGATTTATCGGCAATCCTCAAAAAATTCACAACCACACTCATCATGGCTTTAGCAGGTTCGAAATCCACTAATCCTCCTCGAACTAACAGTGGATTTCACTCGGACCAGCTCGAAAATTTAGCTTGTGTCTTTTGTGGACTCACCAGTCATTTCATTAGTGACTGCTTGGTTTGCCAAGCCTATATCAATGAAGGAAAGTGTAAAAAGAACAACAACAAAAAATCATGCTTCCAAATGGACAGTTCACCCCTTAAAACATTCCTGGTCACTTTATTCAAAGACAGAATCGACAAATGGACTTGATGAAATCCTTCGAACACAACTGCATTGTCACTCATGTACAACATTGCATCCTCAACGGCTACTTCGACACTACCTAGGGGCATCTATCAGGTTTCTGAACAATCTGCGACACCCAAAGATCACATCGCAAAACTCAAACAAGAGATATATGCTTTGCAAAGTGGTAGGACCTTTGCTAAAGCTAATTCGAGCATACCAACAGTCCCCATCTCTCGACCTTTGGTTTTCCCAAACACTGTGGCAGTCGAACAATCAACTCCACATGTACCAGCATCATCCATCTCATCCACGGCAACAAACCTACCAACCTTGACTTCAGCATCATCTTCAACTTCAGAAACAACTTTGCAGCCTGTTATTCATTCTTACACTGCTACAAAAGAAAATTTGTACCTACCACCACATGAACAAAACTTTGGATCAACTGCGAAAGGTAAAGGCAAAGATGGTCCTTCGCACCATACCCAAGTGCCAATTCAAAAGGATAAAATCACAAAAGATGTTTTTGCTCATTTGATGAAGATGCCAATTATCACACTTATGCCCAAGTAATTGCTGTCTCTATCACCCGAAGTTCATACAAAATGGAAGGAACAGGTCACTCCACATCGAATTCAGCAGTCTGAAGGAAATAATGCCACAAATCTGCTCAATGATAAAATTTTCATAATTGATGATCCATTTGAAACTTATATTAACAGTCTTTGACCTGGTGATATTCCCGAACCCTTCATCGCTGTGAAGGAATCCCATTCAATTAGGTTGATTATTATGAATGTCAATGGAAGGAATCCAGTCAAAAGTGTTGTAGACCCCAGTTCTTCGATTATTGCAATGTCCAAAGAAATTTGCCATGAACTTGGCCTCACTTACAATCCTTCAATCTACATTCCACTCCAATTGGCTAATGGAGCCATTGATGAAAGTTTTGGTTTACCATGAAATGTGCCTTGCAAAGTGGGGAATATCATGCTATTCATGCAAATTCACATAATTTGTGACCCAGCCTACAATATCTTACTTGGTCGACCATTTGATGTGCTGACTGAAAGCACTGTTAAAAACTACAGGAATGAGGCTCAGACAGACAACCATGATATACGATCCTAATTTGACATGATCATGCGCAATCCCCACGATTCCCCATTCTAATCACCGTCGAAAGGATTTTCGCAACTAGAGGACAAAATTTTGGACATTGACTAGTGCACTTTCATTATCTCATTCGATCCCTCTAATTTATCTATCACTATCGAATGCACTGCAAACATTCCCAATATGGAGTCCTCATTCATTTCTTATTCTTCAATCCTTGTGAATTTATATTTAACAGCTAGTCATCAATACGAAACATTTTTATCAACCTTGGTGGTGACGTCTATGCCTTCTACACCTATTATCGACTCCTCATATCCAACTTTTGCAGCATTGAAAAAGAAATACAAACCTGTCGCACAAAAAATTCGCCCAGTTATTACCGAGCTACCCGACCGATTTTGCATTATTCAAACAATTACTGGCGACCCTCTCGAAAACATGCCAAAATTAAATCCTCATCCACCATCATTTATCCCCACTTCATGATATACACTCGAACATAAAGCTATTATCAACAAAAATCATCCTGGCGATTTCCTATGGCCAGAGGAACAAAATCTTATGCACAATTTTATTCAAAATCAGGAAACAGCTTTTGCGTGGACAGAACAAGAGCAAGAAAGCTTTCGCTTTGACTTTTTTCCTCCTATAGAGTTCCCTGTCATTCCTCACACTCCATGGGTTGAGCAAAACATTCCTATACCTCCAGGTTTGTATGAACAGATATGCGAGATGCTGAAAAAGAAGATAGAAGTGGGAGTATATGAACTATTAAACTCTTCATACCGATCACCTGGTTTTGCATCATGAAAAAGGATGCGAAATCACTTCGAATTGTCCACAGTCTCAAACCACTTAACCAAGTAACGATTCAGCACTCAGGCATCATACTGATACCTGAACATTTAGCAGAACAATTCAGGGGATGATCATGCAGAGGAATGTTGGATCTCTATGTGGCATTCAATGAAAGGAAAGTCACAAAATCATCTTGTGATCTGACAATGTTTCAGACACCATTCGGAGCACTTTGCATCATTACCCTACCCATGGGTTGGACAAATTCTGTCCCTATCTTACATGATAATGTGACATTTATTCTACAGCCCGAAATTCCTTATATCACCATCCCTTACATCGATGACACACTGGTCAAAGGTCCGAAATCGGAATATAGAATGATCAGTGGATCCTACAAAATGTCTCCCAAACATCCAGCTATTTGATGCTTTGTCTGGGAGCATTTCGAAAATTTAAATCGGATAGTCCAGCATATGAAGTATTGCAGAGGATCATTTTCAGGTCTGAAACTCTATCTTTGCATCCCCGAAATAATTGTTTTAGGGCATCAATGCAATATCGAAGGTCGTATGGCCAACCCTACTCGAATCGCAGCTGTTAGCAAGTGGGGACCATGTGGAAGCCTTACCAAAGTCAAAGCATTCCTAGGAACCATTGGAGTTTGTTGTATCTTTATTCAAAATTTTGCTCAACGAGCTGCAGCACTGATCCAACTCACTCAAAAAGATGTATCTTTCAAATTTGGAGTGGAACAAATAGCAGCTCAAGAAGATTTGAAAGCAGCTCTAATCAATTCCCCAGCAATTCGAGCTATCAATTACTCATCTTCAGCTCTGGTAATCCTATCAGTCGACACTTTGAACATCGCTATTGGTTTCTTTCTTGCTCAATGCAATCCCAAAAACCCTCGAAAATGATATTATAGTTGATTCAGATCAATTATGTGTAATGACTGCGAATCCTGATTTTTGCAGCCAAAACTCGAACTTTACAGTCTATATTGCACTCTCGGAGCACTACAATTGTACCTAATAGGAGTTTGAAGGCATATCGTCAAAGTTGACACATGATATATTAAAGGCATGCTCTCGAATCCTGATATCACACCTAGCGCTAGCATCAATTGATGGATCATATCCATCCTAACCTTTCATTTTACATTAGTCCACATCGCAGGGACACACCATGGTCCTGACAGACTTTTGAGATGCCCCCCACAAGATGAAGATGTTCAACTCAACAATGAAGATAATTTTGGAGACTGGATTGACTGCCTTCACAGTTTCATACATCAAATAAATCCTATTACAACCTGACCATTTACTTCGTATCGAAATTCAACCTTCTCCCTCTCTTTGAATCTCAGTAAGGGGGAGGATCTCACCTATAATGATGTCCCATGATCGAATAATGCAAAAATGAATGACAAGAGGTTACTTTGCATTCGAAAATGGTTACATGACTTGGTGCGACCCCCTGATCTATCAGATGCAGAATACGCTACCTTTATTCGATATTGCACCAAATTCTTTTCAGACTCAGGCAAACTATAGAGGAAAGACTTCCAAGGAGCTCACAAAATTGTTGCTCCTAAAATCATTCATGCAGCTCATGATGACATCAGACACAAAATGGTTTTTGCTACTAAATCAGTTATTGCCCTTTGATTTTGGTGGCCGAACATGAAATCTGACATCGCATGGTATATTCAAACCTGCCATTTATGCCAAATTCGACAAACATGAAATGTTCTAATTCCACTCATAGTCGCCACTCCAGCACCCCTTTTCGGCAAAGTCTATATTGACACAATGCAAATGCCGCCTTTGAATGGATTTAAATACATCATACAAGGATGATGCTCACTAATGACCTATCCAGAATGGTGAAAACTTTGATGCAAAAATGCCATGTCTCTGGGCAATTGGATCTTTGAAGACATTATTTGTCGATGGGGCTCACTATATGAAATCGTAACCGACAATGGTGCTGCATTTATCACAGCCATGGAATATCTTGTGAAGCGATATCATATTAACCATATTTGAATTAGTGGTTATAATTCGTGCACCAATAGACTCATCGAACGAGCCCATTTCGATGTTTGACAATCATTATTTAAAGCTGTCAATGGAGAACAAGTGAAATGGTCAGCAGGGGTGCACTCAGTATTTGGGCAGAATGAGTCACGGTTCATAAATGCATGGGTTGTTCTCCTTACTTCGCAGTTACAGGAGCACATCCTCTAATACCCCTCGACATCTCTGAAGCAACATACTTACAACCGCCACCCAATTCAATTTTATAGACAACTGATCTTATAGCTCGATGAGCCATAGTGCTACAAAAATGATCTAATGACCTTGAACTGTTATATTCGAAGGTCTATGTGTCCCGAATCAAAGCTGCGAAACACTTCAAACATGCTCATGAACATACGATGCACAACTACAACTTTGCAAAAGGAGATTTAGTGCTACTTTGAAACATGCAAATCGAGAAGTCCCTCAATTGCAAGATGAAACCCCAATATGCTGGCCCTCTTATCATTATCGAACAAAATTACAGGGGGGCTTATATTTTCTGCAAACTCGACAGGTCAGTACTACATAAACCTATTGCCGCATTTTGTCTGCTACCATACCTCGCTTGAAAATCAATTTCCCTACCACCAAAATTCCTTGATATTGACTCCGAGCACCTTGAACAACTTCGAACAAGTTTGAAGTTTGATAAAGATACCTTTGAAGATTTTCAGGATGTCAAAAATGAATAATTATCCTCCCTTTTCTTTTTCACAATTACTTACAAAGATTTCGATTGCCTCTAGTGTATGATACAAGTCCCGATATCACATCATAGCATGGTTGTGCAAACTCCAAAGGGTTTTTCAGCTATGATGAACTACTGAGCCTTTCCCTAAAATTTTTTTTTTTTGTTATATCTTCATTTCTTCTTCACCTTACTTTTCAAAAAGACAATCAAAGATAATTTGAAATAGAGCAACAGAAACAAAAAGTTCTACTCTTCCAACATCTCCTCCAATGCCTCTACCTCCATTCCCAATACCTCCATCTCGAATTTTTTCTGTGTCAATTTTGCAGCGATCAAGCTACAGTGCACAACCCATGCATTATCAACCCCATTGACCCCTTTGACAACTTGTACCTCCCTCACCTTGCCCTTCGATGATCGCCTTTTCTGTTTCGATTTGGGTGTCAATGGCTTGGATGGCCCCATGACTTGCTTGCCATCTTCGAAAGGGCCAATGACACAAATTCAATGCACTACAAAGTTCGAAAACCAGTTAGTAAGCCTTTCAAAATACTCTCAAATATTTTTCGTACCTTGTCTGGTGTGCGAATCTCGTTTCACACTGACAAACTTCTTTGCTTCGCCTTTTCAAAGGCCTCGCCTGGACAACCCTGCCCAGTAACAGCCTTGCGCCTCCTGGGTGCATTTCGAACATTTTGTGGTGCCCTTCCTAACAACACACCACAGCTGGCACTTGAACCTAGCACACCGATTGCACTATGAAAGTGATTAGCTGCACAAAAAATCTTCGAACATAAGAGAAAACACTTCTGGACTTTCGAAATTGAGCAACTCACTTGTTTTGACTTGTGCCTGCTTTGCAGCCTCTACCCCTGCAACCTCCTCTGCCTCACCCTCTTCGCTCTCGACCTTGACCACCCTTCGCTTCGCCACCCTCACCACAGGCAGCTTGTCTTCCTCCTCATTTTCATCATCCTTACTTCTCTCCACCCTTTCGATCACCTTTAATTCAGCCTCAAACCTTACACTCTGCCTTTTCAAATCCTCCTTTAAAATCGTCTTCACACGAAATGCAGCAAGAGCCACATTTCAAGCATCTGCCAAGGCCCTCCTCTGACCCTCGATTTCTGCCCTCTTCACCTCCTCCTGCTCCTCTTCAGCCCATTTTTCTTCCTCCTCCCTTCTTCTGTATTCTATCTTCTCAGCTAAATCTATGAACAATAGCTCTCCACCCCATAAAATCCATTCGCGTCATGCCATCAGTTTATACAACTCGAATACTTCATCCACAAGCTTTTGAACAGCTGCATTGCATTTTTCACCAAGATCTTCAGTGAGTTCATCATATTCTGCCTACACGAAATGTTTTAGCATCTTTAACTATGAATGGATCAGTGACAGATGTACCATTTTCACACAAAAACCCTTCCCCCACAGTTCAAAATCCAGGTCCTCAGTGATGCCGTGCTCAGGCATCGATTTTGTGTATTCGAGAACTTTGGCATTGAGTTCGAAGAGGAGAGACAGTATAGAAGTAAGAGTTGATGAATGTAAGAGGTAACACAGAAGAACGAGCAATATATTGAACCTCACTAATTTCCTCACCCCGATCATGCATTTCACATGTGACTTTGAACAGCTAACTGGAACAGTTAGGAATTCAGTAAGGGGGAGGATGATTAGGGAATGGCATGGGTTTTACCCGCGGGTTTCCCACGCTTTTATTTTCTAATTTATTCAATGAGTTTTGCATGAAAAATCATGAAAAAATGATTTTCTGGAAGCTTTTTCTTGGCTCTATGTGATCCAATTAATAAAACAATATTTGGGTCACATCTTTTGTGTGACAAGGTTAAAAATATATTATTTTGTCCAATGTATCACAAGCACCCATTGAATAGCTACCAGAAAATCATTTTTTCATGATTTTTCATGCAAAACTCATTGAATAAATTAGAAAATAAAAGCGTGGGAAACCCGCGGGTAAAACCCATGCCATTCCCTAAGGATGATAAGTCCACTACATGCTTTAAGGTCTGGAGAACAGTTTCACTCATATTGAGACATTATGACAGACATTCCGAATCACTATGACCACCACAAAATTGATGTTGAATCTATTTCACACTATTTAGCACTATTTCAGATGACTTCGAAACACTTTGAATGACTTCAAACAATTTTATGACACTTCGAGTGACTTCACAGTATTTTGAATGACTTTGGCTGCTGTATAGCTGTCGTGAAACACTTTTGATACATGCTGCACAACCAGAACAGGTTATTCCATTGCATATCAAGCACTACCAGACATGAGGAGAGACTACAAAAGAATTAGGATGTGATAATAGCATTTTTTATGTTTCAATGATATATTGCAGCAAAAGATAAGTACTTTTACCATATGGGGACATGTATGTTTCAATTATTTATCATTTCTCATTTATTTTTGATCTACAAAGTCCTCATTGTATGATATATTGCCTCATGTTTTACACATGTTTTACTTCCCTTTTCAGTACTATCTCTTCAAAACTGTATATAAACTTGTACTAGTCACTTGGAAAAACAGAGAACCAGTCACCCTCTCCACTATAGTCAGATTTAAGAGCAGTTCTCTTGAGTCTTACCTCACGTTGTATCTCTGAAGTTCTGCAAAATATTGCAAACTTCCTTGAACTTTCATATTCATTCTCAATTTGTTATCGCCTATCGTCACTAAAAACCCAGCTCATAACTGCTATATTCATTTGTCAAAACATATATCGATGCTAGTCAAACACCTTCGAACCCCTCGAACTCACCCAAACAACCTTGAACCCATTTGAACTTATTTTGAACTACTTCGCACATCTTTGAACCAATTTCAAACATCTTCAAACATCTTCATATGCTTTAAAAAGGCTATTCGTCACATCCTTACCATTTTGCATCACTAAAACAATGTTTTGGTATTAGCAGTGATATTTAGTACCACTTCGCACTCTTCCTCTAGCCTGAGTTATACTACAAAAGGCTTTTAACAGGTTTTTGCTAGGTTTCCAGGTCGAGTATCATCATTGTTACCTTCAATGCTGCTGTGTCCAGATATCCACCTGAGATCGAAGCAGTTCTGTCTGCTATTGACATTGGCATAATTGATTTTGTTTGCTAGTGTGAGGAATTCATCCATTAGATGCTGGGCTGCATGCAAGGTTTATTTTCCTGCACTTTGGATGAAGGCTTGGCTGTCCATGTAGATGGTTACCAGCATTCTCTCTGCTACATGTTCCCTTTGCAACAACCAAGCACCAAGGATAGCACCCACTACCTCGCCTTCATACATTGTGTGTTCAGTGATTCTGCTGAGGTGGTATCATAGGATTTTTTGTGGACAGTGGTTACCTGTTTGATAAAGAACTGCTGCTGTGCCTACTTGCCTCTTAAGTCCTGAACCATCAGTGAAGATCTTGATCTCTGGCTTACTCGTGGCTTCCTCCCTCATTGACTCATCTCTGCTTCAGGCTACTTCCATGGTGAAGGGAGGTATGTAGGACAGAGAGACTGATGGCAGGTTGATAATTTTAATTCGGCCTGGGATGACCTCTGGGAGGAAGAGTAGTAGCTTTATGCAGTAGGGTTTTATGTTTTTGGGTATGATGATTCCAGTAGTCTCAAATGATATTGTGTAGTGGGTGAGTTTCAGGGAGCATGCAGATCCACACCAGGGCTCTATGGCATGCTTTCTTTATCATGTGTTCTATAGGAAGTATGTTAGCATGTGCATTGAGAATATCAGTGGGGGTGGCTCTTAGGGCTCCATTTATTATGAGTGATACTTTGCATTGTACTTTTTCTAGCTGTTTGAGCATGCATACTGATCCTTGGCTGCATTTCATCCCATGTGGCTTGATGGGAGGCGTGTACCATACATTGGCCTCATATGTGATCTTGGGGATGGCCACCCAGGTAGAGCCATCACATGTAGTGTGCTAATAGTCCAGACTCGTGCTTTGTTAGGTGTCAGCATTGCAGAACCTATTTTGTGGCCTTTTCGATGGCATGGTGTTTGTGTGCTCTCCAATCCAGTTTGTTGTCAATGAGAACTCCAAGGTACTTGTAGCTTTGGACCTCCTGAATAGTCTTGTCCTTCAATTTGAGTGTCAGTCTGTGCAGAGGGATAAGTTTCCCATTCTGGTTCCTTGTTTTCTTCCACATGCAGTGCATTACTGCTAGTTTGCTAATTTCAAACTTTGAGTTATGGTCAATCACTCACTAGAAGCTGCCATCCTTGCCTTCTATTGAATTTTTCAACTTGGCAGTGGTTTCAATGAAGTTCTTGCTCGTAGCCATGACCATTATATTGTCGACATATCCTAGGGATTGTAAGAGTGTCAGGAGTTCAAGTAAGTCAGAGTTGTAGAACATGAAGGAGCCTAATGAGACAGGGTCTCCCTGTCCTACTCCATTGTCAATCAAAATGGGTTTTGACATGTAGTCATTAAACTTCAGCTGTGTAGAGCATCCTGTTAGCAGTTTTTCCATAAAGGAGATGATGGACTGTGGGATTCTTCTTTTTCACATATTGTGGAGTAAGCAATCAGTAACTGCATTTGGGAACATGCCTTCGATATTGAGGAAGAGTATGGACACTACCTTCCCTTTCCACCATGCTTCTTTCACTTGATGTACCAGCAGGTGGATGGCATCTGTTGTTGTCCTTCCCAGTCTTCCCCCAAAATGGGTAGCTGGGATGAGTTGAAGATTTCAGGATATTGTATCGAGCTTTGCCTGGTTTGTGAAGGATGCATGTTATGGACTCCTGCCAACCCCTGTAGTATGTCTTGAGATTAAAGACTGCTCTGTAAATGAAGAGGAGGTGAGGGACTAGAAGTTCTGCCACCTTTTGAAGTACAACATTGGGAATGCCATTGGGACCTGGTGCCTTGTGTGGGGAGGTTTTTTGAATGTGGCAGTATATCTGCTGTGCCATGATGGGGGGACTTGGGAGCTGCTGGGGATAGGGATAGTTTGGTGGTACAGTTGAGGCTGAGGGTCTTGGGGGAAAAAATGCCCTTGCATTTATCACCACTGTGCTATCCATACTTGACTCCATCTCCACCGATCCACTGTCACCATTGCTGCCAGTTTCTTCATAGCCTCCTTCATCATCTACATCTTCCACAGCCACTTCATGCCCAGACTCTGTGAGGTCCTGGCCATTGCCCACATTGAAACCCTGTTTATCAGCCTGTTCGATCACATTGGTGGCCACCATGTTGTTAGCCAGCATCTTGCAGTTGCTATCTTCCTCACCTACCATCTCTTTGCTTTCCTGCTCTTGTGCCTCATTGAGCCTCCTCTACATCTTCTTGGTACACCACCCTGGATAGACAAGACATATCTCTACAACTGTCATGCTGATACAGGAGAGAATTTCAACAATTTCCAGTTCAGGAATGATCATGAGTACTTTCAATGAGGGCCAAACAACCAGTAGGGGCCAGGGTGCATTTGGCTCCAGTCCATGAACAGTGACAGCTGCTTCTTGTAAACAGGGGTAATTGATGATGAAACTACAGTCGACTCTATGAGTCGATACAGTGGGCTGAGTGTTTGTAACACATGGGGTGGAAATGGAAAAATGCCTCAATGTAGATGGGAAGATACTTTTGTCAAAGAAAATGAGGTGGGTGTTCTCGATGCATAAATGAGCTATCTCAAGGTGTGGAGCAAAGAGCTTGAGCTAGTGGCATGAGTCAACTTCTCTAATTGCAGTGAGGTAGAATGCTACTAATTCTGGCATCTCCAGATCACCTAAATCCTCAAGCCAGGTGGATCAGATGCAAAGGTGCATGCAGGACAATGTCTGTATTAAAATATTTTGAAAGAGAGGGGTTTTTTGGTATAAGAGATTGTGCAGGTTTGTGTTAAGATCAAAAGCTCTTCTTCAATGTTTCATAATTCAAATTTGCTATTGCTCATAAGCAACAGTTGAGAATCACTGAAGATCAAGTTAAGAGCATAGGAATGACCAGGTCAAGCTGAGCTTGCCTGGTCTTTGCATTGCAAATTAAATACTACAAATGTGAGAATGTAACTATATTTGTAAACTAGTAAAAGACAATAAGAACAATAATGAGTGAGAAGAATGGTGAGCATTCCATGGTTAGTATAATAATGCAGGAGTGTGGTTTGTCAGGACTAGCTATGCATGGTGAAGGCTCATGTATGGAACAATAACAATGTGAGACAATAAGCATGTAGAAGACAATAAGATGATAGACAAACTAGAACAATAACATGAGAAAAAGTACTGCCCCCTCCTCATTGCATCTAGTCCCTTCTCATAACAGGTTTGTCTTTACTTGGCTGAAACAACAACCAATTTACATAAAATTAAAGGAGACACTAGATAATGTCTGGGAGGATCTTAGGAGGACTACCCATGTATTGTTCATTGTCACACTAAGATGCTGCAGCTCTGGGGCATATAAAAAAACTGTGTCACTATCTCCACATTCTAATGTGTGCAAAGGTGGATAGTGAATGGCAAGGGTTTGCATACCCCTGAGGGTATGGGACAAGGGTATGTGAGGGTAAGGGTAAGGGTATGAACTTTCCTACCCTCTACATACCCTTACCCCTGAGGAGGGTACAAGGGTATACAGGGTCAGACTTTAGAAGATGTTAACCACCCATGATATCAGTATAGTAACCCTTATGCATAACTTGATGACCTTTTTGCTGTGCAAGTTGAGTTATTTTTTCTATGGTCCCTGCTTATTGAGTTATTCAGGCAAAGGTATCTTACTAAAAACAGCACTAGACTAATACCTTGTGCTTTTCAACAAGCTAAAAGCCAAGATATTTACTAAAAATGTACATGGCCATGTTTGATCATCATCAGGAAACCATTTGAAGTAAACCCCTGCATCATACCCCCAAGGGTGTTGGATACCCTCCATACCCTGGGGTACCCTTACCATTACCCCTGGAAACCCCTACCCTTGAGCAAGGGTAAGGGTTTTGAAAGGTGAGGGTAAGGGTAACAGTGAAAATACCCCAGGGTTACCCCTGCCAATCTCTAGCTACAATACATGGTGAGTAAAATAGAGTAGACATTAAGGCTCCAACTGTACTATCTATATAGCTGTTTTATATGGTTTATACCATATATGTATATGTTTATGTTTACACCCTTATGGCTGGAAAGGCCTGTACAGTAGTTATACAGTATGTATACAGTTATATGGTTATACTCAGACATAATAGAAGCTAGAGCCTGAGAACCCAATTTTTTTCTCTTTGATCATTGAATTTGTGCACTATAGTCTCTGCTCCGAATCACTATGCCACCACAGCAAAGCTGAGATAACCCAGACCCCAAAAACATCTTATCCAAAGATCATAAGCGAAAGCGACAAGTGAGTGATCACGCCCAGGGTGTTGACTCATATTTTTGGACAATAGAGGCAACAGCTAAACCCCACCAAGCTCAAGGTTAGTTGGAATAGAATACAAGAATCATCTAAAAGCTTACCTGGACCTTGACTAGTGCCCAAATTAAAAATTACCATTCTGAAAGACATGTCTAAACCCGATGGAGATGCTGTTGAGAATGGCACCTTATTATCAGTGAGCAAGCTTCAAAAACATGGTTTTTTTATCAATTTGCCTTCAGATGATCAGCCTAGTTTCACTGATCAAATCAAGAATGATGATGATAAAGACAAAATGTACAAACCTCTGAAACATAGCAATGCTCTTGATGATGAAGTGCCGAAGTCCATTTATGACAGTGATGGGGAGGAACACATAAGTGAGACTGAGCATGGCCATAAATTGGTGAACATTGTATTGGTATCCATTATCTTAACATTCTAAAACACATTTAGCAAGAAAAAAAGGAACAGAAAAAGAAGCATGAAGAGGTTGACCAACTGAAGAAGCCTGCTCCACTCAACAAAAGAAAATGTATGATTGTAGAAGACAACGATGAGACTGACATTGATTCTGGGGATGAGTCAGATGGAAAGAGTGCTTTGAGGAAGGTGGAAATGAGGGAGGAATCTAAAGCAGCTCACCATGGTCCTGGTAATGAGAGCTTAAAACATTTTTATGATCCCACCCCCATTGTCATGAGCCAAAAAGAAAAGCACTGGCACTTTTGGTGTCAATTCTGCTCTTTGTATGTTCCTGTTCACCTGTACCATGCCAATGCCGACAAGCATTTACCAGAGATACTATTAAACAGTGTCCACAGTGTACAAAGAATGACCGATGGCCCAGATATCACTTTTGATATGGAGCCAAAGTTACCGAAGATGCAAAATATTGCTGGTCATATAGTGGATTGCAGAGGAAAAAAAAATGTTGAGGTGCAGGATGGGCCAGCAAGCAAGGAAAAGTTCAATCTGAAGAAAAGCATTGAGATGATGGATGCTTTCTTGAAAGAAGGTGAGCTAAATCCAGAGATCACTGCCATGTACTCAGGATTCCTGCACATCTTTTCAGCATGGATCATCGATGAAAGCCTCCCATGGACAACCAGCGAGTCTCTGACACTTCAGATGTTGTTCAAGTACCTTAAGATCACTTACCAACTACCTTCTGATACAATGGTTTGTAACCATCTGGCCCATATCTTCAATGAACTCCATGGGAAAGTTGTACATGAATTTGCCATAAGTGTTGCTCTCATGCATAAATGAAATCTGACTGGCAAGCTAGGCTGTTAAGTCCAAAATTGCATATGGTACTAATACATAGACTACACCTCAAATGGTTTACACATTTGCCAGCACTATTGCATGCTTCATCAATGACAAGTGGGATCTCATTGAGCACATGATTGATTTCAAGCCACTTGCAGAGAAGAAGCATCAAGGGTTGTATGGTGGAAAAGCATTTGTTGATGGAGTGCATGAGATCGGCAGCTTGGATAAGATATGTTTCACCCTGAGATTGCCTGAAATGATGGCTGACTTCCAATTTACTTCATCAGCCTCACCACTGACAATGCATCTGTTAATGATGTAATCATAGCGACTGTCTCTTGCTTCATTTTGGCAAAATATGGGATTCTGGAATTGACTAATCATCATATCTGCTGCCTCTGCCATGTTGTCAACCTTGTCATCCAAGCAATTCTTGCTGCTCTTGGAGAAGCCGATAACCCAGAAGACTGTGACTATTTTCTACTTAACAAAGACCAGCCCTTTCATCTTGACATCAAAACTGACCTTGACCAGGTTGCATTGGACAAGGAGGTGTTTGATGATGATGTGAAGATGGATGAAAATGTAACAATGGAGGACAAAGAGAAATCCAATGCTATGCAGAGTCCTCTATCAAAGGTATGCTTGGTGTCTCATGTCTATATACAGTGCTCATAGTCATGTGTCAGCTCCGTTTCATCTCCAAAAAGACCACTTCAACCCTGCAGCAGTGCAAGAAATTCTGGCAATGTGCACTTGTGAGATATCCGAAGGACAATTATTGGCAGAGATTCCTCACGATAGTCAAGGATGTTTGTACTTGCTGAATTACACTCACGCAATGATTCATTGAGCTCAGCTGGTCCAAGAGGTAAGTAATGAACTGTTTCACAGTCACAGCTCAGTGGGTCATGACTTCCTCCACATAGGCCATCGATGACTATGTCTATTAAACACCAGGACTCCATCCATTATTGTTAAGTGACGATGATTGGGAGCAATTGCAGATATTCTTGAGGTGTGCCATAGAGTCAATTCCATCCCAACTTTTACTAATACAAACTTTACAGCCATTCACTGAAGTGACTCTCCAGATGTCACAAAATAAGGTTCCAACTATTCCTTTCATATTACCCTTATACCACAGGATGGAACAGCATCTCAAAGCCATTTCAGTGACACCAGATGTCATATTTAAAGTTTAGCATGCGGTTGACAAGGGTCTTGAAAAGCTCAGGAAATACTCTGTCCCTGTGAAGGCACATCATTCATATATCATTGGAACAGGTGTGTTTTTCCAGATTTGATTGATGCCAACAATCATGATGACTCTGATGTTTAGTTCTTCACCCCTGCCTGTGCAGCCACTGGTTTGCAGTGACCATCAATCCTGATGATAAGGATGCACAAAAAGCCACTATAGATAGCACAGAAGTTATTTTCTGATATGTTGCTGAGAGCTACCTCAATACATCGACACTGCTGGCCCCAACAATCTTTCCAAAACCTCATTCAAAGCCAATCACAAAAACACCATCATTTCTTGCCAGTGCCTGTGCATTTCAGAAACCCACCACTGCCATGTCATCTACAATGATAAAATTAACCCCTCAGCAAGAACTTGTGTATGAGCTCGACCATTATCTTAGATTTGATGCTGCCCCAATTTCTGAGCAGGAACAGGATGGAAAAACACTGGGTAGTAGTGAACCATCTTGGGAAGATGTGCTGATGAACCCACTTCTTTGGTGGAAGATAAGTATGTTATCATTACTATACATTTCCGGATACTAGATGCCATTCTTAGAATCATGCAAGAGAGTTTCCAACAATTTCTTGAATGGCTCGAGATTACCTCGCCATTCCAGCAACCAGCACCTCTGTTGAACATGTCTTCTCGAAGTCTTGACATATTTGCAGTGATCTATGAAGCTCATTGAAGGAGAACACTATCAGGATGGTGCTCCTTACAAAGATGTGGATACATAGTGGTTTGTTTGAGATGATGCCTAGGAAGGTTGCCCAATGAAAGCACGGAGATAATGGTGAAAAAAAATAGTTTTCTCATAACAGTATATATAAGTGTATATACTATATATTAAACGTATTTACACAGTTAAACGGTATATGCAACCATTTCCGTTTAATCACCTTCAAAGGTGTAAATGTTGGAGCAGACTACATACGCTGCACAGAGGAAGAGATGACATGTTCCTTATAACCTACCTGGGGTTTAGTTAGTCTTAGAGCTAGGGTTTAGCAGAGGTAAGAACACTGTATATCTTCTATAGTACAGGTTCTCCTTATATACATAATAGTAAGAATGTCACATGACTCAGAAATGTGTTTACCACATGTATGCACAGTAAGCGCAGTAACATGTGTGTGCTGCATGCATTGCCTCATGTATGCAGCATGTATCAGAATTTAATTTCAACACCCCCCCTCAAACTGTACAGCGCTCTAAGCAGCTAAGTTTGAATCTTGAAAGTAATTCCAAGAGAGTCTCTAAATTTCCTGAATAAGATGGCACCAAGGTTCTTTGTGAACATGTCAGCCAGATTATCACTTCCAGGAATGAAAACGACTGTGACTTTGTCATTTTCTATGCATTCGCGCATATAGTGGTAGCGAATGTCTATATGTTTGGTCCTTCTTTCCTGAACTGGATTTGATCCAATAAAGATGGATCCCTAATTATCAGCGCAGATTGGTACGTGCTTCAGTACATATCCAAGTTCCTGGAATAAGGACTCTATCCACACTATCTGTCAACAAGTGTCGGAGAGAGCCATATACTTGGCTTCTGTGGATGACAGTGCTACAGTTTTTTTGTAAATGGGACTGCCAGCACACAATGCCACTCACTAGAGTAGCAAAGTAACCCATTGTAGATCAGTGTTTGACAGTGTCAGCTGCCCAATCAGAATCTGTGAAGGCCTGTAGCCCCTCGGACTTCTCACCATCGTAGACAATGTTATATTTCTGGGTTCCCACCAGATAGCGCATGATGTACATTGCTTTGTCTAGATGTTCTTGGCTAGGATTAGCCGAGAATTGCAACATCTTGATTACTGCATAAGCGATATCAGGTCGCATTCCAAGCATCGGATACAATAAAGATCCGATCACAGACTGATATTTTGACTTAAGCATCGCATTGGGCGTTGCTGTGTTTTCCGATGGTCTGTAACAAGTTGGGAGTGGAGTGGGGGTCACTTTGGCATTTGTCATCTCGAATCTCTCAAGCACTTTGGCGAGATATTCAGTTTGATCGAGTTTGACTTTGCTTGCAGTCTGGGTGATGCACATGCCTAAGAATTCCATGACTTTTTCAGTACTACGGCACTCCCAATGCTTTAGACAAGCATTTTTCTTTTCATCCACAAGTTTCTTGTTCTTCCCCATGAACAAGCCATCATCAACGTAGACGAGTGCAATAACAATGCTGCCTGTTTTAGGATCCTTGTGTATGAAAATGCCAGCATCGGAGCTGGCGCGCACGAACCCAATAGTGCGCATAAATGCCTCTAGCTCTTTCCACCATGCAAGTGAGGCTTGTTTAAGGCCATACAATGCTCAGCATAAGCGCAATACTTTGCACTCTTTTCCCTCGAGTCTGAAACCCTTGGGTTGATCCGTATAGATCTCCTCATCTAGTTTGCCATATAAAAATGCGGTTTTTACATCTAGGCTGGTCATATACATGCCCTCTAGAGATGCAAGTGCAAACATGAGGCGTACGGTCTCGTAGCAGACTACCAGTGAGAAAATCTCATCAAAGTCAATGCCTTTGACTTGTGAAAAGCCTTTGGCCATGAGTCTGCCTCATTTTCTTCCATCCGATTTTATGGAGAAAACCCATCTATTCTTGATCGTTTTTCGATCATGTAGAAGATCGACGATGTCATAGACTTGTCACTTACAAAGAGCCTCTATTTCTTCATGACAAGCTTGTTTCCACTCACATTGCTGCTGCCAAGGTAGGCGCACAATATCGCGAAATTGGTTTGGAACTTGGCTTATTTCGCTCAATGGTTTGACTGCTTTTGACAACAGCCAGCGAATAAGCTTATCTCCTCCTTCCTTATCTTTTTAATATAACCTGCTTCATCCAGTTCCCCCATTGGGTGATCATGTTCTTGATCATTGGAATCGGGCACACTCTCGTGGGGTGCCGAACTCAGTCCAGCAACCAGTTCTTTCTGTTGAGATTGTGGTCGTATTTGGTTATGATCTGAATCTTGACCTACAGATCTCTTCCAATATCGATCACGTGCAATGTCTCTCTCTATGTCAGAGGGGAGTCACTTCTCTCCATAGGTATTGCCAGAACGGTTTGGGATGTTCCTCTGCCTGCCTGATTGATGGGGCAATTGCTGCCATTCCTGTTGATCATCACGTCTTAGACAAAAGTCCTCAGTGGTTACTGGAGGCGGCGGAGGAGGAGCATCTGTCACATCGTCATGTGCCTTTTGCTCACTTGGTACATCATCATTATCATTTTCTGATGATGGAGGAAGGGGCAGATCTTGTGGCGGTATAGAATCATCGCCATCCGTTCCAGATGAGTGGTCATCATCTTCTGGTTCTGGAGGTGGAAAATCACCAAGGTCCATATTGGCAAAGGTTTTAGCTTTGGGACAGCATGAGAACAACATTTCATCAAATAGTGCCATAGCACCAATGAATATTGCGCCACTAGGTCACATGAAACAGTATGCTTTAATGCCATCTTCTAATCCAAGGTATGTCATCAACTCCGATCGAGGAGCCAATGTGTTTGGACGCTTCTCCTTGGGTAGGTAGACGTAAGCACCACAACCGAAAACCTTCAGATTGTTTAGATCTGGGCAGACCTTTGTCAGGTCCTCAACTGGTGTCAGCCATTTCAGGCGCCTTATCGGGGTTCGGTTGTATAGGTGTGTTGCATGTTCAATGCAAAATTCCCACCATGATTGTGGTAGACATGCGGTAAATCGCAGGGTTTGCAACTTTTCCATTATTGTCCTTATGGCACGCTCTGCGCACCCATTCTGTTGGTGAATGTGGGATGCAGACATCTCTATTTTGATGCCAAAGTCCTTGAGCACATTTTGTAGCTCACGATCTTTGAACCCCCCCCCTGGATCAACATGCCAGCGCTTGATTGTAGCACCATACTGTGTCAAATCCACTGCCCGAAATTGTCTGATGGCCACAGCAGCATCAGATTTCTTTTTAAGGCATTGGACCCAGATATGTGACGTCTTGTCATCCAGAAATACAATAAAGTATTTATGTTTATGGTACAATAATACTGGGAGTTCCTTCAGATCAGAATGTATTAATTCAAAGGGTCTTTCTGCACGTGAATCTGATTCGGGAAAAGATTTTGAGGTCATTTTCCCTTCAGTGCACCCTGGACATATAATTTTGTCTTTAGGAATAATTAAATTCCTCGGGAATTTTATGGTGCTATTAGGCATCTTCCCTAGCGCCTCTTTGGATGGGTGTCCAAGTCGCTTATGCCAAGTTGAGTAGTCTGCAATGTACATTGTCGCGACATTGATTCCCTTGGTGCTCAATATATGAGTCCGAGTCCAATAAATAGTGTCATGTTTCATAAGAGAGACGCAATCCATAATTGGGTTTCCTTGCTTGAAAAATGAAATGTGTGCAGAGGAACCACGCACGTCACTTCCGTCTTGCAAAAAGATGCCCATTGACAGTAATCAAGCATTACAGTCGGGTATGTAGTAGACAGGGTATAATCGTGTTTCATGCATCTCTGACTTCCTGTGACATACTACCTGATGTCTAATGAAGACTGCTCCTTTCCCTACTATATGAGTAGTACCCGTGGCTGTTTGAACCAGGGTAAAGTCCTTTCTCGGTAAAGGCTCGTAAGAAGCAAAATCTTTAATTTCACCAGTGAAGTGTTTTGATGCACCTGAATCCATGATCCAGTCAGCACCTTTCTTACAATTTCCATTTGCACATGTAACACATATATTAAGATGTAAATTGTTCCATGATACATTTAGTAGCGGTAAAATTTCACATGAAAAGTTCGCTGTGATCAGTGGAATGTTAATTCTTGTGCTTGTGGCAGGGAAAAGGACTGACCTTTCATCATATGTACCTGTTTCAAGCAGTTCATTGATGAGCACTTCATCGATGGCTTTCCATACTTCTTTATCAGAAACCGCAGGTTCCGATCCAAGGGAGATGCTATTGTCTTCTACCTCTACGATCCTTGGTTCTGGTTCAATTCTCCTCCTCTTACCTTCTCGCACTGTTGGGTGCTCTTCCAGCGGTCACAGATTTTTCATGCTGCATGGGAGATTCATTTGCTCAAGGGTTTTTAAGCCTGCTGATATTCGGTGTAGACCAAATGAGAGGTAGAGGCTGCGCCCGTGTATGCCTGTGCAGGCGGTCGGCGGCGAGGATCCCTTGTGGGAGTATGTTCACGCTTCTCGATGCACTGGATGAGCAGCATCGGCAGTATGGTGCCATTACCATCTATAGTAGTAAAGGCTTGTGAGGCGAGGTGGGAATGTTTCTCTTTAGGTTTTTCCTTTTTAGTCTTTTTGTCCCCATGTTGTCCATGCTTTCGGGATGAATCTCCATTGTTGCTCTGAGATTGCCATTTGGGGTTTCCCCCTTTGCGCTTGACAGCAGAAAGCTTGGTGGCCTGAGGTGGGCTGATGGGCTTTCCAACTGCCATGCGCTGTGAGGCCTCAGCGACAATGGAGTCCTTGACATGTTTAAATGTCAAGGCTCTAGTAGTGGTCATGTTAAGGACTGTGGCGGATAGAGAATCGTACTCGCGTGGCATTGCAGCAAGTAGAATCATTGCCTGTACTAATTCGGGGATGGCAACATTGGCAGCTGTAAGGCGCTCAAATTTATCAGCCATTTTGGCAATCTCTGGCATGGGATTCACAGCCAGAATTTTGATTGCAATTGCAGACCTAAAGTCCACAAAGACTTGGGAGGGGCCATCGACACCATAGTCGGTGTGAATGAGATCCCACACCTTCTCAGCAGTGTCCTTGGTGTTGGCATGCTGCCGAATAGAGGGGGCCAGGCAGAGCACTAGGCTACCAATAGCCTGGTCATTCTTATTGTTCCAGGTCTGGAGCTTGGCATTAGCTTCCGCTACTAGTGCAGCATTTGTCGCCGTCAAAGGAGGTGCCAGGGGTGGTTTTAATTCCATCCCGCTAGTTATTTGCCAGAGGCCCTGAGACCTGAGCCATGCCTTCATTGAGTCAGCCCATTGAATGTAGTTAGAGCCGTTGAAAGTTTGTACGAGTTTTTCAAAAGTTGAAGACATGATGTTATAGTGGCAGCTGGTAAAAGCGCTCAATCAGTCCTCTATTCAAGAAAACACGTTCCATAATCTCAGGCAAAAACACTCCTTCAGAGTGGTTAACCCTAGTCAACCTGGGTTTTTAAATGCAGCTCACAGGAAGTGCAATGCAGCTCACAAAGAGCGCAAGGTTACAATTTGGAGACAATGAAGTCAACATCGTTTGCAGCCAGTTAAGGCATGTTTGCGATGTGCCCAGCAGGGCCCATAACCTGTTGGAGCAGACTACATAGGCTGCACAGAGGAAGAGATGACATGTTCCTTATAACCTACCTGGGGTTTAGTTAGTCTTAGAGCTAGGGTTTAGCAGAGGTAAGAACACTGTACAGTGACTCACAAAACTGAGTCAATGTTTTGCACTTTTTAATTTATTGTTAAATAACTTCCCATAAACAACAAAACCAAACAAGGTATTGGTGTACCAAATAACATACATGATCAGGGCTACCAAACAAACAAAGAATTATGTAATTTTAATCATCCCTCATGGAGATATGATCATTTTAATTCAGGGACTCATTGACTCAGTTTTGTGAGGTGGTATCAATATTATGATAAATTGTAATTCTAGTATTTTGTATGACCTCCCTTAACCTTAATAACTGCTCCCAACCTTCTAGGCATGCTTTTAATCAAATTCTGACACACCTCTGATGGAATATTATTCCACTCTTCTACTACTCTTTCCCATAACTCCCAAATTCCTTTTGGTGCTGTTAGATACTTGTCTAACTGGTTCTTGAGGTGAACCCAATGATGTTCAATATGACTGAGGTCTGGAGATTGGGCAGGACAATCCAGAAGAGTAATATTGTTGTTCTCCATCCATTTCTTGGCCTTTTTTGAGGTATGCTTGGGGTCATTGTCTTGTTGAAAAATCACCTCTTCTCCAGAAATTCCACTCTCCTCCAAGCTAGGCAGCATATGGTCCTTCAAAATGGACGCATACTGGTCAGCATTTATTCTCCCCTCAACCTCTGCAAGATACCCAACTCCATTCCATCCCATACACCCCCATACCATAATGTTTCCTCCCCCAAATTTGACAGTTCCCTGCACCTCTCTCTCAATCAGCCCCTCTCCCTTCTGTTTCCAGACCCACTCTCTCCCATCTGACCCAAACCTGTTGATTTTAGTCTCATCTGACCAAATAACCCTCCTCCAGTCTTCCACAGTCCACTCTCAATACTTCTGAGCAAAAGCCAATCTTGCTTTCCTATGCCTTATACTAAGCAAAGGCCTTTTCTTCTTCACCACAGCCTTGAATGAGTTTTTTCTGAGAACTCCTCTGACTGTTTCTAAGGAGACTGGAGTGGGGATGATGCTGTTGATGTAATAGGTGGCCTGAACAGCATTTGCAGCCTTGCCAGTGGTGATTTGGGTAAGGATGGCTCTCTGAGAGGTAGATGAGAGCTTAGAAGGACGACCACCAGAGGGGGAATCCAGGTTTG
This sequence comes from Tricholoma bakamatsutake, assembly GCA_029959215.1. NCBI lineage: Eukaryota > Fungi > Basidiomycota > Agaricomycetes > Agaricales > Tricholomataceae > Tricholoma > Tricholoma bakamatsutake. The sequence continues at coordinate 11,636,251 of CP114861.1, forward strand.
GATGGAGAGCCCTGAGTGTTCTGGATACACTAGACTGGCTGAGGTTGAGTTTAGAGGCAATATTGTGGGTAGAATAATGATTGGAGGCCAGGGAAAGAATGTTTTCCTTCTGAGCAGAGGAGATGGGATGCATTGGAGAATATTGAAGTATGAAGAATGCTAGTCCTAATTAAATACTATAATTTAAGGTCCCATCAAGGGTCACATCACCTTAGAAACCATTTGTCAAGTTTTTGACATTATACAGTTGGTGGAGCATCAGATTCTAATATTTCTGACTACCCCTCACAAAACTGAGTCAATGAGTCCCTGAATTAAAATGATCATATCTCCATGAGGGATGATTAAAATTACATAATTCTTTGTTTGTTTGGTAGCCCTTTGTTTGGTAGCCCTGATCATGTATGTTATTTGGTACACCAATACCTTGTTTGGTTTTGTTGTTTATGGGAAGCTATTCAACAATGAATCAAAAAGTCCAAAACATTGACTCAGTTTTGTGAGTCACTGTATATCTTCTATAGTACAGGTTCTCCTTATATACATAATAGTAAGGATGTCACATGACTCAGGAATGTGTTTACCACATGTATGCGCAGTAAGCACAGTAACATGTGTGTGCTGCATGCATTGCCTCATGTATGCAGCATGTATCAGAATTTAATTTCAACAGTAAACAGTTACTAAATGGTTGGAGCCTTAGTAGACATAGTAGATAGGTATCTTATAGGTATCTTACCTCAGTGTTTGCGAGAAGTCAAACAACTGAGGGAAGATGTGTCGACGAGACTATACAAATACATAAGTAGAAAAAGAGCTAAACTACAATTAGCAGAACAAAAGAAGAGGCTCTCGAAGTAGATAGGTATCTTACCTCAGTGTTTGCGAGAAGTCAAACAACTGAGGGAAGATGTGTCGACGAGACTATACAAATACATAAGTAGAAAAAGAGCTAAACTACAATTAGCAGAACAAAAGAAGAGGCTCTCGACGAGAGCAATAAGAAATAAGAAAGGTGAATGTATGGGTAATAGTACAAGCATAACAATAAGTAAAAAATACTGTGGTGCAGAATGATAGGGTCGCAAGAAGGGATGGTGGGAGAATTAGCACCACAAAATAGCGCCGCTAGCATGAGCGCGTGAGCTCGGGCTCGGATCTAGCCTTGCTAATCCAACATCGGATGCCACCTGTCCAGTGTGTGACGTAGGTGTAGCAAGGTGGAACTGAAAGAGCATGAGCTGATATTACATAATACCCACCTGACTCTTTTAATGATCATTGTCGTCGCCCTCACACCTCAGTGTTTATCCCACTCACTGAGGTGTAAGTCCTACGTTACTGTTTCATTATATTACTTACTTACATTCACGTTAGTCTTATTCTATCAGGTATATAATAAGCAATGTACAGTGTTTATCCCACTCACTGAGGTTCTTATTCTATCAGCTCATGCTCTTTTAGTTCCACCCTGCTACAGGTTATGGGCCCTGCTACCGCTCAAGACATGTCCGAGACACTCTCTACCCAAATCACCTCCCTTCCGAAACTGCATCCTGATGGCTCTAACTGGTCAACATACCAGGAACGAGTTCTCAATACACTTACTTCAAAAGGGTTGAAACAGCACGTCATGGGTACCACACGAAAGCTGATAGAGCTCCAAGAAACCAGTGGCGACTTTTTCAAGCCAGGCCAGCTTGTTCCGTTGACTGATGAGGAGCTCGAGAAGCACGAAAAGGAGCAGGATCTCTACGATTAGCACCAGGTGACCGTCCGAGACATTATCTACCGAACCGTCGACAAGTCCACGTTCTTGCAAGTCAAGGGCAAGAAAACATCTGACATGGTCTGGAAGAAGCTTATCTCAATCCATGCCAACAAGGGCGGGATGTACGAGACGGATCTCCTTGCCAAATTGCAGAATATGCACTACACAGAGGGAGAAAGTATGAGGGACCATCTAATGGAGATGACCGAGCTCAAAGAAAGGCTCGCAGAGATGAGCGTCGAGATTTCTGACCAGTCATTCATCACCTACATCCATACCTTGCTATCCCTCACTCCCACCTATCGATCCCTATTTATTGCACTCAGCGCTGCCGCTCACAAAGCCAAAAAACCCCTCACCAGTTCCAAATTAATTTGGCACCTAACTGAGGAAGCCTCGTCAACTGCCGTTGAAGACAATATCAACAAGTCTAACACAGCCATGAGTGCTCAGCAGCAGGGGAAAGGCAGAGACAAAGGGGGGAAGTTAAAACCAAGGAATGAGCGCCACTGCACCAATCCAAACTGTAATATGGATGGGCATACGAAGGACCAATGTTGGGAAGAAGGTGGCGGAAAGGAAGGCTAAGTGCCCGAATGGTGGAAGACTAAAAAGGGAGGCAAAGAGAACAAAAGGGGGTCGACGACTGCCAACATGGCGGAAAATTAAACGACGAGACCGAGAACTATGCATTTGTGATCCACAGTCTCTCTCACAAAGATGATGAGACCCATGTACTCACCATCACCTCAGACTTCCGTTCCAAAGCCCACACCATATCCTGGACTGGAGAAATAATTATTGACTCCAGTGCCACAGGTCACTTCTCGCCAAACAAATCCAAGTTCATAAACTACTGCATAATTTCATCTGAGCCAATCCGAGCTGCAGATGGGTGCATATTTAATGTGCTTGGCAGGGGGGACATGTATATTGACCTGCCAATGGGAAACAATGAGAAACTGATGTGAGTTTTACTCAAAAACGTCCACTACTCACCCAGCATGATATTTACCATCCTCTCAGTCTCCTGAATGGACTGCACTGGACTTGGACTCCATATTCGCGATGGTTGCTGTGAAATCGAGAGCCTACAACCAAAGATGAAGGTCATTGGATGAATCCCCTTGATCAGAGGACTCTACCGTGTCAGCGAAAACACCATCACCACCACCAAAATCCAAACAGCCACCATTGCTGCTACAAAGGTCATGTCGATCAATGAGCTCCACTGTAAAATGGGCCACATAAATCATGATGACCTGTGCAACATGGTAGCAAAGGGAATGGTCACTGGGATTGAGCTCGACATGAACTCCAAGCCTGAATTTTGTGAGGTCTGCTTAAAATCCAAAGCGACCCACAAGCCATTCCCAAAGGAAAGCACCATGGGATACAAAGCCTATGGTGACAAGGTTGTTACCAACCTATGCTGCCCAGCGAAAGTCACATCGCTTGGGGGAAGCAAGTATGCGAACATCTACCTCGACAAATATAGTCATGTGGAAAAGCCATTCTACCTCCCTGCAAAGTCGGACGCATTTGGAGCCTACAAAAAATACGAGGCATGGGCAAGAGTCCAGCGCGGCACTACCATAAAAATATTTGGTTGCAACCGGGGGGGGGGGGGGAATTCACAAGCAAGGCATTCAACGAACACCTGGAGAATGCCGGCACAGTGCGCCACCTCACAGTACATGACTCCCCCGCCTCAAATGGCATCACCGAGAGGGCAAATAGAACACTAATCGAGGGCACTAGGTCCCTACTCCAAGCCTCGGGCCTCCCACCATCTCTTTGGGCTGAAGCACACCATCATTTCGTCTGGCTGCGAAACCGCTCACCAATGCGATCCCTGCCGGAAAATAAAACCCCACACAAGATGGGCACTGGCAACAAGCCAGACCTCTCTCTCCTGCAGGAATTCGGTGCGACGGCATGGGCAAAAAGGCTAAACACAGGGAAATTGGACTCAAGGACTGAGGAAGGCCATTTTGTGGGTTTTGACAAGGAATCAAAGGGTTACAGGATATATTGGCCACAGAAGTAAAGGATTACAGTCGAACGCGATGTCTACTTCAACAAGAATGAGTCCTTGACACCAGTCAATCAGGAGGTTGAGATTGAGGGGGAGATGGAAGCACTTACCAATCCAGAACCTCCAAACATGACTGCTACACCTCCAGACGCTTCCTACCATCCTAATACACCCCAAAACGATCCGAATACACCAAATGAACACCCATGCAATGCAAACAATGCAAATGCACCTGAAACTAGTCATAATCTGCCACAGCACACTCAAAATGCTCCAGAACCTTCCCAAAACGCTCCAGAATCACCTCCACATCAAAGGAGGGCTAGACGAGACTCCCTTAGAGGTCTACCACAATTCGACGAGGCCCTTTATGGCCGCGGACGACGCAGACAACCTGCCAGCTCATTGGGCACAGCCACCAATGCAAACAATGCAACAGTAGCCAAAAATGTGATTGTGCTTGAGGATGACGATCTGCTGTGACCAGGGGGAGTGGAAGGCTTAGGAAATGAACCAGAATGGTTCCTAGCTGCTATGGAATGCATAAAATACGCGATGGGGGCCGAGGAAGATGAACCCACACTGCAGGAAGGAATGAGGGGTGATGAAAAGTGTGACTGGCATGATGCGATCGAAGCTGAACTGAAACAAATCAAAAAGCTACGCACCTACGACCTCGTCATTGCTCCTCCCAATGTCAATGTTATTCCATCGGGTTACATGTTCCGATGCAAGCGAAATGAGGACAGGAAAATCACACATCACAAGGCATGTCTCATTGCCAAGGGATACAAACAAAGCCTCGGCATTGATTACTTCGAAATGAGGACAGGAAAATCACACATCACAAGGCATGTCTCATCGCCAAGGGATACAAACAAAGCCTTGGCATTGATTACTTCGAAACTTATGCTCCAACGGTTCGTCCAGCCACTCTTCGAATTCTCCTATCACTTGCAGCCCAAAAATCTGCATACGTCGACCAGGCTGACGTCAAAAATGCCTATCTCAATGCCCCACTCAAGGATGATGAAGAAATCTACATGAAACTTCCTCCCCTCTACAATGACTACTGAAAATTGCCACCCGAGCTCGAAGGGAAGGATGGAGTTATTTGTAAGCTGCGGAAAGCCTTGAGTGGGACAAAACAGGGAGCTCACCACTGGTACGCTGAGTTGAAACAAGGTTTTCTTGAACTTGGTTACACTGTCTCCCATGCTGATGAAGCCATCTTCTACAAGTTCAGCCGCAACAATTACACCATCATTGCAGCTGCTACTGATGATTTTACAATCATTGGTGAATCCGACAACTCCATCTCGCTCATCAAAAGGCAGTTAAGCAAGTGTTTCGAGATCTCTGATCATGGACCTATCAAATGGCTTCTCGGGGTCAGCGTCACTCACGACCTCAATAACAAAACTATGGCTCTCGGCCAGCAGGCCTATATCAAGCAGATCCTTGCTCGTTTCGGTCTCGAGGATGCCCATCCGGCCTCCACACCAATGGAACCTGGGATCGACCTCACTCCAGGATCCAACGCTGTATCGTCAAACCTCCTCACACCAGGAGGGAAAATGAAATATCGTGAAATGATTGGCTGCCTCATGTACGCCAGCATGATGACTCGACCCGACATTACGTTCGCTGTCTCGGTACTTTCTCAATACCTTGAGGCACCCACATCGAGCCATATTCATGCCGTTACCCATGTATTCCGCTACCTTTTGGGGACAAAGCACCTCAAGCTCATCATTGGGGGTGACCGTGTCATCGTAACTGGTTATTCCGATGCCGATTGGGCTTCACACCTCCACCGCCACTCCATTTCGGGCATCGCCTACTTCATTGGATTAGGTATCGTTTCCTGGAGTGCGAAGAAGCAACCTATCATTACGCTCTCAAGTACGGAAGCTGAATACGTCGCCCTAACACATGCGTCGAAGGACATTTTATGGATTCAAAAATTACTTACTGATCTTTTCCCTTTCTTCCATTTTAAACCACCTTCTTTACTTTACTGTGATAACCAGGGTGCCATCCGACTATCGAAAGACTCCACATTCCATGGTCGTACCAAACACATCGATGTCCACTTCCACTTCATCCGACAAACCGTTTCTTCTGGAAGAGTCACCCTCGAATATTGCCCAACTGAAGACATGATCGCGGACCTATTCACAAAGTCCCTTGCGCATGTCAAATTCAAGAAATTCCGTGGACTTCTTGGCCTCGCCTAGCATGGCTGTCTCGAGGGGGAGTGTTGTAGATCGAGACAACCCCGACAAAACCCGAAGCAGATATTACATAATACCCACCCGACTCTTTTAATGATCGTCGTCGTCGCCCTCACACCTCAGTGTTTATCCCACTCACTGAGGTGTAAGTCCTACGTTACTGTCCCATTATATTACTTACTTACATTCACGTTAGTCTTATTCTATCAGGTATATAATAAGCAATGTACAGTGTTTATCCCACTCACTGAGGTTCTTATTCTATCAGCTCGTGCTCTTTCGGTTCCACCCTGCTACAGTAGGGCTGTTGCGAAGATACACCTTCTTGTGCCATCCCCCTCTACTTACTGGTTCAGTTGGGTCAAAAGGTTTCCCCCTCTGGATACATTGGAACTTGACGTTCACAGTACCCGTCGGAGATACCACTTGAGAGTCATAATATATTATGCGGCAGAGCACTTCACAGGTTCTGGCATGGTTTGGTATCATGATGGTTTACTTACAGGACGGTCATTGGTGTATGAAATCAGCACGAAAGTAATACCTCATGATGATGCGATACTCGGTGTTTATTTCCGATCCCCTTGATTTTGAAAGAACTCGGATATGCCGTGCAAAGCAGTGTGGCTCATTAGCTCAAGTCTTCAAGCTATAGCTACGGCCCGGGTTGGGTTTGACTTTTAGGCCTTGAGGATCTGAGCGTGTTATGAGTTTTCTCGACATCTTATTCACATACAAAAGGTTGTTCCACAGAATGACGTTGCCACAGATTGAGAACTTCGCGGACGCTGTGTTACACTTCAGAACGAACTGCCTGATCGACAATTGATTGATTACAGGTACAAGGTTACAACAAGTATTTTGCTCGAGATACATACATATACAGCTAGGTGTTAACACAGATTAATGCCAACGAATAGGAGAAACACATTGAAAGCAATAACAGCATGAGATCGTAAATCAAAGGAAATGAAAGAAAAAAAGATGAGTTGGAAAATGTATCTACACAAAAGCTCACACATCAGCCCAACCAACACACAATCAGACAACCAAAAAAAAAAAACCTCAGTCTCTTAATAACTTGAGCCTCACTCTCCTCTTCCACCCGACAGACTTCACCTCATGCCTATACCGCCTATGAAACGGTTTCCCCACCAGCGGGATCCCCTTCTCCGTCACCACCAACACCGTCGGTCTGCCTTCCTCATCGTGGTCGACGTCATATGAGCCCTCCTGCTTAAGATGGTTTGGTGACTTCTCGCGCGCCCAGCGGATGTTGATCTGCTTCAGAGCTGGGCAGCACCGCAGGATCTGCAGTGCGGTATCGAGCATGCTTTCGTCCCTGTACTGGTGCCCCTTTGTGAGCGAGAATCGCTTAAGGTCCGGGATGTAGTGTAGCTGAGAGAGAAGCTGCTTGAGTGGTTTCTAGGAAACAATGTTCGTTAGTTTATGTGGAACGAAGAAGAAGAAGAGAGAATAGGGAGAGACGTACGGAAGTGAACGGTGTGGTACACATAAAGTGAAAGTCAGTCAACTTTGGGCAGGAGGACAAGATGTGGTAAAAGAGGGAAGTGTGATTGCGCGATGGCTCTAGGACATGTGCCCACAGATCAAGGGTCTTGAGTGACGTCAACGTCCGCAACACATCCGAAATATCGTACACCCTGCTCTCATGCAGGGGCTCGCACGTCAAGTCCAACGCCTCTATGGAGCCAGGGTTGGGCAGCCCCACAAGCTGCTGATATATCCCAATGAACGTATCGAGGACAGGGAGCGCATTTGGAGGGAGGTGCATGGGGATCTCGGTCGGGGACATCCAACGCTTAAAGTTCCACTGCAAACGCATGAATTTGAGGCCAGGATGCATATCGAAAAATATCCCGAGGGTGGAGTCTTCTGCGGGCCCAAGAGAGAAATCGCTTTGGTACCCGAAGGCACCGAGAGTGAGAGAGTGCAGTTTGGGCCAATGCCCTTCGGTGATGCGCGTGAAGTCGAATACGCGGGTGCAGGAGGAGAAGCTGCAGATGGCGAGTTCTTCGAGCTTGGGACAGCGGTAGAGGATCATATCCCAAAATCGGTCGGGAAGTTCTTCAGGAGGGGGAAATAGGTCTGTGATACCATTGTTGTAAAACAGTCTTTGGTTGATATACGATAAGCTCGAACCTGTGCCGTTCAATCCATATCGCACAACTAAAGAGAAACACTCGAGATTTGAAAAGTCAAACAACTGTAGCCGAGACCCAGGGTTAGTGACAACAGATCGCACACGAGGGAGTAGAATGAAGCCACCTGGCTGCAAGGATCTATCGGGCGAATTCCTACATTACAGAATATAGATCGTAATCGAGGACAGCTAAGAGTAGAATCAGTAAAGTTATCACAGTCATGGATAACAAGGGTCGTACGAATTTCGAAGTGTGCTCCATAAACTATCCTTCGGTACCTCTAGACCATCCCAATCGAACGTATCCACCATGGTGAGACTGCCTGCCATCTCCTCGATTTTATCTGCCACCCAGTCTTCTTCGAGTGGTTCATCAGGTTTCGGCCATGCTAGATAGTAGTTGGGTCGAACAGCGAGCTTGCGGATGAGCATGCAAATATCCGGTCGCCTTGCCAGCATCTCGAGTGTAATACGACATTTCCGGCTAGATTTTAAGGTAACATTATAGTAAAGGGCTGGTAACAAGAGCTGGCGCAAATCTGATGACTATAAAGACAAAGATGATGGTCAGCAAATTGAAGGGATAAAGGGGGAAAAGCGAACCGTGAGGCTGAAGCTGAGGATATCGGAGGGGGAGAGCAGGTCGACAATCTCACGGATGATGTCTGCGGGAACGGAGCCAACAGGCTTTGATCTCGATATTGAAAGGTAGTCCTGTGATCGTGTTGAAAGTGGAATTCTCAGGAGACCACCCCAGCTCCGTCTTCGAGTTGGCCTTGCAGGCTCGAGCCGTTCGACGTTTATTTCACGCATTCTGGCGTCCCTGAAGGCTGGACAGTCGAGATGCTGTTGAAGTCCCAAAAGGACAACAACGTCGCACTGGAGCACAGCAGCCGCCTTCTTTGAGGTTCTCCGGTTCTCAAACTCTGGCACGTGGCTACGACGCGTCATACTCATACCTCGTTCCCTCTCACTCGGGTTCATGTAACGTTAAAATATGGCAACCGCAGGGGGAGCTGAGGACCTGAAGGTCAAGCAAGTCCAGCAGCAACCACCACCTATGCAACATGGAGGATACCAACAATCAAATCATCTATGCAGACAGCAACATGCAGATTTCATGTGATATGTCAAACCGGTAAACAACATGTACACAATAAGCGAACACATGAACACCACTCATAATCAGCTGGACATCCAACGTTCAAATTCTTTTCAGCCATCTCTAGAAGACCAATCTGACTGCATCATAACAAATTCATATCAATTATCATGTAATAAGTAAATACTGTCCCTATGACTCAAAACATCCTCATCAATCCATTTGCTGTAACCCCTGCAACTATCAACTGATAGGCAAGAAAGCAAAGCAGCAAAAAGAAAGAAGAAATCCCCCGACAACACAAGCCGGTAGTGCAGCAGCAAGGTCATCACGCCTCCGTGTTGCAAGCAGAGCACAGAGGGCTGGGGCGACAAAAATTAGATAACCAGAAATGGAGGCGGTGCCTCCATAATAGTGGTTAAACTATTAAGAACAGATACTACACTTGATCTAAGCCAAAAGGCCAGAGTGGTAAGGATTCACGACGACAGACGAGGGTTTATATACATTTGAAGACGGCGCACGGACCTTGTGATCACGTGTTTCGAAGCCACCGGGTTGACTAATGCGAAACAGCGCGCGCTTAAGGCATGTTTTGAGTTCGTATGCAAAAGTAACTATACCCGAAGAACTAAAAACTGAACACTTGGACTATGGCGCATTCATGTTGCTCTTATGGGATTTGTACGGGATCAATGCATTCGGAATACATTATGTATTAAATACAACACGAACAACAAGACACCTCCATTAAGCCTCGTGAAATCAGACAGAATCCCCCAACCGAAGTTGACCTCGTTTAAATAAACAAACTCCTGGCCAAAAAATTTACGGCCAAGTTTAGGCGCAGTGATTTTGAGGATCCGTGTTCCCCCGCATATCCTCATACTCATCTTCTTCTTCTTCATCGTTCATATCATTATCTTCAAGATCATCATCATCAAAGTCGAAGGGGAGGCCCGCCTGCCTCAGGATATCGATATCGTTCTGTGACACTGGCTGATAATACGGCCCCCACTGCAAGCGCGGATTAAGCCCAACCATCCTCCTCACAAGATCAAACTCCAAATCATTATCACACCTCGGCAGCCTCGTATAGTTTGTCCCCACCTCATTTTCGTCTTCCCATGTCTCATCGAACGTACCGTCCCCGAGCGGGGACTGCTCCTTCACAACCGCCGTCACCGCATCCATCGCATACGCGTATTTCCCGCCTTTGCGGATGTAGAACTGGACATTGTGGTTGTGGGACAGGAGTGCTGGGATTATTTCGAGGACCAGGGGCAGGTCGGTCTGGAAGAGGTAATCATGGATGCTTTCAAAGATGGCTCGATAGCCCTTGTAGAAAGTCTTGAACATGAAGGGCCGGAGATGCAGAGGGAGATAATCCGTGGCGTTATCACACAGTTCGTCTGGGCTTTCATGAGGTCTGCCACGCTGGAATTCAGGCATGGCATTATTCATCGTGTCCATCGTTACCCCAGCTTGAACTGCGAATCTGATGATTAGTTTTAAATTGACAAAAGATCAGCTGATGGACTTAACCCATAAGACGGAACCGCATCCTGGATGACAACCAGCCACCAGCACAAGTACCGCATGTACATCCCCACTTGCGCTTGTCCACGTACTCCGTTTCGTTATCCACCATCGTCGGCAAGCCCATCACGCGCTTGACCAAAAACTCAGCCTTGAGTGCATCAGCCGAGTAGCCATCCCATGTAGGCAACAATGCCTCGGAGAATTCCCGAGTTGTCCTCATATCCTCCTGCAACTTTTCCAGTGCCGTCATGCCATCGGGATTGTTAAAACTGTCAAGATCCTCTCTGACTCCCAGCTCCAACAACTTGCGTATAGCAGGCATGTTCACACACCCAAGCGCGATGAAAATTGGGGTGAATCCGCCATGATCGGATTGGTGGATCGACGCCGGGTCTACATTGTAATGAGCCTGAATGATGGTGCTGATTTCGTCTGTTTTGGTGTTCACAATAGCGAAATGGAGCGGATATCGAACGGCAGCATCAACACGGGTGATTTCGTCGTTGTCCGGATGGTCGAATATTTGTGCTTCGGCGTCGGACTCAACGGGGACGTTTCGAGAAGGATGAGTCGGACAGGGAGAATAACCAAAGAAACTGGTGCGTCCAATGCGACGGAAGTGGTTCTAACCGAAAATGTCTCAGACCATCAAAAGCTTCAAGCTGAAAAGATGGAAACTTACCTTCCTGAAAAATGCGATCTGTTTCTTGAGAAGTGAATCCCAAAGCTCCTCACCGTACCGGACTGAGCCGACTGGAGAAGGCCAGCAAATGATAGTGTCAATGTCGTCAACATGTTCTGATTCTACAAGCTTTCCCAGCACCCACGAGCCAACCCTTTGATGTCGGAACTGGGCGTGTATTCAATCCAAGTTTGTCGGAAAAAATAAAATTGCTTCCTTACTTTGTCTTTGACAGACATATCCATGATATACATCAAATCCCCTTCATCCAAGTCACGATTCCAACATCCCGTACCGCTTCGACGACCTCCATCAACCAACCAAGGTCTAACATGCCCATTCTTATCGAAAAGCTCAATAGAAAACTGATGCAGCTCGTCAGAATACTCGTCCATAAGCTCTAGAAACTGGCCGCGGCAGTAGCGACGATGTATTTTGTATGCTGAAAGGCTGGCGATAGCCCCGTGCTCCGGATACGTAACCTTGAGCGTGATACGTGTAATCACCTTAGGATTTTCGTAGTCTGGTTTCGCCGTGATCTTGACATTGCATTTGTCCAGATCTATGGAGACCATAGTGGTGGCGAAAGAGGAACGGTTCTGACGTTTCGGTTGATTGCGGGAAATCGTGTCTCACTATGTAATCATTACATGAATGCAAGCTGCACCTCATCGGCTGTTGTTTGTGAGAAAGAAACGAGGGACTTACAAGAGTAAGCGAGCTGAGGCAAATTAGGGACCATCTTGAGCCTATTGGGACCACCTAGACAGTTGAGCATAATACATAACCCTGAACAAAGCTCTAGAGGAACCGAGGCACTGCAAAACAAGTGTGCGCAACCAGTACGAAAGGAGGATTCGTTGCTGCGGACAGATACACCCTGATATGCAAACATTGGTTCGGAAAAGAGAGTATATGTTGGCCAATTGCAACTGTATATACATATTGTGGCTGCGTCTCCGTCGTACCGAGCTATTACTGATGCATGTCGGCGACACCCATAATTAGAGAAGCAGATATATTATGAGAAGATGAGGGTGGATGACAACTGGCTTGCCTTGAGTGGTTTTCCCATTGTTCTGGTCCCCTGAGAAGGTATGACCGCTTTGCTGGACACCATGCCATCATCGACTGCCAAGTAGCGTTCCAAGGCAACAAGGAAGGTATCTCCTTGCTGATAAAATAACTGTGCAGGAGGTCGATCGCCATCTCCCAAGCCCGCTGAGCATCTGAGACCACCATCACTTCGCGACGACAACAAAAATGTCATAAGTTCAGACGTACTGTGTATCTGACGGTCGAGCAACTGCAGACTCAAGTCTGAAGGTCTGCCTAATCACTTCCTTCTGTCACGTCTCTTTTTCGCATTCTGTTCCCTCTCCATCTCTCTTTCTCTCGCTTCTTCTTCTCTTTTCCTCGCCCTTTCCTCGTGTTGACTTTTCTCTAGCTCCTTCAGCAAACCCTCACCAAATACTATCACCGCTCCAGCACCCGTCGTGATAAACCCAATCCCCACCTGAAAGTAGTGGATGTAAAATCCCAACATGGCGATCCATTTGAAGACTATATACGCCCATCGAGCAATAGGCAGCAGAACTTTGAACCCTATGAGAGTAAGAACAAGTCCTGCGATTATGTAGCGAGCGCCCTTATGCAGGTAGCTGAGGACGATGAGAAGTGCTAGTATTCCAGACTGGGTGAATGCAGAGAAGTGGTTGATCAAAGGAAGAGTCAAAATCATGGAATTGTAAGATGTTGAGGGAACGTGGATGATATAACTGGCATGAGTCTAGATACTTACATGTGTCAGCGATCGGACGTTAACACATCCATCTTCAGAATCGTTGCAGAATCATCAATTGCTCAATTACCTGTGTACACTACACTATGTATATATAACCATCCATTCAGTTCACAAAGATGTACATCATCATACTGGAAGTTACATAACCATATCATTGCTAACACATGCTTCGCGAAAATTAAGTTGCGATTCTGGCCTTCCTTCCAGTGCCACCTAAAGTAGCTTCTCCATTCTCCATGATAGGTGTGGGTGGAACCCGTTTACCCTCTCGCCCCAATCCAACATAGTAAAATACAACCTCACGTGTTGGAAGAAAAGCAAAAACATCGGAAGACACCACCCACTGTCTCGCAAACCGTGATGTCGGTCTGAAAGAGCGGAAAATCCTCTCGAACGACTGGCGCCGATGCACCAACTTCAGTGAAAATGAGTTTCGTAATCTTGAAGGAACGCGACGGGAAAGATAGGCAAGTCGAGACAGTTCAGTGTTATGGATGGTGAGTGTGATAGCTTCGGGACCCGTAGTGGTTCTAGTGTCTGGGACGATGACTGGAATAGGTTGTGTGGTCTGCTTCTGAGCAGCTCTGCGGATGAAGCCTTTGATGCATCCGACAAACCAAGAAACGTGCAAGGGAAAGACCACGGCTAAGATGGCGGCAGGTATAAAGGATCCGCCCGTGGCATGAATTCTATTCTCCCGTGAGAAGTATGAGGCTCCAAGGACGACATGGAGAACGATCCTTGTGATAAAGAAAGAGAAGGCGAAGAGCTTGTCACTTCTGAGATGTGGAAATAGGGTCCCAAGACCAATGACGAAGGTTGGGATCTATAATCCATCAGTAACTTGATGTCAGAACAGCCAAATTTCTCACTTCCATTGATGCACATAGGCAAAATATGTGGGACCATGAGGACAGAATGGCAATTTGGACAATCAATATGTACACTAGATGGTGGATCCAACCTTCAAGTAAAGATATTCTCGAACGATAATAAATCGAGCCCAACACCAGGTCCCTGAGGAACATAAGAATCGAGGTGGTTGAAGGGGGCCCAACTCACGCAGCAAGATATGCCTGGAAAAATCTAACAGCGATGACTGATAAGGTGGGAAGCGTCCGAACATTCTTGACGCTCCATCCACCGACGAAACAATCCCACAGAAATGGCAAGCTAGTAATGCTCATAATGGCACTTGCAATGGTCGTCAAAATCCATGATGTTCGTTTAGTGTTCGAGAAGAACGGGGCCAAAACGTGGAACGATGTCGCAAGGGCCAGACATGACAGAAAGAACGGAGAACTAATCCACACAAGGATCGCGTCATGGAGAGACTTCCCGTCAGGAATGTCGAGAAAGTGCCTCGCCCCTGCCATTGCCATCGATGGGAAGGGGACCCGAGGGATATTCGTCCTGTTGCGGTGCTCATGTGAAGCTCGAAGATAAAGGCCTCGACAGATCAGCTCGCACGTGTGATGTACTACTTAAACGAGAGAGTCCATATTAGGCGAGATCAATACCAGTTATTCCTTGGCGGAAAGCTTCGGAAAAAAAATCTACCAATCGCTTAGAATGACGGACGAACGTTGCTAATATCGTATCATGGCGTTCTGGGCCCTCCGTATGTTAGATACTAACGAAATTGAGATGGACTACTCTGCTGAATAGACAATAAGAAAAAACCAAAAGGGATGAATCCGTCTCACTGATTTTCACTTTATCAACTGGTATGAGTATATCACCGTCACATGTGGGACTGGAGACCGTAGTGGGGGCCCTAACTACGGGTCTCGCACGTTTCATAAGTCTGGGAAAGAAATTTTGCTTTGGATCCCGCTATTTAGGACCAGGAGAGATGACTCCAACTCTACAATATTAAAAGCAAGATAGTTCGGATGGGAGTAACTGAACACAGTACTCACAGCTCCAACGAACTCCGACCAATAGGGTAGTTCAAAGTTGGGCGCATCTCGCATACGTTTCTCACATCTCGCATATCGGAACGATTATATAAGTTGAATTTGACACTCCGTTGAGTGACAACTTGTGACAGTGCTACAACGCGGTCGCGTACCATCTAACTACAGCCCTTCATTATACCACACTCTTTGATATCACATCTTTAAATGCCTCCCAAACATGACACCAAAAAAACCAAGATTCCAGACATCCTGTGGACTGAGGATAGCAACCAGCTAATTTGGTCATTGCTGACTGAGATTGAGAAGCCTGCGAACTACAAGGTTCTTTTCGGAAAGAAGGATAAAGATGAGGTAAATCTCCAGTACCATGGTCTATCATGCACTCTACTGATTTTCCCACAGAATACCAGTGGTGAAACCAAAGTCATGGTGTACAAGTGCATCGGACACGCTATTTTACTGGACCTGTTTGCCATAGACCCGAATGTTGTTATGAGAGCAAAATCAATATTTTACATTATCTTATCTAATCATATCAGATTGTCTTATCAGATTGTATTAGTAGATTACATACAGCATGGTTAGGGGCAGGCACTGTGCAACAGCATGGATACAGCATGGATGCAGCATGGCAAGGGAGGCTTACTGATCCAACACATGGGGTAAGCATGGCCAAACCTCATGGATGCAGCATGTATAGTAGTATATAAGATGCAATATTATACCAAGAGGCTCTAGTCGGGTTCTCTTAAGATTCCACTATAACAAGTGTGAATGCTTGAGACTGCAAGACAACCTTTCTATCAAACAATGACTTCTTGTGAGAGCCTGCCTAGCAGTCCACTCAGTATAACTTCGGTTGAAGTAGTGGTTGTAATTGGTGTTGCCTTAACACCAAGCTGTTAGCAACACTAGTATGTGCACATCATATTACCTACATATACTCACATAGTGTAACACAATTGTAACTCAGTATATAAAGTAAATATATCACTAAGGGGCACTCCAGTTGTGTTCTCTTATGATCACCAGCATTGTGTGTGGAAAAGCCCATTTCAACTAACCAACTTATAAATAACCTCTCCCATCAGTCACATCATTATCTATTTGCATACACGATCAACCTCTTGTGCCTTCTTGTAGAGCCTGCATGTGGAGTCCCTTAGTGGCTTTGGTGTTGCCCTAACAGTAATGCTATGCCTTGGTTCAGCTCAGGCATGGCTCAGCTCAAGCATTTAAGCTGGTCAAAACAGTGCTGAGTTGCCCTGAGCAGCCCTGAGCCAGCTAAGCTGCTCAAGATTGCCCAAAGCTGTGGGCTGGCTGCCATACTGGAATCTATGCATTAGGTCTACAGAGTGTATTCTACTGTTTTTAAATGGTTTCAGCCTATAGAGCACCATGGGGAACAATTGGGATCAGAGACAGCATGCCCACCAGTGGCTGTTGCACCCATAAATAGTGCTAGGCACAGCAGCAGCATTGACAGCATTGATGGTGCTCCACCTCCAGCACATTGACCTCAGTGTGACTGGTCACAATTCTCATGGCTGTTGGATCCCTGCTTGAGTTTATTTTAGTTTATTTTTTAGTTTTTGTCCTTGAATATTATTGCTTTTGTTACGAGAAGGCATGGGAATTCAATTTTCTTTTGTTTCTATTGTTCTACTACCGTATGTCCCACGCTATTGTCTCTTTTCCTTTTGTCTTGTACAACACGTGCCCACCTACTTTCTCACACCATTGTAACGTACTGCGGACGCCCCCTTTCTTATTGTTTTTCCATTCTTGTTATCTCTATTGTTCTGATAGCACGACTCATATCCTCGATCTACGCTTGTAGTATTTATACGATGAATGCATGACTGGTCAATCCAGCTTGACCTAGTCTTTTCTACACTCCTAACCGGTGCGATCTAAGTCTCCTGCTCAAACCGTTGCTCACGAGCTTCAGCGATCTGAACTACTATTGAACGTCGTCACTTACGAGTGTCGACCTACTTTTGATTTAGGAGTATTGACCGTAACAAAAGGTCAAGCTGTTCTAAACCTCTGCCGACTAACCACAGTCTAGGCAGCTCACACACACTACGACACCATTCTTACGAGAATCATCCAACCACTTCCCACCAAGAGAATAATGGCAGCCCCATCCACTCCTACCGCTCCCACTGCACCCGCTGCTTTCGCTGCTAGACCCGCCGAGATCAAGATGAGGGCGCCGACCAATTACTTGGGAGACAGAGCTAGAACCATGCTCTTCTTACTCGAGTGCGGAGCGTACGTTGACGCCAACTCTACCGCTTTCCCTGATGATCGCCACAAGATTCTATTCATGCTGTCATACATGAACGGGGGGACGGCAGGGCCGTGGAAGCAGGCGTACCTAGAAGAAAGGTACATTGAATCGAAACCCTGGGATACATTCCAGGAGTTCATCGCGAAAGTACGTGCGGCATTTTTGCCGATTGACGATGCAGGAAATGCGCGAACCCAACTAAGAGCGCTCTTGCAAGGAGCGAAAGGAGTAGATGAATACATCGCCCAGTTCAAAACACTGGCCTACCGGATGAAGATTAAAGAAGACGCCACCCTAATCAAATATTTCGTTGATGGACTCAACAACCGAGTCCTCGACAAGGTCTTTGGCATGGAGAACCTGCCCGACATGATCGAGGGGTGGTACACCCATGCAGCAAGGGCCGAGGGGCATCTCAGAAGGGCGAAGGCGATAAAAGAAAGAACTTACAGCAAGGCAGGGGGAGGAGGAGGAGCAAGCGGCTCTTCAAGAGACCCCAACGCCATGGATATTGATGCAACACACCTCTCCTATGCAGAGAGGCTCGAACACATGAAAAAAGGAAAGTGCTTTGTTTGTCATAAAACAGGGCACAGAGCTAGTGACCACAAGGGAGGGAAGGAACCACCCCCCAAAGAAGAAAAGAAGAACGAGATGAAGAAAACATCTCGCAAACATTATATGAAAATCTGAACCCTCGTCAACAAGCTGGAGGAGAAACAGAAGGAGGAGGTACTGGATCTCATGGTAGAAGAGGGTTTTTGAAGCGGCGGCCTGCATTGGCAGCAGAGCTTGCCAGAATCATTGTCTCAAGTGTACTTATAGCTGACGTAAGCAATCAATCTATGCGCATCCCCATTCACTGCTTGTTAGACAACGGAAAAGCCAAAATCCCCGCCCTGATCGACTCAGGGGCAGGCGAAACCTTTATCGACCACTGAGTCATCCAAAAACTCGGATTGAAAAAACTCCCACTCGCCCGGAAAATCCTTGCCAAAAATGTCGACGGGACCCTAAACAAGAATGGGACAATCTCACACTACATCCGTATTAACACCGAGATCGGGGGAAAAGAAGAGGAGATCATGATGCTGATAACGGGGCTGGGAAAGGAGATGATGATCTTGGGGTACACGTGGCTCCAGAAGTGCAACCCTGCCATCGATTGGGAAAAGGGAACTCTCACAGATAGGCAGACCGAAAGGTCCCTTATGAGGAAGATCCGGACCATGATCGAACGGACACGGACCACAATCGGTAAGCAAAGCCTTACTATAGATGACAAGGGGCCGCTCGCACCGAGAGTAACGTTGAGTCTGACTCTCGGGAGGCTACCTATAAGGAGTGCTGGGGAGACCTTCGGGGAAACCCACCTCGCCGCTGCCGAGCACATGAAGAGTAGGCTCAGGGCGGTTCATCTCGCAAGAGGGCTTTGCACCACGGACGAACCTAACGGAAATGGATCACACACGGCAACGGAAACTCACCCCGAGATCGATCCACCGATCTCTACACCGGACGACTCTAATATCGGCTTATCACTCGACACCGAAGGAAGTAATGATGGGACAGATGCACTGTTCGCCTACATCCGAGGGGAACCGATGATCGGGATATTCAGAACCGAGGAATCCCTCCTCACGATCGAATACGACTACATTCCCCCAAATTACCAGGCACTCAGGCACATCTCATGCATCACTCGATCTCAATTAACCGGTAGATTCGCGTTCTCCCACACTACTCACATCCAAGCAAAGACCTCCATCTCGCAGAGGCTTGCTCACGAGAAGGAAAATGTCAAAGAGAAACAATCGCTTGATGACCTACTCCCCAATAAGTACAAGGAGTATCGAAGCGTGTTCGAAAAAGCGGCATCAGAAAGGTTTCCTGAATCGAGACCGTGGGACCACGCGATCAAGCTTAAACCGGACTTCATCCCGAAGGACTGCAAGGTCTACCCAATCACCCCGGTGGAACAAAAGAAGTTGGACGAATTCATCGATGATAACCTAAGGAAGGGATACATTACTCCATCCAAGTCCCCTATGGCATCACCATTCTTCTTCGTAGCAAAGAAAGACTCTGACGTGCTCAGACCATGCCAAGACTACCGGTATCTAAACGAAGGAACCATCAAAAACTCATACCCACTTCCATTGATCAGCGATCTGCTCGATAAGCTGAAAGGGGCGAAATGGTTCACCAAATTAGACATCAGATGGGGGTACCACAACGTCAGAATTAAAAAGGGAGATGAATGGAAAGCAGCATTTAAGACCAATAAGGGGCTGTTCGAGCCCAAGGTCATGTTTTTTGGCCTCTGCAACTCCCCAGCAACCTTCCAGGCGATGATGAACGACATCTTCTGAGACATGCTGAACGAGGGGTGGTTAGTAATTTACATGGACGACATTCTCATCTTCTCCAAAGACAAGAAAGAACACGAGGAGAGAACGAAAAGAGTCTTGGCAAGGCTTAGGGAGAATGACCTGTACCTAAAGCTGGAAAAGTCTAGATTTGATGTACAGGAAGTCGAATTCCTCGGTTTGATCCTGCGACCAAACCAGCTAGCTATGGACCCCACTAAGCTAAGCAGAATAAGGGATTGGCCAGCCCCAACCAACGTAAAGGGAGTCAGATCGTTCCTGGGCTTTGGGAATTTCTACAGGAGATTCATCGGCAACTTTGCTGCAATTACTAAGCCACTCAACGACTTGACGAGAAAAGACCAGCCCTTCAGCTGGACGAACGAGTGCCAAGAGGCATTCGACTTCCTAAAGAAGAAATTCTCTGAAGCGCCAGTATTGCTGATGCCCGATGCAGAGAAACCATTTGTGATCGAAAGCGACACCTCAAAGTACGTGACAGGCGCCGTCTTAAAACAAACCGATACCAACAGAGACTGGCACCCTTGCAGGTATATCTCCCACTCCCTGACAGCGACCGAGCGGAACTATGAGATCTATGATCGGGAGCTGTTAGGAATAATACGAGCACTGGAAACCTGGAGACACTATCTCCAGGGATCCGAACATGCAACGATGATCCTATCGGATCACAAAAATCTGATGTACTTCAGGACAGCACGGAAATTAAATCGGCGACAGGTGAGGTGGAGCCTCTTCCTGTCACAATTCAACCTTCAATTGGTACACATCCTGGGAAAAATGATGATCCAATCAGATGCCCTATCACAGAGAGGAGATCACATACCCGATATCGACAATGATAACGATGATATCACCTTACTGAAGGATGAGATTTTCACATGGACAATCGATACCGAGCTAAAAGAAGTACTAGCTGAAAGCATGATGAGAGATGACTTACTAAAGGAAATAGTAAGAGCCATCAAGGAAGGAGGAACGCCACCGATCAAGTCGGCAGTAGAAGACTGGAAGATGGAAGATGATGGGACGGTCTTTTTCAAAGATCGATGCTATGTCCCAGATGACAAAGAATTAAGAAGAAAAATCGTGGAAAAATACCACGACAACATACTTACAGGACACCCCAGCCGATTTCAAACCCTAGAACTAGTATGAAGGGACTACTGGTGGCCAGGGATGACCATTTTCATCCAGAATTACGTCGACGGCTGTGCCACCTGTCAACAGATGAAGGTGAATACTCACCTGACAACACCGGGACTATCTCTGATCAAATCTAGTGCCACTCGACCATTCGCACTAGTGACTATGGACTTCATCACTGATCTCCCGATAAGCGACGGATCTGACACCATCATGGTCGTGGTAGACCATGGTCTTACTAAGGGGGTAATTTTCATCCCCTGCAACAAAAGCGTCGATGCACTGGGGGCGGCCGATCTCTATCTGCACAACGTATTCAGGAGATTTGGCCTCCCAGATAAGATCATATCTGACCGAGATCCGCGTTTTGCCTCAAATGCCTTTCAAGAACTAGGGAGGCTCCTGGGAATAAGGCTAGCAATGAGCATGGCTTACCACCCACAGACCGATGGGGAAACTGAGAGAGTAAATCAAGAACTCGAGATCTACCTCCGGATCTTCTGTGTGAACAAACCCTCGCAGTGGAAAAGCCACCTCACCACCGCCAAATTCACACACAATCAGAAGCATCATTTGGCTATTAAGAACACCCTGTTTTATGTAATGATGGGAGCGCACCCTAGGGCTATCCCCATGACTTACCTGAAAACGAACGTGCTGGCTACCGAACAGTGGATAGCTGAACTGGGAAACATACGGCAGGAAGCCCTGGTGGCTCACGAACTCTCCCGACAGGTAATGATCAGGCGAAATGGACGAGGGTTCCATCCATTCACAGTGGGGGAGAAGGTCTGGCTCGACTCCAAGAATTTGAAGCTAGGGTACCCGACGAAAAAGCTTGCCCCTAGATGCGAGGGACCCTTCCCCGTCACGCGAGTAATCTCATCCCATGCCTATGAATTGAAGCTCCCCCCTCAGTGGAGAATTCACCCTGTGTTCCATGCTTCACTTCTCTCACGCTTCAGAGAAAATGAAACTCACAGACCAAACCTCCTTCCTCCACCACCCGATCTGATCGAAGGGGAACTTGAACACGAGGTAGAAGCTATTTTGGCACATAGGGGGACAGGCAAAAGAATTCGATTCTTGGTAAAGTGGAAAGGATACAGCACGGCAGAAAACACCTGGGAGCCAGCAACTCATTTAAAGAACGCTGCTGAGATATTGGATGAATACAGATCTACCCACAACCTCTCCTAAATATGAGCCGCTCTCTGCACTTTTTCATGAACGTTACACCTGACCCTGACCCCCTCAGGACTTTCGAACTCATCCTCAGCTTCGTCCGAGACATGGACAACATCCGAAATGAAGAAAGACTACTGTCCATAACCCAAGACTGCGCCCTCCTCCACAGCACTACACAGAATCTTTTCGAAACATACAGAGCCATCTCCCGCCTTCAGCGGGTATTCCGAAGACTAACTGAAGAAGCTTATTATCTCGACCTGCTCCCGCTCATGAGGAGCCTAGACGAGCAGGCACTCCATTACAGACCCGGAGAGCAGGTCCCCACATCGCAACGAATTTTCATAATAGAACCACTTGATGATGAGGAAGACGAAGAGACGCCGCTGACGACATCCCCACACCCTCCACTCCCACCATACGTCTCGCAATCTCCACCAAGACGAGCCCCCACACCTTACTCCACCCAGATCGTTGCCCCCGAGCACGCGCCTGCACCAGCATGGATGAGGAACTCGGTCTGCTTCACCTGTGCTCAGGTGGGGCACTTTTCGTCACACTGTCCCGAATACCAGTGTCCACACTGTTGACGATGGCGACCTGAGCACTCCGTGCTCTTCTGCCCAAGTAACCCGACACATGACGTTCCGCCACGTCATCGCACCACCTGAAGCAAACCACGATGACCTACAACGTCTATATCATCATCGCTCTTGGCGCCATTTTTGGCACGTCCATCTTTATTATGCTACTCTGCTATATACTCATTTTGTTCAAAATCATCTCCGCCCCTTACCTCCCACAACTTGTTACTTTCGTCACCGGCACCTCCATACGCTTCACCGGGGAAGAGAACATTGAATTGCCCACTCAGGTTTACGCCCACGACACCCCGACCCCTACGTCTTTCTCCATGTTCTCTGCGACGACCAGCGACGCGCCATCCTTTGACCCGATGCGAACGATGAGGGCTTAGTTTCGGATGGGACTCGAAACCTTGGGGAGGAGCTAGTGTTACGAGAAGGCATGGGAATTCAATTTTCTTTTGTTTCTATTGTTCTACTACCATACATCCCACACTATTGTCTCTTTTCCTTTTGTCTTGTACAACACGCGCCCACCTACTTTCTCACACCATTGTAACATACTGCAGACGCCCCCTTTCTTATTGTTTTTCCATTCTTGTTATCTCTATTGTTCTGATAGCACGACTCATATCCTCGATCTACGCTTGTAGTATTTATACAATGAATGCACGACTGGTCAATCCAGCTTGACCTAGTCTTTTCTACACTCCTAACCGGTGCGATCTAAGTCTCCTGCTCAAACCGTTGCTCACGAGCTTCGGCGATCTGAACTACTATTGAACGTCATCACTTACAAGTGTCGACCTACTTTTGATTTAGGAGTATTGACCATAACAGCTTTCATCTCACCACTGAGGAACCATGTGGGACTCAACTTCAAAGAATTCTGATTGGTGCTAGTTTGAAGTTGTAAGTAGGGGTCTGCATAGCTTTGAATGTGTTACAGAGATTTTGGTATAAAAAAAGTTTGGTTCAGAGTTCAAATCTCTTCTGAACCTGAACCTGAACCAATGGTCCAGTTCAAGGTTCAGCAGATTGCCTGGACCAAACCTAAAGTCCAGTTCTAGGTTCAGCAAAATCCTTGAAGAACCGAACTGAACCGAACTTCGGCATCCCTAATTGCTTCTGTGACTACTATATGCGCACTTGTCGGTCGCCTGAGGCTTCGGTGTCATAATTTTTCTTGGCGGCCCCACAGCCGATGTGCGGTATTCGCGGGCCGACACCTTTGTTTTGTCGCATTCATTCAATATCCATAAACACTGGATTTGATCTGACCTTGGGCACGAGCGGTTATGCCCACATTTCTTAGCGTCTTGGAACGACCTCCTACAGCTCATGATCCCATGATGCAGCCACATCACCAACGCAGATGGAAATGGCAATAGGAGTCGGGACATTGTCAAGGAACGCTACCCCTGCCGCCACCATAAGGTACACCACACTGTCTTGCACTATTTTGATTCAGGTGTCGAAGCAAGGACTAAAACCCAGATGGATAGTGTGACTGGTTCACGTCGATCGAGACGTTAATTCAGCTGTTTCCTCTCATGCATGTTCCGGCGTATCCTGGGCAAGACTGACGAGGATTATGTCGACAAAAAACGCGGTTTACTTCCTGGACAATCTGTCATAATCTTTGCCTTGGACGAAAAGGCAAGTGCCAGCTTGTACGTTACCTAACGCACTGCTAACCTCTTCGTTGCAGACTTGGCGACGTTTATGCCCCAGTTATCATCGATGCTTTTGTTGGTGACATCTTCTTGTATGTTTGGTGAGATTGTTTGCTGCTATTCTTATGACACAACTAAAGTGATGCTTCGGGACCGAGATAATGCCGTGGATGTGCAAAAGGTAGCTCTGAATGAAGGGCAAGAGGCCACCAGCAGCCAATACCATTCACTGTACAGAACATATCCATATCTGCGCAACTTGAAAGAAGGCCTAAAAAATACGACATTCGGACCAGGACATCGGCTTGTGAACTTGAGACCCGCTGGAGATTTTCACACCGCATTGCGAGTGAAGACGAAAGACCGACGTCAAAGTTGATCATATCATTGACGTACTACGTCAGCTGGTCGTGGTCGAGGCTGCACAGGGCTAGGGCTGTCCACGTAACGTACTATGTACTATGGTTGATGGTAACCTCGATATGTCAGAAGATCAGATCGGATGCATGGTGAAGTTCACCTTTTTAGGCAAACTAAAAAAACACTTTGGGCCTTGGAGCCCCCTGAAATGGAAGCTTGCAAGGTTTGAACTTTGAAGACGAATTTCAGGCAACCTAATAAGATTGTAGATTTTTAGATATGTATAAGCACGGTTTTTTAGCTAGCCCGTACACGCCGCAGTATCGGCGTCCGAGTTGTCGAGACCGCACCCGCGCCCGGCACGTGAGTTCCACGCAGCACATCTTGTCGGGCATTGGTGTGGAGTTGGTGTCGGGATTCGAGAATGAGGGCGCGCTGACGAATTGGGAGTGGGGCCTCGGGGTGTGAGGATAGGTAGGTTTACCTTTGTGCGTTGAGGAACAGAGAGGTTTACCTTGCAATACGCATTAGTTGGCACAGGGAAGGGGGCGATGCGGTATGTAATTGTAAAGAATTGTGGGATAAAATGCAGTGTACTATGAGAAGAGAAGTGGCTTCAAGTTAAAATTCTGCACACGTGTGAAGTTATTGAGATCCGGTGTCTCTTTGGGGGGCCAGCAGTGGCACGTGAGGCTGTAGCAGTGGCACGTGAGACGCTCATCAAAAGTCGACCGGTTTTGAACTGTTGTTGCCATTGGTCTCAGTCATCCGTCCACCGCCAGTCATGGATTCTCATCGTAAGTCTCTTGCTTTACTGGTTGAGCTGAATGATACAAACCAGTTTGCAGCAGTTGAACAAGTTCGCCACATGACTTCTTCTTCTGCTCTTCGATCCTCTCAGCGCACATCGCAACTTTTACGTTTGTCTCCTGCTCGTTCTCCTACTTCAATCCCTTCTTCGCCTACTTCTGTGTAGGTTTCTTGTTTCCTCCTACGTAGTTTATCTTTTTACTGACCACTTCAATCTTAGTCATTCTTCATCTTCTGCCATATTCGAAAGAGACATTGAGCCACCTCTCCACAGGCGCTCAAAAACAACCGAACAGCTCGAACATTCCGTACCTTCCGTTCTAGACTCCGCAGCTTCCATCCTCGCAGGTATCGGTCCAGAAGATGAACGCCAATCAGATCAAATTGCTGTTATCTCACCTGCCAACAATTCCTCTTTTGGCAGCGGATTCGCCAGCCCTATAGGTAGTTTCGGCAGTCGCAGTCCAAGCCCTACCCTCGGTAGCCTCGCAAGCGCAGCCGTAGGAAACAGAGGCAGCCTCCTTCTTAACATCCCCTCTCCAGCATCTGCCCTCGTACCCGCCCCGGCCGTATCCCCCTCCCCTCCCCTCCGTGTTCGACCCATCATCACCACAGATACCGCAGAAAGCAGCCCAAGCGCAGCTCCATCCATTGTAACACCCACCTCAGCCTACTTCACCACCGCCTCAGGCTCAGAGCCCAGCTCACCCACCACAACCACCATCGAGCACCCAACCGCCCCTCTCCCCAATCTCCGCGCCTCCTCCTCTTCCCCGCCTCCACATGCTCTCCCATCAAGTTCTACATCCCCGCACGACATCTCCATCGCCCCACCTCCCAAATACACTCAACAACTCCCCCCCTCCCCCTCCCTCTCCCCAACGATCCCAAAACGCCTCTCATTCATCTCCTACTCTGACCTCCTCGCATCCGCTCCAGTCTCCAGTCTCCCACTATCACAACTGACGACTAGCGCGTCGAGTGTCGAGCCGCCACCCCATATTCCTAGTGTCAGTGGGCTTGGGATGGGGATGGGGCTGCATGCGTTTTCTGCCGGGTTGGGGCAGGGCGTTGTGGCGGGGAGCCCTAGTCCTAGTTTGAGAGGGTTTGGAGGCGGGAGTGGCGGGAGTGTTCATGGGGTGGTGGCTGCTGCGGGGATTATGGATGAAGGTGGCGAGTGGGAACGGGAAGGCCTAGGAAGGGGGTTGGAGGAGAGGTTGGATTGGGTCAAGTGAGGACGGAGAGGTTTCTTTTTTGACAGTTTTCTTTCTCTTTTTGTGTTTCGGTTCGTTTCGTTCAAGCTGGGGCTTGATCCGTTTATTATGGTTCCCTCGCTCGATCTCGACCCACAGAATACATATCATGCCCCGCATACCCAATCCGTTCCACTCACCCATATCCTATGTTCCCACTATGTCCTTTGTTTACATATATGAGCTACTGGAATGCCGTTTAATTCTACACAATAATTCTCATACGTATGTGTCGTGATTTACTATATCCTCGAGTGAAAATGAACGGGTAGTAATGGAACAGATCGGAAATACAGTCAACTCTGTCATAACCCATTTCTGTGAATAACCTGTTAGTCTGTCACCTGCAGGACCTTCCCACTAACCAAGCCTAATAATAGTGAGTGATCCCGTGCCTGACTAACTATTATTTCACTCGTTTCCATCAAAACCCGACACCAGCATTAGCCACGTTCAAAGTTGAGCCGCGACTTTCACGGTCGCGGTCGTGGGTCATCACATAAGCAAAATTTAAGACTCCGATAGTCATGTCGGACGTAACCACAGCCATGGAAACTCCAGAGACTCGACAAGAGATTATCCATACCTAGTTCTAATGCTTTCACGGAACATATTTATGCCACTCCAGTTGATTTGAGGGACATGTGATTTAGATTTAGCCATTATAATGAATAGATGAAGACAATAAACGAGTGGCGATAATTCGTCGAGAGTTAATTAATTGTAAACGAGCATTGTGCTGTAATTATGAAGACGCGTCGAAAACGCGGTGGCATGTCACAAAAGGTCACAGAGCGGACTATCAAAATATGGCTTATGTGATGACCCACGACCGCGACCGTGAAAGTCGCGGCTCAACTTTGAACGTGGCTAGTGTTGCCAATGGCGCGGCTCGGAGCCGTGAGCCGTTGAGCCTACCCGCTATTTTGGGAGAGCGGCGCCGGTAAATCGGCTCCAGGCTATACCTGGCTCAGCTTTCAGATTGGGCGGCTCAGAGCGAGAGCGGCTAAGCTGTCCAAAAATAGCATGCATGAGCTGGCTTTCAACTCGCGCTTTCTATTGCATCTGGCCACTTCTCCTGCGCTGCCTCCCCTTCCTTCTCTTCATCACTCCCCTCTTCCACTCTTTTTCTTTGTGTTCTACTACTACTATATAGTATGTGAGACTCTTGTAATAAGCATGCTTTGACTTTCTTATCTTCAAGATCAGCTAAACTATAGTCTATTGATTCTTATCTCCAGAGTTCTGCATATCTCCGTCATGGTAATGACTCCGCCTGGCATCGTGCAAGACTCTCCTCCTCTCCAAAAGGTTGATGTTACAAAGAGGCATGGAGATATCAAATCTTTTTTGTGCTTACTGTTCTACATTGTGTACGTCTCACGCTATTGTTCCTGCTCTATTGTCTTGCGACTGCGTGCCTTTAACCTTACAACTTCGTTATCCCACCTTATTGTAGTCTACACTGTGGACGCCTTTATCTATTGTCTTGTCATTCTTATTATCTCTATTGTTCTCTTAACAATAGCTCGTTTATCTACGATCCAGCCTATAGTATTTATACAGTGAATATATGACTGGTCGAGCTTAGCTTGACCTAGTCTTTCTTACGCTTCTAACAAGTTGCGATCTAAGTCTCTCGCTCAACCGTTGCTTACGAGCTTCGGTGATCTAGACCTCTGCTGAACGTCGTCACTTACGAGCGTCGACTTACAATTGATTTAGGAGCATTGACCATAACAAAAGGTCAAGCTATTCTATACTCTGCCGACTAAACCCTAGTCTAGGCAACCCACACACCACGACAAGATTCTTACGAGAACCATTCGACCACTTCCCACCAAGCGAATCATGGCAGCCCCATCCACTCCCACTGCTCCCACAGCACCCGCCGCTCGCCCCGCCGAAATCAAGATGAGGGCACTGACCGACTACTCAGGAGACAGAGCCAAAACAATGCTCTTCCTGCTCGAGTGCGGAGCCTACATCGATGCGAATGCAGCCGCATTCCCGGATGACCGACACAAAATTCTGTTTATGCTGTCATACATGAATGGGGGAACAGCGGGGCCTTGGAAACAGGCATACTTGGAGGAGAGATATATTGAATCAAAACCTTGGGACACGTTCCAAGAGTTCATTGCTAAAGTACGTGTGGCGTTCTCGCCAATTGACGATGCAGGAAATGCGTGCACCCAACTCCAGGCACTCTCGCAGGGAGGAAGGGGAGTGGACAAGTATATCGTGCAGTTCAAGACACTCGCCTACCATACAAAGATCAAGGAAGACGCTGCCCTTATCGAATATTTCATCGACGGGCTCAACAACAAAGTGCTCAACAAGGTCTTTGGTATGGAAAACCCGCCCGATATGATCGAAGGCTGGTACACCCATGCAGCGAGAGCAGAAGGGCACTTAAGGAGGGCCAAGGCAATAAAAGAAAGAACGTATAGTAAAGCAGGGGGAGGAGGAGCAAGTGGCTCCTCAAAGGACCCCAATGCAATGGAAATTGACATGACACGCCTCTCCTATGCAGAGAGGGTGAAACACATGAAGGAAGGTAGATGCTTTATTTGTCACAAAACAGGGCATAGGGCGAGCGACCACAAGGGAGGAAAAGAGCCACCCTCAAAAGACGAAAAGAAGACTGAGACGAAGAAGACTTCCTGCGACCACTACATGAAAATTCGAGCTCTTATCAATGAGCTAGAAGAGAACCAGAAAGAGGAGGTACTCGACCTCATGGTGGAGGAGGGTTTTTGAAGCGGCGGCCTGCATTGGCAGCAGAGCCCACCAGAGTTATCGTCTCAAGTGTACTAGTAGCAGACGTAAGCAATCAATCCATGCGCATCCCAGTTCACTGTCTGCTAGACGACAAAAAAGCCGAAATCCCCGCCCTGATTGACTCAGGGGCAGGTGAAACCTTTATCGATCACCAAGTCGCTCAGAAACTCAGACTGAAGAAAATCCCACTCGCCAGGAAGATCCTCGCTAAAAACGTCAATGGAACCCTGAACAAAAATGGGACGATCTCACACTATGTCTGTATAGACACCAAAATCGGGGGAAGAGACGAGAAGATCAGAATGCTGATAACAGGGCTGGGGAAGGAAATGATGATCCTGGGGTACACGTGGCTCTGGAAGCGCAACCCCACCATTGATTGAGAAAGGGGGACTCTCACCGACAGGCAGACCAAGAGGTCACTTATGGGAAAGATCCGGACCATGATCGAACAAACACGAACCACGATCGGTAAGCAAAGTCTCATGATAGATGACAAGGGGCCGCTCGCACCGAGAGTAACGTTGAGTCCGACTCTCGGGAGGCTACCTAAAAGGAGCGCTGGGGAGACCTTTGGGGAAACCCACCTCGCTGCCGCTGAGCACGTGAAGAGTAGGCTCGGGATGGTTCATCTCGCAAAAGGACTTTGCACCACGGGCGAACTAAATGGAAACGGATCACACCTGGCAACAGACACGGCAACGGACACTCATCCCGAGATCAATCCATGGATCTCTGCACTGGACAACTCCGATATCGGCTTATCACTTGACACTGAAGGGAACAACGATGGGACAGATGCACTGTTTGCCTACATCCGAGGGGAACCAATGATCGGGGTATTCAGAACCGAAGAATCCCCCCTCACGATCGAACACGACTATATTCCCCCAAATTACCAGGCACTCAGGCATATCTCACGCATCACTCAATCTCGATTAACCGGCAGATTTGCCTTCTCCCACACGACTCATATCCGAGCAAAGACCTCCATCTCGCAGAGGCTTGCTCACGAAAAGGAAGATGTCAAAGAGAAATAATCACTCGACGACCTACTCCCTGATAAATATAAGGAGTATCGGAGCGTGTTCGAAAAAGTGGCATCAGAAAGATCTCCCGAATCGAGACCGTGGGACCACGCGATCGAGCTTAAGCCGGACTTCATCCTGAAAGACTGCAAGGTTTACCCAATCACCCCGGTGGAACAGAAAAAGTTGGACGAGTTCATCAATGACAACCTGAGGAAGGGATATATCACTCCATCCAAGTCCCCTATGGCATCGCCATTTTTCTTCATAGCGAAAAAGGACTCTGACGTGCTCAGACCGTGCCAAGACTACCAGTATTTAAACAAAGGAACCATCAAGAACTCCTACCCACTTCCATTGATCGGCGATCTACTCGATAAGCTGAAGGGGGCGAAATGGTTCACTAAGTTGGACATCAGATGGGGATACCACAACGTCCAAATAAAGAAGGGAGACGAGTGGAAGGCGGCCTTCAAAACCAACAAAGGGCTGTTCAAGCCCAAAGTCATGTTTTTCGGCCTCTGTAATTCCCCGGCAACTTTCCAGGCAATGATGAACGACATCTTCCGAGATATGCTGAACGAGGGGTGGCTGGTAATTTACATGGACGATATTCTCATCTTCTCTAAAGATAAGGGGGAACACGAGGAGAGAACGAAAAGAGTCCTAGCAAGGCTAAGGGAAAACGACCTGTACCTGAAACCCAAGAAATCTAGATTTGATGTACAGGAGGTCGAGTTCCTCAGACTGATTCTGCGACCAAACCAGCTAGCCATGGACCCGACTAAGCTAAGCAGAATAAAGGACTGGCCACCCCCAACTAATGTGAAGGGGGTTAGATCGTTCCTAGGCTTCGGGAACTTCTACAGGAGATTCATCGGCAACTTTGCCACAATCACTAAGCTACTCAATGACTTAACAAGGAAGGACCAGCCCTTCAGCTGGACAGATGAGTGCCAAGGGGCATTCGACTCACTAAAGAAGAAATTCTCTGAGGCGCCAGTATTGCTGATGCCTGATGCAGGGAAACCATTTGTAATCGAAAGCGATGCCTTGAAGTACGCGACAGGCACCGTCTTAAAACAAACCGACACCAACGGAGATTGGCACCCTTGCGGATATATCTCCCACTCCCTGACAGCGACTGAACGGAACTATGAGATCTATGATCGGGAGCTGTTAGGAATAATACGAGCGCTGGAA
The DNA here is from genome assembly GCA_029959215.1 of Tricholoma bakamatsutake. Classification (NCBI taxonomy): domain Eukaryota; kingdom Fungi; phylum Basidiomycota; class Agaricomycetes; order Agaricales; family Tricholomataceae; genus Tricholoma; species Tricholoma bakamatsutake. Next base: position 11,668,231 of record CP114861.1, read on the forward strand.
ACCTGGAGACACTATCTCCAGAGATCTGAACATGCAACAACAATCCTATCAGATCACAAGAATCTGACGTATTTCAGAATGGCGCGGAAATTAAATTGGCAACAGGCTAGGTGGAGCCTCTTTCTGTCGCAATTTAACCTGCAATTGGTACACATCCCAGGAAAGATGATGATCCAATCTGATGCCCTATCTCAGCGGGGAGATCACATACCCGATATCGACAATGATAACGACAACATCACCTTACTGAAGGACGAGATCTTCACATGGACAATTGACACCAAGCTGAAGGAAGTACTGGCAGAGAGTATGATGCGAGATGACTTACTAAAGGAGATAGTAAGAGCCATCAAGGAAGGAGGAATGCCACCGATCAAGTCGGCAGTAGAAGACTGGAAAATGGAAGATGATGGGATGGTCTTTTTCAAAGATCGATGTTATGTCCCAGATGACAAAGAACTAAGGAGAAAGATTGTGGAAAAGTACCATGATAACATACTTACAGGACACCCCGGCCGATTTCAAACCCTAGAATTAGTACGGAGGGACTACTGGTGGCCAGGAATGACCATTTTCATCTGGAATTACATCGATGGCTGCGCCACCTGTCAACAGATGAAGGTGAATACACACCCGACAACACCGGGATTATCTCCAATCAAATCTAGTGCCACTCGACCATTCACACTGGTGACTATGGACTTCATCACAGATCTCCCGATAAGTGACGGATGTGACACAATCATGGTCATGGTAGACCATGGTCTTACTAAGGGGGTAATTTTCATCCCCTGTAACAAAGGCGTCGATGCATTAGGAGCAGCCGATCTCTATCTGCACAACGTGTTCAGGAGATTCGGCCTCCCAGATAAGATTATATCCGACTGAGACCCGCGCTTCACCTCAAACACGTTTCAAGAACTGGGGAGACTCCTGGGAATAAGGCTAGCAATGACCACAGCTTACCACCCACAAACCGATGGGGAAACAGAGAGGGTAAATCAGGAACTTGAGATTTACCTCCGAATCTTTTGTGCGAACAAACCTTCGCAATGGAAAAGCCACCTCACCACTGCCGAATTCACACACAACCAGAAGCATCACTTGGCTATTAAAAACACCCCATTTTATGTAATGATGGGAGCACACCCCAGGGCTATCCCCATGACTTATCAGAAAACAAATGTGCCGGCTACCGAACAGAGGATAGCCGAACTGGGAAACATATGGCGGGAAGCCCTGGCGGCCCATGAACTCTCCCAACAGGTAATGATCGGGCGAAACAGATGAGGATTCCGTCCATTCACGGTGGGGGAGAAGGTCTGGCTCGACTCCAAGAATTTGAAGCTAGGATACCCAACCAAAAAGCTCACCTCTAGACATGAGGGACCTTTCCCCATCACACAGGTAATATGCCTATGAATTGAGGCTTCCCTCTCAGTGGAAAATTCACCCCGTATTCCATGCCTCACTTCTCTCACGTTTCAAGGAGAACGAAACTCACGGACCAAACTTCCTTCCTCCACCACCCGATCTGATCGAAGGAGAACTGGAACACGAGGTTGAAGCTATTTTGGCTCACAGGGGGATAGGCAAAAGAATTCGATTCCTGGTAAAGTGGAAGGGACACAGCATGGCAGAAAACACCTGGGAGCCGGCAGCTCACTTAAAGAATGCTGCTGAAATATTGGGTGAATATAGATCTACCCACAACCTCTCTTGAATATGAGCCACCCTCTTCATTTTTTCATGAATGTCACACCTGACCCTGACCCCGTTAGAACCTTCGAGCTTATTCTCAGCTTCATCCGAGACATGGACAACATCCGAAATGAAGAAAGATTGCTGTCTGTGACCCAAGACTGCGTGCTCCTGCACAGCACTGCACAAAACCTCTTCGAAACCTACAGAGCCATCTCCCACCTCCAGCGTGTATTCCGACGACTGACAGAAGAGGCCTACTATCTTGATCTGCTCCCGCTCATGAGAAGCCTAGATGAGCAGGCACTCCATTACAGACCCGGAGAGCGGGTTCCCACACCGCAACGGATTTTTATCATAGAACCACTAAGTGATGAAGAAGATGAAGAGGCACCACTAACTACATCCCCACACCCACCACTTCTGCCACACATTTCATAATCTCCACCAAGACGAGCGCCCACCCCTTATCCTACCCAGACCGCCGCTGAGCACGCGCCCGCACCATCGTGGATGCAGAATTCAGTCTGCTTCACCTGCGCGCAGATAGGACACTTTTCTTCACACTGCCCCGAGTACCAGTGTCCGCACTGTCGATGGTGGCGACCCGAGCACTCTGTGCTCTTCTGTCCGAATAATCCGACATGTGACGTTCCGCCATGACATCGCACTACCTAAAGCCGACCACCATGATCTACAACCTTTACATTGTCATTGCTCTCGGCATTGTCTTTGGCGCGTCCATTTTCGTTATGTTACTCTATTACATGCTCATTTTATTTAAAATCATCTCTGCCCCTCCTCTCCCACAACTCACCACCTTCATCACTGGCACCTCAGTGCGCTTCGCTGGGGGAAACGACATTGAGCTACCGACCTGGGTCTATGCTCACGACACCCCGACTCCTACGTCTTTCAGCACTTTCACCACAACGACCAATGATGCGGCATCTTTTGACCCCATGCGGACGATTAGGACCTAGTTTTGGTTGGAACTCGAAACATTGAGAAGGGGCTAATGTTATGAAGAGGCGTGGAGATATCAAATCTTTTTTGTGCTTACTGTTCTACATTGCGTACGTCTCATGCTATTGTTCCTGCTCTATTGTCTTGCGACTGCGTGCCTTTAACCTTACAACTTCGTTATCCCACCTTATTGTAGTCTACACTGCGGACACCTTTCTCTATTGTCTTGTCATTCTTATTATCTCTATTGTTCTCTTAACAATAGCTCGTTTATCTACGATCCGGCCTGTAGTATTTATACAGTGAATATATGACTGGTCGAGCTTAGCTTGACCTAGTCTTTCTTATGCTTCTAACAAGTTGCGATCTAAGTCTCTCGCTCAACCGTTGCTTATGAGCTTCGGTGATCTAGACCTCTGCTGAACATCGTCACTTACGAGCGTCGACTTACAATTGATTTAGGAGCATTGACCATAACAGTTGATGCCAATGCTGTCTATGTTCCTGGTGTCATGCATGAGTTGCATCAAATTTTTATCTTGGTTTTGAATTGACACCTGCAATATCATAGCTGTAACCCCTCACTGTTGCTGCATTCATTACCAGGCTACCATCACCTTCCATCAACCCCAGCTCCCACCACTCCCATGCCCATCCATGCATTAGCAAGAGCCAGAAATAGCCCTAAATGACAATCTTGGACACAACATGGGTGCGAATGATGGCAACCATCATTTGCACTGCTGGCACAGTTTATTTCTTTGTTTCTTGTTTTTATCTACTGACTACATGTTTTTCTTCTTTCTTTAGGTTATAAACTATTGCTAATGATGGGGGCCAATGCTATGCAACCCATGAACATCCAAACACTGCTTTTCCCATGCAAATGGGATGTCAGGCCTTCAGAATGGGCAGGAGACAGAGAAGGGGCACAGGTGATGGTTGAGGGGTACTGCTAGGGCAACACCCACTATCTGCTAGCTAAGACTGTGCAGGTTCTCTCTACAAGAAGGGGGCAGGATCCACGTGCGTGATGGTGGAAATGACAGTTTTGATGTGGGGGGTTATTAATAGATGAGTTGGTTGAGAAAGGTGTTTTGCACCACAAGCATGAATGGAATACCTAAGAGAACACAACTGGGGTCCCCTAGGTGTATATTTAAGGTTTATATACTATGTTACATGTATTGTACAATGTTGTCACTGATGTGCTCATACATGCATGTACATATTGATGTGTGCAAAATAGAATTCTCATGCTAACAAAGTGTAGCATCTTTGTAAGGGGAAAGGAAGGCACCCCAGGCATCTGGGCAATTTTCTGCATTTGTGCCATATTTTATATATATTTTATTTCACTCTATTCTGCCTTTTCTATGATTTTCTATGATTTATTCCTATTTTATTATATTTTGGTTTTTTCCATGTTGATACATGTTGACAGTTCTATTCTTAGAGGCAGGACCCCTTCTGGATGTTTACCCATCAAGGTGACATCATCCCGCAGCTTGATCTGCCTATCTCCACCTTTTTTCTATTTTTAGCTTACTATTTGATTTTTGGCTTTATCACATATACTGGGCATTGACAGATGGGTCCTTAGAGTTTTCTCTTTGGATTCCCTTCTGTTAGGTGCACCTGGAGTGTCTATATTATGTAGTGTAATATTAACGATTTTCCTCTGTTAGCTCACTATTAAGTGAGGCTTTGAGGTTGCCCTTACAGTAGAAAACTCTCCCCCTAGGGCCAGAATTGAAGTGCACTGGGGATATAATGCATCCTACACATACAAGACATTGCCCAGGATGCAATCAACACCCCTGCCTTAAGTGCGCCCTTATCTCCACTTGACATACTGCCATGGATGCCCAAAAACACATTGAAGTGCTCCAAGGCCAAATTGAATCACTTAAATCATGTATCAAAAGCTTTATTAATACCCTACAGCTTAGTCCCTCACCTAATATCCCATTTATTCCAACTCCAACTGCTTCCGGCATTGATGCGCTACTTAATACCACTGGCACACAGATTAAACCATCCTCTCCCACCAACTTTAATGATGCATGCTCTCATGGATGTTCTTTCCTCAACCCCTGTGAGTTATACATCAGTCTTTGCCTAATGAATTCCTAGATGACACTGCAAAAATTTATTGGGCCTTTACATACATGAAGTCTGAATGCGTCTACCTCTATATCGACCACATTTTGCACCAAAACCAGAAACTTGGTTCCCTCCCTTTTTCATCTTGGAACAACTTTAGGGAGGAGTTTGTATGACATTTCTGCCCTCTCCATGAATGTCAACAAGCTGCAATGCACCTCAAATCATTCTTGTATTACCAAGCACACTAATCTGTGGATGACTATATCAATGAGTTTATGGATTTAGTGGACATGGTGGGATATGGGAGTGGGCTACCAGTGGTGGTTAAATTTTATCATGGTCTCAATTGAAAGGTTCAGGATCAGATTGCACAGATGTTGAAGGGACACCCAGCTGATGACAATATTGATGCTTGGTACAAAGCTGCTTCTCTCTGTGATGAGAACTGACTTATGAATGTGGCTTTTAACACTACACTCCATGCCACTATGACCACACATGCCTTCAATTCCTCCAACTATCCACCCCTGCTGCCCACCAGTAACCACTTCAATGCTCTGCTGGTTGACCGACTTGAGGAAGACTTCACTCCATGACCAATTTCCCCCCTGAATCCCTCAGCTCAATAGAAGTCACACCCGCTCCACTCACACCTGTTCCTCCTCTTCCCAGATTGAAATCTTGGGAGTGCAAGCTACCACACAAGTACATTGTGGCATCCACCACCTCCCAGCGATCACTAAAATTAAAGATCAAGCTGCAGACCATTGATATGGGGCAAGTACTTGGTGTCTCTGCTCTCCTGGACTTGGGTGCCACAGGCCTTTTCATTGATTCACACCTGGTCTAACAAAAACAACTCAATACCTGCTCACTATCTCAACCCATACCTGTCTACAATGTAGATGGTTCCCCAAATGAAGCTGGGGTGATTTGGGAGGTTGTTGATCTAATCTTCCAGTACAAGGACCACAGTGAATGGGCTCTCTTCATTAGGACCCAACTGGGGAAGCAGGAGGCAATTTTGGGCTATCCATGGCTTCGTGACCATAATTTTGAGGTCGACTGGGTGACAGGTGAAGTCATGATAAGCTATTGTCCCTCTCATTGCTGTACTTGCTTCACTGAAGGCAGACAGGAATGTCATAGGCAAAAGGTCCTTTTATAGTGCACTCAAAAGTGTCATGCTGGTCCAATGCCTATAGCCGATGTGAACTTGGAAGACATTCCAGATCTTGCACCTGATTCTGACGATTATGTGGAGGAAGTGGAGAAGATTGAGGAAGGTGACCAAATTTTCTACACTGCTATTAACCCTTTGCATGAGGTGCATGCCACCTTGAATGTCTCTCAGCACCTTGCAGAGGCCTTCTATAAAAACAGTGCACCCAAATTCTTCACTGACTCAGTACTTCCTCACCTGCATAACTTTGAGGATGTCTTCTCCAAGGAATCTTTCGACTCACTTCCTAACTGTAACCCATGGAATCATGCAATTGAGCTCACACTGGGTGCCACACCCTCCTCCTGCAAGGTCTATCCTCTCTCCCCTGAATAACAATGACAACTTGACAAGTTCATTGATGAACACATGGCTTCTGGTCATATCCACTCTTCAAAGTTGCCCATGGCCTCACCTTTTTTCTTTGTTAAAAAGAAGGGTGGGTCCCTTTGACCAGTTCAAGACTATCGCTGCCTCAATGACATCACAGTCAAGAATCACTATCCATTGCCCCTCATATCCAAACTCATCAACCAACTCTGCAGGACATGTTACTTCACCAAGCTCGATGTCTGTTGGGGTTACAACAATGTGCGGATAAAGGAAGAGGATGAGTGGAAGGCAGCTTTTCGCATGAACCGTAGTCTTTTTGAACCACTTGTCATATTCATTGGTCTCACTACTAGTCCTGCCACCTTTCAGATCATGATGAATGACATCTCCATGATCTCATATTGGAAGATGTTGTCTATGTCTACCTTGATGACATTCTCATCTTCACTCGAGACCTTGATGAACATTGTTGAATCACATGCCTGGTGCTAGAGCGACTTCAGCAGCACAAACTCTACCCTCAGTGCAAGTTTGAGAAGACACAGACTGAGTACTTGGGCTTGATTATCTCGGATGGGCAGGTGGAGATGGACTTGGTCAAAATTGCTGGCATTACAATCTGGCCCATGCCCATGAACAAGAAAGAGGTGCAGTCTTTTCTGGGATTCATCAATTTCTATCAGTGCTTTATTAAAGATTTTTCCCATCATGCATGCCCATTATTTGATCTCACTGGCAAGAAGGGATGGAAGTGGGAAAATGCACAGCAGGAGGCATTTGAGAAGCTTAAAGAGATGGTCACTTCCACTCCAATCCTTTCCTTTGCTGATGACTCACATCCCTTCCATGTAGAAGCTGACAGTTTGGACTTTGCAACTGGCAACTGGTGCAGTGTTGTCCCAACAGTCTCCCAAAGACCAGAAGTAGGACCCCATTGCTTTTTACTCAGAGAGTCTCAGTGCTGTGGAATGCAATTACGAGATCCAGGACAAGAATATGCTGGCAATAATGTGGGTGTTGGAGGAGTAGTGACATTTCCTGGAGGGTGCTCAGCACAAGGTTGAGATCTGGATAGACCACAAGAATCTTGAGTACATCATGACCAGCAAGAAACTTAATCATCATCAATCCTGCTGGTCTCTCTACCTCTCCAGGTTTGATTTCTCTCTGCATCATTGCACAGGCTGCAGCATGGGGAAGACTGATGCCCTCTCTTGTCATATGGACCATGGGGATGGAAGCAATGATAATCAAGGTATGGTGTTGTTGCAACCTGATCTGTTTACAGTCCATGCATTAGAGGGTGTTATCTTGCAGGGCAAGGAGCACAGTATCCTATGTGACATTCATCATGCAAACCATAGCAGTTTACATGAGGATGCTGTGGCTCTGGCAGTGAAGGAACTGAGAAATGGATTCACACCTTCACTTCATGCAGCAGAGTGGACAGAAAAGGACAACATCCTATACTTTTGTGACTGCATCTACATCCACAATGATCCTCAGCTTCAGTGATGACTCATCTTTCAGCACCATGACTCGCTCATTCTGGCCACCCCAGGCATTGGAAGACATTGGAGCTCATATCACAGAATTATTGGTGGCCCCAGATGTCTCAACTCATTGGTCAGTACTGCTGTACCTGTGATCTCTGCTTATGCACCAAGACTCCATGGTGCAAGCCCATGGGCAAGTTACACCTCCTTTCAGTCCCAGAGAATCATTGGGATGTCATCAGTGTAGACTTTGTGGTGGAACTACTGGAGTCCAATAGGTTTGATGGGGTAATGTGCACAGTTGACTCTGCTGAGAAGTGAGCTCATTTCATCCCCACTCATATGACTGTCACTGTGCTTGGAGCAGCTCGACTCTATCTGAGTCATGTGTGGAAGCTTCATGAACTGCCAGGTGCATTCCTCTGTGATCAAGGGCCACAGTTTGTTGCAGAGTTCACTCAAGAGCTGTACCTTGCTGGGGATCAAACTCCTTGCCTCAACTGCCTACCACCCACAGGCAGACAGACAGATGGAGCATGTCAACCAAGAACTGGAGCAGTATATCCAAATCTTTGTTAATAAGCAACAGGATGATTGGGAAGACCTCCTTTCCATGGCTGAGTTTGGATACAACAACCATGTCCACTCTTCCACCCAACAAACTCCCTTCCTCCCAACACAGGGTAACACCCATACATGGGCTTCGAGCCTTGGCAAGCACTCTCACACTTGGAGATAGTGAATGAATTCACAGAGTGGATGAAGGACACCTTGGAGGAGGTAAAGTCAGCTTTGGCCAAGGTGAAGAATGACATGGCACACTTCTACAACTAGCATCACTCACCCACACCCACATATAAGGTTAATGATTGTGTCTATCTCGCTTCTAGTGACATTTCCACTACATGTTCATCCAAGAAACTCACCCACATCTTTCTTGGACTGTTTTTTATCACTAGATGTGTCAGGTTGCATGCCTACCACCTACAGCTACTACAGTCAATGTCCAGACTCCACCTTGTCTTCCATATTGTAAAACTGCTGCCTGCCCCTACAGATCCATTTCCTGGATGCATGACATGACCTCCCCCACTGCCTACAGTCATTGAAGGTAAACCTCAGTACGAGGTCGATTCCATCTTAGACAGCTGCTTATGTCAAGGTAAACTCAAATACCTGGTACACTGGAAAAGTTATGGGTATGAGGAGAACTCCTGGGTTGCAGAGTCTGATGTGAATGCCCCATGACTGGTCAGGGAGTTCCACCGGCAGCATTCCTCTGCACCTCAGTGCATCCAAGCGTCTGACTTTGGGCAAATATGGTTTTGAATGCATCGGGGTGATGCATCATAGAAGGGGGGTGATGTAAGGGGAAAGGAAGGCACCCCAGGCATCTGGGCAATTTTCTGCATTTGTCCCATATTTTATATATATTTTATTTCACCCTATTCTGCCTTTTCTGTGATTTTCTATGATTTATTCCTATTTTATTATTATATTTTGGTTCTTCCATGTTGATACATGTTGACAGTTCTATTATTAGAGGTGGGACCCCTTCTGGATGTTTACCCATCAAGGTGACATCATGTTAGGGTGACACCCACTAATCTGCTAGCTGGACTGTGCAGGTTCTCCTACAAGAAGGCGGCGGGGGGCACGTGCATGACAGGGGGATTTGATGGATTTGATGCAAGGGGTTAAAAATAGAACATTTGGCTGAAATAGGCTTTTTGCACCACTAATGTGGATGGAATACCTAAGAGAACTCAACTGAGTTCTCCTAGTATTTATTTTAGGGTTATATACTATGTTACACATATTGTAGTATGTTATTACAGATGCACGCACACATGCATGTACATATTGATGTGTGTAAATAAAGAATTCCCATGCTGACAAATAATGCATATATAGGCATTTTGTAGCGTATTTTAGTGAAATAAAATGAAATAAAATAAAATAAAAATAGTATTATGTAATAGGCATGTTAGGAGACTGTTTCCTAACATTACCCCCCTTTTAGGCCTCGACTTCCAGGTGAGAAAATATTGTATCTGTTCCCTCTGTGAAATTCTGGTAAGGCTAGAAATTCATCCCCTCATACACCATTCTAGCAATGTGAGATGGAGCATTTAAATTACGTTTAAAGAATTGGGCAATTGCCTTGTGCGCTTACTTACAATTCTCTTTTGGCTCCCATGAATTATTTTTGTCAGTGTAGTTCTTCCACTTGATTAAGAACTCCAATTTATTTCGTCGAAGATGTGAGTCCAAAACCTCTTCCACAATATATTCTAGAGCACCTTCTATCATTATTGGAGGCTGTGGAGTAGTTTGTTGACCAGGAATAGTGGGTGGGCAGTAAGGGCATAAACGGGAAATGTTAATCTCAGGATCAATCTTGAATGACTGAGGTAATTTTAACACTACTGCATTGGGTGAAATTATTTTAGAAATTGGATATGGGCCAACTTGCTTCTCCGTAAGCTTTCTTGAAGGTTGTGGAATATTTAGATTCTTGGTACTTAGCCATACCAAGTCACCAACTTTGTACTCTGGAGCAACAGCTCGAGTATAATCTGCATGTCGCATCATATCATCACATGCTTTCATCAATGCTGCCTCTGCTTCCTCCTGCACCTTGCACATTTTTGACACAAAGTCCTCCCTTGACTTCCCTTCGAGGTTCTACTCCTATTCTGGGATGATACCCATAATTAGCAAAGAAGGGTGACATGCGAGTAGCCAAATGGAATTTATTATTGTGGGAAAATTTTGCAATTGCTAACTATTCAGGCCAGTCAGTTTGTTGGTGATTGACAAACATGTGTAGATACTGCTCCAACTCCTGATTCATTCTCTCTGTCTGCCCATTGGTTTGTGGGTGATATGCCATAGATAATTTGGTTTGAATTTCCAATATGTTATTTAACTCTCGCATAAATGCAGAAGCAAATTGTGATCTGTGATCAGAGATACTCATATCAGGTGATCCATGTAACTGCCATACCTGATTTAGATAGAGGTGTGCCAAGCCCAATGATGAGGTTTCTGCAGTAGTAGGAATGATATGGACTTTTTTTGTGAAGCGGTCACATACTACAAATATTGCATCATATCCTTGAGCTTCAGGTAATCCTGTGATAAAGTCTACAGATATATCTCGCCATGGCGCTTTAGGTATAGGGTTCAGCATTAATTTCCCAGCAGGCTTTTCTGGAAATTTCTTTCCCCTCATGCATGTGTCACACCCATCCACATACCCCAACACATACTTTGAAATTCTGGGCCACCAATAATTTCTCATCACCAACTCCAAAAATTTCCACCTTCCTGGATGTCCAGCAGCTGGCATGTTATGATGTAACCATACGATCTCCCTTCATAAATCTTGATCCTTTGGTACATACACCTTTCCTCTGAACAACACTAACCCTTGTTCTTCAACCCATTCATCTCCTTTAATATTACCTTTCTTCTCTCCCCTCAAAGCTTTCACAGCTTCCACCACTTCATCATCCATCTCTGAACATTGCCTGATTTTAGACAACATTTCTGTCTCTGAGCTATCCACCAATAAATGCTCTTGATGCATAGCACAAATATGAAAGTATTCAGGTTTGAGTAGGGTAGTATTTTTATTGTCCTCCTCCACTCCCCTTTTATGATCTGTATGTCTGGATAATGCATCTACGTTCCTCATCAAGCTTCCCACTTTGTAGACCAAGTGAAAATTAAAGTGTGATAGAAATAATGCCCAATGTGCTTGTTGACAGTTAAGCTTTTTAGCGGACATGAAATACTGCAGATTTTGATGGTCTGTCCAGATTTCGATCTGATGCATACATCCCTCCAAATAATGTCTCCATGCCTCCAATGCTCGTATTATTCCCAACATCTCTTTATCATGCACATCATAATTCCTCTCCACATCATTCAACCCTTTAGACAAATATGCACAAGGATGCCATTTGTCATCTTCACATAGCATTGATAATACTGCTCCAGTAGCAAAGTCTGATGCATCTGATTCCACTCGTATGGGACATGTGAAATCTACTGGGACCAATATTGGTTCTTCTACAAACTTCCTCTTCAACTCCTCAAATGCTGTCTGCTGTTGTTCTCCCCATCTCCACACTACTCTCTTTTGCGTAAGGTTGTGTAATGGTGTGGCAATTTTGGAAAAATTATGCACAAAGCGATGATAAAAATTGGTGAGTCCCAAGAAAGCCTGAACTTCCTTGATATGGGTAGGCATGGGCCAATCAATAATTGCCTGTACCTTGATAGGATCCATCTTGATTCCATCAGGACCAATCTTTAATCCCAAGAACTCGATCTTGCTTGCTCCAAATACACACTTCTCCAGTTTAATAAATAAATCATTCTCTGCCAATCTCTTCAACACCTCCTGCACTATCACCTCATGATTTTCTTCATCCTCTGTGAATATCAAAATATCGTCAATGAATATTATCACCACCCCTTTGTCTATCACATCCTTGAAAATATCGTTCATCATATTTTGGAAAGTTGGGGGACTATTGGTCATCCCAAAAAACATGACTAGTGGCTTGAAGGATCCTCAACATGTGGCAAATGCTGCTTTCCACTCATCTCCTTTCTTTATTCGTACATTGTTGTACCCCCAGCATAAATCCAATTTTGTAAAGACCTTGGCCTTTCCCACCTTGTCAATTATCTCTGAGATCAATGGCAAAGGGTATGCATTCTTCACTGTCCACTCATTCAAATACCTATAATCTGTACACATCCTCTTCCTCTGATCTTTTTTTGGTACAAAAAATACTGGTGATGTCTGCAGTGATTTAGAAAGTCATATGTATCCCTTGCGCAACTGTTTATTAAGGAATGCATCCACTTCTTCTTGTTCCTTCAGAGATAATGGATAGACTTTTGACTTCTTCAGCACAAATCCTGGCTTCATCTCAATAGCATGATCCCATGGCTTTTGCACTGGCATCCGCTCTGATTCCTTCTTCTGAAAAACTGACAAATATTTATGGTAGGCTTTTGGCACACACTCCTCCACTGGCTTCTCCACTTTCTCCACATTTTTATCCCATGACTGTCCTCCACAAATTTCCTTAAAGGTTTGCTTCTGTTCTTCTTTACTGCTCATAATTGGAACTTCCCTATTTGGCATATCCTCATCCTCTACTTCCTCCATCGTAACAGAATACTTCCTCAGATGTTCTTTCTCTTTCTTTTCCTTCTTCTCCTTTTTTACTTTTCTGCCATACACATTACATTCTTTAGGACAATGAGTCATGTGTACCTTCCCAGTTTTCCAATCAATTTATTATGTTTTCATAACCATGGACATCCAATTATTAGATTGGTTTTCCCAAGGTTGCACACCTCAAATATGGCTTGCTCCTGATGATCCTGATACTTCAATATCATCATCACTTCCTCCTTAATAGTTCCTCCATGATTGATCATACCATCAATATTGTACACCATTATAGATTGTGGCAGTTTATGCATGCGAATACCATTTCTGGTAATTAGGGATCAATTAATAATTAATCCAGTAGCACCACTGTCAAGCAATGCCTCCACATTAATTGCTGCATGTGTGTCCACTGTCTTCAATCCTACTGTCAAGCTGATTTCGGGTTCTATTTGCGCTGAGCAAATTAAAAATTTTGGGGTCTTCAGAAAAAAGGCTGGGCATTTTTCTTTGTCAGATAAATGATGATGGTCATACTCTTCAATTTCTCTTTTGGGTTCACTCTCGGTTTCCTCGGATACTAATACATTATATTGATTCTGGGTCACCAATGGGGAAACCTTCACTGGGACTCTTCCACAAAATTCTTCTGCTTATCTTCCTCCAACTTCACTTCCTCAATTGTAGCTTCCCTAATCTTCCTTTTCTGCCTATAATTTCGAGCCAAATGCCCTAATTGCCCACAATTAAAACATTTAACTAGAGCTCGTCTCCCTACTCGATCAACATCCATTGTATCTATCGATGCTGCTGACTCCTTAACAATAGGTGTCACTGCCATGGCCAGTGGCTGTGCCCTCGGAGCTTGTACCTGAGGTGTCCTTCCTTTCTCGGACTTTTTTCCTGATGACTTTCCAAATCTGGCATTCCCATACATCAATTTCAATTCTGCCTGTTCCTGTCGATATTGCTGATCAAGATGCATTGCCTAATTATACCACTCATCCAACCTCTCCAGCATAGAAGGTAGTCGATAGATAGACTTGAATAACAAGGAATTTAATCCTGCCTTCAAATATTCTACCAATGCTGCTTCTACCTATCGATTTGTGATGCTTCTGCTTTGAACTGCAAAATAAATTCATCTGCAGTCAGAGAACCATGGCACATGGTTTTTAATTTTGCATTCGCTGTCGCCTTTGGGTTAGGGTCTCCAAACTGTGCCTCCAACCTCTCCAAAAATTCCCTGAAGGTCGCAAATGGTTTATATCCTGCAGCAATTTGATTAATGGCTTCATTTCTCCAGAACTGTGCTTTCTCTCCCTGGATGTATGAGAGAGCAAACATAATTCTAGACTTGGTCATATGAAATTTGGGCTTTCTCCCATGAATATATGTACAACACTATAGAGCTGATGAAGGATTTTGTGTTCTCCATGGTACCATCAAATATTTGTGGGGGCACATATTTAGGTAAACATATTTTTCCACTCTCAGATCTCTCCTCTGCATGCTCACCCTCCTGAGACATCCACTCCACCATCTCCTCCATCTCATCATCTTTATCTTCCACTGTTTCTGCATTTGTTTGTACTTGTTTGGGCTGGGATGCTGCTAATACTTACACTAATTGGAACATTTGTGCTGTTAGAGCATCAATTTTGGCTTCAAGAATGGGCATGGGAACAGGATTGTGTCCAGGATTCGAAGCTGCTTGTTCTGACATAATTATGTAATCTGTGATGAGTCACTTCTTCGGCTGTGTAGAGATTCGGCTGGAGAATTTTTTCGCAAAATTTCGAGTCATGTGATCCAGCTATTTTGGCTACCAAACATGGCAAAACATGTGATTTCGGCTATTGGGCACTTCAGATCAATAACCCTTCCAACAGTGCCTGATCTCGGGGTTATTACTGAATTTGGCTAGTAACTACTAGTTGTCCAAATAGAGTAATGTAAATCTCGGCTAAACCAGATCCGATCAGTTGTCTGGTTGCAGCTGTTCTAATGACGTGCGCTGCCTTTCGATCACTGGCAGTCGCAATGTAAGGCGAGGCCTGGCATCGGCTTACAAAAGCAAAGGTAAATACGTATATACAATTAATTCCGGCTCTTGCCGAAATGATGAGTAAGCGGATGTGGCGCGCTGAGACAAATGATGTATGCATGTGAGTAAGAGAAGGCACACTGATAGGGCAGTTGAGTTCTTCTGTTAGGGTGACACCCACTAATCTGCTAGCTGGACCATGCAGGTTCTCCTACAAGAAGGCAGCGGGGGGTGCGTGCGTGACGGGGGGATTTGATGGATTTGATGCGAGGGGTTAAAAATAGAACAGTTGGCTGAAATAGGCTTTTTGCACCACTAATGTGGATGGAATACCTAAGAGAACTCAACTGAGTTCTCTTAGTATTTATTTTAGGGTTATATACTATGTTACACATATTGTAGTATGTTATTACAGACACGCGCACATGTGTGTACATATTGATGTGTGTAAATAAAGAATTCCCATGCTGACAAATAATGTGTATATAGGCATTTTGTAGCGTATTTTGGTGAAATAAAATAAAATAAAATGAAATAAAATAAAATAAAAATAGTATTATGTAATAGGCATGTTAGGAGACTGTTTCCTAACACATCATCCCACAGCTTGATCTGTTTATCTCTGCCTTTTTTCTATTTTTTCTATTTGATTTTTGGCTCTATCACATATACTGGGCATCGACAGATGGGTCCTTAGAGTTTTCTCTTTGGATTCCCCTCTGTTAGGTGCACCTGGAGTGTCTGTATTATGTAGTGTAATATTAACTTTGTCCATTAGCTCACTATTAAGTGAGGCTTTGAGGTTGCCCTTATAGTCTTTTAGCATAGAGTAGCATAATTTGACATAATAAAATAAAATAAAATATTATTAGGCAATAGGGCTGTTTCCTAACAGGTACCAGGAGACCTGTGAACTGCTAGGTAAGCACCAACTAGCAACATCACTGACAGCTGCCTAACACCCCTTGACTAGGAAAGTCTGAAAGGATGAAGCAATGATGCACCAAATGCTCACACATATGCACACATATTGATGACAGCTAGCCAACTACAATTATGGACAACACACCATCCACATCCAGCTCCTTGAGCAACTGCCCTTGGTGTGGATTGTGGGAGGATACTGAGAGTGGATGATGACAACTGTGATGACCATGAGGAGCACCACCACTCTGCTGCTGCAAGCATCTGCTTGCAGGATGGAAGGAAGCTTTCAATGATTACCATGGATGACACACTACCTCAATCCATGCCCTCAAACAACTGCTCAAGTGGTGGGTTGTGGGAGGAACACTGACCATGGACAATGACAACAATGACAACTGCACCTGCACCTCACCCATTCCTCTATCTGTGAGTAGATGCCACCCACACCTGCAGCTCTTGCAAGCCAGAGGGTGAGCAATAGCTCACCACTACAGCAGGGGCTTCTCATTGCATGGTGGTGGGGACACGAGGTGGGGGATGCGGGGTGGGGGATGTGATCTTCTGCTCCTACCTCTGATTTTATTGCTAGGGAAATGCACAGGTTTTACCCATGGGCTTCCCATGCTTTTATTTTATAATTTATTCAATGAGTTTTGCATGAAAAATCATGAAAAAATGATTTTCTAAAAGCTTTTTCTTGGCTCTATGTGATCCAATGCATAAAGCAATATTTAGGTGACATCTTTCATGTGACAAGGTATTATTTTGTCCAATGTATCACAAGCACCCATTGAATAGCTACCAGAAAATCATTTTTTCATGATTTTTCATGCAAACCTCATGTTAGAGTCGCCTAAGCCTGTTGCAGTGATAGATGCTACATCTTTCAACTTGTGTCATTCTTCAAAATAGCTTGCATGACCCAGGTTTGCCACAGACAAGGGCAGTGACCCAAAAGATGCTCCACATGATCACAAATTTCACTCAGGAGGAGCATATCAGATGTCTGTAGTCGATGCATAGTGTACTGGAAGTTGAAATTTGTGTTGGCTCTTGAACACGACGCGTCTCGATGCGACTTTTCAAGAAACAAGTTTGTTTGGTAATAGAAATAACAGTTGTCGGCAGCCAATCTATGGTGCCAATCACTTACACACCACTACTTTTGTGCAATCAAATTTCAGCTGTAAAAAATCTTGATTTTTCTTATTCCTCTATACAAAGTGCTTCTTTCGATCAGATCTATCAATTGCATAGAGCAATTGATCTAATTTGTAAAACTGATGGAGTTATTTTTTTTGTCACGGTCAATTTGGCGGCACCTCCCATATATGGAAGTACTTACTATATATGGCCAAGTACCAAATGAGAGAAGAGGACAAGCTGTTAAGATGCCATAACTATTTCAAAATAATATCCCCTATTTCAGCCAAAAGGGGTTCACAAACAAAAAAAACTTGCTGAGTCAATTTGGCCGCTGCACAAAAGTAGCGTGGTTGGCACCATACTAATTAGAGAAATTTTGCGGTCACGGACGGTGGGTGGCTAAGTTGTTTACAGTTGTAAAGTGCCAGCGGTTGAGAAAATAAGAGTTAGGAGTTTGGAATTGAGGAAGTTGCCGACTCATCTAAAAATACATTCTCTGCTCTACTGCGCGTATACCACTTTCTCCCTACCCCGAAACTGCGGCTGGGTAGGAGACTGTTAATTTGTTGAAGTTGGCACTCATCCACTTTCATCTATCCGTGCTCATGCAAAGGGGGGTGCTCGACAAGATTCAGAAGTACTTACTCCTGAATCTTGTCGAGCGGTGAATCTGGTGACGTCAACCTGTCTGTGAATAGACCAAGACCGCTGAGAGTGGTTAAGTTCTGGATTTCAACGAACAACCAGTCATGCCTCTATTCTCACTTCTTCACGCCGTACTCGGAGATACAAAGTTCAAGCTTGACGCTTCCGGCGTTGCTGCCACTTTCTTTGGAGGGGACGAAGCTGTTTCAGCCCAGTCAACCATCTACACCGTAAGCCGAAGCAGAAGATGGCTAGGATGGTACAACTCTCCCGGAAGTTACGCCTTGGCAAAACGATACAGAGAGCTTGCTCAAACATATCGTTCCAACAGCACGTCGAACAGCAGTGACACCTTCACCAGCAGCACTCATGTTGACCTAGCCACCATGTCTGGGTCGGGAAACACGGGCCCATCCTTCGTTGGTACGCACTCAGGGACTAGAATTTCCAATACGCGATATACGGGTTATCTCTTTTTAAAGAAATGCCAGTCTCTACCTACAACGAGAGTCATTCCAGGAAGAATTACCTCTCCCATCACTCTCACCATCGCAGAACTGAGCACCGTCCCTCATCCCGAACCCGACAGAGTCTCCCCTTTACAGTCGTTCTACGACACCCTCTTAGCAACCATCCCCATTCTCTCAAGCACAGGTGCTTGCGCCCTCTGCGCCCTCTACAAAGACTGGTATTCCTTCTCCATGATCCTCCTCGGAATCCTCTCCACCGGGATCTCCAACCTTATCCTAGGATCATGTACACTCAGATTCCAACACCCAATCCCAGCAGGTGGATCCCCGAAAGGCGACGGTTTCCTCCAATCGTCGTCGTCGGAATTGGTCGTTCTGCGGGGGGAGGAGGGAGCAGTCAACGCCGTTACAAGGGGAGAGTTTTCGCTAAACTTCCCAGAGGGGGAACCGTCATACGAACGCTCGGCCGTGCTCTTTACTGTACAATCCCTGCTGCAGGTCCTTCTGATTCCGCATGGCACCCTCTTCGGCCAAATCCTCTTCCTATTGACGCTCGCCATCTCATGGGGGTACAACTGGTATCTCTCATCGTCAGACCAGGAGATGAGCCAAGCGGACATTTTAGTAGGGGAGGTGTTGGGTCATCCTGTGATGAAGCGACACAGGCTGGGAACGTGGACTGCGGGGGTGGTTTTCCTCATTTTGGCTCTTCGTCCTCCTGATCCTGAGGTGGTTTTTGATCAGCTGCTTCCTGATACTGCGACATGGAAGGTGTGGAAGAAGGTTGTGTCGGAGAAGGTGGCGAGGGGGGAGAAACTTGTGTTTGGTGAGCGTGATTATGATGGGGCATCGTATGAGGGGAAAGTGTTGTTGAGGAATATCTTTGGAGATGCGGAGGATGCGTATAATGGATATTTGGATTTCGAGGGCAGGGACGAAGGTTTTAGTGATGTTGATGATGATTCGGCATTGAGGAAGATGTGAGCAACCTGTCTGCATGCTTTGATGTGTTTCCCTTTTTACAAGTTTCGACGTATCACAGTCGTAAAATTATGCCGTGGTTCCCTTATACGATACTCATGTAAAACTGAATCGCTGTACAACACTGCCAGTGATATACTAACATGCCTTCGTTCATTCATCCACTAATTCAGCCATGCATTCATTCTGCGGATGATTCTGGCGCCGACTAACCATCTGAATGGCTATCTATCATGGGAAAGATGGTATGTAGCATCTCCCGTGCACCTTCTGCAATATTGCAAAACCTATTTATTTATATCTGTCTGGGCAGTCCAACTGCACGAGCCGCGTCATTACTCTGTGTTTTCAACTGCTTCTTTCGCATCAGACCTCTTGCTGTTTTCCTGCGGGGTCGTTTAAATCCCGGTACGCAAGTCGAACAAACAAGCGCTCTTCATCCGACGTCGTTACCCTGTGCTAGTTTGGTACGACTAAATATCGACAGTATGCCAACGACTTGAAGGCATATTGTTGTGGGCTAGCCAGCTGGATCTCGCTATTTGTGAGAGAGGCCTTAAATTTGACCACAATGATAACACTTTTAGCCACCGGAGCGCAAGCAGGGTATAGTTGGCCCAGAGCAATTTCCAAGTTGTCACGAATTTTAGCGCTGTTACCTTTGATACCAGACTATATTCCGAGTTGTTATAAATTTATGTGAGGTAGGCTGTAGCTTGCTGAAAAACACGAAGAGTGGTGTGCTACTCCATTTGTTTGCCTTTTCAATCGACGGAGGAGGACTTCATGACGCCAATGATATATATCTCCCTGATATAAATTACATCTTCAGCTTGTCGCTCAGTCAACGCCCAGTATAACTTACATTGGTAAAAGTTTGTGGGTTTGATCCGATAATTATAACACATGACCTACAGAAAACTTCCAGCACTGCATTTGGACTCCTTCGAACACCAAGCGACCCCCTTTGTGTCCTGACCGTCTCCGTCATCCTCCCAGTTGTGCACTTATACCAGTTAGAGGGATCTCAGGGATTGGAACAAGTAAATTCTCAGGAATAACTACGTTTACTTCCAGATCAGCACGCGAAACATGTACAATGACATCCCTCCACTTGCGGATCCTGACATTGTCCTGCAAGGTCCGTTCATCGCTCCACCCCCCGGGGCAACATATGGAGGACAACCATCTCCCTCAGAGGTTGTCGATCCACTCACGGGAGCAAGATTAAATTCAAATTTACCAGAGTCAGTATTTGATCGATCGTCTCGGCCCCACAACTCACTTCCATTTTACTTCCGCTCTGATCAATGTCTAGGTGGGTGTCCGCACCTCCTTCCTGGGTCACCAACAGCCAAGTCCCAAGTTGGTTGACGCAACAACAACAACAACAGCCTCCTCCATCAAGCGCCCAATCGCGGTCTTACGGCCAATACCCACCTTTGACGCCACTCTCCCCATGGAACGCCTCGACACCTCCAGAGTCGTGGGGTCATTCAACGCCTCCAGGTTCATGGAGCCCCCCAACACCTGCAAGCGCTGATACCAATGGCGCTAATTGGGTACAACAGGGTCAGCAAGGGTACTACACTCCGTTTGGGCAGGGAACGTCGGTTGGACAGCCTGTCAGTGCAAGTCCATGGTTTGGTGGAGGTGACAGTCTCTCCGGGCCTGGAGGTGGTCTCAGTGGCGCCGGAAGCCCATCACGGAAGAGGAGTACCCGACAAAGCAGGCGATCTACGCCTGCCCCAAAGCAGCAACAATATTATCAACCGTATGCCATGATGCAAAATCCGTATCCTAACCCCAAGATCATGCCCGTTCAGCGTACAATGTCGCACGAGCTACCTGGAATGGTAGAGTATCCCCTTCAGCGGTCGACATCAGTCGGAGGTAGTGCGCGTTTTGGATATGCTATGGCTGCGTCTGGATACCCGCAGATGCAAATGCAGATGAAGTTAGAGGAGTACAGCGCACGTAACCTTGCGAGACGCCCTAGGGACTGGAGGCCAGATTACGATTCCAGGGCTGGGCTCGCGTCGTACATACCGCGGGTGGGGAGACATCAGTCTGATGTGACAGGTAACTTCCCCTCGCTCTCTTCGTGTTAGAGCTGACTGGTAATAGAATGGAACGATCCGATAAAGCGTGTACTCTGTGACCTCCTCGCGTACAAACCTTCTCCGTCCATCTTCCTCGACCTGCGGACACACCCTTTACACCCCACTTCCTCCACACTCGAATTCCCTCACCTCCTCCGGCGGCATAACGACCTTGACTTTGCGCAGCTTGCCACATCGCCACCGGCACCAGAGTTGCGACTGTATCACCCCCGGTTGCCATGGTACATAGATATCGTACAGAGCCACACAAACGGAGTCACAGTGTACGATGTGCTCGTACAGATGTTCCAGCAGCTGGACTTGCCGATCACAGGAAAGCACTGGTGGAACGAGGAGATTGACGATGTCCTCAGGGGCAAGATGACGGCAGCTTTCCATGAGAGGACTGCGGGCAATGGAGACGGGGTTGCGCGTGGCGTCAAGCGGGTTGATTTCTTGAGAGGGAGGTATATCTTGGAGGGATTAGTGAAGGGACGGAATGGAATGTGGGAGATGAAGACGAGAAAAATGGAGGGGTATTGGCAGGCATTTAGTGGGTGGTAAACCTGCAAGTTATATTCATTCATTCATGGGTATGCCTCTGCTGCTTTTCGCCGTCCACCTCTCTAACTGTCCATTACACTGGTAGCTTCGTATCTGTACTTATATGTGCGGTTCAACATATACTTTTCTTGTCCAACCTTGTCGTTATGTCTATCTTTACTAGAGGATTGCTTGATGTTGGTTCACTATCCTCCATCGCTAGTATCGCTATCAATAGTATTTATCTTACAATATGTAGTTAAATGACAATAGGATTCCTTGCCCTCGATTCACCTCTGGCGGGGAGGAATTTGTAAGCCAAAAATATCGATGACATCAAGATGACATATGTATTGTCTTATTTAGAATATTGTATAGGACGGATAAAGCCGACCCCTCTCGTGCTCAAATTTGATGATCCGGCCGAGTCATTGAATTTTAGGAAGGAAACATAGAATTAGTCTCGTTCCAGGTGTGCGGCCCGGTACCCGGACATTGCAGAGACTGCACCTCAGCACTCTCGTATCGCTCGTAGGGGTCTTTATACTATGAGTGGCACTCAATGTTTGGTCATGTATATGATGCCAAGAATTGATAACCGAACAAACCAAGCAAACCCCAACTCGCCATAGAGAGGACATTGGTCGGTGATCTCGGACATCAATTGGCAACTCTTAGAGCCCTACTCTAGGGTTAGAAAATGTCTTTTGGCTCGAGATTTTTTCGGTTTGATGTAGGCCCTGGTTGTATTAAATTGTAACGCAGTGTGATGGTCCACATCTGGTTCAACGATTAGATCGGAGCGTTGATCTCAACCATGGCGCTTGCTGCCCACGATGTCGACAGCATTCTTGCTGGAATTATGAGTAAAACTACGCTATCTGTTTTTCTCTTGTCAATACTTGGCAGTACAGCTGTTCGCCATGTTGATGTAATCCACAACATTTCGCAGAACATAGGAAACATCAATGAACTTGTTATACAGCTTAATGGCTCATCCTGTGAAGAGCTGATGAAATGGGCTCATACCTATGTCACACGATACGCAGCTCAGATCTCAGTCTTAGTGAAGAAGGACACACGATTGCACTTTGGCACGAGATGTATGACTGAAGACAGAATCTGAGACTTTGATATTGTCACCCTTTCTCAATGGATAGCTTTATGGGCTCCTGATCAGTGGCAACTACTTGATGTTATGTTATCTGGAGATGCTGTTGCAAACCACCAATGGGTGAAGATGAGGGAACAGCAGATGAAGACAAAGGCAAAGGCATCAGTGGACAGACTCGGACATGCCAAGATGCCACGAGATGGTGACATCGAGATGCATGATGTCGGGGATGATATGGAAAATGAAAGTGACACATACTGGGATGCAGTGGGGGGGGTTTCCTGATGAACAGAAAGAAGATGACGATGATAAAGCCAGTGAACGTCGTGAGACTCTGAAGACAATCATAAGGGTCATTCACAATTAAACTTTACAAGGAAATTAAAGGCACTGCACCAGAAAAAGGTTGTCTGCATCAGCATCATGATGCACAGCTCAAACCAACGGTGTAATGCATTCCAGAGCATCATGGGAATATTCCTACATTCCTGCAAAACCCCAGAGACAGTTCTGGAGGCTTTTGCACACATGGGAATCACAATATCAACCACCGCGATTAACAAGGCGGTCCAGAGTCTTTCGAAAGAATCAGCTGTTAAGATGAAAGATATTGGCCATTCTTTTTTGAGTCTGTATGGATATGATAACCTTGACCTTGACTTGAAGCCCTCGATGCTGACAATAGAGAAGCCAGGTAATACCCTGATCCATCTTACAATGGGGACCATGATTCCACTACACAGTACCATCACCTTATACGATTTAGACTACTGCAAAGAACTGTGGGAGAAGTCATGATTGAATAGATTTGTGCAATCTCAAAACATACCCCCTCCTGTCAAGTTCAAAGCATCTTCTCAGGATTCATCCAGAAGCTGATGACCATCCATCAGGGCTACTTCGTCGTGACCGCTTCAACGCATGGAAGTTCCTTCACAACCTTGTCCATTTTGGGCCTGAGTACTTCACAGCACGATTCATGGAAACCCTAGGAAACCCTGAAGTTATTGAGATCCCCCTGGAAAAAACACAGCAAGTACCAAAAACCGTGCTTTGGACATTGCTCCAAGCATGCCATCACAGAATGCAGAAGTGCTTGAAGCATTCTTTTGGCAAGCAGGTATTGGGGATCCCAATGAGAATCCTCAATCTATGGACATTGACAAGTCAGTCGTGTTGGTTTTCAGTGATCTGTTGACAGGCGAGCACATACGTTCCTTGCTGGAATCATGTTCAGAGGAATCAACATCTTGGCGATGTGGTCAACTCATTGTGTATGTCATGGGGTTATCTCATTTAAAGATGGCCTGTGTGGATGCTATCTGGAGGATTTTCTTGCAGCCAAAAGCTGCACGTGTTGATGAGAGTTGTTTGATGGAACATGTCAGTGAGATACAGCCAAAGGAGACAGGGAAAATAGGATCAGGTCCAGGTTTACATAGCATGCACAAAGTCATTTCAGCATACTGGAATTGCCTCACATCTAGACTGTTGGTGGTTAAGCCACAAATACAGAAAAATCAAGCTGTCTGTCACTCAAAGAATATGTGAAATCAAAGCCGACCTGGGAGAAAAATTCATGCAATTGCCAATAAGCTAGCTCTTGAATAGTGATGTGCCCGGCCCGGCTCAAAGCCGTGAGCCGAGCCAAGCCGAGCCCATTTAGGCCGGGCCAAGCCGGGCCATTGGTGATGGCCCAATACTGGCTTTGGCCCGGCTCAAGGTAGCAGAAAGCCAAAGCCGCCGGCTCAGGCCGCGGCTTTAGTCGTACTAAATTTTCATCGAAACTTCTTGACTTGTACTTAGAGCTTGTATTGACTCAACTTTATTGAATCCGTTCCTATATTTAGTAGTCGCGCGTGCCGATTGCAAGTTCCGGAAATAGCCGAGCACATCGATCAAACGCATCGCAACGAAACCTTCACTGCTTCCACCCCCAAAGCTCTGGTGTGTAATTCTTTTGCGTCTCAATTCTTTTAAAAACAGCCATCAAGCCCATATGATGGCGACACCAACAACAAGAATAATGCGGAAAACAGGTAAAAAAAATTTTCCCTCATTTCATTGCTACTAACTACCTAAAATTTCAGGTCCTAATTCGACAACAACAGATGGTGGAGTGACTATGGGGAAATGATGAACAGGATGGAACCAAAGTGTTCTGGATGCAATGAATGCCCAAACACCACCAACTGCTGTTTGGGCCTAGGTATCTTTCTTTCATTCATTTCTCACTAACTAGCTAACTTTTTTCTTGTTTTAGGATCTAAACTACAGGTATCGATGCAAAACTGGCCATGCACATGCATGGCCCAGAGACCCAAGATGGTGACAATGTGACAATGCACTGGACAACATGACACCCACCCCCAGCCCTGCGAGCAACTGCTCACAGGGTGGATCATGGGTGCTGCTGACCTATCCAATGCGAGCGACTCTCACCCCTCTCCCCAAATGTAGCCCCTGCAAGCAAGATGATGAGCAATAGCTTATCACTGTGCAGCAGGGGCTTCTAGGGCATAGCAGTGTTGAGGAACGGGGCAGGAGAGTGTGGTTACTGTGCCTAAACACATGCGGTAACCTCCCCATCATTTTTAGGGGCTCCTAGGTCCAAAACGACACCACACGCCAAAAGCCGTGGCCTGGGCTGGGCTGGGCCAGAGCCAGGCCGTCAGTGGCAGCTTTGGCTCGGCCCAAGTTTTGAGCAGGCCAAAGCCGCCTTGGGCCAAGCCAAAGCCGGGGCTTTTGGGCCAAGCCGGGCCGGAACATCACTACTCTTGAACAAGTTGCAGATGCAGAATTGTCTGCATGATGTGCACAGCCTGATCACCATCGAGATGCTCATCACGAGAACATGCTCCTGCAACAAAAGTGTTGAAATTAATATCATGATACATGCTGCATACATGAGGCCATGCATGCAGCACACACATGTTACTGCGCTTACTGCGCATACATGTGGTAAACACATTCCTGAGTCATGTGACATCCTTACTATTATGTATATAAGGAGAACCTGAACTGTAGTAGATATACAGTGTTCTTACCTCTGCTAAACCCTAGCTCTAAGACCAACTAAACCCCAGGTAGGTTATAAGGAACGTGTCGTCTCTTCCTCTGTGCAGCGTATGTAGTCTGCTCCAACAGGTTATGGGCCCTGCTGGGCACGTCACGAATGCACCTTAACTGGCTGCGAACGACGTTGACTTCATTGTCTCCAAATTGTAACCTTGCGCTCTTCATGAGCTGCATTGCGCTCTCTGCGAGCTGCATTTAAAAAAACCCAGGTTGACTAGGGTTAACCACTCTGAAGGAGTGTTTTTGCCTGAGATTATGGAACGTGTTTTCTTGAATAGAGGACTGATTGAGCACTTTTCCCAGCTGCCACTATAACATCATGTCTTCAACTCTTGAAAAACTCGTACAAACTTTCGATGGCTCTAACTACATTCAATGGGCTGACTCAATGAAGGCGTGGCTCAGGTCTCAGGGCCTCTGGCAAATAACTAGTGGGATGGAACTAAAACCACCCATGGCGCCTCCTTTGACGGCGACAAACGCTGCACTAGTAGCGGAAGCTAATGCCAAGCTCCAGACCTGGAACAATAAGAATGACCAGGCGATTGGTAGCCTAGTGCTCCGCCTGGCCCCCTCTATTCAGCAGCATGCCAACACCAAGGACACTGCTGAGGAGGTATGGGATCTCATTCACACCGACTATGGTGTCGATGGCCCCTCCCAAGTCTTTGTGGACTTGAGGTCTGCAATCGCAATCAAAATTCCAGCTGCAAATCCCGTGCCAGAGATTGCCAAAATGGCTGATAAATTCGAGCGCCTTACAGCTGCCAATGTCGCCATCCCCGAATTAGTACAGGCAATGTTTCTACTTGCTGCGATGCCGCGCGAGTATGATTCTCTATCTGCCACGGTCCTTAACATGACCGCTACTAGAGCCTTGACGTTTAAACATGTCAAGGACTCCATTGTTGCTGAAGCCTCATGGTGCACAGCAGTTGGAAAGCCCATTGGCCCACCTCAGGCCACCAAGCTTTCTGCTGTCAAGCGCAAAGGGGGAAACCCCAAATGGCAATCTCAAGGCAACAATGGAGAATCGTCCTGAAAGCATGGACGACGTGGGGACAAAAAGACTAAAGAGGAAAAACCTAAAGAGAAACATTCCCACCTCGCCTCACAAGCCTTTACTACTATAAATGGTAATGGCACCATCATACCGCCGATGCTGCTCATCCAGCGCATTGAGAAGCATGAACATACTCCCACAAGGGATCCTCGCCGCCGACCGCCTGCACAGGCATACACGGGCGCAGCCTCTACCTCTCATTTGGTCTACACCGAATATCAGCAGGCTCGAGACACCCTTGAGCAAATGAATCTCCCATGCAGCATGAAAAATCTGTGACTGCTGGAAGAGCACCTAACAGTGCGAGAAGGTAAGAGGAGGAGAATTGAACCAGAACCAAGGATCATAGAGGTAGAAGACGATAGCGTCTCCCTTGGATTGGAACCCGCGATTTCTGATGAAGAAGTATGGAAAGCCATCGATGAAATGCTTGTTGATGAACTGCTTGAAACAGGTACATATGATGAAAGGTCAGTCCTTTTCCCTGCCACAAGCACAAGAATTAACATTCCATTGATCACAGCGAACTTTTCATGTGAAATTTTACTGCTACTAAATGTATCATGGAACAATTTACATCTTAATATATGTGTTACATGTGCAAATGGAAATTGTAAGAAAGGTGCCGACTGGATCATGGATTCAGGCGCATCAAAACACTTCACTGGTGAAATTAAAGATTTTGCTTCTTACGAGCCTTTACCGAGAAAGGACTCTACCCTGGTTCAAACAGCCACGGGTACTACTCATATAGTAGGGAAAGGAGCAGTCTTCATTAGACATCAGGTAGTATGTCATGGGAAGTCAGAGACACGTGAAACGTGATTATACCCCATCTACTACATACCCGACTGTAATGCTCGATTACTGTCAATGGGCGTCTTTTTACAAGATGGAAGTGATGTGCATGGTTCCTCCACACACATTTCATTTTTCAAGCAAGGAAATCCAATTATGGATTGCGTCCCTCTTATGAAACGTGACACTATTTATTGGGCTCGGACTCATATATTGAGCACCAAGGGAATCAATGTCGCAACAATGTATGTCGCAGACTACTCGACTTGGCATAAGCGACTTGGACACCCATCCAAAGAGGCGCTAGGGAAGATGCCTAATAGCACCATAAAATTCCCAAGGAATTTAATTATTCCTAAAGACAAAATTATATGTCCAGGGTGCGCTGAAGGGAAAATGACCTCAAAATCTTTTCCCGAATCAGATTCACATGCAGAAAGACCCTTTGAATTAATACATTCCGATCTGAAGGAACTCCCAGTACTATCGTACTATAAACATAAATACTTTATTGTATTTCTGGATGACAAAACGTCACATATCTGGGTCTAATGCCTTAAAAAGAAATCTGATGCTGCTGCGGCCATCAGACAATTTTGGGCAGTGGCTTTGACACAGTATAGTGCTACAATCAAGCGCTGGCATGTTGATCCAGGGAGGGAGTTCAAAGATCGTGAGCTACAAAATGTGCTCAAGGACTTTGGCATCAAAATAGAGATGTCTGCACCCCACGTTCACCAACAGAATGGGTGCGCAGAGCATGCCATAAGGACAATAATGGAAAAGTTGCAAACCCTGCGATTTACTGCATGTCTACCACAATCATGGTGGGAATTTTGCATTGAACATGCAACACACCTATACAACTGAACCCCAATAAGGCACCTGAAATGGCTGACACTGGTTGAGGACCTGACAAAGGTCCGCCCAGATCTAAACGATCTGAAGGTTTTCGGTTGTGGTGCTTACGTCTACCTACCCAAGGAGAAGCGTCCAAACACATTGGCTCCTCGATCGGAGTTGATGACATACCTTGGATTAGAAGATGGCATTAAAGCATACCGTTTCATGCAACCTAGTGGTGCAATATTCATTGGTGCTATGGCACTATCTGATGAAACATTGTTCCCATGCTGTCCCGGAGCTAAAACTCCTGCCAATACAGACCTTGGTGATTTTCCACCTCCAGAACCAGAAGATGATGACCACTCATCTGGAACGGATGGCGATGATTCTATACTGCCACAAGATCCACCCCTTCCTCCATCATCAGAAAATGATGATGATAATGTACCAAGTGAGCAAAAGGCACATGACAATGTGACAAATGCTCCTCCTCCGCTGCCTCCAGTAACCACTGAGGACTTTCGTCCAAGACGTGATGATCAACAGGAATGGCAGCAATTGCCCCGTCGATCAGGCAGGCAGAGGAACATTCCAAACCGTCCTGGCAATACCTATGGAGAGAAGCGACTCCCCTCTGACATAGAAAGAGACATTGCACGTGATCGATATTGGAAGAGATCTGTGGGTCAAGATTCAGATCATAACCGAACACGACCACAAACTCAACAGAAAGAACCAGTTGCTGGACCGAGTTCGGCACCCCACGAGAGTGTGCCTGATTCCAATGATCAAGAACATGATCACCCAATGGGGGAACCAGACGAAGCAGGTTATATTAAAAAGATAACCAAGGAAGGAGGAGATAAGCTTATTTGCTGGCTGTTATCAAAAGCAGTCAAACCATCGAGCGAAATAAGCCAAGTTCCAAACCAATTTCGCGATATTGTGCGCCTACCATGGCAGCAGCAATGTGAGTGGAAACAAGCTTGTCATGAAGAATTAGAGGCTCTTCATAAACGACAAGTCTATGACATCGTCGATCTTCCACATGATCGAAAAACGATCAAAAATAGATGGGTTTTCTCTGTAAAATCGGATGGAAGAAAACGAGCCAGACTCGTGGCCAAAGGCTTTTCACAAGTCGAAGGCATTGACTTTGATGAGATTTTCTCACCGGTAGTCCGCTACGAGACTGTACGCCTCATGTTTGCACTTGCATCTCTAGAGGGCATGTATATGACCGGCCTAGATGTAAAAACCGCATTTTTATATGGCAAACTAGATGAGGAGATCTATATGGATCAACCCGAGGGTTTCAAACTCGAGGGAAAAGAGTGCAAAGTATTGCGCTTACGCCGAGCATTGTATGGCCTTAAACAAGCCTCACTTGCATGGTGGAAAGAGCTAGAGGCATTTATGCGCACCATTGGGTTCGTGCATGCCAGCTCCAATGCCGGCATTTTCATACACAAGGACCCTAAGACAGGCAGCATTGTTATTGCACTCATCTATGTTGATGATGGCTTGTTCATGGGAAAGAACAAGAAACTTGTGGATGAAAAGAAAAATGCTTGTCTAAAGCATTGGGAGTGCCGTAGTACTGAAAAAGTCACGGAATTCTTAGGCATGCATGTCACCCAGACTGCAAGCAAAGTCAAACTCGATCAAACTGAATATCTCGCCAAAGTGCTTGAGAGATTTGAGATGACAAATGCCAAAGCGACCCCCACTCCACTCCCGACTGGTTACAGACCATTGGAAAACACAGCAATGCCCAATGCGATGCTTAGATCAAAATATCAGTCTGTGATCAGATCTTTATTGTATCTGATGCTCGGAACGCGACCTGATATCGCTTATGCGGTAATCAAGATGTCGCAATTCTCAGCTAATCCTAGCCAAGAACATCTAGACAAAGTGATGTACATCATGCGCTATCTGGTGGGAACCCAGAAATATAACATTGTCTATGATGGTGAGAAATCTGAGGGGCTACAGGCCTTCACAGATTCTGATTGGGCAGCTGACACTGTCAAACGCCGATCTACAACGGGTTACTTTGCTACTCTAGCGAGTGGCATTGTGTGCTGGCAGTCCCATTTACAAAAAAATGTAGCACTGTCATCCACAGAAGCTGAATATATGGCTCTCTCCAACACTTGTCGACAGATAGTGTGGATAGAGTCCTTATTCCAGGAACTTGGATATGTACTGAAGCGCATACCAATCTGCACTGATAATCAGGGATCCATCTTTATCGGATCAAATCCAGTTCAGGAAAGAAGGACCAAACATATAGACATTCGCTACCACTATACCCATGAATGCATAGAAAATGACAAAGTCATGGTCGTTTTCATTCCTGGAAATGATAATCCAGCTGACATGTTCACAAAGAACCTTGGCGCTGTCTTATTCAGGAAATTTAGAGACTCTCTTGGAATTACTTTCAAGATTCAAACTTAGCTGCTTAGAGCACTGTACAGTTTGGGGGGGGGTGTTGAAATTAATATCATGATACATGCTGCATACATGAGGCCATGCATGCAGCACACACATGTTACTGCGCTTACTGTGCATACATGTGGTAAACACATTCCTGAGTCATGTGACATCCTTACTATTATGTATATAAGGAGAACCTGAACTGTAGTAGATATACAGTGTTCTTACCTCTGCTAAGCCCTAGCTCTAAGACTAACTAAACCCCAGGTAGGTTATAAGGAATGTGTCGTCTCTTCCTCTGTGCAGCATATGTAGTCTGCTCCAACAAAAAGTACTTTCTATTGTATGAAGAAATTTCCCATGTGATGAACGCAGGTGATATTGGTCGCGTTGAGACCTGCTTCATGCCCTGGGCATTTATTTTGCAAGCATGTGGAAAACATAAGTATGCTGCAGAGCTAATAAGATATTTAGAAAATGTACATTTTGTCTACCTACTTGGGTATGGCTGTGGATGCATTGAGTAGAATAGATGAGGAGGGATAGGTTGGCTTAGTCCTGAAGGGCCACTCGTGTTGTGGGATGCATTTGCATAAGGCATGAGGGCATTATAACCTTGTGATATAGAATAATAGGTGCCAGGAAGTTGCATGTGCACATGTAATAGCAAGTGTTGAAAATGGTGGAGGGATGCTTTCACAGGGAGCTGAATTGATCATGGGAGAGACACCAGCACTGCAATCAATGAGTTTGGCTGGACAGTTTTTATTGGAAGCTGAATGAGGAATGACTTTAAGTTTCATGAACAAGAAGGCCAACAAATAAACACACCTATGTGACCCTCCTGTCTGCATCAGCTATATTTTGGTGGAGCACATTGTTGCTTCTGAACATTTAATGTGGCAGAGGAAGAAACAGAGTAGATGCTTGTGTTGAGGTTGAAGAACTGAGCAGTATCGAATAGGTTTTGATGAGTGCAAGTAGTGAATCTGTGTGGTCATCTACCCAGTCCTCACACCAATGAGTTTCCTTCAAGATATGTGCAGCTGTCTTTAACTTGTTCCCATGCACACAAATGACAATTCGTTCAACAATTTCATCTGACATAAAAAAACATTTGGGCCATATGTTTGCACCAAGACATTTCCAAATCTTGTGATTGCCTGCTGATGGCACCAGTTCAGTAAGGCCACCTTCAGGTCTCTGTCACTGGATGTCATTTCAAATGGTTTGATGGTGGACTTTTGGGGCACCAAAGCATTGTCTTTCTTGCATAACAGATCAAATCTGGTGAGGTGATTCAGATGACAAAGATCACAGCAGACTGATGAGGTTTTGGATATGCACCGAGTACATCTATTGGGCAACATTAGATCACAGTGTTTTGAGTCATCTATCACTGCCATGATGGATGGTGATAAGCTCAGAACAGTATAGTGTGAGAGAATTGGGTGACTTACATGTTTTGTCATTCCCAAAGTACAATGTCGGGACCACATGTTGACAAGAAATGCCATGATTTTTTGCATTGATATAGTTATCCATCGCACATCCAACCTCCACCCCCTGCTCCTGCTTTGATATTGGTGCAGTTGATTGAGTGATCTTTAAATACCTCAGTCATCTTACTTCATCATTATCAGCCACCCAACTAGAGCAAATCTCAGGTGTTGCCATACCCATCTCCCCATCTCCTGTGTCTGACTCGTCTCCATCAGACGCTGAATCAATAACATCTTCACTTGTTCTCAAATTCTGCCCTCTGTCAAGAAGTGCTGGATGATTTAAGCTCTGAGCATCATGTCAACCATCTGTGGGTTCCTTTTATTTGGTTCCAATACCCTCTCACTTTTTCTGCCTTGCTTTCTCAGCTCTTTCTGCCTTTTTCTTACATGCTTCATCTGTGTCCTTTTGCTCCTCTAGTAACAGTGCAATGGCTTCCTGATCTTGACCTCTCCCCACTTGACTAAATTGTTGCCAGAGTGTACAGAAATTGCAGGTTGCCTTCCATTGAATGACCAGCTTTATATCTGAAAGATCCATGTCCTATGCCATTGTCAGTTCTCCCCAAGTTGGATTGTACTAAATTGCTGCTTACCATCCCAAATGCATCCATCAAACACTGCCCTCATGTTTCTGATCCTTTCAATGCATCTCTAACTCATCCTCCCGATAGGGCTGAGTCATTGTTGAGTGAAATCATTTGATCTTACTATGAAGCAACAGGAGCAGCAGAATGCATAGGAACTTTACAGCTCATTCAGCTTCTTTTGTGTTGTCAAAGAAAATGAGGAACTTCCCAGGTGGCAAATCCCCTTCCTGAAAGTTTTCAGGAATGAGGAATGCAAGATCCTTAAAGCTATTAGCAGGAAATTTGAGGCCCCATATAGTAAGATAGATTTTAGGATGGTCACTTGACTGAATGATATGTTCTGTCATATTTGGTTGCAGTCGGAGGATATTGATTACATCAAGAAGAACAGGAACTGGAAGAGTGGCAGATGCAACATAAAATGGGATTGATTTAGGAATGAGGTATCAAAGTGAACCAAGATGTAAGTATTCCTTGCAGAATGTACCCCACTGGCTGACACAATGTCCCTCGTCGAAGATCAGGATTAGTATCTTAAATGTGACTTTAGGGTTCTTCCAGAGCTTCTCTACATCATTGGTAAGCATGAGGATCTCTGGGTTGATAAAACAATCCTATATTTTCCATCTTTGATATCCTGAAGAGAATGTCAAGTTGAGATTGGTGTGAGAAAATTATTCTTACCTTGAATGTGCCTGCATTGGCATTCTTACTTGTGATGACTATTGCACTAAGGCCTCCCCTTTCCAACTCCTGTACATTTTGTTTCCCCAGCAAGTTAAGAGGTGTAACAACAAATATCATCTTACCTTTTCCTTCCTCCAGTGCCATTAGAATAGGGATCCAAAATGACAGAGTTTTCCCTGCTCCTGTAGCAGCACACCCAACCACATCCTTGCCAGCATTCAGTGCAAGCGCAACCTTAACTTGAAACCAGCATGGATGTTTGTGGAATTTCTGTTGGACTAGATCATGAATATCTTTAATGGTCCATGAGTAGGTACCTTGAGCTGAAATGAAAGACATGAGGTGGCCAATGCATGTACAGATTTGAAAGTTAAAAAACCAAAATGGGATTTGTCACACTATGTTACAAACAGGGCTTACATTAAACCAAAAAAATCTCAAGCCAAAAGACATTTTCTAACCCTAGAGTAGGGCTCTAAGAGTTGCCAATTGATGTCCGAGATCACCAACCAATGTGTTTTACCAGCCTCTCTATGGCGAGTTGGGGTTTGCTTGGTTTGTTCAGTTATCAATTCTTGGCATCATATACATGACCAAACATTGAGTGCCACTTATAGTATAAAGAACCCTACGAGTGATATGAAAGTGCTGGTTTTAGGAGCCTGGCACCTCACACAAGTTCTGCACTGTATTTTGACTCTCTGACAGAACTTCACCTGGGAACTGGGCTGCACCACAAGGGATGGGAACAGGACTGACACTACATAGAATAAGCATAAAAATGCAATGTTTCCATCACGTGACCAATTCCACATTTTGGGGTGAAATTCTGGCTCAATACTGATAGGTGTAGAAAATACTGACACTGATTCTGAGCAGAGTTGGTCAGCCATGACATCTGACATCATGCCATGGACAACATGCTATGCTGTAAGCTGGAAGTAAACTGGTGCATGAAAAAAGCAGTCTTGTGAAAAGTTTTATTGTCACAAAATAGTCCTTCTACAAACTTGCAAAACTTGCTAATCAGTGAACTTGCACATAACTTTTGTCTCAGGTCTCACTCTTGTTTTACTCAACCCCTACTCACCATAACTTTGTATGTGAATTACATGCTGAAGTTTGCATTTCTTACTATATCCTTTATAGGAACAGTATTCTTTTTATTCAGGCTGTCTGTATCCCATACTGAATGTGCAGGGTCTGCAGAGGACAGGAAAATGTCTCATGCAACCACTAAGCAGTGAGTCATAAACCTCAGTCAGTGGATCATATCTAATGAGTATTACATAGTACTATTGATGTTTCTAAAGTATCTACCTCTTTGAACACTCACCCTGCTTTCATCTGGGACCAGGAGTTTGATGACATGTACCTATAGCAATGGAAATGGACAGCTCGACATGAACTGAACATCACTTCAAAAATATGCCATCTATTTCTGTTGCAACAGTGCCAGAAGATAGTTCAGAACTTGGAGAACATGAGCAACAACATGCAGATAAGAAAAAAGGAAAGGGAATGAGGAGACCAGTAGAGAGACCATAAAGAAGTGGTCCAAAGCAACAGGCAGCATGGGAAAGTGAGCAAATGGCATGTCAACATCATGACCAAATAAGTATCTAGTCAGACATCTGCAGAAAGTAGTGACACATGGCTTGCATGCATTGAAACAAGCGATTTCTGGATTGGTGAGCATTTATTCACAACTCTGATAATTTTGACTAAATATTACCCTTTCAAGCATGTTCTTCAAACTCCAGCCTTTGGACCATCACACTGTGGAATGTCTTTGGAGTCAAGTGGGCGGTTGTCAGTTTCAAGTGCTGGCTTACAATGGTATCAATCTTTTCCAAGGGCCAGCAAAGCTGTCAACAGCTTACTACCACCCTCTTCCCACTTGCCACTACCACCAATGTCTCTGAGTGATTCTGGGTTATGCTGTCTCTGGTGGTGCCAGCAAATTTTGAGTCATTATAGATGAGGATCCTGTGCATGATATATTTTGGCTGGATGATGAGAATGAAGATGATGAACCAGAACTCCCAGGTGAAGGGGTTGGTGAAGAAGATGCTTTTATAGGGGATAAAGAGGAGGAGGATGAGGAGGACCACAATTTTAGGAAAACTGCTAGTGTAAGGGCTACATGTCCATTGCCAACATGGTTGAATGAGGACTTGAGCAGAAAGCCAGGGAATCTAAGATGCAAATAGATGGTCTACCACCACTGTATCGTGACTTGGAGACATTTTGCTTCCCTCGCAAATCAAAGTTTTGGTTCCCTCGCAAATCAAAGTTTTGGTTCCCTCGCAAATCAAAGTTTTGGTTCCCTCACAAATCAAAGTTTTTTGTTTTTTGACAGTCTTTGGCACCTATACCCTCAGCTCTGTACAACTATGACATGTTTCTGTGGGATCCAGAGTCACTGCTTTTAGATGGACTGCCATGTCCCAATTGCAAAACCCAGCTCTACCAACATGGTTACATTGAGAAGCCTCATCGATGTGTTGATCTCTCACAGACCATCTGGATCATTGGCTACTGCTATCGCTGCCCGAGTTGTCTTCATCCAAAGTCAAAGAAACCATTGTGACCTTTCATAGCTGGGACACACATATTCTTGCTCTGCTTGATCATAATCTCCAAGCTGAGTTTCCTGCCCAGTTGATTCATTAAAGTGGGATCTCTCATCATCTGCTTGCATTTATGTGAACATGCTTCCAGCATGGCATGGGGTCTAAGCAGTTTGCTAATGCCCTCAGTGTCCAACACCTCCAGCTATATGATGAACTGCATTTGTAATATTTGCACTATCTTGTGCCTCAAAGGGGGTTGTCACAATGGCAATGGAACACTTTTCAGCCTTTCCTCCCATTCAATGACCAGACTGAAGATGGGTTCCATGGATTTACCCCAGATGCTCAATGGCTTTAGGATGTGTATGATCATTTTATCAAGTGCCATCAGAATGACTTCAGACAGCATACTGCAATGCTTACAGGCAATGTATGTGCAATTGATCACAGCTTCAAGGTATGTAAAATTTAAAAGCACATATACCAAGGGTGCTCATTATAAATTGTTATAGCTTACAAAGCACATTGCAAAGATCAATGGTGTCCAGATCTTCACTGCTCTGTTGACTGTCACAAATAAGAAAGGCAAAATTCATGTTTGTAACCTTGTTGCAACAAAGGCTCATTCCCAGTTTGAACTAGCCTTGATTCAGATGAGGGAGTCCCTTCATCTCTATGGACATGATCAGCCATCTGTCTTCTACACTGATAACATGGCAGATAGGGAGTTTCTAGAGAACTGCTCCCCTTCCTTGCAGGAGGGTGTCATTCCAGTTGAGAAGTATTCCAATCTCAAACTGCTTGAAATTCCATCTGATGTCAGAATCACAGTCATTCAATTTGTTGATCAAATCAATGCTGTAATGCAGTCTCTTTTGCAGCTTTTGCCAGATGATGATGCTGAGAGAGTTGTTGTAATTGCTCTTGACTCAGAGTGGAATGTAGAAGTTTCTGAACAAGGATATGTTACTGGATGGGGCCAAAGAGCTATACTGCAAATTGTGTTTCAAAAGCAAATCTATATTATGCAAGTGAGTCACTTCAATTCCCCAAGTAATGCACAACTATACAAATACTTTAAATTGGTCAAATGCTTGCAGGAAAGCAACTTTCTTATGTTTTCAAGCAAGTCTTGTGCAATCCTTGAATTCTTAAGGTTGGGTGGTGTATAGCTGCAGACCTGAAGTATCTCCAGCAAGCATGTGGATCTACAACTCCATTTGTTGGTGGGATTGATATGGGCAAGTTTGCCAAAGATCAGCTTGTCATCAAGCCAGCCAGAATCAGTCTTGCAAACCTCTGTGCAGAAATTCTTGGGAAATGACTTGACAAAAATGTGTCTGAGCATGTCAGTACCTCATGGGATGCCAATAACCTTACTCATGAACAGGTTCAATATGCTGCAAAGGATGTCTATGGAGCACTTTCTGCTTATGATGTTCT
The DNA here is from genome assembly GCA_029959215.1 of Tricholoma bakamatsutake. NCBI lineage: Eukaryota > Fungi > Basidiomycota > Agaricomycetes > Agaricales > Tricholomataceae > Tricholoma > Tricholoma bakamatsutake. Next base: position 11,706,261 of record CP114861.1, read on the forward strand.
CTCTGGAATTCCACTCCCAGCTCCTTTGGCTCTAAATACACCTCCACTTACTTCAGTCCTTCTGTTTAATGATGACAACTCACAAGTTATCACACAAGGTGTACTATCCCCTGATTCATCCCCTTCCTTTGATGGTATTAATGTTACTGCCACCCACTGTCTTCTGGAGGTCCATGAAGTATATGTTCCTGGGGCCATCATTACTACTCATCAAAAATGACCTCTCATGGCATTCAGTCAGGCTCCATTCTCTGTTATTTGTATGTGTAGCCATCTCTGCACAGCCTCATCCCAATTTTTGGTATCAAATCAAATTACAGGCAGTGAAAAGGCTCCCAAACTAGTGTTGAGAGTATCCAACTTCTCAATCCTTCATCAGAATCTCCTGACCAGCCACCAAACATTTCAGCTGACTTGGACTTGGATGATTTTCCAGCTGTCCAGCTGGCAAATGCTCAGATTAGTGATCTCATTCTCGATTCTACAAGCTGTGTGGCCATAGAGGAGAGACCCATACTAGCATCTTTTGAGGTAGATGCTGATAGGTCCACTATGCGCTGTAAGCTCTGGAGAAGCTTTCCACTCGTATTGACACATTACGACATGCACTCCAAAATCACTACAAATGCCATGAAATTGATGTCGAATTATTTTTGCACTATTTCACACTATTTTGGATAACTTCAAACTATTTCAAATGCTTTCGAATTATTTTGCGACACTTTGAGTGACTTCGCAGTATTTTGAATGATTTCAGCCACCATATAGCTATTGTGAAACACTTTTGATACACACTGCACAACTGGAACAGGTTATTCCATTGCATATCAAGCACTACCGGACACGAGGAGAGACTATAAAAGAATTAGGATGCGATAATAGCTTTTTTATGTTTCGATGATATATTGCAGCAAAAGATAAGTACTTTTACCATATGGGAACACATATGTTTCAATTATCTATCATTTCTCATTTATTTTTGATCTACAAAGTCCTCATTGTGTGATATATTGCCTCATGTTTTACACATGTTTTACTTCCCCTTTCAGTACTATCTCTTCAAAACTGTATATAAACTTGTACTAGTTACTTGGAAAAAGGGAGAATCAGTTATCCTCTCCACTATAGTCAGATTTAAGAGCAGTCCTCTTGAGTCTTACCTCGCATCGTATCTCTGAAGTTCTGCGAAATATCGCAAACTTCCTCAAACTTTGATATTTGTTATCAACTCGTCGTCGCCTATTGCCACTCAGAACCCACTTTGTAACTGCCATATTCATCTGTCAAACATATCTCGACACCAGTCGAACACCTTCAAATCTCCTCAAACTCACCCGAACAACTTCGAACCACATTCAAATCTATTTTGAACTACTTTGCACATCTTTGGACCAATCTTGAACTTCTTCAAACATCTTCATATGCTTTAAAAAGACTATTCATCACATCCTTTACCATTTCACATTACTAAAACAATGTTCTGGTACTAGCGGTGATATTTAGTACTGACTCGCACCCTTCCTCCAACCTGAGTTATACTACATAAGCCTTTTGACAGGTTTTTGTTAGGTTTCCAGATCAAGCATCATCATTTTGGAGCCCACTGCGAGGGGTTTCTAAATCATTTCATCACCTAATCTACCTTGAATCTCTCAGCTTAGGCCAACACAAGCTCAAAACCTTAGAATTGAGATTCGCCAGGCCTTTGAATCTCTCGAACAATCAGGGGATATTCTAATACCTGTCTCTGATGCCGAATCCACACATCGTCATCTGTTTCCTTCACCTATATCCTCATCTATAATCTTGTCTTCCTTATCTTCCTTGTCATCTACTACATCATTCATTATTCCAGCTACTTCGACACATCTACCATCCTTTGCTCAGGTTCTAACTTCTCGAATTGGTACATCTATGGCCACCCAAGCAACAATGCCAGCTCATGGACATTCCACAGCACCTAAATTCGACCCTACTCAACCTCGAGAGTTACATCGATACTTTAACAAGCTCGAAATACTTTTAATCGACTGTAATGTTATGGATCCCAAACTTATGAAGAAGCATGCCTGTCAATATGTTGATATTGATACATCTGAACTCTGGGAATCAATTCCCGAATACAAAACTGGCACTTCATTTCACAATTTTCACATCGCAATCCACAGACTGGGAATCAATTCCTGAATATGAAACTGGCACTTCATTTTATAATTTTCATGTCGCAATCCACAGACTATATCCTGGTTCTGAAGATGATCAAAAATGGTCAATTTCGGACATGGACAAACTTGTTGGCGAACAACTTCAGATGAGTATCTATAATGCAAATGATTTAGGATTATATTACAGGTCTTTCTACAACATTATGAAGTTTCTACTCTCTAAAGGCCAAATTTTGGAGGCAGAACAAAGTAGAGCGTTCGTTCAAGATTTTCAACTGGGTTTATGGTCATGAATTGCACGATGACTCGAACTTAAATTTCCCAACCACTATCTGGATGATGCCTATCCACTTGACGACATTCACGTGGCAGCAAAATTCATTTTAGCAGGGTCAATTAGCTCGAATTGGGCATCGTTACAGTCTTCAGAAACATCAGCATCGACTTCGACATCTTTGACACAGATCAAATCAGAAGACTTATTGGCGATTCTCAAAAAATTCGCAACCACACTCGTTATGGCTCTAGCAGATTCAAAACCTACTAATCCTCCTCAAACTAACAGTGGATTTCACTCGGACCAGCTCGAAAACTTAGCTTGTGTCTTTTGTGGACTCACTGGTCATTTCATTAGCGACTGCTTGGTTTGCCAAGCCTATATCAATGAAAAAAAGTGTAAAAAGAACAATGAAGGAAAAATCATGCTTCCAAATGGATGGTTCACCCCTCGAAACATTCCTGGTCACTTTATCAAAGACAGAATTGATGAATAAACTCGATGAAATCCTTTGAATACAACTGCATTGTTGCTCATGTATAACATCACATCCTCAACAGCTACTTTGACACCACCTAGGGGCATCTACCAGGTTTCCGAACAGTCCACGACACCCAAAGATCACATCGCAAAACTCAAACAAGAGATATACGCTTTGCGAAGTGGTAGGATCTTTGCTAAAACTAATTCGAGCATACAAACAGTCCCTGTCTCTCAACCTTCAGTTTCACCAAACACTGCAGCAGTCGAACAATCGACTCCACATGTACAGCATCATCCATCTTGTCTATGGCAACAAACCTACCAACCTCGACTCTGGCATCATCTTTGATATTGGAAACAACTTCACAGCCTGTTATTCATTCTTACACTGCCATGAAACTTTGGATCAACTGCGAAAGGTAAAGGCAAAGATGGTCCTTCGCACCATACCCAAGTGCCAGTTCAAAAAGATAAAATCACAGAAGATGTTTTTGCTCATTCGATAAAGATGCCGATTATTACACTAACACCCGAGGAATTGTTGGCTCTATCACCCGAAGTTCATACAAAATGGAAGGAACAGGTCACTCCACATTGAATTCAGCAGTCCAAAGGGAATAACACCATGAATCTGCTTAACGATGGGATTTTTGTGATTGATGACCCATTCAAAACTTATATTAACAGTCTTTGACCTGGCGATATTCCAGAACCCTTCATCGCAGTGAAGGAATCCCATTCTATTAGGTCGATTATTATGAATGTCAATGGAAGGAATCCAGTCAAAAGTGTTGTAGATCCCAGTTCTTCGATTATTGCAATGTCCGAAGAAGTTTGCCATGAACTTGGCCTTGCCTACAATCCTTCAATCCACATCCCACTCCGATTGGCTAATGGAGGCATTGATGAAAGTTTGGGTTTAGCACAAAATGTGCCTTGCAAAGTGGGGAGTATCATGCTATTCATGCAAATTCACATAATTTGTGACCCAGCCTATGATATCTTACTCAGTTGACCATTCGATGTACTCACCGAAAGCACCATCAAAAACTACAGGAATGAAGCCCAGACAATCACAATATATGATTCGACATGATCATGTGCTATCTGTTATGAGAAGTGTTATGGACGGGAATCAAATTCTTTTCTTTTGTCTCTATTGTCCTTGACGAGAACATTCTCAGGCTATTGTTTCATGACACAATACTTACTCAATGGCGCCTATTTACTATTGTTTGTACTTCCCTATTGTTCTCACTTCTCTATTGTCCTTATTGTTCTCCATGCGTGACTCACTTCATTTACTATCTTGTACGTGTACTATTTAAGCCACAATACAATGACCAGTCAAGCCCAGCTTGACCTGGTCTTTTCTATGCTTCTAACAGCTTAACGATCTAAGTCTTTCTCAACCATTGCTTACGAGCTTCAGCAAACTTTAGGACTCTTGTTGAACGTCGATGCTCACGAGCCTCGAACGACATTATGATTTAGGAGCTTCGACTCTAACACTATCCCTATGATTCCCCATTCTAATCACTGTCAAAAGGATTTTCGCAACTAGAGGACAAAATTTCGGACATTGACCAGTGCACTTTTGTTATCTCATTCGATCCCTCTAATTTATCTATCAATATCGAACGCACTGCGAATATTCCTGATATGGAGTCCTTGAACTCCTCGAAATCTGTTTTTTATTCTTTAATCCTTGTGAATTTATGTTTAACAGCCAGTCACCAATACAAAACATATTTGTCGACCTCGATGGCAACATCTGCGCCTTCTACGCCTATCATTGATTCCTCATATCTGATTTTTGCAGCTTCAAAAAAGAAATACAAACCTGTCGCACACAAAATTTGCCCAGTTATTACTGAGCTACCTGACCAATTTCACATTATTCAAACAATTACTGGCAACCCTCTCAAAAATATGCCAAAATTAAATCCTCATCCACCATCATTTATCCCCACTTTGCAATATACACTTGAACATAAAGCTATTATTGACAAGAATCATCCTGGCGATTTTCTATGGCCAGAGGAATGAAATCTTATGCACAATTTTATTCAAAATCAGGAAACAGCTTTTGCGTGGACAGAACAAGAGTGAGGAAGCTTTTGCTCTGACTTTTTTCCTCCTATAGAGTTCTCTGTTGTTCCTCACACTCCATGGGTTGAGCAAAACATTCCTATACCTCCAGGTTTGTATGAACAGATATGCGAGATGCTGAAAAAGAAGATAGAAGTGGGAGTATATGAACCATCAAACTCTTTGTACCAATCACAATGGTTTTGCATCACAAAAAAGGATGCAAAATCACTTCGAATTGTCCACAGTCTCAAACCTCTTAACCAAGTAATGATCCAGCACTCAGGCATCGTACCGATACCTGAACATTTAGCAGAACAATTCAGGGGACGATCATGCAGAGGAATGTTGGATCTCTATGTGGCATTTGATGAAAGGAAAGTTGCAGAATCATCTCATGATCTGACAACATTTCAGACACTGTTCAGAGCACTTCACATCGTTACCCTACCCATGGGTTGGACAAATTCTGTCCCTATCTTACACGATGATGTGACATTTATTCTACAGCCTGAAATTCCTCATATCACCATCCCTTACATCGATGACACACTGGTTAAGGGTCCGAAATCAGAATATAGAATGATCAGTGGATCCTACAAAACAATTCCCAAGAATCCAGCTATTCAACGCTTTGTCTGGAAGCATTTCGAAAACTTAAATCAGATAGTCCAGTGCATAAAGTATTGTGGAGGAACATTTTCAGGTCTGAAGCTCTATCTTTGCATCCCTGAAATAATCATTTTAGGGCATTGATGCAATATCAAAGGTTGTATGGCCAACCCTACTCAAATTGCCGCTGTTAGCAAGTGGGGACTATGTCAAAGCCTTACCAAAGTCAAAGCGTTCCTAGGAACCATTGGAGTTTGTTGTATATTTATCCGAAATTTTGCTCAACGAGCTGCAGCACTGATCCAACTCACTTGAAAAGATGTACCTTTCAAATTTGGAGCAGAACAAATAGCAGCCCAAGAAGATTTGAAAGCAGCTCTAATCCATTTTCCAGCGATTTGAGCTATCGATTACTCATCTTCAGCCCTGGTAATCCTATCAGTCGACACTTCAAACATCGCTATTGGTTTCTTTCTCGCTCAATGTGATCCTGAAAACCCTTGAAAATGATATTATAGTTGATTCAAATCGATTACGCTTAATGACTGCGAATTCTGATTTTTGCAGCCAAAACTCAAACTTTACAGTCTATATCATGCTCTCAGAGTACTATGATTGTACCTAATAGAAGTTCGAAGGCTTATCGTTGAAGTCGATGCATGATATATTAAAGGCATGCTCTCGAATCCTGATATTGCACCTAGCGCTAGCATCAATCGATGGATCGTATCCATCCTAACCTTTCACTTTACATTAGTCTATGTCACAGGGACACACCATGGTCCTGACAGACTTTTGAGATGACCCCCACAAGATGAAGATGTTCAGCTCAACAACGAAGATAATTTTGGAGACTGGATTGACCACCTTCATGGTTTCGTACATCAAATAAATTTTAGGACAACCTGACCATTTACTTCACATCAAATTTCGACCTTCTCCCTCTATTTGAATTTCAGTAAGGGGCAGGATCTTACCTATAATGATGTCCCACGATTGAATAACACAAAAATGAATGACGAGAGGTTACTTCACATTTGAAAATGGTTACATGACTTGGTGCGACCCCCTGATCTATCAGATGCAGAATATGCTACCTTTATTCAATATTGCACTGAATTCTTTTTAGACTTGGGCAAACTATGGAGAAAAGACTCCCAAGGAGCTCACAAAATTGTTGCTCCTCCAGGACGTCATCTTGAAATCATTCGTGCAGCTCACAGTGACATCGGACACAAAATGGTTTTCGCTACTAAATCAGTTATCACCCTTTGATTTTGGTGGCTGAACATGAAATCCGATATCACATGGTATATTCAAACCTGCCACCTATGTTAAATTTGACAGATGTGAAATGTTCTAATTCTGCCCACAGTTGCCACTCCAGCACCCCTTTTCGGCAAAGTCTATATCGACACAATGCAAATGCTGGATTTAAATACATCATACAAGGTCGATGCTCATTAATGACCTATCCAGAATGGTGGAAACTTCGACATGAAAATGCCACGTCACTTGGTGATTGGATCTTTGAAGACATTATTTGTCGATGGGGCTCGCTATATGAAATCATAACCGACAATGGTGCTGCATTTATTACAGCTATGGAATATCTTGTGAAACGATATCATATTAACCATATTTGAATTAGCAGTTATAATTCACATGCTAATGGACTCGTTGAATGAGCCCATTTTGATGTTCGACAATCATTATTTAAAGCTGTCGATGGAGAACAAACAAAATGGTCAGCAGGGGCACACTCAGTATTTTGGGCAGAACGAGTCATGGTTTGCAAATGCATGGGTTGTTCTCCTTACTTTGCAGTTACAGGAGCACATCCTCTAATACCCCTTGACATCTCTGAAGTAACATACTTACAACTGCCACCCAATGATAGGTCCATATTGTGCTTTAAAGTCTGGAGAAGTATTCCCACTCATATCGACACATTACGACACATGCTCTGAACCACTACGAATGCCACTAAATCGACTTCGGCCCATTTTCGAACTATTTCACATGACTTCAAAACATTTTGAACTCTTTTGAACTATTTTGCGACACTTCAAACAACTTTGCAACACTTTGAATGACTTTGGCCACTGAATACCTGTCTTGAAACAATTTCGATACACATTGCACATCCAGAACAAGCCAACTCACTGCATATCAAGCACTACCGGACATGAGGAGAGATTACAAGAGAGTTTGAATGCGATAAGTACATTTTTGTGTTTTATTGAAGTACTTTTACTATATGGGAACACTATATGTTTCATCATTTGTTATTTCTCATTTGTTTCATGATATACAAGTCCTCATTGTTTGATATATTTGCCTCATGTTTTACACATGTTCTTATTTTCTTTTTAGTACTATCTCTTCATTTTGTATATAGACTTGTATTAGTTAGTTAGAATGGACAATATAGATCAACGGGGAACAGCACAAGTCATTCTCACACTTATCGTCTGACTTAAGAGCTATTCTCTTGAGTCTTAGTTCACATCATTGATAGGTCCATTGCGTGCTCCAAGGTCTGAGGAAAGTTTCCAATCGTATTGACACACTACAACAGACCTTCCGAACCACTACGAACATTATGAAATTGACTCCGAACTATTTTCGACTTATTTCGCACTATTTTGGACGACTTCGAACTATTTCAAACACTTTCGAACCATTTTGTGACACTTCAAATGACTTCACAGTACTTCGAACAACTTCGGCTGCCATATAGTTGTCCTCAAACAATTTTGATACATGTTGCACATCCAGAACAAGCCAACTCGCCACATATCGAGCACTACCAGACACGAGGAGAGACTACAACAGAGTTAGAATGCGATAAGTGCATTTTTGTGTTTTATTGATATATTAAAGCAATAGAACAAGAACTTTTACTATACTTGGACAATGTACATTTCACTTATTATCATCTTTCATTTTGTTTCTGTTTTACGATACCTTTATTTGCTGTGCACATTGCCTCATGTTCTACAATTGTTATTATTTCCTTTTTAGTACTATTTCTTCAGATTGTATATAGACTTGTATTAGTTAGAATAAAAACAACAGAACAACAGGGAATAGCACAAATTACCCTCTCGCTATTATCAGATTTAAAAATCATTCTCTTTAGTCTTATCTTTGCATCACATCTCTAAGTTCTGCGAAATATCGTGAACTTCTTCTAAACTATCGTATTCACTCTCCATTTTATCGCCCATCGCCTGTCGCCATTCGACAAACACTTCACATTTGTTAAACTTGCCCTTCGACACACCTCGAACCCCTTCGAACTTATTCGAACTTATTTGGACTACTTTGCATGACTTCGAACCTCTTCAAACCTACTTTGAACTACTTTTGCATGACTTCGAACACCTTTGTATGCCTATACAGACTATTTGCTACAGCCCTTACCATTTTGCATCACTAAACATTATGCTTTGGTCTCAGCGGTGATATTTAGTACCACCTCGCACCCTTCCTCTGACTTGTGTTATACCATCCGAAGCCATTTAGTAGGTTTTGTTTGGGTTTCCAGGTTGAGTATCATCATCGTATCTCTAAGTTCTGTGAAATATTGCAAACTTCTTCTAAACCATCATATTCACCCCATGTTTTATTGCCCATCGCTTATCGCCATTCGAAAAACACATCACATTCATTAAACTCATCCTTCAATATACCTCAAACTTCTTCAAACTTATTCGAACCACTTCACACATCTTCGAACTTGTTCAAACTATATTCGCACTTCTTCGAACCAATTTTGGACTACTTTCGAACATCTTCATATGCCTATAGAGACTATTTGCAACATTCCCTATCATTTCGTGTCACTAAACACAATGTATTGGTCTTAGCGGTGATATTTAGTACCACCTTGCACCCTTCCTCTAACTCATGTTATACTATCCAAAGCCATTTAGTAGGTTTTGTTTGGGTTTCCAGGTTAAGTATCATCATTTTGGAGCCCACCATGAGGGGTTTCTAGATCATTTCATTGTTGAACCTCCACTCTTTCTAGTGCTCATTTCGCCACAGGGGGCTCAATGATCTCGACTTCACATTGAACTCATATTGCCTCCAACCCTCCTGAACAACCAGGAGATCTTGACATAGCATCTCGCCCCTTGATACTATTATTTCGCACTTTTTTGCCTTTCACACTTATGACATCACCACTATCTTTGACCTTGAAAATATGTGAACTATGACACCGCATGAATTTCGACCTCGCAACATCCAAAATCTACCTCGAATATGTTGACATCCTTTATGCCACCTCCCAGTCATTCTACATCTCCAAAATTCGACTTGAGATGACCTAAAGAACTGCAAAACTACTTCAAAGATCTCGAATTTTTGTTTATAACCTGCAGTATTACAGATCACAGCCTAAAGAAGCGGCACGCCTGCAGATACATCGACTTTGATTCTTACAATCTCTGGGAATTACTTCCAGAGTATGAACCTGGCACTTTGTTTGACAAATTTCACACTGCAGTATTCAAGTTCTATCCCAAAATAGAAGATGAATGAAAATACAGCATTTCAGACATGGATTCACTCATTGACAAACAGCTTTGCACTGGTATTTTTGATGAAAACAATTTAGCAGCATATTACAGGTCATTCTACAAGGTCACCAGCTTCCTTCACTTGAAATATAGACTCTCAGAACCTGAACAAAGTTGAGCCTTTGCTCAAGGCTTTCAAGCGAAGTTATGGAATCAAATTGTGGACCATCTCGAAGTGAAGTTCCCTGATCACTATCCCGATGACCCACATATGCTGAACGACATTTACAACACTGCAAAATTTGCTATAGCATCCTCGAACTCATATTCTATCCCCCAGCAATCAATTTTGACCTCAAATATATCACAGTCTAGCACATCAATCAATTCCAAAGATGTTTCACACATCCTCGAAAATTTTGCATCCAACTTCACATTGGTTATCACAGCCTCAAATTTGACCAGATCAGCACCCAAAGTTTCTGTCTCGACCTTGTTTATCACCAAAATTGCACCTTCGACTACATAGAACCCAGCATCCGACAGTATACCGAACAGCTCAAATAATTCGAATGACTTCAAAGCTCATATTGTGGCCCTCGAACAGGAACTAGCCCTCGAAAAACAGCTTGCGCTTGAACAAGAAAATATCACCCTTCGAAATCATCATGTCATGCCTCCTGGTCATCATTGCATCATCCCAGCTTCATCGCCCACATCCATTCCAATCACATTGTCTTCGCCTTCAGTAGCTCCAGCCCTGTCCACTTCAATAGTTGCACCTTCATCATTTTCGAACTCGATATCGCCTCCGATATCTTTGTTGCATTCATCCCCTCCATTGCCTATTTCGACCTCGACATGCTGCTCACCACTCCTGATATTCTTGTCCTTGATCTTGTCACCTGTGCCCTCCTCTGATTCAACGTCTATTTCGATATTGCCTTCACCCTCGATACCAGATTCACATTTGCATTCACCTCTGAAATCCAGTATAGCGCTTGAAGCTCCATCCCCATCATATATCTACAATCATTGCATCGAAATTTGCCTTCCCCTCATCGCCAGAAATTTTATTACATCCATTGCCCACAAGTATTTCTCCAACCTCATTTTCGACCCCTCGATTCTTCATCCAAATTCGATTCAACCAGTCGCTCAACTCGATTATTATGATCATGGTTAGAACTGTTGACATTTAATCAAATTTGCATATTTTGTTTCTCTTTTTTGCATTTCAACCTCGTTCTATTTATCAAAAACATTTTATTATTCTCGACATTCTTTGAAACAGCTTCAAGAGCTTTTGCCTATGTGCCCATGTATTCCTTTACTCTCCTCGATCCCGACCTTGATATTTTTCAAAAATACCTTATGACTATTCTTCCTTCACCAAATCTTCTCGATATGGATTTCGAATGCATCGAAAGTCTTTGAATACCCTCGAACCCCAACGATAAAACCTTCGAAGACTTCCTGGGCTTCAAAAACAAATAACTACAGTGACTCACAAAACTGAGTCAATGTTTTGGACTTTTTGATTCATTGTTGAATAGCTTCCCATAAACAACAAAACCAAACAAGGTATTGGTGTACCGAATAACATACATGATCAGGGCTACCAAACAAACAAAGAATTATGTAATTTTAATCATCCCTCATGGAGATATGATCATTTTAATTCAGGGACTCATTGACTCAGTTTTGTGAGGGGTAGTCAGAAATATTAGAATCTGATGCTCCACCAACTGTATAATGTCAAAAACTTGACAGATGGTTTCTAAGGTGATGTGACCCTTGATGGGACCTTAAATTATAGTATTTAATTAGGACTAGCATTCTTCATACTTCAATATTCTCCAATGCATCCCATCTCCTCTGCTCAGAAGGAAAACATTCTTTCCCTGGCCTCCAATCATTATTCTACCCACAATATTGCCTCTAAACTCAACCTCAGCCAGTCTAGTGTATCCAGAACAATCAGGGCTCTCTATCCAAACCTGGATTCCCCCTCTGGTGGTTGTCCTTCTAAGCTCTGATCTACCTCTCAGAGAGCCATCCTTACCCAAATTACCACTGGCAAGGCTGCAAATGCTGTTCAGGCCACCCATTACATTAACAGCATCATCCCCACTCCAGTCTCCTCAGAAACAGTCAGAAGAGTTCTCAGAAAAAACTCATTCAAGGCTGTGGTGAAGAAGAAAAGGCCCTTGCTTAGTATAAGGCATATGAAAGTAAGATTGGCTTTTGCTCAGAAGTATAGAGAGTGGACTGTGGAAGACTGGAGGAGGGTTATTTGGTCAGATGAGACTAAAATCAACAGGTTTGGGTCAGATGGGAGAGAGTGGGTCTGGAAACAGAAGGGAGAGGGGCTGATTGAGAGAGAGGTGCAGGGATCTGTCAAATTTGGGGGAGGAAACATTATGGTATGGGGGTGTATGGGATGGAATGGAGTTGGGTATCTTGCAGAGGTTGAGGGGAGGATAAATGCTGACCAGTATGTGTCCATTTTAAAGGACCATATGCTGCCTAGCTTGGAGGAGAGTGGAGTTTCTGGAGAAGAGGTGATTTTTCAACAAGACAATGACCCCAAGCATACCTCAAAAAAGGCCAAGAAATGGATGGAGAACAACAATATTACTTTTCTGGATTGTCCTGCCCAATCTCCAGACCTCAGTCCTATTGAACATCATTGGGTTCACCTCAAGAACCAGTTAGACAAGTATCCAACAGCACCAAAAGGAATTTGGGAGTTATGGGAAAGAGTAGTAGAAGAGTGGAATAATATTCCATCAGAGGTGTGTCAGAATTTGATTAAAAGCATGCCTAGAAGGTGGGGAGCAGTTATTAAGGCCAAGGGAGGTCATACAAAATACTAGAATTACAATTTATCATAATATTAGAAAAAACCCCTCTACTTTTTTAGCATCTCCTCCAATGCCTCTACCTCCCTCCCCAATACCTCCATCTTGAATTTTTTTCTGCACCAATTTTGCAGTGATTAAGCTACAGTGCACAACCCATGCATTATCAACCCCTTCCACCCCTTCGACAACTTGTACCTCTCTTGCCTTCCCTTCAATGATTGCCTTTTCTGTTTCGATTTGGGCATTGATGGCTTGCATGGCCCTACAACTTGCTTGCCATCTTCGAAAGGGCCAACGACATGAATTTGATGCACTACGAAGTTCAAAAACCAGAGAGTAAGCCTTTCAAAGGCTCTCCTGGACAACCCTGCCTAGTAATAGCCTTGTGCCTCCTGGGTGCACTTCAAACATTTTGGGGCACCCTTCCTAACAACACACCGCAGCTGGGACTTGAACCCAGCACACCGATCGCACTACAAAAGTGATTAGCTGCACAAAAAATCTTCAAACATAAGAGAAAACACTCACTGGACCTTTGAAATCAAGCAACTCACTTGTTTCAACTTGCGCCCACTTTGCAGCCTCTACCCCCACAACCTCCTCTTCCTCATCCTCTTTGCTCTCAACCTGGAGCACCTTTCACTTTGCCACCCTCACTATGGGCAGCTCGTCTTCATCCTCATTTTTGTCATCCTCACCTGCTTCTGCCCTTCCGATCGCCTTAAATTCAGCCTCAAACTTTACACTCTGCCTTTTCAAATCCTCCTTCGAAATCATCTTTACACGAAATGCAGCAAGAGCCACATTTCGAGCATCCGCCAACGCCCTCCTCCGACCCTCGATGTCCGCCCTCTTCACCTCCTCCTGCTCCTCTCTAGCCCATTTTGCTTCCTCCTCCCTTCTTCTGCATTCGATCTCCTCAGCCAAATCTATGAACAATAGCTCTCTGCCCCACGAAATCCATTCGCATCACACCATCAGTTTATACAGTTTGAATACTTCATCCATGACCTTTTGAATGGCCATGTCGCATTCTTCGCCAAGATCTTCAGCGAGTTCATCATATTCTGCCTACACGAAATGTTTTAGCATCTTTAACTATGAATCTATCAGCAACAGATGTACCATTTTCACACAAAAACCCTTCCTCCACAGTTTGAAATCTGAGTCCTCGGTGACGCTGTGCTCAGGCATCAATTTTGCATATTCAAGGATTTTGGCATTGAGTTCGACGAGGAGAGACATTATAGAAGAAAGAGTTGATGAATTTAGGAGGTGATGTGGAAGAATGAGCAATATATTGAACCTCACTAATTTCCTCACCCTGATCATGCATTTCACATGTGACTTTGAACAGCTAACTGGGACAGTTAGGAATTTAGTAAGGGGGAGGATGATAGGTCCACTACATGCTGTAAGCTCTGGAGAAGCTTTCCACTTTTATCGACACATTATGACATGCACTTTGAAATTACTACAAATGCCACGAAATCGATGTCAAATTATTTTTGCACTATTTCGCACTATTTTGGATAACTTCAAACTATTTCGAATGCTTTTGAATTATCTCGTGACACTTCGAGTGACTTCACAGTATTTCGAATGACTTTGGCCACCATATAGCTGTCGTGAAACACTTTCGATACATGCTGCACAACCGGAACAGGTTATTCCATTGCATATCAAGTACTACTGGACACGAGGAGAGATTATAAAAGAATTAGAATGTGATAATAGCATTTTTTATGTTTCGATGATATATTGCAGCAAAAGATAAGTACTTTTACCATATGGGGACACATATGTTTCAATTATCTATCATTTCTCATTTATTTTTGTATCTACAAAGTCCTCATTGTATGATATATTGCCTCACATTTTACACATGTTTTACTTCCCTTTTCAGTACTATCTCTTCAAAACTATATATAAACTTGTACTAGTTACTTGGAAAAAGGGAGAATCAGTTATCCTCTCCACTATAGTCATTAAGAGCAGTCCTCTTGAGTCTTACCTTGCATCGTATCTCTGAAGTTCTGCGAAATATCGCAAACTTCCTCAAATTTTCATATTTGTTATCAACTCATCGTCGCCTATCACCACTTAGAACCCACTTTGTAACTGCCATATTCATCTGTCAAACATATCTCGACACCAGTCGAACACCTTCAAATCTCCTCGAACTCACCCGAACAACTTTGAACCACATTCAAATCTATTTTGAACTACTTTGCACGTCTTTGGACCAATCTCGAACTTCTTCAAACATCTTCATATGCTTTAAAAAGACTATTCATCACATCCTTTACCATTTTGCATTACTAAAACAATGTTCTGGTACTAGTGGTGATATTTAGTACCGATTCACACCCTTCCTCCAACCTGAGTTATACTACATAAGCCTTTTGACAGGTTTTTGTTAGGTTTCCAGGTCGAGCATCATCATTTTGGAGCCCACTGCGAGGGGTTTCTAAATCATTTCATCACCTAATCCACCTCGAATCTCTCAGCTTAGGCCAACACAAGCTCGAAACCTTAGAATTGAGACTCGCCAGGCCTTTGAATCTCTCGAACAATCAGAGGATATTCTAATACCTGTCTCTGATGCCAAATCCACACATTGTCATCTGTTTCCTTTACCTATATCCTCATCTACAATCTCATCTTCCTCATCTTCCTTGTCGTCTACTACATCATTCATTATTCCAGCTACTTCGACACATCTACCATCCTTCGCTCAGGTTCTTTCCACACCTATCAGTATCGAGCTGAAATTTTACACTTGACTCCATCTTAAAACATACTTGTGACACCCCATAACCTGTAATGACCCATGGATTTTGGGCATCCACCAACTCTATTACCAGTAAAATCCCATAACCCTCTGAAATTCCATAACCCATAGCCAAATTTTGTTACCATAACTGTTAGGGTGACACCCACTATCTGCTAGCTAAGACCATCTGGGTTCTTTCTACAAGAAGGAGGTGGGATCTGCACACATGATAGGGGAATTGATGGTTTTGATGGATAGGGTTATTATTAAATGAGCTGGTTGAGAAAGTCTTTTCACACCAGAAGTGTGGATGGAATACCTAAGAGAACACAACTGGGGACCCCTAGGTGTTTATTTAAGGTTTATATACTATGTTACATGTATTGTACAATGTTGACACCAATGCACTCATACATGCACATACATATTGATGCGTGCAAAATAAAATTCTCATGCTAACAAAGTGTAGCATCCTTCAGTGTAGGGTAGTGTAATTTGACATAATAAAATAAAATTTAATTTAATTAGGTAATGGGGCTGTTTCCTAACAATAACCCATACTAGTCTATATTTGATTAATATTATATGTATTTTCGTGCTAGAAACTAAGCTAAGAATATGACCTGATGAGAAGGTGTTTATCATATTGTGGGTTGGCTCCTAACAATGGTCAAGAGTTTCAAATTTTTTTGCAAAACACGAATAAGTTTAGAACACCTTAAGATCTCATAAATTGGCTTGAGATATACATTGACTAACATGTATAGTATATGGATCAATGTTACTTTGGCATTATCCTAGGGGAAACGAACCTCAGAATGATACTGAGCACATAAACCTCAAAAACAAGGTGTTTTAAAACTGTTGTCACAAAATGTCACAATGCCAACTGAAACTCCGCTTTGGTAACTACCTAGCAGCATTATTGTCAAACTCCAAAGCCATCATCAAATTCCAAAGCATTCTCAAATTTCAAAGCTGTATTTATGTATCATATAAGGAGTTACAATAGATGTAAGGAATGTCAGAAATAATGTTATACAAAAGATTAGTGTGGATTACTGTAGTGAAAGCTTCCATCTTCAAGTTAATAAGGGTGTGTTGGAAACCCCACCATGGCACCAAAGATAATGATTATGCAGAGTGTGGTAAGAAATGACACAACCAATGTTGCATCTTTAGCTGCTGGCATACAATCCATGTAATGGGGCTTCTCTTGAGTAGCAAGGATTGTGCAGTCCTTCTGAATAATATCTTCAATGTCATAAACATCCTGTGCATGCTTCTTCTTTGGCATACAATACCCAGAGAGCTGCCACACAAAGTAACAAATCATGTCAACTAATTTTGAATGTGCGGAATTTAAATATTTCTCATCTCTGTTTGATCTCTGTTACACTGAAGGATCACATTCTCAGATCTCTGCAACTAAGCATCCAGAGGCCATTATACTCTTGATTTGTGATGTTGTATGTAATAACTACATCCTAGAACTTTACCAGAGCTTTTTGACTACTCACAGAATCAATATTAGCCTTTTGTTTCTAAAAGTTGTGATACTTGCTCCAAGATTGTTGTACAGATTAGCATCCACTCATTCTTTTTACAATTGGATTTTTGTTACACATACATATGATATATATATATAATATGATCTTATTAAACTTTGGTGGTAGAGTAGAGGGAATACATTTATAAAATGGATTTTGAAACTCTCTACCATTTTGAATGCTGCTACACATGATAGCACTGCAATAAGTATGGCATGGGGTATGCTTTCACTGACAGAAGTGTGGGTGTTATGTGATTATTATCCTGTTAGTTCTGGCACTCATTCTAGCTAGTTTTCTAGGTTTGTTGACTTTGTGATTTTGGATCTTGTATCATATGCTTTGTCATGGCATTGCTATATTAGTTTGTGATGATCACACTCATACCCATACCAGACTGGATGAATTATTATCATCACTATTATATACTAATTTTTGCTATTTCTTGTCTCAAGCTGAATAAGTATTTATGATCTGATAAGCCTTGCATTGACTACCTACAGTGAGGAACTAAACCTTTCAAATGATTTTTGAAGTTGAACTATTTCTTGAATAACTCAAGAACAACTCAACCAAACAAGTCCAAATTTGGGATAGTGGTAAAGTATCATGTGACTAATAAGTTGCAATTTGTTTTATTACATAATCTTAATTTGTTTCCATGTTATTAATATTTTACTGGCACAAGTTCATTGAAAAGGTTTTGTCCCTCTGGTATGTCAGGCACACGACTTTGTTTAATCAAAGCAAATAAGTACAGGTAAAATTATGTGACTTGGTGAAAATATGTATATATACTCTGTGTCCAACTTTCTTTCTGTCATTTCCCATACCAAATCCCCCCACATACACTCATGTGATCACTTACTCCTGCTCAACACACTCATGTTCTTGAACTGCTTGACAAAAGGCAGTCTTGTCCTGCTATCTCCTCCATCACTGGTATAAGTGTTGGTTCTGTATCCAATATTTGCTCCAAACATTGTTCAACACTTTCCAAATCTGTTGGTGGCTGTCCATGGAAGCTTTCACCTGCTGACACCCACTATGCCATTCACCTCATCACTTCTCGGAAGGCTGAAAATGCCACTGAGGTCACCAAAACCTTACAAGACATGACCAACACATCATTTACTGTGAAGACAGTATGAAGAGCATTCAGAGGCACTGGAATGAAGGCTGTAACCAAGCGAAAACGACTTTTTCTCTCTAAGAAGCATAGGAGGCTTAGGATGGACTGTGCAGAAGCACACAAAGACTGGACAGTGGAGGACTGGAAGAGGGTTATATGGTCAGATAAGACCAAAATCAATCATTTGGAGTCAGATGGGAAGAAATGGGTGTGGAAAAAGCCAGGAGAGAGGTTGAGTGATAGGCTAGTGCAGGGGACAGTCAAGTTTGGAGGGGGTTCTCTGATGATCTGAGGCTGTATGTTCTGGGAAGGGTTTGGATATGCAACCAAGATTGATGGGAGAATAGATGCTGACCTTTTTGTCAGCATTCTGGATGATGAACTTCAAGAATCAATCAGGTATTACCAGAAAAACCTAACAAATGTTTTTTTTCAGCAGGATAATACCCCAAACACAAGAGCAAAAAGGCCCAAAAATGGTTCAAGACAGTGGATTAGAGGTTATGCAGTGGCCCCCTCAATCAGCAGACCCTAAACCCATTGAACACCTTTGGCATCACCTCAAGGTTAGACTTGGAGAGTATGATACTCCAGCATCTGGAATTGCAGAGTTGTGGAAGAGAGTACAGAAGGAGTGGAATCATCTGTCTGTCAGAATCTGATAGAGAGTATGCCTAGAAGGGTTTAGGCTGTGTTACAGGCAAAGGGGGGCTATACCAAGTACTAGAATATTAGAATAATATTTTATAATACCAGAGGAACAAAACCTTTCAAATGGACTTGTGCCAGTAAAATATTAATAACATGGGAACAAATTAAGATTATGTAATAAAACAAATTGCAACTTATTAGTCACATGATACTCTACCACTATCCCAAATTTGGACTTATTTGGTTGAGTTGTTCTTGAGTTATTCAAGAAATAGTTCAACTTCAAAAATCATTTGAAAGGTTTTGTCCCTCACTGTAATTCCTAGTACAATCCCTAATTCACCAGAATGTGAGTTGTATCCCTTGTTGACCAACTTGTTTAACTATACCTAGAATGAAATGTGGAGTTATGCTCATGTAAAGTGCCTTGAGATCTAGGTGTATTAGGTGAACTTTTTGGACTAGGTACAACCATGTATTATAATGCACTTTTGCTGATGCTGGATATCAGTCCTGTGGTGTAGTGGTTACTTCGAGCAGAAACTTGTTGCTGGGGGTGCTGGGTTCAATTCTTTGTAATATTTTGTTTCCTAGTATTTGTATATCTTTGGCCTTTTTTCTTTTCATGTTTCGGCACCTCCCTACCGCCCTATCTAAGCACACACGTCATGGTGGTGATGGCACCTGACAACCTTGATGCGCTTCCCACCTTTGGTGGTGCTCAATGTCGTTCCTTTGCATTCTTTCTGTCTCCCCGAAAGTACTCTTGAACTCACACAAGAAGATAGCGATCGCTCTTGTCAAAGGTACTGTAAAGTTCAAGGATTCAAAGAAGTTGTCGAGGAAGAGAGGAAAGGGAGCGGAGACAGTGATTGATGAGCTTGAGGAGCTATAGCTACTCTACTGGTATCTTACTTTGTTTCGGCCTTCCATACCATAGTTTCTGTTCTTTTCTTGCATCCCATCTTGCATCCCGATGGGCATTTTCGCGGCCCCCGCCTGAAATTCTGGCCTTCCGGGAGGCTGTTTCCGCAATCCGGACAATTTTGGGTGCCAAAAATGGCTGTTTCCGATGTGCGGACAAACTTCAAAAACAGCTAGTTCCAATCCGGACAAATTTGCCAGGACAAAAATCGCGAAATTTTGACATTTTGGTAACTGCCTTAGAGGGTATTATAGGGTATTATCCGGGGTCCTACTTAAGTAGAGATATTGTACTCATCCGGATACTGATCCCGGCGTTCCGCCATTTCCGCTTGGTTAAGTTACTTATATCTAGCTCATGGATCGTAGTTGTGCTTGTTCCCCGTAACTGCGGGCTCTGTTTTCGTTCGTGGTCTGTGGCTATGAGCCCCGACTTCAACAGGATGTGTGTGAGATCTCTATAACATGTGAGTTCTTGGCTGTTTATCCTTGTTAGCATTAGACGAACAGAGATGTTTATGCAGCTTTGTGCACGGAATAATATGTAACCCCGATTTGTGGGTCTCTTACTTCCGCTCCATCATCACTTCATGGCCTCGTCAAGCATACGGACTCCGTCTTTATCGTTGCCTTCAACGCCGGTTCATCCGTTTGCGCATTCTAAAAAGCTCCTGGAAGTTATCCCTAACAAAATCGACATTGAAGAAGAGTCGAGGCTCTATGAGGAGCTTTGTTTTGTATGTCCTCGTGACGGTGCTGCTGTATTGTTGCTGAACTCTCTTGCGGAAGGATGAGGGTTATCAGTATGGAGTGCCAAGTCCTCGGCCAGTATCGCCACAGAGTTTTGGCCCTCCGTCAGTCTTCTCGAAAGATATATGGCTAGGCGATAACTTGGGAGAAAGCCTGGCATTCGCGAGGGACGTCAATATAAGTGGATGGACAAACGTAGGCGACAAGCCTGGGGGAGGATATGTCGGTCTGTCCTTAAAGGTTTTGTGGTTGACATGATCTGACATGAGCGGTCTGTGCTAGTATACGACTGTGTGATCAAGACCAAAGAGGTGAGGTATACGATTTGTTCGACTGCGATGTCATTGACATCAGTTTTAGGGTACTGTAATACACGCTCACAAACGATACAGTGCATTCGCCCAACTGGAATCAGCGCTGCGACGTACTTTGCCTGTGACTATGCATTATCGTCCTTTTGTAGTGATATTGATGCGATTATAAACGTTCTAGCGAAACCAACAACCATTCATTCCCCCCCTTCCACCTAAAACGCCCCTCGCCCGGTACAGACCTGCATTTTTAGACAGTCGCCGACGTCAGCTACAATTCTGGCTAGCGTCTGTTCTCCTACACCCCGACATCGGTGGATCAAAAGCCGTAAAAGTCTGGGTCATGGATTAGTTTATGCTGGTTCTTGACGCTTTCATGCTTTCCTTGTCGTGGTATGCCGTTAATTGTCAGTGTTTGTACAACTGGACCATGCTGACCTTGCCTTCTCATTATAGCCTTCGACTAGCTCCACTATTCTGCGTTTTCATGACCTTCGTGGATGCCCTGGATTTCTAGGCGACAGGATTCAAGAGTGTCCGAAATTCCCGAACAGGTCAAGCGTGATGCGATCGATACTTACCTCCTCCGAGAATGGCGTGACTGGCGCAAATGTTAGCGGTAGCGTTTAACTAAGCCATCGTGCCCCAGCATTTCAAGATGGATCTTCCCACCCGTGGAGCATCACCATCGACTGTTATCGTGAACCTTGTGTTCGTTTTTCAAAACATCATCTTGACCGTCTGCTACCACGCCTTGCAAATGCTGTTCAAGTGGGTGGGCAACGTCACGAAGGATTTGATTCATGACCGGATATTATAGTAGAGTCAGATGGCCGTTCAAGGGAGCTCATCGTAGTTTGCCTCAAACTACATTTGGAAGAGATTGCCACGCCAGTCAATCATCGATATGTGCCACCTGTACACAATGTAGAAGTTGTGTTTCTTCTAACTGGCATGAGGTCAGCAGTTTCTCACTCTGCAGCTGGAACGCCTTCTACATTGCATATGACCTCATGGGGTCTGTTCGGTTTCCCAATGCTGACGCGCTGAAGGATTACATAACAGCCACTTGAAGACTTCTGTTAGTTAGTTCACAGCTTGAGGCAAGTGAACAGATCGCAAGCGTCCTCACATCGATGAGCCCGCAAACTTGCATTCGTCACCAAGCTTCACTAACCCCCCAACCCTGTATGTTTGGGATGGGAATGTCGTTTTCCTCTGCCCAAAGACATATTCTTGTGTCCATAACCAGAACGTCTACAGTGTTTCACGAAATCTTGGTGATCACTTCCATGGTTGCATCCTTGACGATGACGTTGATGATATGGAAAACTTGCTGAACAGAGCTCATGACGGCTTGTACGTAGATAAAACAATATGATTATAAGTTAACTTTTGTCAGTGATATTGACGTCTCCGAGCTCACAGCCAGCATTCCTCGCCTTACTATGAAGTACCGGATCGAACGGGCCCAAAAAGCTATATTCGAGCTTCTACGCCGAGAACGGCCATCCGCGGATGAGAAGTACGACGCGAAGATGACTGCTGTAAGAGCAGCAATTACAGCAGAACGGGCCGATCCCAAAGAAAAATACACTGTAATCCATCCGCGAGAGTCATCGCTGTCATCCGCGAGTGCGGCTATTCATCAGCGGATCTGTTCACGCCCCTCTTCTACAGCCTCAGCACATAGTTGTGGCAGTTCGCCACCACGGTTTCGCCCTATCACCTAGATGGTCTTTCCTTCCACCTTAGATATCCAGCGCTTAGTTTTAGGCGTCAACAAGCTCCGTGCATTTCACGTCCGCGTCCGATAGGTGTCGTGCCTCATCAAGTATGTAGGTCGGTGCTTGTCGTGGGCTGGTGCGGCGAAGCTTATAATATTTTGCATTTCCGACATGTGTCGCCCACTTGAGAGTTGGGCAGCGCTCATCTCCAGGATTGAACTTCCTTCCCAACCCAAGGCCTCCGTTTCCCGTGCAGTGCCCAGTGAATATCCTAGACCCGCAGCCCCTTCTCCTTACAATGCCCTTCCCGGCGGAGGTGGGGACCACCAACATTGGCCCAGCGGCGCAAGGATTTCTTGCCCTTCCTGGTGGTGTCTTTCGCTGCACTTTGGCAGCACCTTCTGGTTATGATCATTACAGGCTGGCTCATGCCTTTCCTCGCGTTGCTCGAGGGTACCTGGCTCACCGGGTTGTTCCGCCTGCGCCGCCTGCGCCGCCTGCTCCTATGACCATGGCCCCCCATCAGCCTCAACACCCTGGGCCCGCTCAGCCTTTCGTCCATCTATCTCAGGTACAACCGCGACCGCATATGCCGCATCCTTTGTTTGAGAACCTTTGCCGTTAGTTTGTCATTCAGTCGTTGGAAGCATCCCATCAAAAAATATGGGATTCACTTTCCGAGCTATTTAATTTTGTTGAAAATCTTGTTGACTTGGATTCAACTTGGATTTGGTTTGGATCGTCTCACGGGCTTTCATGAATGAAATTATCACGTTCTCCTTGAATATACATACTATGGATTCGGCTCATTAATATTCAATAACCCACCTTCACTGTCGCTATTGTGTCACAAGAGTTCATTTAAATCTAAATCGTTTGCACCATCTAGGTACACACTACGGCTCACTCGTCTGAACTGGCATGTGTCGATGTCAGGAACTCTGGTCATTCGCTTATACGTTGACACCCTTTCTATCACCACAATCCAAGCGCAGCTTCTCACCATCTTTGAACTTCTGGAAATCCACGACGGCTGCAGAGGTATGGATATAAGCGGGCCTTCAAGCCATACTATGCTCTCGGGTTTATCCTGGTCGCCTGAGGAAGTGACGTGGTACGTATATTATTAATTAGTCCACATTGATTAGTCTATTTAAAATAAGTTCTGCTGCGAACAGGACGCACGATAGGATCCGACAACGATTTCCACGACTACATAATCCTGACGCAACACGAGTAGTCCTCTGCTAGCCTTGTTTTGGGATATACCTGACACAACCAACGAGGGATCTAGGTCTGTGTCTGCAACAGATATCAGGGCACGAGACACTGTGTTAAATGGATCTACAGCAGAATGACATTCGTGAGGCGATACGACGAAATGGGAACAATACCGAAGCAAATTCCGGGAACTATATTGGCTTTTCATAGCAAAAACGGGAAATAATAGGTCGGTTGAGTCTGACGTGACTATTCATAACATAACCAGACAAAGAAAAATCCAGTTCGCTCTAGATCCGAATCCTTGCGGTCCAACGCCAATGAGAGCCACTTTAATCAGACAGGAGCCTTAGTTGTTACTGGGAAGTGTGGACGCACAAGGCTCAACCGGAGCTAGAAACCATGGAGATGATGGGACCTCTTTTTGTTCCTGGCGCTGAGCATTTTTGGATCGTTTCACATACAGATCTGTAGTCCCACCGAAGACCATTGCCAATGGGTGTTCACTGGCACTTAAGCCGCTGACAGCCCACGTTTGATATTCTCTAGTTCCCAGTTCCGTCAACGCTTCACAATCGAACCAAAGAAAATTCGTTCCGTTCCTGAAAGATTAACACCGAGTCAGGAGCCCACATGAAATCTCATTCACTCACTCCACATTGAACTCCTGTTGCTATGGTCCCAATCCTTGCCCCGATTCCTTATACACATGATTCGTGTACGAAACAAGACATTGCACAATTTACCTTAGTCATCTTGACCAGATTGTACGGCAACTCTGTGCTAATTGTATCCGATTTCAGTCAACATGAAGAAGAAACCGCGACTGGCTACGTACATTCTTATCGGTGGCACCTGTGGCAATTTCTTCATTGATGGCACCGATGACATTCGGGTCAATCCTTGATATCTCAGGCTGGAAATCCTGCCTGATATCCCCAGTCGACACAGTCACCAACACCCTATGTCAAACATACGAAAAAAGTAACGACAATAAAAAATGAAGAGCTCCACCATCAGGAAGCGATGTATGCCGCCCACCGCGAATATGGAAGGAGAACAAAGCGAATGTTGACTTGTTAAACATCACGCACCGGCACTGAGGTTCCGATTCGGAAATCATGCGGAGGCACCTAATTTGATGTGGTATGGAATTAGGAATAGTGACTGAGGCCGGAGGAAAAACCTATTCCATTATCACTACTTTTGACCTGAGCGTGCAAATATTTGCGCAAGACAACATGTTTGTTCTAACGTTGACAGTCTAAAACACCCTTGTATTAGACGGGTAAAATGTTTTTTGGATGTTGTAGCCGCGGAGTCTGTACCAGCTCGTACGGATTTCAACGATCAGCTCCGAAAATTAGCATGGGTCTTCACTGATGTGTCTCAGAGAAACTTCTAGCATGAAACTGTCTGTGACAAGGTCTCGGCTAGCACCAAGTCATGATCGACATGAATAGAAGGTTGAGCGGAGTTCAGTGCAGTAGTTTGCGGTCAGCCTCCGAAAAAGCTTTTTAGCCGAACGTTAACGAGGATATTAATAATATCAATAATATGCCGATCAGTTTCTATTTGCTCATATTTGGTCATGACACTAGGTCACATAGGCCTTGGGCAAAAGTTTGTTGTAAATGCGGGTTCCAGGAGTAAGGAGTATTTTCAGAGGCCTCTGCACCTATCAAATGTGTTCCCACATTCTTTATCAACAAAGGCTTTGCCTTCCACTTGCAGTGTGCTGCTCATGTACCATCATCAGCAGTTTAGTAGAAGGATCAGTATGTGAAACAGGCTCACTCAGTGTTCTTGCTTCCTTTTCTCATCACCTCTGTATGGCTTCGCCCATCTTTTTTGCACCTTTCAGTTCCCTATCACTCACCATCAACATCCTATCATTATGGCTAACCAACAAGATGATGCTGAGTTGAATATCAAAGCCATCTGTGCAGTTGCCAAGAAGTGTGACCTTCTTGTCAATCAAGTGGTAATAGGGGAGATTTCTCAGGACATTTTTTATTCTTGTCTTCATGAAACTGGGATCTCACCTGCAGCAGCAACAGATTATACTGAATTGATGATTCAATGAGTATGGAGCTGCAGCCATCACATTTCACCTGACCAACCTGTTCCTCAAACCCTTCCAGGCTCTCAACCTTCTTCTCCTTTTAAAAATACTGCCAGCACTCCTGAAGGTCTAGAAGGAGACAATTTATTTGATTTTCATCATCTTCATGATCTTCTCCAAGCTCAACAGTGTCAACCAAGAGATACAAATGCACCTAACCTAAGTTTAGGTAGGGCAGAGTGGCAAGCAGAGCAGAAAAAATTCAACCAAATTCACTTCTATTTCCAGTTTCTTCAAGCTCTGACTTAATTTTAGCCAAGTATGAGGATGTAGTCTACACTAATAATCCTCACCTATTTCAGCATGCTCCTTCCCCTCAAAAGTTCAGTTTGAACTGGTATGAACCCTGGTTCTTGTGTATACTGTAAGTTCCAAACTAAGAACCAAAACTGTTCAGTCCAGTGGCTGGACTAAACCTGAACTGAACTGAACCATCAGTTCAGTTCTGCCAGGTCTGGTTCTTTGCATTGGCTCAGGACTGAACTTTGGCAACCCTAACCTAGCCAGCAAGAGGTAGCTGATGCAGTTGCTTGGGCCACCCTTTCAGCAAAGATATGTCCATCAATTACATCCTCCTTATATCTCTTCACCATCTGCTGCCTAATTTGCTAAAGCCTATCCTGTAAGGGCAACCTCAAAGCCTCACTTAGTAATGAGCTAACAGAGGAGAATTCAAAGTTAATATTATACTACATAATACAAACACTTCAGGTACACCTAACAGAGGGGAATCCAAAGAGAAAACTTTAAGGACCCATCTGTTGATGCCCAGTATATGTGATAGACCCAAAAATCAAATAGTAGGCTAAAAATAGAAAAAAAGGTGGAACTAGGTGGATCAAGCTATGGAATGATGTCACCTTGATGGGTAAATGTCCAAAAGGGGTCCTGCTTCTAAGAATAGAACTGTCAATATGTACCAACATGGAAAATCTGAAAATAATCATAAAATAGGAATAAAATCATAGAAAACCATAGTAAAGGCAGAATAGGGTGAAATAAAATATAGAAAAATATGGGATGAATGTAGAAAATTGCCCAGACACCTGAGATGTCTTCCTTTCCCCTAACATCACCCCCCTTCTATGATGCATCACCCTGATGCATTCAAAATTGTATTTGACTGAAGTTGGATGCTTGGATGCATCGAGGTGCTAAGGAATGTTGACAGTAGAGCTCCTTGACCAGTCATGGAACATTCACATCAGACTCTGTAACCCAAGAATTTTCTTTATACCCATACCCCTTCCAGTGCACCAGGTATTTGAGTTTACCTCATTGTAAGCAGCTGTCTAGGATGGACTCGACCTTGTACTGAGGTTTACCCTTGATGACTGTGGGCAGTAGAGGAGGTCATGTCATACATCCCAAAAATGGATTCATGGGGGCTGGCAGCAGTTTGACAATGTGGAACACAGGGTGTAGTCTGGACATTGACTGTGGTAGCCATAGGCAATAGGCATGCAATCCAACATGTTTGGTGATGAGAAAGGGTCCAAGGGAGCGGTGGGCAAGTTTCTTGGATGGTCATGTGCTGGAAATGTCACTGGAGTCAAGGTAGACATGATCACCAACCTTGTATGTGGGTGTGGATGAATGGCATTGGTTGTAGAAGCATGCCATATCATCTTTTGCCTCCTCCAAGGTGTCCTTCATCCACTCTGTGAACCTGTTCACTGTCTCCAAGTGCGATGGTGCTTGATGAGGTTTGAAACCCATGCATGGACCTCTTTCTTGTTTGTGGGCATGGGCCCCATTATAACACCAGCAATCTTGCCCAGATCCATCTCCATCTGTCTATCCAAAATAATCAAGCCAGGTATCCAATCTGCATCTTCTCAAACTCCCACTTGTCATGATGAAGCTAGAGCTTGTGCTGTCGAATTCACTCCAGCATGGGGCATATGATCCAATGATGTTCATTGAGGTCCCAGGTGAAGATGAGGATGTCATCAAGGTAGATGCAGACAATACCTTCCAGTATGAGGTTGTGAAAGATGTTGTTCATCATAGTCTGAAAGATGTTGTTCATCATATCTGAAAGGTGGCAGAGCTGTCAGTGAGACCAAAGAACATGAAAGCAGCTTAAAAAGACCACAATTTGCATGAAATGCTGCCTTCCACTCATCTCCTTCCTTTATCCACATATTGTTATAACCCCAGCAGACATTGAGCTTGGTGAAGTAATATGCACCATGGAGTTGGTTGACAAGTTTGGATATGAGGGGTAGTGGATAGCGATTCTTGACTGTAATGTCATTGAGCCATCAGTAGTCTTGGACTGGTCAAAGAAAGCCATCCTTCTTTTTAACAAAAAAGAAGGGGGAGGCCATGGGTAACTTTGAAGGGTGGATACAGCCAGAAGCTAAGTGCTCATCAATGAATTTGTCAAGTTTTCATTATTTTTCAGAGGAGAAAGGGTAGACCTTGCAGGAGGAGGGTGTGGCACCCAGTGTGAGCTTGATTGCATGATTCCACAGCTTACAGTTAGGAAGTTAGTTGAAGGATTCCTTAGAGAAGACATCCTTGAAGTCATGCAAGTGAGGAAGCACTGAGCCAGTGAAGGATTTGGGCACACTGTTCTTGTGGAAGGCCTCTGTGAGGCACTGGGAGACATTCAAGGTGGCATGCACCTCATGTGAAAGGTTAATAGCAGTGTAGAAAATTCAACTACCTTCCTCAATCTGTTCCACCTCCTCTTTATCATCATCAGAACTGGGTGCAAGATCTGAAACATCTTCCAAGTCCACATCAGACATGGGCACTGGTTCAGCATGACATTTTCAAGTGCATTGCAGGAGTATCTTTCATCCTCAATGTTCCTATCTGCCTTCAGTGAAGCAAGTATGACAATGAGAGGGACAATAACTCATAATGACTTCACCTGTCACCCAGTTGACCTGTTACAAATGTTATGGATGGGGACACTTTATTTCTCTCACATTATTGTTTCACTTATACATGCAGCACTAAGGACTTCTTCTTGTTCTATGGTACACTCTTACTAATCTAGCTACCTTCTATCTCCTGTTGTATGCGCCCATATGCACTTCAGCTATCTATTTCACACACTATTGTATTTGGACTGGCTTCCTCTCACATTATTGAGTTATGAGTATAGTAATCACTATTGTTTCTATTTGTATAAATATGGCAATACAATGCTAGGTCAATCAGCTTGACCTAGCTTTTCAAATGCTCTTACTCGAGATCTAAGTCATTCTCAATAAGTTGTTTACAAGTGACTTTGATCTTTGTCGATAAACAGGGTACTTGACAAATGATAAACACAAAAGCTTTAGCCTAACAAAAGGTCAAGTTGATTTTTCTCCCTGCCAACTAAACTAGCTCAGGCAGAAACAATCTTTACCACCAATTGGTTCTTACAAGGATCAGAGCCATCTACAGACATCATGATGTCCAGACAAATTCACATCAGAACTAACACAGACGTCCACAGCCCTGGACCTCCTCTCACTCTTAGCCCTCTTGATGGAATCATCTTCTCCCATTTCTCCAACATGGACATACCACCAACTTCCCCTCCTACCCAGACCTCTGTCCTACAACCTATCGTTCTCCCATCTGACAAACCCGCTGCAGTCAGAATATGACCACCCTCTGACTTCGATGGTGACTGAACCAAGACTATGCTTTTCCTTCTAGAATGTGGTGTGTACATTGATGCAAACCAGAAGGCATTCGAGAACGATTGACACAGGATTCTCTTCATGCTATCCTACATGAATGGGGGAACAGCGGGAGGATGGAAACAAGCATACTTGGAGGAGAGGTACTGGCACGAGAAGCCTTGGGACACTTTCGCAAACTTTGCAGAGAAGGTCAAAAATGCTTTCTCACCAACTGATGATGCAGGGAATGTGAGAATGCAGCTATGAAACCTGTTGCAGGAAGGAAAGGGGGTCGATGAGTATATTGCACTGTTCAAAGCCCTCACTTATTGAACGAAAATTAGAGAAGATAGTGCTCTTATTGAGTACTTTGTCAAAGGACTCAACAACAAGATATTGGATAAAGTCTTTGGAATGGAGAACCCCCCAGACACCATTGAGGGGTGGTACACCCACTCAGCATGAGTGGAGGGTCACTTAAAGAGGGCAAAGATGATAAAAGAAAAAATGTATAGCAGGAATGGAGGAGGAGGGGGGACAGTGAAGAAAGATCCAAATGCAATAGATGTAGATGCCACTCAACTCTCTTACGCAGAGAGACTGGAACACATAAAGAAGGGAAAATGCTTCGTCTGTCACAAGACAGGGCACCAAGCATCTGATTACAAAGATGGAAAGGAAGCCCTTCTCAAGAAAAAAGAAACAAAGAAACTCAAACCAAAGAAATCACCGCATGACCACTACACAAAAATCCGAGCACTGGTAAACAAATTA
Organism: Tricholoma bakamatsutake; assembly: GCA_029959215.1. Classification (NCBI taxonomy): domain Eukaryota; kingdom Fungi; phylum Basidiomycota; class Agaricomycetes; order Agaricales; family Tricholomataceae; genus Tricholoma; species Tricholoma bakamatsutake. The sequence continues at coordinate 11,736,861 of CP114861.1, forward strand.
GAGGAAGAGGACAAAGAAGTGGTTTTTAACCTTATGGTTGAAGAGGGTTTTTAAAGCTACATTCCAAGCAATGATGAATGACATTTTCCATGACATGCTCAATGAAGGATGGGTGGTCATCTACATGGATGACATCCTAATCTTCTCCAAAGACTGAAAGAAACATGAGGAAAGAACCAGATGAGTCCTAGCAAGACTAGCAGAACACGACCTTCACCTAAAACCAAAGAAATCTAAATTCGATGTACAACAAGTTGAATTCCTAGGACTGAACCTCTGACCCAACGAGCTCACCATGGACCCAACAAAGCTCAGCAGGATATGCAACTAGCCACTGCCCCTCAACATTAAGGGGGTATGATCATTTCTGGGCTTCGGGAACTTCTACTGCAGATTTATCAGAAACTTTGCAGTGATCACCAAGCCATTGAACGACCTCACCAGGAAAAACCAAAGGTTCAACTGGACACACAAATGTCAGGAGGCCTTCAAAACCCTCAAATGCAAATTCACGGAAGCACCTGTATTACTAGTGCCTGACACAAATAAACCCTTCATAGTAGAAAGTAATGCATCAAAATATGCTACTGGAGTAGTGCTAAAGCAGGCAGATGGCAATGGTGACTGGCATCCTTGCGGATACATCTCTCACTCACTCTCTACAACTGAGCAAAACTATGAGATTTACAATCGGGAACTCCTGGGGATAATACGAGCATTGGAAACCTGGAGACACTATCTCCAAGGATTGAAACACCCCACCACAATCCTGTCTGATCACAAAAACCTAATCTATTTCTGAACTGCATAAAAACTCAACTGATGACAAGCGAGATGGAGTCTATTCCTGTCACAATTCAACCTCCGACTAGTACATGTGCCAGGAAAGCAAATAATACAATCCGATGCACTATCCAGAAGAGAAGACTACATACCAGAAATAGACAATGACAATGATGATGTCACCCTGCTAGGAAAAGAAATGTTCATACAAATAATTGACACCAAACTAAAGGAGGTCTTAGTGGAAGGGCTTATGGGGGATGACCTACTAAAAGAGATCATCTGATTGATCAAAATGGGAGGAACTCCCCCAATCAGATCAGTGGTTGACGACTGGAGAATGGATGATGATGGTTCAAAGACCGGTGCTACATCCCACAAAATGAAGACCTAGGAAGAAAAATTGTAAAAAAATACCATGACAACATGCTTACTGGACACCCAGGATGCTTCCAGACACTAGAACTAGTCTAGAGAGACTATTGGTGGCCTGGAATGACTGTCTTCATCAAAAACTACATTGATGGCTGTGCAACTTGCCAACAAATGAAGGTGAACACACATCCAACTACACCCCCCCTTTTACTGATAAAATCAGAAGCCACATGACCATTTGCAAAGGTAACAATGGATTTCATCACTGACTTACCACCCAACACTGGTTCGGATACAATCATGGTCATGGTCAACTACAGCCTTATAAAGGGAGCAATTTTCATCCCCTGCAACAAGACCATTGACACCTTAGGAGCAGCAGATCTTTACCTACACAACATATTCAGGAGATTTGGACTACCAGACAAGATCATATCAGACCGAGATCCACAATTTGCAGCAAATGCATTCCAGGAACTCGGAAGACTACTAGGAATTAAACTGGCCATGAGCACAGCCTACCACCCCCAAACCAATGGAGAAACCAAGCAAGTTAACCAAGAACTCAAAATCTACCTCAGAATCTTTTGCACAAACAATCCCTTGCAATGGAAAAACCATCTCACAACCGCAGAATTCACTCACAATCAGAAATATCATTCTACTGTAAAGACCATCCCCTTCTTCCTAATGATGGGAGTCTTTTCCAAAGTGATCCCTACCACCTACCAAAAAACTAACCTACCTGCCACCAAGCAGAGGCTCACCAACCTAAACAATGCCAGATGAGAAGCACTCACCGCACATGAGCTATCCCGCCAGACTATGATCACCCAAATGGGCAAATCCTTCTCTCTATTCAAAGTGGGGGAAAAAGTCTGGCTTGATTTGAGAAACCTTAATCTAGGATACCCCATGTGCAAACTGGCCCCGAAACATGAGGGCCCCTTCATAATCATGCAGGCTGTCTCCATGCATGCCTATAAGCTAAAATTGCCAACACAATGGAAGATCCACCCAGTATTCCATGCTGCTCTACTGACACCCTACAAATAAAACAACACACATGGCTTAAACAACCTGTTGTCACCCCCTGAGTTAATTGAAGGTGAACTGGAACATGAGGTGGAAGCAATAATAGCACATAGAAACAGAGGCCAGGGGAAACAATTCCTTGTAAAATGGAAAGACTACCCCACCTCCAAAAACATGTGGGAGCCAGAAGAACATTTAAAGAACACCAGATAAATACTGAATGATTACAAGCACCAAAAGAAAATCCCCCAAATATGAATGTGCTTCACCTTATCACACTGGCTCAACCTGACCCCGATCCTGAACAAACATTCTCCACCATCTTCAACTTTGTTGAAGATGAATTTGGAAATAACAATGAACAGTGCCTACAGGCAAAAATATGCCACCTCCCTATGCTGCGAGATGTCGCAGAAAACCTTTTTGACACCTATAGGAGTATTGCTGCTCAAGAAAGAATCTTATGGAGATTGGCTAGCGAGGCCCGAATGCTGGAACTCCTCGACTTCATCAACTCCCTGAATGAAGAGGCTGAACCTCACCCCACAGTAATAGCACCAACACCAAGAGTGCTCAGAACACCCTTTCCAACCATCCTCATCAAATCTGACAAAGAACAAGACAACAGTTATGACATGGCACCAAGCTCACCACCACCCAGAACATCTACACCACAGACACCACCCCCACCTGCTGACTCCCCTCCACCCCCATGGATGCGAAATTCCATCTGCTTTACCTGCACTTGAATAGGGTATTTCTTATCCCACTGCCCTGATTTCACATGTCCACACTGCCACAAGCAGCAACCAAAACATGTGCCAATATTATGCCCCTGGGCACTGCCACAAGATCCATCCCTACCACCACGACATCACACCATATAAACTGCTCTGAAATGCCATCCAATCATGCCACTTTAATTGTTCTCATCACAATCTTTGGCGGCAGTCTCACCATCATGTCTTTATATTGGATCAGACTATTCATTTTAACAGTGGTCCAAGACCACACAGATGACACCACCCCATGCGTTCTACATTCCGACAGCCCAGTGCTTTTTGCAGGAGTAGAACTCGATGATATCAAGGCCCCATTACCTGCACACCTCAACCACTCAAACATCACCAATGACACCATCACGATGAGAGCGGCAGACTTGGTAATTTTCATACTATTCGATCCCATTCAAACCATTAGGCTCTAATCTTTCATGGACAAAAGAGAATAGTGAGGGGGTGATGTCACAAATGTTATGGATGGGGACACTTTATTTTCTCTCACATTATTGTTTCACTCATACACGCAGCACTAAGCACTTCTTATTGTTCTACAGTGCACCCTTACTAATCTAGCTACCTTCTATCTCACGTTATTGTATGTGCCCATATGCACTTCGGCTATCTATTTCACACACTATTGTATTTGGACTGGCTTTCTCTCACATTATTGTAGTTATGAGTATAGTAATCATTATTGTTTCCATTTGTATAAATATGGCAATACAATGCTAGGTCAATCAGCTTGACCTAGCTTTTCAAATGCTCTTACTCGAGATCTAAGTCATTCTCAATAAGTTGTTTACAAGTGACTTTGATCTTTGTCGATAAACAGGGTACTTGACAAATGATAAACATAAGAGCTTTAGCCTAACATGACCTCAGGATTGTGGCCATAAAACCATGGGTAGCCCAGAATCACCTCCTGCTTCTCTAATTGGGTCACAGCAAAGAGAGCCCATTTGTTATGATCCTTGTAGCAGAGGATTATGTCCACAATCTCCTGAATTGCCCTAGCTTCATTTGAGAAACCATACACATTAAAGACAGGTATGGGTTGAGACAGTGAGCAGGTGTGAAGTCATTTTTGTTGGATCAGGTGAGAATTGATGAAAAGGCCCATGGCACCCAAGTCCAAGAGAGCAGAGACATGAAGTACTTGCCCCATATCCATAATCTGCAGCTCGATTTTCAATTCTAGTGACTGTTGGGAGGGTGTGGATGCCACAATGTATTTGCATGGTAGTTTGTGCTCCCAAGATTTTAATCTGGGTAGAGGAGGCATGGGAGTAGGTGGAGCAGGTGTGACTTCCATTGAGCTGAGGGATTCAGAGGGAGGATTGGTCCTGAAGTAAAGTTCTTTCTCTGGTGGGTTGACCAGCAGGGCATTGAAGCAGTTACTAGTAGGCAGCAAAGGCAGACAGTTGGAGGGGTTGGGGACATGTGTGGTAGCAGTGGCATGGAGTGTAGTATTAAAAGCTGCATTCATGAGTTGGTTCTCATCACAGAGAGAAGCAGCTTCATACTAAGCATTAATATTGTCATTAGCTGGGCACCCCTTCAACATCTGTAAATCTCTCAATTGAGACCACAATGAAATTTAACCACCACTGGTAGCCCCACTCCCATATCCTGTCATGTCCACAAAGTCTCTACACTTGTCAATGTAGTTGTTCACAGACTGGTGTGCTTGGCAATACAAGGATGACTTGAGGCATGTTACAGCTTGTTGGCATTCATGAAGAGGGCAGAAGTGTTATACAAACTCCTCTTGAAAGTCACCCCAAGAGGAGAAAAGAAGAGAACTGAGTTTCTGGGCTTGGCACAAAATGCAGTCAATGTGAGCTAACAGAGGGAAATCCAAAGTTAATATTATACTACATAATACAGACACTCCAGGTGCACCTAACAGAGGGCAATCCAAAGAGAAAACTCTAAGGACCCATCTGTTGAGGCCCAGTGTATGTGATAGACCCAAAAATCAAATAGTAAGCTAAAAATAGCAAAAAGGTGAAAATAGGCAGATCAAGCTGCAGGATGATGTTGCCTTGATGGGTAAATGTCCAGAAGGGGTCCCACCTCTAAGAATAGAACTGTCAACATGTACCAATATAGAAAAAGCTGAAATATAATCATAAATAGCAATAAAATCATAGAAAATCATAGAAAAGGCAGAATAGAGTGAAATAAAATATAAACAAATATGGGGCGAATGCAGAAAATTGCCCAAATGCCCAGATGCCTGGGATCCCTCCCCTTTCCCTTACAGGGTCATTATTACTGGGTTCAAACCAGCTGAGTGATGATCCTTTGAGGTAGAAGATAATGAACAGGATCCCCTTTTGTTAGAGGTGAAGACCTGAGGTTGATCACAGAAATGAAAATTGCATGAGACTAGGAAGTCCTGAAGTCTCTGTGGGTTGGAACCATCAAAGGTGTTGTGTTCCCAGACTTTAATCTTCTTAGATTTGAGTGCTCAGTTCTGCTGGAGAGTGCAGAGACTGTCCAAGAGGTCAAAGAGAGCATTGAGGAATCTACTTTTCGGATCAGGGTTTCCACCTACAGGAGGTTAATCACTAGGGTTGTCAGTGCCATTGCAATCTTTGGATCCACCAAGAAGTCCATCCTCTTCTCCTGCACCTTCTCTGTCAGAGGGGTTAGGTTGCCTATCATCCCCAATATACTCAAGTGAAGTAGAATTCTGAGAAGTTTCCAATAGCTGACAGCTAATAAGTAGACATAACATTTGTACTGACAAATGGTGCTCTGGAGCCGACTCATCAAAAAATGTTAGATGGTCTGGTTGATGCACCAAAAGTAGATGCAGATCTAGGAGCTGGGACTACGGATTGTCAAATTACTAATAAGCCTGGTACTGTGTCTGCATGGCAGGAATTCCTTGTTGTCCACTGAGTCTGTGATTCTGTGTGGGACATAAGAATAGGGTTCAGAAGATTGTGAAGATGGATGAAAGAAGTGTGAGCTTGTAAATACTGTTAAGTTCTGAACACTCAGAAGTGCCTGAACAGATAACAGAACTCAAGGTAGAAAAACACCAGACTTCCAGTCAGACCCAGTCAGTGGCAATTAGAGGGTTCAGGAATTCCAAGGAAGTTCTGAGACAGAATCCACTAGGCTGGAGGATGCCAAGTGAAAAGGACCAGAGAGGACTTGGCTTCAACTTGTAAGAAGTTGTGCCTTCTCCTCATCAAGTGTCCTATTTCAAGACAAAGATCAGCAGAGGAAGATCAGATTTCCAGAGGATATCTGGAGGAGGACAAGGACAGGATTAAGCAGAGGTTTGAGATAGAATAAGGATTAGATTTGTTGGAACTAGGTAGGAAATATTGGAAGACATTAGAGTATAATGCTCTGTTGTGAGACTAATTTGATTAGACTTGGTTGAAGAATATGTTGCAAATTAAGTTGATTTACAAACTGAGGGTACAAACTAAACTATCGGTGCTTAAATATCAAAAGCCAGAAGAATAATGGAAAATACAGAAGTTTACTAACAGATCTTTGTAAGTGTCCATGACTTATTATTGGTAAGACTGTATTAGGAATGGAGTGAGTAAGCAAATGATTGCTAAGGCAGGTGAGAACCTGTCTGGTGACTTGGGAGAATGGGAATAACCAGTGGAAATTATATCAGAAATTATTAGAAATCTGATTGAAAGAATTGGATCTTGACAGCCACTACAGAAGTCCACAGACAGGATGCAAGAAAAAATCATTGAAGCCCAGATAGATATGTATATCATTGCTATTGCACCCAAGTCATGATGATAACCCTGACACCTTAGAACAATGTCTCACTCTACTAGAAGCATCAAATTGTCAGTGAAATATGAAGACCATATGAAGAAACATGGTGCAATTTCCAATGGTAATGAGTGTTATGAGAAGGGACCAAATGCTACAAGGAGGGGGACAACACTTTTCTCTCATGCTATTGTTCTTGTACATTTATTGTTTTTTATTGTGCTTATTGTTCTACCCTTCTATTGTTCTATGCAAACCATGCCCACACACCTCTAATTGATTATCATTACCCTCTCATGCTATTGTACTATTCTATGGACATGCTCATCTTTCTTCACTCACTATTGTATTTACACTTGATTGCTTGTTTAGGAACTACACTGTGATTGTATTATTTAAACTGCAATGTAATACCAGGCAAGCTCAGCTTGACCTGGTCATTCCAACACTCTTAACTTGATCTTCAGTTATTCTCAACTGTTGCTTATGAGCAACAGTGAATTCGAACTATGAAACATTAAAGAAGAGCTTTTGATCTTAACAAATGGTCAAGCTGATCTAACCCTGCTGACTATTCTCAGTCTAGGCAGAACTACTCCTTCGACAAGCAAACAATTCTCATGAGAATACATCCACTAGAAAACAAATGGCAGCACCCTCCACTCCTGCTACACCCACACCATCCACAGCACCTGGGCAACCCACAGAAATCAAGATGCAGTCCTCAACCAACTTTGCAGGAGACCAGTCCAAGATGATGCTGTTCCTCTTAGAGTGTGGGGCCTATGTCAATGCCAATAACCAAGCCTTCCCCAACAACTGACACAAAATCCTATTCATGTTGTCATATATGAATGGAGGAACTATGGGGTCCTGGAAGCAGGCATATCTAGAGGAGAGATACATGGAACAGAAGCCCTGGGATACATTCCAGGAGTTTATCATGAAGGTTGGAGCAGCCTTCTCACCAATCGACGATGCAGGAAGCATGCAAACTCAACTCAGAGTGCTCTCACAAGAAGCAAAGGTAGTTGATGAGTATATCGCCCAGTTCAAAACTCTGACATACTGCACAAATATCAAAGAAGACGCTGCAATCATAGAATATTTATTGATGGACTCAATAACAAGGTCCTCGACAAAGTCTTCAGAATGGAAAACCTGCTCAACATGATCGAGGGGTGGTACACCCATGCAGCCAGAGTAGAGGGACACCTGAGAAGGGCAAAGGCAATAAAAGAAAGGACTTATAGCAAGGTGGGAGGAGAAGGAGCCGGAGGCTCTCAAAAGACCCCAATGCTATAGATATCGACTCAACTCGACTCTCCTATAAAGAGAAACTTGAGCACATCAAGAAAGAAAAGTGCTTCATCTGTCACAAGGTGGGGCACAGAGTGAACAATCACAAAGGAGGGAAGGAGCCTTTGCAAGAGAAGAAACCAGAGGAAAAGAAGCCAGAAACAAAGAGGACATCGAGAGACCCTTATCAGAGAATTCGAACTCTGATCAACAAGCTAGAAGAAAAGGAAAAAGAGGAAGTCCTCAACATAATGGTGGCAAATGATTTTTAGGACAATGGCCTGCATCAGCAGTGGACCCCACCAGGATAATAGTCTCAAGTATATTGGTAGCACAAGTAAGCAACCAATCTATGCACATTCCCATTTACTGTGTGCTAAGAGACAAGAAAGCTGAGCTACCTGCCCTGATTGACTCTGGAGTGGGAGGAACATTTGTCAATCACTGTGTAGTAGAGAAACTCAGGCTAAAGAAACTACCACTCTCAAGAAAGATCCTCACAAAAAATGTCGATGGGACTCTTAACAAGAATGGGATGATCACACACTACATCAACATGAGCATGGAGATTGGGGGAGAAGAAGAAAAGATTGGATTGCTGATAACTGGCTTAGGAAAAGAAAGGCTAATTTTAGGATACCTCTGGCTTCAGAAGCACAACCCCATGATCGACTGGAAAAAGGAAACTCTCTCCATCAAACCAACCGAGAGGCTCCTAATCAGGAAAATCCAAACTATGATCGAACATACAAGGAACAAAACCAATGGTAAGCAAAGTCCCACTATAGATGACAAGAGGCTGCTCGCACTGAGAGTAACATTGAGCCCGACTCTCGGGAGACTACTTATAAGGAGTGCTGGGAAGACCTTTGGGGAGACCCACCTCACTGCTGCTGAGCACGTGAAGAGTAGGCTCAGGATGGTTCATCTCGCAAGAGAACTTTGCACCAATAATGAACAGAACAACTATGAATCGCACCTGGCAATGGATGCTGGCCCTGACAACAACCTGCAGACACTGATACTAGACACTGCAGGTATCAAACTATCACTCTGCACTGAGGGAAGTCAGGATGACATGGATGCTTTATTCACATATGTTTGAGGGGAACCCATGATTGGGGTATTCAAGGCCAAAGAATCACCTCTTACCATTGAACATGACTACATCCCACCAAACTATCAAAAATCCTGACAGATCTCCCACATTACCTGATCTCAACTAACTAGTAGAATCCTATATTCAAATACCACCCACATCCAAGCAAAAACTTCCATCTCACAGAAACTTGCTCACAGGAGCGAGAACAAGGAGAAGGAACAATCCCTTAATGACCTACTCTCCAACAAGTACAAGGAGTATCAGAAGGTGTTTGAAAAGGCAGCATCTGAGAGATTCCCTGAATCAAAACCATGGGACCATGTGATTGAACTAAAACCAGATTTTGTTCTGAAGGATTGCAAAGTCTACTCCATCACCCTGGCTGAACAAAAAAAACTGGATGAATTTATAGACAAGAACCTGTGAAAGGGGTACATTGTACCATCCAAATCACCCATGGCATCCCTGTTCTTTTTTGTGATGCCCTACGACCCTCCCAAGACTACTGGTACCTAAATGATGGAACTATTTAAAAACTCCTACCCCCTTCCATTGATCAGAGATCTACTCAACAAACTGAAGGGGACTAAATGGTTTACAAAATTGGACATCAGATGGGGATACCACAATGTCAGGATAAAGAAGGGGGATGAGTGGAAGGTGGCTTTCAAAACCAACAAGGGGCTGTTTGAGCCCAAAGTTATGTTTTTCAGGCTCTGCAACTCCCCGGCCACCTTCCAAGCAATGATGAATGACACCTTCCAGGACATGCTAAACAAGGGATGGTTGGTAATCTATATGGACAACATCCCAATTTTCTCAAAAAATTAAAAAGAACACAAAGAAAAAACAAAGAGGGTTCTAGCGAGGTTAAGAGAAAATGATCTCTTTCTAAAACCTGAAAAGTCCAAATTTGATGTGCAGGAGGTAGAATTTCTTGGGCTGATCCTATGCCCAGACCAGCTGGTGAAGCTCAGCAGGATAAAAGACTGGCCAGCCCCAATCAATGTGAAAGGAGTCCAATCATTCCTTAGCTTCAGAAACTTCTATTGAAGATTCATCGGCAACTTTGCCATGATCACATAGCCACTGAATGACTTAACTAAAAAAGATCAACCCTTCAACTGGACAGACGAATGCCAAAATGCATTTAAAACATTAAAAAGGAAATATTCTGAAGCACCAGTACTGCTTATGTTGGACACCAAAAAACCCTTCATGGTAGAAAGTGATGTGTTGAAATATGCTACTGGGGCAGTACTCAAACAAACTGACACCAATGGAGACTGGCACCCATGCAGCTACATCTCTCACTCTCTGATACCAACTGAGAGAAACTATGAAATTTATGATTGAGAGCTGCTTGAAATAATATGAGCCTTAGAAACCTGGAGGCACTATCTCCAGGGATCCAAACACCCAACTACTATTTTATCCGATTACAAAAACCTGATGTACTTCAGAATGGCCCAGAAACTGAACCAGCAGCAGGCCAGGTGAAGCCTATTCCTGTCACAGTTTAACCTACAACTTGTGCACATGCCCAGAAAGATGATAGTACAGTCTGATGTGCTCTCCTGATGAAAAGACCACATATCCAATGTCGATACGACAATGATGACATCACTATGCTCAAGGATGAGATCTTTGCATGAACAATTGACATGGAATTAAAAGCTTTACTAGCTGACAGAATGATGAGGGATGACCTACTAGAAGAAATAGTAAGGGCCATCAAAGAAGGAGGAATGCCACCGATTAAGTCAGCTGTAGAAGACTGGAGGATGGAAGACAATGGAACAGTCTTTTTCAAAGACCGATGTTATGTCCCAAACAACAGGGACTTACAAAAAAGGATCATGGAAAAGTACCACAATAATATGCTTACTGGACACCCTGGCCGATTTTAAATACTGGAGTTGGTCTGGAGGACTACTGGTGGCCTGGGATGACAATCTTTATCAGAAACTACATTGATGGGTGCACCACCTGCAAACAAATAAAGGTTAACATGCACCCCACATCACTGCCACTACTGCCTATAAAATCTGAAGTGACATGACTATTCGCACTGGTAACCATGGACTTTATCACTGACCTATCAATGGATGATGGATCAGACAGCATCATGGTCATGGTAGACCATGGCCTTACAAAGGGGGTAGTTTTTATCCCATGTAATAAGACTATAGATGTGCTAGAGGTGGCAGACCTCTATCTCCACAATGTATTCAAGAGATTTGGGCTACCTGACAGAATCATAACTGATCAGGACCTCAGATCCACTTCCAATGCCTTCCAAGAATTGGGAAGGTTACTGGAAATTAAACTCTCTATGAGTACTGCCTATCACCCACAGACAGATAGAGAAATGGAACATGTTAACCAGGAGCTAGAAGTTTATCTCTGGATCTTCTGTGCAAATAATGCCTCACGATGGAAGAACCATCTCACCACTGCTGAATTTACACACAATCAGAAGCACCATTTGGTAATAAAGAACACTTCATTTTACATAATTATGGGAGCACATCCTAGGGCCATCCCCACAAGTTATGAAAAGACCAATGTACCAGCTACTGAACAGAGGATAGCCAAACTAGGGAAAGTGTGACAGGAAGCCCTAGCAGCGCACGAGCTGTCCCAACAAATCATGATTGGATGAACTAGTCAAAACTTCTGCCCATTCATGGTAGGAGAAAAGGTCTGGCTGGACTTGAGAAACCTGAAACTCAGATACCCAACTGGAAAACTCACCCCTAAATGTGAGGGACCATTTTTAATTACACAAGCCATTTCCTCCCATGCCTATGAACTAAGGCTTCCTCTGCAATGAAAAATTCACCCAGTTTTCCACACATCGCTTCTTTCATGTTTCAAGGAGAATTAAATTCATGGGCCAAATCTTCTTTTTCCACCTCCCAAACTGATTGAGACATGAGGTTGAGGCAATAATAGCTCACAGGAAAAGAGGCCGAGGGGCTCAATTTTTGATAAAGTGGAAGGGATACGGTACAGCAGAGAACACCTGGGAGCCTGAGTCTCATTTAAGGAATGCTGCTGAGATACTAGAACAACACAAGTCCCTGCACAACCTCCTTTCAACATGAGCCACCCTCTACACTTCATCTTGAATGTCGCTCCCGACTGTGACCCCAAAAGAACTTTTGATGTGATCTTGGAATATGTCCGAGATCTTTATGACAACAGAAATAAAAAAAGACTGTTATTCCAGATGCGCGAACAAGCCCTCTTGAATGACACCATTCAAAATTTATTCAACACCTACCATGCCATCTCCATCCTGGAACACATGTTCCGATGGATCTTAACAATGAGGGCAGATGGACTCCAATGTCAGCACATTGAACTTGTTGATATGGGGCTCCTCATCAAGACAGTTGTGGTGGGCAGAAAGAACACAGGGAAATGGTTCATGGGGCAGGAGTGACACATAGTGGTGGTGACCGAGTGCCAGCGAAAAATGGGGTTTATTGCTCTGTTTATTTTCAATGCTACAGCATATTTGTGTGGTTATGTGTGGTTGGGTTCCATGGTTCCTGTGCTTCGGGAGGCTTCGGGCTGCTTCGGACTTCATCGTTGAATGGTGCTCGATGGGACCGAATAAGACAGATCAAGTCTCCCCTCGTGCTGGTGGAATAGGAGGGTCGTCATGGTCACCATCAGACATTGAATTGATCGCAAGCATAGTGAGCAGAAATACGCGAAAAAGCTATAGATAATGAGCTACACTAAAGGCTTATTTGAAAGATCCAACCGCTGATGATAGCGAGGCTAGAAAAGTGCAGTTGAACAATAAAAAATAGTTGACTGAATGAGAGAGCGGAGCTTAATGGCGAGGCCGAAGATATCAACTGTACTGCAGATGGACGTGGAAGTAAAATTCTCCTAATTGTTCTGCGACAAGGTCTCGGCTAGAACTCTGTAGCACCAAGCCGCAAACGGCCGGAGTGAGATGGCAGTGAGTGGAGCTCGGTGCTGCTGCGCAAATAGCGTGGCTAAATGCGGAACGCTCCTTACCCTTGGAACCTCTTGGAACCCGCGTTTACGCCGACCTTACTTATTGACATTGTGATCTTGTGATCATGACGCGATCGCGTTTGATTCTCTCACGGATACCAATATTGCCCGGACACTGCCCTCTATACATAGTATCCATCTCACACATAGCGCGCATTTTAAAAAACACCAGTGGACTGAATCTACTAATTACAGATGGTCAGGCGGTACACTAGATGATAGGCGTATAAGCTTAGTTAGCTGTAGCGGTGCCAGAGAGTGGGAAACATATTACACGAAGTTTGAGGCAGTTAAGAGAAAGAGATCTACAGAGAGACAGGAACTAGGGTTAGTGCAAGGACGGAAGCGAACGATAGCGACGATAGCAATAAAACTAGATTGTTCTTTAGCCTCATGATAAAGCTTGTCGACGAGCAAATTTGGTGTTGCATTTTTCAATTTCAGGGGGTTGGAGCGCGTTGGACCTCCCATATTTGCAGAAAATCAGGGGTTCTCAGCGACTTGTAGAACCCATGCGTCTGAGCCATCAGTCGCTCTTGTAAGACCAAGAAATAAGCATTTACCACAGAGGAAATCTACGCGTTTGATCCCTTGGCTGTGTTCTGCATGATTCCCGCGACTTCGTGCATAATATACAGCACTTGCATGATGTTGCATTACAAGTGGAAAAGATAGGTATTCTCCTCTACCGACAATACGCTGAAGGTCGTTGTATAACATCGTCAAGACATGTTCAACAGTAACGCCTCGAGGATTTTGAAGATTCAATACCCAGGAAGTTGCTGGGATGCGAATTTCCATCCGATAAACTACCGGGTTTGTGGCTGGTTGCTGCAAGTTAACATATTGAGGCATCCGGGCCTGAATTTGTGTAATTGGCTGCCGAAGATCATAACGCAGTCGACCAACAGGATCAAAATTAAGTAAAGGATGTAGCGAAGGTCCACCAAGAACCCTACGAACTGATGAAGTCGCTGAAAACATTCATTGGCATCAAATGGTGTCTTCTTCTGAAACAAATTGATCTAATACTGACGAGTCGCCGACGGATCAGTGAAACAAGGATTATACCCATTAGGCAACGCGACCGCTACCATCCGCGGTGCGCCTGGCTGCCCGGATAAGGGTGGCTGTGTGTGAGAGGATTCCATGGTCCATGATTTTTTGCTTGACGCAAAGCTCTGAGGAGGTGGTGAGGAATAGTGCATACCGGCTTCAGAAGAAGAGTCAGATTGTAAGGGACGTGGAGAAGGGCGTGTGTTGAGGAGTCATTTTCCTCCCCATGGTTTTATAGAGCGGGTCCGTTTATCGCAGAAATCCTGGGAACATAGCGCATTCAGACTACGGAAGTTTTGCTCGAGTCAGATGTGGACGTGTGGAAGATCAAAATGAGTCATTTGATGGAAATGACTATCTTGTCGGCAGCGGTCGTCTTGAAAAGGAGAGCAATAGGCGGGAATTAGGTCGGTGATATCGTATAAGCGATATGCCTCCTCGATCGAGCGGACATCTTTCGTATGTACAAAGTCAATTGTACAATAGTCATAATCGTTTTGTACACAACTAGCTCGGTTATCGGCCTCACGATGAACCCAATCATCCTTGCCGAAATGTTCACGCCCTTAGCCTCAGGCGCCGCAATATGTTGGTATTACATAAGCATGTTCAACTTCGCTTCGGTGACTGGTGACCGGTTGACTTCTGACCTTGGGTCCTTCTGAGCTCTTTCGAGTCATCATCAAAACTGAATATTCTAAGCAAATTACACGGCTATCATATGGCGAAAGTTCATTTTCTATATTTATGATGATTTCCAACGGGTCTATGTATGGCTGTACATGCATAAGGTTTCTTGATCCTACTGTTTATATGCAGCTGACGCTTTCTGACCAGCAGGCCTTGAATCAAAATATCACAAGAAACTTGTCGTAGGAACCGATCCACCTACATTTTTTCAGATTTACATATACCAAAACATTTATTCCCTCTCTCCCATCACGCCTCAAAGATTTCTTCAATGAACAAAGCACGATTTAGACATTTGGCATAATAGCGATCAACACAATCTCGAGGGTCCGGCAGTTGTTGCTTCTCGTTTCGGCCCTACTTCGTGACCTGGATAACGAAAGTATAGACAAGTCATGTAGAACGTGAGCGTGTTGAGATATGTGCGTACATTTTCGAATCCTTCTGGTGACCCATTGATTACTCTAGCTTCCCTGAATGCCGGTCTACCCCCCTTCGATACCCAGTGGTTGTTGGAGCTGTCATAACTTTGGCCGCTATCCGCTCCGCTTCTTCATTTCAGCTACATGGTTGGATATATCATCAGACACACATCCACCAAGATCTCGTCAGCAAGACAAATTCGAACGGTAAGCTTTGCACGCGAAAGGCTGACAGGCGCAGAGATAACATACTATGGCAGTCAAAAAAGCAAACAGGATCGAGAGCTTACTCGTTTACTAGATTATTGGATAGCGCAACAGAGAGGTGATGTGATAGAATAGATGACTTGGATTGCAGTTCGAGACTGTCAGTTGAGGCTGCCTCCAGCGTAGGAATCATTCACAACGGACACTAGACAGCACAAGGAGACTCAAATCGCAATTCAAAGGACACGGATACAACTGTGTTCAACGTTTTTGACGCTTTCAATAGATCACACTAGCTTCAACATTAAAAGTCAACCAACTCTGTCGTGGTTTCTGTCACGTTACTACATAGATGATGGCGAATGAATATTGATAAGATGCAAGAAATCCGGGTAGCCGGCCCCCCGTCGCACTTGCGCTGGGCTACTGGCAGTCAGTTGACCACATGCTCACCCTGAATCGATGCCGGTGGTTGCACGAGGAGTTCGTTGGATGCTCTGGTACCAAAAGTCACCATCTTCAAGTTTGCCTCTGCACTATTTCTCCCAACTCTTCCTATAAATATCATGGCTGGTATCGATGTTGCCAAAGTTCGTTCCAATTTTCCAGCACTGGCTTCTGGATATATCTTTGCAGATAATGCCGGAGGTTCTCAAGCCGCGAAAGTCGTCGTCGATAAGATCTCTGACTATCTGCTCAACACCAATGTCCAGCTCGGTGGTGACTACTCTGTCTCTGTGACGAGCACGCGAAGAGCGTCGTTGGATGGGCCTGCTGAGGCAGCGAAACTCATAAATGCGAAATCTCCAGACGAGATCGTATTTTCAGCGAATTCGACGATGAACATAGAGAATCTGGCAAGGGGTTTGGAAAACGACATTCAGCCAGGAGATGAGTTTATCGTAACCGGGGAACATGAAGGTTCGTCGTGAATTACGATCTATGAGCATGCCGTTTATCCGCTTCTAGCTAACGTGGGTCCATGGAAGAAACTTGCAGCACGACGGGGTGGAATTATCAAATTCTGGAAGTCAACCCCTATATCTCCCAACTCAGACAACCCGTATTCCGTCAGCCTCAATATCAAGGAGCTTCTTGTTCTGATTACGTCCAAAACGCGGATTGTAGCGTTCACAGCATGCTCCAACATCCTTGGATCCATTGTTCCTGTAAAGGAGGTCATCGCGGCCATCCGAGCCGAGGCTCAGGCAAAAGGCGCAGCAAAGGTCGAAGTATCTGTTGACTGCGTAGCTTATGCACCTCATCGTCTCATCGACGTCCAAGATTGGGATATCGACTATTGTGTCCTCTCGTTATATAAGGTACAGATTTACTCGATATAAGCTTGACTGTTGTTGATGAGTGGGAACAGGTCTACGGACCTCACATTTCGGTGCTCTACGCCCGAGAATCATGTCTCGCGTCATCAATCTCGTCCCTTGTCCATCATTTCCTCGACGTCAAATCTACTTCGTACAAGCTTCAGCCGGGAGGGCCAGGCTACGAGCTCGTCTACGGATCAACTGGAATTAACGACTACCTACTTTCCCTCACATCCCACAACGATCTCAGCAAGACGTTCGAGGCGATAGCCGCTCACGAACAGACTCTCGTCGAACCGCTGCTCTCGTACTTGACCCATCCGGATCAACAAGCGAGGGGCGTAAGGATCGTCGGAGACGAGAAAGCTGGCCTATCTCGCGTGCCCACCATCAGCTTCGTCGTGGTCGGCCAAAGGGCCCTCAAGAGCAAAGATATCGTTCACCTATTTGATCAGAAAGGCGGCGTGAGTGGTTGTCGTTTTGTACCATTTTTACACAGACTGCTAACGGCTGTTGGATTAGGTTGGAATCCGATATGGTCATTTCTACGCTTTCACTTTGATTGATGAATTGTCGCCGAAGATCGATCCGGCTGACGGCGTCGTTCGTATTTCTTTAGTGCACTACAATACGGTGGAGGAGGTAAACCGGATCATCGACCTTTTAAAAGAGGTGCTCGCATGAGTGACAAGTGTACGCATCTGATGATTAATCCTGCCATCATGGAAATGGCTCGAATGGAAATCATTGGTTGGAACGATGTATGATTATTACCATTTCACTTGTCGGGCAAACATCCCCGAGGAAGGCCCGACTCAACCGTCAGTTCACTGCAAATATGATAGTGGCATGTTATCCGCGACTTTTAAGAGTTAGACTCCTGAGTAGGAGGCTTCTATACCACTTGATTCCAGTTACACTCGTGTGGCGTAATAGGACAACCTAACCTTGCTGAGCTCGAGTTTGACTCGCGGAAAGAGTGTAAATTTAATTTTGCTATCTAGGACGTTCGAGACGTTGCATAGCCAGGAAAACGACATCTGATGCTTTCTGGTGAAGAAGCTCCATTAGCATCCAAGAACACAGGACGCGCTGTCCATCAGCAGTAGCATGCAAGAATGGCTATTGCGTCACCACCCGCCAGCAGCTTTCCCGAGGTACCGGATCCTATGTAGCATCATTTGAGTCGGACAGTTCCCAGGGTAGATCCGAAGTTGTGAGATCAGCGTCAACAGCATGAAGACGGTAAGCATTTTACATCCATAACTAATACTTTTCATTCGGAGGTCTCAAGAATAATTGGCCACTTGGATTCCTTGGGTTCACTCACAAAAGCCTCGAATGATGGGCATCCTTAACGAGGATAGAGGATGGAGGGAAATATTCTGAATAAAATGTATATGGCTCCGTTCCATCAGCAATGGCTCGAGTAGTTGTCCCTGTTGAGGTCAGCTCCGAAATAGTTGTTTTGTATTGTAATTCGTGCCACGCTGGATTACTCATGATCATAGGCTGATATTGAACACATATTAGACATCTTGAGCAAGTCCAGATGGGCAAGAAGATTGATGGGTAGTCAAACTTGAAGTAGAATCGGAGCTAAGAGGGGAGTAGAGCGAGGTGGTCAGTTGAAACTGACGATGGAAGGCAGTCTTTGGGAAGGTGAAGAACCCAGAAGAGTTTCACTGATCAATAGGACAGAGAAGAGTTATCGTCATTCAGTCAGTAATACGTGATACAGTATTGAGTACATCAGAGCTGGTGCAAGATATCGATGTTATTAAGAGAAACAAATGGTTAGGGCTTGAAATCCGAAGGCCTCACCATCGGGGGTGGGTGAGGGAGGTATAGGACGAGTTGCAAGCCAATATCCATAAGGAAATACTGAGATAAGGTTCGGGTAGTGATGTGACAGTACGAATGGCAGCATTATCAGACAGGCTGTCGGTGATTGTGAGCAAGACACGAAGGCCTTCGAGAGGGGTTTAACTCACAAGATCATAGAAGCAATATTGGAATATTTACAGTAGTGCAGGTGCAAAGCGGCGGAAAGGACGACGGCGAATGCTACAAGATTAGTTGAGTATTGGAGAATAGTTGCGAATCAGGATTTCGTTGCGTCCAGGAAGGAAACAAGTGGATCGTTAGATAAGACATCACGTCGTTAAATGCATATGCTACACCGAGAAAAATCAAACCCGATAAAATCACTGTCAGCGTCCGCGGGAAAAGGGAGACAATGGCTCTCGATCCTCGTCCCGTGGCAGGAGAATCGGAGGAAGAGATGGATCAGTGAGTCGTTGAGATGATGAGGGTGACTGGGACTGTATGCGTAATTCCAGCTGGCCGCCGGCCGATGATTGCACGGAACTATCGCCATATACTTCCGACGTGGTCCTTGTGACGGTGGGCTGTACAATCGCAATCGAAGCAGAAGACGAAGAAGGATCTTCTCGTAATGTGTCGCTGGGCCTTCGGGAGGTTTGTGAGATCCGGTGCGCAGACACTCGCCCAGCGTGAGCATCTGCGCGTGGCAGTTTTTTGACTGGTATGGCTGCGGATCCGAATGAAATGGGGATGTGATAGATGCAAGAGAGAGCGGCGAGTTCTTTGCCCCAATTGTTGTCCCTGTAGCCGCAGATACCAGCGGCTTCTCCGGCGGGCGAGATCGCATTGAGGAAGACACATGCGTTAGCGGAACAGCTGACGTAGTTGCCATCGATTTGTGATGGTGGCGAGATGGGGATTGCATATCTTCGGGTTTGATGAAACGGTCTTGAGCTCCTTGAGTTGATGCGTTTAGATGGTGTGGATATGTATGCGGTGGAGGCATCATGGGTTGATACATCACCGAACTGGTTCCAGCATATGGCGAGACAGTGTCGGTGGATGGCATTGGAACCCCTGATGGTATACCCATTTGGTAGTATGGAGGAACGTCCGCCATCGGTAATAAGCGTTGGACTTGAGCGGAAAGTTCGTCGAAGCGTGCCTTGAGCTCGTCATACTCAGCCCGTGTGACATATTTCTCTCTGTAATTGATGGTTCATGAGACAATCGCGGGTTCTAGATGTAGTGCTTACACGGGTTCGATGATATGCCACTGACATTTTGACTGTTCTCCCCGACGGGTGCAAGGCGCACAAGGTTGTGCCCTGTGCCATAGCGCTATTAGACCTGGCAATCAGCTAGGCCATGATCAAACACAAGGTACCTGTCACATTTAATTTTCCGTCGTTTGCACTCTAGGTGAAAGTGGGTGCGTGGGACAGCAATCACAAGATCAGAGGAGATGACGATTTGGAGTAATAGGGAGCGTATAATCGATAACAGACGGAATGACCAGCGATCAGCGCAGTATGTACCAAAACAGGGTATAGTGACTAACCAGTACAGCTAAGTGGTTGTCGTCTCCGTTTCTTCTTCGGTGGGCCATGACGTTGTTCCGCATCGTCGCCTTCAGAATCGAGACTGGTAAATGCCTCCGAGCTGCGACGAGCTCCTAATGTCTGGGGGTCTGCCTGGGCAACTTGGTGCGCGAACTGAGGGTAGTTGTAGCCTGAGCTCGTCGGATGATGCTGTGATAAACTGGATAGCTGGAGGTAAGGATGCAATTGTCGTATTGAAGGTAGAGAGGTTTGCGAGCTGTAAGTTGCAGGGGGCAGGTCACTCGACGAACTCTCTGCGTGACGCGTGCGATTTTGAGCATCAGTAGGACTAGTAGGCCGCCTAGATGAATGCATCGGGAGTGAACGCGTTGTCACCCGTGCTCCACAGCTGAAAACGAGATGGAAGGATCTGAGCTGGACATCAAAGATGGTCTTAGGAACCTGTGGCTCTTATGGCTTTGGTAAGGAGATCTAGAATCCGTCTCGTGGCTGTCCCCGAAAAAAGGTACAGACCCTAAAAAGGACTTCCTGAGTGTCAGCGCTAAGGATTGTTTGTAACACTGGCCGATAACGTACGAACCAGGACGTCGGCGAGACGGCAATTACGGCCGCGAATAATCACAGCCTAATTGATTCTTAGCGCCTTGAGGGGATAGATCAAGATAATTCATCATCAGACAAGCCGACGGCAAGGCTCAAAATCCGGCCCTTTCAATTCCAAGTGAAAACTTCATGGATCTTGTAAACAGGAGGCCGACCGTTTCCGTGCCGGGATCTACACTTGCAGTCAATAGTAAACTCAGGCAAACTCGTCTCAGGAAACAAAGTTTTTGGATTTGTTGCGGGATTTGATACCTCCGCTATGTCCGGTCGCTAGGTCGCCTTGCCAAGGTTCATTCCACAATCTCCGGCCAACAAGGGGAAAGATACTTATCCCATCAGTCCTCGACCTTACGTAACGCTGCTATACTGCGGGCTTCTGATCACATGAATGGCTCCAAAGCGTTGAGAGGATAAATGCTCACATCATGTCCGACGCGTAGCTACCATGATGCTGGCATGAGGCGCATCTAAACTTGTAAAAAGTTTCTGTCACGCTTGGAAATGGACATGTCAGGCGACAAACAAAACGCAATCGCAGATATCCTAATGCGGTGTCCTAGCAATGCATCGAATACAGACAGAGTTTTGAGATAAACAAGCGAAGGTCCCTCGAGCTTGCGAGTGGACCGGAGACAAGTTTAGTCGAAGCTATTCCGCCAAGTCAGCAAACACGCACCAGCAGTTATTGTCTTCCGACGAGATAAGTCACCCTTCCATGACGTCGGTCCTTAGTACTGAGTGGCAGACAAGTCGGACATTATTCGCACTATCAGAAAAATTTGCACAGGGCACAGGCATAGAACAGAACAAGGAATCGCGATGATGACACAGTGCAAAATACGTAGTAAGGCACTTGAATTCGAAATGGGTGTACGCCAGATCCTACACAACAAGAATGTATCCGAAGCTGATTAGCCATATAATCCGTACTCTTTTAAGTTATCGATTAAATAGCATGCCCAGTTCTGGAGGATGAATTTTCTCGTTCACGAAGCGGTAACCCCTACTTATCACAAGCAGGAACCGCAAAATAAAGTGAAACGAGGTGACTGTAGAGAGGAGATAAGTTTATGCTCCGAATTTAAGCCGCACGTGCTGGTCCGTGCGCAGTGTTCATGGCATATAATAAATTTGCCGACGGCCCAAATTTCCTTATCGAAAGTTCACCTCATTGGATATTTGAGTTCTTTCTCAAACTCTCGACAGAAAGAACTTGAACCAATCAAGGAGGAAGAATAATTCCTTTTACCCAAGATCGCTCCGATAAGTAGTGAGATCGGAAGCGGCCCGTATGAAAGGTATAAAATTCAATGTTTAATTTACATGTGACCAGGTTAGCCCGTAATGGATATCAATCATATGCCTGAATTCGAGCTAGATCAGCAGGTTGCATTGAGCGCTGAGCGCCGGGTCTTTACATGTTTAGCGGGCTTGCATGTTCTCCCGAGTGAGATCTAGTGAGAGCTAGCTAGTGACGTGTCAGAAGACCATTGTTGCCGAAGAAGTGCAAAAAGATTCGCAAGACAATCTAGTCGCTCAGGATGTTTTATCTTGTGAATATCACGACGCAGATGAGCCCTGGATGTGGGGTTGCATTGTGTGTTCTTAAGCTCTGGATCGAAGCTATAGTACTTAGGCGAATTCATCAGCTGACCGGTAGTAAACACAGGACAGCTATACGATTAGATAAAGTAACGCCGTCATGAGCGCGAAATTTACCATCGCTTCGTCGTGTTTATCATGTTTGAAGGGCCACATGCTAATTGGAGCCTTCCAGCTGGTCTGGAATGAGGGAAGAGCCATATAACGAACTGTCGAAAGGCACATTGATGTAGAGTGATCTAGAGCAATAATGGCATCGGCCTCAGGTACCATTGTCTGTGATTCCGCCTTTATGGTCATGAACTCCGGCCTATTCGTTGTGAGGGATCTTCCCTGAATGTCTCAGTCAGATTTATGACGTTATTGACTTCCTTTTGAACTTGCAGTGCCTAATGAGAACCGCCGTTGTGCTTGCCCTCAGAGGAACGATTTCATACAACACTCGATACGCCGCGTGCATTTGGAGATAAGACCACATATGAGCACAAACCCCGATAATATGACAGGCAGGAACGAATGGCACATATCGGATACGTACCCCATGATATTTGATTTCCCAGATGTTGTCGATATATTGCTGTAAAGGAAATTTTCACGGCGATTCGGAGAATGAGTCTGTCGACTGGTGAATGCAAATGCGAATCTTAGCTAGAGGTTGATTGCGACATCCACACAATTAATTATAATATTTGACGGCTATAAAACAGAGTAAGCTTTCGAGTTATCGCCCCCGCACCTAATGGATTGTGAAGACTTCCAGAACGTTCCGTTCTGTAACCAATATTTGTCACGTCAGGACCCAAAAGTTTTCGAGTCAGCTGAAATTTGTGTGGAATTGAATTCGAAAGGTCTATTTCAGTCACATCACAGAAACTATTGCTTTCGGCAAAGTTTTCGGTTGACTGTCGAGCCGAAAGCCTTGCTCCCGATATGTGTTACGTGCCAAGTCGAGCCACTCCGAATTAGGCTCCAGTTTCGTGTATGCATTAACGTCAGCATATGGATAAGCAATCGATAGCGATCGCAACGTCATCCCCGATTCGATAGGGTGGAAAGATGGTCTAGCTCGAATAGGCCATCGGTCGCGTCGGGACAGCACTTGCCAACTCGGAACTTGCAAGGTAATAGACAGATAAAAATTTGACATACAGAAATGGATAAGAGCAAACATCTGCCTTCCTAAATATGAGTTAACAGAACGTCGAGGGGAGACCAGGAAATTCATACGAACCACAATATGAGCTGGTGGAAGCCGCAGCCAATAAATCTCGTCGCCACGCACGCTGCGTGTTGCACACTTGTCTATGCTTTGATGATTCCTGGATATTCACAAACCACTGAGGACTTAGTATACATTGCAGTAAGCAATCCGAAAGCAAGCGGAGACGAGAGGTCTTACAACGACGAAGGAAAATATGGTAATGAAAGCCGCCATACCTCGGCTGTGATCGAAGCCAAAGCAAATGTAGGCGGCCAGTAGGCCTTCTCTATTGCAATGCTTAGTGCGAGAGACGACGGAGTTGCATCTGAAGACAGGCAGGCGTACCTGCTACTGAAATCTGCAAACTAGAACTAGAAATGTGGATAAATAGTCTATAAAAAAACTAAGAACGAATAACAAGGCAGCAGGAGGATTCGGACGACAGCTTGGCAAATGGCCGTAGAAACCACAAGTGCCTTCATCATCAATCATCTGCCGCCAGGAGGATATGCCGTCGTGATACAACACACAACCAGTTTCAGTGATGATGCGCAACGTGAAGTGACCATCGACTGTAGTAATAATTAAATCCTTGACAGAGAAGTTCGGTGCTGTGACCATGTCAAATGTGAATAATAGTGGGTACCTCTTCAAATGCATATCGTCGTATGATAAGAGACTGACATATGCTGCAGCGCGATGCCTGGAGACAAGCATTTTGAAGTCAGCCTTATGAAATATTTCGAACCCAGCAGGTTTTACTGACACATGGGTTTTGAACGAAAAAGGAAATTGTCAAATTGTCATACTCACAGCCAGAACAACATGACTGAGGGCAAAGTTGAAAGGACCTGTTGAGCATATGGTTCCATTCCCTTAGTCACCGCTTAGGAACGCTACTTTTGTGCAAAAATTAAGAAAAAATCCCAAAATTAATTCCTCTTGGGAAAATGCTCCTATCGATGGGCGGGACAAAACCCCAAGAGGAATTAATGTTAAACTCAAAATAATCAAATGTACTCGCAACACCTTCTGGAATGCATCTGTGTGAATTCTACTCTGTGGAACTGAATTTTCGGACCTGAACTTGATCTTCGCATGTCCCAAGGCCCGACCTGTAAGCTTCGATCCACCGAAACATTCGGTGCTCCCATCTTCTGATCGAACGGATGTGCACAGAACGAAGCGCTTTCGGTAAAATTTCTTTCAGGGTGTCAAAAGCGTAGTCACAGTTGTCGCGAAGATATGTTTAGTTTATGTATACTCCTCACAGGCCAAGTATACATAAACAGTTGTCTACACGTGATGATGATGTAAGTGACGAGATCTAAACAATCTAACCATCTATATACTGTTTAATAAACAGATATACACATGACATACACAGTTGAAATACTAACATTATTATTTTCTTCCTTTATAACCATAACTAAAATCTGTACATATCAGATAGGGAACCAAACTTACTTCATGTTGCTTCAGCAGCCAGGAAGCAAGAGTGAATGGTGTGAATGTCTCTGATCAATTTCTGGCAAATCCCAGTCCATATCAAAACTAGTCATCCAACACATCCGATACATAACCATCATAGTTACAAAAGTGCCATGTCATGCACGAGTCCTTGGCATGAATCATTAATCAATGATAACTGCCAATTCTGTTTGACTTTTGGGCCCTTTGGCTCCTCAAATATGATAGGTAAGTGTTTGTAAAGTGTTTTCACTGCTCTTCTAAATATTAATGGGCTATTTTCTTTCAATGATGTGCACTGCTCCCCCCACCCAAATGTATTGTTAAGGGTTCATTTTGGTTCTATAACATGTTACTTGACCTGAGATGCAAGGAAGCAGTAGTGCAAGGTATATACCTGCATATCCCAATTCCTGTCATGGTTGTAAGGGCAACCTCAAGCCTCACTTAATAGTGAGCTAACAGAGGGGAATCCAAAGTTAATATTATATGTTGATAGGTCCATTGTGTGCTCTAGGGTCTCACAAGGTCTCCAAATGTATTGAGACTTTACAATTCATGATCCCAAACCTGTTAAAGTCAATACTCCTAGATCAAAAGATAAGTCGAGACTCGTAAGTGACGATGTCGAGATAGAGGTTCAGTTCGCCGAGGCTCGTGAGCGTCGGTTGAGCAAGACTCAGATCGCACCAAGTTAGGAGTGTTAGAAATGACTAGGTCAAGCTGATTGACTAGTCGTACATTCATCGTATAAATATTACAGGTGCAGATCGTAGATATGAGTCATGTAAACAGAACAATAGAGAAAGTAAGAATAGAAAGACAATAAGAACAATAGGCGTCGCGGTATACTACAATAGCGTGAGAGGGCAAGAGTGTAGAGTAAAGACGCGCGTCGTCGAGACAAAAGAGAAAGAACAATAACGTGAGAGAGGTCGAACGGCAGAACAATAGTAACAAAAGAAAATTGAACTCCCACACCTCTTACGCCTTCTCGTAACATTAGCTCCTCTCCATGGTTTCGAGTTCCATCTGAAACTAAGGTCTCATTGTCCTCATCGGGTTGAAGGATGGCTCGTCGCTGGTCGTTGCGGAGAAAGTGGAGAACGTCGTAGGGGTGGGCGTGTCATGCATGTAAACTCGAGTGGGGAGTTCGACGTCTTCTTCTCTGGCAAACCGCACAGAGGTGCCGGTGACGAAGGTGGGGATTCGTGGGAGTGGAGGTGTAGAGACGATTTTGAACAAGATGAGCATATAATAGATCAGCATAATAAAAATGAATGTGCCGAAAACGACGCCGAGAGCGATGGCGGTATAGACGTTGTGGGTCATGGTGGTTTGCTTTAGGTTGTGCGATGATGTGGCGGAACGTCACGTGTGGGGTTGCTTGGGCAGAAGAGCGCCGAGTGTTCAGGTCGCCACCGTCGACAGTGCGGGCACTGATATTGGGGGCAGTGCGACGAAAAGTGCCCCACCTGGGCGCAGGTGAAGCAAACCGAGTTCCTCATCCACACTGGCGTGGGTGCATAATCGGGGGCGGCGGTTTGGGTAGGGTAGGGTGTGGGTGCTCGTCTCGGTGGAGACTGTGAGACGTAAGGTGGGAGTGGAGGATGTGGGGACGTCGTTGTTGGCGTTTCTTCATTCTCTTCGTCGTCGAGCGGTTCTATGATGAAGATTTGTTGTGGCGTGGGGACCCGTTCTCCAGGTCTGTATCGAAGTGCCTGCTCATCGAGGCTTCTCATCAGTGGGAGTAGGTCTAGATAATATGCTTCTTCAGTCAATCATCGGAATACCCGCTGAAGGCGGGAGATAGCTCTGTATGTCTCGAAAAGGTTCTGTGTGGTGCTGTGCAGCAGCGTGCGGTCTTGGGTTACCGATAATAATCTCTCTTTGTTTCTGATGCCGTCTGTGTCTCGGACGAAGCTAAGGATCAGTTCAAAAGTCCTGACTGGGTCAGGATTGGGTGTGACGTTCATAAAGAAGTGTAGAGGGCGGCTCATAATTGTGAGAGATTGTGGGTGGTCTTGTACTCTTCCAAAAGTTCAGCAGCGTTTTTCAAGTGAATCGCTGGTTCCCAGGTGTTTTCCGCCGTGCTGTATCCCTTCCACTTTACCAGGAATCGGATTCTGTTGCCTGCCCCCCTATGCGCTAAAATAGCCTCAACCTTGTGTTCTAGTTCCCCTTCGATCAGATCCGGTGGTGGAGCAAGGAAGTTTGGCCCGTGGGTCTCGTTTTCCTTGAAACGTGAGAGAAGGGAGGCGTGGAATACTGGGTGAATCTTCCATTGGGGGGGAAGCCTTAGTTCATAGGCGTGAGGTGAGATTACCCGCATGATAAGGAAGGGCCCTTCGCGTTTGGGGGCGAGTTTTCTAGTCGGGTACCCTATTTTTAGGTTTTTTGAGTCGAGCCAAACCCTTTCTCCTACTGTGAATGGACGGAATCCTCGTCCGTTTCATCCGATCATCACCTGTCAGGAGAGTTCATGAGCTGCTAGGGCTTCCCGCCATACATTTCCTAGTTCGGCTATCCGCTGTTCGGTAGCCAGCACGTTCGTTTTTGGGTAGGCCGTGGGGATAGCTCTGGGGTGTACTCCCATCATCACATAAAATGGGGTGTTCTTGATAGCCGAATGGTGTTTTTGATTGTGCGTGAATTCGGCGGTGGTAAGGTGGCTCTTCCATTGCGAAGGTTTGTTCGCACCGAAGATCTGGAGATAGATTTCGAGCTCCTGATTTACCCTTTCCGTTTCCCCATCAGTCTGTGGGTGGTAAGCCGTGCTCATTGCTAATCTTATCCCCAAAAGTCTCCCTAGTTCCTGGAAAGCATTCGACGCGAAGCGTGGGTCTCGGTCAGAGATAATCTTATCTGGGAGACCGAATCTCCTGAACACATTGTGGAGATAGAGGTCAGCTGCTCCCAATGCGTCTACGCTTTTGTTACAGGGGATGAAAATTACCCCCTTAGTAAGTCCATGGTCTACCACGACCATGATTGTGTCACATCCGTCGCTTATCGGGAAATTGGTGATGAAGTCCATTGTTACTAGCGCGAATGGTCGAGTGGCTGTTGATTTGATTGGGGATAGTCCCGGGCTTGTCGGGTGGGTGTTTACTTTCATCTGCTGGCAGGTGGCGCAGCCGTCGACGTAATTCCGAATGAATATGGTCATCCCTGGCCACCAGTAGTCTCTCCGCACCAGTTCCAGGGTCTGAAATCGTCCGGGGTGCCCTGTAAGTATGTTATCATGGTATTTTTCCACGATCTTTCTTCGTAATTCCCTGTCATCCGGGACATAGCATCGGTCTTTGAAAAAGACCATCCCATCATCTTCCATCCTCCAATCTTCTACCACCGACTTGATCGGTGGCGTTCCTCCTTCTTTGATTGCTCATACTATCTCCTTAAGCAAATTGTCTCTCATTATGCTTTCAGTGAGTACTTCCTTTAGCTCGGTATCGATGGTCCGTGCGAAGATCTCGTCCCTGAGCAGGGTGATATCGTCATTATCATTATCGACATCTGGAATGTGATCTCCCCTTCGTGATAGGGCATCTGACTGGATCATCATTTTCCCCGGGACATGTACCAATTTTAGGTTGAACTGTGACAGGAAAAGGCTCCACCTAGCCTGTCGCCGATTCAATTTCCGTGCTGTCCTGAAATACATTAAATTCTTATGATCAGATAAGATCGTTGTCGCGTGTTCCGATCCCTGGAGATAGTGTCTCCAGGTTTCGAGTGCCCGTATTATTCCCAATAGCTCCCGATCATAGATCTTGTAGTTTCGCTCGGTGGCTGTCAAGGAGTGGGAGATGTACCTGCAAGGGTGCCAATCTCTGTTGGAGTCGGTTTGTTTCAGTACGGCGCCCGTTGCGTATTTTGAGGCATCGCTCTCAATCACGAATGGTTTTTCTGCGTCGGGCATAAGTAATACCGGTGCCTCAGAGAACCTCTTCTTTAGTAAGTCGAACGCCCCTTGGCATTCGTTAGTCCAGTTGAATGGCTGGTCCTTTCTCGTCAAGTCGTTTAGCGGTTTAGTGATCGCAGCGAAATTGCTGATGAACCTTCTGTAGAAGTTCCCAAAGCCCAGGAATGATCTAACTCCTTTTACGTTGGTCGGGGCTGGCCAATCCCTTATTCCACTTAGCTTAGTGGGGTCCATAGCCAATTGGTTTGGTCGCAGGATCAGGCCAAGGAATTCGACCTCCTGTACATCAAACTTAGACTTTTCCGGTTTTAGGTACAGATCATTTTCCCTAAGCCTTGCCAAGACTCTTTTCGTTCTCTCCTCGTGTTCTTTCTTGTCTTTGGAGAAAATGAGAATGTCGTCCATGTATATTACCAGCCAGCCCTCGTTTAGCATGTCCCTGAAGATATCGTTCATCATAGCCTGGAAAGTCGCCGGAGAGTTGCAGAGGCCGAAAAACATGACCTTGGGCTCAAACAGCCCCTTGTTGGTTTTAAATGCCGCCTTCCACTCATCTCCCTTTTTGATCCTGACGTTATGATACCCCCATCTGATGTCCAGTTTGGTGAACCATCTCGCCCCTTTCAGTTTATCCAGCAAATCGCTGATCAACGGGAGTGGGTATGAGTTTTTGATGGTTCCCTCGTTTAGGTACCGGTAGTCTTGGCACAGCCTGAGTGCGTCGGAATCCTTCTTTGCTACAAAGAAAAATGGCGATGCCATCGGAGATTTGGATGGGGTGATGTACCCCTTTCTCAGGTTATCGTCGATGAATTCGTCTAACTTCTTTTGTTCCGCCGGGGTGATCGGGTAGACCTTGCAGTCTCTTGGGATGAAATCTGGTTTGAGCTCGATTGCATGATCCCACGGTCTTGATTCAGGGAACCTTTCTGATGCTGCCTTTTCGAACACGCTCCGATACTCCTTGTATTTATCGGGAAGGAGGTCATCGAGCGACAACTTTTCCTTAGCATCTTCCCTCTCGTGAGCGAGCCTCTGCGAGACGGAGGTCTTGGCTCGGATGTGGGTGGTATGAGAGAAGACGAATCTGCCGGTCGATCGAGATCGGGTGATGCGCGCAATGTGCCTGAGCTTCTGGTAATTCGGGGGGATGTAGTCATGTTCGATTGTGAGGGGGGATTCCTCGGTCCTGAATATCCCGATCATTGGTTCCCCCCGGATGTAGGCAAATAGAGCATTTGTTCCGTCATTATTCCCGTTAAGCGATAAGCCGATGTTGGATTCATCCAGTGTAGAGATCGGTGGATCAATCTCGGGGTGGGTGTCCGTTACCGTGTCCTTTGCCGTGTCTGTTGCCGTGTGTGATCCGCTCTCCTCGAGTTCATCTGTGGCGCAGAGTCCTCTTGCGAGATGAACTGCCCCGAGCCTACTCTTCACGTGCTCGGCGATGGTGAGGTGGGTTTTCCCGAAGGTCTCCCCAGCACTCCTTTTAGGTAGCCTCTCGAGAGTCGGGCTCAACGTTACTCTCGATACAAGCGGCCCCTTGTCATCTATAGTAAGACTCTGCTTACCGATTGTGGTCCGACTTTGCTCGATTATCGTCCGGATCTTTCCCATAATGGACCTTTCGGTCCATCTGTCTGTGAGGGTCCCCTTCTGCCAATCGATGGCGGGGTTTCGTCGTTGGAGCCAGGTATATCCTAAGATCATCATCTCGTTTCCCAGCCCTGTGATCAGCATTCTGATCTTCTCCCCCTTTCCTCCGATCTCGGTGTCGATAATGACGTAGTGTGAGATTGTTCCGTTTTTGTTTAGCATTCCGTCGACATTTTTGGCGAGGATTTTCCTGCTGAGGGGGTGTTTCTGTAGTCCGAGTTTTTGGACTACTCGGTGATCAATGAAGGTTTCTCCCGCCCCTGAGTCGATCAGGGCAGGTATTTCGGCTTTGTTGTCGTCTAACAAGCAGTAAACTGGTATGTGCATGGATTGTTTGCTCACGTTAGCTACCAATACACTTGAGACGATTATTCTGGCGGGCTCTGCTGCCGATGCAGGCCGCCGCTTCAAAAACCCTCCTCTACCATCAAGTCCAATACCTCCTCCTTCTGCTTCTCCTCCAACTCATTGATGAGTGCTCTGATCTTCGTGTAGTGTTCTCGAGACGTTTTCTTTGTCTCGGTCTTCTTCTCTTCTTTGGCGGGTGGCTCTTTCCCGCCCTTGTGGTCGCTGGCCCGGTGCCCTGTTTTATGACAAATGAAACATCTTCCCTCTTTCATGTGCTTTACCCTCTCTGCGTAAGAGAGGCGTGTTGCGTCGATGTCCATGGCATTGGGGTCTCTTGAGGAGCTGCTCGCTCCTCCTCCCCCTACCTTGCTATATGTTCTCTCTTTTATCGCCCTTGCTCTCCTCAGATGTCCTTCGGCCCTCGCTGCATGGGTGTACCACCCTTCGATTGTGTTGGGTGGGTTCTCCATTCCGAAGACCTTGTCGAGGACTTTGTTGTTGAGCCCGTCAACGAAGTATTCAATCAGAGCGGCGTCTTCTTTAATTTTGGTGCGGTAAGCAAGGGTCTTGAATTGGGCGATATACTCATCTACTCCCTTTCCCCCTTGCGACAGCGCTCTCAGCTGTGTTCGCACGTTCCCCGCGTCATCGATTGGCGAGAATGCCAATCGTACCTTTGCGATGAATTCCTGGAATGTGTCCCAGGGTTTCGACTCTATATACCTCTCTTCCAAATAAGCCTGCTTCCATGGCCCCGCTGTCCCTCCATTCATATACGATAGCATGAACAGGATTTTGTGTCGGTCGTCGGGGAATGCAGCTGCATTAGCGTCGACATAGGCTCCACACTCGAGTAGAAAGAGCATCGTCTTTGTTCTATCTCCCGAGTAGTCAGTGGGCGCTCTCATTTTGATCTCGGCTGGGCGAGCGGGGAGAGCGGCGGGTGCGGTAGGAGTGGTGGGGGTCGATGGAGCTGCCATTATGCGTTTGGTGGGGAGCGGTCGGATTATTCTCGTAAGAATGATGTCGTCGTGTAGGTGGGCTGCCTAGACTGTGTTTAGTCGGCAGAGTAAAATCAGCTTGACCTTTTGTTAAAGTCAATACTCCTAGATCAAAAGATAAGTCGAGACTCATAAGTGACGACGTCGAGATAGAGGTTCAGTTCGCCGAGGCTCGTGAGCGTCGGTTGAGCAAGACTCAGATCGCACCAAGTTAGGAGTGTTAGAAATGACTAGGTCAAGCTGATTGACTAGTCGTACATTCATCGTATAAATATTACAGGTGCAGATCATAGATATGAGTCATGTAAACAGAACAATAGAGAAAGTAAGAATAGAAAGACAATAAGAACAATAGGCGTCGCGGTATACTACAATAGCGTGAGAGGGCAAGAGTGTAGAGTAAAGACGCGCATCGTCGAGACAAAAGAGAAAGAACAATAACATGAGAGAGGTCGAACGGCAGAACAATAGTAACAAAAGAAAATTGAACTCCCACACCTCTTACGCCTTCTCGTAACAAAACCTCTACAAACCCCATGAATTTGATTTTGAACCTACATATTTCAAACTATTTCGAACAACTTTGAATGACTTTGCAACATTTCAAATGCCTTCGACCTACTTCACAGCACTTCAAACAAAGTCAGCCACCATATGGCTGTCCCAAAACCCTTTCGATACTCACAGTACATCCGATATGAGCTACTGCATCACATATGGAGCATTACTGGACACAAGGAGAGATGACAAAAGACTTAGGATGCGATAATAGCACTTTTGGGTTTCAATGATATATTAAAACAATAGGACGAGTACTCTTACTATATGGCGACACTGTACATTTCATTTACTATCATTTCTCATTTGTTTTTATGATTTACAAAGTCCTTTATTGCTGTGTGTACTGCCTCGTGTCCTACACATGTCATATTTCCTTTTTAGTACTATCTCTTCAAAATGTATATAGACTTGTACTAGTTACTTAAAACAACAGAGAAGAAGTTACCCTCTTCATTATCATCTGATTTAAGAACTGTCCTCTTGAGTCCAAGTCTTGCTTCATACTTCTAAGTTCTGCAAATTATCACAAACTTCTTCGAACTTTTGTATTAACTTCTTGACTTATCGCATATTGCTCACCGTCTCTCAAAAACACTTTCAAATTGCTACATTCCTTGCTTGATATTCCTTGTACTTATTCCTATTCTCTCCTAACCCTTCAAACTTCTTTGAAACTCCTTAAACCCCCTCAAACCTTTTTGAACCTTCTTTGAATTACTTTGAAACTCTTCAAACATCTTTCAAACCCCTTTCAAACATCTCCCAAACATCTTCATACACTTCTAACAACTATTTGCAGCATCTCTCACCATTCTATATCTCCAACTATGACCTTTGGGTAACAGTGGTGATATTTAGTACCAACTCGCACCCTTCTGCTAGCCTGTGTTATACTTCTTAGGCCTTTTAACAGGTTTTTGTTAGGTTTCCAGGTTGAGTATTATCAATGTACTACATAATACAGACACCTCAGGTGCACCTAACAGAGGGGAATTTAAAGAGAAAACTCTAAGGACCCATCTGTTGCCCAGTATACATGAAAGACCTGAAAATCAAATAATAGTCTAAAATAGTGTTTATGGTCTGGTTGGATGGACCAGAAAAAAACTGAGACCCAACCAAACCCAACCAATTGCAACCAGACTACTGGTTGTAGTTGCTCCATTTTGGAGTCAGTTGCCTCAACTTGTGAAAATACTTAAAGACTGTTCAAAAACCAGTTGCAATCAGTTGCAACTGGTCTTCTCATAGTGTATATAATATCTACTCAAAATTACAGTCACTACAGGACAATAAACTAGTGTATATCCTATTAATATTCATATTTTTATCATTATATAGTGTTAATGGGACAAGCCCAGGGAAAAAGACTTGATTTGGTGAGGGTTTATATACCCTGTGGCTGCACATGGACTTTTAAATCATGTGTGTTGCCAAAAAACAGAGTGGCACCACCTTGAAAAGATGACCTACAACAACCCATGCTTTAATAGGGTGTTTTAAACATCTCCAACTCAACCCTCAACACATACCCCAACTCAACCCCAACTCAACCCCAATTTGACAAGAGTTGGGGTCTGATGTTTGAACACAATTTCTTGTCTATTCTGCATAGACCTCAACTCCAACCCCAACTTTACTAGAGTAGACTTATTTTCTGTCATAATTTTACTGCCACATCATCTTGATGCCCATCATCTCTGAACGACAAACATTCATCCAAGAAATCCTATGTGCCATGAATGAAGAGATATTGTACTTCTCAAGAGTGACCCTCGACAGAGAATCTGTTGAAGACCTGGATGATTTTTGGCCATCCTACTCATTCCATTCTGAGTCTGAGTCATCTTCTTCCTCTTTGTGCCCTTCTAGCCCTTCTAGCCCCTCTAGCTCCTCATCATCCAGTTCAGGAGGGTTCATGTCAATTGATGGTGCAGACACAGATGAAGAGCACACCATTGCCATGGGTGTGACTGCTGATCTATTGCAGATAATGACAGAGATGCACATTATCAATCCCCACCTAGTTGCCAAGTGTTCTCAACTAGATTTAATCCTCATTGACTTCAAGTTTCATGACCCAAAATTTTGACACAACCTATGAGTTTTGCTGAGCACATTTGACAGATTGCTGGAAATGATTGAAACTGACCCAATTTTCTTGAATGATTCATATGTCTCACAGAATCCAATCAGCAAACAGCTAGCAATCACGACAGTTTTATTTTCAAAGGTGGGGCCCCTTTCAAATACTTGCCCATTGAGGTGATGTCATTCTGTAGCTTTGATCAGCTTATCTCTGCCTTTCTCTATTTTTAGCCCACTATTTGATTTTTGGGTCTTTCACATATACTGGGCATCAACAAATAGTTCCTTAGAGTTTTCTCTTTGGATTTCCCTCTGTTAGCTCATTATTAAGTAAGGCTTTGAGGTTGCCCTTACAGTAGAAAACCTGTCTCTCTAGGCCCAGAATTGAAGTGCACTGTGGATATAATGTCTTCTGTATCACCCAGAACAATGCCATGGATGCCCAAAAATGTGTTAAGTGCTTAAAGATGCCATTATCAGATTGCACATGCAAATTCAATTACTTAAATCATGCATCAAAAGCTTTGTTAATATCCTACAGCTTAGTTCCTCACCTAATATTCCATTTATTTCAACTCCAACTGCTTCCAGCATCAATGCTCTGCCTAATGCTACTGGCACACAAATCAAATCATCCCCCCTGCCAACTTTAATGGTGTGCTCTCACAGACATTCATTCCTCAACTCCTGTGAGTTACACATCAGTCTTCATCCTAATCAATTCATAGATGACACTGCAAAATTTTATTGGGCCTTCACATACATGAAGTCTGAGCATGCCTACCTCTACATATGTCAACCACATTTTGTGCCATGCCCAAAAACTTGGTTCCCTCCCTTTCTCCTCTTGGGGTAAATTTTGAGAGGAGTTTGTATGACACTTCTGCCCTCTTCACAAATGCCAATGAGCTGCAATGCACCTCAAGTCATTCTTGTACTACCAAGCACACTGCTCTGTGGACAACTACATCAATGAGTATAGGGACTTAGTGGATATGGCAGGATATGGGAGTGGGCTACCAGTGGTGGTTAAATTTTGTTGTGGTCTCAATCAAGAGGTTCAGGATCAGATTGCACAGATGTTGAAATGGTGCCCTGCTGATGACAATGTTGTATGAAGCTGCTTCTCTCTGTGGTGAGAATTGACTCATGAATGTAGCTTTTAACACTACACTCTATGCTACTGCTACCACACATGTCCCTAATTCCTCCAACTATCTGCCTCACTACCCACCAGTAACCACTTCAATGCCCTGCTGGTCGACTCACCAGAGGAAGAACTTCACTCCATGACCACTCCTTCCTCTGAATTTCTCAG
This sequence comes from Tricholoma bakamatsutake, assembly GCA_029959215.1. Classification (NCBI taxonomy): domain Eukaryota; kingdom Fungi; phylum Basidiomycota; class Agaricomycetes; order Agaricales; family Tricholomataceae; genus Tricholoma; species Tricholoma bakamatsutake. The sequence continues at coordinate 11,772,902 of CP114861.1, forward strand.
CTCAATGGAAGCCACACCCACACCTCCTACTCCCTCTCCTCCCTTTGTCAAAATTAGATCATGGGAGTGCAAACTGTCATGCAAGTATATTGTGGCATCCACTCCTTTTCAATGCTCTTTACAGTTGAAGGTTGAGCTGCAAACTACAGATACAGGGCAGGTGCTTGGTGTCTCAGCTCATCTGGATTCAGGTGTGACTGGTCTCCTTATTGACACCCATCTTGTCCAACAAAAATGCCTCAACACTCATTCACTGTCTTGACCGATACCTGTTTATAATGTGGACCATCACACAGGTTATTTGCAGTCAGGTGTAATTTTCTGGCATACACATCGAATCAACAGAAATGTTCCCATCACACATGTACAGGGCACATGATGTGTCAAAACCTGCTGCCAGTGAGTGGAATCAATACTACTCACAAAAGATGTGACAGAAAAAGTTTGGTTCAAACTAGGTTCAGGCAAGGTTCAGAGATTTTGGACCATGCCCAAACCTAGAACTGGACTTGTGGTCCAGTTCTACCCCTAATCTACCCAAGTCCTCCTATCATTCTAAAGGGTAACTCTCCAGTGGAGGGGCTATCAGTACCACTCTCACTGTGCCCAGTAGATTCTGGGTGATACACTAAATTATAAGTTCAGATCTACCATTAAATGTTAATTGATGTGGATCAACATAGGTACAAGCTCAGTTATCCTTGCCACAGTCTGTCCACACACACTGAACGCTTATCTCAAGTCCTGTGGCTTTGGCATCAGTAGCTTCTGTAGATACTAACTATGCCACCATGAAGATGACTCCAGAAGAACAAAGCACCACTGGCACAGCTACCATAAAGTTTCAGGATACTACTGCAGGAGTTAACAAGCCCACAACTGACCTATGTATATGCTCTGCTTCATGTGAGTGCCACTAATTTGAATCCATTGCTCCAATCTATATAGCACTGCTACAATGTCTCAAGATAATGTTGTAGAGAAGACCACTACTATGGCCCCTGCTATGCCAACTGCGAGAAGTCCAGCAGGATGTGACCTGGAGTGACAACTACTGCAAGGTCCATACAGTTACAAATGAAATTCTCTGCCTAATCATTTTACTCAGGAGTCTCTGTTCACAAGACTGGTGCCAAAATAATGCATGAGGAACCACAGCTGAATTCAAGGAATTGTTTGTTGGAATTTGAATCAGCCACATTGGTAACTCAGTATTGGTATCAGTTATTTACTCAGCAACTTACATAATCCAGTGCAGTAAAGCATAGCTGGTAATAGCACAGAAATAGTATATAAACTCTAGCTACAAGTAAAACACATTATTGGTTTGTACCACTGTCATTACTGTTACAGGAGGCTAATGCCTCATACTGAGTACTGAAAACTCTACATTCTTGGAAGGAAGCTGGAGCTTCCAACACTCAAGAGAACAGGAACATGTTATAAACTTAGTATATTTGGAGGGAAGAACTAAGATATCATATACAAGTACTCAAGTATAGACTATATACTAACAGAGTAACATGTGATAACAGAGTTGCATGTGATAAGGTAGCAATGATGTAAGAGGAACTCTTACACTCTCTCATACTCCAGAAAAATAACTGGGGGGGGGGGGGTAATGTGGTAAACATGGTCATGGTAACCAAAGATAACCTTACATGTTTTTGCAAACACTGAGTCATAAGTGTGTTGACAATGTTGGTCTTGATGGGCAGGTAAGGTTGAGGACAGGCAAGGGCAAGGATAGGTGAGGACAAGGACATAAATGGGGCTGGTGATGTGGACAGTACTGGTGACATGGACAGTGCTGGTGATGTGGATGGGGTTATTGAAGTGAATGGTGCTAGTGATGGTGCTGGTGACATGGACAGGGGATGTGGAGGCATTGTCATAAGATGGGAAAAAAGACTGGGTCAGTTACATGGACAAGGTTGCAGACATGGACTTTGATTGGCCTGGTGACATGAATGGAGCCGGTCTTGTGGATGGGTGATGGTGAGCTGATGTAGATCAGCCTGGCAAGTCTAACATAAGGCACACAGTAGGTGGTAGAGGTGAAAATAGTTTTGCCTGGTAAACACAGTGTACCAGTACCAGATGTGAGGGCCAAAACAACAAGTTAATGACCTTGAATAATGCTACATGGTGCCAAATGAGTCCAGAGCAGGCAAAATGAGAGGGGATGGTAGTTGTTGACAATGAAGTGGGGCAGGATGGGGTGTGGATTGGGCTAGAGAGCAAAGGAATACCTTGGGCTTTATTTTCAGGACAATGGCCTGTGCAGCTCCAAGTGTCATTGCAGGGGTTACTGTTTTAGCAAACAGCGCAGTCGCAGTTGACGATAATCTAGAGCAAGATGTAGTCCTGGGCAGTATGAGATGCAGAATACAGGGGGGGCTGTGGATGAGGTGGTTGTAGTGGAGGTGGTTGTTGATGGCAGTAGCGATAAGGCTGATGGAGCCAGTGCAGACATTGATGGCAGTGACATGGTGGCTCCTGGTGTGAAATGGGGGCAAAGCAGCAAGCAGAGTGCAATGGGGTGGTGTGGGTCATAGTAGTAGCTGGTGGGGCTGCCCAGGCAGTTTTGTCAAGCATGTGACACATTCAGAGGAATGCATCTGTATGGGCCACATGGATGTGTAAGGTGGAGTTGTGCACTTGTAGGGCAAAGTGGGTGCCAGGGAGTTGAGCAGGGAGGGACTGGGGTATGTGGAGAATCTCCTGGATTATTGTTGTAGACAGTGGGGCTGACAGAGTTCATCTAGGGAGAAAATGACATATTCTGGTGGCATGTATTTGCATAACATGTGTCAGTTACCACAAGGATAATGATATTCAAGGTAGAAGTAGTCATCTGTATGTTAGTTTTGGCTCAGATTGTTGTTTTGGGGTTGGTTGCAGCAGTTTTTGATGTCAATGTTGAAGGTGACAAGGTAGTGGAGTCCAGGGCATGACAAGATAGGTTAGGCAGTCCAGTAGAGTGCAGCAGATCCTTCTCCAAATGAGTGGCACTGTTTCCAAGCACTTGCAGAGGGGTTACACACTGGAAAACCAGTTGTGTCATGGTTGTTGACAACCATGACATGGCATGCAAAGGTGACAGTGGTGATGGAGTTGTGCAGTATTATTGCTCCTGTGGGTTCATTTGAAGTGTTTCAAGCTGAGTGAGATGGGCAGGATCGAGACAGGGTATAGGCAGTGTATAAATGAGGGTAAATGGTTCTAGCCTAGACTGGGGTCAGTGTGAAAAAATTGACCATTTCAGAATTTTCAAGGTCGGTGAGGTTTTGGGAACAAGAGCATGTGTGAGAGAGTAGAGTGTAGATAGTAAGTTTGTAACAAAAAAAAACAGTGGAAGGAAGCTGGGGCTTCTAACACTCAAGGGAACAGGAACATGTTATGAACTTAGTATATTTGGAGGAAAGAAGTAAGATATCATACACAAGTACTCAAGTATAGACTATATACTAACAGAGTAACATGTGATAACAGAGTTGCATGTGATAAGGTAGTGATGATGTAAGAGAAACTCTTACAATTCTTTGATACTTTGTACCCTAAGAATCTAAAGGTCTGGATAGCAGTCTCCACCATGATTATCACATCATTTCAGGAATATGAAGATGTATTGGCCAGACTTGTTGCAGAGAAAAAATTGGTGAGCAAATATCATGATATCTATTGATGTGTATCTGATTCAGTTGAATAGAAGGTTGGCACTGCAGCTAGCACTGAAGATGCACGAATGCCTAGTAGATGCATCAATCTTTTCTATATCTATTGCAGTAGACTCCAAGTGACATGCCTGTGGATGGACAAACATTTTCATTTTGGTTGATTCCCATATTTAGCATATCCATATTTAGCACACAAGCATATCAATTATCGATGAGACTCAAAACAATGAGATATTTAGAATTCACATGAATGTGGTGCAAATCAAGGGAAATCGAGAAAATCCCATATCAAACAAGCTGGCTTGCTGGTAATGGAGCTAGGTCAACAAATTCAGATGAAAAAGTAAGGTAGAGCATCTTTTTTTGTGCAGCATCAATTGTCACTGATCACTAGGGATGCCACAGTCCAATTCCGAACCAATGTTCAAACCTGAACTTTTCAGAACTGGACCAAAGTTTGGTTCAAGGTTTGGGTGGATGGATAGAACTGGACCATAAGTTTGGTTCTGGGTTTGAGCAAGGTTAAAAATCTTTGAATCTTGCTGAACTTGGTTTGAACCAAACTTTTTTTGAATGTTATTTCGCATCTTTTGTGATCTTGGAAAGAATATTTTGGTGTGTTTGCCAAGGCCATGTGTACACAGTTTGGAAGTACAAGGACATCAAATTGTTGACTTGAAGTAGACCTATTGACACCCACATCCCTCCCTTGCTTCTTTTCTCTACAACACTATAATAACCTTGACTACCATGATGCCCTCCTGGTCCCATCAAAATGTAACTGCCATGGCTGCAAAATGCCACATCACTCGCAAATCCCAACATCAACAACTGTTGACTCTGTCTTTTGGGATCTGGGGTTCTTCATAACAAAATAGTTTCATAAGTTTTGGTTTTGGTTTTTACTGCTTTTCCAATAACTAACAAGTCTCTTTCTATCCTTTTTATAAGTTACATATTCTATGCATGATAGCAGCATGTGCTGACTGTCCAGCCTCTCTTCCCCATGCAAATGGGATGTGAGGTATTCACTTGGGTCTAGCATGAACCCAGGAAGGTACTGGGATGCAGTGGTACCCACAAGATAAGCATTTACTACCCCATATTCCTGCCACATCACCACTAACTGCCTGTGCACCCCTTGAAACAGATAATGCCCAGAGATGACCCAGCAACTTCTATCACCACTGCAAGCTACTCCTTGCAGGGTGGACAATGGCCATTGATGAACACAAATGGAGGATGATGCAGGGCAATGAAGCTAACACAGTGTTATGGGAATGGATGCCGACAGGGGGGACACAATTTTCTCATCATTCGTTATTGTTATCTACCATTTTACCCATGCTATTGTCTTCATCTGTCTATTGTTCTTATTGTATCACTTGAGCTTATTGTTCTATACTCTATTGTTCTATGACAGACCATGACCACACACCCCTAATTACTCATCATCACCTTCTCACACTATTGTAGTAGTCTGTGGACACGATTCCTTCTCACATTAGTTGTCTGTACATTCTTATTGTACTCTCACACTTGTAGTATTTAATCTGCAATGCAAAGACCAGGCAAGCTCAGCTTGACCTGATCATCTTAACATTTTCAACGAACTATTGGAAGTCATCCTCAACTGTCGCTTACGAGCTTCAGAGAATATACAGATGAGAACTATTGATCCTAACAAAAGGTCAAGCTGTTCTAAACTCTGCCGATGATGATGCTCGACATGGAAACCTAACAAAAACCTGTTAAAAGGCTTATGTAGTATAACTCAGATTAGAGGAAGGGTGTGAGTCGGTACTAAATATCACCACTAGTACCAGAACATTGTTTTAGTAATGCAAAATGGTAAAGGATGCAATGAATAGTCTTTTTAAAGCATACAAAGATGTTCGAAATTGGTCTGAAGACATGCAAAGTAGTTTGAAATAGATTGAAATGTGGTTTGAAGTTGTTTGGGTGAGTTTGAGGAGGTTTGAAGGTGTTCGACTGGTGTTGAGATATGTTTGACAGATGAATATGGCAGTTACAAAGTGGGTTCTGAGTAGCGATAGGCGACGACAAGTTGATAACAAATATGAAAGTTTGAGGAAGTTTGCGATATTTTGCAGAACTTCAGAGATATGATGCGAGGTAAGACTCAAGAGGACTGCTCTTAAATCCAGCTATAGTGGAGAGGATAACTGATTCTCTCTTGTTCTAAGTAACTAGTACAAGTTTATATACATTTTTGAAGAGATAGTACTGAAAAGGGAAGTAAAACATGTGTAAAACATGTGGCAATATATCATACGATGAGGACTTTGTAGATCAAAAATAAATGAGAAATGATAAATAATTGAAACATATGTGTCCCCATATGGTAAAAGTACTTATCTTTCACTGTAATATATCATCAAAACATAATAAACGATTACATCCTAAATCTCTTGTTGTCTCTCCTTGTATCCAGTAGTGCTTGATATGTGATGGAATAGTTTGTTCCAGATGTGCAGCATGTATCGAAAGTATTTTAACACAGCTATATGGTAGCTGATGTCATTCAAAGTGTTGCAAAATGTTGCGAAGTGGTTCAAAATAGTTCGAAGTCATCCAAAATAGTGCGAAATAATTCAAAAATGTTCGAAGTCAATTTTGTGGCATTCATAGTGATTCGGAGCATCTGATGTAATGTGTCAATACAAGTGGAAATGCTTCTCCAGACTGTAAAGTGTGCAGTGGACCTATCACTGACTAATCCAAGTCTAGGCAGCCACCACTTACTAAATGACAAATGCACTCTTATGAGAGCCAGATGCCACAAATGATGGCAGCAATCGCCACCCCCACTGTTCCCGAAGCACCTGCTGCACCTGTCCAGATGGTGGAGATAAAGATGAGGGCACCTACTGACTTTTCAGGTGACCAAGCAAAGACAATGCTCTTCCTCTTGGAGTATGGGGCATATGCAAATGCCAACCCTTAGGCATTCGAGGACGACTGATGAAAAATTCTCTTCATGCTTTTGTACATGAATGGGGGGACAGCTGGGCTGTGGAAGCAGGCCTATCTAGAAGAACGATACATCGAATCAAAGCCCGGGAATATATTCCAGGAGTTCATCGTGAAGGTGTGAGCAGCATTCTCACCAATTGATGATGCAGGAAATGCATGAACACAACTCAGGTCACTTGCACAGAGAGCAAAGAGAGTAAATGAATATATTGCCCAGTTTAAAACACTGGCATACCACACCAAGATCAAGGAAGATGCTGCCCTTATCGAGTACTTCGTCGACAGACTCAACAACTGAGTCCTCGACAAGGTCTTCAGCATGGAGAACCCACCTGACATGATTGAGGGGTGGTACACCCATGCAGCGAGGGCAGAAGGGCACTTGACAAGGGCAAAGGCGATTAAAGAAAGGACTTATAGCAAGGCAGGAAGGGGAGGAGGAAGCTCTTCTAAAGACCTGAACACCATGGAAATCAATGCAACATGCCTCTCCTATGCAGAGAGGCTCAAAAACATCAAAAAAGGAAAGTGCTTTATCTGTCACAAGGTGGGGCACAGAGCCAGTGATCATAAAGGAGGGAAGGAACTGCCTGCGAAAGAAGAGAAGAAGACATATGAAAAGAAGCTAGAGATAAAAAAGACACCTGGAGACCACTACCAGAAAATCTGGACCCTCATCAATGAGCTAGAGGAAAAGGAGAAGGAGGAGGTTCTTGACCTAATAGTAGCAGAGGGTTTTAAAAGTGGCAGCCCGCATCAGCAGTAGAACCCACCAGAGTGATAGTCTCATCTGTATTGGTAGCACAAGTAAGCCACCAATCCATGCACATTCCAGTTAATTGCATGCTAGGAGATGAAAAAGCCGAACTCCCTGCCCTGATCGACTCTGGGGCAGGAGAAACATTTATCAACCACCGAGCCATCGAAAAGCTCAGATTACACTCACCAAGAAGATCCTTGCCAAAAATGTTGATGGGACCCTAAACAAAAATGGGACAATTACTCACTATGTCTACATTGACACAGAGATTGAAGAAAAAGAAGAGAAGATGAAGATGCTGATAACTGGACTAGAAAAGGAGAGAATGATTCTAGGCTACTCCTGGCTCCAGAAACACAATCCAGTCATCGACTGGAAGAAAGGGACTCTCACTGACAAGCCAACCAAGAGACTCCTCATAAGGAAGATCCAAACCATGATCGAATGAGCATGCACTGGCTATGGTAAGCAAAGTTCACTATAGATGACAAGGGGCCATTTGTATCGAGAGTAACATTGAGCCTGACTCTCAAGAGGCTACCTATAAGGAGTGCTGGGGAGACCTTTGGGGAAACCCACCTTGCTGCTGCTGAGCACATGAAGAGTAGGCTCAGAACGGTTTATCTCACAAAAGGACTTTGCACTGAGAATGAATCCGATCATGATGGATCACACCTGGTTACAGATGCTCACCCTGGAATTAACCTGCAAATAGCGGTACTAGATGCCATGGGCATCAATGTACCACTCTGCACTGAGGAAAATCGAGACGATACACATGCTTTTTGCTTATATTCAGGGGGAACCCATGATTGGAGTATTCAAAGCTGAGGAATCACCTCTCACAATTGAACACGACTATGTCCCACTGAATTACCAAAAACTCCAGCAAATCTCCTACATCACCTGATCTTGGCTAACCAGCAGAATGGCTTATTCTAACACTATCTACATTCAAGTGAAGACCTCTATCTCACAGAAACTTGCCCACGGAAGCAAGGGCAAAGAGGAAGGGCAATCACTTGATGATCTACTCCCTGACAAGTACAAGGAATATCAAAGTGTGTTTGAAAAGGCAGCATCGGAAAGGTTCCCCGAATTGAGACTGTGGGATTATGCAATCGAGCTAAAACTGGACTTCATCCCAAAAGACTGTAAAGTCTACCCCATCACCCCGGCTGAACAGAAAAAGCTGGACGAGTTCATAGACGAGAACCTGAAAAAGGGGTATATCATCCCATCCAAATCACCCATGGCATCCCCATTCTTTTTCGTTGCAAAAAAGGACTCTGATGCACTATGACCCTGCCAAGACTACCGGTATCTAAATGAAGAAACCATCAAGAATTCCTACCCCTTCCACTGATCGGCGATCTGCTTGATAAACTGAAAGGGGCTAAGTGGTTCACAAAACTAGATATCAGGTGGGGATACCACAACATCAGGATTAAGAAGGGGGATGAATGGAAAGCCACATTCAAGACCAACAAGGGGCAATTCGAGCCCAACGTCATGTTCTTTGGGCTCTGCAATTCTCTGGCCACCTTCCAGGCCATGATGAATGACACCTTCCACAACATGCTGAATGAGGGGTGGCTGGTAATCTACATGGATGACATCTTGATCTTCTCGAAGGATCAAAAGGAACACGAGAAAAGGAGAAAAAGGGTTCTGGGAAGACTAAAGAAGAATGATCTCTTCTTAAAACCCAAAAAGTCCAAATTTGACATACAAGAGGTTGAATTCCTCGGATTGATCCTGAGACCAAATCAACTGGCTATGGACCTGACTAAGCTTAGCAGGATTAGGGACTGGTCATCCCTGACCAACATCAAAGGGGTCAGATCATTCCTGGGCTTCAGTAACTTTTATTGAAGATTCATCAGCAACTTCACCATGATCACGAAGCTGCTGAATGACCTGACAAAGAAGGACCAACCCTTCAACTGGACAGACAAATGCCAGAGCGCATTCGAAACCCTAAAATAAAAATTCTCCGAAGCGCCAGTCTTACTCATGCCAGACACAGAAAAACCATTTGTGGTAGAAAGTGATGCATCTAAATACACAACTGGAGCCATCTTAAAACAGACTGATACTAATGGGGATTGGCACCCCTGTGGCTATATTTCTCATTCGCTCACCGCCACTGAATGGAATTATGAGATTTATGATCATAAACTGCTGGGGATAATATGGGCCCTGAAAACCTGGAGGCACTATCTCCAGGAATCTGAGCATCTGACCACAATCTTATCTGACCATAAGAACCTGATGTATTTCAGGATGGCATGGAAGCTAAACCGACGGCAAGCCAGATGGAGTCTATTCCTGTCACAATTCAACCTGCAACTGGTACACATGCTGGGGAAGATGATGGTACAATCTGATGTGCTATCGTGATGGGGAGATCATGTATCTGAAATAGATAATGACAATGATGATGTCACACTACTCAAAGATGAGATTTTCACACAGACAATTGACATGGAACTAAAGGATCTATTAGCAGAAAGAATGATGGGAGATGACCTACTAAAGGAGATAGTAAGGGCCATCAAAGAAGGAGGAATGCCACTGATCAAGTCGGTGGTAGAAGACTGGAGGATGGAAGATGATGGGACAGTCTTTTTCAAGGACCGATGTTATGTCCCAAATGACAAAGATCTGCAGAGAAGGATTGTGGAAAAATACCACAATAATTTACTTACCAGGCACCCCAGGTGATTCCAAACACTGGAGTTGGTCCGTAGAGACTACTGGTGGCCCAGAATGACTATTTTTATCAGGAACTATGTTGATGGGTGTGCCACCTGTCAACAAATGAAAGTCAACACATACCCTACAACACCCCCACTACTCCCAATTAAGTCTGAAGCGATGCGACCATTCACATTAGTAATGATGGACTTCATCACTGACTTACTGGCCAATGACAGATCTGACAGCATCATGGTTGTGGTAGACCATGGACTTACTAAGGGGGTAATTTTTATCCCTTGCAACAAGCCTATCGACACACTAGGGGCAGCAGACCTCTACCTTCACAATGTATTTAGGAGATTTGGTTTGCCAGATAAGATCATATCTGACCATGACCCTAGATTTGCTTCTAACATGTTCCAGGAGCCAGGAAGACTACTGGGGATCAAATTGGCCATGAGCACGGCTTATCACCCACAAACTGATGGGGAAATGGAATGAGTCAATCAGGAACTGGAAATCTATCTCCAGATCTTTTGTGCAAATAAACCCTCACAATAAAAGAAACATCTTACTACCACCAAATTCACCCACAATCAGAAGCATCATTCGGCAATCAAAAATACCCCTTTTTACATAATGATGGGAACCCACCCCAAAGCCATCCCCACAATGTATGAGAAAATAAACATGCCAGCTACCGAGCAAAGGATAGCTGAACTGGAGCATGCACGACGGGAAGCCCTAGTGGTGCACAAACTATCCTGACAGGTCATGATTGGGTGAACTGGTCAAAACTTCTGCCCATTTGTGGTGGGAGAAAGGGTTTGGTTGGACTCCAGGAATCTGAGGCTGGGATACCCAACTAGGAAACTCACCCCAAAGTGAGAGGGGCCATTCCCTATCACCCAGGTGATTTCCTCCCATGCCTATGAGTTGAGGCTTCCTTTACAGTAGAGAATTCACCCTGTCTTCCATGCCTCACTTCTCTCACATTTCAAGAAGAATGAGATGCATGGACCCAACCTTCTCCCCCCACCCCCTGAACTGATCGAGGGAGAATTGGAACATGAGGTTGAGGCAATTTTGGCTCACAGGAAAAAAGGCTGAGGAACCCAGTTTTTGGTAAAGTGGAAAGGCTATGGCACAGCTGAAAACACTTGGGAGCCAGAAACACACTTAAAAAATGCCTTAGAAATCTTGGGGGAATACAGATCCACCCACAACTTTCTTTAAACATGAGCCGCCCCTTTCATTTTGTCATGAGCATCACCCCTGACCCCGATTCAGTATGAACCTTCAATGCAATCCTGGAATATGTCCAAGACCTGGATGACTCTCGGAATGAGGAAAGGTTGCTCTTCGTAACCTGTGACCGAGCACTGCTCAACAGAACTGTGCAAAACTTATTCGAGACCTATCGAGCCATCTCTGCTCTTGAGTGGATGTTTCAACACCTTTCGCAAGAAGCATACCACCTCGACTTACTCCCCCTTATCAGGGATTTAGACAAACAAGCAAGATGCTATAGACCCAGAGAATGGGTACCTACCCCCTACCAGGTGTTCATTGTTGAGAGCTCTGATGATGAAGAAGAACAATTCGCCACGGCGCAAGAGTCACCACCACCACCACCACCACCGCATGCATCAACACCCCACCTGAGGCCACCCACATCCGATCATGCTCCTGTACCCAGATGGATGCAGAATTCTGTATTTTTCACCTGTGCTTAAATCGGGCACTTCTCATCGCACTGCCTGCGATACCAATGCCCTCACTGTTGAGTTTGGCGACCAGGACATTTGGCACTACTTTGCCCCAGGAACCCTACACATGCTGACCCACCTCATCACCACACAACTTAAACCAATACCACCATGATCGCCAACCTCCACCTCATCATCTCCTTCAGTGCTATATTCGGTGGCACCATTTTCATTATGCTCATCCTCTACTTGTTTGTCTCATTCAGAATCCTTACCTCCACCCCACTTCCCCATGCTATGACATTCTTAACTGGCACTTCCATGCAATTTGCCAGCGGGCGCATAGAAGAAATTGAACTACCTACCACAGTATACTCACATGGGGCACCCACACTGACCACAATCAGCACCTTCATTGCGACGACCAATGAAGAACGAGGGATGGCATTTGATCCGATGAGGATGATGCAACCATGATTTCGGATGGTACTCGAAATCTTAGAGGGGAGCTGATGTTATGGGAATGGATGCTGACAGAGGGGACACAATTTTCTCATCATTCGTTATTGTTCTCTACCGTTTTACCCATCCTATTGTCTTTGTCTGTCTATTGTTCTTATTGTCTCACTTGAGCTTATTGTTCTATACTCTATTGTTCTATGACAGACCATGACCACACACCCCTAATTACTCATCATCACCTTCTCACACTATTGTAGTAGTAGTCTGTGGACACGATCACATTAGTTGTCTGTACATTCTTATTGTACTCTCGCACTTGTAGTATTTAATCTGCAATGCAAAGACCAGGCAGGCTCAGCTTGACCTGATCATCTTAACATTCTCAATGAACTATCGGAAGTCATCCTCAACTGTCGCTTATGAGCTTCAGAGAATATACAGACGAGAACTATTGATCCTAACACACAGGGATGATGATGGACCAGCGCCTCGACACCCCAGTCCCTCCCCTAGTCATCATGTGGACCTCCTTACCATCCCACTTCTCGACATCCCCCCAGTTCAGCATAGCATAATATTCTTGTATTTAAAAGCATTTCAAACCTTTTCTGTTAAGGGGAAGTTGAGGGATTCTGCAATGCATGGATGCTGGATGACTTGTAAGGCTGTAATCTCTCACTCATTTATTTATCATTCTCGTCTATGAAAAATTATTTTTTGGTTATCTGGTAGCCTGTATATGGCCGTTTTGGGCTGTATGTACTGTGAGGGTCTCAAAACACCTATACCATAACTGTATGGTCAATAGCCTTTATGGTACAGTGCACACCCCTAGTAGTACAAAGCTTAGAGCCGCTTTAGAGAATTTTTGGTATAAAAAAGTTCAGTTCTGGGTTCAGACCCTCCTGAACCTAGAACCGAACCCTCCTGAACCTGATCCGACGGTCCAGTTCGAAGTTCAGCAGATTGCCTGGACCGAACCTAAGTCCAGTTCTAGGTTCAGCAAAATCTTTGAAGAATCGAACCAAACCGAACTTCGGCATCCCTACCAGTGATCACAATTCCCATCATCGGCCTTTCTCATTTTCCCTTGCTCAGCTCCGACCCGATTTTGACTGGGAGCCTTCAGGCCCCGGGAAGCTCCTGCAAAGGTTTGTCCGTGTTTTAGCATATTTGAGGGGCAAAAAATTAGCATACTTATGCATGTCCGTACTTAGCATATTTCATGCCATTTTGCCCGTATCTTAGGCTCTTAGCATATCTTAGGTCTTCCCCACAGTGAAAATTTCAGAGTTGATCAAAGTAAATATTGCAATGATGTATTCCTTGGTTCCATGACTACGGGTGCTGTGTACTCCTGTGCACAGGTCAACTTGATGCTCTGATGTAGATACGGAATAAAATTTCCTATTATGCGTTGACGTGCCAACTGTCATCCATGTGGCATGGTATCGCTCACGCGCCGTGACGCGCACGCCCGACTTGGGTGACATACACAAACATGTTCGCATCATTCGCGACAGGCAGATCACCAGCACGATAGATTTAAAATATGCTGATGGCACCTTGCTTGTGACCGTCTCCCCTCATACCGTATGTCTTTGATTCCCTTCGGCGATTTGTCACGCTTTTAGCAGAGTCACATTCCGTGACAAATGACATCCCTTTTGCGTATTTGAGGCCGAAAACAGCCACTACTTTAAACCTTTGCAGGAGCTTCCCAGGCCTGCTGCTCTACTTTCACTCCGCGTGTCTTTCCTTACCTCATTCTTCGAGACGTGACCTCCAACAGACCATTTCCCCTACAACACCGGGAGGTCATGTTAAAAACTTAATAATGCGATGTTAGAAATTATGACATTTTTGACCGAATAGTTGTGCCCATGTAACTTGGATCGCGAATAGCCAGCCGATTTGCTGGATGAAATACTCGGTGATCGGGGCCCTTCACGGCTTGAGTCTGCTGTGGATATACCTAAGCCCAAGTCTCCAGCAATTCGACAGTCTAAATGATGACGAACCTTGTGGAGCTTGAAAGCCACTAGATAAATGACGGTGACTAAATAGTTCCTTGGCAGGATCTGCTTGAATGTATTTAGAATAAATGGCACTGGCATCGGTGCCGGTGATTGTGTTTGCCACAAGTCGTCACATTTGGGTCTCTGACTATACGACCACGTCGCTTTGAGCAAGCTCTCCATATTTTGGCTAGTGCCCTAAGCAGTTCAGAGACAATTGCAGGCGAGTTCCTCGGTCTCTGATGCCATGGGCCACCTGATCCATCAAGTCAGCCCTCCGAATGTAGATCTCAAACGACAGAACAAAAGAGGCCTAGACCATTCGTCGTTCGGTGGTCACACTTTGGCGACCCTAGCGTTATGATTGGTCAAAACACGGTGGTATGACCCAAGCGTGACATTTCCCTTTCCGTACTTATGTGCGAAGGCCGTAATGAACAATTAGCAGTCCATTTTCAGAGCAAGCTTCTTCACACTCTGTCATCTCCACATTCTTCTGTGTCCTTTCAGTCATCGGTAGCTTTTTATAATCTTATCTCTCGGCCATCTGCTTCATTAGATGTCTCCGGTCCGTACCAGACGACACAGCCGACAGTAACTCGTGGTATCCGCGCTGTAAAGGCGTGGCTCTGAACTGACAATACGAAAGTATATTGCTCAGTCAATATACCTCATCTGACTGCCGTCTCATATCTCGGTCATAACTCCCTAACCGCTACTACGCTAGTGTGTTAATGAACTGGAGAATATGTCTCGTCCGTATATTTTGAACCTTCCGGTGGAAGTGCTGGAAGAAATTGCCGATGTCGTTAATATCGATACACGACTGTCTCTTTGTCAAGTCTCCAAATTATTCCATTCTTTCACTATTCGCTCTCTATACCGTGATATCTCCTTGGTCAATCCCTCGGCACTTGTGGCGTGCTGTCACGTTCTATCCTCAAACTTGAGCGCCGCAGTCGCAGTCCGAACTTTTTCAATCACATACACGTGAGTTCAATGACCGTGACGTTATCACCATCCTTCACTTATTCATTTTGGAAAAAGGCCTTCGGAACCGCCCAAAACGTACTATTTTTCATCCTTTTACTCGGTCATCAGGCGGGCCCTTCGATGCTTGTCCTCTCTTCAGCATCTCAGACTCATGGTCTTTGATCCTGCTTATATACAAACTCTTGATCACCTTACCCTTCCCAGCCTTCATCACTTCGAATGCTATCTCACCCTTACGGACTCGCTGATCTCCTTCTTAAACCGTCATTCGTCTATATCATATCTTCAAATAGCTCCTACGGAGGCTTTTGTGCTGCCGTCGCTGGCAGGTCCCGCTCCCCGTATCCTCTTGCCCCAATTACAATATTTTTCTGGGAATAGTCAATGCATTTCGGCACTCGCATGCGACACTGCCTTGAAAGCAGCGTTTATATTCTGGGACGCAGTTGATGCCGCCCCGCAGGACGCTATCACCGCACTAGAACGAACAAGCAGCGACAGTATGAATGTCCTTAGCTGCAGACGACGAGGATGGAACCTGGACTTACTGGACCTCATCTCCATCTGGCTTCCAAACATATACACGTTGAGCCTCACCAACCTTCTCGTTGTAGATGCGCATCCAAGTACAGTGAGTCAAATACCTCCTTCTAATGAGATCGGTGCTCATCTTGCGAGTAAAGGCATTTTTAGATGCAGTCAAGGCTTTCTTACCAAGGTTTACTATGCTTCGACGCCTGCACATCAATTGCGTAGATGTGTGGAAAATGGGTGACGTTCAGTGTCGGATGGACGATGATTTCGTGACCGTCACCTCCTGGGGTGTTGTCTGTCCCTCCCTCGTGGAGTGCACACTTCCTCGTAAATTTTTCTTCGATGGCCATCGTCTCTTCCTGACATTATTTTCTTTATTTATCTGCAGACTCCAGCAACCTAAAATGGCTACGTGTCTTGGATGATCTGTGGTTTCCAGACCCTTCCGACCCTCAGGGCGTTGCGTGGCTCTTAGGCGTGGTATATTCTCGACGATATCCGCAGTGGAACAAGATTATGCGCATCATCGAGGAGAGGATGCAGAGCAGGACGGAATTTGAGGGAATCATCGAGAGATTGAGAGCGTTATTAATCGAGGCTGAGGAGAGTTCCGATTAAGACCTTCAATGAAATCTCAGACGATCGAATGCGATGAACAAGACACAGCGCGCTCTGGAGCTTTTGAACGTAATATTATTGCTGCTTCGTTCATATACCCGTTCATCATTAACGTATATATCGTTCGTTACCCACAAAAAGACATAAACTAGATTGCATTTAATGTGGCGAATCATTCTGCATTAGTTTTTTCTCCAAGAAATTCACCCTTCTTCAAGTTGTTCAAGGAGTCCTCTTGCTTGTCCAAGTTGCGTACCGACAACCAGAAGAAAATTCCGGAGACACCAGCTATGACCCCCATAGTGCCGTAGTTCCATACCAATAACGGATCGGCAGAAATCGCTATAAGAAATCATTAAAGGCGTGTGTGGAGGTCGGTAAACGAACTGTACGTACAGACAAATGCCTCCCCAATGGCAGATGAAATCGCGGAGGTGAACAAGAAGACAGCCATGACACAAGACCTCATGTTCACCGGTGCCTTGGTGAATGCGTATTCGAGTCCCGTGATGGAGGCAAAAATCTCGCTTAAGGCAATTAGTATATAGCTGTGCAAACAAAATTAGAAACTGCTTGCAAACAGACAATATGTAAATTACGTACGAGCCGGTCTGAATCCAGACATTCAGAGGCGACACTAGTGGGTTCCCTTGAGCGTCTTGGCAGGTTGCGGCAGAGTAGTGGCATGGGTTGGTCTATGGTCATAAGTATTTATATAGGTAGGAACGACGAGTAGCGCTATACCTTGTAGATGTAATGTTGGACAACTGTGTAAAGAGTTGTTAAGCAGACATAAGATGAAGTGGGAAAGGCCAACCTGCAGCCCAGATCATGGCGGCAGCCCCAGTGAAGAACCCGGCTGCAATCTTCTTCAGGGCAGTGAATTTTATTCCCATGCGGTAAAGGGCAGGATAGAACTGTACGCAACAGTCAGATCTGCACGTTATTTAGGCTGCGTGAGACGTACAAACAGATCGCAAAGTGGAATCAGGATGATTAGTGCAAACGGATCGAGGTTAGACAGCACATCGTTCGGAAGACCATGCGTCGACATAGTTGCCGCTTGGGATGTCAGGTTGTTGTTTATTTGATTGTATGTGAGCCCTGGTAGAGCATAAGACCGTCAACGACCGTGACCCAGATTCCAAAAGAGATCACAAACAGCAACTCACACCAAAGCGGAATCCAACAGAACACGCCACATGCCTTCAGCCCTCGCCTGACTTCATCGACCCACTGATCATCAAAGACCATCCAATTGGGCTTGCCCTCCTCACCGGAACGGGCAACTACTCGACTAGGCTTAGCATTTTCCCAGAAGTCAACTGCCGTTAGTTGTCGCCACGTTCGTACGGGGTTCAAGCTCCATCTGCAGCGAAATGCATTCAGTTTAACTAAGGATGGGCAGTATGACGCATAGAAAACTACCCACCGCCCTTTAGAGGCATACCTCCATAGTCTGACTGCAGTAACAAAGACTGATCCAGTAGGAGGCGTACGCACATATCGATTTCGCCCAATGAAGAGGACAATTGGACACAGTAAGAAAATAATGGTAGGTAAAGTGTAAGCCAGCCAGAACCCCACATACTACGTGGACATGAATGAGCCGACATACGCAGTAGATAAGGGAAAGACATGCTTTCTCGGAGTAGGTCATTCCAATCTGGCCTACCAATGCACCAATATTGATGAAAAGGTAAAAATACTGTCCATAAGAGTAAGCATACCCAGTGGATACTATAACAAACTGCCCATACCATGTAAATTCTAGACACAGTCATGATAGGGTCGATGATGACTCGCTCGCCATTCTTGGTAGTAGTAACGATGAGGCTTTTACGCTGGATTTGCTCCGCGATCAGGGGAGATATATTGGACTTAAACATCCCAGTACCTATACATAACAATTAACGTCGTTCAATAGGATGGGGTGATGTCGGCGAAGAAGAAACGTCATAGAATAACAAATACGGAAAAGGTGATAAACGCACCCAACCCCATGACAATCAGAGCGACTGAGAAAGCTCCAACCGCACTCTTGTGCTCGATAACCCCAGGAACAGCAGAGATAATAAGGATGACATGTCCGACAAGCGCTACGCCTACAGCTACACAGATTGTGTTAAACCTTCCCCAGTACGTGTCCGCGATGTACGCTCCCAGGAGGGGGGTCACATAGCACCTGCGTAAGGCGTTGAACAAGTGACGAAAAATACTATCCAGATGGAGAAAAAAAAATACCAAAATTGGAAGAAAGTAGTGAGACCGGTAGCGGCACGCTGGCCGAGACCAAGAGCGCCGGATTGACCGTTGGCAAAACCTGCCCCAGTGTGTGAACCGGGCGGCAAGACTTGCTGGATGTAGTTAGTCTGCAAAGAGCAACAAATTGATTGAGAGCGAGGAACGGATCATGGATGACCATCCGACGCACAAAAACGACTGTAGAGCCGTAATACTTTGGATCAAATCAAATGTAAATGAAGAGAATCAGGACATGGCCTCCTCCGACACACCGAGAATCTCTCCGCTAACTCAATGAGTGCAATAACTGGAGTATGTCTATAAGGTCATTGCACAACGAAAATCGAACACGGCCTCTACTCACGAAAAGCATTCCAAGGGATCCCATCTGCTACCCTCCTTAGAGTCGCAAGCTCCTCTTCAGTGGGTGGCAGCTCGCCCTCGATGTTGCAAGGGTCTCCATAAACTGGTGCTGATAAAAGGACGTTCTCGTCTTTCAGACTCAAGCTGTTCTTCTCGATGCTTTCGGCATTGACGCTCGTTGGCAGGCTCGAGTCCATCCTGGCGTAGGTCAGAGGTGGACAAGAAGGCCTGAAAAAAAGAAGCTCGCCATTTATCTACGCCGGCAGGTATCTTGGTCCATGTGGTGCATCTCCACTTCCAAATTGATCAAGGTGCATCGCCAAAGATCTCGGTGAATTATAATGCTCCTGCTTGTCGACTGATCGTGGCAAACGCGTCCGGTAAGTCGGCTATACCAGAGCACTCCGAAATTCTCGTCCATGTCAGCAAACCTGAATGCAGCACATGGAACGGATGAGAATTTTCTTTTTCAGGTACCTGATGATCCCTATCGAAAGGCTAGATCCCAAGCAGTCCAAATTTCGCGTTTTCTGTTTGGACACTTTAGGTTAACAGTTAACTATAGCTTCGTCAAAATTTTGTCCGGACACTTTTTGTAAGCCGAAAATTTGAAATGAGCATAACTCCGCGGCGGAGTACATTCTACCCCCGTGAGGTGAGAATTTGCCTGGCTGCACCGACTGCGTCGATTGTTGGTGAATGCCTTCTTGTTCTCGTCATCTAACCACTGACAGCTTTTCCTCCAGGGACTTTGAATTGCTATTATCTCTGATATTTACTGCCGACAAATACCGACGGGGAGCATTGGAAAACAAATTGTAATCATCAGTGTCCGAACCCCAACAACTACCAGAGAGATCAAATGATAGCCTATAATCCTTGTCTGGACGTTCCATCAATATCGGCTCTTGTAGGAGTGTAAGATTTTTGGCTGAAACCTGTTCGGACATCTCACAACCGGGATCTGGCCGTTTTGGCAAAAAGGTCCAAAAGCTGTCCGGATTGGGTAACACCCTTGCGGGGGTATTATCTGGGGTCCTTTTTATCCCCAGTTACTTATGTGGCTGGTCACATAACTGGAGATGAAAAGGACCCCAGATAATAATATCCTAAGGGTTGTGTTGAAGCACGATTCTCAGACTACAAAAGTATGTGTGCCCCATTCCTGACAGCCATAAATCATTTTGCAATCAAATCACTACACCTGAAATATGGCATGCAAAAGCCACAAAAATTAACTCAATAGTGGCAAATCATTATGGCCCAGCAACCTCCAAGGATCCTTCTTCACATTCTCAGAGCTCAAATGCAGTGGTATTCAAAAGACCAACTAATCTTAGCAGTTGTAATTTTTATCTGACAGTGAGAAGCATGACTCTAATCTGGGAAGCACAAGTTCTCAACTGCTGAAGGCAAGTTTGATCCCCTTCCTCTCTGGTTCATCTTGTTGACTGCCAAGACTTGATTCACCTGATCAGATTCCAAATAATCTCTGACTCCCTTCCAACTCTTTTCTGATAGTCTCTGCCAGCATTCCAGCTGCAGCACTTTTTAGTCATCAGACAAGTCTTTATGTGCCTTGCTAATCATTTGCTTACTCATTTTATTTCTAATACAGCCTTACCACTTATGGTCATGGACACTTACCAAGACTTGTTAGTAAACTTCTGCATTTTCTGTTATTCTTCTGGCCTTCGATATTTAAGTGCCCACAGTTTAGCCTTGCACCTCAGTTTGCAAATTATATATTGTAATTTGCTTGTATTTAATCACCTTCAGTCAATAATCAAGCCTTGACCCATCCTTATTAAACCTTGACTTAATCTTGACTTATCCACCTAATTTCTTCACTCCTCTTAACCTCAAAATCAATCCTAAACCTCTGGTTATTCTACTCTGTTCTGGAGGACATTTTCATAAGCACATCAGTTGCAGCAATAGAAATGTGAGCCACATACCATTGGTGAATAGATATTGTAGTCATTGTAGCCACAGAATTCAGCAGCATTGCTAACCACCACCAGCATATTGTCTTTTGTCTTTGGAACACATCTCAACACTCAGTCCAAGATGCAACCACTTGCCTCCTTTACAGTGATATGATAGAGTACCAAATCATGCAGAGCACGATCTTGAAACAGCTGAGAGTGTTGTCCAGTCCATGAAGGAACATTGGGGTCTAGATGTTGCTCCACAAAGTTGTGGGCAGCAAGGCCACAGCTGCCATAACCACCATTACCATTACCCTGGCATGCAACCTGTCTAGCCTCTGAATCAATCCTTCCTTGCTTGAATCCCAGGATGTCACTGAACACCCATTGAAACACCTGTAGCACATCTGCAAGAGGTGGATTGTGCATTGAGTCTTCATGATCAAGCTTGTTGGCATTGACACTGGTCACATATGAAGAGTAGTGACTGCCATTGCAGACCTGAATACTAATTTTAATCACATCAGCATTGAGGAGACATTGGTGAAGATCCAACAGCTCCTAACTGTATAATCATGGATGTTGTTTTTATAAACAGCATGCATCTGTGAAGAAATATGTCTGTAGGTATAGAAACAGTGGATTCAGGCCAGTACTTTCAGCTGCTTGGCAGAAGTAGAGCAGCTCGGTGAGACCATTCAATATGTCCTCACCCATCCAGGTCTCATCTAGGAGCTCCCCAAGTTTCCAAAGGGGAAACTCAGGCCCATGTAGGCTGTGGATAGCTGAGTTAATCAGTTGATTCTTCAGTTCTTCAAAAATTGTTCCCAGTTGAAAGTGCAGTAATGTGAGTTGTTGGACTAGTTTTCAAGCACATGAAATGGCAACCTCATTATTGTTGATAAAAATGAACAAGCGTAACTTTGTAGCAATGTCAGTCAAAGCACCAATGCAATCTGTAGTAGACTTACCTTCACAAAATGATATTCATATGTGCTTTGAGATTCTGTTTCAGCCAACTTCATGGTCACAACAACAGACCTTATTCCATTACTAAAAGCAACTTCCATATCATGAAAAATGGGAAGGAGGTCAGTAGAATGTGGAATGGTATCCTTCAGAGCAATAACAGTGCCCCCCAGCAGTTGTAGGGATGCTCACACTGTAACACCAAGAAACAACAGAATTCGGAGCAGCAATTTTTGGATACACAAGATTAGTAGCTTGTTCAAATGTCATAGAGGAGAAGTGCAAAGCTGAGAAAGCAGCAGAACTTGGAGGGGTTGCATACTTGGTGAAAGTCAAAAACATGATGAAGGAGGAATTTCAGCATTGGCCTTCTCAAATTGCATAGTTGTCTGTTATATGTACTAAGAAACCAACAAATTTCTAACTTTGTAGTGTAAATAGAGAACACGGCAGGTATATAAGAGCATAATCTGAACATTAATGCATACATTCAGCAGAGATATAATGTTGATATAGACAGAGCTTACCTAGAGTCACTCCAAATCATTATTCCTCCTCTATTTCTTGATGGATTTTTCTCATCTCTTTTGGGTTCTATGGAATAAACTTACCTCTCTCTGCCCCTGCTCTCTGATTAACAGTGCATTGTGTTACTGTGGAGATATACTGTGATTATTGCCTTTTTTAAATTCTATTCAGAAACCCTCTGGAAACCTGAAATACCTCCATCCTGAAATTGGACAACTGATGAGGAGAAGAGTGCAACTTCTTACAAATTGAAGCCAAGTCCTTTCTGGCCCCTTTCACCTGGTCTGCTACAGCCTGGTAAATTCTGCCTGGAACCCCTGAATTTTCTGACCACCAACACCTGGGTCCAACTGGAAATCTAGTGTTTTTTCTGCCTAAGTCTTCTCTTTGGTAGCAGCATTTTGAACTCTGACAGTATTTGCAAACTCACACTTCTCTCATCGATCATCACACTCTTCTGAACCTTATTCTTATGTCCCACACAGAATCACAGACTCAGTGGAAAATGAGGAGCTCCTGCTGTGCATTTAAGGGGAAAGGAAGGCATCCCAGGCATCTGGGCAATGTTCTGCATTCATCCCATCTTTTTTTATATTTTATTTCACCCTATTCTGCCTTTTCTATGATTTTCTATGATTTTATTCCTATTTTATGATTATATTTCAGTTTTTTCCATGTTGGTACATGTTACCAGTTCTATTCTTAGAGATGGGACCTCTTCTGGATGTTTACCTATCAATGTGACATTACTCTATAGCTTGATCTGCCTATTTCTGTCTTTTTGCTACTTCTAGCCTACTATTTGATTTTTGGGTCTATCACATATGCTGGGTATCAACAGATGGGTCCTTAGAATTTTCTCTTTGGATTCCCCTCCATTAGGTGTGCCTGAAGTGCTTGTATTATATAGTATAATGTTAACTTTGAATTCCCCTCTGTTAGCTCACTGAGACTTTGAGGTTGCCCATACAGTGCAGGCACATTACCAGGCTTATCAGCTATCTGACAATCAGTACTCCCAGGCTTCTACATTCAGTGCCTTATCCCAACCATCTAACATATTTCAACAAGTCAGCTCCAGAGCACCATCTGCTAGTAACAACATCATGTCTACACATCTGCTTTTGGGAACTGCTTAAATTCTGACTCCACTTGAGTACATAGAGGATGACATGCAACCTGATCCTCCTGACAAGGAAGCTGCAGGAGAAGAGGATGGACTTCCTGGTGGATCTGAAGACTCTAACAGTCCTGACAGCCCTGGGAATAACTCTGGTCCTGATGATCCTGGAGATCAGCCTCCTGTAGGTGGAAACCCAGACCCAGAAAGCAGATTCCTTGATGCTCTTTTCAACCTCTCAGACAGTTTCTGTACTCACTGCCAGAATTAAGTTACCAAGCCCAAACAAGCTTAAAGTCTGGGAACCTGACACTTTTGACAGTTCCAATCCCCAGAAGCTTTGGGACTTCCTAGTTGCTTGTAACCTCCATTTCTAAAATTGCCCTCAGGTCTTTGCCTCTGATGAAAGAAAGATCTTATTCATCATCTCCTACCTCAAGGGATCAGCACTTAGCTGGTTCAAACCTGGCCTTAATGACCCAATAGATTCTGCCCACTGGATGTAGAGTTATAAAATATTTTTCAGGGAGCTAGAAAGCAACTTTGGCCCTCATGACCCTTTGGGGGATACCGAAAAGGCCCTTTCCAAACTGATGATAAAAGAAGGGGGCCATATAGTCAAGTATAATGTTGAATTTTGGGAACTTGCTTCCCAGGTCAACTGGAATGAAGCCACTCTTCACATCCGGTACTTCCACAGTCTTCCTCTCTGCCTCTGGATAGAAGTATTGCAGGGAGGGAAGCCTGACACTCTAGCAGCATTGCACCTTAAGGCCCAAGATGCTGATAACATATACTGGATGCAGGAAGAAGAAAATCACATTAATGCCAAGACTCCTAGTGATATGTCAAGTTGGTACTCAGTGCAGAGTCTCAACAGAAGACATGAATACAAAACCTACAGCTGCAGGCATGCTCAGGGTGTAGGGGTTTATTTAGGGGGCCTCAGATTGTCCTTCAAGGCATGGTGACTGCTAAGGAGGCTGGTTTGATGGATTGTGATGTGCACACTAAGTTGTGCATACATGAAGGAGGGTATGCATGAAGAAGTGTTTGTCGAAAGGCAATAGATGATGTGTGATAAAATGAGGAGTGAATACAATAGTTCAAAAAAAGTTCGCGATATTTCACAGAACTTAGAGATATGATGTGAGCTAAGACTCAAGAGAATGGCTCTTAAATCTGATGATAGTAGAGAGAGTAACATATTCTCTGTTCCCTGTTGCTTTGCTGTCATTCTAAGTAACTAATACAAGTCTATATACAAGTTGAAGAGATAGTACTAAAAAGGGAAATAAAACATGTGTAAAACATGAAGCAATATATACAACAATGAGGACTTTGTAAATCATAAAGCAAATGAAAAATAATAAATAAATGAAATGTACAGTGTCCCCATATAGTAAAAGTACTTATCTCTTTGCTTCAATATATCATTGAAACATCTAAGCACTATTATCACATCCTAAGTCTCTTGTTGTCTCTCCTCATGTCTGGTGATATGGCTCCCTATCACTCTGCACTTGTACTACAGTGTTTTTTCACAATTGTGCACACTGCTTGGACACCTTCTATGCACTTTGCACAGCATGCTTTCATGCACCTTGGTGCACTCCCATGCACTTCCATGTGCCTTTGTCCACTTTCATGCACTCCAGTGTGCTCCCATGTGCTCCCATGTGCTCCAATGCACTCCCATGCACTTTTGTGCTCCCATGTGCTCCAATGCACTCCAGTGTGCTTCCGCGCACTTTTGACCACTTAGGTGTGCTTTTGTGTGCCTTTACATTTTTACTCCGCCTTTGGATCCCCCTAGCTGCCTTCTGTTGTGCACTCTAAATGTGCCCTGTTACGCTTTAAACTGCCTCTGTGTGCCCCTCCCACACTCCTTATCTGCCTTTCACAGTTATTGCATGCTCGATGCACCTTTACGTGCTCCTTTTATGCTTTACCTGCAACTCACATTCTTTGCTGCACACTCATTGCATGATCCTTATCACACACACAACAATCCACCACACCAATTGCACTGTGCATCATGGCTTCCAGCTTACTGGCATGCTTATTCGAGGTGCACCACAATTCCAGCATGAGTGAACTGTGCATTCTCACATAATCTGGGTGGTTTGCATTTATTTGGCATTGGACTGTGTGCACTTGGGCGCTTTCACATAATCCTGGTGCTTTGGTGCTATTTGGCCTCACACAGCATCTCCTTATAGTTCTTCCACATTTCCAATTGGCATTACCTTATCTGGTAACTGGCACAGGTCGATCACATCATTATTACTAAGGTGCAGCATGCGATGCATAACACCAAAGCAGGTTAATTGGGAAGAGTGCACGAGACCCAACGTGCACCAAAAATAGAGCATCGCACCAGAACAGTTGGGTATTGGGCTATAGCATGCACAAATCTTATTGGCTAAGGCAGTGGCATAGTGCAGTCGGGTTTAGATGGGCAAATGGATGCACTTGTGGGTAGCACATGGCACTTTCTATTTTTATACTTTATTTTATCATTTTTTATCACATAAGCCATTTGTATATAATAGGCAGACAGATAGAGAATCCAGAGGATCTTTTCCCCCCCTCATAGTTCATAGCTCATTCAGCATCATGCATAGTCTGTGCACCAGCATCCAGTCTGCGCACCTTTGTAGTGTGCCCTTCATATAGCTGCATTTGCATATCGTTTGCATTCCCTCATCGTATTGCTGCATTTCATCCCTTTGTTTCATCCTTCATCTTTGTTTGTGCACTCTTATAGTGCGCCCTTCATATAGCCATGTTTGTGCACCATTTGCACATTTTATTGTATAGCTGCATTTTGCAGACCATTTGCACATTTTCCCAGTAGTTGTGCTCGCACCCTGTTTGTGTCCCTAGCCTGTGTGTCACTCTTGCAGCACATCCCAGTGCTGTTCTTGTCCCACCAAAGCTCCCACTTTCATCTCCCTCATCGTTGCACATTTTTGCACTCCCATTGCACATTTTTGCACTCCCATTGCACATTTTTGCACTCCCATTGCACATTTTTGCACTCCTATTGCACATTTTTGCACTCCCATTGCACATTTTTGCACTCCTATTGCGCATTTTTCCACACTGTGCATTTTTGCCCCTTTGCATTGTGCACTTTTTTGCCATTGTGCATACCTTCCTTTTTGCATACACAACTAGTGCACACATCAAAAACCACCATACCAGCCTCTTTATAGTCTCTGTGCCCTGAAAAACAATCTGAGGCCCTCTAAGTGAACCCCCTCACCCCAAGCATGCCTGCAGCTGTAGGTTTAGTGTTCACCCCTTCTGTTGAGACTCTGCACTGAGTACCAACTGAATACATCACTGGTGTCGCTCAATATGCAACAGAATGGCTCATTCTGGTTGTGCAGCATGTATTAAAAGGGTTTTAGGATAGGTATATGGTGGTCGATGTTGTTCAAAGTGGTGCAAAGTCATTTGAAAGCATTCAAAATAGTTCAAAGTAATGTGAAATAGTTCAAAGTAAGGCGAAATAGCTCGAAAAGTGTTCGAAATTGATTTTGTGGCATTTGTAGTGGTTCAGAGCATCTGTCGTAATATCTCGATACTATTGAAAACCTTCTCCAGACCTTAGAGCGCACAGTGGACCTATCAGCACTCCATCCAATTAGTCCACTTCAGTGTTATGTGTCACATGCTATACCTTAGTAATAGTGATGTGATTGACCTGCACTGGTTACTACTGATTGGAAATGTAGAAGAACTATAAGGAGATACTGTGTGATGCCAAATGGTGCCAAGGTGCCCAAATTTTGCGAAGGCACCCAAGTGTGCACAGTGCGGCACCAAATAGGTGCAAAGTGCCCAGATTACATGAGATTGCACAGCTGACTCATAATGCAATTGTGGTGCACCTTGAATAAGTTGCCTAGTAAGCTGGAAGCCATAAAGTCTCATCTTTGGTAGCAGTGTTTTAAATTCTGACACCCTTACACAATCTTATGTGCAAAGGAGTAGTATGGAGATGGGGAGGTTCTTAACAGAATGCATTCAAGGAGTCGAAAAAGAAATTTGTGGAAGGTCCAGTATTAGTACCTGTAGATTTTACCCAACCACTTAGGGTAGAATCTGAGGCATCCAACTATGCTACAGGTGCAGTACTATCTATGCTATGCAAAGATGAGAGGTGGCACCCATGCATATTCTCTCAAAAGGACTGAATGATGTGGAAAGAAATCATGATGTGCATGACATGGAGATGCTAGTGTAAGCCTGACCACACAGAGTTCCTACAACATACAACACACTACCATATTACAGCTGCCTGCACTCACCTGACATCTCTCCATGTCCCATGGTGGTTCCAATGCAAAAGTCATGAATTATGCATAATTACATCATGCATTATGAGAAAGTTGACTGTAGAGTATAGCCAATTATGATTTGCCTAATAACTTTTCAGAGAATTACTTATATACCTAATTGACCTGGCATTTTGATGAAATTGACACTAATTCTCCTATATGGTAATTGAGAGTGATCTGCTGGTCTCCAGTCAGCTTTAAGTCTGAAATGATTGGCCATCACCCTGAGCTGGTTAGTCATCTGGTCAGGACTCAGCCTTCATCTGGAGGGGCCTAGGACCCTGTACACATCATTTTATTTTTTTATTGTTTACAGTCAAGTGTTTCTTGTTGAGCATTCAATATTCAATGGCATGGAGAACAAATATAACATTGAAGGAGAGGTGTAAGCAAGTATAGATCTCCAAAGATCATACATGAGCTTCTCTGCTCTCTTGCAGATGACTGTTGGCAATAATTGCATTAGAGTGACCTCCTTGGGATCATGCTTGTAAAGACTGAAATTGGGGCTTTTGATCTCATCCTCCAATGAAATATTTGCAGAACTTCCTAGGTAATTATGCTTCAATGGCAAAGTAATATGGTTGATAACACCCATACCTGTGAGTGAAGAGAACAAAGAGCAACCTTTGGGGTCTTTGGTGTCAATGATGTTAAAAAGAGTTGCCATGATCTTGTGCCCAAATGATGGATAGTGTACAATCAGCTTGTCTCATGAAAAATCAATCCTTTGGTGACATTAGATTGACCACAAACTAGTGGAGCCAGACACACTGTAGATTCTCCTGACCTGGCAACTCAGATGCTCTAGACTTCTTCATTAATGTTAGGGTGACACCCACTATCTGTTAGCCAAGACTGTGCGGGTTCTCTCTACAAGAAGGAGGTGGGATGCACACACGTGATGGGGAAATTGATGGTTTTGATGCAAAGGGTTATTAATAGATGACTTGGTTGAGAAAGGCATTTCATACCCAC
This sequence comes from Tricholoma bakamatsutake, assembly GCA_029959215.1. Lineage (NCBI taxonomy): Eukaryota > Fungi > Basidiomycota > Agaricomycetes > Agaricales > Tricholomataceae > Tricholoma > Tricholoma bakamatsutake. The sequence goes on from CP114861.1 coordinate 11,801,861, forward strand.
AAGTGTAGGTGGAATACCTAAGAGAACACAACTAGGGTATATTTAGGGTTTATATACTATGTTACATGTATTGTACAGTGTTGGTACTGATACGCTCATACATGCACATACATATTGATGTGTGTGAAATAAAATTTTCATACTATCAAAGTGTAGCATCTTTCAGCATAGTATAGCATAATTTGACATAATAAAATAAAATAAAATTTTAATGGGGCTGTTTCCTAACATTACGCCCCTTTTATGCCTCGACTTCCAGGTGAGAAAATATTGTATCTGTCTCCTCTGTGAAATTTTGCTAAGGCCAGAAATTTATCCCCTCATATACCATTCTCACAATGTGATGCAGAGCATTTGGATTATGTTTAAAGAATCAAGCAATCACATTATGTGCTTGCTTACAATTCCAGTTCTTCCACTTTATTAAGAACTCCAATTTATTTCATTAAAGACATGAGTCTAGAATATCTTCAACTGCATATTCTGTAGCACCTTCTACCATTATGGGAGGCTGCAGAGTGGTTTGTTGACTGGGAATAGTGGGTAGGCAGTAAGGGTGTAGGCAGGAAACATTAATCTCGGGATCAATTTTGAATGATCAAGGTAATTGTAGCATTACTGCATTAGGCAAAATTATTTTAGAGATCACATATGGGCCAACTTGTTTCTCCATAAGTTTTCTTGAAGGTCATGGAATATTTAGATCCATAGTATTTAGCCATACCAAGTCACCAACTTTGTACTCTGTAGCGACAGCTCAAGTATGATCCACATGTCATCACATGCTTTCATCAATGCCACCTCCACCTCTTCCTGTACCTTTCACATCTTAGATACAAAGTCTTCTACTGACTGTACCTTAATTTCCCTTCAGGGTTCTATTTTTATATGGGAGAAGGGTGACATGCAGGTAGTGGAATGGAATTTGTTATTTCAGCAATTGCCAACCATTTGGGCCAGTTGGTTTGTCTGTAGTTGACAAACATATGTAGGTACTGCTCCAACTCCTAGTTCATTCTCTCTGTCTGCCCATCAGTTTGAAGGTGATATGCCATGGATAATTTAGTTTGAATCCCCAATATGTTGTTTGATTTTCACATAAATACAGAAGCAAATTGTGGTCTGCAATTGGAGATAATGGTATCAGGTAATCCATGTAACCACCATACCTGATTTACATAGAGGCATGCCAAGCCTAATGATGAGGTTTCTGTGGTAGTAGAAATAATATGGACCTCCTTTGTGAAGCAGTTGCATACTATGAATATTGGATCATATTCCTGAGCTTCAGGTAATCCAGTGATAAAGTCCATGAATATATCTCACCATAGCACTTTAGGTATAGGGTTCAGCATTAATTTCCCTGCAGGTTTCTCTGGAAATTTCTTCCCCCTCATGCATGTATCACATCCATCCACATACCCCAACACATATTTTGAAATTCCAGGCCACCAATAATTTCTCAGTGTCTTCCACCTTCCTGGATGTCTGGCAGTCAGTGTATTATGATGTAACCAGATGATCTCCCTTTGCAAATCCTAGGTTTTTGGTACATACACCTTTCCTTGGAATAACACCAACCCTTGCTTCTCAGCCCATTCATCTCCTTTAATATTATCTTTCTTTTCTTCCTTCAGAGCTTTCATGGCTTCCACTACTTCATTGTCCATTTCTGAACATTGTCTAATTTTAGACAACATCTCTGTTTCCAAGCTATCTATTAATAATGCATAGCACAAATGTGAAAGTATTTGGATTTGAGTAAGGTAACATTCTTATTGTCCTCTTCCACCCTCCTGTTGTGACCAATACATCTGGATAATTGATTTCTTCAGCACAAATCCTGGCTTCATTTCAATTGCATGATCCCATGGCTTCTGCACTGGCATGTGCTCAGACTCCTTCTTCTGAAAGACTGACAAATATTCATGATATGCTTTTGGTACACACTCCTCCACTGGCTTCTCCACCTTCACAATATTTTTATCCCATGACTGTCTTCTACAAATTTCTCTAAAGGTTTGCTTCCACTCTTCCTTTTCAATCATGATCAGAATTTCTCCATTTGGCATTTGCTCATCCTCCACTTTTTCCATTGTAACAGAATACTTCCTTGAACATTCTTTCTCTTTTCTCCTTCACCTTTCTCCCATGCATATTACATTCCTTAGGACAACAAGTCATGTGTACTTTCTCAGTTTTCCAATCAATTTTGGAATTATGCTTTCATAATCATGGACATCCAATTATTAGATTGGTTTTTCTAAGATCACCCACTTAGAACATGGCTCATTCCTGATGATCCTGATACTTTAGTATCATAGTCACCTCCTCCTTGAAAGTTCCTCCCTGATTAATTGTTCTGTCAATATTATACACAATTATAGATTGCAACAGCTTGCACATGCTAATACCATTTCTGGTAGTTGAGGATCAATTAATAAATGATCCTGTAGCACTGCTATCGAGCAACACCTCCACATCAATCACTGCATGCATGTCCACTGTCTTCAATCCCACAGTCAAGGTGATTTTGTATTCTATTCATGCTGAGCAAATAAAGAATGGAGAGGTTTTCAGGAATAATGCTTGGAAATTTTCTTTAACACATGATTGACATGGTTGTACTTCTCCTCAATTTCCTTTTCTGGTTTACTCTGGGTTTTCTTGCATACTAATACATTATAATGATTTTGGGTCACCAATAGGGAATCCTTCACTGGGACTCTTCCACAAAATCCTTCTGCCTGTCTTCCTCCAGCTTCACTTCCTCAATTGTAGCTTCCCTAATCTTTCTTTTCTGCCTACAATTCCTAGCAATATGTCCTAACTGCCCACAGTTAAAACATTTAAGTAGGGCTTGTCTCCCTCCTTGATCAACCTCCATTGCATCTGCTGGTGCTGCTAACTCTGTAGCTATAGGTGTCACTGCCATGGCCAGTGGCTGTGCCCTCAGAGTTTGCACCTGAGGTGCCTTTCCTTTCTCAGACTTTCCTCCTGATGGCTTTCCATATTTACTACTTCCATACATCAACTTTGATTCTGCCTGCTCCTGTTGATATTTCTGATCAAGGCACATTGCCCAATTGTACTACTCGTCCAACCTCTCTGTCATAGAAAGTAGTCAGTAAATAAAAAGGAATTTAATCTGGCTTTCAAAAATTCTTCCAACACCACTTCTCCCATATCCATCTGCAAAGCTTCTGCTTTGAACTGCAAAATAAATTCATCTGCTGTTAGAGAACCTTGGTGCATGGTTTTTCATTTAGCATTGGCTGTTGCCTTTGGATTAGGGTCCCCAAACTGTGCCTCTAGTCTCTCCAAAAATTCCTTGAAGGTTGCAAATAGTTTATATCCTGCAGCAATTTGATTAATAGCCTCATTTCTCCAGAACTGTGCTTTACTCCCCTGAATGTATGAGAGAGCAAACATAATCCTAGACTTGGTTGTATGAAACTCTGGCTTCCTCCCATGAATGTACCATACTATAGAGCTGATAAAAGATTTGTATTCTTTATGTTCCATCAAAGATTTGTTGGGACACATACTTAGGTAAGTGTGCTTTTCCATTTCCAGATTTCTCCACTGTCTGCACATCATCCTGTGACATCCACTGCACCATCTCCTCCATCTCATCATCTCTATCTTCTATCATCTTGGGTTTTACTTTTGCTTGTCTGTGCTGTGATGCTGCCAACACTGATACTAATTGTGATATTGTGCCATAAGCACATCAATTTTTGCCTCTAGTGCTGGCATGGAAACCAGATTAAGACCAGGATTAGAAGTTGAAAGTTCAGACATAACAGTTAGAGCTGTGATAAATCACTTCTTTGGCAGATTCAAAACCTGTTCTTTGAGACCTCTCCAAACATTTATGGGTCACATGATTTGGTAACTCAGGTACCAAACTCAGCAAAACCCATGATTTGGTTGTTGTTCATTTTGTCAAGCACTTTGGATTAATATCCCTTCCAACAGTGCCTGATCTCAGGGATAATACTGAATTTGGTTTGTAATTAAAATATTATCCAAATAGAGTAATGTAAATCACAACTAAACCAGATCCAATCAGTTGTCTGGTTGCAGCTGTCCTAATGATGAGCACTGCCTCTTGATCACTGGTGGTCACAATGTAAGATGAGGCCTGATGTCAGCTTATGAAAGAAAAGATAGATTATGTATATACAAGTACTTCTGGCTCATGCTGAAAGGATGAGTAATCAGATGTGGCACAGTGAAACAATGATGTATGTGCAAGTAAGAGAAGGTGCACTGATATGGGAAGTTGTCTTCTTCTGTTAGGGCGACACCACTATCTGCTAGCTAAGACCATGCAGGTTCTCTCTACAAGAAGGGGGCAGGATGTGGATGCATGATGGGGGAATTGATGGTTTTGATGTGAGGGGTTATTAATAGATGAGTTGGTTGAGAAAGGCATTTTGCACCATGAGTGTAGATGGAATACCTAAGAGAACATAACTGGGGTCCCCTAGGTGTATATTTAGGGTTTATATACTATGTTACATATATTGTACAGTGTTGTTACCAACGTGCTTTTACATGCACATACATATTGATGCATGCAAAATAAAATTCTTGCACTATCAAAGTGTAGCATCTTTTAGCATAATGTAGCATAATTCGACATAATAAAATAAAATAAAAATTTTATTAGGTAATGGGGCTGTCTTCTGACAGATCTGAGGGTCTGTCAAGAGACATGTTCCACCTCTAAAAAGTTTAGAATCCATCAAGTCATTTGCTCATGCACCTCACCTTGAAAATTCCCTATAAATGCAAAGCCCTTCATCTCCAGGTATTGCACATGTTAGGAGAATGCCAGGAATTCAGCACAATGGCCATTGAGATAATCAAATGGTTTCATGGAACCATTTTCAATATACTTTGTGAACTTTCCATTGCTTGCTTCATTGATGACTTCCTCAATCATGTACATCTCATGTGTTGCATTGGAGATAGTGAGTGCATGCTTCACAAAACATTCTTGGGATTGTAAAAGGAGGGGCACCATGGCTTCAATATATTCATCAATGAAACTGTAAACCATTTCTATGAGAGCTGAAGCCCAGCAGAGACAATTGAGCTTGGCACTAAGCTTTGCAATCTGCATGTAGCCCTCATAGGTTTGTTGAGCCCCAGAAGCCTTGCACATATACCAGCACTGTTTGATGCAAATAGCAGTGGAACCCACAGTGATAAAGAGACTCAAGTGACCAAACAAGGCTTTTTAAAAACCTCCATATTTTGCAGTCACACTGGGATTGTAAATGAGCATCACAGGGGTGGAACCTTCACAATCTCTGATTGCATCAAATGAATGTGCATAGCTGATGAGGCTAGAAAAGGTTGTCATAGCCATTGGGTAGAGCATGCATGGTATGGAAACAGTGTTTACTACTGCATGATTAAAATCAGTTTACTCATCATTGCAAAAAGGGTTAAACTTACCAGTAAATTTCACATTGCACTTAGATGGTGCCATTTGGGCCTCAAGAGCTCGCCATACATCACTAGCAGATGGTGAGCCTAAATTGCCCACTTGCTTGGGCTGTGTGTTGGAAGGCATGGTGAGGTTAGTGACTGGGTGATCACCATGGCATACCTTGGCACGAGGAGGGGACATGACACTAATTTTCTATTTTCCAGATAACTTGTTTTAGTGATTTGAGCCATTGTTAAATTCAAATACATACAGAGAGTTGGTGCTTCCTCAACTGCTTCTGTCCTACAAATGGGGTTGGAGGTGGTGAGTTATCAGATGATATTGGTAGCGATGGAAGTAGCCCATCATGTCCTTCCATTTCTGTAATGTACAATATCGACATCTTCTGCATTTGTTGATTAGGCAAATGCATCTTCATGGGGATTTAGAAATAAATCCAGTCCATAGATGAAGTAAACACACTGATTCATCTTCCATGTCCTCAAGGCATCCCAAAATCTCTGCATACTGATTGTATGCCAGTTTGAGGGAGAGTTCTAAAACCTTGTTGGAGGTGATTTGTATGGTTTTAGATCTCTCTTTTGGTTGGAAGAACTTGGCTGAGATCATGCCCATGTCCTCAAGGCCACATCCTAAAGGGATGAGCTCAACCCAAACCTTGAAGGGAAGGCAAAGATCTTTAAGCAATTTTCTTGAGTTCCTGAACACCAATGTGAACAGGGATATTAGAGATGGTCTCTGATATATTCTGTGAATGGGCAGCGATAAGTAGAGTGGATGACTCAGGCTTGTCCCAATGCACTGAAATGACTGAAGGATTCCTGTTCCCAGGTTTCAATGACATCATTATAACTTTGATAACAACTACCTTGCCATTAGACATTGCCTTCTGAGCAAAAAACTGTTGCATCCCATCATATATGGCATGTGCATCTTTATAACTACCACTGGTCTTTACTGGAATCTGGAGCTCTGAAACAAAATTAGGGATGAGAAATGGATGTGTTACAACCCCTCAAACATAACTGCTAGCTCCTCTAGAACTAGCCATGCTTTGGCCAGGTCTTGGAGGTAGACAAGCAAGGGATGAGCATAGTGTACAGAGGTTTTGCACTGAGATAGATGATGTGTCATGATCATGTGCCATGTTTGTTCCTTCTCCTCTTACCGCATAGACACATACACTTCCCTCACTGTCTCCTCAGTCCTGAATCCATTCCATTTTGCATCATTCTTTCTTCTCTACTTGCTCTTTTCACTTCACTTTAAAACTGGGATATGTTAGGCAATGCGACAGGACAGAGAGAGAGGACAGGTACCCAACTTTCATGGTCAGGGATAACAGTTAGCAGTTCCAACAGTGGCAGGGGTCAGAATCCATTTCAGATGCTTTTGTAGTGGTTCCAGTGGGGAGGAATTTGAGAAGAGGGACAAGCTAGTGCATCGCAGCCCCACAGGGCTCCTCACAAATGACTGTCCAATGGTCGACACACATTGTCTCATCCAGGGCAAAATTGATACAGCTGAATGCATCGAGCACTTCCAATCAGATTTTTATTGAGGCACCTCCTGGTGGAAAGCATGGAGTTGGTTATGTATATTAGGTTCTTTAAAATGTGGCTGAGGAAGGTCTGGGTGATTCTAGCCAGTCTGGCCAGCCAACAGGCACATCTGGGAATGTGGATGACCTTCAGGACAATGCTATACCCTGGATGAGCTTAATGGCTAGCATGGACACTTGGTGGGTCACAAGTGCTTGGCGATGAGTGCTGCCCTGGATTCTTTGCACAGGGGTCTCAACCCTCCTCACCAGGCATCAGCAGCAGATTTTTTACCTACACATTTTGAGGAACATGTTAGTAATGGCCTCATTCCACTGAAACAAAAGACCTCTAACCCATCTTCACCAATGAGGATCAGGCTGGATGCCCCATACACAGGCGGATCCAGACTGGTTGCGACCCCCAATTCAAGTCCCATCTCACAGCACCCACTTCTCCACTTCTCCACAGATCTCCACATGCCTTCCCCCATGAGATGACACTCAGTGACTCTTTGTACATGTGACAGTAACACTGCATGGGCAGCAGCAGAGGGTTTACTACCAATTCCCAAAGGATTCAATGCTGTGGGAAATGCCCCAGCTCAGGTGGTGGGAGGAATTACCTACAAGGTCCACTCCCCCCAATCATGAGGATCAGGCAGCAAGCATTGAGGCTGGGGAGGAAACTCTTCACACAGTACACTGGAGCTGTGCATACAGGCCTGCAGGCTGCAGTGGCACATTTCCAATCTAGCCTGCAGATAGCTATGCATGCAGGTCCACAGATAGCTATGCATTCAGTCCCACAGATAGCCATGCATGCAGGCCTGCAGACAGCCATACAAGCACACCAGCATGGTGTATGTATTTTCATATCTATCTTGAGTCCCCACATTGACTCACATATAGGCATGTCATCAGATTGCTCAATTGGCAAGGGGTGCAGACACCCACACAATTAGTTATGCACAGCAGTAGACATGCTGTCCATGTGACAATGGCACCCCAGTTTGCACTGACCCCAGATGTTATCATGGCAATCTTAGCAGCAACAGGTCCAACCAGCACAAATCTTTTGCTGGCTGAAAATGCTCAGCCTCCTGCAAGGAGGTATTTCTCGCATGTCATCACAAATACCATGAGTGATCTCCCAATATCCATTATCAAGGAGCTGAAAGCCAGATTCAAAAATTACATTCCATTGGCTCTCTACACCCACAAAGCATGTTTGAATGCAACCTGTTCCACCAAGGTGATAGACACTGAAATTGGATGGAACAACAAAGGTGAGATGAGGTTAAAGCAAAAGGTGATGATGGCAGGAAAAGACCACTTTCTCACCACCAATGACTTTATGGAGATTCACAAAAATTTTATACGTGGGATGCACAAATACCTCATTATGGGCAAGGACATAGAACCTGGTGGGGTACAAGCTACAGACTGTGTGGACATGTTTGCAGAATTCTTCAGTGTTATTGCTGCCAGACCAGACTACACACTGGACTGGCCATCATATTGGGGCTACATCATTGAGTCTTACATCTCATGGGTTGGCAGGAGGGATGACACATACAGACTGATTTTTAGTGAGCATCTACTTCACCAGTACAAAATGAGGAATCTCGTGCCCACAATCCTCGAGCAGCTGAGACAACCTTCAGGTGCTCCTTCATCCTTCCCACCTACCAGAACAAGCAGCAGTACCACCGGTGGAAGTGCGAGCACAGGCTCACAAGGCAGGGGCCAAGGATTTCAAGGGGGTGGAGTGTTTAACTCAAATCAAGGAGGATATCAGGCCCAAAATTTTCCATCATCCCCAGCAATTGTCAACTAGTTTCAGGTGTTATCTCTGCAGTGAGGGCCATTCCCACAGAGATCACCAGGGACAAGCAATGCCATGAGCAGGGCAAATTGGTCAACAAGCTCCTTGGTAACAGGATTGTCTGCATTTCCTTCAATATCAGATCTTCTGAATGTAGACGAGGTGCCACCTGCATCTACAGCCACTCCTGTTCCTTGTGTGGCAAGTCCATGCATGGATCCACAAGTTGTACTGCATGACAACATTTTCCCAATTGTAACCAAGCTGAAAGCTGATGCTTGGGAGCTCACTTTGATGGAAGCAGGCATTCTCGATGAGTTCAATGATATCCCAGTGGGCTTCAGACAAGGCTTTTTCTGTAGTTTGGAAAACTTTTTGCTTGCATGCATGTCCATTCCTCACAATCACTATTCATCACAAGAAGATGAAGATTTTGTTGTTTTGAAATATGCTGAAGAAATGGCACTCAGTAGAATATCACATGATTACAATCCAGATACACTTTTCTCACTTATTGGGCACTTCCATACTTCTCCTCTCACAGTTATCAATCAAAGCAGTGGCAGATGCTGTGTAATTGTAGATCATTTATATCCAAAAAACAAATATTGCATTGACCTCGAAAGCTTACCATGCAACACATTGCAGAAATACATCATCGATCCAACTCAAAACTCTATGAACACCATGATCAACTCCAAGAAATTCCAGTGTGTCTGGAGTTCTTTTTCTGAATGTTATCTACTGGTTGCAGATGCACCAGAAGGGACACCAGTATTCAATGTCGATGCAGCATTTTGAAACATCCCCATGCACCCATCAGCACATCAATTCTTAGCAATCATGATTGAAGGGCTCATCCATCTCGACCACATCTTAAATTTTAATGCATCCCCTTCTCATGTGATCTTTGGCAGAGTAGCTGACACAATGGTCAAGATAGTCTTGAAGTGAGGAATCGAAGTGGTCATCAATTGGGTGGACAACTTTATATTCATACACTACCATTCTCACCATCTGCCTGATGGCTCTCATGAATTCACTTATTCAATGGAACTCATATAGAGTATTGCAGAAGAATTGGGCTGGCCTTGGGCTCCAGAAAAATTTGTTGATTTTGCAACAGTGTTCATGTACATCAGCTTTTGATGGGACCTACCTGCTAGAAAGGTGGAACTACCCAAAAAGAAGAAGACAAAGTATCTAGAGCAGATTTCAACATGGACCTGCAGTTCATGCCATACCTCACACGAAGCCGAGAGAATCATTGGCACATGGAATCATGTCTGTCTCATCATCCCAGATAAGCCAATCTCACTTAATCTCATTGTACAAATCTTGGGGAGGGTTCAAGACCTACAAGGCAAAGCAAAGTGAAACACAAACTCTCTGCAGGAACTGCAGAGGATATGGCATGGTGGAGGCAGCAGTTGCAGGAAATTATCTGCCCCCCTGAACCCCTAAACACAAGGTTGTTTGTAGATGCATCCACATAGTGTATCACAGCAACCTTCTTCTTCCTGTCTATATTTCTACTACTTTCAACAATAATAATCTCCCCCTCAAAAAAGGCAACTTCTCTGAGGCACTTGTCAAGTCCTCATGGAAAGGCTATCTCAACATGCCCACAAGCATACAACTTCACTATCAGCACAGCTTCAAAAATGTCCAACAAGAAGCCATCAACCAATGTCCCCATCCAGTGCTGACTGTGTGTAGAAGTGCACTGGAAGTACAACATATGCTGTCACCTTCAAGAACAACATCTTTCTTGGGAAAGGATTATGTCTGCAAATGATTTCAACACATTTTTGGATAGCATCTCAATATCACATGACGAGGAGACTAGACTTGGAATACCAGAGGATCTGCATGGCCAATCTATCATTGCAAGTGAAGTATATAACAACCGTTGCATGAACACACTTCTAACAGTATGTGATACCAACAGCGATTCTCCCTGGAGAACCCATGAAAGAATTCTGACCTACAATATAGTACCCCCACCATTCCCATTATTACACCAAACAGTTCCCATTCTGCTCATTCCCCCTCACATAAACGATGTCTTCCATTGATATGCCTAATTTAGAGATGCTCATACTACTATAGCAACATTATATAACTTAACTTATCTATTAGGAGTACTATTGGACACTACTGAAAGTTTATGACTTTTGTCTTGAGTGCTGACAAAGCTGAATTGCCATTTCAGCCACATTGATTGTTTTGCTGGCAGTGATCTGCTGTGCCTTGGTAAGCTCCATGTGGCACATGTGCTGCAAGATCCAACATTCATGATTGACCAATCTGAAACCTCTTGATTTGTATGCTGTATCAACAGTATTCTTAAAGTGCCAAACAAAGGATATCCACACATCACAGGATACTGCTTCCAAATTGGGGGACAACCTTCTACCTTATCTCAGGTGTGCCATCAGATATGGTGAAAAAATTTGGATGCTGGCATTCTCAGGCCTTTCTGGAGTACTGGCACTGCCTGGACTACCTGGGTGCAATCCACATCGAGATGCTTCCTCTCAATGTGAAAGCATGATGACAGCAAGTGAGAAGCCTTCCTAAGGCTTGACATGTGTCCTCAGGTGAGTCTTCGTTATGACTATGATGCACCTTAGGCTTGCTCCTCATATGGGTTTCCGTAGTCATGTTCTCAGCTCACCTCCAGGTGATGAAGATGGAATCCGAGGATATGTGTTCACTTTGAAGTCATGGATTTTATCATCCTTGTTTTTCTGGTTAGTCGCTCCACTCCCAGATCACTTAGCATGTCTACTTGGATTAGATTTGTATTATCCCTAGCACTGTACAATTAACTACCATATCACGAGGCAATCTATCATTTTGCCTAGTGGCAAAATCCTTGTTTACAATCGACTTTGGAGTATAAATTACTGTATAATTGACTCATGCAGACTGGGTGATTTTTACCTATAGGTGAGTGCATTAGCTACAAGGTTCCCTAACACATGACTAGAATTTCTATTACCTTGTCTCTGTGCTTTAGTGATGGCTTTGTAGATGTTCTGTGTGCTGATCACTGGCTGTGTCACAGGGGTGATCTGCATGGAAGCTAATTGTGTGACTGAAGTTAGCAATCATTCCATGTTAACAAAGCAAGACTGCTGTGGTATGAACTGGAGGTGTGTTCTCGCTGGTGACTCTCCATCTTTTTGGGATAATATTGATGACAGTCTGCATGGACATGTTTCTTGAATTTCTATCTTGCATAAAATATAGGTGTGTCCCCTGTTGAAAGGTCTGAAGACATCTTTGGCAGATGATAGGTTTGGTATTGCCAGTGGTGATATCAGCAACCTCAATGTTGGGCATGGTGGATGGAGGCACAACATTATTTTTTTGTATTTTTGTTGCTTTTGGTAAGTTTCAGAGTTCTCCCTCTTCACATATGTAACTAAACTTACTACTAGTATGTGCCACCACCAACACCCACTGACCCTCCCTTCTGCTCCACATGAATACATGACTCAAAGCCACGCAACATTAGAACACAGCAAAATATTCACTACTGTACTAATATGACCAACTCTTTCAGTCACATGTCACAAGCCTCTCTGAAGAGAGGAGATATGGCTCAGGTCACAGGTCACAACCAGTTCTGAAGACTGTGACAAAAATCATTAAAAAATTTCCTAAACGGGAATATTTATTTATTTATTTTTAAAAAGTACCTAAATTTTACTCCTCGTCTGCGTCGCTCCCATTTACAGTCATGGTTGTAGCTGCACGGTCCTAGGTCTTCACTCAAAGCACACAACAATTTTTTCAACCAGCTTTTAATGTTCAAATCCCGACTCACACTTAAGTTGCATGTCAGACCGCCGTCCTGATGTTAGCGCATGTCGCATATCACCTCTCAGCCCAATCAGGGCTTTGAAGAGATCTGAGGTTTGTCACACGTTTTCCCAACTTTGAAGAGTCTTCATGACTTGTGACATGTGACAGATTTCGATGACTGACCAAGTTGGTCGTATTAGTACAGTACTCGACGCGACATACTTTGCTGTTCTTCAAACCTATACTTGCCTACACCTCTCCTTCGATGTTACATTTGTTCTACATGTCATTGAATATTGAATGCTCGACGAGAAGCACTTGACTGTAAACAATAAAAAATAAAATGATGTGTACGGTGGGCCCTCCGGATAAAGTATCTTAGATTGATGACTAACCAGCTCAGGGTGATGGCCGATCATTTCGGACCTAAAGCCAGATCACTCTCGATTGCCATAACCTAGGCTAATTAGCCTTGCCAGCTTCCCCGAACACTAATAATCAGGTGCTCTAACATCAAGCTTTATTGCCCTCCATCCCATCGACCGGATGTGCTCAAGATGCGCTGATGTAAAATACTATATAGCGCCGTACATGATGCTTGTTCACAGCCTGCACCGTCATGCATGAATGGTGAGGCAATTCATCAAGTTGGCATTGAACCATACGACTACTTACTCGCCATCTTATCCGCCACGTTGTTGTGACGAGCTTACAGCGCCTCGTCTCGCCCTTGCTTGCGTACCCCAACACGTGTACCAAGCTCCCTGGGTTCATTTTAAACACTGGGCCACTAGGAGACCCATTACTTACGATCCCGCAGCTACTACTACTACATCCCTAATAATTCCTCACTACCCTCTTTTCAGACTCCTCTGTATCTGAATGACGGATTACGTTGAATTCCGCGAGGCGAATCGTGACCCTGGCTTCATAAGGACTACCGATTCACTCGCTGTCAGGCGGTCAGGAACCAGGAACTCTTACTACAGCCATGGCAGTACCAGTACCAGGTCATGGGTATATTCCACTCAACAAAATCCTCCGCCTCCTCCTGAGCCGATGTCTCTTCCTTCCCCTGTCCGCCCGCCTCGGCCCTTGCCTGAGCCCCAGCTGCATCACCATCCTGTGTATCACTTGACAAACCCTGGTGAAGAAGAGGAGGAAGAGTATATGAATATTGATCCAAACGGGGACGGGCTTGATACCGGATATCGCACAGAGGGTTTGGGTAGAAGTACAAGTACAAGGGCTGCTTCTTCAGCTTTCGATGATCCTGGTGCCGGTTCCCGGTCGTTCGTAGGAGGTTTTGTCAGAGGACTGAGGAAACTACCGAGAGTCGTTCTGGGATACAAGGGTAACGGAGAAAAGCGAAAGTTCTTCAGGCGTGGAACGTTAGGGACGGAAGGAACTGCCACCAGCATCACTGGTATGACAGGCAATACCCTTCCGAGATACACTTCAAATCCGCCCACGCCTGTTGTAGGTCCATCTATTGCCCAGCACTTTCAAAATGGTCAAATGCCCACCCCCCAACAGGCCGCACCCCTTCCATCTGCTACCAATGCGACTTCCAATGTTCAGCGACGTCGTCATCCTAGTTATCGTGTTACTCCTCCTTCAGAAGTCATAGAGCAAGAAGAGACTGAGCTGGAGTACATCTCTGAACCTCATGCTTCGCAATTTGCGGGGGCAGTTGTCGATCCCCTTCAGGATGGCGAGAGAACAACGGTCTTGCTGTATCAAGACCAGCCAGATATAGTTGCTTCACCTAACCATCCCGCTTCCGCTCCACTTCGGCGATCCGATTCAACTGCAGTTCGGCTATCCGATTCAACTCCGACTCGAGGCTCTGACAGTCATCGCCAGCCACCCGACGCTGCTGAAGCAAATCCAGTTACATCGCAAGAGCCATCTCCAGTTCTTGCACACCCTATTCCTACATCCGACTATCGTAGAATGGGATCGTTGAATTCACCCCTCTCGCCTACTACTCTGACCACAACCACTTCCACCTCAGATCCTTCCTTCTCATCCGAACTGCACCCCGTCAAGCGCTTCTTCAGCACATTGTATCACATGCCATGGATCGCTCGGGACAGAGTCACGGTAGACTATCGACCTGGTGGAACTCGTGGAGCGAGGAGGGGTGTCGTCAAAAAACCTATGGCCTCGTGGTACAGGGGCACACCCGGGATGGTTTCATCTCCCAAAACTGGCAGTGGCTCTCTCGATCTTCTAAGTGCAGGAACTGATTCAAGAAGGGAAAGTGATGCTACGGGTGCTACAGGTGTTATACCTACCGCGTCGCCTCTCGCTGAAAGAGTCAAACGTCGTTTATCCGACCGCCATCGGCATCATAAGCGAGACCGTCATCATCATCGTGATCGTAATCACGATCGTCGACGTGAACGTCATGCTCGACGTCGCGATAACTTTTCGACATCATCCGCTACAGCGGAGATACAGCACCTACGTAGCACCAGCCCTATCGTCCCGACTGCGTATCCATATCCATACCCTTATCCGTATCCGCCATATCCATCTTTTCCGTCTCCTCACGCTGTAGGCCCAACCTATTCACAGTCTACTCCCCGTGGTCCTCGGTCGCATCGGGCATCTGCTTTTCCCCCTGGTTATGTATCGTATCAGCCTCCACCGCCTGCGCCGTCGATGTACGTTATCCACTCCCCAGTCCAAACCCAAGCGAGCGGCCCTGGAGACGTTTCACAAGGACAAATACCCAGTCAAATGTTGTCCCCAGTGTATATGCAAATGCAGCTCGTGCCAGGCTCGTTCAACCCGGAAGCTGCGGGATCGCATAACTCGTCTCCTGCTGCGAAACCTGCTGCACAACAAGCCACCTAGTGCATGGCAGCGTACAGCGTTTCAAGCACATTTTCTCTGAAGACTCGCTAGAGCTTGTTTTTATTTACTATGGAGCATTCGACTAAAACAACGGTACTTAAGCCACAGAACTTCTGTGCATATCGATTGGCACCAACATAGTCCGTTGTACTATGATGGATGCTCTTCGAGGGGACAGTCCTCTTAACATTACGTGAGCACTTCTTTTATCGAACGGATGGCCTAAAGCTAATTTCCAATTGTCTAGCTCAAGGAGGAATGAGAAATTGCCAACTTTTTGAATGATGCATTTATGTAATTATGTTGCCTGGTAACAGACAAATCATGTGCAGAGAATGCAAAGAGCGCTAAACCTGAGTTGCTTTCACTGTATGCTCCCAAAGCCTTTTCCTTGCCTCTTCCGACCCTAAGGATGCTTTCATTTCACGAATCTCTCCCTTGGATCCGACTTGGAATGCGCCTTTTGTGGAATTGAGCAAACCATACAACATGTACTCTCCGCTGTCTTGGTATGAAAAAGAAAATGGATATGCGAGTGCCGTGGTAATAGACGATGTGAGTCTAATAATCGGCGAGCTAGAAGAAGACAGGATGCCCGTACGGACAATTCCCGGCCATGAGTGCACGAATGCCATATCTGGGTTTCGGGCAGCGAACTCCTGTTGCCACGAACATCACAGTTGAGTCACGGTATGCAGGGACAAAGAGAGCAGCAACATTTCACCTGCATCATATTATCATTGTATGCCGGAGCCTGCGCCGCTGCCCTCGCGGTCGAGAAATTCTTCTTGAGTCCAAGGTCATCCAGATCGATCTCCCCAGTCCCAGCTGCTAGCACCGATAGAACCTTTGCATCTTCGCCCAACTCCTTTGCTTTCTTCAGTGCAGGCAATAAATCACTGATAAACTTCCACCGCGCATAGTAATGCACTGCAAGCTTCTTATCGATGCCCTCCTCGGACTCGTCCCTCCCCTTTGTCGTCATGTACCCAGGAGACATCACCAAGAAATTAATTTTCGGCACGCGCGTAAGGAGCTCTTCAGTCACAGTACGAACGTTCTTCATTAACGTCACATCGCAGTGGACGAACTCGTGTGTTACTTTCGACTCAGATGCCGGTTTGGGGAATTGGGAAATGATTTTATCAGCAGCGGCCCGGTTGCGTCCGATGATGATAATATGAGCATTGCCTTTCAAGTGGCGAGCAAACGCTTCTGCAACACCCTGGCCGATTCCCGACGTTCCGCCGACGAAGAGTGCAACTGGTGTGTAGGACGGCGAAAAGGCAGCGTTCGAAGCACGCAGGGAAGAAAGAGAAGACATTTTCATATTCAAGGAGAACACAAGAACAGCAATGGAGATTGCAACTAGAGAAAGTAGAAACGTCGTGGATTGGATGAGAAGCTGCATGATTATATAATAAACAGTGTTCTGTGCCGTGAAAACGTGTCTGCCGAGACGATGTGCATGAAGTTCGGACTCGGCCACTTCGTAACCTTTCGTAACCTCGTTGCCACATGCCATGATCGATCATCAATAATGATCCAGCTTACTATGCTGTATGCTGGTAAACCAAGAAACAAATGTGACACGCGCGTTAATGGATGTAGTTCCAGCCTATGATTAGTTTACGGTAACTACTTATTTGTCTGAACAAGACGTGGATGCAAAAACATGAGTAGGTCAAGGTGGCGGAACGAACCGTGGGTAGGGGCTCGGCCCGGGGGGTCCTGCCCGAGGCTAACAACAAACTTGTGCTAAGTAGGGGTGGGTAAGATAAGATAGCGGCAGTCAGGAACCGACACCCTTATGTAAGCAAGAACGACGACCACTACTGCTCATGCCCACAACCACCGGGAAGTACTTTGAAAGCTAGGAATGGTGCATTATATAGTTAGGAAGAAGTTGCAGTAGTCAGATTATTTTAATTCTTGCTACAACTCATGCAGTAAGGATTTTTTTTCCCATTTTTTTTTCGAACCGAATGTTTTTACAATTTAGGGATGTTAGATTGGGCGGCTGACTAATCGCATCACGTGATGTATAAGCAGCAAAGCAAGAGAGCAGGAACAGCCGTATTTCAAGGGAAAACGCCTAGAAAAAACCATGCAAATCGTGCACGAGCTGAAAACGGCAGAGTCAAGTCACCAAGCCAACAGTTGAGGACATAGAAGATGACAATTGTTTCGACACAAATTCCTGCCCACCCAGTGCACATGCCCATCAAAATGCCGATGCATCCTCATGCCAACAAGATGAGATCACTAGTAACCCTTCTTGATATTATTGGGGTGCTTAGAGGTGCTGCAGTAATTGATGATGAAGATGACATTTCCAAATCAGATTCAAATGATGGTGATGAAGGAAGTGATGAAATCCAGGAGATTACCACATTGGAACATTTTGCATCCACAGTGCAGAAGGCACATGAGCTTGCTGTCACTGCAGAGAGAGCAAGAGAGAAGGGCAGAAAAAGACCAAAAGCATATGTGGGTAACTCGGTTAGAACAAAGGAATAGTGCTGCCAGAGGTCGGGAGCTGGCAGCTAAATGATTCCATTCTGTTAAAGCCTGGCTGCTTTTGAATTCTTGTAAAATGATAGCCTGCAGCACTCCAGAGCCTGGACCCATGTATTTAGATCTCTGCAAGGAATCTGAAGAATCAGTGTCCAAGGATGAAATCCAGCCAAAGAGAATGGGAGTTACCATGTCAGCTGCCATTCTACAAGAATCGGGAGCTGACTACAAGTCTGAGCTTGAATCTAGAATGATGGTTGGGTCAGATACACTGCTGGCTGTGAGGAACGTTGACAGGTTAGCACCTGACTCAGACTTTCAAGTGGATCCCAAAAAAGTAGAAAGATTGTGCCACCAGGATGTTGTGGCCCAGATGTTGCAGGATTTACAAGATGGAAAAACTTCCCATGATTGGAGTGAAGAGACTTCAACAGATCGAGTGCTGAACCAGCTGAACTACAAGAACTTCCCTGCACTCCGTTGAGCACTTGCAAAGTTAACAGTAAAGGGCAAGAATGAGAAAATTGATGTCATTCTTCATGCCCAAACCACTACCATGTCTGAAACTCTGAACCTGTATCTTGATGCCGAGGTGTCATATTCTTAGAGACAGGCTTCATTAGTAGTGTCAAGGTCACAAGGCCATGGTGTTTATCATGCACAAACCATTCAGCAGTAAATCCATAAATTTATCAACCATGGAAAGCTCCCCCTGCATCATTACACTGGCAGTCACTTTCCTTGAGGATGAAGATATCGCCATGGGGATCCAATGGAAGCTGGTCACATGGGAAAAGAACAATTTTATTAAAGCATTGGATGTGGTTGGAATAGTTGCCAGTCCAGAAATTCAGGAACAGCTGGAGGTGGCTGACATTGAGAGGCAGAAAATTTCTGAGTGAAGCAGAAGACAGTGGCTGAAGAAGTTTCAATGGCATTATTCTCACAAGAAGAATGGGATGTACATTGATGGTCATGAGCATGATGCTGTTGTTGCATACCATCAAAAATTTGTGACCCAGTTTCTCACCTTCTATGCACCTCAGATGTATATTTGGGACAATGCTGGAAATAAAGAAAAGCTGATTGGATTTAATTCCCCCAATGTTTGAGATGGTCATTTCTGATTCCTCACTGTAACACATGATGAGTCGACCTTCTTTGCACATGACATGATGGATCCATGAGAGTCAGAAGGCAACTCCAGAGAGAAAAGGGGATGGAACATCAATCATGATTTCTGACTTCCTGACCTCAGAGTAGGGGCATTTGATGAGTGCAGATGGGACAGAGTGCGCTATCTATTATTGCATTTACCTGGTGCAGAATAGAAATGCTTGCTCTGTATTCAAGGCTGGCCAGAATCACAATGGATATTTTGATGCTGATAATCTCCTGGCTCAAGTTGACAAAGCCATTGATATCTTTGAAGAATGGACTAATGGATTTGCAATGGGTCTGTTTCTATTTGATAATGCTCCCAACCATCAAAGGTGACCCTTGAATGTGAGCAACTATGCTTTCTGATGGACAAGTTCAAGAATTTTACTTTGCAGATGACCATTCAGAATACCCAGGGTATTTTAAAGGGACAGAGCAAATAATTCAGGAGTGTGGGCTTTCGCCTGTAACTGGAAATTTTCTTGCTCAGCATGAGGACTTCAAATGTGAGACTGGCAGGACAGACTGTTGCTGCTGCAGAATTTTATTTACTCAGCCAGATTTCATCAATCAGCACTCACAACTGGAAGAGTTCATGACTTCATGCAGGCACATATGTGATTTTTATCCAAAATACCACTGTGAGCTAAATTTTATAGTATGTGTATGATGTAGATGTTTGTCCATGGGGGGGCTGTGAAATTTCATTACCAAGGATTTGGTACCTGCCCATCTAATGTAGAGGAGATGGAGAAGCACACCTTGAAATGTCCTGATGATATTTCCCATTCTTCAAATCCAATGGTATGTGGCCCTTTACAATCTGCTAAACCAGCTAATCTTTAACATAAATATTTAAACCGATCTGCATGGTATATTGATGCACATGCGAAAGGACTAACAGGCACTGATGCCATTTGGGCAAATTGGAAATATTGCAGGCACTGCAACCTCCCAGCAAACATTTTATCTGAGATTAAGAAAGGCTAATCCTACTTATTAAACACTTCTACCATGGTTTTAATATATAATCTGTCTTAGTTCTAAGTCATCTGAGGTGGTAGCCTAGAAATATCTCCCAGCAGAACTTTTTTTAAAAACTTTCAGCCAGATTTGGCAGATAACCCTAACCCTACCATGCTTACATAAGGGTGTCAGTTCCTGACTGCCACTATATTACCTGCAGGCAGAATACCACAGGTTAACCTGTACCTGTGCTACACCCTATCCACACTTTGTTGGAGCAGACTATATACGCTGCACAGAGGAAGAGACAACACATTCCTTATAACCTATCTGGGGTTTAGTAAGTCTTAGAGCTAGGGTTTAGCAGAGGTAAGAACACTGTATATCTACTATGGTACAGGTTCTCCTTATGTACATAATAATAAGGATGTCACATGACTCAGAAATGTGTTTACCACATGTATGTGCAGTAAGCGCAGTAACATGTGTATGCTGCATGCATTGCCTCATGTATGCAGCATGCATCTCAGAGTTTAATTTCAACACCCCCCCTCAAACTGTACAGCACTCTAAGTAGCTAAGTTTGAATCTCGAAAGTAATTCTGAGAGAGTCTCTAAATTTCCTGAATAAGATGGTGCCAAGGTTCTTTGTGAACATGTCAGCCAGATTATCACTTCCAGAAATGAAAACGACTGTGACTTTGTCATTTTCTATGCATTCACGGGTATAGTGGTAGTGAATGTCTATATGTTTTGTCCTTCTTTCCTGAACTGGATTTGATCCAATAAAGATGGATCATTGATTATCAGTGCAGATTGGTATGCACTTCAGTATATATCCAAGTTCCTAGAATAAGGACTCTATCCACACTATCTGTCGACAAGTGTCGGAGAGAGCCATATATTCAGCTTCTGTGGATGACAGTGCTACAGTTTTTTGTAAATGGGACTGCCAGCACACAATGCCACTTGCTAGAGTAGCAAAGTAACCCATTGTAGATTGGCATTTGACAGTGTCAGCTGCCCAATCAGAATCTGTGAAGGCCTGTAGCCCTTTGGATTTCTCTCCATCGTAGACTATGTTATATTTCTGGGTTCCCACCAGATAGCGCATGATGTACATCACTTTGTTTAGATGTTCTTGGCTAGGATTAGCTGAGAACTGCGACATCCTGATTACCGCATAAGTGATATCAGGTCGCATTTTAAGCATAGATACAATAAAGATCCAATCACAGATTGATATTTTGATCTAAGTGCCATGTCTGGCATCGCTGTGTTTTCCAATGGTTTGTAACCAGTCGGGAGTGGAGTGAGGGCCACTTTGGCATTTGTCATCTCGAACCTCTCAAGCACTTTGGCAAGATATTCAGTTTGATTGAGTTTGACTTTGCTTGTAGTCTGGGTGACATGCATGCCTAAGAATTCCATGACTTTTTTAGTACTATGGCACTCCCAATGCTTTAGACAAGCATTCTTCTTTTCATCCACAAGTTTCTTGTTCTTTCCCATGAACAAGCCATCATCAACATAGACCAGCACAATAACAATGCTGCCTGTCTTAGGATCCTTGTGTATGAAAATGCTGGCATCGGAGCTGGCGTGCACAAATCCAATGGTGTGCATAAATGCCTCTGGCTCTTTCCACCATGCTAGTGAGGCCTGTTTAAGGCCATACAATGCTCGGCATAAGTGCATTACTTTGTGCTCTTTTCTCTCAAGTCTGAAACCCTTGGGTTGATCCATATAGATCTCCTCTTCTAGTTTGCCATATAAGAATGCAGTTTTTACATCTAGACCAGTCATATACATGCCTTCTAGAGACACAAGTGCAAACATGAGGCATACAATCTTGTAGCAGACTTCTGGTGAGAAAATCTCATCAAAGTCAATATCTTCGACTTGTGAAAAGCCTTTGGCCACGAGTCTGGCTTGTTTTCTTCCATCCGATTTCATGGAGAAAACCCATCTATTTTTGATCGTTTTTCAATCATGTGGAAGATCGACGATGTCATAGACTTGTTGCTTATGAAGAGCCTCTAATTCTTTATGACAAGCTTGTTTTCACTCACGTTGCTGCTGCCATGGTATGTGCACAATATTGCGAAATTGGTTTGGAACTTGGCTTATTTTGCTTGATAGTTTGACTGCTTTTGACAACAGCCAGTGAATAAGCTTATCTCCTCCTTCCTTGGTTATCTTTTTAATATAACCTGCTTTGTCCAGTTCCCCCATTGGGTGATCATGTTCTTGATCATTAGAATCAGGCACACTCTTGTGGGGTGCTGAACTCGGTCCAGCAACTGGTTCTTTCTGTTGAGATTGTGGTCATGTTCAGTTATGATCTGAATCTTGACCCACAGATCTCTTCCAATATTGATCATGTGCAATGTCTCTCTCTATGTCAGAGGGGAGTCGCTTCTCTCCATAGGTATTGCCAGGATGGTTTGGGATGTTCCTCTGCCTGCCTGATTGATGGGGCAATTGCTGCCATTCCTGTTGATCATCACATCTTGGATGAAAGTCCTCAGTGATTACTGGAGGCAGCAGAGGAGGAGCATCAGTCACATCATCATGCGCCTTCTGCTCACTTGGTACATGATCATCATCATTATCTTCTGATGATGGAGGAAGGGGCAGATTTTGTGGCAGTATAGAATCATCGCCATCTGTTCCAGATGAGTGGTCATCATCTTCTGGTTCTGGAGGTGGAAAATCACCAAGGTCTGTTTTAGCAGGAGTTTTAGCTCCAGAACAGCATAGGAACAATGTTTCATCAAATAGTGCTATAGCACCAATGAATATTGCACCACTAGATTGCATGAAACGGCATGCTTTAATGCCATCTTCTAATCCAAGGTATGTCATTAACTCCAATTGAGGAGCTAATGTGGTTGGATATTTCTCCTTGGGTAGATAGACATAAGCACTGCAACTGAAAACCTTCAGATTATTTAGATCTGGGCAGACCTTTGTCAGGTCCTCAACTGGTGTCAGCCATTTCAGGCACCTTATCGGGGTTTGGTTGTATAGGTGTGTTGCATGTTCAATGTAAAATTCCCACCATGATTGTAATAGACAAGTGGTAAATTGCAGGGTTTGTGACTTTTCCATTATTGTCCTTATGGTGCACTCTGCGTGCCCATTCTGTTGGTGAACATAGGGTGCAGACATCTCTATTTTGATGCCAAAATTCTTGAGCACATTTTGTAGCTTGCGATCTTTGAACTTTCCCCCTGGATCGACATGCCAGCACTTGATTGTAGTGCCATACTGGGTCAAAGCCATTGCCTGAAATTGTCTAATCGCTGCAGCAGCATCAGACTTCTTTCTAAAGCATTGGACCCAGATATGTGACATCTTGTCATCTAGAAATACAATAAAGTATTTATGTTTGTGGTACGATAGTACTGGGAGTTCCTTTATCGGAATGTATTAATTCAAAGGGTTTCTCTGCATGTGAATCTGATTCAAAAAAAGATTTTGAGGTCATTTTCCCTTCAGTGCACCCTGGACATATAATTTTGTCTTTAGGAATAATTAAATTCCTTGGGAATTTTATGGTGCTATTAGATATTTTCCTTAGCACTTCTTTGGATGGGTGTTCAAGTCGCCTATGCTAAGTCAAGTAGTCTGCGATGTACATCATCACAACATTGATTCTTTTGGTGCTCAATATATGAGTCCGAGCCCAATAAATCGTGTCATGTTTCATAAGAGGGATGCAATCCATAATTGGGTTTCCTTGCTTGGTAAATGAAATGTGTGCAGAGGAACCATGCAATTCACTTCCGTCTTGTAAGAAGATGCCCATTGACAGTAATCGAGCATTACAGTCGAGTATGTAGTAGACAGGGTATAATCGTGTTTCATGTGTTTTTGACTTCCCATGACATACTACCTGATGTCTAATGAAGACTGCTCCTTTTCCTACTATATGAGTAGTACCCATGGCCATTTGAACCAGAGTAGAGTCCTTTCTCGGGAAAGGCTCATAAGAAGCAAAATATTTCATTTTACCAGTAAAGTGTTTTGATGCGCCTGAATCCATGATCCAGTCAGCACCTTTCTTACAATTTTCATTTGCACACATAACACATCCATTAAGATGTAAATAATTCAATGATATGTACATTTAGTAGCAGTAAAATTTCACATGAAAAGTTCACTGTGATCATTGGAATATTAATCTTTGTGCTTGTGGCAGAAAAAAGGACTGACCTTTCATCATATGCTCCTGTTTCAAGCAGTTCATCGATGAGCATTTCATTGATGGCTTTCCATACTTCCTCATCAGAAACTGCAGGTTCTGATCTGAGGGAGATGCTATCATCTTCTACCTCCATGATCCTTAGTTCTGGTTCGATCATCCTTCTCTTACCTTCTTGCACCATTAGGTGCTCTTCCAGTGGTCATAGATTTTTTGGGCTGCATGGGAGATTCATTTGCTCAAGGGTGTCTCAAGCTTGCTGATATTCAGTGTAGACCAAATGAGAGGTAGAGGCCATGTCTGTATATGCCTGTGCAGGTGGTTGGTGGTGAGGATCCCTTGTGGGAGTATGTTCGTGCTTCTTGATGTGCTGAATGAGCAGCATCAGTGGTATGATGGTGCCATTACCATTTATGGTAGTAAAGGCATTAGAGGTGAGGTGGGTATGTTTCTCCTTTAACTTTTCCTCTTTAGTCTTTCTGTCCCTGGGTCATCCACATTTTTGGGATGAATCTCCATTGTTGTTTTGAGGTTGCCATTTGGGGTTTCCCCCTTTGTGTTTGACAGCAGAAAGCTTGGTGGCCTGAGGTGGGCCAGTGGGCTTCCCAACTGCTGTGTGCTGTGAGGCTTCAGCAACAATGGAGTCCTTGACATGTTTAAATGTCAAGGCTCTAGTAGCAGTCATGTTAAGGACTGTGGCAGACAGAGAATCGTACTCATGTGGCATCGCAGTGAGTAGAATCATCGCCTGAACTAGTTTGGGGATGGCAACATTGGCAGCCATAAGGCAATAAAATTTGTCACCCATCTTAGCAATCTCTGGCTTGGGATTCACAGCTGGAATTTTGATTGCTATTGCAGATCTAAAGTCCGCAATGACTTGGGAGGGGCCATCAACACCAATCGGTGCAAATGAGATCCCACACCTCCTCAGCAGTGTCCTTGGTGTTGGCACACTGCCGAATGGAGGGGGCCAGGTGGAGCACTAGGCTACCAATAGCCTGGTCATTTTTGTTGCTCCAGGTCTGAAGCTTGGCAGTAGCATCTGCTACAAGTGCAGCATTCATTGCCATTCAAAGGAGGCACCAGAGGCAGTTTTAGTTCCATCCCGCTAGTTATTTACCAGAGGCCCTGAGACCTGAGCCATGCCTTTATGGAGTCGGCCCATTGAATGTAATTGGAGCCATCGAAAGTTTGTACAAGTTTTTCAAGGGTTGAAGACATGATTCTGTGGTGGCAGCTGGTAAAAGCGCTCAATCAGTCTTCTATCCAAGAAAACACATTTCATAATCTCAGGCAAAAACACTCCTTCAGAGTGGTTAACCCTAGTCAACCTGGGTTTTTAAGTGCAGCTCGCAGGGAGTGCAATGCAGCTCACAAAGAGCACAAGATTATAATTTGGAGACAATGAAGTCAATGTTGTTCACAGCCAGTTAAGGCGCATTCGCGACGTGCCCAGCAGGGCCCATAACCTGTTGGAGCAGGCTAGATACACTGCATGGAGGAAGAGACAACATGTTCCTTATAACCTACCTGGGGTTTAATAAGTCTTAGAGCTAGGGTTTAGCAGAGGTATGAACACTGTATATCTACTATGGTACAGGTTCTCCTTATCCATAATAAAGCGAGATCGGTCACGTGAAGGGGGCGTGGGTAAATGGATGACAAACTCCGCAGGGGTGGGAATGGCATCATGCCGTGAGACTCTGCAGAGGTGTGGGAATGTGAGAATGGTGAGAAATGATGACAAATATCAAAATCTGACATTGTGGGAATCTAATCCAATTTTCGGCTAACCTGCGTGTTTCCATCATTTCAAAAATTAGCCGAAGATTTTTTGATTAGCCGAAAACAAAATTTTAGGCTATTTTTAACTGTTCCCATGATAAGAAAAAATTTTGGCCAAGTTTTGGGGCCGATCACAAATTCAATATAACTGTTCCCATCAGAACAAATATTTTCCTGATGACAAATATAATTAAGTGTTCCTATGATGACAAATCTAATAACTTTGTGTAGGAACCAAATTTTCGGCTACTTTTTGGTCTGATGACAAATAAGGTTACCATGATCACAAATCTAATAACTGAGTGTAGTAAACCAAATTTTCGGCTGATGTTTGACCTGCTGACAAATATAATAAGGTGTTCCTATCATGACAAAGCTAATGACTGAGTGTAGGATCAATTTTTTCGGCTAATTTTCGGCTTGTTTTCGGCTTGCTGGGTGTAGGAACCCAATTTTCAGCTGATTTTTGGCCACTTCTAGCTTTTCTGCTCTCTTTCTGGCTCTGGGCTCTTTTCCAGTGGGGTTGTTTTTGCATTCTTGGGGTATCTGTAGACCAAGGTGAAGCTCTGTGAAGTCCTACCTCCCTGGCTTCTCTTTTTTCAACAAAAAGAGTGTCTGCCAGTTGTTTTTTGGACCTCTCTCAGAGCACAGTGTGCAGGGAGATTGGGCTGGCAGGTTTGCAGTTGCCTCCCCTTCCATTTTTGGAAGTCGCTCCACTATCAACTGCTACTGTTTGCACCGATTTCACAGCCTCCTACAAGAATCTCACCTCCTCTGCTGCTGTAAGAGAGCTCTCCGATTCCCATGGACCCGACTCCGCCCAATACTCCTCGACGTGTTCGGATGGCCGCACAGCAAACTGAACGGGACCAACGGACCTTGGATAGCCCTACTCGCCACCGGACTCCACACCACGCTCGCACAATGAACATCGCCCAGCCTTTGCTGCCTGTGCCACCTCCCCATGGTGGTTTGCTGAATGGGAATGACGCCGATCCTTTTCTTGCCCCTCCATCTCCACCTCCTCAATACAACCATCTTCCTCCTCATTTGGCACAACAGCTGGCAGCACTTCCTCCCCTTCCACAGGTGGTGAGAGGCAGAGGCAGAGGAAGAGGAAGAGGGAGGGGAAGAGGCTCAATTCATGCAGCTCCACCTCTGCCTGTGGTTGCTCCTTTACACAATGCAGCTTTCCCATATCATTTTAATGCCCCTCCTGCCCCTCCTGTTTTTGACCCTCCTGTTTCAGCACCTCCTATTCTTGCACCTCCCATTCCTGTTGCTCCTGCACCTGCTATTCCTGTTGCACCTGCACCTCCTATTCCTAATACTTATGCAATCGCCCAGGCTGGGCTGCGAGTTCCATCTTTGGGTCCTCCTCCTGTTTTTGACCCTCCAGCTCCTGTTCCTTTGGTTCCTGCACCTCCTATTCCTGTCGCTCCTCCAATGGCCTGGCCTGGACATCAAGTTCCTGTAGCTGTATGTTGGATTACATATTCTTCTATGTGACACAGGTTAATTAACAACATAATACTGATGCAGCCTTTTCTGCCTCCTGTTTTTGACCCTCCAGCTCCTGTTCCTCCTGTTCCTGCACCTCCTGTTCCTGAGCAAGTTCCACTTTTTTTTCCTGCTGTACGTTGGAGTTTTCCTTCAGGTGACTAGATGTATGAACTAATGACATATCATTATAGCCTCCTCCTCCTCCTGTTTTTGCCCCTCCTGTTCCTGTTCCTCCTGTGCCTGCACCTCCTGTTCCTGTGGCCAATGCCTCTCCACCGGTTGCTCCTGCAATGAGCAGGGCTGATCTTGCTGCCCAGCATGCTGCACTTCCACCTTTTGAAGCTGTATGTTGCATTATATTTTACATGATGTGAAATGGTCTGACAGTATGATGATGTAGCCTCCTCCACCTCCACCTGTGCCTCCTCCTGTTTTTGAACCTCCTGCTGCCGTTCTCCCCATTCCTGCTGCTGTTATCCCTGTTGCCAATATTCCTCCACATGTATGCTTATATCTTATTTTGGTATTGTTTTATTTGGTGACTGACCTCATTCTCCAAGATCGCTCAACTTATCGATCCTGCACCACCACCACCACCTCTGCCTGTTTTGCCTCCTGCCCGCCAGCCATTTAATTTAGATTGGCCTGTTCATCATCTGGGAAATATGGATGTGGAGTGCCCTGATTGCCATGCTTTGCACTGGATGGCTGAACGTCTTATGAAATCCTCAAATATCCATCCTCGATTCGGCATGTGCTGCCTGAGTGGAAAGATCGCATTGCCACCTCTTCACCCAGTCCCACCTGAGCTTATCCAATTGCTCACTGCTCAGGATGACATTGGAAAATCATTTCGCGATCACATCCGCACATACAATAATGCACTCGCCATGACTTCTATCAGTTGCAAGATTGACGAGTCGGTCAATGAGGGCGAAGAGGCTGTGAATGATGGTGTCGGTCCCTATGTCTACAAACTCCATGGCGAGCTGTCCCACAAGATCGGATCTCTGCTTCCACCAGAGGGTGAACCTCCTGTTTATGCTCAGCTATATATTTACGATCCAGCTGACGCTGTCAACTTTCGCATGGCCAATGCCTGGAACACTCACCTCCATCACCACACTTTGCTTACTCTTCAGGACATGCTCCACCGTCACCATCCAGCAGTTCAGATGTACAAGCAGGCTCATGAGCTCACCAGGAACTTGCCTCCACACCAGCAGTGCAAGATAGCTTTGCGTTTTGATCAATCCTGTGACCGTCGCCGCTACAATCTGCCCGATGCTACCAACAATGAGATTGCTGTCATTCTTCCAGGTGATGGCAATCAGCCAGAGAGCACACGTGACATCGTTCTCTACCGCAGGCATGGCCCTCCCCTTCAGCGCATCAGTGACGTCCATCCCCTCTATCCTGCCCTTCACTATGTTTTGCTGTTTCCTACTGGCCAGCTCCAATGGCACCCTCAAATCGAGTATGCAGCTGTCGATGCCAACAACCAAGTTGGTGCCAGAGTTCACAAACATGTCTCCAAATCTGAATTCTACTGCTATCGCCTCCACCTTCGACCACCTGCTGTTGAGCCCCAGCATATCTTTCTGACCGGAAAGCTCTTTCAGGAGTTTGTGTGTGATGGATGGGCCACTGCTGAGCAGGATCGATTGCGCTGGATTTTGATGAATCAGGACACCATTCGGGGCGAAGTCTATGTTGGCCTGGCAGATGCTGTGGCTGCAAACATCGATGTGGACACAGAGTCTCTGGGTCAAAGAATCATTCTTCCTTCGTCCTTTGCAGGAAGCACACGTCACATGCAGCAGCTTCTTCAGGATGCATTCGCCATCAATCGTCACTGCAATGGAGGCGATCTCTTTCTCACCATCACTGCCAACCCTGCCTGGCCAGAAATACGGGATGCTCTTTATCCAGGGCAGACTGCAGCAGATCGCCCAGATTTGGTCGTTCGTGCATTCTATGCAAAGCAGAAGGAGATGATCAAGGATATCGAGGCTGGCATATTTGGAAAGGCTGTGGCTTATCTATTCACCATCGAGTTTCAGAAGCGTGGCCTTCCTCACATGCACTGCATTATCTTTCTTGATGAGCAATCCAAGCTTCGCACCCCCGAGCAGATAGACAGCCTTCTGTCTTCAGAGTTTCCTGACGATGATCCTGAGCTCCTCGACCTCATCAAAAAGTTCATGGTCCATAAACCCTGTGGTGCAGAGAACCCTGCAGCTCCTTGCATGGTGAATGGACAGTGCTCCAAAGGTTTCCCCAAGCCATTCAGGGATCAGACCACCATCTCTGAGGATGCCTATGCCTCTACCAAGCGTCGGGACACTGGACACACATATCACGTTCGGGGAAAGCAGGTCAACAATCGTTGGGTGGTCACTTACTCTGCCTATCTCATCTGGAAGTACTGTTGCCACATCAATATCGAGTCCATCAGCTCTATCAAGGCCATCAAGTACATCTACAAATATGTCTACAAAGGCCACGATCGCATCACCATGGAGTTTGGAACTTGCAACGATGAAGTCAGGCAATACCTCGACGCTCGCTACATATCTGCATGCGAAAGCATCTGGCGCCTCTTCCACTTCACCATGCATGGTGCTTCTCCCAACGTCGTCCGTCTTCAGGTCCACCTTCCTGGCCAGCAGTATGTCACTTGGAATCAGAACGGTCCACAGTCTATCCAGGAAATCGTCCAGCATGCTGCACAGCGTGACACCACCCTCACTGCCTTCTTCAAGGCCAATCAGGAGTATCCAGAGCTTGCACAGGTCATTCTTTATCAGGACTTTCCTTCCAAATTTGTGTGGGATCAAAGGGCTCACAAGTGGAAGCCCAGGCAGAGGGGATTTGCCATTGGAAGGATGTTCTATGCTCCACCCAGTGCCGGTGAATGCTTTTACCTCAGGCTGCTTCTCACTGCTGTGAAAGGGGCTACATCATACGAAGACCTTCGCACTTTTCAGGGCATCGTCACTCCCTCATTCAGAGAAGCCTGCCTCGCCCGTGGCCTTTTGGAGGATGACCAAGAGTGGCAGCAGTGTCTGGAGGAAGCAAAGTCCATGGCAACCGGTCGTCAGCTTCGCAATCTTTTTGTCACCATCCTTCGTGACTGTGCTCCCTCTGATCCTGTCCACCTCTGGAATACATATTGGCCTCACATTTGCGATGACTTGAGATATCAGCTCCAGCACACCAACATTCATATCAACCCCACCGATGATGATGTCCATGATTATGGCCTTTATCTTATCAATCAGCTTCTCATGGTCTCTGGGAAATCTCTCGAGAAGGATTGGCCATACATGCCTCAGATCACTCAGAATTGGGATGCCAACATTCAGAACCGGTTGATCGCAGAGCAGCGCAGATACGATGTTGTGGAGCAGGCTGAGTTGGCTGCACACAATCTGGACACTTTCAATCATGATCAGAGGGCTGTCTTTGATGAGATCATGCATGCAGTCAACAACAAGACTGGCCAGACGTTTTTCCTCCATGGTCCAGGTGGCACTGGCAAAACCTATGTTTACAACACCCTCTGCCATCAGCTTCGCTCTCAAGGCAAGATCGTCCTCTGTGCTGCATCGTCTGGAATAGCTGCTCTTTTGCTCAAAGGCGGTCGTACTTCCCATTCCTGCTTTCAGATCCCAATCATCATAAACGAGTCATCCACCTGCACCATTTCCAGAGGTTCAACACGGGCACAGCTCCTGCAGCAGACTGACTTGATCATTTGGGATGAGGCACTCATGCAGCATCGTCATCTCCATGAAGCTGTCAACCGCACTCTGAAAGACATTCTCCAATGTGACAAACCCTTTGGGGGTGTGCCTGTGGTCTTTGGGGGTGACTTTCATCAGATCCTGCCTGTCATTGAGAAGGGTTCTCGACCTCAAATCGTTGGTGCTTCTTTGCAACGCTCTGTTCTCTGGCAACACATCAAAATCCTTCATCTCAAAATCAACATGCGTTTGAACACAGACGATCTTCAGGAGCGCAACTTTGCAAAGTGGCAGTTGGAGGTTGGAAAGGGTGGTCATACAGATGAAGGTGGCACTATCAATCTTCCTGATCATCTCAAATGTCCTCAGAACACCATCGCTTCTCTCATCCACACCATCTATCCTGGCATCTATGATCAGGCTCAGCATTCAGATCAATACTTTTCAGAGCGGGTCATCCTGGCAAGCAAGAACGATGATGTCGACGATTTGAACCATCACATTCTTCACAATTTTCCTGGGCAGGAGCACGTCTTTCACAGTGCTGACTCGATTGCAAATGATGAGAATGCCGAACTTCTATATCCCCAAGAATATCTTAACTCCATCAACTGCTCAGGTCTACCTTTGGCACATTTGGCACTCAAGGTCGGCGTCCCTGTCATGATACTTCGCAATCTCAACATTGCTGGAGGGGTCTGCAATGGAAGTCGGGGGATATTGACTCGGATCAGGAATAGGGTTTTGGAGATTCGGTTGATCACTGGAGATAACGCAGGAGAGACTGTTTTCATTCCACGGATGCGACTTCGGCCTATTGAAGGTCAACTCCCCTTCACACTCTCTCGACTGCAGTTTGCTGTTCGTCTTTGCTTTTCAATGTCGATCAACAAGTCACAAGGGCAGTCAGTGAAGCATGTGGGTTTGGATTTCAGAAGTCCTGTCTTTACACATGGGCAGTTCTATGTGGCAATATCCAGGGTCAAGTCTGTCCACAATATCAAGGCAATATGGCCAAGCTCAGAGGATAGTGCAAAGACAAAAAATATTGTATATGATGAAGTGTTATTAGATTAAAATATATATTGTACATATGTAACTACTACTCATAGAAAATCAATGAACACAGTGAACAACGTGTGCCGGAGGCACATTTAAAAACCTTGTCCATAATAAAGCAAGATCGGTCATGTGAATGTGGCATGGGAATGCTGACAAACTCCAAAGGGGTGGGAGAAAGATGACCAACTCTGAAGGGGCTGGGAGAAATTGAGAGGTGTGAGAAATGATGACAAATATAACTCAAAGGTGAGAACTTTTTTCTTGGCTAATTTTTCGCCACCTCGGAACTTTTTTTTTTGGTTCTGGGCTCATTTTCTATGTACAATAATGTCTGGATGACATGTAAGCAGCTGTATTGCAGTGTTTTCTGAATAAAATTTGACTGAGGGGCAACTGTCATCCTTTTACTATGCTGTGAAAGCTGACTAAGCAAACCTCGCAGGCTGAACAAAATGCAAAAACCTGATCATGACCTCAGCACATGACCCAAATAAAGTGATTTAGACACATCATTGTATTAGTCAGTAACAAGTTGGATCAATAAAGTGCTATTACAATTGTATAAGTGATGGCATTACAAAGTCAGGTCAGTATTGAATAAGTTTGAATTGAAAATTGAGTTCATGACAAAGTCAAATCAGTAAAATATAAGAGTTACAATTGAGTTCATTATGAAGTAAAGTCAATGGATAAGTCCAAGAAAATAAAAATTACTTGAATACAGTATGTTTAAAAATTGAGTTCATTACAAAGTAAAGTCAGTAAAATAACAGTTACAAATGAGTTCATTATGAAGTAAAGTCTATGAAAATTAGTCTAGAAATGAGTCAAGTTTAAAAATGAGTCAGTAAAATATCTACTACATATGTCATGACCGTTTTGTGAGAGTGATGGCGTGATGGGATCAGGGATATAAATAGACGATAAGCCGTATAACATAGGCTACAGTCATTTTGTGGGAATGATGGGAGTGATGGTTGATGGGATTATCCAAAATTTGTCAAAGCTGTGCAAAATTGGTCAGCGCTGTACAACATTAGTCAGAAATGATCGCATTAGTCAGATAACTGGGTTTGAAATGCAGTCATCCCATATGTAATAGTACTGGTCAGTAACAAGTCAATACAAATTTGTAGTGAGGTCAATAACAAGTCAATACAAATTTGTGATTTGTAACGAAGTCAGTAACATGACAATACAAATTTGTAACAAGGTCAGTAACATGTCAATACAAATTTGTAGTGAGGTCAGTAACAAGTCAATACAAATTTGTGATTTGTAATGAAGTCAGTAACATGACAATACAAATTTGTAATAACAGGTCAATACAAATTTGTAACGAGGTCAGAAAAAAGATCTGAGTCAGTAACAGGTCAATACAAATTTAATGAAGTGATAACATGTCAATAGAAATGTGTAATGAGGTCAGTAACAAGTCAAATACCAAAAAGGGAGATTTGGGTGCATAAAATTTTGGTCGTGATATAGTGGACACCTACTTTCATGCCTCTTCTGGAATGCACACAACATGACCAAACAGCTGACAATTCCTTACATGTGGAGAGAGAGTGCATGACAATCAGTTGAGTACCTCTCTTCACACAACATTTGGGGCTATAATAGTGATACTATTGCAATTGCTATCTATTATCAAATAGCAACATTGGGATTGTCATTACATAAGTGTTGGAATTGGCTATTGAAACTTGAAAACAGTTGAATTACAGTGAGTGTTGTGACAACTGGCTGTTAAAGGAAGTTGTTGCTGACCTTACTTCAGCTGTGCTGGATTGTTGGCTATTGACCAAAATTATTATTGGGCTTTACCATTACTAAATATGTGAGTGGTGTTGGCATATGTTGCAATAATAATGGCTGATTAGAGTGTTTGCAGGAATCAAAGTAGACCTTCTACACCAGAAGTGGAAAGGGCTAGAATTAGAGATGCAGACCATCTGGAAAGGTTGCAGATGACCAATCCTAATGAGAGGAGAAGCAGAGTCAGAGTGACTGCCCCTGCTGAAAGAATTGTTCCACTGAATTATGGAGCTGCATTGGCAGCTCAGATACCACAGGTGCAGATGCCTGCTAATTGGGATGCTCCAAGGCAGTTTGAATTGCCTGTTGTACCTCCTGCTCCTGTATTACATGGGAGAGGGGCTCCTATGATGCCATCTGGACCTGTTTTGGCAAACCATGGAATAGGGGCAAATATAGCTTCTACTATACCACAGGTTCAACTGCCAGAAGGGTGGAATGCACCTTTGGCCAATCCTATTCCTGTGGTTCCACCTGCACCTCAGTTACAAACAAGAAGGGGGAGAGGGAGAGGGACTGGGAGGGGACTGGGACCATTGCATAATATTTCAGGTGGTCAAGCAGATCCTGCACTCAATAATCTGCATAGGGGACATATTGCATTGAGGGAAAGGACTGCAGATTATGAGGCTCATATTCAGGAATTGCAACAAGAAACAGCTAAACAGTATCAGCATCAGCAGGAGCTATTACAGAAGATTGCTGAGGAAAGAAGGATTGCTGAGGCTACTGCTGCCAGAGAAAGGATATCACAGCAAGTGGCTGAAGTAAGTAGGCAGCATAATCTGCAATTGCAGGAGGTGAATGAACAGAGGCAAGCTGCTGAAGTGGAAGCAGCTAGGTGGCACAATTGGCAATTGCAGCAGTTGGCTGAACAAGAGCAGCACAGGCAAGCTGCTGCAGTGGAGGAGTATGAACAAAGACAAGCTGCTGAAGCTG
Source organism: Tricholoma bakamatsutake (assembly GCA_029959215.1). Taxonomy (NCBI): domain Eukaryota; kingdom Fungi; phylum Basidiomycota; class Agaricomycetes; order Agaricales; family Tricholomataceae; genus Tricholoma; species Tricholoma bakamatsutake. The sequence continues at coordinate 11,837,090 of CP114861.1, forward strand.
AAGAGCATGCACAAAGACAAGCTGCTGAAGCTGAAGCAGCTAGGCAGCATAATTTGCAATTGCAGCAGCTGGCTGAACAGGACAGAAACAGGCAAGCTGCTGAAGCTGAGGAGTATGCCCAAAGACAGGCTGCTGAAGCTGAAGCAGCTAGGCAACACAATCAACAATTGCAGCAGCTGGCTGAACAGGTGCTGGAGAGGCAGGCAGCTGCACAGCAAGCTGCTTTAGATGCTCAACCATGATATCATGATCCACCCACACATATTAATATAGAGGCTGCATTGCAAGAACGTAACAGGCGCGATCAGGAATGGGCTCTCAGGATGCATCAGATGTGGAGAAATGAACAGCGGGCAGATGAGCAGGTACAGATGGATGAGGCTGAGGAGCTCCAACATCTATCCATTGCAGACAGGAACTTGCATCAACAAATGATGAGGTTGGATCAATTGGCTAACAATATGTCTGGAGATCGGATTGATCAATATCGAGCTCAAGTGAATGCACAAGTGGAACAAATTCAGATGGATAGAGAAATGGCTGCATTGTTGGCTGCTGAGTATGAAGAACAGAGGAATACTGAGATTGCTTTGAGGAGGGAAATGGAGAATGAGGAATCTGATGATGATGATGGGAGCGAGTCTTCTTTGCAATTTCCACCTTCTCCTCTGCCATCAGATTATTATGATGGATTTGGAAGGGTGACTGCTTTACAATTTCCACCATCTCCTATGCCATCAGATTATTATGATGAGTTTGGAAGGGTATCTCCTCTACAATTTCCATCTTCTCCTCCGCAATCTTCATCACCACTGCTGCCTGATCCAATATTCCATGTTCCATCATTGCCACCATCTCCCATACAATCTCCTTCACTGCTGCCACCTGCTTCATTCCTGAATCCCCCAATGTTGCCACCTTTGCCTCCACCTATGCCTGTACCTCTACCTCCACATCAACCTGCAAGGCCATTACCACTCAGTCGTGCACCTTATCAGGAGCCAATTCCCAGACATTCACTTGGACCCATGAATGTGGAGTGTCCACACTGCCATGCCTTGCATTTTGATTGTGAAAAACTGTCCAGGTCTACCAGAGCTGTGCCAAAGTTTGGAAGTTGCTGCTTGCAGGGACAAATTCGTCTGCCATCTTTCCAACCTGCTCCTGCCACATTGCGAGATCTGTTGTGTGGCAAAAGTCCTCTTTCTAAGGAATTTAAAACAAATATCCAACAGTACAATGCTGCATTTGCATTCACTTCTTTAGGTGTCAAGGTGGACCATTCTGTTACAGGTACATCAGGTGTATACAGCTTTTGTATTCATGGTGATCTTCATCATCTTTCTGGAGCACTCCTGCCACCTCCTGAATGGCCTGCAGCCTATTCACAGCTCTATATTCATGATCCTATCACACAGCTCAATATTCGTGGGCAGTGAAACAATAATCTCAACTCAGTTATCATGACAGACCTGCAGGCCATGCTGAATAACACCCATCCTTATGTGCCTTTATTCAAGCAGGCATTCCAGATCATGAGGGAAAAGCCTCCAGAAGAGCAGGACAATGTCTCCATATGGCTGCAATCAGATAGAACCCAGGATTTACATCACTATAATCTTCCTACAGCCAATGATGAAGTGGCAGCTACTATTCCAGGTGATGGCTCTGAGGAATGGTCTAATCACAGAGATATTGTTCTCAGGCTGAGAGAGGGAGGGCTTAGGTGTATCAGCCAGTTGCATCCATCCTATTCAACTCTGCACTATGTCTTGCTCTTTCCTCATGGTGAAGATGGATGGCACCCAGATATACCTGCACACCAAGGTGCATATGGAGCCAGAAGAGTTCCCAATGTCAGTCAGAGATGCTACCATGCTTATCGGTTGCATCCAAGGACAGGAGAGCAGCCACCATTGTTTCAGGGTGGAAATCTTTTGCAGCAGTATGTTGTAGATGCTTGGGCATCTATTGAACAAAATATGTTGAACTGGGTCCGACATCACCAGAAGGAGCTTAGGGCCGATGTGTATGCTGGATTGAGGGATGCTGCCATGGGTGACCGGGATGAAAATATCAATCTAGAGGATCATGGGAGTCGCATCATTCTTCCATCAACTCATATAGGCAGTGAAAGGCAAATGAACCAGCTTTTCCAGGATTCCATGGCCATTTGTTGCTTTTTCAGCAAGCCAGATCTCTTTCTCACCATGACTGCCAATCCACAGTGGCCAGAAATCCAGGAAGCTCTGTTGCGGGAGGAATCACCCAATCCATGTTTTAGCACCCATGGAAAAAAGCAGGAAGCTTATGACAGGCCAGATATTGTTGCATGTGTCTTTGAACAGAAAAAGAATGCATTGATCAAGGATGTCAAGGATGGTATTTTGGGCAAAGTGGTGGCACACATCCATACCATTGAGTTTCAAAAGAGAGGCCTTCCACATATGCACCTCCTTATATTTCTTGATCCAGCTGACAAAATCCATGATGCCCATGATGTTGATTCCATTGTGTCTGCTCAGATTCCTGACCCTGTCACACAGCCAATGCTCTATCACACTATAACTACCTGCATGCTTCATGGTCCTTGCAGTCATGACAAACCCAAGGCTTCATGCATGGTCGACAATAGGTGCAGCAAGAGGTATCCCAAAGAGTTCAGAGAACAAACTTCCTTCACTGCAAACAATTATCCTGATTGTGCCAGACCCAACAATGGTAGAACAGTGAGAAAGCATAATTATGTCTATGATAACAGACATGTTGTCCTGCACAATCCTTATTTGGCTGCAAAGTAAGGAGCACTTATTTTAGAACATGCTTATCAGTTAACAACTTGGTTCATTTGTCAGATACAACTGTCACATCAATGTCGAGATCTGTTCTTCAGTAGAGGCTGTCAAGTACATTCACAAGTACATATACAAAGGCCATGACAGAACCATGATTGAGATTCTCGACCAAGACAAAGATGAGGTCAAAGAGTATCTGGATGCACGTTACATTGGATCTGTGGAAAGCTGCTGGCACATGAATGAATTTGGAATGCATGCAGAGTCTCCTCATGTTTATCGTCTGCCTGTCCATCTGGAGGACCAGCAAACAGTCTACTTCAATGCAGACGACAATATTGATGAGGTTTTGGAGAGGCCTGCTGCCAAGACCACATGTCTCACTGCTTGGTTTGAAGCCAACAGAACATATGAAGCAGCACGTACTGTCACCTACCAGAACTTTCCTCAAGCATGGGTCTACAATGCAACCAAGAAGCAGTGGAATCCAAGAAGGCATGGTGAAGCTGCCATTGGCAGAATGTACTTTGCTTCTCCTGCTCAGGGGGAAAGATTCTACCTCAGGCTGCTTCTTACTGTTGTCACAGGGGCAACATCATTCCAGCACTTGTGCACTGTCAATGGTGTCGTCCATAATATATTCAAGCAGGCCTGTGTTGCATTGGGTCTTTTGCAGGATGACCAGGAATGGGTCCAGTGTCTTACAGAGGCATCCCAGATGCAGCTTGGTTCCTCTCTCAGATTGCTCTTTGCCACCATTCTTCTTCATTGCAATCCAACATCACCTGACATCCTGTGGAACCAGTTCAAACATCACATTTGTGATGACCTCAGAGTCAAGCTTCTTTCCATCTATCCAGATACAGACTTTACAGATGATCAAGTCTACATGTATGGCTTGCATCTCATCAATCAGATCCTTATTAGATCAGGCAAACAACTTTCTGATTATCCAGAGATGCCTGCCATTGAAGGAAATTGGCACATTGATGTTCCTGCCAATAGACTTTTGCAGGAACAGAGGGATTACAATGTTGAAGAGTTGGCCATCACTGTCACTCACAATCTCCAGCTTTTCAATCACAGGCAGAGACAGGTTTTTAATGTTGCAATGGATTCTGTCAACAATAACAAGGGAAAGCTCATGTTCTTGCATAGTGCTGGAGGTTGTGGAAAGACCTTTGTCTGCAACACCATTGCAGCTGCTGTTCGTGCTCAAGGAAAAATTGCTCTCTGTGTGGCATCATCTGGAATCGCTGCATTGCTTCTAGAAGGGGGTCGCACAGCACATTCCATGTTCAAAATCCCAATCGAAATCGATGACACCTCTACTGGCAGAATACTTCGAGGTTCAGATTTGCACCAGGTCCTTGATCAAACTTCTATCATCATCTGGAATGAAGTTCCTATGCAGCACAAATATGCCACAGATGCAGTAGACCATACTTTTTGTGATCTTAAGAAGAAGAATGTTCCATTTGATGGAATCACTGTTTTGTTTGGAGGTGACTTTAGACAGACCCTACCTGTCATTCCTAGGGGCACTAGAGAACAGATCATAGCTTCATCCATCAAAAGGAGCACTCTCTGGCAATGCATTACTGTCTATCACTTGACTGAGAATATGCGACTTGACAGAACTCCAGAGAACACTGCACATGCTGCCTGGCTCTTGCACATCGGTGCAGGCACAACAGTGGATGCTGCAGACACTATTCAGATTCCACAGAACATGCTCTGCCATGGAAATACCATGGATTACCTTATCAACTCTACATATCAATGCATAGAGCAGGGGAACAAGCCAGATCAGTACTACTTGGATAGGACCATTCTCTCCTGCACAAATGACAATGTTGATGTCATCAACTTTTTTCTCCTTGCCAGATTTCCTGGACCAGAGCATGTCTTCAACAGTGCTGATACAGTTTCATTTAGAGAGCAGGAGTTAAACAACTACCAGCCATATCCTGCAGAGTATCTAAACTCTATCAAAGCAAGTGGCCTTCCTCTCTCCAGGCTGGCACTTAAGATAGGCTGTCCTCTCATGTTTCTATGCAATCTGGATGTCACCATGGGTCTTTGCAATGGAACTTGACTTATCCTTCTTGAAGCCAGACCACATGTATTGAAGTGCAGAATCATCAGTGGAGATGCACAGTTTGCAGGAAATATCATTTTCATTCCTTGGATCACATTGGAGCCTTCAGCAGAGACCTTGCCATTACCACTCCATCGACATCAATTTCCAGTTCGCTTGGCATTTGCCATGACTATCAACAAGTCACAAGGCCAATCGGTATCCCATGTTGGCTTGGACTTGCAGACACCAGTGTTCTCACATGGGCAGCTATATGTGGCACTATCAAGGTGTACATCTGGAGAAAGGATCAAGATGCTGTTGAATGAAAACAATCCAAATAACAGAACTGCCAATGTGGTATACAAGGAAGTGTTAAATGGAGTTGTTTAGCAAAGGTGAGTAACTAGAGAGATTATTTACAGAAATTGGAAACTAATATAGATATCAACATAGACTTGGATTTAGATTTAGATTTAGATTTAGAATTAGAATTAGATTTGGATTGTACTGGGATTGAATCAAATGGTTGAAAAATTTATTGTGAGAAAACTTTAGGGCAGGTTAGTAAACCTTAAACAAGTCAATAAAAGTTTGTAATAATGTCAATAACAGACCAATACAAGTTTCTAATGATGTCAATAACAAGTCAATAACAGGTGAATACAAATTTGTAATAAAGTCAATAACAAGTCAATAAAAGTTTGTAATGATATTAGCAACAAGTTTGTAGTAAAGTCAATATAACAAGTCAATACAACTTTGTAATAATGTCAGTAACAAGTTTGTAGTAAATCAAGGCAGACTTGAGTAACTGTAGTGGGATTAAGCATTGTGTTACATATATGCGAGCTAGGCCATGCCGGTGTCAGGCTGAGCGAGCAAAGCGAGCGAACGCCACGACAAAGGCATGGGTCATAAGCTCATATATATATCTTCGAAGTTACCATTATGAAGTCAAGTTAATAAAAATAAGTTCAATACAAAGTCATTATGCAGACTTACTAACAAGTTATAAATTGAGTTTGTTATAATGTAAAGTCAATAAATATTACTTTAATATTGACAAAGTGAAGTTGGAGATTTTTTACAAAATTTAAAGAGAGGAGAGGAAGGAGAGCAGGGGTGGGGTGAGGGGGTGAAGTAGTGAGGGGGTGAGGGGGTAGGGGAGGAGGGAGAGGGGAGGAGGAGGATGGATGGAGAGGGGGGAGGGGGTGAAGTAGTGAGGGGGGGAGGGGGTGAGGGGATGAGGGAGAGAGGGGGGGAGGGAGTGAAGGGGGGAATGGGAAATGAGAGGGAAAGTGGAGAGTGGGTGAGGATAAGAGAGTGGGAGAAGGGGAGAGGGGGGGTGTGAGAGAGGGGGGGTGAGGAAGAAGGAGGAGAGAGATGAGAGAGAGGAGGGGAGGAGAATGAAGGGTGCATAAGGGGGTGAGGGGGGAGGGTGCATAAGGGGGTGAGGGGGGAGGGGAGGGGAGGAGAGGGGAGGAGAGAAAGGGGATGGAGGAGAGGGGAGGAGAGAAAGGGGATGGGGGAGAGGGGGATGGGGGAGATGGGGAAGGGGATGGGAGAGATGGGGGAGGGGATGGAGGAGATGGGGAGGGGATGGGGTAGGTGGGCATGGGATGGGGATGGAGTAGGTGAGCATGGGATGGGGATGGGGTAGGTGGGCATGGGATGGGGAAGGAGAAGGGGATGGAGATGGAGATGGGGTAGGTGGGGATGGGGATGGGGATGGGGAAGGGGATAAACACCACAACCCCCCCACATTCACTTGGGGCCAACAGTCCCAAGTCAACTGAAGAGTTGTGTACCATCTAAAAGTCAAATAAAAAGTTGTGCATCCATGAATAAAATGCAGTGAGGTGTTCATAATGAACACAGTGAACCACGTGTGTCAAAGGCACATTTAAAAACCTTGTATACATAATAATAAGAATGTCACATGACTCAGGAATGTGTTTACCACATGTATGCGCAGTAAGCACAGTAACATGTGTATGCTGCATGCATTGCCTCATGTATGCAGCATGCATCTCACAGTTAATTTCAACACACTTGTGGTGTAAAACTTCTCAACCAACTCATCTAATAATAACCCTATTCATCAAAACCATCAATCTCCCCATCATGCATGTGTATTCTGCCCCTTCTTGTAGAGAGAATCTGCATGGTCTTAGCGAGCAGATAGTGGGTGTCACCTTAACACCATCCACTGGGGAATAGAACCCCAAAGAGAAATCAAGGTAAAATCAGTAGAAGATTTTGTATCTAGATGCAAAAGGTACAAACCAAAGTGGAAGCCACATTAGCTAAAGTGCATAATGATATGATACTCCACACTGATTTTACTCTAGCACCTGCTCCAGAGTATAATGTTGGTGATTTGGTATGATTAAGTACCAAGGATTCAAATATTCCATGCTTTTCCAAAAATTTCACAGAGAAGCAAGTTGGCCCATACACAATCACTGAAGTAATTTGCCTAATGTGGTAAGACTAAAATTACCCCAATTATTCAAAATTAATCTAGAGATTAATATATCCTGCCTAAGTATGCCCCTACCAGCCACCCACTATTTCAGGCCAACAAACTACTCCACAATCTCTTATAATGGTGGAAGGTACTCCAGAATATGTAGCCATGGAAATTTTGAATTCCTGCCTTTGATAAAATAGACTAACAAGACTCCCATTACAATTCTGCAAGAACAATGAAAGTGCATGTATCATGCAAAGTTAAAGAAAGATAGCTGTGTGAAGCGAGAGTCTGTGAATGGAAAAGGATGAGGTAGGTATGGCATGCCGATAGTCAAAAGTCACTCGAGGCAGCATCTGCACACTAAGAAAGCACCGTGACATCGTATCACCATTGCCTATCACAGATCTCGATCTTGAATCCTGCGCAACTTGATTTTCGAAGAGATTTCCGGCTCCAGCCGCTCTGTGCCCTCGGCAAAGATATCTTCCGATATCGACAGACCAAAAGCACCATCACCTAAGGAAACCCTGGCACCTTTCATACTTTTCAACATCCCTTGTAAGAAGTGGTCTCAAAAGAGCTCGTCCAGCGAAAAAACCATCGGGACCACTACGTGATCGAGCGAAAACACTGAACCATGCACGTCGTCCAAGCCATTGGTAAATCCGGTGATACGATAATTATCTCTCGCGTAATTTTGATTTATCGAAGAATTGGGGGGTTTGGGACTATTATGTTTTTGTTTTGTCTTCGAATCTTGACGGGATCTTGGCGGGTATGAGGAAAGAGGAATGTTGGAACCATCACATATTGTGAAATGAGCGTAGATGATGGTAGTCAGGAAGAAAGATACCAGACGCTTCACGCAACCAGGTACGCGATATCAAATATTGAGTCTTGTGGCCAGCGCAGTTAATTTCGTTATCATATATTGATGGTGAAAGAACAGAAGCAATGGACTAGCAGTCATCTAAGCATAGCCTCAATGGTCAAAATGAGACCTAGAAATCCACATCTTTAAGTTTATCACGGAGGTTCGTTTCATACAGTGCAGATCGGAATGATTTCACGAGGTCTTCATCCGTCGAATTGTCCAGGATTGCGAAAAGTCTTTTGACCATTTCCAACCCAGTCAATTCGTTAGATGTGAGCGCAATCCTGTCATCACTTGGTAGGTTATCCCGAATGGCAGGAATGATGTCCGCAACAATTCGGGTTAATGGAGCCTTGATTTCTTCTCTAGACTGGGTCGTAAACGTAAGCCAAAACCAATCGCGCCTGTCAGTCTTCAGTGTCAGCCGAGGTATAAATGTCAGTGACGGAAAGCATACTCAGTCCACTTGATAAAATCTCGCAAAAGAGAAGTTGGACCAACATCTTTTCTGTCAACTCGCTACTAATATTAAGACAGTGGAGTAAGTCGGAAATCAACATGCATCCATACCTTCCGTAGCACAGACATCACATCCTTTGGAGGATCGTCGCAACCTAATAACCGTGCAATCTTTGAAACATCTCCGTCTATACCTTCCATATAATTATCAATAGATGAGTCGTCCTCTTTCTCCGCATCCTTGGCCTGTTTGTCATATAATTTGTCATATTCCTCGTTGGTGAGTGACTGCCCATGTCAAAATTAATCATTATAAAGTAATCAGGAGCAAAGGAAGGCTGACTGCCTACAATGTAAGACGCTCCTAAACGGGTGTGAAGCTCCTTGAGCTTATTACGTATCTTATCCTCTGTGAAAAATTGCTGGACGCGATGCTGTCTAGAAACATCTCTGATATATTCGTGAACGCGCTCAACTGCGCTGGGGTGCAATTCAGTGCCAGGGGAAGCTACCGCGCAGAATGAAAGAACCTACCCCTGAAACTTGGCGAAAAAGGACTCTTTTAAATTTGTATCAGGCCTTTGTAAATGAGAACTCTGTTAGATATCTTCAGAGTAGCGACGTACTGTGAAACCTTTTCAGAGACTTTTTGAATTAGTTCATTCGTGAACCGAAGCAGCATCTCCGATCCTTCCGCTCGAATGAAAATCTATCCAAAAAAGGGTTCAATGCGTGCGTCCGTATTGGGAAGTTCAAACCTACGGGTCCAACATCATTTGCCTTGCTAGAAAGTTCTTCAATCCTAAGGGGCAGACCACACAGTCAATAACCATCAGACAAATTGGAAAAGACCGAGATCAATGACCCCTTACTTCTGAGAAAGAATTGGCATATTTGGTGCTTTGGAGTCGTTTCAGTTCGTAAAGACCTTTAGAGATGATTGATTGAAGGGAAAGCTTGAAGCTTGAGCTGCGGATGTTGGGAAAGTGCGCCTACCCACAAAAGCGGGTATACCAACCCCGTGGACAACATTCAAGTCCAGAACTTGCTGCTGTGGGAGGAGTTAGTACATAAGGGGTCAGAGACGGACATGAGAGTGGGAAAGGGCGCAGGCGCCCAATAGACGCCTACCGAAAAAGTCCGGGCCGGTATATCAGTTGTGATTCTTTTTTCTCGGTCCTAATGTATTTGCGGCGAGGCTCTATCAATTCATGGCAAGTTGTGCACTTCTGTGAAGTCCAGAACACGGTACTTACTGTGGAGTTTCGGAGGAGTTTTGGAGCGATTAGTGAAATTTGATGCGCGCTTACTGAGTTAGAAAATGTGGGAAACACTGGTCGGTGCTAATTCGGCTTCTATCTGGTGAATGCTAATACAGTGTATATAGGTACCACATCAGCTAACAGCCAAACTCCAGCCGATATCAGAACGATAGGCCCTTGCCCAACGAAGTAGATTTAGTTGTTTGTTTGGCGTAATCATGGCGAGCCACGGAGCCTTCCGAGCAGTCCCTGGAAACAAAATAAACCAGTACATACCACGGCATACTCCACGATTGTGTCAAACATACTTAACGAGTTTTTGCACAGGAATGGATGTGCGTGAGATTCTAAGTTTTTTTGAATAAAATGAGCGTGTGTAGTTATTATTGGAGATTCCATGCAGAGAAGCCACGAAACGTTGTGTTTCGGAGATCAAAATATCCTTCCAAAAACAGTAATTTATTGATGAACAAGTCATTTGATTTCAGTAAACTTTCATAATTGAGCGCCCCTAAGTCTGCGATGCTGACCTAATATGTAACATAGCTCGGATCCTTCCGGTGGTCGAGACTCCGGTGGTATTACATGAAGTCGACAAGTCCATATAGGTAAAGCCTACAAGTCCATTACTTACCTCTTTGACTTCTTGTGGTTTGTAATCCAAAGTTTAAGTTTCGAACTCAGTTTCCTACGATTCAGGAATATGACCGTGTCCTGTTATCTTCACGAGCAACATGGAGGGACTTACCGCCAAGTTCTGGCCGAAATATCGGCGCGACAACTCACGCTCTCCAGGCCCTCGCGTACCCAGCAATCCCCCAATCGTTCATCCCTCTCAAGCATTGGCATCCCAATCTAGCTTTAAGTCAGCCTTTGGGTCAGAGGTGATCTGGGCTGGTGAGGGTGAAGTCGTCGCTGAGTGAGTAAGGATACAGTGGAATAACACCCTTTCGTCGAAATTCTAACCAAATCAAAGTGTGATCTTTGTGCATGGGCTTCGAGGAGATAAGATCATGACGTGGAGCAAAGGCACAGACTCGATCCGTTGTACAGGATGTTATGCTTACATCTATGATTAGGCGATATTTGCTGGCCACGGGATATACTTAGCAAGGACGTTAAGGAAATAAGAATTATAACATGGGGTTACGATTCAAGTATTGTGAATGCCTTCGCTGGATCCAGCCAAGCCAGCATTTTCGGACATTCCGAAGACTTGCTCACAGACGTCGCTAGCAGGACATTGCGCGCTGGTACCGTTCGGGTGAGCCATGTACTGCAGTGTGCCTCGCGGTGTACCAAGCGTTGATCCTTGAATAGTCACGGCCAATTATATTCGTTGGCCACAGTCTCGGCGGCATTGTCATCAAGCAGGTGAGTAGCCTAGCTTGATCGATGTTCAGAGAGAGGTTGGCAATTCTGTGGCTTCGCAGGCTCTCATTCGATCTGCACAATACTCCCACAATCAGGAAGATCCTCACCTTGGTAGTGTCTATGAGCACACCCTTGGTGTTGTAAGTACCTACCTTGATCACGTAATCCCTCTTTTAATACCTTGTTATCCAGATCTTTCTAGGAACACCGCATAGGGGCTCCAGCCAAGCCAATCTTGCTCAGATCATTTCAGGTATCATAAACATAAGCGGCAAGCGCTCTAACAGCAAGCTGCTACAAGCTCTGCAGAAGGATTCAGTGGTTCTTGAAGAACAGAGAAGGGGCTTCGCCAGTGTAAGTAGCAAGATGCGCATTGTCTGTGCGTATGAAGAAATGCCCATGTCTGTTGGCAGTATTGTAAGGGAGGTATCAACTGTATCCTTTCGCCGACCCTCACCATTTCCCACAGATCGTACCAGAGGATTCGGCAGTCCTTGATGGATTCAGAGTGAAGAAAATCAGTGTGCCTGCTCACCACTCGGACATGTGCAAATTTTCGGATAGTCAAGATGTTGGTTACAGGCGAATTTTGGACCAGATCATGGCATATCTAGAAGACGTGAAGAGTCTCCATGCATCTGCTGACGAAACACAAAATCCTCGTCAAGATTATGTGGTCGTTCATCATGATGATCCACCCTATCCTTCCTCTCAGTCAATGACTATCAGTATTGATGCATCAACATCGGCCGATACTCAAGAGTATGTGGTTATTCGTTATGATTTTCCATCCTGTCCTCTTACACAATGACGGCCAGTCTTGACTCATCAACATCTCTCGACAAAACACACAGTCCTCAGGGGTATGATCGTTCATCATGATGTCGTATCCTGTCTGTTCTCTTACAATAACCTTCCAACGCAGCTCCCTGTCCGTCGATGACCAAGATTACCCGTACCGTATTCGGTTTGAATTTGTAATTGACCCCCAGGATCGGGTTCGGGTGATCGATAAAGCCCTTCGCGATTCCAACATTGACAAATGGGCTGATGTATCCGACGTGACTCTCAAACTATGCATGACTGGCAGCGGAAGGTCTGGCAGTATACTGCTCAAGAACGACACTGTGCCTGAGTTGTTTTCTGTCGCCGCTGGAATTCACAACTATCGCCCTTGGTGTGACATTCTTACAGACTTAGCATTAGCAGAAGGAGTAAGTTCTAACGGGATCACCCTATCATACTATCAATCGCGGAGTGGCAGATTGTGGGATAACCTGACGAAGTGCGAGAAGACGAGCTCTCGAGGCACATCAATTTCTCTTGTCATTTCCGAGGCATGGGATGGGACTTTGGTTGCGAAGGTTATTATTCGCAATAAAACATCCGTTGCTGCTCTTGAAAATACCGGAGTACGTGATTCACTGGATTTTTTCTGAGATTGTTAACTGACAGTCTCGTAATTGCGAAGAAGCTTAGTGATGAAATTGCTTCCCAAAAACCAAACGTGGGAATTCATGCTCAAAAGTACTGGTCATTTCTTTTGATTTCGGTTTTGTCAATTTGTCTGATTGTTGTTCTGCCCCCTAGGATTGAAGAACTTTCTACAATGACGGCCAGTCTTGACTCATCAACATCTCTCGACAAAACACACAGTCCTCAGGGGTATGATCGTTCATAATGATGTCGTATCCTGTTTGTTCTCTTACAATAACCTTCCAACGCAGCTCCCTGTCCGTCGATGACCAAGATTACCCGTATCGTATTCGGTTTGAATTTGTAATTGACACCCAGGATCATGTTCGGGTGATCGATAAAGCCCTTCGCGATTCCAACATTGACAAATGGGCTGATGTATCCGACGTGACTCTCAAACTATGCATGACTGACAGCGGAAGGTCTGGCAGTATACTGCTCAAGAACGACACTGTGCCTGAGTTGTTTTCTGTCGCCGCTGGAATTCACAACTATCGCCCTTGGTGTGACATTCTTACAGACTTAGCCTCAGCAGAAGGAGTAAATTCTAACGGGATCACCCTATCATATTATCAATCGCGGAGTGGCAGATTGTGGGATAACCTGACGAAGTGCGAGAAGACGAGCTCTCAAGGCACATCAATTTCTCTTGTCATTTCCGAGGCATGGGATGGGACTTTGGTTGCGAAGGTTATTATTCGCAATAAAACATCCGTTGCTGCTCTTGAAAATACCCGAGTACGTGATTCACTGGATTTCTTCTGAGATTGTTAAACTGACAGTCTTGTAATTACGAAGAAGCTGAGTGATAAAACTGCCTCTCAAAAACCAAACGTGGGAATTCATGCTCAAAAGTACTGGTCATTTCTTTCGATTTCGGTTCGATTTCGGTCTTGTCAATTTGTCTGATCGTAGTTCTGCCCTTTAGGATTGAAGAACTTTCTAGCAAGGCAAATGATGTTGGACCCGTAGGTTTGAACTTCCCAATACGGACGCACGCATTGAACCCTTTTTGGGGCAGATTTTCATTCGAGTGGAAGGGTCGGCGATGCTGCTTCGGTTCACGAATGAACTAATTCAAAAAGTCTCTGAAAAGGTTTCACAGTACGTCGCTACTCTGAAGATATCTAACATAGTTCTCATTTACAAAGGCCTGATACAAATTTAAAAGAGTCCTTTTTCGCCAAGTTTCAGGGGTAGGTTCTTTCATTCTGCGCGGTAGCTTCTCCTGGCACTGAATTGCACCCCAGCGCAGTTGAGCGCGTTCACGAATATATCGGAGATGTTTCTAGACAGCATCGCGTCCAGCAGTTTTTCACAGAGGATAAGATACGCAATAAGCTCAAGGAGCTTCACACCCGTTTAGGAGCGTCTTACATTGTAGGCAGTCAGCCTTCCTTTGCTCCTGATTACTTTATAATGATTAATTTTGACATGGGCAGTCACTCACCAACGAGGAATATGACAAATTATATGACAAACAGGCTAAGGATGCGGAGAAAGAGGACGACTCATCTATTGATAATTATATGGAAGGTATAGACGGAGATGTTTCAAAGATTGCACGGTTATTAGGTTGCGACGATCCTCCAAAGGATGTGATGTCTGTGCTACGGAAGGTATGGATGCATGTTGATTTCCGACTGACTCCACTGTCTTAATATTAGCAGCGAGTTGACAGAAAAGATGTTGGTCCAACTTCTCTTTTGCGAGATTTTATCAAGTGGAATGAGTATGCTTTCCGTCACTGACATTTATACCTCGGCTGACACTGAAGACTGACAGGCGCGATTGGTTTTGGCTTACGTTTACGACCCAGTCTAGAGAAGAAATCAAGGCTCCCTTAACCCGAGTTATTGCGGACATCATTCCTGCCATTCGGGATAACCTACCAAGTGATGACAGGATTGCGCTCACATCTAACGAATTGACCGGGTTGGAAATGGTCAAAAGACTTTTCGCAGTCCTGGACAATTCGACGGATGGAGACCTCGTGAAATCATTCCGATCTGCGCTGTATGAAACGAACCTCCGTGATAAACTTAAAGATGTGGATTTCTAGGTCTCATTTTGACCATTGAGGCTATGCTTAGATGACTGCTAGTCCATTGCTTCTGTTCTTTCACCATCAATGTATGATAACGAAATTAACTGCGCTGGCCACAAGACTCAATTTCGCGTCCCTGTTTGCGTGAAGCGTCCGGCATCTTTCTTCCTGACCACCATCATCTCCGCTCATTTCACAATATATGATGGTTTCAACATTCCTCTTTCCTCATACTCGCCAAGGTCCCGTCAAAATTCGAAGACAAAACAAAATTGAAAAACATAATCCCTCTATTCTTCGTTAAATCAAAATTACGCGCGAGATACCTATCGTATCACCGGATTTACCAATGGCCTAGACGACGTGCATGGTTCAGTGTTTCCTCTCGATCACGTAGTGGTCCCGATGATTTCTTCGCTGGACGAGCTCTTCTGAGACCACTTGCAAGGGATGTTGAAACGTGAAAAGTGCGGGGTTTGCCTTAGGTGACCGTGCTTTTGGTTTGTCGAGATAAGACGAGATCTATGCCAAGGGCACAGAGCGGCTGAAGCCGGAAATTTTTTCGAACACCAAGTTGCGCAGAATTCAAGATCGAGAGCTGTGATAGGCAATGGTGATACGATGTCACGGTGCTTTTTTAGTGTGCAGATGCTGCCTCGAGTGGTTTTTGACTGTCGGCATGCCGTACCTACCTCATCCTTTTCCATTCACAGACTCTCGCTTCACGCAGCTATCTTTCTTTAACTTTGCATGATACATGCACTTTCATTGTTCTTGCAGAATTGTAATGGGAGTTTTGTTAGTTTATTTCATCAAAGGCAGGAATCCAGAATTTCCATGGCTACATATTCTGGAGTACCTTCCACTATTATAAGAGATTGTGGAGTAGTTTGTTGGCCTGAAATAGTGGGTGGCTGGTAGGGGCATACTGAGGCAGGATATATTAATCTCTAGATCAATTTTGAATAATTGGGGTAATTTTAGTCCTACCACATTAGGCAAACTACTTCAGTGATTGTGTATGGGCCAACTTGCTTCTCTGTAGATTTTTTGGAAAAGCATGGAATATTTGAATCCTTGGTACTTAATCATACCAAATCACCAACATTATACTCTGGGCAGGTGCTAGAGTAGTGGTGTCAAAGTTCAGTTTGGTCCAATTCTGAGCATATTTTCTCTGAATCCAGAACTAGACTTTTGTTTCGGTTCCACCCCCTTGCTTGAACCTTGAACTGGACCATTGGTTCTGGTTCCAGAGGATTTGGTTCTGGTTCAGAGGGGTGGCGAACCAAGAACTGGACCATTGGTGCCAGTATACTATCACATAGGGAGGGATGTAAAATGACAGGAGAGTTGTAAAAAGCTCTCCAGAGCAGGATCTCCATGGATTTTGGCCTCATGTAAGGGCAACCTCAAGCCTCACTTAATAGTGAGCTAACAGAGGGGAATCCAAAGTTAATATTACACTACATAATACAGACACTTCAGGTGCACCTAACAGAGGGGAATCCAAAGAGAAAACTCTAAGGACCCATCTGTTGATGCCCAGTATATGTGATAGAGCCGAAAATTACATAGTAAGCTAAAAATAGCAAAAAGGTGGAGATAGGTGGATCAAGCTGTGGAATGATGTCACCTTGATGGGTAAACATCCAGAAGGGGTCCCACTTCTAAGAATAGAACTGTCAACATGTACCAACATGGAAAAACTGAAATATAATAATAAAATAGGAACAAATTATAGAAAATCATAGAAAAGGCAGAATAGGGTGAAATAAAATATATAAAAAATATGGGTCAAACACAGAAAATTGCCCAAATGCCTGGAGTGCCTTCCTTTTTCCTTACACCTCAGACTTTATGCACACAAAATCTAGGGTCTCCTAAATATATGTGACCAATTTTACTTTATAGAAAATGCCCAAAATTGGAGCCCAGGACACACCTGATGGTGTGAAAAGCCATCACCTTTAAGTTTCTGGTCTGGAGTTTACTACATATAATACATATTCTGCTAAAATTTGACTTTGGTTAGTCTTAATGGACCCAAAAGTCATCATAGGATGAATCTTGGGTCTACAGATAGTCTACAGCAGTCAAACGAGAAGTTGCAATACTCAGTGTGACAAAATTGCATTATTTTAAAACACCATTTGAAATGCCAGGCCAGTCTGGCTCTCCGAGTGGATGAACTACCATCGATGTATTGGCTGAGGTTGAATCAGCTTGCTTCAGCATTGTGACAAGATGTGACATTTGAGTGTTATTTTGCATTCTGAACACTAGTATCACTATTACAGCAATCCATAAACATGTATCTCCAAAGTATGTTAAAAATTAATCATTATACAGAATTAGAAAATGCATTCAGAGAGTCTGAAAGTCTCAATGGCCATGTAATAATCCCATTAAATTTTTTGCATTTTTTTGCAACTCTACTGAAATGATAGTAAATCATAATTTTTATAAGGAGGGTATACTACAGTCTACAAAACAATCACATCACATGTCACACTCTTCCAAATTGTCATCAAGTGCCATAATCAATGCATTGACATGTTGGCTTGCCTGGTGAACTGCTGCAATGTGCCCACTGTGGTACACACTTTTGAGAAGCTGGAGGGCTTCAAAGATATCCATCAACAAACTGCTGTGATGCATGGAACCAGTAATACCCCCACCACTGAAGGCTCACTCTGAAGGTGTTGCAGAACCTTGAATCGCAAGGTAGTCTTGTACAATGCATTGCATGGTAGGATACTTGGAGTTTGCCTGACACAGATAGGCTTGTTAGATAACATTCACAGCATCCTAAAAGATCAAACACCCCCACACCAAGTAACAACATCCTCTGTTGACTCAACACCTGACTCGAGGTAAAGCTTGAGCTCATTGCAAGAACTTCTGGCTGCCTTCTGTTCTTGTTGGAATGACTGTACTGCCTTGAGTAGGAATGAGCCACTGTACTGCTGCATGCTGGAAATTGCTGCTGTGAAACCCAATACTTTCCAGTTGACGTGAATCAGGCTGCAAAAGGTAAACTATGTACATGGGCAGGTGTCACTTTCATGTCCTAAAGAGATGGGCAGAGCTCTTGGAAAGATGTAGTACTTATCATACTAATTGGTGGTAGTTCAATCAGTTGCAAAGGAAGAAGAGAAAATGACTTACCGCATCTTCTAATCTTTTCATCCCTGCTGCATACTGTTCAGCCTCCCAACAGTGATGACAATACAGATCCTTGACATGTGGATCTAGGACTACACAAGGTGAGAAGGTAGTCAAATTAATTTTTGATGTACAAGAGCATACCAAGACAGATAAAGTATGCAGCAGAGGTGTGATTGACTTTGCAATACTATTTCTTTAGGCTCTGAATTCCTTCAGTGATTGCCTCCTGAACATCGCTGTATTGAGGTTGTTCAACCATAGACTCCCATTGCTTGATCAGAAATTCAAGGGAGGGGATAATGCACCATACAGTGGGTGTTCACTTGCTCGAGAATGTTTGTTGCACATTTGATGGCTCCTGCCATTGTGAGTTATCAGAAACAATGGTTGACCAATAAGATAGTGCTGCATGCACCCAGAGAACCTTGTGGATGACCTCAAGTCTGTCCCAATCCTTCTTCGAGAGTTAAAAATCAGCATAGGACTGATCCTTTGACAGGTTTGGAACTTTCTCACTGGCATCAGCCAGGAGGATGAACTGATTAATGCCCTACAAGATTGTTGTCAGTTACCAGAATGAATCTAACAGATGATCACAATACATGCCTTTCACAACATCAACAACCTATCAAGAAACTTGTACAGTGATGCCCATCGGGTGCAGATCCAGAAAAGAAGCTCGAGAGGTTTGATCTCAACCTGACTGCATGATGATTTGAAAAATGTTCTTGCCTAGGGTGATATTCAGATCTAAGGTAGACAGCAAATGTTATCAGGGAACACGAGAAAATAATACCTGTTTGACAAGTGTGAGCACCTTTCCAAGTGCATCTCATAGTGTAAATCAGTATCATCATCTTTACTTTCTTCCCCCACATTCTCAAGATCAATAGAAATAAGCACTTCATTGAAATTACCAAGGTCGAGCTCACCATCATCTTGTGCCTTTGCCAAAGCTGCCCTGAATTTCTTTTGGATTGCAGTTGGTGAAACAGGTGCCACAACCTCAATAAAGTGCTTCAAAGCGACATAAAGGGCATGCTCCATGCATCTGATAATGTTCCTGTGAAGTGGGTGGGCCCTGACAATTAGGTGTACATACAAGATATTGTGTTCTTGAGCTGTCCACCCATCATTAGCACTATCAATCTGGCATTCAAATTTACATAGGGTGGTATGATTGACAGCAGCACCGTCTGCAGTAAACCAACTAGCCTATTGTAATTTTAGCTTACCAGACACTGATTTAATAGGCATGTTCTCACCTTGCTGTGCAACTGATATCAGTCAACTGTATGTGTGAGGATTGTGTGATGTTTTCACCAGTGTGTCATCCTTTGATTGTTTCAAATGCCAATTGTTTGGTTTTAAGCTCCCAGTTGTTGGGATGGTCAATGGGAGCATCAATGTAGTGCCCAGTGATTGACAAATAGGGATTGCCAGGCTGGGATGTCCAGGCATCAAAAGGAAATGAAACCTTGCATGGAAGGTGCTAAAA
Organism: Tricholoma bakamatsutake; assembly: GCA_029959215.1. Taxonomy (NCBI): domain Eukaryota; kingdom Fungi; phylum Basidiomycota; class Agaricomycetes; order Agaricales; family Tricholomataceae; genus Tricholoma; species Tricholoma bakamatsutake. The sequence continues at coordinate 11,856,605 of CP114861.1, forward strand.
GGGAGTTTGCATGAGATACAATGATTTACAGTGGTGATGACTCACACCTTCAGTTTCTCTGGGACTTTATCCTCAGCAAGGTGAGCATGATGCACTATTTCAGTGTGAAGGGTGTTGAAATGGAGAATGTCCTTCTCTGTGATACCACACTGACAGTATTTTATAAGCCATTGAAAACTTCCTTGCTCAATTAATTGGAAGGCCCCAATGGGTCCCAAATCAGTGCACATAGTAAGAAATTATAAACTGAGAAAGATGTACCTCATCCTCACACACAATAAGCTCGACAAGGTAGTCAAGAAGACTCTGAGTAGTAAATGGTGGCAGTTTGGGCTCATGGTTGATGACCAAGTCCAAATTACTTTGAAGCAATCTATGACATTATTGGTTAGGCATGGACATAACTGACATTGGGGATATGGTTACCCATCATAATTGGATCCAGCAGAGATGCATGGAGATGCATGCAAGTTTGGTTCTACACCCAAAGTTTTGCATCGCTCAAGGTAGACCTTTACATGTCCACATTTTTGGGATAAATATTATTAGTGCTTAATATTTCGGTAAATAAAAACTGACTCACTGAGCTATATGTTTTCATAAACTTGATGTATTCCCTGTAAAGAATAGTATTTTAAGGTCCAGTTTGGTCTGGTTTTTAGACAACAATGGGCCACAACCACAAGTGCAGCTGGTTAGGGCTGCACCCTCATATCTGTGTAACCAGACTGAACTACATAGGACTGGTTCATGTCAGTCCAGTTGCAGTTCAATGACCGATCTCAACTGGTCTCATTAAAGACCAGTTAGAACCAGTTGCTATGGGTCCTAACCTCAGTCTGAACCAGTTTTTCAATACAAAAACACTTTATGTGAAGTGTGTAAGGTACTAAGTCTGTAATAAGGGTATAGTAGTAGTTATACCCAGCAGAGACAAGAAGAATGACAGTTCATCAATAAGGCAGTATCAAGAACATGTGAAAGGAGACCAAAAAGTAACAACCCTACCCAAAGCAAATGAAAATAAACCCCAAAAGCCATCAACAAGAGCAACAGTCTGTAGAAAAGATTAATTGAGATGTACAATTGGATTGGAAACCATACCAAATGAATGATAGACACCCCCATCGACAGCTTCCTCCAATCCTTGGGCTGATTTTGCATTGTTGGCCAGATGCATATGCGCATGATGCAGGGATAAGACAAAGGGTGTGGATGTGCAGACTACATGGTTTTTGAAGGAGGGGGACAGAAATGAGTGTGGTGACAACACAACAAGGGTGCATTGAACAGGTAGGCTCAGGTATTTAAAAACAGCAAATATTGCTAAAGTGGAGAGAAGAGGTAATTTGGCTTGCTTCTCCAATAAAAATGTCATAAGCAATACCAAAAATAAAAAAATGAAGTACATACATTCCACCATGCCAGTGTGGCATCCACATCAATTCCCTAATGTGCAACGTTCCCTCATATGTGTCCACCTGTACAGCAGGAAGCACCATGCATTGACCTTCTCCTTTCAGGACTGTATTGGCAAGATTATATGAACCATTGGTAGAGTCTGCAGCAAAGGTTGTCTTGCTGGACCGAGCATTACGCTTGAGACCATCCAGTCAGAATAAGCATCGAATGCCTGGGTTACCATCCTGCTCTGGACATCCCCAACTGAGTTTTGCCAATTGTCCATGCATATCATAGATTTCTTGAAAGTCGGGGTACCACTGAAGTGATTCCAGCAGCTGTACATCTTTAAAGGAAGGAATCATATGAGGAGATGTAGCCATTGATAGGTCCACTGCATGCTCTAAGGTCTGGAGAAAGTTTCCAATTGTATTGACACACTATGACAGACTGTCTGAACTGCTATGAACACTATGAAATTGACTTTGAATTCTTTTCGATTTATTTCACACTACTTTGAATGACTTCAAATGATTTTGAACGATTTTGTGACACTTTGAACAACTTCATACTACTTCGAATAACATCGGCCACCACATAGCTGTTCATAAAACCCTTTTGATATATGCTGCACAACCAGAATAAGCCATTTTGTCACATATTAAGCACCACTGGACACAAGGAGAGATGACAAGAGACCCAGAATATGAGAAGTGTGGTTTTTATGTTTCATGATATATTAAATCAATAGGAAAAGCACTCTTACTATACTGGGACAATGTACATTCTAATTATTATCATTTTTTATTTGTTTTACAATTTACAAAGTCCTTTATTGTTGTGTATATTGCCCCTTGTTCTCCATATGTTATATTTCCTTTTTTGGCACTATCTCTTCAAAATGTACATATATAGACTTGTACTAGCTACTTAGAACAAGAGAGAAGAAGCTACCCTCTCCACTACCATCAGATTTAAGAGCAGTTCTCTTGGGTCTTAACTCGCATCATATTTCTAAAAGTTCTGTAAAATATTGTAAACTTCTTCAAACTTTCGTATTCACTCTCAACTTGTCACCTATTGCCTATCGCCACTCAAAAACCACTTCTTATCTGCTATATTCATTTTCGACATAACTTGCCACCAGTTGGACATCTTTGAACCTCCTTGAACTTATTTCAAACAACTTCAAACAACTTCAAACCTACTTCAAATGTCTTTGCATGCCTTCAAACCTATTTCAAACTTTTTTGAACATCTTTGTATGCCCTCACAGACTATTTGTCACATCCCTTACCATTTTGCATCATTAAACACAACATTTTAGTTTGAGTGGTGATATTTAGTACCAACTTGCACCCTTCCTCTAGCCTGAGTTATACTTCCTAAGCCTTTTAACAGGTTTTGTTAGGTTTCCAGATCAAGTATCATCACCATTGCCAACAGCTGCTCACAATGTAACCATTTCTGGGATACAACATAGTTTAAAAAGTAAATCCAGCTGGCCAGATTGAAATCGCTCATTTCACATGAGAATCACATGAGGCCAATAGTACAATAGCCTTAGTACAATAGCCTGTCAATGCATCTTGTTGATTCCCCTTGAATTATCATGAGCCTAACAAGATCTCCTTACAAGCAAAAGAGAAGATTAAAAAAGAATGCTCCTTTGCATGAGGATGATTGTGAAACACATGTAGAAGTTGAGGTCAACACAAAACATGGACCAAAGACAAAGTGCATGAAGATCCCCTTAACTGTGGTTATGGAAGGAAATCATGAATTGATTTCTGGTACACAGGATGATCCTCATCTTGCTTCAGAATGGGATATGGAAGAACCTCAGGTGGCCAATGAGCCGATTTGGCCACATATTGGCATGGTCAGCCTCTGACACTGATTGACTTATTTAGGGTCATATACAACTAATAGAGACAGAAGGACTATGTATTGCAGTTTGTGGGATGAGTGGATGAATTACTGCAAGTATCCCTGGCTTGGCAAGCATGGTCCATTGACAAACAAGTTTGCAACCACATTGAATGCTGGACTGGCATGCACTTCTGCCACACTGAGCTATAGGAGGTTGGCACGTTGATGATACTCAACCCGGAAACCCAAACAAAACCTACTAATGGCTTCGGATGGTATAACACAGGCCAGAGGAAGGGTGCGAGGTGGTACTAAATATCACCGCTGAGACCAAAACATAATGTTTAGTAACGCGAAACAGTAAGGGCCATTGATAAAAGTCTGTATAGGTGTACGAAGTTGTTCGAAAGAGTTCGAAAGTAGTTCGAAGGCATGCAAAGCGGTTCGAATAAGTTCGAAGATGTGCAAAATAGTTCGAATAAGTTTGAAGAGGTTCGAAGTATATCGAACAGCGGGTTTAACGAATGTGAGGTGTTTGTCAAATGGAGACAGGCAATGGGCGATAAAATGGAGAGCGAATACAATAGTTTCAAGGAAGTTCACGATATTTCGCAGAACTTTTAGAGATGCAACGCGAGCTAAGACTCAAGAGGACGACTCTTAAGTCAGACGATAACTGTGAGGGTAACTTTGTGCTGTGTTCGGCCGCCGTATAGTTGTCCACAAACAATTTTGATACACACTGCACATCCGGAACAAGCTATTTAGTCGCATATCGAGCACTACCGGACATGAGGAGGGATTACAAGAGAGTTAGAATGTGATAAGTGCATTTTTGTGTTTCATTGATATATTAAAGCAATAGAACAAGATCTATTACCATACTGGGACAATGTACATTTTACTTATTATGATTTTTCATTTGTTTTGTGTTTTACAATACCTTTATTGCTGTGTACATTCCCTCATGTTTTACAATTGTTCTTATTTCCTTTTTAGTACTATCTCTTCATTTTGTATATATAGACTTGTGTTAGATACTTAGAAAAAAAAGAAATAGAACAATGGGGAACAGCACAAAGTTACCCTCACAGTTATCGTCTGACTTAAGAGTCGTCCTCTTGAGTCTTAGCTCGCGTTGCATCTCTAAAAGTTCTGCGAAATATCGTGAACTTCCTTGAAACTATTGTATTCGCTCTCCATTTTATCGCCCATTGCCTGTCTCCATTTGACAAACACCTCACATTCGTTAAACCCGCTGTTCGATATACTTCGAACCTCTTCAAACTTATTCGAACTATTTTGCACATCTTCGAACTTATTCGAACCGCTTTGCATGCCTTCGAACTACTTTCGAACTCTTTCGAACAACTTCGTACACCTATACAGACTTTTATCAATGGCCCTTACTGTTTCGCGTTACTAAACATTATGTTTTGGTCTCAGCGGTGATATTTAGTACCACCTCGCACCCTTCCTCTGGCCTGTGTTATACCATCCGAAGCCATTAGTAGGTTTTGTTTGGGTTTCCGGGTTGAGTATCATCAACGTGCCAACCTCCTATAGCTCAGTGTGGCAGAAGTGCATGCCAGTCCAGCATTCAATGTGGTTGCAAACTTGTTTGTCAATGGACCATGCTTGCCAAGCCAGGGATACTTGCAGTAATTCATCCACTCATCCCACAAACTGCAATACATAGTCCTTCTGTCTCTATTAGTTGTATATGACCCTAAATAAGTCAATCAGTGTCAGAGGCTGACCATGCCAATATGTGGCCAAATCGGCTCATTGGCCACCTGAGGTTCTTCCATATCCCATTCTGAAGCAAGATGAGGATCATCCTGTGTACCAGAAATCAATTCATGATTTCCTTCCATAACCACAGTTAAGGGGATCTTCATGCACTTTGTCTTTGGTCCATGTTTTGTGTTGACCTCAACTTCTACATGTGTTTCACAATCATCCTCATGCAAAGGAGCATTCTTTTTTAATCTTCTCTTTTGCTTGTAAGGAGATCTTGTTAGGCTCATGATAATTCAAGGGGAATCAACAAGATGCATTGACAGGCTATTGTACTAAGGCTATTGTACTATTGGCCTCATGTGATTCTCATGTGAAATGAGCGATTTCAATCTGGCCAGCTGGATTTACTTTTTAAACTATGTTGTATCCCAGAAATGGTTACATTGTGAGCAGCTGTTGGCAATGGTGATGATACTTGATCTGGAAACCTAACAAAACCTGTTAAAAGGCTTAGGAAGTATAACTCAGGCTAGAGGAAGGGTGCAAGTTGGTACTAAATATCACCACTCAAACTAAAATGTTGTGTTTAATGATGCAAAATGGTAAGGGATGTGACAAATAGTCTGTGAGGGCATACAAAGATGTTCAAAAAAGTTTGAAATAGGTTTGAAGGCATGCAAAGACATTTGAAGTAGGTTTGAAGTTGTTTGAAGTTGTTTGAAATAAGTTCAAGGAGGTTCAAAGATGTCCAACTGGTGGCAAGTTATGTCGAAAATGAATATAGCAGATAAGAAGTGGTTTTTGAGTGGCGATAGGCAATAGGTGACAAGTTGAGAGTGAATACGAAAGTTTGAAGAAGTTTACAATATTTTACAGAACTTTTAGAAATATGATGCGAGTTAAGACCCAAGAGAACTGCTCTTAAATCTGATGGTAGTGGAGAGGGTAGCTTCTTCTCTCTTGTTCTAAGTAGCTAGTACAAGTCTATATATGTACATTTTGAAGAGATAGTGCCAAAAAAGGAAATATAACATATGGAGAACAAGGGGCAATATACACAACAATAAAGGACTTTGTAAATTGTAAAACAAATAAAAAATGATAATAATTAGAATGTACATTGTCCCAGTATAGTAAGAGTGCTTTTCCTATTGATTTAATATATCATGAAACATAAAAACCACACTTCTCATATTCTGGGTCTCTTGTCATCTCTCCTTGTGTCCAGTGGTGCTTAATATGTGACAAAATGGCTTATTCTGGTTGTGCAGCATATATCAAAAGGGTTTTATGAACAGCTATGTGGTGGCCGATGTTATTCGAAGTAGTATGAAGTTGTTCAAAGTGTCACAAAATCGTTCAAAATCATTTGAAGTCATTCAAAGTAGTGTGAAATAAATCGAAAAGAATTCAAAGTCAATTTCATAGTGTTCATAGCAGTTCAGACAGTCTGTCATAGTGTGTCAATACAATTGGAAACTTTCTCCAGACCTTAGAGCATGCAGTGGACCTATCAATGGCTACATCTCCTCATATGATTCCTTCCTTTAAAGATGTACAGCTGCTGGAATCACTTCAGTGGTACCCCGACTTTCAAGAAATCTATGATATGCATGGACAATTGGCAAAACTCAGTTGGGGATGTCCAGAGCAGGATGGTAACCCAGGCATTCGATGCTTATTCTGACTGGATGGTCTCAAGCGTAATGCTCGGTCCAGCAAGACAACCTTTGCTGCAGACTCTACCAATGGTTCATATAATCTTGCCAATACAGTCCTGAAAGGAGAAGGTCAATGCATGGTGCTTCCTGCTGTACAGGTGGACACATATGAGGGAACGTTGCACATTAGGGAATTGATGTGGATGCCACACTGGCATGGTGGAATGTATGTACTTCATTTTTTTATTTTTGGTATTGCTTATGACATTTTTATTGGAGAAGCAAGCCAAATTACCTCTTCTCTCCACTTTAGCAATATTTGCTGTTTTTAAATACCTGAGCCTACCTGTTCAATGCACCCTTGTTGTGTTGTCACCACACTCATTTCTGTCCCCCTCCTTCAAAAACCATGTAGTCTGCACATCCACACCCTTTGTCTTATCCCTGCATCATGCGCATATGCATCTGGCCAACAATGCAAAATCAGCCCAAGGATTGGAGGAAGCTGTCGATGGGGGTGTCTATCATTCATTTGGTATGGTTTCCAATCCAATTGTACATCTCAATTAATCTTTTCTACAGACTGTTGCTCTTGTTGATGGCTTTTGGGGTTTATTTTCATTTGCTTTGGGTAGGGTTGTTACTTTTTGGTCTCCTTTCACATGTTCTTGATACTGCCTTATTGATGAACTGTCATTCTTCTTGTCTCTGCTGGGTATAACTACTACTATACCCTTATTACAGACTTAGTACCTTACACACTTCACATAAAGTGTTTTTGTATTGAAAAACTGGTTTAGACTGAGGTTAGGACCCATAGCAACTGGTTCTAACTGGTCTTTAATGAGACCAGTTGAGATCGGTCATTGAACTGCAACTGGACTGACATGAACCAGTCCTATGTAGTTCAGTCTGGTTACACAGATATGAGGGTGCAGCCCTAACCAGCTGCACTTGTGGTTGTGGCCCATTGTTGTCTAAAAACCAGACCAAACTGGACCTTAAAACACTATCAACAGATGGCCCCCCATTATCTCAAATCAAGAATCAGGGACAGACATTGGCCCAATGTGGCTGCAGAACAGCTGATGACCTTGCTCAGCAAGAAGCTGTCTCTATGCAGGTTGTTGAGAGCAGAAGAGTAAACTTCACACAGTAAATTTACTACATATATATGTCTCAGTAGAAGACAAAGAATGACAGTTGTAAGATTTGCAGAAGGAATCAAAGTGAGCAATGGGAGTGTGTCTCCTGCACACTATCCTAATGATTTAAATAACCCTTCACCTGCCCAATGCATTGTTGGAGCAGACTACATATGCTGCACAGAGGAAGAGATGACATGTTCCTTATAACCTACCTGGGGTTTAGTTAGTCTTAGAGCTAGGGTTTAGCAGAAGTAAGAACACTGTATATCTTCTATAGTACAGGTTCTCCTTATATACATAATAGTAAGGATGTCACATGACTCAGGAATGTGTTTACCACATGTATGCGCAGTAAGCACAGTAACATGTGTGTGCTGCATGCTTGGCCTCATGTATGCAGCATGCATCAGGATTTAATTTCAACACCCCCCCTCAAACTGTACAGCGCTCTAAGCAGCTAAGTTTGAATCTTGAAAGTAATTCCAAGAGAGTCTCTAAATTTCCTGAATAAGACAGCGCCAAGGTTCTTTGTGAACATGTCAGCTGGATTATCATTTCCAGGAATGAAAACGACTGTGACTTTGTCATTTTCTATGCATTCGTGGGTATAGTGGTAGCGAATGTCTATATGTTTGGTCCTTCTTTCCTGAACTGGATTTGATCCGATAAAGATGGATCCCTGATTATCAGCGCAGATTGGTACGCGCTTCAGTACATATCCAAGTTCCTGGAATAAGGACTCTATCCACACTATCTGTCAACAAGTGTCGGAGAGAGCCATATATTCGGCTTCTGTGGATGACAGTGCTACAGTTTTTTGTAAACGGGATCGCCAGCACACAATGCCACTTGCTAGAGTAGCAAAGTAACCCGTTGTAGATCGGCGTTTGACAGTGTCAGCTGCCCAATCAGAATCTGTGAAGGCCTGTAGCCCCTCGGACTTCTCACCATCATAGACAATGTTATATTTCTGGGTTCCCACCAGATAGCGCATGATGTACATCACTTTGTCTAGATGTTCTTGGCTAGGATTAGCCGAGAATTGCGACATCTTGATTACCGCATAAGCGATATCAGGTCGCGTTCCGAGCATCAGATACAATAAAGATCCGATCACAGACTGATATTTTGATCTAAGCATCGCATTGGGCGTTGCTGTGTTTTCTGATGGTTTGTAACCAGTCGGGAGTGGAGTGGGGGTTGCTTTGGCATTTGTCATCTCGAATCTCTCAAGCACTTTGGCGAGATATTCAGTTTGATCGAGTTTGACTTTGCTTGCAGTCTGGGTGATGCGCATGCCTAAGAATTCCGTGACTTTTTCAGTACTACGGCACTCCCAATGCTTTAGACAAGCATTTTTCTTTTCATCCACAAGTTTCTTGTTCTTCTCCATGAACAAGCCATCATCAACATAGACGAGTGCAATAACAATGCTGTTTGTCTTAGGATCCTTGTGTATGAAAATGCCGGCATCGGAGCTGGCGCGCACGAACCCAATGGTGCACATAAATGCCTCTAGCTCTTTCCACCATGCAAGTGAGGCTTGTTTAAGGCCATACAATGCTTGGCGTAAGCGCAATACTTTGCGCTCTTTTCCCTCGAGTCTGAAACCCTCGGGTTGATCCATATAGATCTCCTCATCTAGTTTGCCATATAAAAATGCAGTTTTTACATCTAGGCCAGTCATATACATGCCTTCTAGAGATGCAAGTGCAAACATGAGGTGTACGGTCTCGTAGCGGACTACCGGTGAGAAAATCTCATCAAAGTCAATGCCTTCGACTTGTGAAAAGCCTTTGGCCATGAGTCTGGCTCGTTTTCTTCCATCCGATTTTACGGAGAAAACCCATCTATTTTTGATCGTTTTTCGATCATGTGGAAGATCGATGATGTCATAGACTTGTCGCTTATGAAGAGCCTCTAATTCTTCATGACAAGCTTGTTTCCACTCACGTTGCTGCTGCCGTGGTAGGCACGCAATATCGCGAAATTGGTTTGGAACTTGGCTTATTTCGCTCGATGGTTTGACTGCTTTTGACAACAGCCAGTGAATAAGCTTATCTCCTCCTTCCTTGGTTATCTTTTTAATATAACCTGCTTCGTCCGGTTCCCCCATTGGGTGATCATGTTCTTGATCATTGGAATCGGGCACACTCTCGTGGGGTGCCGAACTCGGTCCAGCAACTGGTTCTTTCTGTTGAGTTTGTGGTCATGTTCGGTTATGATCCGAATCTTGACCCACAGATCTCTTCCAATATCGATCACATGCAATGTCTCTCTCTATGTCAGAGGGGAGTCGCTTCTCTCCATAGGTATTGCCAGGATGGTTTGGGATGTTCCTCTGCCTGCCTGATTGACGGGGTAATTGCTGCCATTCCTGTTGATCATCACGTCTTGGACGAAAGTCCTCAGTGGTTACTGGAGGCGGCGGAGGAGGAGCATTTGTCACATCGTCATGTGTCTTTTGCTCACTTGGTACATCATCATCATCATTTTCTGATGATGGAGGAAGGGGCGGATCTTGTGGCGGTATAGAATCATCGCCATCCGTTCCAGATGAGTGGTCATCATCTTCTGGTTCTGGAGGTGGAAAATCACCAAGGTCCGTATTGGCAGGAGTTTTAGCTCCGGGACAGCATGGGAACAACGTTTCATCAAATAGTGCCATAGCACCAATGAATATTGTGCCACTAGGTCGCATGAAACGGTATGCTTTAATGCCATCTTCTAATCCAAGGTACGTCATCAACTCCGATCAAGGAGCCAATGTGTTTGGATGCTTCTCCTTGGGTAGGTAGACGTAAGCACCACAACCAAAAACCTTCAGATCGTTTAGATCTGGGCGGACCTTTGTCAGGTCCTCAACCGGTGTCAGCCATTTTAGGCACCTTATCAGGGTTTGGTTGTATAGGTGTGTTGCATGTTCAATGCAAAATTCCCACCATGATTGTGGTAGACATGCAGTAAATCACAGGGTTTGCGACTTTTCCATTATTGTCCTTATGGCACGCTCTGCACGCCCATTCTGTTGGTGAACGTGGGGTGCAGACATCTCTATTTTGATGCCAAAGTCCTTGAGCACATTTTGTAGCTCACGATCTTTGAACTCCCCCCCTGGATCAACACGCCAGCGCTTGATTGTAGTGCCATACTGTGTCAAAGCTACTGCCCGAAATTGTCTGATGGCCGCAGCAGCATCAGATTTCTTTTTAAGGCATTGGACCCAGATATGTGATGTTTTGTCATCCAGAAATACAATAAAGTATTTATGTTTATGGTACGATAGTACTGGGAGTTCCTTCAGATCGGAATGTATTAATTCAAAGGGTCTTTCAGCATGTGAATCTGATTCAGGAAAAGATTTTGAGGTCATTTTCCCTTCAGCGCACCCTGGACATATAATTTTGTCTTTAGGAATAATTAAATTCCTTGGGAATTTTATGGTGCTATTAGGCATCTTCCCTAGCGCCTCTTTGGATGGGTGTCCAAGTCGCTTATGCCAAGTCGAGTAGTCTGCGACATACATTGTCGCGACATTGATTCCCTTGGTGCTCAATATATGAGTCCGAGCCCAATAAATAGTGTCACGTTTCATAAGAGGGATGCAATCCATAATTGGGTTTCCTTGCTTGAAAAATGAAATGTGTGCGGAGGAACCACGCACATCACTTCCATCTTGTAAGAAGATGCCCATTGACAGTAATCGAGCATTACAGTCGGGTATGTAGTAGACGGGGTATAATCGCGTTTCACACGTCTCTGACTTCCCATGACATACTACCTGATGTCTAATGAAGACTGCTCCTTTCCCTACTATATGAGTAGTACCCGTGGCTGTTTGAACCAGGGTAGAGTCCTTTCTCGGTAAAGGCTCGTAAGAAGCAAAATCTTTAATTTCACCAGTGAAGTGTTTTGATGCGCCTGAATCCATGATCCAGTCGGCACCTTTCTTACAATTTCCATTTGCACACGTAACACATATATTAAGATGTAAATTGTTCCATGATACATTTAGTAGCAGTAAAATTTCACATGAAAAGTTCGCTGTGATCAGTGGAATGTTAATTCTTGTGCTTGTGGCAAGGAAAAGGACTGACTTTTCATCATATGTACCTGTTTCAAGCGGTTCATCGACAAGCATTTCGTCGACAGCTTTCCATACTTCTTCATCAGAAACGGCAGGTTCCGATCCAAGGGAGACGCTATCGTCTTCTACCTCTATGATCCTTGGTTCTGGTTCAATCCTCCTCCTCTTACCTTCTCGCACTGTTAGGTGCTCTTCCAGCGGTCGCAGATTTTTCGCGCTGCATGGGAGATTCATTTGCTCGAGGGTGTCTCGAGCCTGCTGATATTCGGTATAGACTGAATGAGAGGTAGAGGCCGCGCCCGTGTATGCCTGTGCAGGCGGTCGGCGGCGAGGATCCCTTGTGGGAGTATGTTCACGCTTCTCGATGCGCTGGATGAGTGGCATCGGCGGTATGATGGTGCCATTACCATTTATAGTAGTAAAGGCTTGTGAGGCGAGGTGGGAATGTTTCTCTTTAGGTTTTTCCTCTTTAGTCTTTTTGTCCCCACGTCGTCCATGCTTTCGGGACGATTCTCCATTGTTGCCTTGAGATTGCCATTTGGGGTTTCCCCCTTTGCGCTTGACAGCAGAAAGCTTGGTGGCCTGAGGTGGGCCAATGGGCTTTCCAACTGCTGTGCGCCATGAGGCTTCAGTGACAATGGAGTCCTTGACATGTTTAAACATCAAGGCTCTAGTAGCAGTCATGTTAAGGACCGTGGCAGATAGAGAATCGTACTCGCGCGGCATCGCAGCAAGTAGAATCATTGCCTGTACTAATTCGGGAATGGCGACATTGGCAGCCATAAGGCGCTCGAATTTGTCAGCCATTTTAGCAATCTCTGGTGCAGGATTTGCAGCTGGAATTTTGATTGCGATTGCAGACCTAAAGTCCACAAAGACTTGGGAGGGGCCATCGACACCATAGTCGGTGCGGATGAGATCCCATACCTCCTCAGCAGTGTCCTTGGTGTTGGCACGCTGCTGAATAGAGGGGGCCAGGCGGAGCACTAGGCTACCAATCGCCTGGTCATTCTTATTGTTCCAGGTCTGGAGCTTGGCATTAGCTTCCGCTACTAGTGCAGCATTTGTCACCATCAAAGGAGGCGCCATGGGTGGTTTTAGTTCCATCCCGCTAGTTATTTGCCAGAGGCCCTGAGACCTGAGCCACGCCTTCATTGAGTTGGCCCATTGAATGTAGTTAGAGCCATCGAAAGTTTGTACGAGTTTTTCAAGAGTTGAAGACATGATGTTATAGTGGCAGCTGGTAAAAGCGCTCAATCAGTCCTCTTATTCAAGAAAACATGTTCCATAATCTCAGGCAAAAACACTCCTTCAGAGTGGTTAACCCTAGTCAACCTGGGTTTTTTAAATGCAGCTCGCAGAGAGCGCAATGCAGCTCACAAAGAGCGCAAGGTTATAATTTGGAGACAATGAAGTCAACGTCGTTCGCAGCCAGTTAAGGCGCGTTCGTGACGTGCCCAGCAGGGCCCATAACCTGTTGGAGCAGACTACATACGCTGCACAGAGAAAGAGACAACACGTTCCTTATAACCTACCTGGGGTTTAGTTAGTCTTAGAGCTAGGGTTTAGCAGAGGTAAGAACACTGTATATCTTATATAGTACAGGTTCTCCTTATATACATAATAGTAAGGATGTCACATGACTCAGGAATGTGTTTACCACATGTATGCGCAGTAAGCGCAGTAACATGTGTGTGCTGCATGCTTGGCCTCATGTATGCAGCATGCATCAGGATTTAATTTCAACATGCATTTACAAACAATGCATTTCCAAATGGACTGGCCAAAGGAATGCTGATATTGTGCCCAATTCCATATCCATTACTGGGATCAAAGCACATGTTACTGCTGATACTGAGGCCAGTGCCAATGACAATGCTGATGCAGGATCCTTTTGCAACCTGCCTGCTCAGTGAAGAGGCCTAAAACTTGCAAAAGCCAAAACCAAGCAAAACAAGCCTCCCCAAAGATTAACAGCAGGACAAACCCTCAACTCCAATCCTCCTGATTCCTTACAAATCATAGATACAACCCAGTTGAACTATGTACAAATCAATCAAATGATAATGGACATGCTCTGTAAAGCTGGTGCCACTCAACCACAGCCCATTAATGGTCCTGGTGATGGTGAACCAGAGTATCTTGTTCCTCAACACAGTTATGTGACATACATTACATCCATGTCACTTGTAAATGACAATGTGAATGGTGCCCCATGCCCAATTGATTCATCACTTTTGGAAGACAACAACACCACTCATTCTAGACCTTGCCCACTTTTGGGGTGAAATCAGATGGAGGATTCAATTGCAAGGGCAAGGGCAAAAGCATTAGTGGTGTGATCAGCAACAGTGGAATTGGCAACAGTGGAATCAGAAATGGGGGGATTGACAATGGGGGGATCAGCAATGGGGGGATTGGCAACAGGGGGATTGGCAACAGGGGGATCAGCAGTAGAATCAGTAACAGCACAAATGTTGGTGTTGACATTTGCATTGCCAACCAATGGATCAGAGGCCTGACATACCCAAAGGACCACTGATGATTTTGCACAGGAGGAAGCCAACTCAACTGATTTTGCATAGTAAATTTTACAACACTCTAAGTCTACATCTGTATTTATGACAAAAAAATAACACAAACTTCTAGTCTTTTCTCCCTTGTTTGGCTTCACCTCTATTCTTAGAAGTTCCCACTTGCTTCTTCAGGTTGGCCTGAGGGGTGGTACTTTTGGAACATGACAGTGATAGAGCAGATGACAAGAGCTGTGGTGACCTTCATAGCTCTGGAGGAGGAGTAAAGAGGGGCAAAGGAGAAGGGCCCTAGATATTGGTGGTAGCTGCCAACATCAGACTGGCAGCAGCACCAACATCAGCATTGGCAGGAGGTGAGTGGTGTGGTGATGAAGATACCGGTGCAGTGGGCATGGTGGGCACTGCTGATGCCAGATTAGGCACATTGGAGACAGTGGGCACTGCTGATGCCAGATTGGCTGTGGCACTGGGGGATGATGTCACACCAAGGAGGGAGGGAAGTGGTGGGGGGATGGATGCTCCATGCTCAGCTGTTTCTTGAGAGTCCTGTGGCATGGCAGGGACAATCTGAATAGCTGGTTCAGCTGGCAAGGCAACCTCAGCTTCAACTGGTGGGTTCTTGATATCCTAAATCCCATATGCCATGCTCACCTCTTGCCAGCCTGGACCCTGGTTGACCTGAAGAACAGTTTGCACAAAGCCATTGTCCAGGACAATGGGTTGTGCACCATCCTGCAACCCAAGGTATGCTTTGAAGTCATCCATCCTCCTCGAAAAATTGCTGAAAGTGTCTTACATTTCTTGCATGTAGGATAACTGCTTGAAGACTGTGCATTCTACCCAATGAGCTTGATTATAGATGTCTTGCTCCACTTGCTTTAGATGCACTTGCAGGTGAACTACCTGGGAGATGGTTCCTCTCTGCTGAAAGATGAAGACATCAGGGGGTTTGCAGGTCTTCTGGCTGGTGCTTTCCCTTTCTTTGGTCTGGCCACTTGACCCACATCTCCTGTGTCATACTGAACTTTGCCCTTACTGCAGTAGTAGCAAGCCTTTTTGCCATTCACCTGCTTGTAGGATTTGCAGCCAAGGTGCATGCATTAAAAGCATGGGTTACTTTGTCGACTGCTGCAGTGTGGTACTCCTCAATCCTTTCTGACTTGGTTCTTTTTCCACTTCCTCATGGCATTGTCATCAGTCTCTCTGCCTTTCTCCTCATCATTGTCTGATCTCCATGAGCTCACATCCCCACACCAAGTTTTTGCCTGCCTTGATCTCAATCCTGAGGCTTCTATTTGTGCTTTTGATTTTTAAGGTCCCAACACTGGGGATGTGGCTCTTATTATGTGAAGTTGTGCCCAACATGGTGGTGGTGCTGCTGCTGTTGCCACTCCCATTGCCATTGCTGACACTGGTGCTGTGGCTTTCATTATGTGCACTTGAGGCACCCGACATGCTGGTGCTGGTGCTGCAGGTGCCAATGCCTGAGCCATTGTCAGTGCCACTGCTTTTGCCATTCCTAGGGCATGTGCCCGAGCCCAATCCTGAGGAGGTGCCAATTGTGTCACGGCTGATTCTGATGCTATTTCCATTGCTGTGACCCCATTTTTCTGATAAAACATGTTCATTGCCCTTTGTTGACCTTGTATGACCCCTTGGTCCCCTGTTTTCTCTGACTTTGACCATGCCATGACAAATGCCCATAAAAATGACCTCTGGACACCCTCTGCACATCATCTGCAAGACCCTTCTTTTGCCAGGTAATCTACATGCTGTGAGTGCCATGGTTGTTCTGATAGCATGCCAAACACTTACCAGTGCCAGTTTCTGCTCCTTCATCATGGCCTTAATGTTTCCTATGTGAAGCCCATTGCAGACTGCACTCTTGATATCATGTATTTGGCCAAGAACCTATTGAGGTGTAATGTTCATATTGAGTCAGCGCCGCTATGGAGTCGGGTTGAATAGATGGATGGATGGATGTGATGGATGGTGGTGACAACCCTCAACCATCATGTGTCAATCAAATATTGACAAATAAATAATTCCTGATTAATAGATCTCTGATCACTGATTAAACACATAAGATAGTGTTATCATCTCTGTTGCTACATCCATCCCTCTACAATGAGCAATCAGGAACAAAGCCTGGCAGTTATTTCTGATGGCTATGTCCCTATCTGAAGTGACAATGGGCAGCACTATCTTGTGCCCTGTTTTATGATTCCCACCAGGTGATAAAGGCCTATTGAAAAAAAAGTGAAATTCAATATGCATATAGCACATTTGGGGGGTAAGATTTCCTTCAGTTCAGTGTCATTGCCAGTGGCCAATGCTGTGTCATTGGCCAATGTCATACCTTTGGCTGATGCTGTATCTCTGGCCGATGCCATATTTGCTTTCTGATGCTCTATCATCTCACTAATCATCATTTTGCAGTCTGAAAACATGACTGATCAACTGTACTATCTGTTGGCCCAAAACCAGCTCATGCTACTGGCCAATCCACTAAGTGTCATGGTCCTATTTGTGTGACTATAGTTGATCCTGTTGCCAACATTGACAGACAGGGAGCTGTTGAACTGCTATGCTGAAGTGAAAGCCCTGCAAAACCAGCTTGGCACATCGTATAAGAATGCCAGTCATCATCTCTACATGGCTGAGGTCGAGAAGCTGGAACAGCAGGATGTCACCTTGAAGACATATGCAACCTTGAAGGAAAGGATGGAATGTAACCTGGAATCATTTAAATGCAGGTTCTCTGAGATTCCAATCAGACTGTCATCCCATGAGTGTGACAATGATGCCATGGCTAATCCCCTGCCAATTCTCACTGATGTGATGCCAAGGCCATGACATTCTTATTGTAGCTACGATGAACATTGCTTTGTATGCTGTATCTAATAAATAAATATTGCCAGTACCCATTTCTGTCTTGTTTGCCAATGCTGACTCCTGATGCTTGCCAATGCCAATGCACTTTTTGTGCTAATGCCCTGTTCAAGGCTGATGCCTATTCTGATGCCCAATGCTGACCTCTGATACCTATGCCCATGCCCATGCTGATGCTTCTCATAGATCACTGATCTGTATATTAATGCATGTCTAGTGTGTGGTACAGCAAGAGTTGAATAGTGCATTCATTTTATTACCATAGTACATACATATGTATATATGCAGAGTGTCCACTGAACCTGGATCTTGACACAATCTGATGCCTGTATCACCAATTCATTCATAGGTTACCATCTCTATGCAATTTACATGTACTGTACTATACAGGAAGCAATCCAATAGAGCTGCTTAATGCTGATGCCACTGCTGCTGCCCAATGCTGATGCCTGTGTTGGCCAATTCATTGGTTACCATGTCTGTACAACTTACATGTTGTATTTTAATGCACTGTACAGTCCACTGCCACTGCCTAATGCCACTGCTTAGTGTCAATGCCAATGCTGCTGCTTAGTGCCAATGCCAATGCTGCTGCCCAATGCCAATGCCTGTGTTGGCCAATTCATTGGTTACCATGTCTGTACAACAACTTACATGTTGTATTATAATGCACTGTACTGTCCATGAAGCTATCCAATGGTTGTATACATTGGTTAGTATAGTAGGTACATACATAGAGCATTCAACAGCATCTACTGCTTAGCCATACCAAGTCACCAACTTTGTACTCTGGAGTGATGGCTTGAGTGTGATCCACATGTTGCATCATATCATCACATGCTTTCATCAATGCCACCTCTGCTTCTTCCTGTATCTTTCACATCTTAGATACAAAGTCTTCTATTGACTGTACCTTGATTTACCTTTGGGGTTCTATTCTCATATGGGAATGATACCCATAATTAGCAAAGAAGGGCACATGTGAGTAGCTGAATGGAATTTGTTATTGTGGGAAAATTCAGCAATTGGCAACTATTCAGGCCAGTCAGTTTGTTGGTAGTTGACAAATATATGTAGGTACTGCTCCAACTCTTGGTTCATTCTCTCTGACTGCCCATCAGTTTGTGGGTGATATGCTGTAGATAACTTGGTTTGAATTCCCAATATATTGTTCAACTCTCACATAAACATGGAGGCAAATTGTGGTCTGCAATTGGAGATAATGGTATCAGGTAATTCATGTAACCACCATACCTGATTTAGATAGAGGCACACCAAGCCTAATGATGAGGTTTCTGTGGTAGTAGAAATAATATGGACCTCCTTCATGAAGCAGTTGCATACTATGAATATTGCTTTGTATCCCTGAGCTTCAGGTAATCCAGTGATAAAGTCCACAGATATATTTTGCCATGGCACTTTAGGTATGAAGTTTAGCATTAATTTCCCTGCAGGTTTCTCTAAAACTTTCTTCTCTCTCATGTACATATCACATCCATCCAGATACCCCAACACATATTTTGAAATTCTGAATTACCAACAATTTCTCATCACTAACTCCAACATCTTCCACCTTTCTGAATGTCCAGCAGTCAGTGTATTATGATGTAATCTCTTTTTGCAAATTCTGATCCTTCAGTACAATTATGTTTCTTTGGAATAACACCAACCCTTGCTCCTCAGAGCATTAATATTACCTTTCTTCTCTCCCTACAGAGCTTTCATGGCTTCCACTACTTCATCATCCATTTCTGAACATTGTCTAATTTTAGACAACATTTCTGTTTCTGAGCTATCTATTAATAGATGCCCTGGACACATAGCACAAATGCAAAAGTATTTGAGTTTGAGTAAGGTAACATTATTATTGTCCTCCTCCACCCCCCTTTTGTCATCAATACATCTGGATAATACATCTGCTTTCCTCATTAAGCTTTCTGCTTTATGGACTAAGTAAAAATTAAAATGCAATAGGAATAATGTCCAATGTGCTTGCTGACAATTAAGCTTTTTAGCAGACATGACATATTGCAGATTATGATGATCTGTCCAGATTTCAATCTGATGCATACATCCTTTCAAATAATGTCTCCATACTTCCAATGCTCATATTATTCCCAACATCTCTTTGTCATGCACATCATAATTCCTTTCCACATCATTCAACCCTTGGGACAAGTATGCACAATGATGCCATTAATCATCTTTGCATAGCATTGATAATATGACTCCAGTAGCAAAGTCAGATGCATCTGATTCCACTCATAAGGGATGCATGAAATCTACTGGGGCTAATCCTCACATGCTGTCTGCGGCTATTCCACCCACCTCCACACTACTCCCTTTCATGTAAGGTTGTGTAAGGGTGCAGCAATTTTGAAAAAATTATGTACAAAGTGATGATAGTAATTTGTGAGTCCCAAGAAGGCTTGAACCTCCTTGACACAGATGGGTGCAGGCCAGTCAGTAATCACCTGTACCTTGATCAGATCTATTTTTATTCTGTCAGGGCTGATCGTTAATCCTAGGAACTTGATGTCACATGCCCCAAACACACACTTCTCCAGTTTCAAAAATAGATCATTCTCTGCTAATCTTCATAGCACCTCCTGCACTATTGCTTCAGGGTTTTTTTCAACATCTGTAAATATGAGAATGTCATTAATAAATATTATTACCATGCCTTTGTCTATTACATCCTTGAAAATGTCATTCCTCATATTTTGGAAAGTTGGGGGACTATTGGTCATCCTGAAAAACATGACAAGTGGCTTGAAGGATCCTTGATGTATGGCGAATGTAGCCTTCTACTCATCTCCCTTCCTATTTTATACAGTATTGTACCCCCATCATAAATCCAGTCTTGTGAAAACCTTGGCTTCTTCCACTTTGTCAATTATTTCTGAGATCAACAGCAAGGGGTACACATTCTTCACTGTCCACTCATTCAGATACCTGTAATCTGTACACATCCTCTTCCTCTAATCTTTCTTTGGCACAAAGATCATTGGTGATGTCTGTGGTGATTTCAAACGTCATATGTATCCTTTGTGTAATTTCTCACTTAGAAATGCATCCACTTCTTCTTGTTCCATGGGAGATAATGGATACATCTTCAATTTCTTCAGCACAAATCCTGGCTTCATCTCGATCCCATGATTCCATGGCTTTTGCACTGGCTTCACTCAGACTCCTTCTTTTGAAAGATTGGCAAATATTCATGATATGCTTTTGGTACCCATTCCTTCACTGGCTTCTCCACTTTCACAATATTTTTATCCCATGACTGTCTTCCACAAATTTCTCTAAAGGTTTGCTTCTGTTCCTCCTTTTTGATCATAATTGGAACTTCCCTATTTGGCATTTCCTCATCCTCCACTTCCTCCATTGTAACTGAATACTTCCTCAGACATTCTTTCTCTTTTATTTTCTTCTTCTCCTTCTTCACCTTCCTTCCATACACATTACATTCCTTAGGACAATGAGTCATGTTTACTTTCCTGGTTTTCCAATCAATTTCAGGATTATGCTTCTATTAACCATAGACACCCAATTATTAGACTGGTTTTCCCAAAATTGCACACTTTGAATATGGCTTGTTCCTGATGATCCTGATACTAGAGTATCATAGTCACCTCCTCCTTGATAGTTTCTCCATGATTAATTGTTCCATCAATATTATACACCATGATATGTTGCGACAGTTTGCACATGCTAATACTGTTTTCCAGTAATTAAGGATTGATTAATGAATAATCCTGTAGCACCGCTATCAAGCAACACCTCCACATCAATCACTGCATGTGTGTCCACTGTCTTCAATCCCACAGTCAAGGTAATTTCAGGTTCTATTTGTGCAGAGCAAATGAAGAATTTAGGGGTTTTTGGAAATAGTGCTTGACAATTCTTGTCATTACATGATTGAGAATGGTTGTACTCCTCTTCAATTTCTTTTTCTGGTTTACTCTGGGTTTCCTTGGATACTGATATATTTTAATGATTTTGGGTCACCAATGGGGAAACCTTCACTGGGACTCTTCCCCAAAATTCTTCTGCCTGTCTTCCTCCAGCTTCACTTCCTCAATTGTAGCTTCTCTAATCTTCCTTTTCTGCCTAAAATTCCTAGCAATATGTCCTAACTGCCCACAGTTAAAACATTTAAGTGGGGCTCATCTCCATGCTTGATCAACCTCCATTGCATCTGCTGGTGCTGCTGACTCCATAACTATAGGTGTTACTGCCATGGCTGGTGGCTGTGCCCTCAGAGTTTGCACCTGAGGTACCTTTCCTTTCTCAAATTTTCCTTCTGATGGCTTTCCAAATTTACTACTTCCATACATCAACTTCAACTCTGCCTGTTCCTGTCAATATTGCTGATCAAGGCACATTGCCCAATTATACCACTCATACAACCTCTCTGGCATAGAAGATAGTCAGTATATAAACTTGAATAAAGAGGAATTTAATCCTGTTTTCAAAAATTCTACTAATGCTGCTTCTGCCATATCCATCTGCAAAGCTTCTGCTTTGAACTACAAAATAAATTTATCTGCCATTAGAGAACCTTGGTGCATGGTTTCTAATTTAGCATTAGCTGTCACCTTTGGATTAGGGTCCCCAAACTGTGCCCCTAGTCTCTCCAGAAATTCTTTGAAGGTTGTGAATGGTTCATATCCCACAGCAATTTGATCAATAGCCTTGTTTCTCCAGAACTGTGCTTTTCCCCCCTGAATGTATGAGAGAGCAAACATAATTCTTGACTCAGTTGTAGAAAACTCTGGCTTCCTCCCATGGATGTACAATTAGAGCTGATAAATGATTTTGTATTCTACATGGTACAGTCAAAGATTTGCAGGGGCACATACTTGGATAAGCACACTTTTCCATTTCCACATTTTTCTGCTGCCTGCACATCATTCTGTGACATCCACTCCACCATCTCCTCTGTCAAAACCCATTTCACCTGATCAGATTCCCAATAATTTCTGACTCTTTTCTGACTCCTTTCTGACCTTCTCCACTGTCATTCTGGCCCCAGCACTTTTTAGTCATCAGACAAGTCCTCATGTGCCTTAAAATCATTTGCTTACTCACTTTATTTCTAATACAGTCTTACCAATTATGATCACAGACACTTACCAAGACCTGTTAATAAACTTCCACCTTTTCTGTTATTCTTCCAGCCTTCATTATTTAAGCACCCATAGCTTAGCCTTGTACCTTAGTTTGCAAATTATATTCATCTACATGGTGTAATTTGCTTGTGTTTAATCACTCCAGTCAGTAATCAATCCTTAACTCATCCTTATTCAACCTTGACCTAATCTTGACTTAATCACTTAATTCCATCATTCTTCTTGACCTCAAATCAATTCTAAACCTCTGCTCAATCTATTCTTGCCCTCCATCCAGAAATCCTCTGGAAACCTGAACTCCCTCCACCCTGAAATTGAACAAGTTAAAGTCAAGTCCTCTCTGGCCCCTTTTTACCTGGCCTGCTGCAACCCAGTGGATTCTGCCTGGAACCTCTGAACCCTCTGACCACTAACAACTGGGTCCAACCGGAAGCCCAGTGTTTTTCCTGACCAAGTCCCAACCTTAGTAGTAGCAATCTGAAATTTGACATCCTCCATCTCATTATCGTGCCATAAGCACATCAATTTTCACCTCTAGCACTAGTATGGGAACAAGATTAGGACTGGGATTTGAAGTTGAAGGTTCAGACATAACAGTTCAAGCTGTGATGAATCACTTCTTTAGCTGACTCAAAACTTGTTCTTTGGGACCTCTCCAAACATTTATGGATCCCATGATTAGTAACTTGTCAACTGTTCAGTTTGTCAAGCACTTTGGATCAATATCTTTTCTGACAGTGCCTGATCTCAGGGATAATATTGAATTTGGCTTGTAACTAAAATAGTCATCTGAATAGAGTAAGGTAAATCATGACTAAACCAGATCCAATCAGTTGTCTGGTTGCAGCTGTTTTAATGATGAGTGCTGCCTCTCAATCACTGGTGGTCACAATGTAAGGTGAGGCCTGGTGTTAGCTTACAAATGAAAAGGTAGATTAAGTATATACACGTACTTCTAGTTCATGCTGAAAGGATGAGTAATCAGATGTGGTGCAGTGAAACAATGACATATGCACAAGCAAGAAAAGGCACACTGATTGGGAAGTTGTGTTCTTCTGTTAGGGCGACACCCACTATCAGCTAGCTAGACCATTCAGGTTCTCTCTACAAGAAGGGAGCAGGATATGCATGCATGATGGGCGGGTTGATGGTTTTGATGTGTGAGGTTACTAATATATTAGTTGGTTGAGAAAGGCATTTTGCACCACAAGTGTCAATGGAATACCTAAGAGAACACAACTGTGGTCCCCTAGATGTATATTTAAAGTTTATATACTTTGTTACATATATTGTACAGTGTTGTTACTGATACATTCATACATGCATGTCCATATTGATGCATGCAAAATAAAATTCTCATGCTATCAAAGTGTAGTGTCTTTCAGTGTAGTGTATTATAATTCAACATAATAAAAAATAAAATAAAATTTCATTAGGTAATAGGGCTGTTTCCTAACAGGCATGATGGCCTGGATGACCAACACTAACCACAACTGCCCCCCCCACAACAATGGACAACACACTGCCCACTTCCAGCCTCACAAGCAACTGCTCATAGGGGGGATGGTGGGCAGAATGGCTATGGATGAATGGCAGATACCAGAGACAAGTGAGACTGTGAGAAGGGGGCATAATGGGCATGACAATAATGAGGAGAAATGAGAGACAGCAGAAAGGGGGCAATGACAAACAGTGAGGACACAAAGGAGCAGGGAGGCTTGAATGGGAAGGAGAATGACAACCCACCACCACTTCCTCATGTTTTTGAGTCATGCATGTTCTTTTGATTTTGATTTTTGTTGTCTGTACCTTGCATATTGGTTAATTTAATGCTTTATTAACTATACAAATACATTACTTCACAAACTAGAATGTGAAATACAGGTCAAATATTGAATAAAAACTATGGTAAATATCTGAGGTGTTGTATCTGTGGTATTTCACATCAGACCATGGTAAAAACCTGTCCCCATGGTTATGGTGCAGGAATGGTGTTAGGGCAACACCCACTGAGGTGGTTAGCTAGACTGTGTGGGCTCTCTCTCTGCAAGAAGATAAATGCATGCATGCATGATGCATGAATTGATGGATTGATCAGAATGATTGAAAATAGAGGAGTTGGTTGAGATAGGCCATTCACACACTTTGATAGGTGGAAATCTTAAGAGAAGACTACTGGGGTGCCCCTTAGTGATATATTTACTTGTTATGATTGTGTTACACTATTTGAGTATAGGTAATATGACACATGCATACAATTGTGTACATATTTTACATATCAGACACATGAGAATGGTAGTTCCCATGATAGTGTAATGTACTGCAACTGACCATAACTGGGTTTTATGGGCTCAAATAAATAAGAAAAAATAAGGAAAATAGGCAACTTGCATGTTTTCTAACATTACCCTTTTTTTACTCCTCAACTTCCAGGCAAGATATGATGTTATAATCAGGTACTATCTTGCTATTCTCTATGGCACATTGGGATACCTATTATATAACTTGAATATGGAATGTGGCACATTTCTACAATTAGCTTCAAGTTCTCATGAATTGTTTTTATCTGTGTATCCTTCCCATTTTACCAAGAACTCCAATTTATTACAGTGCAATCCAGAATCCAGGATTTCCTTTACTAAATATTCTGGTTCACCTTTGACTTCAATAGGTGGCTGAGGAGTACTTTGTTGTCCTGGTATGGTAGGTGGATTGTAAGGATGTAAGCAGGAAACAACACATCAATTTTAAATGATGGTGGCAATCTAAGTGCCACTTCATTAGGTGAGATAACCTTAGAAATTGGGTAGTGACCCATTTGTTTCTCCATTAGCTTCCTATATGGATGCATAGAGTGTGAATCTGTGGTACTCAACCATACTTTATCTTCCACTTGGTACTGAGGCACATGAGTGTATTTGTAATCAGCATAGCACTTCATATCATCATGTGCTTTATGTAATGCAGCCTCCACCTCCACCTGTACCTTTTTCAGTAATTCTCCACTGGTTGTACCTTCACATTCCTCCTCAGCTCAAATCCCATACAGGGGTTATACCCCAATCAGCAAAAAAGGATGATACCTGAGTAGATGATTGAAATTTATTATTTTATGAGAATTTGGCAATTGCTAGCCATTCTGGCCAATCAGCTTGGCAGTGATCCACAAACATCTGCAAATATTGCATAATTTCTTTGTTTTGTCTGCCCATCTGTTTGGAAATGATATGCCATTGATAGTTTGGTAGCTATTCCCAATATTTTATTAAGTTCTTTCATGAATGCAGCAGCAAATTGAGGTCTTTGATTGTAGGAATAATATGGACTTGTTTCATAAAGTGGTCGCAGGCTACAAAAATATAATCATAGCCTTGTGCTTCTAGAACAGTAATGAAATTAACTGAAATATTGATCCAGGGTCCTGTCAGGGGTTTGGCATCAATTTCCCTGCTGGCATTTCTGGATAGGATTTGCCTCTTTTGGCATGTATCACAACCATCCATATAGCTCAGTATGGATTTAGAAATTCCTGGTCACCAATAATTTTGCATCACTAGCTTCAATGTTTTCCATCAGCCTGGTTCAGATATGGAAATATTATAATATAAGCAGATAACTTCCTTTCTTAGCTGAATATTTTTCAGCACATACACCTTTCCTCTGAACAATATTAAGCCCTGTTTTTCAACCTATTCTTTCCCTTTAATAATCTTTTTCTTTTCTCCTTTCATCTCTTTCACAGCTTTAACTACTTCCTCCATGTTGGATCAATTGTGAATCTTAGATAACATTTTTTTTTGAAACCATCAATCAATAGATCCCCCTGGTGCAGAGCACATATATGGAAATACTCCTGCTTCAACAAGGTCATGTTCTTGTTATCATTTTCTACCCCCTTTTTATGGTCTGGTCTTCTGTATAATACATCTGCTTTCTTCATCAAACTTTCCAGCCTGTGAATAAGATGGAAATTGAAGCATGATAAAAATAATGCCTAAAGCACTTGTCAATGATTCAATTTCTTTGCTAACATGAAATACTGGAGATTTGAGTGATCAGTCCAAATTTCCAGCTCATGCTTAGCTGCTTCCAAATAATAACTTCATGCTTCCAAAGCTCAAATTATTTCTAACATCTCCTTGTCATGCACATCATAATTGCTTTCTACATCATTCAGCAATTTCTATGATTTTCTATGATTTTATCTCTACTTTATGATTATTTTTCCATTTTCCCACATTTGTACATATTGACAGTTTCATTTTTAGAGGCAGGGCCTCTTTCAGATACTTACTCTTTGAGGTGATGTTATTCTATAGCTTTGGTCAGCCTATCTCCACCTTTTTCTATTTTTAGCCTACTATTTAATTTTTTGGGTCTTTCACATATACTGTACTGGGCATCAACAAATGGGTCCTTAGAGTTTTCTCTTTGGATTACCCTCTGTTAGATGTGCCTGAGGTGTCTGTATTATGTAGTAACTTTGGATTCCCCTTTGTTAGCTTATTATTAAGTGAGGCTTGAAGTTGCCCTTACAGCAATTTGATTTGTGCATGCAATCTGATAATAGCATCTTCAAGCACATCAATGCATTTTTGGGTATCCATGGCATGTGGTGGTGCATTGAGCAGAGATAAGCTTGCACTTAAGATTTGCATCCTGAGCGACAACAGTGTGCTTCAATTCTGGGCCTAGAGAGAATTTTTTTTACTGTAAGGGCAACCTCAAAGCCTCACTTAATAGTGAGCTAACAGAGGTGAATCCAAAGTTAATATTATACATATGTACTATATAATACAGACACCTCAGATGCATTAGATAACATTGAATACACATCATGACCAAAGAAAGCACTTGCATTGCCAGAATTCCCTGTAACATTCTCTATCTTTCCTTCCTTTGCTTTATTGGCATCACTCCCTCATTTGATGAGCTGTAAACAATCAGGTTTCTAGTAACCTTTCTCCCCACAATTGAATCATGTTGGGGGTTCCCATCTGCTTTTATGTATAACCATTATTGCCAACCATGCTAGAACTTACTTCCATCAGTACCATTACCATCTTTGTTGTTGTTTCAACTGTTGCTGTAACACTTTAATTTGAAAAGAGTTTCCTTTTTAACCATCTCTGTTCTCTGTTGATAATTCTGTTCTTCACTTTGGAATGCTGAAGAATGACATTTTTATTCAAAGAATCCTGCAGAGGCCAAGTATGCATAGTCTTCAAGTAGAGCTCTATATGAAGTGCATAGAGTACTTCAGAAATGCATCTAATGTATGTATCCAGGACATTCTATGCAGTATGCACCTATTTTCAGTGTAAATTACATAATTACACTGAGTATGTGTCATGTGAAATAATGTGTGCCTGTTAGGAAGCCATAATAAAATTCTATTCTATTTTATTTCTACTCAATTATGCTACTTTACAAGTCGTGAGACTTTTATTTATCACATGTGCTGAATGATCACGTGTAAAACGTGTTGGAAACCTCGTGACGGCGAATTTCTGCACTTCTGTCACTGATTTAATCAGTGATTTATTCTGACTCTGACTGTTCACTAACATTTTTTGACCAAACGCTGGGAAGTCTATAAACGAGATATACATTACAAGGCTGTTGATCTGTACCAAGTATTTTGCTGCAGAGTGTGGTGTGTAGGTTGTCGCGCGTGCAGGTTGTTACGGTAGCCACTGAAGGGGTCGCTCGCGAAATGTTTGAGGAACACGGGAAAAATCGAAAGTAAGTTGTTATCATAATAACGGAATCTGCAAGCCACTGCATGTTTTTTTTTTTTTGAATTCAGCTTGAACTTGTCCCATGCTGATGAGGCAACTAAGGCAACTACACGCGTCCGGATTCCTCGTACCACCATTCCTAAAAAGCGGACTTGTTCTCAACAAATTTCAATGCAGAAAATATTGCGGAGTCAATTGAGACCTTCCGCCAGGAGGAAGAATCGAGCAAGTCGAGTAACTGGGAGGAAAAATATGATGACTGAGAAAGAACGGAAAGACTTTCTAGAAAGCGACGATTGGACGGGAAATGTGACCGAGGTTACGGCTGAATGTAGAGCATGCAAGAAGACTATAAGCCTCGACAAGCGGTTCACGTACTATCCAGGTCTCTGGATCAAACATCGACGCTATTGTTCCGCGATCCGGCGTTTTGAGGTCACAGAAGCTGAGAAGAAATCCAGCTTGAAGGTGGGATGACTACCGCCTGTTTCCTCGATGAATTTACCAGATGAGCTGATAGTCTCTCATCTTTGACTTCTCCAGGGAGAAAGAACGACGTATCGCCGCGGTAATGTACGAAAGCAAGAGAAGGGTAATTCGTCGACGTCTTCAGCTGTTTCTTCGAGCTCGTGTGAGCCTGCACCGGTCTCTGCGGAAGGGATGAAAGACGATCATCCACATGTGGCCCAGCACTTGGGATATGTACGTTCATCTCAATTCCTCCGCACTAAATCGTCGCCTGTGCACGCAGAAGAAGACGAGACCGGGACCGAGAGTACAGACATCATAACTCCGCCGCAACATTGGCAGAGCATGAATGATGGATTCTTCGAGGAAAGTTATCGGCCATCAGCTCCAACCGTGGAACGAGCTAGATTTGATGAGATTTCTAACGTCCTTGAACTAGACCACTGGATGATCGCACCCTTTGCTCCTGGTAAGTCCAAGAAATGTGCTGCGCGAGATCACTGCTTGATTATTAGCCGGCATATATGTAGCAGACCACGACGCAGCGGCGCAGCATGCGTCTAGGCCTCCATTGTATAGGTACTCGACTCGCTGGGAGCTTGCTACGAATTTCCGAAACATCAATTTTTCGGATGGAGCTGGGATTCATCCGCTGTTCAGAAGAAGTGGCATGACTGATTATGGCTTGCCAATCATTCCCGAACAATTGCATTGTCCACTTAGACGTGAGGGTGACAGACGCTGAACAAACCTACATTCTCCTCATTACGTGCCTTTATGACTTGAGACACCTTACAAAAGAATTGATATCTATATAGCAATCCGGAACTTGAACACCGAATAGCATGCCGTAGAAAGTTATGAATTCTACAAATTAACTCTTACCCCAACAGATCGTCGGTCCAACCAACCCCTTGACGTGACATTTCACTTTGATAACACCATCCGAAATAATCATTTGTTCCTCACGGGGTACGGAGAATCTCTTGCCCCATGAATCACAAGACATCAGGAAAAAAAAAGCGGAATGGTCCTGCTCGACGCATGTTCAGATTGATGCATATATCGGCGACCGCATCGTACGCTCCGCCACTATCATTATATTCATGCCTTTCCGGGGTTGTGTCAATTTGCATCATGCTCGCAATGCTCCGACCTCCTGTTCGCTTGAAACCTTTTCGTTAATGGACTTGTCCTTCTCTCTTCGCACCACCCGAGTTCCATACTGTTTGTCATCATTGATTTTTTCTTAGCTCGCCCACCACCCTATTAATTTCTCATTTCAATTGGTGACCCCATGCCTCAACGGCATCCCAAACCACGCTTAGTCGGGGCCTAGTCCGGGCCCTTCAAATTCTTGATTGTCTCATTTTCCTTTCAAGTTCTTGGGCGAGACAAGATTAGCCGATGGAAATTGTAGTGTTCTGAACCTCCCCCCCGCTCCCGACCTCCTGACTATACTCTTTCGTGCGACTACTTATTGAACTTGAAATGCGTCATCGTTTTTCTCCCGTATGACGCGTGGATGGGGCTCCACTGGAGCTTAATTCCGGAAAAAATTCCAGAGTAGTAATTTCAATTCCTAATTTTCGCACATGTTCTCTTCGAGAGAGTCGAGACTTCTGGTAATATAACGAAAACCGGCCAGGAAGGTCCCAATCTGAACTGAAAGCTTTTTTTACATTTCAGTTAAATTTGATTAACATCTCTCTCCTTCACCTCACATTATAATTTTTTTTTTAAATTTCGATTCTGCGACCCACATTGTGTAAGTAAAAATGTTACATTTACGACTAGATCGGGTATGACAAATTCCTATCTGCCAAAAACATGGTTCCCAAAAATGCAGGACTCCGGTGAGTCAGGAGGGTGTCCCGATCCGAAAGTTCCGTAGCTATATTTAATCGAGGAAAGCTTGTGAAGGAGAACCGCCGTCGAAGGAAACTATAGTGGGAACGAGGTCAGATCTGGGCTCTGGAACTGGAGCTGGTGTTACTTTCCGGAAGCCTAGGTAGTGTGTAACCATATGTAGCAAGCGAGTGGATGTGATTCACACATTCCTTTGCGAAGGTTGACGTTCTCGGACGACGTAAGATCAGTACCAGTAGCGTAGCAGCGCTTGTTTGGTGTTCCATTTTTTTCGTAAAGCCCAAGGATAGCATGTTCGACAGCATTGAGTTATAACTTACGACGTAAGATTTAAACATGGAAGTACGGTATTGGGCGGGTGCACTTGAAGAAGCTCATACGTACACCGTGCGCTACCGCAAACTTTTGGCAGACGTGAGGACTGGATCAGTGGAGCGGAAAGCGAGGAAGGGGATATTGCGGTGGCCATCACATTGTGGTACCAGCTATCGTGGAACATGTTATCAGAAATGTGAGATCCGCCGCCCGTTAGCAAGTTCCATCTCGAGATGACAGTTAGTGTGCCATGTCTAGCTGGGATAACGAGTATCCTGAATCTATAATCCGGAACAGGATGTTAGTGTCCCAATGCATATACCCATATATGTGCTCTCGTCGAAAAAAGAAAACAAAATGACGAGTTTGAACTTTGTTACACATAGCGCTCGGGCTTCGTATTTGATCCTCGGGCCTGAAACTTCGAAATGATATCGACTTGCTCTTGGTCGGGATGTAGCGATGGCACAGCCTAGGCGTCATCAATGGAGCATCGAGCAAATATGGTGTTGTCCTTGTTCATTATGGAAGGAAGTCAGCCCCCAACGAAGTAGTGCGCATGGACTGCTGCGAGAAGCATACCTGCAGACGTCCCAAATGAAGGTGATCCGCCGACATACGCCAGATCATTTAGGTAACTGGCATCGATTTAGTTTGCTTCTCAGAATCCATCAGTGTCGTATATGGCTCGACATGCGATTCTTGCTCCTGGGCGGTGGGATAGGATAGGGTTAGGGTTTTGATTCATGTTTCGAGAAAGAAAAGGGAGAGGATAAATGAAAGTAACACGTCTGATTTAAGTATAGAGTCAGGAGAGCATGTGGCATGAGATACATTTGAAGCTGATTGAGGAGTTAGGCCATTTCAGGCATGGCCCACGGATGTCGCCATACGTATCGCAACATAACGCCCCTCGGGCCGGATCATAAGTAATCGGGTGGATGGTGCTATGTAGTCGCGGATGGTGGATCGGTGTGCATGAGGGTACGGTGATGATGGTCGGCATGTGCGAAGGGAAATGTGGTTGTGGGTCAATACACTTCCGGTCAGAAACAGGAGCATGATTGGCGTCCACGGTCTGGAGAATGAGGCTACGTAAGACACCCGACATGGGTTTGACGCGTGTGACCAAACGTAACTGATCCGTCACTTAGCAGCGCGGAGTGTGAAATTATTTTTGCGTGCCACATAACGGATGTCATAAATCATTTCCGTTGGGTTTTGTTTTGAGATAATCACTCTCCAAATCCATTCCGTGTCGAGGAGCTAAAAAGGCAGCCATGTTCTCTCCTCTCCCTTCTATTCCACTCCCCTCCTCTCCTCGTCCCTCCCCATGTCACAAATCAGGTATCTGTCTGTCCTTCATTCTTCCTCCTTCCCCTGTAATGAAACCATACATCCAGCCCTTCTTCTTCCCCCCCAACTTCGTATGTTCTTCTCTCTCCTCCGTTCTTATCTTCTCATCCTTCACTCCCAGCAATCCCCTCAAGCGCAAACAACCCTCAGATCTTACCCAAGATCGTCCACTCACTCCAAAGCAAGAGGTACTTCCCCCAGGCGCCAGTGTCGCTGACGGTGAATATGCTTCTGGCCTCATTGTTTGTGATCTCTGCGGTACTCGGGTCTCATTTCGCCATGACTCCACCGGAGAGTTTACCCTCAATCACTGGAATCATCATCGTGAAACCTGGTAGTTTGCGTTATGTCTTGGATGTGTTTGTTTAATCACGTGTTTAGTTCTAGTTTTCTTCCTCCTCCCGTCTCAGCCACTTCTTCCAATCTCCCTACTGCAGATCCCGTGATTTACACTCCCGAGAGTGCGGCAGAGGCTCTTGCCCACCCCGTGGCCAAACGGCGCCGGGCCAAGCGGACTGAAGACGAACGTATCGACTATCTCCGTTCGGATCCATACGTTGCCAAGTTCGAAGCCTACCGCGTTCTATGTGCTTCTTGTGACAAGTGGATTCGTCTGCGCCCCAACTCCACTTATTGTTCTATTCCATGGGATGCTCACCGCAAGAGCTGTTTAGCAAAGAAAATGTATGTACTCGTTTTATTTTTCCGAATATTTCATCAATTTGGGTGTAGAAATAACAAGAACGTCTACGCCCTCGAGGAACGCAACCAATTCTTTGCCAGGGATCCCGATATCCGTAAGTTTGATGCCGAGCGGGTGCTCTGCGGCTTTTGTGACACTTGGATTGTCATTCCCAACGAGCACGCCAAAGCCATCGAAAGGTGGATCCAGCACCGTGCAGACTGTCAGAAAAACAAGGTTGCTAGTTCATCGTACGTTTGAATGCCTACATTACGTTTTATTTTGTACCTCACTATGAATACAGAGCCCGTTTTCGTGACATACATCCTGCATTAGATCCCCAACTCTCTGCGGAACGCCCAGGGACGTCCTCATCGTCCACAAGCGCTACCACTCCTACCTCTGCCTCCACTAAAACTTCTATCCCGTCGCCGTTCATCTCACACACCCACACATTGGACCTTGGCCATGGCTTCCCTGCTTTTCCTCTACAAGAATCCAGACGGCGCAATGCTGAACAGCGTGCTGC
Source organism: Tricholoma bakamatsutake (assembly GCA_029959215.1). Taxonomy (NCBI): domain Eukaryota; kingdom Fungi; phylum Basidiomycota; class Agaricomycetes; order Agaricales; family Tricholomataceae; genus Tricholoma; species Tricholoma bakamatsutake. The sequence continues at coordinate 11,890,038 of CP114861.1, forward strand.
AACCTTGCGTGCTGATACTCTCATTGGCGCAGTTGAACCGAACCGTGTGTTCTGCAGTCTATGCCAAAAATGGGTGCAGTTGCGCCAGGATAGCAGCTATTGTGCGTATCCCTGGGTCCAACACCGAGGAAAATGTTTGGCCAGGCAGTATGTATATTTAGCAATGCTCTCTTCGTTCATCGTCCTAGACTGCTAATTCTATTTTACAGCCACAGACGTGCACAGAAGGCCGCGAGCACGAATGATTTGAAGCATATGAGAATCCACGACGACGACGGAGCCTCTGAGGATGAGGAAGACCCAGAGTCTGAAGAAGGTGTCGAGCATGGCGTAGAACAAGGTAGGGACGCAAGGCGGCCCCCTGATCCACATCGTTCTGTGGTCCGACAACATCATAGCCCGCAGCAACATTACCAGCAACCGCAGTATCACAGTCATCAACGTGTGCATCTGCATGCTAAGCCCCGGTCTTCATACCCTTCCCCTAGCGCTGGGAGAACCAATGGTCATGCCAATGGTTGCCATGTCCACCACCGTGATCGTGCTCCTTCTCATGGTAGACCCTCGTCCTCATCTTCTGCTCGGGCTATACATGGCGCTGAAATGAACGAAGACCAAGACGGGGAAAGCGAAATGTACGCTGAGCGCGGAGGTCCAAGACGATCTCGTCCTTCAGGGCTTGCAGATCTTGACACTCCTCGAGGACGGTAGGGCTAAATTTTTCTTCGTTCTTTTCATCCTTGCTCACAGAGTTAATGTATAGGACACATTTCATCCACTCCTCAATCATGCATCTCTTCCGGACTACTTATGATACCACAGACGAGCTAAGTGTGTCTACGTTGCTGGCGTACCTCAATGCGGCGGTGCCACAAGACAAGCATGAAGATTTTGACATGGGAGAGCTGGTCAAAGCTCTAGGAGCGTTGAGGGATGGCGGGAGAGTAACTTTCGAGGGGGATGTAATCGGCCTCCTCGACTAGAAAGGGGCTCCGGAACTTGCAGAAGCCTTATTCGCTTCCACATACTGCTGATTAGAAAATACCGTATGCTTCTCGCTTCTTGCTCGTGGCGTTCTTTGTTTACTATTTTTTTTTTTTGGTTGATATTGATTTCTTTGAAATATCTAATTTGTCTTGGACCCGAACATGTACGTTGTGACACACGCTCGGACGCTTGTTTTTCCCATCGAACATATTCTCCGTGATATTTCTATTTCAGTTGTGGGTTATCGACCACGTTGTGTCGATAGATCTGCTACCCAATGCAGGGCTTTCATGTCATGATGACTTGTGAAATGTATGCTTCTGTCATACATACATACCTTGGTACTTTTACGGTCGCACATTTTTTTCCTGGCAGGCAACTTGCAGGCATGACGAGTTTTCGGGGGTGGATGACATTTCCATACGGCTCGGGATTTTTTTTTTTCTTGGTCCACCATATGATATAACGAACGATTTCCTCGCCCATTTACGAGATCTGGCACCCACACCCACCGAATCTCCACCGCCTGTGATGTTTTCTTTTACCATCAGCGGAGAAACTTATGTCAGATCAGACAAATGGACAAAAAACGGGAAATCGCAACAAAGTTTTATCAGAAGCTGTGCTCCAGATAACTATTGTTTTCGTGACGCCACCCCACATGCTCTGTACAAAAAAAATTGATGTGCGTGGCAATAAACGTCAAGAGCCACTTCGGCTCAGCGCTGTTATATCTTAACCGAGCCCTTTAGTATATTTGAATGAAACTTGTAACATAAACATATGATTCGAAATATAGCAAATGTCGTCATAGATTTACGTACTTATCGCATAAAGCAACGGTATATATGGGATTACCGTACGGCGAAATTATGCCTGTCGGTATTAGTATTTCGTGTTTCTGCTTCGAAAAAGGTCATGAAAAAGGTTTAAGCTGGAGAATATCCCTATCAATGTAAGATGTAAGATGTAAGAGAAGAGGTGTAATATTTATAGAGGCCGTGGACAAGAAAAGATGAATTCTTGATCGTATACTTCATCTTGTTTGCATAGCGCGGCTTGTAATTTGACGTTAGATGAATGAAGGGAATAACTGTCCATTTGCCGCCGGCGATTCTGAGGAAAAGGGCCAAGACGTACCGCATCTGACGAGACCCACTGCAACTCATCATCTGATGCTTGTCAAACTTCCTTCAAATTTGAGTCTGTTTTTATTATTATTATTATTAATTGCAAAAGTTTTTCTCGCCTTCGGGAGAAGGACATCATACACATACAAGCTTCGTATGTAAGTACGGAGTTTGTAAGAGAAAACGAAAGTTTAAAGCCCTTACTTACTTACCGTCCATCGGACTTACAAGGATGTGTTAAAAAGGTTTTCCTAATATTTCTGAAAAATTCGGAGACACCGAAAGGCGCAGCGAACGGTGGTCATGCGCGCTCGCTCTTACAGAAAGAAAAAAAACGCCGCAATCGTCTTGATGTGACGTCACCCACGTGCGTGGCGCTTTTTGTTTACTCCGGGCCGTGTTTCCTGTCCAACGGCTTAACATCTGTTAAGTAGAAAGTATAATCACCAATTCCTCGATCAATTAGGCGAGTCGTCAAAGTTACCCTTCTACTTACCTGAGTCTGTGTTTTTTAAGACTCTCTGTTCGCCATTCACTATCATTAGATACCCTTTTTTTTTTGTCCTCGGTGTGTACAACAGAAATGGCTAACCGGAAAATCCCCCCTTTTTATTACTCCTTTTAGTAAAAATGCAGCTTATCCTCCAGACCAATTTTGATGGAGATATATTTTTTTTTTCACTTTGGGTTTGGCCAGATGCTTCCAAATAAGGAAACACCATTACTCAGGTATATCAAAAATATCAACCTAGCAGGTGAAAATAACTTGTTTTTCTTTGGGTGCTGAGTAATGCTTAATCCCACTACAGTCACTCAACTCTAACTTGTTATTGACTTTATTACAAACTTGTATTGACTTGGTATTATGTATTGACTTTATTACAAATGCATATTAACTTGTTACTGACTTTATCTATCACAAACTTGTATTCATGTCATGGTGAACTTGTTATTGACACCATTACAAACTTTTAATTGATTTCATTATACACATAAAGTCAATCTCCCCCCAAAGTCTTAGTAACGTGCCCTCAAGTCTTCTCACATTAACCCTTTTATCCCAAATCTAACTTCTAACTCCTGTAAGTCTATGTAAGAGTATTCCTACTCTTACAATGATCAACCAATTATCATGTTACATAAGCTACATAATCATGTGTATCCTAGTTGATTATCATACCATTCTGTCTTGCATAGGTATCTTCTTCAAAAATCCATACTACATTCCAGTTTAGTCTTGTATTCCTTGAGTGGCAGTAGAATTGTCTACTACTGTTACACTTTTTTTTAAACTCAAACTCTAGTATCTGTAACAATTTATCCATTGCAATAATCACTACTAGCACCACCTCTTGATCTGGCAAGAACCCTCACCAATATAATCACAACCAGATGCATTTGCCCAAATCAGCTCCAAAGGGCTTTAGTGACAGCCACCTGAACCCAAAGTGACATCATCATACTGCTCTCTGGTTATCTCATCCCAAGGAACTGGTGAAGTCCCCATTATGCATCTCTTACAAGTGGAATCAGATGCATCCGACTTTGCTACTGGAGTGGTATTATCAATGTTATGTGAAGATGACAAATGGCATCCTTGTGCATATTTGTCTCAAGGGTTGAATGATGTGGAAAGAAATTATGATGTGCATGACAAAGAGATGTTGGGAATAATATGAGCATTGGAAGCATGGAGACATTATTTGGAGGGATGTATGCATCAGATTGAAATCTGGATGGACCATCAAAATCTGCAGTACTTCATGTCTACTAAAAAGCTTAACCATTGACAAGCACATTAGGCATTATTTCTATTGCATTTTAATTTTCACTTGGTCCACAAAGCAGGAAGCTTGATGAGAAAAGCAGATGCATTATCCAGATGTACAGATCATAAAAGGGGAGTAGAGGAGGACAATAAAAATATTACCCTACTCAAACCTGAATACTTTCATATTTGTACTATATGTCAAGGGCATTTATTGGTGGATAGCTCAGAGATGGAAATGTTGTCTAAAATTAGGCAGTGTTCAGAGATGGATGATGAAGTAGTGGAAGCTGTGAAAGCTTTGAGGGGAGAGAAGAAAGGTAATATTAAAGGAGATGAATGGGTTGAGGAACAAGAGTTAGTGTTGTTCAGAGAAAAGGTATATGTACTGAAGGATTAAGATTTATGAAGGGAGATTGTATGGTTACATCATAATACGCCAGCTGCTGGACATCCAGGAAGGTGGAAGACATTGGAGTTGGTGATGAGAAATTATTGGTGGCTCAGAATTTCAAAGTATATGTTGGGGTATGTGGATGGGTGTGATATGTGCATGAGGGGGAAGAAATTTCCAGAAAAGCCTGCAGGGAAATTAATGCTGAACCCTATACCGAAAGCATCCTGGTGAGATATATCTGTGGACTTTATCACTGGATTACCTGATGCTCAAGGATATGATGCAATATTTGTAGTATGCAACCACTTCACAAAGGAAGTCCATATTATTCCTACTACTGCAGAGATTTCATCATTGGGCTTGGTGCACCTCTATCTAAATCAGGTATGGCAGTTACATGGATTACCTGATATAGTTATCTCTGATCATGGATCACAATTTGCTCTGCATTTATGTGAGAGTTAAATAACATATTGGGAATTCAAACCAAATTATCTATGGCATATCACCCACAAACCGATGGGCAGACAGAGAGAATGAATCAGGAGTTGAAGCAGTACCTATGCATATTTGTCAATCACTAACAAACCAACTGGCCTGAATAGTTGGCAATTGCAGAATTTTCCCACAATAATAAATTCCATTTGGCTACTCGCATGTCACCCTTCTTTGCTAATTATAGGTATGGAAATAGAACCTCAAAGGGAAGTCAAGGTACACTCAGTGGAGGACTTTGTGTCAAAAATGTGAAAGGTGCAGGAGGAAGCAGAGGTGGCATTGATGAAAGCATGTGATGACATAATGCAACATGTGGATCATACTCGAGCTGTTGCTCCAGAGTACAAAGTTGGTAACTTGGTGTGGCTAAGTACCAAGGATCTAAATATTCCATGACCTTCTAGAAAGCTTATGGAGAAGCAAGTTGGTCTATATCTAATTTCTAAAATAATTTCACCTAATGCGGTAGTGTTAAAATTACCTCAGTCATTCAAGATTGATCCTGAAATTAACATTTCCCACTTATTCCCTTACTGCCCACCCACTATTCCCAGTCAACAAACTACTCCATGGCCTCTAATAATGGTAGAAGGTGCTTCAGAATATGTAGTGGAAGAGGTTTTGGACTCACATCTTCGATGAAATAAATTGGAGTTCTTAATCAAGTGGAAGAACTATACCAACAAAAATAACTCATGGGAACCCGAAGAGAATTGTAAGTGAGCATGTAATGCAATTGCCCAATTCTTTAAACATAATCCAAATGCTCTGCGTCGCATTGCTAGAATGGTGTATGAAGGGATGAATTACCAGCCTTACCAGAATTTCACAGAGGGGACAGATACAATATTTTCTTGCCTGGAAGTCGAGGCATAAAAGAGGGGTAATGTTAGGAAACAGTCTCCTAACATGCCTATTATATAATAATATTTTTATTTTATTTTATTTTATTTTATTACATCAAAATACGCTACCAAATGCGCATAAATGCTTGATTTGTCAGCATGGGAATTTTGTATTTACACACATCAATATGTATGTGCATGTACGTGTGCATAGGTAGCAACATATTACAATATGTGTAACATAGTATATAAACTTGAAATACATACCTGGGGACCTCAGTTGAGTTCTCTTAGGTATTCCATCCATATTTGTGGTGCGAAACACCTATTTTAGCCAAGTAGTTTATTTTTAACCTGTCACATCAAATCCATCAAACCCCCCATCATGCACGCATGCTCTGCCGCCTTCTTGTAGGAGAGCCTGCATGGTTCAGCTAGCAGAACAGTGGGTGTCACCCTAACACCTGACAACTTTCCAAATCTGCCATTTCCATACATCAATTTTGACTCTGCCTGTTCCTGTCGATATTGCCAATCAAGACACATTGCCTAATTATACCACTCGTCCAGCCTCTCTGGCATAGAAGGTAGTCAATAGATAGACTTGAATAAAGAGGAATTTAATCCTGCCTTTAGAAATTCTACCAATGCAGCTTCTCCTATATCCATCTGTGATGCTTCTGCCTTGAACTGCAAAATAAATTCATCTGCTATCAGAGAACCTTGGCACATGGTTTTTAATTCAGCATTAGCTGTCACCTTTGGATTAAAATCTCCAAACTGTGCCTCCAGTCTCTCCAAAATTCTCTGAAGGTTGCAAACAATTTATATCCCATGGCAATTTGATTAATGGCTTCGTTTCTCCAGAACTGTGCTTTCCCTCCCTGAATGTATGAGAGAGCAAACATAATCCTAGACTCAGTCATATGAAACTCAGGCTCTCCTACGAGAAGGCGGCGGGGTGCACACATATGATGGGGGGTTTTGATGGATTTGATGTCAGAGGTTAAAAATAGATGAGTTGGCTGAAAAAGGTATTTCACACCACAAATGTGGATGGAATACCTAAGAGAACTCAACTGAGGTCCCCCAGGCATATATTTAAGATTTATATACTATGTTACATATATTGTACTATGTTGCTACTGATGCATGCATACATGCACATATATATTGATGCATGTAAATATAAAATGCTGGCAAATATAGCAGTTGTAGGTGTTTGGTAGCATATTTTGATGTAATAAAATAAAATAAAATAAAATAAAATAAAATAAAATAAAATAAAATAAAAATAAAATATTATTATGTAATAGGCATGCTAGGAGACTGTTTCCTAACATTATCCCTTTTTTATGCCTTTGACTTCCAGGTGAGAAAATATTGTATCTGTCCCCTCTGTGAAATTTTGGTAAGGCTGGAAATTCATCCTCTCATACACCATTCTAGCAATGGGATGTGGAGCATTTGGATTATGTTTAAAGAATTGGGCAATTGCATTATGTGCTCGCGTACAATTCTCTTTGGGTTCCCATGAGTTATTTTCATTGGTGTAGTTCTTCTACTTGATTAAGAACTCCAATTTATTTTATCGAAGATGTGAGTCTAAAATCTCTTCTACTACATATTCTGGAGCACCTTCTACCATTATTGGAAGTTGTGGAGTAGTTTGTTGACCAGGAATAGTGGGTGGGCAGTAAGGGCATAAACAGGAAATGTTAATTTCAGGATCAATCTTGAATGATTGAGGTAATTTTAACACTACTGCATTGGGCAAAATTATTTTAGAAATCGCATATGGGCCAACTTGCTTCTCCATAAGTTTTCTTGAAGGTCGTGGAATACTTAGATTCTTGGTACTTAGCCATACCAAGTCACCAACTTTGTACTCTGGAGCAACAGCTCAAGTACGATCCATGTATCGCATGATATCATCATGTGCTTTCATCAATGCTGCCTCTGCTTCCTCCTGCACCTTTTACATTTTTGATACAAAGTCCTCCACTGACTGTACCTTGACTTCCCTTTGATGTTCTACTCCCATTCTGGGATGATACCCATAATTAGCAAAGGGTGACATGCGAGTAGCTGAATGGAATTTATTATTGTGAGAAAATTCAGCAATTGCCAACCATTCGGGCCAATCAGTTTATTGGTGATTGACAAACATGGGTAGGTACTGCTCCAAATCCTGATTCATTCTCTTTGTCTGCCTGTCAGTTTGTGGGTGATATGCCATAGATAACTTGGTTTGAATCCCCAATATGTTATTTAACTCTCGCAAAAACACAGAAGCAAATTGTGATCTATGATTGGAGATAATCAGATCAGGTAATCCATGTAACTGCCATACCTGATGTAGATAGAGGCATGCCAAGCCTAATGATGAGGTCTCTGCAGGTCTCTGCAGTAATGATATGGACTTTCTCTGTGAAGCAGTCGCATACTACAAATATTGCATCATATACTTAAGCTTCAGGTAATCCTGTGATAAAGTCCACAGATATATCTCACCAGGGTGCTTTAGGTATAGAGTTTGGCATTAATTTCCCTGCAGGCTTTTCTGAAAATTTCTTCCCCCTCATGCACATATCACACCCATCCATATACCCCAATACATACTTTGAAGTTCTGGGCCACCAATAATTTCTCATCACCAACTCCAACATCTTCCACCTTCCTGGATGTCCAGCAGCTGGCATGTTATGATGTAATCATACAATCTCCCTTCATAAATCTTGATCCTTTGGTACATACACCTTTCCTCTGAACAAAACTAACCCTTGTTCTTCAACCCATTTATCTCCTTTAATATTACCTTTCTTCTCTTCCCTCAAAGCTTTCACAGCTTCCACTACTTCATCATCCATCTCTGAACATTGTCTAATTTTAGACAACATTTCCATCTCTGAGTTATCCACCAATAGATGCCCTTGATGGATAGCACAAATGCAAAAGTATTCAGGTTTGAGTAGGGTAATATTTTTATTCTCCTCCTCTACCCCCCTTTTATAATCTGTATGTCTGGATAATGCATCTGCTTTCCTCATCAAGCTTACTGCTTTGTGGACTAAGTAAAAATTAAAATGTGATAGGAATAATGCCCAATGCGCTTGCCAACAGTTAAGGTTTTTAGCGGACATTAAGTACTGCAGATTTTGATGGTCCGTACAGATTTTGATCTGATGCATACATCTCTCCAAATAATGTCTCCATGCTTCCAATGCTCATATTATTCCCAACATCTCTTTATCATGCACACCATAATTTCTTTCCACATCATTCAACCCTCATGACAAATATGCAGAAGGATGCCATTTGTTATCTTCACATAACATTGATAATACCACTCCAGTAGCAAAGTCAGATGCATCTGATTCCACTCATAAGGGACACATGAAATCTACTGGGGCTAATATTGGGTGTTCCACAAACCTCCTCTTTAACTCCTCAAATGCTGTCTGCTGTTGTTCTCCCCATCTCCATACTACTCCCTTTTGCATAAGGTTGTGTAAGGGTGCAGCAATTTTGGAAAAATATATGAACAAAGCAGCGATAAAAATTGGCGAGTCCCAAGAAAGCCTGAACTTCCTTGATATGGGTTGGCACAGGCCAATCAACAATTGCCTGTACCTTGATAGGATCCATCTTAATTCCATCAGGACCAATCTTTAATCCCAAGAACTCAATCTCGCTTGCCCCAAACACACACTTCTCCAGTTTAATGAATAAATCATTCTCTGCCAATCTTCTCAATACCTCCTGCACTATCGCCTCATGGTTTTCTTCATCCTCCATAAATAGCAAAATGTTGTCAATGAATATTATTACCACTCCTTTGTCTATTATGTTTTTGAAAATGTTGTTCATTATATTTTGAAAAGTTGGGGGACTATTGGTCATCCCAAAAAACATGACTAGTGGCTCGAAGGATCCTCAATGCATGGCAAATTCTGCCTTCCACTTATCTCCTTTCTTTATTCATACATTATTGTACCCCCAGCATAAATCCAATTTTGTAAAAACCTTGGCCTTTCCCACCTTGTCAATTATCTCTGAGATCAATGGCAAAGAGTATGCATTCTTCACTGTCCACTCATTCAAATACCTATAATCTATATACATCTTCTTCCTCTGATCCTTTTTTGGTACAAAGAATACTGGTGATGTCTGCAGTGATTTCGAAGGTCATATGTATCCCTTGCGCAATTGTTCATTAAGAAATGCATTCACTTCTTCTTGTTCCTTTGGAGATAATGGATAGACTTTTCACTTCTTCGGCACAAATCCCAGCTTCATCTCAATTGCATAATTCCATGGCTTTCACACTGACATACACTCCAATTCCTTCTTCTGAAAAACTGACAAATATTTATGGTAGGCTTTTGGCACCCACTCCTCCACTCGCTTCTCCACTTTCACAGCATTTTTATTCTATGACTGTCCTCCACAAATTTTCCTAAAGGTTTGCTTCTGTTCTTCCTTACTGGTCATGATTGGAATTTCCCCATTTGGCATATCCTCATCTTCCACTTCCTCCATTGTAACAGAATACTTCCCCAGACATTCTTTCTCTTTCCTTTCCTTCTTCTCCTTTTTTACTTTCCTCCCATATACATTACATTCTTTAGAACAATGAGTCATGTGTATCTTCCCAGTTTTCCAATCAATTTCCAGGTTATGCTTTTATAACCATAGCCATCCAATTATCAGATTGGTTTTTCCAAGGTCACATACTTCAAATACAGCTCGTTCCTGATGATCCTGATACTTCAATATCATCGTCACCTCCTCCTTAATGCATGCGAATACCATTTCCAGTAATTAAGGATTGATTAATGAATAATCTGGTAGCCACACTGTCAAGCAATGCCTCCACATTAATTGCTGCATGTGTGTCCACTGTCTTCAATCCTACTGTCAAGCTGATTTCGGGTTCTATCTATGCAGAGTGAATAAAGAATTTAGGGGTCTTCAGAAATAAGGCTGGGCATTTTTCTTTATCACATAAGTGATGATGGTCATACTCTTCAATTTCTCTTTCAGGTTCACTCTGTGTTTCCTCGAATACTAATACATTATATTGATTCTGGGTCACCAATAGGAAAACCTTCACTGGGACTTTTCCACAAAATTCTTCTGCTTATCTTCCTCCAACTTCACTTCCTCGATTGTCGCTTCCCTAATCTTCCTTTTCTGGTTACAATTCCTAGCAATATGCTCTAATTGCCCACAATTAAAACATTTAAGTGGGGCTCATCTCTGTGCTCGATCAACATCTATTGCATCCGTTGATGCTGCTGACTCCTTAACAATTGGTGTCAATGCCATGGCTGGTGGCTGTGCCCTCGGAATTTGTACCTGAGGTGTCCTTCCTTTCTCGGACTTTCCTCCTGACAACTTTCCAAATCTGGCATTCCCATACATCAATTTTGACTCTGCCTGTTCCTATCAATATTGCCGATTAAGACACATTGCCCAATTATACCACTCGTCCAACCTCTCTGGCATAGAAGGTAGTTGATAGATAGACTTGAATAACAAGGGATTTAATCCTGCCTTCAAAAATTCTACTAATGTAGCTTCTCCCATATCTGTCTGTGATGCTTCTGACTTGAACTGCAAAATAAATTCATCTGCTGTCAGAGAACCTTGGTACATGGTTTTTGATTTCGCATTAGCTGTCACCTTTGGATTAGGGTCTCCAAACTGTGCCTTCAGTCTCTCCAAAAATTCCCTGAAGGTTGCAAACAATTTATATCCCATGGCAATTTGATTAATGGCTTCGTTTCTCCAGAACTGTGCTTTTCCTCCTTGGATATATGAGAGAGCAAACATAATCCTAGACTTGGTCATATGAAACTCAAGCTTTCTCCCATGAATATACAATACTGTAGAGCTGATAAAGGATTTTGTGTCCTCCATGGTACCATCAAAATTTGTAGGGTCACATATTTAGGTAAACATGTTTTTCCACTCTCAGACCTCTCCTCTGCATGCACATCCTCCTGAGACATCCACTTCACCATCTCCTCCATCTCATCATCTTTATCTTCTACTGTCTCTGCTTTTGTTTCTGCTTGTTTGGGCTGTGATGCTGCTAATACTGACACTAATTGAGACATTTGTGCTGTAAGAGCATCAATTTTGGCTTCTAGAGCTGGCATGGGAACAGGATTGTGACCAGGATTTGAAGTTGCTTGTTCTGTTATAATGACATAAGCTGTGATGAGTCACTTCTTCAGCTGAGTCAAGATTTCCGCTTCAGAATTTTTTCATAAAATTTCGAGTCACGTGACCCAGCTATTTGAATACCAACATGGCAAAACACATGATTTCAGCTATTTGTCAATATTGGGCACTTTGGATCAATAATCCTTTCAACAGTGCCTGATCTCAGGGTTATTACTGAATTTGGCTAGTAACTACCTAAAATAGTCATCTGAATAGAAGAGTAAGGTAAATCTCAGCTAAACCAGATCCAATCGGTTGTCTGATTGCAGCTGTCCTAATGATGAGCGCTGCCTCTTGATCACTGGTGGTTGCAATGTAAGGCAAGGCCTGGCATCAGCTTACAAAAGCAAGGTAAATACATATATACAATTAATTCTGGCTCTTGCCAAAAAGATGAGTAAGCAGTTGTGGCACACTGAAACAATGATGTGTAAGAGAAGGTGCACTAATGGGGTAGTTGAGTTCTTCTGTTAGGGCGACATCCATTATTCTGCTAGCTGGACCATGTGGGCTCTCCTACAAGAAGGCGGCGGGGCATGCGCGCATGATGGGGGGTTTGATGGTTTTGATGCAATGGGTTAAAAATAGATCAGTTGGCTGAAATAGGCATTTTGCACAACAAATGTGGATGGAATACCTAAGAGAACTCAATTGAGGTCCCCCAGTATTTAGTTTAAGGTTATATACTATGTTACATATATTGTACTATGTTGCTACCAATGTGCATGTATATGCACATACATATTGATGTGTGTAAATACAAAATTCCCACACTGACAAATAAAGTGTTTATAGGCATTTGGTAGCATATTTTGATGAAGTAAAATAAAATAAAATAAAATAAAATAAAAATAAAAATAAAATATTAGTATGTAATAGGCATGTTAGGAGACTGTTTCCTAACAATATTGTGCCTAAAATTCCTCATAAAGAATAAGATTGTGGTCGACACAGAACTAAGGACAGCCATTGCCAAAGAAGCAGGTTATGACCTGCTGAATCCCCCTGACCCTAATCAAAGAAAAGTCCAAGCCTGACCTGTTGAAAGACAAAGGCAGGAGGCACATTTCATCAGACTCAGTCAAAGCATTGCCAAGAAAACAAGATTACTTATGCACATGAAACTACTAGCTCTTTTCAAAAAGAACCCCATGTGTTTTGACTTCCAAAATCATACAACAGGACCACCAGACCTTGTTGCATCAATTAATATACAAATCGAACAACTAGCTGCAGAAGCTGACCTGCATAAACTAACAAGAAATTCAAACAGTGGTTCACAGATTGGTTCTCATTCCACATCCCTCATGTCAAAGATTTGCCCTAAGACATCTACCACAACATTGAACTTACACCGAGCATGCCCATCTCAGTGGCACACTCATACTTTTGTTCCCCAAAATACAGATCTGGGTGGAAAACCCTTATTGAACAGCACTTGGTGGCCAGGAGGATAGGATCATCAGCCTTACTGTATGCATCTTCATTGTTTATGATCCCAAAAACAGACATCCAGGTAGGGAAGTTGTTGTTCAGTTCCTTGCATGTGAGTGGTGTGAGGATTGAGGTATGTTCTATGAGCACTGGGAGGAAAGCTGTGATGTACCATACATATGAGACCCAGGAATTAGTGAACATGCTTTGCTGATTTGGGTGCTGGCCAATTGAGGATTTATGAGACTGTGCAGAAATCAGCTTTGATTTCTCAACTGGAGATATGATGGCCCAGGAAGTTGATTTCTGTAGTGAAAAGCATACTTCTTGGCAGAACAGTATAGTTCTGCAGCTCTCAGTGCATCAAGGACAGCAGTCACATTTGTTTGGTGGTCTGCAACAGAGGTAGACCAGATGATAATATCATACAGATAGACATGGTAGATCTTTCTGATCAAGTCCTTCAGAGCTAATGTAACATGATGTTGGTGAGTGGCAGGTGAGTTTTGAAGACACATGGGCATAACCATCCATTCCTACAGCCCAAATGCAGTAAGTGTAGCAGTGTATTTGGGTTAACTAATGTTTGAAAGAATGAATTTGTCATATTGATCTTTCCCCAGATCTGGCCTTTGGTACAGTCTGCAAGGATATGGTTCAGAGTAAGGGATAATTGTCAGGGACCATCAGATGATTGAGGTTGCAATAATTGTTAACCCATCATGGTAATACCCACCAATATGCATTCAATGCTATCAAGTGACTGGTTGTCAGCCATGATTGCCTCATAACTATAGACTACAAAAATCCTAGAGATAACAAGATCTTTGTCACTTGTGACACAAGTAAACAGAGGACTACAGCAATTCTTTCCTTTAGGAAAACCTGGGAATTTGCTTGCCCTGTCACATTTGAGAGCTAACAACTCAACAGTGCAGAATGGAACTATTTAGTGCATGAACAAAAGATGCTCTCTATCATGAGAGCAGTTAAAAAGTGGCAAGTAGAACCTATATCAACATATACACAGACCATAAAACCCTGCAAAACTTTGACTTCCAGCATGACCCATCACTGCATCAGGCATGCTGGATGGAATACCTCTCACCATATACCAATGGTGAGAAGAACACTGTAGTGGATGCTCTTTCACATCTCCAGAATCAAGTGAATGCACCCTCAAGACTGGCACTATTTTCTCAATCAAACCCAACCCTGGACTATTACAACAGATTGAGGATGGATATCAAACTGACCCCTGGTGCAAAAATATCTTCCTTGACATGAAAAAGAACTTATTAGATGACAAACTAAAGATTACATGAAAACATGGATGAATTTTTATTGGGCAATGCATGATCATTCCACAACACAGAAACCTCCAAGAATGACTGTTTCACCTCACCCATGATAGTGTCAGCCATTTCAGGAGTGAGAAGTCATATGCAGCCTTGAGAGACAATTTCTACTGGCCAAATATGAGGAAGAACCTCATAAACAGACATGTTCCCTCATGCCAAGACTGCCAATACAACCAAAGCACCACCCACAAACTGGCTGGCCTTTTGCACCCTCTGCCAATCTCTGACAAAAGGTTTGAATCTGTAACAATCGATTTCACTAGTCCCCTGACTCCAGACAATGGTTTTGACAGAATTGTGATGATGGATCATCTAGGCACTAACATCAAAATTGAGCCCTGCAAAGCCAATATGATGGCTGAGGAATTCACATTCATATTCTTTAGCCACTGGTACTATGAAAATGGATGTCCACTCAAAATCATTAGTGACCACAACAAATTATTCATCTCAAAGTTTTGGCATGCACTGATAAGACTCACTTGGATCAAACACAAACTGTCAACTGCATACCATCCCTAAACTGATGGTGCCTCCAAGCATTCAAACAAAAAATTAATACAAGGCCTCTGCTTCCATGTCAAACAAAACCAACAAGAATAGGCATGTTCCCTACCAAAAGTCAGATTTCACATCACAAACACCATTAATGTGTCAATAGGACTTACATATTTCATGTTAAAAACAAGATGTTCTCCTAAACTACTACCATCCCTTGTAAGCAACAAAGGTTGCACTGTGCAGGAGCAATGAGTGGGCAGTAAATCACCAGAATTGACTGTGCACCTTCCATGTGAGCCAACTATGATGCCATTTTGCAAATGATGACAAACTTTCTCTGCACTGAGCATTCACAAGACCAGGCCCCATGATAACAGAGAATGAAAGCATGGAATACTTTATAGAAAAGATCCTGGATAAGAGACCATGAGGAAGGGGCCACCAATACCTTGTCCGATGGCTTGGATATGGACCTGAACATGACCTTTGGCTATCCAGATCAGAACTAATTGACACTGAGGCCCTTCTTAACTGTTAAGATCAAAAGCTCTCTTTAATGTTTATTGGTTTGAGTTCACTATCACTTGTAAGCAACAGTTGAGAATGACTTAAGATCAAGTTGAGAGCGTTAGAATGACCAGGTCAAGCTAAGCTTGCCTGGTGTTACATTGCAGGTTTAAATAATACAAATGCAAGACAGTTCCTAAGTAGGTAATCGAGCGAATGTACAATAACCTGAGAAGATAAGTGAGCATTCCTCGAAGTACTACAATAACATGGGAAAGTGATGATGTAGGATTAGAGGTGCATGATCGAGGCTCTGTATAAGACAATAAGAATGAACAACAATAAGCATGTATAAGACAATAAGAACAATAGATGAATGAGAACAATAAGATGAGAAAAATGTTCCCTCCCTCTTGTAACATCGTGTTGCCCCCTTCTCATACCATTAGCTCCTTCCTATGGTTTCAAGTGCCATCTAAAACTAGGGTTGGATCGTCCACATTGGGTCGAATGTTGAGATGCTTGATTTATTGGGGGTGGTGGTGAAAGTGTTGATTGACACACCAGCAGCTGAACTGTGGGCATAGACAGCGATGGGGAGCTCAATCTCATTGGGCTGAGTGTTGGCGAACCACACTGAGGTCCAGGTTAAGAATGTGGGGGCATGTGGGTGAGGGCAAGTCATGAGGGTTTTGGATATCAAGAAGAGCCAGATGATGAGCATGATTAAAATTGTGGTGCTGAAGCTGGCACAGAGGACAATGATGAGCAGTAGGTGGGCAATCATGGTGGTATCAGCTCAAGTTGTATGGTGGTGTGGTGGACCATTATATGATGGTGCATGTGGACACAGCAATGCTGAGTGCCTTGGCTGCCAAACACAGCAGTAGGGGTATTGATAGTGGGGGCAGTGCAAAGAGAAGTGCCCAATCTCGGCACATGTGAAGCAAACTGAGTTTTGCATCCACCTCAGTGGAGGTGAATGTGTTGGTATGGGGGTTTTCATGGGCATGTGTGGTGGTGACTCTGGCATGGTGCCAAAACGATCTTCTGCACCATCAGAGATGCTTTCAGGGATAAACATTGGGTAGGGTGTCCTTTCTCATGGCGGTGGCCTGTAGCCACGCGCCTGGTCATTTACAATCAACAATAAGTAGTAGTATGTGAAGATGGTACACCTCTCCAGTGAGGCATCGGAACATTCATTCCAAGGCAGAAATGGCTTGGTAGGTGTCAAATAGATTCTGAACAGTGTCATTCAGTAATGCTCGGTCGCGAGTCTGAAATAAGATTCTTTCTTCATTTCAATTGTCATATAGATCGTGGACGTATTCCAAGATTACATTAAAAGTTCTTTCAGGATTGGGGTCAGGTGTGGCATTCGTGACAAAGTGTAGGGTGCAGCTCATGGTAAAGAGAGGTTGTGGGTAGACTTGTGCTGCCCTAGTATCTCAGAGGCATTCTTTAAGTGCATTTCAAGCTCCCAGGTGTTTTTAGCTGTGCCATATCCCTTCTATTTTACCAAAAATTGGGTTCCTTGGCCTCTCTTTCTGTGGGCTATAATTGTCTCCACCTCATGTTCCAATTCTCCCTCGATCAGCTCAGGGGGTAGAGGAAGAAGGTTTGGTCCATGTGTTTCATTCTCCTTGAAATGTGAGAGAAGTGATGCATGAAAGACTGGGTGGATTCTCCACAGAACCTTTAGTTTGTAAGCATGGGAAGAGATGACATGCATGATTAGGAATGGTCCTTCATGTTTTGGGGTGAGTTTCCTGGTCAGATATCTGAGTTTCAGGTTTTTTGAGTCCAGCCAGTTCATCCAATCATGGCTTGTGAGGACAATTCATGCACTGCCAGGGCCTCTTGCCACACTTTTCCCAGTTTAGCTATCCTTTGTTTGGTAGCAGGTACATTAGTCTTTTCATATGTTGTGGGAATGGCTTTTGGATGGGTTTCCATCATTATGTAAAAAGGAGTGTTCTTGATCGCTGAGTGGTGCTTCTGGTTGTGAGTAAACTTGGCAGTAGTGAGATGCC
This sequence comes from Tricholoma bakamatsutake, assembly GCA_029959215.1. Lineage (NCBI taxonomy): Eukaryota > Fungi > Basidiomycota > Agaricomycetes > Agaricales > Tricholomataceae > Tricholoma > Tricholoma bakamatsutake. The sequence continues at coordinate 11,907,736 of CP114861.1, forward strand.
TTTTCCACTGTGAGGGATTGTTTGTGCAGAAGATTTGGAGATAGATTTCCAGCTCCTGATTGACCTGTTCTGTTTCCCCATCAGTCTGCAGATGATAGGCAGTGCTCATAGCCAGCTTAATGCCCAGTAATCTCCCCAATTCTTGGAAGGCATTAGATGCAAATCTAGGGTCCCGATCAGATATGATCTTATCCAGTAGGCCAAATCTCTTGAACATGTTGTGGAGATAAAGATTGGCTGCCCCTAGAGCATCGATCATTTTGTTGCAGAGCATAAAAATTACTTCCTTAGTAAGACCATGGTCTACCATGACCATGATGCTAATAGATCCATCATTGGTTGGGAGATCTGTGATGAAGTCCATGGTTACCAAGGCAAATGGCCATGTCACTTCCGATTTTATGGGTAGTAGAGGTGGTGTTGTTGGGTGAGTATTGACTATCATCTGTTGGCATGTAGCACATCCATCAACATAATTTCTAATGAAGATGATCATACCTGGCAAAGTCTTTACACTCCCTGATGTATTCCTATAGGAGTCCAATAGGAATCCTAACATTCTGATTGGAATCCTAGAAATTTTATCATATTCTGATGTCAATTTTTGCCAACCAATTTCATGTCAAATGGCAGGTTCCAAGGTTTTTTATTCCTACTTTATTCTGATGTAGTCTGATCAGAATTTTATAGGACCATCAGAATTTCCTAGGAATTTCTGACTAATAGAAATACATAGGAATACTCTGAGGTTATGCAGAGACATCAGACAACATAGGATTCCGATAGGAATGATAACAGCCTTGCTTAGTAATTAATGGTAGAAAAAGTAGATGCACATAGCAGAATTGAACCCTAGGCCTCTGAGATGATTACATAACAGTAAGTGACAAGAAGACCACTACGCTAAGCATCCATTGGACATGGGTGGTCTTACTGCACTACATACAGTTCCTGTGGGTGTGATGACAAAGCACATAGCTGCGTCTCCACACCTTGCCAGCTCATCACTCCCCACCACCACCATCAATGGTGACTATGACCTCCCTCCCTTCCCTCCTTCCCCCCCTCTTCCCACAACCACAACCACCTCACCCGACACTCCCACTACAACCACTGCCTCCACAAACAAGCCACCTGACATACAACGTGGCCCAAACGACATGAATTGTCGTTTGGGCCAATAGTAAGTTTTTTTTGTTTGATTTTTTGATTTTGTAATTTATCTAATTGTATTTATTCTTTTTTAGGTTTTAATCCACTGATAATAATGCCCAAACATTTAACAATGTGACCACACAGCCCAAATGACGTGAATCACTGTTTGGGCCAATAGTAAGTTTTTTTTGTTTGATTTCTTGTTTTTGTAATTTATCTAATTGTATTTATGTTTTTTTAGGTTCTAGTCTAAAGGTAATAATGCCCAAACACCTAACAACATGCAACCAATGGTAGGATGCCAGACCACACAGCCCAAACAATGTGAATCATCATTTGGGCCAATAGTAAGTTTTTTTTGTTTCATTTCTTGTTTTTGTAATTTATCTAATTGTATCTATTCTTTTTCAGGTTCTAATCTACTGGTAGCAATGCTCAAACACCTAACAACATGCACCCAACAGTGGGACACAAGACCATGCCAATGCCGCCACATCACAATGGCACACCACCTACATCCAGCCTCATGAACAACTGCTCATGGGGTGGCTGGTGGGTGGAGTGATGAGGGAGGAGAGATGAGATGGGGGGATGACAACAGAGGAACAATGAACAGGAGACCACCATGACACTGACAACAACCAGCACCCCCCACCACTGCCATGAGCCACTGCTCGCAGGGTGAATATGGGGTATGAGAGTGTAGGGATGACAGGAATGATGATGACAACCCCATGGATGACAAATGATGCACGATGCACCTCCAGCCTCACAAGCAACTGCTTGTGGGGTGCATGGTGCATGGAACGATAATAGGGAGGAGGGGAAACAGCAGAATGATGAGGAGACGAGAGGGAAGGGAGATGAGGGGGGAGGAGAAGGGGTGATGATGAGACAGCAGCAATACAACACAACACACCACTACCCCATCCCCCTCATTTTGCAGGGGGGTGGGTTTTTTAGTATCAAATTGTATAATTAAATAGTATAATCAATTGTCTTCTCATGCATTTGTGTGGGATTTTTTTTTTTTTTTTCAATAGTGAACTATCCATAAGTGCTTTAAATAAACATTATATTGTACATTTATTAATTCTCCTGTGGCTCAAGTGGTTGAGCACTTGTTTGGTTGTCATGTGATTTATATTCCAAGGTCCATGGTTTAATTCTTGCTGTACCCATTTATTTTGTGAGCGCTTGCCAAGTTAAGTCTTCTGAAATGTGGTATTCTGACTGCTTGTTGGAATTGCATAGGAATTTACTCAGAATTTACTAGGAATATCTTGGAAACCAAAGTACATGGTTATCAAGATACATTCCGATTGGACTCCTATAGGATTCTGATCAGACTCCTATTGGAAAACTCGGACTCCTAGGAGTCTGATAGGAATATGTGGGGGAGTGTAAAGTACTGATGCCTGGCCACCAATAATCCCTCCGAACCAGTTCCAATGTTTGGAATTGGCTGGGATGCCCGGTGAGGATATTATCATGGTATTTTTCCACAATCATTTTTTGTAGGTCTTTGTCATTTGGTATGTAGCATCGTTCTTTGAAGAAGACTGTCCCATCATCTTCTATTTTCCAGTCTTCTACCATCAACTTGATCAGTGGTGTTCCTCCCTCCTTGATTGCTCTCACTATTTCTTTTGGCAGGTCATCCCCCATCATCCTTTCAGCCAATAGATCCCTTAGATCTGTATCGATCATTTGTGCAAAGATCTCATCCCTGAGTAGGGTGATATTATTATTGTCATTATCCACCTCAGGTATGTAATCCCCCGATTGGGAGAGTGCATCAGACTGCACTATCATTTTCCCAGAGATGTGCATGAGTTGCAGGTTGAATTGAGAGAGGAACAAACTCCATCTAGCCTGCTGCTGGTTTAGTTTTCATGCAGTCCTGAAGTACATCAGGTTTTTATGGTCTGACAGAATTGTTGTTAGATATTTGAATTTCTGTAAATAGTGTCTCCAGGTTTCTAGTGCCCATATTATTCTGAGCAGCTCCTGATCGTAGATCTCGTAGTTTCTCTCAGTTGGGGTGAGAGAGTGGGAAATGTAGCCACATGGATGCCAGTCCCCATTAGCATCCGTCTGCTTGAGAACTGCCCTGGTAGTGTATTTTAATGCATCACTCTCTACTACAAATAGTTTTTCTGTGTCTGGCATGAGTAGTACCGGTGCCTCAGAAAATTTCTGCTTTTGGGTTTTGAATGTGCTTTGGCATTCACTTGTCCAGTTGAAGGGTTGGTCCTTCTTTGTCAGGTCATTCAGCAGTTTCATGATTGGGGTGAAGTTTCTGATGAATCTTCAATGTAAATTACTGAAACCAAGGAATGATTGGACTCCCTTGACGTTGGTTGGGGATGGCCAGTCCCTTATCCCTCTAAGCTTAGTCGGGTCCATTGCCAGTTGATTCAGCCATAGGATCAATCCAAGAAATTCCACCTCTTGTATGTCAAACTTTGACTTTTTGGGTTTGAGGAACAGATCATCACCAATGTTTGAAGACTGTGAAGATGGCCAGAAGTTCTTTGTCATGGGTGTCATAGTTTAGCTCCATGGAATTGAAGGAGTGGGGGTGAATGTCACCATCAGGAGTGTGGGTGGAAAGGATTGTTGCCAGGGCATAGTCGGAGGCATCCATTTCAAGGACAATGCAGGAATCCAGTACCTACTGAGAGAGGACTGGAGCATGAATGAATTCTTCCTTAAGCCTGTCAAAAGCTTCTTGGCACTTCTTGTTGAGGTCCCAGGGGAAGTTCTTCCACATCAAGCAGGTAAGAGGAATGACAATGTTGGAATATCCAGGAATGAACCTGTGGTGAAATTTGCAGAATCTGAGGAAAAGCTGGATATCCTTGACTTTCCAGGGTACCAGCCAGTCCAAAATGGTCTTTACTTTGACTTCGAACATCTGGAGTCCATTCAGTGAAAGATGAACCCAAGATATTCAACTGTATCTTTGTGGAACTTACATTTCTGTGGAGAAGCATAAAGTCCATGTTTCCAGAGCCTCTGGAAATAGGTCCCCAGTGCAGTTTGAGCACCAATATATCAGTTTTTGCACTTTCAATCAACTTTGAATGCTTTATACAGCTCAGAATATACACTTGGAACATCTTTGATGAGTTCCAAACTAGTTTCAAGCAATATCACAGTGATATCAGCCTTTGAACAAGTCCAAAAATCTTCGAAAATCTGATGACTGAGTCTAGGATTATGTTTGCTCTCTCATATATCCAGGGAGGGAAAGCACAGTTCTGGAGAAACGAAGCCATTAATCAAATTGCCATGGGATATAAATTGTTTGCAACCTTCAGGGAATTTTTGGAGAGACTGAAGGCACAGTTTGGAGACCCTAATCCAAAGGTGACAGCTAATGCGAAATCAAAAACCATGTACCAAGGTTCTCTGACAGCAGATGAATTTATTTTGCAGTTCAAGTCAGAAGCATCACAGACAGATATGGGAGAAGCTACATTAGTAGAATTTTTGAAGGCAGGATTAAATCCCTTGTTATTCAAGTCTATCTATCAACTACCTTCTATGCCAGAGAGGTTGGACGAGTGGTATAATTGGGCAATGTGTCTTAATCGGCAATATTGATAGGAACAGGCAGAGTCAAAATTGATGTATGGGAATGCCAGATTTGGAAAGTTGTCAGGAGGAAAGTCCGAGAAAGGAAGGACACCTCAGGTACAAATTCCGAGGGCACAGCCACCAGCCATGGCATTGACACCAATTGTTAAGGAGTCAGCAGCATCAATGGATGCAATAGATGTTGATCGAGCACAGAGATGAGCCCCACTTAAATGTTTTAATTGTGGGCAATTAGAGCATATTGCTAGGAATTGTAACCAGAAAAGGAAGATTAGGGAAGCGACAATCGAGGAAGTGAAGTTGGAGGAAGATAAGCAGAAGAATTTTGTGGAAAAGTCCCAGTGAAGGTTTTCCTATTGGTGACCCAGAATCAATATAATATATTAGTATTCGAGGAAACACAGAGTGAACCTGAAAGAGAAATTGAAGAGTATGACCATCATCACTTATGTGATAAAGAAAAATGCCCAGCCTTATTTCTGAAGACCCCTAAATTCTTTATTCACTCTGCATAGATAGAACCCGAAATCAGCTTGACAGTAGGATTGAAGACAGTGGACACACATGCAGCAATTAATGTGGAGGCATTGCTTGACAGTGTGGCTACCAGATTATTCATTAATCAATCCTTAATTACTGGAAATGGTATTCGCATGCATTAAGGAGGAGGTGACGATGATATTGAAGTATCAGGATCATCAGGAACGAGCTGTATTTGAAGTATGTGACCTTGGAAAAACCAATCTGATAATTGGATGGCTATGGTTATAAAAGCATAACCTGGAAATTGATTGGAAAACTGGGAAGATACACATGACTCATTGTTCTAAAGAATGTAATGTATATGGGAGGAAAGTAAAAAAGGAGAAGAAGGAAAGGAAAGAGAAAGAATGTCTGGGGAAGTATTCTGTTACAATGGAGGAAGTGGAAGATGAGGATATGCCAAATGGGGAAATTCCAATCATGACCAGTAAGGAAGAACAGAAGCAAACCTTTAGGAAAATTTGTGGAGGACAGTCATAGAATAAAAATGCTGTGAAAGTGGAGAAGCGAGTGGAGGAGTGGGTGCCAAAAGCCTACCATAAATATTTGTCAGTTTTTCAGAAGAAGGAATTGGAGTGTATGTCAGTGTGAAAGCCATGGAATTATGCAATTGAGATGAAGCTGGGATTTGTGCCGAAGAAGTGAAAAGTCTATCCATTATCTCCAAAGGAACAAGAAGAAGTGAATGCATTTCTTAATGAACAATTGCGCAAGGGATACATATGACCTTCGAAATCACTGCAGACATCACCAGTATTCTTTGTACCAAAAAAGGATCAGAGGAAGAGGATGTATATAGATTATAGGTATTTGAATGAGTGGACAGTGAAGAATGCATACTCTTTGCCATTGATCTCAGAGATAATTGACAAGGTGGGAAAGGCCAAGGTTTTTACAAAATTGGATTTATGCTGGGGGTACAATAATGTATGAATAAAGAAAGGAGATAAGTGGAAGGCAGAATTTGCCATGCATTGAGGATCCTTCGAGCCACTAGTCATTTTTTTTGGGATGACCAATAGTCCCCCAACTTTTCAAAATATAATGAACAACATTTTCAAAAACATAATAGACAAAGGAGTGGTAATAATATTCATTAACAACATTTTGCTATTTATGGAGGATGAAGAAAACCATGAGGCGATAGTGCAGGAGGTATTGAGAAGATTGGCAGAGAATGATTTATTCATTAAACTGGAGAAGTGTGTGTTTGGGGCAAGCGAGATTGAGTTCTTGGGATTAAAGATTGGTCCTGATGGAATTAAGATGGATCCTATCAAGGTACAGGCAATTGTTGATTGGCCTGTGCCAACCCATATCAAGGAAGTTCAGGCTTTCTTGGGACTCGCCAATTTTTATCACTGCTTTGTTCATATATTTTTCCAAAATTGCTGCACCCTTACACAACCTTATGCAAAAGGGAGTAGTATGGAGATGGGGAGAACAACAGCAGACAGCATTTGAGGAGTTAAAGAGGAGGTTTGTGGAACACCCAATATTAGCCCCAGTAGATTTCATGTGTCCCTTATGAGTGGAATCAGATGCATCTGACTTTGCTACTGGAGTGGTATTATCAATGTTATGTGAAGATAACAAATGGCATCCTTCTGCATATTTGTCATGAGGGTTGAATGATGTGGAAAGAAATTATGGTGTGCATGATAAAGAGATGTTGGGAATAATATGAGCATTGGAAGCATGGAGACATTATTTGGAGAGATGTATGCATCAGATCAAAATCTGTACGGACCATCAAAATCTGCAGTACTTAATGTCCGCTAAAAACCTTAACTGTTGGCAAGCGCATTGGGCATTATTCCTATCACATTTTAATTTTTACTTAGTCCACAAAGCAGTAAGCTTGATGAGGAAAGCAGATGCATTATCCAGACATACAGATTATAAAAGGGGGGTAGAGGAGGAGAATAAAAATATTACCCTACTCAAACCTGAATACTTTTGCATTTGTGCTATCCATCAAGGGCATCTATTGGTGGATAACTCAGAGATGGAAATGTTGTCTAAAATTAGACAATGTTCAGAGATGGATGATGAAGTAGTGGAAGCTGTGAAAGCTTTGAGGGGAGAGAAGAAAGGTAATATTAAAGGAGACAAGGTTTTTAAATGTGCCTCCGGCGCACGTTGTTCACTGTGTTCATTGATTTTCTATGAGTAGTAGTTACATATGTACAATATATATTTTAATCTAATAACACTTCATCATATACAATATTTTTTGTCTTTGCACTATCCTCTGAGCTTGGCCATATTGCCTTGATATTGTGGACAGACTTGACCCTGGATATTGCCACATAGAACTGCCCATGTGTAAAGACAGGACTTCTGAAATCCAAACCCACATGCTTCACTGACTGCCCTTGTGACTTGTTGATCGACATTGAAAAGCAAAGACGAACAGCAAACTGCAGTCGAGAGAGTGTGAAGGGGAGTTGACCTTCAATAGGCCAAAGTCGCATCCGTGGAATGAAAACAGTCTCTCCTGCATTATCTCCAGTGATCAACCGAATCTCCAAAACCCTATTCCTGATCCGAGTCAATATTCCCTGACTTCCATTGCAGACCCCTCCAGCAATATTGAGATTGCAAAGTATCATGACAGGGATGCCAACCTTGAGTGCCAAATGTGCCAAAGGTAAACCTGAGCAGTTGATGGAATTAAGATATTCTTGGGGATATAGAAGTTCGCTATTCTCATCATTTGCAATCGAGTCAGCACTGTGAAAGACGTGCTCCTGCCCAGGAAAATTGTGAAGAATGTGATGGTTCAAATCATTGACATCATCATTCTTGCTCGCCAGGATGACCCGCTCTGAAAAGTATTGATCTGAATGCTGAGCCTGATCATAGATGCCAGGATAGATGGTGTGGATGAGAGAAGCGATGGTGTTCTGAGGACATTTGAGATGATCAGGAAGATTGATAGTGCCACCTTCATCTGTATGACCACCCTTTCCAATCTCCAACTGCCACTTTGCAAAGTTGCGCTCCTGAAGATCGTCTGTGTTCAAACGCATGTTGATTTTGAGATGAAGGATTTTGATGTGTTGCCAGAGAACAGAGCGTTCCAAAGAAGCACCAATGATTTGAGGTCGAGAACCCTTCTCAATGACAGGCAGGATCTGATGAAAGTCACCCCCAAAGACCACAGGCACACCCCCAAAGGGTTTGTCACATTGGAGAATATCTTTCAGAGTGCGGTTTACAGCTTCATGGAGATGACGATGCTGCATGAGTGCCTCATCCCAAATGATCAAGTCGGTCTGCTGCAGGAGCTGTGCCCGTGTTGAACCTCTGGAAATGGTGCAGGTGGATGACTTGTTTATGATGATTGGGATCTGAAAGCAGGAATGGGAAGTACGACCGCCTTTGAGCAAAAGAGCAGCTATTCCAGACGATGCAGCACAGAGGACGATCTTGCCTTGAGAGCGAAGCTGATGGCAGAGGGTGTTGTAAACATAGGTTTTGCCAGTGCCACCTGGACCATGGAGGAAAAAGGTCTGGCCAGTCTTGTTATTGACTGCATGGATGATCTCATCAAAGACAGCCTTCTGATCGTGATTGAAAGTGTCCAGATTGTGTGCAGCCAACTCGGCCTGCTCCACAACATTGTATCTGCGCTGCTCTGCGATCAACCGGTTCTGAATGTTGGCATCCCAATTCTGAGTGATCTGAGGCATGTATGGCCAATTCTTCTCAAGAGATTTCCCAGAGACCATGAGAAGCTGATTGATAAGATAAAGGCCATAATCATGGACATCGTCATCGGTGGGGTTGATACGAATGTTGGTGTGCTGGAGCTGATATCTCAAGTCATCACAAATGTGAGGCCAATATGTATTCCAGAGGTGGACAGGATCAGAGGGAGCACAGTCACGAAGGATGGTGACAAAAAGATTGCAAAGCTGATGACCGGTTGCCATGGACTTTGCTTCCTCCAGACACTGCTGCCACTCTTGGTCATCCTCCAAAAGGCCATGGGCAAGGCAGGCCTCTCTGAATGAGGGAGCAACGATGCCCTGAAAAGTGCAAAGGTCTTCATATGATGTAGCCCCTTTCACAGCAGTGAGAAGCAGCCTGAGGTAAAAGCATTCACCGGCACTGGGTGGAGCATAGAACATCCTTCCAATGGTGAATCCCCTCTGCCTGGGCTTCCACTTGTGAGCCCTTTGATCCTACACAAATTTGGAAGGAAAGTCTTGGTAAAGAACGACCTGTGCAAGCTCTGGATACTCCTGATTTGCCTTGAAGAAGGCAGTGAGGGTGGTGTCACGCTGTGCAGCATGCTGGACGATTTCCTGGATAGACTGTGGACTGTTCTGATTCCAAGTGACATACTGCTGGCCAGGAAGGTGGACCTGAAGACGGACGACATTGGGAGAAGCACCATGCATGGTGAAGTGGAAGAGGCGCCAGATGCTTTCGCATGCAGATATGTAGCGAGCGTCGAGGTACTGCCTGACTTCATCGTTGCAAGTTCCAAACTCCATGGTGATGCGATCGTGGCCTTTGTAGACATATTTGTAGATGTACTTGATGGCCTTGATGGAGCTGATGGACTCAATATTGATGTGGCAATGGTACTTCCAGATGAGATAGGCAGAGTAAGTGACCACCCAACGATTGTCGACCTGCTTTCCCCAAACCTGATATGTGTGTCCAGTGTCCCGACGCTTGGTAGAGGCATAGGCATCCTCAGAGATGGTGGTCTGATCCCTGAATGGCTTGGGGAAACCTTTGGAGCACTGTCCATTCACCATGCAAGGAGCTGCAGGGTTCTCTGCACCACAGGGTTTATGGACCATGAACTTTTTGATGAGGTCGAGGAGCTCAGGATCATCGTCAGGAAACTCTGAAGACAGAAGGCTGTCTATCTGCTTGGGGGTGCGAAGCTTGGATTGCTCATCGAGAAAGATAATGCAGTGCATGTGAGGAAGGCCACGCTTCTGAAACTCGATGGTGAATAGATAAGCCACAGCCTTTCCAAATATGCCAGCCTCGATATCCTTGATCATCTCCTGCTGCTTTGCATAGAATGCACGAACGACCAAATCTGGGCGATCTGCTGCAGTCTGCCCTGGACGAAGAGCATCCCATATTTCTGGCCAGGCAGGGTTGGCAGTGATGGTGAGAAAGAGATCCCCTCCATTGCAGTGACGATTGATGGCGAATGCATCCTGAAGAAGCTGCTGCATGTGACGTGTGCTTCCTGCAAAGGACGAAGGAAGAATGATTCTTTGACCCAGAGACTCTGTGTCCACATCGATGTTTGCAGCCACAGCATCTGCCAGGCCAACATAGACTTCGCCCCAAATGGTGTCCTGATTCATCAAAATCCAGCGCAATCGATCCTGCTCAGCAGTGGCCCATCCATCACACACAAACTCCTGAAAGAGCTTTCCAGTCAGAAAGATATGCTGGGGCTCAACAGCAGGCGGTCGAAGGTGGAGGCGATAGCAGTAGAATTCGGATTTGGAGACATGTTTGTGAACTCTGGCACCACCTCGGTTGTTGGCATCGACAGCTGCATACTCGATTTGAGGGTGCCATTGGAGCTGGCCAGTAGGAAACAGCAAAACATAGTGAAGGGCTGGATAGAGAGGATGGACGTCACTGATGCGCTGAAGGGGAGGGCCATGCCTGCGGTAGAGAACGATGTCACGTGTGCTCTCTGGCTGATCGCCATCACCTGGAAGAATGACAGCAATCTCATTGTTGGTAGCATCGGGCAGATTGTAGCGGCGACGGTCACAGGATTGATCAAAACGCAGAGCTATCTTGCACTGCTGGTGTGGAGGCAAGTTCCTGGTGAGCTCATGAGCCTGCTTGTACATCTGAACTGCTGGATGGTGACGGTGGAGCATGTCCTGAAGAGTAAGCAAAGTGTGGTGATGGAGGTGAGTGTTCCAGGCATTGGCCATGCGAAAGTTGACAGCGTCAGCTGGATCGTAAATATATAGCTGAGCATAAACAGGAGGTTCACCCTCTAGTGGAAGCAGAGATCCGATCTTGTGGGACAGCTCGCCATGGAGTTTGTAGACATAGGGACTGACGCCATCATTCACAGCCTCTTTGCCCTCATTGACCGACTCGTCAATCTTGCGACCGATAGAAGTCATGGCGAGTGCATTATTGTATGTGCGGATGTGATCACGAAATGATTTTCCAATGTCATCCTGAGCAGTGAGCAATTGGATAAGCTCAGGTGGGACTGGGTGAAGAGGTGGCAAAGCGATCTTTCCACTCAGACAGCACATGCCGAATCTGGGATTTATATTGGAAAATGTGGTAAGACGTTCAGCCATCCAGTGCAAAGCATGGCAATTGGGACACTGAACATCCATTCTTCCGAGATCATGAATAGGCCAAAGTGGGTTAAATGGGCAGCATGCAGGAGGCAGCAGAACATGTGGAAGAGGGGCGGGATCAATCTTGGATGATCAAGTCAGTCACCACATTCATCAAAACAATAACAGCCTGCTTACATGTGGAGGTACGTTGGTAACAGGAACAGCAGGAGCAGGAACAGCAGGAACAGCAGGAACAGCCAGAGGTGGGAGAGGTAGAGGGGGAGGTAGAGGTGGCTACATCATTATTCAGTCAGACCATTGCACATCATGTAGAATATAATTCAACATACAGCAGCCAGAGGTGGAAGTGCTGCATGCTGCACAGCAAGTGCAGCCCAGGCCATTGCAGGAACCATTGGCGGAGGAGCCATTGGTAGAGGTATATTGGCCACAGGAATGGGAGGTGCAGGCACAGGAGGAACAGGAACAGGAGGTCAAAAACAGGAGGAGGAGGAAGCTGTAATGATATGTTGTTAGTTCATACATCTAGTCACCTGAAGGAAAACTCCAACGTACAGCAGGAAAAAAAAAGTGGAACTTGCTCAGGAACAGGAGGTGCAGGAACAGGAGGAACAGGAGCCGGAGGGTCAAAAACAGGAGGCAGAAAAGGCTGCATCAGTATTATGTTGTTAATTAACCTGTGTCACATAGAAGAATATGTAATCCAACATACAGCTACAGGAACTTGATGTCCAGGCCAGGCCATTGGAGGAGTGACAGGAATGGGAGGTGCAGGAACCAAAGGAACAGGAGCTGGAGGGTCAAAACCAGGAGGAGGACCCAAAGGTGGAACTCACAGCCCAGCCTGGGCGATTGCATAAGTATTAGGAATAGGAGGTGCAGGTGCAACAGGAATAGCAGGTGCAGGAGCAACAGGAATGGGAGGTGCAAGAATAGGAGGTGCTGAAACAGGAGGGTCAAAAACAGGAGGGGCAGGAGGGGCATTAAAATAATATGGGAAAGCTGCATTGTGTAAAGGAGCAACCACAGGCAGAGGTGGAGCTGCATGAATTGGGCCTCTTCCCCTCTCTCTTCCTCTTCCTCTGCCTCTGCCTCTCACCACCTGTGGAAGGGGAGGAAGTGCTGCCAGCTGTTGTGCCAAATGAGGAGGAAGGTGGTTGTATTGAGGAGGTGGAGGTGGAGGGGTGAGAAAAGGATCGGGGTCATTCCCATTCAGCAAACCACCATGGGGAGGTGGCACAGGCAGCAAAGGCTGGGGGATGTTCATTGTGCGAGCGTGGTGTGGAGTCCGGTGGCGAGTAGGGCTATCCAAGGTCCGTTGGTCCCGTTCAGTTTGCTGTGCGGCCATCCGAACACATCGAGGAGTATTGGGCGGAGTCGGGTCCATGGGAATTGGAGAGCTCTCTTACAGCAGCAGAGGAGGTGAGATTCTTGTAGGAGGCTGTGAAATCGGTGCAAACAGTGGCAGTTGATAGTGGAGCGACTTCCAAAAATGGAAGGGGAGGCAACTGCAAACCCGCCAGCCCAATCTCCCTGCACACTGTGCCCTGAGAGAGGTCCAAAAAACAACTGGCAGACACTCTTTTTGTTGAAAAAAGAGAAGCCAGGGAGGTAGGACTTCACAGAGCTTCACCTTGGTCTACAGATACCCCAAGAATGCAAAAACAACCCCACTGGAAAAGAGCCCAGAGCCAGAAAGAGAGCAGAAAAGCTAGAAGTGGCCAAAAATCAGCTGAAAATTGGGTTCCTACACCCAGCAAGCCAAAAATTAGCTGAAAAAATTGATCCTACACTCAGTTATTAGATTTGTCATGATAGGAACACCTTATTATATTTGTCAGCAGGTCAAACATCAGCCGAAAATTTGGTTACTACACTCAGTTATTAGGTTTGTCATCATGGTAACCTTATTTGTCATTAGGCCACAAAGTAGCCGAAAATTTGGTGGTTCCTACACTAAGTTATTAGATTTGTCATCATAGGAACACTTAATTATATTTGTCATCAGGAAAATATTTGTTCTGATGGGAACAGTTATATTGAATTTGTGATCGGGCCCAAAACTTATCATGGGAACAGTTAAAAATAGCCGAAATTTTTTTTTCGGCTAATTTTTGAAATGATGGAAACACCCAGGTTAGCCGAAAATTGGATTACATTCCCACAATGTCAGATTTTGATATTTGTCATACTTTCTCACCATTCTCCCATTCCCACACCTCTGCAGAGTCTCACGGTGTGATGCCATTCCCACCCCTTTGGAGTTTGTCATCATTCCCATGCCACCTTCACATGACCATGCTCGCTTTATTATAGATAAATGGATTGAAGAACAAGGGTTAGTTTTGTTCAGAGGAAAGGTGTATGTACCAAAGGATCAAGATTTATGAAGGGAGATTGTATGATTACATCATAACATGCCAGCTGCTGGACATCCAGGAAGGTGGAAGATGTTGGAGTTGGTGATGAGAAATTATTGGTGGCCCAGAACTTCAAAGTATGTATTGGGGTATATGGATGGGTGTGATATGTGCATGAGGGGGAAGAAATTTTCAGAAAAGCCTGCAGGGAAATTAATGCCAAACTCTATACCTAAAGCACCCTGGTGAGATATATCTGTGGACTTTATCACAGGATTACCTGAAGCTTAAGTATATGATGCAATATTTGTAGTATGCGACTGCTTCACAGAGAAAGTCCATATCATTACTGCAGAGACCTGCAGAGACCTCATCATTAGGCTTGGCATGCCTCTATCTACATCAGGTATGGCAGTTACATGGATTACCTGATCTGATTATCTCCAATCATAGATCACAATTTGCTTCTGTGTTTTTGCGAGAGTTAAATAACATATTGGGGATTCAAACCAAGTTATCTATGGCATATCACCCACAAACTGACAGGCAGACAAAGAGAATGAATCAGGATTTGGAGCAGTACCTACCCATGTTTGTCAATCACCAATAAACTGATTGGCCCGAATGGTTGGCAATTGCTGAATTTTCTCACAATAATAAATTCCATTCAGCTACTCGCATGTCACCCTTTGCTAATTATGGGTATCATCCCAGAATGGGAGTAGAACATCAAAGGGAAGTCAAGGTACAGTCAGTGGAGGACTTTGTATCAAAAATGTAAAAGGTGCAGGAGGAAGCAGAGGCAGCATTGATGAAAGCACATGATGATATCATGCGATACATGGATCGTACTTGAGCTGTTGCTCCAGAGTACAAAGTTGGTGACTTGGTATGGCTAAGTACCAAGAATCTAAGTATTCCACGACCTTCAAGAAAACTTATGGAGAAGCAAGTTGGCCCATATGCGATTTCTAAAATAATTTTGCCCAATGCAGTAGTGTTAAAATTACCTCAATCATTCAAGATTGATCCTGAAATTAACATTTCCTGTTTATGCCCTTACTGCCCACCCACTATTCCTGGTCAACAAACTACTCCACAACTTCCAATAATGGTAGAAGGTGCTCCAGAATATGTAGTAGAAGAGATTTTAGACTCACATCTTCGATAAAATAAATTGGAGTTCTTAATCAAGTAGAAGAACTACACCAATGAAAATAACTCATGGGAACCCAAAGAGAATTGTACGCGAGCACATAATGCAATTGCCCAATTCTTTAAACATAATCCAAATGCTCCACATCCCATTGCTAGAATGGTGTATGAGAGGATGAATTTCCAGCCTTACCAAAATTTCACAGAGGGGACAGATACAATATTTTCTCACCTGGAAGTCAAAGGCATAAAAAAGGGATAATGTTAGGAAACAGTCTCCTAGCATGCCTATTACATAATAATATTTTATTTTTATTTTATTTTATTTTATTTTATTTTATTTTATTTTATTTTATTTTATTACATCAAAATATGCTACCAAACACCTACAACTGCTATATTTGCCAGCATTTTATATTTACATGTATCAATATATATGTGCATGTATGCATGCATCAGTAGCAACATAGTACAATATATGTAACATAGTATATAAATCTTAAATATATGCCTGGGGGACCTCAGTTGAGTTCTCTTAGGTATTCCATCCACATTTGTGGTGTGAAATACCTTTTTCAGCCAACTCATCTATTTTTAACCTCTGACATCAAATCCATCAAAACCCCCCATCATGTGTGTGCACCCCGCCGCCTTCTCGTAGGAGAGCCTGCATGGTCCAGCTAGCAGATTAGTGGGTGTTTCCCTAACAGTCTGACAGGTGACATCTAGAGGGCCTTGCATTCTTCCTCTGACTCGTTTTATACCATCCAATGCCATTCAGTAGGTTTTGTTTGGGTTTCCGGGTTGAGCATCATCACTGGAGGACTTCTTTAATGTGAGCCTTGTGTTTTAAGATGTTGTCAGAGAAAATGAGGATATCGTCAAGATAGATGATGACACAGATATTGAGCAGATCACTGAAGATGTCATTCATAAGGTGCTGGAAAGCCGTGAGTGCATTAGTGAGTCTGAAGGAAACCACCAGCCACTTGAAGGACCTGTAGCAGGTCCAGAATGTCATTTTCCATTCATCACTATCGGTGAGGCACACTAAGTGGTTAGCATGTTGAAGGTTGATCTTTGTGAAGATGTGGGACTTCTGGAGCACATCAAGGAGGTCAGAGATTAGTGGGAGCAGATAGTGATCCTTCTTTGAGATGTGGTTGAGGCCCCAGCAGTTGACACATATGTAACTGGAGCATACCATCCTTCTTCTTGACAAAGAGTATAGGAGCACCATGAGGTGATTTAGAGGGTCAGATAAAGCCAGAACAAATGTTCTCTTCAATGAACACTTACAGGGCTTCAAGGTTGGATGGGGAGAGGGAGTACATATAGCCTGGAGGATGAACATCAGTCTTAAAGGTATACATTATTGGTCTACCAATCAAAGCACCATATATATATAGGAAGAAAGCTATCACTCATTGTCACTAGTGTTCATCATATCATCGGAGCCAGGCAACCAAGTGTCATCAACCTAGCTAAAGTCTGCATGACTATAGATCAGGAGTGTGATGCAAGAAGGAGTGGGGTTCTCTATCTGTAAGGTGCTGGAGGACCCAGTTTGGAAATGATCATCATTAGAATCGGCATTGGGGCCAGTTAAATCAGCCTCTGAATGGGTCTCTGATGATGAGAGGAAAACATCAGTGGACACAGATGCGGTGGGGAAAGCAGTTGAAAGGGGAGGTGCAGGGGGAGATGAAGAGGGAGAATTAGAATCTTCAAGGTAAAAGGCAGTGGCATCAAAGCCAGTTGGAGAATGAGTGTGGGAAGATGTTGATGATGAATAATGAACATGCCAAGCTATGGCTGCCTGAAATACGGTAGGCTGATCAGTGTCTTCTGATGCATCATCCTCCCCTTCCCATAACATAGCAGCATGGGGGTGGCATCAGGAATGGCAGTGGCATTGGGCTCAGCAGCAGAATGTGATGAATTATTGGATCCAGCATCTGAAAAATAAAAGCCAGCATTGATACCAGTTAC
This sequence comes from Tricholoma bakamatsutake, assembly GCA_029959215.1. Classification (NCBI taxonomy): domain Eukaryota; kingdom Fungi; phylum Basidiomycota; class Agaricomycetes; order Agaricales; family Tricholomataceae; genus Tricholoma; species Tricholoma bakamatsutake. Next base: position 11,924,876 of record CP114861.1, read on the forward strand.
AGTGGGTGGTGAACTGTAGGCACCAGAAGTGGAGGTTGGGAGACTGGCTGTGCTCGACCATTCCTTATTCTTATTGTATGCACCATCAGCCAGAGACTGAGCATAACAAGAATGATATTTTGTCTTAAGTGACAGGTTAGATGCCAAAACATCACTCTCTGTGATGTCAACACCCCAGGTCCACTTGTGGGAGGAGGGGGGAAGAGCCTTCAGGTGCTCGAGTTCAGCCTGTGCATGTGCAGATACCAGTTCCAATTCCCTTCTCATTGCCAATTGCCTTGACCATCTCCCAGCATGTTCATGAGTGGATGCCACTGCCACTGCTATTGTTAACTTACATGGTTCAGACTGAAGCTCCTTGAGCAGGGCTAGCTCATGAAGCCATCGAAACCCTGCTGCTTTCTGTACATTCACATTCATTGCAGCCTCTGCTGATGATTCACAGCCATCTACCAAGTCATGGATCCCATGTGCTTCATCAAACATATCCCCAATGAGAGCCCACAGGTCGATGCAAGATTGGCAGTCAGCTTAGCCATTGGCAGCATTGTCTGCTGGTTGGCTATCATTGGGTGGCAAGCTGGTGAGCAGAGGGGAAGGGATATACTGGCGATAGCTATTGAGGTATTTATCCATGGTGTCACTAGTGAAAGTTTGCCCTGGTGCTGGTTCACTATTGCATCTCCACGAATCACATACATAAGAATCCACCAGATGGCTAGGACCATCAGTGGCAACACCATCATCCAATGCAGCCAAGAGAGATGGATGGAATCCAAGGGGTAGGTGGTCCAAATTGACATTGGCAAGACTGTCAGCCAAGGACTGAAGAAGGATTGGCACCTCCATTATAAGGCCAATGGAAGTGCTGATGCCAATGCATGACATAACATAAATCTGTCATACTTGTCAGTGATGTATACTTACTTCCTTTAGGAAAGATTGCAACATACAAGCTTGGCATAGAGAAATTTCTGCATCCAATATTGTTTTACAAAGTTTGCATCATCTAACTCCAACAAAACTCGACAGAATTGGGACTCTGCATACCAAATGATCTCTTGTGTCTGGATTTGGAGTTGCCATTTCAGGCCTGATGGCAAAGAAAAAGAATTGAGGATTGAGAGTTTTGTTTGACATAGTGTTACTGGTCATGGTTGGTGATCAAGACAATCATGTTTAGATGAATCATGTTTACATAATACCAGCCTTTTTCAGTCACAAGGGGGAGATATAATCGGCATTTGCTGATCTAAATGCATTTCATATGTGACCAGTAGAAATTCCTCTTTCCATCGATTTCTCTCAGCCTGTGAATGAAGCCAATGTATCACCTGACTATGAAAATGTTAGTACAGACAAAATATATTTACATTCCCAGAATCAGCCAGCATCGAGATTGGCAGTGGCTCAGCAATGGCAATGGCAATACCAATATCAGCAATGGCAACTCTAGCATTGGCAATGGCAACACCAATATTCAGCAATGGCAACACAATGGCAACAGTGGGATTGGCAATGGCAACACCAGGATTGGTAGCAGTTGGTAATTCCTCAAGGGTTAGTGTGATAATTGGTGTTTTCATTGAATGAGAGAAAACATCTTCCATTATTTTATCCTTTTGAATCGGGGCTTGGGTATGGTGCAAAGGACCATCTTTGGCTTTACCTTTCGCAGTTGATCTGAAGTTTTGTTCATATGGTGGTAGGTATGAATTTTCTTTTGCAGCAGCATAAGGATGAATGATGGGCTGTGAAGTTGTTTCCAAAGTCGAAGATGATGCTAAAGTCGAGGTTGGTAGGTTTGTTGCCATAGATGAGATGGATGATGCGGGTACTTGTGGAGTCAATTGTTTGACTGCTGCAGTATTTTGGGAAACCAAAGGTCGAGAGACAGGGACTGTTGGTATGCTCAAATTGGCCCTACCACTTCACAAGGCATATATCTCTTGTTTGAGCTTTGCAATGCGATCTTTGGGTGTCGCAGATTGTTCAGAAACCTGGTAGACACCTTTAGGTGGTGTCGAAGTAGCTGTTGAGGCTGTGATGTTGTACATTAGTAATGACACAGTTGTAGTCAAAGGATTTTGTTGAGTCCATTCATCGATTTTGTCTTTGATAAAGTGACCAGGAATGTTTCGAGGGGTGAACTGGCCATTTGGAAAGACGATTTTTCCTTCATTGTTCTTTTTACACTTTCCTTCATTGATATAGGACTGGCAAACCAAAGCAGTCGCTAATGAAATGACCAGTGAGTCCACAAAAGACACAAACTAAATTTTCGAGCTGGTCCGAGCAAAATCCACTGTTAGATCGAGGAGGATTAGTGGGTTTCAAACTGGCTAGAGCCATGTTGAGTGTGGTTGCAAATTTTTCGAGAATCACCAATAAGTCTTCTGATTTGATCTGTGTCAAAGATGTCGAAGTTGATGCTGAGGTTTCTGAAGACTGTAATGATGTCAAATTTGAACTAATTGACCCTGCTAAAACAAATTTCGCTGCTGTGTAAATGTCATTGAGTGGGTAGGTGTCATCTGGATAGTGGTCGGGAAATTTTAGTTCGAGTCATCATGCAATTCATGACCATAAATCCAGCTGAAAACCTCGAACAAATGCTCTACTTTGTTCTGCCTCTGAAATTCAGCCTTTAGAGAGTAGAAACTTTGTAATGTTGTAGAACAACCTGTAATATAATCCTAAGTCACTCATGTTAAAGATACCCATCCAAAGTTGTTTGCCAACGAGTTTGTCCATGTCTGAAATTGACCATTTTTGATCGCCTTCGGAACCAGGATATAGTCTGTGAATTGTGACATGAAAATCTTGAAATGAAGTGCCAGTTTTGTATTCAGGAATTGATTCCCAGAGTTCAGATGTATTGATATCGACATATCAACAGGCATGCTTCTTCATAAGTTCTGGATCTGTAACATTACAGTCAATAAAGAGGATTTTGAGCTCATTAAAGTATTGATGTAGCTCTTGAGGTTGAGTAGGGTCGAATTTTGGTGCTGTGGAATGTCCACAAGCTGGCATTGTCACTCGGGTGGCCATAAATGTAATGATTCAAGGGGTTAGAACCTCAGCAAAAGATGGTAGATATGTTGAAGTGGCTGGAATAATGAATGATGTAGTAGATGATGAGGAAGAAGAAGAAGACGAGGTTGGAGACAAGGAAATAGATGAAGGAAACAAATGACAATGTGTAAATTCTGCATCAGAGACAGGAATTAGAATATCCCCCGATTGTTCGAGACATTCAAAGGCGTGGCGAGTTTCAATTCAAGGTTTCAAGCTTGAGTTGGCCTAAGCTGGGAGATTTGAGATGGATTAGGCAATGAAATGATTTAGAAACCCTTGTGGTGGGCTCCAAAATGATGATACTCAACCTGGAAACCTAGCAAAAACCTGTTAAAAGGCTTGTGAAGTATAACTCAGGCTAGAGGAAGGGTGCGAGTCAGTACTAAATATCACCGCTATTACCAAAACATTGTGTTTAGTGACGTGAAATGGTAATGGATGTGATGAATAGTCTTTAAAAGTGTATGAAGATGTTTGAAAAAGTTCAAAATAGGTTCAAAGACATGCGAAGTAGTTCGAAATAGGTTTGAATGGGTTCGAAGGTGTTTGGGGTGAGTTTGAGGAGGTTCGAAGATGTTCAACTGGTGGCGAGATATGTTGACAAATGAATATAGCAAATAAGAAGTGGTTTTCAAGTGGCGATAGCCAATGATGAGTTGAAAGCGAATATGAAAGTTTGAGGAAGTTCATGATATTTTGCAGAACTTCAGAGAAACAATGCAAGCTAAGACTCAAGAGAACTGCTCTTAAATTTGATGGTAGTGGAGAAAGTAAATTATTCTCTGTTTTTATAAGTAACTAGTACAAGTCTATATACATTTTTGAAGAGAAGGGAAATAAAACATGTGTAAAACATGAGGCAATATATCAAACAATGAGGACTTTGTAGATCATAAAATAAATGAGAAATGATAAATAATTGAAATGTACATGTCCCCATGTGGTAAAAGTACTTATCTTTTGCTTCAATATATTATTGAAACATAAAAATGCTATTATCACATCCTAAATCTCTTGTAATCTCTCCTCGTGTCCAGTTGTGCTTGATATGACTCATTCTGGTTTTGCAGCATGTATTGAAAGGGTTTTAGAAACAGCTATGTGGTGGCCAATGTTATTTGAAGTAGTACAAAGTCGTTCGAAGTAGTGCAAAATAAATCGAAAAGAATTCGAAGTCAATTTTGTAGTGTTTGTAGCAGTTCGGAGGGTCTGTCATAGTATGTCAATACAATTGGAAACTTTCTCCAGACCTTAGAGCATGCAGTGGACCTATCACTGGAATTTCTGGAATCTGTGGAGTCTGACCAGAATAGGTGAGGGGGGAGTGTAAATTACAGGGAGTGGGCATGGGAGCAGGAGTGGGAGTGGGAGTGGGAGTGGGAGAAGTGGGAGGAGGAGTGGGAATGGGAGTGGGACTTGGAGCAGGAGCAGCATTGACTTTCTCAGCATCCTTCCTTCCTTCCCAATCCACCTTTGCCCTCCTGCCTGGAGTCCTCTTGAGGTGATCCACCTGCCCAGCCATGTAACCATTGTATGACATAATGGGCTGTGCACTGGCCTGCAACCCAAGGTATCCTTCAATGTCATTCACCCTGTTTTGAAGCAAGTGAAACACATCCCTGAGTTCTCATACATGGAGTCAGGACTCTTGCACTGACTCTTCATTCCACCATGCATGCTGGTACATATCTTCCTCCAGTTGGTATAGATGTCCAGTGAGGGGGGCATAGTTGACAGGGGAGGGGTTGACCATCAGGACAGGGGGGGCAGTCAGCTCAGGCTTGGGATCAGCCATGTCGATATCCTCTTTCACAGCTATGGGTATATGTGTTAGTTAGTGGTTTTATGTGTCATGATATGGAAGAACTCACCTTTGGATTTTCCTTTTTCTCTTGCAGTGAGCTGCCTAGATAATTCCTTTCCACTGTCTTTACTGAAAAATCGTGCCTTCTTTGCTTTTCATCTTGCCAATCCTTTTGCTTTCTTCATTCTTGGCAGTCGATCCACATGCTCTGGATTGCACCAAACTTTCCCTTTTCCACAGAAGTAGCATGCAGTTTTGCCATTCACCTGATCCCAACACTGATGCCTAAGCCTGACACATCGTGCACATGGCATCGTTCGCAAACTCCCTCACTGGGATGCTCCTTGTGCCTCCCTTGCTGTGCTGTGCCACTTCTGCTCTTGATTTGAGATGATGGGGGGGTCATCTGTTCAAATGTATTCTTTACAGGGATCTGGCAATTACCAAATGATCCTACTGCTGCTGATTCTATGTCTGCTGATTGCACTGTTGCCGATTGCATGTGTGGTGATCCTACTGCTGCTGATTGTCTATGTGCTGATCCTACTGCTGCTGATTGTCTGTCTGCTGATCCTACCGCTGCTGATTGTATGTGTGGTGATCCTACTGCTGCCGTTTGCCTGTCTGCCAATCCTACCACTGCTGATCCTACCATTGCTGATCCTGATGCCAATCCAACTGTTGACAGTTTTGATGCCTTCGCCCTTGCCCTTGCAATAGAATCCTCTGTCCAAGTTTGCCCGGACAGTCAGAAAAGTTTAGGTCATTGCAATCTTTCTTGAGTTGATGTGGTGTTGCCTTCAAACAGTGATGGATCAAGTGTGCATGGGGCATCATTTACATCATCATTTAAAGGTGATATGGGTGTGATGGACTTTTCATAAATGTGTTGAGAAATGACATACTCTAATTCACCATCACCCAGACCATTAATTGGCTGTGGTTGAGTCACACCAGCTATGCAGAGTATGTCCATTGTCATTTGATTGACTTGCACATAGCTCAACTGAGCTGGATCCATGATCTGCAAGAAATTGGGGGGTTCAGAGATGGGTGCCTGGTCTGCTCTTGATCATTGGCACAGTTGTTTTTACTTTTGTTTCACTTTTGCCTTTTGTCTGCTTCATGATTGACCTTGGAGCTCAGCATCGGCATTGGGAATGGCATCAGCATCAGCATACAGGCCCATGCCAGTGATGGACTCAGGATTGGGCATTGCATCACCATTCCATTGTCCACTGCATTTGGAAATGTGTTGGGAAGGTGGAGGCTTATTTAAATTATTAGGATAGTGTGCAGGAGACACACTCCCATTGCTCACTTTGATTCCTTTGAACCTAAATGCTCTTTCAGGGACCTGAGCTGTTTGATGCTGCAGAACATGGTCAAAGAAGTCTTCTATGATGATCTTGTGCATGTTGCATGGATCTCTAAATTTGAACCTTCCTGGGAGATACTCAGAATTGATAAAACAAGAGGTTCAGTCAGCAATTGCTTTGAAGGGGATATGGCAACTACGACCATTGTTGGCTAGTTCTGCATGGAGAGAAGTAATGGTTTGTAGCATGAGAAGTCGTCATACTGTAATGCTGCCCAACATACAACATAAACCATTGCTCCAGCTCTTTTTTCTTGCATTGTGATGCTTTCCATGGTGTGGGCAGGATGGGGAACCCATCCTGAGTCATCAGAAGTTGGGTTTGTGGTGTGGTGGTGTTAGGTTGCATTGCTAACCTTGAGGCAATGTCTGATGCACGTTGATGATACTCAATCCAGAAACCCAAACAAAACCTACTAAATGGCTTTGGATGGTATGACACGAGTCAGAGGAAGGGTGTGAGTTGGTACTAAATGTCACCACTGAGACCAAAATGTTGTGTTTAGTTGCGCAAAAGGACAAATTGTTTTGTGAATACTCTCTAAAGGCATACAAAAAGGTTCAAAATAGTTTGAAAAAGGTTTGAAGAGGTTTGAAGTTGTGTGAAGTAGTCTGAATAAGTTTGAATAAGTTTGAAAAGATTTGAGGTATATGGAAGAGCAAGTTTAACAAATGTGAAGTGTTTGTCGAATGGCAATAGGTGATGGGTGATAAAATGAGGAGCGATGATAGGTCCACTGCATGCTTTACAGTCTGGAGAAGCATTCCCACTCATATTGACACATTACATCAGATGCTCCAAATCACTATGAATGCCACAACATTGACTTTGAACATTTTCAAATTATTTCGCACTATTTCAGATGACTTTGAACTATTTCGATCCACTTCGTGACATTTTGCAACACTTTGAATGACATTGGCCACCGTATAGCTGTGTTAAAATACTTTCGATACATGCTGCACATTCAGAACAAACTATTCCGTCACATACCAAGCACTACCGGACACAAGGAGAGATGACAAGAGATTTAGGATGCAATAATAGTGTTTTTTATGTTTCGATGATATATTACAGTGAAAGATAAGTACTTTTACCATATGGGGACATGCATGTTTCGATTATTTATCATTTCTCATTTATTTTTGATCTACAAAGTCCTCATTGTATGATATATTGCCACATGTTTTACACATGTTTTACTTCCCTTTTCAGTACTATCTCTTCAAAAATGTATATAAACTTGTACTAGTTACTTAGAACAACAGAGAATCAGTTATCCTCTCCACTATAGTCAGATTTAAGAGCAGTCCTCTTGAGTCTTACCTCACATCGTATCTCTGAAGTTCTGTGAAATATTGCAAATTTCCTCGAAGTTTCGTATTTGTTATCAACTCGTCATCGTCTATCGCCACTCAGAACCCACTTTGTAACTGCCATATTCATCTGTCAAACATATCTCAACACCAGTCAAACACCTTCGAACCTCCTCGAACTCGCCCGAACAACTTCGAACCACATTCAAATATATTTCGAACTACTTCACACATCTTTGGACCAATTTTGAACTTCTTCGAACATCTTTGTATGCTTTAAAAAAAGACTATTCATTGCATCCTTTACCATTTTGCATTACTAAAACAACATTCTGGTACTAGCGGTGATATTTAGTACTGACTCACACCCTTCCTCTAATCTGAGTTATACTACATAAGCCTTTTAACAGGGTTTTGTTAGGTTTCCAGGTCGAGCATCATCAGCAAATATGATAGTTTTGAAGAAGTTCATGATATTTCGCAGAACTTAGAGATACAACATGAACTAAGACTCAAGAGAATGGCTCTTAAGTCAGATGATAAGCGAGAGGGTAACTTGTGCTCTGTTTCCCATTGCTGTTCTTTGTTATTCATTCTAAGTAACTAATACAAGTCTATATACAAAATGAAGAGATAGTACTAAAAAGGAAATAAGAACATGTGTAAAACATGAGGCAAATATATCAAACAATGAGGACTTGTAGATCATGAAACAAATGAAAAATGATAAATGATGAAACATATAGTGTTCCCATATAGTAAAAGTACTTATCTTGTGCTTCAATATATCAATGAAACATAAAAATGCACTTATTGCATTCTAAGTCTTTTGTACTCTCTCCTCGTGTCTGGTAGTGCTCAATATGTGATGGAATAACTTGTTCCGGATGTGCAGCATGTATCAAAAGTGTTTCAAGACAGCTATACAGCAGCCGATATCATTTGAAATGCTGTGAAGTCATTCGAAGTGTCGCGAAATAGTTTGAAAGTGTTTGAAATGTCTCGAAGTCATTCGAAATAGTGCAAAATGGTTCGAAAATGATTCGAAGTCAATTTCATGGCATTCGTAGTGATTCGGAGTGCGTGTCATAATGTGTTGATACAAGGGGGATCCTTCTCCAGACCTTAAAGTGCATAGTGGACCTATCAACGTAAAGCCTTGACATAACTCATGAGGTTCCACTTGAGCTCTGTAATATGATCATGATAGGTGTACAGAAATAATCATGCAGGGGTAGCCATTAAAGAGGTGACATTTTTATGACTGTAATTGGCATTGGCATCACAATTAAAGATTCGACTCACATGTCAACAACCATTAAACTATTAGATGCAGTATGGTGTAAATGTCACAGACAGCACTTCCATTTCTAACCAGTGTTGTTGGGCACTCTCCTCCACATACTTACACAGGTTTTTCTCTGCTAGTCTGTGAAATGTCAGTCACTATTGGCATTGGCAATGACAATGGCATTAACTTACCTTTGCTTTGTCTGCTTGGAATAACCTTCCTGCATCATTTTATCCTGCTCAGTTTCAAGGATTACCTTTTCATCTGCAGTCATGTTGTTAAAAACACTCTTCATGGCTGGCAGTCGCATCTGGAACCATCCAGGTGTACTTGTGGTAGCATTCTCAATACCTAGCAGGTTTCCAATCTCTTTCAAAACTTGATTCTGGTACAAGGCCCAAATGGCTTTTGATCACTTGACTTTGAATGTTTGATTTGCATGAGTAGGCCTTCATCATTTGCCAGTTGTTTGAAAGCCAGGTTGCTAGTTCCTGGTGATGTGATCAAAAATAGACCCTTCACATACTTCAAGTTGATGGTTCACCTTGGCATGTAGGTGACTCTCCTCCTCATCCATTGGAACCCTCTTGATTGACACCCAGTAATTGAATATGGCAGGTAGAATGTCACACTTGAGTATTTGCAACTGGCCAGCTTTTGATTCCTGTGATCGGAATGCATCTCTATAAGGGTCCGGATATCTCCCCTTGCGATACTGTCTCACATGCAGGTTCTCTGATGGCTCAGACAGCATTGGAGAGGGATTGATGTGGGGGAAAGAATGATTCTTGTCATCATCAGGCATAATATATTATCAGCATGAGGATAACACAAGGATCACATGAGGCCAATAGTACAATAAATAGTCCATCATTGCAATCAATTCCCCCAATCATCATGAGCCTGACAAGAGCTCCTTACAAGAGAAAGAGAAGATCAAAGAAAAATGCCCCCTTGCATGAGGACCATGATGATGCAGTCAATACTGTTACACATGTAGAAGTTGAGGTCAACACAAGACATGGACCAAAAACAAAGCATATCAAAATTCCCTTGCCTCTGGTTACAGAAGAACATGGTGAATCAAGTTCAGCTGGTATGCACAACAATCCAGGTCTTGCTCCAGAATGGGATATGCAAGAACCTCAGGTGGCCGATGAGCCGGTTTGGCCACAGATCGGAATGGTCAGTTTCTGACACAGATTGACTTATTGAGGCTCATATACAACTGATAGAGACAGAAGGACCATGTATTGCAGTTTGTGGAATGAGTGGATGAATTGCTGCAAGCATCCCTGGCTCGGCAGGCATGGTCCATCGAAAAACAAGTTTGCAGTCACTGTCAACTAAAAAAACAGGCAATTTGGAGATGTGTTGATTGTTCACTAGGAAGCACACTTTGCTGGACATGTATGAGCATAACACACAGGCAGAATCCCTTCCATCACATTGAATGCTGGACTGGCATGCACTTCTGCCATGCTGAGCTATGGGAGGTTGGCACATACCTTTTGGTCCAGCACCAGACAGATCAGCCGATTTGCAATGCTCTTAACTTTCAAATGAAATATCTGGAGACATTTGAAGAGATGAAGGATAAAGCCAAGGCAGAGTTAGCCAATTATTACTCAGCAGCAGCAATGGCATTGGCAATGGCAATGGCTCAACATCATGAGTTGGCATCGGGAATGACAGAGAGTACAGCAGACAATGAGACTGGGGCCGATGCAGCCTTTTTTGATCACCTTGATGCCCTTTGGCATCAAGAAAAGCAATAATGATGTCAACAACAGCTTACAAGACTTCTTTGATGGCAATGATGAACATGAAGTTAAACATGCTAATGAAGACATCCATGGGTTTCAACCATATTTGCCTGAACTATGCATGAGGACCGATGCCTAGGCAACAACCATACTAGCAACTGCTGATCCTGAGCTGACCACTGCACTGCTGACCACTGATGCCTTGAACAACAGCTATATCTGTGTGGTGCATATGAATGGAATACATCATTTAGCAATGGTTACCTGCCAGTGTCAGTAAGAACATCAAATTCTCTTGCCCCTAGTAACCAGTAACTTGCTCCCAACCAGCTTCACCAAAATACACACTCTTTTCACTGTGCAGGTTCTAGACCATTTTTTGCTCTGTAATCTGGAATTGAAGACATCAGCCTATTAGTTTTACCAGCTGATTCAGCACATAACATTACCGAGGAGGCCTGCTGAAGTGGTCAACCTCTACCATGAGCTTCGGCACATGTCCCACTTATGGTGTTGGATGAAAAGATCAAAGTGGGCTGGGTATGGACACAATCAAAAAGATCCATTGAATCCTGAACCAGGATCACTTGCCAATTACTGTCCAGCCTGTCCTCAAGCAGGCATAAAAATTGGAAGGACAATGTGAACCAGTGGGTGACTAAATACCTTGATGGTACAAGTTGCATCTGAAATGATACTATGGCTCTCAGATTTGTTTTTAAATGCATATTCATGGCCAACGGCAATTTTGAAGCTGACCATGTTCAGCAGAAAAACTCCAATGCTAATGTATGGCTATGGGATAGAGCTGGGATGGCCCCAAATCAGGCTGAATACAAGCAATTCCTCCAAGCTGTCATAAAACAATTCATGGTAGGTACACTTCAGTTTGCAGTGGCTAATGCCATACCCACTGCCAGTGCTGCTCCCAATGCTGGTTCTGATTTGTTACATAGGTTTTTAGAAGGCTCTATGTGAACATAAATTTCAAGCCATTGCAAATGCTTTTTTGGCATTGAAGGCATGTGATAGAACTGGAGTAGCAACCATTGCATGTACATGGCATGGCTGTTATGCACCCAATGCACTGGTAGACCTGTTTCGGAGACGCATCTTGGCTTTGTTTCATCATCATCTCGAATTTTCCCACGGTTCATCCATAGGATCTCGAGGTAGAGGATGAGCATAAGACTAGCATAGCGTATTTACCTTCTTACTATCTGGCCTGAGTACTAGCCTACATGCCGGAACAAAACCCTAGGAAAACCAAGCAAACCACCCTGTCCTCTCTAAGCTCTGTAACCAAACCATCTACACTGGCACCGCCCACGACACAGGAAGTCAACCCCGCCTCTAGCTCTACTGATGAAAGCGAGAGGACTTGCTCGCGACGAAGTGCCAATGTGATGCCACAGTCAGAACAACACTATGAGATACAAGATGCAAAAGCCGGGCTGCAATTCCTCGAGAAGAAGTGTCTACTTGCCCCATCTGGAACAGAACCCACCCTCGATGACCTCGCAAGTGCCCTTTTCCAAGTGGGAGCCCTACCTGGAACTCCTCTCCAGACTCTAAATGGGATACAAGCTGTGGCATTCCTGCTCAAAGCGGCTAACCTGAAAGCAAGCATTGACAACATTGTCTCTGCAGTCACCGATTTAATCAAACCCGCCCTCGAAAACCTCACAAATGGACTGGATGCCAAGGCAACAGACCTCTCAGGAGTACTCCAGAGCGCATCCGATGATCTTACTGCACGAGCCAAGTCAACCACAGACAACATCGACACTCTTGTCTCCAAACTCAGTGACTCATCTGAACAGTTGAACAAAATCACCTCCACTGGCTACCGAGATGCCTTACTACAAAACACCTCTGGACCTGGCCGAGTTGACCCACGACTCAGAGCCAAAGAAGGTATACGAGCACGACAATTTCTTTTGGAACCGAAAGGCGATTTTGCGGCATTAAAAGCCTTCTCAGCACAAACCCTGCTACGGAAAGTAAACAAAATGCTCACCAAAGCATCAGGCAGTAACCAGTGCACTCTACGATCTGCGATGTGGCTACGGGATACCATGCTACTGGAATCTAAAGACGACAAATCGGCAGAATGGTTGCGACAAGATGCAAACATGGAAGCCTTCAAGACTGAACTTGGTTTTGATGTCATCACTCGCCCCCGGCCATACAATGTTATTGCTTTCTTTGTCCCCCTGACTTTTGACCCGGACGACGAGGAACACAAATCTGAGATGGCCGAAGTCAACAATGTCCCTGCAGGGGCCCTCGTCAAATTCCGATGGACCAAACCACCACATCGTCGATCCTCTAGTCAACAGGTAGGACATCTCAACATTACATTCAGCAACCCTGATGCAGCAAACAATGCTATTCTCAACGGACTTGTGATCTGCAACAAAAAGGTATCAGTCGCCAAAAGCAAGAAGGAGCCAGTTTGTTGCCTCAAATGTCAAGACTACAATCATGTAGCGACGGAGTGTATCATCACCAACGACATCTGTGCTCGATGTGGAGAAAGAGGTCATAAGATCGCTGACTGCCACTCCAATCGGGAAAGATGCACCCCTTGTGATGCCGATGGTCATGCAAGCAACGACAGAAAATGCCCAACGTTTATACGTAAATGCCAGGTCTTCGACAGCAGGCACCCTGAAAATGCTCTTCCTTTCTTCCCCTCCAGAGAATCCTGGACATGGGAACCATCTCCTCCAGATAGCCGTCCATTCCAAGACACCTCATCTCCACGCCATACCCCTCAACAAGCCAACCAATTATGCCAGACACAGCTTCCATTCCTTTCAGCTACCCAGCTCGCACCACCCAGCCAACCATTGCAACGGTTATCTTGGGACCACCCATCTAGCTCCAGACAACAAACCCCTGCTCCCCCCCCTCCCCCTCCTACTCAAATGGCCCCACAAAACTTCCCTACCCCATCCCCTCTTAGCTTCCCAGACCCACGTCACATGCAACCTGCAGCAAACACCTCTTCCCCCCAATCAACACCCAATGTCTAATGAAAACAATAACAGTAGGCGAAAGCTAACATTACTACAGATTAACCTCAACAAATCTGAGAAGGCCCACCTCGACATAATCAACTCCCCACATCTAAAAAACTGGGACCTCATCCTCATTCAAGAACCCCACCTGACTTTTCTAGGGAACATCTGGACTCCAAACCGCTTTACGCCAGTAGCCCCATCCAGCTGACACTCACTAGACAAACGGGTACGCTCTGTTATATGGGTCAACACATCGCTATCGTCAAACTCGTGGAAAATACTGGACTTTACGGGCTCTAACGATGTCACCGCAATTCAACTGAATGGCCCATATGGTCGTCTCATGGTATTTAACATTTACAATGACTGCGAACACTCCCAAACACTGGACCAACTTCGCCAATTCATACACGATAATCGGAACGACCTGCTTAATACACCTGATCACTATATGTTATGGGCAGGGGATTTCAACCGACATCACCCGCTATGGGACAATGACGAGGACGCTCGGCTCTTCACCCCTCAAGCACTAACAGATGCTGAACAACTCATATCCCTCACATCAGACCTAGACATGTATATGACACTCCCAAAAGGCATCCCTACACTCAAACACATGGTAACGAAAAATCTCTCTCGCCCTGATAATGTTTTCTGCTCTAACAACCTCAGAAACATGGTAGTCCGCTGTGATGTAGATGCCTCCCTTCAGCCTCCTAAAACTGACCATTTTCCAATAGTAACAATGATCGAAATTCCCCAGGAGCGGATCAGTACTCAGCCATCTCGTAACTTTCGTGACGTGGACTGGGGTGAATTCAACAAGGACCTTGAAAGTCGTCTCAACCTCCTTCCACTACCACATACAATTGCCTCAGAAAGGGAATTTCAGGAGATGGTAAGTAAACTGACTGAGACAATACAGCAATCTATACTTGCAGTTGTCCCGGAGAACAAGCCTCATCCATATTCCAAGCGATGGTGGACTAAAAACCTCTCCAAAATGAAGAAATCTGTCAATCACCTTAATGCCACTGCCTTCAAATACCGCGCCATACGAGACCACCCTATCCATGAAGACCTCCGCCAAGCCAAAAGGAAGTATGCAAATGCTATCACAAAAGCCAAGGTCGACCACTGGAAAGAATTCCTTGAAAATGCAGGAGAAAGTCAGATATGGACAGCAAACAGATATATTAACAACCCAATTGGAGATGGTGGCAAGGCACGTATTCCGTCCCTCAAAGTAGTAGGCACTGACGGTTTAGCACGAGAGGTAAACACCAACAAGGGAAAAGCGGAAGCACTTGCAAACACTTTCTTTCCCCCAAGACCCACCACCTCATCTGTTCCCCGGAATTACCCATACCCACAACAGCTCCCAAGCCCTCCCCCTTTTACTGAGCAACGGATTCACTACCACATTCGAAAAACCTCTCCACACAAAGCCCCAGGTCCCGACGGCATCCCCAACATCGTATTACAAAAGGCTGCAAATCTCTTAGTCCCTCACCTCCTATTTATTTACAGAGCCATTTTTGACCTCAAGACATACTTTCAAGGTTGGCAGGAGTTTACAACCTGCGTTCTTCGCAAACCAGGAAAAGCCCGATACGATATCCCAAAATCCTATCGACCTATTGCCCTACTATGCACCATGGCAAAGGTTCTTACTTCTATGGTAGCAGAAGACCTCAGCCACCTTGCCGAGAAACTCCAACTTATTCCGGCTACCCACTTTGGAGGATGACCAGGACGGACAACAACAGATGCCATTCACTTACTGATACATCAAGTAAAGGAGGCATGGCGAAAAGGAAAGGTAGTCTCTATTCTATTTCTTGACATTGAAGGGGCATTCCCGAATGCTGTGACTGACTGCCTCCTTCACAATATGCGAAAGAGAAGTGTCCCAGAGTCTCTTGTCTGCTTCATATAAAACCTGCTAACAGGACGCTCCACACAGTTAAAATTTGACGACTACACATCGGAACCTATCCTGATCGATAACGGGGTAGGACAGGGAGACCCTGTCTCCCTAGGCTCTTTTGTCTTTTACAATTCCGATTTGCTTGAACTACTGACACTCCTGCAGTCATTAGGATATGTTGACGACATCATGGTTATGGCGACAGGGAATAACTTCATCGAAACCACTGCCAAGCTAAGAAACTCGATGGAAGGCGAAAATGGCGGTTTTCAGTGGGCGGACGACCACAACTCTAAGTTTGAAATCAGCAAACTAGCGGTAATGCACTGTGGCTGGAAGCAAACAAGGAACAGCAATGGACAACTGGTCCCCCTACACAGGCCAACTCTCAAGCTCAAAGACAAGCCCATTCAAGAGGTCCAGAGCTACAAGTACCTTGGGGTTCTTATTGACAACAAACTCAACTGGAAAACACATGAACATCACGCAGTCGAGAAGGCCACCAAGTGGGTTCTACAATGCCATCGTTTAGCGAAACAGGAGTCTGGCCTCTCAGCACGTTACATGCGACGACTATATCTTGCGGTGGCTATTCCCAAGATCACGTATGCGGTTGATGTGTGGTATACACCCCCCACCAAGCTATATGGTTCGAAACGCAGCCAAGGCTCAGTTTGTGCACTCAAGCAATTGGGCAAAATGCAACGTAAAGCGACACTTGCAGTAAATGGAGCCCTACAAACCACCCCTACCGATGTTCTCGATACGCATGCTAACATACCCCCCATAGATCACACCCTACTGAAAGCATGTCACAGAGCCCTCATACGAATTGGCTCGCTTCCTGAAACCCACCCACTACATGACATCATCCGCAGTTACTCAACCCATCATGCCCGCAAACATAGAACACCACTACATAAGTTATTACACTTCTTCCCGGAGGTCAGACCAGACCGAATCGAGACCATCACCCCATCTTCGATACCCCCATTGTGTGTACCACCCTTCACCACGGAAGTGGCGCAGAACAGAGAGGAATTGATAAGAGAAGAATCTATGAGCGAACCCAAAATCAAGATCTTTACCGACGGTTCAGGATTTGAAGGGCATGTAGGTGCAGCAGCAATCCTGTATAGAAAAGGGAACCCTCGGCCCCAGAAAATTCTATGATATCACCTTGGCAGCATCACCGAACACACATCATATGAAGGGGAAGTAGTAGGTGCCGTTCTAGGTGCATGGTTGCTACAAAGGGAGCACGTAGCAGGAAGATCACCGGTAACCATTTACACTGATAGTCAAGCTTTTATCAATAGTGCAGGAAAACGAATCTCAAGACCAGCCCAATACTTAACGGACGAATTCCTAACACTTGCAAGTAAAATCAACCACACCAACATCGATTGTAGTCGAAACCATTTTGACCTCAAGTGGATATCTGGACACAGTGGTGTCGAAGGTAATGAAAGAGTAGACGAGGAAGCCAAAAAGGCCGCTAATGGTGCATCCAGCCAACCCCATCATCTCCCTCCGCTGCTTCGCTCCCCTCTCCCAATCAGCGTCTCAGCAATCAAGCAAAAATTCGCATCCAACTTAAATGCAACATGGAAAAAGAAATGGGAATCTTCGCCACGTTTCCGGAAATTCCAACGTTTTGACTGCGATTTTCCTTTCAAAACATTCAGAAAGATCTGCGCCAACCTCACCTGAGCCCAAACGAGCCTCCTCATGCAAATCCGATCAGCACACATCCCCCTGAACTTCTTTCTCGCCAAAATCAAGAGAGCCAATTCTGACAGTTGCGAGCCTTGTAGTCAGAGGAATGGAAACCCGACAAAGGAAACCCTAACACACTTTCTTTTCGAATGCTCGGCATACAATACAGCACGTCACGAACTAGACCGCGAAATGGGATGGAAATCACGAGATTTAGCCGCCCTGCTTTCCTCCGAAAAAGGTGTACAAGCTTTGGTCAAGTATGTAAACCAGACAGGACGCTTTTGAAACACACAAGGTGACCGACACAACCCTTAAACACTTGTATTTTACTGGCACCTTACTTCACAGCTCGTACTCTAATCCGAACCAACTTATCGCCCCACGCACGGCAAGATGAGGTGACACGACACCCAAGTTACCATTCCACACGAGTAGCAACTCACATCATCGCACAACAGAACTCTTCCCCCCCATCTCACCCATGCCTGTCGCCCAGCGACATGGCGCTTAGCAAGATAACACATCACAAAAGAGGGTAACAAGCAGGGACGACCCAGTAGTAGCTTGCAACCCTAAACGGTCCTGTTGGATCGGGCTGCAGGGGGAGTGGTTGCCACGGGCATGCCGTCTGCAGTGCAAGGGTCGAAGCGAGGGCAAGGCACTGGGGCCTCAGTAGATTTATTCTTACATGTAATGTCCATAGTGGAGCTTCGTTCCGAATGGACAATAAATTCACACAAAAAAAAAAAAAAAAAAAAAAAAAAAAGACCTGTTTCAGAGAGAACAGCAAAATGATGTCAACTTTGCTTTCCTTCAAGCACTGAAAACTACCAGGGTTAATCCTCAGCAAGGAGTAATGCTCATGTATGACATTGTCTGCCAGTACTTTATCTATATTCTGGAGCACATTGGTGCAAATCTGCCAGCTGGCTTGAGCATTGACCAGGCCATTAAGCTTTTTTATGTTCATGGCCACAAGGATGAATGCTTTTTTTGCTATGCTCTATCTTTCATTCTGTGGTCTGGCATCCACATCAGGCTGAAATGCTTGATGATCATGCTACAGATTCAAATCACAAGAAAATGCTCAGCATGACAGTCACACTATGCTCAAAATCTCAAGAAGCCCTTGAGATATCCACACAACTCAGCAAGCACCATGCAGAACCAATGGCAGCTTTTAGTCAATAGGCAGTCAATGATGGGAGGTCACCACAACAGAAATGCTAAGGCTAACAGATGTCAAGGTAATGCCACTGAGGGATTGCAACTGGCATCGGGAACAGAAATGGCATCAACACCCTTTCAATCAGCGGTTGAGCAGTGGATTGATTTTGCTATTGTTTTTGAACAAATGCAGTGAGTTATACTTCCTATCAAGATTGATGTATCACAATTCCTCATTGATCTGCACCAGGATTCAATTGCAAGACAAAGTCTGTTGACTTGGTAAAGCACCTCACACTTCTGACATGCAAGCTGTTGAATGAGAAAGAGAAGCTCTCACATCTCATATGGTAACCTTAACACATTTACAAAATGCTGCCAACATTGCTGAGTATTACATTGTTCCCTCCTGAATCACCTGTGACAATGAAGCCAAATTTGAGAACTTTGATGACATAGAACCCTTTGATGAAGAGACTCCTACTTCATCTCTTCTGGCTGACACAAACACTATTCCAGTTGAGGAGCAACAAGTATACCTCCCACATGATGGAGAACTTGCTAATGTGGAGATTAACCTTAGGAAGAGCCAGGCAAGCCGACTGCTGCATCAGTTGTGGGAGCTCATTGCCAACAAATCATTTCAATATTTACACATCATCTGAGCGGCGCTGAGAAAGGGAGTTCACACCCGAGCATGAGCCATTGTCCAGGATGTGGTTAACAAAATTGTTTTGCATGCCTGAATGTATAACCATTGCTGAAGCCAACTGGTAGCACTAAGTTGTGATACTGAGACATCAAGTATGTTTCAGTGGTTAACGAAGAATGATCTTAATGCTAGCACAGCTATTCTGAAGCCAAATGCACCAGGCTCCACTAATCTTCACCTGTCCTTGACTTGGCATAATGCCTACAATTGAATGGGTGTCATTACTGAACAGCACAGCAATGCCGATGCCACTCGATTCTGGGAATGTAAATGTATTTTGTGGCTATCCATATTCATTACACTAACAGTTTTATTAGTCAGAAGGGTACACTGGCTTTGAGCATGGCCTCAGAGAAATAAATGGAGGGAGGAATTTCTACTGGTCACATATGAAATGCAGTGGACTGTGTGATATTTCATCTATCACAGCCAACAGTGGCAGTCAGCCTCACAGTCTGAAAATACCCTTCCTGGCCCACTAGCCTATGCTAATCACCAGCAGGCTTTCTGGCAAGAATTATCATTGAGGGCTGACAATGCATTTAGATCCACAAATGCCCATTATATCTCCCCTATATGACCAAAACATTCTGTATTATATAAACACAATTATCTTGATCACAATCCACCATCTTGCAAGGGCAAGGGAAAAAGCATTAGTAGTGGAATCAGCAACAGTGGGATTGACAACAGTGGAAGCAGCAATGTGGGAATCAACAATGGGGAGGATCAGCAATGGGGGGATTGGCAACAGTGAGATCAGCAATGGGGGCCAAATATTGCCAAATAAATAATCCCTCATTGATAGATCTTTGATCACTGATTAAACATGATAGTGTTATCATCTCTCTTCCTACATCCATCCCTCTACAATGAGCAATCAGAAAGAAAGCCAGGCAGATATTCCTAATGGCTATGTTCCTATCCAAAGTGACAATGTGCAGCACTATCTTGTGCTCCATTTTGTGATTCCGGCTACCCTCCAGGCGATGGAGGCCTATTGAAAGAAAGTAGAATTTAAAGTGCATATGGCACATAGGGGGGTAAGATTGCCTTCAGTTCAAATGTCATTTCCAGTGGCCAATGCCATCCCTTTGGCTGATGCCATGTCTTTGGCTGATGCCGCATTTCCTTCTGATGCTCTATCATCTCACTAATCATTATTTTGCAGTTTGAAAACATGACCGATCAACCATACTATCTGTTGGCCCAAAACCAGCTCATGCTACAGGCTGACCCAGTAAGTGTCATGGTCCTCATTTGTGTGACTATAGTTGATACTGTTGCAGACATTGACAGACAGGAAGCTGTTGAACTGCCATGCTGAAGTGAAAGCCTTGCAAAACCCAGCTCAGCACATTGTATAAGGATGCCAGTCATCGTCTCTCCATGGCCAAGGTCAAAAAGCTGGAACAGCAGGATGTCATCTTGAAGACATATGCAATCTTGAAGGAAAGGATGGAGTTTAATCTGGAATCATTCGAATGCAGGTTCTCAGAGATTTCAATCAGACCATCATCCCATGAGCATGACAATGATGCTGATTCTCCTGCTGATTCTCACTGATGTGATGCCAAGGTTATGACATTTTTATTGTATCTATATTGAACATTGCTTTGTGTGCTGTATCTAATGATTAAATATTGCCAGTACCTGTTTGCGAATGCTGGAATGCTCAATGCAGACCCCAGCCCAATGTTTGCCGATGCTGATGCACTTTTTGTGCTAATGCCCTGTTCAAGGCTGATGCCTATTCTGATGCCCAATGCCGCTGATGCTGATGCTGTTGACCAATGCTGATGCCTGTGTTGGCCAATCAATTCATTGGTTAAGATGTCTGTACAATAACCTATGTTGTATTGATGAAATAGTGGAATCCCAGGTGCCTAATGCCCATGCTGCTGCTGCTGCTTTATGCCCATGCTGCTGCAGCCCTATTGGGTTGCTGACCCAACTTGCCAACCCAATTTTTCAGGCCTGCACACTGCAATAAATGAATTATTGCATAAACATGGCCTTTACTAAATTCATCATACACCAATTTGCATGCAGAATACATGCAGACTATATATGAATTACTACATAAATGAGATTAATCTATTACATATGCTATGATGGTTTTGTGGGAGTGATGGCATGATGGGATCAGGACTAAAAATAGATGATGAGCTGCATAACTTATGCTACAGTCATTTTGTGGGAATGATGGGAGTGATGGTTGATGTGATTATCTAAAATTTGTCAGGCTTGGTCAGAAATGATGGCATTAGTCAGAGCTGACTAAAATTTGTCAGCTTTGACAAATACAGCTGGGTTTGAAATGTCATCATATAGCATCAAATAGTACTGGTCAGTAACAAGTCAATACAAATTTGTAATGAGGTCAGTAACATGTCAATACAAATTTGTAGTGAGGTCAGTAACATGTCAATACAAATTTGTGATTTGTAACAAAGTCAGTAACATGACAATACAAATTTCTAATGAGGTCAGTAACATGACAATACAAATTTGTAATGAGGTCAGTAAAAAGTCTGAAGTCAGTAACAGGTCAATACAAATTTAATGAAGTCAGTAAGATGTCAATAGAAATGTATAATGAGGTCAGTAACAAGTCAAATACTGAAAAGGCAGATTTGCATGCATAAAATTTCGGTTGCGATATAGTGGACACCTACTTTCACACCTCTTCCGGAATGTGCACAACATGACCAAACAGCTGACATTTCCTTACATGTGGAGAGAGGGTGCACAACAATCAATTGAGTACCTCTCTTCACACAAAAATTGGGGCTATAATAGTGATACTATTGCAATTGCTATCTATTATCAAATAGCAAATTTGTTATTGTTAGTATAAAAGTGTTGAAATTGTTTATTGGAAGTAGAAAACAGTTGGATTATAGTGAGTGTTGTGACAACTGGCTGTTAAAGGAAGTTGTTGCTGACCTTACTTCAGCTGTGCTGCATTGTTGGCTATTGAACAAAATTATTGTTGGGCTTTACCATTATTAAACATGTGAGTGGTGTTGGCATATGTTGCAATAATAATGGCTGATTAGAGTGTTTGCAGGAATCAAAGTAGACCTTCTACACCAGAAGTTGAAAGGGCTAGAATTAGAGATGCAGACCATCTGGAAAGGTTGCAAATGACCAATCCGGATGAGAGGAGAAGCAGAGTCAGAGTAACTGCCCCTGCTGAAGGAATTGTTCCACTGAACTATGGAGCTGCATTGGCAGCTCAGATACCACAGGTGCAGATGCCTGCTGATTGGGATGCTCCAAGGCAGTTTGAATTGCCTGTTGTACCTCCTGCTTCTGTATTACATAGGAGAGGGGCTCCTGTGATGCCATCTGGACCTGTTTTGGCAAACCATGGAATAGGGGCAAATATAGCTTCTACCATACCACAGGTTCAACTGCCAGCAGGGTGGAATGCACCTTTGGCCAATCCTATTCCTGTAGTTCCACCTGCACCTCAGTTACAAACAAGAAGGGGGAGAGGGAGAGGGAGAGGGAGAGGGAGGGGACTGGGACCATTGCATAATATTTCAGGTGGTCAAGCAGATCCTGCACTCAATAATCTGCATAGGGGACATATTGCATTGAGGGAAAGAACTGCAGATTATGATGCACATGTTCAGGAGTTACAACAAGCTGAAGCAGCTAAGCAATATCAGCATCAGCAGGAAGTAATACAAAACATTGCAGAGGAAAGGAGAACTGCTGAGGCTGTGGCTGCCAGAGAGAGGATATTACAGCAGAAGGCTGAAGTGAGTAGGGAGCATAATCTGCAACTGCAGCATGTGAATGCACAAAGACAAGCTGTTGAAGCTGAAACAGCTAGGCAGCATAATTGGCAATTGCAGCAGCTGGCTGAACAGGAGAGGAACAGGCAGGCCACTGAAGATGAAGCAGCCAATCAACAATTGCAGCAGCTGGCTGAACATGAGTTGGAGAGGCAGGCAGCTGCCCAGCAAGCTGCTTTAGCTGCTGAGCCACGATATCATAACCCACACAGACATATTAATATAGAGGCTGCATTGCAAGAATGTAACAGGTGCAATCAGGAATGGGCTCTCAGGATGCATCAGATGTGGAGAAATGAACAGCATGCAGATGAGCAGGCACAGATGGATGAGGCTGAGGAGCTCCAACATCTATCCATTGCAGACAGAAACTTGCATCAATGAATGATGAGGTTGGATCAATTGGCTAACAATATGTCTGGTGATTGGATTGATCAATATCGAGCTCAAGTGGATGCACAGGCGGAACAAATTCAGATGGATAGGGAAATGGCTGCATTGTTTGCTGCTGAGTATGAAGAACAGAGAAATAATGAGATTGCTTTGAGGGAAATGGAGAATGAGGAATCTGATGATGATGATGGGAGCAAGTCTTCTTTGCAATTTCCACCTTCTCTTCTGCCATCAGATTATTATGATGGATTTGGAAGGGTGACTGCTTTACAATTTCCACCATCTCCTATGCCATCAGATTATTATAATGAGTTTGGAAGGGTGTTTCCTCTACAATTTCCATCTTCTCCTCCAGAATCTTCATCACAACTGCTGCCTGACCCAATATTCCATGTTCTATCATTGCTGCCTTCTCCCATGCAATCTCCTTCACCGCTGCTGCCTGCTTCATTCTTGAATCCCCCAATGTTGCCACCTTTGCCTCCACCTATGCCTGTACCTCTACCTCCACATCGACCTGCAAGGCCATTACCACTCAGCCGTGCACCTTATCAGGAGCCAATTCCCAGACATTCACTTGGACCCATGAATGTGGAGTGTCCACACTGCCATGCCTTGCGTTTTGACTGTGAAAAACTGTCCAGGTCTACCCGAGCTGTACCAAAGTTTGGAGGTTGCTGCTTGTGGGGACAAATTCATCTGCCATCCTTCCGACCTGCTCCTGCCACATTGCAAGATCTGTTGTGTGGGAAAAGCCCTCTTTCTAAGGAATTTAAAACAAATATCCAACAGTATAATGCTGCATTTGCATTCACTTCTTTGGGTGTCAAGGTGGACTGTTCTGTCACAGGTACATCAGGTGTATACAGCTTTTGTATTTATAGTGATCTTCATCATCTTTCTGGAGCACTTTTGCCACCTCCTGGACAACCTGTAGCCTATGCACAGCTCTATATCCATGATCCTATCGCACAGCTTGATCTTCATGAGCAATGGAATAATAACCTCAACTCAGCTATCATGACAGAGCTGCAGGCTATGCTAAATAACACCTATCCTTATGTGCCTTTATTCAAGCAGGCATTCCAGATCATGAGGGAAAAGCCTCCAGAGGAGCAGGATAATGTCTCCATATGGCTGCAATCAGATAGAACCCAAGATTTACATCAGTATAATCTCCCTACAGCTAATTATGAGGTGGCAGCTATTATTCCAGGTGATGGCTCTGAGGAACAGTCTAACCACAGAGATATTGTTCTCAGGCTACGAGGGGGAGGGCTCAAGCACATCAGCCAGTTGCATCCATTCTATTCAACTCTGCACTATGTCTTGCATTTCCCTCATGGTGAAGATGGATGGCACCCAGATATACCTGCACACCAAGGTGGAAATGGAGCCAGAAGGGCACCCAATGTCAGTCAGAGATGCTACCATGCGTATCGATTGCATCCAAGGCCAGGAGAGCAGCTGCCATTATTTTGGGGTGGAAATCTCTTGCAACAGTATGTTGTAGATGCTTGGGCGTCTATTGAACAGAATATGTTGAACTGGGTTTGACATTACCAGAAGGAGCTTAGGGCTGATGTGTATGTATGCTGGATTGAGGGATGCTGCCATGGGTGACCAGGATGAAAATATCACTCTAGAGGATCATGGGAGTTGCATCATTCTTCCATCAACCTATATAGGCAGTGAAAGGCAAATGAATCAGCTTTTCCAGAATTCCATAGACATTTGTCACTTTTTTGGCAAGCCAGATCTCTTTCTCACCATGACTGCCAATCCACAGTGGCCAAAAATCCAGGAAGCTCTGTTGCAGGAGGAATCACCCAATCCACATTTTACCACAAGCAAGAAGCCTATGACAGGCCAGACATTGTTGCACGTGTCTTTGAACAGAAAAAGAATGCATTGCTCAAGGATATCAAGGATGGTGTTTTGGGTAAAGTGGTGGCACACATCCATACCATCGAGTTTCAAAAGAGAGGCCTTCCACATATGCACCTCCTTATATTTCTCGATCCAGCTGATAAAATCCATGATGCCCATGATGTTGATTCCATTGTGTCAGCACAGATTCCTGATCCTGTCACACAGCCAATGCTCTATCACACTATAACTACCTGCATGCTTCATGGTCCTTGCATTCATGACAAACCCAAGGCTTCATGCATGGTCAACAACAAGTGCAGCAAGAGATATCCCAAGGAGTTTAGAGAACAAACCTCTTTTACTGTAAACAATTATCCTGATTATGCCAGACCCAACAATGGTAAAACAGTGAGAAAGTGTAACCATGTTTATAATAACAGACATGTGGTCCCGCACAATCCTTATTTGCCTGCAAGGTAAGGAACATTTATCTGACATCATGTTTATTGGTTAACAATTTGATTCATTTGTCAGATACAACTGTCACATCAATGTTGAGATCTGTTCTTCAATTGAGGCTGTCAAGTACATCCACAAGTACATATACAAAGGCCATGACAGAACCATGATTGAGATTCTCGACCAAGACAGAGACGAGGTCAAGGAGTATCTTGATGCACATTACATTGGATCTGTGGAAAGCTGCTGGCACATAAATGAATTTGGAATGCACTCAGAGTCTCCTCATGTTTATCGTCTGCCCATCCATTTGGAGGACCAGCAAACAGTCTACTTCAATGCAGACGACAATATTGATGAGGTTTTGGAGAGGCCTGCTGCCAAGACCACATGTCTCACTGCTTGGTTTGAAGCCAACAGAAGATATGAAGCAGCATGTACTGTCACCTACCAGAACTTTCCTCAAGCATGGGTCTACAATGCAACCAAGAAGCAGTGGAACCCAAGAAGGCGTGGTGAGCCTGCTATTGGCAGAATGTACTTTGCTTCTCCTGCCCAGGGAGAAAGGTTCTACCTCAGGCTGCTTCTTACTGTTGTCACAGGAGCAACATCATTCCAGCACTTGCACACTGTCAATGGTGTCATCCATAATACATTCAAGCAGGCCTGTGTTGCATTGGGTCTTTTGCAGGATGACCAGGAATGGGTCCAGGGTCTTACAGAGGCAGCCCAGATGCAGCTTGGTTCCTCTCTCAGATTGCTCTTTGCCACCATTCTTGTTCATTGCAATCCAACATCACCTGACATCCTGTGGAACCAGTTCAAACATCACATTTGTGATGACCTCAGAGTCAAGCTTCTTTCCATCTATCCAGATACAGACTTTACGGATGGTCAAGTCTACATGTATGGCTTGCATCTCTTCAATCAGATTCTTATCAGATCAGGCAAACAACTTTCTGATTATCCAGAGATGCCTGCCATTGAAGGAAACTGGCACATTGATGTTCCTGCCAATAGGCTTTTGCAGGAACAGAGGGATTACAATGTTGAAGAGTTGGCCATCACTGTTGCTCACAATCTCCAGCTTTTCAATCACAGGCAGAGATGGGTTTTTGATGCTGCAATGGATTCTGTCAACAATAACAAGGGAAAACTCATGTTCTTGCATAGTGCTGGAGGTTGTGGAAAGATCTTTGTCTGCAACACCATCGCAGCTGCTGTTTGTGCTCAGGAAAAATTGCTCTCTGTGTGGCATTATCCAGAATCGCTGCATTGCTTCTAGAAGGTGGTCACACAGCACATTCCATGTTCAAAATCCCAAGCAAAATTGATGACACCTCTACTTGCAGAATACTTTGAGGTTCAGATCTGCACCAGGTCCTTGATCAAACCTCCATTATCATCTGGGATGAAGTTCCTATGCAGCACAAATATGCCACAGATGCAGTGAACCACACTTTGCATAATCTCAAGAAGAAGAATGTTCTATTTGGTGGAATCACCATTTTGGGATGAAGTTCCTATGCAGCACAAATATGCCACAGATGCAGTGAACCACACTTTGCATAATCTCAAGAAGAAGAATGTTCTATTTGGTGGAATCACCATTTTGTTTGGAGGTGACTTTAGACAGACCCTGCCTGTCATTTCTAGGGGCACTAGAGAACAGATCATAGCTTCATCCATCAAAAGGAGCACTCTCTGGCAACACATTACTGTCTATCACTTGACCAAGAATATACAACTCGACAGAACTCCAGAGAACACTGCACATGCTGCCTGGCTCTTGCACATTGGTGCAGGCACAACAGTTGATGCTGCAGACACTATCCAGATTCCACACAACATGCTCTGCCATGGAAATACCATGGATCACCTTATCAACTCCACATATCTAGGCATAGAGCAGGGGAACAAGACAGATCAGTACTATTTGGATAGGACCATTCTCTCCTGCACAAATAATAATGTCAATGTTATCAACTCTCTTCTCCTTACCAGATTTCCTGGACCAGAGCATGTCTTCAACAGTGCTGATACAGTCTCATTCAGAGAGCAGGAGTTAAACAACTACCAGCCATATCCTGCAGAGTATCTAAACTCTATCAAAGCAAGTGGCCTTCCTCTCTCCAGGTTGGCACTTAAGATAAGCTGTCCTCTCATGCTTCTATGCAATTTGGATGTCACCATGGGTCTTTGCAATGGAACTTGACTTATTCTTCTTGAAGCCAGATCATGTGTATTGAAGTGCAGGATCATCAGTGGAGATGCACAGTTTGCAGGAAATATTGTTTTCATTCCTTGGATCACATTGGAGCCTTCAGCAGAGACCTTGCCATTACCACTCCATCAACATCAATTTCCAGTTCACTTGGCATTTGCCATGAATATCAACAAGTCACAAGGCCAATCAGTATCCCATGTTGGCTTGGACTTGCAGACACCAGTGTTCTCACATGGGCAGCTATATGTTGCACTGTCAAGGTGTACATCTGGAGAAAGGATCAAGGTGCTGTTGCATGAAAACAATGGAAATAACAGAACTGCCAATGTGGTATACAAGGAAGTGTTGAATGGAGTTGTTTAGCAAAGGTGAGTAACTTGAAAGATTATTTACAGGAATTGCAAACTAATATATGTAGATATCAATATAGACTTGGATTTAGAATTAGAATTAGAATTAGAATTAGAATTAAATTTGGATTGTACTTGGATTGAATCAAATGGTTGAAAAATTTATTGTGAGAAGACTTTAGGGCAGGTTACTAAACCTTGGTGTGTATTCAATAACAAGTAAATAAAAGTTTGTAATAATGTCAATAACAGGTCAATAAAAGTTTGTAATAATGTCAATAACAAGTCAATACAAGTTTGTCATGATGTCAATAACAAGTTAATACCAAGTTGATACCAAGTCAATACAAGTTTGTACTAAAGTCAACATAAGTTTGTTATGAGTTTGTAATGAAGTCAATATATTAATAATGTGTTAGTTTGATAACCAAGTTAGACTTGAGTAACTGTAGTGGGATTAAGCATTGTGTTACATATACATGAGCTGGCCCATGCCGGTGTCAGGCTGAGCGAGCAAAGCAAGCAAACACCATGACAAAGGCATGGGTCATAAGCTTGTTTCCAATCAGCCATACCTGTAATGCTGATCTTGATCCTGATGCTGGTAAGGCCACTGCCACTGCCACTGCCACTGCCATTGCCACTGCCTGAAACTATTTCATAGGCTACTGATGTCTGTATTAAATGTATTACTCTTTGGTCTAGGAACCATTGTAATAGTGTATTCATTTGTTACTATAGTAGGGACACATATATAGATTAGAGCATTCAACAGTGTCCACTGAACCTATATCATTCAATACACTGTATATGTTCAATAGACTGTATCATTCAATATATTAAAGCTTACCTCTGTGTTCAGGGATATTTGAAAGGTCCACCAGATTTAGTGAATGGCATGGGTAACCCCCGGGTTTTGTTGGGCCAACCAGTACCCTACCCACATGTAACCCTCACCCACACTTATGAGTAGGGGGTTTGGGGGGTTTGGGTATGGGTTCTCATGGGTTCTGTGGATCCATGCCATGGGTTGATACTAATATGAGCTTGAACTGATAGATAAATGATCTACAGGGTAATAGCATCCCAACCATCCTCCAATTCATCTATAGTTTCTTCATCTTCAATCACAGCCTGTGATGTCTCTGCCTTCACATCACTATCCCTCACATAGCCCAGCAAACTCCACACCCCGAGGCAAATAAGCACTCAGGTTGATTCAACTGACAGACGGTTACATAGATGCAATAGAAGAATGCGACCTTTCAAAAATATATGCTCCACATCAATGGATGTAGCTGCAGGAAACAAAAGTAAAAAAACTATGCAAGAAATGATAGTAGAGCACTTATGAGAAATAGTGAGATAGTCCATCACCATCCTTGACAAGCATGGATAGATCTCATGCCTGTCAAACCACCACTTGACAGCATCTACAATGTACTCAGGATCAGTACTAAGGTACTTATCCAGTTTGTCATGGAGATCCTGGGCCTTGGGAGCTGAAAGACATTCAAGATTATTGAAAATATTAGCCCAACGAGATGCAGCGGTCTAAAGCAATGGTCAGATGCCATGAAAATGAAATTGAGAAGAATGTTTACCTTCTCGACACCTTGTACCTCATTTTCTCTTCCAGTGACCTTGCATGTATGCTCGTACTCATCCCAGACAATCTTCTTTGGAACCGCAATCCAATCCTCTGGCCAATCAGCCTTTTTAAAATACTCTAACTTATGATGAGGGTGGAGAACTGTTGACAGTCAATAGCGGATTTAGCAAAGGGTTATGAAAATCAATGATGGAATGCTACCCATTGCAATCCGGTAAACCATAGATAAGTCCATCTTGAAGTAGTAGTGGTTCAAGGTTTTCTTGCTGATTGTTAGCGATGCTTGGATTGTGAGACAGTATCAGTCATCAATTGCATTTGTGGTGAGCATACTGTCAATGTGGTCCATAGCGGGGATCATGGTTGCAAGGTTTGGGATTTTTTGTGCTTCATTGTGTTCTTTTTTGCCCATGCCACGAGAGAAGAACAGAGTTGCATCTTTAAATATCTGTCATTCTGGTGATTACAACAGATAAAAACAGAATAGAAACTACATGAACACACCCTCAATACATCACATAATTCCTCTGCTACCTTCCATTTGCTCTCAAGGAGCTCATACTGATGGAGTTTTATATCACGATCGCCGCATATCTGATCCAGGGCACTTCAGTATTCAAGCACAAAACAGAGCATATCGAACATAGAGTTCCATCGTGTGGTGACATCGCGTGGCATCATGCGGAGATTCAGCTTGAGCTCTTTGAGGACCTTGAACCATCATGGTAGAATGATAGTCGAAGAGTTTTTGATTGTGTATGCCACCTTGCACAGCTGTCAGCAGTGCATATGACTTTAGCAGGCACCTGAAATAGAATCGGAGATTGAACTACCTTCACCAGCATGAACTGAACTGGCTGAACATTTTCATCCAGCTTCTTCACATCCTCAGCACTCATGCTCTCCCTCTCATCAATCCATCCATCTGTGTTATCATCCTCATTCTCATCACTTCCAAGATCCACTCCATCCCTCATTGCTTGTTCCTCAAGATTGATGTTCACTGCAAGTGCCTGGAGCTCCCGGAGACTCTCATCAAGTGCCTGGCCTTGTTGTGCCTTGGGTATACAAACTGCCAAATTATACTTTTAGCAATGAGATTTAATATGTGTGTGAAGCACCTCATCTGATTCTCAGCTCCTGGGCATAACTCAAGGAGCTTGCAAAGCTCCTTGATCATTGTGTCATTATTACTTGCATTATCACAAGTTATGCTGAGAAGCTATCGGGAGGTAAGTAAATTTTGCTTCACTTTATCACTGCAGTGCACTTACCTTATCTGAAATCCCAAAGTCATCAAGAATCCTTGCGAAGGCCACCACCAATGCAAGACCTGAGTGTGACTCAGCAACTTGCACCATATCCAGCAACATTGACATGGGCTTGCCATCCTTCTCAAAATGGATGGTTACTGCAACATACGCCTTGTGATTGGGAGAGGTCCAGGCATTCGTAGCAAAGCTCAGTGCACTGTCATGCTCCTGGTGAGATCTTGATTAACTCATCTCATTGACATGTCAACTTAAATCTCATACCTGAAGCATCGTAGCAATGCACTGTTGGCATTGCGCAAAAACTCATTTAATGTCACAGGAGATTGTTGATGGAGAAGGTATGTATTGATTTGGCCTCCCCGTCTTCATCAGATCCTTGAACCCATGATCTTTTACAGTATCAAATGCTCGCATACTTTCGGTAACCCAGTGCACAATCTCTGCGCTGCATCACAGATTAGAATTATCAGATCAGCTTGGATGGGAGGTGAATATGATGAGGTGACATACTGTGTCTCTGTCGAATTATGCTGACAATGTGTGTATGTAACTTTCTCTTTCACAATCCTTCCAAATGCAGCCATTAATGACCCGTCTTTTAACTTGGATACATCGATAGTGCCACGTGCTGCTGTGGTGTCCCATTCTGTCTGCAGCCTCAATCTCTTCCTCACCCCAGCAAGCTTCATGTGCTTGCATAAGTTACATGTTGACTTCCTGTCACTAGTGTCGAGATAATGTCTAACTTCCCTGCCTTTCTTTGCTCTACAGTGCTTGCTGAGGCATTGGAAAGCATGAACATGACCTCCAGAGACATATTTGACAACAGGGGTTGCATTGAAGAAGGCATAGATAGGTGCAATCCAGTCTTTTGATAGATGCTCTGCAAGAGGTATATTAATTTGCTGAACTAATTTGTAAAAATGTTTCTTACCGAGTTCTGCCTCACAACTCTCTTCAGCAGCCTTGGGTGCTGTCTTGGCATCCGATATCTCAATTGTATTGGAAGGGCCTCCATCAACATCCATCATGACCTCCTCAGCCTGTTCAAGAATGTGGCTGGGGTCCTCAGGGTGCAAACCCATAGAAAATTCATCTTTATCAGGCACTTCTTCAACTTCTACTGACAAATGATGGCGTGGTGTCATGGGGGCTTGCACAACTCTCATGACAGGAGGTTGCACCTGTGCAGTTCTTGTGACAGATGGCTGTGCAGTACTTGTGGCTTTTCTTGCTCTCAATTCATTGGCCTTCGAGTCAGAGGGTTTAATCGCCTTTCATTTGTTATTTGGCTTCGGATGAGTAGCTGCTTTTGCCTTCTTGTTCTTAGGCAGGAGAGGGTCTGCATTGTCTGTCACACGTGCAGTTATCTTTCGCTTGCAAGGGGCAGTGATGCCCATATTGGGAATAGGGAGAATGGGTGCCATTACAGCAAAAGTTCAAGTGGTGTAGCACATCAAAGCATAGTGTGCACTCACAACATTATCAATGGTTGGAAAAAAGAAGGATTTGTAATGTTACTTGCTGTCTGCCATGAGCTACTGACTTGTTGTGCATGTACAAGCAGGGTAAGTCCACCTCTATTCCAATTCGGGAAATGTGGTGGTGCTGGACCCATCAACCCAGTGCATGGGTACAGGTCAGATGAGGGTCAGGAAACACTGACCCGTACCCATACCCCTGCCTACCCACAGTGCTAACCCACATGGGTTGCACAACCCATACGGATCTCTAACCAGATTTCTGGTGACAGCCAAGGATTTGGCTGTGAGGCCTTCTGGGGAGAGGATCATCTGGAAAGCAAAAGCTCCAGGAAGTTTGCTAGTGCACATTTAGGCAGCAGCATTGATGAATGAAATTGCAGGAGGTAAGTAGGTCTCTGCTGGAAGGTTCAGAGGTGACTTGGAAGTTGGAGGGTCAGAAGATGTCAGGGGTGCCAGACCTCTATGATCTGCAGAGCAGAAAGTTATTTGGCCAGAAGACTAGTCAATCAATGGATTGTATTGATTCAGCCAGTTATGACCAAGGACTGCAGAACAGAAAGAGTTGAGCGGGGTTACATAGAAGGTCAGATTGAACACTTCATTAGATGAAAAATTGACTGGGAGCTTCACAACTTGCATGATGATGGAGTTGCAAGTTCCATTGAAAAGTCAGAGTCTGATCAGCAAAATGGTTTCTGTGCTGAAATGATTTTGAAGCATAAAAGCAGAGTCAAGGAAACAGTGGGATGAGCCAGAGTCAATAA
This sequence comes from Tricholoma bakamatsutake, assembly GCA_029959215.1. Classification (NCBI taxonomy): domain Eukaryota; kingdom Fungi; phylum Basidiomycota; class Agaricomycetes; order Agaricales; family Tricholomataceae; genus Tricholoma; species Tricholoma bakamatsutake. Next base: position 11,958,320 of record CP114861.1, read on the forward strand.
GGGTTCTTGGCATCAAGGTGATTCTCTTCTTCCTGCATCCAGTAAATATTGTCAGCATCTTGGGCCTTGAGCTGCAAGGCTGCCAAAGTGTTGGGCTTCCCTCCCCACAAAACTTCTATATGGAGACAGAGTAGAAGACTGCAGAAGAACTGGTCATGAAGAGCAGCTTCATTCCAGTCGACCTGGGAGGCTAGTTTTTAAAAGTCCACATTATACTTGACTATGTGGCCTCCTTTCTTCATAGTGAGCTCAGAAAGAGCCTTCTCAGCATCCTCCAAAGGGTTGTGAGGGCTGAAATTGCTCTTTAATTCCCCAAGTAATACCTCATAATTCCACATCCAGTGGGCAGAATTCATCGGGTCATTGAGGCAGGGTTCAAACCAGCTGAGCACTCATCTCTTGAGGTAAGAGATGATGAATAAAATTTTCCTCTCATCGGAGGCAAAGACATGAGGGCGATCTCAGAAATGGAGGTTGCAAGTGACTAAGAAGTCCTGAAGTTTCCAGGGGTTAAAACCATCGAATGTGTTGGGTTCCCTAACTTTGATCTTCTCAGGATTCAGGGCTTGGTTCTGCCAGAGAGTGTGGAGACTATCCAAAAGGTCAAACAGGGCATCGACAAATCTGTTCTCTGGATCTGGGTTTTCCCCTAAAGAAGGCTGATCTCCAGGGTCATCAGGATCAGGGTCATCCCCAGGGCCATCAGGTACACTAGAGTCATCAGGTCCACCAGGAAGTTCATCCTCTTCACTTGTAGCTTTCTTATTGGCAGGGTTGGGTTGCCTGTCATCCTCTACATAGTCAAGTGGAGTCAGAATCTAAGGGGGTTCTGAAGGCAAGTGCATAGACATGATGTTAGTGCTAATGGATGGTGCACTGTAGCTGACTCATCAAAATATGGTTGATGGTTGGACTGAGGCACAGTTTGATGGTTGGACTGAGGCACAGGTAGAAGTGGGCCTAGGGGCTGGGAGTACTGATTGTCAGATAGCTGATAAGCCTGGAAGAGTGCCTGCATGGCAGGAGTTTATTGTTGTCCACTGAGTTTGTAATCATAGAATAAGGTTCAGAATAGTGTGATGGTTGACAAGAGAAGGTGAGTTTGCAAATACTGTCAAGGTTGGGACTTAGTCAGGAATACACAGGACTTCTGGTCAGACCTGGTCATTGGTGGTCAGAGGGGTTCAGGGGTTCCAGGCAGAATTCAGCGCGCTGTAGTGGGCCAGGTGAAAAGGGCCAGAGAGGACTTAGCTTCAACTTATAAGAAATTGGACCCTTTTCCTTGTCAGTTGTCCAATTTCAGGTGGGTTAGTGCAGATGTCCAGTGGGTTTCTGGATGTAGGGCAAGGATAGATTAAGCAGAGGTTATGGAGTGAAATGAAGTTAACAGGATCTAAGGAGATTAAGAGTTAAGTCAAGATTAAGTTGAGGATGATTCAAGGGTTAATATTAGGCTTGAGAATTAATGGATGATACAAAGGCAAGATACAATGTAATAGACAATGGAATTTGCAAACTTGAGACTAAGGCTAAGCTACAGGAGCTTAAATATTGAGGGCTGGAAGAATAATGGAAAATGCAGAAGTTTACTAATGGGTCTTGGTAAGTGTCTGTGACCAGAATTGGTAAGACTGTATTAGGAATAAAGTGAGTAAGCAAATGATTACAAAGGCATGTGACAACTTGTCTGATGACTAAAAAGTATTGCTGCTGGAATGCTGATGGACAAGGTCAGAAAAGAGTTGGAAAGGAATTGGAGATTGTCAGGAATCCGATCAGGTGAAATGGATCTTGACAATTGACGATGATTGGGATAATGGGGAGGGGAGATCACTCACCACAACCCAGGTATGTACCAGTGCCACATGTATTCTTCCACTTCAGCTAACTCACCCACCTCTTGACAAACACTGAGGGGGATGATGAACAACTACTGAGGGGGCAGCAAAATGACTAACCAGCTACCCAGCCCCATGAGCCACTATGCTCATGGGAATGGATGTTTTTATTCTTTTTTTATTACATACAATACATACTCTATAAAGTAGTCAGTAGGTGGTATGGTACCTGTCCCCATAACTGCTGGTTGGGACCAGGTCTGGTTTAGCACTGGTCAAAACTGGTGTATAAACCATGGACAAACTGCATATGACCTGTTTATTGCAGTTTAGTCCACAGTTTTGTAGTACAGTGAAAAATATATAACTGATTCAGTTCACAGTTTTGGTCTGAGAGGCCAAATAACCAGACTGGACTGGACCTTAAAGCATTACTGTTGATTCACTTAAAATGCCATCACCAGATTGCACATGCAAATTGAATCTTAAATCATCTATAGAAGTCTTTGTTAATATTCTACAACACAGTTCCCCATCCAATATTCCATTTATTTTTACCCCAACCACTTCCAATGTCAATGCATCACCTAATATGCACCTAACCATGGGCAAATTGGATCAAACTGTTTACCCCTAGCTGACTTTAATGGCACCTGCTCTCATGGATGTGCATGTCTCAACTTCTGTGAGTTATAAATCAGTCTTTACCCTAATCAATTCATAGACACCACCACAACAATCTATTGGGCCTTCAGCCAATCTCTATGTCAACCATATTTTGTGCTAAACCCAGAAACTCAGTTTCCTCCCTTGCTCCTTTCAGTATTACTTTCAAGAAGAGTTTGTACAACACTTATTCCCCCTTCATAAATGCCAATGAGCTGTTCAACACTCCTTGAGTCCTCCTTGTACCACCAAGCACACTGATCTGTGGATGACTACATCAATGAGTTTAGGAACTTGGTGGATGCAGCAACATATGGGAATGGGCTGCCAGTGGTGGTTAAATTTTATTGTAGGATTAAATCTCTCTTTATTCAAGTCTATCTACCAACTACCTGCTATGCCAGAAAAGTTGGATGGGTGGTATAATTGGGCAATGTGCCTTGATCAGCAATATTGGCAGAAACAGGCAGAATCAAAGTTGATGTATGGAAGTAGTAAATTTGGAAAGCTGTCAGAAGGAAAGTCTGAGAAAAGAAAGGTGCCTCAGGTGCAAACTCTGAGGGCACAGCCACCAGACATGGCAGCAACACCTATAGTTACAGAGTCAGCAGTACCAGCAGATGCAATAGAGGTTGACCAAGAAGGGGAATGAGCCCCACTTAAATGTTTTAACTGTGGGCAGTTAGGACATAGTGCTAGTAATTGTAGGCAGAAAAGAAAGATTAGGGAGCTACAATTGAGGAAGTGAAGCTGAGGAAGACAGGCAGAAGAATTTTGTGGAAGCGTCCCAGTGAAGGTTTCCCAACTTATCCAATTCAAGCTCCTCATCTGTAAACCAGAAATAGAAATTGAAAAGGGGTACAACCATTGTCAATCATGTGATAAAGAAAATTGCCAAGCACTATTTTTGAAAACCCCTAAATTCCTTATTTGCTCTGTGCAAATAGAACCCAAAATCACCTTGACTGAGGGATTGAAGACAGTGGACATGCATGCAGTGATTGATGTGGAGGCATTACTCAATAGCAGTGCTACAGGATTATTTATTAATCAATCCTTAATTACTGCAAATGCTATTAACATGCACAAGCTGTTGCAACCTATAATGGTGTATAATATTGATGGAAGAATTAATAGTGGAGGAACTTTTAAGGAGGTGACCATGGTACTAAAGTATCAGGAGCATTAGGAATGAGCCATATTTAAAGCATGCGATCTTGGGAAAGCCAATCTAATAATTGAATGTCCATGGTTATGGAAGTATAATTTCAAATTGATTGGAAAACTGGAAAAGTACACATGACTCATTGTACTAAGGAATGTAATGTGTATGAGAGAAAGGTGAATATGGAGAAGAAGAAAAGAAAAGAGAAAGAATGTTTGAGGAAGTATTCTGTTATGATGGAGGAAGTGGAGGATGAGGAAATGCCAAATGGGGAAGTTCCAATCATGATCAAAAAGGAAGAGCAGAAACAAAGCTTTAGATCAATTCGTGGAATACAGTTATAGGATAAAACTATTGTGAAGGTGGAGAAGCCAGTGGAGGAGTGGGTACCAAAAGCATATTATAAATATTTGTCAGTCTTTCAGATAAAGGAGTCTGAGTGAATGGCAGTGCAGAAGCCATGGGATCATGCAATTGAGATGAAGCCAGGATTTGTGCCAAAGAAGTCAAAGGTATATCCATTATCTCCAATAGAACAAAAAGAAGTTGATGCATTTCTAAATGAGCAATTGCCCGAGGGATACATATGACCTTCAAAATTACTGCAGATGTCACCAATATTCTTTGTGACAAAGAAAGATCAGAGGATGAGGATGTGTACAGATTATAGATATCTGAATGGGTAGACAGTAAAGAATGCACTACCCCCTGCCATTGATCCCAGAAATAATTGACAAGGAGGGAAAAGCCAAGGTCTTTTGTCAAAGTTCAAGATCGCTACTACCAAGGTTAGAACTTGGTCAGGGATACACTGGACTTCCAGTCAGATCTGATCATGGGTGGTCAGAGGTGTTCAGGGGATCTGGGCAGAATCCACTGTGCTGTAGCATGCCAGGTGAAAGGGGCCAGAGAGGACTTGGCTTCAACTTATAAGAAGTTGTGCCCTTCTCCTCATCAGTTGTCCAATTCCAGGCAGATTGCATGTGGATGTCTGGCAGGTTTCCAGATGGAGGGTGAGGATAGATTAAAACAGAGGTTATGGAGTGAATTGAAGTTAAGAGGAGCCAAGAGATTAAGGGTTTACATCAAGAATAAGTCAAGGATAAATGAAAAGTCAATATCAGGCAAAGGATGACACAAGACGAGATACAATGCAATAGACAATGTAATTTACAAGTAATTTGCAAACTTGAGACTAAGTCTAAGCTACAGGTGCTTAAATATCGAGGACCAGAAGAATAATGGAAAATATGGAAGTTTACTAATGGGTCTTGGTAAGTGTCCATGACCAGAATTGGTAAGACTGTATTAGGAATAAAGTGAGTAAGCAAATGATTACTAAGGCACTTGACAACTTGTCTGATGACTAAAAGGTGCTTTGGCCAGAATGCCAATGGACAAGCTCAGAAAAGTGTTAGAAAGGAATTGGGGATTATCAAAAATCTGATTGCATGAAATGGGTCTTGACATCTTTACAAAATTGGATTTATGATGGGGATACAATAACATATGAATAAGAATGGGAGATGAGTGGAAGGCTGCATTTTCCTCATGTTGAGGATCCTTCAAGCTGCTTGTCATGCTTTTTTTTGGGATGACCAATAGTCCCCTGACTTTCCAAAATATGATGAATGTCATTTTCAAGGATGTAATAGACAAAGGCATGGTAATTGATGACATTCTGATATTCACAGAGGATGAAGAAAACCATGAAGCAATAGTGCAGGAGGTGCTATGGAGATTAGCAGAGAATAATGTATTTTTGAAACTGGAGAAGTGTGTGTTTGGGGCAAGCAAGATCCAGTTCCTAGGATTATTGGTTGGCCCCGACGAGATCAAAATGAATCTAATCAAGGTCCAGGCAATTATTGACTGGCCTGCACCCACATGTGTCAAGGAGGTTTAAGCCTTCTTGGGACTTGCAAATTACTATCACCACTTTGTGCATAATTTTTCCACAATTGCTGCACCCTTACACAATATTACATGAAAGGGAGTAGTGTGGAGGTGGGGGAAACAGCAGCAGATGATGTTTGAGGAGTTGAAGAGGAAGTTTGTGAAGGGACCAATATTAACCCCAGTAGATTTCATGCATCTCTTACGAGTGGAATCAGATGCATCCAATCTTGCTACTGGAGCAGTATTATCAATGCTGTGCAAAGATGACAAATGGCATCCTTGTGCATATTTGTCCTGAGGGTTGAATGATGTGGAAAGGAATTATGATGTGCATGACAAAGAGATGTTGGGAATAATATAAGTGTTGGAGGTGTGGAGACATTATTTGGAGAGATGTATGCATCAGATTGAAATCTGGATGGATCGTCGAAATCTGCAATACTTCATGTCCACTAAAAAGCTCAATCATTGGCAAGCACATTGGGCATTATTCCTATTGTGTTTTAATTTTCACTTAGTTTATAAAGCAGGTAGCTTAATGAGGAAAGCAGATGTATTATCCAGATGTATTGATCACAAAAGAGGGGTGGAGGAGGACAATAAGAATGTTACCTTACTCAAATCCGAATACATTTGCAGTTGCACTATGCATCAAGGGCATCTATTAATAGATACATAGCTCAGAAACAGAAATGTTGTCTAAAATTAGATCATGTTCAGAAATGGACAATGAAGTAGTGGAAGCTGTGAAAGCTCTGAAGGGAGAGAAGAAAGGTAATATTAAAGTTAAAGGAGATGAATGGGCTGAGGAGCAAGGGTTGGTGTTATTCCAAGGAAAGGTGTATGTACTTAAGGATCAGGATTTGTGAAGAGAGATCATCTGGTTACATCATAATACACTGATTGCCTTCCAGTGGAAGACATAGGAGTTAGTAATGAAAAATTATTGGTGGCCCATAATTTCAAAATATGTGTTGGGGTATGTGGATGGATGTGATATGTGCATGAGGGGGAAGAAATTTCCAGAGAAACCTGCAGGGAAATTAATGCTGAACCCTATACCCAAAGCACCATGGTGAGATTTATCTGTGGACTTTATCACTAGATTACCTGAGGCTCCAGGATATGATGCAATATTCATAGTATGCGACCACTTCACAAAGGAGGTCCATATTATTTCTAATACTACAGAAACCTTATCATTAGGCTTGGCATGCCTTTCTAAATTAGATATGGTGGTTACATGGATTACCTGATACCATTATCTCTGATTGCAGACCACAATTTGTTTCTGCATTTATGTGAGAATTAAACAACATATTGGGGATTCAAACTAAATTATCTATGGCATATCACCTGCAAACTTATGGACAGACAGAGAGAATGAACCAGGAGTTAAAGCAGTTCTCATGTATGTTTGTCAACTACTGACAAACTGACTGGCCCAAATGGTTGGCAATTGCTGAATTTTCCCACAATAATAAATTCCATTCTGCTACTTACCTGTCACCCTTCTTTCCTAATTATGAGTATTATCTCTGCATGGGAATAGACCCCCAAAGGGAAGTTAAGGTACAGTTGGTAGAAGACTTTGTATCTAAGATGCAAAAGGTACAGGAAGAGGCAAAGGTGTCAATGAAAGCACATGATGATATGATGTGACACATGGATCATACTCAAGCCATCACTCCAGAGTATAAAGTTGATGACTTGGTATGGCTAAGTACCAAGCATCTAAATATTCCATGACCTTAAAGGAAACTTATAGAGAAACAAGTTTGCCCATATGTGATCTCTAAAGTAATTTTGCCTAATCCAGTGGTGCTAAAATGATCTTGATCATTCAAAATTGATCCCAAGATTAACATTTCCTGCCTATGCCCTTCCCCTCCACTATTCCCAGTCAACAAACTACTCCACAACCTCCCATAATGGTAGAAGGTGCTCCAGAATATGTAGTTGAAGAAATTCTAGACTCATGTCTTCGATAAAATAAATTGGAGTTCTTAATGAAGTAGAAGAACTATATATTAGTTATTTTTATCTCTATTCATGTAACTTTAACAGTATTTATGGCACATTTTATATACAGTGAAAAGACTGGTTGCAACTGATTGCAACCAGTCTTTGAACAGTTTTTAAATATTGTTGAAATAAGGCAACCAGCAACCACACTGACCCAAAATGAGGGCAACTGCAACTAACAAAAAGATTAGACCAAGATTTGGTCCAGTTTGGTCCTATGGATATTTTTGGTCCTATAGACTGGATTTTGAAATACCAGGTCTTCTAATGAAGCTGAGGCAATTTGAGAGGTTGTAGACTTGGTTCTCCATTACAAGATCATAGTGAGCATGCCCTTTTTGCTGTAATCCAATTAGGGATCAGGGCAATTTTGGGCTACCCATGGCCCTGTGATCGCAATCCAGAAGTTGACTGGGTGACAGGCAAAGTTAGCATGAGTTGATATCCCTCAAATTGTCATACCTGCTTTGCTGAAGGCAGACAGGAGTGTCAAGGATGAAAGATATTGATGCAGTGCACTTGGAAATGCCATGCTGTACCAATGCCCATGTCTGATGTGGACTTGGAGGATGTCCCAGATCTTGCACCAGAATATGATGGCAAGGATGAGAAGATGGAACAGATCAAGGAAGGTAATTGAATCTTCTATACTGCTATTTACCCTCTACATGAGATACATACCACATCAAATGTTTCTCAGCACCTAGCAGAGATGCCATAGAGTGGTATAATTTTATTCCTGTCAAGACCTGACTCTTCCAATCAAATTCCCAATAATTCCTGATCCTTTCTGACTCTTTTCTGATAATCTCCACCAGCATTCAAGCTGCAGTGCTTTTTAGTCATCAGACAAGTCCTCACATGCTTTAGTAATCATTTTCTTACTCACTTTATTCTTAATGCAGTCTTACCAATTATAGTCATGGACACTTACAAAGATCTGTCAGTAAACTTCTGCATTTTCTGTTATTCTTTCAACCTTTGATATCTAAGTACCTGTAGCTTAGCCTTGTACCTCAGTTTGTAAATTGACAAGTCACTGACCAAGTCATTAACAAGTTATCAATAACCATTTACACATCTTGACCAAGCCTGACACTATCTCGACCTAGTCAACCAATTTCTAATCATCTTATCCTCTGAACTCCTCTTCATTTGCCATAATTCTTCATCCTTAACCCATCTCAAAACTCTGCTTATCCTTACCCATGCCCTCCTCCAGTTACCCCCCAGAAATCTGAACTTCTTCTGCTAACCTCCATCTGGAAATAGGACAACTAAAGAGGAGAAGGGCACAACTTCTTACAAGTTTAAGTCAAGTCATATCTGACCCCTTTTACCTGGCATTCTGCAGCCTGGTGGATTCTGCCTCAGAACTTTTTTAGATTCCCTGAAACCCTCCAGCCACTAACAACTGGGTTCTGCCAGAAGTCTAGTGTTTTTCTGACTCGAGTTCCATTCTTGTATCAGCCTGAACAGCATTTGACAGGATTTACAAACTCACACTTCTCTTGTCAATTGCCACACACTTCTGGATCCCTATTCTTATGTCCTGCACAGAATCACAGAATCAGTGGACAACAAGGAACTTCTGCTATGTAGGCACAATACCAGGATTATCAGCTATCTGACAATCTATACTCCCAGCTCCTAGACCCACTTTGACTTTTGGTGCAACACAACAACCTGACCATCCAATATATTTTGATGAGTCAGCTCTGGAACACCTTCTGCCAGTACCAACATCATGTCCATGCATCAGCCTTTGGAAACCCCTCAGATTCCTACTCCACTCAATTATGTAGGGGACAACAGGCAACCTTTCTGACAAGAAAGTTGCAGGCAAAGAGAACAGACTTTCCAGTGGACCCAAAGACCCTAGTGGACCCAAAGACCCTAGTGGTCCTGATGGCCCTGGGGACTGTGATCCTGATGACCCTGGAGATCAGCCTACTGCAGGTAAAAACCCCAACCCAGAAAGCAGATTCCTTGATGCCCTCTTCAACCTATCAGACAGTCTCCATACTCTCCATCAGAACCAGGCACCCAAACCTGAGAAGATTAAAGTTTGGGAACCTGAGACATTCAATGGTTCCAACCCATGGAAACTTTGGAACTTCCTAGTCTCATGCAACCTCCACTTCCATGATTGCCCTTAGATCTTCACCTCTGATGAAAAGAAGATTCTGTTCATCATTTCCTACCTCAAGGGTGATATCAGCACTCAGCTTGTTTGAACCTGGCCTTAGGGACCCAACAGATTCTGCTCATTGGAGGTGGAACTATGAGATATTCCTGAGTGCAAGGGAAAAGGAAGGTATCCCAGGTGTCTGGGAAATTTTCTGCATTCATCCCATATTTTGTTATATTTTATTTCATCCTATTCTGCCTTTTCTATGATTTTCTATAATTTTATTCCTATTTTATGATTGTATTTCAGCTTTTTCCATGTTGGTACATGTTGACAATCCCATTCTTAGAGGCAGGACCCCTTCTGGACATTTACCCATCAAGGTGATGTCATTTTGCAGCTTGATCTGCCTATTTCTGCCTTTTTGCTATTTTTAGCCTACTATTTGATTTTTGGGTCTATCTCATATACTGGGCATCAACAGATGGGTCCTTAGAGTTTTCTCTTTGGATTTCCACCTGTTAGGTGCATCTGGAGTGTCTGTATTATGTAGTATAATATTAACTTTGGATTCCCCTCTATTAGCTCACTATTAAGTGAGGCTTGAGGCTGCCCTTACAGTAGAAAACTCTCCCTTAAGGCTCGAAATCTTGGACACTCTGCCAAGATAGACAGGTACAGAGTAGAAGATGAGTCTCAGAGCTCCTCAAACTCCCTACACACTATCCCAGACACTCCCACCTCTAATGCACACTGTGTTTCACCTGATCTGCCACCTAGCACCATGGATGCCCCAGAGTGCATTGATGTGCTTGAAGGCAACATGGCTGGAATTCATGTGCAAATTGACACACTTACATCTACCATTGAAACCTTCATTAGAACTCTCCAGTCAAACCCCACTCTGCCTATTTCTACCCCTAGCACACTGCCCAATGTGCACCCAAGTGAAGATGTGCACATTAAACCTGTGCCCCCCACTGAATTCAATGGTGCATGTTTCCATGGATATGCCTTCCTCAATTCCTGTGAGTTATACATCAGTCTATGCTCAAACCACTTTGTGGATGATGCTGCTAAAATTTATTGGACCCTCACATACATGAAGTCTGAGTGTGCCTATCTCTATGTCAACTGTATATTACACCAAACCAAGGAATGTGGCTCCCTTCCATTCTCTACCTGGGTGGACTTTTGTGACAAGTTCAGATGACATTTCTGCCCTCTCACTGAATTCCATCAAGCTGTAACACCCCTCAAATCCACCTCCCACTACCAAGTGCATTGATCTGTGGACAATTACATCGACAAATTTCAAGACTTGGTGGATATGGCAAGGTATGGGAGTGGGTTACCTGTGGTGGTGAGGTTTCATTGAAATCTTAACCAGGAAATCCAAGACCAGATGGCACAGATGTTGGAAGGATGCCCAGCAGACAATAACATAAATGCATGGTACAAGGCTGCTTCCCTCTGTGATGGGAACTGACTCACAAATGCAGCTTTAACTGTGTCCTTCTGCACTCCTACCACTACCCATGCTTTTCCTGGCTTTAATTGAGCACCCCCTCATCATAAACCCATCCCTATGCAGCAACCCTCAGCGCTGAACTCCAATACCCCCACTCCAATAGATGTTGATGCAGCCCATAGTTGAGCTCTCAGGCTAGATCTCTGCTACTGCTGTAGGGAAACCAAACACATGGCTCAAAACTGTTCCCACCACCAAAACATACATAAACTTATGCCTGAGGGATGAGATGAACTCCTCCAAGATCTGTTGGAACTTGCAGATGTTGAAAGGTTGGAGAAAGAGGAGATTAAAGAAGAAGAGGTGGAGGAACAGGATTTTTCCACCCGCGATAAGTGAATAGTATGCCCTCATTGCCTGTCCATAACCACTTTGAAGTTCTGTCCATTGATTCACTAGAGGATAAATCTTATTCTATAACCATTCCTTCTCTAGACCCTTCCAAACTGGCTAAAGACATACCTACCCCTTCCTCCCCCCTCTTCTTCTACCCAGATTGAAATCTTGGGAGTGCAAACTACCACGCAAATACATTGTGGCATCAACCCCCTCCCAACAATCACTAGAATTAAAGATTGAGCTGCAGACTATGGATACAGGGCAAGTACTCAGTGTCTCTGCTCTCCTGGACTTGGGTGCCATGGGCCTTTTCATTGATTTGTACCTGGTTCAACAAAAACAACTCATCACCTGCTCACTTAGTGCTTGAAGGTCTGGTCCAGTCCAGTTATTTGGCCTCTCAGGCCAAAACTGCAAACTGAATCAGTTATATATTTCTCACTGTACTACAAAACTGTGGACCAAACTGCAATAAATCACTCATATGCAGTTTGTCCATGGTTTATACACCAGTTTTGACCAGTGCTAAACCAGACCCAGTCACAACCAGTTCAGCACTGATTAGGACCAGTTATGGAACAGATATCATACCACCTACTGACTACTTCATAGAGTATGTATTGTATGTAATAAAAAAAGAATAAAAACATCCATCCCCATGAGCATAGTGGCTCATGGGGCTGGGTAGCTGGTTAGTCATTTTGCTGTCCCCTCGGTAGTTGTTCATCATCCCCCTCAGTGTTCATTAAAAGGTGGGTGAGTTAGCTGAAGTAGAAGAATATATGTGGCACTGGTACATATCTGGGTTGTGGTGAGTGATCTCCCCTCCCCATTATTCCAATCATCATCAATGGCCATTATCACCCATGATCCATCCTATGAGCAGTTGCTCGCAGGCATGGGGGCAGGTACTGGGTCATCCATCATGGTTGAAGTGTGCCACAGCCATTCCTGGTCATTGATTTGCTGTCATTGCTGTCATTGTATGGCCCTGGTGCTTCCCAGCATCATCATTGGCCATTTAGCACCTATGATCCACCCTGCGAGCAGTGGCTCACAGGCAAGGGGTGAATGCTCTGGTCCTGTTGGCTTGTTGCATGGTCAGTAGTAGTAGGTCAAGGGGGTTAGGGGGGTGTCAGTGATGTGGCATGGGTAAATGTGCTTGGATGCACTTACCAGGCAGGTGTCCCTCTGCATGGATCTTCTGGCACCCTCTGCTATCTGCTAGACCCCCTGCCTCCATCTGCTGTCTGTTATCATGGCCTCACATTCTATTTCAGTAGGAAGGAGGGTGTAGGGTGGCTGTGGGCATGCATTGCATGTTTCACATTGACACTGGTCATCCTGTAGTGTAAATCCTTAAAAATGATGAAAAAAATTAGTTAGTTGATAGAAATAAGTGAACAAAAGAAAAAAAGACACCTATGACCCAATGACAGTAAATGTCATTCAGATCCACAGTCATTATTGGTAGTTGTAGTGGTTGTGTGGCCGTGTTGCTGGGCATGAGAGTGGTAGGAGGTGTTGGATAGTGGGAGTGGAGGGAAAGAATGGACAAAGGAGGGAGGTAGCAGCATCGAGGGTGGTAGCAACACTTTACACTTGCCCATATATCCTTGTGGACTCCACATGGACTATGCAGACTATGCAGACTCTGTGCAGACTCCACACAGACTTCATGCAGACTTTGGTCAGACTCAGGCTCAAAATTAATATTTGATCATAATTTACATTGATTGATCACATGTTAAGTAGACACCATATAAGGATTAGCATATAATTGACAAATATCACATGTCACCATCAGAACTGTCACTATCCCCATTGGCATCTGCATCCTCATTCTCACCTTTTTGCTGCCATTCTATGACTATTTTTGTATGGTAGAATAACATACTATGCAAAAACCAGTTAAAATTTCCAATTGTCATTCTTCACAATATAGTTTCAAATCTTCCCAGCCATGCATTTAGCTGCTCACATGTCTGTGTATTGAAGGCACATTTGTAATATGGTTGACCATCATTGTCATGTTCAACCACAACCAGATTGGGTGCAGACCCATCATGGGGAGCAGGGTTACAGTATTTTCTTCATAGGAAATCTGAAACACGATGATTGGTGCAGTGATATGAGTCAACAATAAGTCAACTAGTCCTCTTCCATGTTTTCCAGCTGCCATTGCTGATACTTCTAGGAAACACTAGACAGCCTTTGTCAATGCATATATAGTCTGGCTGGGATTCTTCAGTTGGATAGACTGATTCCAAGAATTTCAGTATATTTGTTGGTGATTCTGCATTTGCAAATTTTGCCCAGGCAACAACAACACCACATGGTGCACAGATTGTCTCCACACAATAGAATCGACGTGGTGTAAAGTAGTTGGTTCACTGAACTTCAGGTGCAGCTTCATCATGTGGTTGTGTATTTGCCTCAATAACAGGCTCCCATGCCAACCTTTCACCAGTTCTCTGCACCATCCGCCAAAACCCTGACAACTTTTGTCGGTGGTGATAACTTTGATATCTTGTCCAATCTGCACAATGTTGATTGCATGCTTGTGTCCCAGTCACTTTTTGATTAGTGCAGCCAAGAACATGGCATCTGGCACCATACTCTAATTCATGCACAGGACAGAAGGAACCTCCCCAAGCATTTGCAAGTTCAGCTGTGCAGTTTTCATAAGCACAATGCTAAATATTTGTCAGCAGTAATTTTAAGCACAGCATTTTAAACTTACTGAAGGGCCCATTACAATACCATCCAAGATAGCCATTGTTACAATTTGCTTGTCGATTACCATAGGCTCAGCAATATCAACATCTCCTTCATTATTTACAATTTCCCCAACTGTTTCATTTGCAGCTGGAGCTTCTCTCAGACTTTGAAAATGTGAAATATGTATATTGTTACTCAGAGAGCATTAAAATGTATATTTATTATCTATTTACAAACTGTAAAATAAAAAATAAAACTGAAGTACCCCTCCTCTCGCAAAGGATGCAAGGGAGGGAAGGTGAAGGGTGTGGGCCCGCGACTCACAGCGGTGGGGTGCAGTGCTTGGGTCATCCTGGGCAAAGGTTTCTTTAGCTCATCGTCACCCTCCTGGTCTATTGGCTCTTTCCCCTTGTCCTCACCCTCATCCACACTGTTGTTGTCCCTTTGTTCTTCCTTTCCCTGCAACCACCTTGGTGCCCTCTTCCTGGTCCTGGTCATTGTTTCTGCATCCATTGCCCATGTTTCAGTGGTCCACATTCTTGTCATTGTTGTTTTGTCCTCGCCTTTGTTGTCCTGTTTTCATGGTCCTCTGTTATCTTCCTCCTACTCCCCTGGTTTGTCATCAGTAGTTTTACTTAGTATTTAAAAAAAAACTTACCAATGGCCCAAGAGACGTCAAATAATATCTCTTGGGCATCTTATTCATCGTTGTCTTGTCTTGGCCTTGATTGTCCTGTCAAAAATACTGCCTATCCACCCTGCAAGCAGGGGCTTGCAGTGG
Source organism: Tricholoma bakamatsutake (assembly GCA_029959215.1). Taxonomy (NCBI): domain Eukaryota; kingdom Fungi; phylum Basidiomycota; class Agaricomycetes; order Agaricales; family Tricholomataceae; genus Tricholoma; species Tricholoma bakamatsutake. The sequence goes on from CP114861.1 coordinate 11,973,416, forward strand.
TGGTGGGTAGTCTCATCTCTCTGTCCCTGCATCCTTGTGTTATTGTGGTCCCCCCATCTCTAGCCATTGGGGTCCCTCCCTGCTGCCTCTTGTTCATCCCCTTTCTGGGGGTTATCCATACCCCATCATGCATGCTCCCATCATCGTCCCTTGTCTCCCTATCATGCCCTCATCATTTTATCATCATCTTGTCTTCCCATCATTGGTGATAGTTAAAAATTTAGAACTTAAAATGTCTGTTAGTAAAAAGAAAAAGAAATGAGAAATGAAAAGAAAAAAAAAACCTACCTCAGGTCCAAGAGATGCCAATGTTGTCTCTTGGGCATCTTTCCCCCCCCCCTTGTCACCTCTCCATTGCCCCCTGTCATCATCCAGCCATCAAGCTCTTGCACAGCTTTGTTGTTGTCATTATAGTCCACCCCACAAGCAGTGGCTTATGATGTTGGTGGAAGGGTGGGGTGTCATTTCTTTGTCATTATCATTTCTTGTTGTTGCCTTGTTCCCTGTCATTTTCGTTGGCTGGCTGCCATCCCATCGTTGTCAGTCATTAAATTAGTACCTAAAAACTGTCAGTAAAACAAAAATGAAATGGGAAAAAAAACTGAGAAAAAGAGAAAAAAAACTTAGCTGTAGCCCAAGAGATGTCGACGTCTCTTGGGCCTCTTGTTTGTTTGGTTCATCACCATGTCACCTCCCTGTCACTTCCTGTCACCATTCCATCATCCTGCTATTATTGCTCATCATCATCATCAATCATGCCTCATTCCTGCTGCCCATCTCTGTCATTTTCATTGGCTGCCTGCCATTTCTTCATCATCATTGTCAATAGTTAAATTGGTACCCAAAATGTCTGTTAGTAAAAAAGCAAAAGAGATGAGATGAGACTTACTGGTGGCCCAAGAAATCATCAACATTTCTTGGGCCTTTTCTTCATTTGGTTTTCCTCCTCATCTTTTTGTTGTAATACACCTAGAATCTAAAAAAAGAACAAAAAGAACAAAAGTTAGTTAAAAAAGAGAAGAAAAGAATCTTGAAAAATTTAGTACCCAAACAGAGAGGTATGACAGTGACACATTGTTGATCAATGCATGTCACATTAGTGGCTCTGAGCTGGCTAGAGCCACTAGCTTAGCTGAGCTGAGCTGCATGTACTGACTTGGCTATTGACAGCTTCCATAGCCAGTGTTTAACTGTGGCTTACCTAAGTCAGCTCACAGCCGAGCCATGGCAACACTAGGGAGGAGGCAGTGTTGACAGCAGATCATATTGGGTAGGTCATGGGAATGAATGGTTAATACAACCTTCCAAGCCAATGAAGCCAGATACTGAGGGCATAAGTAGTGATGTATATCTATAATTAGTAAGTTCCTGTGGTGTAGCGGTTAAACACTTAACACTTTACCTTGTTTACCTCTGCTTGTCTCTCAGTCTTTGATTTTGCTAGTTTGATACTCAGGTGCAAAATTTTGCATCACTTGACCACTATGTCAGATGACTTGGGTTCAGTCAGTCCATACAGCCTTTGCTTGGACCAAATGTTGTCCTAGTCCAAGTAAAGTCTGAGAGTCTGAGTTAGTCTATATGGAGTCCATGTGGACTTCTAGTGGTTCTATCACAAGTAAATTAGCAATTCTAGGGAATCCAATCTGCACAGAGTCCATGCAGACTTACAGAATATATGGGGGATAGTAAAGACCTCGGTGGTGATAGAGTAGAGAAGAGTAGTGTATGTGAACAAAATTGATCAATCATGTACCTTAGCAACATAACCAAAATAACTGGTTCTAGACTGGTCTTTACCAGTTTTGGATGGTCACATGACCTGTGAGAACTGCAACCACAACTGCTTCAAAACTCAGAAAACCATAACTGGATAGTCCAGTTACGATCAGTTATGATTCAGTCCAGTTTGCAGTTATTTTGTGGTCCTATAGACCAGACCTGAAAGCACTATGCTCACTATCTCAACCCATACCTGTCTACAATGTGGATGGTTCCCCAAATAAAGCTGGGCAATTCGGGAAGTCATCGATCTAGTTCTACAGTACAAGGATCATAGTGAATAAGCTCTCTTTACTGTGATCCAACTAGGAAGGCAGGAGGTGATTTTGGACTATCTGTGACTTCATGATCATAATCCTGAGGTCGACTGAGTAACAGGTGAAGTCATGATGAGTCATTGTCCCTCTCATTGTCATACTTGCTTGACTGAAGACAGACAGGAACTTCAAGGGCAAAAGGTACTCTTATAGCACACTCAAAAGTATCATACTGGCCCAATGCCTATGGCCAATGTGGATGTGGAAGATGTCCCAGATCTCACACCTGATTCTGATAATGATAAAGAGGAGGCGGGAGAGATCAGGGAAGGTGACAAAATATTCTACACTGCTATTAACTCTTTGCATAAGGTGTGTGCCACCTCAAACATCTCCCAGCACCTCATGGAGGCCTTCCACAAGAACAGTGTGCCCAAATCCTTCACTGACTTGATATTTCCTCACCTGCATGACTTCAAGAATGTCTTCTTTAAGGAATCCTTCAACTCACTTCCTAACTGTAAGCCATGAGATCATGCAATTGAGCTCATGCTGGGTGCCATGCCTTTCTCTTCCAGGGTCTATCCTCTCTCCCCTGAAGAACAATGACAACTCAACAAGTTCATCAATGAACACTTGGCTTCAGGTTGTATCCACCTTTCAAAGTCACCCATGGCCTTGCCCTTCTTCTTTGTCAAGAAGAAGGATGGGTCCTTGACCAGTTCAAGACTATCAATACCTCAATAATATCACAATCAAGAATCGCTATCCACTACTCTTTATATCTGAACTCGTCAACCAGCTCCATGGGGCATGCTACTTCACCAAGCTTGATATCTGTTGGGGTTACAACAATGTGTAGATAAAGAAAGGGAATGAGTAGAAGGCAGCTTTTTGCATGAACCATGGTCTTTTTGAATCACTTGTCATGTTCTTTGGTCTTACTAATAGTTCTGCCACCTTTCAGACCATGATGAATGACATCTTCTACGATCTCATAGTGGAGGGTGTTGTCTGTGTCTACCTCGATGACATTCTCAATTTCACTTGAGACCTCAATGAACATCTTCAAATTACACACCTGGTACTGGAGTGACTTTGGCAGCACAAACTCTACCTTCATCATGACAAGTGTGAGTTTGAGAAGACATGAATTGAGTACTTGGACTTGATTATCTCAGATGGACAGGTGGAGATGGACCCAGTCAAGGTTGCTGGTATTATGACCTGGTCCATGCCCATGAACAAGAAAGAGTTGCAGTCTTTTCTGGCCTTCATCAATTTCTATTGGTGGCTTATTAAAGATTTCTCCCACCATGCATGCCGATTATTTGACCTCACTGGCAAGGAGGAATCGAGGTGGGAAAATGCACAGCAGGAGGCATTCAAGAAGCTCAAAGAGATGGTCACTTCCACTCCAATCCTTACCATTGCCGATGACTCGCGTCTCTTCCATGTAGAAGCTGACAGTTCAGACTTTGTGATGGGTGCAGTGTTGTCCCAACAGTCTCCTGAGGACCAAAAATAGCACCCCATTGCCTTCTACTTGATGAGTCTCAGTGCTGTAGAATGCAATTACAAGATCCATGACAAGGAGATGCTGGCAATAATGTGGGCATTGGAGGAGTGGTGACATTTCCTGGAGAGTGCTCAACACAAAGTCAAGATCTGGATGGACCACAAGAACCTTGAGTACTTCATGACCACTAAGAAGCTTAATTGTTGCCAAGCCCATTGGTCCCTCTACCTCTCCAGGTTCAATCTCTCCCTGCATCATCACCTGGGCCACAGCATGGGGATGACTGATGCTTTTTCTCATCATCCAGACCACAGGGATGGGAGCAATGACAATCAAGGTATTGTGTTGTTGCAACCTGATCTGTTTACAGTCCATGCATTAGAGGGTGTTATCCTGGAGGGTGAGGAGTGCAGTATCTTATGTGACATTTATTATGTGAACTGTAGCAGTTTACATGAGGATGCTGTGGTTCTGGCAGTGAAGGAGCTGAGACAGGGATCCACTCTTTCACTTCATGCAGCAGAGTGAATAGAAAAGGACAACATCCTATACTTCTGGGACCATATCTATGTCCCTAACAATCCCCAGCTTTGATGACAACTCATCTCTCAGCACCATGACTCACTCATTGCTGGCCACCCTAAATGTTGGAATATATTGGAGCTCATATTGTGGAATTATTGGTGGCCCCAGATATCTCAACTCGTTGGTCACTACTGTTGCACCTGTGACCTCTGCTTATGCACCAAGACTCTATGACACTAATCCATGGGTGAGTTACACCCCCTCCCAGTCCCAGAGAATCATTGGAATGTCATCAGTGTGGACCTTATGGTGGAACTACTGGAGTCCAATGGGTTTGATGTGGTAATGTGCACAGTCGACTCTGCTGGGAAGCAAGCTCATTTCATCCCCATTCATATGACTGTCACTGCACCTGGAGTGGCTTGACTCTACCTGTGCTATGTGTGAAAGCTTCATGGATTGCCTGGCACATTCCTCTGTGATTGAGGGCCACATTTCATCGCAGAGTTCAACCAAGAGCTGTACTGCCTGCTGGGGATCAAACTCCTTACCTCAACTGCCTACAATCCACAGACAGACAGACAGACAGAGCAAGTCAACCAAGAACTGGAGCAGCACATCCATATTTTCATCAATCAGCAACAGGATGATTGGTAAGACCTACTTCCAATGGCTGAGTTTGGATACAGCAATCATGTCCACTCCTCCATCCAACAAACTCCCTTCCTCCTCAATACAGGGCAACACCCATGAATGTGGTTCAAGCCTCAGCAAGCACCCCCAAACTTGGAGATAGTGAATGAGTTGACAGAGCAGATGAAGGACACTTTGGAGGAGGCAAAGTCAGCTTTGGGTAAGGCAAAGGATGACATGGCATGCTTCTACAACTAGCATCACTCATCCACACCCACATATAAAGTTGGTGATCATGTCTACCTCAACTCTAGTGACATCTCCACCACATGCCCATCCAAGAAACTTGCCCACCATTTTCTTAAACCATTCCTCATCACTAGACACATCAGATCGCATGCCTACTGCCTATGGCTACCACAGTCCATGTCCAGACTCCACCCTGTCTTCCATGTTGTAAACTTTCTGCCTGCTCCCACAGATCCATTTCTGGGATGGATAACACAGCCTCCTCCACTGGTGACAGTGATTGAGGGTGAACCTCAGTATGAAAATGAGTCCACCCTGGACAGCTGCTTATACTGAGGCAAACTCAAATACCTAGTGCACTGAAAGGGTTATGGGTACAAGGAGAACTCTTGGGTCACAGAGTGCGATGTGAATGCCACACAACTGGTCAAGAAGTTCTACCGCCAACATTCCTCAGTGCCTCAGCATATCCAAGCATCCAACTTTGAGTAAATACAGTTTCAAATGCATTGGGGTAATGCATCATAGAAGGGGGCAATTTTCTGCATTCATCCCATATTTTGTTATATTTTATTTCACCCTATTCTGCCTTTTCTATGATTTTCTATAATTTCAGCTTTTTTCTATGTTGGTACATGTTGACAATTCCATTCTTAGAGGCAGGACCCCTTCTGAATGTTTACCCATCAAAGTAATGTCATTCTGCAGCTTGATCTGCCTATCTCTGCCTTTTTGCTATTTTTAGCCTACTATTTGATTTTTGGGTCTATCTCATATACTAGGCATCGACAGATGGGTCATTAGAGTTTTCTCTTTGGATTCCCCTCTGTTAGGTGTGCCTGGAGTGTATTATTATGTAGTATAATATTAACTTTGGATTCTCCTCTGTTAGCTCACTATTAAATGAGGCTTGAGGTTGCCCTTACACTGAGGGAACTAGAAAGTAACTTTGGTCCTCATCACTCTTTGGGGATGCAGAGAAGGCTCTTTCTGAACTAATGATAAAAAAAAGAGCTGTATAGTACTTTTGGGAACTCACATCCCTGGTCAGCTGGAATGAAGCTGCTCTTTGCAACCAGTATTTTTGTAGTCATCTGCTCTGCCTCCAGACAGAGGTTTTGTGGAGAAAAACCCAATACTCTAGGCACACTATGCCTGAAGGCTCAAGACACAGATAACATATATTGGATGCAGGAAGAAGAGAACTGACTCAATGCTAAGACTCCCAGAAATTCTGGAAAGAAGGACTCCAAAGTTTCTCCTAATTCTAATTCTAATTCTAATTCTAATTCTAATTTTAATTCCAACTCCAACACCAATTCCAACTCTAACAATGAGTCCAACTCTAACAATGAGTCCAAATTCCAGACCTCTTCTAACTCTAATCACATTAACCAATACTCCTCTAGTGGTTCCTCCAGATCTAAGAGCAACAAACTGAACAAGTTGGAGAAGAACAGTAAAGTAACTGGAGAAGAATGCAAATACTGCATGAAGGAAGACCTTCTGCCTTTATTGTGGTAAGAATGGACATCTAGATAGGAATTGCAGTAAGTCCAAAACTGCTAAACTCCATGCTACCACAGTCACCAAGTCCAAACTGGATTCAGCAGACTCAAAAAAAATAGTCCACGACCCTCATGTAAGGGCAACCTCAAAGCCTCACTTAATAGTGAGCTAACAGTGGAGAATCCAAAGTTAATATTACACTACATAATACAGACCCTCCAGGTGCATCTAACAAAGGGGAAATCCAAAGAGAAAACTCTAATGACCCATCTGTCGATGCCCAGTATATGTAATAGACCTAAAAATCAAATAGTAGGCTAAAAATAGCAAAAAGGAAGAGATAGGCAGATCAAGCTGTGGGATGATGTCACCTTGATGGGTAAACATTCAGAAGGAGACCTGCCTCTAAGAATAGAACTGTCAACATGTACCAATGTGGAAAAAACCAAAATATAATAATAAAATGGGAATAAATCATAGAAAATTATAGAAAAGGCAGAATAGTGTGAAATAAAATATAAAAAAATATGGAACAAACCCATAAAATTGCCCAAATGCCTGTGGCATCTTACTTTCCCTTTACATCACCCCCCTTCTATGATGCATTGCCCTGATTTATGTGAAACCATATTTGCCCAAAGTCAGATGCTTGGATGTGCTGAGGCGCTGAGGAATGTCGGCGGTGGAACTCTCTGACCAGTTGTGGGGCATTCACATTGGACTCTGCAACCCAGAAGTTCTCCTCATGCCTATAACACTTCCAGTGTACCAGATATTTGAGTTTACCTTGATGTAAGTGGCTGTCTAAGATGGACTCAACCTGGTACTGAGGTTCGCCTTTGATAACTGTAGGCAGTGGGGGAGGTCATGTCATGCATCCAGGAAATGGATATGTGGGGGCAGGCAGCAGCTTTATGACAGTGGAAGACAGGGTGGAGTCTGGAGATCAACTGTGGTAGCCATAGGTAATAGGCATGCAACCTGACGTGTTTAGTGATGAGGAACAGTCTAAGAAAGCAGTGGGCAGGTTTCTTGGATGGATGCATGGTGGAAATGTCACTAGAGTCGAGATAGACATAATTACCAACCTTACATGTGGGTGTGGGTGAGTGATGCTTGTTGTAGAAGTATGCCATATCAATTTTTGCCTTGGCCAAAGCTGATTTTGCCTCCTCCAAGGTGTCCTTCATCTACTCTGTGAACTCATTCACCATCTCCAAGTGTGAGGGTGCTTGCCAAGGCTTGAAGCCCATGCATGGGTGTCACCCTGTGTTAAGGAGGAAGGGTGTTTGTTGGGTGGAAGAGTGGATATAATTGTTGTATTCAAACTCAGCCATGGGGAGGAGATCTTCCCAATTGTCCTGTTGCTCATTAATGAAAATATGGATGTACTGGTCCAGTTCTTGGTTGACTCATTCCATCTGTCCATCTGTCTGTGGGTGGTAGGCAGTTGAGGCAAGAAGTTTGATCCCCAGCAGGCAGTATAGCTCTGTTAGGGTGGCACCCATGGTTCTGCTAGCTGGACTGTGCAGGTTCTCCTACAAGAAGGCGGCGGGAGGTGCGCGTGTGATGGGGGGATTGATGGTTTTGATGCAAGGGGTTAAAAATAGAACAGTTGGCTGAAATAGGCCTTTCACACCACTAATGTGGATGGAATACCTAAGAGAACACAACTTATTTTAGGGTTATATACTATGTTACACATATTGTAGTATGTTATTACAGATGCGCGCACACATGCACACACATGCGCATACATATTGATGTGTGTAAATAAAGAATTCCCACACTGACAAATAATATGTATATGGGCATTTTATAGTGTATTTTGGTGAAATAAAATCAAATAAAATGAAATAAAATAAAATAAAAATAGTATTGGGTAATAGGCATGTTAGGATACTGTTTCCTAACATTACCCCCCTTTTATGCCTCGACTTCCAGGCGAGAAAATATCGTATCTGTCCCCTCTGTGACATTTTGGTAAGGCCAGAAATTCATCCCCTCATACACCATTTTAGCAATGTGACATGGAGCATTTGGATTACGTTTAAAGAATTGGGTGATTGCTTTACGTGCTCGCTTACAATTCTCTTCTGGCTCCCACAAATTATTTTTGTCAGTGTAGTTCTTCCACTTGATTAAGAACTCCAATTTATTTCATTGAAGACGAGAGTCCAAAACCTCTTCTACAATATATTCTGGAGTACCTTCTACCATTATTGGAGGCTGTGGAGTAATTTGTTGACCGGGAATTGTGGGTGGGCGGTAAGGGCATAAACGGGAAATGTTAACCTCAGGATCAATCTTGAATGACTGATGTAACTTTAACACTACCGCATTGGGTGAAATTATTTTAGAAATTGGATATGGGCCAACTTGCTTCTCCGTAAGCTTTCTTGAAGGTCATGGAATATTCAGATCCTTGGTACTTAGCCATACCAAGTCACCAACTTTATACTCTGGAGCAACAGCTCGAGTACAATCTGCGTGTTGCATCATATCATCATGTGCTTTCATCAATGCTGCCTCTGCTTCCTCCTGCACCTTTCACATTTTTGACACAAAGTCCTCCACTGATTGTACCTTGACTTAGCTTCGAGGTTCTACTCCCATTCTGGGATGATAACCATAATTAGTGAAGAAGGGTGACATGCGAGTAGCCGAATGGAATTTATTATTGTGGGAAAATTCTGCAATTGCCAACCATTCAGGCCAGTCAGTTTGTCAGTGATTGACAAACATGCGTAGGTACTGCTCCAACTCCTGATTCATTCTCTCTGTCTGCCCATCTGTTTGTGGGTGATATGCCATAGACAATTTGGTTTGAATCCCCAATATGTTATTTAACTCTCGCATAAATGCAGAAGCAAATTGTGATCCACGATCGGAGATAACTGTATCAGGTAATCCATGTAACCACCATACCTGATTTAGATAGAGGCATCCCAAGCCCAACGATGAGGTTTCTGCAGTAGTAGGAATGATATGGACTTCCTTTCTGAAGTGGTCGCATACTACAAATATTGCATCGTATCCTTGAGCTTCAGGTAATCCTGTGATAAAGTCCACAGATATATCTCGCCATGGTGCTTTAGGTATAGGATTTGGCATTAATTTCCCAGCAGGCTTTTCTGGAAATTTCTTTCCCCTCATGCATGTATCACACCCATCCACATACCCCAACACATACTTTGAGATTCCAGGCCACCAATAATTTCTCATCACCAACTCCAATGTCTTCCACCTTCCTGGATGTCCAGCAGCTGGCATGTTATGATGTAACCATACAATCTCCCTTTGTAAATCTTGATCCTTCAGTACATAGACCTTTCCTCTGAACAACACTAACCCTTGTTCTTCAACCCATTCATCTCCTTTAATATTACTTTTCTTCTCTCCCCTCAAAGCTTTTACAGCTTCCACCACTTCATCATCCATCTCTGAACATTGCCTGATTTTAGACAACATTTCCATCTCTGAGCTATCCACCAATAAATGTCCTTGATGCATAGTGCAAATACGAAAGTATTCAGGTTTGAGTAGGGTGGTATTTTTATTGTCCTCCTCCACTCCCCTTTTATGATCTGTATGTCTGGATAATGCATCTGCTTTCCTCATCAAGCTTCCTGCTTTGTGGACCAAGTGAAAATTAAAGCACGATAGGAATAATGCCCAACGTGCTTGTCGACGGTTAAGCTTTTTAGCAGACATGAAATACTGCAGATTTTGATGGTCTGTCCAGATCTGGATCTGATGCGTACATCCCTCCAAATAATGTCTCCATGCTTCCAAAGCTCGTATAATTCCCAACATTTCTTTATCATGCACATCATAATTCCTCTTCACATCATTCAACCCTTTAGACACATATGCACAAGGATGCCATTTGTCATCTTCACATAGCATTGATAATACTGCTCCAGTAGCAAAATCTGATGCATCTGATTCCACTCATGAGGGACGTGTGAAATTTACTGGGACCAATATTGGCTCTTCCACAAATTTCCTCTTTAACTCCTCAAATGCTGTCTGCTGTTGTTCTCCCCATCTCCACACTATTCCCTTTCATGTAAGGTTGTGTAATAGTGCAGCAATTTTGGAAAAACTATGCACAAAGCGACAATAAAAATTGGTGAGCCCCAAGAAAGCCCCAAGAAAGCCTGAACTTTCTTGATATGGGTAGGCATGGGCCAATCAACAATTGCCTGTACCTTGGTAAAATCCATCTTGATTCCATCAGGACCAATCTTTAATCCCAAGAACTCAATCTCGCTTGCTCCAAATACACACTTCTCCAGTTTAATGAATAAATCATTCTCTGCCAACCTCTTCAACACCTCCTGCACTATCGCCTCATGGTTTTCTTCATCCTCCATAAATATCAAAATGTCATCAATAAATATTATCACCACGCCTTTGTCTATCACATCCTTGAAAATATCATTCATCATATTTTGGAAAGTTGGGGGACTATTGGTCATCCCAAAAAACATGACTAGCAGCTCGAAGGATCCTCAATGCGTGGCAAATGCTGCTTTCCACTCATCTCCTTTCTTTATTTGTACATTGTTGTACCCCCAGCATAAATCCAATTTTGTAAAGACCTTGGCCTTTCCCACCTTGTCAATTATCTCTGAGATCAATGGCAAAGGGTACGCATTCTTCACTGTCCAATCATTCAAATACCTATAGTCTGTACACATCCTCTTCCTCTGATCTTTTTTTGGTACAAAGAATACTGGTGATGTCTGCAGTGATTTCGAAGGTTGTATGTATCCCTTGCATAACTGCTCATTAAGGAATGCATCCACTTCTTCTTGTTCCTTCGGAGATAATGGATAGACTTTTGACTTCTTTGGCACAAATCCTGGCTTCATCTCAATAGCATGATCCCATGGCTTTTGCACTGGCATCCGCTCTGATTCCTTCTTCTGAAAAACTGACAAATATTTATGGTAGGCTTTTGGCACCCACTCCTCCACTGGCTTCTCCACTTTCTCCACATTTTTATCCCATGACTGTCCTCCACGAATTTCCCTAAAGGTCTGCTTCTGTTGTTCTTTACTTGTCATAATTGGAACTTCCCTGTTTGGCATATCTTCATCTTCCACCTCCTCCATCGTAACAGAATACTTCCTCGGACGTTCTTTCTCTTTCTTTTTCTTTTTCTCCTTTTTTACTTTTCTCCCATACACATTACATTCTTTAGGACAACAAGTCATGTGTACCTTCCCAGTTTTCCAATCAATTTCCAGATTATGTTTTCATAACCATGGACATCCAATTATTAGACTGGTTTTCCCAAGGTCGCACACTTCAAATATGGCTCGCTCCTGATGATCCTGATACTTTAATATCATCGTCACCTCCTCCTTAATAGTTCCTCCATGATTGATCGTACTGTCAATATTGTACACCATTATAGGTTGTGGCAGTTTATGCGTGCAAATACCATTTCCAGTAATTAGGGATCGTTTAATAAATAATCCGGTAGCACCACTGTCAAGCAATGCCTCCACATTAATTGCTGCATGTGTGTCCACTGTCTTCAATCCTACTGTCAAGCTGATTTCGGGTTCTATCTGCACTGAGCAAATAAAAAATTTAGGGGTCTTCAGAAATAAGGCTGGGCATTTTTTTTTGTCGGATAAATGATGATGGTCGTACTCTTCAATTTCTCTTTTGGGTTCACTCTGGGTTTCCTCGGATACTAATACATTATATTGATACTGGGTCACCAATGGAGAAACCTTCACTGGGACTCTTCCACAAAATTCTTCTGCTTATCTTCCTCCAACTTCACTTTCTTGATTGTCACTTCCCTAATCTTCCTTTTCTGCCTACAATTTCAAGCCATATGCCCTAATTGCCCACAATTAAAACATTTAACTGGAGCTCGTCTTCCTACTCGATCAACATCCATTGCATTCGTTGATGCTGCTGACTCCTTAACAATAGGTGTCACTGCCATGGCCAGTGGCTGTGCCCTCGGAGCTTGTACCTGAGGCATCCTTTCTTTTTTAAACTTTCCTCCCGACAACTTTCCAAATCTGGCAGTTCCATACATCAATTTTGACTCTGCCTGTTCCTGTCAGTATTGCTGATCAAGACACATTGCCCAATTATACCACTTGTACAACCTCTCTGGCATAGAAGGTAGTTGATAGATAGACTTGAATAACGAGGGATTTAATCCTGCCTTCAAAAATTCTACCAATGCAGCTTCTCCCATATCTGTCTGTGATGCTTCTGCCTTGAACTGCAAAATAAATTCATCTGCAGTCAGAGAACCTTGGCGCATGGTTTTTAATTTTGCATTAGCTGTCGCCTTTGGGTTAGGGTCTCCAAACTGTGCCTCCAACCTCTCCAAAAATTCCCTGAAGGTCGCAAATGGTTTATATCCCACGGCAATTTGATTAATGGCTTCATTTCTCCAGAACTATGCTTTCCCTCCCTGGATGTATGAGAGAGCAAACATAATTCTAGACTCAGTCATACGAAATTTGGGCTTTCTCCCATGAATATACAATACTATAGAGCTGATAAAGGATTTTGTGTTCTCCATGGTACCGTCAAATATTTGCCGGGGCGCATATTTAGGTAAACACATTTTTCCACTCTCAGATCTCTCCTCTGCATGCTCACCCTCCTGAGACATCCACTCCACCATCTCCTCCATCCCATCATCTTTATCTTCTACTGTTTCTGCATTTGTTTGTACTTGTTTGGGCTGGGATGCTGCTAATACTGACACTAATTGGGACATTTGTGCTGTTAGAGCATCAATTTTGGCTTCAAGAATGGGCATGGGAACAGGATTGTGTCCAGGATTTGAAGCTGCTTGTTCTAACATAATTATGTAATCTGTGATGAGTCACTTCTTCGGCTGTGTAGAGATTCGGCTGGAGAATGTTTTCGCAAAATTTTTAGTCACGTGATCCGGCTATTTCGGGTACCAAACATGGCAAAACACATGATTTCGGCTATTGGGCACTTCGGATCAATAACCCTTCCAACAGTGCCTGATCTTGGGGCTATTACTGAATTTGGCTAGTAACTACCTAAAATAGTCGTCCAAATAGAGTAATGTAAATCTTAGGTAAACCAGATCCAATCGGTTGTCTGGTTGCAGCTGTTCTAATGACGAGCGCTGCCTTTCGATCACTGGTGGTTGCAATGTAAGATGAGGCCTGGCATCGGCTTACGAAAGCAAAGGTAAATACATATATACAATTAATTCCGGCTCTTGCCAAAATAATGCGTAAGCGGATGTGGCACGCTGAGACAAATGACATATGCACATGAGTAAGAGAAGGCACACTGATGGGGTAGTTGTGTTCTTCTGTTAGGGCGACACCCATGGTTCTGCTAGCTGGACTGTGCAGGTTCTCCTACAAGAAGGCGGCGGGAGGTGCGCGTGTGATGGGGGGATTGATGGTTTTGATGCAAGGGGTTAAAAATAGAACAGTTGGCTGAAATAGGCCTTTCACACCACTAATGTGGATGGAATACCTAAGAGAACACAACTGTGGTCTCCTAGTATTTATTTTAGGGTTATATACTATGTTACACATATTGTAGTATGTTATTATGGACACACGCACACATGCGTGCACATGTGTTTATATGCGCATACATATTGATGCGTGTAAATAAAGAATTCCCACATTGACAAATAATGTGTATATGGGCATTTTGTAGTGTATTTTGGTGAAATAAAATCAAATAAAATGAAATAAAATAAAATAAAAATAGTATTAGGTAATAGGCATGTTAGGAGACTGTTTCCTAACAAGCTCCCAGGTGAACTCTGCAACGAATTGTGGTCCTTAATCACAGAGGAATGTGCCAGGCAGTCTATGGAGCTTCCACACATAGCACAGGTAGAGTCAAGCCACTCCAGGTGCAGTGACAGTCATATGAGTGGGGATAAAATAATCTTGCTTCTCAGCAGATTTGACTGTGCACATTACCACATCAAACCCACTGGACTCTAGTAGTTCTACCATGAAGTCCACACTGATAACATCCCAATGATTTTCTGGGACTGGAAGGGGGTGTAACTTGCCCTTGGGCTTGCGCCATGGAGTCTTGGTGCATAAGCAGAGATTGCAGGTATGGCAGTACTGACCAATGAGTCGAGACATCTGGGGCCACCAATAATTCCGTGATATGAGTTCCAGCATCTTTCAACATCTGGGGTAGCTGGCAATAAGCAAGTCGAGGTGCTGAGAGATGAGTTGTCATCAAAGCTGGGGATTGTTAGGGATGTAGATGCAGTCATGGAAGTATAGGATGTCATCCTTTTCTGTCCACTCTGCTGCATGAAGCAAAGGGGTGGATCCCTTTCTCAGCTCCTTCACTGCCAGAGCCACAGCATCTACATGTAAACTGCTACAGTTTGCATGATGAATGTCATGTAGGATACTGCACTCCTCACCCTCCAAGGTAATACCTTCTAGTGCATGGACTGTAAACAGATCAGGTTGAAACAACACAATACCCTGATTGTTGTTGCTTCCATCCCTGTGGTCCAGACTATGAGAGAGAGCATCAGTCTTCCCCATGCTGCATTCTGGGCGATGATGCAGGGAGAAATTAAACCTGGAGAGATAGAAGGACCAGTGGGCTTGGCAACAATCAAGTTTCTTGGTGGTCATGTAGCTCAAGGTTCTTGTGGTCCATCCAGATCTTGACCTTGTGCTAAGAACTCTCCAGCAAATATTGCTGCTCCTCCAACACCCACATTATTGCCAGCATCTCCTTGTCATGGATCTCATAATTGCATTCCACAGCACTGAGACTCCTTGAGTAGAAGGCAATGGGATGCCACTTCTGGTCTTCAGGAGACTGTTGGGACAGCACTGTGCCAATCGCAAAGTCTGAACTGTCAGCTTCTATATGGAAGAGATGTGAGTCATCAGCAATGGTAAGGATTGGAGTGGAAGTGACCATCTCTTTGAGCTTCTCGAATGCCTCCTGCTGTGCATTTTTCCACTTCTATCCCTCCTTGCCAGTGAGGTTGAATAATGGGCATGCATAATAGGAAAAACTTTAATAAAGCACTGATAGAAATTGATGAAGCCCAGAAAAAACTGCACCTCTTTCTTGTTCATGGGCATGGGACAGGTTGTAATGCCAGCAACCTTGACTGTGTCCATCTCTACCTGTCCATCTGAGATAATCAAGCTTAAGTACTCAATCTGCATCTTCTCAAACTTGCACTTGTCATGACAAAGTTAGAGTTTGTGCTGCTGAAGTCACTCTAGCACCAGGTGTGTGATTCAATGATGTTCATCAAGGTCTCAAGCAAAGATGAGAATGTCATCAAGGTAGACACAGACCACACCTTCCAATATGAGATTATGAAAGATGTCATCCATCATGGTCTGAAAGATGGCAGAACTATTATTGAGACCAAAGAACATGACAAGCAGTTCAAAAAGACCATCGTTCATGTGAAAAGCTGCCTTCCACTCATCCCCTTTCTTTATCTGTACATTGTTGTAACCCCAGCAGACATTGAGCTTGGTGAAATAACATGCTTCACAGAGTTGGTTGACAAGTTCAGATATGAGGGGTAGTAGATAGCGATTCTTGACTGTGATGTCATTGAGTCATTGATAGTCTTGAACTGGTCAAAGGACCCATCCTTCTTCTTGACGAAGATGAAGGGCAAGGCCATGGGTGACTTTGAAAGGTGGATACAACCTGAAGCCAAGTGTTCATTAATGAACTTGTTGAGTTGTCATTGTTCTTCAGGGGAGAGAGGATAGACCCTGCAGGAGGAAGGCATGGCACCCAGCATGAGCTCAATTGCATGATCCCATGGCTTACAGTTAGGAGGTGAGTTGAAGGATTTCTTAAAGCAGACATTCTTGAAGTCATGCAGGTGAGGAAGTATCAAGTTAGTGAAGGATTTGGGCACACTGTTCTTGTGGAAGGCCTCCACGAGGTACTAGAAGATGTTCAAGGTGGCATGCACCTCATGTAAAGGGTTAATAGCAGTGTAGCAAATTTGATCACCTTCCTTGATCTCTTCCACCTCCTCTTCATCATTCTCAGAACCAGGTGCAAGATCTGGGATGTCTTTCAAGTCCACATCATCCACAGGCATTGGACCAGCATAACACTTTCAAGTGCACTGTAAGAGGACATTTTGCCTTTGATGTTCCTGTCTGCCTTCAGTGAAGCAAGTACAACAACAAGAGGGACAACAGCTCATCATGACTTCACCTGTCACCCAGTCGACCTCAGAATTATGGTCACAAAGCCATGAGTAGCCCAAAATTGCCTCTTGCTTCCCTGGTGATAGGTCCATTGCATGCTCTAAGGTCTGGAAATGTTTCCAATCATATCGACACATTACAACAGATGCTCCGAACTGCTCTGAACCCTACCAACTCAATTTTGAACTAATTTCAAACTATTCAAACAACTTCGCATGACTTTGCAACCTTTCAAATGCCTTCAAACAACTTTGCAGCATTTCAAACAACATCAGCTGCCATATAGCTGTTTTGAAACTCTTTCAACTTACATGGTACATCTGGAATAAACCACTGCATTGCATATTGAACACTACCAGAAATGAGGAGAGATGACAAGAGATTTAGAATGTGATAATGGCAGTTTTGTGTTTCAATGATATATTGAAGCAATAAGATAAGTATTTTTACTATACTGGGATAATATATGTTTCAATTATTATTGTTTCATTTGTTTTATGTTTTACAAGAACTCCTTTATTGTTGTGTATATTGCCTTCTGTTCTACACATATTATATTTCCTTTTTGATACTATCTCTTCAAAATGTATATAGATTTGTACTAGTTACTTAGAAGGGAACAGAGAAGAAGTTACCCTCTCCCTTATCGCCTGATTTAAGAGCAATTCTCTTGAGTCTTAAGCCTCACATCATATCTCTGAGCTCTGCAAAATATTGTAAACTCCTTCAAACCTTCATATTCACTCCTCGACTTATCACACATCACCCATCACCACTTGAAGAACACTTCCCTTTTGCTATATTCCCTCCTTGATACACCTCGATACCAGCCTAACTCTTTCAAAACTTCTCAAACTCTTTTGGACATCTTTGACCTTCCTCAAAACAACTTCGAACATCTTTGAACCCCTTCAAACACCTTTTGAACCTTTTTGAGGCTTTTCATACTCTCCTAAAGTTCATTCGCAATGTGTCTCATTATTTTACGCTTCTAACCACAACCTTTGGGTGACAGCGGTAATATTTCATACCAACTCGCACCCTTTCTCTAGCCTGTGTTATGCTCCTTAGACCTTTTAACAGGTTTTTGTTAGGTTTCCAGGTCGAGCATTATCACTGGTTGGGTCACAACAAAGAGAGCCCATTTACTATGATCCTTGTACTGTAGAACTAGATTGACAACCTCCCAAATTGCTCCAGCTTCATTTGGGGAATCATCCACATTGTAGACAGGTATGGGTCAAGATAGTGAATGGGTATTGAGTTCTTTTTGTTGAACCAGGTGTGAATTGATGAAAAGGCCTGTGGCACTTGAGTCCAGCAGAGCAGAAACACCAAGTACTTGCCCTGTATCCATGCTCTGCAGCTCAATCTTCAATTCTAGGGATCATTGGGAGAAGGTGGATGCCACAATGTACTTGTGTGGTAGCTTGCACTCCCAAGATTTCAATCTGGCTAGAGGGGGAGGTGAGGAGAAAGGAGTAGGTATGTCTGTAGCCTTCAGAGAGGTTTGGAGAAGGAATGGTCATAGAATAAGATTCATTTTCTAGTGAATAAACAGACAGAAATTCAAAGCAGTTATGGACAGCAATGAGGACATACTGTTCACTTGTCATGGGTAGAAAAATCCTACTCCTCCACCTCTTCTTCTTCATTCTCCTCTTTCTGCAGGCCTTCAACATCTGCAAGTTCCAACAGATTTTGGAGGAGCTCATCTTGTCCCTCAGGCATGAGTTTACAAATGTCTTGGTGGTGGGGATAGTTTTGAGCCATGTGGCCAGTTTCCCCAGTGGTACCAGAGATCTAGCCTGCAAGCTTGACTATGGGCTGCATCAACATCTATTGGAGTGGAGGTATTGGAGTTCAGCGCTGAGGGTTGTTGCATAGGGATGGGTTTATGATGAGGGGGTGCTCAATTAAAGCCAGGGGGAGCATGGGTAGTGGTAGGAGTGCAGAATGCCACAGTTAAGAATTGTGCACAGATCAATGCACTTGGTAGTAGAAAGTGGATTCGAGGCACATTACAGCTCATTGGTGTTCATTGAGGGGGCAGAAATGACATATAAACTCATTACAAATGTTTGCCCAAATAGAGAATGGAAGGGAGCCATGCTCCTTGGTTTGGTGTAATATATGGTCAACATAGATATAGGCAGGCTCAGACTTCTTGTACATGAGGGCTCAATAAATTTTAGCAGCATCATCCCCAAATTGGTTTGGGCATAGACTGATGTATAACTCACAGGAATTGAGGAAGGCATGTCCATGGGAACACACACCATTGAATTCAGTGGGGGGCATTGATTTAACGCATGCATCTTCACTTGGGCATGCATTGGACAGTGCACTAGAGGTCAAAATGGGCAGAGCAGGGTTTGACTGGAGGGTTCTAATGAAGGTTTCAATGGTAGATGCAACTGTATCAATTTGTGCACAAATTCCACCAATGTCACCTTCAAGCACATCAATGCGCTCCAGGGAATTTAAAGAGAAAACTCTAAGGACCCATCTGTCAATGCCTATTATATGTGATGGAGCCAAAAATCAAATAGTAAGCTAAAAATAGAAAATAGATGGAAATAGGTGGATCAAGCTGTGGAATGATGTCACCTTGATGGGTAAACATCCAGAAGGGGTCCTGTCTCTAAGAATAGAACTGTCAACATGTACCCACATGGAAAAAGCCAAAATATACCATAAAATAGGAATAAAATCATAAAAATCATAGAAAAGGCAGAATAGGGTGAAATAAAATATATAAAAATATAGAATGAATGCAGAAAAATGGCCAGATGCCTAGGGTGCCTTCCTTTCCCCTTACAGTCATCCTCTGCCTCATCCCCATCATTGTTCTTGTTGAGATCACCATCCCTGGTCCTTGGTCATCCCATCATCATCATTGCAGACTCCCTCACCCTCTGCTACTTGCCAACCTCCTTGGCCTTGTCTTGTTGGCATCCTTTGATTTGCCCCCTTTCATTTCTGTTTTTGCTGTTCTGGTTGTTTTGTCATCATTTTCTCCTCCTCACCATCCTCTCCCTCATCCTGGTTCCCATTGTTGCCATCTGCTTCCTCATCTGGCCTCTCAGTAGTTTTGGGTGCTTCTGTGGTGTGGTGTCATTCCCAGAACAAAGTTGCATTCCAGTTCTGCACTGTATGCAGTTGTAATATCCTGTAGAAATAGAGATAGTTGTCATGATTGATCAAATTGTTACATTGATTAGAGACACACACTTGCTGTTTTATTGTTGCTTCCTGTTCCTACCCCATGAGCAGTGGCTCACAGCAGCAGTTGAGGTTGCTATGGCAGTGGTGTTGGGATGTCATTGAGTGTGGGCTTAGTGTTTTGACATTGTTGAAACACAGTTAGATCCCTTAAATTAATGAAAACATATATATGTTAGTTAAACCAAAAAAAACAATGGAAAAACTTAGCTGTGCCTGAATAATGCCAATGATTTGGTAACAATGGTGTGTGACAGTCCCTCCCACCATGTCTGCCTACTGTCCTCATTTTGTCAGATGGTCTTTATCTTCACATTGCCATCCTCATGCCAGCCATGTTGCATCAGGTCAACCCAGTTATAGCTATCATCCTATGCTAACCTCTACCTGTGTTCAATAGAAAATATCAGTAACAGACAAGTGGTGTATCCTTCACCACCCACTATAGTTCAAAGAAGAACTTACCTGTTCCCCCAAATCCTACATGCTCAAAAACATGTCACCACATCCAATACCCCACAACAACATTCCATCATCTACCCATGATTATGTGAAGAATCAATTTGCTATCATCTTGATGGTGTCAAGCCATGCCAGAGCAATAAAATCTTGCTGTTCTGCCCCACTGAAAAGCCATGGCTTACTGGCTTGGCTCTGGCTTTTCAAAACCCCAGGCCAAGCCAAAGCTTCCATGAAGCCATCATTATGGCTCAGCTAGGCTTGGCCTATTTGGGCCTGGCTTGGCTTGGCTCATAGCCTCAGGCACAGCACTACTTTTTCATCCACCTATTCCACCTACTCAGATAGCAACCAGCTCAAAATTAAGGTATGATATGGATAACCCCTGGGTATATTTTGTTGTACCCATACCTGTGAACACCATACTCCTACAGGTAGGGGTGTGGTGTTTATCACAGGTTTTTGTTGGTTTACTCAAAACCTGTAGTTATCTTGCAGGTTTTGAGTATGTGGGTTAATTTATACATACCTTTATTATCTATTCTACCCAATAGAACTAAAATAGATATCAAAAGAACATTACTACCCCAAAATGAGTGAGGGGGTGGTTGTGCTAAGCAAAATGAGCACATAGCAAAAATTGGAATTCAATGTGTTCAATGCTGATGGAGGTGTAAGTGAATCCATTTGAACACCAATATGCCATCCCTATTCAGGGCCAATGCCAATGCCATTGCTAATGCAAAACCCAATTGTAGTGCCAAAATATGTCAGATGCACCATACTTCATGATGGGCTGAGAGCAACTGATGTTACTGTTGTTGAGCTGCCACGCAGCAGTGAAGGCCCTGCAAGACCAATTTGGCATATCTTGGCTTTAATTAAAGGTGTCATCAATTCATGACCTGGTTCAATTTAAATAATATAAAATGGAACAATGAGACTGGGGTTCAGCAGTCACTCAACTGCCATTGCCATTGCTGTTGCTGTGCCATTGCCATTGCCAATTGCCTATGCAATGACTTGGGTTTCCATGTGTTCGATGCACCATATGTGCTTAAATCACAGCTCATGTACCACACAGAATGCTCTCTAATGCACTCCATTGGTTACAATAGGTATAGGTACAGTTATATACAGTATGTTCAACAGTGTCCACTGAACCATATCATTCAATAGATCATATTATTTGATACAATGTAGCTTACCTACCTGGTTCAGGGCCCCCCTTCCAACAACAAAGTTGTCAATAACAAGAATGGGGTAACCCAACATTCTCGTCTCTTTGGAGCATCAGAATGGAGGGGGACTCACACAAATTGAAACACATAAACTCATGGATAAGGGTATGGTGTTGCATGGGTAGGGCAAACCCAAATCCATACCTGTACCCATGCATACCCATGACCACATTGTCATGGTGTTACCCATATCTGTGTCATACTTTACTCAAAAGGGATGCTGACACTGGAAGAATCACCAGAGGGCCATGAAATAAAGAAGTTGAAGCTGAAAATGATCATTTCTGTCATACAGAATGCATTTGAGGTATCAAAAGAGTTAAATAACCTTGGTCAGGAACCTAAATTTGGACTGCTTAAATTATTCTCAAAGGGGACAGTGGAGGATCAAAAGGCTTACTTTGTGATAGAATATGAGTGGGCAGAGAACACATGGTCACTCAACAATGTTGAAGCACAAAATCTTCAGATGGAAAAGAAGCTATGTATATGAGAGGGAGTTAGCACATCACCACCAGCAAAAAAGAAGGCAATTACAGTGGCTCACAAAACCATCCCAATGTTTGGTTGTTTTGGATAGATGGTCTTGGTGCAGAGTGATGACATAATCCATGGTCTTGGCACTCATGTCCAACAAACTACATTATCCAATAATCTGAAGATAACTCAGTAGTATCTCAACGTGATTCTAATTGGAAAGCAGGAGTGGAGAGAGGCAAGGTAATTCCATAGACTGCAAGGGGCCCAATGTCAATCTGTGGAGGAATGAAGGATGGGATACTCAGTAAAGTGTTTGTTGATGGTGGGATTGGGAGTATGATTAGACACACCCAATGTACTCACCCCAATAAATTGGTGCAAAACAGTGTATTTTGCACATTACTGGCTTGTTTCTGCACAGATTCCTAACAATCAAAATCATTCCTATGAAAGCACTATCAACCCCTGCCCTCCATTCAACAGCATGTTGTTTCACTGCTAAGATATTTTACTGCTGAGGATATTTCAAGATTATTGCCAATTTTGGAACACCTGGTTCAACCTGCTCCCTGGTGCATAGCTTGGCCTCTCCTGCTATATGAGCAGGATATAGCTCAAGAGAATATGATATTGTGTCCTAATTTTATTGCTACAACAAGTGGTTGAGGCACTATTGGCTTTGGATGAGTGACTGTGCCATGCAAGTGCCATGGCTCAATATATTTATTCTCTGCCTCTCTTTTGTAGACTCATGTACCATTCCAAGGTGCAAATTTACTTGTACTACATCTTCATGCCTGTATACAAGGCCACTAGTGAGTTCAATGATCTGGCATGGAGTAACAAGGAGGTTAGATGAGTATGTGAAGTTCCTACTTTGTAGGATGAAGTACTGACCATATGGATTGATTATAGGCTATAAATGAAGGTAAAATGCAGCTAATAGTTGAAATGGTAATCATATAGCATGCTTCAAGAGTGCACATATCTGTACAGATAAAAACATTATAGAGGAGTCCCACCTTGCCATTCCCTCCCAAGTGAGCTTTATGGACACAGTCCAGCATCTTGCAATGGCAGGGTAACCAGAATGAGAAGCTAGAAAGAATAATGCGTAACCTAACGAGTAACCTCAGTGGTGGTAACAACACTATATTGAGTAGTAGTAGTATCTAGAAAGAATAACAAGGACTACTATGAAGTAAGTAAAGAATATAGAGAAGTAAAGTAGTGGGATTTACACCTCAGTGGTGGTAACAACACTAAGGTGTCGAGATATGGGGGTGTTACATAGTAACAAGGATAGGGGTAAGTAATAAGTAAATGATAGAAACAGTACAATGTGATGATGAATAAATGAAGTACCAGATGATGGGCATCATGGGGCACGGATATAACAACAGGACCCAGATAATTCCTGCCAAGGGTAGCAATCCAGACATTTTTTCCCGATTTTGACCTAACAGCTAGGTGAAATTCCAGACATTTTTAGGGGAAAATGCGCAAACAGCTAGGTCCGATGTCCAGACATTTGGTCTAGTCTTGGTGATGCTAGATCCTATCCAGATATAAGTGTTGGCTTAGCGGGCAAGCATGTAGTGTTTTAGCAAAAATTTTTATTATTTAATTACTAAACTTTTGAGTCTGTAGCTAGCTAAGGTTTGGAGTTCAAACCTTATGTGTTGTAATTTGTTCTTAAAATTAGCTATCAATTATTTTTCTCACCACTGCCTGTGTCCTTTCCGCCGGTTCACATATCCTATTCTGAGACACCTGTCTCAGACAAATCCAAAGACATTTTCTATATGGATGGTGACTTCCTTAATTTGGCAGCTGTCCCAAAGTTCGACGAGGGGGAATGGATTGGAGTCGGAAAGCGATATCCAATAACAAATACACCATATGAAGTACGCTGGGCACAACAGCAGTTACTACATTCCCAAGGCTGAAGCCGCTCATTTTCCTTCTCCAGTAACTCAATTCCTCAAAATCAACTTGCCACCACTATCCGCAGATGATAAGCCATCCACTGCAGACATTACAGTTCTGAAGTCCAGGCCCATCCCTCCCAAAGACTTCCTAGATAAGCTTGAAAATGCTGAGCACTTCAAAAAGTTGCTTATGCATGAGGACAAGTTTAAAGAGTCCATGCGATTATTCCATAAACGTGGACAGGGTAAAGAAGTTCACGAAGATGAAGAAGAAACGTAGTTAATCGCGTTTTATTCAATATAGATTAGTGCCTAGAGATAGATTTATAGCAAATGCAGACGTTTGCGGCGCCCCCCAGCTATTTTGGAAGCTTTTGGAGGCTAGATCCTCGAATCCAGACAAATTTGGCCCTGAAAAATGCTAGATCCGATGTCCAGACAAAAAAAAAATTTGTAACATCGGCTAGGTGGAAATCCAGACAAAACTCGCAAAATCCTGTCCAGACAAAAAACCGAAATTCAGTACTTTTGGGATCTAGCCTCGGTAGGGGTTATCCAGGGTCCTATAACAACACAGCGTCCCACCGGGCTTAAAGTTCAAACAAGGCACTCCGGCTAAGATTTTATCGTGTGAGTCGGTTGATTTTGGTTTTACCCCCGAGTACCTTGTTTCAAACTTGAACCCCAACTTAGCTCAGACTGTCCTTGGATCCCCATAGCCTATAGGCTATAGCATTTATCCCATCATGGCCACATCGAACCGCCATGCGAATTATGCTTATGACTCCGGTTTCTGCCTGTTTCTGCATGGGATGATATAAACGCCTGCTCTACCTACATAGCCTTCCTTGTTGTCGTGTCGGTTTTCCGGTTCCGAAGGTGGAGTTATCGATGCTGCAAATTGGCCCAGTGCACACGCCCGAAAGCTCTAATGATCCTCCCGCATATGCATCGTCCGTGTATCCCTTACCTTACCCGACGCGTACTTATATTTATAGATCTCAACAGACTTGTGCACTGCCACCTGCAATTATGACTCAGGCTGCAGGCATGGTTTCCGCGGGCCGCGGCGGTAGTCAGTGTTCCTTGCGCTGTCACTCTTAAAATAGGCTGTTTGCCAGAAGAATCAGGAACAATGTGCTAATACCTCCATGCGCTGCGTCTTTGTTTCAAGTTATTCAAGTTTGATCTATCTCGGCCATGTGATGTGCCTTGCAACCGAGCGGTCCGCAAACAGTCAGTGCGCGTAGGTTCTCGTTTACGAACATGGCATCGCAAGGTCATCGTCTACAATCTGAGCCAATAGAGTCAGTCCCAACCAGGGCAGGGTCGTCGTTAGACAAAATTCAATCTCTACATCGTAATTTTGCCTAATCGATCCAGTTCGAGGGAATAGACTGTTCTAAGACCAGTTCACAACCTCAGGCTCACGTTTCTAGTGGTGTATATCGCCATTATGACCCGCAGTCTTACAGGAAATTATGCGGATATGACATCATGCGAATGACCGTCGTAGCTTGGCCCTGGTCTAGCTCCCATTTCTGTTGAAATTGTCTAAGCCTCCACATCAAGCTTTGTGAGGCGAAGTGAGTGAGATTCTTTCGTCGAAGTAAAGACGAACTGTCTACAGGAGCTAATATTGAAGCTCCGGATCCACACTCACACTACATTGCCTTCTCTGCAATCAAGATCATCACAACTTCCTACAAACATTCTACTTTAAACGGCGGACCTTATCCCGGAAGCCAACCTCTGACCAACTCCTGGTGTGCAAGTCTATTTGCGAACTCGGTTCCGAACGGTAACATATCGCCGTTCGCGGCCATGTGAGTGTACCTAAGAACCTGCGGCGCTGAGAAGCCGGCCTGAGATCATGTGAGATGATATACATGAAGTGCAGCTAGTGACGTTGTTCATGCCCTTGGCTATAAATGCATCAAAAATTACTGAGCTCTATGTAGGAGCGACAAGGAAACCCAAACTTACCTCGAAAAATCCAACATGCGCACCTCGTTCTCATGGATCCTGCTCTCTCTTGTAGCATTTTCCAGTGTCAAAGGTATTCCTTCCCCCAGTGTTGGTCGCAAGTACGATCCAACCCACCGCCCTAGGGACTGTATGCCCTGGCGGGCAGACGGCTGAGATATTGTCCGAGAAGTTCATCGGCAAGAATCAAGATGTCGCAGTGCAATTTGCCACCTGCCCTCAAGCTACGCCCGTTGTGCCTAGATCGTCACTTGTCGCCCGTCAGACTAATTCAACAAATGTTTGCGGAGCTCCTTGTATGTTGGCGCGCGTGCCACTAGTTCTCACTGTCTCTATTGCGTCATTGACATCGTACCATCGTAGGCACAACAAACTGCTTCCTGCCTTCTGGAGGTGGTCCTGACCCCAACGAGTGCCATGTCATCGCAGATGCCCTATTGTACGATAGTCAGAATATAGGTCTGGATCTTTATGTTCAACGTTTTCGATTATCATTGACTCACAAGATTGTTTAGGTGCCCTGTTTACTATTGCGGTTGGCGTGCATTCTCTATCCTCGATATCTGTGATACCTAATCTCGTCCCAGACGAGCAATACAGTTATCATGACCTATCGGAGCTGCACAACATTCTTTGCAAACCAGGACGTTAGTAATCTCACATACTGCCGAACTGACTGGGTACGATCCGTTGCATTCTTTTCTGCACTCGCTGATCAGCTCCCTAGTCGGCTGTCCTTGATTACGTCGCATTCAACTGCCAGTCTACGCAGAATGCCCACGGTGGGAATTGCGTAGCAACAGACCAGAGATGGTTCATCCAGTACGCTGCCAGTTGCGCTTCTTCATCGCAATTTACTGACATGCCTCTGAAAGGGCGCAGCATTCCTGAGGGGACCCTGCAATTCAAGTGAATTAGTTGTTATACCTTTTAAAGATATATCTTCGGACACCCTAGCCTCCTCTTATGTGTTTTGTACAGAACTAACTCGTTGACTTTTGTTTCAAGATTGTGTCAGTTGGTAACAGTCCGCGGAATATTACATCACCGTGACTGTGTACTTGCTTTCCCTACATGTGTTGTAACTGCAAAGATCTGGGTCGGAAAAGGCTTTCAAAAACTAGTGTCTGCCGCGCTGAAAACAACAACCTAAGTTAGAACACCATACATACCAAGGAAAGAACGTAGCAGGCTGGTGCATGAGTACCAGAGCTTCCATCAGCTGAATGTGTCATGGGTGTCCCAGCTGATGATTTCAGGTAACCCCATTTACAAGTTCGGCAATCCTCAACACTCGCTGCGGCACTCACCATTCCTTCTGCACTCGCCGATTTCCACATCCCGCAATCTCCTTTTTATAAGAAAGTGAGAGCAAGGTACCACCGTAGAAGTCGGCATACAGTATAAAGGTGCATCATGAAAGCAACATCCACGTCCACTGTATGTAATTCTCGTCATGATTCATCGCTGCATCCATAAGTCATGGCCTGTCACTATTCTGGAATTCATATCCTTCGGGTTTCCTCCCCCTTAAGGGATGCGCTGTAGCTCTATCGGAGGAGATTTGTCGATGCAAGTCAAGAGGAGATGAACGATTCTTCGTCGGTCTCTATCTTGATCTTGGAACTCATGCTCGATTCTGGTACTCCTAAGCGATTGAACCACATCACGGAAATGTCCACCTACTTGGCACTAAATGTCACAAACGCGATCGTCTGTGCTGGTGCAGCTCTTATTTTAAATTTGAGAGTACGAGTAATGACGAAACTGCCTGCGACGATTCCTTCCTAAACAATTGTCAGTGAAATTGATTCTACTCTCGTAGATGGATCCGGACCTTGTTACTCTGACTATGTTCGAGCTCAACGATGTGCTTCCATTCTGTCGTCACTGTCGTTGCTGCGAAACTCCTGGCCCTCATATCCTGCCTCAGCTCGTCACGACTAATGGACGTATGATTGTAAACGATCTGTGCGTTTCGTGAGAAGGTCAAATCGAAGGACTGTTGGAAATCTTCTTCTCCAGCATTTGAAGGAGATTCATATAGTGTGGAAAGGTGAGCCTTCAGCCAGGACGTCAAAGAGTAGGAAGCCATTGAATAGGTTACTATGTAATGAGTGAGGACAGAGGCGATGACATGAGATGACCGTGACGTTGTAGGAGCTCACACGTCCCCACTATGATTGGCCATAAATAGTAGGTAGATGACAAATACATTCTCATGTGATGAATGTGACGAGCTTATGACCAGTTACTCAACTCTTCAGTTGCCTTTGGACCTTCGGCCCAAAGTCAACGTTTGGAGGTTCATGGTCACACAACTGTTTACTTGACTTTTAGATAGATAGAACACAAATCTTCATTGTGGTGTTTATCCCCATCCCCATCTCCCCCATCCCCATCCCTATCTCTCTCTCCATCTCCATCTCTCCCTTTCCATTCCTCATACCCATACCCATACCCATACCTATACCCATCTCCCCCATCCCCATCTCCCCACCCCCATCCCCATCTCCCCCTCCCCCTTCCCCACCTCCCCTTCCCCTCTCACTCTCCCATGTCCCCCTCCCCTCCCCACCCCCTCATACCCCCTCCCCACCCCTCATACCTCTTCTCCATCCACCTTCTGCCCCCCCCCCTCACAACCCCTCACACTCCCCTCACACCCCCTCACACTCCCCTCACACTCCCTCACACTTCCCTCCACACTCAGCTCACTTGTGAAGTTTCAAACTCCACTTCAAACTCAGCCATGCTCCATGCAGCTCACCTGACATATGCGACGATGATGTTTTGAAACCCAGCTTATTAGCCAGAGCAGACAAATTTTAGTCAGCTCTGACTAATGCCATCATTTCTGACCAAGCCTAACAAATTTTAGATAATCCCATCAATCATCACTCCCATCATTCCTACAAAACGACTGTAGCATATGTTATGCAGCTCATCACCTATTTTTAGCCCTTGATCCCATCACGCCATCACTCCCACTACAGTTACTCAAGACTAACTTGGTTATTAAACTAACACATTATGTATTGACTTGTTATATCGACTTTACTACAAACTTGTTACTGACATCATTACAAACATTTATTGAGTTGTTATTGACTTTATTACAAATTTGTATTGACTTGTTATTGACTTTATTACAAACCCATATTAACTTGTTACTGACTTGTATTAAGGAGTTATTGACAATATTACAAACATGTATTAACTTGTTATTGACATCATTACAAACTTGTATTGACCTGTTATTCACTTGTTATTGACTTTATTACAAATGTGTATTGATGTGTTATTGACAGTATTACAAACTTGTATTGACTTGTTATATCGACTTTACTACAAACTTGTTACTGACATCATTACAAACTTTTATTGACTTGTTATTGACTTTATTACAAAATTGTATTGACTTGTTATTGACATTATTACAAACTTGTATTAACTTGTTACTGACTTGTATTAAGGTGTTATTGACTTTATTACAAATTTGTATTCACTTGTTATTGACTTGTTATTGACATCATTAGAAACTTGTATTGATCTGTTATTGACATTATTACAAACTTTTATTGACTTGTTATTGAATACACACCAAGGTTTACTAACCTGCCCTAAAGTTTTCTCACAATAAATTTTTCAACCATTTGATTCAATCCTAGTACAATCCAAATCTAATTCTAATTCTAATTCTAATTCTAAATCTAAATCTAAATCCCAGTCTATCTTGATATCTATATTAGTTTCCAATTCCTGTAAATAATCTCTCAAGTTACTCACCTTTGCTAAACAACTCCATTCAACACTTCCTTGTATACCACATTGGCAGTTCTGTTATTTCCATTGTTTTTATTCAACAGCACCTTGATCCTTTCTCCAGATGTACACCTTGATAGTGCCACATATAGCTGCCCATGTGAGAACACTGGTGTCTGCAAGTCCAAGCCAACATGGGATACAGATTGGCCTTGTGACTTGTTGATAGTCATGGCAAATGCCAAGCAAACTGGAAATTGATGTCGACAAAGTGGTAATGGCAAGGTCTCTGCTGAAGGCTCCAATGTGATCTGAGGAATGAAAACAATATTTCCTGCAAACTGTGCATCTCTACTGATGATCCTGCACTTCAATACACGTGGTCTGGCTTTAAGAAGGATAAGTCGAGTTCCATTGCAAAGACCCATGGTGACATCCAGATTGCATAGAAGCATGAGAGGACAGCCTATCTTAAGTGCCAGCCTGGAGAGGGGAAGGCCACTTGCTTTGATAGAGTTTAGATACTCTGCAGGATATGGCTGGTAGTTGTTTAACTCCTGCTCTCTGAATAAAACTGTATCAGCACTGTTGAAGACATGCTCTGGTTTAAAAAATCTGGCAAGGAGAAGAGAGTTGATAACATCGATATTGTCATTTGTGCAGGAGAGAATGGTCCTATCAAAATAGTACTGATCTGGCTTGTTCCCCTGCTCTATGCCTGGATATGTAGAGTTGATAAGGTGATCCATGGTATTTCCATGGCAGAGCATGTTGTGTGGAATCTGGATAGTGTCTGCAGCATCAACTATTGTGCCTGCACCAATGTGCAAGAGCCAGGCAGCATGTGTAGTGTTCTCTGGAGTTCTGTTGAGTCGCATATTCTCAGTCAAGTGATAGACAGTAATGCGTTGCCAGAGAGTGCTTCTTTTGATGGACCAAGCTATGATCTGTTCTCTAGTGCCCCTAGGAATGACAGGTAGGGTCTGTCTAAAGTCACCTCCAAACAAAACAGTGATTCCACCAAATAGAACATTCTTCTTCTTGAGATCACGCAAAGTGCAGTCTACTGCATCTGTGTCATATTTGTGCTGCATAGGAACTTCATCCCAGATGATGATGGAAGTTTGATCAAGGACCTGGTGCAAATCTGAACCTCAAAGTATTCTGCAAGTAGAGGCCTCATCGACTTCCATTGGGATTTTGAACATGGAATGTGCTGTGCGACCCCCTTCTAGAAGCAATGCAGCGATTCCAGATGATGCCACACAGAGAGCAATTTTCCCTTGAGCACGAACAGCAGCTGCGATGGTGTTGCAGACAAAGGTCTTTCCACAACCTCCAGCACTATGCAAGAACATGAGCTTTCCCTTGTTATTGTTGACAGAATCCATTGCAACATTAAAAACCTGTCTCTGCCTGTGATTGAAAAGCTGGAGATTGTGAGTGACAGTGATGGCCAACTCTTCAACATTGTAATCCCTTTGTTCCTGCAAAAGTCTATTGGCAGAAACATCAATGTGCCAATTTCCTTCAATGGCAGGCATCTCTGGATAATCAGAAAGTTGTTTGCCTGATGTGATAAGGATCTGATTGATGAGATGCAAGCCATACATGTAGACTTGATCATCTGTAAAGTCTGTATCTGGATAGATGGAAAGAAGCTTGACTCTGAGGTCATCACAAATGTGATGTTTGAACTGGTTCCACAGGATGTCAGGTGATGTTGGATTGCAATGAAGAAGAATGGTGGCAAAGAGCAATCTGAGAGAGGAACCAAGCTGCATCTGGGATGCCTCTGTAAGACACTGGACCCATTCCTGGTCATCCTGCAAAAGACCCAATGCAACACAGGCCTGCTTGAATATATTATGGATGACACCATTGACAGTGCACAAGTGCTGGAATGATGTTGCCCCTGTGCCAACAGTAAGGAGCAGCCTGAGGAAGAATCTTTCCCCCTGAGCAGGAGAAGCAAAGTACATTCTGCCAATGGCAGCCTCACCATGCCTTCTTGGGTTCCACTGCTTCTTGGTTGGATTGTAGACCCATGCTTGAGGAAAGTTCTGGTAGGTGACAGTACATGCTGCTTCATATCTTCTGTTGGCTTCAAACCAAGCAGTGAGACGTGTGGTCTTGGCAGCAGGCCTCTCCAAAACCTCATCAATATTGTTGTCTGCATTGAAGTAGACTGTTTGTTGGTCCTCCAGATGGACAGGCAGACGATAAACATGAGGAGACTCTGCATGCATTCCAAATTCATTCATGTGCCAGCAGCGTTCCACAGATCCAATGTAACATGCATAGAGATACTCCTTGACCTCATCTCTGTCTTGGTCGAGAATCTCAATCATGGTTCTGTCATGGCCTTTGTATGTATATGTACTTGTGGATGTACTTGACAGCCTCTACCGATGAACAGATCTCAACATTGATATGACAGTTGTATCTGACAAATGAACCAAGTTGTTAACTAATAAGCATGTTCTGAAATAAGTACTCCTTACTTTGCAGCCAAGTATGGATTGTGTGGGATGACGTGTCTGTTATCATAGACATAATTACACTTCCTCACTGTTCTACCATTGTTGGGTCTGGCATAATCAGGATAATTGTTTGTAGTAAAGGAAGTTTCTTCTCTGAACTCCTTGGGATACCTCTTGCTGCATCTATTGTCAACCATGCATGAAGCCTTGGGTTTGTCATGACTGCAAGGACCATGAAGCATGCAGGTAGTTATAGTGTGATAGAGCATTGGCTGTGTGACAGGGTCAGGAATCTGAGCAGACACAATGGAATCAACATCATGTGCATCACAGATTTTGTCAGCTGGATCGAGAAATATAAGGAGGTGCATATGTGGAAGGCCTCTCTTTTGAAACTCAATGGTATGGATGTGTGCCACCACTTTGCCCAAAACACCATCCTTGACATCCTTGATCAATGCATTCTTTTTCTGTTCAAAGACATGTGCAACAATGTCTGGCCTGTCATAAGCTTCCTGCTTTTTCCCATGTGTGGTAAAATATGGATTGGGTGATTCCTCCTGCAACAGAGCTTCCTGGATTTCTGGCCACTGTGAATTGGCAGTCATGGTGAGAAAGAGATCTGGCTTGCCAAAAAAGTGACAAATGTCTATGGAATCCTGGAAAAGGTGATTCATTTGCCTTTCACTGCCTATATGGGTTGATGAAAGAATGATGCGATTCCCATGATCCTCTAGATTGATATTTTCATCCCGGTCACCCATGGCAGCATCTCTCAATCCAGCATACACATCAGCCCTAAGCTCCGTCTGGTGATGTCAAACCCAGTTCAATATATTTTGTTCAATAGATGCCCAAGCATCTACAACATACTGTTTCAAAAGATTTCCACCCCAAAATAATGGCAGCTGCTCTCCTGGCCTTGGATGCAATCGATAAGCATGGTAGCAGCTCTGACTGACATTGGGTGCCCTTCTGGCTCCATTTGCACCTTGGTGTGCAGGAATATCTGGGTGCCATCCATCTTCACCATGAGGGAAAAGCAAGACATAGTGCAGAGTTGAATAGGATGGATGCAACTGGCTGATATGCCTATGCCCTCCCCCTTGTAGCCTGAGAACAATATCTCTGTGATTAGACTGTTCCTTGGAGCCATCACCTGGAATAATAGCTGCCACTTCATCATTGGCTGTAGGAAGATTATAGTGATGTAAATCCTGGGTTCTATCTGATCGCAGCCATATGGAGACATTGTCCTGCTCTTCTGGAGGCTTTTCCCTCATGATCTGAAATGCCTGCTTGAATAAAGGTGTTAAAATTAAATTCTGATACATGCTGCATACATGAGGCCATGCATGCAGCAACACATGTTACTGCACTTACTGCGCATACATGTGGTAAACACATTCCTGAGTCATGTGACATCCTTACTATTATGTATATCAGGAGAACCTGTACTATAGAAGATATACAGTGTTCTTACCTCTACTAAACCCTAGCTCTAAGGCTAACTAAACCCCAGGTAGGTTATAAGGAATATGTCATCTCTTCCTCTGTGTAGCGTATGTAGTCTGCTCCAACAGGTTATGGGCCCTGCTGGGCACGTCGCGAACGCACCTTAACTGGCTGTGAATGACATTGACTTCATTGTCTCCAAATTGTAACCTTGCACTCTTCGTGAGCTGCATTGTGCTCCCTGCAAGCGGCATTTAAAAACCCAGGTTGACTAGGGTTAACCACTCTGAAGGAGTGTTTTTGCCTGAGATTATGGAACGTGTTTTCTTGAATAGAGGACTGATTGCGCACTTTTACCAGCTGCCACTATAACATTATGTCTTCAACTCTTGAAAAACTCGTACAAACTTTCGATGGCTCTAACTACATTCAATGGGCCGACTCAATGAAGGCATGGCTCAGGTCTCAGGGCCTCTGGCAAATAACTAGCGGGATGGAACTAAAACCACCCCTGGTGCCTCCTTTGATGGCGACAAACGCTGCACTAGTAGCGGAAGCTAATGCCAAGCTCCAGACCTGGAACAATAAGAATGACCAGGCTATTGGTAGCCTAGTGCTCTGCCTGGCCCCCTCTATTCGGCAGCGTGCCAACACCAAGGACACTGCTGAGGAGGTGTGGGATCTCATCTGCACCGATTATGGTGTCGATGGCCCCTCCCAAGTCTTTGCAGACTTTAGGTCTGCAATTGCAATCAAAATTCCAGCTGTGAATTTCGCACCAGAGATTGCCAAAATGGCTGATAAATTTGAGCGCCTTATGGCTGCCAATGTCGCCATCCCCGAATTAGTACAGGCAATGATTCTACTTGCTGCGATGCCATGCGAGTATGATTCTCTATCTGCCACGGTCCTTAACATGACCGCTACTAGAGCCTTGACGTTTAAACATGTCAAGGACTCCATTGTCACTGAAGCCTCATGGCGCACAGCAGTTGGAAAGCCCATTGGCCCACCTCAGGCCACCAAGCTTTCTGCTGTCAAGTGCAAAGGGGGAAATCCCAAATGGCAATCTCAAGGCAACAATGGAGATTCATCCTGAAAGCGCGGACAATGTGGGGACAAAAAGACTAAAGAGGAAAAACCTAAAGAGAAACATTCCCACCTCACCTCACAAGCCTTTACTACTATAAATGGTAATGGCACCATCATACTGCCGATGTTGCTCTTCCAGCGCATCGAGAAGCGTGAACATACTCCCACAAGGGATCCTCGTCGCCGACCGCCTGCACAGGCATACACAGGCGCGGCCTCTACCTCTCATTCGGTCTATACCGAATATCAGCAGGCTCGAGACACCCTCAAGCAAATGAATCTCCCATGCAGCGCAAAAAATCTGCAACCGCTGGAAGAGCACCTAACAGTGCGAGAAGGTAAGAGGAGGAGGATTGAACCAGAACCAAGGATTGTAGAGGTAGAAGACGATAGCGTCTCCCTTGGATCGGAACCTGCCATTTCTGATGAAGAAGTATGGAAAGCCGTCGACGAAATGCTCGTCGATGAACTGCTTGAAACAGGTACATATGATGAAAGGTCAGTCCTTTTCCCTGCCACAAGCACAATAATTAACATTCCATTGATCACAGTGAACTTTTCATGTGAAATTTTACCGCTACTAAATGTATCATGGAACAATTTACATCTTAATATATGTGTTATGTGTGCAAATGGAAATTGTAAGAAAGGTGCCAACTGGATCATGGATTCAGGTGCATCAAAACACTTCACTGGTGAAATGAAAGATTTTGCTTCTTACGAACCTTTACCGAGAAAGGACTCTACCCTGGTTCAAACAGCCATGGGTACTACTCATATAGTAGGGAAAGGAGCAGTCTTCATTAGACATCAGGTAGTATGTCACGGGAAGTCAGAGACACGTGAAATGCAATTATACCCCATCTACTACATACCCGACTGTAATGCTCGATTACTGTCAATGGGCGTCTTCTTACAAGACGGAAGTGATGTGCATGGTTCCTCCACACACATTTCATTTTTCAAGCAAGAAAACCCAATTATGGATTGCATCCCTCTTATGAAATGTGACACTATTTATTGGGCTCGGACTCATATATTGAGCACCAAGGGAATCAATGTCACAACAATGTACATCGCAGACTACTCAACTTGGCATAAGTGACTTGGACACCCATCCAAAGAGGCGCTAGGGAAGATGCCTAATAGCACCATAAAATTTCCGAGGAATTTAATTATTCCTAAAGACAAAATTATATGTCCAGGGTGCGCTGAAGGGAAAATGACCTCAAAATCTTTTCCCAAATCAGATTCATGCGCAGAAAGACCCTTTGAATTAATACATTCCGATCTGAGGGAACTCCCAGTACTATCATACCATAAACATAAATACTTTATTGTATTTCTGGATGACAAAACGTCACATATCTGGGTCCAATGCCTTAAAAAGAAATCTGATGCTGCTGTGGCCATCAGACAATTTTGGGCAGTGGCTTTGACACAGTATGGCGCTACAATCAAGTGCTGGTGTGTTGATCCAGGGGGGGAGTTCAAAGATCGTGAGCTACAAAATGTGCTCAAGGACTTTGGCATCAAAATAGAGATGTCTGCACCCCACATTCACCAACAGAATGGGCGCGCAGAGCATGCCATAAGGACAATAATGGAAAAGTCGCAAATCCTGTGATTTACTGCATGTCTACCACAATCATGGTGGGAATTTTGCATTGAACATGCAACACACCTATACAACTGAACCCCGATAAGGTGCCTGAAATGGCTGACACCGGTTGAGGACCTGACAAAGGTCTGCCCAGATCTAAACAATCTGAAGATTTTCGGTTGTGGTGCTTACATCTACCTACCCAAGGAGAAGCATCCAAACACATTGGCTCCTCGATCGGAGTTGATGACATACCTTGGATTAGAAGATGGCATTAAAGCATACCGTTTCATGCGATCTAGTAGCGCAATATTCATTGGTGCTATGGCACTATTTGATGAAATGTTGTTCCCATGCTGTCCCGGAGCTAAAACTCCTGCCAATACGGACCTTGGTGATTTTCCACCTCCAGAACCAGATGATAATGACCACTCATCTGGAATGGATGGCGATGATTCTATACCGCCACAAGATCTGCCCCTTCCTCCATCATCAGAAAATGATGATGATGATGTACCAAGTGAGCAAAAGGCACATGACGATGTGACAGATGCTCCTCCTCCACCGCCTCCAGTAACCACTGAGGACTTTTATCCAAGACGTGATGATCAACAGGAATGGCAGCAATTGCCCCATCGATCAGGCAGGCAGAGGAACATCCCAAACCGTCCTGGCAATACCTATGGAGAGAAGCGACTCCCCTCTGACATAGAGAGAGACATTGCACGTGATCAATATTGGAAGAGATCTGTGGGTCAAGATTCGGATCATAACCGAAGATGACCACAATCTCAACAGAAAGAACCAGTTGCTGGACCGAGTTCGGTACCCCACAAGAGTGTTCCCAATTCCAATGATCAAGAACATGATCACCCAATGGGGGAACCAGACGAAGCAGGTTATATTAAAAAGATAACCAAGGAAGGAGGAGATAAGCTTATTCGCTGGCTGTTGTCAAAAGCAGTCAAACCATCGAGCGAAATAAGCCAAGTTCCAAACCAATTTTGCGATATTGTGTGCCTACCTCGGCAGCAGCAACGTGAGTGGAAACAAGCTTGTCATGAAGAATTAGAGGCTCTTCATAAGCAACAAGTCTATGACATCGTCGATCTTCCACATGATCGAAAAATGATCAAAAATAGATGGGTTTTCTCTGTAAAATCGGATGGAAGAAAACGAGCCAGACTTGTGGCCAAAGGCTTTTCACAAGTCGAAGGTGTTGACTTTGATGAGATTTTCTCACCAGTAGTCTGCTACGAGACCGTACGCCTCATGTTTGCACTTGCATCTCTAGAGGGCATGTATATGACCGGCCTAGATGTAAAAACAGCATTTTTATATGGCAAACTAGATGAGGAGATCTATATGGATCAACCCGAGGGTTTCAGACTCAAGGGAAAAGAGCGCAAAGTATTGCACTTACGCCGAGCATTGTATGGCCTTAAACAAGCCTCACTTGCATGGTGAAGTCAAACCCGATCAAACTGAATATCTCACCAAAGTGCTTGAGAGATTTGAGATGACAAATGCCAAAGCGACCCCCACTCCACTCCCAACTGGTTACAGACCATCGGAAAACACAGCAATGCCCAACGTGATGCTTAGATCAAAATATCAGTCTGTGATCGGATCTTTATTGTGTCTGATGCTTGGAATGCGACCTGATATTGCTTATGTGGTAATCAAGATGTCACAATTCTTGGCTAATCCTAGCCAAGAACATCTAGACAAAGCGATGTACATCATGCGCTATCTGGTGGGAACCCAGAAATATAACATTGTCTATGATGGTGAGAAGTCCGAGGGGCTACAGGCCTTCACAGATTCTGATTGGGCAGCTGACACTGTCAAACGCCGATCTACAACGGGTTACTTTGCTACTCTAGCGAGTGGCATTGTGTGCTGGCAGTCCCGTTTACAAAAAACTGTAGCACTGTCATCCACAGAAGCTGAATATATGGCTCTCTCCGACACTTGTCGACAGATAGTGTGGATAGAGTCCTTATTCCAGGAACTTGGATATGTACTGAAGCATGTACCAATCTGCGCTGATAATCAGGGATCCATCTTTATCAGATCAAATCCAGTTCAGGAAAGAAGGACCAAACATATAGACATTCACTACCACTATACCCACGAATGCATAGAAAATGACAAAGTCACAGTCGTTTTCATTCCTGGAAATGATAATCCAGCTGACATGTTCACAAAGAACCTTGGCACTGTCTTATTCAGGAAATTTAGAGACTCTCTTGGAATTACTTTCAAGATTCAAACTTAGCTGCTTAGAGTGCTGTACAGTTTGAGGGGGGGTGTTAAAATTAAATCCTGATACATGCTGCATACATGAGGCCATGCATGCAGCACACACATGTTACTGCGCTTACTGTGCATACATGTGGTAAACACATTCCCGAGTCATGTGACATCCTTACTATTATGTATATAAGGAGAACCTGTACTATAGAAGATATACAGTGTTCTTACCTCTACTAAACCCTAGCTCTAAGACTAACTAAACCCCAGGTAGGTTATAAGGAACGTGTCGTCTCTTCCTCTGTGCAGCGTATGTAGTCTGCTCCAACATAGTCTGCTCCAACATTTATGCCATGCATCTTTGACTGTTTTTGCTAACAGGTGGACTGAGTCTGCGGTCATCCTGCCAGGATGTGCTCCAAAGTGGTTGTCAGGGAGTATGCTGTATTTTTCGCACATTGTTACTACATCATCTGTTTGGCAGCTGTTGAGGAGCCGTGCAAAGCCATCTGACAGTACTATCAGTCTCCATGCTGCTGGGCTGGTGTAGTCTTTCTCTCCTGGTTTTTTCATCACAAGCATTTCCATCATGGCCCATTCTGGTGGGTAGTACTTTAGTGTGTGTGTAGCACAAAATAGGGGTCCAAGGTGGGGTACGAGTGCTGTTTGTGCCTGCATTAGTATGCAGTTCAGTGCAGTACCTTTTTTGATTGCTTTGTAGGGCTTCATCTTTTTTATTGCTCGATGTATCTGTTCATCTGTGATGTTAGTGAATTTCCATTTTGGTTCTGAGTATTCTGTATCTGCTGGTACTGCCAGGGTGGTGGGGTTCGGTGGTGGGAAGAAGGTTTTGAAGAAGAGTTGGCCCTTGCTTGTGTTGTCTGTTGCTTCCCATTCTACCTGTTTCATTGCTGGGTTTTTTACCTGTAGCACCGGTACTCTGTTTCTACCTGCATCCATTGCAGGCCCAGTCACTAGCCTGCTTGTGTTCCATAGCATGTTGTTGTCCAGGCTCTCTCGCCATTCTACCCAGTGCTGTGCTTTGGCTTCCTTGATCTTTTCCACATACCAGTTTCTCTGCTGTCGGTATTCCTTGTGTATTGGGTGGTGTGCTATGACCCAGAATTGTTTTGACTTTGCACCTAGTTTTTTCATATTTCTTTTTTCCTGCGCTAGTTCCTTTGTCAACCATCACTTTGCATATGGGCTGGGTTTGGTGTCTGGTACATGCTTGTCAATGGCATCTTGTATGACTTGGTTGAGTTTTTTCAGTCTCGTTTTGAAGGTTCTGATGTCTTGTATCTCTGTCGACAGTTCAGTTGCTAGGGCTTCCATTAGGTCTTTTACCATCTCATTCCAGTCTGTCATGCAGAAGTTTTTTTGAGGCTCAATGTTCACGATGCATGGTTGTATATCAATCTCGATGACTATGGGAAAGTGGTCTGTTCTGGCCAGGCAGGTTTCGTCTTCTGTGTAACATTTAATGATTGCATTATGGATTTGTTCCATGCAAAATATTTTGTCTACCCTTGTAAAGTTGCCTGTGCTGTGGGATTTGAGTGTTGGGATGAGTGGGGGGAGGGCCATTTTTATTTCGTATCTGGCTATCATGTTGAGTAATGGTTGGGCTAAGTCTAGGTTGGTAGTTGTAAAGAGGTGGTTGT
Organism: Tricholoma bakamatsutake; assembly: GCA_029959215.1. NCBI lineage: Eukaryota > Fungi > Basidiomycota > Agaricomycetes > Agaricales > Tricholomataceae > Tricholoma > Tricholoma bakamatsutake. The sequence continues at coordinate 12,013,762 of CP114861.1, forward strand.
TCCATGGTTTGTCCTACAGTGGGTGGTGTCAGTTGAAGTCTCCTCCCCACAAAGTATGAATCGGACGTTGCCAGTGTGGTGGGGTTGGTTGTGGTAGGTGCATTGTGAGTTTTTTGAGGGTTTTGTTGTGATTGCAGTCATTGTATATATTGACTACTCGCAAGGTTCCAAAGTCGCCTTGTATTATCGCCACAATCATGTCGGGGCTTTCAATCAGGATCTGTGACCATGCATCAGATAATATCCTGCTGTTGATAAGTGTTACCATTCTTGTTGCGTCTGGGTGTGCTGCATGGGTGGTTGGGTATAGTGCTGTCCAGTTGGCATTAGCTCATATCATACCCTTGAAGTTGACATAGCATTCTTGTATTAGGCATATGTCATAGTCTGTCCTTCTGAGTGACATCAGGAGGTCCAATTGGCTGATGAGCAACTTGTTCGTGTTTTGCTGCCTAATGTATATTGTCTGTCTGTTGTTGTTCATTGTGTGGGCGTGTTCATGTAGCTTAATGGTGCTTCAGCTCTTGGCTCCTCAGGTTCTGGGTACTGTTCTCTGCATTGCTCTACATACTCCAAGCCACTTTCATCATCATATTCATCTCCCCATCCCCTTCTTTCTTCCTCTTTTTATCACATATTTTCTTGTTAATGGTTTCTCGTGGTCCCTGGTCTGAAGTAGTGATCTAGGGTTGTTGGTGTGCTGCATGGTTCATGTGTTCTCTGCCATCCATTGTCTGTTGCACCGATGTTGGCACCTGACTGGAAGTCTCTTTTGTCTCTTTCATTTTCATTTCTTTGTCCTTGTCTCCTGTTTCTGATGATGGCCCATTGTTCTTTGAATCTTTCATTGCTCCACCCTTGCATTGGTTTCCATTGTTGTTCTTGAGGTGGTTCCTGGTAGTAGTTTTAGGCTTGCAGGTTCTCTGTGTCTCCATCTATGGGTCTCCATGTGTGGGGTTCATTCATGGGGAAAAACTTGTATTTTGTCTCAGGGATTCTTGCTTGCAATTTTTGAGTTTCCATCAGGAAGGTTGTGCATCATCTATCTGCTGTTCTGTGTTTTTTTGCTTCTCTGGGAATGCAGTTAGTGCACTTGAAGCTTTTTGGGTCAGTTACCATGCATGTGTCTGTATGGTGCTCCTCCCCACATCTGGTGCAGATGTCCATGTGGTTGCTGCAGTCCTTTGCTATGTGGCCAAACTTTTGGCATTTGAGGCATTGCTTCAGTTCTGGTAGTAGTTTGCAGGTGGTGCACCTTTTTCCTTCGATAAATAGGCCTTTTTCGATTGCTCAGTTCACTGCCTTTCTCATTAGGTAGCCCATGATTATGTGTTCTGATTGTTGTTCTGTGCTGCAGAGGTGTAAGGGTCTGATGTACTTCACATATACAATGGTTCCTTCTTGTATTTCGCTGTCTCTTGCTATTTTGTCTCATACCATTTGCATGGTGGGGTTGAATGTAATTGGTATGAATTTGACCAGCATGTATAGTAGTTTTGTGTGCATGTTCATGGTTCTGCTGTAAAACTTGGAGAAGGTAGTCTGGACATCTCTCCTTTTCATCCATTCTGCCACCACTTTTGAGTTTAGCTGGTACATCACATTGCTGTTCCTTATCTTCTTTGCTGCTATGAAGCTCGTCCCTCTTGGTGCATCTGATGATTCTAGGCCCATCAGATTGAGTGTAATGTTTGCCTTTTGCACTAGCACTTTCTCTGTTAGCTTTTCAAAGGCTTCATCTCTGGTTGCTGTGTCCCACTGTTTCACCACTTGTCGATCATTGGTTTCTCCTCGTGCGATCACTTCCATGTGCATGGGTTGGATGTTCTGTTGTGCTATCACTGCATAGGTCATTGTGTTTGGGGCTGGGGCAAGTGTTGGTATTGCGAGGGTTCTGGCAATTGGATTGGGTTGTTGCATGTGCTGGGGTGCCATGTCAGCTATTTACTGTGTTATGTAACTCACTGTGCTTTCTAGTTCCTCTTGGGTGGTCTGTACCATGGCCTCAAAATTCTTTGTAGCCATTTCTACATGCTCCACTGCTTCTCTGAGAGCCTCGATGTTTGCGGCCACCTGCATTATGCATTCCTGTATCTGCTCTCCAACTTCAGTTGATACCATCATTGCTGTTCATATTACTGCTTCCTGTTTGACTAGGAAAGCAATCACTCTGATTGTGTCACTGTAGGCCTTGGGCATTTTCAGGAGCATGTGTGCTACTTGGAAGAGCATATATGATATGTTGGCTAGGTTCAGTTCCTCTCCGACTGGCAAGTATTGTTTGTTTCACAAGAGCTCTATGGCTTGCTTGGTGTTGGTGATGTCAGTTGCAATTCCTACTCCTTTCTCTAGTACTTCCCTGCTCTGTTGATCAGTGCCTGTTGTTTCCGTTATCCTCACTGTCTGCCTTGTGTTTTTTGGTGGTGGTGGTCCAGGTGGGCCTGGGCTCATATGTGGCATCTTCTGATGTCTTTTTTTGGTCAGTTATTAGAGAATTATGTATACTATTCTAGCTCTGCCCATCGTCAGTCCCAATATCCTGTGGATGAACCATGGGAGAGTTAGAGATGATGATGGGGTAAGATCAAGATGCATCCTGAGTTCAGCCTGTGCATGTGCAGATACCAGTTCTGATTGTCTTCTTGTGGCCGATTGCCTTGACCGTCTCCCAGTGTGTTCATAGTTGGATGCTGCTGCCAATGCTGCTGGCAGTGCCATTGTTAACTTATGTGGTTCAGACTGAAGCTCATTGAGCAGGGCTAGCTCGTGAAGCTGTTCAAACCCTGCTGCTTTCCAGACATTTGCATTCATTGCAGCCTCTGCTGATGATTCACACCCATCTACCAAGTCACGGATCCCACATGCTTCATCAAACATATCCCCAATGAGAGCCTGCAGGTCGATGCAAGATATCCATGGTATCCCTGCCAAAAATTTGCCCCAATGCTGGTTCACTATCGTTTCTCGACCAATCACATCCATATGATTCCACCAGATGGCTAGGACTTCCAGTGGCAACACCATCATCCAATGAGGCCAAGAATCTCAGATGGATGGAATCTGAGGGGTAGGTGGTCCAAATTGAGATTGGTGAGACTGTTGGCCAAGGACCAAAGAAGGATTGGCACATCCATCATAAGGCTGATGGAGGTGCTGATGCTGATGCATGACAAGACATACATCTGTCATACTTGTCAATGCTTACTTTCTTTAAGAAAGATTGCAACATACAAGCTTGGCATAGAGAACTTTTTGTATCCAACACTGTTTTACAAAGTTTGCCTGGTCTAACTCCAACAAAACTCGATGGAATTGAAATTCTGCATACCAAAGAATCTCTTGTGTCTGCATTTGGAGTTGCTGTTTCGGGCCCGATTGCAAAGAAAAAGGGTTGAAGATTGAGAGTTTTGTTTGACATAGTGTTACTGGTCATGGTTGGTGATCAAGATAATTGTGTTTAGATAAATCATATCTACATAATACAGGGCCTTTTCAGTCACAGAGGGGAGATATAATAAGCATTTGCAGATCTAAATGTATTTCATATGTGACCAGTAGAAATTCCTCTTTCCATCAATTTCTCTGAGCCTATGAATGAAGCTGTTATGGTCTTACATCTTCCTGGGAGGACACTCTATTTTCTCTCATGCTATTGTCTTGCTTATGCACACATTGCTACTCACCTCTTATTGTCTCAGCTTATGTTCTCTAGTTCTCTATTGTCTTGTGATGCAGCCTTACTAATCCTAGTTATCTCTCTTCCCATACTATTGTATGCTATGCATAGCACCTCATTGCCTCATCCCATGCTATTGTACTTAGTCTGCTAGTCTGTGAAATGTCAGTCACTATTGGCATCAGCAGCAGCAACAGCATTAATATACCTTCACTTTATCTGCTTAGGATAACCTTCCTGCATCATTTTATTCTGCTTGGTCTCAAGGATTACTTTTTTCTTTGCAGTCATGTTGTTGAAAACACTCTTGATGGCTAGCAGTTGCATCTGGAACCATCCAGGTGTACTTGTAGTGGCATTCTCAATACCTAGCAGATTTTAAATCTCTTTTAAAACTCAATTCTGGTATAAGGCCCAAATGGTTTCTGATCGCTTGACTTTGAAGTTGTTTGATTTGCATGAGTAGCTCTTCATCATTTGCCAGTTGTTCAAAAGACAGGTTGTTAGTTCCTGGTGGTGTGATCAATTTTATTGCCATCTCTCTCAGCACCGTATTTGGTGGTGCAATTCTCATTATGTTCATTATCTGGATCTTCATGATATTTAAAACCACTACATGATGCCCTTATCCACACACCTGTGCACTCACCATTGGGACTTTTATACATTTCACCAGCACCAAACTGGAGGAGATTGAACTGCCCTCCGCTATCTACTCCCATAATTTACAGACACTCACTTCCATCACTACCTTCACCACTGCGACTAAAGAATCGAATGCACCAGCACTGTTCAACCAAATGTGTATGATTAGATTATAGGTTTCTGATGGAACGAGAAACCATGGGGGGGACCTGATGTTACAGGAAAGGGGGGCAAGGACTAATATGTATGCTCAATTTTCTCATGTTGCTCACTATTGTTCTTTGTCACTTATTGTTTCTACCTTGTTATTGTTTCATCATCTCTTATTGTCTTTCATGCAGAGCTCCCACCACACCTTCACTATTCCTGTTCATTTTACCCTCATGCTGTTGTAGTTACTGCATGGCACATTCTTATGCTTTTCCTTGCCATTGTTCTTTATTATACTCACAAATATGGTAGCACATTTTGTCTGTACTATTTAAGTGGTTAATGTAACAATAGTCAAGCCCAGCTTGACCTAGCCATGACTATCCTTCTATTGGGGCTTTCAACCCAGTGATTGTTGACCTGCTTTCTCTGAACCTGATATGTCTGTCCAGTGTTCCGACACCTGGTAGAGGCATAGACATCTTAGAGATGGTTGTCTAATCTTGGAATGGCTTGGGAAAACCTTTGGAGCACTGTCCATTCACCATGCAAGGGGCTGTAGAGTTCTCTGCACCGCAGGGTTTATGGACCATGAACCTCTTGACCAACTCGAGCAGCTCAGGATTGTCATCAGGAAATTCTGAGCACATAAGGCTGTCTATCTGCTCAGGTGTGTGAAGCTTAGACTCTCCATTAAAAAAGATAATTCAGTGCATGTGAGGCAGGCCACACTTCTGAAACTCGATCACAAACACGTAAGAGAGTGCCTTGCCAAAAATTCCAGCCTCAATGTCTTTGATCATCTCCTTCTGCTTTGCATGGAATGCATGAATGACCAAGTCAGGGTGATCGGTAGCAGTCTGTCCTGGCTTGAGCTCATCCTTAATCTCTGGCCAAGCGGGGTTTGCAGTCATAGTCAGAAAGAGATTACCACCCTTGAAGTAGTGATTGATAGCCAAGGCATCCTGAAGAAGCTGCTGAATATGACATGTGCTTCCTGCAAATAAAGAAGGCAAAATGATCCTTTGACTGAGAGAGTCTGTGTCTGCATCCACATTTGCAGCCACAGCATCAGCCAAGCCCATATTGTTAGAGTGACACCCACTAATCTGCTAGCTGGACCATGCAGGTTCTCTTACAAGAAGGGGGCAGAATGTGCACACATGATGGAGATTTTGATAGAGGGGTTATTAATAGATGAGTTGTCTGATATAGACTTTTCGCACCACTATTGTGGATGGAATACCTAAGAAAACTCAACTGCCATTCTCTAGGTGTGTATTTAAGGTTTATATACTATGTTACAGGTATTGTACAATGTTGTTACTGATGCACACATACATGCACATATACATTGATGCATGTGAATATAAAATTCTTATGCTAACTAATGTAGCATTTTTGGGTGTTTGGTAGCACAATTTGATGTAATAAAATAAAATAAAATAAAATAAAATATTATTATGTAATAGGACTGTTTCCTAACACATATAGACTTCACCATGAATAGTGTCCTGATTCATCATAATAAACCGCAACCGATCCTGCTCTGAAGTTGCCCATTAGTCACAAACAAACTCCTGAAAAAGCTTTCCGCTCAAGAATATATGTTGAGGCTCGATAGCAGGTGGTCGATGGTGGAGATAATAGCGGTAGAATTCTGATTTGAACACATGCTTGCAAACCCTTCCACCACTTTCATTAGCAGCTGCATACTCAATTTGAGGATGCCATTGGAGCTGGCCAGTAGGAAACAGTAGAACATAGTAAAGAGCAGAATAGAGGGAATGAATATCAGTGATGCACTGAAGGAGAGGGCCATGCCTGTGAGAACAATATCATGTGTGCTCTCTGGCTGATCACCATCACTTAGAAGAATGACCATGATTTCATTGTTGGTGGCATCAGAAAGATTGTAGTGGCAATGATCACAGGATTAATCAAAGTGCAAAGCTATCTTGAACTGCTGTTCTGGAGGCATGTTTTTAGTGAGCTCATGGGCCTGCTTATACATATGAACTGCAGGATGACAGCGGTAGAGCATGTCCTGAAGGGTGATCAAAGTGTGGTGATCGAGGTGAGTATTCCAGCCATTGGCCATCCAAAAGTTTACAGCATCAGCTGAATCATAAATATATAGCTGAGCATATACAGGAGGCTCTCCATCTGCTGGAAGAAGAGAGCCAATTCTGTGAGACAGCTCGCTATGGAGTTTGAAGACATAGAGACTGATACCATTTTTCATAGCCTCTTTACCCTCATTGACAGACTCATTGATTTTGTGCCTGATAGAAGTCATGGCCAGAGCATTGTTGTATATGCGAATATGATCATGAAATGACCTGTGAATGTGATTCTGAGCAGTGAGCAGCTGGAGAAGCTCAGCCAGGACTGGATGGAGAGGAGACAAAACAATTTTTTCATTCAGACAGCACATGCCAAACATGGGATGATAACAGGAGGATCTGGTGAGACGTTTAGCTATCTAGTGCAAAGCATGGCAATTGCACACTAAATATCCATTCTTTCCAGATTATGAACAGGCCAATCAGGATTGAAAGGCTGGTGGGCAAGAGGCAAAACAGGCTGAAGAGGTGATGGTGGTGGTGGTGGTGGTGATGGTGCAGGTTGAGCCATCTGGGATAATTAAGTTAGTCACAAAATAAAGACATGACAAAAAAGGACATAAGCATACATGTGGAGGAATATTAATGACAGGGAGAACAGGTGCAGGAACAGGAGGAACAGGTGCAGGGGATCAAAAACAGGAGGAGCAGAAGCAGGAGGCTACATCATCATTATTGTCAGTTAATATACTCAAAAGAACATATCCCTTGTGCAATTGTTCATTAAGGAATATATAAGCCTACATGGAAAGAGATATTGGCAACAGGGACAATAGGAGCAGAAACAGCAGAAACAGCAGGAGGAGGATCAAAAACAGGAGGAGGAGGAGGAGGAGGAGGCTACATCATAATATTGTCAGATAATATACATCATGTGAAAGATAAACCAACATACAGCAGGGAATAGATGTGGAAATGCAGCATGCCGGGAAACAAGTTTACTCCAGGCCATTGCAGAAGCAGCCACAGGAATGGGAGGTGCAGAAATTGGAGGTGCAGGAACAGGAGGGTCAAAAATAGAAGGTGCAGGAGGGGCATGAAAAAAAAATATGGGAGAGCTGCATTGTATAAAGGAGCAACAACAGGCTGAGGTGGAGCTGCATGATTTGAGCCTCTTCACCTCCTTCTTCCCCTCCCTCTGCCCCTGCCTATTGAAATCTGTGGAAGAAGAGGAAGTACCACCAGTTTCTGTGCCAAATGAGGAGGAAGGTGATTGTATTGAGGTGCTGGTGGTGGAGCAGCAACAAAAGGATAACCATTCAGCAAGCCAATATTATGGACTGGAAGCAATGGCAGCAGTGGCTGGGCAATGTGCATCATGCGAGCATGGTGTGGAGTCCAGTGGTGAGTTGGGCTATCCAAGGTCCATTGGTCCTGTTCAGTTTGCTGTGTGGCTGTCCAAACATGTCAAGGAGTGTTGGGTGGAGTTGGGTCCATGGAAATTGAGAAGCTCTCTTACAGCAGCAGAGGATGTGATATTCTTGCAGGAGGCTGTGAAATCAGTGCAAACAGTGGCAGTTGATAGTGGAGTGACTTCTAAAAATGGAAGGGAAGGCAACTGCAAACCCACTAGCCCAATCTCCCTGCACACTGTGCCCTGAGAGAGGTCCAAAAAGCAACTAGCAGATACTCCTTCTGTTAAAAAAATAGAAGCCAGAGAGGTAGGACTTCACAGAGTATCACCCTGGTCTATAGATACCCCAAGAATGCAAAAACAACCCCACTGGGAAAGAGCCCAGAGCCAGAAAAAGAGCAGAAAAGATAGAAGTGGCCAAAACTCAGCCAAAAATTTGGTTCCTACACCCAGTTATTATATTTGTCATCAGGCCAACCAAAAAAAATTTTGATCCCACACTATAGCCAAAAATTTTGTTCCTACACCCAGTTATTATATTATTTGTCATCATGGCAACACCCAGTTATTTAATCTACTACATATGTTACGACCGTTTTGTGGGAGTGATGGCGAGCTAAATGGGGGAGTTTTTCAGCTGAGATTGGTGATTGATCGGCGATGATTGATGGGACGATGCACACAACATATGGTACGACCATTTTGTGGGAATGATGGGAGTGATGGTTGATGGGATTATCTAAAATTTGTCAGGCTTGGTCAGAGCTGTGCAAAATTGGTCAGAGCTGTGCAAAATTTGTCAGAAATGATGGCATTAGTCAGAGCTGACTAAAATTTGTCAGCTCTGACAAATACAACTGGGTTTGAAATGTGGTCATCCCATATGGAATAGTACCGGTCAGTAACAAGTCAATACAAATTTGTAGTGAGGTCAGTAACAAGTCAATACAAATTTGTGATTTGTAACGAAGTGGGTAACATGACAATACAAATTTGTAATGAGGTCAGTAACAAGTCAATACAAATTTGTAGTGAGGTCTGTAACAAGTCAATACAAATTTGTGATTTGTAACGAAGTGAGTAACATGACAATACAAATTTGTAATCAGATCAGTAACAGGTCAATACAAATTTGTAACGAGGTCAGTAAAAAGTCTGAGTCAGTACCAGGTCAATGCAAATTTAATGAAGTCAGTAACATGTCAATAGAAATGTGTAATGAGGTCAGTAACAAGTCAAATACCAAAAAGGGAGATTTCCGTGCATAAAATTTCGGTTGCGATATAGTGGACACCTACTTTCACGCCTCTTCCAGAACATGCACAACATGACCAAACAGCTGACAATTCCTTACATGTGGAGAGAGAGTGCATGACAATCAGTTGAGTACCTCTCTTCACACAACATTTGGGGCTATAATAGTGATACTATTGCAATTGCTATCTATTATCAAATAGCAAAATTGTGATTGTCATTACATAAGAGTTGGAATTGGCTATTGAAACTTGAAAACAGTTGAATTACAGTGAGTGTTGTGACAACTGGCTGTTAAAGGAAGTTGTTGCTGACCTTACTTCAGCTGTGCTAAATTGTTGGCTATTGAACCAAATTATTATTGGGCTTTACCATTACTAAATATGTGAGTGGTGTTGGCATATGTTGCAATAATATTGGCTGATTAAAGTGTTTGCAGGAATCAAAGCAGACCTTCTACACCAGAAGTGGAAAGGGCTAGAATTAGAGATGCAGACCATTTGGAAAGGTTGCAGATGACCAATCCTGATGAGAGGAGAAGCAGAGTCAGAGTAACTGCCCCTGGTGAAGGAATTGTTCCACTGAACTATGGAGCTGCATTGGCAGCTCAGATACCACAGGTGCAGATGCCTGCTGATTGGGATGCACCAAGGCAGTTTGAATTGCCTGTTGTACCTCCTGCTCCTATACCACCTAGGAGAGGTAACAATGGACTGGGAGTAAATGTAGCTGCCACTATACCACAAGTGCAGCTGCCAGCAGAGTGGAATGCACCTTTGGCCAATCCTATTCCTGTGGTTCCACCTGCACCTCAGTTACAAACAAGAAGAGGGAGAGGGAGAGGGAGAGGGAGAGGGAGAGGGAGAGGGAGGGGACTGGGACCATTGCATAATATTTCAGGTGGTCAAGCAGATCCTGCACTCAATAATCTGCATAGGGGACATATTGCATTGAGGGAAAGAACTGCAGATTATGATGCACGTCTTCAGGAGTTACAACAAGCTGAGGCAGCTAAGAAGTATCAGCATCAGCAGGAATTATTACAGAAGGTTGCTGAGAAAAGAAGAATTGCTGAGGCTGTTGCTGCCAGAGAGAGGATATCACAGCAGGTGGCTGAAATGAGTAGGCAGCATAATCTACAATTGCAGCAGGTGATTGAAGAGCAGCAAGCTGCTGAAGTGGAAGCAGCTAGGAGGTATAATTGGCAAGTGCAGCAGTTGGCTGAACAAGAGCAGCACAGGCAAGCTGCTGCAGCTGAAGAGTATGCACATAGGCAAGCTGCTGAAGCTGAAGCGGTTAGACAGCACAATCAACAATTACAGTGGCTGGCTGAACTGGAAAAGCAAAGGGAAGCTGCTGAAGCTGAAGAGCATGCACAAAGACAAGCTGCTGAAGCTGAAGCAGCTAGGCAGCATACTTGGCAATTGCAGCAGCTGGCTGAACAGGAGTTGGAGAAACAGGCAGCTGCCCAGCAAGCTGCTTTAGCTGCTGAGCCACGATATCATGATCCACCCAGACATATTAATATAGAGGCTGCATTGCAAGAACGTAACAGGCGAGATCAGGAATGGGCTTTCAGGATGCATCAGATGTGGAGAAATGAACAGCTTGCAGATGAGCAGGCACAGATGGATGAGGCTGAGGAGCTACAACGTCTATCTATTGCAGACAGGAACTTGCATCAACGAATGATGAGGTTGGATCAACTAGCAAACAATATGTCTGGAGATCGGATTGATCAATATCGAGCTCAAGTGGATGCACAAGCAGAACAAATTCAGATGGATAGGGAAATGGCTGCATTGTTGGCTGCTGAGTATGAAGAACAGAGGAATAATGAGATTGCTTTGAGGAGGGAAATGGAGAATGAGGAATCTGATGATGATGATGGGAGCCAGTCTTCTTTGCAATTTCCACCTTCTCCCCTGCCATCAGATTATTATGATGGATTTGGAAGGGTGACTGCTTTACAATTTCCACCATCTCCTATGCCATCAGATTATTATGATCAGTTTGGAAGGGTAGATCCTCTACAATTTCCATCTTCTCCTCCGCAATCTTCATCACCACTGCTGCCTGACCCAATATTCCATGTTCCATCATTGCCACCTTCTCCCACCCAATCTCCTTCACCATTGCTGCCTGCTTCATTTCTGAATCCCCCAATGTTTCCACCTTTGCCTCTACCTATGCCTGTCCCTCTACCTCCACATCAACCTGCAAGGCCATTACCACTTGGTTGTGCACCTTATCAGGAGCCAATTCCCAGACATTCACTTGGACCCATGAATGTGGAGTGTCCACACTGCCATGCCTTGCATTTTGATTGTGAAAAACTGTCCAGGTCTACCAGAGCTGTGCCAAAATTTGGAAGTTGCTGCTTGCAGGGACAGGTTTGTCTGCCATCTTTCCGACCTGCTCCTGCCACATTGCGAGATCTGTTGTGTGGCAAAAGTCCTCTTTCTAAGGAATTTAAAACAAATATCTGACAGTACAATGCTGCATTTGCATTCACTTCTTTAGGTGTCAAGGTGGACCATTCTGTTACAGGTACATCAGGTGTATACAGCTTTTGTATTCATGGTGATCTTCATCATCTTTCTGGAGCACTTCTCCCACCTCCTGGACGGCCTGCAGCCTATGCACAGCTCTATATTCATGATCCTATCGCACAGCTCAACATTCGGGAGTGGCAAAACAATAATCTCAACTCAGTTATCATGACAGACCTGCAGGCCATGCTGAATAACACCCATCCTTATGTGCCTTTATTCAAGCAGGCATTCCAGATCATGAGGGAAAAGCCTCCAGAAGAGCAGGACAATGTCTCCATATGGCTGCGATCAGATAGAACCCAGGATTTACGTTGTTATAATCTCCCTACAGCCAATGATGAAGTGGCAGCTATTATTCCAGGTGATGGCTCTGAGGAACGGTCTAATCACAGAGATATTGTTCTCAGGCTGAGAGGGGGAGGGCTTAGGCGTATCAGCCAGTTGCATCCATCCTATTCAACTCTGCACTATGTCTTGCTCTTTCCTCATGGTGAAGATGGTTGGCACCCAGATATATCTGCACACCAAGGTGCAAATGGAGCCAGAAGAGTTTCCAATGTCAGTCAGAGATGCTACCATGCTTATCGGTTGCATCCAAGGCCAGGAGAGCAGCCACCATTGTTTTGGGGTGGAAATCTTTTGCAGCAGTATGTTGTAGATGCTTGGGCATCTATTGAACAGAATATGTTAAACTGGGTCCGACATCACCAGAAGGAGCTTAGGGCTGATGTGTATGCTGGATTGAGAGATGCTGCCATGGGTGACCGGGATGAAAATATCAATCTAGAGGATCATGGGAGTCGCATCATTCTTCCATCAACCCATATAGGCAGTGAAAGGCAAATGAATCAGCTTTTCCGGGATTCCATGGCCATTTGTCGCTTTTTCGGCAAGCCAGATCTCTTTCTCACCATGACTGCCAATCCACAGTGGCCAGAAATCCAGGAAGCTCTGTTGCGGGAGGAATCACCCAATCCACGTTTTAGCACCCATGGAAAAAAGCAGGAAGCTTATGACAGGCCAGACATTGTTGCACATGTCTTTGAACAGAAAAAGAATGCATTGATCAAGGATGTCAAGGATGGTGTTTTGGGTAAAGTGGTGGCACACATCCATACCATCGAGTTTCAAAAGAGAGGCCTTCCACATATGCACCTCCTCATATTTCTCGATCCAGCTGACAAAATCCGTGATGCCCATGATGTTGATTCCATTGTGTCTGCTCAGATTCCTGATCCTGTCACACAGCCAATGCTCTATCACACTATAACTACCTGCATGCTTCATGGTCCTTGCGGTCATGACAAACCCAAGGCTTCATGCATGGTCAACAATAGGTGCAGCAAGAGGTATCCCAAGCAGTTCAGAGAACAAACTTCCTTTACTGCAAACAATTATCCTGATTATGCCAGACCCAACAATGGTAGAACAGTGAGGAAGCGTAATTATCTCTATGATAACAGACATGTCGTCCCACACAATCCTTATTTGGCTGCAAAGTAAGGAACATTTATCTGACATTATATTTATTGGTTAATGACTTGGTTCATTTGTCAGATACAACTGTCACATCAACGTCGAGATCTGTTCTTCAGTAGAGGCTGTCAAGTATATCCACAAGTACATATACAAAGGCCATGACAGAACCATGATTGAGATTCTCGACCAAGACAGAGATGAGGTCAAGGAGTATCTGGATGCACGTTACATTGGATCTGTGGAAAGCTGCTGGCACATGAATGAATTTGGAATGCATGCAGAGTCTCCTCATGTTTATCGTCTGCCTGTCCATCTGGAGGACCAACAAACTGTCTACTTCAATGCAGAAGACAATATTGATGAGGTTTTGGAGAGGCCTGCTGCCAAGACCACACATCTCACTGCTTGGTTTGAAGCCAACAGAACATATGAAGCAGCACGTACTGTCACCTACCAGAACTTTCCTCAAGCATGGGTCTACAATCCAACCAAGAAGCAGTGGAACCCAAGAAGGCGTGGCGAGCCTGCCATTGGCAGAATGTACTTTGCTTCTCCTGCCCAGGGAGAAAGGTTCTACCTCAGGCTCCTTCTTACTGTTGTCACAGGGGCAACATCATTCCAGCACTTGCACACTGTCAATGGTGTCATCCATAATACATTCAAGCGAGCCTGTGTTGCATTGGGTCTTTTGCAGGATGACCAGGAATGGGTCCAGTGTCTTACAGAGGCATCACAGATGCAGCTCGGTTCCTCTCTCAGATTGCTCTTTGCCACCATTCTTCTTCATTGCAATCCAACATCACCTGACATCCTCTGGAACCAGTTCAAACATCACATTTGTGATGACCTCAGAGTCAAGCTTCTTTCCATCTATCCAGATACAGACTTTACAGATGATCAGGTGTACATGTATGGCTTGCATCTCATCAATCAGATCCTTATCAGATCAGGCAAACAACTTTCTGATTATCCAGAGATGCCCACCATTGAAGGAAACTGGCACATTGATGTTCCTGCCAATAGACTTTTACAGGAACAGAGGAATTACAATGTTGAAGAGTTGGCCATCACTGTCGCTCACAATCTCCAGCTTTTCAATCACAGGCAGAGACAGGTTTTTAATGTTGCAATGGATTCTGTCAACAATAACAAGGGAAAGCTCATGTTCTTGCATAGTGCTGGAGGTTGTGGAAAGACCTTTGTCTGCAACACCATCGCAGCTGCTGTTCGTGCTCAAGGAAAAATCGCTCTCTGTGTGGCATCATCTGGAATCGCTGCATTGCTTCTAGAAGGAGGTCGCACAGCACATTCCATGTTCAAAATCCCAATCAAAATCGATGAGGCCTCTACTTGCAGAATACTTTGAGGTTCAGATTTGCACCAGGTCCTTGATCAAACTTCCATCATCATCTGGGATGAAGTTGCTATGCAGCACAAATATGCCACAGATGCAGTAGACTGCACTTTGCATGATCTCAAGAAGAAGAATGTTCCATTTGGTGAAATCACTGTTTTGTTTGGAGGTGACTTTAGACAGACCCTACCTGTCATTCCTCGGGGCACTAGAGAACAGATCATAGCTTCATCCATCACCAGGAGCACTCTCTGGCAATGCATTACTGTCTATCACTTGACCGAGAATATGTGACTCGACAGAACTCCAGAGAACACTGCACATGCTGCCTGGCTCTTGCACATTGGTGCAGGCACAACAGTCGATGCTGCAGACACTATCCAGATTCCACACAACATGCTCTGCCATGGAAATACCATGGATTACCTTATCAACTCTACATATCCAGGCATAGAGCAGGGGAACAAGCCAGATCAGTACTATTTGGATAGGACCATTCTCTCCTGCACAAATGACAATGTCAATATCATCAACTCTCTTCTCCTTGCCAGATTTCCTGGACCAGAGCATGTCTTCAACAGTGCTGATACAGTCTCATTCAGAGACCAGGAGCTAAACAACTTCCAGCCATATCCTGCAGAGTATCTAAACTCTATCAAAGCAAGTGGCCTTCCTCTCTCCAGGCTGGCACTTAAGATAGGCTGTCCTCTCATGCTTCTATGCAATCTGGATGTCACCATGGGTCTTTGCAATGGAACTCAACTTATCCTTCTTGAAGCCAGACCACATGTATTGAAGTGCAGGATCATCAGTGGAGATGTTCGTCGACATCAATTTCCAGTTTGCTTGGCATTTGCCATGACTATCAACAAGTCACAAGGCCAATTGGTATCCCATGTTGGCTTGGACTTGCAGACACCAGTGTTCTCACATGGGCAGCTATATGTTGCACTGTCAAGGTGTACATCTGGAGAAAGAATCAAGGTGCTGTTGAATGAAAACAATGGAAATAACAGAACTGCCAATGTGGTATACAAGGAAGTGTTGAATGGAGTTGTTTAGCAAAGGTGAGTAACTTGAAAGATTATTTACAGGGATTGAAAACTAATATACATATCAAGATAGACTTGGATTTAGAATTAGAATTAGAATTAGAATTAGAATTGGATTTGGATTGTACTTGGATTGAATCAAATGGCTGAAAAATTTCTTGTGAGAAGACTTTAGGGCAGGTTACTAAACCTTGGTGTGTATTCAATAACAAGTCAATAACCAGTAAATACAAATTTGTAATAAAGTCAATAACAAGTCAATAAAAGTTTGTAATGATATTAGCAACAAGTTTGTAGTAAAGTCAATATAACAAGTCAATACAAGTTTGTAATAATGTCAATAACACCTTAATACAAGTCAATACCAAGTCAATCAAGAAGATCAAAAAAATCTCTTTTTGAAGATGAGGAAGAAATGAAAGCAGGGCGAGTTTGGTTCAAAATGGACATGGTTTTGTATAAAAAGAGTGTCTGGAGGAGCTGAAAGCAAAGGAGTGTAATTTATTACATATGCTATGACCATTTTGGTCATTGAGTAACTGTAGTGGGATTAAGCATTGTGTTACATATACGCAAGCTGGCCCATGCCAGTGTCAGGCTGAGCAAGCAAAGCGAGTGAACGCCATGACCAAGGCATGGGTCATAAGCTCATTTGTCATCAGGCCAAAAAAAAAATTAGCTGAAATTTTTGATCCTACACCCAGTTATTATATTACTGTAGGCAAAATTTATCCCACAATGTAGCCGAAAAAATATTGTTCCTACACTCCGTTATTAGTTATTATATTTGTGATCCAGCCAAAAATTGGCCAAAACTTTTTCTATTACCTGAGAATTTTGTTCCCATCTTTCACTTATATTTGTCATCATGTCTCATGACCCTTGGAGTTGGTCATCACTCTCCCACTCCCTCAGAACAACTCCCATGCCCTTGTCACATGACTGATCTCCTTTTATTATTGACAAGGTTTTTAAATGGGCCTTTGGCACACATTGTTCACTGTGTTCATTAAGTTTATCAACATCTCCCCCATCCATCCCCATCTCCCCCATCCCCTTCCTCTCCTCCCCCATCCCCCTCTCCATCCATCCTCCTCCTCCCCTCTCCCCCCCTCCTCTACCCTCTCACCCCCTCATGCACCCTTCCCCTCCTCCATCCTCCCTTCATTCTCCCCCTTTCCTCTCTCTCCTCTCTCTCCCCCTTTTTTCTCACCCCCCCCTGTAACCCCCCTCCCCTCTCACCTTCTCCCACTCTCTTATCCTCACCCACTCTCCACTTTCCCTCTCATTTCCCATTTCTCCCTTCACTTCCTCACCCCCCTCACCCCCCTCACCCCCCTCACCCCCCTCACCCCCCTCACCCCCCCCACCCCTGCTCTCCTCCCTCTCCTCTCTTTAAATTTTGTAAAAAATCTCTAACTTCACTTTGTGAATAAACTCAATTTTTTTGATATTGTATTAAAGTAATATTTATTGACTTTACATTATAATGAACTCAATCCATTGTAACAAACTCAATTTATAACTTGTTAGTAAGTCTGCATAATGACTTTGTATTGAACTAATTTTTATTGACTTGGCTTTATAATAATAACTGTAATTTTATTTTATTGATGCCTCATTTCGAAGATCTATATATTTTACTGACTTGACTTGGTACAAAGGTAATGAAGCCAACTTTCAACTTGTGTTGTTAACCTAACTTTGTTTCAAACCCCCCCCTTTTTTTTTCTATTGACCCATATTAAACTTATCTTTTACTGACTCATTTTTAAACTTTTTATTTTATTTATTTCCTTGGACTCATTTCTAGACTAATTTTCATTCACTTCACTTCATAATGAACTCAATCGTAACTGTTATATTTTACTGATTTTATTTTGTAACGAACTCAATTTTCAATTCAAATGTATTTGTTGACTTTACTACATAAATGAGTTCATTCAATACTGATCTGACTTTGTAATAACCTCATTTATAAGGTTCTTTGTGAACATGTCAGCCAGATTATCACTTCCAGGAATGAAAACGACCATGACTTTGTCATTTTCTATGCATTCGCACATATAGTGGTAGCAAATGTCTATATGTTTGGTCCTTCTTTCCTGAACTGGATTTGATCCGATAAAGATGGATCCCTGATTATCAGCGCAGATTGGTACGCGCTTCAGTACATATCCAAGTTCCTGGAATAAGGACTCTATCCACACTATCTGTCGACAAGTGTCGGAGAGAGCCATATACTCGGCTTCTGTGGATGACAGTGCTACAGTTTTTGTAAACGGGACTGCCAGCACACAATGCCACTTGCTAGAGTAGCAAAGTAGTCCATTGTAGATCAGCGTTTGACAGTGTCAGCTGCCCAATCAGAATCTGTGAAGGCCTGTAGCCCCTCGGACTTCTCACCATCATAGACAATGTTATATTTCTGGGTTCCCACCAGATAACGCATGATGTACATCGCTTTGTCTAAATGTTCTTGGCTAGGATTAGCCAAGAATTGCGACATCTTGATTACCGCATAAGCAATATCAGGTCATGTTCCAAGCATCAGATACAATAAAGATCCGATCACAGATTGATATTTTGATCTAAGCATCGCGTTGGGCATTGCTGTGTTTTCCGATGGTCTGTAACCAGTTGGGAGTGGAGTGGGGGTCGCTTTGGCATTTGTCATCTTGAATCTCTCAAGCACTTTGGCGAGATATTCAGTTTGATTGAGTTTGACTTTGCTTGCAGTCTGGGTGATGCACATGCCTAAGAATTCTGTGACTTTTTCAGTACTATGACACTCCCAATGCTTTAGACAAGCATTTTTCTTTTCATCCAGTTTCTTGTTCTTCCCCATGAACAAGCCATCATCAATGTAGACGAGTGCAATAACTATGCTGCCTGTTTTAGGATCCTTGTGTATGAAAATGCTGGCATCGGAGCTGGCGCGTACAAACCCAATGGTGCACATAAATGCCTCTAGCTCTTTCCACCATGCAAGTGAGGCTTGTTTAAGGCCATACAATGCTTGGCATAAGCACAATACTTTGCACTCTTTTCACTCTAGTCTGAAACCCTCGGGTTGATCCATATAGATCTCCTCATCTAGTTTGCCATATAAAAATGCAGTTTTTACATCTAGGCTGGTCATATACATGCCCTCTAGAGATGCAAGTGCAAACATGAGGTGTACGGTCTCGTAGCAGACTACCAGTGAGAAAATCTCATCAAAGTCAATGCCTTCGACTTGTGAAAAGCCTTTGGCCACGAGTCTGGCTCGTTTTCTTCCATCCGATTTTATGGAGAAAACCCATCTATTTTTGATCGTTTTTCGATCATGTGGAAGATCGATGATGTCATAGACTTGTCACTTACAAAGAGCCTCTAATTCTTCATGACAAGCTTGTTTCCACTCACGTTGCTGCTGCCATGGTAGGCGCACAATATTGTGAAATTGGTTTGGACCTTGGCTTATTTCACTCGATGGTTTGACTGCTTTTGACAACAGCCAGCGAATAAGCTTATCTCCTCCTTCCTTGGTTATCTTTTTAATATAACCTGCTTCGTCTGGTTCCCCCTTTGGGTGATCATGTTCTTGATCTTTGGAATTGGGCACACTCTCGTGGGGTGCCAAACTCAGTCCAGCAACCAGTTCTTTCTGTTGAGATTGTGGTCATGTTTGGTTATGATCCGAATCTTGACCTACAGATCTCTTCCAATATCGATCATGTGCAATGTCTCTCTCTATGTCAGAGGGGAGTCGCTTCTCTCCATAGGTATTGCCAGGACGGTTTGGGATGTTCCTCTGCCTGCCTGATCGATGGGGCAATTGCTGCCATTCCTGTTGATCATCACGTCTTGGATAAAAGTCCTCAGTGGTTACTGGAGGCGGTGGAGGAGGAGCATCTGTCACATTGTCATGCACCTTTTGCTCACTTGGTACATCATCATCATCATTTTCTGATGATGGAGGAAGGGGTGGATCTTGTGGTGGTATAGAATCATCGCCATCTGTTGCAGATGAGTGGTCATCATCTTCTGGTTCTGGAGGTGGAAAATCACCAAGGTCCGTATTGGCAGGAGTTTTAGCTCCAGGACAGCATGAGAACAATGTTTCATCAAATAGTGCCATAGCACCAATGAATATTGCGCCACTAGGTCGCATGAAACAGTATGCTTTAATGCCATCTTCTAATCCAAGGTATGTCATCAACTCCGATTGAGGAGCCAATGTGTTTGGATGCTTCTCCTTGGGTATGTAGATGTAAGCACCACAACCAAAAACCTTCAGATCATTTAGATCTGGGCAGACCTTTGTCAGGTCCTCAACCGGTGTCAGCCATTTCAGGCACCTTATCGGGGTTCAGTTGTATAGGTGTGTTGCATGTTCAATGCAAAATTCCCACCATGATTGTGGTAGACATGCAGTAAATCGCAGGGTTTGCGACTTTTCCATTATTGCCCTTATGGCATGCTCTGCGCGCCCATTCTGTTGGTGAATGTGGGGTGCAGACATCTCTATTTTGATGCCATAGTCCTTGAGCACATTTTGTAGCTCACGATCTTTGAATTCCCCCCCTGGATCAACATGCCAGTGCTTGATTGTAGCGCCATACTGTGTCAAAGCCACTGCCCGAAATTGTCTGATGGCTGCAGCAGCATCAGATTTCTTTTTAAGGCATTGGACCCAGATATGTGACGTTTTGTCATCCAGAAATACAATAAAGTATTTATGTTTATGGTACGATAGTACTGGGAGTTCCTTTAGATCGGAATGTATTAATTCAAAGGGTCTTTCTGCACGTGAATCTGATTTGGGAAAAGATTTTGAGGTCATTTTCCCTTCAGCGCACCCTGGACATATAATTTTGTCTTTAGGAATAATTAAATTCCTCAGGAATTTTATGGTGCTATTAGGCATCTTCCCTAGCGCCTCTTTGGATGGGTGTCCAAGTCACTTATGCCAAGTTGAGTAGTCTGCGATGTACATTGTTGCGACATTGATTCCCTTGGTGCTTAATATATGAGTCCAAGCCCAATAAATAGTGTCACGTTTCATAAGAGGGACACAATCCATAATTGGGTTTCCTTGCTTGAAAAATGAAATGTGTGTGGAGGAACCACGCACGTCACTTCCGTCTTGTAAAAAAATGCCCATTGACAGTAATCGAGCATTACAGTCAGGTATGTAGTAGACAGGGTATAATCACATTTCACACATCTCTGACTTCTCATGACATACTACCTGATGTCTAATGAAGACTGCTCCTTTCCCTACTATATGAGTAGTACCCATGGCTGTTTGAACCAGTGTAGAGTCCTTTCTCGGTAAAGGCTCATAAGAAGCAAAATCTTTAATTTCACCAGTGAAGTGTTTTGATGCACTTGAATCCATGATCCAGTCGGCACCTTTCTTACAATTTCCATTTGCACATGTAACACATATATTAAGATGTAAATTGTTCCATGATACATTTAGTAGCGGTAAAATTTCACATGAAAAGTTCACTGTGATCAGTGGAATGTTAATTCTTGTGCTTGTGGCAGGGAAAAGGACTGAACTTTCATCATATGTACCTGTTTCAAGCGGTTCATCGACGGCTTTCCATACTTCTTCATCAGAAACTGCAGGTTCCGATCCAAGGGAGATGCTATCATCTTCTACCTCTACGATCCTTGGTTCTGGTTCAATCCTCCTCCTCTTACCTTCTCACACTGTTAGGTGCTCTTCCAAAGGTCGCAGATTTTTCACGCTGTGTGGGAGATTCATTTGCTCGAGGGTGTCTCGAGCCTGCTGATATTCGGTATAGACTGAATGAGAGGTAGAGGCCACGCCCATGTATGCCTGTGCAGGCAGTCGTGGCAAGGATCCCTTGTGGGAGTATGTTCACGCTTCTTGATGCGCTGGATGAGCGGCATCGGCGGTATGATGGTGCCATTACCATTTATAGTAGTAAAGGCTTCTGAGGCGAGGTGGGAATGTTTCTCTTTAGGTTTTTCCTCTTTAGTCTTTTTGTCCCCATGTTGTCCACGCTTTTGGGACGAATCTCCATTGTTGCCCTGAGATTGCCATTTGGGGTTTCCCCCTTTGCACTTGACAGCAGAAAGCTTGGTGGCCTGAGGTGGGCCAATGGGCGTTCCAACTGCTGTGCGCCGTGAGGCTTCAGCGACAATGGAGTCCTTGACATGTTTAAATGTCAAGGCTCTAGTAGCAGTCATGTTAAGGACCATGGCGGATAGAGAATCATACTCGCATGGCATCGCAGCAAGTAGAATCATTGCCTGTACTAATTCGGGGATGGTGACATTGGCAGCCATAAGGCACTCAAATTTATCAGCCATTTTGGCAATCTCTGGTGCAAAATTCACAGCTGGAATTTTGATTGCAATTGCAGACCTAAAGTCTGCAAAGACTTGGGAGGGGGCATCGACACCATAGTCGGTGCAGATGAGATCCCACACCTCCTCAGCAGTGTCCTTGGTGTTGGCATGCTACCGAATAGAGGGGGCCAGGCAGAGCACTAGGCTACCAATAGCCTGGTCATTCTTATTGTTCCAGGTCTGGAGCTTGGCATTAGCTTCGGCTACTAGTGCAGCATTTGTCACTGTAAAAGGAGGCACCAGGGGTGGTTTTAGTTCCATCCTGCTAGTTATTTGCCAGAGGCCCTGAGACCTGAGCCATGCCTTCATTGAGTCAGCCCGTTGAATGTAGTTAGAGCCATCGAAAGTTTGTACGAGTTTTTCAAGAGTTGAAGACATGATGTTATAGTGGCAGCTGGTAAAAGTGCTCAATCAGTCCTCTATTCAAGAAAACACATTCCATAATCTCAGCCAAAAACACTCCTTCAGAGTGGTTAACCCTAGTCAACCTGGGTTTTTAAATGCAGCTCGCAGGGAGCGCAATGCAGCTCACGAAGAGCGCAAGATTACAATTTGGAGACAATGAAGTCAATGTCGTTCGCAGCCAGTTAAGGCGCATTCGCGACGTGCCCAGCAGGGCCCATAACCTGTTGGAGCAGACTACATACGCTGCACAGAGAAAGAGACGACATGTTCCTTATAACCTACCTGGGGTTTAGTTAGTCTTAGAGCTAGGGTTTAGCAGAGGTAAGAACACTGTATATCTATTATGGTACAGGTTCTCCTTATATACATAATTAAGGATGTCACATGACTCAGGAATGTGTTTACCACATGTATGTGCAGTAAGCGCAGTAACATGTGTGTGCTGCATGCATTGCCTCATGTATGCAGCATGTATCAGGATTTAATTTCAACAACAATGATGCCATGGCCAATCCCCCTGCCAATTCTCACTGATGTGATGCCAAGGGCATCAACATTGCCCAGGCATGGTTTGGTGGAGGACTCTATGTATATATATAAATGTACTATAGCAAAAAATGAATGCACTATTTAATTCTTATTGTTGAGACAGCATCAGACATATGCATCGGCATCAGAATATGTATCAGGGCCAGGGCCAGGGTTGGCAATTGGTATGAACATTGGCCTTAAAGGTATATATTATTGGTCTACCAATTAAAGCACCATATATTTATAGGAAGAAAGCTATCACTCATTGTCACTAGCATCCATCATATCATCAGAGCCAGGCAACCAAGTGTCATCAACATAACTGAAGTCCGCATGACTAAAGATGGGGAGTGTGATGTGAGATGGAGTGGGGTTCTCTATCTGTGAGGTGCTGGGGGACCCAGTTCAGAAACCATCATCATCAGAATTGGCATCAGGGCCAGTTGAATCAGCTTCAGAATGGGTCTCTGATGATGAGAGGAAAACATCAGCTGCATCAGATGCGGTGGGAAAAGCAGTTGAAAGGGGAGTGCAGGGGAAGATGAAGAGGGAAAATTAAAATCTTCAAGGTAAAAGGCAGCGGCATCAAAGCCAGTTGGAGAACTGGTGTGGGAAGATGCTGATGATGAATGATGAACCTGCCAAGCCATGGCTGCCTGAAATGTGGTAGGCTGATCAGTATCTTCTGATGCATCATCCTCCCCTTCCCATAACATAGCAGCATAAGAGGCAGTGGGCTGGGTGAGGACAGTGTTTGCATCAACATAAAGATCATCAGCTGGATCATCAGCATCAGGAGTGGGGATCGCATCAGGAGTGGGGGTGGCATCGGGCATGGCAGTGGCATTGGGAACAGCAGCAGAATGTGATGAATTATAGGATCCAGCATCTGAAAAATAAATATCAGCATCAATACCAGTTACAGCAGGTGGTGAACTGTAGGCACCAGAAATGGAGGTTGATAGACTGGCTGTGATTGACCACTCCTTATTCTTATTGTATGCACCATCAGCCAGAGACTGAGCATATCCAGAATGATATTTGGTCTTCGGTGATGGGTTATGTAGATGCTAAAACATCACTCTCTTTGATGTCAACACTGCAGGTCCACTTGTGAGAGGAGGGGGGAAGAGCCTTCAGGTGCTCGAGTTCTGCCTGTGCATGTGCAGATACCAGTTCCGATTGTCTTCTTGTTGCTGATTGCCTTGACCATCTCCCAGTGTGTTCATGGGTAGATGCCGCTGCCGCTGCCATTGTTAACTTCCCTGGTTTGGACTGAAGCTCCTTGAGCAGGGCTAGCTCATGAAGCCATTGAAACCCTGCTGCTTTCCAGCCATTCGCATTCATAACAGCCTCTGCTAATGATTCACAGCCATCTACCAAGTCATGGATCCTATGTGCTTTATCGAACATATCCCCAATGAGAGCCTGCAGGTCAATGCAAGATCGGCAGTCAGCTTGGCCATTGGCAGCATTGTCTGCTGGTTGGCTATCATTGGGTAGTGAGCTGGTGAGCAGAGGGGAAGAGATATACTGGTGATAGCTATTGAGGCATTTATCTATGGTGTCACTGGCAAAAATTTGCCCTGGTGCCAGTTTACTATTGCATCTCCACCAATCACATACATAGGAATCCACCAGACAGCTAGGACCATCAGTGGCAACACCATCATCCAATGTGGCCAAGAGAGATGGATGGAATCCAAGGGGTAGGTGGTCCAAATCGACATTGGCGAGACTGTCGGCCAAGCACTGAAGAAGGATTGTTACCTCCATCATAAGGCCAATGGAGGTGCCAATGCTGATCCACAACATGACATACATCTGTCATATGTCAGTGATGTATACTTACTTTTTTTAGAAAAAATACATACAAGCTTGGCATAGAGAACTTTCTGCATCCAACATTGTTTTAAAAAGTTTGCATCGTCTAACTCCAACAAAACTCAACAGAATCAGGACTCTGCATACCAAATGATCTCTTGTGTCTGGATTTGGAGTTGCCATTTCAGGCCCGATTGCAAAGTAAAAGGGTTAAAGATTGAGAGAGTTTTGTTTGACATAGTGTTACTGGTCATGGTTGGTGATCAAGATAATTGTGTTTAGATGAATCATGTTTACATGATACAGGCTTTTTTCAGTCACAAAGGGGAGATATAATCAGCATTTGCTGATTTAAATGCATTTTATATATAACCAGTAGAAATTCCTCTTTCCATCAATTTCTCTGAGCCCGTGAATGAAGCCAATGTAGTCGCCTTACTATGAAAAATGTTAGTACATACAAAATATATTTACATTTCCAGAATTGGCAGCGGCATCAGCATCAGCAACAGCAATATTAATATCGGCAACAGCAACTCTAGGATCAGCAATGGCAACACCAGTATTTAGCAACAGCAACAGTGGGATCGGCAATAGCAACACAGGATGGGTAGCAGCTGGTGCCTACCATATCCCCTCTGCACCAGATGTATTTAAACAGATGATTCCACCATCATCTCAAACTCCATTGGCCTCGGCATGGGCATGACCTATCTGAAGGACAGCTGATGACCTTGCACAGCAGGAAGCTATTTCAATCTAGGCTGTTGGGAGGAGGCAGTGAATTAAAAAAGTGAAATTTACAAAGTAGATTTACAACTAAATCGCTATGTAATGTGCAAAAAAAATTAACACCACTTTTATGTATATGCCAGATAACATCTACTCTTTTCTGCCTCGCTTCATCTCCCCTCTGTCCTCAGGTGTGACTGTTCTCTTCCTTGGGTTAGGCTCAGGGGTGGTACTTCTGAAAGATAGTCCAGATG
Organism: Tricholoma bakamatsutake; assembly: GCA_029959215.1. Lineage (NCBI taxonomy): Eukaryota > Fungi > Basidiomycota > Agaricomycetes > Agaricales > Tricholomataceae > Tricholoma > Tricholoma bakamatsutake. The sequence goes on from CP114861.1 coordinate 12,039,525, forward strand.
AACCAGGGGTTAGCATGCATGGGGATCAGTGCAGTTGTGCAGGGAGAGGGGACAGCTGGGGTAAGGTGATGACATCGACTACCGATGATGGGGCGGCAGGCTCAGGCTCACTGAGTGACATTGGGGGGAAGAGGAGAGGGAGTCATGGGGCCATAGGTGTTGTGGGCTGTACAATTTTGTGAGAATCCTGTGGCATGGCAGGAATAATTTGGATTGGGGGGGGTACCAGCCAAGGATCATTCCCCAGCAACCTCTTCAGGTATGGCCAGGCCCTCTTTACCATCTGGCTCAGCCATCTCTTCATCTTTCTCCATGGCAGCAGGAATGGGAGCAGCATTGGGAGCAGAAGTTGGAGCAGGCATGGAACCAGCAGCAGGAGCAGGAGTGGGAGTGGGAGTGGGCATGGGAGTGGGCATGGGAGCAGGAGTGGGAGGGGCAGTGGGAGAAGTGGGACTCAGAGCGGGAGTGGCATCGACTTCCTCGGCATCCATCCATCCTTCCCAATACACCTCTGCCCTCCTGCTTGGAGTCCTCTCAAGGCAAACCACCTGCCCAGCCATGTAACCATTGTATAACATGATGGGCTGTGCACCAGCTTGCAACCCAAGGTATCCTTCAATGTCATTCACTCTGTTTTGAAGCAAGTGAAACACATTCCAAAGTTCTCGTATGTGGAGTCAGGACTCTTGCACTGACTCTTCATTCCACCGTGCATGCTGGTACATGTCTTCTTCCAGTTGGTATAGACATTTAGTGAGGGGGCATAGTTGATGGGTGAGGGGTTGGCCATCAGGGGAGGGGGGGGGCAGTCAGCTCGGGCTCGGGATCAGCCATGTTGATATCCTGTTCCACAGCTATAGGTATACATGTTAGTTAGTGGTTTTATGTGTCATGATATGGAAGAACTCACCTTTGGATTTTCCTTTTTCTCTTGCAGTGAACCACCTAGATAATTCCTCTCCACTGTCTTCACTGGAAAATCATGCCTTCTTTGCTTTTCATCTTGCCAATCCTTTTGCTTTCTTCATTTTTGGCACTCAATCCACATCCTCTGGACTGCACTGAACTTTCCCTTTCCCACAGAAGTAGCATGCAGTTTTGCCATTCACCTGATCCCAACACTGATGCCTAAGCTTGACACATCATGCACAGGGCATCGTTCGCAAACTCCCTCGCTGGGGTAATGCTCGTCTCTTCCTTGCTGTGTTGTGCCACTTCTGCTCCATTTTGGGATTGGCACCAGCATTGCTCTCCATCTCCTCATCCATCTCCTCATCCGATCCCTTGCTACTCTCCACCTGTCACAACCTGCATGTCACTGTGATGACTAGCAGTATTGGATGCTGGGCAGGGGCAGGAATCCTTGATCCTGACGCTTCTGGTTGGGTCCACATTTTAATTCATGCCGCTGCCACTTCTCTCCTTGTTGGCATTGCTGCTGCTGCTGCTACTTGGGGTGCTTTTGCCTTTGCTGCTCCCATTCCTCATTTCTTGGCCACTGCCATCACTTCTTTCTTGGCCACTGCCATGGATGCCTTCTTGGCTGTGGCCATTCCCATTCCCACTGCCACAGCCATTCCGGCAGGTGATGCTGTTCCCACTGCCACTGCTGCTACAGGCCCCTTTGCTGGTCCAGCTCCCGTCGCTGCTGCCATTGTCAAGTTGGTTGGTCCAGTTGCTGTGGATGCAGTGCCTGTGATGCCCTTTTTCTCATCAAAGGTCTTCATTGCCCTCCATTGACCTTCAATAAACCTTTGGTCCCCTGTTTTGTCTGATTTTGACCATGCTACCACAAATCCCCACAAGAAGGCATTAGCCTGGAACATGGACTGCACATCTTCTGTGAGGACTTCTCTTTGCCACCCAAATAATGTGTTCTACAATTTATAAGTGCATAGTTGGTATGATAGCATGCCAATCTACTCACAAGCGCATATTTTCTTTCCTTCATCACCACAGCAATACTTCCATCCCAAAGTCCATTGCAGATGGCCTGTTTGATCTCACTGATCTGGCTGAGGACTTGGTTGCATGTAACATTCATGATGGATGATAGGTCAGCTGCAGCAGCCGGGTTGATATTGATATGAAAAACAGTGAAATGCTGAAGATCAACAATCACGTGTTGTTGATCCCTATACAATCAATATATACAAACAAAGTGGTGTTCCCATTTTGAAACTTAAACTTGGCTTTTTGAGTATGCCGAAATTTGGTAGTTGGGTAGCCTTAAGCTGGGTTGGCTCTTCTTGTTGAGGAGGTTGATGTGATGTAATAGTGTTTTTTATTCATTTTCAATGTGTGATTGATCCCTGATTAAACAGTTATGATTTTAGTTACCCACCAGGCAATGGAGGCCTATTCCAAGAAGGTTGAATTTAATGTGCACATGGCACATGGAGGGGTAAAATTTCCTTTTTTTCAAAGTTTCATTGCCAGCAACCTAGCTCTGATGCTATCCTTGGTCCAACATTGTCCGGTTGGCTGATGCTGCATCTTGGCTGATGTCATGTCTTTGGCCAATGCCATGTCTTGACTGGTGCATTGTCTTGCTGCTGCCGTGTCTTGACTGTGGCCATTCAAAAACTGGCAATATTTCATCATTAGATACAGCACAGCAATGTTCAATGTAGATACAATAAGAATGTCATGGCCTTGGCATAACATCAGTGAGAATTGGCAGGGGGATCGGCATCATTGTCATGCTCATGGGATGACAGTCTGATTGGAATCTTGGAGAACCTGCATTCAAATAATTCCAGATTTAACTCCATCCTTTCCTTCAAGGTTGCATATGTCTTCAAGGTGACATCCTGCTGTTCCAGCCTTTTGACCTCGGCCATGTAGAGATGATGACTGGTATCCTTATACGATATGCCAAGCTGGTTTTGCAGGGCTTTCACTTCTGCATGGCAGTTCAACAGCTCTCTGGGTGTCAATGTCTGTAACAAGATCAACTATAGTCTCACAAATGAGGACCATGACACCTACTGGGTCAGCTGGTAGCATGAGGTGGTTTTGGGCCAACAGATAGTATGGTTGATCAGTCATGTTTTCAGACTGCAAAATGATGATTAGTGAGATGATACAGCATCGGAAGCAAATATGGCATTGGCCACAGATACACCATTGGCCAACAACATGGCATCAGCCAATGATATGGCATCGGCCAGAGGCATGGCATTGGCCAACAACATGGCATCAGCCAGAGGCATGGCATTGGCCACTGGCAATGACATTTGAACTGAAAGAAATTTTACCCCCCCGTGTGCCATATGCACTTTAAATTCTACCTTCCTTCGATAGGCCTCCATCGCCTGGTGGGTAGCCAGAATCATAAAATGGGGCACAAGATAGTGCTGCCCATTGTTGCTTTGGATTGGGACATAGCCATCAGGAATATCTGCCCAGCTTTCTTCCTGATTGCTCATTGTAGAGGGATGGATGTAGGAAGAGAGATGATAACACTATTGTGTTTAATCAGTGATCAGAGATCTATAGATGAGGGATTATTTAGTTGGCCTTATTTGGCCCCCATTGCCAATCTCACTGTTGCCAATCCCCCATTGCCAATTCCACTGTTGCTGATCCCACCGCTAATGCTTATTCCACTGTTGCTGATCCCACCGCTAATGCCTTTTCCCTTGCCCTTGCAAGATGGTGGATTGTGATTAAGATCATTGTATTTGCATAATACAGAATGTTTTGGTCATATAGGGGAGATATAATTGTCATTTGCTGATCTAAATGCATTGTCAGCTCTCAATCCTAATTCTTACCAGAAAGCCTGCTGGCGATTAGCATAGGCTAGTGGGCCAGGAAGGGTATTCTTGGACTGCAAGGCTGACTGCCACTGTTGGCTGTGATAGATGAAATATCACACAGTCCACTGCATTTCATATGTGACCAGTAGGAATTCCTCCCTCTATCTATTTCTCTGAGCCTATGATCGAAGCCAGTGTACTCTCCTGACTAATAAAACTGTTAGTGTAATGAATATGGATGGCCACAAAATACATTTACATTCCCAGAATCGAGTGGCATGGGCATGGGCATTGCTGTACTGTTCAGTAATAACACCAGGTTGATTGTGGGCATTATGCCAAATCCAGGACAGGCAAAGATTAGTGGAGCCTGGTGCATTTGGCTTCAGAATAGCTGTGCTAGCATTGAGGTCATCCTTTGTTAACTGCTGAAACATACTCGATGTCTCAGCATCACAATTTAGTGCCACCAGTTGGGTTTGGCAATGGTTATACATTTGGGCATGCAAGGCAATTTTTTTAACCACATCCTGGACAACAGCTTGTGCTCAGGTGCAAACTCCCTTTCTCGGCACCGCTCAGATGATGTGTGAATATTGAAATAATTTGTCAGCAATGAGCTCTTGCAACTGATGCAGCAGTCGACTTGCCTGGTTCTTCCTGAGGTTAATCTCCACATTACCAAGTTCTCCATCATGTGGGAGGTATACTTGTTGCTCCTCAACTGGAATAGTGTGTGTGTCAGCCAGAAGAGATGAAGCAGAAGTCTCTTCATCAAAGGGTTTTATGTCATCAAAGTTCTCAAATTCAGGTTCATTGTCATGGGTGATTTGGGAGGGAATAATGTCATGCTCAGCAATGTTGGTAGCATTTTGTAAATGTGTTAAGGTTGCCATATGAGATGTGAGAAATTCTCTTTCCCATTCAACAGCTTGTGTATCAGAAGCATGAGATGCTGTACCAAGTCGATGGACTTTGTCTTGTAATTGAATCCTGGTGCAAATCAATGAGGGATTGTGATACATCAATCTTAGTAGGAAGTATGACCCACTGCATTTGTTCAAAAACAATAGCAAAATCAATCCACTGCTCAACCGCTGATTGAATGAGTGTCGATGCTGTAACCATTCCCAATGCCAGTCCTGGTCCCGGTCCCATTCCCGTTCTTGATCCCAGTTGTGATCCCTGAGTGGCATACATATCCATTACCCTGACATCTGTTAGCCTTGGCATTTCTGCTGTGGTGACTTCATCCTCCCATTGTTCGACTGCCTGTTGACTGAAAGCTGCTGTCAGTTCTGCATGGTGCTTGCCAAGCTGTGTGGATATCTCAAGGGCTTCTTGAGATTTTAAACACTGTGTGACCGTCATGCTGAGCATTTTCTTGTGATTTGAATCTGTAGTATGATCATCAAGCATTTGAGCCTGATGTGGCAATGTTGCTGTGCTGACTGTTGGGGAAATGGAATTCAGTGATGACCACAAAGACTCAAGGATTTCCCCTGCTACAATGCCAGACCCTGGAATGAAATATGGAGCATAGCAAAAAAAGCATTCATTCTTGTGGCCATGAACATGCAAAAGCCCAATGGCCTGGTCAATGCTCAAGCCAGCCGGCAGACGTGCACCAATACACTCCTGAATGTGGATGATGTATTGGCAGACAATATCATAAATGAGCATCACTCCCTGTTGATGGTCAGCCCTGGTGGTTTTCAGGGCTTGGAGGAAAGCAAAGTCGACATTCTTTTGCTGTTCTCCCTGAAACAAGTCTACCAGTGCATTGGGTGCATAACAGCCATGCCATGCGCATGCAATGGCTGCTACTCCAATCCTATCACATGCCTTCAATGCCAAAAAAGCATTTGCAATGGCTCAGAATTTATTTTCACATGGAGCCTTCTAAAAACCCATGTATCCCAATCAGAATGAGCATCAGAAGCAGCACCGGCAGCAGTTATGGCATCAGCCACCATGAAGTAAAGTGTACCTACTGTGAATTATTCTATGGCAGCTTGCAGGAATTGCTCGTATTCACCCTGATTTGGGGCCATCTTAGCTCCATCCCATAGCCATATATCAGCATTGGAGTTTTTCTGCCAGACATGGTCAGCTTTGAAATTGCTGTCAGCCACGAATATGCATTTAAAAACAAATCTGAGAGCCATAGTATCATTTCAGATGCAACTTGTACAATCAAGGTATATAGTCACCCACCGGTTCACATCGTCCTTCCAATTTTCTGGTATATTTATACCTGCTTGAGGACAGGCTGGACAGTAATTGGCAAGTGATCCTGGTTTGGGATTCAACAGATCTTTTTGATTGTGTCTATTCCCTGCCCACTTCAATCTTTTCATCCAATGCCATAAGCGGGACATGTGCTGAAGCTCATGGTAGAGGTTGATTACTTCAGCAGGCCTCATCGGCAATGTTATGCACTGAATCAGCTGGTAAAACTGATAGGCCGATGTCTTTAATTCCATATTACAGAGCCAAAAATGGTCTAGAATGTGCATGGTGAAAAGAGTGCATATTGTGGTGAAGCTAATCGGGAGCAAGTTACTGGTTACTAGGTCCAAGGGAATTTGGTATTCTCCCTGACACTGGCAGGTAACCATTGCTAAATGATGTATTCCATTTGTATGCACCACACAGATATAGCTGTTGTTCAAGGCATTGTCAGTCGGCAGTGTGGTGGTCAGCTTGGGATTGGTAGTTGCTAGTATGGTTGTTGCCTGGGCATCAGTCCTCATGCATCATTCAGGCAAATATGGTTGAAATCCATGGATGTCTTCATCAGCATGTTCAACTTCATGTTTATCATCACCATCAAAGAAGTCTTGTAAGCTGTCATTGACATCATTATTGCCCTTTTCTTGAAGCCAAAGGGCATCAAGGTGATCACAAAAGGCTGCATTGGCCCTGGTCTCATCATCTGCTGTACTCTCTGTCATTCCAAATGTGAACTCATGATGTTGAGCTATTGCCATTGCTGGTGCTGTGGCCATTGCCAAGTAATAATTGCCTGACTCTGCCTTGGCTTTATCCTTCATCTCTTCAAATGTCTCTAGATATTTTATTTGAAAGTTAAGAGCATTGCAAATTGGCTGATCTGTTTGGTGCTGGACCAAAAGGTACGTGCCAACCTCCCATAGCTCAGCATAGTGGAAGTGTGTGCCAGTCCAGCATTCAATGCGATGGAAGGGGTTCTGCCAGTGTGTTATGCACATACATGTCCAGCAAAGTGTGCTTCCTAGTGAACAATCAACACATCTCCCAATTGCCCATTTATTCAGTTGACAGTGGTTGCAAACTTGTTTGTCAATGGACCATGCCTGCTGAGCCAGGGATGCTTGCAGCAATTCATCCACTCATCCCACAAACTGCAATATGTAGTTCTTCTGTCTCTATCAGTTGTATATGAGCCTCATTAAGTCAATCCATGTCAGAAACTGACCATGCTGATCCATGACCAAACCAGCTCATCGGCCACCTGAGGTTCTTGCATATCCCATTCTGGAGCAAGACCTGGATTGTCATGGATACCAGCTGAACTCGATTCACCATGTTCTTCTGTAACCAGAGGCAAGGGAACCTTGATATGCTTTGTTTTTGGTCCATGTCTCATATTGACCTCAACTTCTACATGTGTAGCAGTATTGACTGCATCATCATGGTCCTCATACAGGGGGGCATTTTTCTTTGATCTTCTCTTTCTCTTGTAAGGAGCTCTTGTCAGGCTCATGATGATTGGGGGGAATTAACTGCGGTGATGGACTATTTATTGTACTATTGGCCTCATGTTATCCTCGTGCCAATAATATGTTATGCCTGATGATAACAAGAATCATTTTTTCCTCCACATCAATCCTTCTCCAATGCTGCTTGCACCATCAGAGAACCTCAGTGGGGGACAGTATCGCAAGGAGAGATATACAGTCAAAGAGTGGAGGATCATCGAGCCTTATAGAGATGCATTCCAATCACAGGAATCCAAAGCTGGCCGGTTGCAAATACTCAAGTGTGACATTCTCCCTGCCATATTCAATTACTGGGTGTCAATCAAGAGGGTCCCAATGGATGAGGAAAAGAGTCGCCTACATACCAAAGTGAACCATCAACTTGAAGCATGTGAAAGTTATATTTTTGATTACATCACCAGGAACTAACAACCTGGCTTTTCAACAACTGGTGAATAATAAAGGGCTACTCGCACAAATCAAACAACTTCAAAGTCAAGCGATCAGAAGCCATTTGGGCCTTATACCAGGATCGAGTTTTGAAAGAGATTGGAAACCTGCTAGGTATTGAGAATGCCACTACAAGCACACCTGGATGGTTCCAGATGCGACTGCCAGCCATCAAGAGTGTTTTTAGCAACATGACTGCAGAGAAAAAGGTAATCCTTGAGATCGAGCAGGATAAAATGATGCAGGAAGGTTATCCCAAGCAGACAAAGTAAAGGTAATTTAATGCCATTGCCACTGCCGATGCCAATGGTAATGGACATCTCACAGACTAGCAGAGAAAAACCTGCATAAGCATGTAGAGGAGAGTACCCAACAACACTGGTTAGAAATGGGATTGCTGTCTGTGACATTTACAGCCCATACTGCACCTAATGGTTTGATGGTTATTGATGCATGAGTGGAATCTTTAATTGTGATGCTGATGCCGATGCTGATTACAGTCATGACAATGTCACCTCTTTAATGGCTACCCCTGCACAATTATTTCTGGACACCTATTATGATCATAGCACACAGCTCAAGCAGAACCTCATGAGTTATGTCAAGGCATTACATGCATCGGACATTGCCTCAAGGTCAGCAATGCAACCTAACACCACCACACCACAAACCTGGCTTCTGATGACTCAGGATGGGTTCCCCATCCTGCCCACACCATGGAAAGGATCACAATACAAGAGAAAAAAGAGCTGGAGCAATGATTTATGTTGTATGTTGGGCAGCATTACAGTATGACAACTTCTCATGCTACAAACTGTTACTTATCTCCATGCAGAACTAGCCAACAATGGTTGTAGTCACCATATCCCATTCAAAGCAATTGCTGACCAAACCTCTTTATTCATCAATCCTGAATATCTCCCAGGAAGGTTCAAATTTAGAGACCCACGGAACATGCACAAGAGTGTGATAGAAGACTTCTTTGACCATGTTCTGCAGCATCAAACAGTGCAAGGCCCTGTAAGAGAATTTAGATTTAAAGGAATCAAAGTGAGCAATGGGAGTGTGTCTCCTGCATGCTATCCTCATAATTTAAATAACCCTCCACCTTCCTGATGCATTTCCAAATGCAGTGGATGATGGAATGGTAATGCAATATCCAATGCCAAGTCCATCATGGGCACCGGCCTGCATCCTGATGCCAATGCTGTTCCTGATGCTGATGTTGATGCCGAACCTCAAGGTCAATCAAGAAGCAGAAAAAGGTGATAGTGAAACAACAGCAAAAAAAAACCTCGCCAAAGATCGAGAGCAGAACAAGCACCCATCTCTGAACCCCCAGATTCCTTGCAACTCATGGATCCAGCTCAGTTGAGCTATGTGCAAGTCAATCAAATGACAATGGACATACTCTGCACAGCTGGTGTGACTTGACCACAGCCAATTAATGGTCCGGGTAATGGTGAATTAAAGTATGTCATTCCTCAACACATTTACGAGAAGTCCATCACACCCATATCATCTTTAGATGATGATGTAAATGATGCCCCATGCCCACTTGATCCATCACTGTTGGAAGGCAACACCACATCAACTCAAGAAAGATTGAACTGACCTAAACCTCACCGCCTGTCTGGGTAAACTCAGACAGAGGATTCTATTGCAAGGGCAAGGGGGAAGGCATTAAAACTGTCAACAGTGGGATTGGCATCAGGATCAGCAATGGTAGGATCAGCAGACAGAGAATCAGCAGCGGTAGGATTGGCAGACAGAGAACCAGCAGTGGTAGGATCAGCAGACAGAGAATCGGAAGTGGTAGGATTAGCAGACAGAGAACTGGCAGTGGTAGGATTAGCAGACAGAGAATTGGCAGCAGTAGGATTGGCAGACAGAGGATTGGCAGCGGTAGGATCATTTGGTGATTGCCAGACTCCACTTATGAAGAATACATTTTAACAGATGACCCCCCCCCCATCTCAAAGCAAGAATCAGGGACAGCCAACGGCCTGACATGCCCACAGAACAGCTGATCACCTTGCTCAGCAAGAAGCTGTCTCTATGCAGGTTGTTGGGAGAAGAAGAGCAAACTTTGCACAGTAAATTTACTATATGTGTCTCAGTAGAAGACAAAGATTGACAATAGTAAGATTTGCAGAAGGAATCAAGTGCTGGAGAGTATCTGTGCTCAGGTCCTGGGCAGTCCTGTCTAGAACGGTGTGATGTAATGTGAAATTCTCTCAGCATCTTCATATGTGGGTGAGGTGGGGGGCCGGATGACAGGTCTGCCTGAAAAATGTTCAGGTGAGTAGGTGGCATCGGTCATGAACTGGCATTGGCCATGAGCCAGCCTCGTTCATGAGGCAGCATTGCACAACAGGATGACATCTCTGGAGAGTATCTATCTGTTTTTTTTTGACTGCATTCTATCGTTCTACAATCACACAACAACATTTTCAACCAACCAATCATTTTCTATTCAGTAAATATATATTTCACATGGCCACCAACCATGCCCATGTATGTCAAATAGCCTCACAATCCTCTGCCAATCTGATTATGTTTCATTGTCATGTAGTTGCCACAATGACACACACTCGCTCAATGTGTCAAAGCTGATGAGAATCCTATGAGTAGACACCTGCCTGCATCAGGCCTCAAACAGTACCAATGCATTGGCCAACAGGACCACCTCTCAGAAAAGTATCTATGTTCAATGGACTTCCCTTAGCATCTTCATATGTGGTGAGGTGGCAGGCCGGGTGACAGGTCTGCCTGAAAAATGTTCAGGTGAGTAGGTGGCATCGGTCACAAACCAGCATCGGTCACGAGCCAGCATCGCCCAACAGGATGACATCTCTGGAGAGTATCTATGCTCAATGGACTTTGCTCAGCATCTTCATATGCAGGTGAGGTGGCAGACTGGATGACAGGTCTGGCTGAAAAATGTTCAGATGAGTAGGCAGCATTGGTCATGAACTGGCATCGGCCAGGAACCAGCATCAGTCATGAGCTGGTGTCGCCCAACAGGATGACGTCTTTGGAAAGTATCCATGTTCAATGGACTTCGCTCAGCATCTTCATATGTGGGTGAGGTGGTGGGCCAGGTGACAGGTCTGCCTGAAAAATGTTCAGGTGAGTATACCTGCTGAGGTCCTAATTCGATATGGTGTCTCCTGCTCATCATGTGGATCATGTGCATGGCACTGATCTGGGCTGTGTAATGCCGATCTTGATCCTGATCCTGGTAAGGCCACTTCCACTGCCATCCCCATCCCCATCCCCATTGCCATTGCCTGAAACTATTTCATAGGCTACTGATGTCTGTATTAAATGCATTACTCTTCGGTCTAGCAACCATTGTAATAGTGTATTCATTTGTTACTATAGTAGGTAAACATATATAGATTAGAGCATTTGACAGTGTCCACCAAACACATATCATTTGATACACTGTATATGTTTGATAGACCATATCATTCAACACATTGTAGCTTACCTATGTGTGCAGACTACACATGAATTACTACATAAATGAGATTAATTTCCAATTGGCCATACCTGTAATGCCAATCTTGATCCCGATCCTGGTGAGGCTGCTGCCATTGCCATTGCTGCTGCCTGAAACTATTTCATAGGTTACTGATGTCTGTATTAAATGTATTGCTCTTCAGTCTAGCAACCATTGTAATAGTGTATTCATTTCTTACTATAGTAGGTACATATATATATATTAGAGCATTTGACAGTGTCCACTGAACCTGTATCATTCAATACACTGTATATGTTCGATAGACCATATCATTTGTCACATTGTAGCTTACCTATGTGGGAATATCACCAGGTTGAAGACTCTTAATGTAAGTTTCAAAAGGGTTGTTAATCACAAAAATATCATTGTTAAGGAGATTTGTAGCATTATTTTCTTTAGGCTGCTGGATACAACATGAAGTTACCTGTTCCTTCCATTTCATACAAACTTTACATGATAGAGACAGTAATTCTTCAGGGGTTAGCATGATAATTGGGGTTTTCATTGAGCAAGCAAAAATGTCTTCCTTTATTTTATCCTTTTGAATTGGAGCTTGGGTATGATACAAAGAACCATCTTTGCTTTTACCTTTCATAGTTGATCCAAAACTTTATTTGTAAGGTGGCAAGTATGAATTTTCTTTTGTGGTAGCATAAGGGTGAATGATAGGTTGCAAAGTTGTTTTGGAAGTCAAAGATGGTGTTGAAGTTGAAGTAGGTAGATTAGTTGCTGTGGATGAGATAGATGGTGCTGGTACTTTTGGAGTGGATGGTTCAACTGGTGCAGGGTTTTGAGGGATCAAAGGCCAAGATGTAGGAACTGTTGGTATATTTGAATTAGTTCTGGCAAAGGGTCTACCACTTTGCAAAGCATATAGCTCTTATTTGAGCTTTGCAATATGATTTTCAGTTGTAGTGGATAGGTTGGAAACTTGGTAAACACCTCTGGATGGTGTCAAACAAGTTGTTGAAGGTGTGATATTATACATTAAGCGATGGTGTAGCGGTAGATGGTGGGTTTCATCAAGTCCATTTATCAATTCTGTTCTTAATGAAATGATGAAGGATGTTTCTAGGAGTGAATCATCCATTTGGAAGAATGATTTTGCCTTCGGTGTTCTTCTTACACTTTCCTTCATTGATATATGACTGGAAAATCAAGCAGTCACTAACAAAATGACCAGTAAGTCCACAGAAGATGTAAACTAAATTTTTGAGCTAATCTGAACAAAATCCATTGTTAGATAAAGGGGTATTAGTAGGTTTAGTACCTGCTAAAGTGGTGATGAGTGTAGTTGCAAATTTTTTGAGGATTGCCAATAAGTCCTCCCATTTAATTTGTGTTGAAGATGTTGACATTGTTGGTAATGCTAAAGGTGCTGAAGAGTGTGAACCATGTAGCAATGTTGATTCTGAGCTGATAGATCCTGCTAGAATGAACTTTGCTGCTGCATGAATGACTTCAAGTGGATAGGCATCATCTGGATAATGGTCAGGAAATTTAAGTTTGAGTTGTCTTGCAATTCGTGACCATAAGCCTGGCTGGAAACCATGAATGAATGCTCTGCTTTGTTCAGCTTCTGAAATTTAGCCTTTAGAGAGGAGAAATTTCTTGGTGTTGTAGAATGATCAATAATACAACCCTAAATCACTTGCATTAAAAATTCCCATGTGAAGTTGTTCACCAATGAGTTTGTCCATGTCCAAAATTGACCATTTGCAATCATCTTCAGAACTGGGGTATGGTCTGTGAATTGCGATGCAAAAATTCTGGAATGAAGTGCCAGTTTTATATTCTGGAATTGATTCCCAAAATTCAGAGGTGTCAATGTCGACATATCAGCAAGCGTGCTGCTTCATGACTTCCGAATCCATGATATTGCAGTCTGTACAAAGTATTTTGAGCTCATTAAAATATTGAGGCTAGGTGGGATCAAATTTTGGAGCTGTGGAATGACTACAAGCTGGCATAGTTGCTTGTGTAGTCAATGGATGTGATTATTCTTGGGGTGGGAGTTAAGACTTGGGTGAAGGATGGTAGAGGCATTGAAGTTATTGGAAGAATGAATGAAGAGGTAGACATGAGGATGATAAAGAAAATGATGTTGAAGATGAAGATATAGGCAAAGGAAACAGTTGACGATATGTGGACTCTGCTTTAGAAACTGGGATTAGAATATCTCCCAATTGTTCAAGAGATTCCAAGGCATGGAGAGTCTCAATTTGAAGATTTCTAGCTTGAGTTGGCCTAAGCTGGGAGATTCCAGATGGATTAGATGATGAAATGGTTTAGAAACTCTTCATGGTGGGCTCCAAAAATGATGATGCTCAACCCAGAAACCCAAACAAAACCTACTAAATGGCTTCAGATGGTATAACACAAGGCAGAGGAAGGATGTGAGGCCCTCTAGATGTCACCTGTCAGACTGACCATCAAATAGCTATAAATGGACTGCCTGTTGAAACAATTCAAAGCTAAAAGAATGTGTTTCATGGAATTTCAGAGAATTTTGTGGCTAGATCAATGAATTCAGAGTGTGCAAATGTGTTCAGATGTAGGATTGAGGTACTAGACAAGTAATAGAAGCAAAGAAAAGGCGTATTGAGGGAAACAAGAGTGAAAATAGTGTAATGCAAGGATTTTCGAAGATTTTCAAAGAAATTTGGTGTAAAACACAAGACATCAGACTGAATAAGACTAAACTGAACTCTCAAATCACTGCGATTTGGGAGGAAGACAATAACTTTTTTGTTTTTCTTTGTATCTAGTATATCTTTTTATATAAATAAAGAAACTACCTAAAAAGGCTAGAGAACATGAGGCAAACATGTGGAAAACTTGAGGCAAAAGACAATAGAAGTATATCAGAACAACAAAGTGAGACTAGAAAGGGTGAATATAACACATGATGCATGATGAAGAAATAATAAGAAAGAATAACTAAAAGTGGACTGTCCTTGTTATAAATTGCATAAAACATCAGAAACTACTTTGAATGGATTGTATGCATGCACATGCGGTCGAAATGTATTCAATATACTTGAGATAGTGTCCCATGTGTCCAGCATGCATTCAAAAATTGTTCAAATAGGAAATACTGTGTCCAAAGATGTTTTTCAAGGTTCAAGGATTTTTGAAGATTTTTGAAGTTTCTTCAGACTTGTTTGAAGGCCAATATCACTGCGATATTGCTTGAAACTGATTCAAAACTTATCGATGATGTTCCAAGTGTATATTCTGAGCTGTACAAAGTGTTTGAAGTCAATTGAAAGTGTGAAGACCGATATATCGGTGCTCAAACTGTGCTGGGGACCCATTATCCTCCCCCTGAATAGAATACTGACCATTCCAGTCAGTCTATCAAACTGTGAAGGTAAATTGAGTGAAATCAAAATGAAGCGATGTGAAATGGAGTGTCAAAGTTAAAAATGAAAGCCATTGAGGATAATCGAAGCATGTTGAGCTGATTGAATGCTGAGAAAATGAAGTCGAAAGGAATATTGGCATAGGGAAATGAGCATAGGGCATATTCAATGGATATCGAGATCAAGATGAGTGAAGGCCTACATATGCATATAGAACCAAAAGCTGGCAAAGCCACTTCGAAGAATGTCGAGCATAGTAAAGATGTGTTCGATAAATAGAATGAGGTCAAAATGCAAAAAAAAAAAAAAAAAAAAAGAGAAATGAAATAGGTAAATTTAATTGATGTAGACAATGCTAACCATGATCATAGTAATCAGTTATAATACTCAACCCGGAAACCTAACAAAAACCTGCTAAAAGGCCTAAAAAGTGTAACACAGGCTAGAGGAAGGATGTGAGTTGGTACTAAATATCACTGCTGTTACCCAAAGGTTGTAGTTAGAGATGTGAAATGGTAAGACATGTTGCGAATAGTCTTTAGAAGCATACAAAGATGTTCAAAAGAGGTTCAAAGATGTTTTAAGGAAGATCAAAGATGTTAGAAGGGTTTGGGTTAGAATAGGAATAGCTTTGAGGGATAACAAGGAACAAATATAGTGAATTGGAAGTGTTTTCAAGTGACGATAGGAGATACAAGAAAAGTCAAGAAGATAGTACAAAAGTTCAAAGAAGTTTACAATAATTTGCAGAACTTTAGAAATATGAAGCAAAACTTGGACTCAAGAGGACGGCTCTTAAATCAGATGATAATGGAGAGGGTGACTTCTTCTTTGTTGTTGTAAGTAACTAGTACAAGTCTATATACATTTTGAAGAGATATGTAGTACTAAAAAGGAAATATAACATGCACTTTTGTGCCATTATCGCATCCTAAAAGTCTTTTGTCATGTCTTCTCATGTCCAGTAGTGCTTGATATGCGATGCAATGGCTCATGCTGGATGTGCTGTGTGTATCAAAAGGGTTTTTGGATAGCCATATGGCAGCCAACTTTGTTTGAAGTGCTATGAAGTTGTTCAAAAATGTTCGAAATGTCACAAATTCATTTGAAGTGTTGCAAAGTCATTCAAAGTTTTCAAAATCGATTTCATGGGGTTCATAGGGGTTGGTATCATAAGTCATAATGTGTCGATATGTTTGGAAACATTCCCAGACCCTAGAGTGCACAGTGGACCTATCATTGGGTCAAGGAACTGGTCGAATAGAAATCAAATGAGAAATTGAGGGATTGAAAATGAGGTCAGGAAAATACTTGTCAGCAATAGATGTAATAGAAATTTTGGGAGTAAGGGGTACATGAGTTTTAAGAAGATGACTCTAGATATATGATAAATATGGAACTTAGAGCACTATACTGGACTTTGAGGGTGAATGCAAACATGAATCTGGTGATGAACTATATGAGGGGAAAGGCAATATCAAAATAGATGATGAAACAGAAATTAGTGCAGATGATGAGATCAAGGACAAAAATATTGGGAGTGGTGAATTGAAAGTCGAGATCGAAGTGGGCAATGATGGGGACAAATACGACGAGAATATCAGAGGTGAGATCAAGCTAGATTGCAGAGGCAAAAATAGTGTTGGAGGGCAAGTTGAAGTCAAAAACAGTAATTCAAAAATTTTGCATTCTTTGGACAATGTTGAAACTGTCAAATTTGATATGATTGGTGGGATAGGTGAAGGCAAATTTATAGAAGATGAAACTGGTGTGAATGACATGATGGTTGAAGGCGAAACTGGCAAGACCAATGATGGCAAAGTCAATACTAATGAAACAGGTAGAACAGAGTCAATCAAACTTGAAGCTGATGAAGCTGCAATAATCAGAGTGGACTGGACTGGAACTATCGAAGGTGAAGATGATGAAACTGGCATGGATGTGTGTGATGAAGCTGGAACTATGTGACAAAGACCAGGAGGCGCAACTTTATGATTTCAAAGTGCAAAAATTTCTTATTCAAGCACAAGCTCTTTTTTAAAGGCTAGTTCCTGTTTGAGCACTGTGATACAAGCTTCTAAGTTGTTTGAAATGTTCAAGCTGTGATGTGTACCATCAAACATTTGGTTCAATGCAGTCAAATGTGCTATATCAGTGAAGAATGAGGTCAGTACAGATATTTTGGGCACTCATCTGGTCAAATGTGAAGCTGCAAAAACTGATGCAAAGTTTAATGTAAAACATGTGAAGCATCTTCAGAGTTGATCAATGTGCTAGACTGCAATGAATTTGAGGTCAAAATCGATTGCTGGGGAATGGAGTACTGAGTTTGAGGATGCTATAACGAATTTTGTGGCATTGTGGATGTTGTTCAGAGTGTATGGGTCATCGGGATAATGATCAGAGAGCTTCAGTTTGAGATGATGCACAATTCAAGTCCATAAGTCTGTTTGAAAGCCTCGAACAAAAGCTCAACTTTGTTCAGCTTCTAAAAGTCTGCGTTTTAAGCGAAGAAAGTTTGTAACATTGTAGAACGACCTATAATAAACTCCTAAATTGTTTGAGTCAAAAATACCGATGTGAAGCTGTTTGCCAATGAGTGTATCCATGTCCAAAATGCTGTATTTGCATTTGTCTTCTGATCCAAGATAGAGCTTGTGTACTGCAATGCAAAATGTGTTAAATGAGATGCCAGGCTGGTACTCTGGAAACAATTCCCAGAGTTCGCAAGAATCAATGTCGATGTATCTGCAAGTGTGCTTCTTCTTTAGGTCCTGATCTGTAATACTGCAAGTTGGGAACAGAAATTTGAGCTCTTTAAAAAAATTTCGGAGCTCTCTAGGCTGTTTTGGATCCAATTAAAGATGTTGAATGACCACAAGCTGGCATAAAGGACTTCGACATGTTCAAAGTAGATTTTGGGGGCTGCAAAGTCAAATTCATGTGATATTGGGTTTCGCATGTTTCAAAATCAAAGATGGTAGCAAAATAGTAAATATGAAGGCAAAAGAGTACAAAATGATATTATCAATGGTTGAGATACTGTATCAAGAATTTCTGGTTGTTCAGGAGAGTTAAAGGCACTGTGAGTTTAATGCAAAATCAAAATTTTTGAGCCCCCTTAGGTGAAATAAGCAGTAGAAAGGAGCAAAGGTTCAATGATGGAGTAATCTAGAAGCCCTCATGGTGGGCTCCAAAGTAATAATACTCAACCTGGAAATCAAACTAAAATCTGCTAAAAAGGTCTAAGAAGTATTAGGATATCGAGGAATGAATATAGAGAATCGGGAAGGTTTTTGAGAGATGACAGATGATAGGCAATAGTTTCAAGAGGCTAGTACAAGAGTTCGAGGAAGTTCATGATAATTTGCAGAACTGAGAATTATGACACGAGGCTTGGACTCAAGAGAATGGCTCTTAAATCAAAGGATGAATGGGAGAGGACAATTTCTTCTCTGTTGTTCTAAGTAACTAGTACAAGTCTATATACATCTTGAAGAGATAGTACTTAAAAAGGAAATACAACATGTGGAGAACATGAGGGCAATATGCACAGCAATAAAGAACTTTGCAAATCATAAAACAAATAAGAAATGATGATAAGTGAAATGTACAGAGTCGCAGTATATCAAAAGTACTTGTCCTAATGTTTCAATATATCATTAAAACACCAAAGCGCCACAATCACATTCTAAGAGTCCTTTGTTGTATCTCCTCATGTCTGGTGGTGCTCGATATGCAATGCACTAACTCATGCTGGATGTGCTGTGTGTATCGGAAGGGTGGTGGGATAGGCATATGGCAGCCAACATTGTTCAAAGTGCTGCAAAGTCATTTGAACTCATTCAAAGTATTGCAAAGTCATTCAAAATCATTCAAAATTGTTCAAAGTGTTGTAAAATCATTTCAGAGTGGTTTTGTGAGGTTAATAAGGGTTGGGAGCATGTATCATGGTATGTCAATGCATTTGGAAGTCTCCCCAGACCTTAGAGTGCAAAGTGGACGTATCAATGTGCTGGAGCACATTGATGTGCTTGAAGGCAACTTGCAGGAATTCATGTGCAAATTGACACAGTGGCTTCTACCATTGAAACCTTTATTAGAACTCTCCAGTCAAACCCCACTCCACCCATTTCAACCCCTAGCATGCTCAAGCAAAGATGCATGCATTAAACCAGCACCCCCCATTGAATTCAATGGCACACATTCCCACAGACATGCCTTCCTCAATTCCAGTGAGTTATACATCAGTCTATGCACAAACCAGTTTGTGGATGATGCCATTAAAATTTATTGGGCCTTTACATACATGAAGTCTGAGCGGTGATATGTTCAGTTGGTACTCAGTACAATCTCAACAGGAAGTTTGAACACAAGACCTACAGCTGCAGGCATGCTCAGGGTGTGGGGGTTTATTTAGAGGGCCTTGGATTGTCCTTCAAGGTGCAAAGACTACTACAGAGGCTGGCTCAATGGGTTGCAATCTGCACACTAAGTTGTGTACACAGAAAGGAAGGTATGCACAGGGGCAAAAAAGTGTGCAATACAAAAGTATGGAAAAGCACAGTGTGGAACAATGTGCAATGGGAGCACAAAAATGCGAAATGATGAGATGGTGAAAAGCAGGAGGTGTAATGGGATGAGGACGAGTGTCAAGACCTGACTTACCCAATCAGATTCCCGGTCTTCCCCAAACTCTTTTCTAATTCTTTTCCAACCTTGTCCATTGGCATCCTGGCCACAGCACCTCTTACTCCTCAGACAAGTCATCATGTGCCTTAGTAATCATTTGCTTACTCACTTTATTCCTAATACAGTCTTACCAATTCTGGTCATGGACACTTACCAAGACCCATTAGTAAACTTCTGCATTACCCATTATTCTTCTGGCTCTAGTTATTGAAGTGCCTGTAGCTTAGCCTTAGTCTCCAGTTTGCAAATTACTTGTGCCTACACTTGTACTTATACTTGCAGTTATCCTTGTATCATTCTCGCCTAATAACATCCTCTTAATCATCCTCAGCTTATTCCTGAATCAAACCTTTAATCTTTTGACTCCTCTTGACTTAATCACTTCATAACCTCTGCTTCATTCTACCTTCACCCTCCATCCAGAAACCTGCTGGACACCCACTTGCCTCCTGCTTAAAATAGGATAACTGACGAGAAGAAGGGTGCAACTTCTTATAAGTTGAAGCCAAGTCCTCTCTGGCCCCTTTTCACCTGGCATGCTACAGCCTGGTGGATTCTGCCTGGAACCCCTGCACACCTCCAAACACTGACAACCAGGTCTGACTGGAAGTTCAGTGTATTTCTGACCAAGTCCTGACCTTGGTACTAGTGATCTTGAATCTTGACAATATTTGCAAACTCACACTTCGCTCATCAACCTACACTATTCTGAACCTTATTCTATGTCCCACACAGAATCACATTCTCAGCAGACAACAAGAAACTTCCACTGTGCAGACACTCTTTCAGGCTTATCAGCTATCTGACAATCAGTACTCCCAGCTCCTAGACCCACTTCTACTTTTGGTGCCTCAGTCCAACCATCAAACATATTTTGATGAGTCAGCTCAGGTGTACCATCTGCTAGCACCAATGCCATGTCTATGCACTTGCCTTCAGAACCCCCTCAGATTCCAGCTCCACTCAACTATGTGGGGGATGACAGGCAACCCAACCCTACCAACAAGGAAGCTACAGGTGAAGAGGACAGACTTCCTGGTGGACCCGACAACCCTAGTGGTCCTGATGGCCCTGGGGATGATCCCAATCCTGATGACCCTGGAGACCAACCTCCTTTAGATGGGACCCCAGATCCGGACAACAGATTTGTCGACACCTTGTTCGACCTTTCAGACAGTCTCTGCACTCTCTGCCAGAACCAAGCCCCGAAGCCTGAGAAGATCAAAGTCAGGGAGCCTGACACATTCAATAGTTCCAACTCCTGGAAATTTCAGGACTTCCTAGTTGCTTGCAAACTCCATTTCTGAGATTGCCCTCATGTCTTTGCTTCAGATGAAAGGAAGATCTTGTTCATCATTTCTTATCTAAAGGAATCAGTGCTCAGCTGGTTTGAACCCAGCCTCAATGACCCGACAGATTCTGCCCACTAGATGTGGAATTTTGAGGTGTTCCTTGGGGAGCTAGAGAGCAATTTCAGCCCTCGTGACCCTTTTAGGGATGCTGAGAAGGCTCTTTCAGAGCTCACTATGAAGAAAGGAGTCCATATAGTCAAGTATAACATGGACTTTTGGAAACTAGCCTCCCAGGTCAATTGGAATAAAGCTGCTCTTCATGACTGGTACTTCTGTGGACTTTCACTCCATCTCCAGATAGAAGTTTTGCAGGCCAGAAAGCCTGATACCCTCACAGCCTTGCAGCTCAAGGCCCAAGATGCTGACAACATTTACTGGATGCAGGAAGAAGAGAACTGCCTCGATACCAAGACCTCTGGAACTACTGCAAACTCTGGGAAGAAGGACTCCAAGGGTTCCCCAAATTCCAATTCCAATTCCAGCTCTAACTCTAATAATTAGTCCAAACCCCAGAATCCATCCAACTCTAATCGCAGTAACCAACCCTCGACCGGCGCCACCTCCAGGTCCAAGAGTAGCAAGCTGAAAGACTCCATCTCTGACAAGTTGGGGAAGAATGGCAAACTAACTGGAGAAGAATGGGAGTGCTGGATAAAAAAAGGTCTTTGCCTTTATTGTGGTGAAGAAGGACACTTAGCTGGCAATTGTGGCAAGTACAAAGCCATGAAAGCCCATGCAGCTGCAGTCTCTGAATTCACGCCAGATTTCACAGACTCAAAAAAATAGTCTGCAACCCTCAGGAAAATGCCAATGGGGCTGAGGGTTGCATTGACCTTTCCCAGCTGGCTGCCTATGTTCACCTCAATGTGTCTGCTCTTTCTGACCCTGATTTTCTGACCATCCTCCTACCCATTTCTGACAACTCCATACCAACCTGAACCCTTATTGACTCTGGCTCCTCCCACTATTTTCTCAACTCTGCTTTTGTGCTGGAAAATCATTTCAGCATGGACACTATTTTGCTGATCGAACTCCAATAGAACTTGCAACTCCATCATTATGCAAGTCGCGAAGCTCCCAGTCACTTTTCTGTCTGGTGAAGTATTCAATCTGACATTTTATGTAATCCTGCTCAACTCTTCCTGTTCTGCAGTCCTTGGTCACAACTGGCTGAAGCAATACAATCCATTGATTGACTGGTCTTCTGGCCAAATAACCTTCCGCTCTGCAGATCATAAAGGTCCAGCACCCCTGATGTCTTCCAACCCTCTGACTTTTGAGTCACCTCCAAACCTTCCAGTGGATACCCACACATCTCCTGCAATCTCATTTATCAATGCTGCTGCATACATACATGCTAGCAAGCTTCCTGGGGCTATTGCCTTTCAGATGATCTTTTCCCCAGAAGGTTTCACAGCCAAATCCTCAGCTGTTACCAGAAATCTGATGGACCTTTCAGATATCCCTGAAGAATATCATGAGTTCACTGATGTCTTCAACAAACAGAAGGTGGACACACTTCCTCCACACTGCCCTTATGACCTAAAGATAGAGATGGAAAATAATGTGCCCCCACCTCTGGATCGTATGTACTCCCTCTCCCCATCTGAACTCAAGGCCTTGCTAGTGTTCATTGAAGAGAACATTTGTTCCAGCTTCATCCAACCCTCCAAGTCACCTCATAATGCTCCTATACTCTTTGTCAAAAAGAAGGATGGTATGCTCTGGCTTTGTGTCAACTACTGGGGCCTCAATTGCATCTCAAAGAAGGACCACTACCCACTCCCACTAATTTCTGACCTCCTTGATGTGCCCCACAAATCCCACATCTTCATTAAGATCGACCTTTGACATGCTTACTATTTGGTATGCATCACCGATGGTAATGAATGGAAGATGACATTCCAGACCCACTATGGGTCCTTTGAGTGGTTGGTGGTTCCCTTCGGCCTCACCAATATGCCTGCAGCCTTCCAACACCTCATGAATGACATCTTCAGCGACATGCTCGATGTCTGCATCATCATATATTCTGAGAATATCCTTATCTTTTCTGACAACATGACAAAACACAAGGCTCACATTAAGGAAGTCCTCCAGAGACTCCAGAAACATGAACTTCATGCCTCTCCACAGAAATGTGAGTTCTACAAAAATACAGTTGAATATCTCAGGTTCATCTTGTCACTGGATGGACTCCAGATGTCCAAAGACAAAGTAAAGACCATCCTGGACTGGCCAGTACCCCGGAAGGCCAAGGATATCCAGTCCTCATATTCTGCAACTTGTACTACAGGTTCATTCATGGTTACTCCAACATCATCATCCCTCTTACCCACTTCATGTGGAAGAACTTTCTCTGGGACTCCAACATGAAGTGCCAAGAAGCCTTTGACAGGCTTAAGGAAGAATTCACCCACACTCCAGTCCTCTCTCAATGGGTACCAGATTCCCACCTAGTCCTTGAAATGGATGCCTCCGACTATGCCTTAGTGGCAATCCTTTCTGCCCACACCCCTGACAGCAACATTCATCCTGTTGCTTTCCACTCCCACTCCTTCAATTCTGCTGAGCTAAACTATGACACCCATGACAAAGCACCTTTGGCCATCTTCAAGGCATTCAAACATTGGTGAGTGCATGTTTATGTTTCAATGATCTATTGAAACAACAAAAGAAGTACTCTTACTATATGGCGACACCGTACATTTCACTTATTATCATCTTTTATTTTGTTTCATGTTTTACTATACCTTTATTTGCTGTGCACATTGCCTCATGTTCTACAATTGTTATTATTTCCTTTTTAGTACTATTCCTTCAGATTGTATATAGACTTGTATTAGTTAGAATAATAAGACAAGAGCAATGGGGAACACAGCACAAGTTACCCTCTAACTATCGTCGGATTTAAGAATCGTTCTCTTGAGTCTTATCTTTGCATCATATCTCTAAGTTCTGTGAAATATCATGAACTTCTTCAAAACTATCATATTCATTCCTCGTTTTATTGCCCATCACCTATCGCCATTTAAACAACACTTTACATTTGCTAAATTTGCTTCTCGATATACCTCAAATTACTTCAAACCACTTCGACATTCCTCGAAACTACTTTGCACAACTTCGAACCTCTTTGAACCTTTTTCAAACTTTTTCACACATATTCTAACCTATTTTGACCTCTTTCAAACATCTTCATATGGCTTTACAGACTATTCGCCACAGCCCTTACCATTTCACTTTACTACAAACAACATTTTGGTCTCAGTGGTGATATTTAGTACCAACTCGCACCCTTCCTCTGACTTGTGTTATACCATCTGAAGCCATTTAGTAGATTTTTGTTTGGGTTTCTGGATTGAGTATCATCAGTGAGCTCATTTCATCCCCATTCATATGACTGTCACTGGACTTGGAGTGGCTCGACTCTACCTGCACCATGTGTAGAAGCTCCATGGATTGCCTGGTACATTCCTTTGTGATTGAGGGCCACAGTTCATCACAGAGTTCACCTGAGAGCTGTACCACCTACTGGGGATCAAACTCCTCACCTCAACTGCCTACCATCCACAGACAGATGGACAGATGGAGTGAATCAACCAAGAGCTGGAGCAGTACATCCATATCTTTGTCAATAAGCAACAAGACGATTGGGAAGACCTCCTCCCCATGGCTGAGTTTGAATACAGCAATCATGTCCATTCCTCCACCCAACAAACTCCCTTCCTCCTCAACACAGGGCAACACCCATGCATGTGGTTCAAGCCTCAGCAAGCACCCTCACACTTGGAGACAGTGAACGAGTTGACAGAGCAGATGAAGGACATCTTGGAGGAGGCAAAGTCAGCTTTGGGTAAGGCAAAGGATGACATGGCATGCTTCTACAACCAGTGTCACTCACCCACACCCACATATAAGGTTGGTGATCATGTCTACCTAGACTCTAGTGACATTTCCACCACACGCCCATCCAAGAAACTCACCCACTGTTTTCTTGGACCATTCCTCATCACTGGACATGTCGGGTCACACACCTACTGCCTACAGCTACCACAATCAATGTCCAGACTCCACCCTTTCTTCCATGTCATAAAGCTGCTGCCTGCTCCCGCAGATCCTTTTCTGGGACAGATAACATGCCCTTCTCCACCGCCTACAGTGATTGAGGGTGAACCTCAGTACAAGGTCGAGTCCATCCTGGACAGCTGCTTCTGCCCAGGCAAATTCAAATACCTAGTGTACTGGAAGGGTTATGGGTACAAGGAGAACTCCTGGGTCACAGAGTCCAATGTGAATGCCCCACAACTGGTCAAGGAGTTCCACTGATGACATTCCTCAGCATCCAAGCATCTGACTTTGGGCAAATATGGTTTCAAATTCATCAGGGTGATGCATCATAGAAGGGGGGTGATGGAAGGGGAAAGGAATGCATTCCAGGCATCTGGGCAATTTTCTGCATTTATCCCATATTTCTTTATATTTTATTTCACCCTATTCTTCATTTTCTATGATTTTCTATGATTTTATTCCTATTTTATGATTATATTTTGGCTTTTTCCATGTTGGTACATGTTGATAGTTCTATTGTGCATCGGGGCAATGCATCATAGAAAGGGGGTGAACTGTAAGGATAACCTCAAAGCCTCACCTAATAGTGAGCTAACAGAGGGGAATTCAAAGTTAACATTATACTACATAATACAAACACTTTAGGTGCACCTAACAGAGGGGAATCAAAGAGAAAACTCTAAGGACCCATCTGTCGATCCCCAGTATATGTGATAGACCTGAAAATCAAATAGTAGGCTAAAAATAGCAAAAAGGTAGAAATAGGCAGATCAAGCTACAGAATGATGTCACTTTGATGGGTAAACATCTAGAAGGGGTCCTGCCTCTAACAATAGAACTGTCAACATGTACCAACATGGAAAAAGCCAAAATATAATCATAAAATAGGAATAAATCATAGAAAATCATAAAAAAGGCAGAATAGGGTGAAATAAAATATGAAAAAATATGGGATGAATGCAGAAAATTGCCCAGATGCCTGGGACACCTCCCTTTCCCCTTACACAAAGTGAGTAAGAACACGTAACCACTGCAATACAAAAACCATTTCAAGATGATCTTGTTGAAGCATATTGACAAGTTGTTCAATGGTGAGTGCTCCACATTTATTTTCAGCTAGAAGCCTATGTTTGTCATCAGGATCACAAGCAGGCAGGTCAGCATCTTCAACCTCAATAAATATTGCATCCAACCCAACATTCATTTTATTTTCCTAGCCTATCCGAAGGTCACATTGATGCAAGAAATTCTGAACATTGTTGACTTGCATTGAATGAACACCAGTTAAATTCTGGGTCTGAGCAATGATGATGTTAGCCTCATGAGATGAGAGTTCACTCAAAGCACATGAGATGGTGCTGTAGGCAGGCATTTCCCCAATGTGGCTACTGTAAGCAAACAAATCAGCAGATGCAGAAAATGCAAAATATAGAAGACCACATGCAAGTGGTAGCAGTCACACCTTGGTGTTGCAGGCGAAGTTAAGTAATGAGGTGGCATGTGTGATAACCTGCATAAATTTTGGTCATCAATTTTCTCGTTGGAGTTAAGGTGGTGACTTACTGCAGCAGCTGGCCATCACTTTTTCACAGCATGATTGCCTCAACTTTCAGATTGAGCAATAGACATCATGTAGTACCAGGTTAATGGCTGGTGCTTTCTGATTATCTGGTCTACTTTGGATATTATCTATATCTGACCATTCAACCTGCTGGCTTCCCTTCTTCTTAGTGGAGGTATGCAGACTACTTGATGGTTTTACAGCTTGCTTAGCCTTGGAAACCAGTCTGCCATGCACAAATTGGACAGCAAACAAGGTAAGTGCAGCTCGAACATTTTTGATTTCAGTGTATGGAATAGATGTGGAGTAGATGAGCTCTGTATTGGATGATACATTCAAGAGATGTCCATCTGGGATTTTCAACCAGCATTCAAGCATCATTCCAGCAGCATACTTCCCTGTTCCTTGAATGAAATACTGTGCATACTTTGCATGTTGATCTGTGCAATGGATTTCTTCTCCATGTTCATCCCTTGTCCAGAAAAGCTGATACAAGAATTCAGCCAGGATCCCAAAAGATTGTCTCCAGATTCTTCTTGGAACCTCTTCAAGGTATGTACAGTTTTTCACAGGAGGTGCTAGCATCAGAAGGGCATTTTCTTTGTCTGCTTCAAGTGGCACACATTTCCATTTTGCAGAAGGTGGCACAAGTGTTGCAGTTGCAAGATTGGAAGGGGAAGGAAAGGACATTGAAGGAGATCCAAAGCCATTGGAAACAGATGTGCTTGGGGTTCTAGTGACTCTATACCTTCCAAACATTGCACTTAAAGTTTCACTATATCGCATACTGTACTAATACGACCAACTCTTCAGTCACATGTCACAAGTTTCTCTGAAGAGAAGAGATATGGCTCAGGTCACAGGTCACAACCAGTTCTGAAGACTGTGACAAAAATCATTAAAAAACTTCCTAAACAGGAATATTTATTTATTTATTTTTAAAAAGTACCTGTGTCGCTCCCATTTACAGTCAGGGTTGTAGCTGCATGGTCCTAGGTGTTCACTCAAAGCACACAACAATTTTTTCAACCAGCTTTTAATGTTCAAATCCGGACTCGCACTTAAGTTGCAAGTCAGACCACTGTCCTGACGTTAGCACATGTTGCATGTTGCCTCTCAGCCCAATCAGGGCTTTGAAGAGATCTGAGGTTTGTCACATGGTTTTCCCAACTTTGAAGAGTTGGTCAGTCATCGAAATCTGTCACATGTCACAAGCCGTGAAGAGTTGGTCGTATTAGTACAGTACTATGGCCCAGTTTAAAATTTTCCTTAGAAGGCAAAAATTGAAAGCCCAGGTTTTGAAACCATGTACCACGGTATCCAGGGCGCATGTGAAATCAGACCATTATATGTATATCACTGTCATCCAATCCAATCTCTCTCACAAAAAGACATGTGATATCATTGGTCTGGCTATGGGAGATAAATCCGGCCTCCGGTGAGACGCCTTTTGACGCAATCATCGGACCTTTAAGTCACATTCGTACGTTTCATCGTATCATAATGGATGTACAAAGTTCCGCGTATCTCACGCACAGTTGATAAGTATCAAGATATCTCTTTTGCGTTATAGAACCATCAGCACCCTGAAGATGTCTAACACATACCAAGCATTGTCTATTGTGTACGGAGAACTTGGCTCGGAAGTTTCCGAGGCAGAATTCAATGGTACGCAAAAAGCTATTCTTAGAAATTTTGACATCTTACTAGCCATATCCTTCAGATTGGTTGGAAGAGCATGCAGCTGCTCGTTTGACGGTTCCCGGTATCTGTTCGGCAGCACGCTATATAGCTGGTGACTCTAAGCCACCATGCTGGTTCGCCATATACGAGCTAGCAGCCCTCGATGTACTTGAGAGCGAGCCGTACAAGACTTTACGCTCTAACGTTCCTGCCAACGAGCAGTCAATCATCTCCCGACTTTCTATCCTCCATCCCACAATCTACAGTCTCTCCTCTTATCTCCTGAACCCCGATGTCCGTTCTGGATCATCGTTTGCCAAGTACATCCTCGCGGTGGGCGCTGAGCCTCCGAATGCAGAGGTTGAGGAAGATCAGAACAGGTGGTACGCTGAGGAGCATTGGGATCTACTTTCCAAAGTTCCCGGATTTCTCCGTGCGCGGCAATTCAAGCTGGTCAGTCACGTCGAAAAGGCCGGGAAGGCCAGAGGCGATCCCATTAAGCCCACCAAATACCTTACTCTATATGATTGGGATCGCGACCCGATTGTAGCGACCGAGAAATTCAAAGATACTCTCGAGACGCCTTGGTCAGCGAGAATTCACGCAGCAGTCTCTCCTCAGTTGAGAACATACATGCTTGACAAGATCATTTCGAAGTAGGAAAGATGTGTTGCGACTGCGCTAATGTCGGCTGCTCCCCCCATCAAGCGTTTTTGATGACGCTCGATGTAATGCTGACGCATAGGCATGTTTAGAAACGGAAATAGCATAGCGTCTTACAAATGGTATGACATTGGCAGAAGTCAACAGGTCGTGAAGCGCCTCCTGTTTGTATAGTAACATTGGACAAAGACAACATGATGAGGTTCATTGGAGGTAGACGAACGCACCACCGGTTCTGCACGCTAGACTTATGGTGTTGAGGTCATGTGACACACCTGTTCCTTTTCCTTCTTGCACCCAAGCCCTTCTGTTCGCTCGCGTAATGAAGAATCAAGTTACCTCGCATGCTTCATTCAACTCACACTTTTTTCCCACATACCCACCACCTACGACATTCTCTGCTCATCAGTTCGTGAGCTTTGAGGAAACTGAGTTGAGTTCAGGACTATTGGAGGTGGATTAAGAGACGACAGAGAATTTACAGGTCCAAATCTAAGTAGCGGAACGTTGAGTTAAGCCCTTCTATAGACTGTAATATACGACCTGTCCTGTCAATGTCGACCAACCAGAGAATGCAAATAATAGCTTGGACTGTGGAGTCACGACATGTTATACAGAGGAAGAACTAGATCGTCTTTGAGACTCATCTGCTGCATTGCTTCTCCCTTGTCCTGGCTACAGAATTCTCGCTCTCTATGGCCAGCTCGCCGTTGGCACTTACGTAGTTGATCTATCCATGTCTCACAGCCGTGATATGCCTTCGTCCGAGGTATCGGTACCTTCACATCACCCACGTCACTTTCGGGGAGCGCTATGTATCCACGCGGCTCCTTAGATTCACACCGAAGCCTAGTAATAACAGCACGAAAACATCTTAGTATAGGAGAAGCTTTGTTATGTATCGAATGAGAAGAGACGCCTACAACCGACGGTAATCGAAATCAGTTTGTGAGTGGCGAGACCCGAACTGTTTTTCAGGACTGAAGCTACTGAAGGCCCAACCATATCACCTCAGGTGAACGCATCAGCCCACCTTTACAAACTTAATTTCATCAAAAGCTAACATCGCAAATCCTTGAGCACAAGCAACTGAAGACTGAAGTCGTTGAAGGGCTTTTCTAACTTACGTTTAAGGCTCTTCATCCGCCATCCATTATATTAGTAGCGGTCAAAGTAGGGCGATTATCGACGGATTATGTCCACGATTTTTGGGACACGGATAATCGCGGTTATTGTAATCGCAGAATTGACAATTATTTGTATGTAGTACCTATTGTTTGACGTGCTTACATTTTTGCTTACATCACGCAGAAGATCGTAGATCTGTCACAATAATTGTGTCTCCGTAATCGCCCTCGATAATCCGATATTAACTTAATCGTCACGGTCAAGGGTCAAGGTGACTCGGATTATTGACACAATTTTTGATTCATAATCGTCCAATAATCGCACTATCAATCGTACAATAATCGCCCTACTTTGACCGCTACTATTATCCTCGCCTTCTACAAGCGTCCTGTTCTTATGTTCCCATCTCCCGAAAACAAATTTACGCAAGTCCATGGCACTACCTAGGTCAACAAGGCGATGGGAAGGATATGGCTGGAGGACGATACTCAGCTACTGTTTCTTTCTTTCGTACATTGATCTGTTAGCAGCAATCAAATATTGGTGGGGAAGACTTCTGCCGCTCGTGTGGCCCTGTGTTATTTGCTTGGGTACGCTTTGGACCACAATTGTTGTGACGCCTGGCAGCTATCTCCGCCATCAAGCAGTTCCCAACATTCGGCCAGCTATTTTGGGATGAGCCACCAAGCTTGAATTTAGCTAATGTTATCGTTGCAAGACGGGGAGAGAAAGAAGAGTCCATCCACATCGACTGAAGTCTTAGGCTGGAGGTTATAATTAAGCTATTTATCCCGCTGCACTTCATTAATCCTACAAAGACTTTCATGCTGGCTCTACTATCATGGGAGTAAGCTTATTGTGGATGACGCGCGGTTCTTGGTAAACCAATGAGGACCCGATTATTAGTTCCGCATAGAACGCTTCGCATAGCAAGAGAAGTTATGGCTATCGGTCATCGGGTCTCTTACGACATTGATACACACTTCCTTTGGGTGTGCCCGGAATCTCACGCGCAATCGATAAGTATCCGACACGATATCACGAAACGCTCAATACCCCCCCCAATTCACTCTGCGCTACAGAGCCATCAGCACCCTGAAGATGTCTAATACAAACCAAGGATTGTTTCTTGTGCACTCAGAACCTGGCTCAGAAGTTTCTGAGGCAGAATTCAATGGTATGTGATCAATTATTCTTGGACGACTTGCTCGCCTTACTAGTTGTATCCTTCAGATTGGTATGACGAGCATGCAGCTGCTCGTCTGACAGTTCCCGGTATCACTTCGGCAGCACGCTATAAAGCGAATGACTCAAGGTCACCGTCCTGGATCGCTGTGTACGATCTAGCAGCCCCCGATGTGATAGATGGCGAAGCGTACCAGTCTCTACGATCCAACGCGTCCGTCAAGGAGCGGTCAATCATCTCCCGACTTCCTATCCTCCATCCCACTGTATACAGTTTCTTCTCTTCCCTTCCGAATCCTGGTGTCAGTTCTCCATCGCCGTCCGCCAAGTATATCCTTGCAGTAGGCATTGAGCCTCCGGATGCAGAGTTTGAGGAGGATCAGAACAGGTGGTATGCCGAGGAGCACTTGGATCTACTTTCCAAAGTTCCCGGATTTCTCCGTGCGCGGCGATTCAAGCTGGTCAGTCACGTCGAAAAGGCCGGGAAGGCCAGAGGCGATCCCATTAAGCCCACCAAATACCTTACTCTATATGATTGGGATAGCGACACGTACGCGGAGACCCAAGAATTCAAAGATGCTTTGGTGACGCCTTGGTCAGTGAGGATCCAAACAGCAGTTCCTCCTGATCTGAGGACGTACACTCTTCATAAGAGTTTTTTGAAGTAGAAAAGATGCACTGCGACTGAGGCGAATGTCAGCTGCTCCCTCTTATTAAGCTTCGTTGACGTTCAAAGATTTCAGAATAGATTCCGGTGAAGCATAGGAATGTGGTGGTGTGTGATTCGTAGAGATGTTCGTTACAGCAATACAAACAGTGGAATATTGACAGAAATGCTTGTTTGTTTCTGTAAGTTGTCTTGATGTTGCAGTGGCATAGCTGCACAGTGGTAGTGTACATAGGTTCACTTACTACTTACCTTGTTGCTTGGGTTAACTAGGGTTAGAGGCATAGAACACTCTCTGTATTGCTACTGAGGAATACAGTGTCAAGCTGATAATTCCTGACTCTTTTCCAACTCTTTTCTGACCTTCTCCACTGGCATTCTGGCCACAGCACTTTTTAATCATCAGACAAGTTGTTATGTGCCTTAGTAATCATTTGCTTACTGACTTTATTCCTAATATAGTCTTACCAATTCTGGTCATGGACACTTACCAAGACCTGTTAGTAAACTTCCACCTTTTCTGTTATTCTTCTGGCCTTCATTATTTAAGCACCCATAGCTCAGCCTTGTACCTTAGTTTGCAAATTATATCCATCTATACATTGTAATTTGCTTGTGGTTAATCACCTCCAGTCCATAATCAACCCTTAACTCATCCTTATTCATCCTTGACCTGATCTCGACTTCATCACTTAATCTCACCACTCTTCTTGACCTCAAATCAATTCTAAACCTCTGCTTAATCTATCCTCACCTTCCATCCAGAAACCCTCCAGAAACCCAAACTCCCTCCACCCTGAAATTGGACAACTAATGAGGAGAAGGGCATAACTTCTTACAAGTTGAAGCCAAGTCCTCTCTGGCCCCTTTGGGGTTATTAATGGATGAGTTGGTTGAGAAAGGCATTTTGCACCACAAGTGTGGATGTAATACCTAAGAGAACACAACTGGGGTCCCCTGGGTGTACAGTGACTCACAAAACTGAGTCAATGTTTTGAACTTTTTGATTCATTGTTGAATAGCTTCCCATAAACAACAAAACCAAACAAGGTATTGGTGTACCGGATAACATACATGATCAGGGCTACCAAACAAACAAAGAATTATGTAATTTTAATCATCCCTCATGGAGATATGATTATTTTAATTCAGGGACTCATTGACTCAGTTTTGTGAGGTAGTAGTCAGAAATATTAGAATCTGATGCTCCACCAACTGTATAATGTCAAAATATTGACAGATGGTTTCTAAGGTGATGTGACCCTTGATGGGACCTTAAATTATAGTATTTAATCAGGATTAGCATTCTTCATACTTCAATATTCTCCAATGCATCCCATCTCCTCTGCTCAGAAGGAAAACATTCTTTTCCTGGCCTCCAATCATTATTCTACCCACAATATTGCCTCTAAACTCAACCTCAGCCAGTCTAGTGTATCCAGAACACTCAGGGCTCTCCATCCAAACCTGGATTCCCCCTCTGGTGGTTGTCCTTCTAAGCTCTCATCTACCTCTCAGAGAGCCATCCTTACCCAAATCACCACTGGCAAGGCTGCAAATGCTGTTCAGGCCACCCATTACATCAACAGCATCATCCCCACTCCAGTCTCCTCAGAAACAGTCAGAAGAGTTCTCAGAAAAAACTCATTCAAGGCTGTGGTGAAGAAGAAAAGGCTCTTGCTTAGTATAAGGCATAGGAAAACAAGATTGGCTTTTGCTCAGAAGTATAGAGAGTGGGCTGTGGAGGACTGGAGGAGTGTTATTTGGTCAGATGAGACTAAAATCAACAGGTTTGGGTCAGATGGGAGAGAGTGGGTCTGGAAACAGAAGGGAGAGGGGCTAATTGAGAGTGAGGTGCAGGGAACTGTTAAATTTGGGGGAGGAAACATTATGGTATGGGGGTGTATGGGATGGAATGGAGTTGGGTATCTTGCAGAGGTTGAGGGGAGGATGAATGCTGACCAGTATGTGTCCATTTTGAAGGACCATATGCTGCCTAGCTTGGAGAAGAGTGGAATTTCTAGAGAAGAGGTGATTTTTCAACAAGATAATGACCCCAAGCATACCTCAAAAAAGACCAAGAAATGGATGGAGAACAACAATATTACTCTTCTGGATTGTCCTGCCCAATCTCCAGACCTCAGTCCTATTGAACATCATTGGGTTCACCTCAAGAACCAGTTAGACAAGTATCCAACAGCACCAAAAGGAATTTGGGAGTTATGGGAAAGAGTAGTAGAAGAGTGGAATAATATTCCATCAGAGGTGTATCAGAATTTAATTGAAAGCATGCCTAGAAGGTTGGGAGCAGTTATTAAGGCCAAGGGAGGTCATACAAAATACTAGAATTACAATTTATCATAATATTGATACCACCTCACAAAACTGAGTCAATGAGTCCCTGAATTAAAATGATCATATCTCCATGAGGGATGATTAAAATTACATAATTCTTTTTTTGTTTGGTAGCCCTGATCATGTATGTTATTTGGTACACCAATACCTTGTTTGGATTTGTTGTTTATGGGAAGTTATTTAACAATAAATTAAAAAGTGCAAAACATTGACTCAGTTTTGTGAGTCACTGTATATTTACACTTTATATACTATGTTACATGTATTGTACAATGTTGCTACCGATGCACTCATGCATGTACATATTGATGCATGCAAAATAAAATTCTCATGCTAACAAAATGTAGCATTCTTTGGCAGAGGGTAGCATAATTTGATGTAATAAAATAAAATAAAATATTATTATGTAATGGGGCTGCTTCCTAACAGAGGGCCTATAACCTGTTGCAGCAGCATAGCTACAGTGGTAGTGTACATAGGCTCACTTACTACTTACTTTGTTGCTTGGATTAGCTTGCTAGTAACCAGGGTTAGAGGTGACCCTAATTCAAAGGTGACAGCCAATGCTAAATTAAAAACCATGCACCAAGGTTCCCTAATGGTGGATGAATTTATTTTGCTGTTCAAAGCAGCTTTGCAGATGGATATGGGAGAAACAGTGTTGGTAGAATTTTTGAAAGCAGGATTAAATCCCTCTTTATTAAAGTCTATCTACTGACTACCTTCTATGCCAGAGAGGTTGGACAAGTGGTATAACTGGGCAATGTGCCTTGATCAGCAATATCAGCAGAAACAGGCAGAATCAAAGTTGATGTATGGAAGTAGTATGTGAGTCTGAGAAGCCATCAGGAGGAAAGTCTGAAAAAGAAACGGCACCTCAGGGACAAACTCTGAG
The DNA here is from genome assembly GCA_029959215.1 of Tricholoma bakamatsutake. NCBI lineage: Eukaryota > Fungi > Basidiomycota > Agaricomycetes > Agaricales > Tricholomataceae > Tricholoma > Tricholoma bakamatsutake. The sequence continues at coordinate 12,074,628 of CP114861.1, forward strand.
GGCACAGCTACTGGCCATGGCAGTGACACCTATAGTTATGGAGTCAGCAGCATCAGCAGATGCAATGGAGGTTGATCAAGCAGGGAGACGAGCCTCCACTTAAATGTTTTAACTGTGGGCAGTTAGGACATATTGCTAGGAATTGTAGGCAGAAAAGAAAGATTAGGGAAGCTAAAATTGAGGAAGTGAAGCTGGAGGAAGACAGTGGTAGGAAACAGTCTTCTAACATGCCTATTACATAATAATATTTTATTTTTCCTTTATTTTATTTTATTTCATCAAAATATATTACCAAATGCCTATAAATGCTTTATTTGTCAGTGTGGGAATTTTGTATTTACAAGCATCAATATGTACATGCATGTATGCATGTGTCCGTAACAACATATTACAATACATGTAACATAGTATATAAACTAAAAATACATACCAGGGGACCTCAGTTAACTGAGTTCTCTTAGGTATTCCATCCACATTTGTGGTATGAAATGCCTATTTCAGCCAACTGATCTATTTTTAACCTGTCACATCAAAACCATCAAACCCCCCATCATGCATGCATGCCCCACCGCCTTCTTGTAGGAGAGCCCGCATGGTCCAGCTAGCAGAACAGTGGGTATGACCCTAACAGAAGAACTCAACTACCCCATCAGTGTGCCTTCTCTTACATGTGCATACGTCATTGTTTCAGTGCGCCACAACTGCTTACTCATCATTTCGGCAAGAGCCAGAATTAATTGTATATACATATTTATCTTGCTTTTGTAAGCCGATGCCAGGCCTCGCCTTACATTGCGATCACCAGTGATTAAGAGGCAGCACTCGTCATTAGGACAGCTGCAACCAGACAACCGATCAGATCTGGTTTAATCAAGATTTACTATACTCTATTTGGATGACTATTTTAGATAGTTACTAGCTGAATTCAGTATTATCCTCAAGATCAGGCACTGTTGAAAGGGATATTGATCTGAAGTGTCTTACATGCTCAATTGTTGACAAATAGCCAAAATCATGTGTTTGCCATGTTGGTACCCGAATTGCTGCATCATGTGACTCAGAAATTTGTGGAAAAATTCTGAAGCCAAATCTTGACTCAGCCAAAGAAGTGACTCATCACAGCTTACATCATTATGTCAGAACAATCAACTGCAAATCCTGGTCACAATCTTGTTCCCACACCAGTGCTAGAAGCCAAAATTGATGTACTTACAGCACAAATGTCCCAATTAGTGTCAGTATTGGCAGCATCACAGCCCAAACAAGCAGAAACAAATGCAGAGACAGTAGAAGATAAAGATGATGAGATGGAGGAGATGGTGGAGTGGATGTCTCAGGAGGATGTGCATGCAGAGGGGAGATCTGAGAGTGGAAAAATGTGTTTACCTACAGTGACTCACAAAACTGAGTCAATGTTTTGCACTTTTTAATTTATTGTTGAATAACTTCCCATAAACAACAAAACCAAACAATGTATTGGTGTACCGAATAACATACATGATCAGGGCTACCAAACAAACAAACAATTATGTAATTTTAATTATCCCTCATGGAGATATGATTATTTTAATTCAGGGACTCATTGACTCAGTTTTGTGAGGTGGTATCAATATTATGATAAATTGTAATTCTAGTATTTTGTATGACCTCCCTTGGCCTTAATAACTGCTCCCAACCTTCTAGGCATGCTTTCAATCAAATTCTGACACACCTCTGATGGAATATTATTCCACTCTTCCACTACTCTTTCCCATAACTCCCAAATTCCTTTTGGTGCTGTTGGATACTTGTCTAACTGGTTCTTGAGGTGAACCCATTGATGTTCAATAGGGCTGAGGTCTGGAGATTGGGCAGGCCAATTCAGAAGAGTAATATTGTTGTTCTCCATCCATTTCTTGGCCTTTTTTGAGGTATGCTTGGGGTCATTGTCTTGTTGAAAAATCACCTCTTCTCCAGAAATTCCACTCTCCTCCAAGCTAGGCAGCATATGGTCCTTTAAAATGGACACATACTGGTCAGAATTTATCCTCCCCTCAACCTCTGCAAGATACCCAACTCCATTCCATCCCATACACCCCCATACCATAATGTTTCCTCCCCCAAATTTGACAGTTCCCTGCACCTCACTCTCAATTAGCCCCTCTCCCTTCTGTTTCCAGACCCACTCTCTCCCATCTGACCCAAACCTGTTGATTTTAGTCTCATCTGACCAAATAACCCTCCTCCAGTCTTCCACAGTCCACTCTCTATACTTCTGAGCAAAAGCCAATCTTGCTTTCCTATGCCTTATACTAAGCAAGAGCCTTTTCTTCTTCACCACAGCCTTGAATGAGTTTTTTCTGAGAACTCTTCTGACTGTTTCTGAGGAGACTGGAGTGGGGATGATGCTGTTGATGTAATGGGTGGCCTGAACAGCATTTGCAGCCTTGCCAGTGGTGATTTGGGTAAGGATGGCTCTCTGAGAGGTAGATGAGAGCTTAGAAGGACAACCACCAGAGGGGGAATCCAGGTTTGGATGGAGAGCCCTGAGTGTTCTGGATACACTAGACTGGCTGAGGTTGAGTTTAGAGGCAATATTGTGGGTAGAATAATGATTGGAGGCCAGGGAAAGAATGTTTTCCTTCTGAGCAGAGGAGATGGGATGCATTGGAGAATATTGAAGACATCACCTTAGAAACCATCTGTCAAGTTTTTGACATTATACAGTTGGTGGAGCATCAGATTCTAAAATTTCTGACTACCCCTCACAAAACTGAGTCAATGAGTCCCTGAATTAAAATGATCATATCTCCATGAGGAATAATTAAAATTACATAATTCTTTGTTTGTTTGGTAGCCCTGATCATGTATGTTATTCGGTACACCAATACCTTGTTTGGTTTTGTTGTTTATGGGAAGCTATTCAACAATGAATCAAAAAGTCCAAAACATTGACTCAGTTTTGTGAGTCACTGTAAATACATGCCCCCACAAATTTTTTCTGGTACCATGGAGGACACAAAATCCTTCATCAGCTCTATAGTATTGTATATTCATGGGAGAAAGCCCAAATTTTGTATGACTGAGTCTAGAATTATGTTTGCTCTCTCATACATCCAGGGATGGAAAGCACAGTTCTAGAGAAATAAAGCCATTAATCAAATTGCCACAGGATATAAACTGTTTGCAACCTTCAGGGAATTTTTGGAGAGATTGGAGGCACAGTTTGGAGACCCTAACCCAAAGGTGACAGCAAATGCAAAATTAAAAACCATGCACCAAGGTTCTCTGACGGCAGATGAATTTATTTTGCAGTTTAAAGCAGAAGCATCACAAACTGATATGGGAGAAGCTGCATTGATAGAATTTTTGAAAGCAGGATTAAATCCCTCATTATTCAAGTCTATCTATCGACTACCTTCTATGCTGGAGAGGCTGGACGAGTGGTATAATTGGGCAATGCATCTTGATCAGCAATATCGACAGGAACAGGCGGAATTGAAATTGATATATGGGAATGCCAGATTTGGAAAGTCATCAGGAGGAAAATCTGAGAAAGGAAGGACACATCAGGTACAAACTCCGATGGCACAGCCACCAGTTATGGCAGTGACACCTATTGTTAAGGAGTCAGCAGTATCGATAGATGCAATGGATGTTGATTGACTGGGGAGATGAGCCCTGCTTAAATGTTTTAATTGTGGGCAATTAGGGCATATTGCTATGAATTGTAGGCAGAAAAGGAAGATTAGGGAAGCAACAATTGAGGAAGTGAAGTTGAAGGAAGATAAGCAGAAGAATTTTGTGGAAGAGTCCCAGTGAAGGTTTCCCCATTAGTGACCCAGAATCAATATAATGTATTAGTATCTGAGGAAACCCAGTCTTAACCCAAAAGAGAAATTGAAGCGTATGACTATCATCACTTATCCGACAAAGAAAAATTCCCAGCCTTATTTCCGAAGACCCCTAAACTCTTTATTTGCTCAGCATGAATAGAACCTGAAATCAGCTTGACAGTAGGATTGAAGACAGTAGACACGCATGCAGCAATTAATATGGAGGCATTGCTTGACAGTGGTGCTACCAGATTATTTATTAATTGATCCTTAATTACTGGAAATGGTATTTGCATGCATAAACTGCCACAACCTATAATGGTGTACAATATTGATGGTATGATCAATCATGGAGGAATTATTGAGGAGGAGGTGACAATGATATTTAAGTATCAGGATCATCAGGAATGAGCCATATTTGAGGTGTGTGACCTTGGGAAAACCAATCTGATAATTGGATGTCCATGGTTATGAAAGCATAACCCAGAAATTGATTGGAAAACTGGGAAGGTACACATGACTCATTGTCCTAAAGAATGTAATGTGTATGGAAGAAAAGAAAAAAAGGAGAAGAAGGAAAAAAAAGAGAAAGAACATCCAAGGAAGTATTCTGTTATGATGAAGGAAGTGGAGGATGAGGATATGCCAAGCAGGGAAGTTCCAATTATGACCAGTAAGGAAGAACAGAAGCAAACATTTAGGGAAATTTGTGGAGGAAAGTCATGGGATAAAAATACTGTGAAAGTGGAGAAACCAGTGGAGGAGTGGTGTTAGGGCGACACCCACTAATCTGCTAGCTGGACTGTGCGGGTTCTCCTACAAGAAGGCAGTGGGGGGGCACGCGCATGATGGGGGAATTTGATGGATTTGATGCAAGGGTTAAAAATAGAACAGTTGGCTGAAATAGGCCTTTCGCACCACTAATGTGGATGGAATACCTAAGAGAACACAACTGAGGTCTCCTGGTATTTATTTTAGGGTTATATACTATGTTACACATATTGTAGTATGTTATTACAGACACGTGTACATGTGCATACATATTGATGCATGTAAATAAAGAATTCCCATGCTGACAAATAATGTGTATATAGGCATTTTGTAGTGTATTTTGGTGAAATAAAATAAAATAAAATAAAATAAAATAAAATAAAATAAAAATAGTATTAGGTAATAGGCATGTTAGGAGACTGTTTCCTAACATTACCCCCCTTTTATGCCTCAACTTCCAGGCGAGAAAATATCGTATCTGTCCCCTCTGTGAAATTTTGGTAAGGCTGGAAATTCATTCCCTCATACACCATTCTAGGAATGTGACACGGAGCATTTGGATTACATTTAAAGAATTGGGCAATTGCCTTGCACACTCGCTTACAATTCTCTTCTGGCCACACATGCCCCCAATCCCTCCAACTATCCACCCCTGCTGCCCACCAGTAACCACTTTGATGGCCTGCTGGTTGACCCACTTGAGAAAGAACTTTACTCCATAACCCATTTCCCCCACAAATCCCTCAGCTCGATGGAAGTCACACCCGCTCCTCCTCTTCCCAGATTGAAATCTTGGGAGCGCAAACTACCACACAAATACATTGTGGTGTCCACCCCCTCCCAGTGATCACTAGAACTGAAGATCGAGCTGTAGACTATGGATATGGGGCAAGTACTCAATGTCTCTGCTCTCCTGGACTCAGATGCCATGGGCCTTTTCATCGATTCATACTTGGTTCAACAAAAACAACTCAATACCCACTCACTATCTAGACCTATACCTGTCTACAATGTGGACAGTTCCCCAATTGAAGCTGGGGTGATTCTGGAGGTTGTCATCCTAGTCCTCTGGTACAAGGACCACAGTAAACAGACTCTCTTCACAGTGACCCAACTGGGGAAGCAGGAGGCGATTTTGGGCTACCCGTGGCTTTGTGACCATAATTCTGAGGTCAACTAGGTGACAGATGAAGTTATATGAGTTGTTGTCCCTCTTGTTGCCATACTTGCTTCACTGAAGGCAGACAGGAATGTTGAGGTCAAAAGGTCCTCTTATAGCACACTCAAAAGTATCATGCTGGTCCAATGCCTATAGCTGATATGGACTTGGAAGATGTTTCAGACTTTGGATGGGATTCTGATAATGATGTGGAGGAAGTGGAGGAGATTGAAGAAGGTGACTGGATTTTCTACACTGCTATTAACCCTTTGCATGAGGTGTGTGCCACCTCAAATGTCTCTCAGCACCTTGCGGAGGCCTTTCACAAGACTAGTGTGCCCAAATGCTTCACTGACTCAGTACTTCCTCACCTGCATGACTTTGAGAATGTCTTCTCCAAGGAATCTTTTGACTCACTTTCTAACTGTAAGCCATGGGATCATGCAATTGAGCTCACACTGGATGCCACACCCTCCTCCTGCAAGGTCTATCCTGTCTCCCCTGAAGAACAATGACAACTCGACAAGTTCATCAATGAACACTTGGCTTCAGGTTGTATCCACTCTTCAAAGTTGCCCATAACCTCACCCTTCTTCTTTGTTAAAAAGAAGGATGGGTCCCTTCAACTGGTTCAAGACTATCGATGCCTGAATGACATCACAGTCAAGAATCACTATCCACTACCCCTCATATCCAAACTCATCAACCAACTCCATGGAGCATGTTACTTCACCAAGCTTGATGTCCATTGGGGTTACAACAATGTGTGGATAAAGGAATGAGTGGAAGGCAGCTTTTCACATGAACCATGGTCTTTTTAAACTGCTTGTCATGTTCTTTGGTCTTACTAATAGTCCTGCCACCTTTCAGACCATGATGAATGACATCTTCTATGATCTCATATTGGAAGGTGTGGTCTGTGTCTACCTCAACAACATTCTCATCTTCACTTGGGACCTCGATGAACATTGTCGAATCATGTGCCTGGTACTGGAGCAACTTTGGTGGCACAAACTCTATCTTCATCATGACAAGTGCAAGTTTGAGAAGACATGGATTGAGTACTTGGGCCTGATTATCTTGGATGGACATGTGGAGATGGATCTAGTCAAGGTTGCTGGCATTACAACCTGGCCCACATCCACCAACAAGAAAGAGGTACAGTCTTTTCTGGGCTTCATCAATTTTGATCAGTGCTTTATTAAAGATTTTTCCCACCATGCACACCCATTATTTGACCTCACTGGCAAGGAGGGATGGAAGTGGAAAAATGCACAGCAGGAGGCATTCGAGAAGCTCAAAGAGATGGTCACTTCCACTCCAATCCTTACCATTGCTAATGACTCTCATCCTTTCTGTGTAGAAGCTGACAGTTCAGACTTTGCGATGGGTGCAGTGCAGTCCCAACAGTCTTCTGAGGACCAGAAGTGGCACCCCATTGCCTTCTACTTGAAGAGTCTCAGTGCTGTGGAATGCAATTATAAGATCCATGACAAGGAGATGCTGACGATAATGTGGGCATTGGAGGAGTGGTGACATTTCATGGAGGGTGCTCAACACAAGGTCAAGATCTGGATGGACCACAAGAATCTTGAGTACTTCATGACCACCAAGAAACTTAACTGTCGCCAAGCCTGCTGGTCCCTCTATCTCTCCAGGTTTTATTTCTCCCTACAATCATTGCCTGGGATGTAGCATGGGGAAGACTGATGCCCTCTCTCATCATCCAGACCATGGGGATGGAAGCAATGACAATCGAGGTATTGTGTTGTTGCAACCTGATCCATTTACAGTCCATGCACTAGAAGGTGTTACTTTGGAGGGCAAGGAGCACAGTATCCTACATAACATTCATCATGTGAGCTGTAGCAGTTTACAAGAGGATGCTATGGCTCTGCCAGTGAAGGGGCTGAGAAAGGGATCCACTTCTTCACTTTATGCAGCAGAGTGGGCAGAAAAGAATCACATCCTATACTTCTGTGACTGCATCTATGTCCCTAACAACCCACAGCTTCGATGATGACTTATCTCTCAGCACCACGACTTACTCATTGCTGGCCATCCCAGATGTTGGAAGATGCTGGAGCTTATATCATGCAATTATTGGTGGCTCCAAATGTCTCAACTTATTGGTCAGTACTGCCATACCTGTGATCTCTGCTTACATACCAAGACTCCATGGCACAAGCCCATGGGTGGGTTACACCCCCTTCTAGTCCCAGAGAATCATTGGGATGTCATCAGTGTAAACTTTGTGGTGGAACTACTAGAGTCCAATGGGTTTGATGTGGTAATGTGCACACTTGACTCTGCTGGAAAGCAAGCTCATTTTATCTCCACTCATACAACTGTCACTGCAATTGGAGCAGCTCGACTCTATTTGCATCATGTGTGAAAGCTCCATGGACTGCCTGGTGCATTCCTCTGCAACTAAGGACCACAATTCATTGCAGAGTTCACCTGAGAGTTGTACTGCCTGCTGGGGATCAAACTTCTCACCTCAATGACCTACCACTCACAGACAGATGGACAGACAGAATGAGTCAACCAAGAACTGGAGCAGTACATCTGCATCTCTGTCAATGAGCAACAGGATGATTGGAAAGATCTCCTCACCATGGCCGAGTTTGGATACAGCAATCATGTCCACTCTTCCACCCAACAAACTCCCTTCCTCCTCAACACAGGGCAACACTCATGCATGGGCTTTGAGCCTTGACAAGCACCCTCACACTTAGAGATAGTGAATGAGTTCACAGAGCAGATAAAGGACACCTTGGAGAAGGTGTAGTCAGCTTTGGCCAAGGCGAAGGATGACATGGTGCACTTCTACAACCAGTGTCACTCACCCACACCCACATATAAGGTTGGTGATCATGTCTATCTCAACTCTAGTGACATTTCCACCACATGCCCATCCAAGAAACTTACCCACCGCTTTCTTGGACCATTCCTCATCACTAGATGTGTCAGGTCGCATGCCTACTGCCTATGGCTACCACAGTTCATGTCCAGACTCCACCTTGTCTTCCATGTCGTAAAGCTGCTGCCTGCACTCACAGATCTATTTTCTGGATGCATGACATGACCTCCCCCACCGCCTACAGTTATCAAAGGCAAACCTCAGGATGAGGTTGACTCCATCTTAGACAGCTGCTTATGTCGAGGTAAACTTGAATACCTGGTGCACTGGAAGGGTTATGGGTATGAGGAGAACTCCTGGGTCACAGAGCCCAATGTGAATGCCCCATGACTGGTCAGGGAGTTCCACCGGTGACATTCCTGCACCTCAGCACATCCAAGTGTCTGACTTCGGGCAAATACAGTTTTGAATGCCTTGGGGTGATGCATCATAGAAGGGGGGTGATGTAAGGGGAAAGGAAGGTGCCCCAGGCATCTGGGCAATTTTCTGTGTTCATCCCATATTTTGTTATATTTTATTTCACCCTATTCTGCCTTTTCTATGATTTTCTATGATTTATTCCTATTTTATTATTGTATTTTTATGTTGGTACATGTTGACAGTTCTATTATTAGAGGCAGGACCCCTTCTGGATGTTTACCCATCAAGGTGACATGATCCTGCAGCTTGATCTGTCTATCTCTGCCTTTTTGCTATTTCTTACTATTTGATTTTTGGCTCTATCACATATACTGGGCATCAACAGATGGGTCATTAGAGTTTTCTTTTTGGATTCCCCTCTGTTAGGTGCACCTGGAGTGTCTATATTATGTAGTGTAATATTAACTTTGGATTCCCCTCTGTTAGCTCATTCCTAAGTGAGGCTTTGAGGTTGCCCTTACATCCACTATCAATGAGATAGCCATTTCTTTTATCCAACCCCAACTCTTTGCAATGTGAGCTGCAATTTGATATATATCCTTGACTTTATGAGAGTGTACCACAGTCGAGATGGCAAGTTTTCAGCAGAGAGGATGGAGGAATAAGGCCTGGCATCCTTGTGCATATTTGTCTCGAGGGTTGAATGATGTGGAGAGGAATTATGATGTGCATGATAAAGAGATGTTGGGAATAATATGAGCATTGGAAGCATGGAGACATTATTTGGAGGGATGTACACATCAGATCGAAATCTGGACAGACCATCAAAATCTGCAGTACTTCATGTCCACTAAAAAGCTTAATCATCGACAAGTGCATTGTTTTGTTAGTCTATCCATGTGACCACCCACACCAAGTTCAAGATCTGGAATGCTGGCAATGTAATGTCTCCCTGTGCATTTACATTATTTGCATCCATTAGCTTCTGATATCATCAACTAACATTGTTCATCCAAGGTCTGGCCTAGAGCAATAAGAGCCACTGCATACTTTGAGCCCAAATCCAGTCCAGCAAAATGCATCCCCTGAACATGTTAATTGCATCCCTGGCTTTGTGCCCACTCACTTATCCAACCCCCAAGCTCTGGCCCCAAGCTCTGGCCCCAAGTAATGAGCATGATTTTCATGCGTACATTAAGTCTAGTCTATATAGATTCATTCCCCTGAACATGTTAATTGCATCCCTGTCTTTGCAGTGCCTCCTGCTCCCAACACACAAGCTCCAGCCTTGAGCAATGAGCCACCGTGTACATTAAGTCCAGTCTAATCATGGGTTTATGTAAGCAAAACATCTCCTTCCCACAACACCTACTATGAACTACACATTACAATTTCCATACATCTAAGTTCAGAGGATTGTAACTATGATGCCTATTGATAGTTTTCTGCAGAAATATTTCAGATTCAAATCAGAGGAGTGATGGCTACAAAATCTGGGTCATCACTTTCCTTCTAAATACTTTCTCTATGGATTTGAATATGAATAACACAATTTTAAAAATGGGACATGATAGGATTTGGCCAGGTCATGTGACTAACACATGACATCCCCAGCAAATAATTGAGCCAGAGGGATGGCAGGAAATGGGCAATACAGCCTGCTTTAAAGTCTAAGAACCCTCCTACTATGCCATGAAGATCTAAAGCTACCAGAACTTATATTCAGAACCTGTCCCATAGCTCCAAACATTCTCAGGGGCCCACAGTCAAGGAAGTCAAGGATGAGGAAGCTCCAGTTCTGGCATTTCATTTGCAATCTAGTCCAATGGAATGTTCCATCAGGATTTCAGCACCTGAATTAGATTAAGATCTACTTGAGATTTTCACGCGATTTGACAAGCTGGAGGAGGACAAATTACCAGATATGGATGAGGATGAGGATGATGATGACTTGTCCAGGGACTTGGAGAAAATCACGGCTTGAAGAGTTTGTCACATCTCATGGCCATATTTGTGATTTTTACCCAAAATATCACTGTGAGCTTAATTTTATAGAACAGTATTGGGGTGCTGCAAAGCTTCAGTATCGTGTTTCCACTCATACAAACAACATCATCGAGATGAAAAAAAAACATGCTAGCATGTCTCAATGACATTCCCCTTCTCCAAATAAGGCTGTGAGTACTTCCTTAATTATTTACCTCCTGCATTGTCACACTAATACAAAATCTATGTGTATAGATATGCAAACCGCTCAGCACATTTCATCTCCACATATGACCAGGGTTTGTCTGGTGTGGAAGCTGCATGGGTCAACCATAAATACCATGGGCATTGGACCCTTCCACCTGTAATGGCTGCAGCAGTGAGGAGGGCTAATGTTGACATGCCTCCCTGCCTGTAAAGACTACATTACCCATTCACTTATTTTGAAAATTTTTTGTGAGCAACATTTGGCCACTCTTGGTGCTTACTAAGCTGCTTACATAGGATGATGGAAAAGACTGTCACCTATCTTACATTATTTTTAGGAATATTCAAGTTGTCCTCTGTGTTCACCTTCGCAGTGCATAGACTATACATGGATCTTATCCTTTGTTGAGTCCTTAAGAGCATGTTGTTACCTACCAATCCTCATGGCAAAAACTTCAGCATCTAAGAAATCCAAGCAAGGTGGTAAGGCAAAGTCGGTGTCGTCCTCTCTCACAAAAAAAGTTGGAGGTTGGTGTTTCACTATTTGCATTGAGTTACCATGTTGCACTTGACTAGGAACAGCAGCAAAAACTTTGGAGGCTCAATTGAAGAAACTAAAGGATGCAGTCACCATTTTTCTCCTTTGTACATTCCTGACAACATCATAAGCTGAGAATGATGCCTTGCGCAAGGCCACAGCTGCTAAAGAAAACACTGTGATAGTGATACCATGGCCATCCAGAGGAAGCAGCATCACTGGTAATGGATTCAACTTACAAACTGCGATGCACCTTGAGGATGATACTGACTTGTACACTGCCCTTCACATAAGTTGATCCCTCATGTGCATAGCCTTTCTGAGGATTAGTAGCGTTGTGTCCAGGACTTAACTGCTGCAGCCAGGCTTGACTGTTCTGTTATGTGGCACTGCCAACCAAAGCTGGTCATTGCCAAAATTATTGCAATGGTATGTTCTTATCTACTTTCTTTTCTCATTCTTAAATGGATCTCCTAGGCTCAAGAGCACCACCACTATTTCAAGTGTTTCCCACATGGTTGGGTGATTGAAGAGTTTATTAAGTCCAGTCTGAAGAACAAGCATGGCCTGTAAATGCAGATATCTTACTGTAAGGTTTATTGATACATGAAAACTATACCATAAATATATTAATTTACACTATTTAAAGGTGTGAAATGTGGGATGGGTTTCCTACTCTGCAAGCCCCATAGTGGTTCTTTGGCCCATTCTTCCCCTTTGATGGTGTTTTTTTTTTCTCCTTCCATCTCTTTCACAGCTTTCACTACCTCTTCATCCAAATCTGTACAATTGTGAATCTTATGTCGATAACATTCTTTTTTTGGAACCATCAATGAATAGATGCCCCTGGCACAAAGCACATATATGGAAATACTCTGGCTTCAACAAGGGTGATGGGTTTTTAGAGTTTTCTCTTTGTATTTCCCTCTGTTAGGTACACCTATATCATTTGTATTATGTAGTAAAATGTTAACTTTGGATTCCCCTCTGTTAGCTCACTATTAAGCAAAGCTTTTACAACTACTCCTTTGTACTTAATATTATGTAATGGCACAACTATTTTTGAAAAATCATGCACAAATCAGTGGTAGAAGTTTGCCAACCCTAAAAATGCCTGTACATCCTTGGCTTTTCTAGGAACTGGGCATGATGTGACTGCTTCCACTTTCATGGAATCCATTTTAATTCCATCAGGGTCATTAATGAACCTGAAGAACTTGATCTTGGATATGCCAAATGTACACTTCTTGGCTTTCAAAAATAGATCATTCTGCTCGAACTTCCATACAACTTCCTCTACAATCTCATCATGCCCATCTTTGCTTGGTGTGAATATTAAAATGTCATCAATGAATACAATTACCATGCCAATATCCATTTCATCCTTCAGAACATTGTTTATCATATTCCTGAAATGTAGGCAGGCTATTAGTCATTCTGAAAAAATGACTAAGGGCTCAAATGATCCTCAATTCATGGCAAATGCAGCCTTCCACTTGTCTCCTTCTTTTATATGTACATTGTTGTATCCCCATCATAAATACAATTTTGTAAATTGCTTGGCCTTCCCCACTTTGTCAATAATAAAGGTAGCAGATATGCATTTTTGACCATCCACTCATTTAGGTAGCAGTAATCAGTACACATGCATTTCTTCATATCCTTCTTGGGTATGAAGAATAATGGTGAAATTGGTGGAGATTTTGATCAATGAATATAACCCTTCCTCAACTGCTCTTTAATAAAATCATCTATTTCCACTTGCTCCTGCATAGACAATGGGTAAACCTTGGATTTCTTTGGCACAACTCCTTCCTTCATCTCTATACCATGATCCCACAGCTTCTGCAATGGCATTCATTCTAACTCCTTCTGAAACACTGAGAGAGATTTATGAAATTTCTTTGGTACCATTTCCTTCACTGACTTCTCCACTTTCTGCAGATTTGAATCCCAGGGCTGGCCTCTGTGAATAGCCTAAAGTGCTTCCATCTTCCATGACCATGAACATTCTATAATTGGATTAGTCATGCCAAGGTCATGCACCTTGAATATAGCTCTTTCTTTGTAACCTTGGTAGAATATAATCATTGTTACCCTCTCAGTAATTCTTCCTTTTACATTCTCTGTTTTATCAATATTGTACACTGTGATCATTTGCTCAAGTTTTTACATGAGAATTCTATTTCATCTGACAGCACATCAACCTCCACCTTTGTATGACTATCTGCTGTCTTCACCAACCTTCAAAGCAATTTTACCTTTGATATGAGCTGATCATATTAGCATTTTCAGACTTTTCCAAGATTTGTTAATCTTGGGAGCATAATAAGTAACAACCCTAGGATCAATTGAGTGTGCATGGACAGCCTCAGTTTCCTTCATCACTAATACAGCATATTTGTTATGAGTCTCCAATGGGGAAACCTTCACTGGGATTGCTCAACAAAATTCTCCTCCACTTTCTCTTTTGCTCTGATGATTCTCTTCTCTGGACAATTCCTTGCAGTATGCCCTAATGTTCTGCAATTGAAGCTTCTAATTGGGGGATGTCTCCCTGCTTGATTAACCTCCATTGCATCTGATGCATGCTGACTAACACTTGGCTGAGTTGGAAGTGTCACTGCCATGGCCAATGGTGGTGCCTTCATCTCAGTTCCTACAAGCTTTCCTTTTTCAGTACTTTCCAAATTGAGAACTTGGGTGCATAGAATGCAGGTGCAATAATTTTGAGTCAGCTTGTTCCTGTTAATACTGCCAATCCAACTTGAATGCCCAGCTATACCAGTCCTCCAAGATAGTAGGCATAACTAGTAGTCAATATATTGACTTGAACAAGGACAGATTACAGTAATTCCTGCCTTCAAATATTCAACCATTGCATCATCCCCCAAGTTGGTTTGTGATGCTTCAGTTTCAAACTGCAAAATAAATTCATATCCAGATAAAGAGCCTTGTTGCATAGCTTTCAGCTTTCCTACTGCTGTTACCTTCAGATTGGGATAACCAAATTGAGCCTCCAACTTATCTGAAGAATCTGAAAGCTTGTAAATGCCTTGTGTCCAGTTACAATTTAATTGATAGCCTTGTTTCTCTAAAACTGTGTCTTTCCCCCTTGCATGTACATATGTGTAAGGGTAACCTCAAGCCTCACTAATGGAGGGGAATCCAAAGTTAACATTATACTACATAATACAGCACTTCAGGTGCCCTAACAGAGGGGAATTTAAAAAGAAAACTCTAAGGACCCATCCGTCGATGCCCAGTATATGTGATAGACTCAAAAATCAAATAATAGGCTAAAAATATCAAAAAGGTGGAAATGGATAGATCAAGCTGTGGAATGATGTCACCTTGATGGGTGAATGTCCAGAAGGGGTCCCACTGCTAAGAATAGAATTGTCAACATGTACCAACAAGGGAAAAACCAAAGATAATCATAAAATAGGAATAAAATCATAGAAAATCATAGAAAAGGCAGAATAGGGTGAAATAAGATATATATAAAAATGGGATGAATGCAGAAAATTGCTCAGACACATGGGACACCTCCCCTTCCCCTTACAATATGGGAGTGCAAACATAATTTGGGATTCAGTGGTGAGAAACTCAAGTTCTCAATTTTTAGTATAAATATAAAATAATAGAACTGAGAAAGGACTTAATATTTTTCATGGTTCCATCAGAGGTCTGCAGCAGCACAAATTTAGGTAAGCAGACTTTTCCATCTTCACTACTCTTCCCTGTCTCTGCCTCATGATGTGACAAAAATTCCTCCACATCTTCCTTTGCTACTGTATAGCTGCTATTTCTTCATGGCTGTGCAATGCAACATAATCAGCTAGTTGAGAGAGTTGTGCTGTAAACAGTAAGTGCATTTACCTTCTCTTCCAGCATGAGAATTGGAGCAGGATTGGTGGATCCAGGAACAGGATAGTCACCTATGATAGCTAGAAAGAAAACCTAGTGATGTTCTTCAACTGACTCAAGCCCTCTTCTTTGTCCTCTTTAATCATCTATTGGTCATGTGTTTTGGCAATCAACCTTGGCAACTACTTAAAACAGTAACTACAAAATTGAAACTAAACCAGAGCTGAACAGTTGTCTGTTGCAGCTGTCCTATAGATGAGCACTGTCTTTCAAACACTGGCTATTGCAATATACAGCACAGCCTGGTGCTAGACTATGAAGAGAAGATAATGATGTCAATACAAGTACTCTCCACTCTTGTCAAAAGGATGAATAAGTGGTGTGGTGGAATGAAACATAATGCAATGATGAATCAGAGAGAATGTGCACTGAAGGAAAGTTGTGTTCTACTGTTAGGCCAACACCCACAGAGGCTGCTAGCTAAACTGTGCAGGTTCTCTCTCTACAAGAAGATGGAAGGGTGGGCATGTGATGCATGGATTGATGGATTGATGGGAAAGGTTCAAAATAGGCAAGTTGGTTCAGATAGGCTGTTCACACACTATGATTAGGTGGAAATATTAAGAGAACACAACTAAGTGCCTCTCAGTCATGTCTTCACTTTTGTAAGAGAATTGCCATATTCTCATACCAGTTCTTTCCCAATATGCATTACAAATTCATGATAATGACTAATATATACAGCCACATGCTCATAGGTTGATCTTTATCATATATTCCCTTTTGAATCCATACCAAATTCCTGTTTACATAATCCCTTGTCTCCTGAGTGCCAGAAGTACAGGAGTATTTTTGTTACACTTTTGTTTGAATATGAACTTGGCCTGGACACCCAGAAGTCTGAAAATGCTGGTCAGAAAGACCCTTTGGTGATCAAACTGCCTTGCTTGACTCATATCCACATGGTGAAGACTGTGAAGTAAAATGCTGTGAAGTATACTTAATCTCCACCACTGCCAAACTATGTGCCAACTGTATACCCCAAGTAGGCAACATTGATTGTTTCTTGGTAAGAAGCTCCTGGGTTGAGCTGTACCTGAGCATTGGGCTACTATCATCCTATCAGAACCCAAAGCTTATCAGGACCCAGTACCCCATTCCAATGATGCATACATAATAACAGAAAGAGTAGCTCCAATTCTTTTTTTTACTGCCATCCATCTTATCTTTTTTTTCTGCATAGCTTGAAGAATCTGTTTCATCTCCCATCAGTATCTACATTTTTCACCATCAGGAGCTGAGCTCAATATACTATTAAACCCCCTGTTTTTGGACCCTCTTTCTTCACAATGCCATTGCCCTTGACTTTGCTAAACACAACTTCCACACCTGCATTGCCCAATATTTCCCCTGCCCCATCCACTGCCTCACCCTCAAATTGAATGCCTACACTCAGAAAAATTCCTTCCTCAGACTCAGACTCAGACTCAGACTCAGAACCAAATCTTGCTACTCTTAGTAATATGACCCCTGTCATCAACCCTCTATATGTGCTTGCAGAGGTATGACAAGGATCCTCTGCACCTATCCTGTCTGTGTAATGGGACTAGGAGGTGTCCCAAGGGTCTTGGCAATTTTCTGTGTTTGTCCCATATTTTTTTATATTTTATTTTACTCTATTCTGCATTTTCTATAATTTTCTATGATTTTATCCCTGTTTTATGATTATTTTTCCTTTTTCTCACATTTGTACATGCTGACAGTTTTATTTTTAGAGGTAGGGCCCCTTTCAGATACTTACCCATCAAGGTGATGTCATTCTGCAGCTTTGATCAGCCTATCTCTGCCTTTTTCTATTTTTAGCCTACTATTTGATTTTCAGGCCTTTCACATATACTGGACATCAACAGATGGGTCCTTAGAGTTTTCTCTGTGGATTCCCTTCTGTTAGGTGTACCTGATGTGTCTGTATTATGTAGTATAATATTAACTTTGGATTTCCCTCTGTTAGCTCATTATTAAGTGAGGCTTTGAGGTTGCCCTTACAATTACTTGCCCAGCTCAATATGTAGCTTTCATAGGGAAGCCAATCCACCATATATGCCATGCCAGTCCCCAGGCCAGGGTCAGCAGAATACAATGAAACCAATTGCTTCTTCATGTGGAAGTTTGTGTCCATGCAAATGACAAGTTGATAGAGAAATCTGAACCATGGTGAGTTGAAGAAGGGCTATGAAATGGAAGAGAACTGACTATCTATCCCTCAGTACATCCTGGCATGAGTAACAAGCCACTGCAAGCTCTCCAAAGTAGTATAAGTGAGCATAATTCAACATAATAAATAAAATAAAATACTTATTATATAATGGGGCTGTTTTCTAACACAACCCCTACTCCACTGTTAACTAGGAAAAAAGAAGATTGGATCAATTGGGAATACCTGATGAATTACAGACTCTACCTGGCACATCAAACATTTGTCATGCAAATCCTATGAACCCTCTACTCTCCTCACTATCACCATCACCATCTACTGACCCTACTGACCCTACTGAATCAATTACCATTACTAATGCATACAGTACCACATTACCCCAGTTGTATCCTGCCATGTCACCCCTTCCATTATCTTTTCTGATTTGAAGGTACATAAAGACTCACAGCCTATAGTTTGTCAGCACAAGTAAATGATTATTGGAATGCTGAATGTCACTATAAAACCCTTGTTTGGCATTATAATTGACCTCATACACTATGCATTTGGACTACTGTGGAATTTCCTGTGCTTTAGGTTTAATACTGAAAATACTAGTGAGTCATATGCATGTCCTGCCTGATGCCAATGTTGCAGTTATAATGACCAAAGAGACATATGTACATAAGCAGAAAGTTGTTTAGGAAGGATTGCATGAAGCTGCACTTGAGGTTTTACACTCAGAGGCATACAGCATTAGGCCTACTCCTTCAATTTCTTGCACCTGTATGCCCACAAAAATCAAGCTCATATTATCTTGATTCAAAACAACTTACATCCTTATTTCCAACTCTGTACATAAGTAATGGGACAATTAATGTAATAGGATAGGATGGTGGTTGGAGTATTCCAGCAACTGGGTTCTGGAGGTGTTCCCTAACCAGTAGTTGAGCATAGAAAGTGGCAATTTTACCAGAGCAGAGAATGCAATAGATACAAGTGAAATTATCCAGTATGTGAGCCCCAAAATCAAGCTGGTATGAGTGGGGGGGAGGAGGGGGGAGGGGTCCATTGGTCCATTGTAGGTTGCACTGTTCGATGATCCCATGAATGAAGTATGAATGCCTGATGTAATGGAATGTTTTCCTTTCACCAATTTCAAACTTCTGGACTTATGTAGATGTAATGTGGATGTATGACAAAGCATCTGCTATAGGTAGTGTTTGTCGAAATTGGGTGGTGGTACGCATGCTTTAGGCAACACCGATGCCAACACCAAATGGCCGTGGTGTATAGCCACAGTCATTAGTAACATCACCTTGTTGTTTTAGATTTAATTACAGGGCAGTGTCCCATGCTAGTATAAATATTTATTGTAAATAGTTTATTAACAAAATGAAGTGTTCTATACTCTATCGAGTCCTCTAAAATTCAACAGTGTTTGGTACAGCTTGGTGTCATGTAACTATGGAACTGACCCCTTCACTACAGGTCCTAAGTTAATAGAGATTACAGTTATGGACAAGCAAAGTCAAGAAACATAATCAGGACCAGACCTGTCATTCACCCAACCCTGAATTACCCATTTTATTGCAAAAATATCTTATTTAGGATTTATTGAGTTAATACCCATTGACCCAATTTTGTCCAATCAATGATCTAGAAAATGCCTAAATTTTGGCCAACCCTTGCAAAAATCTGAAAAATTATGAAAAATACCACAATTAACAGCTTTTTCCTAAGCTGAATATGATTCTTAAATAATTGAAGCTTTTCATGAGTGGGTTAAGCAGGAAAAATTTCCTAATCTTATGAGAAATCCATCAAAGTCATGTGATCTTGGTAAATGTCTCAATTTGGTACTTAGTTTTCACTCTCAATTGATGCTCAACTTTGTTCACACGTATGGTAGCACTTAACAAAGTGTCTCACTCTGCACACTACCATCCATCAGTCTACATATAATGTCTGCCTGCATCAACCTTAACTGTACATATTACACATAGTCTGGGTGTTGGAGCAGACTACATACGCTGCACAGAGGAAGAGACAACACATTCCTTATAACCTACCTGGGGTTTAGTTAGTCTTAGAGCTAGGGTTTAGCAGAGGTAAGAACACTGTATATCTACTACGGTATGGGTTCTCCTTATATACATAATAGTAAGGATGTCACATGACTCAGGAATGTGTTTACCACATGTATGCACAGTAAGTCCAGTAACATGTGTGTGCTGCATGCATTGCCTTGTGTATGCAGCATGCATGGGAATTTAATTTCAACACCCCCCCTCAAACTGTACAGCGCTCTAAGCAGCTAAGTTTGAATCTCAGAAGTAATTCCAAGAGAGTCTCTAAATTTCCTGAATAAGACAGTGCCAAGGTTCTTTGTGAACATGTCAGCTGGATTATCATTTCCAGGAATGAAAATGACTGTGACTTTGTCATTTTCTATGCATTCATGGGTATAGTGGTAGCGAATGTCTATATGTTTGGTCCTTCTTTCCTGAACTGGATTTGATCTGATAAAGATGGATTCCTGATTATCAGCGCAGATTGGTACACGCTTCAGTACATATCCAAGTTCCTGGAATAAGGACTCTATCCACACTATCTGTTGACAAGTGTCGGAGAGAGCCATATATTCGGCTTCTGTGGATGACAGTGCTACAGTTTTTTGTAAATGGGACTGCCAGCACACAATGCCACTTGCTAGAGTAGCAAAGTAACCCATTGTAGATCGGCGTTTGACGGTGTCAGCTGCCCAATCAGAATCTGTGAAGGCCTGTAGCCCCTCGGACTTCTCACCATCATAGACAATGTTATATTTCTGGGTTCCCACCAGATAGCGCATGATGTACATCGCTTTGTCTAGATGTTCTTGGCTAGGATTAGCCGAGAATTGCGACATCTTGATTACTGCATAAGCAATATCAGGTCGCATTCTGAGCATCAGATACAATAAAGATCCGATCACAGACTGATATTTTGATCTAAGCGTCGCGTTGGGCATTGCTGTGTTTTCCGATGGTGTGTAACCAGTCAGGAGTGGAGTGGGGGTTGCTTTGGCATTTGTCATCTCGAATCTCTCAAGCACTTTGGCAAGATATTCAGTTTGATCAAGTTTGATTTTGCTTGTAGTCTGAGTGATGCACATGCCTAAGAATTCTGTGACCTTTTCAGTACTATGGCACTCCCATTGCTTTAGACAAGCATTTTTCTTTTCATCCACAAGTTTCTTGTTCTTCCCCATGAACAAGCCATCATCAACATAGATGAGTGCAATAACAATGCTGCCTGTCTTAGGGTCCTTGTGTATGAAAATGCCGGCATTGGAGTTGGCACACACAAACCCAATGGTGCACATAAATGCCTCTAGCTCTTTCCACCATGCTAGTGAGGCCTGTTTAAGGCCATACAATGCTCGGCATAAGCACATTACTTTGCGCTCTTTTCCCTCAAGTCTGAAACCCTCGGGTTGATCCATATAGATCTCCTCATCTAGTTTGCCATATAAAAATGTGGTTTTTACATCTAGGCCAGTCATATACATGCCCTCTAGAGATGCAAGTGCAAACATGAGGTGTACGGTCTTGTAGCGGACTACTGGTGAGAAAATCTCATCAAAGTCAACACCTTTGACTTGTAAAAAGCCTTTGGCCATGAGTCTGGCTCATTTTCTTCCATCCGATTTTACAGAGAAAACCCATCTATTTTTGATCGTTTTTTGATCATGTGGAAGATCGACGATGTCATAGACTTGTCGCTTACGAAGAGCCTCTAATTCTTCATGACAAGCTTGTTTCCACTCACGTTGCTGCTGCCATGGTAGGCGCGCAATATCGCAAAATTGGTTTGGAACTTGGCTTATTTCACTCAATGGTTTGACTGCTTTTGACAACAGCCAGCGAATAAGCTTATCTCCTCCTTCCTTGGTTATCTTTTTAATATAACCTGCTTTGTCCAGTTCCCCCATTGGGTGATCATGTTCTTGATCATTGGAATCGGGCACACTCTCGTGGGGTGCCGAACTCGGTCCAGCAACTGGTTCTTTCTGTTGAGATTGTGGTCGTGTTCAGTTATGATCCGAATCTTGACCCACAGATCTCTTCCAATATTGATCACGTGCAATGTCTCTCTCTATGTCAGAGGGGAGTTGCTTCTCTCCATAGGTATTGCCAGGACAGTTTGGGATGTTCCTCTGCCTGCCTGATTGACAGGGCAATTGCTGCCATTCCTGTTGATCATCACGTCTTGGATGAAAGTCCTCAGTAGTTACTGGAGGCGGCAGAGGAGGAGCATCTGTCACATTGTCATGCACCTTTTGCTCACTTGGTACATCATCATCATCATTTTCTGATGATGGAGGAAGGGGTGGATCTTGTGGTGGTATAGAATCATCGCCATCCATTCCAGATGAGTGGTCATCATCTTCTGGTTCTGGAGGTGGAAAATCACCAAGGTCTGTATTGGCAGGAGTTTTAGCTCTGGGACAGCATGGGAACAATGTTTCATCAAATAGTGCCATAGCACCAATGAATATTGTGCCACTAGGTCGCATGAAATGGTATGCTTTAATGCCATCTTCTAATCCAAGGTACATCATCAATTCCGATCGAGGAGCCAATGTGTTTGGACGCTTCTCCTTGGGTAGGTAGACGTAAGCACCACAACCAAAAACCTTCAGATTGTTTAGATCTGGGTGGACCTTTGTCAGGTCCTCAACTAGTGTCAGCCATTTCAGGTGCCTTATTGGGGTTCGGTTGTATAGGTGTGTTGCATGTTCAATGCAAAATTCCCACCATGATTGTGGTAGATATGTGGTAAATCGCAGGGTTTGCGACTTTTCCATTATTGTCCTTATGGCATGCTCTGTGCACCCATTCTGTTGGTGAATGTGGGGTGCAGACATCTCTATTTTGATGCCAAAGTCCTTGAGCACATTTTGTAGCTCATGATCTTTGAACTCCCCCCCTGGATCAACATGCCAGTGCTTGATTGTAGTGCCATACTGTGTCAAAGCCACTGCCCGAAATTGTCTGATGGCTGCAGCAGCGTCAGATTTCTTTTTAAGGCATTGGACCCAGATATGTAACGTCTTGTCATCCAGAAATACAATAAAGTATTTATGTTTATGGTATGATAGTACTGGGAGTTCCTTCAGATCAGAATGTATTAATTCAAAGGGTCTTTCTGCGCATGAATCTGATTCGGAAAAAGATTTTGAGGTCATTTTTCCTTCAGCGCACCCTGGACATATAATTTTGTCTTTAGGAATAATTAAATTCCTCGGGAATTTTATGGTGCTATTAGGCATCTTCCCTAGCGCCTCTTTGGATGGGTATCCAAGTCGCTTATGCCAAGTCGAGTAGTCTGCGACATACATTGTCGCAACATTGATTCCCTTGGTGCTCAATATATGAGTCCGAGCCCAATAAATAGTGTCACATTTCATAAGAGGGACACAATCCATAATTGGGTTTCCTTGCTTGAAAAATGAAATGTGTGCAGAGGAACCATGCACATCACTTCCGTCTTGTAAGAAGATGCCCATTGACAGTAATCGAGCATTACAGTCGGGTATGTAGTAGACGGGGTATAATCGCATTTCACATGTCTCTGACTTCCCATGACATACTACCTGATGTCTAATGAAAACTGCTCCTTTCCCTACTATATGAGTAGTACCCATGGCTGTTTGAACCAGTGTAGAGTCCTTTTTCGGTAAAGGTTCATAAGAAGCAAAATCTTTAATTTCACCAGTGAAGTGTTTTGATGCACCTGAATCTATGATCCAGTCAGCACCTTTCTTACAATTTCCATTTGCACACATAACAGATATATTAAGATATAAATTATTCCATGATACATTTAGTAGCAGTAAAATTTCACATGAAAAGTTCGCTGTGATCAGTGGAATGTTAATTCTTGTGCTTGTGGCAGGGAAAAGGACTGACCTTTCATCATATGTACCTGTTTCAAGCGGTTCATCGATGAGCATTTCATCGACAGCTTTCCATACTTCTTCATCAGAAACTGCAGGTTCCGATCCAAGGGAGACACTATCGTCTTCTACCTCTATGATCCTTGGTTCTGGTTCAATCCTCCTCCTCTTACCTTCTCACACTGTTAGGTGCTCTTCTAGTGGTCACAGATTTTTCGCGCTGCGTGGGAGATTCATTTGCTTTAGGGTGTCTCGAGCCTGCTGATATTCGGTATAGACCGAATGAGAGGTAGAGGCCATGCCCGTGTATGCCTGTGCAGGCGGTCGGCGGCGAGGATTTCTTGTGGGAGTATGTTCATGCTTCTCGATGCGCTGGATGAGCAGCATCAGTGGTATGATGGTGCCATTACCATTTATGATAGTAAAGGCATTTGAGGCGAGGTGGGTATGTTTCTCTTTAGGCTTTTCCTCTTTAGTCTTTTTGTCCCCATGTCATCCACGCTTTCGGGATGAATCTCCATTGTTGCCCTGAGATTGCCATTTGGGATTTCCCCCTTTGCGCTTGACAGCAGAAAGCTTGGTGGGCTGAGGTGGGCTGATGGGCTTTCCAACTGCTGTGCGCCATGAGGCCTCAGTGACAATGGAGTCCTTGACATGTTTAAATGTCAAGGCTCTTGTAGCGGTCGCATTAAGGACCGTGGCAGATAGAGAATCATACTCGCGCAGCATCGCAGCAAGTAGAATCATTGCCTGTACTAATTCAGGGATGGCGACATTGGCAGCTGTAAGGCGCTCGAATTTATCAGCCATTTTGGCAATCTCTGGTGCAGGATTCACAGCCAGAATTTTGATTGCGATTGCAGACCTAAAGTCCGCAAAGACTTGGGAGGGGCCATCGACACCATAGTCAGTACAGATGAGATCCCATACCTCCTCAGCAGTGTCTTTGGTGTTGGCACGCTGCTGAATAGAGGGGGCCAGGCAGAGCACTAGGCTACCAATAGCCTGGTCATTCTTATTGTTCCAGGTCTGGAGCTTGGCATTAGCTTCCGCTACCAGTGCAGCATTTGTCACCGTTAAAGGAGGCGCCAGGGGTGGTTTTAGTTCCATCCCGCTAGTTATTTGCCAGAGGCCCTGAGACCTGAGCTACGCCTTCATTGAGTTGGCCCATTGAATGTAGTTAGAGCCGTCGAAAGTTTGTACGAGTTTTTCGAGAGTTGAAGACATGATGTTATAGTGGCAGCTGGTAAAAGTGCTCAATTCAAGAAAACATGTTCCATAATCTCAGGCAAAAACACTCCTTCAAAGTGGTTCACCCTAGTCAACCTGGGTTTTTAAATGCAGCTTGCAGGGAGCGCAATGCAGCTCACGAAGAGCACAAGATTACAATTTGGAGACAATGAAGTCAATGTTGTTCGCAGCCAGTTAAGGCACGTTCACGACATGCCCAGCAGGGCCCATAACCTGTTGGAGCAGACTACATATGCTGCACAGAGGAAGAGATGACACGTTCCTTATAACCTACCTGGGGTTTAGTTAGTCTTAGAGCTAGGGTTTAGCAGAGGTAAGAACACTGTATATCTACTATGGTACAGGTTCTCCTTATATACATAATAGTAAGGATGTCACATGACTCAGGAATGTGTTTACCACATGTATGCGCAGTAAGTGCAGTAACATGTGTGTGCTGCATGCATTGCCTCATGTATGCAGCATGCATGGGAATTTAATTTCAACACTGGGTCTGCCATATGGATCAGGACAAAGGGGCAAGTAAATGCTGGTGACAGCTACTAGATCTGAATAAACAAATGATTTTGGATTGATATCACCTTAACCCCATCTATGACTGGTCCCATAAGTACATCCTCGAAACCCTGAAATTTTACTTGGCACAACCACATTTTTTTTCGAAAATTTTGGCCAATCGCGGGAAAAACTTTTGAGGTGTGCTTTAGACATTTCTCGCCACCGAATCTGCAATCAGAAAGGCCAAATTTTTGGTCGATCGTGAGATATTACATTTGTCGACTTTGCTTGTCCACGACTAGGAGGGAACAAAGAAAGCCTGATTAGGATACCATAGTGCTTTTTTTCGTTGGCCAATGCGGTTGGCTAAATCATCATTCAGACATCACGCGAAATGATTCAGCGAAAATATTGTTGGACAACTATAATTTCGACGGAACCTTTACAGGCGCAAACTTCGGAAATTCTTTTGCCTTCATCCCACGTAAACTCTCCTGAATGTCCTGGACCACTAGTGAGTACAGATAATCAAAAAGGATAATACAAATCTGAACCTTCGTCATTAACGCAGCCCCATTCCAAGCACCTGTATACAGCAAATTTTCAGCCACACTTTGACGTACAATGTAATATGAGCATGAGACGAAATGTCAATGACCAACAAACACGCACGCGTGATCACGGGAATGCGTGAGGAGATGCTTCGATCCATAAACAGCGATGGGGCTCTTAGTTGCAACAACCTTTGCGAGATTCAACGCGGCCTTGATAACCTCATCCCGACTGCCATCAATAACCTTCGACACTAGTCCCAGTTTCTCAGCCTCCAATGCAGAAAATGCACGTCCTGTGAATGTCAGCTCCCGAACTAGAGAATCATTGCCGGTAATCTTTGGAAGATAGGCTAGCGTTCCCACGTCCGGCGCGAGGCCGATATCAATCTCCTACAGGAAAATAAGAAACTACACGTCGCGAATCCAGCAGTGGTCCTAGCCTTGATAGAAAACGACGCGTCAGATGCAGCGTAGCGGATATCGCATGCAGAAATCAAGTCTACACCTAGGCCGATCACTGCGCCATGTAGAGCTACAATGACAGGGAAAGGACATCGCCCGGGCGCTCCAATGGCATGCTGGAACTCTAATAGTAATTTTCGCATGGCGAGAGATGATCTAGCACTATCCTTATCGGATCCATTGGCGGCAGTGTCCCCCAGATCATCGGCGTAGGACACTTCGGAAATTAGCGAACATGGAACGAACTCTTGAATGAGGGGGACACTCACGATCCAAACCAGCAGTGAACAGCTTTGGAAGGCTGGAGGACAACACAACCGCTCTGATGTCAGAAGAATCTTCTGCTAGGGTGTCGAATAATTTTCCGTATTCCCTCCAGTATCTTCAAGGCAGTTCAAGAATTTAAAAGGCGTCTTTCCATCCTAAGGTAATGCGCAGAGTATAACTCACTCAGGAGGGAACGAATTGAGTGGTTTTCTGTCCAGACGGACCGATAGTTAGTACTGTATATCAAATAAATTTGGAGCGTACCGCGAGAGTTCAACATGAAGGACATGGGGAAAAACTTCCGACACTTTCAGCCATTTCCAACCGAGAAGGTTCGATGACATGATTTGCAGAGGGGGGTACTTAGGCAGGAGAATCTAGTCGAGGAGTAGGTTAAAACTGGAGAGGTAGCATCATCTTGCGGTGTTTACCCTTGTTCACCCCGAGTGTTAAAATCACATGTTGCTTTCCCCTTAAATCGTAACAAGCTACAATACTTTGGCCTACTTATTCGACAACTCGGTTTAGCTACATAGGTTAGGTTACGGTTTATCGGCCAAACATCTAGGTTCCCACGGTTTACAAAGCTCAGCTGTAACAAATTTGGCACACCCATGATTACGGAAGCGATTCTTCGGATTCCCATTTCCAGTATTAGGTAAGTTTATCCAAACTGTCGCATTCCAGCCGATATCATGTCAATAGGCCCCTGCACGACAGGTTCTGTTTAGTGTCTGTTTGATTCTATTCAGTGCAAGGGGGTTCCGGAAAAAAAAAAGACCTGAGGTCAATATTTTTGATACTTAACGGCTGAGGTGGGGAACTAAGTAACTTACATAATCAGGCACGTATCTATATATAGTAATTTGACGTCATCTCTTTGAGCGCTTTCCTCCGCGTCCTGAACCAGATGCCTCGCAAGCTGCGCAAACCCAATTTCGGGGTGAAAGTTCGAGGTTTATGCATTCGAGATGGAACTAAATGGTTTTTATGAGTCAATAAATGAAGTATCATTTGAGATATGCCCCACTTACCCTACCCCGTCCATTGAACCAGCGAGAACTGATCATAGGCACCCATCCATCACCAGTTTCTGGCTGGTACGCTTTCGCTTTGGCGGCCGTGTAGTTTTACCAACTCTGGACTCAGCATCACTTACTTCAACGAATACTTCTGGTCCTGCAACTGGATTTACCGAGCCTGGGCTGGTTTGATTTGACTGAATAGCTGGCTTGCTCTTCAACATGAGTGAACCGTACAGCTATATGATTTTCGAGACTCACCAAACTACTATTAATTGATGCCATTATACTTGGCTAGATTACACTAATGAATTGTATGGATACCATTTGTGACCTGCTGTCATTGTTTTCGATCACTCACAAAAACGTGAAAACTTCAATAAATCTTCGTTTTTTGTACCTTGTAGAGCTATTTTACGCCTGAAGCTTGTCCTCACTTGTCCCATGTATTGCCCCAAGGTTCCAATGGCTTCAAACTAAGATTTTGAGCCCATATCATAGAGAGGTCCATACTTTTTTTCGCAGCCTACGGCCGGACTAACTAACCGGGTACCGGTCCGGCATTTCGATCCCGGCACCCCCTTGATGCACACCAAGCTGAATTAACTTTCAAGATTCCACCCATTTCACCTGTTTTAGATAAACCACTGCGAATATTGTTGGAAATAGAACAGTAAGACCAAGGGCACGGATTTTTAAAACGAAGAGCTGTAACTCAATTGTACATGACGACATAGCAGAACGAAGCAACTAGAACAGAAGTCGAAGTGTATAGGCCGTTAAACCAGTCATCGAGAAAAACATCAGCGCATACTGTGGGATCAGGAATGCAGAGAGATCTTCTGCCGTTCCGGTCCCGCTATACACCTGTGTCAAAAACACCTACCATACGATTTTGAGTGATCAGAAGGAAAAAATCTCAAGGGTATATACCTGGGTAGTGGCAGTCGGAAGACACGAACAAAATCTAAATAATCGAGAAGAAATATCATGAGCACTGGAACGTGTGACAAAACAAATCAGAGATAACGAAGGACCGACTCACATGCACACAAATTGCAATACTTTATCCTCCCTCGGAATCACACCTCCACGTACTAAACCCTGTACAATCAG
This sequence comes from Tricholoma bakamatsutake, assembly GCA_029959215.1. Taxonomy (NCBI): domain Eukaryota; kingdom Fungi; phylum Basidiomycota; class Agaricomycetes; order Agaricales; family Tricholomataceae; genus Tricholoma; species Tricholoma bakamatsutake. The sequence continues at coordinate 12,103,565 of CP114861.1, forward strand.
CACCCCAAGCACAGGCATAACTATCATTCTCCCGGCCGCAACACCAGCAATTGACCCAATAGGGAGGGCACGCCATGCTTCTCTGTTTCTCGGAAAAACGAGTCTTGCCAGGGCAGAACCAAGGGAAATTAGGCCGAGAGGGACGGAGGCGCCACCGATGAACGTCGTTGTGTCAAAGAAGAATGCAAGCGGTGGAAGTCCGTCGGGTGCGGTAGGCATGTGCACTGATGGTACAACAACAAACAGGGCTTTTAGGGGCGGAATGAGCGCAATGATGAACCCAAGAAGGATGGAAATAGATGGTGGAGAAAATAGCAACTTGAGGAACGTGCGGACATGAGTGAGGATGGTTGTGAATCGATGGCGAGGGGCAGGAGTAACAGATGAAGTGTGCTTATGAATAATGGGAGAGGGGTGTGGTTCGGTAAACTGGGCGTCTGCTATTGTTGAAGATTTGGTCAATGACGAAGAATGGAAATCGGTTTCGGTTGGTAAGACAGTTATGGAGTCGTCATGAACCAGGACGTCCCGCATGGGAGTTATGGGTTGGCAGTAAGCTTCGCTCCTTCGGAACATCAAGTCGCAAGGCTTTGTAGGCCTATAACCGTCCTTTTCCCTATCATCTTGTCCGTTTCTAGATCGTTTCTGACAAACGATCTTAGATAGTATTCGCAGCCAGCCATGAAGGAAAGTCTTCCGCCGCATCTGAATGGCCATTTTTATGTCCTGGGTTTCGGCACCAGGACCAACATAATCCATAGCAATCCATCGAACGCCGCCAAGAGGGAAAAGACTGACCTATACAAAGGTCAACACAAGTACTATCTGATACGATCATCACATCCTCAAAAACTGACAAAAAATACCAGGAGGAAGACGGAAAGGTACGCAACAGAAAGCGTCTGGTCTGATGCTCCATCGAATGGAGCGACTGCAGTTATGCTCATGATCACAGACGTTGCTGAAGATGGAGACATTGGTAAGAATTGTATCCAGATGTAACTAACAACCCGTACTAACGTATGTCGCCGACATTTCCCCATCCACCTGCGACCAGTATGCCATACCTGAACCTATGGGGAACCCAAAAGACTTGCTTGACACACCACGCGATAATAATACCGATTGCCTCGTAAAACACTGCGACGAGCACCAGTGGGCCTGAAAGTGAAATGAAAGCAGGTAAACAGGTCTTGCGCAAGAACAATGAAAAAAAAGCCATCACATACCCAGGGCGCTAATATGATCTGACGAGAACGCCGAAACGATCTTTGAGAACATGAGGCAAGGTAGCGCAATGTTAAGCATGATTTGCGCGGCACCTCTTGCCGCAACAACAGGAAAGTTATCAGTTTTTGTCAGGACGAATCCACAAGCGGCACAGATTACCCTGTGAAATGGATTGTAATTGGCATAGAGATTGAGATAAAGTTGTAGGAGAGCGTACAATCGTATGAGGGGCCGAAGGGAAACCCAGATTAGTTGGCCTACGGAGAGCATGGCGACTCAAATGAAAGTAAGCGTGCATGGACTGTGCTTATGAACTAGGAAGGGAATCCAGGTGGATGGGAGTCATGGGACGGATTGAGGATGAACGGTATGGGTTTGATCCAGGAGTGACGTGATCTACCCTGGCTTTGGGTAACAAAACGACGGATTGATTCGTCCCTGAGCTGACCGTGTTTAACCTTGTTTTGAGCGCTCTCTTGGTTTGAGTCACATGCGTCTAGAAACCTGCAGTGCTAGAAGGTATTTGTATCAATGAGCTGGAACTTACCTCAGTTCTCGTCTGCGCAAAAAGGGTGCAAAAGATCGTGATATTCATTGACTAAACTCTGTTAATACGACATGCACACGCTGACGGAGAATACAGAGTCCAAATAGAGATATCATCAGTCCTGACCCCACCATACGGCAAAAGCACAGAAATAGGGCCTATATATCTTATCGAAGACCGTTCATCCGATCAGTCCGCTTATCTGCAGTCGTGACCTCACTTAACTTCATTCCTGAACCCACACAGAAATTGGGTTTTCTGGGGGTTTTTGACCGAACCAAAATTTCGCCCCGGGCGGCGTTTTTGACCGAATTTCGTATGAGGCCTCTGCTGGACCTCCAATTTTGACCAAATTCGCAATAAGGCCTCAAAAAACCATAAAAATGATATGAGAAGGTCAAAAAATCATTTCTACGGCCCTCTACCGCTTGTAGAGTATAATTATAGTACTACTAGTACTAGAAATCTCCTGTATACTGCCTGAAATGCATGTTTTTCACTCATTACCTTCGTTATCATCCTTCTGCCGTCGTTTGAACTCCTTCATGGCTTCTTTCAGGCCATTGTGATAAGTAGTACTAAACTAATTGAAGTAGCCGAGGTCATATATTGAAACAGAAATGGTGGTGTTCCCAACAGCAGGTTGTGGCATATTTGAGAGAACGGTCAGGAAGACAAACGAAGGCATAAGACAAAAAGATTTGGTATGGAACATTGTGTTGGAGTGAATTCGAAACTGTTGTCCTCGGGTACCAATACGTTCGAAGAGTTGAAGGCTCATTCGAGAAATCGCCAGTACCCTGCGCCAGAGCCTCAAATTTGTACAAACCCTGCTAAGGCCTCCGCCTGCAGCGGGCCAGTTTTAACCGAACTTGTATGAGGTTTTTGGCCAGTTTTGGGAAATATTTTGACCAAATCTGTATATGACATTTTCTCCCACTATCGGGGGTCCTACTACAGAGGGGTCCTGAGGCCTTTGTAAATCACCAAATCTACAAAGGTCGCTTTTTAGGAACGGTAATATAACTCATCCTGATTTGGCTTCGGCATCTCGGCTGATGGTCATTTAGGGGGTTGAAACCTCTCTAGATTTTTCTAGATCCTTACGGGAAGTCATCCACTATCAAAACACGTAGAATATACAGTTGCGGGCAATCAAAGTCAACTAATTTGGTATCTCGTGATCGGGAATTTTTGAGCAACAAGCGGACTTCATCAACTCGTCAAAATACGCCAGAAAACATGGCTCTGAAATTTTTCCCATGACATTCTGAGGTGGCCAAATCATTTTCCCAACATTTTCCGCAACATTGTGTACCCCTTTTGGGGGGTCGAAGCAGTAAAAATTTTATACTGCTTAGTGTGTAATTGATAATACATGATACAGAATGATATTTAGTGTTTAGAGCATAGGATTTTGCAATATTTACCCTAGATTTGAATCATTTGATGATCTAGAAGCACATTTTGGTGTCTGCCTGATTTGGGAAGCATGACATCTGGCACGGTTTTGAAGTGCGCATGTGAAATCAATGCAAATCAACAAAAACTTTAGCACCATAATTCCTTGATAATTCCTATGCTGGTAAAGCTATCCTCAAAGAGAATGAATGACCAGAAAAGATAAATTAAGTTTATGCAATACATAGCAATGCTCCCATCCCAACATTCCTTGGTTCCACTGTCTGTGCCATTGGCATGCTTTGTAGAATGCCCCCAGCCTGACATGCCCACCAATGATCAACCTGAGGCCAAAACTAAACATTCTTTCATGTACTGAATATGCCATGTAACATTTGGTGTATTTTCCCACCTCTGTTGCCAATCCTGAAGACCTCCCAAAAGTCAAGGTCAACTTCAGAGGAGGAAAATGAGTCAACCTGTTAGCCCATTGGCAAGTATTTCCATATTTGGCAAGGTTTATTTATTTTATTGCAGCCAATTGGTTCCATGTAACCTTAATATTTTTATGGAATCCAATGCAGCTAATCAAGAGGAGTCAAATCCACTATTTTTCAAAATTTTACTGATTTTTTTAGGGGAGTGGCCAAATTTTTGAGGTACCTAACCCAATTTTTTCAATGTTGAGAAATCAGCTCATGGAAATAAATATCTTCATTAGGCACCATTATACAAGTTTGGATGGTTTTTGAAACACCAGATGTTTGTGGCAACCTCCAAAATTCAGTCACTAAAATTAGTTGACTTTGTTTGTCTGCCACTGTAGTTAAATGAAGATCTTTCTCTGAGGCCATTTCCTTACTTTGAAAAAATTGGATTATATAGTGTTAGGAAACAGTCTCCTAACATTCCAATTACCTAATAATATTTTTGTTTTGTTTTATTTTATTTTATTTCACCAAAATATGCTACCAAATGCCTATACATGCATTATTTGTTAGCATGGAAATTTTGTATTTACACACATCAATATGTATATGCATGTCTGTAGCAACATAGTACAACATATGTAACATAGTATATAACCATAAAATAAATACTAGGAGACCTCAGTTGAGTGCTCTTAGGTATTCCATCCACATTTGTGGTGTGAAAAGCCTATTTCAGCCAACTCATCTAAAAATAACCCCTCACATCAAATTCATCAAACCTTGCATCATGCGCACGTGCCCCGCCACCTTCTTGTAGGAGAGCCCACACGATCCAGCTAGCAGAACAGTGGGTGTTGCCCTAACATATAGGTCACTCAAAATTTGGCTACCCCCTGAAAAAAAATCAGTAAAATGGTGCAATTGACTCCTTTTGGCTACAGTCAAAGCGCTCTTATCTCATAGCTCTGATAACACATAATCTCTGATACCCCATAAGATTTTTTGGATACCAAGTTGATTCACAGAAAATTGCAACCCATGACCCATAACTCCCTGATACCTCATAACTGTTAGAGCAACACCTACAGTTTTGCTAGCTGGACTGTGTGGGCTCTCCTATAAGAAGGCGGCAGGGCATGTGCACATAATGGGGGGTTTGATGGATTTGATGTGAGAGGTTATAAATAGATTAGTTGGTTGAATTAGGCTTTTTACACCACTATTATGGATGGAATATCTAAGAGAATTCAACTGAGGTCTTCTAGTATTTATTTTATGACTATATACTATGTTACATATATTGTACTATGTTGTTACGAATGCACATGCACATGCACGTACATATTGATGTGTGTAAATACAAAATTCCCACACTGACAAATAATGCATGTATAGGCATTTGGTAGCATATTTTAGTGAACAATGTCTTCCACCTTTCTGGATGTCTAGCAGCTGGCATGTTATGATGTAACCATATGATCTCCCTTTGTAAATCTTGATCTTTCGGTACATAGACCTTTCCTCTGAATAACACTAACCCTTGTTCTTCAACCCATTCATCTCCTTTAATATTACATTTCTTCTCTCCCATCAAAGCTTTCACAGCTTCCACCACTTCATCATCCATCTCTGAACATTGCCTGATTTTAGACAACATTTCCGTCTCTGAGCTATCCACTAATAAATGCCCTTGATGCATAGCACAAATGCGAAAGTATTCAGGTTTGAGTAGGGTAGTATTTTTATTGTCCTCCTCCACTCCTCTTTTATGATTTGTACATCTAGATAATACGTCTGCTTTCCTCATCAAGCTTCCTGCTTTGTGGACCAAGTGAAAATTAAAGTGCGATAGGAATAATGCCCAATATGCTTGTTGATGGTTAAGCTTTTTAGCAGACATGAAGTACTGCAGATTTTGATGATCTGTCTAGATTTCAATCTGATGTATACATCCCTCCAAATAATGTCTCCATGCCTCCAATGCTCATATCATTTCCAACATCTCTTTATCATGCACATCATAATTTCTCTCCACATCATTCAATCCTTTGGACAAATATGCACAAGGATGCCACTTGTCATCTTCACATAGCATTGATAATACTGCTCCAGTAGCAAAGTCTGATGCATCTGATTCCACTTGTAAAGGATGCATGCAATCTACTGGGACCAATATTGGTTCTTCCACAAACTTCCTCTTTAACTCCTCAAATGCTGTCTGCTGTTGTTCTCCCCATCTCCACACTACTCCCTTTCATGTAAGGTTGTGTAATAGTGCAGCAATTTTGGAAAAATTATGCACAAAGCGACGATAAAAATTGGTGAGTCCCAAGAAAGCCTGAACTTTCTTGATATGTGTTAGGAAACAGGCTCCTAACATGCTTATTACCTAATACTATTTTTATTTTATTTTATTTCATTTTATTTGATTTTATTTCACCAAAATACACTACAAAATGCCTATATACACATTATTTGTCAGCATGGGAATTCTTTATTTACACGCATCAATATGTATGCGCATGTATGTGCATGTGTGCGCATATGTGCACGCATCTGTAATAACATACTACAATATGTGTAACATAGTATATAACCTTAAAATAAATACTAGGAGGCCTCAGTTGAGTTCTCTTAGGTATTCCATCCACAATAGTGGTGTGAAAGGCCTAATTCAGCCAACTAATCTATTTTTAACCTCTCACATCAAAGCCATCAAACCCCCTATCATGCGTGCGCCCCCCACTGCCTTCTTGTAGGAGAACCCACACGGTCCAGCTAGCAGATTAGTGGGTGTCGCCCTAACAGAAAAACTCAACTACCCCATCAGTGCGCCTTCTCTTACTCACGCGCATACGTCATTTGTCTCAGCGCGCCACATCTGCTTATGCATCATTTCGGCAAGAGCCCCGCAATTAATTGTATATACATATTTATTTTTGCTTTTGTAAGCCGACACCAGGCCTCGCCTTACATTGCGACCGCCAGTGATCGAAAGGCAGCGCTCGTCATTAGAACAGCTGCAACCAGACAACCGATTGGATCTGGTTTAGCTAAGATTTACATTACTCTATTTGGATGACTATTTTAGGTAGTTACTAGCCAAATTCAGTAATAGCCCCGAGATCAGGCACTGTTGGAAGGGTTATTGATCTGAAGTGCCCAATAGCCGAAATCACATGTTTTGCCATGTTTGGTACCCGAAATAGCTGGATCACGTGACTCGAAATTTTGCGAAAAAATTCTACAGCTGAATCTCTACACAGCCGAAGAAGTGACTCATCACAGATTACATAATTATGACAGAACAAGCAGCTTCAAATCCTGGACACAATCCTGTTCCCATGCCCATTCTTGAAGCCAAAATTGATGCTCTAACAGCACAAATGTCCCAATTAGTGTCAGTATTAGCAGCATCCCAGCCCAAACAAGTACAAACAAATGCAGAAACAGTGAAAGATAAAGATGATGAGATGGAGGAGATGGTGGAGTGGATGTCTCAGGAGGGTGAGCATGCAGAGGAGAGATCTGAGAGTGGAAAAATGTGTTTACCTAAATATGTGCCCCTGCAAATATTTGATGGTACCATGGAGAACACAAAATCCTTTATCAGCTCTATAGTGTTGTATATTCATGGGAGAAAGCCCGAATTTCAAATGACTGAGTCTAGAATTATGTTTGCTCTCTCATACATCCAGGGAGGGAAAGCACAGTTCTGGAGAAACGAAACCATTAATCAAATTGCTGTGGGATATAAACTGTTTGCAAGCTTCAGGGAATTTTTGGAGAGGTTGGAGGCACAGTTTGGAGACCCTAACCCAAAGGTGACAGCGAATGCAAAATTAAAAACTATGCACCAAGGTTCTCTGACTGCAGACGAATTTATTTTGCAGTTTAAAGCAGAAGCATCACAAACTGATATGGGAGAAGCAGCATTGGTGGAATATTTGAAGGCAGGATTAAATCCCTCATTTTCAAGTCTATCTATTGACTACCTTCTATGCCGGAGAGGTTGGATGAGTGGTACAATTGGGCAATGCATCTTGATCAGCAGTATTGACAGGAACAGGCAGAATCGAAATTGATGTATAGGAATTCTAGATTTGAAAAGTCATTGGGAGGAAAGTCCGAGAAAGGAAGGACACATCAGGTACAAACTCCGAGGGCACAGCCACCAGCCATGGCAGTGACACCTATTGTTAAGGAGTCAGCAGCATCGATGGATGCGATAGATGTTGATTGAGTAGGGAGATGAGCTCTAGTTAAATGTTTTAATTGTGGGCAATTAGGGCATATGGCTTGAAATTGTAGGCAGAAAAGGAAGATTAGGGAAGCAACAATTGAGGAAGTGAAGTTGAAGGAAGATAAGCAGAAGAATTTTGTGGAAGAGTCCCAGTGAAGGTTTCCCCATTGGTGACCCAGAATCAATACAATGTATTAGTATCCAAGGAAACTGAGAGTGAACCTGAAAGAGAAATTGAAGAGTATGACCATCATCATTTATCTGACAAAGAAAAATGCCCAGCCTTATTTCCGAAGACCCCTAAATTTTTTATTTGCTCAGGGCGGATAGAACCCGAAATCAGCTTGACAGTAGGATTGAAGACAGTGGACACGCATGCAGCAATTAATGTGGAGGCATTGCTTGACACTGGTGCTACCAGATTATTTATTAATCGATCCCTAATCACTGGAAATGGTATTCGCATGCATAAACTGCCACAACCTATAATGGTGTACAATATTGATGGTACGATCAATCATGGAGGAACTATTAAGGAGGAGGTGATGATGATATTGAAGTATCAGGATCATCAGGAGCGAGCCATATTTGAAGTGTGCGACCTTGGGAAAACCAATCTGATAATTGGATGTCCATGGTTATGAAAACATAATCCGGAAATTGATTGGAAAACTGGGAAGGTACACATGACTCGTTGTTCTAAAGAATGTAATGTGTATGGGAGAAAAGTAAAAAAGGAGAAGAAGGAAAAGAAAGAGAAAGAACATCTGAGGAAGTATTCTGTTACGATGGAGGAAGTGGAGGATGAAGATATGCCAAATGGGGAAGTTCCAATTATGACAAGTAAAGAACAACAGAAGCAGACCTTTAGGGAAATTCATAGAGGACAGTCATGGGATAAAAATGTGGAGAAAGTGAAGAAGCCAGTGGAGGAGTGGGTGCCAAAAGCCTACCATAAATATTTGTCAGTTTTTCAGAAAAAGGAATTGGAGCGGATGCCAGTGCGAAAGCCATGGGATCATGCTATTGAAATGAAGCTGGGATTTGTGCCGAAGAAGTCAAAAGTCTATCCATTATCTCCAAAGGAACAAGAAGAAGTGGATGTATTCCTTAATGAACAGTTGCGCAAGGGATACATACGACCTTTGAAATCACTGCAGACATCACCAGTATTCTTTGTACCAAAAAAAGATCACAGGAAGAGGATGTGTACAGATTATAGGTATTTGAATGATTGGACGGTGAAAAATGTGTACCCTTTGCTGTTGATCTCAGAGATAATTGACAAGGTGGGAAAGGCCAAGGTCTTTACAAAATTGGATTTATGCTGGGGGTACAACAATGTACGAATAAAGAAAGGAGATGAGTGGAAAGCAGCATTTGCCACGCATCGAGGATCCTTCGAGCTGCTAGTCATGTTTTTTGGGATGACCAATAGTCCCCCAACTTTCCAAAATATGATGAACGATATTTTCAAGGATGTGATAGACAAAGGCGTGGTGATAATATTTATTGATGACATTTTGATATTCATGGAGGATGAAGAAAATCATGAGGTGATAGTGCAGGAGGTGTTGAAGAGGTTGGCAGAGAATGATTTATTCATTAAACTGGAGAAGTGTGTATTTGGAGCAAGCGAGATTAAGTTCTTGGGATTAAAGATTGGTCCTGATGGAATCAAGATGGATCCTATTAAGGTACAGGCAATTGTTGATTGGCCCATGCCTACCCGTATCAAGGAAGTTCAGGCTTTCTTGGGACTTGCCAATTTTTATCATCGCTTTGTGCATAATTTTTCCAAAATTGCTGCACCATTACACAACCTTACATGAAAGGGAGTAGTGTGGAGATGGAGAGAACAACAGCAGACAGCATTTGAGGAGTTAAAGAGGAAGTTTATGGAAGAGCCAATATTGGTCCCAGTAGATTTCACATGTCCCTTATGAGTGGAATCAGATGCATCAGACTTTGCTACTGGAGCAGTATTATCAATGCTATGTGAAGATGACAAATGGCATCCTTGTGCATATTTGTCTAAAGGGTTGAATGATGTGGAGAGGAATTATGATGTGCATGATAAAGAGATGTTGGGAATAATACAAGCTTTGGAGGCATGGAGACATTATTTGGAGGGATGTACGCATCAGATCGAGATCTGGACAGACCATCAAAATCTGCAGTATTTCATGTCTGCTAAAAAGCTTAACCGTCGACAAGCACGTTGGGCATTATTCCTATCGTGCTTTAATTTTCACTTGATCCACAAAGCGGGAAGCTTGATGAGGAAAGCAGATGCATTATCCAGACGTACAGATCATAAAAGGGGAGTGGAGGAGGACAATAAAAATACTACCCTACTCAAACCTGAATACTTTCGCATTTGTGCTATGCATCAAGGGCATTTATTAGTGGATAGCTCAGAGACGGAAATGTTGTCTAAAATCAGGCAATGTTCAGAGATGGATGATGAAGTGGTGGAAGCTGTGAAAGCTTTGATGGGAGAGAAGAAATGTAATATTAAAGGAGATGAATGGGTTGAAGAACAAGGGTTAGTGTTATTCAGAGGAAAGGTCTATGTACCGAAAGATCAAGATTTACAAAGGGAGATCATATGGTTACATCATAACATGCCAGCTGCTAGACATCCAGAAAGGTGGAAGACATTGGAGTTGGTGATGAGAAATTATTGGTGGCCTGGAATTTCAAAGTATGTGTTGGGGTATGTGGATGGGTGTGACACATGCATGAGGGGAAAGAAATTTCCAGAAAAGCCTGCTGGGAAATTAATGCCAAACCCTATACCTAAAGTGCCATGGCGAGATATATCTGTGGACTTTATCACAGGATTACCTGAAGCTCAAGGATACAATGCAATATTTGTAGTATGCGACCGCTTCACAAAGGAAGTCCATATCATTCCTACTACTGCAGAAACCTCATCGTTGGGCTTGGTGCACCTCTATCTAAATCAGGTATGGCAGTTAAATGGATTACCTGATACAGTTATCTCTGATTGTGGATCACAATTTGCTTCTGTGTTTATGCGAGAGTTAAATAACATATTGGGGATTCAAACCAAATTGTCTATGGCATATCACCCATAAACTGATGGGCAGACAGAGAGAATGAATCAGGAGTTGGAGCAGCACCTATGCATGTTTGTCAATCACTGACAAACTGACTGGCCTGAATGGTTGGCAATTGCAGAATTTTCCCACAATAATAAATTCCATTTGGTTACTCGCATGTCACCCTTCTTCGCTAATTATGGTTATCATCCCAGAATGGAAGTAGAACCATGAAGGGAAGTCAAGGTACAATCAGTGGAGGACTTTGTGTCAAAAATGCGAAAGGTGCAGGAGGAAGCAGAGGCAGCATTGATGAAAGCACGTGATGATATGATGCGACATGTGGATCATACTCAAGCTGTTGCTCCAGAGTATAAAGTTGGTGACTTGGTATGGCTAAGTACCAAGGATCTGAATATTCCACAACCTTCAAGAAAGCTTACGGAGAAGCAAGTTGGCCCATATCCAATTTCTAAGATAATTTCACCCAATGCAGTAGTGTTAAAATTACCTCAGTCATTCAAGATTGATCCTGAGATTAACATTTCCCGTTTACGCCCTTGCTGCCCACCCACTATTCCTGGTCAATAAACTACTCCACAGCCTCCAATAATGGTAGAAGGTGCTCCAGAATATATTGTGGAAGAGATTTTGGACTCACATCTTCGACAAAACAAATTGGAGTTCTTAATCAAGTAGAAGAACTACACTGATGAAAATAATTCATGGGAGCCATAGTGGCATGGAGTGTAGTGTTAAAAGCCACATTCATGAGCCGGTTCTCATCATGGAGAGAAGCAGCTTTGTACCAAGCATCAATTTTGTCATCAGCTGGGTGTCTCTTCAACATCTGTGCAATCTGATCCTGAACCTCTCAATTGAGACCACGATGAAATTCAACCACCACTGGTGGCCCACTCCCATATCCCGCCATGTCCACTAAATCCCTAAACTCATTGATATACATAGTTGTCCACAGATTGGTGTGCTTGGTAATACAAGGATGACTTGAGGAATGTTGCAGCTCGTTGGCATTTGTGGAGAGGGCAGAAATGTCATACAAACTCCTCTCTAAAGTTTCCCCAAGAGGAAAAAGGGAGAGAACCAAGTTTCTGGGCTTGGTGCAAAATGTGGTTGAGATAGAGGTAGGCACACTCAGACTTCATGTATGTGAAGGCCCAATAAATTTTTGTGGAGTCATCTAGGAATTGATTAGGGCAAAGACTGATGTATAACTGACAGGAGTTGAGGAAAGAACCTCTGTGAGAGTGTGCACCATTAAAGTCGGCAGGGGCAGTTTAATCTGTATGGCAGTGGTATTAGATAGAGCATCGATGCTGGAAGTGGTTGGAGTTGGAATAAATTGGATATTAGGTAAGGGACTAAGCTGTAGGGTATCAACAAAGCTTTCAATACACGATTTAAGCAATCTAATTTGCACTCGCAATCTGGTAACGGCGCCTTCGAGCACTTTGATGCATTTTTGGGCATTCATGGCATGTGGCAGCATGTCGAGTGGAGATAAGGGCGCACTTAAGGCAGGAGTGTCAATTGCATCCTGGGTGATGTCCTGTACATGTAGGACCCATTATATCTGCAGTGTGTTTGATTCCAGGCCTAGGAAGAGAGTTTTCTACTGTAAGGGCAACCTCAAAGCCTTACTTAGGAGTGAGCTAACAGAGGGGAATCCAAAGTTAGTATTACACTACATAATACAGACACTCCAGGTGCACCTAACAGAAGGGAATCCAAAGAAAAAACTCTAAGGACCCATCTGTTGATGCCCAGTATATGTGATAGAGCCAAAAATCAAATAGTAAGCTAAAAATAGCAAAAGGCAGAGGTAGGCTAATCAAGCTGTGGGATGATGTCACCTTGATGGGTAAACATCCAGAAGGGGTCCCACCTCTAAGAATAGAACTGTCAACATGTACCAACATGGAAAAAACCAAAATATAATAATAAAATAGGAATAAAATCATAGAAAATCATAGAAAAGGCAGAATAGGGTAAAATAAACTATAAAAAAATATGGGACAAATGCAAAAAATTGCCCAGATGCCTGGGGCGCCTTCCTTTCCCCTTACAGTGGATATCAAGGCTTGATGAACTGGGATGGCACCATTTCAAGGTGGAATAGCTGATGCAAAAGACTGGTGGAAATTCCTTCTTGTCACAGCATCTGGCCACCCTCTCAAAGTGCTAGCAATTAAGATCTTCACCATTGTTCCTCATGCAGCTGAGGTTGAATGGTTCTTTTCAAACTTAAGCGGAGTGCAGAGTGTCAAGCACTCTCATCTTACTGTTCCACACTGTAAGGGGAAAGGAAGGCGCCCCAGGCATCTGGGCAATTTTTTGCATTTGTCCCATATTTTTATATATTTTATTTCACCCTATTCTGCCTTTTCTATGATTTATTCCTATTTTATTATTATATTTCGGTTTTTTCCATGTTGGTACATGTTGACAGTTCTATTCTTAGAGGTGGGACCCCTTCTGGATGTTTACCCATCAAGGTGATGTCATCTTATAGCTTGATCCACCTATTTCTGCCTTTTTACTATTTTTAGCTTACTATTTGATTTTTGGCTCTATCACATATACTGGGCATCAACAGATGGGTCCTTAGAGTTTTTTCTTTGGACTTCCCTCTGTTAGGTGTGCCTAAAGTGTCTGTATTATGTAGTGTAATATTAACTTTGGATTCCCCTCTGTTAGCTCACTCCTAAGTGAGGCTTTGAGGTTGCCCTTACACATACCTCAAACACTGGGAACCCTTCAAAGTCATTATGGGTGACAATTTGATGAGGCCACACTGTCAATGCATAAATGAACTCAATGTAAGCATGCCCACATCAACCTGAACCAGGTATCAATACTGGGCAAGCTGAGGTTCTTCTCAAAAGTTTTACATTGACTGAGCTGACAGTAATAGCTCAAGCCGATGATGAATTCTATGATCCAGAGAACATTATTATCATATGGAAGATATTGATGCCAAGTTTGATAAACTCAATGATCAAGTATTTGCACCAGCAGATGGGGATGGATTGGGGTCAGATTGGGGTCAGAGGTGCCATTAAACAAAGTATATGACCTATCAGAGTTGGAAAGCATACGAGCAGGTACAGCTCCAATGACAGTGGATGAGGAACTTAATCTCAGCAAAGAAAAGCATGGCAGCAAGGAGAGAAACCTCATTGTTATGCTCATTAGATGTAGACTGCAGATCCTAAGTATTGATAATGCATAAAAAATGGGATTTTAGGTCTTGCCATGGTCGCCAGCCTCACCAGGTATTGCCATGCTGCTGTGGCGAAGGTCTTGCCTTGCTGGCTAATGGCGAATACTTCTTGAGGTATTGCCATCAACACTAGTTCTCCAACCTGCCATGTTGTCTGACATGTATGGTACAGGAAGATAACAAAAATGAGTAGTTTGGACAGAAAGAAAGGCAAGTGCAATGAAAGCAGGCAACAATGAGTGAGGGAAGAACAAGTCTTTGTGGTAAGAGGAAGAAAAGAGTGAACATGTCACATGGTCATATTTCTATGTGCAAAACCTCTGTACTTGTGCACTGAGAGGAAATATGATTGTCCTGTGGCATGCTAGAAGTTTTACAGCTAAGAATGATACAAATCTAATCTAAATAGACATACTAAATGAACTGGGAGTGGGAGCAACTCAGTGGGATCGAGGATCTGGAATCTGTAGTTATGGAATGAATTGATATCCTCAATTCCATTTGAATTGCCTGGGGGTAAGCTGAGAGCATGACTATGGAAACCCATAATGATACCTCTGCTCATTAGTCTGAATACTTAGATTTTCCTGTATGATTCTTGCCAATTTCTCAGACATTGCCTATACCCGCCGACATACCAGTGCACTCTGTAATTGGTGTATGTCGTATCACAAGCTCACAGGATTAATGTATGATGATAGGAACTCGGTTGCAAAACTAAGAATAAATATGCTCAGTGTTTGCGAGTAGCCAAATGACTGTATTAAATCACCTAAGAATAAATATGCTATGATACACAGTGAGTAAAATAAGGTAGGCATAGTAGATAAGTATCTTACCTCAGTGTTTGCAAGTAGCCAAATGACTGAGGGAAGATGAGTCGACAAGACTGTACAAATACACAAGTAGAAAATAAGCTAAACTACAATTAGCTGAACAAAAGAAAAGGCTCTCGATGAGAGCAGTAAGAAATAGGGAAAGCATATGGGTAGTAGTACAAGCACAACAATAAGTAAAAGATAGCATTGTACAAAATGATAGGGTCGCATAAAGAGATGGCAGGGGATTTAGCACCATGAAAAAGCGCTGCTAGTGCAAGCATGGGAGTTCAGACTCAGATCTTAGCCTTGTAAATCCAACACTCCCTCTCAAGGTAGGGAGAGTCTGAGTTCAGTAGCAAAGTACTTAACTTTTGCAGAGGGGAGAGCCTTGGTGAGGGTGTTGGCAACCATGTCATCAGTGGGACAGTAGACAAGCTGAATAGAACCTTGCTCGAGGATCCAAATAAAATGATATCGAATGTCGATATGCTTGGTATGCACATGGTATTTATGATCTTTCATGAGTGCAATCACAGATTGATTATCCGAGTAAAGAGTTGTGGGGGATAGAGTGGTGTCTAAAAGTTGTTGAATGAGTGATCGAAGCCATAAAGCTTCTTTGGCAGCGTGGGTGGCAGCGATGTATTCACTTTTGGTCATTAACAACGAGACAATTTCCTGGTGTTTGCACCCCTGTGAATAATAAAAGCGTACCCAGAAATAGCATGCCTGTCCTCAGCCATACTCCCATCTGTGTCCGCGTATCCCACCAGATCAACTTTCTTCTGCCCATATGACAACCAGAGATCCGCTGTTCCTTTCAAGTAGTGGAAAACTCATTTGACGGCTTCCCAGTGAGTAATGCCAGGCTTGGTGGAGAAACATGAGAGGGTTTGTACAGCAAAAGAGATGTCGGGACGAGTTCCGAGTGAGGCATACATCAAAGATCTGACAGCTTCATGATACGGGATGTCATGCATTTGAGCAAACTGCATGGTAGTGGCAGGAGACTGTGAGGTTGAGAGCTTCATGTCAGTTTCCATGGGCATGGAAATGGGTTTGAGGTCCTGGAGATTATAACAATGGAGTATAGAGTTGATATACAAGCATTGGGAGAGGTAAATGGCGCATTTCTCATGATCGCATCTGATCTCAATCCCTAGCAACCAGTGTAATTCTCCGAGATCAGTGATCTTGGCATGCTTGGCGATCTTGGACTTGAAATGATCGATCAAAATGATTGAGGTTGCTGCAATCATGCAGTCATCAACATGCACCAAGACCACCATCAAGTCATTGATGATGCTCGACCTGGAAACCTAACAAAAACCTGTTAAAAGGCTTATGTAGTATAACTCAGGCTAGAGGAAGGGTGCGAGTTGGTCCTAAATATCACCTCTAATACCAGAACGTCATTTTTAGTGATGAAA
This sequence comes from Tricholoma bakamatsutake, assembly GCA_029959215.1. NCBI lineage: Eukaryota > Fungi > Basidiomycota > Agaricomycetes > Agaricales > Tricholomataceae > Tricholoma > Tricholoma bakamatsutake. Next base: position 12,119,980 of record CP114861.1, read on the forward strand.
AATGGTAACAATGTGATGAATAGTGTTTAAAAGCATATGAAGATGTTCGAAGTAGTTCAAAATAGATTCGAATGGGTTCGAAGTAGTTTGGGTAAGTTCGAGCAGGTTCGAAGGTGTAAGCTGGGCTTTTTGTGGTGGTAGGCAATGACGAATTGAGAATGAATACAAAAGTTCACAATATTTCGCAGGACTTCAGAGATATGATGCGAGGTAAGACTCAAGAGAACTGCTCTTAAATCTGACTATAGTGGAGAGGGTAACTGGTTCTCTCCTTGTTTTAAGTAACTAGTACAAGTCTATATACATTTCGAAGAGGTAAGTACCAAAAAGGAAATATAACAGGTGTAGAACATGAGGCAGTATGCACAGCAATAAAGGTATTGTAAAACATAAAAACAAATGAGGAACGATGATAATTGAAACATTCAGTGTCACCATATAGTAAGAGTACTTCTCTTGTTGTTTCAATAGATCATTGAAACCCCCAAACCGCCATTATTGTACCCTAATTCTTTTATCATCTCTCCTTGCATCCAGTAGTGTTCGATAAGCAATGCAGTAGCTTATGCCAAATGTTTTGTGTGTGTCAAAAGGGCTTTAGAATATTCCTATGGTGGCCAATGTCCTTCTAAGTAGTGCGAAGTCATTTGAAAGCATTCAAAGTGTCGCGAAATTGTTCAAAGTCATTCGGAGTCATCCAAAATAGTGCGAAATAGTTTGAAAGGTGTTTGATGTCGATTTTGTGATGTTCGTAGTGTGTGTCATAATGTATAGATACAATTAGACTTTTTTCCAGACCTTATAGCATGCAGTGGACCTATCATCATGTCCATCTCGTTTGAAGAACATGGCCTGGTCGACATCACACCTCGCAAATCCAAGCTTCAACATTATGTCGACAAGCTTCTGGTACCAATGCCTTCCAGACTGCTTAAGTCCATACAGGGTTTTATGGAGTCGGCAAACTTTGCCTGTGGAATTGGGAGCATGATACCTGGGTTGTTGAGACATGTAGATTGTTTCACATTCAGTGAGTTCTCCATTGAGGTATGCCCCCTTGATATCGATCTGATGTAGCTCCATATTCTCTGTAGCAGCCATTGTTACAGACAGGGGAATCAAATTTCTTTCTATTGTCTTCCCAAGTATGCTCTCACGTTATTGTCTTGTCGATGCTTACCTTTTCCAACATTCCTATTGTTATATGACTGCACACCTCTAATCACACGTCATCACTACCCCACGCTATTGTAGTAGCCTGCAGACGTTCACATACCTATTGTTCTTACTCTTTCTATTGTTCTTATTGTTCTCGTTGTACGACTCATTTTACTTATGTACTCGTGCATGTATTATTTAAACTGCAAATACAAGACCAGTCAAGCTCAGCTTGACCTGGTCATTCTTACATTCCTAACGAACTAGCTAAATCATCCTCACGACCATCGCTTACGAGCTTCAGAAGAACATCTTGCTCAATCAATGATGCTTAAGAGCCTCGACTGATTATAGGAACTTTGACTATAACAAAAGGTCAAGCTGATTCGAAACTCTGCTGACTAACCTCAGTCTAGGCAGCACTTACACTATGACACCATTCTTATGAGAACCACCCGACCTTACCCCACCTGACGAAGAAAAGACATGGCAGCTCCATCCACTCCCACCATCCCCACTGCACCCACTGCCCCCATCACTCATCCCACTGAAATCAAGATGAGGGCTCCAACCAACTACTCCGGGGATAGAGCAAAGACTATGCTCTTCCTCCTCGAATGCGGGGCCTACATTGACGTGAATGCGACCACATTCCCGGACAATCATCATAAGATCCTATTCATGCTTTCTTATATGAATGGAGGGACAGCAGGGCTGTGGAAGCAGGCATACCTGGAAGAGAGATACATTGAATCAAAGCCCTGGGATATGTTCCAGGATTTCATCGCGAAGGTACGAGCGGCATTCTCACCCATTGACAATGCAGGGAATGCATGCACCCAACTCTGGGCACTCTCGCAGGGAGCAAAAGGAGTAGATGAATACATCACCCAGTTCAAAACACTGGCCTATCGAACCAAGATCAAAGAAGACGCCACGCTAATTGAATATTTCATACACGGACTCAACAATCGAGTCCTGGACAAGGTATTCGGAATGGAGAACCCGCCTGACACCATTGAAGGATGGTATAGTCATGCAGCAAGGGCGGAGAAGCATCTGAGACGGGCGAAGGCGATAAAAGAAAGAACTTACAGTAAGGCAGGAGGAGGAGGAGGAACAGGAGGCTCCTTGAAGGACCCGAACGCCATGGACATCGACACGACATGCCTCTCTTATGCAGAGAGGCTCGAACACATTAAAAAAGGAAAGTGCTTTACCTGTCACAAATCAGGGCACAGAGTGAATGATCACAAGGGAGGAAAAGAGCCCCCTGCGAAGACATGAAAGAAGAGAGGAAGGCTGAGACGAAGAAAATGCCACATGACCACTACACCAAGATCTGCACACTCATCAACGAGTTAGAAGAAAAGGAAAAGGAGGAGGTGCTGGATTTTATGGTGGTGGAGGGTTTTTAAAACAGCAGCCCACATCGGCAGTGGAACCTGCCAGATTAGTTGTCTCGACCATAATGGTAGCGCAAGTAAGCCATCAATCAATGCGCCTTCCAGTTTATTATTTGTTAGGAGACAAGAAAGCCAAAATCCCCACCCTGATTGACTCAGGGGTGGGTGAAACATTTATTGATCACCGAGTAGTCGAGAAGCTCAGACTAAAAAAGATCCCACTCGTCAAAAAAATCCTCGCTAAAAATGTTGATGGAATCCTTAACAAGAACAGAACCATTTCACACTACGTTTACATCAACATGGAGATTGGAGGGAAGGAAGAAGAGATTAGAATGCTGATAATGGGGCTGGGGAAGGAGAGGATGATTCTGGGGTACACATGGCTCCAGAGGCGCAACCCCGTCATCGATTGAGAGAGGGGGACTCTTACCGACAGACAGACCGAAAGGTCCCTTATGGGGAAAATCTGAACCATGATCAAGCAGACATGAACCACAATTGGTAAGCAGAGTCTCACTATAGATGACAAGGGGCCGATTGCACCGAGAGTAACATTGAGCCCGACTCTCTGGAGGCTACCTAAAAGGAGTGCTGGGGAGACCTTCGGGGAAACCCACCTCGCTGCTGCCGAACACATGAAGAGTAGGCTCGGGACAGTTCATCTTGCAAAAGGACTCTGCACCATGGACAAACTCGATAAAGACGGATCACACCTGGCAACAGACATGGCAACAGACATCCACCCCGAGATCAACCCACAGATCTCTGTACTGGACGACTCAGACATCAGCTTATCACTCGACTCGGAAAGAAATCAGGATGGGACCGATGCACTATTCACTTATGTTCAGGGAGAACTGATGATAGGAATATTCAGGGCTGAGGAGTCACCCCTCACCATCGAAAACGACTATCTACCACCGAACTACCAGAAGCTCCAATGGATCTTGTGTCTCACCCGATCTTGGCTGACCGGCAGAATTGCTTACTCCAACATGACCCATATTCGAGCAAAGACCTCTGTCTCGCAGAGGCTCGCCCACGAAAGGGAGGATGTCAAGGAAACACAGTCGCTTAACAAGTTGCTCCCTGATAAATACAAGGAATACCGGAGTGTGTTTGAAAAGGCAGCATCGGAGAGATTCCCTGAGTCTAGACCATGGGACCATGCAATGGACCTCAAACTGGACTTCATTCCACGAGACTGTAAGGTCTACCCCATCACCCCAGCAGAACAGAAGAAGTTAGATGAATTCATTGATGATAACCTAAGGAAGGGATACATCATCCCATCCAAATCCCTTATGGCATCACCATTCTTCTTTGTGGCAAAGAAGGACTCTGATGCACTTTAGCCCTGCCAAGATTACTGGTATCTGAATGAAGGAACCATCAAAAATTCTTACCCCCTTTGGCTGATCGGTGATCTACTCGACAAGCTGAAAGGGGCAAGATGGTTCACTAAATTGGACATCAGATGGGGATATCACAACGTCAGAATTAAGAAGAGAGACGAGTGGAAAGCAGCATTCAAGACCAATAAGGGGCTGTTCGAGCCCAAGGTCATGTTTTTCGGCCTCTGTAACTCCCCGGCAACTTTCCAGGTGATGATGAATGATATCTTCCAGGACATGCTAAATGAGGGGTGGCTGGTAATCTACATGGATGACATTCTTATCTTCTCTAAAAACAGAGAGGAGCACGAGGAAAGGACGAGGAGGGTCCTAGCTAGGCTTGGAGAGAACGATCTCTACCTCAAACCCGAGAAGTCCAGGTTCGACATACAGGAGTTCGAGTTTCTCAGCTGATTCTGCGACCAAACCAGCTAGCCATGAACCCAACTAAATTAAGTAGGATTAAAGACTGGCTGCCCCCCAACCAACGTCAAAGGGGTTAGATCGTTCCTGGGCTTTGGAAATTTCTATCAGAGATTCATCGGCAACTTTGCCGCAATTACGAAGCCGCTCAATGACTTAACAAAGAAGGATCAGCCCTTCAATTGGATGAATGAATGCCAAGAGGCATTTAACACACTAAAAAGGAAATTCTCTGAGGCACCAGTGCTGCTGATGCCTAACGTGGAAAAGCCATTCATAATCGAAAGCGATGCCTCAAAATACACAACGGGGGCTGTGCTGAAACCGACACTAATGGAGATTGGCACCCCTGTGGCTACATCTCCCATTCCCTGATGGTGACTGAACAGAATTATGAGATCTATGATCGAGAGCTCCTGGGAATAATATGAGCGCTGGAGACCTGGAGACACTACCTCCAGGGATCCAAACACCCAACGACGATCCTGTTGGATCACAAAAATCTAATGTACTTTAGAACAGCATGGAAACTCAACTGGCGACAGGCTAGATGGAGCCTTTTTCTATCACAATTCAACCTCCAATTGGTACACGTGCTGGGGAAAATGATGATACAATCTGACGCCTTATCACGATGAGGAGATCACATACCTGATGTCAACGATGACAATGATGACATCACATTATTAAAAGATGAGATCTTTGTACGGACTATTGACACTGAAATAAAAGAAGCATTGGCAAGAAGTATGATGCACGATGACCTCCTAAAAGAAATAGTAAGGGCCATCAAAGAAGGAGGAACGCCACTGATCAAGTCAGCGGTAGAAGACTGGAGGATGGAGGATGATGGGACGGTCTTTTTTAAAGACCAATGCTACGTCCCAGATGACAAGGAATTGAGGAGGAAAATCATGGAAAAATACCATGACAACATACTTACGGGACACCCCGGCTGATTCCAGACTCTCGAACTGGTATGGAGGGACTACTGGTGGCCGGGAATGACGATCTTCATCTGGAACTACATTGACGGATGTGCCATGTGCCAACAAATGAAGGTAAACATGCACCCCACAACTCCACCACTATTGCTGATCAAATCTGAGGCAACACGACCATTTGCACTGGTAACAATGGATTTCATCACTGACTTACTGATCAGCGAGGGATGTGACACCATCATGGTCATGGTAGACCATGGACTTACTAAGGGGGTAATTTTCATTCCCTGCAACAAGACCGTTGACGCACTGGGGGCAGCAGACCTTTATCTGCACTATGTATTCAAGAGATTCGGCCTCCCAGACAAGATCATATTGGATCGTGACCCATGCTTCGCCTCAAATGCATTCCAGGAACTAGGAAGGCTCCTAGGAATAAGACTAGCAATGAGCACAGCCTATCACCCTCAGACTGATGGGGAAACAGAACGAGTAAATCAGGAGCTCGAAATCTATCTCCGAATCTTTTGTGCAAATGAGCCCTCACAATGGAAAAGACACCTTACTACTGCCGAATTCACACACAATCAAAAGCACCATTCGGTGATTAAAAACACTCCATTTTACATAATGATGGGAACACACCCTAGGGCCATCCCCATGACCTATGAGAAAACCAACATGCCAGCTACCGAGCAAAGGATAGCCAAACTGGAAAATGTACAGCGGGAAGCCTTGGCGGCGCACGAGCTATCCCGATAGGTCATGATCGGATGCAACGGACAAAGCTTCCGCCCATTCATGGTGGGAGAAAGGGTTTGGCTCAACTCTAGAAATTTGAAATTGGGATATCTGACCAGGAAACTCACCCCTAAATGCGAAGGGCCATTCTCTATCACATGAGTAATATCTTCTCATGCCTATGAGTTGAAGCTCCCTTCACAGTGGAGAATACACCCCGTTTTCCATGCTTCCCTTCTCTCATGTTTCAAGGAGAATGAAACCCATGGACCAAATCTTCTTCCCCCACCTCCCGATCTGATCGAAGGAGAATTGGAGCACGAGGTTGAGGCTATTTTGGCTCACAAAAGGATGGGCCAGAGGACCCGATTCCTGGTGAAATGGAAGGGCTACAGTATGGCGGAAAATACCTGGGAGCCTGAGGCTCATTTAAAAAATGCTGCAGAAATATTGGGTGAATACAAAGCTACCCACAACCTACCACCAACATGAGCCACCCTCTCCACTTTTACATGAATGTCACACCCGACCCTGACCCCACCAGAACCTTCGAACTGATCCTTAGTTTCATCCGTGACACTGATGACTCACAAAATGAGGAAAGACTAATGTCCGTGACCCAAGACCATGTGCTTCTCCATGGGACAACGCGGAACCTCTTCGAAACATACCGCACCATCTCCACCCTCGAATGGGTGTTTCAACGTCTAACTGAAGAAGCCTATCATCTCGACCTGCTGCTGCTCATGAGGAGCCTAGATGAACAGGCCTTGAATTACAGACCCAGAGAATGAGTGCCCACCCCTCAGCGCATTTTTATTATAGAACCACTGGATGACGAAGAAGATGGGGAGTTTGAGACCATGCCGGAACAGCCAACGCCATCGCTGCCACCACCCCTGTTTGCACCCACTCCTTATCCCAGACTGACCACCCCCGAGTACCTGCCCACACCGCCATGGATGCAGAACTCCGTGTGCTTTACATGTGCACGCATCGGCCACTTTTCCTCTCACTGCCCCGAGTACCAGTGCCCCCATTGTTGACAGTGGCACCCAGAACACTCTGCGCTATTTTGTCCAAGTAACCCATCATGTGACTACCCCCCTTGACATCGCACCACCTAAAAGCCGATCCACCATGATCAATAATCTCTATCTCGTTATCGCTCTCAGCACAGTATTGGGCACTGCCTTACTTATTATGTTCACTTTCTACATTCTCATTTTGCTTAAAATCCTCACCACTCCGCCCCTACCCTGAATCACCATGCTCGTAACTGGCACATCAGTACAATTTGCAGGAGCAAATGACATCGAGTTACCAGCCAGGGTCTACGCCCATGACGCTCCAACTCCCACGACCTTTAGCATGTTCACAACAGAAGAAGGGGTAGTCACATTTGATCCCATGAGAACGGTGAGGGGCTGATTTCGGATGGAACTCGAAATCTTGAGGAGGGGCTGATGTTACAGATGGGGGAATCAAATTTCTTTCTATTGTCTTCCCAAGTATGCTGTCACGTTATTGTCTTGTCGATGCTTACCTTTTCCAACGTTTCTATTGTTATATGACCACACACCTCTAATCACACATCATCACTACCCCATGCTATTGTAGTAGCCTGCAGATGTTCACATACCTATTGTTCTTACTCTTTCTATTGTTCTTATTGTTCTCATTGTATGACTTGTTTTACTTACATACTCATGCATGTATTATTTAAACTGCAAATACAAGACCAGTCAAGCTCAGCTTGACCTGGTCATTCTTACGTTCCTAACAAACTAGCTAAGTCATCCTCATGACTGTCACTTATGAGCTTCAGAAGAACATCTTGCTCAATCGACGACGCTTAAGAGCCTCGACCAATTATAGGAACTTTGACTATAACAGCCATAGTGAGGACAGTTTGAATCGATGTGAGCTTGGCAACAGGAGCGAATGTGTCGAAATAGTCGATGCCTGGAACCTGCGAGAAACCCTGTACAACAAGACGTGCATTGTGATGGATAACAATACCAGTGGCATCTTTCTTCATGCAAAAAACCCATTTCGAACCCATGATATTGGCTCTGTTCAGTGCTTTGGTGAGTTCCCAAGTTCCTGCCTCCTGTAAAAGTGCTAACTCCTCATGAATTGCCTTCTCCCATAGCTGCCAGTCAGGATGGCGCTTTGCTTCGGCTAAGAACCTTGGCTCCAAAGCCTCAAAATCACTCATCTCAGCCACCATCACATATTCGTCAGTGAAATCGATGATCATCATCCAGTCAACAATTCCCTCCCCCTCAAGCACCTGTCTGGGAGCTTCTTCGACAGTAGGAGGTACCTGCACACCTGTAGCAACAACGGGATTAGATGGGTAGGCTGACATAGCTCCACGACCTTCAAGGATGTCACAAACTCGCTGGCTTGGCTTCCTAATGCATTTAGCAAGAATAGGTTGTTTGTCGGGGGGATTTTCGTGATCAGAGGGACTAGGACTCAGAGCACGAGAGGCATTGGGAGGGGGAACAGCTGGTGGTGTGGCCGGTTGAGTTGGAACAGGGTTCACAGGAGTCAAAGGTGCATCAGTTTTCATTTTGACAAATTCCCAATCCTCCCCCTCAGGACGACAAGCTGATGAGCATGTTTTGTCATAATAAACATTCCACTCCATTGTCACCGTCTGCTTATCTGGCCAGTAGATATGAAAGCCTTTGCTTCATTCATCAATTCCCAACCAATGGCCCTTCTTTATGCATCCACCCAATTTATCACCACCCTCAATATGGACCCAGACTTTTTTGCCCCATTCCTGCACGTGCTGCAAATTGGGCTTCTTCCCAAAAGCAGCCTCGTATGGCATCATCCCATCAACTGCTTTGGTCAACATTTGATTTATCAGCCATACAACGTGGTGAGCCACTTTACCCCACAACATCTTCAGGAGTCCACTCGAGTGCAACAAGGCATGAATTTTCTCCACGATAGTGCGGTTACAGCATTCGGCAATGCCATTGTGCTGGGGTGTATCATGAATGGTGAGTTTCTGTGCAGTACCCTTTGACTTTAGGTAGGCAATAAATTCCTTCCCCAGGTACTCACCACCATGATCAGAGTGGAAAACCTTGATGCATGCATTCAAATGCATATCACGCCATGCCTCATACTCCTTATAGGAATCGAAGGCTTCACTCTTCAAACAAAGAAGGTGGAGGTGAGTCAAAGCCATCTTGTCATCCATGAATGTGATTTAATAATGCTTTCCAGCTTTTGTAGCCACAGGTGCTGGTCCCCACAAGTCACTGTGGATTTCCCCACCAAACTCCATAGTGCGTTCCCCCTCTTGAGCCTTTGCAACAGGCTTACGCATTCCCTTCGCATACATGCAAGACTTGCAGAAGAAGGGATCACCTGTTGGCATGGTTTCCAATCTCATGCCCATCATGAAGCCTTCGTCAATAAGCTTCTGTGCTACCTCCTGTGAGATATGACCCATTCGACAATGGAATTGGTCCAAGGTAAGCACCTCAATTGCTGCATTCACTACATCTGGCTCATGCACAACCTTATAAAGCCCGTTACCATTCTTTGGTACCACACCCACACATGCTGCGTCTGGCCCACTGATGGTGCACTTGCCACCAGTGAAAGTCATCGAGAAACCATTGTCATTGAGACAGCCCACAGATACAAGCATATACCCGACTTTCAGTAAGTCTCAGCTGCGAGATATCAATGCCATTAGGTATGTCAACTGTCATCTCGCCCATTCCCACTGCTTTGAAAAACTTCTTATTCACAGCTTGGAACGACTTCGGGGGAATCTCAACAAAATTTTTAATTTCATCTCGATATGGGGTGATGTGCCTGGTGCAACCTGAGTCATAAACCTCGGAATGAGGTACGTGATCGGTAATGCTGCCAGTGTCAACATTGACAGCAGTTTCTTCCAGGTCAGAGGCTACTGAGTTCAAGTCAACACTGACTAGCGAGCCACACTCACTACTGTCAGCCTCGAATAACTCCTCAGTTTCACAGCCACTGCCCTCATCACCATCACCAATCTCAGAAAACCAATCCCCTTCACTATCCCCTTCAGGCTCAGGATCAGAACCTTCAGAGTCAGAGTCAGAGACAGTACAAAGCTCAGGGAGGTTGTCTTCATCAAACTCCTCATTGCCTTCAATAAAAAAGGCTGCTTTGTCCTCCAAATTATCCTCAACGGTGGCATTGGCAGAGCCACCTTTCTTAGGTGAGTCATGCTTCATGCCTTTCATGGGCTTAGGATACTTGTCCTTGAAATGACCTTTCTCTCCACAGTTCCAGCAGACACCATGGGGCTTACACTCCTTTTTTTCCTTTCCACTCGACGATGCAAACATGGCCTTGTCTTTGTCATCAGACTTTGATGACGATTTTGCTGAGCACTGTGAATGCTGGGATATGCCATGATCAAATTCCTCAGAGATCAGGGAGATCAACTGGTCAGGATGGACGGTACCCATTGCAGTGTGCAACCTTGCATTAGCAAGAAGACTTGAAGCGAAATTGGAGAGGAAATAGGGAGGGAAGTAATGATTGTGGAGCGGTAGTCCTTGTCATCAATGGTGACACCGTAAGTGGCCAGTTTCTCCTTCTCAATGCGTAGCTCATCCAAAAACTCATAAACATTGCCCTTATCAGGACACTTCGAATCCATGAAGCGAGTACGCAACTCAGCTTGGGTGAACGCGCCCTTCTGAGTGTACTCCTTCTTGATAAGGTCCCATCTGTCTTTCAGGGAGTCCTTCGCATAGATTCGGATCAAAGTGGAGTCAGGGATACAGTGAGTGAGAAGTGCTTTCGCGGAATGCTCATCTTTTGTCCACTGATTCAGCGTGTCTTGTTCTCCAGCGGTGGGTGGCAAGCTGACAACTGGCTTTGGTGAGGTACCATCAAAATGGCCCCAGAAACCCTTCGCCTCAATCGCTTCCTGGAAACAGATAGAGAACACAGTCCAGCCTGTGGGTAGCAGCTTAGGGACAGATGACAGAAGGATGTCAGTAGTGCAAGCATAGTAGTAGACATTGTAACTGAAAGACACAATAGTTACGAGAGCAATCCAGGGCCCATAACCTGTGACGATAGGAACTCGGTTGCGAAACTAAGAATAAATATGCTCAGTGTTTGCGAGTAGCCAAACGACTGGTTTCCAAAGAAAAGAAAGCGAGCGCGATGAAACAGGCAACAACGAGCAAGTGGAAAACGCGTTCATGTGGAAAGAGGAAGGAGCGAACATGTCACGTGGTCACGACGCGCAATATTTCTACATGCAAAACCTCTGTACACTACGCTCGTCCCTTGCTCGTCTACCTCCAATGGAGCAGCGAGAAGAACTCAAAGGCCTCTGAAAGTTCACCCAAATGCCTGATCCGGTTGGTCCCAATTTTTTATCCGGGCAGGTTTGGGTGGTTTTTATCCGCACCAAACCTCAGGCATCTGCTAAAATCTCTTTTTTTTTTCCCCCGCCGATGATGGTACCAAAGAAAATCAATTCCAAGGTTTAACCAGCAGGGATAGCTTTCAGGAACTTCTCGATAGCGATGTTAGCATCGGGAAATGCTGCTTTTGCAAAGTTTGTTGGAAATTCAAGCAGGTGGTCACAATATGTCGATAATTCCGGTGGATCATCCTGTCGACTTGCAGGATACGTTCGCCCCTTTCCTATCCATTCACTCTCATCAAACTGACATGGGTTGACCAGATCGAGAACATCGCCAGGGTCGGCCATGACAAGTTTGGCAGGTGTGAGACGAACAACGGGAATGATGTCAAGGCGGGGCCGACGTCGGATGTTTGACAGATTAGAGCACTTCAGCAACCCATTCAAACCTAATTTTTCGTTCGTACCTTAGCGATTTTCCGTCGAAGCTGGAGCCTCGGCTCGTTTCGGCTGTGGCTCCAGCTCACATCAGCTCAGTGGAGTGTGTCGAACCAGTTGACTTATTCGGTTTCTCAAGCTACCATACCCTCAGTTTTGCATGGTCAATCGGTCACATGCAACCGATAACTGAGCTAGATTGCTACTGGATTGAGTGGGGCGATGACGAATCACTGGTGGAGCTGGTGGGAATACTCAAAGCTTGGCATTTTTCCGTCGTTCGGTTCCACTTTGAATGGGTTTGCTGAAGTGCTTTTTTTGACCACCTTCCGTCACCGTTGTGCCACCGTTCTGAAAAATAATAGTCGTTATTACTGTTCTCGTTTGTCCACGATTGTTACACTTAATAGGTGTTAGGTTCAGTCTCCTTGTGCAGTTAATTTTATCCGCGCTCGGACCAGGCCTTCAGCTGTTAGGTCTGTTTTTATCCGCACGACTGCCTCAGGGATCTCTCAAAAATTTCTCAGTTTTGAACCGGATTGACTCATGCATTTCCGGATATTTGGCCGGTTTTTATCCGCATTTGCCTCAGGCAGTTGGGTGAACTTTCAGGGATCCTGCAACTCATCGTTACCCTGTCAAGCACCGAAGCCGAATATCGCGTTAACTCACGCTTCGAAGAATATTTTATGGATTCACAAATTACTTATTGAATTATCTTCTATTCTTAGTTTTACTTTACCTACCACTCTTTTCTGCGACAACTAAGGCGCGATTCGCCGTTCGAAGAATGCCACTCTCCACGGACAGACAAAGCATATCGACGTCCACTTTCATTTCATACGCCAAACCGTTACCACCGGCCACGTCATTTTGCAATACTGTGCTACCGATGAAATGATCGGCGCCATTTTCACGAAATCACTTGCTCGAATTATGTAAGTTCGAGATTCTCTCCTCGGACTCCTCTGATTCCGCTGATTCCGCGCCCATCTCGAGGGGGAGTGTTGTAATATCGAGCGGTCCCCGGACCGTGATGCCATACTCATTTGTTGGTTACTACGTTACTTTACTACTCCTATCAACTCATATATCACTTGCCCCTTCTTTCTTCAATACTATGTAAGTACTTACTACTTATGTAACACCTTGTAACACTCGTCGTAGTAGTTCCTAGTAGTTCCCACCCCAGTGCTTTTACGGTTATTCTATTCTAGTCTCGTAAAGTCTCGTAACCGGTGCCTTCTACAGTTTACGTAAACAGATCTGTACTAAAGTGTATGTACCATCTTTTGTCTTTTTGGAACCGATCGTGACTGTATGTACCTTCCTTACGTCACAGTACATTGCTGAGCTGTGTCTTTAACACTTTAGGAACCCTCAAGGATGAACATCAAATCAAGGTCCGACTTATCTGTCGAAAATCAATCTTATCGGATATGTACGTTATAAAAAAAGATGTCAGCCCGAGATGAGCGCATTCAAGTTGACCAGGAACAAACGCACCGAGAACAATCGACTTTCCGAGTTGTATCCGGATCCCAATTGTTGTTCCCCACTGCAGCTGTATACGGCGTACGGTACATCCTTTTCCTATTTTTTCCCTCCTCGTCCTATTAAACGCTATATGAAACCAAACCTCCGAATTTGCATGATGGCACCAAACCCTAGAGGAATGACCATAGATCACAATCAACACCATACAGTTGCTTTCTCCCGCCGATCGCGAACCTTGATGTGCTATGCAATACCACCCCCTGCCGTACAAAGAGCCTTACAACTACTCGGAGGTATACTAACTTCGTTAGCCAAGGATGACTCGCGTTTTGCCTCTTGTATCCCTCTGGGAAGCCCTGCCGTGATCATATGTCGTGCTATCGTTGAAGTCACTGGTAGGTCGCAGGTGGTGAACCAGAAAGTCAGTATCTATATCCTTGCCGCGCCCTTAGGGTTTGACCCTAACCTTGCCCTAACCCTAACGGCACTCTAAGGTTGTTCTAAGGCCATTTATCTGCACTAGGATTGCGTATAAAAGTCTCCCAGGTATATATAAGTATGTTAGTTACATAAGCAATTTTGGTAAGATGTAAAAAATGTTAATTACTATGTAAGAAATGTAACAAATCCCAAAAATAGCTATTTTTGGCTGTACAGGTGGCGATAGCGCGAAATGTCGCTCTACACCCAATCCCCAAGCTCAAACGAACCCCCTTTCTCCCCACCAACCATCTGAACATCAAGACCTACAGTATCAAGCTCAATTCCAGCACCCAATGGTGGATCAAGGCTGCCATCGGCTAGGATTGCTGATAGTACTCTGGAGGACAGGTTTACCTCACTCTCTGCATCCTCCATGTCCAAGGCAATGCTCAGAGGAGGTTGATCCTCAAGCTTGCGAGGTAAATCATCTGCAATGTCTGCATCCAACTCATAATCTGACTCATTGCAAGAGAGATCATTATCATCAGATAAATCATTGTCGATGCTATGCAGGATGCGTGTTATGTTGCAGAACTTCACAGTGGGTTCGGGTTGACTTGTACCTCGTAAGACAGGCTGATGGTTTCTTGTCTTAGATCAAATGGAACTCAAAACTGTGGTTAGTGATGTGCCCGGCCCAGCCCAAAGCCAGAAGCCAGGCCATTGGTGACGGCCCAGCAATGGCTTTGGCCCGGCTCAGAGTAGCTGAAAGCCAAAGCCGCTGGCTCAGGCCGCGGCTTTGCCAAGACCATATTCAAATTGTAGCGTGTACTTTTGATCCATCAAAATGATGCGACTTTGTTCACATGGTAATGCTTATCAGTTCATCAGCTTGTGATTGTTGCACTTCGAAAGTGTTTTGCGATACGTTCAGTTTGACAGTGCCGACTCGGATACCAATGATTTCTTCGAGTGCAAATGTCTACTCCCTCTCCCTTTGTGGTGGCTCCTGCATGTATATAGGTCCATTTTTTTTTTCAATCGAATTTCAGCTTCACTCAAACCCCCCACCCCCGAATCAACTCCAAGTCTGCAAAGATGACCACCGTCTCAGAGATCAAGGCTCTCATCAAAGTTATTTCCACCCTCTCAAACGGCTTGCCCCAATCTATCCCACTCGGCACGAAGGAGGACAAGATATGGACTGTGATGCACACAGGGGAAGGTGAGACAGCTCACGAAACATTTAACAGATGTTTTGATGCCATGTTCGGGGAAGATTGTCAAGATACTGCTGGCCGCTTGCAACATGTTCGCAGAGGAAGGTTGGGATTGGGTAATGTTTGCACTTATCTTTCTAAGATTGATTGGGCGGATAATTTTCCGTTGAATATTGTCGAGATCAAGCTGCAACGACTTATTGCGGAACTCCAACATCATCAGTATGTTTTACAAGTTATTTTTCGCTGTGTTGTATTATGCCTGATATAAATCTAGTGACACAACTGTCCCAGCACGGCCGTCACGCCACACTGCCCCAACCTCAAAGCTCACGGATGCCAACAACACCACACAGCCTGAACTTTCTTTCCAATGCAAGGCAGTTCAAGCTTTTCACACGCGACGGGCTCAAGAAAACACGTCGGGCCAGGATCCTTCTGTGGTAGCTGCAGGTTCCACACCACCATCAACGTCACCACCCAAACGTAACATTGACACGTCAGGTTCTGTCGAGCCAAGCAAAGATGAGGATATTGATGACCAGCCCAGACCGCGTACGTTTTTCTTTGTTTAGATCTCAAATAAAACTCTGATTTACCTTCTCCATGTTTCAGACAAAAAGCGATGCATCGCATTTAGTACCACGCAGAACAAGCGTACTGTCATCAGTGACGAGGACGAAAGTGGCGAGGATGACGAGGATGAAGAGCAAAGGTCAACTACAGGTGCATATGTTTCAAGAAAGGCATAACTCTGTTCTGAATATTGTCACAGCCAAGCAGATGCGTGCATCGCTAGGAAATCCAAAGGAGGTTGACGATGAAGGGCTTCTTATGGATGTCGATGTCCAGCCAATTGAAGAAGATGTGCCATTGCGCGAAGACAAATGACGTGACATTGACCATTTCTTTCAGTCCCCCATTGAGAAGAGTGTTAATGGAAAGGTGAAGAAGTATTGTATCTGCAAGCTCTGCCCGTACGTATCACGTACCTCAGTGATATGTTTGCTAATGAGATCTGTTCTCGCAGAGACAAGAGGAGCCTCGTGAACGAAGTCACAACTTTACGCCATCACATGGAGGCACATCACTCAGTGAGTCAGCTACTACTCCTTTATCTCAGATCTTGATTTCTGTCAGGGAAAATACCGTAAATGGGCTCAAGATGCCAACTATGAGTCAAGGCTGCCAGGTGATATCAAGAAGCGCAAGGCGGCGACTGAACATGCAACTCGAACCCTTGATTGCAACCTCAGGGAGAAGAAATTCAAGGAGTGAGTTGTTCCATATACCGACAAGATCTTTCATCAGGCTGCGATTGAATGGCTAGTTGCCACCGATCAGGTAAGCCAGATTCTCGGAGTCGTGTTGTCATTTGATGCCGATAATTTTACTTGTAGCCGATACAGGCCTTCAAACACCCGAAGTTTAAGGAAATGATTGATGTTGCTGCGCATGCTACAAATGGTGTGAAGATCCCAGGTCGAAAGTCAACACGAGCAGAAATAAAATGAATGTTCAAGGAGCATTTGACGAAGTTGAAGGCACGGCTCAATGTAGGGATCTCTCTTAGACAATTAGTTCCTCATTCTCATATTGTCCAGGGTCCAACGGTCACTGGTGAAGTCAATCTGACGTGCGATGCATGGCAAGCAAGCAATACAGATGGCTATTTTGCAGTTACTGGCCATTGGATCGAGGAAACAACACCCACACAGTAGGAGCTCAAGAGTGGCCTACTTGGCTTTACGCAACTCAGCAATGCTCACAACGGTGAGCGACTAGGTCAAGCCCTCTATAAGATCATCAAATGGGTCGGCATAGCACACAAGGTAGGCTAATTGTGGCATCATGGCATTGTATACCATGTCGCATTCACTGATACATTGCAGATTGGCCACGTTACGTGCGATAACGCATCCAATAATTCCACGATGATGCAGGAACTGGCTGTACATTTAAGGGGTGCAACTAGGAAAAATTATGCTTGGTGAAAGTGGAAAATCAAGTGAGTATCTCGTGATGTTGCTGGTGCTCGATTTCAGCTCACAATGTTTTGCAGCTGTCTCACGCATGTCATAAACTTGGCAACTCAAGCCCTCATATCAACATACAGCAAGTCCCCACACTTCGACCCGAAGAATCCTGAAGCGCATGTTCCAACAAGTCGTGATGAGGTGGGGTTAGTTAGGGCAATTGTGGTCAAGGTATGTATCAAGCTATTGTTATTGGAGCATTAAAACTAATTGTAATCAAGGAACGGTCTTCATCAAAGTGAAAAGCGGTGTGGAAAACTGTGCAGTCCAAGGGAGGTATCGCAAGACCTGTCCAACTTATCATCGACATGAAGGTCCGCTGGTCCTCAACATATCTAATGCTGCATAGGGCTGAACAAAACAAGACGGTATGCATGCGGTAAATTTGGCACCATCGATACTCATTTTTTACAGTTTGTCGACACCTTCGTCGATGAACTACATTGGGAAGAGACTGAACCTGCAAAGCATGACAAGATCTGCACGCTCAAACTGGACAGTGAAGAATGGGAGCACGTCAATGTCTTTCTAGGTCTCCTAGCAGTATGTATATCGTATGCTCTCCTCATTCAATATATGAAACAAATTTATTAGCATGCAGACAATGCACAACAAGCATTTTCATCTGACCAAGCATCAACTCTTCACCTGGCTATACCTGCCCTTGAAGCACTTCATAGGGCATGGTTCTCTCGTGCTGAACGTCCGAAGTACGAGCAATTTGCTCCTGCCCTCGAAGCCGCATATACAAAGATCAACGAGTATTATGAGAAGACAACAGAATCACCGGCCTACATTCTGGCAATGAGTACGTCATCGCTGTTCATGTCCATGACAAGCTCTGATAATTGTTAGTCCTCAATCCGAAGGAGAAGATGTTATATTTCAAGAAGCATTGGTCAATGGAACTTCAGGATGACATCATGAAATGTGTCGAAGAAGTGGTAAGTGAAATATTGTGTCGCAGTTGGGCTACATGCTAACTTTGTGTATCTAGTTTAAGGAGCAGTATCTTCTACTGACTCAAGATTTGGATGTCCCGGAATCTTCAAAGTCCAAGACAAAAAGAGGTCTATGCGTGTTGCTTCGGGAACTTAGTGATGATGAGGATAATGTTACTGATTCGCACCCTGGTGTTTCAGAGGACCCTGACCAGCCATGGTCTTGGCACTTCTGGGCATATATGAATGTTAGCGAGCAAGTACCAGATGGCTGGTCGGCGATTAAATGGTGGGGAGTGAGTGTTCCTGCCCCAATACTTGATATTCAGATAACTTATCATGACATCTTTTTAGGTTAATTCTTCTCGCTATCATCCTGCCTGGGCATCACTAGCTCGCGACTATCTATCCATCATGTCATCATCTGTTTCAAGTGAGCATGCATTCTCACAAGGTGGCATTATGATCAACAAATGACGAAACCGACTCAAAGGAGATATTGTTGAGGCCTTGCAGTGTATCAAATGTGCGATCCAACATGATCTACTATTTCGGGAACCAGCTCCTTCATCAACTCTCAAAGCGGAGTTCAACAAAGATGGTGAGGATGACGAGGATGGTGAAGGGTCCGAAAATGCTGAGGGTTGGGATGATTTGCAGATGGACTCGGAGGACGATGATGAAGGATCAGGGATGGACACTGAATCTGATGTTGATTAGCTAGACTGTAACTACACCGATCGTGTCATGCCAAAATACACATTTTCTCTGCCAAAAGCCAGGGCTTGGGCCAAGCCGTCAGTGGGGGCTTTGGCCCGGCCCAGGTTTCGAGAAAGCCAAAGCCGCCTCGGGCCAAGCCAAAGCTGGGGCTTTTGGGCCAAGCTGGGCCGGAACATCCCTAACTGTGCTCTTTGCACCTTCTTTTCATTCTGGTAATATCCTCTTCTTGAGTCATGGCAAACAAGGTTTCAACTTTCTGCCTGTTCCATAAAGCCAAGTTAAGCATGGTCACAACTGATATGGTGTGTTCATCTGCCATACTATGTGAAACTGCTGAGAGCAGCTTAATAGCAATTGCCTATAGATGGAATATGGTCAGTGTTAGTGTACAATCTGTTTCACAATGATAACATATGATGAGAATTCCCCTGTTTGATGTTTTTTCATACACGTGCCACCAATTGAGAGGATCTTGATCTTCACTGAGTGGTGTATTAAATGGATAAGCACCTTGCACATATGCTGTGAACTGTGCTTGATAGGCCTTCATAAATGCAGCAGGTCGGTCTTTCCATGCCAACAATGTTGGGTTGTCTCCATGATTAATTTCCTCAACCAGCAATGTGAAGAGGTATCTTCCAACTTCAAGGAATGTGAGTGGATTCTGGATGCCAGGTAGGACTTTCAGGGGCTCTTTTGCAGGAAGTTGAATAGAGAATGTGAGTGGATTAGGGTTCTTGAATATGCTTGAATGGACATAGCCTGAAACTTGCATCAGCACCATCACTCGGAAGGGAGCCTGATACATATGTGGATTCAGATAGAATGCTGCCAGATGAACATTAGTAGGTCCATGAATGAAGAATTTACACCATTGATGATTGATGATTCCATGGATCTCATTGCAGACATCATTGAAAAGACCAAATTTTGTTAGTGATTCCTTCATATATGCTAATACTGTCAGCCAATACAAGTACACATTGACAGGATTTGATGAAATCGCCTCCAGACAAACAATGGCTTTAGCTAAGCCTTTTCTGACTGAGATTAACTGATTCAATATGATTTCAAACTGAAGTAACGCCATTGAGTTCTGGATGAAAAACCTTTGCCATTTCTATAAAGTTGTTTGTATTACTCTCAGTGCAAACTTTTCATGAAAACTTACTGGAATAGTGATAACATTTGTCGTACAGAGTTGCTGAATTCCAGGAAGACAATGCTGGACAGATATTGCTCACCAGATCATCATTCTGAACTGAGTTTTGCCAACACTCTCAAGACCAGGACCCAGCATGGATTTCTCATGCAAGCTCTTCAATAATGCTTTAGCTGCATTAGCATGTTTAAAAAATTTGATATCGCTGCATATACATCTGATCATCTATAATATTGTGTGCTGATAGGTCCACCTTGCACTCTAAGGTCTGGGAACACTTCCAAATGCATCAACACATCATGGCACATGCATCCAACCCCTACGAATCCCAAGAAACTACTCCAAAGCTATCTCAAAGCATTTCAAATAATTTTGAACAACTTTGAACAATTTTGAACAACTTTGAACAATTTTGAACAACTTTGAACAATTTTGAACAACTTTGCAACACTTCAAGTGACTTCGAATGACTTTGGCTGCCATATGCCTATTGCATCACACTTCAGATACATGCAGCATACCTTGCATGAGTTAGTATGTCACATATTGAGCACCACTGGACATGAGGAGATACAACAAAGGGCTTTTAGGATGTGATTGTGGCACTTTGACATTTTCATGATATATTGGAACAGTAGGACAAGTAATTTTGATACATTGTGACTTTACATGTTTCTCTTCTCATTATCTCTGCTGTATTCTATGATTTGCAAAGTTCTTTATTGTTTTGTATCTTGCCTCATGTTGTCTATATGTTTTATTTCCTTTTAAGTACCATCTCTTCAAAACATATATAGGCTTGTACTAGCTACTTAGAAGAACAGAGAAGAAATTGTCCTCTCACATCCATCATCTGATTTAAGATCAGTCTTGAGTCCAAGCCTCTTGTCTTAGTCCCAGAGTTTAGTGTATTACCACATACTTCTTCAAACTTTTCATACTAGCCTCTCAATCTATCATCTATCACTTATTGTCTCTCAAAATCTTCCCAATCCTCTATAGTCTATCCTTAGCATCTGTTGAAACTATCATCATCCTTTACAAACCTCTCAAATGTCTTCGAACTCCTTCTAACATCCTCCAACTTTCCTCAAAGCACTTCGCAGAGCTTCATATGCCCTCAAACTTCATCAAACATCATGGGACCTCTTTAAACTTATGTAGTTTTCCCCATTCTTGAGTAACAGCAGTGATATTTAGTACCACCTCGCACCCTTCCTCTAACTTGTGTTATACCACTTGAGACCTCTCTAGTGGGTTTTGTATGGGTTTCCAGGTCAAGTATTATCAGTGCATGTGAATGACACAGTCAAACCTTCATCTGTTACTCACATTGGCAAAGTAGGGAAGTGCAGCAATATCCTTAATTGTATTGCTCATGTGGTGGTTGGTATCAGGAAGATTCAAAATTGTCCTGATAACTTCACAGATAATTTCATAGGCAATATAAATATTTCCTCTATTGTCTGATAAAACACAGGCAATATCCTTGCAGCCAATTGGATCAATTACCTGCAGAACAATTGGTTAGTTTTTTTTTTTTTTTTTGTGATATTAAATGACATACACTTAGGACCAAATTTGCAATCCATCACCTGTGTGTGACTCAGATGTACACTCCCGGCCCTCTAATAATGAAACTGTGTTGTTGCATGAATGGTGTAGAGTGCATCTCCTGCCCATGTGCTACCTCCATCATAGGAGACAGAGACATGAGTCTTGCTCTGCAGCTGATGAATCTGCAATTGTTGGACCCTTTCCTGCTCACCCATGATGTGATCATCCAGGAGCTTTGTGCAGGATGCAGGAGAGTAGCTAGGAGCAAGAAGTGAAAAGATATCTTTTCATTCCTGATAGTCCACAATGTGAAGGGGAAGAGTGGCAGTGCAGAATAGCTTGAGGATAAGAAGATCAAGGCCCTTAGCTGTTGCCACCCATCCAGCAGGACCAAAAAATTTATCTGTTGTTGTGGCTGGGTGATATGCGGTAATACACTGTCTATTTTCCTTTTCCTCCTTTCCTTCTGCTGCTACAGTAGCAAGGCCAGCCTCAATGAGCATGCCTGGACTGGTCTTGGCACTGCATGCAGATGCAAACTGTCGATCTTTAGCAGTCAACTTCAGGCAGTTCTTGCAATGAGCTAGTAATCCTCAATCTTTGGGATCTTAAATATGGGAGCCAAGACTGAGAGTGTATCTGGTGCTTTGTTCTCACATTTTTTTTGCTTTCTCACAAGGCACTTTCCAGGTGAAACAGATAAGTGGGAAAGGGAAGTGGATACTGCTGAGATGGGATTGGGACTGAGCTGAGGTGTATTTGGTGGAGAAGGGCTACTTGATGGTGGGGCATTATAAAATGAAGGTGCATTAAAATCTGTGGATGGAAGTGCTTGAACTTTGGTACATACTAGAATGTTATTAGTTAAGACTCAGGCATCAAAACTATATGACTTACTACTTTGTTATAGCACTCAATGATTCTGTGCAACAATGCCATTTTTCCAAAACCACATTTACAATGGTCATTATGAAGCAAAGGGTGCTTATTGGGAAGGTAGAAGTGAAACAGACTATTCAGACTGAAAAGTACACACTGCCACCAATCATACTGAAATTCCTGGACTGTCGAAGCCAAGTCCTTCATGTCAAATCACACATTTTGATGCAAACCACTGAATGCAAGCCATAACAGTACTGTGCTGGCCCTTCTTCATTGGATCACCATACCAAACTTCTTCATTGGGAAGATCTGCAATAGCTGCTATCCAATGGTCACTGTTTATATGGAAAATATCTGCAAGTTCAGTTACCTTTGTCAAGTAATGCCCAAAGTCCTAAATCCATGTATCTCCTGCAGGATCATATTGGTCCCCATGAAGTTTCCTCTTACATAACTGTGCAAGCCATGTAGTGAGAGCTGTGTCCATGATGTGGAAGTCTTTCCTGGGAAACTGCACTGATATCATGTTCAAGACGGCAAAGCATGTGATCAATTTGCTTGCTCAAGAACCACTGTCATGATAAGTAAAGCTGAAGCCCATTATTTGGAAGACTAGTCTTTCCACAGGGAATCTGGCCATCCCAGGATAATGTACTTAAAGTAAGTAGTGTCATGTGAACTTCCCCATGATAGAGTTCTAATTCCTTCTGCTGAAGCCAGTTGATAGCATTGTGCCATGACTGCTGGAGGGGTACAATAGAATGCACTTTCCTCTAGAATTCCAGTGCCCAGAGTGGAAACAATGTTTCTACACCAGGAAGAGAGATTGAGTGAGCTCCATTTAACTAGCACTCTTGGTTCTGCTTGGTAAGAGCAGTAATTAGTGCTAGTAGTGGTACACAAACTGTGGTCAGGGCTCCAATGTCACCATGATCAGGGCCAGGGCTATTAAAAGTATGCTGGACAGGAGCAGAGTAGGAAATGATGCTAGTAGAAATTGGTGAAAGTGGGGACTCAATGAAGTCAAATACAGAGAGCCTCTTGTTGGGGAGAAGAATTGAGCGGTGAGTTGAAGATAGCTCAAACTGTTTTTGAATGTGCACTTGGACATTTGGAGGGATGTGTTCAAATATATGGTCTTTTCCTTGCCATTCATGGAAAGAAGCATCTAGTGGAGGGGATGAGGTGATGGTAACATTAAACATCAGTGATGGAGGCCATAAGTGGATAAAAGGGATTCTGTGTCAGGTCAGAGAGCAGTTGATAGTCAAAAAATAAGATTCACAGCTAGTCTTGTACCTCACAACTACTTTACAGTACTTGGAATATCCTGTTCACCACAGACTTGGGGCAGAGCTTTGACCAGAGTTTTTTAAATAAATAAAAAGATACATTTTTTACATACCATTCCTGGGCAGATGTAAAAAAATGTAATTAACAGTTATTTACATGTGTTAATAACACTTTGTTAATAACATTCCACTTATATGTGCAACCCTAATCTGCACTTCCTTTACCAAAATCTAAGCCAAAAAGCCTTTGAACACCACAAAATGACTGCGAGAGAGATCAAATTTGCTGAAATTTGCTCATGTTTATCAAAATTGCTGCAACTTGTTAAAATTTGACTGGGTGTCAAGCTCTATTAAGGCTCCAACCATTTAGTTTATGTTTGAAGAAATTCACAAACCAAATGGAAACAGTAAACAAACATTCAAAAACAGTTTACAAGTAGTGCTTAAAAGTCCAGTTTGGTCCCAGTTTTTACCCTTTTACCCTCCTTGAGGGAGAACTGGGACCAAAACCAGTTCTTATATTACAAATTTTCTACCAAAACCAAACTGGATCATACAGGACCAGTCTGTGTCAGTTACAAGTCAGTTTGAAAACCAGGCCAACTGACAATATACTACTAATTATATGTAATTACTGTATACTAGAATATAAAATCAAAGAAAAAAAGAAAAAAAGAAGTTCACCCCACAAGCAGTGGCTCATGAGGCTGGATAGTGGTGCTGGGGAAGACTTGTCAGAAGAAAATGATTCCTCTATCTCACATTTTTAATGAGGGAGAGGTAGGTGTTGCATTGTCACCATTTCATCATCATTATTCATTGTCATTGGCCCCTAGTCATTATTCTTCATCATTCTCTGCTTGTCATTTGTTGTTGTTGTTGGCCCCTAGTCATCATTCCTCATTGTTATTCTTCTTCGCATCCTCATTGGCATTGTTTTTGTCAGTGTTGTTGTCCTTGTTATTGGTATTGGCATCATCCATTGTTGAGGGTTTTTGGTTGGTGTTTGTGTTGTTCCATTAGCATCCCATGAGCAGAGACTCACAGCAGGGGCTGGGGCAGTCATTGTTGTTCCATTAGCCATCCTGCAATCAGGGGCTTGTGGGAGTGGGGCCATAACATCATCACAAAGAGTGCTGTACTTAGAAACAAGTAAAAAGTTAGTTGTATATAAAGAAACAATAAATGAAGAAACTTACCTAGGGCCCAAACAATGACAGACATCATTTGGGTTCTATTCCAATCTGAGGGGGAGGGGTAGCAATAGTAGTGGTGGGAAAGAAACACATTGTGAAAGCATTGCAGATCGTGGCAACAGTACAAATAAAAGTAAACATATAAATGAAAAATGTAAATGCATCAGAAACATGTAAATGAAAGCATGTGATCATGCAGACATGTACAAAAAGTTTATCCCATTTAAATGGCTTGCATTTCACCCTTTTCATTTTGGTGTCCCCCTTTGTTTTTGCAGTATGCTAATATATAAAGTACCTACTAAGATACAGACTGCAAGTTTGGTCTGGAACCAGTCCAAACTGGTTCCCAATGGTCCTAGTAAGTGTGGACAAGAACAAAGACTGAGACCAGACCACTTTGACAAGCCATCAAACCAGAACTGTTGGTCCTCTAGGACCGGTTACAGTTACCAGTTTGGTTTGGTCTGGTCTTGGTTCTTGGGACTGGACCTCAAAGCACTATTTACAAGAGGTATCAATGGTATTATAATAAAATAGGGGAAGCTAGGAACAGCCCCTTTCATTATTAGGGTTGGGGTTATATAATGTGACACAGCAAAATCTGAAGGTCAAAAAATGACCTGAGTTCAGTAGTGTCAGAACTTGGAGGTATTATGATGTAGGGATATATGTAATAGCATCAGTTAGGAGGTCTGTTTGAGAACTTTTTTACCTTATCCATGTAAGGGGACTAAGAGGTCAATAAGAGTTGTCCCAAGAGTCTTAACAATTTTCTGCATCTGTCCCATATTTTTTTACATTTTATTTCACTTTATTCTGCATTTTCTATGATCTTATCCCTGTCTTATGATTATTGTTCCATTTCCCTACATTTGTACATGTTGACAGTTTTATTTTTAAAGGCAGGACCCCTTTCAGATACTTACCCATCAAGGTGATGTGTCAAGACCCATTTTGCCTGATCGGATTCCCAATAATTCCCAACTCTTTTCTGACTTTTTCTGACCTTCTCTGCTGGCATTCCAGCTGCAGCACTTTTTAGTCATCAGACAAGTCATCACATGCCCTCATAATCATTTGCTTACTCACTTTATTCCTAATACAGTCTTACCAATTATAGTCATGGACACTTACCAAGACCCATTAGTAAATTTCTGCCTTTTCTGTTATTCTTCTGGCCTTTGTTATTTACACACCCATAGCTTAGCCTTGAACCTCAGTTTGTAAATTATATTCATCTACACATTGTAATTCACTTGTGTTTAATCACCTCCAGTCAATAATCAATCCTTAACCCACTCTTATTCAACCTCGACTTAATCTCTTAATCTCATCACTCTTTTTGACTTCAAATTAATTCTAAACCTCTGCTTAATCTATCCTCACCCTCCATCCAGAAACCCTCCAGAAACCTGAATATTTCCCATCAAAATTGGACAACTGACGAGGAGAAGGATGCAACTTCTTACAAGTTGAAGCCGAGTCCTCTCTGCCCCCTTTTCACCTGGCCTGCTACAGCACAGTTGTAAGGGAAAGGGAGGCACTCCAGGTATTTTGGTAATTTTCTGCATTCGTCCCATTTTTTTTATATTTTATTTGACTCTATTCTGCCTTCTCTATGATTTTCTATAATTTTATTCCTATTTTATTATTATATTTTGGTTTTTTCCATGTTGGTACATGTTGACAGTTCTATTCTTAGAAGCAAGACCCCTTCTGGATATTTACCCATCAAGGTGATGTCATCCCACAGCTTGATCTGCCCATTTCTGCCTTTTTGCTATTTTTAGCTTACTATTTGATTTTTGGCTCTATTACATATACTGGGCATCAACAGATGGGTCCTTAGAGTTTTCTCTTTGGATTCCCCTCTGTTAGATGTGCCTGAAGTGTTTGTATTATGTAGTATAATGTTAACTTTGGATTCCCCCTCTGTTAGCTTACTATTAAGTGAGGCTTGAGGTTGCCCTTACAGTAGAAAATTGATACACTCACATCTACCATTGAAACCTTCATTAGAACCCTCCAGTTGAACCCCACACCACCTATTTCAACCCCTAGCATGCCATGCAGTGCGCGCCCAAGTGAAGATGTGTGCTGATAGGTCCACTGCGTGCTTTAAGGTCTGGAAAAGAATCCCACTTGTATTGAAACATTACGATACGCACTCCGAACCACTATGAACATTATGAAATTGACTTTAAACTATTTTTGACTTATTTTGCACTATTTCGGACGACTTCGAACAACTTCGAACAACTTCGAACCACTTTGCGACACTTCGAGCGACTTCGCAGAATTTCGAACAACATCGGCCACTGTATAGCTGTGTTAAAATACTTTCGATACATGCTGCACATCCGAAACAAACTATTCCATCACATATCAAGCACTACCAGACACGAGGAGAGACGACAACAGATTTAGGATGCGATAATAGCGTTTTTTATGTTTCGATGATATATTACAGTGAAAGATAAGTACTTTTACTATATGGGGACATGTATGTTTCAATTATTTATCATTTCTCATCTATTTTTGATCTACAAAGTCCTCATTGTATGATATATTGCCACATGTTTTACACATGTTTTACTTCCCTTTTCAGTACTATCTCTTCAAAAATGTATATAAACTTGTACTAGTTACTTAGAACAATGGGGAGGGAGGGAGAACCAGTTACCCTCTCCACTATAGTAGGATTTAAGAGCAATTCTCTTGAGTCTTACCTCACATCGTATCACAAAGTTCTGCGAAATATTGTGAACTTCTTCTAAACTATCATATTCGCTCTCCATTTTATTGCCCATTGCCTATCACCATTCGACAAACACTTCACATTCATTAAACTCACCCTTTGATATACCTCGAACCTTTTCGAACTTATTCAAACTTCTTCGGACTACTTCGCACAACTTCAAACCTTTTTCAAACCTATTTTGCACATCTTTGTATGCCTATACAGACTATTCGTCACAGCCCTTACCATTTCGCGTCACTAAACACTATGTTCTGGGCTCAGTGGTGATATTTAGTACTACCTCGCACCCTTCCTCTGGCCTGTGTTATACCATCCGAAGCCATTTAGTAGGTTTTGTTTGGGTTTCCGGGTTGAGTATCATCAGCACATTAAACCCATGCCCCCCACTGAATTCAATGGTGCGTGTTTGCAGGGGCATGCCTTCCTCAATTCCTGCAAGTTGTACATCAGTCTATGCCCAAACCAATTCATGGATGATGCTGCTAAAATTTATTGGGCCCTCACATATATGAAAACTGTGTGCGCCTATCTCTATATTGACCATATATTATGCCAAACCAAGGAGCGTGCCTCCCTTCCATTCTCCACCTGGGGGGACTTTCATGATGAGTTCATATGACACTTCTGCCCCCTCAATGAGCACCAATGAGCCATAACATGCCTTGAATCTACTTTCTACTACCAAGCACATCGATCTGTGGACAACTACATCGATGAATTTGGAGACTTGGTGGACATGGCAAGGTATGGGAGTGGGTTGCTGTTAGGGTGACACCTACTGTTCTGCTAGCTGGACCGTGTGGGCTCTCCTACAAGAAGGTGGCAGGGTGTGCACGCGTGATGGGGGGTTTGATGGGTTTTGATGCAATGGGTTAAAAATAGACTAGTTGGCTGAAATAGGCATTTCGCACCACAAATGTGGATGGAATACCTAAGAGAACTCAACTGAGGTCCCCAGGTATGTATTTTTAGTTTATATACTATGTTACACATATTGTAATATGTTGCTACCGATGCACATGTACATGTGCATACATATTGATGTGTGTAAATACAAAATTCCCATGCTGACAAATAAAGCATTTATAAGCATTTGGTAGCATATTTTGGTGTAATAAAATAAAATAAAATAAAAATATCATTATGTAATAGGTATGTTAGGAGACTATTTCCTAACATTACCCCCCTTTTATGCCTCGACTTCCAGGTGAGAAAATATCATATCTGTCTCCTCTGTGAAATTCTGGTAAGGCCAGAAATGCATCCCTTCATACACCATTATAGCAATGTGACACAGAGCATTTGGATTATGTTTAAAGAATTGTGCGATTGCATTACATGCTTGCTTACAATTCTCTTTGGGTTCCCATGAGTTATTTTCGTCAGTGTAGTTCTTCCACTTGATTAAGAACTCCAATTTATTTTGTCGAAGACATAAGTCCAAAACCTCTTCCACTACATATTCTGGAGCATTTTCTACCATTATTGGAGGCTGTGGAGTAGTTTGTTGACCAGGAATAGTGGGTGGGCAGTAAGGGCATAAACAGGAAATGTTAATCTCAGGATCAATCTTGAATGACTGAGGTAATTTTAACACTACCGCATCAGGTGAAATTATTTTAGAAATCGGATATGGGCCAACTTGCTTCTCTGTAAGCTTTCTTGAAGGTCATGGAATATTCAGATCCTTGGTACTTAGCCATACCAAGTCACCAACTTTATACTCTGGAGCAACAGCTCGAGGATGATCCACATGTCACATCATATCATCATGTGGTTTCATCAACACTGCCTCTGCTTCCTCCTGCACCTTTCGCATTTTTGACACAAAGTCATCCACTGATTGTACCTTGACTTCCCTTTGAGGTTCTACTCCCATTCTGGGATGATACCCATAATTAGCGAAGAAGGGTGACATGCGAGTAGCTGAATGGAATTTATTATTGTGGGAAAATTCTGCAATTGCCAACCATTCAGGCCAGTCAGTTTGTTGGTGATTGACAAACATGCATAGATACTGCTCCAACTCCTGATTCATTCTCTCTGTCTGCCCATCGGTTTGTGGGTGATATGCTGTAGATAATTTGGTTTGAATCCCCAATATGTTATTTAACTCTCACATAAATGCAGAAGCAAATTGTGATCCATGCTCAGAGATAACCATATCAGGTAATACATGTAACTACCATACCTGATTTAGATAGAGGTGCGCTAAGCCCAACGATGAGGTTTCTGCAGTAGTAGGAATGATATAGACTTCCTTTGTGAAGTGGTTGCATACTACAAATATTCCATTGTATCCTTGAGCTTCAGGTAATCCTGTGATAAAGTCCACAGATATATCTCGCCATGGTGCTTTAGGTATAGGGTTTGGCCTTAATTTCCCTGCAGGCTTTTCTGGAAATTTCTTCCCCCTCATGCATGTATCACACCCATCCACATACCCCAACACATACTTTGAAATTCTGGGCCACCAATAATTTCTCATCACCAAATCCAACGTCTTCCACCTTCCTGGATGTCCAGCAGCTGGCATATTATGATGTAACCATACGATCTCCCTTCGTAAATCTTGATCCTTTGGTACATATACCTTTCCTCTGAACAACACTAACCCTTGTTCTACAACCCATTCATCTCCTTTGATATTACCTTTCTTCTCTCCCCCCAAGGCTTTCACAGCTTCCACTACTTCATCATCTATCTCTGAATACTGCCTAATTTTAGACAACATTTCCATCTCTGAGCTATCCACCAATAGATGCCCTTGATGGATAGCACAAATATGAAATTATCCAGGTTTGAGTAAAGTAATATTTTTATTGTCCTCCTCCACTCCCCTTTTATGATCAGTACATCTGGATAATGCATCTGTTTTCCTCATCAAGCTTCCTGCTTTGTGGACTAAGTGAAAATTAAAACGCGATAGGAATAATGCCCAATGTGCTTGTTGAAGGTTAAGCTTTTAGTGGACATGAAGTACTGCAGATTTTGATGGTTTGTCCAGATTTCGATCTGATGCATACATCCCTCCAAATAATGTCTCCATGCTTCCAATGCTCGTATTATTCCCAACATCTCTTTATCATGCACATCATAATTCCTCTCCACATCATTAAACCCTCGAGACAAATATGCACAAGGATGCCATTTGTCATCTTCACATAACATTGATAATACCATTCCAGTAGCAAAGTCTGATGCATCTGATTCCACTCATAAGGGATGCATAAAATCTACTGGGGCTAATATTGGGTCTTCCACAAACTTCCTCTTCAACTCCTCAAATGCTGTCTGCTGTTGTTCTCCCCATCTCCACACTACTCCCTTTCGCATAAGGTTGTGTAATGGTGTGGCAATTTTGGAAAAATTATGAACAAAGTGATGATAAAAATTGGTGAGTCCCAAGAAAGCCTGAACTTTCTTGATATGGGTGGGCACATGCCAATTAACAATTTCCTGTACCTTGATAGGATCCATCTTGATTCCATCAGGACCAATCTTTAATCCCAAGAACTCAATCTTGCTTGCTCCAAACACACACTTCTCTGGTTTAATGAATAAATCATTCTCTGCCAATCTTCATAATACTTCCTGCACTATCGCCTCATGATTTTCTTCATCCTCTGTGAATATCAAAATGTCATCAATGAATATTATTACCATGCCTTGGTCTATTATGTCCTTGAAAATATTGTTCATCATATTTTGAAAAGTTGGGGGACTATTGGTCATCCAAAAAAAATGACAAGCAGCTCGAAGGATCCTCGACGCATGGCAAATGTGGCCTTCCACTCATCTCCTTTCTTTATTCATACATTGTTGTACCTCCAGCATAAATCCAATTTTGTAAAGACCTTGGCCTTTCCCACCTTGTCAATTATCTCTGAGATCAATGGCAAATGGTATGCATTCTTCACTGTCTACTCATTCAAATACCTATAATCTGTACACATCCTCTTCCTCTGATCCTTTTTGGGTACAAAGAATATTGGTGATGTCTGCAGTGATTTCAAAGGTCGTATGTATCCCCTGCGCAATTGTTCATTAAGGAATGCATCCATTTCTTCTTGTTCCTTTGGAGATAATGGCTAGACTTTTGACTTCTTCAACACAAATCCCCACTTCATCTCAATAGCATGATTCCATGGCTTTCACACTGGCATCTGCTCCAATTCCTTCTTCTGAAAAACTGACAAACATTTATGATATGCTTTCAGCACCCACTCCTCCACTGGTTTCTCCACTTTCACAGCATTTTTATCCCATGACTGTCCTCCACGAATTTCCCTAAAGGTTTGCTTCTGTTCTTCCTTACTGGTCATGATTGGAACTTCCCCATTTGGCATGTCCTCATCTTCCACTTCCTCCATCATAACAGAATACTTCCTTGGATGTTCTTTCTCTTTCTTTTCCTTCTTCTCCTTTTTTACTTTCCTCCCATACACATGACATTCTTTAGGACAATGAGTCATGTGTACCTTCCCAGTTTTCCAATCAATTTCCGGGTTATGCTTTTGTAACCATGGACATCCAATTATCAGATTGGTTTTCCCAAGGTCGCACACCTCAAATACAGCTCATTCCTGATGATTCTGATACTTCAGTATCATCGTCACCTCCTCCTTAATAGTTCCTCCATGATTGATTGTACCATCAATATTGTACACCATTATAGGTTGTGGCAGTGTATGCATGCAAATACCATTTCCAGTAATTAAGGATCAATTAATGAATAATCCAGTAGCACCACTGTCAAGCAATGCCTCCACATTAATTGCTGCATGCGTGTCTACTGTCTTCAATCCTACTGTCAAGCTGATTTCGGGTTCTATCCACACAGAGCAAATAAAGAATTTAGGGATCTTCAGAAATAAGGCTGGGCATTTTTCTTCATTGCATAAGTGATGATGGCTGTACTCTTCAATTTCTCTTTTGGATTCACTCTGGGTTTCTTCAGATACTAATACATTATATTGATTCTGGGTCACCAATGGGGAAACCTTCACTTGGACTCTTCCACAAAATTCTTCTGCTTATCTTCCTCCAACTTCACTTCCTCAACTGTCGCTTCCCTAATCTTCCTTTTCTGCCTACAATTCATAGCAATATGCCCTAATTGACCACAATTAAAACATTTAAGTGGGGCTCATCTTCCTACTTGATCAACATCCATCACATCTGCTGATGCTGCTGACTCCTTAACGATAGGTGTCACTGCCATGGCCAGTGACTGTGCCCTCGGAGCTTGTACCTGAGGCATCCTTCCTTTCTCAGACTTTCCTCCTGATCACTTTCCAAATCTGGCATTTCCATACATCAATTTCGACTCCACCTGTTCTTGTTGATATTGCCAATCAAGATGCATTGCCCAATTATACCACTCATCTGACCTCTCCAGCATAGAAGATAAACTTGAATAATGAGGGATTTAATCCTGCCTTCAAAAATTCTACCAATGCAGCTTCTCCCATATCTGTCTGTGACACTTCTGCCTTGAACTGCAAAATAAATTCATCTGCCATCAGAGAACCTTGGTGCATGGTTTTTAATTTAGCATTAGCCATCGCCTTTGGATTAGGGTCTCCAAACTGTGCCTCCAATCTCTCCAAAAATTCCCTGAACATTGCAAATGGTTTATATCCCATGGCAATCTGATTAATAGCTTCGTTTCTCCAGAACTGTGCTTTCCCTCCCTGGATGTATGAGAGAGCAAACATAATCCTAGACTTGGTCATATGAAACTTGGGCTTTCTCCCATGGATATACAATACTATAGAGCTGATGAAGGATTTTATATTCTCCATGGTACCGTCAAAGATTTGTAGGGGTGCATATTTAGGTAAATGCATTTTCCCGCTCTCAGATCTCTCCTCTGCATGCACATCCTCCTGAGACATCCACTCCACTATCTCCTCCATCTCATCATCTTTATCTTCCACTGTCTCTGCTTTTGTTTCTGCTTGTTTGGGCTGTGATGCTGCTAATACTGACACTAGTTGGGACATTTGTGCTGTAAGAGCATCAATTTTGGCTTCTAGGGCTGGCATGGGAACAGGATTGTGACCAGGATTCAAAGTTGATTGTTCTGTCATAATGACATAAGCTGTGATGAGTCACTTCTTTGGCTGAGTCAAGATTTCAGCTTCAGAATTTTTTCACAAAATTTCAAGTCACGTGACCTGGCTATTTGGGTACCAAACATGGCAAAACATGTGATTTCGGCTATTTGTCAACAATTGGGCACTTCGGATCAATAACCCTTCCAACAGTGCCTGATCTTGGGGTTATTACTGAACTTGGTGATGAGAGCTGCCTCTCAATCACTAGTGGTCGCAATGTAAGGTGAGGCCTGGTGTCAGCTTACAAAAGCAAGGTAAATACATATATACAATTAATTCCAGCTCTTGCCGAAATGATGAGTAGGTGGTTGTGGTGCACTGAGACAATGATGTATGTGCATGTAAGAGAAGGCACACTGATGGGGTAGTTGAGTTCTTCTGTTAGGGCAACACCCACTGTTCTGCTAGCTGGACCATGTGGGCTCTCCTACAAGAAGGCAGTGGGGCACGCGCGCATGATGGGGGGTTTGATGGGTTTTGATGTGATGGGTTAAAAATAGACTAGTTGGCTGAAATAGGCATTTCACACCACAAATGTAGATGGAATACCTAAGAGAACTCAACTGAGGTCCCCAGGTATGTATTTTTAGTTTATATACTATGTTACATGTATTGTAATATGTTGCTACTGATGCATATGTACATATTGATGCGTGTAAATACAAAATTTCCACACTGACAAATAAAGTGTTTATGTGTGTTTGGTAGCATATTTTGGTGTAATAAAATAAAATAAAATAAAATAAAATAAAATAAAAATATTATTATGTAATAGGCATGTTAGAAGACTGTTTCCTAACAGTTACCCATGGTGGTGAAGTTCCATCGAGGTCTTAATCAGGAAATTCAGGACCAGATTGCATAGATGCCAGAGGGACACCCAGCAGATGATGATATAAATGCTTGGTATGAGGCTGCCTCACTCTGTGATGAGAACCAACTCACAAATGTGGCATTTATGACAGCCTTCCACACTCCTACCATCACCCATGCACCCCACACCTTTAATCAAGCACTCCCTCATCCCAATCCCATCCCTATGCACCAACCTGCGGCATTGAGCTCCAACACCCCCACTCCAATGGATATTGATGCAGCCCATAGTTGAGCTCACAGGCTAGACCTCTGCTACCACTGTGGAGAAACCAGACACATGGCTCAAAATTGTCCCCACTGCCAAGACATCCGTAAACTCATGCCTGAAGGATGAGATGAGCTCCTCCAGAACCTGTTGGCACTGGTGGATGTTGAAGGCCTGGAGAAAGAGGAAGTTAAAGAGGAAGAGGCAGAGTAACAGGATTTTTCTGCTCGCAATGAGTGAACAGTACACCCTCATTGCCTGTCCATAACCACTTTGAAGTTCTGTCTGTTGATTCACTGGAGGATGAATCTTATTCTATGACCACTCCTTCTCCAGACCCCTCTGAAGTGGCTAAAGATGTACCTATTCCTTCCTCCCCTTCCCTCCCTCTACCCAGACTAATATCTTGGGAGTGTAAGCTACCATGCAAGTACATTGTGGTGTCCACCCCCTCCCAATGATCCCTAGAATTGAAGATTGAACTGCAGACCATGGATACAGGGCAAGTACTCGGTGTCTCTGCTTTTTTGGACCTGGGTGCCATGGGCCTTTTCATTTATTCATACCTGGCTCAACAAAAACAACTTAATACCTGCTCACTATCTCGACCTATATCTGTCTACAATGTGGATGGCTCCCAAAATAAAGCCAGGGTGATTCGAGAGGTTGTCAACCTAGTCCTTCGGTACAAGGGTCATAGCAAACAGGCTCTCTTTGCAGTGACCCAACTGGGGAAGCAGGAGGCAATTTTGGGCTACCCATGGCTTTGTGACCATAATCCTGAGGTTGATTGGGTGACAGGTGAAGTCATGATGAGTCGTTGTCCCTCTCATTGCCATACTTGCTTCACTGAAGGCAGACAGGAATGTCGAGGCTGAAAGGTCCTCTTACAGCACACTCAAAAGTGTTATGCTGGTCCAATGCATATAGCTGATATAGACTTGGAAGATGTTCCAGACTTCGGATGGGATTCTGATAATGATGTGGAGGAAGTGGAGGAGACTGAAGAAGGTGACCGGATTTTCTACACTGCTATTAACCCTTTGCATGAGGTGTGTGCCACCTCAAATGTCTCCCAGCACCTCGCGGAGGCCTTTCACAAGACTAGTGTGCCCAAATCCTTCACTGACTCAGTACTTCCTCACCTGCATGACTTTGAGAATGTCTTCTCCAAGGAATCTTTTGACTCACTTCCTAACTGTAAGCCATGGGATCATGCAATTGAGCTCACACTGGATGCCACACCCTCCTCCTGCAAGGTCTATCCTGTCTCCCCTGAAGAACAATGACAACTCGACAAGTTCATCAATGAACACTTGGCTTCAGGTTGCATCCACTCTTCAAAGTTGCCCATAACCTCACCCTTCTGCTTTGTTAAAAAGAAGGATGAGTCCCTTCAACTTGTTCAAGACTATCGATGCCTGAATGACATCACAGTCAAGAATCACTATCCACTACCCCTCATATCCAAACTCATCAACCAACTCCATGGAGCATGTTACTTCACCAAGCTTGATGTCCATTGGGGTTACAACAATGTGTGGATAAAGGAATGAGTGGAAGGCAGCTTTTCACATGAACCATGGTCTTTTTAAACTGCTTGTCATGTTCTTTGGTCTTACTAATAGTCCTGCCACCTTTCAGACCATGATGAATGACATCTTCCATGATCTCATATTGGAAGGTATGGTCTGTGTCTACCTCAACGACATTCTCATCTTCACTTGGGACCTCGATGAACATTGTTGAATCACGTGCCTGGTACTGGAGCAACTTTGGTGGCACAAACTCTACCTTTGTCATGACAAGTGTGAGTTTGAGAAGACATGAATCGAGTACTTGGGCCTGATTATCTTGGAGGGACAGGTAGAGATGGATCTGGTCAAGGTCACTGGTGTTGCAACCTGGCTTATGTTCACAAACAAGAAAGAGGTGCAGTCTTTCCTGGGCTTCATCCACTTCTATCAGTATTTTATTAAAGATTTTTCCCACCATGCCTGTCCGCTATTTTACCTCACTGGCAAGGAGGGATGGAAGTGGGGAAATGTGCAGCAGGAGGCATTTGAGAAGCTCAAAGAAATGGTCACTTCCACTCCAATTCTCACCTTTGCTGATGACTTGCATCTCTTCCATGTAGAAGCTGACAGTTCAGACTTTGCAACGGGCACAGTACTGTCCTAACAGTCTCCCGAGGACCAGAAGTGGCACCCCATCACCTTCTACTCAAAGAGTCTCAGTGCTGTGGAACACAATTATGAGATCCATGACAAGGAGATGCTGGCAATAATGTGGGCATTGGAGGAGTGGTGGCATTTCCTGGAGGGTGCTTAACACAAGGTTGAGATCTGGAAGGACCACAAGAACCTCGAGTACTTCATGACCACCAAGAAACTTAATCATTGCCAAGCCCACTGGTCCTTTTACCTCCCCAAGTTTGACTTTTCCCTACATCATTGCCCAGGTCACAGCATGGGAAAGACTGATGCCCTCTCCTGCCATCTGGATCATGGGGATGGGAGCAATGACAATCAAGGTATCATGTTGTTGCAACCTGATCTGTTCACAGTCCATGCACTAGAAGGTGTTGCCTTGGAGGGTGAGGAGTGCAGTATCCTACATGACATTAGTCATGTGAACCATAGCAGTTTAGACGAGGATGTGGTGGCTCTGGCAGTGAAGGAGCTGAGGAAGGGATTCATGGCTTTGCTTCATGGGCAGAGTGGGCAGAAAAGGATGACATCCTGTACTTCTGTGACCACATCTACGTCTCTAATGACCCCCAGCTACAACGACGACTTATTGCTCAGCACCACGACTCACTCATTGCTGGTCACCCTGGACATTGGAAGACACTGGAGCTCCTATCATGAAATTATTGGTGGCCTCAGATGTCTTGACTCATTGGTCAGTACTGTTGTACCTGTGATCTCTGGTTGGGAATCTGATCGGGTGAAATGGGATTTGACAGGATTATGTTTTGGCATCACAGGAGTTATGAATTCTGCAGAGTCACCACCTGAAAATGTGTTGCAGAACTTTTATACAGTCAAGCAAGTGGCCACATGTTCATTGGTTTGACTCAATTGACAATAAAAGTGATTTTAGTCACTTATCTGATGATACCATGTTGGGGGTATTGTGTACCCTCCATACCCTTCCACATATCCCTTAAAACCCTGACCCTTGTGAGGGGTAAAGGGGTGAGGGTAAGGGTAGCTTTGAAATACCCCAGGGTTACCTCTGTCATTCTCTGTTGCAGTGGCATAGCTGCACAGTGGTAGTGTATGTAGGTTCACTTACCACTTACCTTGTTGCTTGGGTTAGCTTGCTAATAACTAGGGTTAGAGGGGTAGAACACTCTCTGTATTGCTACTGAGGAATACAGCTGGTTTATGTACACCTAGGGCTATGTGGTCACATGATCAGAGGGCAAAAACACATGCACTGATAAGGTGTCATATATCAATGTGAGTGCTATGAGACATAAGTGCAATGAGGTGTGTCATATATTAATATAGGTTTGAGATGTGTCATATATCAATATAGGTAGACTGATAGTATGGATTGATTTCAACATTCTCTACCTGAGATCCTCCTGTCAACTTTTTGACAGAGCTTTGAGGCCTACCACACTCTGTGATGCATCATAGGAAGGTGGAAGCGAATCATCATCCATCCCCACAGGCTGAGAATGGTTGCCAACAGTGGTATCTGATGCACGAAAAACATATGCACCATGAACCATCCCAGGCATGATATTCTCCATCTTGTGAAGGTGGTGCCAGCCCTTGTGTTTGAATAGCTTCACATCCTTATGGATGCAGACATAAGCTGCCCATGAGTCCTCCGGTTTGGGGGTGATGCTAGCACCAGTCTCATCACTCCAAGTCCAACCTGAGCAATGTGGAAGGTTTGATGAAGCTTAAAAAAAGATGTCATAATACAGTGACAGTGCTTATTGAGCGCTTACGGTTGCTCTCACCAGGTCATTTAACGTAGGCCTTTATGAATGACTGGGCTGCTCCTCCACTCAGTATAGTTCTTACACCATTCCGTACTGGAACTGCTCAACATAGCGGAATATTGTCGCCGATTCGAAGAACCCCAAGAACGAATGCATGTGTCATTTGTGCTCTTCTCATGTTGGATTCGTCCCTTTTGCACTACAATTTATGTTTCAGCCATACGGCTGTTGAACCTCCTAACTCTCTTTCTTTGCAGGTCGTGCCATCTCCCACCTCCCATCGTCCTCCCGCTAGAAACAATTTTCATGCATATGTGGACAGCACAACATAATGCTCTTGTGTAGGTGCACGTGCGTACGATGGCCCTCACGTATGAGGATGTCGGTATGGGAGGCGCTCGCATTGGCGTTAGCTCAGGAAGGTAACGGCGTTGGCGTAGGACGGTATACCTTTATTCGACGGTAAGACGTTGAAGGTATTGTTTCACGAGGGCAGGGGAACATTGAGTCGCGTTTCTGAGACGCTGGGAGAGGGGGGATTTCGAATCTGTTGAATCACATTCAATGAGCCCACCAGCTGTTCCTTCTCACGTACGTCATAAACCTTTTCCCTTCTTTGCCTCCTCCTAGTACTAAACATTGTAGTCTGGCCACATATATTATCCTCGTCGAACACCGGCTCTAAACTCAACCGAAATGAAAACTCTGTATGCGTTCAACTCCGAGATTTCACTTCCCTATCTGCTCATGAAGCTCTTCCCCTCAGTGATGTATGACATGTCCCAAACATGTACGCTACACTCCTTGTCTTCTCCTTTCTCCGAATTCTAAACTGAATTAACGCCACCCACCAATCGTACCTCAAGTTGGGTACTCCGCGTGCGGTGTGCCGAACATCACGCACAAGGATCGAGAAGCAAGTGGTGAAACACAGTTTAGCCAATTACATCTGCACCCGTGTTTGCTACTATTAACTATACTCCGACGCCGAGATATTCATCGTAGGAGTAAACGTGCATCAGGGCTGATGCTTATTCGATGTTGTAAAGCCCAAGGTATGTACGCCGCCTGCACGTATGAATGCGATGAAAAGTATCATGGCATTGATGTCATTATCTGCGCTTGCAGCTCCTACATAGTAGCCAGAATCTGGAGGGAAGAAGTTGGATCATTTCCAGATGAAGCATCCCGAATGATACCTCTTCTAACTAGGCGCGTCTTCAAAGGGGATGTCTCAATTCTAACGGAGGAATGAATTTATAAGACAGGATCGAGGGGGGTAAGGCTAGAATCCTTGGAACTGTTGTCCTTTCCGAGTCGCTGTGAGAATCTGCGATGCTGGCTGTTCCTGTCCCTTGCATGCCAAATGAGAGGGTGGCGGCGGTGAGCACGGGTGGTTACATGTGGGAAGGGATAATAACACTGATTTCAGGCTTGAGGTGAAACACCAATGTCTGCACTATGGAATATGGAGTGCCCACACTGTCGGCAGCTTAAACAACACATGTTCTCAATACTCTACTACGCCAAACCATATGGGCTTAAGGAGTTGCCTATCGGCTTTAGCACTTGACAGGTGAACCGAAACGTATAGTATCAATTATCGTTCTCTCTGGGGCTTGTCCGATGTTCACGCGACTACCTAAAACCATCCCAATAGTTGGTATGTATCGCATCTGAACATGAGTTGCTAGATGCTTTAGCCCCTGACGGAGTGAGCCTGTTGTTCAGTCTATCTCCCTGCGGCTGTAGCATATCTGGTGTTCACGCGACCACCTTTGAACCGACGGTCGCCATTGACTCCTTTGGTATGTTCCCCGCCATGTAGCATGGAGATTAGGACTCTAACCTAATATTGTGTTTACTAAAACCGTTAATGAGGTTGTGGATGACCTATAGCATCTTGTAATTGCTTGTATGGAGTAAGCTGAGCACCGCTTATGGTTTACATGTTTTGGTCCTACATATGATTGCTTTCTTCCAGCTTGGTAATGTCCACATGACATGTATTCCAAAGCCATATAAGAGCGGATCGCGCCATCATCAACCAACAACCACAGGCTTCTCTTTTCTGCAATGACTTCTACTCAACAGACCCCAAACTTTTCCGGAGAGACCCTCGACGCCCTGATCGTCGGTGCAGGCTTCTCCGGCATACACCTACTTCACCAGCTGCGTTCGCTCGGGCTTTCTGCCAAAATTTTTGAAGCCGGAGGTGGACTTGGTGGCACCTGGTATTGGAACTGCTACCCCGGCGCACGCACCGATTCTGACTTCTCCATCTACCAATTTTCCATGGAGGAGCTATGGCGCGGGTGGACATGGTCTGAGCGTTTTCCTAGTTGGAAAGAGGTCCGTGCCTATTTTGACTATGTAGACAAGAAGCTCGGCATCAGCAAAGATGTTGAATTCAACAAG
Source organism: Tricholoma bakamatsutake (assembly GCA_029959215.1). NCBI lineage: Eukaryota > Fungi > Basidiomycota > Agaricomycetes > Agaricales > Tricholomataceae > Tricholoma > Tricholoma bakamatsutake. The sequence goes on from CP114861.1 coordinate 12,161,172, forward strand.
CGGGTCATTGCAGCCGATTTCGATGCTGATAGCAACCACTGGGCCGTCACCGCTGAAGACGGCACCGTAGTGCACTCCCGCTTCTTCATCCTCTGTACCGGGTTAGCCTCGAAACCGTACACCCCGCCCTATCCAGGCCTTGATACATTCAAGGGAACTCTTCACCACACAGGGTTATGGCCGCAAGACGGCGTAGATCTGTACGGAAAGCGCATCGGTGTCATTGGAACCGGCGCCAGTGGTGTGCAGTTGATCCAAGAATCTGGCCCTCAGGCTGCCCACCTCACCGTCTTCCAGCGCACTCCAAATTTCGCGCTGCCGATGGTACAACAGACCATCGACTCGCGAACGCAGGACAAGATGAAGGAGCGCCTGTACCCGTATATCTTTCGTAGGCGGTACCAGACCTTTGCAGGGTTCCAATTCAATGGCATTCCGCATAGCATGTTTTCCATCTCCCCAGAGGAGCGTATGCTCCAATTTGAGGACCTCTGGTCGAAGGGTGGGTTCAACTACTGGCTCGGTGTGTATCAGGACATGTTCCTTGACCAGAACGCGAACAACGAGGTGTATAGGTTCTGGCAGAAGAAGGTGGCGGACAGGCTAGAGAATGAAGAGATGCGTCGCAAGCTGGCGCCTGAAGTTGCACCGCATCCGTTCGGAGTGAAGCGCCCTTGCTTAGAGCAGCGCTATTACGAGGTATACAACCAGCCGAATGTCGACCTGATAGACGTTTCCGAGAACCCGGTATTGGAGATTACGCCAAAGGGTGTGAAGACGAAGGATGGGAAGGAGCATGAGCTTGATGTGCTTGTGCTCGCGACAGGGTTCGATGCTGTCTCTGGAAGCATCGCACAGATTGATATAAGAGGAACAGACGGGGTGCTGGTACGCGACAAGTGGGAGAAGGGATTGTCGACCTACCTCGGGCTTACCATCGCCAAGTATCCCAATTTGTTCTTCACTTATGGCCCACATGGTCCCACTGGGTTTTGCAACGGTCCCACCTGTGCTGTATGTTATATCCCGTTTCGTAATCTGCTATCTATCTCATGTTCTTCATAGGAATTCCAAGGCGATTGGATTGTCAACTGTATAAAACACATGCGCACCAACAATTTTACGCGTGTCGAAGCCACGGATGCCGCTCAGACGGCGTACGTCGAGTACTTGCACAAGAACTATGAGAAGTACCTATGGGGCAAAGCCAAATCTTGGTACAATGGGGCCAACATTCCAGGAAAGGTCGTGGAGTCTTTGAATTTTGCAGGTGGGGTGCCGTTGTACATTCAGCTGTGCAATGAGAGCGCAGAAAAAGGGTATGATGGCTTTGTGTTTTCGAAGCCTGAGGGTGTACGTGAGGATTGAGTCCTGACGGAGGTGTTGTGAAGCTCTTCGTTGTTGGTGGTTTTGTGGAGGTGCGAGTCCTCTTCGTATCTTCCAATCTTTATTTTTATCTTTACATCTGTCTGATGCGGCTTTATGACCTTCCATTTTTTATCTTTTTCATATTTGAGTACCTTCGATAGGTTTTATTCTACTTATCTCGGTACATTTACCTCAGTCGTTTACCCTTCCGTGTAACGTATGAGGTATTGTCCTATTTATTACACTCTTCTACCTTACTGATTACTTACTGTACCCAGCTTACCGTTACGTTCTAACAGGTATAATTTACTGACTCAATGATGCAGGCGTTTACCCTTCCCTGCTGAGCTTACCGTTACGTTCTAACAGGTTATGGGCCTGTCTAAGCGCTTCACCTAAAGCTCACTATCCAGTTACAATCCAAAACTTCGACTCATTAAATTTAAATATGTCCGGAGCTGAACTGAACGCTATTCACCCAGCAGTTTGTGAAGCAACCACGTGATTTGCAAATAACACCAAAGTTCGTTGACGCGCATGATGCATCGCATCAAGTTATCAACACAATTGCAAGTTAAAGCTTCGAACAGCTCATTATCGTCCGACGTTGTACACAATAAGATATATGACAAAGATATGAGAATTCAACAAACTTGCGGATTCACTTACATGAAATGCAGCTCAATGTGCTGTGGAATAGGGGTAAGAGATCAGAGGAAAAGAAGCAATTGGAAGGTCGACTCAAAGAGAGCCCAACTCTTCGAAGGCTCTTTTTACCAGTTGTAAATCAGTCTTTTAACAAGCTTTTAAGTTTAAATCACAGGAAGCAATTGAAAACAAGAATAATTTAAACAAAATAGATAAGCACGACCATGTCTGTGAATATGTCAGTCATGCCAGTACATAGCTGAAGGTGAATGGCCTGTCACCAGGTGTCCATCTCCTTTGCTGCCACACGGGTGGTGTCATCCACAGGCATGCTGCACCCTACCACCTGGGCTGTCATGGGAGTTGGGCTTGAGCTCTTGCTGGTCTCATCACCGCCCCTCGCTCATGTGGAGTCATTGGGGCCATGCTGTGGTGTTGTCTTCATCTGCCCAACATTGTCACTTTGTGGGTGTAAGTGTGCTTCTGGCCATAGGTCACACTATAGTCCTGCTCGTAGATATTCTTAAAATTGAAAAAGAAAAAAAATCACAAGTGGAACCAGGAGGTGACATCTCCCAGCCTCATTGGTGGTCACCTCGTTGGTCCCCCGCATCGCCACTTTTGTCGCCGTTTCCGTCTTGATCCCGACTTGGTGGTGGTAGTGGTCATTGATGTTGATGTTGATGTTGACGTGTTGATGCATTGTTGACATGGCTGTTGTAATTGGAAAATGAATCATTGAATGTGTCGACAGAAATTTTCCGATAACATGTTGCCAGAAGCTCACGTGTTGCATCACAAACTTGCTGGGTGAATTGCATTTACTCCACTGGAGCTGACCCAGTTCTCCTCCACACTGACATTTCCAAGGAGAACATATATCAACCAGATATCATTACAAATGAAAGTCATGTGACATATAGACAAGCTTTTCGAGCACTGAAGCCTAACAGTGACAATGCATAACCTCCTCCACTCAGTGCAATGGACAATGACACTCATTCTTCTACAAAAAAATATTCCAAGACATGGTGTAAACATCTCCTGCCCATAGACTTCCCACATAAAACCTGTGACCATCATCGAGAGCAAGATAGGCAAACCAAAAAGGCTCAAAGAGTCCTCAAAGGAAATAAAAGGAGAAGGAGCTCAAAAGCACACAGTGGGCAAGAAAGGATGAGAACATGTCAGGAGATGAAAGAACATGAAGCAGACCTCAGGCAGAGGCCAATCTCAATGAGAGTGAGGATGAACTTGATTCTAAAGATTACATGAGGGTCAGTAGCTTACTATGGATATAAAATAGGAGTAACAGTAGAATCTACAGATATTTGATACTGGAGAGGAAATGTTTGACTCCCTTTGAACAGAATTCAGAACACACAACAATGTAGAGTTTAGAGGAACCTACACAGTTCCAAATGACCCTCTGGTGTCAGATAGGGAGCATGTCAACATGGTTGCAAAGGAAACTTGGAAGGTAACAGGATATAGATTTATGTGAGTGTATGCCCAATGCTAGTGCTATATGATATTTACCAGATTAGTGTGAAGGATCATAAGCAACAGCAAATGGGACACCAAACACAGTTTTGGTGCAGCCAGGATGAAGTAAGAAAGAAGAAATTAAAAATTTCTGAAGCACCAAATGTGTGACATTACAATAATGCGAGAATGAAGTAGTATCCATGTGATAGCTGACTATATGCTACTTGCCAAGAAAGCATGCCAGGAGAGGATAAGACAATCACCATTTGACTTGACCATCACATGAAGCATGTACATTACATTGATGTCATCATGCCACCTGGCATGGTGGATATGATTCGAGAGATTAACACCAGTTACAATGGTTGGAAAGGAGCAGGCAGTGTATCCATCCATTGTTAGGAAACAGTCCCATTACCTAATGAAATTTTATTCTAATTTATTATGTTGAATTATGCTAATTATGCTGAAGGATGCTACACTTTGATAGCATGAGAATTTTATTTTGCATGCATCAATATGTACATGCATGTATGAGTGCATCAGTGACAACTGTCAAGACCTGATTCACCTGATCGGATTCCTGATAATTCCTGAACTCTTTTCTGATTCCTTTCTGACCTCATCCATCGGCATCCTGGTGTTAGGAAGCAGTCTCCTAACATCCCCATTACATAATAATATTTTATTTTTATTTTATTTTATTTTATTTTATTTTATTACATCAAAATATGCTACCAAATGCCTACAAATGCTATACTTGTCAGCATGGGAATTTTATGTTTACACACATCAATATGTATGTGCATGTATGTGCACATCTGTAACAACATAGTTCAATATATGTAACATAGTTTATAAACTTAAAATATATACCTGGGGACCTCAGTTGAATTCTCTTAGGTATTCCATCCACATTTGTGGTGTGAAATGCCTTTTTCAGCCAACTTGTCCATTTTTAACCCATCACATCAAAACCATCAAAACCCCCCATCATGTGTGTGTGCCCCGCCGCCTTCTTGTAGGAGAGCCCGCACAGTCCAGCTAGCAGATTAGTGGATGTTGCTCTAACAGAAGAACTCAACTACCCCATCAGTGTGCCTTCTCTTACACATGCATATGTCATTGTCTCAGTGCACCACAACCACTTACTCATCATTTTGGCAAGAGCCAGAAGTAATTGTATATACATATTTACCTTGCTTTCATAAGCCGACACTAGGCCTCACCTTACATTGTGACTGCCAGTGATCGAGAGGCAGTGCTCATCATTAGGACAGCTGCAACCAGACAACTGATTGGATCTGGTTGGGTTATTGATCTGAAGTGCCCAATTGTTGACAAATAGCCGAAATCACATGTTTTGAGATGTTTGGTACCTGAATTGCCAGATGATGTGACTCGAAATTTTGCGAAAAAATTCTGAAGCTGAATCTGGACTCATCACAGCTTATGTCATTATGACAGAACAATCAACTTTGAATCCTGGTCACAATCCTGTTCCCATGCCAGCCCTAGAAGCCAAAATTGATGCTCTTACAGCACAAATGTCCCAACTAGTGTCAGTATTAGCAGCATCACAGCCCAAACAAGCAGAAACAAAAGCAGAGACAGTGGAAGATAAAGATGATGAGATGGAGGAGATAGTGGAGTGGATGTCTCAGGAGGATGTGCATGCAGAGGAGAGATCTGAGAGCGGGAAAATGCATTTACCTAAATATGCACCCCTACAAATCTTTGACGGTACCATGGAGAATATAAAATCCTTCATCAGCTCTATAGTATTGTATATCCATGGGAGAAAGCCCAAGTTTCATATGACCAAGTCTAGGATTATGTTTGCTCTCTCATACATCCAGGGAGGGAAAGCACAGTTCTGGAGAAACGAAGCTATTAATCAGATTGCCATGGGATATAAACCATTTGCAATGTTCAGGGAATTTTTGGAGAGATTGGAGGCACAGTTTGGAGACCCTAATCCAAAGGCGATGGCTAATGCTAAATTAAAAACCATGCACCAAGGTTCTCTGATGGCAGATGAATTTATTTTGCAGTTCAAGGCAGAAGTGTCACAGACAGATATGGGAGAAGCTGCATTGGTAGAATTTTTGAAGGCAGGATTAAATCCCTCATTATTCAAGTTTATCTTCTATGCTGGAGAGGTCGGATGAGTGGTATAATTGGGCAATGCATCTTGATTGGCAATATCAACAAGAACAGGTGGAGTCGAAATTGATGTATGGAAATGCCAGATTTGGAAAGTGATCAGGAGGAAAGTCTGAGAAAGGAAGGATGCCTCAGGTACAAGCTCCGAGGGCACAGTCACTGGCCATGGCAGTGACACCTATCGTTAAGGAGTCAGCAGCATCAGCAGATGTGATGGATGTTGATCAAGTAGGAAGATGAGCCCCACTTAAATGTTTTAATTGTGGTCAATTAGGGCATATTGCTATGAATTGTAGGCAGAAAAGGAAGATTAGGGAAGCGACAGTTGAGGAAGTGAAGTTGGAGGAAGATAAGCAGAAGAATTTTGTGGAAGAGTCCAAGTGAAGGTTTCCCCATTGGTGACCCAGAATCAATATAATGTATTAGTATCTGAAGAAACCCAGAGTGAATCCAAAAGAGAAATTGAAGAGTACAGCCATCATCACTTATGCAATGAAGAAAAATGCCCAGCCTTATTTCTGAAGATCCCTAAATTCTTTATTTGCTCTGTGTGGATAGAACCCGAAATCAGCTTGACAGTAGGATTGAAGACAGTAGACACGCATGCAGCAATTAATGTGGAGGCATTGCTTGACAGTGGTGCTACTGGATTATTCATTAATTGATCCTTAATTACTGGAAATGGTATTTGCATGCATACACTGCCACAACCTATAATGGTGTACAATATTGATGGTACAATCAATCATGGAGGAACTATTAAGGAGGAGGTGACGATGATACTGAAGTATCAGAATCATCAGGAATGAGCTGTATTTGAGGTGTGCGACCTTGGGAAAACCAATCTGATAATTGGATGTCCATGGTTACAAAAGCATAACCCGGAAATTGATTGGAAAACTGGGAAGGTACACATGACTCATTGTCCTAAAGAATGTCATGTGTATGGGAGGAAAGTAAAAAAGGAGAAGAAGGAAAAGAAAGAGAAAGAACATCCAAGGAAGTATTCTGTTATGATGGAGGAAGTGGAAGATGAGGACATGCCAAATGGGGAAGTTCCAATCATGACCAGTAAGGAAGAACAGAAGCAAACCTTTAGGGAAATTCGTGGAGGACAGTCATGGGATAAAAATGCTGTGAAAGTGGAGAAACCAGTGGAGGAGTGGGTGCTGAAAGCATATCATAAATGTTTGTCAGTTTTTCAGAAGAAGGAATTGGAGCAGATGCCAGTGTGAAAGCCATGGAATCATGCTATTGAGATGAAGTGGGGATTTGTGTTGAAGAAGTCAAAAGTCTAGCCATTATCTCCAAAGGAACAAGAAGAAATGGATGCATTCCTTAATGAACAATTGCGCAGGGGATACATACGACCTTTGAAATCACTGCAGACATCACCAATATTCTTTGTACCCAAAAAGGATCAGAGGAAGAGGATGTGTACAGATTATAGGTATTTGAATGAGTAGACAGTGAAGAATGCATACCATTTGCCATTGATCTCAGAGATAATTGACAAGGTGGGAAAGGCCAAGGTCTTTACAAAATTGGATTTATGCTGGAGGTACAACAATGTATGAATAAAGAAAGGAGATGAGTGGAAGGCCACATTTGCCATGCATCGAGGATCCTTCGAGCTGCTTGTCATTTTTTTTGGATGACCAATAGTCCCCCAACTTTTCAAAATATGATGAACAATATTTTCAAGGACATAATAGACCAAGGCATGGTAATAATATTCATTGATGACATTTTGATATTCACAGAGGATGAAGAAAATCATGAGGCGATAGTGCAGGAAGTATTATGAAGATTGGCAGAGAATGATTTATTCATTAAACCAGAGAAGTGTGTGTTTGGAGCAAGCAAGATTGAGTTCTTGGGATTAAAGATTGGTCCTGATGGAATCAAGATGGATCCTATCAAGGTACAGGAAATTGTCAATTGGCATGTGCCCACCCATATTAAGGAAGTTCAAGCTTTCTTGGGACTTGCCAACTATTATTGTCACTTTGTTCATAATTTTTCCAAAATTGCTGCACCCTTACACAACCTTATGTGAAAGGGAGTAGTGTGGAGATGGGGAGAACAACAGCAGACAGCATTTGAGCAGTTGAAGAGGAAGTTTGTGGAAGAAATATTAGCCCCAGTAGATCTCATGCATCCCTTACGAGTGGAATCAGATGCATCTGACTTTGCTACTGGAGCAGTAATATCAATGTTATGTAAAGATGACAAATGGCATCCTTGTGCATATTTGTCTCGAGGGTTGAATGAGGTGGAGAGGAATTATGATGTGCATGATAAAGAGATGTTGGGAATAATACGAGCATTGGAAGCATGGAGACATTATTTGGAGGAATGTATGCATCAGATTGAAATCTGGATGGATCATCAAAATCTGCAGTACTTCTGAAGATGTCCAGTAAAAAGCTTAACCATTGGCAAGCATGTTGGGCATTATTCCTATTGCATTTTAATTTTCCTTAGTCCACACGGTGGGAAGCTTGATTACATAGGTAAGCTACAATGTGTCGAATGATATGGTCTATCAAACATATATAGTGTATCAAATGATATGGGTTTGGTGGACACTGTTGAACACTCTAATCTATATATGTGTACCTACTATAGAAACAAATGAATACACTATTACAATGGTTGCTAGACTGAAGAGTAATACATTTAATACAGATATCAGTAGCCTATGAAATAGTTTCAGGCCATGGCAACAGCAATGAGGATGGCAGTGGCAGTGGCCTTACTAGGATCAGGATCAAGATCGCCATTACACAGCCCAGATTGGTGCCATGCATGTGATCCACATAATGAGTGGGACTCACCATATCAAACCAGGACCTCAGCAGGTATACTCACCTGAACATTTTTCAGGCAGACCTGTCACCCGGCCTGCCACCTCACCTGCATATGAAAATGCTGAGGGAAGTCCATTGAGGATAGATACTCTCCAGAGACATCATCCTGTTGGGCGACGCCGGTTTGTGACTGATGCTGCCTACTCACCTGAATGTTTTGCAGGCAGAGTTGTTACCCAGCCCCCCACCTCACCCGCATATGAAGATGCTGAGAGAATTCCATTGAGGATAGATACTCTCCAGAGATGTCATCCTGTTGGGTGATGCTGCCTTGTGACCCTTGCCAGTTCGTGACCAATGCCGCCTACTCACCTGAACATTTTGCAGGCAGACCTGTTACCTGGCCCCCCACCTCACCTGCATATGAAGATGCCATTTAGGATGGATACTCTCCAGAGACATCATCCTGTTGGGTGACACCAGCTCATGACCGATGCCACCTATGCACCTGAACATTTTTCAGGCAGACCTGTCACCCAGACCACCACCTCATCTGCATATAAAGATGCTGAGGGAAGTCCATTGCACATAGATACTCTTCAGAGACATTGTCCTGTTGGGCGATGCCAGCTCTTGACCAAAGCCACCTATGCACCTGAACATTTTTCAGGCAGACCTGTCACCTGGCCCCCCACTTTAGCTGCATATGAAGATGCTGAGAGAATTTCATGTTCCATCACACTGTTCTCAACAGGACTGCCCAGGACCTCAGCACAGATACTCTCCAGTGCTTGATTCCTTCTTACTATTGTCAATCTTTGTCTTCTACTGAGACACATATAGTAAATTTACTATGCAAAGTTTGCTCTTCTTTTCCCAACAACCTGCATAGAGACAGCTTCTTGCTGAGCATGGTGATCAGCTGTTCTGTGGGCACGTCAAGCCAATGTCTGTCCCTGATTCTTGCTTTGAGATGATAGGGTGATCATCTGTTAAAATGTATTCTTCACAGGTGGGGTCTGGCAATCACCAAATTATCCTACCACTGCTGATTCTCTGTCCACCAATCCTACCACTGCCGATTCTCTGTCTGCCGATCCTACCATTACTGATCCTGATGCCAATCCCACTGTTGACAGTTTTAATGCCTTTGCCCTTGCCCTTGCAATAGAATCCTCTGTCTGAGTTTACCTGAACAGGCAGCAAGATTTAGGTCAGTTCAATCTTTCTTGAGTTGATGTGCTGTTGCCTTCCAACAGTGATGGATCAAGTAGGCATGGGGCATTTTTTACATTGTTATTTAAAGGTGGTATGGGTGTGATGGACTTCTCGTAAATGTGTCGAGGAATGCCATACTCTGGTTCACCATCACCCAGACCATTAATTGGCTGTGGTCGAGTCACACCAGCTGTGCAGAGTATGTCCATTGTTGTTTGATTGACTTGCACATAGCTCAACTGAGCTGGATCCATGAGTTGCAAGGAATCTGGGGGTTCAGAGATGGGTGCCTGTTCTGCTCTCGATCATCAGCGAGGTTTTTGTCACTGTTGTTTTGCTTTCACCCTTCTGCTTCTTGATTGACCTTGGGGCTCAGCATCAGCTTCGGCATCAGGAACGGCATTGACATCAGGATGCAGGCCAGTGTCCATGATGGACTCGGCATTGGGTATTGCATCACCATTCTGTTGTCCACTGCATTTGAAATGCATTGGGAAGGTGGAGGGTTAACTTAAATTATGAGGATAGTGTGCAGGAGACACACTCCCATCACTCACTTTGATTCCTTTGAACCTGAATGCTCTTTCAGGGCCCTGCACTGTTTGACACTGCAGAACGTGGTTAAAGAAGTCTTCTATGATGCTCTTGTGCATGTTCCATGGGTCTCTGAATTTGAACCTTCCTGGGAGATATTCAGGATTAATGAATAAAGAGGTTTGGTTAGCAATTGCTTTGAATGGGATATGGCAACTATGACCATTGTTGGCTAGTTCTGCATGGAGATAAGTAATGGTTTGTAGCATGAGAAGTTGTCATACTGTAATGCTGCCCAACATACAACATAAACCATTGCTCCAGCTCTTTTTTCTTGTACTGTGATCCTTTCCATGGTGTGGGCACAATGGGGAACCCATCCTGAGTCATCAGAAGTCGGGTTTGTGGTGTGGTGGTGTTAGGTTGCATTGCCAAACTTGAGGCAACATCTGATGAATGTAATGCCTTGACATAACTCACAAGGTTCTGCTTGAGCTCTGTGATATGATCATGATAGGTGTCCAGAAATGATCATGCAGGGGTAGCCATTAAAGAGGTGACATTGTCATGACTGTAATCAGCATTGGCATCACAATCAAAGATTCCACTCATGCATCAACAACCATCAAACCATTAGGTGCAGTATGGGCTATAAATGTCACAGACAGCACTCCCATTCCTAAGTGTTGTCAGGCACTCTCCTCTACATGCTTACACAGGTTTTTCTCTGCTAGTCTGTGAAATGTCAGTCACCATCAGCATTGGCAGTGGCAATGGCATTAAATTACCTTTACTTTGTCTGCTTGAGATAACCTTCCTGCATCATTTTATCCTGCTCGATCTCCTGGATTACCTTTTCCTCTGCAGTCATGTTGCTAAAAACACTCTTGATGGCTGGCAGTTGCATCTGGAACCATCCAGGTGTGCTTGTGGTGACATTCTCAATACTTAGCAGGTTTCCAATCTCTTTCAAAACTCAATCCTGGTATAAAGCCCAAATGGCTTCTGATCGCTTGACTTTGAAGTTGTTTGATTTGCATGAGTCACCATTCATCATTTGCCAGTTGTTTGAAAGCCAGGTTGTTGGTTCCTGGTTATGTGATCAAAAATAGAACCTTCACATGCTTCAAGTTGATGATTCACCTTGGCATGTAGGTGACTCTCCTCCTCATCCATTGGGGCCCTCTCAATTGACACCCAGTAATTGAATATGGCAGGGAGAATATCACACTTGAGTATTTGCAACTGGCCAGCTTTGTATTCCTGTGATCGGAATGCATCTCTATAAGGTTTGATGATCCTCTGCTCTTTGACCATATATCTCCCCTTGCGATAATGTCTCACACCCAGGTTCTCTGATGGCTCAGGCAGCATTGGAGGGGGATTGATGTGGAGGAAAGAATGATTCTTGTCATCATCAGGCATAACATATTATTGGCATGAGGGTAACATGAGGATCACATGAGGCCAATAGTACAAATAAATAGTCTATCACTGCAATCAATTCACCCCAATCATCATGAGCCTGACAAGAGCTCCTTACAAGAGAAAGAAAAGATCAAAGGAAAATGCCACCCTGTATGAGGACCATGATGATGCAGTCGATACTGTTACACATGTAGAAGTTGAGGTCAACACGAGACATGGACCAAAAACAAAGCATATCAAAGTTTCCTTGCCTCTGGTTACAGAAGAACATGGTGAATTGAGTTCAGCTGGTATCCACAACAATCCAGGTCTTGCTTCAGAATAGGGTATGCAAGAACCTCAGGTGGCCAATGAACCAGTTTGGCCATGGATCAGCATGGTCAGTTTCTGACATGGATTGACTTATTGAGGCTCATATACAACTGATAGAGACAGAAGGACTATGTATTGCAGTTTGTGGGATGAGTAGATAAATTTCTGCAAGCATCCCTGACTCAGCAGGCATGGTCCATCCACAAACAAGTTTGCAACCACTGTCAACTGAATAAATGGGCAATTTGGAGATGTGTTGATTGTTCACTAGGAAGCACACTTTGCTGGACATGTATGTGCATAACACACAGGCAGAACCCCTTCCATCACATTGAATGCTGGACTGGCACACACTTCTGCCATGCTGAGCTATGGGAGGTTGGCACATACTTTTTGGTCCAGCACCAAACAGATCAGCCAATTTGCAATGCTCTTAACTTTCAAATGAAATATCTGGAGACATTTGAAGAGCTGAAGGATAAAGCAAGGCAGAGTCAGCCAATGGTTACTCAGCAATGGCAATGGCTCAACATCATGAGTTGGCATTGGGAATGATGGAGAGTACAGCAGATGATGAGACTGGGGCTGATGCAGCCTTTTTTGATCACCTTGATGCCCTTTGGCTTCAAGAAAAGGGCAATAATGATGTCAATGACAGCTTACAAGACTTTTTTGATGGCAATGATGAACATGAAGTTGAACATGCTGATGAAGACATCCATGGGTTTCAACCATATTTGCCTGAATGATGCATGAGGACCGATGCCCAGGCAACAAACATACTAGCAACTGCCAATCCTGAGCTGACTACTACACTGCCGACTGCCGATGCCTTGAACAACAGCTAATATCCATGTGGTGCATACAAATGTAATACATCATTTAGCAATGGTTACCTGCCAGTGTCAGGGAGAACACCAAATTCCCTTGGACCTACTAACCAGTAACTTGCTCCCGACCAGCTTCACCAAAATATGCACTCTTTTCACTGTGCAGGTTCTAGACCATTTTCAGCTCTGTAATCTGGAATTAAAGACATCGGCCTATCAGTTTTACCAGCTGATTGATTCAGTGCATAACATTGCCAATGAGGCCTGCCAAAGTGGTCAACCTCTGCCATGAGCTTCAGCACATGTCCCACTTATGGTGTTGGATGAAAAGATTGAAGTGGGCAGGGTATGGACACAATCAAAAAGATCTGTTGAATCCCAAACCAGGATCACTTGCCAATTACTGTCCCACCTGTCCTCAAGCAGGCATAAATATACCAGAAAATTGGAAGGATGATGTGAACCAGTGGGTGACTATATACCTGGATTGTACAAGTTGCATCTAAAATAATACTATGGCTCTCAGATTTGTTTTTAAATGCATATTCATGGCCGACAGTGATGATACTCAACCCAGAAACCCAAACAAAACCTACTAAATGGCTTTGGATGGTATAACACGAGTCAGAGGAAGGGTGCAAGTTGGTACTAAATATCACTGCTGATTTCCAAACATTGTTTTTAGTGAGGTGAATTGATGAGGGATAATGCAAATAGTCTGTAAGAGCATATGAAGAAGTTTAAAATAGTTCAAAATAGATTTGAAGATGTGCGAAAGAGTTCAAAGTAGGCTCGAAGAAGTTTGAAGAGGTTTGTAGTATATCGAGGAATGAGTTTAGTGAATGTGATGTGTTTTTCAAATGGTGAGAAGTGATGGGTGATAAAACAAGGAGCGAATACAATAGTTTCAAAGAAGTTCGGGATATTTCACAGAACTTAGAGATATGATGCGAAGATATGACCCAAGAGAATAGCTCTTAAGTCAGACAATAAGTGAGAGGGTAACTTGTGCTGTGTTTCCCATTCGTATTCTTTTTGTTCTAAGTAACTAATACAAGTCTATATACAATTTGAAGAAATAGTACTAAAAAGGAAATAAAAACATGTGTAAAACATGAGGCAATATATCAAACAATAAAGGTATTGTAAAACATAAAACAAATGAAAAATGATAATAAGTGAAATGTACATTGTCCCAATATAGTAAGAGTTCTTGTTCTATTGCTTTAATATATCAATGAAACATAAAGATGCACTTATCGCATTCTAAGTCTCTTGTAGTCTCTCCTCATGTCCGGTAGTGCTCGATATGCAGCGAATTGGCTTATTCCAAATGTGCAGTGTGTATCGAAAGTGTTTCAAGACAGCTATACAGTAACCGATGTCGTTTGAAATGCTGCAAAGTCATTCAAAGGGTCACAAAATGTTGCGAAATGGTTTGAAATAGTTCGAAGTCATCTGAAATAGTTTGAAAATAATTCAAAGTCGATTTCGTGGCATTTGTAGTGATTTGGAGTGCATGTCATAATGTATAGATATGATGAGATCCTTCTCCAGACCTTATAGTGTGCAATGGACCTATCAACAGCAATTTCAAAGCTGACCATGTCTGGCAGAAAAACTCCAATGCTGATGTATGGTTGTGGGATGGAGCTGGGATGGCCCAAAATCAGACTGAATACAAGCAATTCCTCCAAGCTGCCATAGAATGATTCATGATAGGTACACTTTACTTCATGGTGGCTGATGCCATAACCACTGCCAGTGCTGCTCCTGATGCTCATTCTGATTGGGATACACAGGTTTTTAGAAGGCTCCATGTGAAAATAAATTCCGAGCCATTGCAAATGCTTTTTTGGCATTGAAGGCATGTGATAGGACTGGAGTAGCAGCTATTGCATGTGCATGGCATGGCTGTTATGCACCCAATGCACTGATAGACTTGTTTTGGGGAGAACAGCAAAAGAATGTCAACTTTGCTTTCCTCCAAGCCCTGAAAACCACCAGGGTTGACCATCAACAGGGAGTGATGCTCATTTACGACATTGTTTGCCAATACATCATCCACATTCAAAATCATATTGGTGCACATCTGCCAGCCAGCTTGAGCATTGACCAGGCCATTGGGCTTTTGCATGTTTATGGCCACAAGAATGAATGCTTTTTTTGCTATGCTCCATCTTTCATTCCAGGGTCTGGAATTGTAGCAGGGAAAATACTCAAGTCTTTGTGGTCATCGCTGAATTTTATTTCCCCAACAGTCAGAACAGCAACATTGCCACATCAGGCTGAAATGCTTGATGATCATGCTACAGATTCAAATCACAAGAAAATGCTCAGCATGACAGTCACACTGTGTTCAAAATCTCAAGAAGGCCTTGAGATATCCACACAGCTCAGCAAGCACCATGCAGAACTGACAGCAGCTTTCAGTCAACAGGCAGTCAAATGATGGGAGGATGAAGTCACCACAGCAGAAATGCTAAGGCTAACAGATGTCAGGGTAATGGATATGTATGCCACTCAGTGATCGCAACTGGCATTGGGAATGGGAATGGGACTAGGACCAGGACTGGCATCGCAAACAATCACAGCATTGACACTCATTTAATTGGCAGTTAAGCAGTGGATTGATTTCGCTATTGTTTTTGAACAAATGCAGTGGGTCATACTTCCTACCAAGATTGATGTATCACAATCCCTCATTGACCTGCACCAGGATTCAATTATGAGACAAAGTCTGTTGACTTGGTAAAGCACCTCATGCTTCTGACATGCAAGCTGTTGAACAGGAAAGAGAAGTTCTCACATCTCATATGGCAACCTTAACACATTTACAAAATGCTGCCAATATTGCCAAGCATGACATTGTTCCCTCCTGAATCACCCGCAACAATGAACCTGAATTTGAGAACTTTTATAACATAGAACCCTTTGATGAAGAGACTTCCACTTTATCTCTTCTGGCTGACACACACACTATTCCAGTTGAGGAGCAACAAATGTACCTCACACATGATGGAGAACTTGCTAATGTGGAGATTAACCTCAGGAAGAACCAGGCAAGTCAACTGCTGCATCAGTTGCGAGAGCTCATTGCTGACAAATCATTTCAATATTCACACATCATCCTAGTGGAGCCGAGAAAGAGAGTTCACACCTGAGCATGAGCCATTGTCCAGGATGTGGTTAACAAAATTGCCTTGCATGCCCAAATGTATAACCATTGCTGAAGCTGACTGGTGGCACTAAATTGTGATGCTGAGACATCGAGTATGTTTCAGCAATTAATGAAGGATGACCTCAATGCTAGCACAGCTATTCTGAAGCCAAATGAACCAGGCTCCACTAATCTTCACCTGTCCTGGCTTTGGCATAATGCCCACAATCAACCTGGGGTCATTACTGAACAGCATAGCAATGCCAATGCCGATGCTGATGCTGATGCTGATGTCACTCAATTCTGGGAATGTAAATGTATTTTGTGGCCATCCGTATTCATTACACTAACAGTTTTATTAGTCAGGAGAGTACACTGGCTTCAATCACGGGCTTAGAGAAATAGATGGAGGGAGGAATTTCTACTGGTCACATATGAAATGCAGTGGACTGTGTGATATTTCATCTATCACAGCCGACAGTGGCAGTCAGCCTCATGGTCCAAGAATACCCTTCCTGGCCCACTAGCCTATGCTAATTGCCAGCAGGCTTTCTGGCAAGAATTAGCATTGAGAGCTGGCAATGCATTTAGATCAGCAAATGCCGATTATATCTCCCCTATATGACCAAAACATTCTGTATTATGTAAACACAATTATCTTGATCACAATCCACCATCTTGCAAGGGCAAGGGAAAAAGCATTAGTGGTGGGATCAGCAACAGTGGAATAAGCATTAGCAGTGGGATTGGCAACAATGGAATCAGCAACAGTGGAACCGGCAATGGGGGGATTGGCAACAGGGAGATCGGCAACAGTGAGATTGGCAACAGTGAGATTGGCAATGGGGGCCAAATATTGCCAACTAAATAATCCCTCATTGATAGATCTCTGATCACTGATTAAACATGATAGTGTTATCATCTCTCTTCCTACATCCATTTCTCTACAATGAGCAATCAGGAAGAAAGCCAGGCAGATATTCCTGATGGCTATGTCCCAATCCAAAGCGCCAATGGGCAGCACTATCTTGTGCCCCATTTTATGATTCCAGCTACCCACGAGGTGATGGAGGCCTATCGAAGGAAAGTAGAATTCAAGGTGCATATGGCATATGGGGGGGTAAGATTTCCTTCAGTTCAAATGTCATTGCCAGTGGCCAATGCTGTGCCTTTGGCCAATGCCATATTTGCTTCCAATGCTCTATCATCTCACTAATCATCATTTTGCAGTCTGAAAACATGACTGATCAACCATACTATCTGTTGGCCCAAAACTAGCTCATGCTAATGGCCGACCCAATAGGTGTCATGGTCCTCATTTGTGTGACTATAGTTGATCCTGTTGCAGACATTGACAGCCAGAGAGCTGTTGAACTGCCATGCTGAAGTGAAAGCCCTGCAAAACCAGCTCAGCACATCGTATAAGGATGCCAGTCATTGTCTCTACATGACCGAGGTTGAAAAGCTGGAACTGCAGGATGTCACCTTGAAGACATATTCAACCTTGAAGGAAAGGATGAAGTTTAATCTGGAATCATTCAAACACAGGTTCTCTGAGATTCCAATCAGACCATCATCCCATGAGCATGACAATGATGCCGATCCCCCTGCTGATTCTCACTGATGTTATGCCAAGGCCATGACATTCTTATTGTATCTACATTGAACATTGCTGTGCTGTATCTAATGATTAAATATTGCCAGTTTTTGAATGGCCACAGTCAAGACACGGCACCAGCAAGACAATGCACCAGTCAAGACATGGCATTGGCCAAAGGCATGGCATTAGCCAAGATGCAGCATCAGCCAACAGGATGATGTTGGCCCAAGGATGGCATCAGGGCTAGGTTGCTGGCAATGAGACTTTGAAAAGAAAGAATTTTTACCCCCTCATGTGCTATGTGCACATTGAATTCAACCTTCTTGGAATAGGCCTCCATTGCCTGGTGGGTAGCTGGAATCATAACCATTTAATCAGAGATCAATCACACATTAAAAATGAATAAAAAACACTATTACATCACATCAACCTCCTCAACAAGAAGAGCCAACACAGCTTAAGGCTACCCAACTACCAAATTTCAGCATACTCAAAAAGCCAAGTTTGAGTTTCAAAATGGGAACACCCCTTTGTTTGTATATATTGATTGTATAGGGATCAACAACATGTGATTGTTGATCGTCAGTGTTTCACTCTTTTTCATATCAATATCGACCCCGCTGCTGCAGCCAACCTATCATCCATCATGAATATTACATGCGACCAAGTCCTCACCCAGATCAGTGAGATTGAACAGGCCATCCACAATGGACTTCAGGATGGAAGTATCACCATGGTGATGAAGGAAAGAAAATTGGTGCTTGTGAGTGGATCAGCATGCTATCAAACCAACTATGCACTTATAAATTGTAGAAAACATTACTTGGGTGGCAAAGAGAGGTCCTCACAGAAGATGTGCAGGCCATGTTCTGGGCTGATGCCTTCTGGTGGGGATTTGTGGTAGCATGGTCAAAGTCAGACAGGACAGGGGACCAAAGGTTTATTGAAGGTCAACAGAGGGCAATGAAGACCTTTGATGAGAAAAAGGGCATCACAGGTGCTGCATCCACAGCAACTGAACCAACCAACTTGACAATGGCAGCAGTGATGGGAGCTGGACCAGCAATGGCCACCATAGCAGCAGCAGCAGCGGGAACAGCATCACCTGCTAGAACGGCTGCAGCCAAGCAGGCATTGATGGCAGCAGCCGAAAAAGAAGGGACAGCAGGAGCCAAGAAATGAGAAATGGGAGTGGCAAAGGCAACACCAGGAGTGGCAGCGGCAATGCCAATGCCAACAAGGAGAGAAGCAGCAGTGGCATGGGCCAAGATGCAGGCCCAACCAGAAGCATCAGGATAAAGAATTCCTGCCCCTGCCCAGCATCCAATACTGCCAGTCATCACAGTGACATGCAGGTTGCGACAGGTGGAGAGTAGCAAGGGATCAGATAAGAATTTGGATGAGGAGATGGAGAGCGATGCCGGTGCCAATCCCAGGATGGAGTGGAAGTGGCACTAAGCAAGGGAGGGATGAGCACCACCCCAGTGAGGGAGTTTGTGAATGATGCCCTGTGCACAATGTGTCAAGCTTAGGCATCAGTATTGGGATCAGGTGAATGGCAAAACTGCATGCTACTTCTGTGGGAAAGGGAAAGTTTGGTGTGGTCCAGAGGATGTGGATCAAGTGCCAAAAATGAAGAAATCAAAAGGATTGGCAAGACAAAAAGCAAAGAAGGCACAATTTTCCAGTGAAGACAGTGGAGAGGAATCATTTAGGCGATTCACTGCAAGAGAAAAAGAAAAATCCAAAGGTGAGTTCTTCCATATCATGACACATAAAACCCCTAACTAACACATATACCTATAGCTGTGGAACAGGATATCAATATGGCTGATCCCAAGCCCGAGCTGACTGCCCCCCCTCTCCTGATGGCCAACCCCTACCCCATCGACTCTGCCCCCTCACTGGACATCTATACCAACTGGAAGAAGACATGTACCAGCATGCATGGTGGAATGAAGAGTCAGTGCAAGAGTCCCGACTCCATGTACAAGAACTCTGGAACATGTTTTACTTGCTTCAAAACAGAGTGAATAACATTGAAGGATACCTTGGGTTGCAGGCTGGCACACAGCCCATCATGTTATACCATGGTTACATGGCTGGGCAGGTGGTTCACCTTGAGAGGACTCCAAGCAGGAGGGCAGAGGTGTATTGGGAAGGAAGGATGGATGCCGAGGAAGTCGATGCCACTCCCACTCTGAGTCCCACTCCCATTTCCACTCTGAGTCCCACTTCTCCCACTCCCCCTCCCACTCCTGCTCCCATGCCCACTCCCACTCCCACTCCTGCTCTTGCTGCTGGTTCCATGCCTGCTCCAACTTCTGCTCCTGATTGTTACGAGAGAGTTGCGTGAATGGGGGAATTCAATTTTCTATTGTCTCTATTGTCTTGTAACACGTACGTCCCACGCTATTGTCCTTTACTCTTTTGTCTCGACAACGCGTGTCTTTACTCTGCGCCTTTACCTTCTCATGCTATTGTAGCGTACCACGAACGCTCTCATTCCTATTGTCTTTCTATTCGTAACACCCTTTTGTTCTTGTTTCATGATTCGTAATCTTAGTCTACATTGTAGTACTTATACGATGAATGAACAACTGGTCAGGCCTAGCTTGACCTAGTCCTTTCTACAACTCCTACCGAGTCGTGATCTAAGCCTTTGCTCAGCCGTCGCTTACGAGCTTCGGTGAATCTTGAAACTCTCTGAACGTCGTTGCTCACGAGCTTCGATTATATTTTGATCTAGGAGTTATTGACCATAACACTGATGCTGGTCCCATTCCCACTGCCATGGAGAAAGACAAAGAGATGGCTGAGCTGGATGGTGAAGAGGGCCTGGCCATACCTGAAGAGGTTGCCAGGGAATGATCCTTGGCTGGTGCCCCCCCCATCCAAATTATTCCCACCACACCACAGGATTCTCACAAAATTGTACAGCCCACAACATCTATGGCCCCACAACTTCCTCTCCTCTTCTTCCCAACATCGCTCAGTGAGCCTGAGCCTGCTGCCCCATCATTAGTAGTTGATGTCATCACCTCACCCTGGCTGTCCCCTCCTCCTGCACAACTGCACTGATCCCCATGCAGGCTGATCCCTGGTCCATCTGGACTACCTTCCAGAAGTACCACCCCTGAGCCTAACCCAAGGAAGAGAGCAGCCACACCTGAGGACAGAGGGGAGATGAAGCGAGGCAGAAAAGAGTAGATGTTATCCAGCATATACATAAAAGTGGTGTTAATTTTTTTTCGCACATTACATAGCAATTTAGTTGTAAATCTACTTTGTAAATTTCACTTTTTTAATTCACTGCCTCCTCCCAACAGCCTAGGTTGAAATAGCTTCCTGCTGTGCAAGGTCATCAGCTGTCCTTCAGATAGGTCATGCCCATGCTGAGGCCGATGGATTTTGAGATGATGGTGGAATTATCTGTTGAAATACATCCAGTGCAGAGGGGATATGGTAGGCACCAGCTGCTACCAATTCTGGTGTTGCTATTGCCGATCCCACTGTTGCCGTTGCTGAATATTGGTGTTGCCATTGCCAATCCTAGAGTTGCCATTGCCGAGATTAATATTGCCATTGCCACTGCCAATTTTGATGCTGGCCAATTCTGGGAATGTAAATATATTTTGTATGTACTAACATTTTTCATTTTATAGTCAGGCAACTACATTGGCTTCATTCACAGGCTCAGAGAAATCAATGGAAAGAGGAATTTCTACTGGTCACATATGAAATGCATTTAGATCAGCAAATGCCAATTATATCTCCCCTTTGTGACTAAAAAGAGCCTGTATTATGTAAACATAATTCATCTAAACACGATTATCTTGATCACCAATCATGACCAGTAGCACTATGTCAAACAAAACTCTCTCAATCTTCAACCCTTTTTCTTTGCAATCGGGCCTGAAATAGCAAGTTCAAATCTGGACACAAGAGATCATTTGGTATGCAGAGTCCTGATTCCGTCGAGTTTTGTTGGAGTTAGATAACGCAAACTTTTTAAAAGAATGTTGGATGCAGAAAGTTCTCTATGCCGAGCTTGTATGTATCTTTTCTAAAGGAAGTAAGTATACATCACTGACATATAACAGATGTATGTCATGTTGTGCATCAGCATTGGCACCTCCATTGGCCTTATGATGGAGGTGCTGATCCTTCTTCAGTCCTTGGCTGACAGTCTCACCAATGTCGATTTGTACCACCTACTCCTCAGATTCCATCCATCTCTCTTGGCTGTGTTGGATGATGGTGTTGCCACTAATGGTCCTAGCAATCTGGTGGATTCCTATGTATGTGATTGGTGGAGATGCAATAGTGAACTGGCACTGGGGCAGATCTTTGCCAGTGACACCATGGATAAATGCCTTGATAGCTATTGCCAGTATATCCCTTCCCCTCTGCTCACCAGCTCACTACCTAATGATAGCCAACCAGCAGACAATGCTGCCAATGGCTGAGCTGACTGCTGATCTTGCATCGACCTGTGGGCTCTCATTGGGGATATGTTCAATGAAGCATGTGGGATCCATGACTTGGTAGATGGCTGTGAATCATCAGCAGAGGCTGCCATGAATGAAAATGTCTGGAAAGCAGCAGGGTTTCAATGGCTTCATGAGCCAGCCCTGCTCAAGGAGCTTCAGTCCAAACCATGGAAGTTAACAATGGCACCGGCAGCAGCATCCACCCATGAACACACTGGGAGATGGTCAAGGCAATCGACAACAAGAAGACAATTGGAACTGGTATCTGCACATGCACAGGCAGAACTCGAGCGCCTGAAGGCTCTTCCCCCCTTCTTCCCACAAGTGGACCTGGGGTGTTGACATCACAGAGAGTGATGTTTTGGCATCTAACCCATCACTGAAGACCAATATTATTCTGGGTATGCTCAGTCTCTGGCCAATGGTGCATACGAATAGAATAAGGAGTGGTCAATCACAGCCAGTTTCCCAACCTCCATTTCTGGTGCTGGCAGTTCACCACCCACTGTAACTGGTATCAATGCTGGTATTTATTTTTCAGATGCTGGATCCTATAATTCATCACATTTTGCTGCCATTCCCAATGCTGCTGCCATGCCCGATGCCACCCCCACTCCTAATGCTGTCCCTGCTCCCAATGCTGATGATCCAGCTGATGATCTTTATGCTGATGCACACACTGCCCTCACCCAGCCCACTGCCTCTTATGCTGCTATGTTATGGAAAGGGAAGGATGATGCATCAGAAGATGCCAATCAGCCTACTGCATTTCAGGCAGCCATGGCTTGGCAGGTTCATCATTCATTACCAGCATCTTCCCACATTGGTTCTCCAACTGGCTTTTATGCCACTGCCTTTTACCTTGAAAATTCTAACTTTCCCTTTTCATCTCCCCCTGCACCTCCCCTTTCAACTGCTTTCCCCACAGCATCTGATGCAGCTAATGTTTCCCTCTCATCATCAGAGACCCATTCAGAGGCTGATTCAACCATCCCCAATGCCGATTCTGATGATGATGGTTTCCGAACTGGGTCCCCCAGCACCTCACAGATAGAGAACCCCTCTCCATCTCACATCACACTCCTGATCTTTAGTCATGCAGACTTCAGTTATGTTGATGACACTTGGTTGCCTGGCTCTGATGATATGATGGACACTAGTGACAATGAGTGATAGCTTTCTTCCTATAGATATATGGTGCTTTAATCAGTAGAATAATAATATATATCTTTAAGGCTGATGTTCATACCAATTGCTGACCCTGGCCCCAGCCCCGATACATATGCTGATGTCAATGCATACATGCTGTCTCATAGGTCACCAATCTGTACACCACATTCTTAATATGTCTAGTGTGGTACAGCAAGAATTGAATAGTGCATTCATTTGTTGCTATAGTACATGCATATATGTACATAGAGTCCTCCACCGAACCATGCCTGGGCAATGTTGATCACATAGTGGCCTAATGCCAATGCTGATGCCACTGCCTAATGCTAATGCTGATGCTGCTGCCTAATGCCACTGCTGATGCCACTGCCATCCCCATTGCCGTTGTTGTGGCCTGAAACTATTTTATAGGCTACTGATGTCTGTATTAAATGTATTACTCTTCGGTCTAGCAACCATTGTAATAGTGTATTCATTTGTTACTATAGTAGGTACACATATATAGATTAGAGCATTTGACAGCATCCACCGAACCTGTATCGTTTGATACACTGTATGTGTTTGATAGACCGTATTATTTGATACATTGTGGCTTACCTATGTGGCTTGATGAGGAACACAGATGCATTATCCAGATGTACAGATCATAAATACTACCCTACTCAAACCTGAATACTTTTGCATTTGCACTATGCATCAAGGGCATCTATTGGTGGATAGCTCAGAGATGGAAATGTTGTCTAAAATTAGACAATGTTCAGATATGGATAATAAAGTAGTGGAAGCTGTGAAGGCTTTGAGGAGAGAGAAGAAAGGTAATATTAAAGGAGATGAATAGGTTGAAGAACAAGGGTTAGTGTTGTTCAGAGGAAAGGTATATGTACTGAAGGATCAAGATTTATGGAGGGAGATCATATGGCTACATCATAATATGCCAGCTGCTGGACATTCAGGAAGGTGGAAGATGTTGGAGTTGGTGATGAGAAATTATTGGTGGCCCAGAATTTCAAAGTATGTGTTGGGGTATGTGGATGGGTGTGATATATGCATGAGGGGGAAGAAATTTCCAGAAAAGCCTGCAGGGAAATTAAGGCCAAACCCTATACCTAAAGTGCCATGGCAAGATATATCTGTGGACTTTATCACAGGATTACCTGAATCTCAAGGATACGATGCAATATTTGTAGTATGCAACCACTTCACAAAGGAAGTCCATATTATTCCTACTACTGCAGAAACCTCATCATTGGGCTTGGCGTGCCTCTATCTAAATCAGGTAGGGTGGTTACATGTATTACCTGATATGGTTATCTCCAATCATGGATCACAATTTGCTTCTGCATTTATGTGAGAGGTAAATAATATATTGGGGATTCAAACCAAGTTATCTATGGCATATCACCCACAAACTGATGGGCAGACAGAGAGAATAAATCAGGAGTTGGAGCAGTACCTACACATGTTTGTCAATCACCGACAAACTGACTGGCCTGAATGGTTGGCAATTGCCAAATTTTCTCACAATAATAAATTCCATTCAGCTACTCACATGTCACCCTTCTTTGCTAATTATGGGTATCATCCCAGAATGGGAATAGAACCTCGAAGGGAAGTCAAGGTACAGTCAGTTGAGGACTTTGTATCAAAAATGTGAAAGGTGCAGGAGGAAGCAGAGGTGGCATTGATGAAAGCATGTGATGATATGATGTGACATGCAGATCATACTCAAGCTGTTGCTCCAGAGTACAAAGTTGGTGACTTGGTATGGCTAAGTACCAAGGATTTAAATATTCCATGACCTTTAAGAAAGCTTACAGAGAAGCAAGTTGGCCCATATGAAATTTCTAAAATAATTTCACCCAATGTGGTAGTGTTAAAATTACCTCAATCATTCAAGATTGATCCTAAAATTAACATTTCCTGCTTATGCCCTTACTGCCCACCCACTATTCCCAGTCAACAAACTACTCTGCAACCTCCAATAATGGTAGAAGGTGCTCCAGAATATGTAGTGGAAGAGGTTTTAGACTCATGTCTTCAATGAAATAAATTGGAGTTCTTAATCAAGTGGAAGAACTACACCAACAAAAATAACTTATGGAAACCCAAAGAGAATTGTAAGCAAGCACACAATGCAATTGCCCAATTCATTAAACGTAATCCAAATGCTCTGCGTCACATTGCTAGAATGGTGTTTGAGGGGATGAATTTCTGGCCTTACCAAAATTTCACAGAGGGGACAGATACAATATTTTCTTGCCCGGAAGTCAAGGCATAAAAGGGGGGGTAATGTTAGGAAACAGTCTCCTAACATCCCTATTACATAATAATATTTTATTTTTATTTTATTTTATTTTATTTTATTTTATTACATCAAAATATGCTACCAAATGCCTACAAATGCTATATTTGTCAGTGTGGGAATTTTATGTTTACACACATCAATATGTATGTGCATGTATGTGCGCATCTGTAACAACATAGTACAATATATGTAATATAGTATATAAACTTAAAATATATACCTGGGGACCTCAGTTAAGTTCTCTTAGGTATTCCATCCACATTTGTGGTGCAAAATACCATTTTTCAGCCAACTCATGTATTTTTAACCTGTCACATCAAAACCATCAAACCCCCCATCATGCGTGCACACCCTGCCACCTTCTTGTAGGAGAGCCCACATGGTCCAGCTAGCAGATTAGTGGGTGTCACCCTAACACCTGGCCACAGCACCTTTTAGTCATCAGACAAGTTGTCACATGCCTTAGTAATTATTTGCTTACTCACTTTATTCCTAATACACTCTTACCAATTCTGGTCATGGACACTTACCAAGACCCATTAGTAAACTTCTGTACTTTCCATTATTCTTCCAGTCTATTTAAGCACCCATAGCTTAGCCTTAGTCTCCAGTTTGCAAATTACTTGTAAGCAATTACTTGTGAATTACCTTGCCCCTTGCATTATATCTCACCTTGACAATCCTCTGCTTAACATCAACCCTTCATTCACCCTTGACTTATTCCTTGACCTAATCCATTAATCTCCCAGCTCCTCTTAACTTCATAACCTCTGCTTTAATCTAACCTTGCCCTCCATCCAGAAACCCACTGGACATCCACACACTATCTGCCTGAAATAGGACAACTGATGAGGAGAAGGGTGCAACTTCTTATAAGTTGAAGCCAAGTCCTCTCTGTCCCCCTTTCACCTGGCATGCTACAGCCTGGTGGATTCTGCCTGGAACCCCTGAATACCTCTGACCACCAATGACTGGGTCCGACTGGAAGTCTGCTGTATTCCTGACAAAGTTCTGACCTCGGTAGTAGCAATCTTGAACTTTGACAGTATTTGCAAACTCACACTTCTCTCATCAACCCACACCATTCTGAACCTCATTCTATGTCCTGCACAGAATCACATTCTTAGCAGAAAACAAGAAACTCCTGTCACACAGGCACTCTTCTAGGCTTATCAGCTGTCTGGCAATCAGTACTCCCAGCTCCTACACCCACTTCTACCTTTGGTGCCTCAGTCTGACCATCAAACATATTTTGACAAGTCAGCTCCAGTGCACCATCCATTAGACCAATGTCATGTCTACACACTTGCCTTTGGAACCCCCTTGGATTCTGACTCCACCAGACTATGTGGGGGATGACAGGCAACCCAACCCTACTGATAAGGAAGCTACAAGTGAAGAGGACAGACTTCCTGGTGGACCCAATGATAGGTCCACTGCACACTCTAAGGTCTGGGAGAAGCTTTCTAATTGTATCGACACATTACAACAGATGCTCTGAACCGCTATGAACACTATGACATTGATTTTGAACCATTTTCAAATTATTTCGCACTACTTCAAATGACATCAAACCATTTCAAACTATTTTGCGACATTTTAAACACTTTCGAACAACTTTGCAGCACTTTGAACAAAGTTGGCTGCCACATAACTGTTTCAAAACCCTTTTGATACACACTGCACAACTGGAATAAGCCATTTCGTTGCATATCAAGCACTACCAGACATGAGGAGAGACGACAAGAGACTTAGGATGCAATAATAGTGCTTAGAAGCTTCAATGATATATTGAAGCAAAGAGATAAGTACTTTTACTATATGGGATCACTGTACATTTCAATTATTTATCATTTCTCATTCATTTTATGATTTACAAAGTCCTCATTGTTATATATATTGCCTCATGTACTACACATGTTTTCTTTCCTTTTTAAGTACTATCTCTTCAAATTGTATATAGACTTGTATTAGTTACTTAGAATGACAGAGACCAAAAAAAGGGGAACAGAGAAGAAGTTATCCTCTCACTCATCATCTGATTTAAGAGCCGTTCTCTTGAGTCTTAGCTTGCATCATATCTCTAAGTTCTGTGAAATATTGTGAACTTCTTTGAACTATGGTATTCACTCCTCATTTTATCGCACATTGCCTATTGCCTTTGGACAAACACTTCTTATTTGTTATACTCACTCCTTGACATTCCTCAACATTAGTCCAACATCTTCAAACTTCCTCGAACTCACTTCAAATAACTTTGAACAACTTTGAACCTTTTTCGAACTATTTCACATGTCTTCAAACCTATTTTGAACTCTTTTGAACCTCTTTGTATGCCTTTAAAGTTTATTCGCAATATGCCCCATCATTTTATGTCACTCACTACAACATTTGGATATCAGCATGATATTTAGTACCAACTCGCACCCTTCCTCTAGCCTGTGTTATACTTCCCAAGCCTTTAACAGGTTTTTGTTAGGTTTCCAGGTCAAGTATTATCACTGATAACCCTAGTGGTCCTGACAGCCCCAGGGATCACCTCGATCCTGATGACCCTGAAGACCAACCTCCTTTAGGTGGGAACCCAGATCCAGACAACAGATGTGTCAATGCCCTGTTCAACCTTTCAGACAGTCTCCATACTCTCTGCCAGAACCAAGACCCCAAGCCTGAGAAGATCAAAGTTAGGGAACCTGACACATTTAACAGTTCCAACCTCTGGAAACCTCAGGACTTCCTAGTCACATGCAACCTCCATTTCTGAGATCACCCTCACATCTTTGCTTCCAACAAAAGAAAGATCTTATTCATCATCTCTTACCTAAGGGGATCAGCACTCAGCTATTTGAACCTGGCCTCAATGACCTGACAGATTCTGCCCACTGGATGTGGAACTATGAGGTATTTCTCAGGGAGCTAGAGAGCAATTTCAGCCTTCACAACCCTTTGGGGGATGCCAAGAAGGCTCTCTCCAAGCTCACTATGAAGAAAGGAGCCCATATAGTTAAGTATAATGTGGACGTTTGGGAACTAGCCTCCCAGGTCAATTGGAATGAAGCTTCTCTTCGCAACCGGTACTTCCACAGACTTCTGCTCCATCTCCATATAGAAGTTTTGTAGGGTAGAAAGCTTGACACTCTGGCAGCCTTGCAGCTTAAGGCACAAGATGCTGGCAACATTTACTGGATGCAGGAAGAAGAGAATCGCCTCTATGCCAAGACCTCTGGAACTTCTGGAAACTCCAGAAAGAAGGACTCCAAGGGTTCCCCAAACTCCAATCCCAATTCCACCTCTAGCTCTAATAATCAGTCCAAACCCCAGAATCTATCCAACTCTAATTGCAGTAATCAACCCTTGACCAGTGCCTCCTCTGGATCCAAGAGTAACAAGCCGAAGGACTCCATCTCTGACAAGAATGGCAAACTAACCAGAGAAGAATGGGAGCACTGGATGAAGGAAGGTCTTTGCCTCTATTGTGGTGAAGAAGGACACCTAGCTGGCAATTGCAGCAAGTCCAAAGGTGCAAAAGCCCATGCAGCCATAGTCTCTGAATCTGCACCAGATTCTGTGCACTCAAAAAAACAGTCCACAACCCTCAGGAATATGCCAATGGGGCTGAGGGTTGCATTGACCTTTCCCAGCTGGCTGCCTATGTTTGCCTCAATGTGTCTGCTCTTTCCAACCCTGATTCTCTGACCATCCTGCTATCCATTTCTGACAACTCCATACCAACCCAAACCCTTATTGACTCTGGCTCCTCCCACTGTTTCCTCGACTCTGCTTTTGTGCTGGAAAATCATTTCAGCATGGAAACTATTTTGCTGATCGGACTCTGACTGTTCGATGGAACTTGCAACTCCATCATCACACAAGTCACAAAGCTCCCAGTTACTTTTCCATCTGGTAAAGTGTTCAATCTGACATTTTATATAACTCCACTCAGCTCTTCCTGTTCTGCAGTCCTTGGTCACAACTGGCTGAAGCAATACAATCTGTTGATTGACTGGTCCTCCAGCCAAATAACTTTCTGCTCCACAGATCATAGAGGTCCAGGACCCCTGATATCTTCTGACCCTCTGACTTCTGAGTCACCTCTGAACCTTCCAGCAGAGACCTGCATACCTCCTGCAATCTCATTCATCAATGCTGCTGCATACATGCATGCTAGCAAACTTCCTGGGGCCATTGCCCTTCAGATGATCTTTTTCCCAGAAGGCCTCACAGCCAAACTCTCGGCTGTCACTGGAAACCTGGTGGACCTTTCAGATATTCCTGAAGAATATAATGAGTTTGCCGATGTCTTCAACAAACAGGAAGCAGACACCCTCCCTCCACACTGCCCTTACAACCTAAAGATAGAGATAGAGGATAATGCACCCCCACCTCTGAGCCACATGTACTCCCTCTCCCCATCTGAACTCGATGCCCTGTGAGTGTTCATTAAAGAGAACATTCATTCCCAACTTCATCTGACCCTCCAAATCACCTCATGGCACTCCTATACTCTTTGTCAAGAAGAAGGACAGTATGCTCTGGCTTTGTGTCAACTACTGCAGCCTCAACTGCATCTCAAAGAATGATTGCTATCCACTCCTGCTAATCTCTGACCTCCTTGATGGACCCTGTAAGTCCTGCATCTTCACAAAGATTGACCTCTGACATGCTTACTGCTTGGCTCGCATCACCAATGGTGATGAATGGAAAATGACATTCCGGACCTGCTATGGGTCCTTCGAGTGGCTGGTGGCTCCCTTCAGACCCACCAATACACCCACAGCTTTCCAGCACCTCATGAATGACATATTCAGCAATGCTCGATGCCTGCATCATCATCTATCTCAATGATATCCTCATTTTTTCTGACAACATGTCAAAACACAAGGCTCACATTAAAGAAGTCCTCCAGAGACTCCGGAAACATGGACTTTATGCCTCTCCACAGAAATGTGAGTTCCATAAAGATACAGTTGAATATCTCGGGTTCATTTTGTCACCGGATGGACTCCATAGGTCCAAAGCCAAAGTAAAGACCATCCTGGACTGGCCAGTACCCTGGAAAGTCAAGGATATACAGTCCTTCCTTGGATTATGCAACTTTTACTGCAGATTCATTCACAGATATTCTGACATTGTCGTGCCTCTTACCTGCTTGATGTAAAAGAACTTCCAATTTCTCAACAAGAAGTGCCAGGAAGCCTTTGACAGGCTTAAGGAAGAATTCACCAATGCTCCAGTCCTCTCTCAGTGGGTACTGGTGATGTGTTCAGTTGGTACTCAGTGCAGAGTCTCAATGGAAGGGGTGAACACTAAACCTACAACTGCAGGCGTGCTCGGGGTGAGGGGGTTCGCTTAGAGGGCCTCAGATCATCCTTCAGGGCACAAAGACTATGAAGAGGCTTGTATGGTGGTTTTCAAAGTGCGCACTAGTTGTGTACGCTAAAGGGAAGATATGCACAATGGCAGAAAAGTGTGCAATGCAAGGAGGCAAAAATGCGCAGTGTGGAAAAATGTGCAATGGGAGCGCAAAAGTGCACAACAATGAGGATGATGAAAGTGGGAGATGCAGTGGGACAAAGATGGTACTGGGATGTGCTGAGAGAGAGGCACACAGGTTAGGGGTGCAAACAGGATGAGAGCACAATGGGCAGAAAAAGGTGCAAACAGTGTGCAAAATGCAGCTATACAAATAAATGTGCAGACAGTGCGCAAACATGGCTATATGATGGGTGCACTGCAATAGTGCACAAACGGGGATGAAGGATGCAATGCAGGGACAAAACACAGCAATATGATGAGGGGATGCAAATGATATGCAAACACGGCTATATGAAGGGGTGCACTACAAGGCACATGGACTGGACACTGGTGCACAGACTATGTGCGATGCTGAATGAGCTATGAACTATGAGGGGGGGAAAGATCCTCTGGATTCTCTATCTGTCTGCCTATTATGTACAAATGGCTTATGTGATAAAAACAGTAAAATAAAGTGTAAAAATAGAAAGTGCCATGTGCTACCCACAAGTGCATCCATTCACCCATCTAAACCTGACTGCACTATGCCGCTGCCTCATCCAATAAGATTTGTGCACCTAAGCCCACTACCCAACTGTTCTGGTGTGATGCACTATTTTTGGTGTGATGTGCTATTTTTGGTGCACCCTAGGTCCTGTGCACTCTTCCCAATTAATCTGCTTTGGTGTTATGTGTCACATGCTGTGCCTTAGTAATAATGATGTGATCAACCTGTGCCAGTTACCAGATAAGGCAATGCTGATTGGAAATGTGGAAGAACTATAAGGAGATGCTGTGCAAGGCCAAATAGTGCCAAAACGCCAGGATTATGTGAAAGCGCCCAAGTGTGCACAGTCCAATACCAAATAGGTGCAAAGCACTCAGATTATGTGAGAATGCACAGTTTGCTTGTGTTGAAATCATGGTGTGCCTCAAGTAGATGCACCCACCAGCTTACAGGTTGGGGACCACCTTGGGGGACGCAGTCTATCAAGTCCAACCATCACTTTCCTCCTCCCAACTGAGATATTGACCATGTCCAAATGATAAAAGAGTAAGAGATAAAAGGGAGCGCACCCCATATGACAAAGTCTAAAAAAATGGGAAAGGCTCAGTAGATCATCATGGCCAGTAAAACCCATGGGTTGTGCAATTGTGGAATGTGTCCAGATGTGACTTTGCGAATAGAAGAAAGGTAACGTAAAAAAAAGAAAGAAAGCAAAGCATACATATAAAAGGTGAAATATCCATAGCGGTGCACATGGAGCACTAGTTGTGCACCTCATCAGCGCTTTCTTTATCCTCAGCACTATCTCCTTGCGCTTCTTCTTCATCAACTGCTTCTTTGTCTTCTGTGTCCACTACTATGGACTCTTCCATCTCTCTCAACCATGTTGTGGTGATATCGAGCACTGTGTTAGGAAGCGCAATGGACTTGCACACATGGTATGGCAGTAGGCGAAACGCGGCTACTGGCCTGTTGAATACCATCCCATTGAGTTCACAAATGATATATGTGCTGCCTTGATTGCGCGAAACTATAACTAGAGGACCAAGATAATGCATGCACATTTTGTGGTTAAGGCTCTTCTCAATCACTGTGTTGCACATAAGGACTAAATCACCATGCTGGAAGTCAAAATTGTGGATGGTTTTTGAGTGCGCCTTCTCAAAACAGAGTGCTGCTTTGTGCCTTTCTGCATAGATGTGGGAATGAATGCATGCTATGTCTTCTGGATGCTTTTGTAATGTGCAC
This sequence comes from Tricholoma bakamatsutake, assembly GCA_029959215.1. NCBI lineage: Eukaryota > Fungi > Basidiomycota > Agaricomycetes > Agaricales > Tricholomataceae > Tricholoma > Tricholoma bakamatsutake. The sequence goes on from CP114861.1 coordinate 12,193,975, forward strand.
ATGCACCATGCGATCAAGTCTGTAGTGGAGAGTATAGAATCTGGGGGTGGGTTAAGGTGTGTCACTTCAATGATATCAAGAGGGATTAGAGGCTGTGCACCTGTAACAATGAAGTATGGCAAAATGCCAAGGCACTTCCAAACCATGATGTGCTCCACCCAAAAGACTGAGTACAATGAATTGAACCATTTTGACTCTACTCCATCTGTGGCTTTGATAAGTGCTTGACACACATCGAAATGTGCATGCTCAACAATTCCATTAGCACGCAAATTATAGCCAGATATGTGGATGTGATTGATATGGTAGTGCTTACTGAGATAGGCTAGCGCTTTGATGAATGGCTTGCCGTTATCAGTGACTATCTCATACAACATGCCCCATCTGCAGATGAGGTCTTGGAACATCCAATCACCAAGTGCACTTGCATTTTCTTGAGGAAGTCCACAGAATTCTGGCCAAGTCGCAAGCAAGCAATGCCCTTGGACAATATAGCGCTGCCCTGCTGATACTGGTAAGTGCATCATATCAATATAAACTTTACTTGAAGAGAGGCACAGGCAGTGCAATGACTGGCAGTATTAGAACCTTCTGCGTTTGCTGGATCTGGCAAATATGACAAGTGCGCATGAACCAAATGATGTCATCCATAATGTGTGGCCACCAAAAGTGCTCAAGCAATGTGGAGTGCATCACGTAAAAGCGCTTGTGTCCAATGTTGTCATGAATGGCACACAATATTGGTAAGTGTCTAGACTGCCAAATAACAAGCTGGTGAGCGCCATGCACATTGTGCTTCCATAAGCATGTCTTGTCTTTGAAAAAGGTGCTCGCATAGCGCATGAGTGCACTGTACTCGGAATCTGTGAAGTCGCTAGGGTGCACTAGGGTATCCATCCAAATCCACACCAAATCTAACTTCTCATCCTCTGCATCTGCTGTTGCACTTCTTGGAACTTGGCTATAGTCATCATCATAAATAAGCGCACTATTGTGCACATTTTGCGTGTTTGCACTTGGCTCTGGCTGCATTAGCACAAGTGCTTGTGCATCAAAGGACTGTGAAATGGAATGTATCGCATGCATAAAGCCATGTAGTGCATCAATTCAATCCTCAAACTCTTCATCTTCTTCTCCTTCTAAGTCCTCTGGCTGCTTTGGCTGATGCAAAAGCCGATCTGAACCATGCACCACTGCCCTAACATGTACGAGCATAAAGTGGAATGTAAGGATCGAGATGATCCACCCGTTAATGCTGGTGGATGGTTGGATATCAGGGTTTTGTAGCATGCCCTTGATATAGCATGTGTCAGTCTCAACAATTAAGTTGTGGACACCTATAATATAAAGGTGCAAACTGCACAGCATGCGGTAAAGCCCATAGATCTTTAGCTTTGGTTGTGAAAAGCACGCTTCTCTGTTGTTGAGCATAATCAAGCTGAACCAGTTGTAAATGTGCATCTTTGCATTTGCGCTTTTTTGCTGGCAAAGGTAAAAGCCGACCACTATCTGGGAAGTGTCGACCACAAGGATAACGGGGAGTTCTAAGGAATAATCAATTGGTTGTAGTGCAGGGTAATCTAGTACTGCTTGCTTGATGTCATTTTGCACCGCTATCTGCTCTGGGCCCCATTCGAATGGAGTGTCCTTGCGCATAAGCCTTGTGAGCACATTAACATGGTGCGCATAATTGTGGATATAAATGTGCATTAAGCCAACTGTCCCCAAGAATGTGTGCACTTCTGACAGCATGTGGCATGCACCCCAATTGTGGATAATGTCTACCTTGTCATGTTCGGGTTTTCTACCTTCTGGCATGCAATAATGGCCAAGAATGACGAAGTTCTCAGTGCACAATGTGGATTTCATCCCAGAGAAAGTGCCACTGCTATATTTTATGCACTGCACAATGTGGTTCACATTCTGGAAGTGCTCCCACACAAAGTGCCTTATGCCAGGGTTCGCAGTGAATGCTTCGCATGAGCTGTCCAATAAGATGTAGTGCTTTGAAGGCCCCTTGACCAGGACATCATTGATATAGGGAACAGTGTAATCTGGTATCTCTGGCTGCAGAATATAGCACACATCATCATGGAAGATTGGTACTGAGTTTGTCCAATCCATTGGCAATGTAATGAGGCACATTGCACCATAAGGTGTCTGGAATGTAGTAAGGTCACATGATGATTCTTTGATTAAGTGCTCATCATATCCCACATATAGATCAAGGATGGCGCTGCATGTGCGCCCCGCAAACTACTCTGAAAGATGCTCAGGTGTAGGGGTCACACCAGAGTGTTTAATGGTAATGCAATTAAGCGGTTTGAGGCTATGTATGATGTGCAGTGCTTTTCCATCTTTCTTGAGTGTGCAGAACCACTGTGATCTATATGCCAAATATGAGCACTTGTAAATGCCTGAGTCTATCTTCTTCCAGATAATAGCGCAAACTTCTTCATATATGCCTGGCAGAATGGGGATGTTGTGCTCTATCCAAGGAGTGTGCAGAATAACCAGGATTTCTACTGGGGGAAAGAATGCAGTCTTGAAGCTGCCATGCTCCTTATCGCTCCATGCAAAGGCTTCATTCTGCAAAGACATCAAGTGGTGTAAAACCTTCATCTCCTCTGGTAATAAGAAATTGGTGTGGCACTTTTGGAGCACTTCCATGCGCTCCTCAGTGTAGCACCCAGTCGGGGTAAACAGTGGCAGGTTTGGCAGAAGCGCAGGAAGCACTGCTAGCAGATCACCTATAATGTTGTGCTCGATGTGGAACAGGCACAATAACTGGTTTGACCTTTCTAGCAACTGGTTTATACTTCTTCTTGGTTACTACACCATTTTGCAGTGTGTGCACCACTAAATCAATAAAAGTTGCACACACATGTGTGCTTTTCAGAAATGTGGCTGGAATAAGCACCACAGAGTCAATCGAATTTAAGAGCGCCTGCACATAACTGTTGGTACACTGGGATAGGTAGAGTTGAGAGATAATAGAGGTCAATGGAACGGAAGTGGAAAATGGAATAAGTGCAAATGTGGAAACATCACAAGATTGGGTATCAGAGTCGAATGTTATGATAGTGGCAGCTTCTCCTTGGTCTGCAATCAATTCCTCGAAGCCTGGCAAAAATTTCTTTGTGGGTTATGCTGAATAGTGAAGTGCGGTATTACTGCAGCTGGTAAGAAGTGGTGTGGCTTTCCCCTAGGTTTTGTTGGAATGGTGGAGATGGCGCTGGTGTTCAGATCGCAAATAGTAATTGTTTGCACTTCATCCACAAAGTTGTGCACAATGGAGTGCGTTAACACATCGAAGGGGCGCCCTAACAGAATATCATAAGTGGGCGAATGGATAACGTGAACTTGCACATAGACAATGATATCTCCAATGCATGCAGAAACATTGCATGCAAGCCCAAGTGATTCATCTACCTCTCCATTGGCTGATTGCATGTATAAATGAATGTGTGGGTCGTACTGAAGCCCAAGACGATGGCAGACCACTTCTGACATTGTGATAATTTGTGAACCCAGATCTAAGATAGCTTCGAAGTATTCTTGGTTGTCGATCAATAAATCAATGGAGCAAAGCATATGCGACTCTTTTGCAACCTTCAAAACATCAGGGTTTTCAATTTCGCATGGCTGGAGATGAGTGAGGTACTGTTCAAATGGATCTTGCAAAATGATAGGAAGAGGCACTGCAATTGCCACACTAACTGGAGGTGTTGCATTAAGTGCTTTATTTTCTGCAACAGGCACGCTGATGATACTCAACCCAGAAACCCAACCAAAACCTACTAAATGGCTTCAGATGGTATAACACAAGTCAGAGGAAGGGTGCGAGTTGGTACTAAATATCACTGCTGAGACCAAAACATTGTGTTTAGTGATGCAAAATAATAAGGGATGGTGCAAATAGTCTGTAAGAGCATACAAAGTTGTTCGAATGAGTTCGAAATAGGTTCAAAAATGTGTGAAATAGTTCGAGGTAGGCTCAAAGAAATTCCAAGAGGTTTGAAGAAGTTCGAAATAGGTTCGAAGTATATCGAGGGATGATTTTAGTGAATGTGATGTGTTTTTCGAAAGGTGGTAGGTGATGTGTGATAAAACAAGGAGTGAATATGATAGTTTCAAGGAAGTTCGCGATATTTCACAGAACTTAGAGATACGACATGAAGATATGACTCAAGAGAATGACTCTTAAATCTGACAATAAGCGAGAGGGTAACTTGTGCTCTGTTCCCCATTTATTATTCTTTTTACTAACTAACTAATACAAGTCTATATACAAAATGAAGAGATAGTACTAAAAAGGAAATAAGAACATGTGTAAAACATGAGGCAAATATATCAAACAATGAGGACTTGTAGATCATGAAACAAATGAAAAATAATAAATGATGAAATGTATAGTGTTCCCATATAGTAAAAGTATTTATCTTGTGCTTCAATATATCAATGAAACACAAAAATGCACTTATTGCATTCTAACTCTCTTGTAATCTCTCCTTGGGTCCGGTAGTGCTCGATATGCAACAGAATAACTTGTTCCAGATGTGCAGCATGTATCGAAAGTGTTTCAAAACAGCTATACAGCGGCCGATATCATTTGAAATGCTGTGAAGTCATTCAAAGTGTCGCGAAATAGTTTGAAAGCATTCGAAATGTCTTGAAGTCATCTGAGATAATGCGAAATAGTTCAAAAATGATTTGATGTCGATTTTGTGGCATTCATAGTGATTCGGAGTGTGTGTCATAATGTCTCGATACGAGTGGAAATGTTCTCCAGACCTTAAAGTGCATAGTGGACCTATCAGCACATGCTTTGCAGTGCGCAAATAGCATAACACTTGCAAGGTTGGTAGCTACCACTTCCGCACTGGTAGCTGCAATGCACTTTGGAGTAACTTGTTCTCTATGGTGCTGCCTGAGATCAGGCAAAAGCAAAAGGAGCTCTTTGTGTGAAACTGTAATGGAGGGCGCCTTCATGGTGTGTGCATATACATCATCGACAATCTGCAAATTCTGGATAGGAATGACAGTGCGATATAATGGCTCTTTGCCTTTGGAAGTGTTAACTGGAGCATCTGGTTTATCTGCTGCTGTTGGCACAAAACGTGCTTCAGGAATGTTGGAATAGGGATGTATGGGCGTCTCGTCAGGTGCTTCAGTTGTGCTCACAGTGGGTTGCAAAGCTGGTGACTCAATACTGTCGGTGGGTGCAATGTCTGTGGTTGTAGAATGCATGCTCTCTTGATTGGATGTATTGTGTGGTGTGCGCCACAGAATTTCAATGCCATTGAAGACTTGCCTCTTCCAAAGTGCCATCAACTCCCTCTTGAGCACATCGATGCGCTCTTCCTTCGTTAGTTGTGCATTTGGTGCGCTTTGCATATAATCTGCTGCAGGCACTGAAGCAGCAACGTGCATCGACTGTAAAGGTGCTGCTGGAGCTGGATGAGGCGCTATATTGTAGATGAGTTGTGAATTGGTATTAGATGAAAGTCGACCAGTGGCTATCTGCCCTGGGTTGCGCTGATGCCATTCCTCAATGTGCTCGCCTAAGAAGTTGCCTGGAATAGAATGTGGCACAAATGCGCCACCTGGGAGTACGATGCACCCTTCTGCATTTCGCCTACACTTTCCTTTGCTAATAAGGCACTCAATTGAAGTGCACTCAGGGATATAATGCCCTGTTTGACCACAAACATTTCAAGTGTCATTATTCGAATGAGGTGCGCCATTTCTGCCATCTCTGCATGATGCACTCAACTTGGTAACTATCATCTGTGTCATGCACTTGAATAGGACTGAGATGTCTTCTGCTTTGACTGCAGGCGCACTAGGTTGTGGCTAGGAAATGGGTGCACTGGGTGCTGAGTAGGGTGCATACATGTCAGGGTTTTGCACTGTGAGCCCAGTAAGTGGCTGGAAGTAGTGCTGGGCTTTTGAAGATAAAGTCGATCACATCACGTATTGCATCTGATGAGTATGGCACATTTGCAGGCTGATTTGGTACTACAATCGCAAGGTGGCTCAAAATGCACTTGAGCTGGTCTGGTTGAAACACCATAATGAACATGTGGCTTTGGTCATAGCATGCCAATATGCCTTGTGCAACTAAGTATTTGCTGATGTTGAAAAATGCACGATAATAGCACATGATTTCTTCTGCAGTTATGAAACTGATATGTGCGGTTTCACCAATAAGCTTGTCCAGGTCGCTAATACTCCATTTACTACCATCCCTAGAACCGGGATAAAGCTTTAGGACAGCGTCTTTGAATGTGCCATCATTATGCATTGTGCTATACTCTGGTAGCAGTTTCCAAGTGTCCGCAGTGTCACTGTCCAAATAGCGCACAGTGTGGAACTTCTTATTGGTCTCATTGGTGATGTTACAATTGTGGAGAAGTTGCACAAGCTCCTTGAAGTACTTCTGGAGTTTGCATGATTTTGCGGGGTCGAAATGTGGCACATTTTGGTTAGATGTGGATGGCATGTGCATGGTAGCAATGGTAGGTGAAATAAGGTGTGTAGAGTTAAGATCTTGTAAAAGCACAGCGAAATGTGAAGGTGGGGAAGAATGCGGTGATGCGGATGGAGTTAGGGTAGGTAGGGATGATTCAGGTGAAGGTGGAGGTAAAGACAGTGTGGATGAGTGATGCATGTTGTTTAAGAAGAGTGATTCGAATACTGGTATTTCCCCAAGCTGGAGCGCAGTTGCTAACAGCTCAGAATGGAGAGTGTGAAGGTGGTTAATGTTGAAGTGAAGGGCGAGCCAATGGAGGTCTAAATACAGTCTGGTAAACAGAAACCCCTCACAGTGGGCTCCAGAAATGATGTGTTCAGTTGGTACTCAGTGCAGAGTCTCAACAGAAGGGGTGAACACTAAACCTACAACTGCAGGTGTGCTCAAGGTGAGGGGGTTCACTTAGAGGGTTTCGGATCATCCTTCATGGCGTGGAGACTATGAAGAGGCTTGTACAGCGGTTTTCAAAGTGTGCACTAGTTGTGTATGCTAAAGGAAAGATATGTGCAATGGCAGAAAAGTGTGCAATGCAAGCAGGCAAAAATGCACAGTGTGGAAAAATGCGCAATAGGAGTGCAAAAGTGCGCAATGACAAGGATGATGAAAGCGGGAGATGCAGTGGGATGAAGATGGCACTGGGATGTGCTGAGAGGGAGGTGCACAGGTTACGGGCACAAAGAGGATGAGAGCACAATGGGCAGAAAAAGGTGCAAACAGTGCACAAAATGTGGCTATACAAATAGATGTGCAGACAGTGTGCAAACACAGCTATACAAAGGGTGCACTGCAATAGTGCACAAACAGGGATGAAGGATGGAATGCAGGGACAAAATGCAGCAATACGACGAGGGGATGCAAATGATATGCAAATGCAGCTATATGAAGGGGCACACTACAAAGGCACACAGACTGGATGCTGGTGCACAGACTATGTGTGATGCTGACTGAGCTATAAACTATGAGGGGGGGGAAAGATCCTCTGGATCCTCTCTCTGTCCACCTACTATTTACAAATGGCTTATGTGATAAAAACAGTAAAATAAAGTGTAAAAATAGAAAGTGCCATGTGTTACCCACAAGCACATCCATTTGCCCATCTAAACCTGACTGTACTATGCCGCTGCCTCAGCCAATAAGATTTGTGCACCTAAGCCCAATACCCAACTGTTCCGGTACAATGCACTATTTTTGGTGTGCCCTAGGTCCCATGCACTCTTCCCAATTAATCCACTGAGGTGTTATGTGTCACATGCTGCACCTTAGTAATAATGATGTGATCAACCTGTGCCAGTTACCAGATAAGGCGATGCCAATTGGAAATGTGGAAGAACTATAAGGAGATGCTGTGCGAGGCCAAATAGTGCCAAAGCACCAGGATTACATGAAAGCACCCAAGTATGCACAGTCCAATGCCAAATAGGTGCAAAGCGCTCAGATTATGTGAGAATGCACAGTTTGCTCATGTTGGAATCATAATGCACCTCGAGTAAATGTGCCAGTAAGCTGGAAGCTGTGATGCACAGTGCAATTGGCATGGTGGATTGTTGTGTGTGTGATAGGGATTGTGCAATGAGTGTGCAGCAGAGAATGTGAGTTGCAGGTAAAGCATAAAAGGAGTGCACAAAGGCACACTGAGCACACAATAACTGTGAAAGGCAGATAAGGAGTGTGGGGGGGGCACACAGAGACGGTTTGAAGTGTAACAGGGTGCATCTAGGGTGCATGACAGCAGGCAACTCTGGGGGATCCAAAAGTGCAGTAGAAATGTAAAAGGCACACAAAAGTGCACCTAAATGGTCAAAGGCACACAAAAGTGCATGGAAGCATGCAAAGGCGCATGAAAGTGCATGAAAGCACACAAAGGCATGCTGTGCAAAGTGTGTGGAAGCCATCTAGGAGGTGCACACAATTGCAAAAAATGTGTACTATGTGCACAGGGTGATAGGGAGCCATATCACTGGATTCCTGCTTGGTCTTTGAAATGGATGCCTTTGACTATGCCCTAGCAACAATCCTTTCCACCCACACTCCTAATGGCAACATTCACCCTGTTGCATTCCATTCTCAATCTTTCAATTCTGCTGAGCTAAACTATGACACCCATGACAAAAAACTTCTGGCCATCTTCGAGGCATTCAAACATTGGCAACATTATCTGGAAGACTCCAGAACCCCAATCGATGTGGTCACTGATCACAAAAGTCTGGAGTACTTCAGCACCACCAGGTTCCTCACCCACTGCCAAGCTAGATGGTCCAAGTACCTCTCACAGTTCAACTTAATCATCCGCTTCTGCCCTGGGAAACTGGGGGCAAAACCCAATGTGCTCACTAGATGTTGGGATGTCTACTGCAAAGGGAAAAATGGTGACTTCATCTCAGCAAATTCTGGCCTGTCTTCATCCAAGAACAGTTCACCTCCTCACTTTGAGCCACATATTTTACCACCCCAGTCATCTGACAAGCAGTTCTTATGGACATCGAGAAGCTCCGCAATGACATCTGATTCTCTCTTACCCTCGATCCCATCTCATCCACTCATCTCCTGACCCACTCTGCTCCCAATTGGACTGTAGACAACAGTGGACTCCTCCACCACTTTGACTGGATTTACATCCTAGATGTAGTGGATCTCTGCCTCAAGGTTCTGCAGTACAAGCATGACCATATTTTTTCTGGTCATTTCAGACAAAACAAGACCCTACAACTTGTCTGACATGATTATGTTTGGCCCAACCTATGGACCTTCATACAAGACTTCTGCCAATCGTGTACTATGTTCAAATGCTCCAAGTCACTCTGACACAAATCCTATGGATTCCTGAAGCAACTCCCAGTCCTGGAACATCCTTGTGACTTGATCTCAATGGACTTCATTGAACAGCTGCTGGACTCCAATGGCCACACTGCTATCCTGGTCATCATAGACTGACTCTCCAAGCAAGGCATCTTTATTCCCACAGTCAACAAAATCACAGCTTAAGAACCTGCCAATCTGTTCATCATGCACATCTTCTCCAAGCATGGAGTTCCATCATACATCACTTGCGACCAGTGATAATACTCGACCTGGAAACCTAACAAAAACCTGTTAAAAGGCTTAGGAAGTATAACACAGGCTAGAGGAAGGGTGCGAGTTGGTACTAAATATCACTGCTGATACCAAGAAGTTGTAGGTAGAGATGCGAAATGACAAGAAATGTTGTGAATCATCTTTATAGGCATACAAAGAGGTTCGAAAAAGTTTGAAATTGGTTCGAAGACATATGAAATAGCTCGAAGTAGGCTCAAAGATATGCAAAATAGTGCGAAGAAGGTTCAAAGGTGGTTCAAGGTATATCAAGGAATGAGTGTAGCAAGCAGAAAGTGTTTTTTGAGAGACAATAGGCGATATGCAATAAGTCAAAGGTGAATACGAAAGTTCGAGGAAGTTTGCAATATTTTGCAGAACTTAGAGATATGATGGGAGGCTGAGACTCAAGAGAACAGCTCTTAAATTAAACACTTCTCTTCCCAACATACTTTGACATTACTCTGACATCTTTGAACCTCCTTGAACTCACTTCGAACAACTTCAAACCCCTTCAAACCTTTTTCAAACTATTTCACATGTCTTCAAACCTATTTCAAACTCTTTCAAACCTCTTCATATGCCCCTAAAGACTATTTGCAATGCACCTCATCACATTACATCACTCAATACAACTTTTGGGTATCAGCAGCGATATTTAGTACCAACTCGCACCCTTCCTCTAGCCTGTGTTATACTTCTTAAGCCTTTAACAGGTTTTTGTTAGGTTTCCAGGTTGAGTATTATCATTTTGGAGCCCACCATGAGGGGTTTCTAGATCATTTCATCATTGAACCTCCACTCCTTTCTACTGCTCATTTTACCTAAAGGGGGCTCAATTATTTCAGTTTTACATTGAACCCATTTTGCCTCCAACCCTCCTGAACAACCAGGAGATCTCAATACAGTATCTCGCCCCTCGATAATATTATTTTGCACTCTTTCAACCTTCATGCTTACAACTTTGCAACCCTCTTCAACCTCAAAAACATACAAAACATGACACTGCACAAATCTCAACCTTGCGACCTCCAAAACTTACCTCGAACATGTCGACAATCTTTATGCCAGCTCCCGGTCATTCTACATCTCCGAAATTTGATTCAAGATGACCTAAAGAACTGCAAAAATACTTTGAAGAGCTTGAATTCCTATTTGTGACTTGCAGTATTACACATCATGACCTAAAGAAGAGACACACTTGCAGATACATCGACATCAATTCTTACAATCTCTGGAAATCATTTCCAGAGTACCAGCCCAGCACCCCCTTTAATTAATTTCACATCGCAGTATTCAAGTTCCATCCTGAAATAGAAGATGAATGCAAATACAGCATTTTGGACATGGATTCACTTGTTGGCAAATAGTTTCGCACTGGTATTTTTGATGCAAACAATTTAAGAGCTTATTACAGGTCATTCTACAATGTTACAAACTTTCTTTGGTCGAAACATAGACTTTCAGAGGCCGAACAAGGTTGAGCATTTATCCGAGGCTTTCAAACAGACTTACAGACTCGAATCGCTGATCGTCTCAAAGTGAAGTTTTCTGATCACTATCCCGATGACCCATATATGCTGAATAACATCCATGATGCTGCAAAATTTGTTATAGCATCCTCGAATTCATACTCTATTCCCCAGAAATTGATTTTGACCTCGACTTCATCGCAGTCTAGCAGATCAATCGACCTCAAAGATGTTTCCAACATTCTTGAACATTTCACATTCAACCTTGCATCAGTTTTTGCAGCTTTGAATTCGAACAGATCAGTATCCAAAGTTTCCGTCCTGACCTCATTCCTTACTGACACAGCACTTTTGACTACATTGAACCAAGTGGCTAGTGGTATACTCCATGGCTTGAACAATTCGACAACTTTAAAGCTCATATCATGGCACTCGAACAGGAACTAGCCCTCGAAAAAGTGCTTGCACTCAAACAAGAAAATGTTGCACATTGAAATTGTCATGTTGCACCTCCTGATCTTCATTGCATTGTTCCAGTTTTGTCACACACACCCATCCCAGTCTCATCATCTTTGCCTTCAGTAGTTCCAGCCAAGTCCACTCCGATAGTTGCATCTTCATCACCTTCGAACTCGATCTTGCCTCCAATATCCTCATCGCATTCGTCCCCATCATCACCCACTTCGACCTCGACTTGCCAATCACCACTCCCAATCTTTTCATCCTCAATCTCATTGCCTGCACCATTGTCTGAGTCATCATCCATTCCGAAAAAAAAAAAAAATTGCCTTCGCTGAATATTTTATCACCAGATTCATCTTTGCATTCACCCTTGAAATCTACTATAGCACTTGAAGTTCCATCCCCATCGTATATCTACAATCATAGCCTTGAAATTTGTCTACCCCTCATTGCCAAAATTTTCATTACATCCATCACCCACAAGTATTTCTCCGACTTCATTTTCGACCCCTTGATTTCATGTCCAATTTCGATTCAACCAGTCCTTCGACTCGATTATTATGATCATGGTTAGTATCATCGACATTGATTAAATCCACATATTTCATTTCTCTCTTTTTGCATTTTGACCTCATTCTATTTATCAAAAACATATTACTATGCTTGACATTCCTCGAAACAGCTTCGACAGCTTTCGCTTTTATGGGCCCATGTATGCCTTTCCTCACTTCAATCCTGGCATTGATAATACCCTTAAAAATACCCTATGAACATTTTCACTTCACTGAATTTTTCTCAATATCAACTTTGAACACCTCGAAAATCTTCGAACACCTTCAAACCACAACAATAGAACTTTCGAAGACTTTTGGAACTTTGAAAATGAATTACTATAGCTTTTCCTTAGTTTTCTGATTCTTTTCACTTTTCTCATCACTACTATTCAAGACTCACAAGACTCTAAAATTCCAAATCTGAAGAAATACAATGAAAGGTTTTTTTTTCCTACTCCTCTAGCATCTCCTCCAACACCTCTATCTCCCTCCCCAATATTTCCATCTCCACCTTCTTCTGTGCTAGCTTTGCAGCAATCAACCTATGATGCATTTTCTGATCTTCATAGACCTCTTCCACTGTTTGAACCTCTTTCGCCTTTGCCTTCCCTTTCGATGACCTCTTTCTCTCCTTCGATGGCTTCGAAGGCCCTGCTATTGGTTTGATGTCTTTGAATGGATCCAGACACAAATTTGATGTACTACGAAGTTTGAACAAATGTTAGCAAGCACTTCAAAATGATTTCAAACAGTCTTTGTACCTGGTTTTGTGCATGAATCTTGTTTTGTGCCCCCAAGCCTTGCCTTTGCAAAGCCCTCGCCTTGATACCCCATCCCAGTAGCACCCCTGTGCCTCCTGGGTGCATTTGGTGCATTTTACAGTGCCCTCCTTGATGACACATGGCAGCTGGGACTTGAACCCAGCACAATGATCGCACTACACAAATTTTAGGACTTTGAAAAACCTTCGAAGTAAAAAATAAACTACTCACCAGTCCTTCGAACTCGAGAAGTTCGCTTGTTGCGAACTTTGCCCTCTTTGCTACTACTACATCCTCCTCAAAATTGTCCTCTTCATCTTCAACCTCTGCCACCTTTCACTTCACCACCCACACTATGGATAGCTCCTCTTCACCCTCGTCCTCATCCTCGTCTTTGTCTTTCTCCCCAGCCTCTGCCCTCTCAATCACCTTCACCTCAGCCTCAAACTCTGCATTCTTTTGCTGCAACTCCTCCTTAAAAATAGTCCTTGCATAAAATTTGGCGAGGGCAGCATTTTGAGCCTCTGCCAACGCTCTCCATTGACCATTGATTTTTGTCTTCTAAGCTGCCTCCTTCTCCTCTTGAACCTGCTCACCACCCCATGAAACCTGCTCTCAATGAGCCAAAGGTTGGTATACCTCAAAAACTTCATTAACCACAGTTTGCATGGCAGCATCACGTTCCTTACCTAGATCTTCAGCGAGTTCATCATATTCTGCCTATATGAAATGTTTTGGCATCTTTAACTATAAATTGATCAGCGACAGATGCACCATTTTTGCACAAAAACCCTGCCCCCAGACTTCAAAATTCATATCTTCTGTGATGCTGTGCTCGGGCATCGATTTCACATACTCAAGAATGTCGGAGTTAAGTTCAGCCAAAAGAGACATGATAACAGCTAGTATTGATGGATATCGGAGATGGATGAAGAAGAACAAGAAATATTTTGAACCTCACTAAGTTTTCAACATGATCATGCATTCCACACATGACTTTGATCAGCTGACTGGGACAGTCAAGATTTCAGTAAGGGGGAGGATGATAGGTCCACTGCACACTTTAAGGTCTGGAGAAGATTCCCAATCGTATATACACATTACGACAAATGCTCCTGACCACTATGAATGCCACAAAATCAATTTTGAACACTTTTCAAACAACTTTGCACAGTTTCAAATGACTTTGAACAACTTCGAATGATTTTGAACGATTTCGCGACATTTCGAATGCTTTCAAATGACTTTGCACCACTTTGAATGACATCGGCCACCATATACCTATCCCAAAACCCTTTCGATACATGCTGAACACCCAGAGTGAGCCAATTCACCACATATTGAGCACCACCAGACACAAGGAAAGATGACAAGAGACTTAGGGTGCGATAATAGCATTTACATGCTTCAATGATATATTGAACCAAAGAGGTAAGTACTTTTACTATATGGGGACACTGTACATTTCATTTATTTATCATTTCTCATTTGCTTTATGATTTACAAAGTCCTCATTGTTGTATATATTGCCTCATGTACTACACATGTTTCATTTCCTTTTTAAGTACTATCTCTTCAATTTGTATATAGACTTGTATTAGTTACTTGTAAGGATAGACAAAAGCAAGGGGAACATAAACAATGTTACCCTCTCCCTTATCGTTTTATTTAAGAGCTGTTCTCTTGAGTCTTATCTTTGCATCATATCTCTAAGTTCTGTGAAATATTGTGAACTTCTTCAAACTTTCATATTTATCCCTCGACTCATCGCATATCATTCATTGTCTCTCAGAAAACACTTCCCATTCATTATAATTATTCCTGGATATACCTCAACACTAGTCCAACACCTTCGACCTTCCCTGAAACTTCTTCAAACTATTTTGCACCCCTCTGAACCTTTTTCAAACTATTTTACATGTCTTCGAACCTATTTTGAACTCTTTCGAACTTCTTTGTATGCCTCTAAAGACTATTTGCAATGTGCCTCATCATTTTACATCACTCACTATGACTTTTGAATATCAGCGGTGATATTTAAGACCAACTCGCACCCTTCCTCTAGCCTGTGTTATACTTCCTAAGCCTTTTAACAGGTTTTTGTTAGGTTTCCAGGTTGAGTATTATCACCGGTCGCAAGTGACATGTGATGGAACTCCATGCTTGGAGAAGATGTGCATAATGAACAGGTTGGCAAGTTCTTGGGCTGTGATTTCATTGACTGTGGGAATGAAGATGCCTTGCTTGGAGAGTTGGTCTACAATGACCAGGATGGTGGTGTGGCCATCAGAGTCTGGTAGCTGTTTAATGAAGTGCATTGAGATTGGGTTCCAAGGGTGTTCTGGGACCAATAGTTGTTTCAGGAACTCATAGGGTTTGTGTCAGGGTGACTTGGAGCATTTGCACATAGTGCACAATTTGCAGAAGTCTTCAACAAAGGTCCATACATTGCGCCAAATGTAATCATGTCAGACAAGTTGTAGGGTCTTGTTTTGTCTAAAATGACCAGAAAAGATATGGTTGTGTTTGGACTGCAGGACTTTGAGGCAGAGATCCACTACATCCAGGACATAAATCCAGTTGAAGTGGTGGAGGAGTCCGCTGTCATCTACAGTCCAATTGGGAGCAGAGGGGGTCAGAAGATGAGCAGATGAGATGGGATCGAGGGTAAGAGAGGTTCAGATGTCATTGTGAAGCTTCTCGATGTCCATAAGGACTGCTTGTCAGATGACTGTGGTGGCAAAGTAAGTGGCTTAGAGTGAGGTGGATTGTTCTTGGGTGAAGACAGGTCAGAAATTGCTCAGGGTTGCCAAGACAAGTCCCCATTTCCCCCTTTGCAGTAGACATCCCAACGTCTTGTGAGCACATCAGGTTTTGCCCCCAGTTTCCCAGGGCAGAAGCAGATGACTAAGTTGAACTGTGAGAGGTACTCAGACCATCTGGCTTGACAGTGGGTGAGGTGCTTGGTGGTCCTGAAGTACTCCAGGTTTTGTGATTAGTGACTACATTGATCAAGCTTCCAAAGCCTTCCAGATAATGTCGCCAATGTTTGAATGCCTCTAAGATGGCCAGCAGTTCTTTGTCATGGGTGTCATAGTTTAGCTCAGCAGAATTGAAGGAGCAGGAGTGGAAAGCAACAGGGTGAATGTCACCATTAGGAGTGTGGGCAGAAAGGATTGCTGCCAGGGCATAGTCAGAGGCATCCATTTCAAGAACTAGGCAGGAATCTGGTACCCACTGAGAGAGGACTGGAGTGTGGGTGAATTCTTCCTTAAGCCTGTCAAAGGGTTCTTGGCACTTCATGTTGAAATCCCAGGGAAAGTTCTTCTGCATCAAGTGGGTAAGAGGGATGACAATGTCAGAGTAACCGTGAATAAACCTGCAGTAAAAGTTGCAGAATCCGAGGAGAAACTTGATATTCTTGACTTTCCAGGGTAGCAGCCAGTCCAGGATGGTCTTTTACTTTGTCCTCGGACATCTGGAGTCCATCCAGTGACAAGATGAACCCAAGATATTCAACTGTATTTTTGTGGAACTCACATTTCTGTGGAGAGTCATAAAGTCTGTGTTTCTGGAGTCTCTGGAGGACTTCTGTAATGTGAGCCTTGTGTTTTGTCATGTCATCAGAAAACATGAAGATATTGTTGAGATAGATAATAACACAAACATCGAGCATATTGCTGAAGATGTCATTTATGAGGTGCTGCAAGCCTGCAGGCACATTGGTGAAACTGAAGGGAACCACCAGCCACTCAACTGATCCATAGTGGGTCTAGAATGTCATCTTCCATTCATCACCATCAGTGATGCATACCAAATGGTAAGCATGTCGGAGGTGAATCTTAGTGAAGATGCAGGATTTGTGGGGTGCATCAAGGAGGTCAGAAATTAGCAGGAGCAGGTAGCAGTCCTTTTTTGAGATGCAGTTGAGCCCCCAGTAGTCAACACAAAGCTGGAGCATACCGTCCTTCTTCTTGACAAAGAGTATAGGAGCACCATGGGGTGATTTGGAGGATGGGATAAAGTCAGAACCCATATTCCAGCATGAAAGTGGAGTCAAGGAAACAGTGGGAGGAGCCAGAGTCAATAATGGTTTGGGTTGGTATGGAGTTGTCAGAAATGGATAGGAGGATGGTCAGAGAATCAGGGTTAGAAAGATTGGATGCATTGAAGCAAACATAGGCAGCTAGCTGGGAAAGGTCAATGCAACCCTCAGCTCCATTGGCATTTTCCTGAGGGTTGCAGACTATTTTTTGAGTCTGTGGAATCTGGTGTGGATTCAGAGACTGCAGCTGCATGAGCTTTTGCAGCTTTGGACTTGCCACAATTGCCAGCTAGGTGTCCTTCTTCACCACAATAGAGGCAAAGACCCTTCTTCATCCAGCACTTCTGTTCTTCTCTGGTTAGTTTGCCATTCTTCCCCAATTTGTCACAGATGGAGTCCTTCAGCTTGTTACTCTTGGATCTGGAGGAGGCACTGGTCAAGGGTTGATTACTGCAATTAGAGTTGGACAGATTCTGGAGTTTGGACAGATTATTAGAGTTAGAGCTAGAATTGGAATTGGAGTTTGGGGAACCTTTGGAGTCCTTCTTCCCAGAGTTTCTGGGAGTTCTGGAGAAGCAATTCTCTTCTTCCTGCATCCAGTAAATGTTGTCAGCATCTTGGACCTTGAGCTGCAAGGCTGCGAGGGTGTTGGGCTTTCCACCCTGCAAAACTTCTATGTGGAGTTGGAGCAGAAGTCTACAGAAGTACCAGTCGTAAAGAGTGGCTTTGTTCCAATTGACCTGGGAAGCTAGTTTCCAAAAGTCCACATTATACTTGACTATACAGCCTCCTTTCTTTATAGTGAGCTTGGAAAGAGCCTTCTTGGCATCCTCCAAAGGGTCATGAGGGCCAAAATTGCTCTCTAGCTCCCTGAGGAACACCTCACAACTCCACATTCAGTGGGCAGAATCCATCATGTCATTGAGGCCAGGTTCAAACCAACTGAGCACTGATCTCTTTAGATAAGAGATGATGAACAAGATCTTCCTTTCATCAGAAGCAAAGATGTGAGGGCAATCTCAGAAATGGAGGTTGCAAGCAACTAGGAAGTCCCAAAGTTTCTGGGAGTTGGAACTGTTGAATGTGTCAGGTTCTCTGACTTTGATTTTCTCAGGCTTTGGGGCTTGGTTCTGGTGGAGAGTATGGAGACTGTCTGAAAGGTCAAACAGGGCATTGACAAATCTGTTGTCTGGATCTGAATTCCCACCTACAAGAGGTTGGTCTCCAGGGTCATCAGGATTGAGGTCATCCCCAGGGCTGTCAGGACCACTAGGGTCATCAGGTCCACCAGGAAGTCTGTCCTCTTCACCTTTAGCTTCCTTATCGGTAGGGTTGGGTTGCCTGTTATCCCCCATCTAGTTGAGTGGAGTCAGAATCTGAGGGGGTTCCAAAGGCAAGTGCATAGACATGGTGTTGGTGCTAGCAGATGGTGCACCTGAACCAACTCATCGAAATATATTTGATGGTCAGACTGAGGCACCAAAAGTAGAAGTGGATCTAGGAGCTGGGAGTACTGATTGTTGGATAGCTGTTAAGCCTGGAAGAGTGCCTGCATGGCGGGAGTTTCTTGTTGTCCACTGAGAATGTGATTCTGTACAAGACATAGAATAAGATTCAGAATAGTGTAGGTTGACGAGAGAAGTGTGAGTTTTGCAAATACTGTCAAGATTCAAGATGACTACTACCAAGGTCAGGACTTGGTCAGAAATACACTGGACTTCTGGTTGGACCTGGTTGTCAGTGTTCAGAAGTATTCAGGGGTTCCAGGCAAAATTCACCAGGCTGTAGTGTGCCAGGTGAAAAGGGGCCAGAGAGGACTTGGCTTCAATTTATAAGAAGTTGTGCCCTTCTCCTCATCAGTTGTCCTATTTCAAGTGGGAAGTGAGTGGGTGTTCAGCAGGTTTCCAGATAAAGGGTGGAGGTAGGATGAAGCAGAGGTATGTGGAGATATTAAGTCTCGAGGAGTCTACAAGGTCTAAGGTTTGGTTCAGGAATGAGTTGAGGACAATTAAAAGGATGTTATTAGGCGAGAATGATACAAGGATAACTGCAAGTACAAGTACAAGTACAAGTATAAGCACAAGTAATTTGCAAACTGGAGACTAAGGCTAAGCTATGGGTGCTTAAATGACTAGGGCCAGAAGAATAATGGGTAATGCAGAAGTTTCTGCACTATCTTCTTGTGCTTCTCCTTCTTTGCCAATGTCTTCTTCCTCTGTCTCCACAAACATTGATTCTTCCATCTCCTTCAACCACTTTGTAGTGATATTGAGCACTATCTCAGGAAGTGCAATTGATCTGTGCACATGGTATGGGATTGGGCAAAATGCAGCTATTGGTCTGTCAAATACTATGCCATTGAGTTCACAAATAATATATGCACCCCCTTGATTGCATGAGACTACAATGAGTGGGACAAGGTAGCATGGGCACATTTTGTGGTTAAGGCTCTTCGCAATTGCTGTGCTGTGCATAAGAACTAAGTCACCATGCTGGAAGTCAAAATTGCAGATTTTCTTGGAGTGCACCTTCCAAAAATGGAGTGTGGTTCTGCCTCTTGCTACATAGATGCAGGAATGAATGTGCACTAAATCTTCAGGCTGCTTTGCAATGTGCACACTCAATGCACAATCAAGTCTATTGTGGAAAGTATGGAATCTGGGGGTGGGTTAAGGTATGTTGCTTCAATGATATTGAGGGGAATCAGAGGCTGCATGCCCATAACAATGAAGTATGGTGAAATGCTGAGGCACTTTCAAATGATGATGTGTTCAGCCCAAAAGACAGAATACCCCAAATAGAACCATTTGGATTTAACTCCATCAGTGGCTTTGATAAGCACTTGGTGCACATCGAAGTGAGCATGCTCAACAATTCTGTTAGCACACAAATTATATCCAGATATCTAGATATGATGTATATGGTAGTGCTTACTGAGGTATGCTAGCACTTTGATGAATGGTTTGCCATTATCAGTAACTATCTCATATACCTCATCTGCAAATAAGATCTTAAAACATCCAATTGCTGAGTGTGCTCACATTTTCTTGAGAAATACCATGAAATTCTGGTTAAGTTGAAAGCAAACAGCAGCCTTGGACAATATGTATATCTTCTCTCAGCTGATACTAGTAAGTGCATCATATTGATATAGACTTTACTAAATAGTGGGATTGGTGTTGCAACAATTGGCAGTATTAAAACCCTCTTCACTTGCTGAATTTGGCACATATGGCAAGTGCACACAAACCAAATGATGACATCCATCATGTGTAGCCACCAAAAGTGCTCTAATAAAGCAATTCATGTTGCATAAAAGCACTTGTGTCCAATGTTGTCATGAATGGCACACAATATTGGCAATCATCTGGACTGCCAAATAACAAGTTGGTGAGCACCACATAGGTTGCACTTCCATAAGCACTTCTTGTCTTTGAAAAAGGTGCTTGCATAGTGCACAAGTGCCTCATATTCAGAATCTGTGAAATTGCTAGGTGAAATTAGAGTATCCATCCAAAGCCATACCATATCCAACTTCTCATCTTCTGCATCCACTGCTGTGCCTTGTGGAACCTGGCTACAATCATCATTGTAAAGAAGTGCAGGTTTGCACATGCTTTGTGTATTTGTGTTTGGCTCTGGCTGCATTGGCACCAATATTTGCAGTGAAAAGGATTGTGAAACAGGGTTTATCACATGCATAAAACCATGTAGCACATCAATCCAATCTTTGAATTCTTCATTGTCCCCTTCTTCTAAATCATCTGGCTGAGTGCAAAAGTTCATCTGCATTATGCACCACTCCTCTAACATGTATGAGTGTAAAATAAAAAGTGAGGATTGAGATAATCCAGTGGTTGATGCTGGCAGATGGTTGGATATCAGGATTTTGGAGCATGCCCTTAATATAGCATGCATCAGTCTCGACAATCAAGTTGTGCACACCTATAATATAAAGGTGCAAACTGTGCAGCACTCTGTACCTCTAGCTTTGGTTGTGAAAAACATGCTTCCCTGTCATTTAGTGTGATTGAGCCAAACCAATTATAAATGCACTTTTTCATGTTTGTGCTCTCTTACTGACAAAGATAAAATCTGATCCCTATCTGCATGGTGTTAACAGCAAGGATAACAGAAAACTTTAATGCATAATTGATTAGTTTTAGGACAAGACAATTCAATACACCTTGCTTGATGTCATCTCGCACCACTGTCTGCTCAGGACCCTATTCAAATGGAACATTTTTGTGCATAAGCTTGGTGAGCACATTTACTCAGTGCACATAATTGTGGATATAAATGTGCATTAGACCAACTGTTCCAAGGAACATGTGCACTTCTGACACAATGTGTGGCATGCACTCCAATTGTGAATAACATCTACCTTGGTGCATTCTGGTTTTCTCCCCTTTGGTGTGCAGTAATAACCAAAAATGGACAAAGTTTTCAGTGCACAACATAAATTTTTGTTTTAGAGAAGGTGCCACCACTATACTTCATGCACTGGATAATGTGGTCCACATTCTGTAAAGGCTCCCAAAAAAAGTGCCTAATGCCAGGGTTTGTGGCGAGCACTTTGCATGGTCTGTCAGGTAAAAGGTGTGCATCATAGGCCCTTTGACTGGTACATCATCAATATACAGCACCATATAAGCTGGTATCTTTGGCTGCAAAATATAGCAGGGAAAATCAGTACTGAGTTCATTTAGCCCATTGGCAATGTAACAAGGTGCATAGTGCCATAAGGCATCTGGAAGATTGTAATGTCACATGATGATTCCTTAATTAAGTGCTCATTGTATCCACATGTAGATCTAGCACAGCACCACAAGAGTGCCCTGCAAACATCTCTGCAAGATGTTCAGGTGTAGGGGTGATGGCTAAGTGCTTGATGGTAATGCAATTAAGTGGTTCAAGGCTATGTATGATGCACAATGCTTTTCCATCTTTCTTGAGTGTGCAAAATCATCATAATCTGCACACTGACTTTGAGTGCTCATAAATGCCTGAATTGATTTTTTTCCAAATAATAGTACAAACTTCATCATATATGCCTGGGTTTTAAAACTGCTGTGCTCATCATCACATGTCCATGCAAAAGCTTCATTCTGCAAAGACATCAATGGTGCAGCAACTTCACCTCCTCTGGTAAAAAGCAAGTGCCATGGTGCTTTTGTAACACTTGCATGCGCTCTTCAGTATAGCATCTGATTTGGGTGAATGGTGGAGGGTTTGGTAAAAGCACAGGTAGCACAGCTAGTGGGTCACTAATAATATTGCACTCAATGCAGAACTCATTTGGAAAGATGTGATAATTGATTTAGCCTTCTTAGCAATGGGTTTACACTTCTTCTTTGTGACTATGCCTTTTGGTGGTGCATGCTTTGCTAAATCTGTAAAGGTTATGCATGCATGTGCACTTTTTGGAATTGCAGCTGGAATAAGCATCATAGAGTTGATAGAATTCAAAAGCACCTGTGCATGGCTGTTGGTACACTGTGATAAATAGAGTTGGGAGATAATAGAATTGGATGGAATGGAAGCAGAAAATGGGATAAGCACAAAAGCAGAAATGTCACAAGATTGGGTATTGGAATCAAAGGTTCCGATAGTTGCACCTTCTCCTTGGTCTGCAAGTAATTCCTCGAAGCCTGGCAAAAATTTCCTTGCCATTTGGCTTGGGCAGTAAAATGCAGTGTTATTGTGGCTGGTAAGAAGTGGCACAGTTTTCAACTCCAACCCCAGTAATCAGTCCAAACCTCAGAACTCATCCAACTCTAATTGCAGTGATCAACCCTCAGCTAGTGGCTCCTCCAGATCCAAGAGCAACATGCCCAAGGACTCCATCTCTGACAAGTGGGGAAGAACAGTAAACTAACCAGTGAAGAACATAAGTGTCAGATGAAGGAAGGTCTTTGCCTCTATTGTGGTGAAGAAGGACATCTAGCCAGGAATTGTCACAGGTCCAAAGCTGCAAAAGCCCACACAGCTGCAGTCACTGAATCCAAGCCAGATTCTGGGGACTCAAAAAAATAGTTTGCAACCCTCAGAAATATGCCAATGGGGCTGAGGGTTGCATTAACCCTTTCTAGCTGGCTGTTTATGTCCATTTCAATGTGTCTGCTCTTTCTGATCCCAAATCCCTTACCATCCTCCTATCCATTTCTGATAACTTTGTACAAACCCAAACCCTTATCAACTCTGGCTAATCCCATTGTTTCCTCAACTCCTCCTTCATGCTGGAAAATCATTTCAGCATGGAAACCATTCTGCTGATTGGACTCCAACTATTCAATGGAACTTGAAACTCTGTCATTACACAAGTCACAAAACTCCGGGTCAGTTTTCTGTCTGGTAAAGTGTTCAATCTGACATTTTTTGTAACCTCACTCAACTTTTCCTGTTCTGCAGTCCTTGGTTATAACTGGCTAAAGCAATACAATCCATTGATTGACTAGTCTTCTGGTCAAATAACTTTCTGCTCCACAGGACATAGAGGTCAGGCACCCCTGATATCTTCTGACCCCCGGGCTTCCAAGTCACCTCTGAACCTTCCAGCAGAAACCTGCTTACCTCCTGAAATCTCCTTCATCAATGCTGCCACTTACATGCACGCTAGCAAACTTCCAGAGCTATTGCTTTTCAGATGATCTTTTCCCTGGAAGGCCTCACAGCCAAATCCTTGGCTGTCACCAGAAATGCAGTAGACCTTTGGATATCCCTGAAGAGTACCACAAATTTGTCGACATCTTCAACAAACAAAATGTGGACACACTTTGTCCACATTGCCCTTATGACCTAAAGATAGAGACAGAAGATAATGTGCCCTTACCTCTGTGCCACATGTACTGCCTCTCCCCATTTGAACTTGAAGCCTTGAGAGTGTTCATTGAAGAGAATGTTTGTTCTGGCTTCATCCAACCTTCTAAATCCCCTAAAAGAAAAAGGATGGTATGCTCCAGTTATGTGTTGACTATTGGGACCTCAGCCACATCTCAAAGAAGATTCATTATTCACTTCCACTGATAATGCTCGACCTGGAAACCTAACAAAAACCTGCTAAAAGGTCTAAAAAGTGTATGTAGCACAGGCTAGAGGAAGGGTGCATGTTGGTACTAAATATCACCACTGATACCCAAAATTTGTAGTGAGAGACATGAAATGACAAGGCATGTTGCAAATAGTCTTCAGAGGCATATGAAGAAGTTCAAAAGAGTTTGAAATAGGTTCAAAGATGTGCAAAATAGTTCAAAGAAGATTTAAAGGGGTTAAAAGAGGTTTGAAGTAGTTTCGAAAAAGGTCAAAGATGTCAGACTGGTGTTGAGGTATATTGAAGAGCAAATATAGTGAATGAGAAGTGTTTTTTGAGAGACGATGGGCAATGTGCAATAAGTTGAGGAGTGAATACAAAAGTTTGAAGAAGTTCATGATATGTATTTCACAGAACTTAGAGATAATGTGAGACTAAGACTCAAGAGAACAGCTCTTAAATCAAATGATAAGGGAGAGGGTAACTTTTTCTTTGTTCCCTTGTCTAAGTAACTAGGACAAGTCTATATACAATTTGAATAGATAGTACTAAAAAGGAAACAATAACATGTGGAAAACACAAGGCAGTATGCACAGCAAATGAAGGGATTGTAAAATGTAAAACAAATGAGAAATGATAATAAATAAAATGTACATTGTCCCAGTATAGTAAAAGTACTTGTCCTATTGCTTCAATATATCATTGAAACCCAAAATCACATTTATTGCATTCTGAATCTTTTGTTGTCTCTCCTCGTGTCTGGTGGCACTCGATATGCAATGAAATGTCTCATTCTGGATGTGCTGTGTGTGTTGAAAGGGTTTTGGGACAGCTATATGGTGGCTGACATCGTTCAAAGTGCTACAAAGTTGTTTGAAGGCATTCAAAAAGTTGCAAAGTCATTCAAAATTGTTCAAAATCATTTAAAGTCATCTAAAATGGTTTAAAATAGGTTCGAAATTGAATTCATGGTGTTTGTAGTAATTTGGAGCATGTGTCATAATGTGTCGATATGGTTAGAACCATTCCCAGACCTTAGAGCATGCAATGGACCTAACACCACTAATCTCCAAACTCCTCGATGCCCCTCAGAATGACATTCCAGACCTGTCATGAGTTCTTTGAGTGGCTGGTGGTTCCTTTTAGACTCACTAATGCACCTGCAGCTTTCCAACACTTCATGGATGACATCTTCAGCAACATTGCTCGATGTCTGCATCATCATATACCCCAATGATATCCTCATTTTCTCTGACAACATGTCAAAACACAAGGCTTACATTAAAGAAGTCCTCCAGAGACTCTGGAAACATGGACTTTATGTTTCTCCACAGAAATGTGAGTTATACAAAGATAAAGTTAAATATCTCAGTTTCATCCTATCACCAGATGGTCTGCAGATGTCCAAAGACAAAGTAAAGACCATCCTGGACTGGCTGGTACCCCATAAAGTCAAGGATATCCAGTCTTTTCTTAGATTCTGCAATTTCTACTGCAGGTTCATTCATGGATATTCTGACATTGTCATTCCTTTTACCTGCTTGATGTGGAAGAACTTCCCCTGGGACTTTAACAAGAAGTGTCAAGAGGCCTTTGATAGGCTTAATGAAGAATTCACTCGTGCTCCAGTTCTCACTCAATGGGTACCAGATTCCTGCATGGTCCTTGAAATGGATGCTTCCAATTATGCCCTAGTGGCAATTCTTTCCATCCACACCACCAATGGCAACATTCACCCTATTGCTTTTCACTCCTGCTTCTTCAATTCCACAAAGCTAAACTATGATGCCCATGACAAAGAACTTCTGGCCATCTTTGAAGCCTTCAAACAGGGGCAATATCTGGAAGGCTCCAGAAACCTGATCGACATGGTCACTGATCACAAGAATCTGGAGTACTTCAGCACCACAAAGCTCCTTACCCACCACCAAGCCAGATAGTCCAAATACCTCTCCCAATTCAACTTGGAAGCTGCTACATTCTAACCCACAACTTATTTGCCCATTTGGGGTAATTGATATGGCAGAGTGGACAATGATATTGGATATGGATCATGAAAGGTACCCCTCTGTTGGAGATTGGGTTACTGTCTGCCATGGGGTGTACAAAGGGGATGTAGGCTATGTTCAGTCTGCTGAGAACTGGGGTCAAATCATGCTTCTTTTAGTTCCTCACCTCCCTTTCCCTCCTATTTCCTCCCATGGTTAGTTCTTCTTCCAGGAAAAAAAATAATTTGGTATTTATGCTGACCTCATTCTCAAAGTTAGGACATTCCACTGCCATTCAGTCTCGTTGACCTGTCTCCATGCCTAGTAGTACATTTTACAAGTTTAAAAAGGCCCCTCACCCAGACATGAACACAACATTCCCTTGCTTTTCAGAATGAAAATTTTCTGAAGGTGAACATGTGGTAGCCATTAAGCCCTCAGAAAAGTGAGGCATTATTAAAGCCATGCATCCTCATTCAGTGGAGGTGGATCTTGAGGATAGCAAGGGCATAGCAAATGTTCCTTGGTCCAATTTGAGAGAGTATGTTGCCATTGGTGACTTTGCTGAAGTGATAAGTGGAGCTCTCTGTGGAGAAAAAGGATGGGTAGTAGAAATTAGTGGCGATGAATTTGAAAGTGTCTGGATCACTGAATGGTTTGAATGCCAAGAAATAAGGGGTGGCATAACAGCTGTTGGAAGAGGTGGCATACATGGCAGAGTGCTTCACAGTATAACCAACCACTAATCAACCTCTACCAGGGACACCATGTCCATATAAATTGGGTCAAGGTTATTGACCCGCCACTCACATTTATGAAGCAACAGTCTATGTCAAGCAGTACATCAGCAGATGCACTCATTGCCCACCCAACCCATCCATTCGCATTGGATCCATCAGAATGCACACCATGGGTTAAAATGGAAGTTGTTGTCTACAAGGTCAAGCATCCAATGAAGGGTTATCATGCAATCATCAAGGATGTTTTGCCTCTGAAAGACAATTTAAGTGGCCTCAGAATAACTGCTCAGTTCATCCACATTAACCCTGCTCATCCATTCAAAACTGAAGTTTGGACTATGATGACATTGTGGAAGTATCATATGTTACTCTAATTTCTGTTGGTGGGCATTGTGACTAATTTCCTTCAAGTTCCTGTTTCCACTTATATGATTTTGCCATGTCTTTGAGTGACCTCTTCAAACCTCTTCTGAGTCATCCTGCAAGGGCTCTAGCACCCTGGCAAACCCCAGCTGAAGATGGTAGCATGCCAAATTACATTCTCTAATTGCCCCTTTGGAATCCATCATTATGGACTCCATGGACTCCACTCCCTCATTTGCCAGATCTCCCCACAGCAGCAACATCCAGTGCACCCTTTACTAGACTCATGACTTAGTGATGCAAAAATGAAGGTATCAGTTATGGGTGGAGAACATAAAGATAAGGCAGTGGCTGTTACAATTATGCAAGTATCTGGGCAACTATCCATCTGGTTCTCACACTACAAGACATCAGGATTCTTACCTTTGGACCAGGTTTCTCCCAAGTACCCTCACCTGATGCAGGACAATGGGCTGCTTGTTGTGATTGAGGGTGAGCACTTTGGCAAAAACATTCACCAAATCCACCATCAATATGAAGATGGTCTAACAATTGTCATGGTGGCTGTTATCTATCAGATAGAGGATGGTCAAGAAAGTCTTTTGGAGGAATGCTTGGAGTTCAGTCCTGATGAACTGTGTGCTGGCCATGAGACAAAGGAGGAAAAACAATGGAACAATAGACTGATGTCTGGTCTTTGCAAAGAGGTGAGGAACGATGCATGCAAATAAGTGATCAAGTTTTTATTAAGCATAGAATATTTAAATACTCTATAATTTATTCTATGTGCCTGTTATAATTACTTTTCACCACTTATTCTGCCCACCATTGTCATCTTTCTTTCTCTCATCCCCTTGCTTTCTGTCCTACTTCTTTACTCATTGGATATTCATGTTAAAGACCTGGTTCACTAGGTGGCTATTATCAATGTAGATCTGGATTGTGACATTCTCCTGTATTTCTGATGGTATGTCATGGCAACCTATCAAGTAAGTATCTCTGCATACCTTTTGTTCTGATAGTTGGGTACTGACATCTACAGTGACTCACAAAACTGAGTCAATGTTTTGGACTTTTTGATTCATTGTTGAATAGCTTCCCATAAACAATAAAACCAAACAAGGTATTGGTGTACCGAATAACATACATGATCAGGGCTACCAAACAAACAAAGAATTATGTAATTTTAATCATCCCTCATGGAGATATGATTATTTTAATTCAGGGACTTATTGACTCAGTTTTGTGAGGGGTAGTCAGAAATATTAGAATCTGATGCTCCACCAACTGTATAATGTCAAAAACTTGACAGATGGTTTTTAAGGTGATGTGACCCTTGATGGGACCTTGAATTATAGTATTTAATTAGGACTAGCATTCTTCATACTTCAATATTCTCCAATGCATCCCATCTCCTCTGCTCAGAAGGAAAACATTCTTTCCCTGGCCTCCAATCATTATTCTACCCACAATATTGCCTCTAAACTCAACCTCAGCCAGTCTAGTGTATCCAGAACACTCAGGGCTCTCCATCCAAACCTGGATTCCCCCTCTGGTGGTTGTCCTTCTAAGCTCTTATCTACCTCTCAGAGAGCCATCCTTACCCAAATCACCACTGGCAAGGCTGCAAATGCTGTTCAGGCCACCCATTACATCAACAGCATTATCCCCACTCCAGTCTCCTCAGAAACAGTCAGAAGAGTTCTCAGAAAAAACTCATTCAAGGCTGTGGTGAAGAAGAAAAAGCCTTTGCTTAGTATAAGGCATAGGAAAGCAAGATTGGCTTTTGCTCAGAAGTATAGAGAGTGGACTGTGGAGGACTGGAGAAGGGTTATTTGGTCAGATGAGACTAAAATTAACAGGTTTGGGTCAGATGGGAGAGAGTGGGTTTGGAAACAGAAGGGAAAGGGGCTGATTGAGAGAGAGGTGCAGGGAACTGTCAAATTTGGGGGAGGAAACATTATGGTATGGGGGTGTATGGGATGGAATGGAGTGGGGCATCTTGCAGAGGTTGAGGGGAGGATGAATGCTGACCAGTATGTGTCCATTTTGAAGGACCATATGCTGCCTAGCTTGGAGGAGAGTGGAATTTCTGGAGAAGAGGTGATTTTTCAACAAGACAATGACCCCAAGCATACCTCAAAAAAGGCCAAGAAATGGATGGAGAACAACAATATTACTCTTCTGGATTGGCCTGCCCAATCTCCAGACCTCAGCCCTATTGAACATCAATGGGTTCACCTCAAGAACCAGTTAGACAAGTATCCAACAGCACCAAAAGGAATTTGGGAGTTATGGGAAAGAGTAGTGGAAGAGTGGAATAATATTCCATCAGAGGTGTGTCAGAATTTGATTGAAAGCATGCCTAGAAGGTTGGGAGCAGTTATTAAGGCCAAGGTAGGTCATACAAAATACTAGAATTACAATTTATCATAATATTGATACCACCTCACAAAACTGAGTCAATGAGTCCCTGAATTAAAATGATCATATCTCCATGAGGGATGATTAAAATTACATAATTCTTTGTTTGTTTAATAGTCCTGATCATGTATGTTATTCGGTACACCAATACCTTGTTTGGTTTTGTTGTTTATGGGAAGTTATTTAACAATAAATTAAAAAGTGCAAAACATTGACTCAGTTTTGTGAGTCACTGTACATCCCCATTAGAGACTGGGCTGGCTTGTCTGGCATCCATGTGGAGTCTTGAGCTTCCATTTGCCTGCAGACAAACCAGTGCTTACTGCTTGCCTCTGATACATTGGAGACATCAGAACAGTCAATCCACACCCTATTCTCCAGCCAGCCAAGTTGGTTCTCCACCATATAACTTTCAAGCTCTGTGTCTGGTTCCATCAGGCTTTCCTCAATGTCCAAGATGTCATCGCTGATGCTAATAACACTCCTGACATGATGATGAATAGCAGGACAAATGCAGGGAGGTTTGAACTGGTTTGTGGAAATTCTATTGCCCTGTGGATTTCCAGACTTGTAACCTACTTTATATATTGCAGGTTTTGTTAGTCTACCCATGTGACTACCCACACCAAGTTCAAGATCCAGAATGCTAGCAATGTAATGCTTCCCTGTGCATTTATGTTATTTGCATCTGTTAGCTTCTGATACCATCAACTAACATTGTTTGCTCAAGGTCCAGCCTAGAGCAATAAGAGCCACTACATACTTTGAGCTGAAATCCAGTCCAGCAAAATGCATCCTCTGAACATGTTAATTGCATCCCTGGCTTTGTGCCCACTCCCTTACCCAATGTCCAAGCTCTGACCCCAAGCAATAAGCATGATTTCCACCTGTATGTTAAGTCTAGTCTATATAAATTCATCCCCCTGAACATGTTAATTTCATCCCTGTCTTTGCAGCACCTCCTGCTCCCAACACACAAGCTCCAGCCTTGAGCAATGAGTTACTGCATATGTTAAATCCAGTCTACATGAAATGTATCCCCTTGAACACATTGATCACATCTGTCTTTCTATGTATTATTTCCAGGAACATTCAAGTTGTCCTCTGTGCAAAACTTGGTCCTCAACTTCTAATTTTTCTGATCCTTGCACCAGAAGACTTATCTTGTGGTTCACCTCTGCAGCACATAGACTACAGATGGATCTTATCCTTTGTTGAGTCCTTAAGAGTGTGTTGTTACCTACCAATCCCCATGGTGAAAGCTTCGGCATCTAAGAAATCC
Source organism: Tricholoma bakamatsutake (assembly GCA_029959215.1). Lineage (NCBI taxonomy): Eukaryota > Fungi > Basidiomycota > Agaricomycetes > Agaricales > Tricholomataceae > Tricholoma > Tricholoma bakamatsutake. Next base: position 12,224,700 of record CP114861.1, read on the forward strand.
AAGCAAGATGGTAAGGTGAAGTCAGTGTAGATTAGTGTTTTACTATTTTGCATTGAGACATTATCACTTACTGTGTTGCACTTGACTAGGAACAGCAGCAAAAACCTTTGAGGCTCAGTTGAAGAAACTGAAGGGTGCAGTCACCATTTTTCTCCTTTGTACATTGCTAACAACATCATCAGCTGAGAACAATGCCTTGCACAAGGCTGCAGCTGCTAAAGAAAACACTGCAATAACAACACCACAGCCACCCAGAGAAAGTAGTGTCACTGGTAATGGATTTAACTTACAAACTGTGATGCACCTTGAGGATGATACTGACTTGTACACTGCCCTTTGCATAAGTTGATCCCTTGTGCACATGGCCTTTCTGAGGATTAGTAGCATTGTGTCTGGAACTTAACTGCTGATAGGTCCACTTTGCACTCTAGGGTCTGGGGAGATTTCCAAATGTATTTACACATTACAACTCACAATTCTAATCCCCACGAACCTCACAAAATTGATTTTGAACTATTTTGAACTATTTTGAACTACTTCGAATGAGTTTGAATCACTTTGCAATACTTTGAACAATGTTTGCCACCATATGGCTATTCCACCACCCTTCCAATACACACAGCACACAGCATGAGTTAGTGCATTGCATATTGAGCACTACCAAACATGAAGAGTCATGACAACAAACACTTAAGATGTGATTGTGGCAATTTGGTGTTTGAACAATATATTGAAACATTAGGACAAGTATTTTTGCTATACTGCGACTCTGTACATTTCATTTATCATCATTTCTTATTTGTTTTATGATTTGCAAAGTCCTTTATTGTTGTGTATATTGCCTCATGTTCTCCACGTGTTGTATTTCCTTCTTAAAGTAACATCCCTTCAAAATGTATATAGACTTGTACTAGTTACTTAGAAGAACAGAGAAGAAGTCGCCATCTCCAATTTATCATCTGATTTAAGAGCTGTCCTCTTGAGTCCAAGCCTCACATCATATTTCTAAGTTCTGCAAATTATCACAAACTTCTTTGAATTCTCATACTAGCCTCTCAACCAATTGCCTATCACCTATCATCTCTCAAAAACCCTTCCACTCCACTATATTCATTTCTTCATATCCCTCAAAATCACTTCCATTCTCTCCAAGCTCCTCAAATGTCCTCAAACTTCCTTAAACCCTCTTCGAACATCTTCGGACCTCATTCATAGCACTTCGAAAACCTTCATACACTCTTAAAACTATTTGCAACATTTCTCACTACTTCGTATGTTTCACTACAATCACTGGGTAACAGCGCTGATCTTTAGTACCACCTCACACCCTTCCTCTAGCCTGTGTAACACTTCTTAGACCTTTTTGGCAGGTTTTTGTTTGGTTTCCAGGTTGAGTATTATCACTGCCACAGCCAGACTTGACTGTTCTGTTATCTGGCACCACCCACCAAAGCTGGTCATTGCCAAAATCATTGCAGTGGTATGTTCTTATCTGCTTTCTTTCCTCATTCTTAGATGGATCTTGTAGGCTTGAGAGCATCACCACTACTTCAAGCATTTTCCACATGGTTGGGCAGTTGAATAATTTATTTAAGTCCAGTCTGAAGAACAAGCATGCCTATGCCTGTAAACATGGATATTTTGCTGTAATGACAAACTTGGATGATGTAGTGAGTAGTAAGGATGAGGAGGAGGAGGATGGGGACAATGCATAGAATATGGACAATGCAGAGGACAATGCAAAGGATGTGGAGGATGTGGAGGATGCAGAGGAAGACACAGAGGATAAAGGTGACAAGGACAAGGGACTCAAAAAGGATGGGGGTAGCTCAGATACAGATAATGCTTGAAACATGATCATGCTCTGTATGTATGGCCTGCATTTTGGCCAATAACAAATGATTTCCAATGGGGGGGACCACTACCCATAACAGTTGAAAAGTAACTGCTAGCAGTATGAAACCTGTTGATAAAGCTACTACATAAAGTGGATGAATTCTTCCCCTCTTGAAGAACCTGGAAAGTTGATGAAATTCAACCTGGGTAGAGGTTGTTATTCTCACCCATATAAAGATCAAAACAACCCATGTGATGGATTTGGTACAGTATCAATTAGGACAAATACCGTGAGGAATTTATCCCTTTGACACCCTTAAATGGAAGGGGGGAGGAAATTCCTTCTTTCATTCCCCTTAATGAAATTCAGCCCATGTAATCCACCTTGCAAGCAGTGGCTTGCAGGGCTGGGGGAAGTTACTGGGTTATTCCTGTTGTTGGCCTCATTGTTCCCATCCCACCCTGCAAGCACTCATGGCAGCAGTTGAGGGTGCTAGTGTGGTGTCTTGGTTGCTGTCTCATACTAGCCATTCGTGGTGGTGTATCTTGCAGGTGGGGGGTTAAACTGGGTGGGTGTGGGTGTGCCATCTTGGTGCAGTCTCATTATTATAGCAGTTAGAACCTAAAAAAAAACAAAAAAAAACATTAATTAACCAAAGAAAAAGAGAAAGAACATGAAAAAAAATTACCTAGGGCCCACACAACATCATAATTGTGTGGGCCTGATGTAGTCCATTGCTTGTAGGTGTTTGGGGGGTGTTGTTGTGGGTCCTGCCTCTCATTGTGGCTGGTAGTTAGTTAGTACCTAAAATAGTTTGTTAGTAATGAAAAAATGAATGAGAAAAAAAAGAAAAAAATTACTGGGTTTTTTTTTCTTATTCCTGTCTGGCCTGGGTCTCCCATTGTCCTCCCCTCCTCCTGGTTGTCATGGGCCCCCTCCTCCTCACATTCCCCATCCACCACATGAGCAGTTGCTCATGGCAGTTGTGGGGGGTGCTGGTTGTCATTGGCATTGCACTCCCCTAATTGCCATTGTTGTCATTGTTTTACCCACGATCCACCCTATGAGCAGTCATAGGGCTGTGGTGTGTGCCGTCTTGTTCCCCATCATCCCCTCATCACCATTGTTGGTACTGTCATGGTGGCCACCCCTCCCTGCCAGGTTGTCATGTTCATTTCTCCTCTTCCCTTGTCCCATCATTCTTGCCATCCCCATTGCCCCATCTTGTCATCATTGTTCCACCCACCATCCACCCCATGAGCAGTTGCTCATGAGGCTGGAGGCAGGTGGTGTGGGGATGGCTATTCCTCACCATCTCCTACTCACTCCAGTATATCTGCACCCACCATCCACCCTGCAAGCAGTAACTCACAGGTAAGGGGGGTGCTGGTTGTACTGGTCCTGTTGGCTTGTCATCATGGGTGTATCGCATCAGCATGTGTCACTGGCAGTAGTATACTCTCAAAAAATTAACAAAATACCTTATTTAGACAATAAAAACAAGGAATGCAGAAAATAAAAACTTACCTCAGACCCAAACAATGCAATCATCATTTGGGCCTGAATTGTATCTGAAATGGTTTGTTGGCAGTCATTCGTGGCTCTTGCTGGCATGAAAATGGGTGTGGGAGTGGTGGTGGTGGATGTTGACAGACTGGGTAGCAGTGAGGTGAAAGTGGGCAGCAGCATTGTTGAAGTGGTTATGGTTGATGGATGTTCAACATTCATCATGTGATGTGTTGAGGGTGGGCTGCACATGACATCAGTCAGTAAAACAATTACAACACAAATGAAAAATCCCCTTTTTGGGCATGAAAAAAATTCTCTTAACACTCATAATCCTGAAGTGTGAAAAGTAGCCTCTCATTCTGACTGAAAACAATAACAATAATACCTGAGGAAGAAACAGTCAATTCAATATTTAATGAAAAAAATTTCCCTACTAAAATCATCTCATAATAGTATGAAATTTGTATGTTATTTCAGGCTGAAAACACACCCTGTTATTCACACCTTTGTGGCAGGAAACACTATCCCATAAATTGTTGAAAAGTTTGATGAAAATTCATACATCAAGATGGTTGCAAATCCATACCCTCATCTTGGATCAAAATCATCCCCTGTATTTCATCCCCTTGTAAAATAAAAATTTGTCCCATTAGGTTAAAAATATTTTGTAAGGTAACACATATGAACTCCATCCAAGGGATGGCTGAAATATTTGGGATGAAAATTTATCCCAAACTCATCCACCCTGAATTCATGTTAGGAAATTCACATTTCCAAATTTAAATGGCTGAAAATCATATTGTGCTAGGTCCACAGTGGATGGATGTCCAAGGGTTTAGATAACAAGTATTCCTAAGTCTCCAGAACAATTCAAGGTCTGCTTGCAGCCTTGCAATTAGCTCTGTAACTGGCAACTCATGAGGAGGTATCATCTCAAAGAGACAAATGAGTAATGTAAAGCCTGGAGAAGCTGGTCTCATATGTTCTTTCTTGGCATGAAGGTCTGCTCAAAGAGCATGATGAACTGAGAAACAATGACTAATATCACTCAAGTTGTCATGACAGGAACTACAACTACAAAACTACAAAAGTTGTAGCTCAACTTTGAGCATCCCTATTAATTAATCGCTCCAGAATTTGACTTCTATTCAACTACTCAAGTAAATTGTGCTGTCAGCTCTGATAATTGAAGTATTTGCTTTTTTGGCAACACAGACTACTGCCCATACTTCCTGAACTTTGATTTTGAATCCACTGCACAATTACTGCCAGTAATCCCCTATTTCTGACTTGAAACATGTACTGTATGTATCTAGTTGGTGGGCATTACTGACTGCTGTACTTGCTCTGTGGCAGCTTCAGATTGGCTTTAGGACAACGAATTCTTTATCTGCCCCTGAAGTGAATGCACCTCAACATGACAAGCAGACATAGGCTTGTCAGACATGTATTACATAACAATCTATACATAAGCACAATCACATATCACTGACATTCCTTACTAATCATATACTTACAAAGCATTACATAGCAGTACTTGTAGTATATTATGGAACATTCTAGTACATAGTCCCTACAGTATATAAGTCCTGTAGAATACACTCATTAATGTCAGTTTCTACCAATCTTCCACATACTGCACTCTGTTAGGTTATGGGCCCTGCAGAGTTCTGATCATCATTACATAGTCAAGATTTGCCATCGACTCACTGCAAAGCTTCCATTGCCACTATGCTATGGTGTTGTGAACAGATTCTGTCTTGCATTATATTGCTGACAAATTTGTTGATCCCTAAACAGATCTATTGTACTGCCTAAAGAGTCTGACACCACTATACACTATGGGAAACGTTGAGTCCATCCCTGCCAAGGTAGTCATAAAGTCTTGGTTTACCGATCTTAGGAGAGGAACCAGGAGTGCTTCCAAAAGGCTGAGAAAGTTGAGGTTTAAAGCATACTCGAGCAAGTGGTAGTGCAAAGAATCTCTTGGGACACCTTTGCAAACAGATTTCCCACCTCAGATTGTTAAAATCAGGCATCTGACAAATGACCTGAGTATACTCAAACTTGACCTAGCCTACTGAGTGCCAGCAATATGGGGGTATGGCCTACAGCTTGCACAAAGGAAAGTGAACATCACTTAGTAGAAGTCTTAACATCCAGAGTTGAGTCACTTAAAGGCAAACTCACACAAATCATCACACCTTGGTATTAACTCTCAATATTACGAGCAATATGGATCCCACTAAAGTATCCTTATCTGTTATCCCTATCTTTGATGGCACAAATTATCCTGCCTGGTCAAATGCCATGCATGGAGTCTTTTGTCTTTCTGGTTGTGGAACATTGTAGAAGGAAACAAAAGCCCTCCTGAGTCTACTTCTAGACCAACTGATACTGATGGTCTGAATGCCTGGGAAGAAAAGAATGACAAGGCATTGGGCTACTTGGCTGTTTATATCAAACTATCATTACATCACCTTGTTGGCAACACAATAAATGCTGCAGATGCTTGAAAATCCATCAAAGAACTGTATGGCACTCCTGGGGGAGTAGGTGCATTTGTCTACTTTCAACAGCTGTTTTGTACAGAGTTCACTGATACCAAACCACTGCACCCTCAAATTGCTGACTTGGAATCAGCCAGAGAGTGAACTGTAAATGCTGGTATTGAAGTAACAGACCAGTTCATGAGCCTTCTTATCTTGTGCTCTCTACCCAAGTCCTATGGGAATATATCCTCCACAATTCTTGCCACAACCAAAGAATTGAGCAAGATCAAACTATCTGATGTCATCCCCAAAATAGTTGAGGAAGAATCTTGTTGTAATGCCATTAATAATGCTGCTGAAGTCAGTTGCATTAGTAACACCAAAAAAGTATCACAGAAATGTGAGAAATGTGGTCACACTAATCATATGACTAAGAATCATTGGCCAGATGGAAAGGTACCTAAGGGCTACAAAAAGAGTGAAGGGAAACAGAAAACAAATTCTTCAGACAATAAGGCAAATGTTAACTCATTACAAATCATAGAAGTCCCAGATGTATCCAATATCACTACTTCTGGAAATGACATTTCTTTTTCTTTGTATGCCTGGTCTGAGAAGGACACTGAGTGGATGATAGATTTAGGATGCACACAACACTGTACAAACAACAAGTCTGATTTTATATCTTACCATGACTTTCCTGTACCAGGCAAAGCCAAACTGGCAGGGAAAGAACTTTATCAAAATAATGGGACATGGTAAAATGGTCATAAGACATGTAAATTCAGATGGCAAAGTTGTAAATCTGACTTTGCAAAATGTGTTCTATGTGCCTGAATCTACAGGAAGATATTTCTCACCTGGAATTGCTCTTAAGAAAGGGTGCACCATGCACAGCACCTCTACTGAGACATCAATACTGGACAATACTGTAAGAAAACTTTTGAGTGGTTATCCTGATCCAAACATGATATTCTGGATTAGTGCAGAAGTCATTAAACCAACCAAAAAGGAGAACATTCAAAGAGACATAACTATATTGACTCAAACTAGTGGTGACTATGAACTTTGGCACAAGCACTTTGGTCATGCAGATGAAAGAGTTATTCAGAATTTGCCCAAACATGTTAAGGGCATACCTTCTGAAATCAAACTGCCTAATAAATCAAAACCCTGTAATGGCTGTGCATTTGGAAAGCAGAAGCATTTACCATTTCCACCTTCTACTTCAGATGCTAAAGAACCATTGAATCTTGTTTATTCAGACCTTGTTGAAATGCCTGAACTATCCATTGATAGGTACAAATGGACTTGCACATTTGTTGATGACAACTCTTCATATGGATGCATGTACTATCTCAAACACAAAAGCAATGCCTTAACTGCCCTTAAACATTACAAAGCTTGGGCTGAAAATACTCTAGGCAAACTATTAAATGCATATGTATGGATAGAGGGGGGGAATTTACAAGCAAGGAATTTGTTGCATTTCTGAATGAACATGGTATAGAATACCAGTACTCTATGCCAAGGTTACCACAATAGAATGGAAGAGCAGAGAGATGGCAACAGACAATAATCAATAAAGCAGAATCCATGTGTCATGATGCTGGGTTATCAACAGGCTTTTGGAAACTAGCTGTTGAAGCTGCAGTGCACATCTACAATTGCTCACCATTAAAGAGAGGCAATTGGAAAACCCCAGTAGAATTGTGGTCACATGAAATTCCAGATGTCTCTTACTTCTGAGTATTTGGGTGCAAAGCACTAGTCCATGTGCATAAAGACCAAAGATCTAAACTTGAGCCTAAGGCCAAGATTATGATTTTTGTTGGCTATGAACCAGGTTTTAAGGGTTACTGGTTCTGGGATAAAAATAGTCATACCATCATCTTGTCCCATGATGTGACATTTGATGAGTTGTCCTTTCCCAACAGAAGCCAAGAAACACCTGCTCCTTTACCTGCCCCAATCCTACCTGAGTTGGAACTAGTTACTCCACCAGATAGCACTGTTGTTGAACCTAGAGCTGATAATTCTCCACCAGTATTAACACCACCAACACCACCTGAAATCACACCAGCACACCAACCCCCTACTAGACCTCATCATACTACTGCTGGAAGAAATCCTAGACATGCAGAAAGCTCTGTATATAGAGATCATAAACCAGCAGAAATAGTGAGAGACACAAGTCACCAGGGGGAGTATAATCCTTCAGGTACCATAAATAGTGTTGATAGCAAGCCTTATACAGTTCCTGAAATTCTCTTGCATAGATTCCAAGATGCACCCCAAAATTACAAGAATGCTATTGCAGACCATGAAGAATACCTATGAAAACAAGCAATGCAAGAAGAATATGATGGGCTGATTGAGAAAGGCACCTGGGAATTGGTGGACATTCCCAAAGATAGAAAAGTAATCAAGTGTCACTGGATGTTTGTCAGAAAGTTGGATGGATGTTACAAAGCATGCTTAGTTGCTAAGGGATTTACATAGGTCCATGGTATTGACTATGATGAAACCTTTAGCCCAGTAGCCAGGTTTGAATCCATCAGATTCCATCTCAGCCATGCAGCCTTAGAGAATTGGAAAATCGAGGCTATGAATGTAAAATTAGTGTTTCTAAATGGCAAGCTTGAAGAAGAAATTTACATGGAACAACCTGAAGGATTCACAGTTGCAGGACAGGAAAGCAAAGTCTGCCACCTTAAAAAGGCACTGTATGGCTTGAAACAGGCATCACAAACCTGGTTTAAGACCTTCAGTAAGACTTTAAAGGATTTAGGCTTCAGTCAGATTAAATCTGATGCAGGTATATATGTATATTGCCAACACAAGGGGGAACACAAAATTATCATTATTGTTTATGTTAACGACCTACTTTTGCTGGGTCCAAATCTTGCCAAAATCCAAGAAGTTAAAGATCTCCTGAGGAAGACATACCAGATGAAAGATCTTGGTGCTGCAGATTCTTACCTAGATTTTGAATCAAGAGCGATTGCACTCGAAAACTCATTTCAATTGACCAAGAGTCATATATTGACAGTGCACTCCAAAGATTTGGTATGGCAGATGCTAAGTCAGCACCTACATCCCTACCTTCTGGCATACTTGTTGCATCTAGGGAACCCTGCACAAGCACACTCAGGTCTCAATACCAACAGCTTATAGGTACACTCCTATATATAGCATTGGGTACTAAACCAGATATCGCATTTGCTATCACCAGACTCTCCCGTTAAAATTCAAATCCTTCAGAACAGCACATGATGGCTGCTAAGCGCATCCTTAGATATCTAATTGGAACTAGATCCTACAAAATCACATTTGATGGATCATCCAAATAGGATATTCTGATTCTGATTGGGCTGAAAACAAGGATAACAGACACTCAACCACAGGTTTTGTGTACTTCATGGCAAATGCACCAATAGCTTGGGTTTCAAGGCAACAAAGGACAGTGGCCTTATCATCCACTGAAGCTGAATATATAGCAATTTCAGATGCCTCCAGACAATGTGCTTGGCTGAGGTCAATGTAATATGAGATTGGATACATCTTGACAGATCCTACTCCAATTTGTTTGAACAACAATGGTTCAATATTTCTTGCAGTTAACCCTGCTCATGATCATTGAACAAAACATATCGACATTCGCTATCACTACATCAGGGAATTCATTGAGGATAAAAATGCATCGATATACCATATTGATACAAACAATCAAGTTGCAGATATCTTCACAAAGAACCTTGACCAAATTAAAATGAGTAGACTCGTTACCAAATTAAATTTGGATGGAAGTCACGTTACTGTGGAATAGTGGGCACATGGGTTGGAGTTACAGACAAATCTTTTAACGCCACTAAACCATAGACTCCAACCTCCACAAGATGTTCGACCACCGCCTCACATCCTCCAATATCACTGGAATCATCATTGGCAGCATTCTAGCAATGGCTTCACTCTTGATGGTTATTCATGCCACATACATCCTATACTATCCACAACCTATCTGGGACGATACAATTGCCCTAGAACAACTTTGACATTGATCACCCCCATATTCTCATGATTGGTGAGCACCACAATGATGCATGAAGCATAAAACAACTCATGTATTGATTGAGGGGGAGTGTCAGACATGTATTACATAACAATCTATACATAAGCACAATCACATATCACTGACATTCCTTACTAATCATATACTTACAAAGCATTACATAGCAGTACTTGTAGTATATATATCATTCTAGTACATAGTCCCTACAGTATATAAGTCCTGTAGAATACACTCATTAATGTCAGTTTCTACCAATCTTCCACATACTGTGCTCTGTTAAGGCTCTCAGCATGTAGAGTGCAATTAGATTCTAGAACAGGTGACAGACAGCTTCGATCTTCAGTTCGTCAATATAAATTTATTGATCATGGTGGTTTCCTCTAGATGGCCACATTGATAACAGATGGAAGATCATTAATCGCAATCATGCACTTTTGAGTTCTACACAATCGCAGTTTCGGAATTCGGTGGGATCTCATGACAAGCAATAGCGTCTTCGATGATCATATGAGGGCAAGGTGAAGGAACAGTGTGGATTCGAGTTCAATTCGAGACAGAAATCGGTGCCCTACTGATCAAGGATCGTCCACTGACCGCGGACGAGTCTACTCTCGTTCCTCCTCGAGTTCTGCAGCAACAACATAAAATCTCCTTGACTCAAGGATAAAGTGCTCGTCAACAAAGTCAACAGATATTCTACATAGAAGGTGCCTTATCTTGTCCGCAATGAATATTTCATCCGCTGACGCCGCGTTACGGAAGACAGACGACAACAATGGAACATGGTACCCACCCCCACGCCTGAGCACCTGCTCGTAGGGTGGATGGTGGGTGTCCACCGCGAGGGTGCGAGGGAGGAGGGAGACGGTACTAACTGCCACCCCCCACAACGACGATGAACACTCGTGGGTTTTTTTGCTAACTACATAGGTTCTAAGGTTCGATCCGTTCGAACCCGGTTCTGTCGGTTCTGATTTGCGGTTCTGCTGTCTCGGCATCCCTGGTTGCGGATAGCGCTCATCCTGGCTCGAGGCGCTCGGGAGGTGCACGTTATAATGGACAATCACTCGAAGGCCACAAGACACAGACGTATTTAGCAAGGATCCAGTGATGTGAAGAAAATGCGATCAGATTAATCTGCATGATCCGCCAATGATCCGCAATTTTTGCGAAAGATGATGGAATTGGAGATACGTATGATTGAGTTCTTGCTATAACACAGCAAGTCAGAGTGTTAAAGATGTATCTTGTTCCTTTAGAAAATTCAATGGTGTGATAACATCATCGTGCCGAGGCAAGAATCAGTTTCAAAAGTTCGAGCTTCATGAAACTGTGGATTCGAGTTAGAAAACGTGATAGGCAGGGGTAGAACTAAGAAGCACCCTTGAACAAAAGATGTAGCCAACTTTCTCTCTTTGTTGTACGACAGTTGCGGCGCATGTAATAATAATATGCTAGTAAAGTTGCGTTATGCAGGCGCGCTCCTCAACTTCGAGACGCTCCGAGCCATCACCAATCATCCTGCTACAAGCTCATCCAACATGTCCACGAACGCCATTGTAACCAATGCTAGTAGTAGATGAACGAGCATCACTCTAGCATCCTCCATATCACCGCAAATATCACCCGTAGCTGTGAGTCGAATGTACGACGACGCCGGTTCGACCGCAGTATGCGGGAACGGAAAGGAGTGCGTACAACAATAACCTGGTTGTTCGCTCGGACGAGCTGCACATCCTTGATCAAGGCGCCGCCGACTGAAGAGGCCGGTGACTTATCTTGAAGAATCTTCAAGACAACGAGAGAATATGAAGTGACTGTTATCACTAGTTAGCCACCATTGAAGAAACGACGATTCAGACTTACGCTACCCAATACAACATCGAACCTGCGAGTATACCGCCCTGCTCCCATAAAGGTTCAGACTATCCGCTTCAAATTGGAACCCCTGCCATCGCCAAACGCCCACCTCCGTCTCCGTCCCAGTCACCGTCACCGTCACCGAGCTGTCATCCTCGCTCACATCTGCTCTCAGATTTGCCAAACACACAGTTCAACCGTTCAACCTTGCTCGCAGGGAGACATCCGTTCCAAGGCCAACGTGCCATTCATCATCCACTGCAAATGCAAAATCACGGTTCTTGACCTATGTCGAGAGGCATTCATGGTGGGGGGCGGTACGAAGCTGGGGTGGGCGCCGCCGCACAGGGAACGAGCTGGTGTAGGTACATGGCTGGCAAAGTAACAGATAGAAAGTGTATTTCTCAAGAGTCGAACGACAGCGGGCAACTTCGCCATTCCAAGGGTTTTTCTACCAGAGTTTGCTAGTATTTCCCTCCGCACAGAAGTCCCTTGGAATTCGGACGAATCACCGAATTATCAGTCACGTGATCGTGTGTAGATATACATCATGGAACGCCAACCAGACTTTGAACTCCCATCGCTACGCCATGTACGTCGCAGGTTTGTTTCAGCTATGTTGTTAATCTATTCTCCTTCCAGTATGCCCTGGCCCTCACACATAGTCACCATGGTTGAGTCAATCCCTGCAGGTGGTTTGAGTGGCGCTACGGATGAGGCATTGTTGTATGGCCCACTCAACATGCTTCTTGTCCATCTTTTCCCTCCCACGGACCTTTATATCGTCTCTCCTCAGTGGAAACGTCCCCCAGACGACTTTGCCATTGACTTCACCACTGTATTCGTCGTGCAGAAAGCACAGCATCCCGTCTTTTTCCTGGAAGTCAAGCCAGCGGGTGCTATTTCTAATCGCTCTACTCGCGGGAATGCCGATGATCAGATGCGTAACCGATTCGATGAATTTATCGATAATCTTTCTATTCCTGTCCTGTACGGTATCAGTGCTCTAGGCCCACGTCTTTGCTTTTACACCTATTCGAAGGAGGAAAATACGTTACACCCCCCCGCTATCCTTCGTCACCCAACTCAAGCCAACGATCGTGCCCCAGTCACACGGTGGGATACGGACTTGATGTCAGACGAAGGGGTTCAGAGACTCACTGCCGTTGCGGATCACGTCAAGAAAATGGTGGATGAGCATTTGCGCTAGGTGTTGAGTTGATTGATAGCGGCCGCTGCATGGCCTTTAAGTTTTATGACATTCCCATTCCAAGTTTCAAATTCATACAGTTTATAAAACTGTGCACACTCAATCAAATTCGTAAATAGGGGAAGTCAGAGTGCTCGGTCCTCTGCTGCTGGCTCAGAGTGAAATAGTAGCGGAAAAACCGAGATCCACCTAGGTGGACCCCAAAATTAAATATGTGAGGGAGTGGACGCGCTAAGAAATGTTGATAATCATGTGTGTGGGGATGGTGGAGTGTCAAAAAAGATGAGAAGTGAGGAGCATAGAGCAATGTGGCTAGTTGCGCCATTGAAGAAGAGCTAGCTGCTGTTTGACTCTAACTGTGGGATTCTCTCAAATATAAAATTTCCAAGCTTCCAAAGACCACCTTTGATAGATCCACTTTGTGCTCTAAGGTCTGGGAAGACTTCTAAACCCATTGATACATTATGACACACACTCCCAACCCCTATGAATCCTATGAAACTACTCTGAAATGATTTCAAACTATTTCAAACTATTTCAAACTGCTTCAAACTACTTCAGATGCCATATCCCACCAGCCTTCTGATACACACAGCACACCTGGCACGCATTAGTGCATTGCATATCAAGCACCACTGGACACAAGGAGATACAACAAAGGACTTTTAGGACTCGATTGTGGCACTTTGGTGTTTCAATTATATATTGAAACATTAGGAGAAGTACTTTTGATATACTGCAACTCTGTACATTTCACTTATCATCATTTCTCATTTGTTTTATGATCTGCAAAGTTCTTTATTTGTGTGCATATTGCCTCATGTTCTTCACATGTTTTATTTCCTTTTAAGTACCATCCCTTCAAAATGTATATAGACTTGTACTAGTTACTTAGAACAACAGAGAAAAAGTTGTCCTCTCCCATTCATTGTCTGATTTAAGAGCTGTTCTCTTGAGTCCAAGCTTTGTGTCATAATTCTAAGTTCTGTGAATCATCATGAACTTCTTTGAACTCTTGTACTAGCCTCTCAAAACTATTGCCTATCATCTGTTGTCTCTCAAAAACCTCCCCAATTCTCTATATTCATTCCTCAATATCCCTTGAAACAATCCACCTTTCTTACAAACCCCTCTAATGTCCTCAAACATCTTTTAGCATTCTTGAACTTCTTCAAACAGCTTCAAACCTTGTTCATAGCCCTGTGAAAACCTTTGTATGCTCCTAAAGCCATTCACAACCTCTCTCACTTCTTTGTACCTCTCTCTCCAATCCTTGGGCAACAGCAGTGATATTTAGTACCACCTCGCACCCTTCCTCTAGTCTGTGTAACACTTCTTAGACCTTTTTAGCAAGTTTTAGTTTGGTTTCCAGGTTGAGTATTATCATTTTTGGAGCCCACCACAAGGGGTTTTTAAACCATTTCATTGCCTAATCCATCTTGAATCTCCTGGCTTAGGCCAACTCAAGCTAGAAATCTGCACTTTTCCATTTTCAGATCTCTCCACTGCCTGCACATTATCCTGGGACATGCACTCCACCATCTCCACCATCTCATCATCTTTAACTTCTATCATCTCTGGTTTCACTTCCACTTGTCTGGGCTGCAATGCTGCCAATAATGACACTAATTGTGACATTTGAACCATAAGCACATCAATTTTCACTTCTAGCACTGGCATGGAAACAGAATTAGGGCTGGGATTAGAAGTTGAAGGTTCAGACATAATGATTTGAGCTGTGATGAGTCACTTCTTCAGCAGATTCAAAACTTGTTTTTTGGGACCTCTCCAAATGTTTACAGGTCATGTGATTTGGTAACTCATCAACTGTTCAGTTTGTCAAGTACTTTGGATCAATATCCCTTCCGACAGTGCCTGATCTTGGGGATAATACTGAATTTGGCTTGTAACTAAAATAGTCATCTGAATGGAATAATGTAAATCATGACTAAACCAGATCCAATTGGTTGTCTGGTTGCAGCTGTCCTAATGATGAGCACTGCCTCTCGATCACTGGTGGTCACAATGTAAGGTGAGGAGGCCTGGCATCGGCTTATGAAAGAAAAGGTAGATTACATATATACAAGTACTTCTGGCTCATGCTGAAAGGATGAGTAATCAGATGTGGCACAGTGAAACAATGATGTATGTGCAAGTAAGAGAAGGCACACTGATTGGGAAGTTGTGTTCTTCTGTTAGGGCAACACCCACTATCTGCTAGCTAAGACCATGTGGGTTCTCTCTACAAGAAGGGAGTAAGATGCACATGCATGATGGGGGAATTGATGTAGTTTTGATGTGAGGGGTTATTAGTTGATGAGTTGGTTGAAAAAGGCATTTCACACCACAAGTGTAGGTGGAATATGTTGGAGCAGACTACATACGCTGCACAGAGGAAGAGACAACACGCTCCTTATAACCTACCTGGGGTTTAGTTAGTCTTAGAACTAGGGTTTCGCAGAGGTAAGAACACTGTATATCTACTACAGTACAGGTTCTCCTTATATACATAATAGTAAGGATGTCACATGACTCAGGAATGTGTTTACCACATGTGTGCGCAGTAAGCGCAGTAACATGTGTGTGCTGCATGCATTGCCTCATGTATGCAGCATGCATTGGAGTTTAATTTCAACACCCCCCCTCAAACTGTACAGCACTCTAAGCAGCTAAGTTTGAATCTTGAAAGTAATTCCAAGAGAGTCTCTAAATTTCCTGAATAGGATGGCGCCAAGGTTCTTTGTGAACATGTCAGCTGGATTATCACTTCCAGGAATGAAAATGACTGTGACTTTGTCATTTTCTATGCATTTGTGGGTATAGTGGTAGCAAATGTCTATATGTTTGGTCCTTCTTTCCTGAACTGGATTTGATCCGATAAAGATGGATCCCTGATTATCAGTGCAGATTGGTATGTGCTTCAGTACATATCCAAGTTCCTGGAATAAGGACTCTATCCACACTATCTGTCGACAAGTGTTGGAGAGAGCCATGTATTCAGCTTCTGTGGATGACAGTGCTACAGTTTTTTGTAAACAGGACTGCCAGCACACAATGCCACTCGCTAGAGTAGCAAAGTAACCCATTGTAGATCGGCGTTTGACAGTGTCAGCTGTCCAATCAGAATCTGTGAAGGCCTGTAGCCCCTCAGACTTCTCACCATTGTAGACAATGTTATATTTCTGGGTTCCCACCAGATAGTGCATGATGTACATTGCTTTGTCTAGATGTTCTTGGCTAGGATTAGCTGAGAATTGCGATATCTTGATTACTGCATAAGCAATGTCAGGTCACGTTCCAAGCATCAGATACAATAAAGATCCAATCACAGACTGATATTTTGATCTAAGCACTGCATTGGGCATTGCTGTGTTTTCCGATGGTCTGTAACCAGTCGGGAGTGGAGTGGGGGTTGCTTTGGCATTTTTCATCTCGAATCTCTCAAGCACTTTGGCGAGATATTCAGTTTGATCAAGTTTGACTTTGCTTGCAGTCTGGGTGATGCACATGCCTAAGAATTCCATGACTTTTTCAGTACTATGGCACTCCCATTGCTTTAGACAAGCATTTTTCTTTTCATCCACAAGTTTCTTGTTCTTCCCCATGAACAAGCCATCATCAACATAGATGAGTGCAATAACAATGCTGCCTGTCTTAGGGTCCTTGTGTATGAAAATGCTGGCATCGGAGTTGGCATGCACAAACCCAATGGTGCACATAAATGCCTCTAGCTCTTTCTACCATGCTAGTGAGGCCTGTTTAAGGCCATACAATGCTCGGGTAAGCACATTACTTTGCGCTCTTTTCCCTCAAGTCTGAAACCCTCAGGTTGATCCATATAGATCTCCTCATCTAGTTTGCCATATAAAAATGTGGTTTTTACATCTAGGCCAGTCATATACATGCCCTCTAGAGATGCAAGGGCAAACATGAGGAATATGGTCTCGTAGTGGACTACCGGTGGGAAAATCTCATCAAAGTCAATGCCTTTGACTTGTGAAAAGCCTTTGGCCACAAGTCTGGCTTGTTTTCTTCTATCCGATTTTACAGAGAAAACCCATCTATTTTTGATCATTTTTTGATCATGTGGAAGATTGACGATGTCATAGACTTGTTGCTTATGAAGAGCCTCTAATTCTTCATGACAAGCTTGTTTCCACTCACGTTGCTGCTGCCATGGTAGGCACGCAATATCGCAAAATTGGTTTGGAACTTGGCTTATTTTGCTCGATGGTTTGACTGCTTTTGACAACAGCCAGCAAATAAGCTTATCTCCTCCTTCCTTGGTTATCTTTTTAATATAACCTGCTTCATCCGGTTCCCCCATTGGGTGATCATGTTCTTGATCATTGGAATTGGGCACACTCTCATGGGGTGCCGAACTCAGTCCAGCAACTGGTTTTTTCTGTTGAGATTGTGGTTGTGTTCAGTTATGATCTGAATCTTGACCTACAGATCTCTTCCAATATTGATCATGTGCAATGTCTCTCTCTATGTCAGAGGGGAGTCACTTCTCTCCATAGGTATTGCCAGGACGGTTTGGGATGTTCCTCTGCCTGCCTGATTGATGGGGCAATTGCTGCCATTCCTGTTGATCATCACGTCTTGGACAAAAGTCCTCAGTGGTTACTGGAGGCAGCGGAGGAGGAGCATCTGTCACATCATCATGCGCCTTTTGCTCACTTGGTACATCATCATCATCATTTTCTGATGATGGAGGAAGGGGCGGATCTTGTGGCAGTATAGAATCATCGCCATCCATTCCAGATGTGTGGTCATCATCTTCTGGTTCTGGAGGTGGAAAATCACCAAGGTCTGTATTGGCAGGAGTTTTAGCTCTGGGACAGCATGGGAACAATGTTTCATCAAATAGTGCCATAGCACCAATGAATATTGTGCCACTAGGTCGCATGAAATGATATGCTTTAATTCCATCTTCTAATCCAAGGTACATCATTAACTCCAATCGAGGAGCTAATGTGTTTGGATGCTTCTCCTTGGGTAGATAGATGTAAGCACCACAACTGAAAACCTTCAGATCATTTAGATCTGGGTGGACCTTTGTCAGGTCCTCAACCAGTGTCAGCCATTTCAGGTGCCTTATTGGGGTTCGGTTGTATAGGTGTGTTTCATGTTCAATGCAAAATTCCCACCATGATTGTGGTAGACATGTGGTAAATTGCAGGGTTTGCAACTTTTCCATTATTGTCCTTATGGCATGCTCTGCGTGCCCATTCTGTTGGTGAACGTGGGGTGCAGACATCTCTATTTTGATGCCAAAGTCCTTGAGCACATTTTGTAGCTCACGATCTTTGAACTCCCCCCTGGATCAACATGCCAGCACTTGATTGTAGTGCCATACTGTGTCAAAGCCACTGCCCGAAATTGTCTGATGGCCACAGCAGCGTCAGATTTATTTTTAAGGCATTGGACCCAGATATGTGACATCTTGTCATCCAGAAATACAATAAAGTATTTATGTTTATGGTATGATAGTACTGGGAGTTCCTTCAGATCAGAATGTATTAATTCAAAGGGTCTTTCTGCATGTGAATCTGATTCAGGAAAAGATTTTGAGGTCATTTTCCCTTCAGCGCACCCTGGACATATAATTTTATCTTTAGGAATAATTAAATTCCTCAGGAATTTTATGGTGCTATTAGGCATCTTCCCTAGTGCCTCTTTGGATGGGTGTCCAAGTTGCCTATGCCAAGTCGAGTAGTCTGCAATGTACATTGTCGCGACATTGATTCCCTTGGTGCTCAATATATAAGTCCGAGCCCAATAAATAGTGTCATGTTTTATAAGAGGGACGCAATCCATAATTGGGTTTCCTTGCTTGAAAAATGAAATATGTGCAGAGGAACCATGCATGTCACTTCCATCTTGCAAGAAGATGCCCATTGACAGTAATTGAGCATTACAGTCAGGTATGTAGTAGATGGGGTATAATCGCATTTCATGTGTCTCTGACTTCCCGTGATATACTACCTGATGTCTAATGAAGACTGCTCCTTTCCCTACTATATGAGTAGTACCCATGGCTGTTTGAACCAGGGTAGAGTCCTTTCTCAGTAAAGGCTCGTAAGAAGCAAAATCTTTCATTTCACCAGTGAAGTGTTTTGATGCGCCTGAATCCATGATCCAGTCAGCACCTTTCTTACAATTTCCATTTGCACACATAACACATATATTAAGATGTAAATTGTTCCATGATACATTTAGTAGCAGTAAAATTTCACATGAAAAGTTTGCTGTGATCATTGGAATATTAATTCTTGTGCTTGTGGCAGGGAAAAGGACTGACCTTTCATCATATGTACCTGTTTCAAGCAGTTCATCGACAAGCATTTCGTCAATGGCTTTCCATACTTCTTCATCAGAAACTGCAGGTTCCGATCCAAGGGAGATGCTATCATCTTCTACCTCTACGATCCTTGGTTCTGGTTCAATCCTCCTCCTCTTACCTTCTCGCACTGTTAGGTGCTCTTCCAGCAGTCACAGATTTTTTGCGCTGCATGGAAGATTCATTTGCTTGAGGGTGTCTCGAGCCTGCTGATATTCAGTGTAGACTGAATGAGAGGTAGAGGCCATGCCCATGTATGCCTGTGCAGGCAGTCAGTGGCGAGGATCTTTTGTGAGAGTATGTTCATGCTTCTCGATGCACTGGATGAGCAGCATCGGCGGTATGATGGTGCCATTACCATTTATGGTAGTAAAGGCATTTGAGGCGAGGTGGGTATGTTTCTCTTTAGGCTTTTCCTCTTTAGTCTTTTTGTCCCCACATCATCCATGCTTTCAGGACGAATCTCCACTGTTGCCCTGAGATTGCCATTTGGGGTTTCCCCCTTTGCGCTTGACAGCGGAAAGCTTGGTGCCCTGAGGTGGGCCAGTGGGCTTCCCAACTGTGGTGTGCTGTGAGGCTTCAGTAACAATGGAGTCCTTGACATGTTTAAACATCAAGGCTCTAGTAGCAGTTGTGTTAAGGACTGTGGCAGATAGAGAATCATACTCGCGTGGCATTGCAGCGAGTAGAATCATTGCCTGTACTAATTCGGGGATGGCAACATTGGCAGCCATAAGGCACTCAAATTTGTCAGCCATCTTGGCAATCTCTGGCGCAGGATTTGCAGCTGGAATTTTGATTGTGATTGCAGACCTAAAGTCTGCAAAGACTCGGGAGGGGCCATTGACACCATAATCGGTGCGGATGAGATCCCACACCTCCTCAGCAGTGTCCTTGGTGTTGGCACGCTGCCAAATAGAGAGGGCCAGGCAGAGCACTAGGCTACCAATAGCCTGGTAATTCTTGTTGTTCCAGGTCTGGAGCTTGGCATTAGCATCCGCTACTAGTGCAGCATTCATCGCTATCAAAGGAGGCGCCAGAGGTGGTTTTAGTTCCATCCCACTAGTTATTTGCCAGAGGCCCTGAGACCTGAGCCATGCCTTCATTGAGTTGGCCCATTGAATGTAGTTAGAGCCATCGAAAGTTTGTACGAGTTTTTCAAGAGTTGAAGACATGATGTTGTAGTAGCAGCTGGTAAAAGCACTCAATCAGTCCTCTATTCAAGAAAACACGTTCCATAATTTCAGGCAAAAACACTTCTTCAGAGTGGTTAACCCCAGTCAACCTGGGTTTTTAAATGCAGCTTGCAGGGAGTGCACTGCAGCTCACGAAGAGCGCAAGGTTACAATTTGGAGACAATGAAGTCAACGTCGTTCACAGCCAGTTAAGACACATTCGCGATGTGCCCAGCAGGGCCCATAACCTGTTGGAGCAGACTACATACACTGCACAGAGGAAGAGATGACACATTCCTTATAACCTACCTGGGGTTTAGTTAGTCTTAGAACTAGGGTTTAGCAGAGGTAAGAACACTGTATATCTACTACAGTACAGGTTCTCCTTATATACATAATAGTAAGGATGTCACATGACTCAGGAATGTGTTTACCACATGTGTGTGCAGTAAGTGCAGTAACATGTGTGTGCTGCATGCATTGCCTCATGTATGCAGCATGCATCGGAGTTTAATTTCAACAGAATACCTAAGAGAACACAACTGGGGTCCCCTAGGTGTATATATAGGGTTTATATACTATGTTACATATATTGTACAGTGTTGTCACTGATGCACTCATACATGCATACATATTGATGTGTACAAAATAAAATTCTCATGCTATCAAAGTGTAGCATTATTTGGTGTAATGTAGCATAATTTGACATAATAAAATAAAATGAAATTTTATTGGATAATGGGCTGTTTTCTAACACCATGCCAGTACTAGGTGTGTGATTCAACAATGTTCATTGAGGTCTTGGGTGAAGATGAGGATGTTGTTGAGGTAGATGCAGACCACACCTTCTGGTATGAGATTGTGGAAGATGTTGTTCATCATGGTCTGAAAGGTGGCAGCACTGTTAGTGAGCCAAAATAGCATGACAAGCAGCTCAAAAAGACCATGATACATGTGAAATGCTGCCTTCCACTCACCTCCTTCCTTTATCTGCACAATGTTATAGCCTCAGCAGATGTCAAGTTTGGTGAAGTAATGTGCTTCATGGAGTTGGTTGATGAGTTCAGATATGAGGAGCAGTGGGAAATGATTCTTGACTGTGATGTCATTAGGTCATCAGTAGTCTTGGACCAGTTGAATGGAGCCATCCTTCTTTTTTGACAAAGAAGAATGGCAAGGCCATGGGCAACTTAGAAGGGTGGATACAACCAGAAGCCAAGTGCTCATCAATGAACTTGTCAAGTTGTTATTGTTCTTCAGGGGAGAGAGGGTAGACCTTGCAGGAAAAAGTCATTGTAAGGAGCAGAGGAGGCACCTCAGGCATCTGGAAAATTTTCTGTGTTCATCCCATATTTTTTCATGTTTCATTTCACCCTATTCTGCCTTTCCTATGATTTTCTATGATTTTATTCCTATTTTATAATTATTTTTCAGTTTTTCCCTTCTTGGAACATGTTGACAGTTCTATTCTTAGAGGCAGGACCCCTTCTGGATGTTTACCCATCAAGGTGACATCATTCCATAGCTTGATCCACCCACTTCTGCCTTTTTTGATTTTTAGCCTACTATTTGATTTTTGGGTCTATCACATATACTGGGCATTGACAGATGAGTCCATAGAGTTTTCTCTTCAGATTCCCCTCTGTTAGGTGTGCCTGAAGTGTTTGTATATTAATTTTGGATTCTCCTCTGTTAGCTCACTACTAAGTGTGGCTTTGAGGTTGCCCTTACAGGCATGGTGCCCAGCATGAGCCCAATTGCATGATCTCACGAGTTACAGTCAGGAAGTGAATTAAAGGACTCCTTGGAGAAAACATCCTCAAAGTCATGCAGGTGAGGAAGTACAGAGTCAGTGAGGGATTTGAGCATACTGTTCTTGTGGAAGGCCTTCACAAGGTGCTGGGAGATGTTCAAGGTGGCATGCACCTCATGCAAAGAGTTAATGGCAGTGTAGAAAATTTGGTCACCTTCCTCGATCTGTTGCACCTCCTCTTCATTATTGTCAGAATCAGGTGCAAGATCTGGAACATCTTCCAAGTCTACATCAGGCATAGGCATTGGACCTGCACAACATTTTTGAGTAAGCTGCAGAAGTACCTTTCACTCTCAGCATTTTTGTCTGCCTTCAGTGAAGAAAGTATGACAACAAGAGGGACAATGACTCATCATGACTTCACCTGTTGCCCAGTCAGCCTCAGGATTGTGGTCATGCAGCCATGGGTAGCCCAAAATTGCCTCCTGTTTCTCTAGTTGGGTCACAGCAAGGAGAGCCCATTCATTGTAGTCCTTGTAGTGGGGGACTAGGTCTACAACCTCCCAAATTGCCCCAGCTTCATTTGGGGAGCCATCCACATTATAGACAGGTATGGGTTGAGATAGTGCACATGTGTTGAGTCACTTTTGTTGGACTAGGCAAGAATGGATGGAAAGGCCTGTGGCATCCAAGTCCAAGAGGGCAGAGCCACTAAGTGCTTGCCCTGTATCCATAGTCTGCAGCTTGATTCATAATTCTAGTGATCATTGGGAGGGTGTGTATGCCACAATGTATCTGTGCAGTAGTTTGCGCTCCCAAGATTTCAATCTGGGTAGGGGTGGAGGAGATGGAGAGAGGGTAGGTACATCTTTAGCCACTTCAGGAGAGTCCAGAGAGGGGACAGTCATAGAATAAGATTCATCTTCTAGTGAATCAACAGAGAGAACTTCAAAGTGGTTATGAACAGGCAACAAGGGGGTATTGTTCACTCATCGTGAGCAGAAAAATCCCATTCCTCCACCTCTTCTGCTTTAACCTTCTCATATCCCTTCTCCCTCAACTCTTCGACATCTGTGAGTGCCAACAAATCTTGGAGGAGTTTGCCTCATCCCTCAGGCATGGATCTGCAGATGTCCTGGCAGTGAGCACAGTTTTGAGCCATATGTCCCATTTCCCCATAGCCAGAGCAGAGATCCAGCCTGTGGGCTCAGCTATGGGCTGCATCAACATCCATTGGAGCTGGGGTGTTAGGGTTCAGTGCCATAGTCTGACACATAGGGATGGGATTGGGGGGAGGGGATACTCGATTGAAGGTGTGGGGGATGTGGGTGGTGGTAGAAGTGCAGAATGTCATAGTGAATGCTGCATTTGTGAGTCAGTTTTCATCACAGAGGGAGGAAGCTTCATACCACACATTTATATCATCATCTGATGGGCACCCCTCCAACATCTGTGCAATCTGGGCAACAGTTTAATGCATACATCTTCATTTGGCCATGCATTGGGCAGTGCATCCATGCTACATGCTAGGGATTGAAATAGGTAGTGTAGGGTTCAACTGGATGGTTCTAATGAAGTTTTTGATGGTAGAGGTAAGTGCATCAATTTGCATGAAAATTTCAGCAATGTCTCCTTCAAGCATGTTATGTGCTCTGGGGCATCCATGGTGCAAGGCAGTGGATTGGGTGAAAAACAGTGTGCACTAAAGGTGGGAGTGTCTGGAACAGTGTGTAGAGAGATTGAGGAACTCTGGGAGTCATTTTATGCTCTGTATCTGCCTATCTTGACAGTGTGTCCAAGATTGAGCCTTGAGAGAGAGTTTTCTACTGTAAGGGTAACCTCAAGCCTCACTTAGTAGTGAGCTAACAGAGGGGAATCCAAAGTTAACATTGTACTACATAATACAAGCACTTCAGGCACACCTAACAGAGGGGAATTCAAAGAGAAAACTCTAAGGACCCATCTGACAATGCCCAGCATACATGAATGACCCAAAAATCAAATAGTAGGCTAAAAATAGAAGAAGGTAGAGATGGGCTGATCAAAGCTATGGAATGATGTCACCTCAATGGGTAAGTATCTGAAAAGGGACCCACTTCAAAAATAAAACTGTCAACATGTACAAATGTGGGAAATGGAAAAATAATTATAAAACAGGGATAATATTATAAAAAATGCAGAATAGAGTGAAATAAAATATAGAAAAATATGGGATGAATGCAGAAAATTGCCAAGACCCTTGGGACACCTCCTAGTCTCCGATGCTCAGTATATGTGATAGACCTGAAAATCAAATAATAGGCTTAAAATAGCAAAAAGGTGGAAATAGGCAAGCTATGGAATGATGTCACCTTGATGGGTAAATGTCCAGAAGGATTCCCACCTCTAAGAATAGAACTGTCAACATGTACCAACATGGAATAACTGAAAAGTACTTATAAAATAGGGATAAAATCATAGAAAACCCACATAGGTAAGCTACAATGTGTTGAATGATACAGGTTCAGTGGATGCTGTAGAATGCTCTAATCTATATATGTGTACCTGCTATAGTAATAAATGAATACACTATTACAATGGTTGCTAGACCAAAAAGTAATACATTTAATACAGACATTAGTAGCCTATGAAATAGTTTCAGGCAGCAGCAACGGCAATAGGGATGGCAGTGACAGTGGCCTTACCAGGATTGAGATCAAGATTGGCATTACACAGCCCAGATCGGTGCCATGCGTGTGATCCACATGATGAGCAGGACTCACCATATCGACCAGGACCTCAGCAGGTATACTCACCTGAATGTTTTTCAGGCAGACCTGTCTCCCAGCCCCCCACCTCACCCACATATGAAGATGCTGAAAGAATTCCATGTTCCATCACACTGTTCTTGACAGGACCACCCAGGACCTGAGTATAGATACTCTCCCATGCATGGTTTAGACAGACCTGCCTTCCAGCCCCCCACCTCACCAATCATTCAAAAATATGGGCCAAGATTCCGAATGGTCCTAGTAATGGATACAGCATTGGGCACAATATTGGCATTCCTTTGGCCAGACTGGTTGGAAGTCCATTTGGAAATGCATTGGGCAGGTGAAGAATTATTTAAATCAGTAGGATAGTGCACAGGAGACACACTCCTATTGCTCACTTTGATTCCTTCTGCAAATCTTACTATTGTCATTCTTTGTCTTCTACTGAGACACATATAGTAAATTTACTGTGCAAAGTTTACTCTTCTTCTCCCAACAACCTGCATAGAGACAGCTGAGTAAGGTGATCAGCTGTTCTGTGGGCACATTGGGCTGATGTCTGTCCCTGATTCTTGATTTGAGATGATGGGGGGGTCATCTGTTGAAATGTATTCTTCACAGGTGGGGTCTGGCAATCACCAAATGATCCTACCAGTGCTGATTGTCTGTCTGCCAATCCTACTGCTACCAATTCTCTGTCTGCTTATCCTACCACTGCCAATTCTCTGTCTGCTGATCCTACCGCTGCCAATTTTCTGTCTGCTGATTCTAGCACTGCTGATTCTCTGTCTGCCGATCCGACCGCTGCTGATTCTCTGTCTGCCAATTGTCTGTCTGCTGATCCTACCATTGCTGATCCTGATGCCAATCCAACTGTTGACAGTTTTAATGCCTTCGCTCTTGCCCCTGCAATAGAATCCTCTGTCTGAGTTTGCCTGGACAGTCAGCAAGGTTTAGGTTGTTGCAATCTTTCTTGAGTTGATGTGGTGTTGCCTTCCAACAGTGATGAATCAAGTGGGCATGGGGCATTGTTTACATCATCATTGAGTATATCCATTGTTGTTTGATTGACTTGCACATAGCTCAAATGAGCTGGATCCATGAGTTGCAAGGAATCCAGGGGTTCAGAGATGGGTGCCTGTTCTGCTCTTGATCATTGGCGAGGTTGTTTTCACTGTTGTTTCGCTTTCACCCTTTTTCTGCCTCTTGGTTGACCTTGGGGCTCAGCATTGGGATGCAGGCTGGTGCCCATGATGGACTCGGCATTGGGTATTGCATCACCATTCCATTGTCCACTGCATTTGGAAATGCATCAGGAAGGTGGAGGGTTATATAAATTATTAAAATAGTGTGCAGGAGACACACTCCCATCGCTCACTTTGATTCCTTTGAACCTGAATGCTTTTTCAGGGCCCTGCACTGTTTGATGCTGCAGAACGTGGTCAAAAAGGTCTTCTATGATGCTCTTGTGCATGTTCCATGGGTCTCTGAATTTGAACCTTCCTGGGAGATATTCAGGATTGATGAATAAAGAGGTTTGGTCAGCAATTGCTTTGAATGAGATATGGTGACTACGACCATTGTTGGCTAGTTCTGCATGAAGATAAGTAACAGTTTGTAGCATGATTGTCATGCTGTAATGCTGTCTAACATACAACACAAACCATTGCTCCAGCTCTTTTTTCTTGTATTGTGATCCTTTCCATGGTGTGGGCAGGATGGGGAACCCATCCTGAGTCATCAGAAGTTGGGTTTGTGGTGTGGTGGTGTTAGGTTGCATTGCCGACCTTGAGTCAATGTCTGATGCATGTAATGCCTTGACATAACTCACAAGGTTCTGCTTGAGCTCTGTGATATGATCATGATAGGTGTCCAGAAATGATCGTGTAGGGGTAGCTATTAAAGAGGTGACATTGTCATGACTGTAATCAGCATTGGCATTGGCATTGGCATCACAATTAAAGATTCCACTCATGCATCAACAACCATCAAACCATTAGGTGCAGTATGGGCTGTAAATGTCACAGACAGCACTCCCATTTCTAAGTGTTGTCAGGCACTCTCCTCTACATACTTACACAGGTTTTTCTCTGCTAGTCTGTGAAATGTCAGTCACCATCAGCATTGGCAGTGGCAATGGCATTAAATTACCTTTACTTTGTCTGCTCGAGATAACCTTCCTGCATCATTTTATCCTGCTCGATCTCCTGGATTACCTTTTCCTCTGCAGTCATGTTGCTAAAAACACTCTTGATGGCTGGCAGTTGCATCTGGAACCATCCAGGTGTGCTTGTGGTGACATTCTCAATACCTAGCAGGTTTCTGATCTCTTTCAAAACTCGATCCTGGTATAAAGCCCAAATGGCTTCTGATCACTTGACTTTGAAGTTGTTTGATTTGCATGAGTCACCATTCATCATTTGCCAGTTGTTTGAAAGCCAGGTTGTTGGTTCCTGGTTATGTGATCAAAAATAGAACCTTCACATGCTTCAAGTTGATGATTCACCTTGGCATGTAGGTGACTCTCCTCCTCATCCATTGGGGCCCTCTTGATTGACACCCAGTAATTGAATATGGCAGGGAGAATATCACACTTGAGTATTTGCAACTGGCCAGCTTTGTATTCCTGTGATCGGAATGCATCTCTATAAGGTTTGATGATCCTCTGCTCTTTGACCATATATCTCCCCTTGTGATAATGTCTCACACCCAGGTTCTCTGATGGCTCAGGCAGCATTGGAGGGGGATTGATGTGGAGGAAAGAATGATTCTTGTCATCATCAGGCATAACATATTATTGGCATGAGGGTAACATGAGGATCACATGAGGCCAATAGTACAAATAAATAGTCTATCACTGCAATCAATTCCCCCCAATCATCATGAGCCTAACAAGAGCTCCTTACAAGAGAAAGAGAAGATCAAAGAAAATGTTGCCCTGCATGAGGACCATGATGATGCAGTTGATACTGTTACACACATGTAGAAGTTGAGGTCAACACGAGACATGGACCAAAAACAAAGCATATCAAGGTTCCCTTGCCTCTGGTTACAGAAGAACATGGTGAATTGAGCTCAGCTGGTATCCACAACAATCCAGGTCTTGCTTCAGAATGGGGTATGCAAGAACCTCAGGTGGCCAATGAGCCAGTTTGGCCATGGATCAGCATGGTCAGTTTCTGACATGGATTGACTTATTGAGGCTCATATACAACTGATAGAGACAGAAGCACTATGTATTGCAGTTTGTGGGATGAGTGGATGAATTGCTGCAAGCATCCCTGACTCAGCAGGCATGGTCCATCCACAAACAAGTTTGCAACCACTGTCAACTGAATAAATGGGCAATTTGGAGATGTGTTGATTGTTCACTAGGAAGCACACTTTGCTGGACATGTATGCACATATCACACAGGCAGAACCCCTTCCATCACATTGAATGCTGGACTGGCACACACTTTCACTGTGCTGAGCTATGGGAGGTTGACATGTACCTTTTGGTCCAGCACCAGACAGATCAGCCAATTTGCAAGGCTCTTAACTTTCAGATGAAATATCTGGAGAAATCTGAAGAAATGAAGGATAAAGCCAAGGCAGAGACAGTCAATTATTACTTGGCAACAGCAACAGCAATGGCTCAACATCATGAGTTGGCATCAGGAATGACAGAGAGTACAGCAGACGATGAGACTAGGGCCGATGCAGCCTTTTTTGATCACCTTGATGCCCTTTGGCATCAAGAAAAGGGCAATAATGATGTCAACAACAGCTTACAAGACTTCTTTGATAGCGATGACAAACATGAAGTTGAACATGCTGATGAAGATATCCATGGGTTTCAACCATATTTGCCTGAATGATGCATGAGGACTGATGCCCAGGCAACAACCATACTAGCAACTGCTGATCCTGAGCTGACCACTGCACTGCCGACTGCTGATGCCTTGAACAACAGCTATATCCATGTGGTGCATACAAATGGAATACATCATTTAGCAATGGTTACCTGCCAGTGTCAGGGAGAACATCAAATTCCCTTGGACCTAGTAACCAGTAACCTGCTCCTGACCAGCTTCACCAAAATATGCACTCTTTTCACCATGCAGGTTCTAGACCATTTTCGGCTCTGTAATCTGAAATTAAAGACATCGGCCTATCAGTTTTACCAGGTGATTCAGTGCATAACATTGCTGATGAGGCCTGCCAAAGTAGTCAACCTCTACCATGAGCTTCGGTGCATGTCCCACTTATGGCAATGGATGAAAAGATTGAAGTGAGAAGGGTATGGACACAATCCAAAAAATCCATTGAATCCCAAAGCAGGATCACTTGCCAATTACTGTCCAGCCTGTCCTCAAGCAGGCATAAATATACCAGAAAATTGGAAGGACGATGTGAACCAGTGGGTGACTATATACCATGATTGTACAAGTTGCATCTGAAATGATACTATGGCTCTCAGATTTGTTTTTAAATGCATATTCATGGCCAACAGCAATTTCAAAGCTGACCATGTACAGCAGAAAAACTCCAATGCTGATGTATGGCTATGGGATGGAGCTGGGATGGCCCCAAATCAGACTGAATATGAGCAATTCTTCCAAGCTGCCATAGAATGATTCACAGTAGGTACACTTCACTTTGCAGTGGCCAATGCCATAACCACTGCTGGTGCTGCTCCCGATGCTGGTTCTGATTGGGATACATGGGTTTTTAGAAGGCTCCATGTGAAAATAAATTCTGAGCCATTGCAAATGCTTTTTTGGCATTGAAGGCATGTGATAGGACTGAAGTAGTGGCCATTGCATGTGATGGTGATAGGTCCACTGCATGCTCTAAAATCTGGAGAAAGTTTCCAATCATATTGACACACTACAACACACCCTCTGAACCGCTACAAACACTATGAAATCGACTTCAAATTCTTTTCGAATTATTTCGCACTACTTTGAACGATTTCATGACACTTCAAAAGACTTTGTACTACTTCGAATAACATCAGCCACCACATAGCTGTTCCTAAAACCCTTTTGATATATGCTGCCCAACCAGAATAAGTCATTTTGTCACATATTGAGTGCCACCAGAAGGAGAGATGACAAGAGACCCAGAATGTGATAAGTGCAGTTTTTATGTTTCAATGATATATTAAAGCAATAGGACAAGAACTCTTACTATACTGGGACAATACTTGTACTAGGTACTTACAAGAAGAGAGAATAAGTTACCCTCTTCACTACCATCAGATTTAAAAGCAGTTCTCTTGAGTTTTAGCCTCTCACTGTACCTCTAAGTTCTGCAAAATATTGCAAACTTCTTTGAACTATCATATTTGCTCTCAACTCATTGCCTATCACCTATTGCCATCAAAAACCACTTCTTATTCGCTATATTCATCTCTTGACATATCTCATCACCAGTCCAACATCTCTGAACTTCTTCAGAACTATTTTGAACCTCTTCGAACTACTTTGCACCTGCTTTGAACTATTTCGCACATCTTCAAACCTATTTTGAACCTCATTCAAACAACTTTGTATGCTTTTACAGGCTATTTGGACCATCCCTTATCATTTCGCCTCACTAAAAACAATGTTTGGACATCAGCGGTGATATTTAGTACCAACTCGCACCCTTCCTCTAGCCTGCGTTATACTTCCTAAGCCTTCTAACAGGTTTTTGTTAGGTTTCCAGGTCGAGTATCATCATTTTGGAGCCCACTGCAAGGGGTTTCTAGATTGTTTCATCATTGAACCTCCACTCCTTTCCACCACTCATTTCACCTAAGGGGGCTCAATGATTTCAACTTCGCATTAAACTCATTTTGCCTCCAACCCTCCTGAACAACCAGGAGATCTCAATACAGTATCTCGACCATCAATAATATTATTTTGCACTCTTTCACCTTTCATGATTACGATTTTGCTACCATCCTCAACTTCAAAAACATATGAAACATGACATCACACAAATTTCGACCTCGCAACCTCCGAAATCCACTTCAAACATGTCAATGTCCTTTATGCCAGCTCCTGGTTATTCTACATCTCTGAAATTCGATTCAAGATGACCTAAAGAACAAAAATACTTCAAAGAGCTCGAATATCTATTTGCAACTTGCAGTATTACAGATCATGACTGAAAGAAAAGACACACTTGCAGATACATCAACATCGATTCTTACGACCTCTGGAAATTGTTTCCGGAGTCCCAGCCTGGCACTCCATTTGACAACTTTTGCATTGCAGTATTCAAGTTCTATCCCAAAATAGAAGACAAACAAAGATACAGCATTTTGGACATGGATACACTCATCAGCGAACAGCTTCGCACCAGTGATGATACTCAACCTGGAAACCCAAACAAAACCCACTAAATGGCTTCGGATGGTATAACACAAGTCAGAGGAAGGGTGTGAGGTGGTACTAAATATCACCGCTGAGACCAATATGATGTGTTTAGCAACGTGAAATAATAAGGGATGGTTTGAATAATCTGTAAGAGCATACGAAGTTGTTTGAAGATGTTCAAAATTGGTCCGAAAATGTGCGAAATAGTTCGAAGTAGGCCCGAAGAAGTTCAAAGAGGTTTGAAGAAGTACAAAATAGGTTTGAAGTATATCAAAGGGTGAGTTTAATGAATGTGAAGTTTTTGTTGAATGGTGATAGGTGATGGGCGATAAAACAGAGAGTGAATATGATAGTTTCAAGGAAGTTCACAATATTTCACAGAACTTAGAGATACGACATGAACTAAGACTAAAAAGAATGATTCTTAAATCTGATGATGAGTGAGAGAGTAACTTGTGCTGTTCCCCCATTGCTATATTGTCTGTTCTAACTAACTAATACAAGTCTATATACAAAATGAAGAGATAGTACTAAAAAGGAAATAAGAACATGTGTAAAACATGAGGCAAATATATCAAACAATGAGGCCTTGTATATCATGAAACAAATGAGAAATAATAAATGATGAAACACATAATGTTCCCATATAGTAAAAGTACTTCAATATATCAATGAGACACAAAAATGCACTTATCGCATTCTAACTCTCTTGTACTCTCTCCTCGTGTCCAGTAGTGCTTGATATCCGACTAAATAACTTGTTCCAGCTGTGCAGCATGTATCAAAAGTGCTTCAAGACAGCTATACAGTGGCCAATATCGTTCGAAGTGCTGCAAAGTCATTCGAAGTGTCGTGAAATAGTTCAAAAGCATTCGAAGTTGTCTGAAATAGTGTGAAATCATGCAAAAATGGTTCGAAGTCGATTTCGTGGTGTTTGTAGCGATTTGGAGTGTGTGTCATAATGTCTCGATGCAAGTGGGAATGTTCTCCAGACCTTAAAGCATATAGTGGACCTATCACCAGTATTTTTGGTGCAATCAATTTAGGAGCTTATTACAGGTCATTCTACAAGATCACGAGCTTCCTTTGCTCAAAACATAGACTCTCAGAGGCCAAACAGAGTTAAGCTTTTGTTCAAGGCTTTCAAACAGACTTACAGACTAGAATTGCGGATCGCCTCAAAGTAAAGTTCCCTGATCATTATCCTGATGACCCATATACGCTGAACGACATACACAGCACTGCAAAATTTGTTATAGCATTCTTGAACTCGTTGATGATACTCAACCCGGAAACCCAAACAAAACCTACTAATGGCTTCGGATGGTATAACACAGGCCAGAGGAAGGGTGTGAGGTGGTACTAAATATCACCACTGAGACCAAAACATAATGTTTAGTAACACGAAATGGTAAGGGCTGTGGCAAATATTCTGTATAGGCATATGAAGTTGTTCGAAAGAGTTCGAAAGAAGTTCGAAGGTGTGTGAAGTGGTTCAGATAAGTTCGAAGATGCGTGAAATAGTTCGAATAAGTTCAAAGAGGTTCGAAGTATATCGAACAGCGAGTTTAACGAATGTGAGGTGTTTGTCGAATGGAGACAGGTGATGGGCGATAAAATGGAGAGCAAATACAATAGTTTCGAGGAAGTTTGTGATATTTCGCAGAACTTTAGAGATACGATGCGAGCTAAGACTCAAGAGAACGACTCTTAAGTCTGACGATAACTGTGAGACTAACTTGTGCTGTTCCCCGTTGTTCTATTTCTCCCTATTCTAAGTATCTAACACAAGTCTATATACAATATGAAGAGATAGTACTAAAAAGGAAATAAGAACAATTGTAAAACATGAGGCAATGTACACAGCAATAAAGGTATTGTAAAACACAAAACAAATGAAAAATGATAATAAGTAAAATGTACATTGTCCCAGTATGGTAATAGACCTTGTTCTATTGCTTTAATATATCAATGAAACACAAAAACGCACTTATCATATCCTAAGTCTCTTGTAATCCCTCCTTTTGTCTGGTAGTACTCGATATGCAGCGAGTTGGGTTGTTCCAAATATGCAACGTGTATCGAAATTGTTTGAGGACAACTATATGGCAGCCAAAGTCATTCGAAGTGTCACGAAATGGTTCGAAAGCATTCGAAAAGGTTCAAAGTAGTGCGAAGTTGTTCGAAATAGTGCGAAATCATGCGAAAATGGTTCGAAGTCGATTTAGTGGCATTCGTAGTGGTTCGGAGCGTGTGTCGTAATGTGTCAATATGAGTGGGAATACTTCTCCAGACTTTAAAGTGCGCAGTGGACCTATCATCATACTCCATTCCCCAGCAATCAATTTTGACCTCGACCTCATTGCAGTCTAGCACATTGATCGATGCTGAAGATGTTTCACACATTTTTGAAAATTTCACATTAAACCTTGCATCAGTCCTCACAGATTCACATTTGACCAGATCAACACCTGAAATTCCTGCTCTGACCTCATCCATCACCGATATTGCACCTTCAACTACATCAAACCCAGCATCTGATGGTATACCTCACAGCTTAAAAAATTTGGACAACTTTGAAGCTCATATCGCAGCACTCAAACAGGAACCAGCCCTCGAAAAGCAGCTTGCACTTGAATGAGAAAATCTCTTACTTTAAAATCATCATGTCGCACCTCCTGGTCTTCATCACATCATTCCAGCATCATTGCCCATGTTTATGCCAGTTTTATTGTCTTCACCTTTGGTAATTGCAGCCCAGTCCACTCCAATAGTTGCATCTTCATCATCTTTGAACTCGATCTCACCTCCAAAATCCTTGTTGCATTCCCTCCCACCATTGCCTATTTTGACCTCGACTTGCAAATTGCCACTCCCAATATTTTCTTCTTCAACCTTGTCATCTGAGCCATCTTTAGATTTACCATCTATTTCAATATTGCCTTCACCCTCGACATCAGATTTGCATTTGCATTCACCCTTGAAATCTAATATAGCACACAAAGTAATATCCCCATCATATATCTATAGTCATCATATCAAAATTTGTCTACCCCTCATTGCCAACATTTCTATCACATCCATTGCCCACAAGTATTTCTCCAACCTCATTTTCGACCCCTCGATCTTTTGTTCAATTTTGATTTGGCCAGTCACTCGACTCAATTATTATGATCATGGTTAGTATCATTGACATTGATCAAATTTGCCTATTTCCTTTCTCTTTTTTGCATTTTGACCTTATTCTATTTATCGAAAACATATTACTATGTCCAGCATTTCTCAAAACAGCCTCAACAGCTTTTGCCTTTATGCACCCATGTAGGCATTCGCTCACCTCAATCTCGACCTCGATAGTTCTCGAAAATACCTTATGACTATTTTGCTTTTGCTGAATTTTTTCGACATTGACTTCGAACACATTGAAATAACTTCGAACTCCTTCGAACTCCCCCGATAATACTTTCAAAAACTTTTGAGACCTCGAAAATGAATAACTATACCTTTTCCTTATTTTTCTTTTGCTTTTCTAATTGCTACTTTTTGAAAATTACAAAGACTCAAATTTATATTGAAATAAATACACTGAACAAATTTTACTCTACTCTCTTAGCATCTCCTCCAACATGTCTATCTCCCTTCCCAGTATTTCCATCTCCACCTTCATCTCAGCCAATTTCTTTGCCAGCACTCGATGCTGAGTGCTGCCCTCATCTGAAGCCTCAGCACCCTCAAAACCTCGTGACTCCCTCACCTTCCCCTTTGCCTTCCCCTTCGATGACTTTTTATTTTCCTTCGATGATTTCGAAGGCCCTGCTACTGGCTTGACATCTTTGAACAGACCCATGACACCAATTCGATGTACTATGAAATTCAAACAAACATTAGCAATATCCTCAAAACAATTTTGAATTTTTTTGTATCTTGTCTGGGGTGCAAATATCTTCACTTTGCCTTTGCAAAGCCCCCTCCTCGAAAGACCCTCCCAATAGCACCCCTGCACTTCCTGGGTGCACTTTCTGCACTTTGCCGCTCCCTCATCAACAACACAATGCAGCTGGGACTTGAACCCAGCACAATGATCACACTATGAATTATGTAGCAACTGGAATTTCTTCGAACAAAACAAAACACTTACAGGGCCTTTGAAATCCAGTAGCCCATCACCACCAAACTTTGTGCATTTCGCCCACACCTCATTGTCACCCTGTTCATCCTCACCATCATCGTTTGCCTCAATTGCCCTTGTCTTCTGCTTCCCTACCCTGACAACAGGCAATTCCTCAACATTTTACTCATCCTCATCACCCGCCTCGATCCACTCAATCACCTTCACCTCAGCCTCAAACCCTGCATTTTTTTGTTGCAAGTCCTCCTTTGAGGTAGTCCTCACATGAAATTCAGCAAGGGCTGCATTTCAAGCATCCACCAATGCCCTTCTTCGACCCTCAATCTTCGCCCTCTTCAATTGCTCCTCCTCCTCTCAAACATGTTTTTCTGCCTCCTCCTATGCCTCGTGCTCTATCTCCTCCACTAAATTTATGAACAGTAGCTCTCTACCCCACGAAATCCATTCAC
Organism: Tricholoma bakamatsutake; assembly: GCA_029959215.1. NCBI lineage: Eukaryota > Fungi > Basidiomycota > Agaricomycetes > Agaricales > Tricholomataceae > Tricholoma > Tricholoma bakamatsutake. Next base: position 12,260,635 of record CP114861.1, read on the forward strand.
ATCACACCATCGGTTTGTGGAGCTTGAAAATGTCATGCACGACCTTTGAATGGCTGCATCATGTGCTTCGCCAAGATTGTTGGCAAGCTCATCATATTCTGCCTAAAAAACACAAATATAGAGCACTAAACACAAGTATGAACATGAAACTCACCATTTTCTCACCAAAACCCTTGCCCCACACTTTGAAATCGATATGAACACATATTTTGCATGTGACTTTGATCGGCTGACTGGGACAGTCAGAATTTCAGTAAGGGGGAGGATGATATGTAGGTCCACTACATGCTCTAAGATCTGGAGAAAGTTTCCAATCATATTGACACACTACAACAGACCCTCTGAACTGCTACAAACACTACAAAATTGACTTCAAATTCTTTTTGAATTATTTTGCACTACTTCAAATGACTTCATATGACTTTGAATGACTTCAAACAATTTCATGACACTTCAAACGACTTTGTACTACTTCGAATAACATCAGCCACCACATAGCTGTTCCTAAAACCCTTTTGATATATGCTGCACAACCAGAATAAGCCATTTTGTCACATATCGAGTGCCACCAGACACAAGGAGAGATGACAAGAGACTCAGAATGCGATAAGTATGGTTTTTATGTTTCAATGATATATTAAAGCAATAGGACAAGAACTCTTACTATACTGGGACAATACTTGTACTAGCTACTTACAAGAAGAGAGAATAAGTTACCCTCTCCACTATCATCAGATTTAAGAGCAGTTCTCTTGAGTTTTAGCCTTTCATCGTACCTCTAAGTTCTGCAAAATATTGCAAACTTCTTCAAACTATCGTATTCACTCTCAACTCATTGCCTATCACCTATCGCCATCAAAGACCACTTCGTATTCACTATATTCATCTCTTGACATATCTCATCACCAGTTCAACATCTCTGAACTTCTTCAGAACTATTTTGAACCTCTTTGAACTACTTCAACTATTTTGCACATCTTCAAACCTATTTCAAACCTCATTCAAACAACTTTGTATGCTTTTACAGGCTATTTGGACCATCCCTTATCATTTCACCTCACTAAAAACAATGTTTGGAAATTAGCGGTGATATTTAGTACCAACTCGCACCCTTCCTCTAGCCTGCATTATACTTCCTAAGCCTTCTAACAGGTTTTTGTTAGGTTTCCAGATTGAGTATCATCACCAGCATGGATATTATGCACCCAATGCACTGGTAGACTTGTTTTGGGGAGAACAGAAAAAGAATGTCAACTTTGCTTTCTTCCAAGCCCTGAAAACCACCAGGGTTGACCATCAACAGGGAGTGATGCTCATTTATGACATTGTCTGCCAATACATTATCAACATTCAGGAGTACATTGGTGCACATCTGCCGGCCGGCTTGAGCATTGACCAGGCCATTGGGCTTTTGCATGTTCATGGCCACAAGGATGAATGCTTTCTTCCCTATGCTCCATCTTTTATTCTATGGTCTGGAATTGTAGCAGGGAAAATACTCAAGTCTTTGTGGTCATCGCTGAATTTTATTTCCCCAACAGTCAGAACAGCAACATTGCCACATCAGGCTGAAATGCTTGATGATCATGCTACAGATTCAAATCACAAGAAAATGCTCAGCATGACAGTCACACTGTGTTCAAAATCTCAAGAAGGCCTTGAGATATCCACACAGCTTGGCAAGTACCATGCAGAACTAACAGCAGCTTTGGTCAACAGGCAGTCAAACGATGGGAGGATGAAGTCACCACAGCAGAAATCCTAAGGCTAACAGATGTCAGGGTAATGGATATGTATGCCACTCAGGGATCACAACTGGTGTTGGGAATGGGAATGGGACCGGGACCAGGACTGGCATCGTGAATGGTCACAGCATCGACACTCATTCAATTGGCAGTTGAGCAGTGAATTGATTTCACTATTGTTTTTGAACAAATGCAGTGGGTCAAACTTTTTACCAAGATTGATGTATCACAATCCATCATTGATCTGCACCAGGATTCAATTATGCAACAAAGTCTGTCAACTTGATAAAGCACCTCACGCTTCTGACATGCAAGCTGTTGAATGGGAAAGAAAAGCTCTCACATCTCATATGGCAACCTTAACACATTTACAAAATGCTGCCAATATTGCTGAGCATTACATTGTTCCCTCCTGAATCACCCATGACAATGAACCTGAATTTGAGAACTTTGATGACATAGAACCCTTTGACAAAGAGACTTTGATAACACTATCATGTTTAATCAGTGATCAGAGATCTATTGATGAGAGATTATTTAGTTGGCAATATTTGGCCCCCCATTGCCGATCTCACTTTTACTGATCTCACTGTTGCTGATCCCACTATTGCTGATCCCACTGTTGCTGATCCCACTGTTGCTGATTCCACTGTTGCTGATCCCACCACTAATGCTTTTTCCCTTGCCCTTGCAAGATGGTGGATTGTGATCAAGATAATTGTGTTTACATAATACAGAATGTTTTGGTCATATAGGAGAGATATAATCAGCATTTGCTGATCTAAATGCATTGTCAGCCCTCAATGTTAATTCTTGCCAGAAAGCCTGCTCATGATTAGCATAGGCTAGTAGGCCAGGAAGGGTATTCTCAGACTGCAAGGCTGACTGCCACCATTGGCTGTGATAGATGACATATTGCACAGTCCACTGCATTTTATATGTGACCAGTAGAAATTCCTCCCTCCATCTATTTCTCTGAGCCCATGATTGAAGCCAGTGTATTCTCCTGACTAATAAAACTGTTAGTGTAATGAATATGGATGGCCACAAAATACATTTACATTTCCAGAATTGAGTGGCATCAACATTGGCATCAGCATCACTGTGCTGTTCAGTAATGACACCAGTTCAATTGTGGGCATTATGCCAAATCCAGGACAGGTGAAGATTAGTGGAGCCTGGTGCATTTGACTTCAGAATAGCTGTGCTAGCATTGAGGTCATCCTTTGTTAACCACTGAAACATACTTGATGTCTCAGCATCACAATTTAGTGCCTCCAGTTGGCTTCAGCAATGGCTATACATTTGGGCATGCAAGGCAATTTTGTTAACCACATCCTGGACAATAGCTCGTGCTCAGGTGCAAACTCCCTTTCTCAGTACCGCTCAAATGATGTGTAAATATTAAAATGATTTGTCAGCAATAAGCTCCTGCAACTGATGTAGCAGTCGACTTGCCTGGTTCTTTCTGAAGTTAATCTCCACATTAGCAAGTTCTCCATCACATGGAAGGTATACTTCTTGCTCCTCAACTGAAATAGTGTTTAGCCAGAAGAGATGAAGCAGAAGTCCATCTCTCTTCCTACATCCATCCCTCTACAATGAGCAATCAGGAAGAAAGCCAGGCAGATATTCCTGATGGCTATGTCCCAATCTGAAGCAACAATGGCCAGCACTATCTTGTGCCCCATTTTATGATTCCGGCTACCCACAAGGTGATGGAGGCCTATCAAAGTAAAGTAGAATTCAAAGTGCATATGGCACATGGGGAGGCAAGATTTCCTTCAGTTCAAATGTCATTGCCAGTGGCCAATGCTGGGCCTTTGGCTGATGCCATGTATCTGGCCAATGCCGTATTTCCTTCTGATGCTCTATCATCTCACTAATCATCATTTTGCAGTCTGAAAACATGACTGATCAACTGTACTATCTGTTGGCCCGAAACCACTCATGCTACTGGCTGACCCAGTAGGTGTCATGGTCTCATTTGTGTGACTATAGTTGATCCTGTTGCAGACATTGACAGCCAGGGAGCTGTTGAACTGCCATGCTGAAGTGAAAGCCCTGCAAAACCAGCTCAGCACATCATATAAGGATGCCAGTCATTGTCTCTGCATGGCTGAGGTCAAAAAGCTGGAACAGCAGGATGTCACCTTGAAGACATATGCAACCTTGAAGAAAAGGATGGAGTTTAATCTGGAATCATTCAAATGCAGGTTCTCCAAGATTCCAATTAGACCATCGTCCCATGAGCATGACAATGATGCTGATCCCCCTGCCAATTCACACTGATGTGATGCCAAGGCCATGACATTCTTATTGTATCTACATTGAACATTGCTGTGCTGTATCTAATGATTAAATATTGCTGATTTTTGAATGGCCACTGTCAAGACATGCACCAGCAAGACATGGCACCAGTCAAGACATGGCATCAGTCAAGACATGGCATCAGCCAAGATGCGGCATCAGCCAACAGGATGATGTTGGCCCAAGAATGGCATCAGGGCTAGGTTGCTGGCAATGAGACTTTGAAAAGAAGAAAATTTTACCCCCCATGTGCCATGTGCACATTAAATTCAATCTTCTTGGAATAGGCCTCCATTGCCTGGTGGGTAACTGGAATCATAACCATATAATCAGGGATCAATCACACATTGAAAATAAATAAAAAACACTATTACATCACATCAACCTAACAAGAAGAGCCAAGCTAGCTTAAGGCTATCCAACTACCAAATTTTGGCATACTCAAAAAGCCAGGTTTGAGTTTCAAAATGGGAACACCACTTTGTTTGTATATATTGATTGTATAGGGATCAACAACATGTGATTGTTAATCTTCAGCATTACATGCAACCAAGTCCTCACCCAGATCAGCAAGATTGAACAGGCCATCCACAATGGACTTCAGGACAGAAGTATCGCCATGGTGATGAAGGAAAGAAAATCAGTACTTGTGAGTGGATCAGCATGCTATCAGACCAACTATGCACTTATAAATTGTAGAAAACATTATTTGTGTGGCAAAGAGAGGTCCTCACAGAAGATGTGCAGGCCGTCTTCCAGGCAGATGCCTTTTTGTGGGGATTTGTGGTACCATAGTCAAAGTCAGACAGGACAGGGGACCAAAGGTTTATTGAAGGTCAACAGAGGGCAATGAAGACTTTTGATGAGAAAAAGGGCATCACAGGGGCTGCATCCACATCAGCTGGACCAACTGACTTGACAATGGCAGAAGCAATGGGAGCTGGACCAGCAATGGCCACCAGAGCAGCAGCAGCAGTGGGAACAGCATCACCTGCTGGAATGGCCATGGCAGTGGGAATGGGAATGGCAGCAGCCAAGAAAGAAGGGACAGCAGCAGCCAAGAAATGAGGAATGGGAGTGGCAAAGGCAAAGGCACCAGGAGCAGCAGTGGCAATGCCAATGCCAACAAGGAGAGAAGCAGCAGCAGCATGGGCCAAGATGTAGGCCCAACCAGAAGCATCAGGATTCAGAATTTCTGCCCCAGCCCAGCATCCAATACTGCCAGTCATCACAGTGACATGCAGGTTGCGAGAGGTGGAGAGTAGCAAGGGATCAGATGAGGATAGGTCCACCCCAGCAAGGGAGTTCACAAATGATGCCATGTGCATGATGTGTCAGACTTAGGCATCAGTCTTGGGAGCAGGTGAATGGCAAAACTGCATGCTACTTCTGTGGGAAAGGGAAAGTTTAGTGCAATCCAGAGGACATGGATCGAGTGCCAAGAATGAAGAAAGCAAAAGGATTGGCCAGACAAAAAGCAAAGAAGGCACAATTTTCCAGTGAAGACAGTGGAGAGGAATCATCTAGGCAGTTCACTGCAAGAGAAAAAGGAAAATCCAAAGGTGAGTTCTTCCACATCATGACACATAAAACCACTGACTAACATGTATACCTATAGCTGTGGAACAGGATATAGACATGGCTGATCCCAAGCCCGAGCTGACTGCCCCCCCTGCCCTAATGGCCAACCCCTCCCCCATTGACTATGCCCTCCTCACTGGATATCTATACCAACTGGAAGAAGACATGTACCAGAATGCATGGTGGACTGAAGAGTCAGTGCAAGAGTCCCAACTCCACATATGAGAACTCTGGGATGCATTTCACTTGCTTCAAAACAGAGTGCATGACATTGAAGGATACCTTGATTTGCAGGCTGGCACACAGCCCATCATGTTATACAATGGTTACATGGCTGGGCAGGTGGATCGCCTTGAGAAGACTCCAAGCAGGAGGGCAGAGGTGGATTGGAAAGGAAGGATGGATGCCGAGGAAGTCGATGCTGCTCCCACTCCTGCTCCAGGTCCAACTCTGAGTCCCACTCCCATTTCTGCTCCTTCTGCCACTTCTCCTACTCCCACTCCCACCCCTGCTCCTGCTCCTGCTCCCATGCCTGCTCCTGCTCCTGCTGCTGGTTCCATGCCTGCTCCCACTTCTGCTCCCGATGCTGCTCCCATTCCCGCTGCCAAGGACAAAGACGAAGAGATGGCTGAGCTGGATGGTGAAGAGGGCCTGGCTGTAGCTGAAGAGGTTGCTGGGGAATGATCCTTCGCTGGCACCCCCCCATCCAGATTATTCCTGCCACACCACAGGATTCTCACAAAATTGTACAGCCCACAACACCTATAGCCCTATGACTCCCTCTCCTCTTCCCTCCAATGTTGCTCAGTGAGCCTGAGCCTGCTGCCCCATCATCGGTAGTCGATGTCATCACCTCACCCCAGCTGTCCCCTCCCCCTGCACAACTGTGCTGATCCCCATGCAGGCTGACCCCTGGTCCATCTGGACTACCTTCCAGAAGTACCACCCCTGAGCCTAACCCAAGAAAAAGAGCAGCCACACCTGAGGACAGAGGGGAGATGAAACGAGGCAGAAAGGAATAGATATTATTCAGCATGTACATAAAAGTTGGATCATTTTTTTTTCACATTACATAGCAATCTATTTGTAAATCTACTCTGCAAATTTCACTTTTTTAATTCTCTGTCTCCTGCCAACAGCCTATGTTGAAATGGCTTCCTGCTGTGCAAGGTCATCAGCTGTCCTTTGGATAGGTTGTGCCCATGCCAAGGCTAATGGATTTTGAGATGATGGTGGAATCATCTGTTGAAATACATCCAGTGCAGAGGGGATATGGTAGGCACCAGCTGCTACTGATCCTGGTGTTGCCATTGCCAATCCCACTGTGGCTGTTGCTGAATATTGGTGTTGCCATTGCCAATCTTAGAGTTGCCATTGCTGATATTGGTATTGCTGCTGCCATTGCTGATGCCACTGCCAATCCTGATGCTGGCTGATTCTGGGAATGTAAATATATTTTGTATGTACTAACATTTTTCATAGTCAGGTGACAGCATTGGCTTCATTCACGGGCTCAGAGAAATTGATAGAAAGAGGAATTTCTACTGGTCACATATGAAATGCATTTAGATCAGCAAATGCCAATTATATCTCCCCTTTGTGACTGAAATGGGCCTGTATTATGTAAACATGATTCATCTAAACACAATTATCTTGATCACCAACCATGACCAGTAACACTATGTCAAACAAAACGCTCTCAATATTCAACCCTTTTTCTTTGCAATCAGGCCCAAAACAGCAATTCCAAATCCAGACACAAGAGATCATTTGGTATGCAGAGTCCTGATTCCATTGAGTTTTGTTGGAGTTAGATGAAACATTGGATGCATAAAGTTCTCTATGCCAAGCTTGTATGTATCTTTTCTAAAGGAAGTAAGTATACATCACTGACATATGACAGATGTATATTATGTCATGCATCAGCATCGGCACCTCCATCGGCTTTATGATGTAGGTGCCAATCTTTTTTTGGTCCTTGGCTGACAGTCTCACCAATGTCAATTTGGACCACCTACCCCTCATATTCCATCCATCTCTCTTGGCCATGTTGGATGATGGTGTTGCCACTGACAGTCCTAGCCATCTGGTGGATTCCTATGTATGTGATTGGTGGAGATGCAATAGTGAACCAGCACCAGGGCAGATTTTTGCCAGTGACACCATGGATAAATGCCTCAATATCTATTGCCAGTATATCCCTTCCCCTCTGATCACCAGCTCACTACCCAATGATAGCCAACCAGCAGACAATGCTGCCAATGGCTGAGCTGACTGCTGATCATGCATCGACCTGCAGGCTCTTATTGGGGATATGTTCAATGAAGCATGCAGGATCCATGACTTGGTAGATGGCTGTGAATTGTCAGCAGAGGCTGCCATAAATGCAAATGTCTGGAAAGCAGCAGGGTTTCAACATCTTCATGAGCTAGCCCTGCTCAAGGAGCTTCAGTCTGAACCATGAAAGTTAACAATGGCAGCGGCAGCAGCATCCACCCATGAACACACAGGGAGATGGTCAAGGCAATCAGCAATGAGAAGACAATCAGAACTGGTATCTGCACATGCACAGGCAGAACTCGAGCACCTGAAGGCTCTTCTCCCCTCCTCCCACAAGTGGACCTGGGGTGTTGACATCACAGAGAGTGATGTTTTGGCATCTAACCCATCACTGAAGACCAAATATTATTCTTGGTATGCTCAGTCTCTGGCCAATGGTGCATACAATAAGAATAAGGAGTGGTCAATCACAGCCAGTCTCCCAACCTCCATTTCTGGTGCCTACAGTTCACCACCCACTGTAACTGGTATTTATTTTTCAGATGCTGGATCTGATAATTTGTCACATTCTGCTGCTGAGCCCAATGCTGTTCCCACTCCCGATGCCACCCCCGCTGCGGATGCCGATGATGAAGCTGATGATCTTTATGCTGATGCACACACTGATCACCCAGCCCACTGCCTCCTATGCTGCTATGTTATGGGAAGGGGATGATGCATCAGAAGATGCAGATCAGCCTACCATATTTTGGACAGCCATGGCTTGGCAGGACCATCATTCATCATCAGCATCTTCCCACACCGGTTCTCCAACTAGCTTTGATGCCACTGCCTTTTATCTTGAAGCTTTTAATTTTCCCTCTTCATCTTCCCCTGCACCTCCCCTTTCAACTGCTTTCCCCACTGCATCTGATGTGGCTGATGTTTTTTCAACCAGCCCCGATGCCAATTCTGATAATGATCATTTCCAAACTAAGTCCCCCAGCACCTCACAGATAGAGAACCCCACTCCATCTCACATCACACTCCCAATCTATAGTCATGCAGACTTCAGTTATGTTGATGACACTTGGTTGCCTGGCTCTGATGATATGATGGACACCAGTGACAATGAGTGATGGCTTTCTTCCTATAAATATATGGTGCTTTAATTGGTAGACCAATAATATATACCTTTAAGGCCGATGTTTATACCAATTGCTGACCCTGACCCCAGTCCCAATACATATGCCGATGCCAATGCATGTGTCTGATGCTGTCTCATAGGTCACTGATCTGTACACCACGTTCTTAATATGTCTAGTGTGGTACAGCAAGAATTGAATAGTGCATTCATTTGTTGCTATAGTACATACATATATATACATAGAGTTGTCCACCAAACCAAGCCTGTGCAACATTGATCACATAGTGGCCTAATGCTGATGCCGCTGCCGCTGCCTAATGCCAATGCTGCTGCTGCTCCTGTATGCCAATGCTGCTGCAGCGCTATTGGATTGCTGACCAGCATGCCAACCCAATTTTGCAGGCCTGCACACTGCAATAAATGAATTATTGCATAAACATGGAATTTACTGAATTTATCATACACCAATTTGCATGCAGAATCCATGCAGACTACACATGAATTACTACATAAATAAAATTAATTTTCAATTGGCCATACCTGTAATGCCGATCTTGATCCTGATCCTGGTAAGGCCACTGCCGCTGCCATCCCCATTGCCATTGCCACTGCCTGAAACTATTTCATAGGCTACTGATGTCTGTATTAAATGTATTACTCTTCGGTCTAGCAACTATTGTAATGGTGTATTCATTTGTTACTATAGTAGGTACACATATATATATTAGAGCATTCGACAGCATCCACCGAACCCATATCATTTGATACACTGTATATGTTTGATAGACCATATCATTCAACACATTGTAGCTTACCTATGTGACACCCACATATAAGGTTGGTGATCATGTCTACCTTGACTCTAGTGACATTTCCACCATGTGTTGATGTGCTCTGTTGGTACTCGGTGCAGAGTCTCAATGGAAGGGGTGAACACTTAACCTACAACTGCAGGCATGCTCGGGGTGAGGGGGGAGTTCACTTAGAGGGCCTTGAATTGTCCTTCTGGGCGCGGAGACTATGAGGAGGCTGTAATGGCGGTTTTTAATGTGTGCACTAGTCATGTATGCTCAAGGGAAGATATGCACAATAGCAGCAAAGTTCACAACACAAAGGGGCAAAAAAATGCACAGTGCAGAAAAATGCGCAACAGGAGCGCAAAAGTGCACAATGACAGGGAAGATGAAAGCGGGAGGTGTAGTGAGACAAAGATGGCACTGAGATGTGCTGGGGAGGTGACACAAAGGTTGGGGGCACAAATGGGATGAAAGTGCAAGGGGCAGAAAAGGGTGCAAATGGTGCACAAAATGCGGCTATGCAAATAAGTGCACAAATGGTGTGCAAACACGGCTATATGAAGGGCACACTACAATAGTGCACAAACAAGGATGAAGGATGCAACACAGAGATGAAATGCAACAATACGACAAGGGGACACAAATGATATGCAAATGCAGCTATATGAAGGGTGCACTACAAAGGCACACGGACTGGATGCTGGTGCACAGACTATGTGTGATGCTGACTGAGCTATGAACTATGAGGGGGGGAAAGATCCTCTGGATTCTCTATCTGTCCACCTACTATGTACAAATGGCTTATGTGATAAAAACGGTAAAATAAAGTGTAAAAATAGAAAGTGCCATGCGCTACCCACAAGCACATCCATTTGCCCATCTAAACCCGACTGCACTATGCCGCTGCCTCAGCCAATAAGATTTGCATACCTATAGCTCAATATCCAACTGTTCCAGTGTGATGCGCTATTTTTGGTGCACTCTAAGTCTTGTGTGCTCTTCCCAATTAATCTGCTTTGGTGTTATGTGCCACATGCTGCGCCTTAGTAATAATGATGTAATCAACCTGTGCTGGTTACCAGATAAGGTGATGCTGATTGGAAATGCAGAAGAACTATAAGAAGATGCTGTGCAAGGCCCAATACTGCCAAAGCGCCAGAATTATGTGGAAGTGCCCAAGTGCACACAGTCCAATGCCAAATAGGCACAAAGTGCCCCAATTATGTGAGAATGCGCAGTTCGCTCATATTGGAATCACAGTGCACCTCGAATAAATGCGCCAGTAAGATGGAAGCCACGATGCGCAGCACAACTGGTGTGGTGGATTGTTGTGTGTGTGATAGGGATTGTGCAATGAGTGTGCAGCAGAGAATGTGAGTTGCAGGTAAAGCATAAAAGGAGCATGCAAAGGCGCATCGAGCACACAATAAATGTGGAAGGCAGATAAGGAGTGTGGGGGGGACATGCAGGATGGGAAAGGAAAGAATAATTCTGGGATTCCCATGGTTACAGGAGAAGAACCCAGAGATTCACTGGGAGAAAGGTATGCTCTCCCTTAAAACCACCAGCAAACTGCTCCTTGGCAAGATCTGAGTCATGATTGAGCAGATGCAACGAGACACTACTAACAGTGACCAGGGTTCCATGATAGATGACAAGGGGTCAGATGAACCAAGAGTAACATTGAGCCCGCCTCTTGGGAGACTACCTATAAGGAGCACTGGGGAGACCTTTGGGGAAACCCACCTTGCCACTGCCGAGCATGTGAAGAGTAGGCTCGGGGCAGTTCATCTCGCAAGAGAACTCTGCACCGAAGACAACCATGGATCACTTTTGGCAATGGACTCAGACCCTAACAATGATCCACAGATGCTGGTACTAGACGCCACAGGCATCGACGTATTGCTCAATACTGAGGAAAGTCAGGGAGACATGGACATACTATTTGCATACATCAAGGGAGAACCCATGATAGGGGTGTTCGAGACCAGTGAAGCCCCTCTCACCAATGAATACAACTATATCCCACCAAGTTATCAAAAGCTCAGGCAGATATCCTGGCTCACCCAAGCTAGATCAACTGGCAGGATTACATACTCTAACACTGTGCATATTTGAATAAAAACATCGATCTCACAAAAGTTCGCCCATGAAAGCAAAACCAGGGAAGGAAAACAATCCCTAGATGATTTACTCCCAGATAAATACAAAAAGTATTGGAAGGTGTTCGAAAAAGTGGCATCAGAAAGATTCCCTGAGTCAAGGCCATGGGACTATGCAATCGAGCTAAAACCAGACTTTATCCTAAAGGATTGCAAGGTTTATCCCATCACTCCCACTGAACAAAAGAAGCTGGATGAATTCATCGATGAGAATCTACAAAAAGGATACATTGTTCCATCCAAATTGCCCATGGCATTCCCTTTTTTCTTCATTGCAAAAAAAGACTCCAATGCACTATGACCCTGCCAAGACTACCAGTATCTGAATGATGGGACCATCAAGAACTCTTACCCTCTTCCCCTGATCAGGGTTCTGTTTGACAAACTAAAAGGAGCCAGATGGTTCACAAAGTTAGACATCAGATGGGGCTATCACAATGTCAGAATCAAAGAAGGGGATGAGTGAAAGGCCACATTGATGATACTCAACCTGGAAACCCAAACAAAAACTACTAAATGGCTTCAGATGGTGTAACACGAGTCAGAGGAAGGGTGCAAGGTGGTACTAAATATCACCGCTGAGACCCAAACATTGTTTTTCGTGAGGTAAATTAATGAGAGATGGTGCAAATAGTCTGTAAGGGCATATGAAGGTGTTTGAAAGAGTCCGAAATAGGTTCAAAGATGTGCGAAATAGTCCGAAGTAGGTTCAAAGAGGTTCAAAGGGGTTCGAGGTTTATCAAGGAGCAAGTATAACGAATGTGAAGTGTTTTTCGAATGGCAATAGGCGATGTGCAATAACATGAGGAGCAAATATGATAGTTTTGAGGAAGTTCATGATATTTTGCAGAACTTAGAGATATGATGTGAAGATATGACTCAAGAGAATGACTCTTAAATCTGATGATAAGTGAGAGGGTAACTTGTGCTCTGTTCCCCCCTTTGTATCCTTTTCTCTAACTAACTAATACAAGTCTATATACAAAATGAAGAGATACTACTAAAAAGGAAATAAGAACATGTGTAAAACATGAGGCAAATATATCAAACAATGAGGACTTGTAGATCATGAAACAAATGAAAAATGATGAATAACTAAAACATATAGTTTTCCCATATAGTAAAAGTACTTATCTTGTGCTTCAATATATCAATGAAATACAAAAATGCACTTATTGCATTCTAACTCTCTTGTAATCTCTCCTCATGTCCAGTAGTGCTTGATATGCAATGGAATAACTTGTTCCGGATGTTCAGCATGTATCTAAAGTGTTTCAAGACAGCTATATGGTGGCTGATGTCATTCGAAATGCTGCAAAGTCATTCAAAGTGTCGTGAAAGTGTTCAAAGTCATTCAAAGTCATCCAAAATAGTGTGAAATAGTTCAAAAATAATTCGAAGTCGATTTCGTGGTGTTCATAGCGATTCGGAGTGCGTGTCATAATGTGTCGATACAAGTGGGAATGTTCTCCAGACCTTATCATGCACAGTGGACCTATCAATGTTTAAAACTAAAAGGGGCTGTTCAAGCCCAAGGTTATGTTCTTTGGACTCTGCAACTCTCCAGCTATGTTCTGAGCAATGATGAATGACATTTTCTGGGACATGCTCAATGAAGGATGGGTGGTCATCTATATGGACAACATTCTAATCTTCTCCAAAAACCGAAAAGAACATGAAGAAAAAACCAGACGAGTCCTGGCAAGGCTAGCAGAGCACGACCTCTATCTAAAACCAGAGAAATCCAGATTCGACATACAACAACTTGAATTCCTAGGACTGATCCTTCGACCTGATGAAACTCGGTGGGATACATGATTGGCCACTGCCCATCAGCATTAAGGGGGTGTGATCATTCCTAGGCTTCAGGAACTTCTATTGCAGATTCATTGGAAACTTCACAGCAATTGCCAAGCCATTAAATGATCTCACCAAGAAGCACCAAAAGTTCAACTGGACTCATGAATGTCAGGAAGCCTTCGAGATACTCAAATGCAAATTCACAGAAGCACCCATACTACTGATGCCAGACACAAACAAACCCTTTGCGGTAGAAAGTGATGCATCAAAATATGCTACTGGGGCAGTGCTAAAACAGACAGATGGCAATGGCGACTGGCACCCTTGTGGATACATTTCACACTTTCTCTCTGCGACCAAGCGAAACTATGAGATTTATGATTGGGAATTTCTGGGAATAATATGAGCATTAGAAACCTGGAGACACTATCTCCAAGGATCAGAACACCCCACCACGATCCTATCAGATCACAAAAACCTAATGTATTTCAGAACTGTATGGAAGCTTAACCAATGTCAGGCAAGATGGAGTCTATTCTTGTCACAATTCAACCTCTGACTGGTACATGTTCCAGAAAAACAGATGGTGCAATCTGATGCGCTATCTAGATTATAAGACCATGTACCCAAAATAGACAATGACAATAATGATGTCATCTTGCTAGGAAAAGAAATGTTCATGCGAGTAATTGACACTGAACTAAAGGAGGTTTTAGCGGAAGGACTTATGGGGGATGATCTACTAAAGGAAATTGTTCAATCAATCAAAACAGGAGGAACTCCTCCAATCAGATCAGTGGTCGAGGACTGGAGAATGGACAGTGACCAGATGGTCTTTTTCAGAGACTGATGCTACATCCCACAGAATAAAGATCTAAGAAAAAAAATAGTTAAAAAATACCATGACAACATCCTCACTGGGCACCCAGGATGCTTCCAGACACTGGAACTAGTCCGAAGGGACTACTGGTGGCCTGGAATGACAGTCTTCATCAAGAACTATGTCAATGGTGATAGGTCCACTGTGTGCTCTAAGGTCTGAAGAAAGTTTCCAACTGTATTGACACACTACAACAGACCCTCCAAACTGCTACGAACACTATGAAATCGACTTATTTTGCACTACTTCGAACAACTTCAAACAACTTCAAATGACTTTGAAAGATTTCATGACACTTTGAACAACTTCATAGTATTTTGAACAATATCAGCCACCATATAGCTGTCTTGAAACACTTTCAATACATGCTGCACAACCGGAACAGGTTATTCCATCGCATATCAAGCACTACCAGACATGAGGAAAGACTACAAGAGAATTAGGATGCGATAATAGCATTTTTATGTTTCGATGATATATTGAAGCACAAGATAAGTACTTTTACCATATGGTGACACATATGTTTCAATTATTTATCATTTCTTATTTATTTTATGATCTACAAAGTCCTCATTGTATGATATATTGCCTCATGTTTTACACATGTTTTACTTCCCTTTTCAGTACTATCTCTTCAAAATATATATAAACTTGTACTAGTTACTTAGAAAAATGGAGAATCAGTTACCCTCTCCACTACAGTCAGATTTAAGAGCAGTTCTCTTAAGTCTTACCTTGCATTGTATCTCTGAAGTTCTGCGGAATATCGCAAACTTCCTTGAATTTTTGTATTCACTCTCAACTCATCATCACCTATCGCCACTCAAAATCCACTTCTTAATTGCTATATTTATTTGTTGAACATATCTCAACACCAGTCGAACACCTTCAAACCTCCTCAAACTCACCCAAACAACTTCGAACCTATTTGAACCTATTTAGAACTACTTCACATGTCCTCGAACCAATTTCAAACTTTTTTGAACATCTTCATACACTTTTAAAGACTATTCATCACATCCTTTACCATTTCGCATTACTAAAAACAACATTCTGGTATTAGCAGTGATATTTAGTACCAACTCACATCCTTCCTCTAGCCTGAGTTATACTTCATAAGCCTTTTAACAGGTTTTTTGTTAGATTTCCAGGTCGAGTATCATCAACGGTCACACAACTTACCAACAAATGAAGGTGAACACACATCCAACAACACCCCCCCTTCTACCATTAAAATTGGAAGCCACACGACCCTTCGTGCTGGTACCATTCGAAGTGAGGGAGAAGGTCTTGCTGGACTCCAGAAACCTCAAACTAGGATACCCCACACATAAACTGGCCCCGAAATGTGAGGGCCCCTTCATGATCACACAGGCCATCTCAATGCATGCCTATAAACTAAAATTACCCATACAATGGAAGATCCATCCAGTATTCCATCCCACTCTACTCACACCATACAAAGAGAATGACACACATGGCCCAAACAACCTGCTCCCACCCCCTGAGTTAATCAAAGGGGAACTAGAACACAAGGTGGAAGCAATTATAGTGCATAGAAACAGGGGCTGAGGGAAACAATTCCTCGTAAAATGGAAAGGCTATCCCACCTCTGAAAACATATGGGAGCCCGAGGAACACTTGAAGAATGCTAGAGAAATACTAAATGACTACAAACACCAAAAGAAAATCTCCTAACCAAAGCATAAATGCTCTCCACCTTATCACACTCACTCGATCTGACTCCAACCCCAAACAAACATTTTCCACCATCCTGAACTTCGTCGAAGATGAACTTGGGAACAACAATGAACAATGCCTTCTGGAAAAACTATGCCACCTTCCTATGTTATGAGATGTCACAGAAAACCTCTTCGACACCTACAGGATGATCATCACCCAAGAAAGAATCTTCTGAAGACTGGCCAATGAAGCCCGAACACTAAAAATCCTCGACTTCATCAACTCCTTGAACCAGGAGGCTGAGCCTTGCCTCACAGTAATAGCACCAATACCAAGAATGCCTTTTCCTACTATCCTCATCAAGTCCAATGAAGAACAAAATGACAGCTACGACACGGTGCCAAGCTTGCCACCACCCAGAATGCCAACACCACCAACACCACCTCCACCTGCTGACTCTCCACTGCCCCGGTGGATGCAAAACTCTGTCTGCTTCATGTGTGCATGCATAGGACACTTCTCCTCTCACTGCCCCAATTTCACATGCCTGCACTGCCACAAGCAGCAACCCAAACATATGCCAATACTATGCCCTCATGCACTGCCATGAGACCCATCTTTACCACCATGACATCACACCACATAAACTGCTTCTACCAATGACATCCAACCATGTCCCTTTAATTATTCTCATCATGCTCTTCAGTGGCATCCTCGCCGTCATGTTTCTCTATTGGAGCAGGCTATTTATTCGAATGGTGATCTGGCACCACACAGATGACCCTCCACCTATTCCGACATCAAGGCCCCAGCACCCGCACACCTCGATCATTCACCATCGACACCATCACAACAAGGGTGGGAGATTCGGGAGTTTTCATACCATTAGGCTCTGATCTTTCGTGGATGAAAGAGGTTAGTGGGGGGGTAATGTTATGATTGGGGGCACTTTACTTTTCTCTCACGTTATTGTTTCAGCTCATACATGCATCTCATTGGCACTCGACACTTCTTATTGTTCTACATTGCATCCTTATTAATCTCGCTATCTTCTCTCTCACTCTATTGTATGCATGCATATGCATCTCATCTACTTATTCACACCTTATTGCATTCAAACCTGTTCCTTCTCATACTATTGTATTCACAAGTATGGTAGCCACTATTGTTTTCATTTGTATAAATATGACAATACAATGGCTAGGTCAATCAGCTTGACCTAGCTTTTCAATGCTCTTACTTGTGATCTAAGTCACTCTCATAAGTTGCTTATAAGCGACTTTGATCTTCATCTGAACAGGATATTCAATGAATGATATTATAAGAGCTTTAGCCTTAACAACCCCCTTCTTGTAGAGAGAACCTGCACAGTCCAGCTAGCAGATAGTGGGTGTTGCCCTAACAGTAAGGGTAGGGGTAGGAAATTTTTACCTGGGGGGTACCCCTGCCAATCTCTCTCTACCTAGTATATGTGAAAAGCCCAACAATCAAATAGTAGTCTAAAAACAGAACAGGCAGAGATAGGTGGATCAAAGCCATGGAATGACATCATACCAAGGGGTAGATGTCCAAAAGGGGCTCCATCACTAAAAATAAAACTGTCAACAGGCAGGGTGAAATAAGATAGGAAAAAAAATGGGATGAATGCAAAAAATTGATGAAATCCCTTGGGCACTATGTTTGTATTCCCTTAGTTGTTCATATGGGTTGCAGACTAACAATTCCAGGTTTGTCAATTGAGACATGTTTGCATGCTTCTGTCGCCTGTGGATTTGGACCAGGTCACAAATCTGCATGCAACATAATAAAGGTGCTCATGAATGAGATCAAGGAGGATTTTGGCTTGGCTGATGAGCAATTCAACCTGGGGAACATGATGACTATATAGATGAGGAAGAATCTGAGGAGCAGTCAGATGGTGACGGCAAACAGTGAAAATAGGAAGGAAGATCTTGAGAATGATTTAGACCTTTTTTGAAATGCATGGTCCGACGTCTCCCTGCAACGAGGAACAATCAAGTTTCTCTTTCGAAGCAAAGGCACACTTTTTTAGCTTCTAGAACTGATTTGTATGTCCGATAAAGAAACACGCCTTTTTTTGTTTTTCTGACCATAACTCATGATTAACTCGGGTGGGGTTAACATCGGTCGTAGTTGGTACGTATACCTCCCGACCTGGGGCTGATTTCTTCCTTATATTTTTCCTGACCCTGACTAGGTACAGCCTCGGAAAAACGATATTGTCACCATTAGCATGGATCCTGGGCCTGTATGAAGTACGTGTACTCTCACGAGTCACGGTTATGTTGACGACTAGCCTAAGACCATCTAAGTTATGTATTATGTCGCGCTTCTCAATTGGAATTTGGAAACTCACGTCCCACCCCGATGTAGCAATTGCAAACGTATGTAGTTATAACCTTTCTGAACGTTCTCAGATAGGAGATGACTAAGCAGATTTCATATACTTACGGGTCAACTTGAACGACGTGAAACTTTTGCCGTACGTTAGTACCCTAACGCCCATAGATGTAAACTGATATTGCTATACACACCACTTACAATACCACCGCTTTTCCAGCTAGTTCTCTAATCTTTCTTTTTCAGGCACACTCACACACACGTTCATCAAGTGATCGATCCTTCGAACAATAAAAGAGGTCTGCTATCACCGTACGCGCGTCATCAGGTCGTCATCACGAGATTACTTTGCAAGTAAACTTCGGAGATTTTTTTTTTCCTGGTACGAAGACAGTTTGGGCATCAAATGCCATTGAGAGTTTTTCACATGCACATGTTACACACCCGGGCCTACATGTACACGGCCTCACAGAGTCACAGTCTCACAGAGGCGAAACATTCGAATACTACCGAGTTCGGAAAGTCAGAAATCCCCGATAATCCCGTCAAATATCCGTCGGTTGCAGTTTTACTTGTTCTACATCTTGTGCTTGTGCTTGCGTGTCGATTTGCGTCGAGACTTGATAGGATTTGCATTGATGCATTTGCGTGTGATTTGTGATGGATTCGATACCCCTGACACAACTTTAACAATTAGGACACGAGTTATTTGTACACTGCCCTCTGGCAAGCAGGTATTTTTGAACGTATTGATCTGGGATTCATTTCATACTCAACAGTGTTTTATTGCACATTCATAAGTATGCAAAACACTCTCGTTAGCTTGATACGCGTACACTGATCCCGTGACCTACGCCAGCCAATCGGATTCCAATATTATGCGCTTGATATGCGCGTTATAAAATAATATTGTGCAACGCCTTTGCAACGCCTTAATGCAATGAAGACAATGCGCATATGACTTTGCAAATGCAATCAGCAAATCAGCAAATTTAAGAACAACAAACATGTCGATACAAATCAGCTCATATTGCCAATTCCTCCTGCGTACCCTTTGAATCCCTTCCAGACTCGCCGTGATCATTCCTACTCGGAATCTCAGATAAGCAGATATCCAGTACAGCCCTCGGCTCGCAGTCAAACGTCAAACGCATCCGCTAAACCAAACAACCGGCCAATAGCAAGGACACAGCTACATACAATGTCAACGTCAACGCACCCAAAAAACCCGGCCAATAGCAAGGACGCAGCTACATACACCCCTTTGAAAACTTTCTCAGGCTCGGCTCTGAAGCACGGTTATGTATACATAGAACCAGAAAGATCGACTGGGACCGTATCTCACACACACACCCTGACCGGTCTTCTCACCTTCTCCCACTCTGTGCTCTCCGTTTGGAATTGGGATTTGGATTGGGATTCTACATAAGAAGAAAACGAACTCGGGATCTGTTCCGGTGTCTTCAAAGTTCTATTATTAGTATGTAGTGAGCGCGTAATCAGCTGATACTGTCCTGTGGTTGTCCAAAATAATTCCGTTCTCCGCGCGTGTGACCTTGGGTTTTTTTTTGTTGAAGGTTAAATCCCGGCCCTGGAATATAAGCCTTTGTGAGAAAACAAATTGCAAAATCGCCAAATCGCCAATCGCCTTGGCAAGGTTCGGGGACTATGTGATATGTGATATGTTATATTATCTCCTGCGATTGGTCCTTCCAGTTACATACACATCCTGCCTTCCCATCACGTCCTATCACAACTTCTCAAGGTGTCCTTCTCATCAAAACGTCTTTTTAGAACCGACTTCTGATCCCTGTCGTGACAAGGGTGGGTGGCATCACCATATTGCCCTTGTCCTTGTGCTAAAATTTACGCGAACTGCGAACGGGATGGAAGCAAAGCTATTCCCGCTTGGGTTGTTACGATATTCCGACATACGTACCTGGTACCTTGCAGATCCTGCGATAGAGGATAGGATACGATAGGATACAATATGATATGAGTTTGATTTTATTTTATCTTCTAATGGTGGGGGTAGACTCTAGTAGTACGTGCTATCGGTTCATGCAACGTGATAATTTTCTTAATACCGCGCTGATCTTGCGATTCTTATAGTTCGTCATCAATATCTGTCAGTTGGCCCAAGAGATTTTCTTACGAGTTGTTACTTACAATGTATGACCGGAATAATCGCGAGCGTTCGTCGCGCCGAGGAAGGGCCTGAGTCTCTGTTTTTTTTTTACCGCAGTCCGGGTTCTGATAACCATACTAATATTATCATTCTTACAAGTTTGAATTCCTCAAATTCTCACCAAACGTCTTTTCATTCGTAAATCTACATGTTATGGCTTACCACGTCAGTCAGGGCAGAGACTGTTGTTACGGTGTTTTCCGAAATCTCATTTTTAAACGAAGGTGACGTTGAGGCCTAACCTGGCCTAGTGCGAGTTAACTTTACACCATGTGATTTTCTCAGGGTTTCTCATCACCGTCCCTGCATGATCTATTTGTTGCTTTTTTATACGTATGTACGCGGTACGAGCTCCGTGCGCAAGAAAGAATCGATCGCTTGTGAGCGCTGGATATTATGTATAGAGTAACGTTTCTCTGCGGTCAGTGCGGTGTGCCGTATTACCATTAGCGAAATGGAAGCTGATGCTCTTGGCACTTGCCTGCGTGTTGCCTCCGGGTTGCATGTGGCCTAATCAGAGTTTACGTGATGGGCTTGCTGGTTGCTTCCAATTCTCGAGAGTTGCCTCGCTGTTCTCTTTTTTTTTTTTTTTTGCACCTAATGCGGCGGCCTTGGTGTTTGAAGGGTGTGTAACTATAGCTCTTATTCAGGTCCCAGGCTAATGTGCGTCTCGTGGATGGAAGTGTGGCAGTTGTCGATCATTGGCATTTCACGGATGCACATGTCTAGTTAGTTTATACACTCTTGGAGGAGACCGTGTGCACGGATGGGCCGTTGTGGTCGGTGGGGGAGGGTTTGAGAGATTGGGCAATAGACGAGCAGGACGGAGAGGTGAAGGTCACGGTTGCGATGCGTCGCTCACACGGCAAAATAAGGCGATTCATTTATCTGCCGATTGATGGATGCAGGCGTGTGAATCGAGATTGAGATTAGGATTGAGATGGGTTGATGACGTCATGGATCGATTAGATGCGTCATCGATTATGCCCAATGTCAGTTTTCTTCGAGAAAAAGACACCACGTGACTTGCGCTGCGTTGCCAAGGTGCGTGGGAAAGTGACGTAGCGCAAGATGATATCGCCTTTGGCATCCGATCCTTTCTTCCTCGAGTCCAGCCATGGGCGGCGACCACCAATGCCCCGTCTGCCATGCCACCTTCACCCGCCCTCAACATGTTGCCCGCCACATGCGTTCCCGTACCTCCTCTCTCTTTCTTCCCTTGCCCTCTGCTCACCAGTCCCTGCAGATACAGGTGATAGACCCTACAAGTGCCAGTTTTGTGGTGATCAGTTTGCAAGAAGGTTGATTCCACATCTCAATCTTCGAATCTCGCCCTAAATCCGTTTCCTAGTGACCTCCTATCCCGCCATGTCAACAAGTGCCATGCAGATGAAAAACCACCTCCCAATCTCCCAGGTTCAAGGAGAAAGGCTGTTTCTGCTTCCCGTGCAACCACCTCAAAACAAGCCTGTGACCAATGTGTCCAGTCTAGTTTACCCTGTGATGGTGGTTGTCCCTGTGGTTGGTTTCTTTTTATTTTATTTTTATTTTTTTTATTTTTTATATTTTATGCTAACCCAGGAAAATGCCTTCACCGTCAACGTCCATGTACTTTTGTCAAATTCCACCGCCAAACCGCTCCAGTCGGTCCCGGTCACCCCCCTTCTTCCACTCCACCATCACACCCTCCCCAATCCCAGACCTCCTCTCCAGCCACCCTTTACCCAATCGCTCCCGCTCCAAATCCAAATCGTTATGCATTGTACCCACCCTCACAAGACGAACTCCTTCTCGGGCCTTCTCCTGGCCATCAATCCATGCCTGAAAATATCTATAATCCAGAAATAGCTTTTTCCTCCCTTTATCCACATCAGGGAGACGCAATGGATGTCAGTGGCGATCCCGCTGCCATGGATCATGTTATGATGCAGTATAAGATTAGCGCCGATCACGTTAGGAGGAGCTCAATGGGCGGCGGCGTTGGCACAATGTATGATGCACCCCCTGAGCAGGTACAGAGGCCTGTTTCGAGTGCGGGGGAGTGGATGGGTTGGGATTCGCAGCAGCAGCAGCAACAGCAGCAACAGCAGCAGCGGTATCATGGTATGTATATAGTCTTCTTTTTTCCTCCCTGTCTCAGCATGTCAACAGATCAGGATCATCACCCTACACAACAATACGCTCCTATGCAAGCTCTCCCGCGTTTCAACTACCACCACCACCCGCCGCCTTCTTCAGGCTCCAGTTCCACGTCCACTTCAAGTAGTGGGCACGGACACGGACACGGACACGGGCATAATAATGGATTACCACCGTCTTCGTTCCCGGCGTACATGCTCACCTCTGACCGGGTCGTTTCTGGGGGTAGTGGTAGTATGCATCAGCACCCTCAGCACCACCACCGTAACCACCACCGCCAACCAACCCCCGGCAGGAGAGGGTCCCATTCAGAGAGCAGCAACAGTCCTAGTGGCCAAACGAGCGCTGCATCAAGCAGCGTGAATCTTCCTATCAGCGATGTCACCGCTGCTGCTACTGCCAACGTCAATGTGAACCTCCCTGGCCCAGGATCGATGTCGAGCTACGTGAGTCGTTTTTATATCGGATAGGTTCTGTAAATGGGGAAGGTGCTGATGTTGGGTGTTGTGGTCGTGAGTAGGTTGTTGGGGGCGTGGATCTCTATCGGGGGCACGCTCCACAGGAACATGAACTTCACCATCAACATCAACATCAAAACTCAAATCCTTCTTCTCATCACCCATCACATTCGCAATCACAGTCTCCAAACTCAAATCAACCCCTCCATCAACAACAACAACAGTACCCAACGAATGACCCAGCATTTTCCTCCGCTTTCGGGTTGTTGTCGCTCGACGACGCAGCCGTCTTGGCGGGTCTCGCGCGGGACGGGCAGCCCTTCTTCACTGGTGGAGACGCAGAGCCAGGTCCAGGTGTGAAAATGGAAGATTCAGATCTGGACGCGACGCTTACTGGGTCTAATAGCGGCGGAGGTGGAGGGAATGGGCAGATGATAAAGGAAGAGGCGGATTCGAGGGTGGTGCGTGAGTTGTGGGGGAGGTATATATCTACCCCGTTTAGTGGACCTGATGGACCTGCGCTTGCGCCTGAGAGGGAGAGGGAGAGGGATGGCGGGAGGGGCAAGGAAGGAGACGCGGCGTCGTCGTTTTGCAAGCATCCGACTTCAAACTCCAACTTTACAGCTGTGCAGCGGAACGGGTACGGATATACGCATGTGTCTGGTGGGTATCTTCGGAGGCACCACCGCGTCAATTCGTTACCGGGCGCGGGAAAGATACCTACGGAACGAGGTGAAGAGCAAGAAACGCCTACTCAGAACAAGAGCAACAAGAGTTCCAACGCGTACAGTAACAACAACAACAACAACACCAACACCAACACCAACACCAACAGCCAGCACGACACCACTGCGCTACGCACGCTTCACATTCGAGAAGACTTGCGTTCGTACGAGGCAGCTGTGCTATCTCGTCCTCCGCCTACCGAGCTGCGTCTTCCGGTGAAGAAGAAGAGCGTGGGTGGGGGTGGGAGTAGTAGGAGTGCGGATACGAGTCCGATGGTTCCTGCTAGAGCGTATTCGGGTGGAGGAGCTGCGAGCTCGTCGTTGGCGCATGCGTTTGGGCTTGGGCTTGGGTTTGTGCAGGGGGGGAAGGTGAAGAGAGAGAGAGAGGGTGGGTGGGAGGGGGACCAGCAGCATGTGACGTTTGCGGATAGGGTGCAAGGGGAGGAGAGGGAGGAGAGGGAGAAGGGGGAGAAGGGGGAGAAGGGGAGGTTGAGGGAGAGTTCTGAATCTGTGTCGTCGAGGGAGTCGTCGTTGGGAGTGGAAGACCGCGCGAGTGTGAATAGTAGTGGGAGTGCGGGGAGCGGGGAGAGGTTTAGTGTGAGGCCTTCGTTCAAGAGGTTGCCTTCGCACACTTTGGAGCCTGTTAGCTCGAAGAGGACGTTGTTGATGCATCATAGAGATGCGGAGAGCTGTGGGGGGGAGGAGGTCGAGACGAGGAGTGAGTATGTGTATGGCGGGAGCGGGAGTGGGAGTGGGAGTGGGAAGGTGGGACCCTGGCATTCCCAGTCGAGGTTGCAGTTGGGGGGTCATAGAGGGAGTAGGAGTTTAGCAGAGAGGAGGAGGAGGATGAGTGCCCCGAGTGGGATTGGGACACCTGGAGGTGCGGGTGCGGGTGCTGGGCATCGGGTGGGGTAGTTGGGGGGTGATGCTGGGTGGTATGTGTTTTTTTTTTTTTTTTTTTTGCAGTGTTGTTGGCATCGGTGGTTGTCTGATCATTTTGTGTGCGTTGTAGATACCATGCACGCTAGAATCAACAATGCATCTCTTGGAGATACCGTTTATGCTTTGACCCTTTTGACTTTCTTTTTTTTTTTTCATTTCTTTCTTATGATATGATTCCCTGCTGCGTTTGAACGATACACTGTATGATATATCTTACTCTTTCTTGTTCTCTTGTTTTCGTTTTCGTTCTCGTTCTTGGTCTGCGACTTGTTCGGCTCGATTGGTTGTTCGTTGCCTTGCTTGCTACTTGATGTACTTTAGATTGGCGGTGGAATTAATCGTAATGTGATATCCATGTCCTACCTATTAGTATACTAGTATTGTTGCGAATGATGGATAGTTTTCGTTCAGGACAAACCCAATTAATTAATGTAACTGATATGGTGCATATTTACCACTATAGCCTTGTTGGGATTCGATTCAATTGCTGTTGCGAATGACGAGATAAAAAATATAGTTTTCGTTCAGCTCGAACCTCTCATCTAGCTAATGCATCAGGTGACAGTGATACTCACTGACCCACTCCCAACTCATGCAGCATGCGGGGCTGAGTCACGGTCTTCAGTGGATGCCATAACGTATAACTGCATTTGTGCTATCCGTCGGAAAAAATAAATTCAGTAGAACAACACAGAATAATTCATCGCGGCCGTTCAGTCTCCTACTGCAGACGCGTACGTGTGAATCGCTCGGCCTTGTGATGGGTGTAGTAGTGTAACACGAGGTCTGCTTGACCTTAGTTGAGTCAATTCCCTCAGGAAGTGACGCGGGAAATGATCACTGCGGAGATTTACGCTTGCTTTCTAGAAATGCACAGTCAGTGTAACGGGACAGATGACAACTCGGAATTTGGACTCTGTGTGTGTGTGTGTGCGTGCGTGCGTATAAGGCTTGATAGTGCTGTGAAGTGACGATGGACTAGACAGAGAATGTCACCAGTATACTGAGTATACTACATATACTTACTGAGTGCCTGAGCAAGTCAGGGAAAACAGAATCTGAGATCTACCAACAACAACTTGCGCACGGAGCCTTGCATCAAAGGTCTTCAGCTATCTTTAGGCGAACGGGGATAGATATTGCAACCAGATCATTGTGTGCATTGCAACGCTGATGTCCGTTACAATGTCCTTGTGGAACCCTAGATCGACGGACAGAATGCAGCAAGATCCGTGCTTCTTCTCACCGGAATCCATGTTAAGAGAATAAAATCGTCAAGAAGAACAAATTATAGACCCATCTAACTGGTCACCTGCATAAGCTACACCGTACTAGTAGGAGGTGGCGATAACATAAAGCGCCTTGACGGACTAAAGAAAAAGAAAAAAACAATCGTCGTGCAAAACTCGTGAAGATCGACGTCTTCTGGTGCTCACGGGGCTGGACCAGAATAAGAATAAAAGACTATACCGGTCTCTCTCAACCGGTCGTATAAAAATATAAGAACAACCATGTTGTGGTGGCAGTGATTTCGGGATAATGACTCGGTAAAGCCAAGCGAAGGGTTGGAGTATCAGCTCGCCGCTATCACTGAACCCTGAGGAACCTCGGATCTGCAACAGCGATCGACGAAACTAAGAACGATAGATGGTAACCTATAGCTACAGCGCGCGTTCAAGATGGCGGGAGGCCGTCTGAAAACACGTGCTTCGAAAAGAACGATCGCGGATTGCCGAAGTTTAACGCCGTATACAAGTATGTATGTACGTGCTAGGCACGACGTACTGCGACCAAAGAAAACGGTTTTGGCGATACACTCTATGAAGACCCTCGAAAATACCCCTGTATGTATGTATCCGGGTAAATTTGACGTTTTTGGAGGTTTGGTACGTGCCAATCCGGATAAGATTGGGCCCAATTAGCAAGCACAAAGAGGATCCCCGAAAGTCACCCCATATGTCTTCGACGGATCCAGATAAAAATCGGGGTTTTAGCGGTTAGGTATGGGACAATCCGGATAAGATTGTGCCCAAGTTTGATGCGATGTGGGTGCTAAAAATTTGGCAAGCTGTGTTCCCAATCTGGATAAACTTCCAAAAAAAACTATTGTTCAGAATAAGTGAAATATTTCTCAACCAAGCATCAGATCAGTGTCAGGACTCCAGTGTGTCTTGTCAGGTGTTCCAAAATAACTATCTTTGACCTACATTATCATTTCATTTGACAAAACTCAATGCACTGGGCGAAGGAAAGCACCTTCCAGGATTCTCTTTAGCAAAACCTGCAAAAATATTGCAAGGCCTTGCTGGAAATACTAGGCAAGCAGGAAAATGCTCTAATCCCCCACATCAAACTTATGTAAGAGGACTAGGAGGTGCTCCAAGGGTCTTGGCAGCTGATATGATGTTACTCCATCACTTTGATCAGCCTATCTCTGCCTTTTTCTATTTTTAGACTATTATTTGATTTTTGGTTCTTTTACATATACTGGGCATTGACAGATGGATCCTTAGAGTTTTCTCTTTGGATTCCCCTCTGTTAGGTGTGCCTCAGGTGTCTGTATTATGTAGTATAATATTAACACTCTGTTAGCTCAATATTAAGTGAGGCTTTGAGGTTGATTTTACAACTTAGTGTTACTGAGCTTCTAGATCATGTTGATATGGCTCCCTACTGCCCAGTGCTCATACTGTGCACACCTTCTGGATGGCTCTAGTTCACTTTGTGCTGCATGCTTTTATGCACTTTTTGTGATTTTGTTGCATGCTCAAAGCACTTTTTTTGTTCTTTTCACATTCATTTCCATTCTACATGTTATGCACTTTATGCACCATTTGCATTCCCATTGCATACTTCCCAAAACTGCCCATCTATCTCATGTGCCAATGTCTTGACATAGTCTGATGGATTGCACATCACTGCCACTACAAGGGCAACCTCAAATAGTGTTTGAAAGTTCAGTCCATAGGACCAAAAACCGAACTGGACTGAACTGTGGCCCATGCTGTGGTTCAGTCCAATGGCAAACAACAAGCAGGGGATGACAATGATTGGGGATGACAATGAGGATAAACAGGGACCATGAGACTGAGTGACTTTGAAGGGCAGATATGACCAGAAGCCAAGTTCTCATTGATGAACTTGTCGAGTTGTCATTGTTCTTCAGAGGAGAGAGGATAGGCCTTGCAGGAGGAGGGCATGGCAAGCAGCATGAGCTCAATTGCATGATCCCACAGCTTATGGTTAGGAAGTGAGTTGAAGGTTTCCTTGGAGAAGACATCCTTGAAGTCATGCAGGTGAGAAAGCACAGAGTCAGTGAAGGATTTAGGTGCTCTGTTCTTGTGGAAGGCCTTTATGAGGCATTGGGAGATGTTCAAGGTGGCACACACCTCATGTGAAGGGTTAATAGCAGTGTAGAAAATTCAGTCACCTTCCTCGATCTGTTCCACCTCCTCTTCATCATTATCAGAATCTGGTGCAAGATCTGGAATGTCTTCCAAGTCCACATCAGCCATGGGCATGGGAACAGCATGACACTTTTGAGTGCATTGTAATAGCACCTTTCATTCTCGACATTCCTGTCTGCCTTCAGTAAAGCAAGTATGACAACGAGAAGGACAATAAGTCATCACGACTTCACCTGTCACTCAGTTGACCTCAGAGTTGTGGTCACAAAGCCATGGGTAACCCAAAATTGCCTCCTGCTTCTCCAGTTGGGTCATTACATAGTGAGCCCATTTACTATGGTCCTAGTATGGGAGGACTAGGTTGACAACCTCCTGAATCACCCCAGCTTCATTTGGGGAGCCATCTATATTGTAGACTGGTACGGGTCAAGATAAAAAGTGGGTATTGAGTTGTTTTTGTTGAACCAGGTGAGAATCAATGAAAAGGGCCATGGCACCTGAGTCGAGACATTGAGTACCTGTCCCATATCCATAGTCTGTAACTCAATCCCTAACTCTAATGATCACTGGGAGGGTGTGGATGCCACAATATATTTGCATGGTAGTTTGCGCTCCCAAGATTTTAATCAGGGAAGGGGAGGGGTAGGAGTAAGAGGAGTGGGTGTGGCTAAAATAAATGGGATATTAGGTGGGGGACTAAGCTGTAGGGTATTAACAAAGCTTTCAATACATAATTCAAGCAATTCAATTTGCACACGCAATCTGATAATGGCACCTTTCAGCACTTCAACACATTTTTGGGTGTCAATGGCGCATCCAGCACAGATAAGTGTGCACTTAAGGTGGGGGTGTCAATTGCATTTTGGGCAATGTCCTGTATGTGTAGGAGATGTTATATCAACAGTGCACTTTGCTTCTGGGCATAGAGTGAGAGTTTTCTACTGTAAGGGCAACTACAAAGCCTCACTTAATAGTGAGCTAACAGAGGAGAATCCAAAGTTAACATTATTCTACATAATACAAATGCTTCAGATGCATCTAACAGAGGGGAATACAAACAGAAAACTCTAAGAACCCATCTGTTGATGCCCAGTATATGTGATAGACCCAAAAATCAAATAGTAAGCTGAAAATAGCAAAAAGACAGAGATAGGCAGATCAAGCTGTGGGATGACATTACCTTGATGGGTAAATGTCCAGAAGGGGTCCCTCCTCTAAGAATAGAACTGTCAACATGTACCAACATGAAAAAAACAGAAATATAATCATATCATAGGAATAGAATTATAGAAAATCACAGAGAAGGCAGAATAGGGTGAAATAAAATATATAAAAATATGGGATGAATGCAGAAAATTTCCCAGACACCTGGGTTTGTGTCTTCTCAAACTCACACTTGTCATGATGAAGGTAGAGTTTGTGCCATCAAAGTTGCTTCAGTATCAGGCATGTGATTTGATGATGTTCATTGAGGTCTCTGTAAGGGGAAAGAAAGGCACCCCAGGCATCTGGGCAATTTTCTGCATTTGTCCCATATTTTTATATATTTTATTTCATCCTATTCTGCCTTTTTTATGATTTTCTATGATTTATTCCTATTTTATTATTATATTTTGGTTTTTTTCCATGTTGGTACATGTTGACAGTTTTATTATTAGAAGCAGGACCCCTTCTGGACATTTACCCATCAAGGTAATGTCATCCCACAGCTTTATCTGCCTATCTCTGCCTTTTTGCTATTTGTAGCTTACTATTTGATTTTTGGGTCTATCACATATACTGGGCATCGACAGATGGGTCCATAGAGTTTTTTCTTTGGATTCTTCTCTGTTAGGTGTGCCTGAAGTGTCTGTATTATGTAGTATAATATTAACTTTGGATTCCCCTCTGTTAGCTCACTCTTAAGTGAGGCTTTGAGGTTGCCCTTACAGTCTCGAGTAAAGATGAGAATGTTGTTCAGGTAGATGCAGACAAAACCTTCCAATATGAGGTCATGGAAGATGGCATTCATCATGGTGTGAAAGGTGTCAGCAAGACCAAAGAACATGACAAACTAGTGAAGAAGAGTGACATGCAAGTAGCTGAATAGAATTTGTTATTGTGAGAAAGTTCAGCAATTGCTAACTATTCAGGCCAGTCAGTTTCTCAGTAGTTGACAAACATGCATAGGTACTGCTCCAACTCCTGATTCATTCTCTCTGTCTGTCCAGTTTGTGGATGATATGCCATAGATAACTTGGTTTGAATTTCTAATATATTGTTCAACTCTCGCATAAATGCAGAAGCAAATTGTGGTCCACAATCAGAGATAACAGTATCAGGTAGTGCATGTAACTGCCAGACCTGATTTAGATAGAGGTGCGCCAAGCCCAATGATAAAATTTGTGCAGTAGTAGAAACAATATGGATCTCCTTTGTAAAGCAGTCACATACTATGAATATTGCATTGTATCTCTGAGCTTCAGATAATCCAGTGATAAAGTCCACAGATATATCTTGCTATGGTGCGTTAGGTATAGGGTTTGGCATTAATTTCCCTGTGGGTTTTTCTAAAAATTTCTTTCCCCTCATGCATGTATCACATACATCCACATACACCAACACATATTTTGAAATTCTGGGCCACCAATAATTTCTCATCACCAACTCCAACATCTTCCTGGATGTCCAGCAGGTGGTGTATTATGCTGTAACTGGATGATCTACCTTTCTTTCGGTACATATACTTTTCCTCTGAACAACACCAACTCTTGCTCCTCAACCCATTTATCTTTTTCAATATTACCTTTCTTCTCTCCCTTCAGAGCTTTCATGGCTTCCACTACTTCATCATCCATCTCCAAACATTGTTTAATTTTAGACAACATTTCCATTTCTGAGCTATCTATTAATGGATGCCCTTGAGGCATAGTGCAAATGCAAAAGTATTCAGGTTTGAGTAAAATAACATTTTCATTGTCCT
This sequence comes from Tricholoma bakamatsutake, assembly GCA_029959215.1. NCBI lineage: Eukaryota > Fungi > Basidiomycota > Agaricomycetes > Agaricales > Tricholomataceae > Tricholoma > Tricholoma bakamatsutake. Next base: position 12,292,181 of record CP114861.1, read on the forward strand.
CCTCTACCCTCCTTTTGTGATCAGTACATCTGGATAATGCATCTGCTTTTCTCATTAAGCTTTCTGCTTTATGCATTAAGTGAAAATTAAAATGTGATAAAAATAATGCCCAATGCACTTGTTGACCATTAAGCTTTTTAGTGGACATGAAGTATTGCGGATTTTGATGATCTGTCCAGATTTCAATCTGATGCATACATCCCTCCAAATAATGTCTTTGTGCTTCCAATGCTCATAACATCTCTTTGTCATGCACATCATAATTCCTTTCTACATCATTTGATCATTTAATCTTTTCACATCATTTAATCATTCAACTCTCAGGACAAACAGGCACAAGGATGCCATTTGTCATCTTTATATAGCATTGATAATACTGCTCCAGCAGCAAAGTCAGATGCATCTGATTTCACTCATAAGGGATGCATGAAATCTACTGGGGCTAATATTGGTTCCTCCACAAACTTCCTCTTCAACTCCTCAAATGCTGTCTGCTGCTGTTCTCCCCATCTCCATACTACTCCTTTTTGCATAAGGTTATGTAAGGGTGCAGCAATTTTAGAAAGATTATGGACAAAGCGATGATAATAATTTATGAGTCCCAAGAAGGCTTGAACATCCTTGATATGAGTGGGTGCAGGCCAGTCAATAATTGCCTGTATTTTGATAGGATCCATCTTGATTCCATCAGGACCAATCATTAATCCCAAGAACTCAATCTTGCTTGCCCCAAACACATATCTCTCTGGTTTTATGAATAAATCATTCTCTGCCAATCTTTGTAGTACCTCTTGCACTATCACTTCATGGTTTTCTTCATCCTCCATGAATAACAAAATGTCATCAATGAATATTATTACCACACCTTTGTCTATTACATCCTTGAAAATGTCATTTATCATATTTTGGAAAGCTGGGGGACTATTGATCATCCCAAAAAACATGACAAGCAGCTCAAAGGATCCTCAACACATGGCAAATGTGGCCATCCACTCATCTCCTTTCCTTATTCATACATTATTGTACCCCCATCCAATTTTGAAAAGACCTTGACTTTTCCCACCTTGTCAATTATCTCTGAGATCAACAGCAAAGGGTACACCTTATTTACTGTCCACTCATTCAGATACCTATAATCTGCACACATCCTCTTCCTCTGATCTTTCTTTGGTACAAAGAATATTAGTGACATTTGCAGTGATTTTGAAGGTCATATGTATTCCTTGCACAATTGCTCATTAAGGAATGCATCTACTTCTTCTTGCTCCATTGGAGATAATGGGAAGACTTTTGACTTCTTTGGCACAAACCCTGGCTTTATCTCAATTGCATGATCCCATGGCTTCCACACCAGCATTCACTCAGACTCCTTCCTCTGAAAGACCAACAAATATTCATGATATGCTTTTGGTACCAGTTTCTCCACCTTCATAGTGTGTTTCTATCCCACAACTGTCCTACATGAATTTTTCTAAAGGTTTTCTTTTGTTCTTCCTTGTTGGTCATGGTCAGAACTTCCCCATTTGGCATGTCTTCATCTTCCACTTCCTCCATTATAACAGAATACTTCCTTGGATGTTCTTTCTCTTTCCTTTTCTTCTTCTCTGTCAAAACCTGTCTCATCTGATCAGATTTCCAATAACTCTTGATTCTTTTCTGACACTTTTCTGACCTTGTCTGTTGGCATCCCAGCCACAGCACCTTTTAGTCATCAGACAAGTTGTCATGTGCCTTAGTAATCACTTGCTTACTCACCTTATTCCTAATATAGTCTTACCAATTCTGGTCATGGACACTTACCAAGACCCATTAGTAAACTTCCATACTTTCCATTATTCTTCTAACCTTCATTATTTAAGTGCCTGTAGCTTAGACTTAGTCTCCAGTTTGCAAATTACTTGTGAATTACCTTGTCTCTTGCATTATATTTCGCCTTGTCAATCCTTTGCTTAATATCAACCCTTCATTCATCCTTGACTTATTCCTTGACCTAATCCATTAATCTCTTGGCTCCTCTTAACTTCTTAATCTCTGCTTTAATCTATCCTTGCCCTCCATCTGGAAACCTGCTGAACATCTGCACACTATCTACCTGAAATTAGACAACTGATGAGGAGAAGGGTGCAACTTCTTATAAGTTGAAGCTAAGTCCTCTCTGGCCCCTTTCACCTAGCACCTACAACCTGGTGGATTCTGCCTGGAACCCCTGAACACCTCCGACCACTGATGACTGGGTCTGACCAGAAGTCCAGTGTATTCCTGACCAAGTTCTGACCTTGGTAGTAGCGATCTTGAATCTTGACCATATTTGCAAACTCACACTTCTTTCATCAACCCACACCATTCTGAACCTTATTCTATGTCCTGCACAAAATTACATTCTCAGCAGACAACAAGAAATTCCCATCATGCAGGCACTCTTCCAGGCATATCAGCTGTCCAATAATCAGTACTCCCAGCTCCTAGACCCACTTCTACCTTCAGTGCCTCAGTCTGACCATCAAACATATTTTGATGAGTCAGCTCTGGCACACTATCCATTAGCACCAATGCCATGTCTCTGGACTTGCCTTTGGAACCCCCTCAGATTCCAACTCCACTTGACTACATGGGGGATGACAGGCAACCCAACCCTACTGATAAGAAAGCTACAGGTGAAGAGGATGGACTTCCTGGTGGTCCTGATGACCCTAGCAGTCCTAACGACCCCAGGGATGACCCCAATCCTGAAGACCCTGGAGATCAACCTTCTTTAGGTGGAAACCCAGATCTGGACAACAGATTTGTTGACACCCTGTTTGACCTTTTGGACAGTCTCCATACTCTCCACCAGAACCAAGCCCCAAAGCCCAAAAAGATCAAAGTCAGGGAACCTGACACATTCAACAGTTCCAACCCCTGGAAACTTCAGGACTTCCTAGTCGCATGCAACCTCCATTTCCAAGATCACCCTCATGTCTTTGCTTCCAAAGAAAGGAAGATCTTATTCATCATCTCTTACCTAAAGGGCTCGGAACTCAGCTAGCTTGAACCTGGCCTGAATAACCCAATGGATTCTGCCCACTGGAGGTGGAGCCATGAGGTATTCCTCAGGGAGATAGAGAGCAATTTTGGCCCTCACAACCCTTTGGGAGATGCCGAGAAGGCTCTTTCCGAGCTCACTATGAAGAAAAAAGGCTGTATAGTCAAGTATAATGTGGACTTTTGGGAACTAGCCTCCTGTGTCGATTGGAATGAAGCTGCTCTTCACAACTGGGACTTCCATGGACTTCTGCTCAGTCTCCATATAGAAGTTTTGTAGTGCAGAAAGCCTGACACTCTGGCAGCCTTGTGGCTTAAGGCACAAGATACTGACAACATTTACTGGATGCAGGAAGAGAATTGCCTTGACACTAAGACCTCCGGTACTCCTGGAAACTCTGGAAAGAAGGACTCCAAGGGTTCCCCAAACTCCAATTCCAATTCCAATTTAAACTCTTGCTCTAATAATCAGTCCAAGCCCCAGAACCTATCCAACTCTAATTGCAGTAATCAACCCTTAACTGGTGGCTCCTCTGGATCCAAGAGTATCAAGCCAAAGGACTCCATCTCTGACAAGATGGGGAAGAATGGCAAATGAACCAGAGAAGAACAGGAACATTGGATGAAGGAAGGTTTTTGCCTCTATTGCAGTGAAGAAGGACACCTAGCTGGCAATTGCGGCAAGTCCAAAACCATGAAAGCCTGCACAGCTGCAGTCTCTGAATCCATGCTGGAGTCCACAGACTCAAAAATAGTCTGCAACCCTCAGGAATATGCAAATGGGGCTGAGGGTTGCATTGACCTTTCGCAGCTGGCTGCTTATGTTTGTCTCAATGCATCTGCTCTTTTTGACCCTGATTCTCTGACCATCCTCCTATCCATTTCTAACAACTCTGTACCAACCTGAACCCTTCATTTGACTCGAAAATTTGTGGAAAAATTCTGAAGCTGAATCTTGACTCAGTTGAAGAAGTGACTCATCACAGCTTATGTCATTATGTCAGAACAATCAACTTCTAATCCCAGTCATAATCCTGTTCCCATGCCAGCACTAGAAGCCAAAATTGATGGGCTTACAGCACAAATGTCCCAATTAGTGTCAGTATTGGCAGCATCACAGCCCAAGCCAGCAGAAACAAAACCAGAGATGGTAGAAGATAAAGATGATGAGATGGAGGAGATGGTGGAGTGGATGTCCCAGGAAGATGTGCAGGCAGTGGAGAAATCCAAAAATGGAAAAGCATGCTTATGTAAGTATGCACCCCTACAAATCTTTGATGGTACCATGGAGAATACAAAATTCTTCATCAGCTCTATAGTATTGTACATCCATGGGAGGAAGCCTGAGTTTCATACAACCAAGTCTAGGATTATGTTTGCTCTCTCATACATTCAGGAAGGGAAAGCACAGTTCTGGAGAAACAAAGCTATTAATCAAATTGCTGTGGGATATAAATCATTTGCAACCTTCAGGGAATTTCTGGAGAGACTGGAGGCACAGTTTGGAGATTCTAATCCAAAGGCGACAGCTAATGCTAAATTAAAAGCCATGTGCCAAGGTTCTCTAATGGCAGATGAATTTATTTTGCAGTTCAAGGCAGAAGCTTTACAGACAGATATGGGAGAAGCCACATTGGTAGAATTTTTGAAAGCAGGATTAAATCCCTCTTTATTCAAGTCTATCTATCAACTACCTTCTATGCCAGAGAGGTTGGACGAGTGGTACAATTGGGCAATGTGCCTTCATTGGCAATACTGACAGGAACAGGCAGAGTCAAAATTAATGTATGGAAATGCCACATTTGGAAAGTCATTAGGAGAAAAGTCCAAGAAAGGAAGTATGCTTCAGGTACAAACTCTGAGGGCATAGCTACCAGCCATGGCAGTGACACCTATTGTTAAGGAGTCAGCAGATGCAATGGAGGTTGATCAAGCAGGGAGACAAGCCCCACTTAAATGTTTTAACTGTGGGCAATTAGGGCATATTGCTAGGAATTGTAGGCAGAAAAGGAAGATTAGGGAAGCGACAATTGAGGAAGTGAAGCTGGAGGAAGATAAGCAGAAGAATTTTGTGGAAGAGTCCCAGTAAAGGTTTCCCCATTGGTGACCAAAAATCATTATAATGTATTAGTATTGTAGGAAACCAAGAGTGGGCCTGAGAAACTGAGGAGTATGACCATCATCACTTATGTGATAAAGAAAAATGCCCAGCCTTATTTCTGAAAACTCCTGAATTTTTTATTTGCTCTGTGCAAATACAACCCGAAATCACCTTGACAGTAGGATTGAAGACAGTGGACATGCATGCAGCAATTAATGTGGAGGCATTGCTTGACAGTGGTGCTACCAGATTATTCATTAATTGATCCTTAATTACTGGAAATGGTATTTACATGCATAAACTGGTAACAACATAGTACAATACATGTAACATAGTATATAAACCTTAAATATACACCTAGAGAATGGTAGTTGAGTTCTCTTAGGTATTCCATCCACAATAGTAGTGCAAAAAGTCATTTTCAGCCAACTCATCTATTAATAACCCCTTGCATCAAAACCATCAAAACTCCCATCATGCATGTGAATCCCGCCCCCTTCTTGTAGAGAGAACCTGCATGGTCTAGCTAGCAGATAGTGGGTGTTGCCCTAACACTCACCTCTTCACATCAAGCCACATACTTTGCCACCCCAGTCATCTGATATGCAGTCCTTATGGATGTTGAGAAGCTCCACAATGACATCCTCTCCTCTCCTTGACCCCATCTCATCCACTCATCTCCTGACCCCCTCTGCTCCCAATTGGACTGTAGATGACAGTGGACTTCTCTGCCACTTTGACCAGATTTATGTCACAGATGTAGCAGATCTCCACCTCAAGGTTTTGCAGTACAAGCATGATCATATCCTTTCTGGTCATTTTGGACAAAACAAGACCCTACAACTTGTCCGATGTGATTACATTTGGCCCAACCGATGGACCTTCATACAAGACTTCTGCAAATCATGTACTATGTGAAAACACTCCAAGTCACCATGACACAAACCCTATGGGTTCCTGAAGTAACTCCCAGTCCCAGAATGCCATTGGGACTCAATCTCAATGGACTTCATTGAACAGCTACCAGATTCTGATGGCCATACTGCCATCTTGGTCATCATAGACCAACTCTCCAAGCAAGGCATCTTCATTCCCACAGTCAATGAAACCATAGCCTAAGAACTTGCCAACCTGTTCATCAGGCATGTCTTCTCCAAGCATGGAGCTCCATCACACTTCACTTGCAACTAGGGATCTGAGTTCATCTCCCACTTCTTCCAGTCTCTTGATCAAGCTTTGGACATGAAGATTCACTTCACTTTGGGCTATCACCCCAAAGGTGACAGACAAACCAAATGCTTTAATCAGATCCTCAAACAATACCTATGGATCTTCTGCAATTATCAACAGGACAACTGGTCTCAGCTGTTGCCCTTAGGGAAATTCACTTACACATAGGTGAGAAGATCATTGCCTCTTCCTCTGGATCACTATTGGCTAATGCTGTTAATTCAGGGGATGGATCATATGCTATAAGCAGATCATCCAATAGTTGATAATTGACCTGTTTTCAAGGTCTCAAATTCCTCACTAGGAGGAATGTCATTATCTGAATGTTTTTTCTTTTGATTGTGCTGGGGCTCGACTGATTCAATTTGTTCTCCAATAGGCTGTTCCTGTTCCTCCCCCTCAAATTGAATATCAGGAGGATTATTCACAAAGTGGTAAACTTGTGTGGTACCTATATGCATAGTACATGCATTATAATATTTAATAGTACATATTTTATCAATAAATCCCACGAACATCATCCTTTGGGATTTTGGATCTAACTTTGATTGGTGTGCCTCGTTGAGCACCCATACGGGGGCACCAAATTCTTGGAGATGAGATACATTTGGTTTTTGCCTTGTAAAATCCTCATGTAAGGTTTCTCCTTTGATGGCATGAGTAAGTGATTTATCTCTGTTAGGGCGACACCCACTAATCTGCTAGTGGACCATGCAGGCTCTCCTACAAGAAGGCAGTGGTGCGCGCACGCATGATGGAGGGTTTGATGGTTTGAGGTGTTTGATGGTTTTGATGCAAGGGATTAAAAATAGAACAGTTGGCTGAAATAGGCTTTTCACACCACTAATGTGGATGGAATACTGTTAGGGCAACACCCACTAATCTGCTAGCTGGACCATGTGGGCTCTCCTACAAGAAGGTGGCGGGGCATGCACGCATGATGGGGGGATTTGATGGTTTTGATGCGGGGGGTTAAAAACAAAATAGTTGGCTGAAATAGGCCTTTTGCACCACTAATGTGGATGGAATACCTAAGAGAACTCAACTGAGGTCTCCTAGTATTTATTTTAGGATTATATACTATGTTACATATATTGTAGTATGTTGTTATGGATGTGCGCACACATGCACATACATGTGCATACATATTGATGCATGTAAATAGAAAATTCCCACGCTGACAAATAATGTGTGTATAGGCATTTTGTAGCATATTTTGGTGAAATAAAATCAAATAAAATAAAATAAAATAGTATTATGTAATAGGCATGTTAGGAGACTGTTTCCTAACAATCTCATATTTACATGGCATGATGAATGGCTTCAGGCCAAAGAAATTTAGAGACATCACGAGCAATTATCATGGCTCATGCTAATTCCACAAGAGTATGATTATATCTTTCTGCCATGCCATTTTGGGAAGGTGAATATGATGCAGTAGTTTCAATTTTTATGCCTCTCTTGGCACACCAATTAATAATTTTCTGGTTTAGGAATTCCTGTCCCTGATTGAACCTTACCCATTTTGGTTTGTAATTGTATTGCTGCTCAATATACATGAAATAATTTTGTAACCATATACAAGCTTCATCTTTTGTTTTGGCTTGTTCAGTTGTAAGATGCTGAGAACTATCATCTACAAGAAACATATTATAGTATGCTCCATTTAGTGCTTGAATTCTGGTTGGTCCCCACAAATCTGTGTGAGTAAGCTCTGCAGGTACAGTATTCCTCAGGTTAACATGATCTGGAAATGATACATGTTTGGCGGCTATACATGGCTCACATTCTAAAAAAGGTGAGTCCATGTCCACATCAAATCTGTCAACTAAACTTGCCTATTTGAGGCATTTTAGTCCAGAAATTCCTACATGTCCAAATTTTTTATGCCACTCAGTCCAACTATTTCTGTATGCTTGTATTATATTGGACTGCTCACTTGGATCAGCTTTCCTAAAGAAATTTGATACATATAGCCAATTAATAGCCTGAGCAATCAGCTGATTATTTTTTCTAATAGAAAAGCTCATCCATGCACAAAACATACCTGTCCCCCAACATGATCGACATGTGCTATAGATAAATGATTATCTTGTGTGTCAGGGACATATAGTACATTATGTAATACTATAGTGTGGGCATCATGACCCATAGAAGTTTGGAGTTTGATGGTTCCTCACCCATGTGTAATATGTGATGTGGTTGCTGAGTCTATAATCCACAAATAAATTTTAAAGGGATCATTATTGTCACCTTTAATTATATATGATGTAGATGCTACAGGTTATTTTATTTTATTTTATTTGATTTTATTTCACCAAAATATGCTACAAAATGCCTATACACACATTATTTGTCAGCATGGGAATTTTGTATTTACATGCATCAATATGTACATGCATGTATGTGCATGTGCACGCATGTCCATAACAACATACTACAATATATGTAACATAGTATATAATCCTAAAATAAATACTAGGAGACCTCAGTTGAGTTCTCTTAGGTATTCCATCCACATTAGTGGTGTGAAAAGCCCATTTCAGCCAACTCATCTAAAAATAACCTCTCGCATCAAAGCCATCAAATCCCCCATCACACGTGCATGCCCTGCCACCTTCTTGTAGGAGAGCCCACATGGTCCAGCTAGCAGATTAGTGGGTGTTGCCCTAACAGAAGAACTCAACTACCTCATCAGTGCGCCTTCTCTTACATGCGGCATATGTCATTTGTCTCAGTGCACCACATCCACTTACTCATTATTTCAGCAAGATCTGGAATTAATTGTATATATGTATTTACCTTGCTTTCATAAGCTGACGCCAGGCCTTGCCTTACATTGTGACCACCAGTGATCGAAAGGCAGCACTTGTCATTAGGACAGCTGCAACCAGACAACTGATTGGATCTGGTTTAGCCGAGATTTACATTACTCAATTTGGATGACTATTTTAGGTAGTTACTAGCCAAATTCAGTAATAACCCTGAGATCAGGCACTGTTGGAAGGATTATTGATCCAAAGTGCCCAATAGCCGAAATCACATGTTTTGCCATGTTTGGTTCCCAAAATAGCTGGGTGACATTACTCAAAATTTTGCAAAAAAATTCTGCAGCCGAATCTTTACTCAGCTGAAGAAGTGACTCATCACAGATTACATCATCATGACAGAACAAGCAACTTCGAATCCTGGACACAATCCTGTTCCCATGCCTGTTCTTGAAGCCAAAATTGATGCTCTAACAGCACAAATATCCCAATTAGTGTCAGTATTAGCAGCATCCCAGCCCAAACAAGCACAAACAAATGCAGAGACAGTAGAAGATAAAGATGATGAGATGGAGGAGATGGTGGAGTGAATGTCTCAGGAGGGTGAGCATGCAGAGGAGAGATCTGAGAGTGGAAAAATTTGTTTGCCTAAATACACACCCCTGCAAATATTTGATGGTACTATGGAGAACACAAAATCCTTTATCAGCTCTATAGTGTTGTATATTCATGGGAGAAAGCCTGAATTTCATATGACCGAGTCTAGAATTATGTTTGCTCTCTCATACATCCAGGGAGGGAAAGCACAGTTCTGGAGAAATGAAGCCATTAATCAAATTGCTGTGGGATATAAACCATTTGCGACCTTCAGGGAATTTTTGGAGAGGTTGGAGGCACAGTTTGGAGACCCAAACCCAAAGGCGACAGTGAATGCAAAATTAAAAACCATGCGCCAAGGTTCTCTGACTGCAGACGAATTTATTTTTCAGTTCAAAGCAGAAGTGTCACAGACCAATATGGGAGAAGCAGGGTTGGTAGAATATTTGAAGGCTGGATTAAATCCCTTTTTATTCAAGTCTATCTATCGACTACCTTCTATGCCGGAGAGGTTGGATGAGTGGTATAATTGGGAAATGCATCTTGATCGGCAATATCGATAGGAACAGGCAGAATCGAAATTGATGTATGGGAATTCCAGATTTGGAAAGTCATCAGGAGGAAAGTCTGAGAAAGGAAGGACACCTCAGGTACAAACTCCGAGGGTACAGCCATCAGCCATGGCAGTGACACCTATTGTTAAGGAGTCAGCAGCATCAATGGATGCAATGGATGTTGATTGAGTAGGAAGACGAGCTCCACTTAAATGTTTTAATTGTGGGCAATTAGGGCATATGGCTCGAAATTGTAGGCAGAAAAGGAAGATTAGGGAAGCGACAATCGAGGAAGTAAAGTTGGAGGAAGATAAGCAGAAGAATTTTGTGGAAGAGTCCCAGTGAAGGTTTCCCCATTGGTGACCCAGAATCAATATAATGTATTAGTATCCAAGGAAACTCAGAGTGAACTCGAAAGAGAAATTGAAGAGTATGACCATCATCATTTATCTGACAAAGAAAAATGCCCAGCCTTATTTCTGAAGACCCCTAAATTTTTTATTTGCTCAGCGTGGATAGAACCTGAAATCAGCTTGACAGTAGGATTGAAGACAGTGGACACACATGCAGCAATTAATGTGGAGGCATTGCTTGACAGTGGTGCTACCAGATTATTCATTAATTGATCCTTAATTACTGGAAATGGTATTTGCATGCATAAACTGCCACAACCTATAATGGTGTACAATATTGACAGTATGATCAATCATGGAGGAACTATTAAGGAGGAAGTGACAATGATATTGAAGTATCAGGATCATCAGGAATGAGCCATATTTGAGATGTGTGACCTTGGGAAAACCAATCTGATAATTGGATGTCCATGGTTATGAAAGCATAATCCAGAAATTGATTGGAAAAACTGGGAAGGTACACATGACTCATTGTCCTAAAGAATGTAATGTGTATGGGAGAAAAGTAAAAAAGGAGAAGAAGAAAAAGAAAGAGAAAGAACATCCAAGGAAGTATTCTGTTACAATGGAGGAAGTAGAAGATGAAGATATGCCAAATGGGGAAGTTCCAATTATGACCAGTAAGAAAGAACAGAAGCAAACCTTTAGGGAAATTTGTGGAGGACAGTCATGGGATAAAAATATAGAGAAAGTGGAGAAGCCAGTGGAGGAGTGGGTACCAAAAGCCTACCATAAATATTTGTCAGTTTTTCAGAAGAAGGAATCGGAGCGGATGCCAGTGTGAAAGCCATGGGATCATGCTATTGAGATGAAGCTGGGATTTGTGCTGAAGAAGTCAAAAGTCTATCTGTTATCTCTGAAGGAACAAGAAGAAGTGGATGCATTCCTTAATGAACAATTACGCAAGGGATACATACTACCTTCGAAATCACCACAGATATCACCAGTATTCTTTGTACCAAAAAAAGATCAGAGGAAGAGGATGTGTACAGATTATAGGTATTTGAATGAGTGGACAGTGAAGAATGCGTACCCTTTGCCATTGATCTCAGAGATAATTGACAAGGTGGGAAAGGCAAAGGTCTTTACAAAATTGGATTTACACTGGGGGTACAACAATGTACGAATAAAGAAAGGAGATGAGTGGAAGGCAGCATTTGCTATGCATCGAGGATGCTTCGAGCCGCTTGTCATGTTTTTTGGGATGACCAATAGTCCCCCAACTTTCCAAAATATGATGAACGTCATTTTCAAGGATGTGATAGACAATGGCATGGTGATAATATTCATTGACAACATTTTGATATTCACGGAGGATGAAGAAAATCATGAGGCGATAGTGCAGGAGGTGTTGAAGAGATTGGCAGAGAATGATTTATTCATTAAACCAGACAAGTGTATATTTGGAGCAAGCGAGATCGAGTTCTTGGGATTAAAGATTGGTCCTGATGGAATCAAGATGGATCCTATCAAGGTACATGTTATGAGAAGGCACAAGGGATAGGGGATCAATTTTCTTTTCTATTGTCTCTATTGTTCTTCTCGAGTATGCCCCCACACTATTGTTTTTGACAACATCTACTCACTATTGTTCTTATTGTCATTGACCACATCATTATGATTCTATTGTCTTGCGACTGTACACCTTTATCACCTTTTCACTCTCATGCTATTGTAGTAGGTTGCAGACACTCCCACATTATTGTTCTGACATTTCTATTGTTCTTACTACATGACTTCTCTTGTACTTGTAGTATTTAAATGACAATACAATGACTAGTCAAGCTCCAGCTTGACCTGGTCAATTCTACATTCCTAAATGAACTCTGAATAAGTCATCCTCAAAGCTGTCACTTACGAGCTTCAGTGATTCTCTGAAACATCTTGATTGATATCATCGCTCACGAGCTTCGATCGATTCTAGGAACTTTGACTTTAACAAAAGGTCAAGCTGGTCCTTACTCTGCTGACTAACCCTACTCCAGGCAGCACCCATTTGAACAACAAAGATTCTTACGAGAACCATCCAACCCCTTCCAACCCTACAAACCATGGCAGCACTATCCACCCCCACCGTTCCCACTGCACCAGTCGCCCCTCCTCGACCCGTTGAGATCAAGATGAGGGCACCAACTGACTATTCTGGAGACAGGGCAAAGACCATGCTGTTCCTTCTCGAATGCGGAGCATACATTGACACCAACTCAGCCGCATTCTCAGATAATCATTATAAGATCTTGTTTATGCTCTCCTATATGAATGGAGGAATAGCAGGGCCATGGAAGCAAGCTTACCTCGAGGAAAGGTATATTGAATTGAAACCCTGGGATACCTTCCAGGAGTTTATTGCCAAGGTATGCGCAGCATTCTCACCAATCGACGATGTGGGAAACATGCGGACACAACTCAGAGCACTCTCACAAGGAGCAAAGGGGGTAGATGAGTACATCGCACAATTTAAGACCCTCACTTACTGCACAAAAATTAAAGAAGACACTGCCCTTATAGAATATTTTGTCGATGGGCTCAACAATTGAGTACTCAACAAAGTTTTTGGCATGGAGAACCCGCTGGACATGATCAAAGGGTGGTACACCCACGCGGCGAGGGTGGAAGGGCACCTAAGAAGGGCCAAAGCGATTAAAGAAAGGACATACAGTAAGGCAGGAGGAGGAGGAGCAGGAAGCTCTTCAAAGGATTCTAATGCCATGGAAATAGATGCGACACACCTCTCTTATGCAGAGAGGCTCAAACATATCAAAAAAGGAAAGTGTTTTATCTGCTACAAAGCAGGGCACAGGGCGAGCAACCATAAGGGAGGGAAGGAACCACCTGTGAAAGAAGAGAAGAAGACCGAGACAAAGAAAACACCCTGCGATCACTATATGAAAATCCACATGCTCATCAATGAACTGGAGGAAAAGGAAAAAGAGGAGGGACTAGACCTCATGGTGGCAGAGGGTTTTTAAAACGGCAGCCTGCATCAGCAGCAGAGCCTGCCAGAGTTATTGTCTCCACTGTACTAGTAGCAAATGTGAGCCACCAGTCCATGCACATTCCAGTTTACTATCTGCTAGGAAACAAAAAAGCCGAAGTCCCCACCCTAATTGACTCGGGAGCGGGCGAAACATTCATTGACCACTGAGTTGTCGAGAAGCTCGGACTGAAAAAGATTCCGCTTGTCAGGAAGATCCTCACCAAAAACGTCGACGGAACCCTGAACAAGAATGGGATGATCTCGCACTACATCCACATTGACATGGAGATCAGAGGAAAGGGGGAGAAGATCAGAATGTTGATAATGGGGCTAGGAAAGGAAAGGATGATTCTGGGATACTCATGGCTCCAGAGACGTAACCCCATCATCGACTGGGAAAAGGGAACCCTCACTGACAGGCAAACCGAGAAGTTCCTCATGAAGAAGATCCAAACCATGATCGAATGGATGCGCATTATGATTGGTAAGCAAAGTCCCACCATAGATGACAAGGGGCCACTCATACCGAGAGTAATGTTGAGCCCAACTCTCAGGAGGCTACCTATAAGGAGTGCTGGGGAGACCTTCAGGGAAACCCACCTTGCTGCCACCGAGCACGTGAAGAGTAGGCTCAGGACGGTTCATCTCGCAACAGGACTTTGCACTGGGGACAAACCCAATCGCGATGGATCACACCTGGCAATGGACATGCCAACGGACACCCATCCCGAGATCAATCTACAGATCCCTGTATTAGATGCCATGGGGGTCAACACACTGCTCAACACAGGAGAAGATCATGATGGAATGGATGTGCTATTCACCTATGTTCAGAGAGAACTCATGATAGGAATATTCAAAGCAGAGGAGTCACCTCTCACTGTCAAATGTGACTATGTCCCACCGAACTACCAAAGACTCCAGCTGATCTCTTATCTCACCTGATCTCAGCTGACCGGCAGAATCACTTACTCAAACACAACTCATGTCTGAGCAAAGACCTCCATCTCACAGAGGCTCGCTCATGAGGGTGAGGGCAACAAGGAGGTGCAGTCACTTGACAATTTACTCCCAGACAAATATAAGGAGTACCGAAGCATGTTCGAAAAGGCAGCATCTGAAAGGTTCCCTGAGTCTAGACCATGGGACCATGCAATCGAACTCAAACCTGACTTCATCCTGAAGGACTGCAAAGTCTATCCCATCACCCCAGCTGAACAAAAGAAGTTAGATGAGTTCATCGATGAGAATCTGAGGAAGGGGTACATCACCCAATCTAAATCACCTATGGCATCCCCATTCTTCTTTGTTGCGAAGAAGGACTCTGATGTGCTCTGGCCCTGCCAAGACTACCAGTATCTAAATGAAAAAACCATCAAAAACTCCTATCCCCTTCCTTTGATTGGTGATCTACTTGACAAACTGAAAGGGGCAAGATGGTTCACAAAACTGGACATTAGATGGGGATACCATAACGTCAGGATCAAGGAGGGGGATGAATAGAAGGCAGCATTTAAGACCAATAAGGGGCTGTTCGAGCCCAAAGTCATGTTCTTCGGCCTTTGCAACTCCCCGGCAACCTTCCAAGCGATGATGAATGACACCTTTCATGACATGCTGAATGAGGGATGGCTGGTGATCTATATGGGTGACATCTTAATCTTCTCAAAAGACAAAAAAGAACATGAGGAAAGAACGAAGAGGGTTCTAGCAAGATTGAAGGAAACGACCTCTACCTAAAACCCAAAAAATCTAGATTCGACGTGCAGGAGGTCGAATTTCTTGGGCTGATGCTGCGTCTGGACCACCTAGCCATGGACCCGACCAAACTCAGCAGAATTAGGGACTGGCCACCCCCAACCAATGTCAAAGGGGTCAGGTCATTCCTGGGCTTTGGAAACTTCTATCAAAGATTCATTGGCAACTTTACCGCGATCATGAAGCTGCTGAATGACCTAACAAAGAAGGACCAGGCTTTCAACTGGACAAGTGAATGCCAAGAGGCATTTGAAATGCTAAAATGAAAATTCTCTGAGGCACCAGTTCTACTAATGCCAAACACTGAAAAACCATTCGTAGTAGAAAGTGACGCCTCAAAATACACAACAGGGGCTGTGCTAAAGCAGACTGACACAAATGGGGACTGGCACCCCTGTGGCTATATCTCCCACTCCTTGACAGCAACCGAATGAAACTACGAGATCTATGATCAAGAACTGCTGGGGATAATAAGGGCCCTGGAAACCTGGAGGCACTACCTCCAAGGATCCGAGCACCCCACCACCATTTTATCAGATCACAAAAACCTCATGTACTTCAGAACAGCATGAAAATTGAACTGACGACAAGCGAGATGGAGCCTTTTTCTGTCGCAGTTTAATCTTCAACTGGTACACATGCCAGGGAAGATGATGATACAATCCGATGCACTGTCACGATGGGGAGATCACACACCAGAGATCAACAATGACAACAATGATGTCACACTGTTGAAAGATGAAATCTTCACATGAATGATCAATATGGAATTAAAGGACCTGCTAGCGGAAAGCATGATGTGTGATGACCTACTAAAAGAAATAGTAAGGGCCATCAAAGAAGGAGGAACACCACCAATCAAGTTGGCGGTAGAGGATTGGAGAATGGAGAATGATGGGATGGTCTTTTTCAAAGACCAATGCTACATCCCAGATGACAAGGAACTACGGAGAAAGATTGTGGAAAAGTACCATGATAATTTACTTATGGGGCACCCCGGCCGATTCCAGATGCTGGAACTAGTGCGAAGGGACTACTGGTAACCCGGAATGACAATCTTTATCTGGAACTACATTGATGGATGTGCCATGTCAGCAAATGAAGGTAAACACACACCCCACGACACTGCCACTCTCGCTGATCAAATCAGAAGCAACATGACCATTCACACTAGTAACCATGGATTTGATCACCGACTCACTGATCAGTGATGGATCTGACACCATCATGGTCGTGGTAGACCATGGGCTTACTAAGGGGGTGATTTTCATTCCTTGCAAGAAAACTGTCGATGCACTGGGGGCAGCAGACCTTTATCTGCATAATGTGTTCAAGAGATTTGGCCTCCCCGATAAAATCATATCAGATCGCAATCCACGATTCGCCTCCAATGCATTCCAAGAATTGGGAAGACTCCTGGGAATAAAACTGGCCATGAGTATGGCCTATCACCCACAGACTGATGGAGAAACAGAGCAAGTCAATCAAGAACTAGAGATCTACCTCTGGATCTTCTGTGTAAACAAACCATCACAATGGAAAGGACACCTCACCACTGCCGAGTTTACACATAATCAGAAGCACCACTCGGTGATCAAGAATACCCCATTTTACATAATGATGGGAGCGCACTCCAAGGCCATCCCCATGACATACGAAAAAACAAACATACTGGCTACTGAACAGAGGATAGCCAAATTAGGGAACATACAGTGAGAGGCCCTGGCGGTGCATGAACTGTCCCAACAAGTTATGATCGGACAAAACAGGCGAGGCTTTTGCCCATTCATAGTGGGAGAGAAGGTGTGGCTGGACTCTAGGAATCTGAAGTTAGGATACCCAACCAGAAAACTCACCCCAAAACATGAAGGGCCATTTCCTATCACCCAGGTAATCTCCTCCCATGCATATGAACTAAAGCTTTTTTCACAATGGAGAATCCACCCCGTTTTCCATGCCTCTCTCCTTTCGCATTTCAAGGAGAATGAAACACATGGACCCAATCTTCTTCCTCCACCCCCCAAGCTGATCGAGGGAGAACTGGAACATGAGGTCGAGACAATTTTAGCACACAAAAAGATGGGCTGAAGAACCCGGTTCCTAGTAAAATGGAAAGGCTATGGCACGGCAGAAAATACTTGGGAACTGGAAACACACTTAAAAAATGCTTCAGAAATCTTGAAGGAGTACAAGTCTACCCATAACCTACTACCATCATGAGCCGCCCTCTACACTTCTGTATGAATGTCACACCTGACCCTGACCCCATAAGAACTTTTGAACTCATCCTCAGCTTTGTCTGCGACACCGATGACATCTGGAACAAAGAGAGGTTGCTCTCCATGACCCAAGACCAGGCACTTCTCCACAAAACCTTTTTGAGATGTACCAAGCGATTTCTGCCCTTGAATGGGTATTCCAGCACCTAACTGAAGACGCCTACCACCTTGCTTTGCTCCTGCTCATGAGGAGCTTAGATGAGCAGGCACTACACTACAGACCTGGAGAGTGAGTCCCCACACCACAACGTATATTCATTATAGAGCCTTCCGATGATGAAGAAGATGAGGAATTCGAGACGGCACCAGAACAACCGACAGTACCACCCCCATCACCTCCTCGACCACCCCTGGGTCCATCGTCGCCACCTCCACCACTACGCACACCTACACCCTATCCTAGACAGCCTACCCCTGACTACCTGCCTGCACCCCCGTGGATGTGGAACTCCGTCTGTTTCACATGCACCTGGATCGGCCACTTCTCCTCCCATTGCCTGGAATACCAATGTCCCCACTGCTGATGATGGCATCCTAAACACTCGGCACTCTTCTGTCCGAGTAACCCATCACATGACAATCCACCTCATCATCGCACCACCTAATTCCAAATCACCATGATCAAAAATCTAATGCTCATCATCGTCCTCAGTGCCATATTCGGTGCTGCCATTCTTATTATGCTTATCTTCTACATTCTTGTCTTGCTCAGGATCCTCACCTTCACACCCCTACCTCGTAGCATCACATTTGTAACTGGCACATTGGTGCGATTCGCAGGGGCAGATGACATCGAATTACCCACCAGAGTCTATGCCCACAATGCCCCCACTCTAATGATGGTTAGCATGTTCACCATGATGACTGATGAGGAATGGGCGATGTCATTCGATCTGATGAGAATGGTTAGGGCCTAGTTTTGGATGGGACTCAAAACGTTGGGGGAGAGCTGATGTTACAAGAAGGCACAAGGGGTAGGGGATCAATTTTCTTTTCTATTGTCTCTATTGTTCTTCTCGAGTATGCCCCCACACTATTGTTCTTGATGACATCTACTCACTATTGTTCTTATTGTCATTGACCACATCATCATGATTCTATTGTCTTGCAACTGTACACCTTTATCACCTTTTCACTCTCATGCTATTGTAGTATGTTGCAGACACTCCCACATTATTGTTCTGACATTTCTATTGTTCTTACTACATGACTTCTCTTGTACTTGTAGTATTTAAATGACAATGCAATGACTAGTCAAGCTCCAGCTTGACCTGGTCAATTCTACATTCCTAAATGAACTCTGAATAAGTCATCCTCAAAGCTGTCACTTACAAGCTTCAGTGATTCTCTGAAACATCTTGATTGATATCATCGCTCACGAGCTTCAATCGATTCTAGGAACTTTGACTTTAACAGTAAGGCAATTGTTAATTGGCCCATGCCTACCCATATCAAGGAAGTTCAGGCTTTCTTGGGACTCGCCAATTTTTATCGTCACTTTGTTCATAATTTTTCCAAAATTGCCACACCATTACATAACCTTACATAAAAGGGAGTAGTGTGGAGATGGGGAGAACAACAGCAGACAGCATTTGAGGAGTTGAAGAGGAAGTTTGTGGAAGAGCCAATATTGGTCCTAGTAGATTTAACACCTCCTTTACAAGTGGAATCAGATGCATCAGACTTTGCTACTGGAGCAGTATTATCAATGCTATGTGAAGATAACAAATGGCATCCTTGTGCATATTTGTCTTGAGGATTGAATGATGTGGAGAGGAATTACAATGTGCATGATAAAGAGATGTTGGGAATAATATGAGCATTGGAGGCATGGAGACATTATTTGGAGGGATGTATGCATTAGATCAAAATCTGGACAGACCATCAAAATCTGCAGTACTTCATGTCCGCTAAAAAGCTTAACTGTCGACAAGCACATTGGGCATTATTCCTATTGCGCTTTAATTTTCACTTGGTCCACAAAGTGGGAAGCTTGATGAGGAAAGCAGATTCATTATCCAGATGTACAGATTATAAAAGGGGAGTGGAGGAGGACAATAAAAATATTACCCTACTCAAACCTGAATACTTTCATATTTGTGCGGTGCATAAAGGGCATTTATTGGTGGATAGCTCAGAGATGGAAATGTTGTCTAAAATTAGGCAATGTTCAGAGATGGATGATGAAGTGGTGGAAGCTGTGAAAGCTTTGAGGGGAGAGAAGAAAGGTAATATTAAAGGAGATGAATGGGTTGAAGAACAAGGGTTAGTGTTGTTCAGAGGAAAGGTGTATGTACCAAAGGATCAAGATTTACGAAGGGAGATTGTACAGTTACATCATAATATGCCAGCTGCTGGACATCCAGGAAGGTGGAAGATGTTGGAGTTGGTGATGAGAAATTATTGGTGGCCCAGAATTTCAAAGTATGTGTTGGGGTATGTGGATGGGTGTGATACGTGCATGAGGGGTAAGAAATTTCCAGAAAAGCCTGCAGGGAAATTAATGCCGAACCCTATACCTAAGGCGCCATGGCGAGACATATCTGTGGACTTTATCACAGGATTACCTGAAGCTCAAGGATATGATGCAATATTTGTAGTATGTGACCGCTTCACAAAGGAAGTCCATATCATTCCTACTACTGCAGAAACCTCATCATTGGACTTGACGCGCCTCTATCTAAATCATGTATGGTGGTTACATGGATTACCTGCTATGGTTATCTCTGATCATGGATCACAATTTGCTTCTGCATTTATGCGAGAGTTAAATAACATATTGGGGATTCAAACCAAATTATCTATGGCATATCACCCACAAACTGATGGGCAGACAGAGAGAATGAATCAGGAGTTGGAGCAGTACCTACGCATGTTTGTCAATCACTGACAAACTGACTGGCCTGAATGGTTGGCAATTGCAGAATTTTCCCACAATAATAAATTCCATTCAGCTACTCACATGTCACCCTTCTTCGCTAATTATGGGTATCATCCCAGAATAGGAGTAGAACCTTGAAGGGAAGTCAAGGTACAATCAGTGGAGGACTTTGTGTCAAAAATGCGAAAGCTGCAAGAGGAAGCAGAGGCAGCATTGATGAAAGCATGTGATGATATGATGTGACACATGGATCATACTTGAGCTGTTGCTCCAGAGTATAAAGTTGGTGACTTGGTATGGCTGAGTACCAAGGATCTAAATATTCCACAACCTTCAAGAAAGCTTATGGAGAAGCAAGTTGGCCCATATCCAATTTCTAAAATAATTTCACCCAATGCGGTACTGTTAAAATTACCTCAGTCATTCAAGATTGATCCTGAAATTAACATTTCCTGTTTATGCCCTTACCGCCCACCCACTATTCCCAGTCAACAAACTACTCCACAGCCTCCAATAATGGTAGAAGGTGCTCCAGAATATATTGTGGAAGAAGTTTTAGACTCATGTCTTCAACAAAATAAGTTGGAGTTCTTAATCAAGTGGAAGAACTATACTGATGAAAATAACTCATGGGAACCCGAAGAGAATTGTAAGCGAGCACGTAATGCAATCACTCAATTCTTTAAACATAATCCAAATGCTCCACGTCATATTGCTAGAATGGTGTATGAGGGGATGAATTTCTGGCCTTACCAGAATTTCACAGAGGGGACAGATGCAATATTTTCTCACCTGGAAGTCAAGGCATAAAAGGGGGGTAATGTTAGGAAACAGTCTCCTAACATGCCTATTACATAATACTATTTTTATTTTATTTTATTTTATTTTATTTCACCAAAATAAGCTACAAAATGCCTATACATGCATTATTTGTCAGTGTGGTAATTTTCTATTTACACGCATCAATATGTACATGCATGTATGCATGCATCCATAACAACATACTACAATATACAGTGAGGGACAAAACCTTTCAAATGATTTTTTAAGTTGAACTATTTCTTGAATAACTCAAGAACAACTCGACCAAACAAGTCCAAATTTGTGATAGTGGTAAAGTATCATGTGACTAATAAGTTGCAATTTTTTTTATTACATTATCTAAATTTGTTCCCATGTTATTAATATTTTACTGGCACAAGTTCATTTGAAAGATTTTGTCCCTCTGGTATGTCAGGCACACAACTTTGTTTAATCAAAACAAATAAGTACAGATAAAATTATATGACTTGGTGAAAATATGTATATATACTCTGTGTCCAACTTTCTGTCATTTTCCACACCAAATCCCCCCACATACACTCATGCAATCACTTACTCCTGCTCAACACACTCATGTTCTTGAACTGCTTGACAATGGGCAGTCTTGTCCTGCTATCTCCTCCATCACTGGTATAAGTGTTGGTTCTGTATCTAATATTTGCTCCAAACATTGTTTAACACTTTCCAAATCTGTTGGTGGCCATCCATGGAAGCTTTTACCTGCCGACACCCACTATGCCATTCACTTCATCACTTCTCAGAAGGCTGAAAATGCCACTGAGGTCACCAAAACCTTACAAGACATGACCAACACATTATTTACTGTAAATACAGTATGAAGAGCACTCAGAGGCACTGGAATAAAGGCTGTAACCAAGCGAAAACGACCTTTTTTCTCCAAGAAGCATAAGAGGCTTAGGATGGACTTTGCAGAAGCATACAAAGACTGGACAGTGGAGGACTGGAAGAGGGTTATATGGTCAGATAAGACCAAAATCAATCGTTTGGGGTCAGATGGGAAGAAATGGGTGTGGAAAAAGCCAGGAGAGAGGTTGAGTAATAGGCTGATGTAGGGGACAATCAAGTTTGGAGGGGATTCTCTGATGATCTGGGGCTGTATGTTCTGGGAAGGGCCTGGATATGCAACCAAGATTGATAGGAGAATAGATGCTGACCTTTTTGTCAGCATTCTGGATGATGAACTTCAAGAATCAATCAGGTATTACCAGAAAAACCCAACAGATGTTCTTTTTCAGCAGGACAATGACCCCAAACACAAGAGCAAAAAGGCCCAAAAATGGCTTCAAGACAATGGATTAAAGGTTATGCAGTGGCCCCCTCAATCAGCAGACCTTAACCCCATTGAACACCTTTGGCATCACCTCAAGGTTAGACTTGGAGAGTATGATACTCCAGCATCTGAAATTGCAGAGTTGTGGGAGAGAGTACAGAAGGAGTGGAATGATATTCCAGCATCTGTCTGTCAGAATCTGATAGAAAGTATGCCTAGAAGGGTTCAGGCTGTGTTACAGGCAAAGGGGGCCTATACCAAGTACTAGAATATTAGAATAATATTTTATAATACCAGAGGGACAAAACCTTTCAAATGGACTTGTGCCAGTAAAATATTAATAACATGGGAACAAATCAAGATTATGTAATAAAACAAATTGCAACTTATTAGTCACATGATAATCTACCACTATCCCAAATTTGGCCTTGTTTGGTTGAGTTGTTCTTGATTTATTCAAGAAGTAGTTCAACTTCAAAAATCATTTGAAAGGTTTTGTCCCTCACTGTATGTAACATAGTATATAATCCTAAAATAAATACTAGGAGACCTCAGTTGAGTTCTCTTAGGTATTCCATCCACATTAGTGGTGTGAAAAGCCTATTTCAGCCAACTCATCTAAAAATAACCTCTTGCATCAAAGCCATCAAATCCCCCATTATGCACGCGTGCCCCGCTGCCTTCTTATAGGAGAGCCCGCATGATCCAGCTAGCAGATTAGTGGGTGTCACTGTTACGAAGATGTCGGATGGGGAAATCAACTCTTTTTGTTCTTTATTGTCTTACCTGCATACGTCACATGCTATTGTTCCTTTCTTTATTGTCTTGTGACTACATGCCTCTAATCATACATCATCACTATCCCACCTTATTGTAGTAAACTGCGGATGTCCTTTCGCTATTGTCTTCTCATTCTTATTGTTTCTATTGTTCTCATAGCATGACTCGTTTATCTACGATCTGTGCTTGTAGTATTTAGACTGTGAATACAGGACCTGTCAAGCTCAGCTTGACCTGGTCATTCTTACGTTCCTAACGAACTCCAGTTAAGTCTCCCTCAACTGTCGCTTACGAGCCTCAGTGACTCTTTGAAGAACTCCTCGCTTTAATGTCAATGCTTAAGAGCCTCGACTGTCAGTAGGAACCTTGACTATAACAAAAGGTCAAGCTGCTCTGAACTCTGCTGACTAACCTCAGTCTAGGCAGCACATACACTACGACACAATTTTTATGAGAACCACCCAACCTTACCCTTCCCGATGAAGAAACATGGCAACCTCATCCACTCCCACCATCCCCACTGCACCCACCACCCCTACCATGCATCCCGCTGAAATCAAGATGAGCGCTCTGACCGACTACTCTGGGGATAGAGTGAAGACTATGCTCTTCCTCCTTGAGTGCGGGGCCTATGTCGACGTGAATGTGACCGCATTCCCAGATGATCGCCATAAAATCCTATTTATGCTTTCTTATATGAACGGAGGGACAGCAGGGCCTTAAAAGCAGGCCTATCTGGAAGAAAGATATATTGAATCGAAGCCCTGGGATACGTTCCAGGAATTCATTGCAAAAGTATGTGCAGCATTCTCACTGATTGACGACGCAGGGAACGCACGCACCCAACTCCGAGCGCTCTCACAGGGAGCAAAAGGAGTAGACGAATACATCGCCCAGTTCAAAACACTGGCCTATCGAACCAAGATCAAAGAAGACGCCATGCTTATCGAATATTTCGTAGATGGACTCAACAATTGAGTCCTGGACAAGGTATTTGGAATGGAGAACCCACCTGACACCATCGAAGGATGGTATACTTATGGAGCAAGGGCGGAGGGACATCTGAGATGGGTGAAGGCGATAAAAGAAAGAACTTACAGTAAGGCGGGGGGAGGAGGAGGGATAGGAGGCTCCTCAAAGGACCCGAATGCCATGGACATCGATGCGACATGCCTCTATTATGCAGAGAGGCTCAAACACATTAAGAAAGGAAAGTGCTTTATATGTCACAGAGCAGGACACAGGGCTAGCGACCATAAGGGAGGGAAAGAGCTGCCTGCAAGAGAAGAAAAGAAAGAGATGAAGAAGACATCTTGCAACCATTATACAAAGATCCACGCACTCATCAACGAGTTGGAAGAGAAGGAGAAAGAAGAGGTGCTGGATCTAATGGTGGTGGAGGGTTTTTAAGGTGGCAGCCCACATTGGCAGTGGAACCCACCAGAGTAATCATCTCAACTGTAATGATAGCGCAAGTGAGCCACCAATCTATGCACATTCCCATTTACTGCATATTAGGAGACACAAAAGCTGAATTACCAGCCCTAATCGACTCTGGGGCAGGAGAAATGTTCATCAATCACCGAGTCGTCGAAAAACTCGGATTAAAGAAATTCCCACTCGCAAGAAAAATCCTCGCAAAAAATGTTGATGGAACCCTAAACAAAAATGGAACGATCTCCCATTACGTTTACATCAACACAGAAATCAGAGGAAAAGATGAGAAGATGAGGATGCTCATAACAGGGCTAGGAAAGGAGAGGATCATCCTGGGTTACTCCTGGCTTCAAAGATGCAACCCAATTATTGACTGGAAACTGGGGACCCTGACTGACAAACCAACCGAGGGTCTGCTTATGAGGAAAGTCCGGACTATGATCAAACGATCACGCACCATCACCAGTAAGCAAAGTCCCACTCTAGATGACAAGGGGCCGTCTGTATCAAGAGTAATGTTGAGCCCGACTCTCAAGAGGCTACCTATAAGGAGTGCTGGGGAGACCTTTGGGGAAACCCATCTCTCCGCCGCCGAGCACGTGAAGAGTAGGCTCAGGACGGTTCATCTTGCAAGAGGACTTTGCGCTGAAGACAAACCCGATGGCAGCAAACCACACTTGGCAACGAACACCCACTCTGGAATCAACCCACAGACACCGGCACTAGACACTGAGGGCATCAACTTACTGCCTGACACAGGAGAGGATCATGATGGAATGGACATGCTGTTTGCCTACATTCGAGGGGAACCGATGATCGGGGTGTTTAGAACCGAGGAATCCCCCCTTACGATCGAACACAACTACATTCCCCTGAATTACCAAAAACTCAGGCACATCACATGCATCACTCAATCTCGATCAACTGGCAGGGTAGCTCACTCTAATACCACATACATCCGAGCAAAGACCTCCATCTCACAAAGGCTTGCCCATGAGAAGGAGGGCGACAAGGAGATACAGTCGCTCGATGATTTACTCCCTGACAAATACAAGGAGTATTGAAGCATGTTTGAAAAGGCAGCATTGGAGAGATTCCCCGAGTCCAGACCATGGGACCATGCAATCGAGCTCAAACCGGATTTCATCCCGAAAGACTGCAAAGTCTACCCCATTACCCTGGAAGAACAGAAGAAATTGGACAAATTTATTGATGATAACCTGAGAAAAGGATACATCACCCCATCCAAGTCACCCATGGCATCACCATTCTTCTTCGTAGCAAAAAAAGACTCTGATGCACTTCAACCCTGCCAAGACTACTGGTATCTGAATGAAGGGACCATGAAGAACTCTTACCCCCTTCCATTGATCGGTGATCTACTCGACAAGCTAAGAGGGGGAAGATGGTTCACTAAATTGGACATCAGATGGGGATATCACAATGTCAGAATTAAGAAGGGAGACGAGTGGAAAGCGGCGTTCAAGACCAATAAGGGGCTGTTCAAGCCCAAGGTCATGTTTTTTGGACTCTGTAACTCCCTGGTGACTTTCCAGGCGATGATGAACGATATCTTCTGAGATATGCTAAATGAGGGGTGGCTGGTGATTTACATGGATGACATCTCAATCTTCTCGAAAGACAAAGAGGAACACAAGGAGAGAACGAGGAGGGTCCTGGCCAGACTGAGGGAAAACGACCTCTATCTGAAACCAGAAAAGTCTAAGTTCGACATACAAGAGGTCGAGTTCCTTCAGCTGATCTTGCGACCAAACCAACTGGCCATGGACCTGACTAAACTGAGCGGGATTAAGGACTGGCTGCCCCCAACCAATGTCAAAGGGGTTAGATCATTCCTAGGCTTTGGGAATTTCTATCGGAGATTTATTGGCAACTTCGCCGCCATCACAAAGCCACTCAACGACTTGACAAAGAAGGATCAGTTCTTCAATTGGACAAATGAATGCCAAGGGGCAGTCGACACACTAAAAAAAAATTCTCTGAGGCACCAGTACTGTTAATGCTGAACACTGAGAAGCCGTTTGTAATCAAAAGTGACGCCTCAAAATATGCAACGGGGGCTGTCCTGAAACAAACCAACACTAATGGAGACTGGCACCCTTGTGGTTACATCTCCCACTCTCTAACGGCGACCGAATGGAATTATGAGATCTACAATCGGGAGCTCCTGGAAATAATATGAGCACTAGAGACCTGGAGACACTACCTTCAGGGATCCGAACACCCCACGACAATCCTGTTGGATTGGAAAAATCTCATGTACTTTAGAATGGCGTGGAAACTCAACTGGCAACAGGCTAGATGGAGCCTTTTTCTGTCACAATTCAACCTCTAATTAGTACACGTGCCGGGGAAAATGATGATACAATCTGATGCCTTGTCACAATGAGGAGACCACATACCCGACGTCGACGATGACAATGATGACATCACATTACTAAAAGATGAAATCTTCGCATGAACTATCAACACTGAATTGAAAGAAGTACTGGCAGGAAGCATGATGCATGATGACCTACTAAAAGAGATAGTAAGGGCCATCAAAGAAGGAGGGATGCCACCAATCAAGTTGGCGGTAGAAGACTGGAGAATGGAGGACGATGGGATGGTCTTTCTTAAGGACCAATGCTATGTCCCAGATGACAAGGAATTGAGGAGGAAAATCGTAGAAAAGTACCATGACAACATACTTATGGGACACCCTGGCCGATTCCAGACTCTTGAACTGGTATGGAGGGACTACTGGTGGCCGGGAATGACGATCTTCATCCAAAATTACATTGACGGATGTGCCACATGCCAACAGATGAAGGTGAACACGCACCCTACACTCCACCACTATTGCCAATCAAATCTGAGGCAACACGACCATTTGCACTGGTGACAATGGATTTCATCACTGACTTACTGATCAGCGAGGGATGTGACACCATCATGGTCGTGGTAGACCATGGGCTTACTAAGGGGGTAATTTTCATCCCCTGCAACAAGACCATTGACGCACTGGGGGCAGCAGACCTTTATCTGCAAAATGTGTTTAAGAGATTTGGCCTCCCTGATAAGATCATATCTGACCACAACCCACGATTTGCCTTCAATGCATTCCAGGAGTTGGGAAGACTCCTGGGAATAAGGCTGGCCATGAGTACGGCCTATCACCCACAGACCGATGGGAAAACAGAGCAAGTTAATCAAGAACTGAAAATCTATCTCCGGATCTTCTGCGTGAACAAGCTGTCACAATGGAAGGGGCACCTCACCACTGCCGAGTTCACACACAATCAGAAGCACCACTCGGCGATCAAAAATACTCCATTTTACCTGATGATGGGAACCCACCCCAAGGCCATTCCCACAACATATGACAAAACAAATGTACCAGCTACCAAACAGAGGATAGCCAAATTAGGAAAAATGTGACGAGAAGCCTTGGTGGCGCATGAACTGTCCCAACAAGTAATGATTGGATGAGGCGGACAATGCTTCCGCCCATTTACAGTGGGGGAGAAGGTTTGCCTAGAGTCTAAGAACTTGAAGTTGGGATACCCAACCAGAAAACTCACCCCTAAATGTGAGGGACCTTTCCCTATCACCCAGGTGATTTCCTCCCATGCCTATGAATTAGAGCTTCCTTCACAGTGGAGGATACACCCCATTTTCCATCCCTCACTCCTTTCGCGTTTCAAGGAGAACGAGACGCACGGGCCAAATCTTCTTCCTCCACCCCCGGAGCTGATCGAGGGAGAACTCGAACACAAGGTTGAGGCTATTTTGGCCCACAAAAAGATGGGCCGAAAGACCCGATTCCAAGTAAAGTGGAAAGGTTACGGCACAGCGGAAAATACTTGGGAACCAGAGAAACACTTAAAGAATGCCTCAGAAATTCTGGGTAATTACAAGTCCACCCACAACCTACTCCAGTCATGAGCCGCCCTCTACATTTCTTCATGAATGCCATGCCTGACCCCGACCCAATCAGAACTTTCGAACTAATCTTGAGCTTCATCTGCGATACCGATGACTCCAGAAATGAAGAGAGACTGCTCTCTGTCACCCAGGATCGAGCGCTGCTCAATGGAACAGTGCACAACCTATTCCAGACCTACTGAGCAATCTCTTCCCTCGAACAGGTGTTCCGGTGCCTGACCGAGGAAGCGTACCATCTGGATTTGCTCCCCCTCATGAGGAGCCTAGACGAGCAAGCTCTCAATTACAGACCTGGAGAGCGAGTCCCCACTCCTCAGCGAATATTCATTATAGAACCCCTCGATGATGAAGAAGACGAAGGATCCGAAACGACACTAGAACTACTGACGTCACCATCTCCTTCGCCCCCACCCCAATATCTGTCATCGCCACCTCCACCACCATGCACGTCTATGCCTCATCCCAGATGACCCACTCCATAATATCCGCCCACACCGCCATGGATGCAGAATTCCGTTTGTTTTACATGCACCCACATTGGGCATTTTTCCTCACACTGCCCAGAGTATCAATGCCCCCACTGTCGACTGTGGTGTCCGGAGCATTCCACACTCTTCTGTCCCAATAACCTGACATGTGACAACCCCCCTCGTCACCGAACCACATAAACCCAAATGACAATGATCGAAAATCTCCACCTCGTCATCATTCTCGGCGCCATATTCGGCGTGACCATTTTAATTATGATAATCTTTTACTTTCTTATCACGCTCAGAATCATGACCGCCCCACCACTACCTCGAATCACAATGCTCATGACCGGCACCTCTGTGCAATTCGTGGGGATAGACGGCATCGAGTTACCTACCCGAGTCTACATGCATGACACACCTACCCCAACCACGATCGACACATTCTCCATGATGGGTGATGAGAAACAACCTACACTGTTCGACCTGATGCAGATGGTCAGAAGCTAGTTTTGGATGGGACTTGAAACATTGAAGGGGAGCTAATGTTACGAAGATGTCGGATGGGGAAATCAATTCTTTTTGTTCTTTATTGTCTTACCTGCATACATCACATGCTATTGTTCCTTTCTTTATTGTCTTGCGACCGCATGCCTCTAATCATACATCATCACTATCCCACCTTATTGTAGTAAACTGCGGACATCCTTTCACTATTGTCTTCTCATTCTTATTGTTCCTATTGTTCTCGTAGCATGACTCGTTTATCTACAATCTGTGCTTGTAGTATTTAGACTGCGAATACAGGACCGGTCAAGCTCAGCTTGACCTGGTCATTCTTACATTCCTAACGAACTCCAGTTAAGTCTCCCTCAACTGTCGCTTACGAGCCTCAGTGACTCTTTGAAGAACTCCTCGCTTTAATGTCGACGCTTAAGAGCCTCGACTGTTAGTAGGAACCTTGACTATAACAGTCACCCTAACAGTCTTCTCAGGAATCACATGTAACATTTGCATGTTCCTGTTTGTTATTGGGCTTTTTTCCACTCCAACATTTGTTGGTCATATGACCAAACTTCCCACACTTGCTGCATTTAGGCTTCCCTTTGAAATGACAATCCTTGGTCAGGTGATTCTGACATCCACATATTTTGCATTTCGGCTTAGGAGTACTAGATGAGGAATCAGCTTTCCTCTTCTTCTTAGTCATTCCCCCTTGCTGAGCAGAGTAAGATATATTGTTAGATTGATCATCTTGTCGACAACGATAATACTCCTGTATTAAGATGGATGACAGTTCCTGGGAAGACATTTGGGCTTGAGATTGCTGTACACCTCGGAGCCATTTAGTGTTACTTCCTTGATATGAGGAAGTAAATGATTCCCAGGTGTCAGGGAGTGACATGATTAAAATAGACTTGAATTCCTGATCCGAGATATGCTCACCCATCAATAATGAAAGGAGATCAGTTATGTGACTAGAGTGTGGGAGTCATTCTGAGGGAGTGGGAGAGTGATGACCAACTCCAAGGGTCATGAGACATGATGACAAATATAAGTGAAAGGTGGGAACAAAATCCTTGGCTAATTTTCACCACCTCTATCTTTTTTTTTTTTTGGGTCTGGGCACTTTTTCTATGTAGAATAATGTCAGGATGGCATGTAAGCAGCTGTATTTGAGTGAGTGCTGAATAAAATTTGATGAAGTGGCTCAACCAGCATCCTTTTACTATACTGTGAAAGCTGACTAAGCAAACCTTGTGAGCTCAACAAAATGCAAAAACCTGATCATGATCTTGGCACATGACCCAAACAAAATGATTTAGACACATCACTGTATTAGTCAGTAACAAGTTGGATCAATAAAGTGTTATTACAATTGTATAAGTGAGGGCATTACAAAGGCAGGTCAGTATTGAATGAACTCATTTATGAAGCAAATTCAACAAAATTGAGTTCATTACAAAGTAAAATCAGTAAAATATAAGAGTTACAATTGAGTTCATTATGAAGTAAAGTCAACAAAAATTGGTATCAATACAAAGTCTAGAAATAAGTCCAAGGAAATAAAAATTACTTGAATACAATAAGTTCAAAATCTGAGTTTGTTACAAAGTAAAGTCAGTAAAATAACAGTTACAAATGAGTTCATTATGAAGTAAAGTCAATGAAAATTAGTCTAGACATGAGTCCAAGGAAATAAAATAACAAGTTTAAAAATGAGTCAGTTGGGTCAATAGAAAAAAAAGGGGGGGGGGTTCGAAACAAAGCTAGGTTAACAATACAAGTTGAAAGTTGACTTCATTACCTTTATACCAAGTCAAGTCAGTAAAATATGTAGATCTTCGAAATAAGGCATCAATAAAATAAAATTACGAAGTCAAGTCAATAAAAATTAGTTCAATACAAAGTCATTATGCAGATTACTAACAAGTTATGAATTCAGTTTGTTACAATGGATCGAGTTCATTATAATGTCAAGTCAATAAATATTACTTTAATACAAAGTCATAAAAATTGAGTTGAATGACAAAGTAAAGTTAGAGATTTTTTACAACATTCAAAAGAAAGGAGAGGGAGGAGAGCAGGGGTGAGGGGGTGAGGGGGTGAAGTAGGGAGGGGGAGAGGAAGAGAGGGAAGAGAGGGGGTGGAGGGGGTAAAGGGGGTGAAGGGGGTAAAGGGGGTGAAGGGGGGAATGGGAGGTGGGAGTGGGTGAGGGGGTGATGGGGGGGGGGGAGTGAGGAGGGGTGAGGGGAGAGGGGGGAGAGGGAGGGGAGTAGGGGTGAGGGGTGAGGGGGTGAAGGGAGGAGGGGGTGAAGGGGGGAGGGGGGAGGAGGGGGGAGGAGATGAGGAGGGGAAGAGTGAGTGAGGGGGGGAGGGAGTGAGTGAGGGGGTGATGGGGGTGAAGTAGTGAGGGGGTGAGGATATGAGAGTGGGAGAACATGAGAGGAGGGGGAGTGAAGGAGAAGGGGGAGAGAGAGGATAGAGAGGAGAGGGGGAGATTTGAGGGAGGAGGGGGAGGGTGCATGAGGGGGGGAGGGGGGAGGGGAGGAGAGGGGAGGGGAGGAGGAGGATGGGGATGGGGAAGGGGGAGAAGAGGAAGGTGATGGGGGAGATGGAGATGGGGAAGGGGAAGGGAGAGAAGAGAAAAATTATGGGGGAGATGGGGATGGGGGAGATGGGGATGGGAATGGGGATGGGAATGGGGGATGGGAATGGGGATGGGGGAGATGGGGATGGGGGAGATGTGGAAGGGGATAAACACCACAATCCACCCACATTGACTTGGGGCCAATGGTCCCAAGTCAACTGAAGAGTTGTGTACTATCTAAAAGTCAACTAAACAGTTGTGTGACCATGACCCCCAAACGATGACTTTGGGCTGAAGGTCCAAAGGCAACTGAAGAGTTGAGTAACTGTAGTAGAATTAAGCATTGTGTTATGTATATGTGAGCTGGCCCATAAAAATGAACCACCACTCACACATTCACAGACTCAGTCAAGAAATGCAATGAGATGTTGATAAAATTAATGAACACAGTGAACAATGTGTGCTGAGGTCAAAAAATGCAATGAGATGTTGATAAAATTAATGAACACAGTGAACAACATGTGCCATACTTCACTCATGGGCAGTTCTATGTGGCAATATCATGAGTAAGGTCTGTGCACAACATCAAGGCAATATGGCCAAGTGACAGTGGAAGTGCAAAAACCAAACATATTGTATATAATGAAGTACTATGTATATAGAAATGAAGTACATACTTATTAAACATGTTAATGCATGCCAGAGGCACATTCCCAACCTTGTATTAATAAGCACATATTGCTGTTCTCAGAGATTATTGATGTGGTCAATAATATTTGTGTCATGCTGCACTCGAGTAGGGAGAAGATGATATTTAGCTGTGGTAATACCAACTGATCCTACAGTCTCATGAATAGCTTGTAAATTTTCCCACATCTCTGCTGAGGTATCAGCCTTGATAACATGATTCATTTGTTGATCATCAATATTATTAGTAATCAACACTTGGGCGACACCATCTTTCTCCAGTTATCTACGTGCTGTGATCAGATCCTCGGGCTTTATTTCTGCACTGTGGATAACATCGGTGATCACAAATAATTGGAAAAATTTGTGGATCCACATCTTCCACAATATCCAATTACCCACTTTCAATAGATCAATTTTGCACATGGAAAGTCTGCCCAAATTAATGTCAGTAAGTTTACATTGGGCAGCTTGAGTGAGGGACTCTTGTGTAATTGTGGGAGACTGGGCTGTTGATACTTAAACAGCTTGAGACAGTTGGACACTCAATGCCTGCTGTGGCTGAGTAACAGGAGGGTCTTTAACTTCATCCATAGTAATGTCAGGATAAGGTTCTTGCTCA
The DNA here is from genome assembly GCA_029959215.1 of Tricholoma bakamatsutake. Lineage (NCBI taxonomy): Eukaryota > Fungi > Basidiomycota > Agaricomycetes > Agaricales > Tricholomataceae > Tricholoma > Tricholoma bakamatsutake. Next base: position 12,325,908 of record CP114861.1, read on the forward strand.
GCTGGGTCTTCATATTCGAGAGGTTCAATATATTCATTATCAGCTTGCTGGGCTGACATTGGAAATAGACTTGTAGGGTGAATGTAAATGTCTCAGATGAGCAATTTCTGTAATGCACCTAGCACAGGCAATCAGGGCCCATAACCTATTGATATATGATGTATACAATGTAAATCAGTGATCATGTAAATAATAATATGCAGAAATAATTTTGATGGCTTCTGATGCTGAGGAAGTAGGTGCACAAGAGGGATTGGTCTTATTATGCTCCAACCTTAATTTATATACAACATGAAATGTCTCATATTATGAGGTACTCCACTTGTCACTGCACAGACTGTATCCTCAACACTTACACATCACTGGGAATTAGCAGGGGGATTGGCCATAACATCTGAGGGGGATGACAGCATAATTTCTGAGAACCCCCTTTCTGTTAGGAAACAGCCCCATTCCCTAATTAAATTATTTTATTATGTCAAATTATGCTACCCTACACCAAAGAACACTACACTTTGTTAGCATGAAAATTTTATTTTGCATGCATCAATACATATGTGCATGTATGAGTGCTGATAGGTTCACCTCGCTCTAAGCTCTGGGAACATTTCCAAATGCATTGACACATCACCGCACACGCTCCCAACTCCTACAAACCCCATGAAACACTCTGAAGCTATTTTGTAGCATTTAGAACAATTTTGAACAACTTGGCAACACTTCAAATGATTTCAAATGACTTTGCAGCACCTCAAATGCATTTGGCCACCATATGCCTATTGCACCACCATTTAGACACATGCAGCATGCATTGTACAAGTTAGTGCAGTGCATATCAAGCACCACCAGACATGAGGAGACACAACAATGGGCTTTTAGGATGTGATTGTGGCACTTTGACATTTCAGTGATATATTGGATCACTAGCACAGGTACCCTTGATACATCATGACACTGTACACTTCTCTTCTTATCATCTCTCATTTACTTCGTAATTTGGAAAGTTCTTTATTGTTTTGTATCTTGCCTCATGTTTTCCACATGTTTTATTTCTTTTAAGTACCATCTCTTCAAAATCTATATAGGCTTGTATTAGCTACTTAGAATGACAGAGAAGAAATTGTCCTCTTACATCCATTGTCTGATTTAAGAGCAGTTCTCTTGAGTTCAAGCCTTTTGTCTTAGTCCTGGAGTTTAGCATATTACCATGAACTTCTTTGAACCTTCCATACTAGCCTTTTGAAGCTATTGTCTATTGTCTATTGTCTCTCTAAAACTTTCTGATTCTCTATATTACATCCTCAGCATCTGTCAAAACCATCACCATTCTTTACAAACCCCTTGAACATCCTTGAACTTCTTTGAACATCCTGGAACATCTTTGAACATCCTTGAACTTTTCTTGAAACACTTCACAGACCTTCGTATGCCCTCAAACTTTATCAAATATCATTGTACCTCTTTGAACTTAGTTCCTCCATCCTTGGGTAACAGCAGTGATATTTAGTACCACCTCATATCCTTCCTCTAACTTGTGCTATACCATTCAAGACCTTAGTTTGGGTTTCCAGGTTAAGTATCATCAGTGCATCAGTGACAACATTGTACAATATGTGTAACATAGTATATAAACCCTAACTATACACCTAGAGGACCCCAGTTGTGTTCTCTTAGGTATTCTATCCACACTTGTGGTGTGAAAAGCCTTTCTCAACCAACTCATCTAATAATAATGCTATTCATCAAAACCATCAATTCCCCCATCACACATGCAGATCCCACCCCCTTCTTGTAGAGAGAATCTGCACAGTCCAGCTAGCAGATAGTGGGTGTCATCCTAACACTTTCAAATGAGTTCAACATACTTTCAACCCTTTCCTTCAAAGTGGCATATGTTTTCAATGTTAGATCTTGTTGTTTGAGCTTCTCTACCTTGGCCATGTACAGATGATGACTGGTATCCTTGTCCAAGCTGGTATTAAAGGGCCTTCACTTCAGCATGGCAGCTCAACAACTCCCTGTCTGTCAAGTCCTGCAACAGGATGAACTAATGTAGAAACAAAAATGAGGATAACACTTACTGGATCAGCAGGTAGGGTGAGCTGGTTGTGGGCCACCAGGTAGTATGGCCAATCAGTCATGTTACCAGACTGAAAATTGATCATAATGTCAGTTGGAATAGACAAGACATGGGAGTGGGCAGAAAAATGGAAGCAGCCAGGACACAGGAGCAGCCAGAGACAGGGGAGTAGCCTTTAACTTCAACCTGATTTAAAATACATAAATAAAGCTTACCCCTCCATTTACATTACAGACATAAAGTTCCAACTTCTGGTGATAGGCATTCATTGCCTGATGAGTGGTGGGAATCATAAAGTGGGGCACTAAATAGTGGTCCCCATCGTTGGCTCAGATAGGGACATAGCCATTTAGACCATTGCCTTGCCTTTGCTGCTGGTCGCTCATTGTGTATGGATCAATGTAACAGAGGTTATAATGTTATCTTATGCATCTATGTAATCTAATGATCAGATATCAATCGGATGCTATGTGATCAACACACATGATGGTTGATTTTTATTATTCCTTTCATTGACTTTCAACTCCACTGCATCACACCCATCCCCATTCCCATCCTTGCCCTGACTCATCTCAATATGAACATTACAGCTCAACAAGTGCTTGGCCACATCAACCAGCCTGACAAGGCTGTTCGAACTGGCCTTCACACATAAAACATCAAGGCTGTCATGAGGGAGCAAAAACAAGCACTTGTAAGTAAAATACTATCAGGATGACAGTGGGACTAATATGCTGTAGAACACATTATTTTCATGGCAATGACAGGATCTTAGGGAGGACTTGAAAGTGGTATTCAGTGCCAAGTAATTATTGTGTGGTGTTATGGTAGCATTGGAAGTTCTGATAGAATGGGTGATGAGATTTTTATGGAAGGTCAGCTGTGTGCAATGAAGAAATTTGATGAGGAATATGGGATTGCAGGAATGTTAGGGGTTTTGGCATCAGGAGTGGGAGGTGGAGTGACCACTAATCCTTCAAGATCAGAAGCTGGACCACAAGGAGTGGGGGTGGGAGCAGCAGTTGGAGGTGTGCAAGCAGGACAAGGGATGGGAGCAGGAGCTTGAGGGGTGGGAAAATGGATGGAAGCAGGAGCTCGATGGGCAGGATAAGAGATAGGAGTGGCAATGGAACTGGTAACCACACCACTGTGGGTAGAGACCAGGTGAAGAAAACCACAGGTGCAGTGGAGCCATTGGGATCCAGGTCATGCCAGCCAGAACCTTGATGCCCAGATGCATGTCCATTGGCATCACCCACCCCAACTACTCCAGCAAGACCAAATAGGAGGGGCAGGACCAGGCATGTAGTTCAGAGAAGCAGTGGGATGCTCCATCGGCTTCCACTGGAGTTTCACCCTTCTTCACCAATAAGGGCTACCACCTGAACATCACTGTTTTTCCCGAATGCAAGCTAGCCTCCCAGTGTGCTTATAACTTTATGGTGGACCTCAATGAACTCAACCAGAAACTCTGGAAACAGCTCTCCAAAGCACAGAAGCATTATCAAGGTCCAGCAGACAAATGCCAGATTCCTGCTCCCGACTTCAACATTGGAGACTACACCTATGTCAAAGGAGAACACTTATGCACTACTCGACCTTCCAAGAAACTCTTGGAGAAATACTTGGGCACCCACTTGGTTACCCTCCAGCTTTCAGACCATCTCTGGGCAGTTCATCCTGTGTTCCACATTGATAATGCTCAACCTGGAAACCTAACTAAAATTTGTTTAAAAGGCCTAAGAAGTATAACACAGGCTAGAGGAAGAGTGTGAGTTGGTACTAAATGTCACCACTGATACCCAAAGGTTGTGGTTAGAAGCATGAAATAGTGAGACACATTGTGAATGAACTTTAGGAGCATATGAAAAGGTTTGAAAGAGGATTGAAAGATGTTTTAAGGGGTTGAAAGAGGTTTGGAGTAGTTTCAAGGAAGGTCAAAGATGTTTGAAATGGTTCGAGGAGTTTCAAAAGAGTTGGACTGGTGTCGAGGTATATAGAGGAACAAATATAGTGAATAAGAAGTGTTTTTTGAGAGATGATGGGCAATATGCAATAAGTCGAGGGGCGAATATGAAAGTTTGAAGAAGTTCACAATATTTTGCAGAACTTAGAGATACAGTGACTCACAAAACTGAGTCAATGTTTTGCACTTTTTAATTTATTGTTGAATAGCTTCCCATAAACAACAAAACCAAACAAGGTATTGGTGTACCGAATAACATACATGATCAGGGCTACCAAGCAAACAAAGAATTATGTAATTTTAATCATCCCTCATGGAGATATGATCATTTTAATTCAAGGACTCATTGACTCAGTTTTGTGAGGTGGTATCAATATTATGATAAATTGTAATTCTAGTATTTTGTATGACCTCCCTTGGCCTTAATAACTGCTCCCAACCTTCTAGGCATGCTTTTAATTAAATTCTGACACACCTCTGATGGAATATTATTCCACTCTTCTACTACTCTTTCCCATAACTCCCAAATTCCTTTTGGTGCTGTTGGATACTTGTCTAACTGGTTCTTGAGGTGAACCCAATGATGTTCAATAGGACTGAGGTCTGGAGATTGGGCAGGACAATCCAGAAGAGTAATATTGTTGTTCTCCATCTATTTCTTGGCCTTTTTTGAGGTATGCTTGGGGTCATTGTCTTGTTGAAATATCACCTCTTCTCCAGAAATTCCACTCTCCTCCAAGCTAGGCAGCATATGGTCCTTCAAAATGGACACATACTGGTCAGCATTTATCCTCCCCTCAACCTCTGCAAGATACCCAACTCCATTCCATCCCATACACCCCCATACCATAATGTTTCCTCCTCCAAATTTGACAGTTCCCTGCACCTCTCTCTCAATCAGCCCCTCTCCCTTCTGTTTCCAGACCCACTCTCTCCCATCTGACCCAAACCTGTTGATTTTAGTCTCATCTGACCAAATAACCCTCCTCCAGTCTTCCACAGTCCACTCTCTATACTTCTGAGCAAAAGCCAATCTTGCTTTCCTATGCCTTATACTAAGCAAGGGCCTTTTCTTCTTCACCACAGCCTTGAATGAGTTTTTTCTGAGAACTCTTCTGACTGTTTCTGAGGAGAGTGGAGTGGGGATGATGCTGTTGATGTAATGGGTGGCCTGAACAGCATTTGCAGCCTTGCCAGTGGTGATTTGGGTAAGGATGGCTCTCTGAGAGGTAGATGAGAGCTTAGAAGGACAACCACCAGAGGGGGAATCCAGGTTTGGATGGAGAGCCCTGAGTGTTCTGGATACACTAGACTGGCTGAGGTTGAGTTTAGAGGCAATATTGTGGGTAGAATAATGATTGGAGGCCAGGGAAAGAATGTTTTCCTTCTGAGCAGAGGAGATGGGATGCATTGGAGAATATTGAAGTATGAAGAATGCTAGTCCTAATTAAATACTATAATTTAAGGTCACATCAAGGGTCACATCACCTTAGAAACCATCTGTCAAGTTTTTGACATTATACAGTTGGTGGAGCATCAGATTCTAATATTTCTGACTACCCCTCACAAAACTGAGTCAATGAGTCCCTGAATTAAAATGATCATATCTCCATGAGGAATAATTAAAATTACATAATTCTTTGTTTGTTTGGTAGCCCTGATCATGTATGTTATTCGGTACACCAATACCTTGTTTGGTTTTGTTGTTTATGGGAAGCTATTCAACAATGAATCAAAAAGTCCAAAACATTGACTCAGTTTTGTGAGTCACTGTATGAGGCAAGACTTGGACTCAAGAGCATGGCTCTTAAATCGAATGATAATGGAGAGGGTAACTTCTCCTCTGTTTTTCTAAGTAACTAGTACAAGTCTATATATATTTTGAAGAGATATGTAGTACTAAAAAGGAAATAAAACATGTGTAGAACATGAGGCAGTATGCACAGCAATAAAAGTATTATAAAACATAAAACAAATAATAAATGATAATAAATGAAATGTATGGTGTCACCATATAGTAAGAGTACTCATCCTATTGCTTCAATATATCATTGAAACACAAAACTGCCAAGATCATGTCCTAAAGTCTTTTGTTGTGTCTCCTCATGTCTGGTGGTGCTCAATATGCGATGAAATAGCTCATTCTGGTTGTGCTGTGTGTATTGAAAGGGTTTTGGAACAGCTATGTGGCAGCTGACATCATTCAAAGTAGTGCAAAGTTGTTCAAAGGCATTCAAAGTGTTGTGAAATTATTCAAAATCATTCAAAGTTGTCCAAAATAGTTTGAAATAGGTTTGAAATTGAATTCATGGCATTCATAGGCATTGGGAGCATGAATTGTAAAGTCTTGATATGTTTGGAGATTTTTCCAAACCTTAGAGTGCACCATGGACCTATCAACATCTCACAGCTGGAAGAAGACACTCTGAACACCATCCCTAATTGCACTTAGCCTCTGCCCCCTCCAGTCATTGACTTAAAGATCAATAACAGTCATTGCAAGTTACTCTACTTTGTCCATTGAGAAGGATACCAGGGGACTGATAAAGAAAGCTCTTGGCTTCCTGCCACAGAGCTTGATCATGCTCAGGAGTTGGTTATGGATTTTTACACCCATTATCTGGACAAACCTGGACCACTTCAAACTTAACTCACTTATTGAATGGCAGTACGAGGCACATTTTTGATTCAAAAGAAAAAACTAAACAAAATAATCTCTCAGCAGGCCCTGACCAGGCCCCTAAACCTCCCCATCATCCCCTTCCATGGGCTCCACCTGAATTACCCCTGCTGCCTCCTCAGCTAGCACCACTAGCTCTACTGCCACCTCTCCTTCACTCTACCTTTTTTCTTCCTCTCCCTCATCCTTCTCATCCTCGTCTGCTTCCCCTGCCCAAGCCCACTCCAGATCATATAGATCCTAGATGTACTCCTGCACCCCCCCAAGGTTCCCTCACCTTCTGCTTCAGCCCCTTGATGGTGGATGCCAGCTCCTGCCATCTTGGCCACTTTGCCCTGGTACAGGGCTCGCATGCCTGGCCCTGGGCACCCATCCAGAAGCATGCTACATGTTGACAAGAACATTTAGGGGGGATTGTCAGTATTGTACTCAGAAGCAAGGACACCATCACTCACCTTTTGCAGGGCCATGCAGCCTCCACCCACATGACCCCCTTAGACTCCATGTCCACCTGCCCCTTGCCCTTCACCCTCTTAGCAGGTGACCTGCTTCCCTCCACCTCTCCCACCTCTTCCACTGCCTTCCTCTTGCCCACCCACTTCATGGCTGCTACCTTCTTCTGCTCCTCTTCAGCCTTCTGCACTGCCTCCACCTGTTGCTCCTCTGCCACCCAACACTCCTCCTCCTTGTGTCGTGCTTCTTCCTCAAGCCATAGTCCCTCCTGGAGTAGCTCTTCTTGCTGGGCCTTAAGGGTGGCCAACCATTGTGCAGTAGTTTGTGAGGGCGGAGTCATGTTTTAGAGTGAGGCAGGAAATTGGAATTTTTATGACCACAGACCTGGCTTTTAAGTCAAACCTTCATACCCTCATATGCCTTGTAGGCTTGGCCCTAAAGGGGAAATACTGTCAAGATCCATTTCACCTGATCAGATTTCTGATAACTCCTGATTCTTTTCTGATTCTTTTCTGACCTTGTCCATCAGCATCCTGGCCACAGCACCTTTTAGTCATCAGACAAGATGTCACATGCCTTAGTAATCATTTGGTTGCTCACTTTATTCCTAATACAGTCTTACCAATTCTAGTCATGGACACTTACCAAGACCCATCTGTACTTTCTGTTATTCTTTTGGCCTTCATTATTTGTGTGCCCATAGCTTAGCCTTAGTCTCCAGTTTGCAAATTACTTGTGAATTACTTGTAAATTGCTTGTATTACCTATCCTCTGCCTGATATCAACCCTTCATTTGCCCTTGACTTATTCCTGCACTAAACCTTTAATCTCTAGACTCCTCTTGACTTTATTTCACCCATAATCTCTGCTTTATTCTATCTTTGCCCTCCATTCAGAAACCTGCTGGACATCTGCAATCCATCCACCTAAAATTGGATAACTGATGAGAAGAAGGGTGCAACTTCTTATAAGTTGAAGGCAAGTCCTCTCTGGCCCCTTTCACCTGGCATGCTACAGCCCAGTGGATTCTGCCTGGAACCACTGAACACCTCTGACCACTGATGACTGGGTCTGACCAGAAGTCTGGTATCTTCCTGACCAAGTTCCAACCTTGGTAGTAGCAATATTGAACTTTGACAGCCACCCCAGGCATTGGAAGACATTGCAGCTCATATCGCAATCTTATTGGTGGCCCCAAATGTCTTGACTCATTGGTCAGTATTGTCACACCTGTGATCTCTGCTTATGCACCAAGACTCCATGATGCAAGCCCATGGGTGAGTTACACCCATCCCAGTGCCAGAGAATCATTGGGATGTTGTCAGTTGGAGTCCAATGGGTTTGATATGGTAATGTGCACAGTCGATTCTGCTGGGAAGCGAGCTCATTTTATCCCCACTCATATAACTGTCACTGTGCTTGGAGCAGCTCAACTGTATCTGCACCATGTGTGGAAGCTCCATGGACTGCCTGGCACATTGCTCTGCAATTGAGGACCACAGTTTGTTGCAGAGTTCACCTGAGAGCTATACCACCTGCTGGGGATCAAACTTCTTATCTCGACCACCTACCACCCACAGACAGATGGACAGATGGAGTGCATCAACCAAGAGCTGGAGCAATACATCCATATCTTCATCAATGAGTGACAGGACAATTGGGAAGATCTACTTTCCATGGCTGAGTTTGAATACAACAATCACATCCACTCCTCCATCCAACAAACCCCCTTCCTCATCAACACAGGGTGACACCCACATATGGGCTTCAAACCTCAGCAAGCACCTCTGCACTTGGAGATGGTGAATGAGTTCACAGAGTAGATGAAGGACAGGAGGAAAAGTCAGCTCTGGCTAAGGCAAAGGATGACATGACACACTTCTGCAACCAGCATTACTCACCCACACCCACATATAAGGTTGGTGATTGTGTCTACCTCAACTCTAGTGACATTTCCACCATGCGACCATCCAAGAAACTCACCCACTGCTTTCTTGGACCATAGATGCATTGGGTCGCATGCCTACTGCCTACAGCTACCACAGTCAATGCCCTGACTCCACCCCATCTTCTATGTTGTAAAATTGCTCCCTGCTCCCACAGATCCATTCCCAGGATGAATGACATGGCCTCCTCTACTGCCTACAGTCATCAAAGGTGAACCTCAGTATGAGGTCGAGTCTATCCTGGACAGCCACTTATGCTGAGGCAAACTCGAATACCTGGTATGCTGGATGGGTTATGGGTACAAAGAGAACTCTTGAGTTACAGAGTCCAAACTGAATGCTCCATGACTGGTCAAGGAGTTTCACTGCTGACATTCCTTAGCACCTCAGCATATCCAAGCATCTGACTTTGGCCAAATATGGTTTTAAATGCATCAGGGCAATGAATCATACAAAGGGGGTGATGTAAGAGAAAGGAAGGCACCCCAAGTGTCTGGGCAATTTTCTGTGTTCATCCCATATTTTTTTATATATTATTTCACCCAATTCTGCCTTTTCTATGATTTTCTATAATTTTCTTCCTATTCATAATTATATTTTGGTTTTTTCCATGTTGGTACATGTTGACAGTTCTATTATTAAAAGTGGGGCCCCTTCTGGATGTTTACCCATCAAGGTGACATCATTCTGCAGCTTGATCCACTTTTTCTGCCTTTTTCCATTTTTAGACTACTATTTGATTTTTGGCTCTATCACATATACTGGGCATCAACAGATGGGTCCTTAGAGTTTTCTGATTCCCCTCTGTTAGGTGTGCCTAAAACATTTGTACTATGTAAAATAATATCAACTTTGGATTCCCCTCTGTTAGCTCACTATTAAGTGAGGCTTGAAGTTGCCCTTACAGGATGAAAGTAGAGGATGTTACATTTTAGCAGGACAATAACCACAAGCATACATGCAAAAAAGCCAAGGAATGGTCCGAGATTCATGAGATTGAGGTTCTCAAGTGGCGTGCCACAGTCTCCAGATATGAATCATCTGAAGAAAAAGTTGGGAAAATATGAAGAACCTGCAAATAGTGTTAAGGAGCTCTGGGATGGGGTGGAAAGATTGTGGGAGAAAATACAAAAGGAAGTGTGTCATAATTTGATAGAGAGTATGCCTAGAAGGCTTTCAGCAGTAATTAGAGCAAAGGGGGGCTATCTCAAGTACTAATATATCTGGCTTTTATGTGAAAAAATTAGTGCAACAAAACTGATCCAATGAGTGACAGATTTGTTTGACATGGAAGACTTACCTAATCTGGTCCCATCATCTTGGGGCTGTGCAAGCAATGAGGAGTAATATTAAAGAGTATTTTCAATATTTTTGAAAATTTATTTCCTTTTATATAAAGGTGTCTTTTGTAAAGTGCAAAACATTGAATCAGTTTTGTTGCCCACTGCATGTAAAAGACTCAAAAATCAAATAGTAGGCTAAAAATAGAAAAAGGCAGAGATAGGCTGATCAAAGCTATGAAATGATGTCACCTTGATGGGTAAGTATCTGAAAGGGGCCCTGCCTCTAAAAATAAAATTGTCAACATGTACAAATGTGGGAAAATGGAAAAATAATCATAAAAGAGGGATAAAATCATAGAAATCATAGAAAATGCAGAATAGAGTGAAATAAAATGTAAAAGAAATGGGACAAATGCAGAAAATTGCCAAGACTCTTGGAAAACCTCTTAGTCCCCTTACAATCTTCACCTCTCCATTGTTGGATTTAAAAGTTAGCTCTTGAGTCCAAGTCTCTTATCTTGTCACTAAAAAGTCCCACAAATCTTAGAGGACTTCTTTGAAAACATTGTACATTAATCTTTCCCCTTCTATTAAACACTATCTTTGTCCACTCATATTGCTCTTTGGTATGTGACCAAATGTGTGGATCCAACCCTAAATTTCATAATCCAACCACACTCAGCACTGACTCCTTGACAATGAACATTGTTTCATGATAGTGACTAGTATGTGGATCCTTGCTGTTTGCATGCTCAGTATAGCAAAATGCATAGTGGACTACCTCTGCTAAAATCCACAGCTGGTTTGCTCTAGCACTGCAAACTGCAACTGTGGAGAATAAGTTATAATGGGACAATGTCCAAGTTCTTGTTGGGCACTCAGGTAAATACATCTATTGGAGGCTCACCATTCAGATATTGACACATGCAGCATAGATTAAGGTGTCAATAGAAAACTTCTTATTTTCTTTTGTGTACTGCCTTTTTGTCACCTGCAAAATGACCAACTTCACTAGGCTTCTTTCTATTCCCAATCCTGTGTGCATTGCAGTTAAAGAGCAAATTGAAGTTTTGAGCTCTCTCATGTCTTCCCTACCTGGCAATGTCCTTCTTGCAACCAAGAATAATGAGATTGCCTGCATTTTCACTAAAATTCCTGCTCCCAATAATGCTGATCTACACTGGCTGGTCTTCAACTGGCAGATGGACATACCTCTTTGGTGAGGATATATGCAACAATAGTAGTAGACTTGCAAATATCTTGCATGGCCCTTTTGGAATGAATATGGTGATGGAGTACCTCTAGAAATCTGTGAATGAATGTTTGCTCCTTTGGGAGCCCATTAAGCTGAAACTAAAGAATTTAATCAAAGAGATACAGTGCATCATGTGGGTTTTATCAACTTTTGTTAGGCCATAGATAATTATGTGTGCAATGCTGACAGTGGAAGCATCCCAGCTGCTCCCATGCAGAAAAAGTTGAGTCTAAAGTTACCTGAAAAGTCACCTTCCAGTCATACTTGTCAAAGTAGAACAAGGCAAGCAAGAAACAGAAAATTATGCTAAAGAAAAAATCAAGGTTTACAGCTGTGGGTAATCCTGAGGACTTTGATTCTGGGAGCAAATCAGATGGCAAATCCATCTTTAGAAATGTGGAAGTGCATGAGCAGTCACAGGGAGCACATTGGGCCAGAGAATAGTAGTATCTGACATTTCCATGATTCCACCCCCATAGTTGGTAAGAATGACCTGAAATTATGGGAGCTCAAATAAAAATACTGCACCTTGTACATGCTAAAAATCATTTGAATTTGAACTTGCTTCATGATCCTCCTCTAGTGTCTGCACTTTTCCCCAGATAATTGATTGTCCCAACATGACTTTCAATGATAAGCACACTCTTCTGAAACTTAACAATCTTGCAAGCCATGCAGCTGAGTGCAAGAAGAAGTCTGAAAATACTACCCTTGATGATGAAGAATTACCTTCTGAGCAAACAAATCTTAATCAAAGTGCCAAACTCATGGCCACATATCTCAAAGCTGGCCAGGTGGATCCAGAAATAATTCCAACACAGAAGGAATTTCTTCAGTTATTGACTGCTTTAATTCTTGATGAAAGCCTTCCATGGACATCAGGAGAGGCATCATGCTTGCCATCTTATTCAAGTACTCCAAAATCAGGTTCCAACTTCCTAGTGACACCACTGTTCACAACCAGCTGGCAAGGATTTTTGCTGAGCTCCATGGGAAAATGGTCTGAGAATTTACAGTATGATATCCTTTGTATGTTTTGCTTTGTCATTTTCACTCCTAGAAGAACATTATGTCAAAGATCGCATATGCCACTGATACATAGGCAACTAAGCAGATGGTCTACACATTTGTGTGTACTATTGGCTCTTTTGTAAATGAGGATTGGGAATTGATTTAGCACATTGTAAATTTCAAGCCTCTGGAGGTTAAGGAACACAAAGGTCTTTATTCTGGGCTTACATTTGTGGATGGTGGATGGAAGCAAGGTGGGCTTGATAAGATGTGTCCCTTTTCATTAAACCCATAACAAAACAACTTATCCATCAATAATCTCTATCTTATTAGTGCAATGACAAACAATGCCTCCATCAATGACATGATTGTCTCAACTGCAGCTCAATGTTTGCTTGCACATTACAGTGTGCCATGGGCACCTGATCATGTCATTAACCTTGTCATTCAAGCATTGTTAGCTGCTATGAATGAGGCTGATGATCCTGCTTTATTTGACTACTTTGCCTTACACAGAGATTTCCCAATTCATTACAATGTAGATGAAGAAAAGATCAAGCTGCATTGGAGGAGCCAATGACAATGTGATGGACACCAGTTATGAAGAACCTAAAGCCTTGAATCTTGAGGCTGAGCAAAGCAGCCAGCTAAGCCCTCTCAAGAGGGTATGTATTCAAATCTGGAAATGAATCTGTTCTCAGGTGTGCATTGTTCTAGCTACAAGTGATTACAACAAAGATCATATCATTGCCCCAATTCTGTGCAAAGTGTCAAGACCCAATTCTTCCAATTGCATTTCTGATAATTCCTGATATTTTCCAATATTTGTTCCAACCTTTTCTGCCAGTTATTGCAACTGCCATTCTTCCAAGTCACCAGACAAGTTCTCATGTGCCTTAGTAATGATTTGCTTACTCATTTTATTCCTAATACAGTCTTACTGATAATAGTCATGCACACTTACAAATATCCATTAATAAACTTCCATATTTTCCATTATCCTTCCAGCCTTTGATATTTAAGCACCCATAGTTTTAGTTGTACTTCAGTTTGCCAATCAGCTTAGTTTGTGACAAAATCTCAACTTAGTTATCAACCAAGTCTAATCAACTTATTCTCTAATCTGTTCCAACATTCTCCAACCTAGTTCCAACAAACCTACTCCTTATCCTATCTTGAACCTCTGCTTAAATTCTGTTCTTGTCCTCCTCCAGTTATCCTCCAGAAATCTGAACTTTCACTGCTGAACTCTGTCCTGAAATAGAACACCTGATGAGGAGGAGGGTGCAACTTTTTCCAAGTTGAAGCCAAATCCTCTCCAGCCCCTTTCACTTGGCATTCTCCAGCCTGGTGGATTCTGTTTCAGAACTCCCCTGGAATCCCTTGAACCCTTTGACCACAGATGACTGGGTCTGACCAGAAGTCTGGTGTTTTCCTAGCCTGAGTTCTGTTCCTGTTCAGCACACTCTATCATGTCCAGAACTTAACACAAAGTGACTTCCTCAACATATGGCAGCAACCCATTGACAAAAGACTGTGTGTGACTTATGGTGGTTCATGAGGTTTGCACATGCTGGAATTATATGCATGCTATGATATGTATGTTGTGCTCTGATCCTACAAGAGGTAGTACCTGATGCCTATCATTCATCAATTTATTGCCTTAATACTTTGTCACAGGCCATTGACACTTGGACTTTTGAAACCTGGGAGCTTCTAGCAATGCTGCAGTTCAAACCTGAACTTTTCAGAACTGGACTGAAGTTTGGTCCAAGGTTCAGGTGAATGGGTAGAACCAGACCACAAGTCCAGTTCTAGGTTTGAGCAAAATTAAAAATCTTTGAACCTTGCTGAACCTGGTTCAAACTGAACTTTTTTTAATTGATCTTTGGTGATCTTGAAGAAAATATTTTGGTGTGTTTGCCAAGACCATGTGTACAACAGTTTGAAATGCCAAGTGACAAGATGCATGACTGCAACATTGCCATATCACAAGTATATTAGGAAGTTGACAACCATTGATGTGTGTTGAGGGGCCTGAACCCCTCAACACAATACAAATTGAGTATTTTTACTCTCCATTTCCTTCTTTTTTGACTTCTAGCTGTCTTTTATTTTATTTTAGGCTTTGTACCACTATCTCCAACAACACACACACACACCCTTTCCTCCCCATCCAAATGGGATGTGAGAGGGTCATTTGTAGTTAAAAGGTACCAGGAAGGTACTAGGATGCCCAGGTAGTGAGATGCCTGCAAGGGAAGCATGCAAAATGCCTGCAACCTCACCACCTGACTACTCACTGCCCCACTTCTCAAAACAGAAAATGCTGACACCACATTGCTGAGATGAGGAGGCCAACCACAATATAGATGGAGGCTGCAGCAACAATGGTGACCAGGTGACCATGAGAACTACAGAAACCACATAAATGCCATGGGACAATGATGACTGGGAAGACAAGAACAAGGACAACCAAGACAAGGGGGGTCTGGAGAATGAGAATTGCAATGATGGGGATGGCAACTGAACAGTGGGCAAATGGGGATGACAGCAACAATGGAAACCTGGACCAGACATGACTAGCAAATGGCAGGAGGGATGATGGGCATAAAAACCACAGGGACAACATCAAAGGAATTTTTGTGCAAAGAAAGTTTAGTTCTCAAACCTGAACCAGACCATCCTGAACCTGAACCAAACCTGAAGTCTGGTTCTAGATTCACTGAATCAAGGTCAGTTCCATGTGTTTAGGATTTTGCACAAGGGTCTATTTGCGCTTCTGAAAGGTCTTTACACATATGACCTTGCAGCTTTCACATGTGACTCAGCCAACAATATGAACAAATGGACTGCCACTTGATGGACAATGGAGTGAAGACAGGCCTGCCATGAGTCAAGTTGGTGGCATGGGAAAAACTCTTAAAATACAAGATGAAGGCTGATATTAATCAGTACTATATCAACTGGTGTGTACAATGATGTCTGTAGGTGATTTTATCTCATTTAATTGGTTGTGTCACAGTTCTTCACCCATATCTCTGTGCTGAGTGGTTAAAATAAACTACCCCAAAGCCAGATTGGTCCTCTCCTGCTGCAGAACAAGCACACACTAAAAAAAGCTGCAGTAGGGAAGGCAAAAACACTGTTCACTGACATTACACAGATATATTATGAAAACCCACCAACCATGAATAGCACTCCTAGAATGGCACCTGCAACAACAAAGCAAGGTCATAAATCTGCCTTGAATTGGCTGGATAGTATCTGTGACTTTGAGGTCACTGAGCTGCAAGCAGTTGAGGAGATACAAGATCAACTACTAGATGAGATCAGGCACTACTTTGAGTTTGAAGGGAGTCATGGAGAGATTTCAAATCCTCTTGGATGGTGGAAGGTGGGCTGATGTACCCCATTCTACCATGGCTTACAATGATATGAACAGCAACATGCTGCATTACTTCCCACTGTTGCCTGCATGGCAAGAGATTTCTTGGCAATCCCAGCAACCAGTGTTTCTGTTGAATGCCCCTTCTCAAAATCACAAACTGATCTATGGTCCACCCTCAAAGTTGAGACAATATTGGAGGCCCTCCTGACAAATGTTTGGATCTGGGAGGGGTTGCTCAAGATAAAAGAATCCCCCATTGTACACAAAAAAATGGCTTGTCATAAAATAGCTTTTTTTTGAGAACTATATATACTAACCCTATAACTGTATTTATACAGTATATAGTGTGTAAATTATAGTATCCATATATCTACTTAGCCAACCCTTATGGTTGGAGCCTTAATGCTAAGGTGGACAGGGATGTTACTTGCCATGAATGTGACTCTGTCAAAAACATGACAAATTGCTGAAAGAAATCAAAGCCATCTACTACATATGTTACGACCATTTTGTGAGAGTGATGGCATGATGGGATCAGGGCTAAGAATAGATGACGAGCTGTATAACATAGGCTACGTTCGTTTTGTGGGAATGATGGGAGTGATGGTTGATGGGATTATCTAAAATTTGTCAGCGCTGTGCAACATTAGTCAGAAATGATCGCATTAGTCAGAGCTGACTAAAATTTGTCAGCTCTGACTAATATAGCTGGGCTTCAAAATGTGGTCATAGCATATGTAGAGGTGAGCTGCAGCTGAGTTTGAAGTGGAGTTTGAAACTTCGCAAGTGGGCTGAGTGTGGAGAGGAGTGTGAGGGGAGTGTGAGGGGTGGGGAGGGTGTGAGGGGGTGTGAGGGGGTGGGCAAGAGGGGGATGGAGGAGAGGTATGAGGGGTGGGGAGGGGGTATGAGAAGGTGTAGAGGGGGGAGGGGGACATGGGAAAGTGAGAGGAGGATGGGGAAGGGGAAGGGGGAGGTGGAGATGGAGATGGAGATGGAGAAGGGGAAGATGGAGATGGGGGAGATGGGGATAGAGATAGAGGAGATGGGGTAGATGAGGAAGGGGGAGGGGGAGATGAGGAAGAGAGAGGTGGGGATGAGGGTGGGTATGGGTATGGGTATGAGTATGGGTATGGGAAAGAGAAAGGGAAAGGGAGAGATGGGGATGGGGAAGGGGCCATTGGGGAAGGGGATAAACACCACAACCCCCCCATGTTGACTTGGGGCCAAGGGTCCCAAGTCAACTGAAGAGTTGTGTACTACTGTATCTAAAAGTCAAGGAAAGAGTTGTGTGACCACAAACCCCCAAACGTTGACTTTGGGCCAAAGGTCCAAAGGCAACTGAAGAGTTGAGTAACTGTAGTGGGATTAAGCATTGTGTTACATATATGCAAGCTGACCCATGCCGGTGTCAGGCTGAGCGAGCAAAGTGAGCGAACGCCATGACAAAGGCATGGGTCATAAGCTCGTCTACTACATATGTTACGACCGTTTTGTGAGAGTGATGGTGTGATGGGATCAGGGCTAAGAATAGATGATGAGCTGTATAACATAGGCTACATTCATTTTGTGGGAATGATGGGAGTGATGGTTGATGGGATTATCTAAAATTTGTCAGAGCTGTGCAAAATTGGTCAGAGCTGTGCAAAATTGGTCAGCACTGTGCAAGATGAGTCAGAAATGATCGCATTAGTCAGAGCTGACTAAAATTTGTCAGCTTTGACAAATACAACTGGGTTTGAAATGCAGTCATCCCATATGTAATAGTACCGGTCAGTAACAAGTCAATACAAATTTGTAGTGAGGTCAATAACAAGTCAATACAAATTTGTGATTTGTAACGAAGTCAATAACATGACAATACAAATTTGTAATAACAGGTCAATACAAATTTGTAATGAGGTCAGTAAAAAGTCTGAAGTCAGTAACAGGTCAATTCAAATTTAATGAAGTAATAACATGTCAATAGAAATGTGTAATAAGGTCAGTAACAAGTCAAATACCAAAAAGGGAGATTTGCATGCATAAAATTTTGGTTGCGATATAGTGGACACCTACTTTCACACCTCTTCCGGAACATGCACAACACGACCAAACAGCTGACAATTCCTTACATGTGGAGAGAGAGTGCACGACAATCAGTTGAGTACCTCTCTTCACACAACATTTGGGGCTATAATAGTGATACTATTGCAATTGCTATCTATTATCAAATAGCAAAATTGTGATTGTCATTACATAAGAGTTGGAATTGGCTATTGAAACTTGAAAACAGTTGAATTACAGTGAGTGTTGTGACAACTGGCTATTAAAGGAAGTTGTTGCTGACCTTACTTCAGCTGTGCTGAATTGTTGGCTATTGAACCAAATTATTATTGGGCTTTACCATTACTAAACATGTGAGTGGTGTTGGCATATGTTGCAATAATAATGGCTGATTAGAGTGTTTGCAGGAATCAAAGTAGACCTTCTACACCAGAAGTGGAAAGGGCTAGAATTAGAGATGCAGACCATCTGGAAAGGTTGCAGATGACCAATCCTGATGAGAGGAGAAGCATAGTCAGAGTGACTGCCCCTGTTGAAGGAATTGTTCCACTGAACTATGGAGCTGCATTGGCAGCTCAAATACCACAGGTGCAGATGCCTGCTGATTGGGATGCTCCAAGGCAGTTTGAATTGCCTGTTGTACCTCCTGCTCCTGTATTACATAGGAGAGGGGCTCCTGTGATGCCATCTGGACCTGTTTTGGCAAACCATGGAGTAGGGGCAAATAAAGCTTCTACTGTTACAAAGAGGTGTGGGGAAAATCAATTCTTTTTGTCCTTATTGTTCTACACTGCGTACATCTCATGCTATTGTCCTTTGCTCTATTGTCTTGCAACCACGAGCTTTAATCTTATGACTCCATCATCCCACCTTATTGTAGTATACACTGCGGATGCCTCTTACTATTGTCTTTTCACCATTATTGTCTTTATTGTTCTCATAGCACGACTCCTCATCTACGATCTACAATTGTAACTATTTAAATGATGAATATACGACTGGTCGAGCTTAGCTTGACCTAGTCTTTCTTACGCTCCTAAACAAGTTGCGATCTAAGTCTCTCGCTCAACCGTTGCTTACAAGCTTCGGTGATCTGAACCTCTGCTGAATGTCGTCACTTACGAGCGTCGACTTACATTTGATTTAGGAGCATTGACCATAACAAAAGGTCAAGCTGTTCTATACTCTGCCGACTAAACCCTAGTTTAGGCAGCCCACACACCACGACAAGATTCTTACAAGAACCATTTGACCACTTCCCACCAAGCAAATCATGGCAGCCCCATCCGCTCCTATCGCCCCCACACCACCCACCGCTCCTGCCGCTTGCCCCGCCGAAATCAAGATGAGGGCGCCGACCGACTACTCAGGAGACAGAGCCAAAACCATGCTCTTCCTGCTCGAGTGCGAAGCCTACATTGACGCGAATGCAGCTGCGTTCCCAGACGACCGACACAAAATTTTGTTTATGCTATCATACATGAACGGGGGAACAGCAGGGCCTTGGAAACAGGCATACTTGGAGGAAAGATACATAGAATCAAAGCCCTGGGATACGTTCCAGGAGTTCATTGCGAAAGTACGTGCAGCATTCTCACTGATTGACGATGCAGGAAATGCACGCACCCAACTCCGTGCGCTCTCTCAAGGAGTAAAGGGGGTAGACGAATATATAGCCCAGTTTAAAACGCTGGCATATCGAACCAAGATTAAAGAAGACGTAGCGCTCATTGAATACTTCGTAGACAGGCTCAACAGTCAAATCCTAGACAAGGTATTTGGAATGGAAAACCCACCCGACACCATCGAAGGATGGTACACTCATGCAGCGAGGGCGGAGGGGCATTTGAGAAGAGTGAAAGCAATTGAAGAAAGAACCTACAGCAAGGTAGGAAGGGGGGGAGCAGGCAGCTCCTCCAAAGATCCAAACGCTATGGAAATCGACACGACGCGCCTCTCCTACGCAGAGAGGGTGAAACATATGAAAGAAGGAAGGTGTTTTATTTGCCACAAAACAGGGCATAGGGCGAACGAGCACAAAGGAGGGAAAGGCCTCCCGCTAAAGAAGAAAAGAAGGAGATGAAGAAAACCTCCCGCGACCACTACATGAAAATTCGAGCCCTTATCAACGAGCTGGAAGAGAATCAGAAAGAAGAGGTACTCAATCTCATGGTAGAAGAGGGTTTTTGAAGCGGCGGCCTGCATTGGCAGCAGAGCCTGCCAGAGTTATTGTCTCAAGTGTACTTGTAGCAGATGTAAGCAACCAATCCATGTGCGTCCCAGTTCACTGTCTGCTAGACAATGAAAAAGCTGAAATCCCCACCCTGATTGACTCGGGAGCAGGCGAAACCTTTATCGATCACTGAGTTGTCGTGAAACTCGGACTAAAGAAAATCCCACTTGCCAGGAGGATCCTCACCAAAAACATCGATGGGACCCTGAACAAAAATGGGACAATCTCACACTATGTCTATATTGACACCGAAATCGGGGGAAGGGAGGAGAAGATCAGGATGCTGATAATGGGGCTGGGAAAGGAAATGATGATCCTGGGGTACACATGGCTCCAAAGACATAACCCGATCATCGACTGGGAAAAGGGGACCCTTACCGACAGACAAACTGAGAGGTCCCTGATGGGGAAAATCCGGACCATGATCGAATGAACACAAACCATGATCGGTAAGCAAAGTCTCACTATAGATGACAAGGGGCCGCTCGCACTGAGAGTAACGTTGAGCCCGACTCTCGGGAGGCTACCTAAAAGGAGTGCTGGGGAGACCTTCGGGAAAACCCACCTCGCCGCCACCGAGCACGTGAAGAGTAGGCTCGGGATGGTTCATCTTGCAAAAGGACTTTGCACCACGGACGAACTCAACAAAGGCGGATCACACCTGGCAATGGACACGGTAATGGACACTCCTCCAGAGATCGACCCACGAATCTCTGTACAAGACAGCTCCGATATCAGCTTATCGCTTGACACTGAAGGAAGTAACAATGGGACAGATGCACTGTTCACCTACATCCGAGGGGAACCAATGATCGGGGTATTCAGAACCGAGGAATCCCCCCTCACGATCGAACATGACTATATTCCCCCGAATTACCAGGCACTCAGACACATCTCACGCATCACTCGATCTCGATTAACCAGCAGATTCGCCTTCTCCCACACGACTCACATCTGAGCAAAGACCTTTGTCTCGCAGAGGCTTGCTCATGAAAAGGAAGACATCAAAGAGAAACGATCACTCGATGACTTTCTCCCCGATAAATACAAGGAGTATCGGAGCATGTTCGAGAAAGCAGCATCGGAAAGATTCCCCGAATCCAGACCATGGGATCATGCGATCGAACTTAAACCCGACTTCATACCAAAAGACTGTAAAGTCTACCCGATCACCCCAGTGGAACAGAAAAAATTGGACGAATTTATCAATGACAACCTAAAGAAAGGATACATCACCCCATCCAAGTCGCCCATGGCATCGCCTTTCTTCTTCATAGCAAAAAAGGACTCGGACACACTTCAACCCTGCCAAGACTATCGGTATTTGAACGAAGGAACCATTAAGAAGTCCTACCCCCTTCCATTGATCGGTGACCTACTCGATAAGCTGAAAGGGGCAAGATGGTTCACTAAGCTGGACATCAGATGGGGATACCACAACGTCCAAATAAAGAAGGGAGACGAGTGGAAGTTGGCCTTCAAAACCAACAAAGGGCTGTTCGAGCCCAAAGTCATGTTTTTCGGCCTCTGTAATTCCCCAGCAACTTTCCAGGCAATGATGAATGACATCTTCCAAGATATGCTGAATGAGGGGTGGCTGGTAATTTACATGGATGATATTCTCATCTTCTCTAAGGATAAGGGGGAACACGAGGAGAGAACGAAAAGAGTCCTAGCAAGGCTAAGGGAAAATGACCTGTACCTAAAACCCGAGAAATCTAGATTCGATGTACAGGAGGTCGAGTTCCTCGGACTAATTCTGCGACCAAACCAGCTAGCCATGGACCCGACTAAGCTAAGCGGAATAAAGGACTGGCCACCCCCAACTAACGTGAAGGGGGTTAGATCATTCCTAGGCTTCGGAAACTTCTACAGGAGATTCATCGGCAACTTTGCTGCAATCACTAAGCCACTCAACGACTTAACAAGGAAGGACCAGCCCTTCAGCTGGACAGATGAGTGCCAAGGGGCATTCGACTCACTAAAGAAGAAATTCTCTGAGGCACCAGTATTGCTGATGCCTGATGCAGGGAAACCATTTGTAATCGAGAGTGACGCCTCCAAGTACATGACAGGCACCATCTTAAAACAAACCGACACCAACAGAGATTGGCACCCTTGTGGATATATCTCCCACTCCCTGACAGTGACCGAATGGAACTATGAGATCTACGATCGGGAGCTGTTAACGAGCGCTGGAAACCTGGAGACACTATCTCCAGGGATCCGAATACCCAACAATGATCCTATCGGATCACAAGAATCTAATGTACTTCAGGGTAGCACAGAAACTAAATTGGCATCAGGCCAGATGGAGCCTCTTCCTATCACAATTTAACCTGCAATTAGTGCATGTCCCAGGAAAGATGATGATCCAATCTGATGCCTTATCATGGAGGGGAGATCACATACCAGATATCAACAATGATAATGATGACATCACCTTACTGAAGGACGAGATCTTCACATGGACAATCGACACCGAACTAAAGGAAGTACTGGCAGAAAGCATGATGCGAGATGACTTACTAAAGGAGATAGTAAGGGCCATCAAGGAAGGAGGAACGCCACTGATCAAGTCGGCGGTAGAAGACTGGAAAATGGAAGATGATGGGATGGTCTTTTTCAAAGATCGATGCTATGTCCCAGATGACAAAGAACTAAGGAGAAAGATCATGGAAAAGTACCACGATAACATACTTACAGGACACCCCGGCCGATTTCAGACCCTAGAATTAGTATGGAGGGACTACTGGTGGCCAGGAATGACCATTTTCGTCTGGAATTATGTCGACGGCTGCGCCACCTGCCAACAGATGAAGGTGAATACACACCTGACAACACCGGGATTATCTCCGATCAAATCTAGTGCCACTCGACCATTCACACTGGTGACAATGGACTTTATCACGGATCTCCTGATAAGCGACGGATGTGACACCATCATGGTCATGGTAGACCATGGTCTTACTAAGGGGGTAATTTTCATCCCCTGTAACAAAAGCGTTGACGCATTAGGGGCAGCCGATCTCTATCTGCACAAGGTGTTCAGGAGATTCGGCCTCCCAGATAAAATTATATCCGACCGAGACCTGCACTTCACCTCAAATGCATTTCAAGAACTGGAGAGACTCCTGGGAATAAGGCTAGCAATGAGCACAGCTTACTACCCACAGACCGATGGGGAAACAGAGAGGGTAAATCAGGAACTCGAGATCTACCTCCGAATCTTTTGTGTGAACAAACCTTCACAATGGAAAAGCCACCTCACCACCACCGAATTCACACACAACCAGAAGCATCACTCAGCTATTAAAAACACCCCATTTTATGTAATGATGGGAGCACACCCTAGGGCTATCCCCACGACTTATCAGAAAACGAACGTGCCTGCTACCGAACAGAGGATAGCTGAACTGGGAAACATACAGTGGGAAGCCCTGGCGGCCCACGAACTCTCCCGACAAGTAATGATCAGGCGAAATGGACGACGATTCCATCCATTCACAGTGGGAGAAAAAGTCTGGCTCAACTCAAAAAACCTGAAGCTAGGATACCCAACCAGAAAGCTTGCCCCTAGACGCGAGGGACCCTTCCCCATCACACGGGTAATCTCGTCCCATGCCTATGAATTGGGACTCCCCTCTCAGTGGAGAATCCACCCCGTATTCCACGCCTCCCTTCTCTCACGTTTCAAGGAGAACGAAACTCACAGACCAAACTTTCTTCCTCCACCACCCGATCTGATCGAAGGAGAACTGGAACACGAGGTTGAAGCTATTTTGGCTCACAAGGGAATAGGCAGAAGAATTCGATTCCTGGTGAAGTGGAAAGGATACAGCACGGCAGAAAACACCTGGGAGCCAGCAGCTCATTTAAAAAATGCTGCTGAAATACTCAGCGAATACAAATCCACTCACAACCTCCCTTCATCATGAGTCGCCCTCTTCATCTTTTCATGACCACCACACCCGACCCTGACCCTGTCAGGACATTCGAACTGATCCTGAGCTTCGTCCGAGACACGGACGACATTCGAAATGAAGAGAGGTTGCTCACCATAACTCAAGACTGTGTGCTGCAGCACAAAACCATTCGGAACCTCTTCGAGACCTACTGGGCCATCTCCACCCTTGAACGCATATTTCAGCGACTAACAGAGGAGGCATACTATCTAGAGATACTCCCGCTCATGAGAAGCCTGGACGAGCAGGCCCTGCATTACAGACCCAGAGAGTGGGTCCCCACTCCTCAACAAATTTTTATTATAGAGCCGCTAAGTGACGAAGAAGATGAAGCACCTGAAGAAACACAACCTCCACCATACCCTCCTCTCGCACCATGAACCTCACAACCCTCTCCACGATGAGCGCCCACCCCATATTCCAACC
Source organism: Tricholoma bakamatsutake (assembly GCA_029959215.1). Taxonomy (NCBI): domain Eukaryota; kingdom Fungi; phylum Basidiomycota; class Agaricomycetes; order Agaricales; family Tricholomataceae; genus Tricholoma; species Tricholoma bakamatsutake. The sequence continues at coordinate 12,350,640 of CP114861.1, forward strand.
ACCCTGCTGCCGAACACGTGCCCGCACCTTCATGGATGTGTAACTCAGTATGTTTCACCTGTGCACAAGTTGGACATTTTTCTTCACACTGCCCTGAATACCAATGCCCCCACTGTTGACGGTGGCGACCCGAGCACTCTGTGCTGTTCTGTCCAAACAATCCGACACGTGACGTCCCACCATGTCATCGCACTACTTAAAAGCTAACCACCATGATCTACAACATCTATGTCATCATCTCTCTCGGCGCTGTCTTTGGTGCGTCAATTTTTCTTATGATGCTCTGCTACATACTCATTTTATTTAAAATCGTCTCCACCCCTCATCTCCCATGACTCTCTACCTTCGTCACTGGCACCTTGGTGCGCTTCGCTGGGGGAGACGACGTTGAGCTACCGACCCGGGTCTACGCCCATGACACCCCGACTCCTACATCTTTCAGCATGTTCACCGCGACAACCAATGATGCAGCGTCTTTCGACCCGATGCGGATGATTAGGACCTAGTTTCGGTTGGAACTCGAAACATTAAGAAGGGGCTAATGTTATGAAGAGGTGTGGGGAAAATCAATTCTTTTTGTCCTTATTGTTCTACACTGCGTATGTCTCACGCTATTGTCCTTTGCTCTATTGTCTTGCGACTACGAGCTTTAATCTTACGACTCCATCATTCCACCTTATTGTAGTATACACCGCGGACGCCTCTTACTATTGTCTTTTCACCGTTATTGTCTTTATTGTTCTCGTAGCATGACTCCTCATCTACGATCTACAATTGTAACTATTTAAACGATGAATATACGACTGGTCGAGCTTAGCTTGACCTAGTCTTTCTTACGCTCCTAAACAAGTTGCAATCTAAGTCTCTCGCTCAACCGTTGCTTACGAGCTTCAGTGATCTGAACCTCTGCTGAATGTCATCACTTACGAGCATCGACTTACATTTGATTTAGGAGCATTGACCATAACATACTCCATCATAACAGAATACTTCCTCAGATGTTCTTTCTCTTTCTTTTCCTTCTTCTCCTTTTTTACTTTTCTCCCATACACATTACATTCTTTAGGACAATGAGTCATGTGTACCTTCCCAGTTTTCCAATCAATTTCCGGGTTATGTTTACATAACCATCGACATCCAATTATCAGATTGGTTTTCCCAAGGTCACACACCTCAAATACGGCTCATTCCTGATGATCCTGATACTTCAATATCATTGTCACCTCCTCCTTAATAGTTCCTCCATGATTGATCATACCATCAATATTGTACACCATTATAGGTTGTGGCAGTTTACACATGTGAATACCATTTCCAGTAATTAAGAATTGATTAATGAATAATCCAGTAGCACCACTGTCAAGCAATGCCTCCACATTAAATGCTGCATGCATGTCAACTGTCTTCAATCCTACTGTCAAGCTGATTTCAGGTTCTATCTGCGCTGAGCAAATAAAAAATTTAGGGGTCTTTGGAAATAAGGCTGGGGATTTTTCTTTGTTGCATAAATGATGATGGTCATACTCTTCAATTTCTCTTTCGGGTTCACTCTGGGTTTCCTCAGATACTAATACATTATATTGATTTTCAGGTCACCAATTGGGAAACCTTTACTGGGACTCTTCCACAAAATTCTTCTGCTTATCTTCCTCCAACTTCACTTCCTCAATTGTCGCTTCCCTAATCTTCCTTTTCTGCCTACAATTTCGAGCCATATGCCCTAATTGCCCACAATTAAAACATTTAAGTGGAGCTCATCTCCCTACTCGATCAACATCCATTGCATCCATCAATGCTGTTGACTTCTTAACAATAGGTGTCACTGCCATGGCCAGTGGCTGTGCCCTCGGAGCTTGTACCTGAGGTGTCCTTTTGTTAGGGCGACACCCACTAATCTGCTAGCTGGACCATGCGGGTTCTACTACAAGAAGACAGGGGGGGGGCATGCATGATGGGGGATTTGATGGCTTTGATGCGAGAGGTTAAAAATAGAACAGTTGGCTGAATTAGGCCTTTCGCACCACTAATGTGGATGGAATACCTAAGAGAACTCAACTGAGGCCTCCTAGTATTTATTTTAAGGTTATATACTATGTTACATGTATTGTAGTATGTTATTATGGACGCGCACACACATGCACATACATATTGATGCGTGTAAATAAAGAATTCCCACGCTGACAAATAATGTGTATATAGGCGTTTTGTAGTGTATTTTGGTGAAATAAAATCAAATAAAATGAAATAAAATAAAATAAAAATAGTATTAGGTAATAGGCATGTTAGGAGACTGTTTCCTAACACCTTCCTTTTTCGGACTTTCCTCCTGATGACTTTCCAAATCTGGCATTCCCATACATCAATTTCGACTCCGCCTGTTCCTGTCGATATTGCCGATCAAGATGCATTGCCCAATTATACCACTCATCCAACCTCTCTGGCATAGAAGGTAGTCGATAGATAGACTTGAATAATGAGGGATTTAATCCTGCCTTCAAAAATTCTACCAATGCAGCTTCTCCCATATCGGTCTGTGACACTTCTGCTTTGAACTGCAAAATAAATTTGTCTGCTGTCAGAGAACCTTGGCACATGGTTTTTAATTTAGCATTAGCTGTCACCTTTGGATTAGGGTCTCCAAACTGTCCCTCCAATCTCTCCAAAAATTTCCTAAAGGTCGCAAATGGTTTATATCCTGCAGCAATTTGATTAATGGCTTTGTTTCTCCAAAACTGTGCTTTTCCTCCCTGAATATATGAGAGAGCAAACATAATCCTAGACTTGGTTGTATGAAATTCAGGCTTTCTCCCATGAATATACAAGACTATAGAGCTGATAAAAGATTTTGTGTTCTCCATGGTACCATCAAAAATTTGTGGGGGCGCATATTTAGGTAAACACATTTTTCCACTCTCAGACCTCTCCTCTGCATGCTCACCCTCCTGAGACATCCACTCTACCATCTCCTCCATCTCATCATCTTTATCTTCTACTATCTCTGCTTTTGTTTCTGTTTGTTTTCGCTGTGATGCTGCTAATACTGACACTAATTGGGACATTTGTGCTGTTAAAGCATCAATTTTAGCTTCTAGAACGGGCATGGGAACAGGATTGTGACCAGGATTCGAAGTTGATTGTTCTGACATGATGATGTAATCTGTGATGAGTCACTTCTTTGGCTGAGTCAAGATTCGGCTGCAGAATTTTTTCACAAAATTTCAAGTTGTGTGACCCAGCTATTCAGGTACCAAACATGGCAAAACACATGATTTTGGCTATTTGTCAACACTTGGGCACTTCAGATCAATAACCCTTCCAACAGTGCCTGATCTCAGGGTTATTACTGAATTTGGCTAGTAACTACCTAAAATAGTCATCCAAATTGAGTAATGTAAATCTCGGCTAAACCAGATCCAATTGGTTGTCTGGCTGCAGCTGTCCTAATAATGAGCACTGCCTTTCAATCACTGGCGGTTGCAATGTAGAGCAAGGCCTGGTGTCAGCTTACAAAAGCAAGGTAAATATGTATATACAATTAATTCTGGCTCTTGCTAAAATGATGAGTAAGCAGTTGTGGTGCACTGAGACAAATGATGTATGCATGTGTAAGAGAAGGCATACTGATGGGGTAGTTGAGTTCTTCTGTTAAGGCAACACCCACTGTTCTGCTAGCTAGACTGTGCGGGCTCTCCTACAAGAAGGCGGCAGGGTGTGCATGCGTGATGTGGGGCTTGATGGTTTTGATGTGAGGGGTTAAAAATAGAATAGTTGGCTGAAATAGGCTTTTTGCACCACAAATGTGCATGGAATACCTAAGAGAACTCAACTGAGGTTTCCTAGTATTTATTTTATAGTTATATACTATGTTACATATATTGTAGTAAGTTGCTACCAACGCGCACGTACATGCACATACATATTGATGCATGTAAATACAAAATTCCCATGCTGACAAATAAAGCATTTATATGTGTTTAGTAGTATATTTTGGTGAAATAAAATAAAATAAAATAAAAATATTATTAAGTAATAGGCATGTTAGGAGACTGTTTCCTAACAAAAGTCACCTCCAAACAAAACAGTGATTCCACCAAATGGAACTTTTTTTTTTTTGAGATCACGCAAAGTGCAGTTGACTGCATCTGTGGCATATTTGTGCTGCATAGGAACTTCATCCCAGATGATGATGAAAGTTTGATTAAGGACCTGGTGCAAATCTGAACCTCAAAGTATCTTGCAAGTAGAGGCCTCATAGATTTTGATTGGGATTTTGAACATGGAATGTGCTGTGTGACCACCTTCTAGAAGCAATGCAGCGATTCCAGATGATGCCACACAGAGAGCAATTTTGCCTTGAGCATGAACAGCAGCTATGATGGTGTTGCAGACAAAGGTCTTTCCACAACCTCCAGCACTATGCAAGAACATGATCTTTCCCTTGTTATTGTTCACAGAATCCATTGCAGCATCAAAAACCCATCTCTGCCTGTGATTGAAAAGCTGGAGATTGTGAGTGATAGTAATGGTCAACTCTTCAACATTGTAATCCATTTGTTCCTGCGAAAGCCTATTGGCAGAAACATCAATGTGCCAGTTTCCTTCAATGGGAGGCATCTCTGGATAATCAGAAAGTTGTTTGCCTGATCTGATAAGGATCTGATTGATGAGATGCAAGCCATACATGTAAACTTGATCATCTGTAAAGTCTGTATCTGGATAGATTAAAAGAAGCTTGACTCTGAGGTCATCACAAATGTGATGTCTGAACTGGTTCCAGAGGATGTTAGGTGATGTTGGATTGCAATGAAGAAGAATGGTGGCAAAGAGCAATCTGAGAGAAAAACCGAGCTGCATCTGTGATGCCTCTGTAAGACACTGGACCCATTCCTGGTCATCCTGCAAAAGACCCAATGCAACACAGGCCCGCTTGAATGTATTATGGATGACACCATTGACAGTGCACAAGTGCTGGAATGATGTTGCCCCTGTGACAACAGTAAGAAGGAGCCTGAGGTAGAACCTTTCCCCCTGGGCAGGAGAAGCAAAGTACATTCTGCCAATAGCAGGCTCACCACACCTTCTTGGGTTCCACTGCTTCTTGGTTCCATTGTAGACCCATGCTTGAGGAAAGTTCTGGTAGGTGACAGTACATGCTGCTTCATATCTTCTGTTGGCTTCAAACCAAGCAGTAAGATGTGTGGTGTTGGCAGCAGGCCTTTCCAAAACCTCATCAATGTTGTCATCTGCATTGAAGTAGACTGTTTGCTGGTCCTCCAGATGGACAGGCAGATGATAAACATGAGGAGACTCTGCATGCATTCAAAATTCATTTATATGCCAGCAGCTTTCCACAGATCCAATGTAATGTGCATCAAGATACTCCTTGACCTTGTCTCTGTCTTGATCCAGAATCTCAATCATGGTTCCATCATGGCCTTTGTATATGTACTTGTGGATGTACTTGACAGCCTCAATTGAAGAACAGATCTCAACATTGATGTGACAGTTGTATCTGACAAATGAACCAAATTGTAACCAATAAATATGATGTCAGATAAATGTTCCTTACTTTGAAGCCAAATAAGGATCATGTGGGACCACATGTCTGTTATCATAGACATGATTATGCTTTCTCACTGTTCTACCATTGTTGGGTCTGGCATAATCAGGACAATTGTTTACAGTAAAAGAGGGTTGTTCTCTGAACTTTTTGGGATATCTCTCGCTGCACTTGTTGTTGACCATACATAAAGCCTTGGGTTTGTCATGACTGCAAGGACCATGAAGCATGCAGGTAGTCATAGTGTGATAGAGCATTGGCTGTGTGATGGGGTCAGGAATCTGTGCTAACACAATAGAATCAACATCATGGGCATCACAGATTTTGTTGGCTGGATCAAGAAATATAAGGAGGTGCATATGTGGAAGGCCTCTCTTTTGAAACTCAATGGTATGGATGTGTGCCACCACTTTACCCAAAACAACATCCTTGATATCCTTGAGAAATGCATTCTTTTCTGTTCAAAGACATGTGCAACAATGTCTGGCCTGTCATAGGCTTCCTGCTTTTTTCTATTTGTGGTAAAATGTGGATTGGGTAATTCCTCCTGCAACAGAGCTTCCTGGATCTCTGGCCACTGTGGATTGGCAGTCATGGTGAGAAAGAAATCTGGCTTGCCGAAAAAGCAACAAATGGCCATGGAATCCTGAAAAAACTGATTCATATGCCATTTACTGCCTATATGAGTTGATGAAAGAATGATGCAACTCCCATGATTCTCCACATTGATATTTTTATCCTGGTCACCCATGGCAGCATCCCTCAATCCAGCATACCCATCAGCCCTAAGCTCCTTCTGGTGATGTTGGACCCAGTTCAACATATTCTGTTCAATAGATGCCCAAGCATCTACAACATACTGTTGCAAGAGATTTCCACCCCAAAATAATGGTGGCTGCTCTCCTGGCCTTGGATGCAATCGATAAGCATGGTAGCATCTCTGACTGACATTGGGAGCTCTTCTGGCTCCATATGCACCTTGGTGTGCAGGTATACATATCTGGGTGCCATCCATCTTCACCATGAGGAAAGAGCAAGACATAGTGCAGAGTTGAATAGGATGGATGCAACTGGCTGATATGCCTAAGCCCTCTCCCTCTCAGCCTAAGAACAATATCTCTGTGATTAGACCATTCCTCAGAGCCATCACCTGGAATAATGGCTGCCATCTTATCATTGGCTGTAGGGAGATTATAATGATGTAAATCTTGGGTACTATCTGATCACAGCCATATGGAGACATTATCCTGCTCTTCTGGAGGCTTTTCCCTCATGATCTGGAATGCCTGCTTGAATAAAGGCAAATAAGGATGGGTGTTATTTAGCATGGCCTGCAGCTCTGTCATGATAACTGAGTTGAAGTTATTATTCTGTCACTCACAAAGATCAAGCTGTGTGATAGGATCATGGATATAGAGCTGTGCATAGGCTACAGGTTGTCCAGGAGGTGGCAAAAGTGCTCCAGAAAGATGATGAAGATTGCCATGAATATGAAAGCTGTATACACCTGAGGTATCTGTCACAGAACAGTCCACCTTGACACCCAACAAAGTGAATGCAAATCCAGCATTGTACTGTTGGATGTTTGTTTTAAATTCCTTAGAAAGAGGACTTTTGCCACACAATAGATCTCGCAATGTGGCAGGAGCAGGTCAGAAGGATGGCAGATGAATTTGTCCCTGCAAGCAGCAACTTCCAAACTTTGGTACAGCTTGGGTAGACCTGGACAGCTTTTCACAGTCAAAATGCAAGGCATTGCAGTGTGGACACTCCACATTCATGGGTCCAAGTGAATGTCTGGGAATTGGCTCCTGATAAGGTGCACGACCGAGTGGTAATGGCCTTGCAGGTTGACGTGGAGGTAGAGGTACAGGCATAGGTGGAGGCAAAGGTGGCAACATTGGGGGATTCAAGAATGAAGCAGGTGGCAGCAGTGAAGGAGATTGCATGGGAGAAGGTGGCAATGATGGAACATGGAATATTGGGTCAGGCAGCAGTGGTGATGAAGATTGTGGAGGAGAAGATGGAAATTGTAGAGGAGACACCCTTCCAAACTCATCATAATAATCTGATGGCATAGGGGATGGTGGAAATTGCAAAGTGGTCACCCTTCCAAATTCATCATAATAATCTGATGGCAGGGGAGAAGGTGGAAATTGCAAAGAAGACTCACTCCCATCATCATCATCAGATTCCTCATTCTCCATTTCCCTCCTCAAAGCAATTTCATTATTCCTCTGTTCTTCATACTCAGCAGCCAACAATGCAGCCATTTCCCTATCCATCTGAATTTGTTCCCCATGTGCATCCACTTGAGCTCAATATTGATCAATCCAATCTCCAGACATATTGTTAGCCAATTGATCCAACCTCATCATTCATTGATACAAGTTTCTGTCTGCAATGGATAGATATTGGAGCTCCTCAACCTCATCCATCTGTGCCTGCTCATCTGCACACTGTTCATTTCTCCATATCTGATGCATTCTGAGAGCCCATTCCTGCTCATGTCTATTACATTCCTGCAATGCTGCTTCTATATTGATATGTCTGAGTGGATCATGATATCATGGCTCAGCAGCTAAAGCAGCTTGCTGGGCAGCGGCCTGCCTCTCCAACTCCTGTTCAGCCAGCTGCTGCAATTGTTGATTGGCTGCTCAATCTTCAGCAGGCTGCCTGTTCCTTTCCTGTTCCTTTCCTGTTTAGCCAACTGCTGCAATTGCCAATTATACTGCCTAGCTGTTTCAGCTTCAGCAGCTTGTCTTTGTGCATTCACATGCTGCAGTTGCAGATTATGCTCCCTACTCACTTCAGCCTTCTGCTGTAATATCCTCTCCCTGGCAGCAACAGCCTCAGCAGTTCTCCTTTCCTCTGTAATGTTCTGTAATACTTCCTGCTGATGCTGATATTGCTTAGCTGCCTCAGCTTGTTGTAACTCCTGAACACGTGCATCATAATCTGCAGTTCTTTTCCTCAATGCAATATGTCCCCTATGCAGATTATTGAGTGCAGGATTTGCATGACCACCTGAAATATTATGCAATAATCCCAGTCCCCTTCCTCTCCCTCTCCCTCTTCTTGTTTGTAACTGAGGTGCAGGTGGAACTACAGGAATAGGATTGGCCAAAGGTGCATTCCACCCTGCTTGCAGTTGAACCTGTGGTATAGTAGAAGTTATATTTGCCCCTATTTTATGGTTTGCCAAAACAGGTCCAGATGGCATCACAGAAGCAGGAGGTACAACAGGCAATTCAAACTGCCTAGGAGGATCCCAATCAGCAGGCATCTGCACCTGTGGTATCTGAGCAGCCAATGCAGCTCCATAGTTCAGTGGAACAATTCCTTCAGCAGGGGAAGTCACTCTGACTCTGCTTCTCCTCTCATCAGGATTGGTCATCTGCAACCTTTCCAGATGGTCTGCATCTCTAATTCTAGCCCTTTCCACTTCTGGTGTAGAAGGTCTACTTTGATTCCTGCAAACACTCTAATCAGCCATCATTATTGCAACATATGCCAACACCACTCACATGTTTAGTAATGGTAAAGCCCAACAATAATAGCCAACAATGCAGCACAGCTGAAGTAAGGTCAGCAACAACTTCCTTTAACAGCCAGTTGTCACAACACTCACTATAATCCAACTGTTTTTTACTTCCAATAAACAATTTCAACACTTTTTTGTAATAACAATCACAAATTTGCTATTTGATAATAGATAGCAATTGCAATAGTATCACTACTATAGCCTCAAATGTTGTGTGAAGAGAGGTACTCAATTGATTGTTGTGCACTCTCTCTCCACATGTAAGGAAAAGGCAGCTGTTTGGTCATGTTGTGCCCATTTCGGGCAAGGCATGAAAGTAGGTGTCCACTATATTGCAACCAAAATTTTATGCACACAGATCTGCCTTTTCAGTATTTGACTTGTTACTGACCTCATTACACATTTGTATTGACAACTTACTGACTTCATTAAATTTGTATTGACCTGTTACTGACTTCAGATTTTTTACTGACCTCATTACAAATTTGTATTGACTTGTTACTGACTGGTACTATTGATGTTATATGATGACATTTCAAACCCAGCTGTATTTGTCAAAGCTGACAAATTTTAGTCAGCTCTGACTAATGTCATCATTTCTGACCAAGCCTGACAAATTTTAGATAATCACATCAACCATCACTCCCATCATGCCCACAAAATGACTGTAGCATATGTTATGCAGCTTGTCACCTATTTTTAGCCCTGATCCCATCATGCCATCACTCCCACAAAACAGTCATAGCATATGTAATAGACGAGCTTATGACCCATGCCTTTGTCATGGTGTTCGCTCACTTTGCTCGCTCAGCCTGACACTGGCATGGGCCAGCTTGTGTATATGTAACACAATGCTTAATCCCACTACAGTTACTCAACTCTTCAGTTGCCTTTGTACCTTTGGCCCAAAGTCAATGTTTGGGGGTTCATGGTCACACAACTGTTTAGTTGATTTTTAGATAGGATAGTACACAACTCTTTGGTTGACTTGGGACCGTTGGCCCCAAGTCAACATGGGGGGGTTGTGGTGTTTATCCCCATCCCCATCTCTATCTCTCTCTCCATCTCCATCTCTCCCTTTCCCTTTCCCTTTCCCATACCCATACCCATACCCCTCCACATCCCCACCCCCACCCCCACCTCTCTCTTCCTCATCTCCCCCTCCCCCTTCCTCATCTCCCCCTCCCCCATCTCCCCCATCTCTATCCCCATCTCCCCCATCTCCATCTCCCCCTTCCCCTTCCCCTTCCCCATCTTCCCCTCCCTATCCCCCACTCACTCTCCCATGTCCACCTCCCCCCTCTACACCCCCTCATACCCCCTCTCACCACCAAGCCAATCTGACTTCGGTGTCATAAATCCTTTTAGCAGCCTGGCATCACCCCCCTCCAATGTGATATCTGGGATTCATGGCCCAACACCCCCTTGTTCAGGGGGCATGGTTCATATATTATCATGTTGATTTCAAAAGACTGACTGTAAAAAGGTGTTGCCGATCCTTTTCTATTCACTGATTTAGGAACTCCCAACTCATGATAGTAGTACAGTTGCAGACAAACAAACACGACAATTTTGATATCTCGTGATTGGGATATTTCTGGGACAAACTGACTTCAGATTTGGATTCAGCTTGTCAAAATACATCAAAAAACCTATCTCCGAAGTTCTTCCCATGACATTCTAGGGTGGCCAAATTTTTTGAGCAAAATTTTGCAACATTTTGCACCCCTTTTGAGGGATTTGAGCAGCAAAAATAGTTCATTCCCTAACTTGATCAATGTGCAATTGATGGAACTCTTTTAATAACTCTATTTGGCAGCTTTTTGAGTTGTGCGATCCTTGTGTGAGATCAACTTGAAGCTAGGTTTGAAGTTTGACTGTGTGTCACACAGGATTACTTTAATACTTAGTACATGCAAATGTTTTGAAGCTGTCCTATGCTCAAAATAATGGAATGTAAATTATTGCAGTGCTTATTATGTAGCAGGTAATATTCGTTAGCCATGCCTGGTACTTTTAGGTTTCTATCTTATTTGACACAATCATTGCATGAATGACACAGCATTTGGCATTCTGAAAAATTGGTGATTAATTAGTAAAGCAAAAATGCAGAAGAACAATAAAAAAATCATAGCAGTACATATTTGTGGCACCGATGAGAAATCAGAGAATGATCATTAAACACAATGTGGTAGTGTTCAGGTGGTTCAGTCACATTTCTTTTCATAGCTATTTCCGACTCAGCGTATGTGATATTTGGTCGTCGCCTCAGTCATTTGGCTATGCACAAACACAAAGTGTATTTATTATTAGTTTGGCTGTCACTTCGAATGTAGTTCAACTACTGTTAATGTCACATGATTATTGTAAAGCATGTGACAATTATGATAGATTATTTTCCTCCTTTATAATGCCTTGTCAAAAGGAGCTTAGGAAGATGGAACAAAGTTGATTCCATAGTTACTGGTAAAAATTTCCATTTTTGGTGAAGTTTATTCTTTTTATTATAGGCGATTAATTTGATGTAACCTCGAATTTATCACAGGATTGGATGCAGCTAACCAAAAGGAGTCGATTGCACTATTTTTCATGATTTTACCGATTTTTTTCAGGGGGTGGCCAAATTTTTGAGGTACCTAACCCAAATTTTTCGAAATAGGGAAATCGGCTCGTAGAATTATCCTCGTTAGGCTCTATTCTACACATTTTGAAGATTTTTGAGGGCTCCAGATGTTTGTGCTGGCTTCCAAAATTGGGTCACCACAAATTGTCGTGTTTGTTTGTCCGCAACTGTAACTCGCATTTCAACACCTGTCCATGTATACCAAGGAGTCGACATTCATTATTAATGCAGAATCCTAGTCCCGATCACTTGTTCTATTTATAGATTAGTATACGTAGACCACAGTGGAGGAGAATGAGTCCGACTCTGACCGTTTCACTCACATTATATCAACTCGCCCTCATACTTATAATCCTAATAAGATGTGATTTGAACACTATGTTGAGAACACACCCCTTCAAGTTCAAGTTGACAGCGCACACTCGAGATCCGAGTTCAGCGAAACACGACATTCAGATGCAACGCCGAAGTTTGACGTGTACAGCAGTATTCAAAGAGGTCGTTGGCAACTCCCTATGAGATGGTGTTTCTTGAGTGCCAATGATCATCAACAGTTCGCAGGCACTGTCGCCATTTTACATTGATGTTTTAAACCAAGCCAACATGCACTATCTGTGCATCACACAACGAGTCCTTTGTGCCCTATATACTACAACAAAAGCAAACGTAAGTAATCGACCTGAATTCCGTTTTTAGGGCCCCTAGTATAAAAAACATATGCAAAGCAAGGATTATGTGTAAGATCAAAGCAAGTCTGACCGATGAGATGTGATAAGTGGGTAAGTGATTGAGTGAAGGAAGAGATGCTCATCGATATCGTTAGTCCCTTGCGTTACAGTCTCCGCCACTCTCCCTCCAATCCCAATCCCACTCGCCACTTCCACTTCCACTTCCACCCGCCAACCTTCCACTCCTCTTAGCCGTCCCGACCCCTACCATACTCTCATCATCCAGCAACGGAACTGCAACACTGAGCCTACGCTCATGCGCGTAACCCTTTTTCGATTGGTCGACGAGCGTGCTAGCACCGTCCACTCGCCATGAATGATCCACATCTACACCACTATCCACTCTCGGCCTATACCCCATCTCTACTTCTTCCATTCCCGTAGGTGCAACACTCCCCTCCACCCTAGTCACCGCACTACTCATAGACAGATCCTCACCCTCCTCTCCAAATACTATCTTCCTCATAACATCCAACTTGGAATCCTCCCCATTAGAACTTCTCCTCGCAAGAACATACTCCCCTCCTCCCTCTTTCTCCCTTCCCGTCTCCTCTCCCTTATCCCCCCCACCCACACTCGCACTCCGATACCTCCTCCTAAAAACCCACCACCTAACCGCAAACCCCAAAAAACAAAGTCCAAAAAAACCCACCACCACAATCAACGCAATCACACCCACACTAATCTTCTGCCCTCTCACACCCACACCCCCTCCGCTCCCCGTAGAACCCTTCCCAGCTCCAGTAGCATTATTACTAGTAATAGGCTGATTCAACACCCGTACGCGGTGGAACTCGTCTAGAGCCGTCGTTGGGTTCGTCATGCTCATTAGCCCTAGACGCGGCTTGATAGGCGCCGCCGCCGCCGCCAGGTCCGCTGCTGTTGCTTGGGAAAAGGTCCCGTTGGCATTTGGGACGTTGTATGCCATCACGGTGTAGACGTTTCGCATGAACGGGACGCCGAGGATCATGTCGCCTGTTGGAGAGTTGGGTTGAGAGAGAACGCTATCGGCGGACTGGATCAGCCCTATGCAGTATGCGGCGTTATTCTCCTGTTGGGGTTCTGCTGTCAGATCGAGAGGGTGTAGAGGGAGCTCAGGGTGGCCATTGGGCGTTATAGTGAGATTCAAAGGGGTGGTGCACGGGACGTAATCTGTGAACAAAAAGTGATTAACATCGTCGAGCACGTAATACGAACCAGAAACCCACACTGCCCATCCGACCCAGGACTTATCCCGATAGCACCATATATCCCGTTCGCCACCTCACTTGTCGTCAGAATAAGCGGAACACCCATATCCAACACCGCACTAGGATACGTCGCACCGGTATTACTCCTCCCAATCTGAACCGGCTTCATCTGGCCACCGACATACACTGTAATGGCCCTAACTTCCACCTTCCAAAATAGGGTCCCCGCGTTCTCGCTGACGAGGGTGGAATACTGAATTTTTGACGGATCAGGGACTAGTGAGGAGGGGTGCCGCCCGATGCCGAGTGTGGATGGGATAGTGGGGGATCCGGGACGGGAGAGGGAGAGGGAGAGGAAGGGGGAAGGAGCTGATGTGGAGGGTGTTATGGAAAATAGGTTGGAGGCGAATACGGCGCCGTCTGGAGCGTTGGATGTTACGGGAGGGATGAGGGAGGCGATTATGGAGTTGAGGGGGAGCGCGAGGCCTAGTATTCCGTCGAATGTGGGAGAGAGAGCTTCATTGGTTATGTTGTTCGCTGCAGCTGTGTGGTGTGTGAGTGATTGAGCAGTACGAGAGTTTTGGGCGACGAACCGAAAGCTTGGTTATCGATTGCGTAACCTCCCAGTTCGACGCGGTCCCAGAATATAGGACCGCCAGCGCTTCCTTGGAGATAGGGTATGTAAAAATTGGATCCCGTAGATAGGGCTGTGGATGAACTTGAAGGATCGTAAGTATGTCCCTCCGTCTGTCCACACAGGGAAGAACTGCAGGTTGATGAGACTATCCACTGCACACCATACGTTGAGTGAGCACTTAGAACACGACACCACAGCGAAGTGGACTCACGAGATCCGAAGATCCTGTATCGACTTGGAGAGAAACTTCTTGGTTGTTGGCGCCTACCCTGACTTTGACGGTATATGCTCTGTCGTCATAGAGGTTTGTTACGAGTTACGAAGTTGAGAGAGTGCTGATGACTTACATATCGTATATTCCACTACCTGAGATATCGAGCGGTAGGACAATACCGTCTGCACCGCCTGGACCTTCTGGCGCGGGGACTGATGCCCGCCGCGCCGCCTTTCCTTTTCTCTTGCTGATCCAAGTGCGCGCCATGGCACGGCACTGGCTTTGACTCTAAGCCGGTTAAACAGGAGAGGCAAGAGACCAGTGAAAAGAACAAAAACAAGGAAGACGGAAGATGAACGTTGAACTCCTGTCATCTGTCATTTCTGTTTGCGCCAAATCAATCAATGATTATACACGCGACGTTGGTTCTCAGGGTTTTGATCCCCGCGACGAGGCTGGGTACGACTTTGGTTCTGTCATTCGTTCATACAACGGCTGAGCGCTGAGCGCTGGATCCTTGGATCGAACTTGTGTATCCCTTGGAAATGTAATTACAGAGCTTTTTAGGCTTTTTAGGCTTCATTACATAGTCACGTTGGCCCTGATTTCGGTCACTAACGCGCGCTCCCTGGCATCGTCAACGCATGGCTGGATGGAATGATTAGGCCTAATCTGACAATGTGGGTACATGCCGCGATGCCGATGCAGACAGCACGGACGAATGTGTTAGTAAACCAACCATTGATTGCGATTGCAATAGTCTCTATCAAATTAAGGGTGGTAGTCAAGGGTAGTCAAGGGGTCAGTTCCGTAGCTATCGGACACCAAGCTGTAGCAAACATAGCCTAAAGAGGAATGCGTTGTCATACCATTCATTTCATCACATGAGGCAGACGCGCTGCCCGAGCCCGGCGAGCCGCACTCGTGGCGATCTACGGAAGGGCCATCTCTCGAACGAAAGGCTGTGAGTCTTCACCTTCCAATCGGAAAAAATAATAATCGAAGAATTCGAATCGCATCCAGTTTGTAACTTTGATGCAATCGAGAATTTCTTTTAACTCTGATGCGGGTATGAGCCTGCAACACCACCTTCCTTGCAACCACATTTCCTCACAACTACCTACCGCTCTTCAGCTCGTCTGCCAAAGCCTTCCACCACTTCCTGCCAGGCAATTGACAAGTTCAAGGATACCATCCAGGTTATTCCAAAGAAACATAGTGTGGTAAAGGTTTTGATGGATGCTTCAAAGTATGTACCAATAACTGTCAAGATTCAGGATCGCTACTACCAAGGTCGGGACTTGGTCAGGAATTCACTGGACTTCCAGTCGGACCTGGTCAGAGGTGGTCAGAGGTGTTTAGGGTTTCAGGCAGAATTCACCAGGCTGTAGTGTGCCAGGTGAAAAAGGGCCAGAGAGGACTCGGCTTCAACTTATAAGAAGCTTCTCCTCATCAGTTGTCCAATGTCAAGTGGGAAGCATATGGATGTCCAGTGGGTTTCCATATGGAGGGCAAAGATAGAATGAAGCAGAGGTTTATGAAGAGATTAAGTTGAGAGGAGTCCAAAGATTTAAGGCTTGGTTCAGGAATGAGTCGAGGATGATTAAGAGGATGTTATTAGGCAAGGATGATACAAGGACAATTGCAAATACAAGTATAAGCACAAGTACAAGTAATTTGCGAACTAGAGACTAAGGCTAAGCTATGGGCACTTAAATAATGAAGGCCAGAAGAATAACAGGTAATGCAGAAGTTTACTAATGGGTCTTGGTAAGTGTCTGTGCCAGAATTGGTAAGACTGTATTAGAAATAAAGGGAGTAAGCAAATGATTACTAAGGCACATGATAACTTGTCTGATGACTAAAAGGTGCTGCAGCCAGAATGCCAACAGACAAGGTCAGAAAGGAATCGGAAAAGAGTTTGGGAAAGATTGGGAATCTGATTGGGTGAGTCAGGTCTTTACATGGACTCCTGCTCAGTATCAACATCAGCAAACTCTGGTTGACATATGATAGCACTGTAGCCTGGTTCTTTAATTTCTTAGAATGCCATAGTACCCTGTCATGTCCATGTAGTGCATGGTGATAGCTACATAGCACTCTCTAGTGCCTTCTAGATACAGTACTGCAATATGTAGTACTCTCCAGAAGTAGCACTAGGACACATATGTAGAGTGGCTAGGCCAGGCCAAATGCAGTAAGACAGATGCTCTGCAGTTGACCAGGCAATTAAATGGAAAAACTGACATCTACTCACCTTTTTTTCTCATGATCTCAGTTGATTCCTGCCATATACAGCAATTTTCTGACATGTGTATCGATTTTTTAGCATTTTGCCAAAATGTTTTGTTCCTTGAACATGTACCTGACATGTATGCTGACATTCCATGCTCCCTGATAGTCACTGCTTTGGATTGATGCCTCCCTGTAATATCTCTTAGTGCCATGATAATTCTAAAGCTTCAGTCTGACTTGTCAATTTACTTCCAAAACAAATATGTAAGGTCAGCAAAGCTGTCAATCAATGGCAATCTCATGTGCAAAAGCTTTAACCATCATACTGGGCCACTGCAATATCTTGATTACATCAGCACAAACCTCAATACCATTGCTCAAGTTCAACATGACTTTCCAGCCTTCAGTAATTGGTTGCTATTCTGTTGAGCAAAATATTTTTCAAAGGCAATTCAAATGGTCAATATTCCCTCCACATGGCAGCATCCTCATCAGGGGAAGAACAATGTCAACTGTGGCAGATGCCATGATGACAAGTTGTGTATCAGCCCTCCACCTGCAGTTGTTTGCATAGCTGATTATGCCACTGCCTTCTTCAATGCACTTGCACATCTCATTCTGAGGAAGGTGTGATGATTGAGGCACATGTTGTGGGCATTAAGATGCAAATGCAAGTCATTACCAGTGCAATGGCACTAACCTTGTCAGATACTGTCAAATGCTGTCCAAGTTGTCAAACTCAGTTCAAAAGCTGCTACAAGAATGGAACTTGAGGCAGGAAAAACACTGGACTTCTGGTTGGACCCAGTTGCCAGTGGTTGGAGGGTTCAGGAGTTTTGAGGCAGAATCCACTGGGCTGTAGAATGCCAGGTGAAAGGGACCAGAGAGGACTTGGTTTCAACTTGTAAAAAGTTGCACCCTTCTCCTCATCAGTTGTCCAATTTCAGAGTGGAGGAAGTTCAGATTTCTGGAGGTACTCTGGAGGAGGGCAAAGGTAGGATTAAGCAGAGGTTTGTGATAGACTTTGAGGAGTAAGACTTAGGGCAAAGTGTGAAGGGATTAGGAGGATAAGTTGATAGGATTGATTGACTATGTCAGGATTATGTTGAGGCTTGGATAGGGCTGGGTCAAGACTTGTTAAAACTAATATAATTTGCAAACTGAAGTACAAGGCTAAACTATGGGTGCTTAAATAATGAAGGCTGGAAGAATAATGGAAAATGTGGAAGTTTACTAATGGACTTTTGTAAGTGTCCATGACTATAATTGGTAAGACTGTATTAGGAATAAAGTGAGTAAGCAAATGATTATTAAGGCATGTGAGGACTTGTCTGATGACTAAAAAATGTAGCAGCCAGAATGCCAGTGGAGTTTATCAGAAAAAGTTGGAAAAGGTTGGGAATTATCAGGAATCTAATCAAATAAATCAGGTCTTGACAGTATTTTCCTCTTAATGCCAAGCCTACGAGGCATGTGAGGGTTAAAAAATCTGACTTAAAAACCTGGTTTCTGGACAGAAAATTTCCCTAGTTCCTAACTTCTAACTACTATAATGAATCCACTCTCACAGACTACTGCTGACCACTGGGCTGCCCTTGCTCCACCTTGAGGAGGAGGAGCAATGACTGAGGCCATGCAGGTGGAGGCTGCATGGGTGGTGGTAGAGGAGAAAAAGTGAGTGGAGAAGAAGAGGAAGGCTGAGGAGGAAGCAGAGGCAGAGGGGAGCAGGTCACTCATGAAGAGGGCAAAGGGGAAATTACAGAGTCTGAGGAAGCTGTGCAGGTGGAGGCCACATGACCTTGTAGAAGGTGAGTTTCATAATTCTTCACTGCTGAGTATAGTGCTGATGCCACCTATAGTGCACAACACCTAAACACCACCACTTTTGAACAGTGGCCAAATTGGTCACAGAAAAAATTTATTCCAAAACTCTTCTGAAAACAGCTCTGAGTGGCTCCAATGTAAAGTTTCTAAAAACTTGATAGTATATTAGTTGCTTGGATCTCCAACCTGATTTCAAAGAACAATGATCACTGCATCAAGAAGTCATTGAAGCTGTGAAACATTGGTGCATTTTTTTTGCCCAAATTCCACTGTGAATTGAACTTCATTGAATTCTTCTGGGGTAAAGAAATGGCTCTGAGAGAATTGTGATTATACCTTCTGGACACTTTAGGAAAATCTTCCTAAAGCACTCACATCAATGGAACTGAGAATGATCCAAAAGTAGGAGCACAGGATGATCCAGTGGATGGATGGATACTAAGCATGTTTGACTGTCAAGGATGCTCAATTTCAAGTGAAGACTTTCAGCTCACAGAAATACAAGTCTCATTGTCATGTTCCAGAGCTACTAGCTCAATACTTTGATAAATAGATAATGCTTATCTACTTATGTAATCATCCTGACATAGTAAGTGGCCAATCTAGCTGGCAGAAAAAAAAAACCCTGTCAGTTTTGAGCATTTTGAAAATTGCTCTAGTAGATTTGATCCTCTCATCAGTTAGAGCATTTCTACTAGATGAATAAGAAATTGGGTAAAATTTGAATGACCTATTTTGGTTGTTTGAAAGTGGTGTTGTTTAGGTGTTGTGCACCATAGATATTCTAACCAAAAATTGTTGTGTTTCCAGATGAGTGCCTAGGGCCAGGTATGCGAGCCCTGCACCAGAGCAAAACACAAGTGCAAGGAGGTGGTGTGGGAGGGGCAGGAGGCCCCAAAAGGCAAGTCATTGGGGGGAGAAGATAGTAGAGTTGATGAGGGAGTTGGTGGCAGTGGTGAAGAGGCTGAAGAGGGAGGTCCAGGACCTCTGATGGGAGCAGGCAGGGATCTGAGAGGAGAGGGTGGGAACCTGTGAAGAGATTGCAGATTTGCACAACATTTTTGACCTGGAGTGGAAAGGAGGGGTGGAGGATGAGGAGGAGGAGGAGGAGAGCCTTGGTGAGGAGGAGCTGTGGGAAAAGCTGTCTGGGATGGCTGAGGAGGTTGAGTGGGTCATCCAGGTGGAGCCTGCTGGAGATAATGATGGGGAGGTGTAGGGGCCTAGTCAGGGTCCACCAAAAATTTCTATATCCTTAGTTTTCTTTTCTTTAAAATAAAATAATTGTACCATTTCCTTCTGTGTGAGTGAAGTTTGAAGTGGTCCAGGTTTATCTGGGTAATGAGCCTAGTTCCTGAGCATGATCAAGCTCTGTAGCTAGAAGCCAGGAGTGTTCTTCATCAGTCTCCTGGTAGCATTCCCACTGAACAAAATATAGCAACTTGCAATGACAACAGTTATTGATTTTTGAGTCCAGAACTTCTGAGATTTCATATTCAAGTTCATCGTTGATAATGACTAGAGGAGGTAAAGGCTGGGAATGATTAGATATTGTGTTGGGGGTGTCTTCTTCCAGCTGTAACATCAGGAAAGCCGTCAAAACCTATGTAGGCCTACATACCCTACATAGACATTGTTGGTGGGTAGGCAAGTCCCCCCTTTGTAGCTCAGTGTAGGTTGACATGTTATTATAAAGGTCATCATAGGAGACTGTAGGCAGTTAGATTGTTAGCTGGGTAGGCAATATAAGCATTGTAGACCGTCTTATTCATTGTAAACTTAGCACATGTGATTGAATAATGACATCATATTTTTAGAACTGTGATACAAACACTGATAGTTGTACTACGCCGATGTCCCCACACAAGCTGTATCCTCGTCATCAGATAATACTAGAGTCTCCCACTCCTTTTTGGCTGCCTCAAAGTCCATGGATTTCAGCTGAGTGGGGCAGGTAGTCAGTGCATCATCAACCTTTGCATGCTTCCTGTCATACCAGTCTACCAGATCAGCAGTGGGACCATACAGTTCAAGTGCAGGTGCGTACCATGCTTTGGAAAGCATGTGCTTATGGAGATGCAGAACAATATTGATGTCCTTAGTTTTGTTGTGGAAATCTTCAAGGGTCTTGAGGTGCACATTGAATCTTTCCTTGTAGATACTCACTGTGAACTGCACATCAATGTGGTCACCAGTCACCCATTCATCAAGGCAACATTCAATCTACAAGGGCTGAGTAAACATATGAATCTCTAGGCAGGAAATATATGAATCTCTAGGCAGAGTACACCCTCATCATTTTTGTGCTTGAAATACATCTTGTTGAGGACAGCTTGAAAGATCGGGTGAAGAAACAGCCCAGTCCATGCCTCAGGATCCTTGTGTGGATGATGAGACTAGGGAAAGCAAATGAGAGAAAACAGACTGACCTTGTATATGAAGGCAAGCCGATCAAGCAGATGCTCTGTCTTGTCACGATTGTCCTTCTTGTCAATGTCAGCACCAAGGCCGTAATACATTTCAACAAGTGGTTTTGCCAAGGTTTTCAGTTGCCCCCGAACTTGGGAAGCATGTGCAGTGATCTACGATGCAAGTCACTCATTATCAGTTGATACACTTCACAAACTATTAAACCATACCAATTTGAGGATATCTTCATCAAATTCAATTCACAAGTTCTGCGCCTCACAGGACCTTACCCAACAATTAGCAGCCCAGTCTCGCTCCTCAAGCTTGTCAGGGTAGGGTCCATCTGTAGAAATCAGTGCCTGGAAATTAATTATTGCGTCCTCTAAAACAGCCTTTGACACATCATCAAAGTCACTAGCACAGGCACGGCCTCAGGAACCTTTGGGATCAACCTTGGCTCTTTTTGTGATGATGGTTGTTGCAGCGGATGGGGTGATGGGAACTGCCTTGCGAATGCCGAGTGATGACAGAGTGGTGGAAGCTGCTTTGCAAGTACTGAGAAGGACAATGTCTGAGCCATCATCTGGGTCTGTTTGGGTGTGGTGGCTTCCAGCAGGCCGAATGGTGATGGGTGCCAGAGGCTGAGCAAGCTATGGGGCACTAGTGGTGGAGCGGGGGAAATGCTCGAGCTCACTGTGGGCCTCTGGGTAGTAATACTCCATAGGTCCATAGAACTGAACCTCTCAAACTCATCTTCACTCTCTGTTGAATGGGACATGAGTTTCAGACAATCCAAAGGAAGACTGAAAGACATACCTTCCACATCTGGAATAATGGGTGGGGATGAATAGTATGTCCCGTCTGCATGTCCATAATGTGCACAGATATGTGGTGAGTATGATCCTGGGCGAGGGACCACTCTCTCTTGGTGTTGAGCTTGATTCCCATGAGAAGGCACCATCATCAATGGGGAAACCTTCTGAGACCCTGCTACACGTTGAACGAGGGGCCAAGTTGGCTTTCCATGTTGAGCTCCCTATGGAGTGCGTCAGTGATACACATGTGATTAGAAAAAAAACCCGCAGCACCATAGATATCTCTGGTGCATGATTCTCCTTTGCTGATGGGACTCGATGGACAAGTGTGTGTCCACCACGAGTGGTAGTCTTGATTGCTGGAGGCATTGTGATACTTGTGAACTAGACAGGAAAAAATGTATTAAAAAAGATTGGCCATGATCGTAGTCACTCACCGTTAACTCATCGGCAGGTTTATCCCCATACTTGTCTTCAGATTCAGCTGTGAGTAGATCCTCTGAGGAACATGTCATTATGATGTTATCAATGGCTTTATCTCAAACCAACCACACACCTTCATATTCTCTGTCGATCTTGGGAACATTCACAGCCTGTTGGACAAACCCCAGGGCTTCTTCATTTTTCTGATGCACACAGAGTGCTGCTGTGTAAGCCTTCTTTTTGGTAGCAGCTTCCTTCTGAGCAGTGTTGGTGACTGATGGGAGGAATGAATGGATGGGGTAGCTTTTAAGAAAGATTGACAAACCAAGTTTTTGCTGTTTTGATGAAAGAGCATGTTGATAGCCACGGGCTGTTACCAGTACTGATGCAGTACTGGTGGTTGTAGCGGCTTTTCGAGTATGGGGTGGGGCCATTGGAAAGGGGGGATTTTGTGAGAGAGGATTGCCATGGTGGTCATTAAGTACCGGGAACAGGTGGTGGTGCTGATTTTTCAATGTTGTGATTGCGCCATATACAATAATCAACAAGCCTGCAGATGGCACCATTAAAGCAGTACACATCAGCAACATGACATGTGTTCCTATAAAACATCGGCGTGTTACAGACATTGGAGCAGTCAGGAACTTTTTGCTTGGAAATGAGACACTGTCAATAAAACTCTCACAACAATGTCAACAAGCTGTGTATTCTGTGGCAAAGGTCCCTTTCCAAGCATCCCTGGGTTGATGTGACATATATGACAATCTGTTTCCTGTCATCAAGCTTCAAAGATGGAGTTTGGCAAATATAGCACCAATATATGGAATACCAATTGTTCAATACACAAAACTGCAGTCGAAACTGCACCATTAGGGGCAACCCTAGATGTCGACCTCACCCATGATCTTGACAATGCCACGATTGACTTCACTCCACAGCCTATCGAGGCTGAGGAGGTACCAGCAATGGCTGACACTCAGCAAAGGTGAGCCACATGTGAGGAAGTCCCTGACAGGGATGACCCTATGCAGGTGCGAGCACCAGGGAGCGATGGGAATGGTTACTACTTTGAGCCCTATCCCAAAGAATGGAAAGCTGGTGCTGCATGGGGAAAAGACATTCCTGACTTCGAGAGAATCAAGGTGGGACTCACAGGCAGAAGTGAATGGGGACCTTTTGACAATCAGGATGAGTGGGAACTGGCAGAGTGGTTAATCAAGAACATTGGCCAGAAACAAACTGACATGTACCTCAAATTGCCGATTGTGAGTGAGCTCTTTGGTGTTGTAGATCTTCTGAACAAGCTATGTCCTCAGACCAAAAACCAAATGGGACCTTCATACAACAACAATAAGCAATTTCTGCCCAAAATTGATGCATTACCAACCTTCAGACTGGACTGGACCTGCGACATAATCACCACCAATGGCAATCGTACAAATGATGACAACGAACTTATGGCAGCTGAGGAGCTTGAGCTATAGCACTGAAATCCAGTGGACTGCATCAAAAAGCTCCTGGGAAACCCAACATTGGCTCAAGAGTTGAGGTTTGCCCCAGAGCATGTGTATGAGGATGAAGAGGCAAACATCCATGTGCTTAATGAGATGAATAGTGGAGATTGGTGGTGGGATACTCAGGTACGGGATCACATTACTCTCGCCTGTCAAAATATTTATCGTTAGGATCATGGAAAACTGCCAATTGGGTCAACAATCACACCGTTGATCCTGTCATCAGACAAGACCCAGCTATCTCAATTTCGTGGTGATAAAAGTGCATGGCCCATGTATTTGACTCTTGGCAATATCAACAAAGCAACCCGTCGAAAACCCAGAGCCCACACAATGGTCCTCGTTGGCTATCTGCCAGTTGCGAAGCTTGATAACATTATAGATGATGATCGCTCAGTTGAGGGCTATCGGCTGTTCCACTACTGCATGCAAAAGCTTCTTGAGCCAATCATTGTGGCAGGGAATGATGGACTAGATGTTACCTGCGCTGATGGATTCATCTGGCACGTGTTTCCCATCCTCGTGGTAGATGTGGCAGACTTTCCAGAACAGTGTCTTGTAGCTTGCTGCAGGGAAAGCTGTTGTCCAAAATGCCGAGTTCATCTAGAGGAGTGGGGAATGCATGTTGAGTCACTTCTATGAGACCCAGGAAGGATGAAGGTGATGTTGGAGCACAGGAAAAGTGGGCAGCACTTTGTGGCATTCAACAACAAAGGGATCCAAGAGGTGTATGAACCATTTTGGGCCAATCTCCCACACACCGATATCTTCATGTGCATCACCCCTAATATCCTCCATCAGCTTCACAAGAGTATTTTCAAGGATCATCTCGTGAACTGGTGCATTGCGATTGCTGGTGCAGAAGAAATCGATGCACATTTTCACAACATGTCAGATTATCCCAGCTTTCGACATTTCAAAAAAGGTATCTTGTTTGTGAGCCAATGGACTGGTCGTGAACATAAGGAGATGCAGTGCATCTTCGTCAGTATTCTCACTGGTGCAGTCCAACCAGCAGTAATCCGAATGGCTGCTGCAGCTATCGACTTCATATAGCTATGCTCAACTTCACATTCATACATCGAAGACCCTTGCCAGCCTTGACAATGCACTGAAGACCTTTTATGACAACAAGGATATCTTCATTCCAGAAGGGATCTGTGAGCACTTCAATATTCCAAAGCTTCACCAAATGATACACTATATCGCTGCCATTAAATTGCATAGATCAGCTGACAGATACAACTCAGAATCACCGGAATGGTTGCACATTGACTACACCAAGGAGGCTTATCGCGCAAGCAACAGACATGACTACATTGTGCAAATGATAGTCTGGCTTGGTCGTCAAGAGGCCGTTGCATGGTTTATGGCATATCTTCACTGCGTATCTGGCAAGTCCCTCAATGACAACCCTGGACTTGATGAAATTCCTGACAGCGACCCCAACAAAGACCTGGAGGATGATCTCCATGACGATGCCACCATGACCGACCAGCCCCAATCTACTGCCAATGTCCATTCAACATCCAAGAAACTGGGTTTCCCACATACCACCATTGCAACGATGACCAATGATTTCAAAGCAAGCAAGTTTCTCGAAGCGCTTACAACATTTATTTGCAGAGTTCATCCTCCCCCTGAAACCCCCACCATTCCGAACACCATCGACTGCTTTGACCTGTACAGGAATGCTTCAATCCATTAGCCTGATCTATTGGCAACTGGCCGGCAAAACTTCAGCTACTGTGTTCGTGCCACACCTCCAACCACCAGTCGCAAGGCAGTAGCAGGACATTTTGATACAGTTCTAGTATGAGTGGAGGATGAGCATGGGAATGAGCATACAACAGGCACTTATCTGGATGGTATGTATCGTATTTGCCGTTTTTTGTTGCCAACCTGACCATCTCATAAAACTTTGTGTCGTGCAAGTTCGTATGATTTTCACCCTTCCCAACCACCTCAATACCTCTCGGCTACCAAAAAAACTTGTCTATATCGAGTGGTTCAGCGCGTTTCGGGCCCCTGACCCAATCTTGAGACTTTATTCTGTCTCACACTCCATCCAACAGCACTCGCCCATTGCCACCATCATCCCTCTCACAGATATTGTTGTGACATGTCACCTTACACCCAAATACAGGACTCATTTTGGCTCAACTGGTGCATGGACTCATGATACGGCACTCGAGGATTGTCCATCATTTACATTGAACAGGTACATTGATATTAGCACCTGGTATGAACACGAATGTCATGTATTTAGTAGCTACATGTAATGACGGTGATACGGCTCCCTATCGCCCTGTGCGCATACTATGGCATTTTTTGCGATTGTGTGCACCTCCTAGATGGCTTCCGCACACTTTGCACTTTCGTGCACCTTTGCGCGCTTCTGTGCGCTTTTGCGTGCCTTTGACCGTTTAGGTGCGCCTTTGTGTGCCTTTTGCATTTCTACTGCGCTTTTGTTTCCCCATAGCCGCCAATCATTGTGCGCCCTAAATGCGCCTTATTGCGCTTCAAGCCACCTCCGTGCGCCCCCCCCCACGCTCCTTATCTGCCTTCTACATTTATTGTGCACTCGATGCGCCTTTGCGCACTCCTTTTACACTTTACCTGCAACTCACATTCCCTGCTGCGCACTCTTTGCACAATCTCTATCACACACAACAATCCACTGCACCGGTGCACTGCGCATCACAGCTCCCATCTTACTGGCACATTTACTTGAGGCACACCATGATTCTGGCATGAGCGAACTGCGCATTCTTACATAACTGGGCCGCTTTGTGCCTATTTGGCATTGGACTGTGCGCACTTGGGCGCTTTCACATAATCCAGGCGCTTTGGCAGTATTTGGCCTCGCACAGCATCTCCTTATAGTTCTTCCACATTTCCAATTGGCATTGCCTTATCTGGTAACCGGCACAGGTCAATCACACCATTATTACTAAGGTGCAGCACGTGACATATAACGCTGAAGCAGATTAATTGGGAAGAGCACACGAGACTTAGCATGCACCAATAATAGTGCATCACACCGGAACAGTTGGATATTGAGCTATAGGTGCACAAATCTTATTGGCTGAGGCAGCGGCATAGTGTGGTCAGGTTTAGATGGGCGAATGGATGCACTTGTGGGTAGCGCATGGCGCTTCCTATTTTTATACTTTGTTTCACCATTTTATCACATAAGCCATTTGTACATAGTAGCAGACAGATAGAGAATCCAGAGGATCTTTTCCCCCCCCTCATAGTTCATAGCTCAGTCAGCGTCGCACATAGTCTGTGCACCAGCGTCCAGTCCGTGCACCTTCGTAGTGCACCCTTCATATAGCCGTGTTTGCATTATCGTTTGCGTCCCCTCATCGTATTGTTGCGTTTCATCCCTTGCATTGCATCCTTCATCCTTGTCTGTGCACTATCGTAGTGCGCCCTTCGTATAGCCACATTTGCGCACTGTTTGCGCACTTATTTGCATAGCCACGTTTTGCGCACCATCTGTGCCTTTTTCCGCTCCTTGCGCTTTCACTCTGTTTGCACCCCTGAACTGTGCACCACCTTCACAGTACATCCCAGTGTCGTCTTTGTCCTGTTACACCTCCTGCCTTCATCATCCTCATCGTTGTGCACTTTTGTGCTCTCGTTGTGCATTTTTCCGCACTGCACATTTTTGCCTCTTTGCATTGTGCACTTTTCTGCCACTGCGCATATCTCCCCTTTTGCGTACACTACTAGTGCGCACATTGAAAATCGCTGTACCAGCCTCTCTATAGTCTCCGCGCCCTGAAGGACGATCCGAGGCCCTCTAAGCGAACTCCCCCTTCACCCCGAGCACGCCTGCAGTTGTAGGTTAAGTGTTCACCCCTTCTGTTGAGACTCTGCACTGAGTACCAACTGAACTCATCAACGGCCTCACCATAGCTACTGTGGGATACAAAGATGTGCAGCCATTCATTGTAGCCAATGAGGCCTATGACAACCGACAAAGCTTTGCTCATGACCTACAGGGGTCTACCGAATCAACATCAACTACATAAATAACACCCAGCTACAGCCAAATTCAGGTTTTCCTGATGAAGATGTGGAATACAGGGTGAACAGCCCAAAGATGGTCCAGAAGCCTGAGGGTGACCGAGTGGGTACCTGGACAGGCAATAATTTTGAATGGACTGTAGAATCTCCCTGAGAGTTTCTTGGAGGTTCATGGTGTGTGTAAGTGACATGTGATGGAACACCATGCTTGGAGAAGACATGAATGATAAACAGGTTGGCAAGTTCTTGGGGCTGTGATTTTGTTTACTGTGGGAATAAAGATGCCATTTCTACATCCCCAAAATTTGATTTGAGATGACCAAGAGAACTCCAAAAATACTTTGAAAAGCTCAAATTTTTATTTGCTACTTGTGGTATTACAGATCATGATCTAAAGAAGAGACATGCTTGCAGATACATCAACATCAATTCTTATGATCTCTGGGAATCACTTCCAGAGTACCAGCCCAGTACCTCATTTGATGAATTTTGCATCACAGTATTCATGTTCCATCCCAAAATAGAAGATGAATGAAAATACAGCATTTTGGACACGGATTCACTCATTGGTGAACAGCTTGGCATTGGTATTTTTGATGAAAACAATTTAGGAGTTTATTATAGGTCATTCTACAATGTTACAAACTTTCTTTGCTTAAAATGTAGACTTTCAGAAGCTGAACAAAGTTGAGCTTTCATCTGAGGCTTTCAAATGGACTTAGGGAATTAAATTGCTAATTGTCTTGAAGTGAATTTTTCTGATTATGATCCTGATGACCCATACATGCTGAATGACATCCACAACACCACAAAATTTGTTATAGCATCTTTGAACTTGTACTCTATTCCCCAGCAATCACTTTCGACCTCAAATTTATTGCAATCTAGCACATCAATTGACTTCAAAGATGTTTTGCACATTTTGGAACATTTCACATCAAGCTTCGCATTGGTTATCGCAGCTTCGAATTCGACCAGATCAGTACTCAAAATTTCTGCTCCCTCCTTGTTCCTCACCAATATTGCACCTTCAACTACATTGAACCCAGCATCTGATGGTATACCTCACAGCTTGAACAATTTGAACAATTTCGAAGCTCATATCGTGGCACTCAAACAGCAACTAGCCCTCAAAAAACAGCTTGCGCTTGCACAAGAAAATGTCGTGCTTCAAAATTGTCATGTTGTGCCTCCTGGTCTTTATCACATCATCCCAGCTTTATTGCCCATGTTCATACCAGTTTTATTGTCTTTGCCTTTGGTCATTCCAGCCAAGTCCACTCTAATAGTTGCACCTTCATCACCTTCAAACTCGATCTCACCTCCAAAATCCTCATTGCATTCATCCCCACCATTGCCTACTTTGACCTCGACTTGCCAATCATCACTCCTGATATTTTCATCTTCGATCTCATTATCTGCATCATCTGCCATCTCATCATCTATTTCAATATCACCTTCACCAAATATTTCATCGCCAGATTCATCTTTGCATTTGCCCTCAAAATCTAGTATAGTGCACAAAGTTCTATCCCCCTTGTATATCTACAGTCATCGGCCCAAAATTTATCTAGCCCTTATCACCAAAAATGTTATTACATCTATCACCCACAAGTATTTCTCTGACCTCATTTTTGATTCCTCAATTCCTCATTCAATTTTGATTCAACCAGTCACTTGACTCGATTACTATGATCATGCTTAATATCATCGACATCAATTAAATTCAAGTATTTCATTTCTCTTTTTTTCATTTTGACCTCATTCTATTTATTGAAAACATTTTACTATCCTTGACATTCTTCGAAATAGCTTCGACAGCTTTCGCTTTTATTTGCTCATGCAGGCCCTTGCTCACCTCAACCTCGATACTCCCTGAAAATACTCTCTGACCATTTTGCTTTCGCTGAATTTCCTCGATATGGACTCCAAACATCTTGAAAATCTTTAAACACCTTCGAACCCTGACAATAATATTTTCGAAGACTTTCTGGACCTTGAAATGGATAACTATGCCTTTCCCTTATTTTCCCTTTTGCTCTTACTTTTCTTATTGCCACCTTCGATGCTCACACAAAACTTAAAATTGTAAAAGGCTCTACAAAGTTTCTACTCCTCCAACATCTGTTCTAACAGCTCGACTTCTTTCCCCAATACCTCCATCTTAACTTTTTTCTGTGCCAATTTCACAGCAATCAAGCCATGGCACACAACCCATGCATCCTCACCTCCTTCAACCCCTTTGACACCTTATGCCTCCCTCGCTTTCCCCTTCAACGATCCCCTTTTGTGTTTCGATTTTGATGGCAGTGACTTGGAAGGCCCAGCTACTGGTTTGATGTCTTCGAATGGACCCATGACACAAATTTGATTAGCAATCACTTCGAAATGATTTTGAACAGTTTCCACATCTGGTTTTAAGTGTGAATATCTTTTTGCACTTCTGAATTTTTTTGCTTTGCCTTTGTGAAGCCCTCATCTTGAACCCCCCTTCCAATAGCAACCTTGTGCTTCTTGAGTGCATTTAGTGCACTTTGAAGCCCCATCCCTAATGATACAGTATGGCTGGGACTTGAACCCAGCACATCAATTGCACTACAAAAGCATTAGTACCTCAAAAATCTTTTGAAAATAAGTAAAACACTCACTGGGCCCTTGGAATAGAGCAGCCCTCTTGTTTGACTCATGGCTGCTTCTCCACCTCTGCACCCTCGAGCTCATCTTCCCCATCCTCCTCCTCTTTGACATCTACTGTTTTTTGCTTTGCCACCCTCACAACAGGCAGCTCTTCCTCCTCCTCATCTTTATATGCCTCCCCAACCTCCACCCTCTCAATAGTGCTCACCTCTCTGTGAGCTCCACATTTTTCTTCTGAAAATCCTCCTTCAAAATCATTTTTGCATGAAATGCAGCAAGAGCTACATTTCAGGCATCTGCCAGTGCCCTCCTCCAACCCTCGATTTCCACCTTCTTCACCTGCTCCTCCTCCGCTTGAATTTGCCTGTCTTCCTCCTCCTTTCTTTCACATTCTACCTCTTCCACTAAATACAAACAATAGCTCTCCACCCCACGAAATCCATTCATGTTGCACCATCAGTTTATAGAGCTTGAAAACATCAACCACAACCTTTTGTATGGTTGGGTCACATTCCTCACCTAAATTGTCAGCAAGTTCATCATATTCTGCCTATACAAAACATTTTAGCATGTTTAACTATGAATCGATCAGTGACAGATGCACCATTTTTGCACAAAAATCCTGCCCCCAGACTTCAAAGTTGACATCTTTGGCAATGCTGCACTCTGGCATCGACTTTATGTATTCAAGGACCTTGGCATTGATTTGACCAAGAGGAACATGAGAGAAGCAAGTATTGGAAGATGTAGAAGGTAATAGATGAAGAAGAATGAGAAATATTTTGAACTTCGCTAAGTTTTCAACATGATCACACATTCTGCATGTGACTTCGATCAGCTAACTGGGACAGTCAGGATTTCAGTAAGGGGGAGGACGATAGGTCCATTGTGTGCTCTAAGGTCTGGAGAAGGTTTTAAACTGTATCAAGACATTACGACACCCACTCTCAGTCCCTATGAATGCCATGAACTCAATTTTGAATCCTTTTTAAACAACTTTGCATGATTTCAAACAACTTCAAGCCATTTTGAACCATTTTGTGATATTTCAAATGACTTCAAATGACTTTGCACCACTTCAAACAACCTTGGCTGCCACATAGCTGTTCTGAAACCCCTTCTATACATGCTGCACAACCGGAGTAAGCCATTTTGCCACATATTGAGTGCCACTGGACATGAAGAGAGATGACAAGAGATCTAGAATGCAATAAGTGCAGTTTCTATGTTTCAATGATATATTAAAGCAATAGGACAAGAACTCTTACTATACTGGGACAATGTACATTTCACTTATTATCATTTCTCATTTGTTTTATGTTTTACAATACCTTTATTTGCTGTGCATATTGCCTTATGTTTTTCACATGTTATTGTTTCCTTTTTAGTAATATTTTTTCAAATTGTATATAGACTTGTATTAGTTACTTAGAACAAAAGAGAAGCAAGGGGAACATGGACAAAGTTACCCTCTCACTCATCATCTGATTTAAGAGGTGTTCTCTTAAGTCTTAGCTTGCATCATATCTCTAAGTTCTGCAAAATATCGTGAACTTCTTCAAACTATCGTATTCACTCCTCATTTTATTGCACATTGCCTATCGCCTCTCAATAAACACTTCTTATTTGTTATATTTGCTCCTCATCATACCTCGACATTAGTCCAACATCTTCAAACTTCCTCGAACTCACTTTGAACAACTTTGAACCTCTTTGAACCTTTTTCGAACTATTTCACATGTCTTCAAACTCTTTTGAACCTCTTTGTATGCCTCTAAAGTTTGATCGCAACATGCCTTGTCATTTTGCATCACTCACTACAAACTTTGGATATCAGTGGTGATATTTAGTACCAACTTGCACCCTTCCTCTAGCCTGTGTTATACTTCTTAAGCCTTTAACAGGTTTTTGTTAGGTTTCCAGGTCGAATATTATCACCATTCTTCCCCAACTTGTCAGAGATGGAGTCCTTCAGCTTGTTACTCTTGGATCTGGAGGAGGCACTGGTTGAGGGTTGATCACTGCAATTAGAGTTGGATGGGTTCTGGGGTTTGGACTGATTATTAGAGTTAGAGCTGGAATTGGAATTGGAGTTTGGGGAACCCTTGGAGTCCTTTTTCCCAGAGTTTGCAGGAGTTCTGGAGGCCTTGGTGTTGAGGCGATTCTCTTCTTCCTGCATCCAGTAAATGTTGTCAGCATCTTGGGCATTGAGCCGCAAGGCTGCCAGAGTGTCAGGCTTTCTGCCCCACAAAACTTCTATGTGGAGACAGAGCAGAAGTCCACAGAAGTACTGGTTGTGAAGAGTGGCTTTGTTCCAGTCTGTTATGAGATGGCACAAGAAGGGGGAGGATCAATTTTCTTTTCTATTGTCTCTATTGTTCTCCTCGAGTATGCCCCCACACTATCATTCTATGATCATCTACTCACTATTGTTCTTATTGTCTTCATTGCACAAGGTGCTATTGTTCTACAATCCTATTTGTCTTGCAACTATACATCTTTAATCACCCTTTCCCTCTCACGCTATTGTAGTAGGTTGCAGACACTCCCACGTTATTGTCCCGACATTTCTATTAGTGCTATGCGACTCATCCTGTACCTGTAGTATTTAAACAACAATACAACGACCAGTCAAGCTCCAGCTTGACCTGGTCAATTCTACGTTCCTAATGAACTCTGAATAAGTCATCCTCACAACTGTCACTTACAAGCCTCAGTGATCCTCTGAAGACATCTTGCTTCGATATCGTCGCTTACAAGCTTCGACTGAATCTAGGAACTTTGACTCTAAACAGTTGACCCAGGAGGCTAGTTCCCAAAAGTCCACATTATACTTGACTATATGGCCTCCTTTCTTCATAGTGAGCTCAGAGAGAGCCTTCTCAGCATCCCCCAAAAGATCGTGAGGGTCAAAATTACTCTCTAGCTCCCCAAGGAATACCTTGTAGTTCCACATCCAGTGGGCGGAATCCGTCGGGTCATTGAGGCCAGGTTTAAACCAGCTGAGTGCTGATTTCTTTAGATAAGAGATGATGAATAAGATCTTCCTTTCATCAGAAGCAAAGACGTAAGGGCGATCTTGGAAATGGAGGTTGCATGTGACTAGGATGTCCCAAAGTTTCCAGGGATTGGAACCATCAAATGTGTTGGGTTCCTTGACTTTGATCTTCTCGGGCTTCAGGGCTTCTGGTGGAGAGTGCAGAGACTGCCCAAAAGGTTGAACAGGGCATCAACAAATCTGTTGTCCAGATCTGGGTTTCCACCTAAAGGAGGTTGATTTGCAGGGTCATCGGGATCAGGGTCATCCCTGGGGCCGTCATATAACTTACTCTCTCAATCACCATCCAGGTTGGATTTTCCAATTAGCAGATGACTCTGTGGGAATGAAAACGTGACTTATTTGTGGGGAAAAAAGTACTACAGGTAACTGGTCTCGCTCGATTTCGATTTCTCTCATTTTCCCCTAGTAGAACTCGAGCCCATCTACCGGATCTTACATAGATCTATTATTTCTAGGCCCAGGCTGCTCATGATTTTCTTTGAACCACTGGAAGATTGTTGAATAGATATTGGCGAAGGTGAGAAGGAAGTGACACGTGCCTGGATGAGGAACTTCGCCGATTCCTTTGGATATCGTTGTTGTGTGCTGTAGTCAATGTACGTGACACCGAATCGCGTTATATAGCCATCCGCCCTGTATGGTAAGGTGAACTCGAGTATTGCAGTACCGAATGCGCATACCATTCGAAATTATCCAAAAAACCTGGAAAATATTCGGTTAGATAGGGGTTCAATGGAAGCAATAACAGAGAGACATACTCCACGGAAAGTAACCTCTAACGTCAACAGAATCCTCATGTACTGCAGCGAGGAGAGCAGCCGTATTTCCACGAAAGTAGTTGATACGGTCGGTGTCTTTGAGCGCTTGGTCTAGGGGCATATCACTCTCGCCTTTGACGGCGAACCCGTTTTCGGTCACACTGGGCCACCGGATAATCAATGATGATGCAATCGAATTATCAACTTACTATATAGGTGTTTTGTACCTCTGAAATCAATGTTAGACAACGTAGGGTTTAATACCTCTGATGGCGACTGACCTTCCAGAGATAATTTAACAACTAGAAAGACTAATCAGATATCAAGTGGAGAGGAGAGAGAGCGGGCCAGTACAGCACGGAATCCTTGAGGATCTGGAAGGTGAGTGTGAATAGCTTTCCCTGGAGTGAGCGTATGGATCTTTCTTACAGTCCTGCAACCATGCACAGTGAGCTAACGGGACGAACCGTGAG
This sequence comes from Tricholoma bakamatsutake, assembly GCA_029959215.1. NCBI lineage: Eukaryota > Fungi > Basidiomycota > Agaricomycetes > Agaricales > Tricholomataceae > Tricholoma > Tricholoma bakamatsutake. The sequence continues at coordinate 12,385,320 of CP114861.1, forward strand.
TAATCCGGATACATGGATCCAGTTTTTGCATACCTTGCATGCCCAACTGAGTGCCGTCTGGTCGCGTAAATGTATAATCTACAAGGCCTTGGAACTCATCATCGCCACCCGCGCCTAACAACGAGTCAGAAAACTTGACGAGTCTTCCTGGGATAAATTTACAGACGAGCAAGATTGGTTGTATATGTATTCATTCCGTAAAAATCAGAAGAGCCTGTGACGAGCATCCGCTCATGAGGGGTGAATTGTGGAAGCCGATCATGTAGGACTTCTCTCATGTACGGTGGGTAGTAACCGAGATAAATTGGGTCCTAAAAGGAAGATCGTCAGTGAACGTTGGGCTCCTGCACAAAAATCTCGCACCGCATACCATCCTAAAATGATCGGTCCAATAAAGTCATTTAGTTGGATTGCACAGATTGCACAGCGTCATGTCATAAACATACCGATAGCGAAGTCAAGTGCATGTTGGGCGGCAATGACATCTGAAGAAAAGTTGTAATTGCCAGGCAAAACTAAGGATGATCGGCTTCTTACTTTCAGGTTTATCATCGTAAGGCATCTGCCAGTCACCGTTTAGCGTAATTCCGATCTGACCCCCTTGGGTAGCTTTGAACTCATCACGATAGAGTTTGACAACACTCGCGTGTGAGACGATCAGACTGTGGCCAACGCTGAGGAAGGAATGACTTAGTGACTAAATTGGATAGACATTGAAAGATGAAGTGTTATCGCATAGTGCGAATCGATTTTCACAATAGCAGTATACACGTACATCCACGGCTCTGCCGACGAATCGCCTTCAAGACATCGTTCGCGGTCGCTTGATCGTCCAGGTGCAAAAACGCCACGCCCATAACCCAGTACGGCTACACACCATGGCTCATTGATCGTTAACCTGTTGTTTGTTGAAAGAAGAAGCACATGTTATCAGATATTCATGGTGCTAAGCGCGAACTTATGTACCAGTGTTTGACCCGATCACCGAACGCATCAAAGCAAACCTAGAACGTGAGATACGGCAATTAATTGAATATTCTAAAAGGAAAGAATGGGGAGACTTGCCCGAGAATAACGCGTGTAGTCCTTTACAATTTCTTTCTTATTCAACCATCCTCCGTATCGGTCATGAAGTGCCTGGGGAAGGTCCCAATGATAAAGTGTCTGGTGATAGAGAAGGGTCAGATCCGGATTAGAAATGTATCCATCGGGGAACGCGCACGGCGAAGGGAGTGATTCCGTGTGCAAGCAGCCCGTCTATGAGATTTGAATAAAATTGAATCCCTTGCGGGTTGATGGGGTCGTCCCGACCACCCAAAGGAATGATGCGCGGCCAGGAGATGGAGAAACGGTAGGCTTTGACGCCATAATCCACAAGCAGTGACAAGTCTTGCTTCCAGAGCTTGTAAGAATCTGCAGCGACGTCCCCATTTCTACCATCCAGGGTCTTCCCAGGAAGTTTCGCAAAGTCGTCCCAAATGGACTTTCCGCGTCCGTCGATCGCAACAGAACCCTCAATTTGGAAGCTCGCTAGAAAAAATATTTCAACGTTGCTGTCCCAAGTGCTATATACTTTCACTCGCCGGTGGCGAAACCCCATAGGAAATCCGCTGGAAGCTTTGCAGTAGAAGTCCCCATTTCGTGGTTGGCGCGAGGATTTGACAACGTATCAAGGTTCCCTCGGACTCATACTTAAATCCTGTCAACCCGGCTCACGATATCACAGGTTTGGTGGGACTTCCAATGTTGCCATCCCGAGATTTGTCCGCCCGTTGAACATGATGCAGTGAGGTTGCGATATTCTCACATCCATAGGCATAATATACATAAGGCTTTTCAGGAAAGACTCCGTCATGACACAGCGACAGAAGTCAGTACCCTTAGCACAACGACTCGGAGGTTAGCTGTCAAATGTTTGTTCAATGTTTTGACTCTTGAGGCGGAGGATTGTCGGGCCATTCGTAGGGATTTGCAGGAATTGATGTCAAAGAAACTCCGGAATGACCCAACGACAGAAGTCAGTGTAAGTACTTCCTGGATTGAGGTGAGGCGGAAAATTGTCGGCTCATTTATCTGACCTTCCCACCTACGGGGTTGCTTAGTCACTGCTAATTTTAGACAGCGGCCAAATTGGGTTCAAAAATTGTTGAACAGCGATCAACTGATCGCAACCATATATTTGAAGCAATATAAATATGAAGCAGCATCAATACTTCGGCAACAGGCGTGTTCCAGAGGCCACGAAGGTTAGACTTATGGCATGTTTTGTAGAAATGACCCTTAATTGAGACATGTTTCTAAGGGATTATTACATAAGACTCCGAGCAAAAATAGATCACCCATCGAGATTCGAAATCGCCGCCTGATCCCTCCAATTCACCGTCATCTGGTACTATGTTCATCTGCTTCCTCATCAGCCAGCCGCTTCATTAGCGCCTGTGATTGATCCATCCGGATGGTGACCCAACCTCGACAATGTGCATGAACATGGGAGCCATTTTGCTTTCCGGAGGCATAGGCTGGAATAGAGATTTTATTGCGCACCACTCGCATATTAGTTTACAGTCGACACCCCCTTATACCATACCTCGGTCAACCCATAACCCCATATATGTAGTCATGTTTCATGTTCTAATTATTGTCCTTGAGCGAGACTAACGTCTAAGCCTTGAGCCTTATGACCCAGGTCCCGACAGTGACCGAATTTGGTTGACATCTCCTGCAATTCTGAGTCTCAGGACAATCGCTCTAGCCAGTTGTTCTACTACTCAAAAGGGACATTTTGGCTAAGCAGGTAAGAAATCGGGGAACTTTCATGTGTCCCGTTTTGATTGTTTTCATACAAAATTAGAGGTGACCGTAATAATAAATAACCCGGCACGGTTTGGGATTTCCGCTCCGCTAGCCCCTTAATGTGGGCCAGGTGGCTCATGGCGCGTGACGTGTGATGCGGTATACTTATAATGCCATGGGTCGATGGTCCATATTGATTACTTACGGTGAGCCGTGATGTTGTCTAATGGCGTCGCTATCCTCGGTGCTGGTATCTTCGCTAAAGAAGGTTTTGTCCTGATCTCGTTTAGTTCGGTGCTTCTGAACTCTGATCCAAGCACGTCAATAGCACACCTACCCAGTCTTGTTGCAGTAGGCGATAAGGCCCCTACACTGAAAGCGGTATATTCCCGATCTGAGAAAAGCGCCCGTGATCTCGCAACGGCAGCGGCAGATTCCCTTAGTTTGAGCTCGCCACCTGCGATTTATCACGACGGTGCTAAATCTACTGATTTGGAGGCCCTCCTGGCAAGATCAGATATCACTTCAGTCATCGTCGTTCTTCCGATTACCCTTCAGCCGGACGTCATATTAAAGGCACTGGAAGCAGGAAAGCATGTCCTCAGCGAGAAGCCTGTTGGCGCCGACGTCGAAGGAGGCCTTCGCTTGATCAAGGAATATAACTTGAAATACAAATCGAAGGGTCTTATCTGGAGGGTTGCTGAGAATTTTGAGGCAGAAGCAGGTTTTCGAGCTGCCGGTGCCGCTATTGCAGCGGGAAAAATCGGCAAAGTAACGTTCTTCAATGCCGTGAATGCGTACTGCATAGACAAGGAAACGAAGTGGTATAAAACCCCTTGGCGGACAGTGCCTGATGTACGTCAAAGATTTCGTCCACTCTCTTACCCTCTTAACGTCTGGAACAGTATCAAGGTGGATTTTTAGTAAGCCTGAACCTCGAAGAATAGCACCATGGTGTCTAACTAACATTATACTATGCTTAGCTCGATGGGGGTGTGGTAAGCGCATTATTGTATTATTTGAAGTAAGTCTGATTTCACCTGAATTCTCCTCCACAGCACACCATCGCGGCGCTTAGAACTATGCTTCCTCATGCTCTCACACAACTCTCCAGTTTTGCGTCGCTGAACAAGAACTATCTCTTTCCCCACGACACGATCACTACGGTTGCGCGCGCGGGATCGCATTTCCACGGCACGGTCAATATATCATTTGCCCAACCCACCCAGTCTCGACCAGTGGGTGCCAACTTCGTCATCACCGGTACCGATGGTTGGCTCTCAGCTAGCCAGGTAACCATTCCAGGTTCCGACGTACCAGTCCTCCGTATTACCATCAAGTCTGTTCTCAAAGTAGAGGGTAAACCGGATGAGGAAAGGGAAGAAATCATTGAAGAAGTGATGAGAGGGGTACAATTGGAACTGGAAAGTTTCTTCGACGCCATTTCTGGAAAACACGATGCACTGGAGTTAGGTGACCCTTTAGGCGCACTGAGAGACGTCGCATTCATCGAAGCTGCCTTGGCCAGTGATGGAAAACTTGTGGATTTGACCAAGTTAGTCCCAGCCACTCTGTAAGCTCCACGATTTTTATACTCTACTTATGAGCATGGGTCGTGCGTGAGACGTGTTGTATGAGAGGGAGAATTGTCCTTAGGAAAATGTGCTTAGTCGTTCCCATTGTAAGTTCAGCAGCTGCTTGGTAAGGTCAATCAAATATGATGTTGTTGAATCTCCTGCGCAGAAATTCGATGGTTGACCTCAACGTGTTCAGCCGATCTGGAGTATTTACTGTTCACTTTCACCATCTTGAAAATTTGGCATCAATGCAAGGTTGTGAACATACTTGTTATTGGACCCCAATTGGGGTTATGGTGGCTTTACCCGATATACGAGCGCGATAGTGCGCGAGTGCGAATATAATAATTTAGAAGCTTTGGTACGGGATTCACACAGTAGAATGTAGGCGTGAATAACCGATAGCCGAGTTAGCCGAGACCGACGCCGACGCCGAATATAGTAGTAATGATGCGCCTTAGATATTAATAATTTAGACCGAATTAATTCACCGATCACTTGAAACGTACATATAAATATTCGTGTAGATACTTTTGCTAATAAAGTTCGTGAACTACTCTTTGAGTCTGCTCTGCTCAACAGGTCATGGGCCTTGGCCTTAACTGAATTTTCACGTACAAAACCATCCTAACACCACACCACTTTGCATAATGGCCAATGCATCAAACACGCAGACAAACGACTACTGGATCGAACCTTGAACATGTTTCAAGAATTACGCCGTATGGAAGATCAAAATGATAGACATCTTGATGGGGCAAGATCTGTGGGAATATGTTGATAGATCAACCATTTGGCCATCAGGAGATGCGGCAAAAGCTGTAAGGGTCTCAGCAATTTTCTGCATTTGTCCCATATTTTTTCCCATCTTATTTTGCTCTATTCTGCATTTTCTGTGACTTTCTATGATTTTATGTCTATTTTATGATTATTTTTCCATTTCCCCCATATTGTACTTGTTGACAGTCTTATTTTCAGAGGTGATGGATGCCTACTCATTGATATGATGTCTGTTAGAAAACATGCACAGTTGACTACTATAAATTTTTCCTTATTTTTCATATTTATTTGAGCCCATAAAATCAAATTACGGTCAATTATGCCAAGTTATGGTACATTATGCACTATAATTCTCACATACCCTATATGTAAAATATGTATGCAACTGTATGTGCATGTCATACATATTACCTTTGTATACTCAAATAGTGTAACACAGTTGTAACTTAGGATATAAAGTAAATATATCACTAGGGGGCACCCTAGTATTGTTCTTGTAGAATTCCCACCAGCATAGTGTGAGAAAAATCCTATTTCAACCAACCAACCTATAAATAACCTCTCCCATCACTCACATCGTTCTCTAATTGCATACACAATCAATCTCTTGTGCCTTCTTGTAGAGCCTGCATGTGGAGTCCCTTAGTGGATTTGGTGTTGCCCTAACAGAAGAACACAACTGATATTTGTGCACCTTCTCAATTGTGTCACCCTGTGTTTCACCCTGCCACATCCAATTACCAATTACCTAAGTTTTTTTGGCAAGAGCCAGGAGTAATGTGTATCTGTGTCATTACCTTTTCTTTTATAATTTAGCACCAGGCCTCACCTTACATTGTGACCACCAGTGTCTGAAAGACAATACTTGTCTATAGGACAGCTGCAACCAGACAACTGTTTGACACCAGTTTAGTTTACTGTTCAGGTACATATATGAAAAGAAAGCACTCTTGTGCTCTCTAACACTCAGGGAGGGGAACAAGATGAACAGAATGTTTGTATGCATTCAAGATAGAGAAGCTATGAAACACATCATATGATAATCAACTGGGGACATGTGATTGTGTTTCTTAGTAATCATATGAAAAGAAGTAGGAATGGAAGTCCGAAGTCATGTAAATTGTAAGAGAGAATCTCTTACACCCATTGGAGACATGGAAGGTTGGGTGAGCTTTTGAGGATGGTGGCAGTAACAGGTGATATGATGATGACTATGGGAAAAACTGCAAATCTCCATATGATCCATTATAGCATGGCATGAATTTTGCAATGCATCCATCTTTTGCTTGCATGCACTCACATTGCTGATGCCCTATTGCCAGCATTACCTTGTCTCTGACCTTGTATGTGGGTTCTGGTGCTTGATATCTTTGTTTGCCATGTGTGCTTGTCAATTTTTTTGCTGCGATCAGGTTGTACTTCACCACTATTGTCTGTTCCTCCATCTCTTCCATAAAGACTCAAGCTGCACTCACTTCTGTGGTTAAGGGCTCTGCTAGTTCAGATGATTGGATGTTGATGAGAGGTGGGATGAGGCAGGGTGAGTGTCTGGTTTTCATGATGAATAGTTGATAATTTTGTTGAGGCATTAACAGTGTTCATGATGTTGAACCACTTCAGGCAACCCTCCTTGACCATCTACTTAGGGTAGATTGTTCCACCAAAAAAGACTACCCTAAGGAGGGCTGAGACCAGGGACTAGTTCCAAGCTCTCAGGTCCTCTCCATGCTTAGGTCTGGATATCCTAATGGATTAGCCCAGGAGTTAGCTTGGTCTAGCCCATAGGTGTATATCTGGACCAAGCATATCCTGGGGAGGTTCAACTATTATGGGCACTCCCATTGTTGATCTGGTCTAGACCCAAGTATTGGGGGACTCCCTAGTCTGGCCACATTACATTTTCCAATAGGACTTTTCTGCTAGTAAGTTCCCTTCAATATTGTATCTGGTTATCCTATCTCTTTATAACTCTTAACATATAAAATCTTCAAGCTCTGAATTTTGAATATACTGTGTTACTAGTTACTATTATATACTAATAAATTTGTATATTAGTAAGTACAGCCTTAATTTCATTTTAGTCTACTTATTTATGACCTCAGATGTGGCCAATGTGTAAGCTTGTACACAGTGAATTACTCTGAGGTAATCCACTAGTTGTTGACTATACTGCCTTTTTTTTGCTAAAAGGTTTTTAGTGAAGGGGGCAAGTTGCTGACTTGCAATTAGGACAGAGCTAATCTTATCCTTACATTTGTGCATATATATTCTGTCCAATATAATCAACTATCCATTGATTATACTGTCTTTTAGGGAAGGGGTAAGTTGTAGCTTGTTTGAAGACAGAGCTGATCTCATTTACAATTATACATTGATTATAGTGATTATATTGCCTTTCCATCAGTTGTAACTAGAGAAAGGCATGGGTGTACCTTAGACAAAGCTAATCTCATACCAGTGGTATGAGTGGAACACTTGTAGGGAATGGTAGGGGTGAACCTGGGTACCCTTGATGATCACTAATACCCACAAACTGCTAGAATTTTGAGTATTTAATTGTTGGAATATTCACTGTGTGGCATACATGTGGTGATCAGAATTAGATTAGATAGAAGTCAGAGCTAAGTAAGCTCACCTTTCAGTATGTAGATGGATAGCCAATGAGGTGTTCCCTCATCAGATTGACTCAATCCATGTCATTGGTTCTGAATCCACTCTTTGAGTATTTTTACTCTCTCTCCATGTCCATCACTACTTAGTGCTCATTATCACATTTATGTTAGTTGAATTTATCAACATACCTCCAGACTTTTTCTCTTAATTTTTTTCATATGTGGCAAATTGCAATGAATTCAAGGTCATTATTGGTGGTATGGATTGAACATGTCATAAATATCATCAGTCAAATTCAGCTTCTCAGTATCATCTATCTAATAGCTTGTTGACTAACAACCAACTGGATTTAAATCATAATAAAAGGCAAGAATGCACCTGGGTCACATTTGTCCTACTAATGGGAATCTAGTCACTTGTTGACAAGCCCAGTGGGAATCTCCACCTTCCATATGGGACCCCCAGCTGCTTGTGGACAAGTCCCATGGGAACCCCAACTTTACTCTGGGACACCCATGTATATCTGAGTAATCCTCTGGGAATCCTAGCTCCTTTGTGGCCAAGTCCAATGGGAATCCCCACCTCATTCATGGGACACCCATGTATCTCTGGGTAGTCCTCATGGAGATCCCTACCTATCCCTGGGACACCTATGTATTTGTAGACAGTCCTTATGGGAATCCCAGTTCCTTTGTGGCCAAGTCAAATGGGAACTTCTACCTCTCCCTAAGACACCCATGTATCTATGGGCAGTCCTCATGGGAATCCCAATGCCTTGGTGGCCAAGCCCAATGGGAATCCCCATGTCTCTCTGGGATGCCCATGTATCTCTGGGTAGTCCTTGTGGAAATCCCAGCTCCATGCCTTAATAGAGCTGCCAAGAACAAGACTTGAATATACTTAATGAGATTAACCAGAAGTAACAAAAGTAAGTTTGAAAGACAGAGTAACTAGCATATAGACTACTGAAACATTTCACAATATGCATCTGCATGATCTACAGCATCTAAGGTTTCAAATAATCCTGTCTCCCACTCATCATCACCTATTATAAAATCATTCACTGCAATGCAGTCATCATCCTTGATACCATCTTCAATGGAACTCTCCTCACCACTCTCAACTTCCTCCCATGAAGCAGTCACTGCTGCTACACCTGCCTCAAGAATTTCATTCAGTGATAGGCCCCAAGATGGTAGTAGATCATTGCCAGTGTTGATTATGACAAGGTGCTTCTGCCAAGTGACATAAAGCCTGCAAAGATCTTGTTTTCGAAGCTACAGTTGGTATTGTAAGCAGTTTGATTCTACAGATGAAATGAAACTGGTTATTACAATGCCAGCAAAAGTGAGAATATAATAAGCACACACCAGTAGCCTAACATCCTTCAGTAACAATTTTCCACTTTTCTGAAAACCAGACTTGCAAGGCATGCCTCTCATGTACCACATGAGCCTCTTCTTCCAGACAATGATCCAGTTCCAAAAGTGCCTTGATTCCTCTTCTCGCATCATCATTGCACATCCATAATGGAGGGTCCATGAGGTTTTCATCAGCCATGCCAATGTCTTGCCATATAGCATCATCAGCATCAAGGGCAAATAGTCCAGTCATTTCAACCTTCTCAGGAACAGTCATGCCCTGTGGTGCCTTTCTCTGAGCAATAGGCTCTCACATCTTAGCACGAAGCTTATTATAGCTGTGTGCAAGTTGTTGAATAGATGGATCACACTTCTGTACAGAAGCCCTCATGTGATTGTGAACTTTTGATCTGTACAAACTCATCATTACCTGGCTTGGTTGGACTGCACACTTACTTGAAACCCTTCCAGATGATTGCATCTTAACCTCTTACATGCCTGTCTCAGGAATATGTGTTGAAAGTGAATGGAAAATGTGGTTACCTCAAAAAGACAGGACATTCTTGAGAGTTGCTTACAAAGTCACCAGGACAGCAAAGCTGCTGATGCTCTTCACCCAAGTGGTGAAGGTATATTGGAGGGTGTCAAAATTGTTGACCAAAGTTATCTAAAGAGAAATAGTGACAGCCCAGACTGGAAAGCTGAAATGGACTCTGTTGCAAAAATAATCCATCTGAATGCAGAACAGGAGCATGCATTTTGGATAGTTGCCAACCACTCATGTCACCCAACTTCTGAGCAGTTGAAGATGCATATTGATGGAATGGCAGGAACAGGAAAATCCCAAGTATTGAAGGCCCTGAAGGAGTTTTTCAATGTAAAAAGGAGTCCCATCAATTTGTTATTGTAGCACCAACTGGCAGTGCAGCAGCATTGCTTGGGGGTTCAACTTATCATTATATGTTTGGGATAAACGATTTTGCATCCAGCAAGTCTGCAAATTTGCTGCTTGCAGAGGTAAAACAATGATTGCAAGGAAGGGGTCAAATATATTTTTATGGATGAGGTGTCAATGTTCTCTTGCAAAGACATTTATCAGATTAGTGAAAGACTTGCATGGGTGATGAACAATAATGAGGAACCTTTTGGAGGACTGAACATGATTTTTATTGGTGATTTTTCACAACTTTGCAGGAGCATGCATCTTTGTATACAGTAGGACAGTTGCTTCAAATACATGAAGTCTTTATAATCAAGAAGCTGCAATTGGGAAGGCCCTGTGGCATCAAATAACTACTGTTGTTATTCTGCATGAAAACATGCATCAAAAGACCCAAACACCTAATGATGCATGGCTGCATCAAGCATCAAGCAGAATGAGATGTAAATTATGCACATCTGATGACATTCCATTTTTGCATTCTTGCATATCCAGTGACCTTGAAGGCTGTTCTTCTGTGAATAAAAAACAATTTTGTAATGTGTCAATAATTACTATCCTGAATTTGCCAAAGGATGTCATCAATGACCTTGGTTCTCAAAGATTTTTAGCTGAGACTGGCCAAGATCTTGTTACTTTCTATTCTGAAGACATAGTTAGTTTAACAGATGATCAAGCACAAGGTTTCAGTAAGAAAATGTCATTCATAAAATTGGGAAATAAGCAGATCAAAATTCCTTCCCTGTCACCAGCCTTACAGCAGACCCTTTTGGATTTGCCACCTAGCAGTGATACCAAAAACATACTTGGTAAATTGACTCTTTGTTGTGGACTACCTTTGATAATTTAATTAAACACTGCAACAGAGCTGTGTAAAACCAAAGGCCAAGATGCAATAGTTTATGACTGGCAGACAACCAGGGGTTCTAGGGGTAAATGCATGCTTGATACACTTTTTGTAAAGCTTGTAAATCCTCCACAAATTGCGTGGCTGGAAAATTTACCAGAAAATGTTGTACCATTGACTAGAACAGTCCCCAACACTTGATGTCTTCACCCAAATGATACAACTATAAATATTTCCAGGAGTCAAGTTGAGTTGCTGCCAAACTTTGCTATGACAGATTATACCTCTCAAGGCAAAACAAGATCATTCAATGTTGTTTATCTTTCCAGTGCAAGGAGCCACCTGTCCTACTATACTACCCTATCTAGGAGTGCATCAGCAGCAGGTACAATGATACTACAGGGCTTTGATTACTACAAAATTACAGGTGGTGCTTCAGGTGCACTACAACAGGAATTCAGGGAACTTGAGATGTTAGATGATATAACCACACATACTAACCTTTTGTCTAGTTAAAGTGGAAAAATATATCCCATCAAAGGTTCATCAAGCAATCCACTGGAATGACCATGATCTATTTCATTTGTCAGACAGTGCTGAGTCCAACTGGAAGACTATGAATTCTCCCAAGCAAATGCCTGATCTATACCTGAGAAGGGCAGGAATGGTTCAAAATGTACCAGCAGATGGCATAAGAGCTCAACCAATGCATCTTGGAAAGTGGAAGTTTAGTACAGAACCTGATCATCAAAAGAATGAACTAACACCAAAAAAGATTAAAACAGGGTCAAGTAGTGAAACAGAGTTGACTGATGCAACAAAGGATCACACACCAGTCATTGGTCTGCAAGGATCGTGGAGCAACAATAGTTGTGCCTATGATGCCATCATGTCCATTCTGCCCAATATATGACAAGACAGCATAATGGAGTGGACTAACCAATTCAAAGACAACAACAATGAATATTTAAAACAGATTTCTGACAGTTTCTCACAGACTAGACCTCATGGTACTGCAGAGAGTCTAGAAGATGTCCATGATTTTATATGATGGCATTTGCTTGGGGTTTGTTCACTGGAATTCAATCCATTCTAGATCACTTTTTAGCTACAAGCTGTCCTATCATATCATCATCAGTGCATCGTCCAAATAATCATCCAGTAAATCAGGCCAGATCACTGGCCTCTAGTTGTCAAATCACAATTTTATGCCAATGCCCAACATACAAGCATTTGTTGACAATCAGTCCATTGAGTGTGCATCACACTGCCATGTACACTGTATGTCAGTCTCTTCTTACACAAAAACATGTTTTTAAGAAGGCACCTGCTATAATTGCATTTGACATATCACAGCACCAGACATCCTTGCTGGAAAGTATAATTATTACCACAGCTGATGGACAACAGACAAATTACAAGCTTAAAGGGGTAATGTACCATCTTCATGATCACTTCACATCACACTTCATTACTGAATCTAGCTCTGTGTGGTATCATAATGGCATGTCCACTAGCCAGCAAATGGAGAATGAAGGCAACATTGTCAACATAGCTGACTTAGGAACATGTCAATCATGGGCTGCTACCTGTGCTGTATATGTAATCCCCCATGTTCAGGAGAACCCAGATCTGCCATGCTAAAAGCAACAGCCCACTCAAACCAGTTTTCCAGTGCCAATGCACCTATGTTGAGTTTCTGTGCTAATGCTCTGCCTAATCTCAATCCCAATGCATGTGTCACTGATTAATAGGGTACAATTATTTACGTGCATTGTGTACCTACTGTCCGGCAAGCTATCAAATAGTGCAACCCCCACTGCCTAATGCCAATGCTGATGTCATGCTGATGCTGATGCTGATGCTTGTGTCACCAATTAATAGGTTACAATTATTTACATGTATTGTACCATGTACCTCCTGGTGCAATCCCAGCTAATTCCAGCTGCCTACTGCCAATGCTGATGCCTGTGTCCCCAATTCATTGGTTACCATCCATACAACTTACATGTTCAATCATTCAGTGTATTGTAATGTACTGTACTGTCCCCAAAGCTATCCAATAGTGTATTTGTTGGTTACTATAGTAGATACATACATATAGAGTGTTCAATAGCATCCACTAAACCCATATCATTTGATGCAATGTATGCATTCAATATACCATATCATTTGATATATTGTAGCTTATCTATGTAATTATAGACCAACCATACACACTCCTTGATCCACTACTGCCACCTTCTTTGAGAATTGCCATGGTTCAACTGGGCAAATTGAGGGAGTAACACTCCTGGATCTTAGAATAGCATACTATTGGAAGCTGAGATAGACCCGAATAAACCTAGCTCTTACCATCGGCATGCTGCATAACCAGATGCTGGTGGTTGCACTCTGACTATGTTAAACAACACTATCAGAAAATGCCATAACAACTAAAAGAAAGATGAACCCAGCAATAACAACATCAGAACAGCCCAACAGGGAAAGAAGCTCAGCCCCTTTACAGCCAGAGAAGAGTAGGGTCACAAGATGAATAAGAGGAATGATGTAGACAAACCCCAACATGAGCAACATACCTGACATGGCTTCAGGCCACTTCTGGCTGACAGCGAAGGGCTTGTTAGCACCATTGGGCTCAATGGCATCTCTGGCAGCACTAGCTGAAATGCTATTTCAGGTTGGAGCACTATCTAACACCCCCCTACAGACTCTCAATGGGATTCACATGGTGGCCTTCCTACTACAAGAATCTGAAATAACAAGCACAGTGGAGGAAGTATCTAGTCTAGTGACAAAAGATCAGACCCTTATCACTGATAGAATCCAGAGCACATTCAGAGAGAAAATGGACAAGGCAGTCACAAGCTTACGTGTTGAAGTAAATGGGATACTCGATCAGGCCAAGGGCTCAGTAGAAGAATTAATAGCAGAGAAAGAGAGATTGATGGTCATGCCCTACTGAGACACATTGAAGAAAGATATAATTGGTCCACCCATCCAAGTAGACCCATAGATCAGAACAAAAGAAAGTGTGAGGGCAGGACAATTCCTATGGATGCTATCAACAGACATGCAAAATCGCAAGTCAATGTCGGCACCCCAACTACTGAAACATCTGAATGTGAAACTGGACAAGGCAGCAAAAACAATAAACAAGAAGTGCAGACTATGGTCAGCAGTCTGGCTTAAAAATGGCAGAATGCTGGTCGAAGCAGGGGATGACAACAAAACAGCAAAATGGTTGTGCAGTGAAGTAAACATCTTCCTTATGGAATGTAGGCTGGAGACATCCTGATCGACTGAATTTCACAACTACAATGTAATAGAATATTTTGTTCCACTCACTTTCAACATAGGGGATCAATTACACATCAAAGAGGTAACCAAAACTAACAATCTGCCTAAAGGATCCATTAAGAAGTGCAGATGGGCCAAGGCACCAGAGCAATGCAACCCCAACCAGGCAGTAGAACATATCATTTTCACCTTCACTGACCTGGATAGCATGAATAAAGCTATACTAAATGGCCTAGTCATCTGCAACAAGAAGGTATCAGTAACTCAATGTAAGAGAGATGCCAAGGATACAATCACATTGCAAACAAGTGTATTATCCAAAGGGATATTTGTGCTAAATGTGGGGAGAATCACAGGGCCCCACCAAGAGTGACTCATCAACTCTACTATGCACACCATGTAAAACATGAGAACATGCCAGTAGCGACTGGACCTGCCCAACATCCCTAAGGAAATGTGCCAATCATGAGGCAAACAACCCCAAGAGCCTACTTTTTTTCTTCCCCTCATCTGAGTCTTGGACCTGGGAATCCACACCGCCAAGCGGACAATGGCTGGCAATACCAGTAGAACTTGTAGGCTACATATGGCCAAATAGTAAAACTGACATGCAGCAGACCTGGCTCCCTTTTCTTTTCAGCCAAATCATGCCAAATGAACAAGAGTTCAAGTGTCAATCATAGGACAGGCCAGCTGACCAAGGACAACTCCTCTGTCATCAACCCAATCCAAGGCTTCAAACAGCAAACCAACAAATACAAAGCAGCCAATGAGTCACAAATTGAACCAGATAACAAAGTTAAGAAAATTGGTCTAAACAAATCACTCACTATGCATCTCGAAATTATCAATGATTCCATGGCAGCCCACTGGGACATCATGCTCATACAAGAACCATATACTACCTACTTCAATGGCATCAGAACACCAAACCAATTTATAGCAGTAATCCCAATGTTGTGAGCAACAATAGATGCTCCTGTGTGGTCCACGATATGGGTAAACTCAATGCTAGCAACTAACAACTGGAAAATAATAGATGTCCCTGATACTAACAATATAGTGGCAATTGAGCTAAATGGAGAATGTGGCAAACTAACAATTTTAGCATTTACAATGCAGGTAAAAACTCACATTCTCTCTCAATACTACAAAGGTATATGCATGACAATCAAAATGGATCCCAGGGACAGCAAACACATCACATTTTCTGGAGGGAATTTCAATTGACACCACCCCATGTGGGACAGAGACAAGGACTCATGACTATTCACAGCAAAAGCCCTAGAGGATGCAGGAGAGCTAATTGACCTGATAGCAGAGCAAGAAATAATCATGCCATTACCAAAAGTAATATCCACATTCAACATATGGTAACAAAATGACTATCTAGACTGGATAATGTGTTCTGCACTAACAGCCTAGCTGACTATATCATAAGATGTGACACTGTGCCAGAGAGGCAACCAGGTAAAACTGACCATTACCCAATAGTGACAATCCTTGAGCTAGCACAAGAGAGAAAGGCAAGAAATCCCTCCAGAACTTTTAGAGGAACCGACTGGGAAGATTTCAACACATTCCTTGGAGGAGAGTTTGCATCAATATGGATCCCAGCTAAAATCCAGACTGAGGAGGAATTGGGCAGGGAAATCAAGCAACTCACTGCTGCCATTCAGAAAACAATCATAGCCAAAGTCCCAAAAAACAACCTGTGCCCCCTATCCAAAAGATGGTGGACAAAAGACCTAAAAAAAATAAAAAAGGTAATCAATTGCCTATGCACTGAGTAACATAGATATCGGGCCATAAAGGAGAATCCAAGCCACCAAGACACATGACAAGCCTGATGCAAATATGCAGCTGAAATTGTCAAAGACAAAGCAGACCACTAGAATGGATACCTAGAGAACATTAATGGCTCTGATATATTGATGGTAAACAGATATCTATCCAACCCAACAGGGGATGGAGGATGAGTAAGGATCCCCACTCTGAAGGTAAAAGATGAGGAAGGGCTCACTAAGGAGGTGAACACAAATGAAGATAAAGCTGAGGCACTCGCCAAAGTATTTTTCCCACCAAAACCAGCAAACTCGACAGTTCAGCAAGGATAGGCCTACTCACCCCCCCTCCTAACACCTATACAGGTAACCAAAGAACAGATTCTTGCTCACATAGCAAAACTATCACCATACAAAGCCCCAGGCCCAGACAGAATTTCTAACATCATTCTCCAGAAATTGGCTCATCTTATAGTACCATACTTACTACCTATTTTTAGATTGATACTAAGGTGTGGAATCTACTATCAAGGTTGGCAGGAATTTATAACATGCATACTATGCAATCCTGGGAAATTGAGCTATGAGGTACTTAAGGCATACCACCCCATAGCTCTGTTATGCACCATGGAAAGGTCCTCATGCCCATAGTCTCCAAAACTCTTATATTGATAGCAGAGCAGCAGCAACTGTTATCTGATACACATTTTGGCAGAAGACCATGCAGGAGCACAATTGACGCAGTGCACCTACTTATCCATCAAGTCAAAGAGGTGTGTAGAAAAGGGAAAGTAGTGTCAATTCTATTTCTGGACATCAAAGGAGCATTTCTGAATGCAGTGACAGATCAGCTATTACACAACATGAGGAAGAGAAGGGTCCCAAACACAATAGTAGAACTACTGGAATGGCTGCTTCATGGGAGACAAATGTGACTCAAATTTGATGACTACACATTGGCCACTATCTCAATTGATAATAGCATAGGGCAAGGGGATCTACTTGAGCTAAATGACGCTTTAGAGGCACTAGAATATGTAGATGATGTGTTGGTAATGGTCATTGGTAAAGACTTTGAAGAGACCACCCAAGCTATTCATGAACATATGTAAAAAGAAAATAGTAGGTTCAGGTGGTCGACTGACCACAACTCCAGGTTCAAGATAAGCAAGCTACCAATCATGCACCTGGGACAGCAGAAAGCCAGATCACTGGCTGGCAATCCCTGACAAATGAAAAAACTGAAGTTCACATTATGAGGGAAAGAGGTAAACACAGTCAGCACAAATACCTAGGTATAATCATAGACAACAAGCTAACCTGGAGAAAGCATGAGAAAAGGGTCATAGGTGATGCCACCAAGTGGGTCATGCAATGTCAGTGTCTAGCAAGAACAGACACCAGGCTATCACCTAAACACATGCATCAACTCTATCTGATGGTCACAGTGGCTAAGATGAAATACAGGGCAAAAACTTGGTACAGCCCACCACAAAAAAATTCAGGTGCTAAGAGAAGGTTAGGATTAGTAAGAATAATGTGACATCTAATGAAAATACAGTGGATGGCCACGTTGGCCATCAATGGAGCACTATGTACTATCCTGATGGACCCACTAGATAAACATGCAGGTATACTCCCTCTCAAACTAACCATGCTAAAAGTCTGCCACAGGTCCCTAGTATGAATCTGTATGCTACCCAAGACCCATCCACTACATCGGGTGATTTGTGAATATCACACAGTCCATTCAAGGAAACACTGCACCCCCCTCCATAGGCTACTAGGTCTTCCCTGAAATCCACCCTGACCAAATAGAGACTATCACCCCAAACCATTGCCCCCTGGTTACACCATCACCTTCTTTAGTACAGAGATAGTCCAAGATCTTGACATCTCTATTACAAATGAGGCCAATAGCTCACCAAAAATCAAGGTATTTACAGATGGGTTGGGCTTGAATGGAGGAGTAGAAGCAGCAGTGGTAATGTATAGAAAAGGGAGAACTGAGCCATTGAAGATTCTAAGATATCATCTGGGAAGCTCAGCGGCCTATACATCTTTCAAAGCAGAAGTGGTAGGAGCCATCTTGGGTATATAGCTGATCAGATTGGAACACATAGCAGGATGCCTACCTATATCCATACTCACAGACAGCCAGGCTTTCATCAAGAGAACCAAGTTATGCAAGGCCACCACTGCACAATATCTAATCAAAAACTTTTTAACAATTGCAGACAGCATCAATGCAACCAATCTGAATCCCAGCTCCAAATGTTTTCACCTGGCATGGATCTTGGGACATAGTAGAGTGACAGGGAATAAAAAAGTGGATAAAGAAGCTAAAAGAGCAGTGTGGGGTGATTTGAGCCCATCTCACAGAGTCCTGCTGATCCTACAAGAGGCATTCCTGAGGAGCATGGCAGCAATTAAACAGAAATATCTCAAAGAATTGAAGAACAAATGGAAAACCATGTGGCTAGTCTCCGTGTATTAGGAAACAGCCCCATTACATAATAATATTTTATTTTATTTGATTACATCAAATTATGCTACCCTACGTTGAAGAATGCTACACTTTGTTAACATAAGAATTTTATTTTGCACCCATCAATATGTATGGGCATGTACAAGCGCATCAATAGCAACATTGTACAGTATGTGAAACATAGTATATAAACTGCAAATATACACCTAGGGGACCCTAGTTGTGTTCTCTTAGGTATTCCATCCACACTTGTAGTGCAAAAAGCCTTTCTCAACCAACTCATCTATTAATAACCCCTCACATCAAATCCATCAATTTCCCCATCATACACATGGATCCCACCCCCTTTTTGTAGAGAGAACCCACACAGTTGAGCTAGCAGATAAGTGGGTCTCACCCCAACAATGTGCCAGGCAAAGCTAAGTTGTATTGATCCAACCTTCCAATACAGCTGATATGCTGAAATTTAATCCAAACTGAAAAGACACCAGATCAGTCTTCTGACCCAAATTTGCATGGGACATATTCCACTGAATTTCTATCTACATTGTATTAAAAGAGTGGACATGAGCAACTGTAACATGTGTCAGGGGAGAGCACCACCCACCAAAGAAACTGTCACCTACTTTCTCTTCAAATGCATAGCATACAACAAAGAATGGCATGAGCTAGATCAGGAGATAAAACACTCGAGGAATCTCTCTGCACTAGTGAGCTCCAAAAAGGGAGTTAAAGCTTTGGTAAATTATATAGACAAGACTAGAAGGCTCCGATGCACCAAAGTTGAATCTCCAATATCCTGAAGAACTGGCTTGCACAAATCACACAGTGTAACTCAACTTTTATTTCACAGTTGCAGGGGTACCAGAACAAGAAGCTAGAAACAAATAGGTAGAACCTCAGTGGTGGTTAAACACTGTATTGTGTATTAAGTACCTAGAAACAAATAGGCAGACTACTATGGATAAGTAAAATTATAACAAGGTAAGATAGAACAGGACTTACACCTCAGTGGTGGTTAAACACTGAGGTGGTATGATACCAGATAGGTGAAATTATAGAAAGTGTTATGTAAGTGGTAACAGGTATGCACATGTGCTCAACACTCCCCCTGGAGATGGACATGGAATTAGAGGACACCGAGAGGCTGTGGAACTTTTCGAACTTGAAATGAGTGAGTTATTTTGTAAAAATATCTGCAATCATGTCATTTGTAGAACAATCACACAATATGATGTGACTGGATGTGATGGTTTGACGAATGAAATGAAAATGAATGTGGATGCATTTAGTGCAGCCATGGAAGGTGAAATCCTTTGCAAGGCAAATGGCACCTTGATTGTCGCAGAAAAGAGTGGTAGGTACTGAAAAAGAAACGGTAGGAGAAAGTTCAGTAAGTAATTTATGAATCCATAAAATGTCTTGTTGTAAAGGTAGTGCTGGTGTGTTCTGGGTGATTTCTGGGGTTTCTAAAATATTATTGAGCAATGTTTTGATGTTTTTGGACTCAGGGCTGTTGTTTGAGATGTCAGGAAGGGTGTTTGTTGACTGGGGAAGGTCCAAATTGGTGAATATACCATTTTCCCCCTCAATTAAAACTTTGTTAGGCTGTAATTCCTTGTCCTCACTAAAATAAGCATCCTTCTCAATACTGACTTTGTTTTTCTCTGGCCAGTAGATCCTGTACCCCTTTGATTCAGTGTCTATGCCCACAAAATGTCCTGCTTCAGCCCTCATGTTGAGTTTCCTGATGTTGAGCTTCTTCACCCACACTTTGCAACCCCAGGCATGTATGTATACCTAATAAATCCAGCATCTTGCCTGTTCCCATTTCATGTGGCATCTTCTAATCAGGAAGCACTGATAGGTCCATTGCATGCTCTAGGGTCTGGAATGGGTTCCAAATGTATCAACACATTACGACACATGCTCCCAATTCCTACGAATGCCACAAACTCAATTTTGAACTTATTTCAAACTATTTCAGATGACTTTGAACAATTTCAAACAGTTTCAAACAACTTCAAACAACTTTGCACTACTTCAAATGATGTTGGCCACCATAGGGCCATTCCAATACCCTTTTGACACACACAACACATCTAGCATGAGCCACTGCATCGCATATCGAACACTACTGGACATGAGGAAAGATGACAAAAGATTTAGAATATGATAATGGTGGTTTTGGATTTCAATGATATATTGAAACAAGAGGATGAGTACTCTTACTATATTGCAACACTGTACATTTCATTTATTATCATTTCTCATTTGTTTTATGTTTTACAATACCATTATTGCTGTGCATACTGCCTCATGTTCTACACTTGTTATATTTCCTTTTTAGTACTTATCTCTTCAAAATGTATATAGACTTGTACTAGTTACTTAGAACAACAGAGAAGAAGTCACCCTCTCCACTATTGTCTGATTTAAGAGTCATTCTCTTGAGTCCAAGTCTCGCTTGTATCTCTAAGTTCTGTGAAATATCACAAACATCTTTGAACTTTTGTATACACTCTTCAACTTATTGCATATCACCCATTGTCACTCAAAAAACACTTCTCATTTTGCTATATTCCCTCCTCGATATACCTCAACACCAGTCTGACCCTTTTGAAACTTCTTGAACCATTTCAAACATCTTTGAACTTCCTTGAAACTACTTCAAACATCTACAAACCCCTTCAAACATCTTTCAAACCTCTTTTGAACCTTTTTGTATGCTCCCAAAGTTCATTCACAATGTGTCTCACCATTTTATGCTTCTAACCACAATCTTTGGATAACAGCGGTGACATTTAGTACCAACTCACACCCTTCCTCTAGCCTGTGTTATACTTCTTAGACCTTTTAACAGGTTTTTGTTAGGTTTCCAGGTCGAGCATTAGCATTTTGGAGCCCACCACAAGGGGTTTCTAAACCATTTCATCATCTAATCCATCTCAAATCTTCTAGCTTAGGTCAACCCAAGCTCGAAATCTTAGAATTGAGACTTGCCACACCCTAAAATCTCTCAAACAATCAGGAGATATTCTAATTCCCATCTCTGATGCAGAATCTACACATCATTGACTGTTTCCTTTGCCTATTTCCTCATGTCCTCTTCTTCTTCCTCATTCTCTACTACTTCATTCATTCCTCCAGCCACTTTGACATATCTACCATCTTTCACTCAACTTCTAACTCTTACCCCAAGAATCATCACATCCATGGCTATACAAGTGACAATGCCAGCTTGTGGACCACAGCACTGAAAGTTGACCCTACTCAACCTTGAAAGCTTCTTCAATACTTTAACAAGCTCAAAATACTCTTTATAGACTGCAATGTTATGGATCCAGAGGTTATGAAGAAGCACACCTTCCAATACATTGATGTCAACACCTCCAAACTCTGGGAATCAATTCCAGAGTACGAAACCAGCACTTTGTTTCAAGAATTTCATGTTGGAATTCACAGATTATACCCTGGTTCCAAAGATGATTGAAAATAGTCAATTTTGGACATGGACAAGCTCATTAGTGAACAACTTCATATGGGGATTTTTAACATGAGCAATTTAAAATTATACTACAGATCATTCTACAACATTATGAAGTTTCTACTCTCTAAAAGATGAATTTTGGGAGTGGAACAGAGCACAGCATTCATTTGAGGTTTTCAGCCAGGCTTATGGTCACAAATTGCACAATGAGTTGAACTAAAATTTTCTGACCACTATCCAGATGACACTTATCCATTCAATAACATTCATGCAGCAACAAAATTCATTTTAGCAGGATTAATTAGTTCAGATTTGACATCATTACAGTCTTCAGGCACTTTGACATCGACTTCAATGTCCTCAACACAGATTAAATTGGAAGACCTATTAGCAATCCTCAAAAAATTTGCAACTACACTGGTCACAGCTCTAGCAGGTTCTAAACCCACTAATACTCCTCGACCTAACAGTGGATTTCATTTGGACCAGCTCAAAAATCTAGTTTGTGTCTTCTGTGGACTCACTGGTCATTTCATTAGTGACTGCTTGGTTTGCCAGTCCTATATTAATGAAGGAAAGTGCAAAAAGAACACTGAAGGAAAAATCATCCTTCCAAATGGATGGTTTACTCCTTGAAACATTCCTGGTCACTTTATCAAAGACAGAATCGACAAATGGACTCAATGAAACCCTCCTATCACAGTTACTCCATTGCTAATGTACAACATTGCACCTTCCATGACTACTTCAACACCATCTAGAGGCATCTACCAAGTTTTTGAACAATCCACAGCAGCCAAAGATTGCTTGAACAGGAGATATATGCTTTGCAAAGTGGTAGGCCCTTCGCTAAAGCTAATTCAAACACACCAACAGTCCCTATATCTCAGCCTTTGATTTCCCTGAACACTGCACCAGTCAAACAATCGAATCTGCAAGTACCACCATCAGCCATATTGTCTATGGCAACTAATTTACCAACCTTGAGTTCAGCATCCTCTTCGACTTCAGAAACAACTTTGCAGCCCATCATTCATCCTTATGCTGCTGCAAAAGAAAATTCATACTTACTGCCACACATAAATGAAACTTCAGATCAACTGTGAAAGGTAAAGCCAAAGATGATTCTTCGCACCATACCTAAGCCCCGATACAAAAGAATAAAATAATGGAAGATGTTTTCACTCATTCAATGAAGACACCAATTATCATACTAACCCCCAGAGAGTTGTTGTCTCTATTGCTTAAAGTTTGTATGAAATGGAAGGAACTGGTTACTCTATGTTGCATTCAGCAGTCTGAAAGAAATAACACCACAAATCTGCTTAACGAAGATATTTTCATAATCGACAATCCCTTCGAAACTTATATTAACAGTCTTCAACCTGGTGATATTCCAGAACCCTTCATCACTGCAAAGGAATCTCATTCGATTAGGTCAATTATCATGAATGTCAATGGAAGGAATCCAGTCGTAAGCATCGTAGACCCAGGTTTCTTGATTATCGCAATGTCTGAAGAAATTTGCCATTAACTTGGGCTTGCTTATGATCCTTCAATCCACATCCCACTTCAATCAGCTAACAGAGGCATCAATGAAAGTTTGGGTTTAGCATGAAATGTGCCTTGCAAAGTTGGAAGCATCACACTATTCATGCAGATCCATATAATTTGCAACCCAGCTTTAGATATTCTACTTGGTCAACCATTTGATGTGCTCACTGAAAGCACTGTCAAAAACTACAGAAATGAAGCTCAGATGATTACAATATACAATCCAAATTTGACATGATTGTGTGCAATTCCCATGATACTCTGTTCTAATCAGCATCAAAAGGATTTTTTGCAACTAGAGGATGAAATTTCAGACATAGACCAATACACTTTCATTATCTCTATTAATCCTTCTAATTTATCTATCACTATTGAACACACTGTGAATATTCCCAATATGGAGTCCTCGAACTCCTTGAAAACTATTTCTTATTCTTCAATTCTTGCAAATTTATATTTAACAGCCAGTCATCAATATGAAACATATTTATCGACCTTAATGGTGACATCTATGCCCTCTATGCCTATTATCGATGCCTTACATCTGACTTTTGCAGCATCAAAAAAGAAATACATACAAACCTGTTGCACAGAAAATTCCTCCAGTTATTATCAGACTACCTGACCAATTTCACATTATTTGAACAATCACTGGTGACCCTCTCAGAAACATGCCAAAACTGGATCCTCATCCACCATCATTCATCCCTTCTACCCAATATTCACTTGAACGTAAAGCTATCATCGACAAGAACCATCCTGGTGATTTTCTATGGCCAGAGGAATGGAAGCTCATGCACGACTTTATTCAAAATCACAAAACAGCTTTCATATGGACAGAACAAGAGCAAGGAAGTATTTGCTCTGACTTTTTTTCTCCTATAGAATTTCCCAATGTTCCTCACACTCCATGGATTGAGCAAAACATTCCTATACCTCCAGGTTTGTATGAACAGATATGCAAAATGCTGAAAAAGAAGATAGAAGCAGGAGTATACAAGCCATCAAACTCTTCATATTGATCATGATGGTTTTGCATTGTGAAAAAGGATGCAAAATTGCTCGAATCATCCACAGTCTCGAACTGCTTAATCAAGTAATGATCCAGCACTCAGGCATTGTATTGATACCTAAACATTTAGCAGAACAATTCAGTGGACAGTCTTGCAGAGGAATGTTGAATCTTTACATGGCATTCAATGAAAGGAAAGTAGCAGAGTCATCTCATGATCTGACAATGTTTCAGACACCGTTCAGAGTGTATCGCATCATTACCCTACCTATGGGTGAAATGAATTTGGTTCCTATCTTACACAACGATGTGACATTTATTCTACAGCCCAAAATTCCTCATATCACCATCCCTTACACCAATGACACACCAGTTAAGGGCCTGAAATCAGAATATCAAATGATTGGTGGATCCTATGAAATGATTCCCAATAATCCAGCTATTCGACACTTCATCTGGAAACACTTTGAAAACTTAAATAAGATAGTTCACCACATGAAGTATTGCAGAGGAACCTTTTCTGGCCTAAAACTCTATCTTTCCATCTCCAAAATAATTGTTTTAGGGCATCAATGCAATATTGAAGGTCATATGGCCAATTTTACTCAAATTGCAGCTGTTAGCAAATGGGGACCTTGTCAAAGCCTCACCAAAGTTAAAGCATTCCTAGGAACTATTGGAGTTTGTCATATCTTCATTCGAAATTTTGCTCAATGAGCTGCAGCACTGATCCAACTCACTCATAAAGATGTTTCTTTCGAATTTGGACCAGAACAAATAGCAGCCCAAGAAGATTTGAAAGAAGCTCTAATCAGCTCTCCAGTAATTCGAGCTATCGACTACACATCTCCAGTCCCAGTTATCCTATTAGTTGACACTTTGCAGATAGCTATTGGCTTCTTTCTCACTCAATGTGATCCCAAAAACCCTCGAAAATGATATCACAGTCAATTCAGATCGATTACATTTAATGACTGCAAATCTTGATTTTTGCAGCCAAAACTCAAACTTTACTGTCTATATCATGCTCTCAGAGCACTGTGATTGTATCTAATAGGAGTTTAAAGGCTTATCATTGAAGTTAATGCAAGGTATATCACAGGCATGCTCTTGAATCCTGATATCGCACCTAGCGCTAGCATCAATCGATGGATAGTATCCATCCTAATGTTTCACTTTACATTAGTCCATATTGCAGGGACCCACCATGGTCCTGACGGACTTTTTATATTCCCCCCACAAGACGAAGATGCTCAGCTCGACAATGAAGATGATTTCAGAGACTGGATTGACCATCTTCATGATTTCATACACCAAATTAACCCTATTATGACTCGACCCTTTACTTCACATTGAATCTTGACCCTCTCCCTCTCTTTGGATCTCAGTAAGGGGGAGGACCTTACCTACAATGATGTCCCATGAATGAATAATGTGAAAATGAATGATGAAAGATTATTTTGTGTTTGAAAATGGTTACATGACCAGGTGTGACCCCCTGATCTATCAGATGCTGAATACACTACCTTTGTTTGATATTGTACTGAATTCTTTTTAGACTCAGGCAGACTATGGAGAAAAGACTCCCATGGAGCTCACAAAATTGTCATGACTCCAGAATGTCATCTCAAAATTATTTGTGCAGCTCACGATGATATCAGACACAAAATCGTTTTCGCCATGAAATCAGTCATCACCCTTTGATTTTGGTGGCTGAACATGAAAGCTGACATTGCTTGGCTCATTTGAACTTGCCACCTATATCAAATTTGACAAGCACAAAATGTTCTAATTCCACCCACAGTCACCACTCCAGCACCCCTTTTCAGCAAAGTCTATACTGATACAATGCAAATGCCACCTTTAAACAGATTTAAATACATCATACAAGATTGATGCTCACTAATGATGTACCCAGAATGGCAAAAACTTCGACACAAAAATGCCACATCTCTTGGTGATTGGATTTTCGAGGATATCATTTGTTGATGGGGTTTGCTATACAACATTGTAACTGACAATGGCACTGCATTTATTGCAGCTATGGAGTATCTTGCAAAATGAGATCATATTAACCACATTCAAATTAGCAGTTATAATTTGCATGCCAATGGACTCATTGAACAAGCCCACTTTGATGTTCAACAATCCTTATTCAAAGCTGTCGATGGAGAACAAGTGAAATGGTCAGCAGCAACAAAGATACTTTCAAAGATTTTTGGAACTTCAAAAATGAATACTCATTCTTCCTTTTCTTTTTTACAATTACTAACAAAAGATTTTGATTGCTTTTAGTGTATGATACAAGTCATGATATTGCATCATAGCATGGTCATGCAAACTCCAAAGGGTTTTTTGGCTATGATGAATTTTAAGCCTTTTCCTAAATTTCATTTTTTGTTCATTATACCTTCATTTTCTTTGATCTTACTTTTCAAAGACATTTGACAAAACTTCAAAGTTGAAATAGAAACAAAAAAAAAAAAAAACCCCTACTCTTCTAGCATCTGTTCTAACAATCCTACTTGCCTCCCCAGCACCTCCATCTCCACCTTCATCTCAGCCAATTCTCTTACCAGCACTCAGCAACAAGTGCTGACCTCATCCAAAGCCTCAGCATCCTCAACCCCCTGCAACTCCCTCACCTTCCCCTTCCCCTTCTCCTTCAATGACTTTTTCTTTTCCTTTGATGATTTTGAAGGCCCTGTGACCAGCTCAGCATCTTTGAAGGGGCCCACAACATGAATTTACCACACTATAGAAGTCAAAAACAAATTAGCAAGCTCTTCAAAATGATTTTGAATAATTTTCATACCTTGTCTGGGTTGTGAATCTCATTTCACACCTGTGAATTTCTTCGCCTTGCCTTTTCAAAAGCCTCTCCTTGATACCCCCTCCCAATAACACCCTTGGGCCTCCTGGGCATATTTTCTACACTTTGCTGCTCCCTCATTGACAACACAACATGGCTGGTACTCAAACCCAGCACATCGATTGCACTACAAAGATTTTAGCACCTCAAAAAACCATTGAACTCAAACAAAACAACTCACTGGACCTTTGAAATCAAGCAATCCACTTGTTTCGACCCTGGGCCGCTTCGCCACCTCTGTGCCCTCCACCTCATCTTCCCCATCCTTGTCATTGCCTATCTCTGCTACTTTTCATTTCACTACCCTCACCATGGGCAGCTCCTCCTCTTCATCTTCATTACCCTCACTAGCCTCCACCCTCTTGATAGTGCTTGCCTCCACTGTGAGCTCTGTGTTTCTCTTTTGTAGCTCCTCCATTGACACAGTCTTTGCACAAAACACAGCAAGAGCTGCATTTCGAGTGTCTGCCAATGCTTGCCTCCAACCCTCAATATTCACTCTCTTCGCCTGCTCCTCCTCTGCTCAAACCCATTTCACATCCTCTTTCCTTCTTTTACAGTCTACCTCCTAGCCAAATCCACAAAAAGTAACTCCTCACTCCACAAAATCCATTCTCAATGAGCTATCAGTTTGTAAAGCTTGAAAACATTGTCAACGACCTTTTGAACAGTCAGATTGCATTCTTCGCCAAGGTTATCAGCAAGTTCATCATATTCTGCCTACATGAAATGCTTTAGCATCTTTGATTGCAAATAGAACAGCAAAAATGCACCATTTTCTCACAAAATCCCTTTCCCCATACTTTGAAATCAAGGTCCTCAATGACACTGTGCTCAGGCATCGACTTTGCATATTCAAGCACTTCAGCATTGAGTTCAGTCAGGAGAGACATCAGAGAAGCTAGACTTGGTGGATGTAGGAGGTGATGAGGAAGAACGAGAGGTATTTTAAACTTCACTAAGTTTTCAACACGATCATGCATTTCACATGTGACTTCAATCAGCTGACTGGGACAGTCAGGATTTTAGTAAGGGGGAGGATAATAGGTCCATTGCATGCTCTAGGGTCTGGAATGGGTTCCAAACATATTGACAAATTACAACACATGCTCCAAACCCCTACAAATGCCACAAACTTGATTTTGAACTCATTTTGAACTATTTCAGACCACTTCAAATGATTTTTAACAGTTTTGAATGACTTCGCAACACTTTGAATGCCTTTGAACAACTTCGCACAACTTTGAACAATATCGGCTGCCATAGGGCTATTCCAAAACCCTTTCGACACACACAACACATGTGGCATGAGCCACTGTGTCACATATTGAACACTACTGGACATGAGGAGAGACGACAAAAGATTTAGAATATGATAATGGTGGTTTTGGATTTCAACGATATATTGAAACAAGAGGATGAGTACTCTCACTATATGGCAACACCATACATTTCATTTATTATCATTTTTCATTTGTTTTATGTTTTACAATACCATTATTGCTGTGCATACTGCCTCATGTTCTACACTTGTTATATTTCCTTTTTAGTACTTATCTCTTCAAAATGTATATAGACTTGTACTAGTTACTTAGAACAACAGAGAAGAAGTCACCCTCTCCACTATTGTCTGATTTAAGAGTCATTCTCTTGAGTCCAAGTCTCACTCATATCTCTAAGTTCTGCAAAATATCGCAAACTTCTTCAAACTTTCATATTCGCTCTTCAACTTATCACATATCGCCCATCGTCACTCAAAAAACACTTTTCATTTTGCTATATTCCCTCCTCAATATACCTTGACACCAGTCTGACCCTTTCGAAACTTCTTGAACCATTTTGAACATCTTTGAACTTCCTTGAAACTACTTCGAACATCTTCAAACCTTTTCAAACATCTTTTGAACCTCTTTTGAATCTTTTCATATGCTCCTAAAGTTTGTTTGCAATGTGTCTCACCATTTTATGCTTCTAACCACAACCTTTGGGTAACAGCAGTG
The DNA here is from genome assembly GCA_029959215.1 of Tricholoma bakamatsutake. NCBI lineage: Eukaryota > Fungi > Basidiomycota > Agaricomycetes > Agaricales > Tricholomataceae > Tricholoma > Tricholoma bakamatsutake. The sequence goes on from CP114861.1 coordinate 12,414,731, forward strand.
ACATTTAGTACCAACTCACACTCTTCCTGTAGCCTATGTTATACTTCTTGGACCTTTTAACAGGTTTTTGTTAGGTTTCCAGGTTGAGCATTATCAGCATGCATGTTGGTACATGGTTGCAAATCCATACATGGTGGCAAATGGCTTCTGCTCAGAGATTCTTTGGCAAGCCAGCTGCATCCATCATTGCTCAAGCACCTTCAACATGGGTACAATTTACTTGTTCAGCTCCACCATTAGAAGCAGGGGAGTCATGGACAGTGAGGTTTCAGATAGTTCCAGAGTTTTCAAGGTGTTTGATAACTCATTACTCATGAATTCACCTCCATGATCACAACCAAAAATTTGGATTGGAATTGTTCTCCCCCTCTAGACCTTGACCCATGCCTCATACTTCTTATAGTCAGCAAAGGACTCAGATTTGTGCCTCAAGAAGTAAACTTTCTCCTTGTGGCTATGCAGGTCCTGGAAAAGCAAATAATATTGCTTCCTCACTATTGACTTGACTGTGGCTGGTCTCCAGACATCAGTTACAACTTTATCACCATATCCCTTGTATTCAGTTTTGCTCTCCTTTGGAAATGGTTTATGTGTAGTTTTTGCTTTAATGCAGGCCTCACAGAACTCAGGCTTTGTTAATCCCAGTAACCATCCCCTTTTCCACCATCCTCCATAGGTTGCCATGATTAACATGCCCCATTTGATGATGAAGCTCACTGATTGACCTCAGTTTCAAGGTGGTGTTCACAACATGTGTGCTTGGTGAATGTGGAGAGTCACTGACACTGTAGAGCCCTCAAACTTTGGGAATACAACTGATAATGTTCAACTTTGGGCTTCGAATAAACCAAAAGCCACCCTTGATAAAAAGAGAGTATCCAGTCTTGTCAACAGAGCAGACAGACATCAAGGTAAAAGCCATATGTGGTGCATAGTATGTGTTCTTCAACATAATTGGAGTTGGCTTTTGATCTCCATTCAGTATCTCAATCTTGAGATTACCTTTGCCAAGCACACTGAAGGTATATCCATCTGCAGCTCATATATGTAGGCTCAGGTTTAATTTTCTGGTAATTTAGGAATCTTGAATGATCAGGTGAGAAATGTTGACTGGTGCCACTATTGAGAATAGTTCCATTAGATTGGGAGGCAACATGGGCTTCAGATTGAAAATTGGAGGTGCAGATGAGAGTCATAGGGTCATCAGGAGTGGGATACACAAGCATGGCAAAATTTTTGGACTTATCATTTTCCAATTCCTTCTCTGTGCTGTTGGCGCTTGCCGATCCACTCTTCTTCCACTAGTCAGATGCCTGGCCTTCTTCGCCTGCACCTTTCTCCCAGCACTAATCCTTTGTGTACCCCTTTCTCTTGCAATTTAAATTCATGCAGAGAATGTCATTCTTCTTTGACTTGTTCCTTCCTTTTCCATCTTTGGTTCTCATTGTAGCCACCATCATTGCAGCATTGGACTTATTGATATTATCCTCAATTTTGATGGAGTTTGCCTCTTCAGTGAGATGCCAGATAACATCAGATGAAGTGACTTTCTTTCCCATTTGATAAGCAATGGCACTCAGGGTCATGAATAAGGTTCAGAAGGTGGGTGCAAGTAAGAGCAAGGTGCAAAGATACAGGGGAATTCATCTCGGCTAGCCTTTCTCTAATATCTGTCATCTTTGCAATGTGTTCCCTCATGCTCTGCCCCTCTGTGTATTGAGCATTTGAAGTTGAGTGACAAGGTTCATCTCATACAAGCTGCCTTTATCAGCATGGATCGAGATCACTTTCTTCCACACAGCTGCCATCAGTCTCATTCTTGACTTAGGGGAATGTAGACCTGTCAATGGTCCTGTAAATGACCTCATGAAGAGCTGCTTGCATTTGATCATAGCTATCTTGTTCTTGTTCATGCTTCTCAAGCTCATCATCAGTTAATAGGGCTGTTGCATGATGCTTGTAAAATGTCCTGTTGCATTCAATGAGCTCTTCTGGCTTTTGCATGGTACCCTGAACATGTTGTCAAAGTCCTTTGAGGTGATGAAGTTTAAAATCTGCTCAGAGTACATTGCCCAGTTGGCACTGTCTCTCCAAAATTTGAGAAGGGATAAAACTTGACTATTGGATGTAGATGACATGTTGGATATATCTGCAAGACCCATAACCTTTCACAGTTGCAGGGGTACTGGAACAAGAAGCTAGAAACAAATAGATAGAACCATAGTGGTGGTTAAACACTGTATTGGATAGTAAGTATCTAGAGAAAAATAGGTAGACTACTATGGATAAGTAAGGTTATAACAAAGTAAGATAGAACAGGACTTACACCTCAGTGGTGGTTAAACACTGAGGTAGTATGATACCAGATAGATGGAATTATAGAAAGTGTTACATAAGTGGTAACAGGTATGCACATGTGCTCGACATTTTATTTATGGCATCCACCACTATATCCCACACTATAATCCAAGAATCCAAACACAAAGCCTGCAATACAGGGGAACAGATGTGAGACATAAATGATGAAAATGAAAACCCATCCAATACAGCAAACCCAAGCACTGACACTGTCCACCTCATGCCTGCCAGCAGCTGGCCATGCCCTTAACAGACATATATGACCAAAATTCAAAAAAGCTCCATGCAAGGGAATGAAGAGGTCAAAAAAGGCCCCAAAGTCCTAAATGGTTTAAGGAACTGGACCTCAGGGGGAGTGAATGCCCAGGGCATGCCATCTGAGGGGCTAGGACTAGGGTGAGTGAAAGGCAAAGGGGCCTTTTGAGTAGACACTCTAAGATGTAAAGACCGTTATAGGGTGTATCCTGAGAGGTCATTAAATTAACAATAAAATAAAATAAAATGGACCAACCATAGTTTGATATCATTCTGCCATCTCTCAATTTTCAAAAGATTTTTCTGCAATTTTTCAAGTCCATTTTTACAATCTCCCCCAAAACTTATAACCCCTCATAACCTATACCCCCAGCCATCCACTGAGGGGTATGGGTTAAGAGGGAGTCGACTGCAGTTGCATCTTCAGCTAGCTCTATCACACGACATTTATTGATATTATTATGTAATGGGTCCTGTTTGAAGAGAACTCAGACATGCTGCGAAGTGATGGCCCATTAAATTTTATGAATGGTAAGCATTGCACAACTGCAGGGGAGGCAATTACTATATGCTGTGCAACAATTAACAATGGTATCTACAGTCTTCTTTTGCATGATTCTAGCTGTTGAAATTAGACCCCGAGAAGCATGCTGTATACATGAGGCAACATGCAGCATACACATTTTACTGTGCTTACTGCGCATACATGTGGTAAACACATTCCTGAGTCATGTGACATCCTTATTATTATGTATATAAAGGAGAACCTGTACCATAGTAGGCATATAGTGTTCTTACCTCTGCTAAACCCTAGCTCTAAGACTTACTAAACCCCAGGTAGGTTATAAGAAATGTGTTGTCTCTTCCTCTGTGCAGCATATATAGTCTGCTCCAACAGGTTATGGGCCCTGCTGGGCACATCGTGAACACACCTTAACTGGCTGTGAAAAATGTTGACTTTATTGTCTCCAAATTATAATCTTGCGCTCCTAGTGAGCTGCACTTAAAAACCTATGTTGACTAGGGTTAACCACTCTGAAGGAGTGCTTTTGCCTGAGATTATGGAACATGTTTTCTTGGATAGAAGACTGATTGAGCACTTTTACCAGCTGCCACCACAGAATCATGTCTTCAACCCTTGAAAAACTCATACAAACTTTCAATGGCTCCAATTACATTCAATGGGCTGACACCATGAAGGTGTGGCTCAGGTCTCAGGGCCTCTGGCACATAACTAGTGGGATGGAACTAAAACTGCCTCTGGCACCTCCTTTGACAGTGATGAATGCTGCAATTGTAGCAGATGCTACTGCTAAGCTCCAGACCTGGAGCAACAAAAATGACCAGGCTATTGGTAGACCTAGTGCTCTGCCTGGCCCCCTCCATTTGGCAGTGTGCCAACACCAAGAACACTGCTGAGAAGGTGTGGGATCTTATTTGCACCAATTATGGTGTCGATGGCCCCTCCCAAGTCTTTGCGGACTTTAGGGCTGCAATAGCAATCAAAATTCTGGCTGTGAATCCTGCTCCAGAGATTGCTATGATGGCTAACAAATTTGAGTGCCTTATGGCTGCCAATGTCGCCATCCCTGAACTAGTTCAGGCAATGATTCTACTCACTGCGATGCCATGCAAGTATGATTCTCTGTCCACCACGGTCCTTAACATGACCGCTACTAGAGCCTTGATGTTTAAATATGTCAAAGACTCCATTGTTGCTGAAGCCTCATGGCACACAGCAGTTGGGAAGCCCACCAGCCTGCCTCAGGCCACCAAGCTTTCCACTGTCAAATGCAAAGGGGGAAATCCCAAATGGCAACCTCAGGGCAACAGTGGAGATTCATCCTGAAAATGTGGATGATGCAGGAACAGAAAGACTATGGAGGAAAAGCCAAAGGAGTACCCACCTCACCTCCAATGCCTTTACTACCATAAATGGTAATGGCACCATCATACTGCTGATGCTGCTCATTCAGTGCATCGAGAAGCACAAACATACTCCCACAAGGGATCCTTGCTGCTGACTGCCTGCACAGGATATACGGGCACGGCCTCTACCTCTCATTTGGTCTACACTGAATATCAGCAAGTTCGAGACACCCTCGAGCAAATAAATCTCCCATGCAGCACAAAAAATCTGTGACCACTGGAAGAGCACCTAACAGTGCGAGAAGGTAAGAGGAAGAGGATCGAACCAGAACCGAGGATTGTGGAGGTAGAAGATGATAGTGTCTCCCTCAGATCGGAACCTGCGGTTTCTGATGAGGAAGTATAGAAAGCCATCGACGAAATGCTTGTCAATGAACTGCTTGAAACAAGAGCATATGATAAAAGGTCAGTCCTTTTCTCTGCCACAAGCACAAAGATTAATATTCCAATGATCAAAGTGAACCTTTCATGTGAAATTTTACTGCTACTAAATGTATCATTGAACTATTTACATCTTAATGAATGTGTTATGTGTGCAAATGGAAATTGTAAGAAAGGTGCTGACTGGATCATGGATTCAGGTGTTGATACGGCTCCCTATCGCCCTGCGCGCATACTACGGCATTTTTTGCGATTGTGTGCACCTCCTAGATGGCTTCCGCACACTTTGCGCAGCGCGCTTTTGTGCACCTTTGTGCGCTTTTGTGTGCCTTTGCACACTTCCATGCGCTTTTGCGCACCTTCAACCGTTTAGGTGCACCTTTGTGCGCCTTTTGCATTTCTACTGCGCTTTTGTTTCCCCATAGCCGCCAATCATTGTGCGCCCTAAATGCGCCTCATTGTGCTTCAAGCCACCTCCGTGCGCCCCCCCCACACTCCTTATCTGCCTTCTACATTTATTGTGCACTCGATGCACCTTTGCACACTCCTTTTACACTTTACCTGCAACTCACATTCCCTGCTGCACACTCTTTGCACAATCTCTATCACACACAACAATCCCCCGCACCGGTGCACTGCGCATCACAGCTCCCATCTTACTGGCGCATTTACTTGAGGCGCACCACGATTCTGGCACGAGCGAACTGCGCATTCTTACATAACTGGGCCGATTCGTGCCTATTTGGCATTGGACTGTGCGCACTTGGGCGCTTTCACGTAACCCAGGCGCTTTGGCAGTATTTGGCCTCACACAGCATCTCCTTATAGTTCTTCCACATTTCCAATTGGCATCGCCTTATCTGGTAACCGGCACAGGTCAATCACACCATTATTACTAAGGTGCAGCACGCGACATATAACGCTGAAGCAGATTAATTGGGAAGAGCGCATGAGACTTAGCATGCACCAATAATAGCGCATCGCACCAGAATAGTTGGATATTGAGCTATAGGTGCGCAAATCTTATTGGCTGAGGCAGCGGCATAGTGTGGTCAGGTTTAGATGGGCGAATGGATGCGCTTGTGGGTAGCGCATGGCGCTTCCTATTTTTATACTTTATTTCACCATTTTATCACATAAGCCATTTGTACATAGTAGCGGACAGATAGAGAATCCAGAGGATCTTTCCCCCCCCCTCATAGTTCATAGCTCAGTCAGCGTCGCACATAGTCTGTGCACCAGCATCCAGTCCATGCGCCTTCATAGTGCGCCCTTCATATAGCCGTGTTTGCATTATCGTTTGCGTCCCCTCATCGTATTGTTGCGTTTCATCCCTTGCATTGCGTCCTTCGTCCTTGTCTGTGCACTATCGTAGTGCGCCCATCGTATAGCCACGTTTGCGCACCATTTGCACACCCTTTTGCATAGCCGCATTTTGCGCACCACCTGCGCCTTTTTCCGCTCCTTGCGCTTTCACTCTGTTTGCACCCCCAAACTGTGCACCACCTTCACAGTACATTCCAGTGTCGTCTTTGTCCTGTTACACCTCCCGCCTTCATCATCCTCATCGTTGCGCACTTTTGCGCTCTCGTTGCGCGTTTTTCCGCACTGTGTGTTTTTGCCTCTTTGCGTTGCGCACTTTTCCGCCACTGCACATATCTCCCCTTTCATGTACACTACTAGTGTGCACACTGAAAATCACTGTACCAGCCTCTCTATAGTCTCCGCGCCCTGAAGGACGATCTGAGGCCCTCTAAGTGAACTCCCCCCTCACCCCGAGCATGCCTGCAGTTGTAGGTTAAGTGTTCACCCCTTCTGTTGAGACTCTGCACTGAGTACCAACTGAACTCATCACTCGCAGTGGGTTCACAAAGTTGTTCAAAATAGTTTGAAATAGGTTTGAAGATATGCAAAATAGTTCAAATAAGTTCAAAGGTGTGCAAAGTAGTTTGAATAAGTTCAAAGGGGTTCGATGTATATCAAGGAATGAGTTTAGTGAGTGTGATGTGTTTTTCGAATGGCGATAGGCAATGGACAATAAAACGAGGAGTGAATACAATAGTTTCAAAGAAGTTCGTGATATTTCACAGAACTTAGAGATATGATGCAAAGATATGACCCAAGAGAATGGCTCTTAAATCTGACAATAAGTGTGAGGGTAACTTGTGCTCTGTTTCCCATTGGTATTCTTCTTTTCTTACTAACTAATACAAGTCTACATACAAATTGAAGAGATAGTACTAGAAAGGAAATAAGAACATGTGTAAAACAAGAGGCAATTTATCAAACAATGAGGACTTGTAGATCATGAAACAAATGAAAAATGATAAATAATATAGTGTTCCCATATAGTAAAAGTACTTATCTTGTGCTTCAATATATCAATGAAACATAAAACTGCACTTATCACATTTTAAGTCTCTCATAGTCTCTCCTCATGTCTGGTAGTGCTCGATATGTGACTAAATGGTTTGTTCCAAATGTGCAGCATGTATCGAAAGTGTTTTTAAGACAGCTATGCGGTGGCTGATATCGTTCAAAATGCTGTGAAGTTGTTTGAAGTGTTGCAAAATAGTTTGAAGTTGTCCGAAATAGTGCAAAATAGTGCAAAATAATTTGAAAAGGATTTTGTAGGGGTCCATAGCAGTTCGGAATGTCTGTCGTAATGTGTCGATACAAGTGGGAATCTTCTCCAGACCTTAGCATGCACAGTGGACCTATCACCACTTGTCTACCACAATCATGGTGGGAATTTTGCATTGAACATGCAACACACCTATACAACTGAACCCTGATAAGGCGCCTGAAATGGCTGACACCGGTTGAGGACCTGACAAAGGTCCACCCAGATCTAAATTATCTGAAGGTTTTCAGTTGTGGTGCTTACATCTATCTACCCAAGGAGAAGCATCCAAACACATTAGCTCCTCAATCGGAGTTAATGATGTACCTTGGATTAAAAGATGGCATTAAGCATACCATTTCATGTGACCTAGTGGCACAATATTCATTGGTGCTATGGCACTATTTGATGAAATGTTGTTCCCATGTTGTCCCAGAGCTAAAACTCCTGCCAAGACAGACATTAATGATTTTCCACCTCCAGAACCAGAAGATGATGACCACTCATCTGGAATGGATGGCAATGATTCAATACCACCACAAAATCTGCCCCTTCCTCCATCATCAGAAAATGATGATGCTGATGATGTACCAAGCAAGCAAAAGGTGCATGATGATGTGACTGATGCTCCTCCTCCACTGCCTCCAGTAACCACTGAGGACTTTCATTCAAGACATGATGATCAACAGGAATGGCAGCAATTGCCCCATTGATCAGGCAAGCAGAGGAACATCCCAAATTGTCCTGGCAATACCTATGGAGAGAAGTGACTCCCCTCTGACATAGAGAGAGACATTGCACATGATCATTATTGGAAGAGATCTGTGGGTCAAGATTCAGATCATAACTGAACATGACCACAATCTCAACAGAAAGAATAGTTGCTGGACTGAGTTCGGCACCCCACGAAAGTGTGCCCGATTCCAATGATCAAGAACATGATCACCCAATGGGGGAACTGGATGAAGCAGGTTATATTAAAAAGATAACCAAGGAAGATGGAGATAAGCTTATTCACTGGCTGTTGTCAAAAGCAGTCAAACCATCAGGCAAAATAAGCCAAGTTCCAAACTGTTAGGAAACAGTCTCCTAACATGCCTATTACATAAATCTATTTTTATTTTATTTTATTTCATTTTATTTTACCAAAATACACTACAAATGCCTATATACGCATTATTTGTCAGCGTGGGAATTTTCTATTTACACGCATCAATATGTACATGCATGTATGCACACATGTGTGCATGTTCATAACAACATACTACAATATATGTAAAATAGTATATAACCCTAAAATAAATACTGGGAGACCTCAGTTGAGTTCTCTTAGGTATTCCATCCACAATAGTGGTGTGAAAAGCCTATTTCAGCCAACTGTTCTATTTTTAACCCCTTGCATCAAATCCATCAAACCCCCCATCATGTGTGCACATGCTGCTGCCTTCTTGTAGGAGAGCCCGCATGGTCCAGCTAGCAGATTAGTGGGTGTCGCCCTAACAGAAGAACTCAACTACCCTATCAGTGCACCTTCTCTTACTCACGTGCATACATCATTTGTCTCAGCACGCCACATCCACTTACTCATTATTCAGCAAGAGCCAGAATTAATTGTATATATGTATTTACCTTGCTTTCATAAGCTGATGCCAGGCCTTGCCTTACATTGCGACTGCCAGTGATCGAGAGGCAGCGCTTGTCATTAGGACAGCTGTGACCAGACAACCGATCAGATCTGGTTTAGCCGAGATTTACATTACTCTATTTGGATGACTATTTTAGGTAGTTACTAGCCAAATTCAGTAATAGCCCCAAGATCAGGCACTGTTGGAAGGGTTATTGATCCGAAGTGCCCAATAGCCAAAATCATGTGTTTGCCATGTTTGGTACCCAAAATAGCTGGGTCAAGTGACTCGAAATTTTGTGAAAAAATTCTCCAGCCGATGATAGGTCCACTGTGCACTTTACAGTCTGGAGAAGCATGCCCACTCATATCGACACATTATGTCAGATGCTCTGAATAACTACGAATGCCACAAAATTGACTTCAAACATTTTCGAATTATTTCACACTATTTCAGATGACTTCGAACTATTTTGAACCACTTCACAACATTTCACAACACTTCGAACGACATTGGCCGCCGTATAGCTGTGTTAAAATATTTTTGATACATGCTGCACATCTGGGACAAACTATTCCATCACATATCAAGCACTACCAGACATGAGGAGAGACAACAAGAGATTTAGGATGCAATAATAGCATTTTTTATGTTTTGATGATATATTACAGTGAAAGATAAGTACTTTTACCATATGGGGACACATATGTTTCAATTATTTATCATTTCTCATTTATTTTTGATCTACAAAGTCCTCATTGTATGATATATTGCCACATGTTTTACTTCCCTTTTCAGTACTATCTCTTCAAAAATGTATATAAACTTGTACTAGTTACTTAGAACAACAGAGAATCAGTTATCCTCTCCACTATAGTCAGATTTAAGAGCAGTCCTCTTGAGTCTTATCTCACATTGTATCTCTGAAGTTCTGTGAAATATCACGAACTTTCTCGAACTTTCATATTTGTTATAAACTCATCGTCACCTATCGCCACTCAGAACCCACTTTGTAACTGCCATATTCGTCTGTCAAACATATCTCGACACCAGTCGAACACCTTCGAACCTCCTCGAACTCACCCAAACAACTTTGAACCACATTCAAATCTATGTCGAACTACTTTGCATGTCTTCGGACCAATTTCAAACTTCTTTGAACATCTTCGTACACTTTAAAGAGACTATTCATCGCATCCTTTACCATTTTGCATTACTAAAACAACGTTCTGGTACTAGTGGTGATATTTAGTACTGACTTGCACCCTTCCTCTAATCTGAGTTATACTACATAAGTCTTTTAACAGGTTTTTGTTAGGTTTCCAGGTCGAGCATCATCGCTGAATCTTTACACAGCCAAAGAAGTGACTCATCACAGATTATGTCATCATGTCAGAACAAGCAACTTCGAATCCTGGATACAATCCTGTTCCCATGCCCATTCTTGAAGCCAAAATTGATGCTCTAATAGCACAAATGTCCCAATTAGTGTCAGTATTAGCAGCATCCCAGCCCAAGCAAGCACAAACAAATGCAGAAACAGTAGAAGATAAAGATGATGAGATGGAGGAGATGGTAGAGTGGATGTCTCAGGAGGGTGAGCATGCAGAGGAGAGATCTGAGAGTAGAAAAACACATTTACCTAAATATGTGCCCCCGCAAATATTTGACAGTACCATGAATTGCCGTGGGATATAAACCATTTGCAAGCTTCAGGGAATTTTTGGAGAGATTGGAGGCACAGTTTGGAGACCCTAACCCAAAGGTGACAGCTAATGCAAAATTAAAAACCATGTGCCAAGGTTCTCTGACTGCAGATGAATTTATTTTGCAGTTTAAAGCAGAAGTGTCACAGACCGATATGGGAGAAGCAGCATTGGTAGAATATTTGAAGGCAGGATTAAATTCCTCATTATTCAAGTCTATCTATTGACTACCTTCTATGCCAGAGAGGTTGGATGAGTGGTATAATTGGGCAATGTGTCTTGATCGGCAATATTGACAGGAACAGGCAGAATTGAAATTGATGTATGGAAATGCCAGATTTGGAAAGTCATCAGAAGGAAAGTCTGAGAAAGGAAGGACACCTCAGGTACAAACTCCGAGGGCACAGCCACTGGCCATGGCAGTGACACCTACTGTTAAGGAGTCAGTAGCATCGATGGATGCAATGGATGTTGATCAAGTAGGGAGACGAGCCCCAGTTAAATATTTTAATTGTGGACAATTAGGGTATATGGCTCGAAATTGTAGGCAGAAAAGGAAGATTAGGGAAGCAACAATTGAGAAAGTAAAGTTGTAGGAAGCAGAAGAATTTTGTGGAAGAGTCCCAGTGAAGGTTTCCCCATTGGTGACCCAGAATCAATATAATGTATTAGTATCTGAGGAAACCCAGAATGAACCAGAAAGAGAAATTGAGGAGTACGACCATCATTATTTATCTGACAAAGAAAAATGCCCAGCCTTATTTCCGAAGACCCCTAAATTTTTTATTCGCTCAGTGCAGATAGAACCCAAAATTAGCTTGACAGTAGAATTGAAGACAGTGGACACACATGCAGCAATTAATGTGGAGGCATTGCTTGACATTGGTGCTACTGAATTATTTATTAATTGATTCCTAATTACCAGAAACAGTATTTGCACACGTAAACTGCCACAACCTATAATGGTGTACAATATTGATGGTATGATCAATAGTGGAGGAACTATTAAGGAGGAAGTGACAATGATATTGGAGTATCAGGATCATCAGGAACGAGCCATATTTGAGGTGTGTGACCTTGGGAAAACCAATCTGATAATTGGATGTCCATGGTTACAAAAGCATAATCTGGAAATTGATTGGAAAACTGGGAAGGTACACATGACTCATTGTCCTAAAGAATGTAATGTGTATGGGAGAAAAGTAAAAAAGGAGAAGAAGGAAAAGAAAGAGAAAGAACATCTGAGGAAGTATTCTGTTACAATGGAGGAAGTGGAAGATGAGGATATGCCAAATGGGAAAGTTCCAGTCATGACCAGTAAAGAAGAACAGAAGCAAACCTTTAGGGAAATCCATTGATATGGCTCCCTATCGCCCTGCGCGCATACTATGGCATTTTTTGCGATTGTGCACACCTCCTAGATGGCTTCTGCACACTTTGTGCAGCACAATTTTGCGTGCCTTCATGCGCTTTCATGCACCTTTGTGTGCTTCCATGCACTTTTGCATGCCTTTGACCATTTAGGTGCGCCTTTGTGCGCCTTTTACATTTCTACTGTGCTTTTGGTTCCCCCATAGCTGCCAATCATCGTGCACCCTAAATGCACCTCATTGCACTTCAAACCGCCTCTGCATGCCCCCCTCACACTCCTTATCTGCCTTCCACATTTATTGCATGCTCAATGTGCCTTTGCGCACTCCTTTTATGCTTTGCCTGCAACTCACATTCCCTGCTGTGCACTCATTGAACAATCCCTATCACACACACAACAATCCACTGCACCAGTGCGCTGCGCATCATGGCTCCCATCTTACTGGCGCATTTATTCAAGGCACACCACGATTCCAACATGAGCGAACTGCATGTTCTCACATAATCGGGGCACTTTGCACCTATTTGGCATTGGACCATGCGCACTTGGCACTTTCACGTAATCCTGGTGCTTTGGTGGTATTTGGCCTTTCACAGCATCTCCTTATAGTTCTTCTGCATTTCCAATCGGTATGGCCTTATCTGGTAACTGGCACAGGTCGATCACATCATTATTACTAAGGCGCAGCATGCGACACATAACACCAAAGCAGATTAATTGGGAAAAGCACACGAGACTTAGAGTGCACCCAAAAATAGTGCATCGTACCAGCACAGCTGGATATTGGGCTATAGGTGCGCAAATCTTATTGGCTGAGGCAGCGGCATAGTGTGGTCGGGTTTAGATGGGCGAATGGATGTGCTTGTGGGTAGTACATGGCACTTTCTATTTTTACACTTTATTTTACCATTTTTATCACATAAGCCATTTGTACATAGTAGGCGGACAGATAGAGAATCCAGAGGATCTTTCCCCCCCTCATAGTTCATAGCTCAGTCAGCGTCACACATAGTCTGTGCACCAGCATCCAGTCCATGCGCCTTTGTAGTGTGCTCTTCATATAGCCGCATTTGTGTATCATTTGCATCCCCTCATCATATTGTTGCATTTTGTCCCTGCATTGCGTCCTTTGTCCTCGTTCATGCACTCATACAGTGCACCCTTCATATAGCTGCATTTGCGCACCGTTTGTGCACTTATTTGCATAGCCACATTTTGTGCACCGTTTGCACCTTTTTCTGCCCCTTGCACTTTCATTCTGTTTGTGTCCCCAACCTATGCACCACCTTCACAGCACATCCCAGTGTTGTCTTCATCCCACTACATTTCTTGCCTTCATCACTCTCATCGTTGCACACTTTTGCACTCCTATTGCGCATTTTTCCATACTGTGCATTTTTGCCCCTTTGTATTGTGCACTTTCCCACCACTGTGCATATCTCCCCTTTAGTGTACACAACTAGTGCACACATTGAAAACTGCCGTACCAGCCTCTCCATAGTCTCTGCACCCTGAAGGACGATCCAAGGCCCTCTAAGCGAACTCCTTCCCTACCCTGAGCATGCCTGCAGTAGTAGATTAAGTGTTCACCCCTTCTGTTGAGACTCTGCACTGAGTACCAACTGAACACATCACCGTGGAGGACAGTCATGGGATAAAAATGTGGAGAAAGTGGAGAAGCCAGTGGAGGAGTGGGTGCCAAAAGCCTACCATAAATATTTGTCAGTTTTTTAGAAGAAGGAATTGGAGCAGATGCCAGTGCGAAAGCCATGGGATCATGCTATTGAGATGAAGTTGGGATTTGTGCCAAAGAAGTCAAAAGTCTATCCGTTATCTCCAAATGAACAAGAAGAAGTGGATGCATTCCTTAATGAACAGTTGCGCAAGGGATACATATGACCTTCGAAATCACTGCAGACATCACCAGTATTCTTTGTACCAAAAAAAGATCAGAGGAAGAGGATGTGTACAGATTATAGGTATTTGAATGAGTGGACAGTGAAGAATGTGTACCCTTTGCTGTTGATCTCAGAGATCATTGACAAGGTGGGAAAGGCCAAGGTCTTTACAAAATTGGATTTATGCTGGGGGTACAACAATGTACAAATAAAGAAAGGAGATGAGTGGAAGGCAGCATTTGCCACATGTCGAGGATCCTTCGAGCCACTAGTCATGTTTTTTGGGATGACCAATGGTCCCCCAACTTTCCAAAATATGATGAATGACATTTTCAAGGATGTGATAGACAAAGGCGTGGTGATAATATTTATTGATGACATTTTGATATTCACAGAGAATGAAGAAAATCATGAGGCGATAGTGCAGGAGGTGTTGAAGAGGTTGGCAGAGAATGATTTATTCGTTAAACTGGAGAAGTGTGTATTTGGAGCAAGCAAGATCGAGTTCTTGGGATTAAAGATTGGTCCTGATGGAATCAAGATGGATCCTATCAAGGTACAGGCAATTGTTGATTGGCCTGTGCCTACCCATATCAAGGAAGTTCAGGCTTTCTTGGAACTGACCAATTTTTATTGTTGCTTTGTTCATAATTTTTCCAAAATTGCTGCACCATTACACAACCTTATGTGAAAAGAAGTAGTGTGGAGATGGGGAGAACAACAGCAGACAGCATTTGAGGAGTTGAAGAGGAAGTTTGTGCAAGAGCCAATATTGGTCCCAGTAGATTTTACATGTCCCTTCTTATGAGTAGAATCAGTTGCATCAGACTTTGCTACTGGAGCAGTATTATCAATGCTATGCGAAGATGACAAATGGCATCCTTGTGCATATTTGTCTCAAGGGTTGAATGATGTGGAGAGGAATTACCATGTGCATGATAAAGAGATGTTGGGAATAATATGAGCATTGGAGGCATGGAGACATTATTTGGAGGGATGTATGCATCAGATTGAAATCTGGACAGACCATCAAAATCTGCAGTACTTCATGTCCACTAAAAATCTTAATCAGTGACAAGCACATTGGCCATTATTCCTATCACATTTTAATTTTCACTTGGTCCACAAAGCGGGAAGCTTGATGAGGAAAGCAGATGCATTATCCAGACATACAGATCATAAAAGGGGAGTGGAGGAGGACAATAAAAATATTACCCTACTCAAACCTGAATACTTTCATATTTGCACTATGCATCAAGGGCATTTATTGGTGGATAGCTCAGAGACGGAAATATTGTCTAAAATTAGGCAATGTTCAGAGATGGATGATGAGGTGGTGGAAGCTGTGAAAGCTTTGAGGGGAGAGAAGAAAGGTAATATTAAAGGAGATGAATGGGTTGAAGAACAAGGGTTAGTGTTGTTCAGAGGAAAGGTATATGTACCAAAGGATCAAGATTTACAAAGAGAAATTGTACAGTTACATCATAACATGCCAGCTGCTGGACATCCAGAAAGGTGGAAGATATTGGAGTTGGTGATGAGAAATTATTGGTGGCCTGGAATTTCAAAGTATGTGTTGGAATATGTGGATGGGTGTGACATGTGCATGAGGGGGAAAAAATTTCCAGAAAAGCCTGCTGGAAAATTAATGCCGAACCCTATACCTAAAGCGCCATGGCAAGATATATCTGTGGATTTTATCACAGGACTACCTGAAGCTCAAGGATACAATGCAATATTTGTAGTATGCGACCGCTTCACAGAGGAAGTCCATATCATTCCTACTACTGCAGAAACCTCATCATTGGGCTTGGCGCACCTCTATTTAAATCAGGTATGGCAGTTACATGGATTACCTGATATGGTTATCTCTGATCATGAATCACAATTTGCTTCTGCATTTATGTGAGAATTAAATAACATATTGGGGATTCAAACCAAATTATCTATGGCATATCACCCACAAACCAATGGGCAGACAGAGAGAATGAATTAGGAGTTGGAGCAGTATCTATGCATGTTTGTCAATCACCAACAAACTGACTGGCCTGAATGGTTGGCAATTGCAGAATTTTCTCACAATAATAAATTCCATTCAGCTACTTGCATGTTACTCTTCTTTGCTAATTATAGGTATCATCCCAGAATGGGAGTAGAACCTCAAAGGGAAGTCAAGGTACAATCAGTGGAGGACTTTGTGTCAACAATGCAAAAGATGCAAGAGGAAGCAGAGGCAGCATTGATGAAAGCACATGATGATATGATGCGATAAGCAGATCGTACTCAAGCTGTTGCTCCAGAGTATAAAGTTGGTGACTTGGTATAGCTAAGTACCAAGGATCTGAATATTCCACAACCTTCAAGAAAGCTTACAGAGAAGCAAGTTGGCCCATATCTGATTTCTAAAATAATTTTACCCAATGCAGTAGTGTTAAAATTACCTCAGTCATTCAAGATTGGTCCTGAAATTAACATTTCCCATTTATGCCCTTACCACCCACCCACTATTCCTGGTCAACAAACTACTCCACAGCCTCCAATAATGGTAGAAGGTGCTCTAGAATATATTGTAGAAGAGGTTTTGGACTCACGTCTTTGACGAAATAAATTGGAGTTCTTAATCAAATGGAAGAACTATACCAATGAAAATAATTCATGGGAACCCGAGGAGAATTGTAAGTGAGTGTGTAAAGCAATTGCCCAATTCTTTAAACATAATCCAAATTCTCTGCATCGCATTGCTAGAATGGTGTATGAGGGGATGAATTTCCGGCCTTATCAGAATTTCACAAAGGGGACAGATGCAATATTTTCTTGCCTGGAAATCGAGGCATAAAAGGGGGCCTGGAAGTCGAGGCATAAAAGGGGGGTAATGTTAGGAAACAGTCTCCTAACATGCATATTACATAATACTATTTTTATTTTATTTTATTTCATTTTATTTGATTTTATTTCACCAAAATATGCTACCAAATGCCTATACATGCATTATTTGTCAGCATGGGAATTTGCTATTTACATGCATCAATATGTATGCACATGTGTGCATGCATCCATAACAACATACTACAATATATGTAACATAGTATATAACCCTAAAATAAATACTAGGAGACCTCAGTTGAGTTCTCTTAGGTATTCTATCCATAATAGTGGTGTGAAAAGCCTATTTCAGCCAACTATTCTATTTTTAACCCCTCACATCAAAACCATCAAACCCCCCATCACGTGTGTGCACCCCGCCACCTTCTTGTAGGAGAGCCCACATGGTCCAGCTAGCAGATTAGTGGGTGTTGCCCTAACAGACTTGTAGCCAAAGGCTTTTCACAAATCAAAGGTGTTAACTTTGATGAGATTTTTTTACCAGTAGTCTGCTATGAGACCATACACCTCATGTTTGCACTTGCATCTCTAGAAGGCATGTATATGACTGGTCTAGATGTAAAAACTGCATTCTTATATGACAAACTAGAAGAGGAGATCTATATGGATCAACCTGAGGGTTACAGACTCAAGAGAAAAGAGCGCAAAGTAATGCACTTACACCAAGCATTGTATGGCCTTAAACAGGCCTCACTAGCATTGTGGAAAGAGCTAGAGGCATTTATGCACACCATTGGATTTGTGCATGCCAGCTCTGATGCCAGCATTTTTATACACAAGGATCCTAAGACAGGCAGCATTGTTATTGTGCTGGTCTATGTTGATGATGGCTTGTTCATGGGGAAGAACAAGAAACTTGTGGATGAAAAGAAGAATGCTTGTTTAAAGCATTGAAAGTGCCATAGTACTGAAAAAGTCATGGAATTCTTAGGCATGTGTGTCATTCAGACTGCAAGCAAAGTCAAACTCGATCAAACTGAATATCTCACCAAAGTGCTCAAGAGGTTCGAGATGACAAATGCCAAAGCGGCCCCTACTCCACTTCTGACTGGTTACAAACTGTCAGAAAACACAGTGATGTCAGATGCAGCACTTAGATCAAAATATCAGTCTGTGATCGGATCTTTATTGTATCTGATGCTCAGAACGCAATCTGATATCGCTTATGCAGTAATCAGGATGTTGCAGTTCTCAGCTAATCCTATCCAAGAACATCTAGACAAAGCGATGTACATCATGTGCTATCTGGTGGGAACCCAGAAATATAACATAGTCTACAATGGAGAGAAATCCAAAGGGCTACAGGCTTTCACAGATTCTGATTAGGCAGCTGACACTGTCAAACGCTGATCTACAATGGGTTACTTTGCTACTCTAGTAAGTGGCATTGTGTGCTGGCAGTCCCATTTACAAAAAACTGTAGCACTGTCGTCTACAGAAGCCAAATATATGGCTCTCTCCAACACTTGTCGACAGATAGTGTGGATAGAGTTCTTATTCCAGGAACTTGGATATATACTGAAGTGTGTACCAATCTGCGCTGATAATCAAGGATCCATCTTTATTGGATCAAATCCAGTTCAGGAAAGAAGGACAAAACATATAGACATTCGCTACCACTATACCCACGAATGCATAGAAAATAACAAAGTCACAGTCGTTTTCATTCCTGGAAGTAATAATCCAGCTGACATGTTTACAAAGAACTTGGTGCTGTCCTATTCAGAAAATTTAGAGACTCTCTCGGAATTACTTTCGAGATTCAAACTTAGCTGCTTAGAGCGCTGTACAGTTTGAGGGGGGGTGTTGAAATTAGACCCCGAGAAGCATGCTGCATACATGAGGCAACATGCAGCATACACATGTTACTGCACTTACTGTGCATACATGTGGTAAACACATTCCTGAGTCATGTGACATCCTTTTTATTATGTATATAAAGGAGAACCTGTACTGTAGTAGGCATATAGTGTTCTTACCTCTGCTAAACCCTAGCTCTAAGACTTACTAAACCCCAGGTAGGTTATAAGGAACATGTTGTCTCTTCCTCTGTGCAGCATATATAGTCTGCTCCAACACTAGCCACATAGCCTCTGTATAACAAGAAACAACAATCCAATGTTTTTATGATTTTTTTAATTATTTTATTTTTTCAAAATTTTTCATTCACTCAAAAACATGTGGGAATTTTCAAAAACACTGCAAAGACAACACTTGAATCGTCCGTTTTTTTGAATCCTTGGATCGAATCTGGAGTCGCTCCACCTTTTTGAACCGCGATTCACCCTTCATATTTCAAATTGTATATTTGATTTGTCAGGAGACTTCCAACCGTCTCATCCACTACTCCAACGTCGCATCTGGCAATCAAAATGTCTCCCAAGGCCTCAAAAAAAATCTCCTATTTGTGCTAGAGAGCCTTAAGCTAAAGCCAATTCTGCCAAAGGAGCCCCTTCTGAGGAAGATACTGCATCCCCTAAGAAAAGGAAGGCAGCCCCAAAGAGCAAGGCCGGAAGGAACTGTAGCTTTCCGACAGCAGTAACGAAGAACAGGGTAAAGGGAAAAACAACAGTGATGATGCGGGTGATAGATGCGGTATCAAATTACGTAGAATCGACGATGAATCGTTTTGGAGGATGTTGACGGTCTAGCGTTTCGCAGACGATCCAGATCAGAATTGAATCGTTGTTGGATCGCCTTCCTGAATCGCCATTGAATGGCATATTTTGACTCTACTATTACTTGACGGAGGACGGACGGACGTAGCAGACAACTTATAGCTGGGGATGTATTCAGCAGTTGTATAAGGTTAGGAAATCATTGGGAGATGGACCACTGGCAGTCTGGCAGTAGCAGGAACGCATCCTCCATGCTTCAATCAGCAGAGAATATGTCTCCTCGTCGATGGGGTATCTACATGCATGGATCACGCACCACCAACGTGTACACCCTTATGCAACTCGTTCGCTATGTAAGAAAGACAAAAGTTGAGTCAAATTTCTGACAACGGTGTATGCAAAATTACGTCATGCAGAACAGACTTTGCCGGAAATGCAACGGAATTAAATGACCGGAAATGCAACGGAATGTCGGTCTCTCTCCAAGTGCATTGTAAAGGTCGGTGGTTGAAAATCGAAAGACACTGCTACTACCAACCGCGCGACAACTGCTCCAAGACCACACTACACGGAGTTGTCACCGACATTTTTGGGCTAGCTAAACACTTTGCTTTTTAGGGCAGCAACCTGCCCAAATCCAGTCGGTAAGTGTTGCCCGAAATTTGCTCAGGAACGACCGGAAAACAAGGTTTGACTGTGGTTGCTGAAGTGCTCCATTTAGGCTTGATCGTTCCTGAAACTCTGAAGTTTTCCATTTCAGGTAGTCTGGCCTAAAGTCTCTACATTTGTTTTCAGTTCTGTCTTGAAATCAAATTTCGGCAAAATCCTAGAAGGGTGAGCTTCCTGGTGTAGTATTAGATTTGGATGGTAAGATAGCGTACTTTGTCAGTGATCGTCCTCCGATCCGGAAGCCCGATGTCGGCATCACGGTTATCAATTGATGTGTAAGCACTTCTCAGGAATTAATTCGTCAGGGCGAGAGTCTGTGGGAGTAGGATAAATAATACTCCCGTGCTTGATAAATTTCCATCATCCGATGATTAGGTATCGAGACGAACGCAAAATTCGCCGCATGGACTTTTCTCTGTCAGCATGATCCAACCATGATCACCAAATGTTCCGGACCACCTAGGCGGCCACCAGAACGAACCTAGCATATAACTTAAACGTTTCTCCTGAAATGCTCACACTCTTTCTCCCTCCATGGCGTCCGATTCCTTGCCAATGCAAAGCGATTTAGAGAAAGAATCTGTCACGCCTGACTCGGATTCTGACGCCTTCCAAGTTTCCCTGGACAAACATGAAGACCCTCAACATATGGCTTCGTGGAGAAAGTGGGCAGCGATGATCGTTCTCAGCGCAGGTGCACTATGTGTCACTTGCTTGTCATCTATAGTACGGCAGAACTTTTAATGTTGTTATTCGCTACTCAATTCGATTAGGCGTCGTTCACGCAAGTCGGTGCCTCGGCTCAATTTCACATCTCAAACGTTGTGTCAACTCTGGCCGTCAGTTTATTTGTCATGGGGCTTGGTCTGGGACCGCTGTTAGTTGGCCCACTATCAGAAATATGCGGAAGGAGTATTGTATATCGTGTTTCATACGGTCTATTTTTCGTATTTTCGTGGCCCGTCACGTTCCCCCCCAATGCTGGTAATTCCGTTCTCGTCGTTCCATATTTCAGGTCTAATATTTCTTGCCTAGCGGTATATCTCATCTTCCGATTTATTTCTGGTTTCTGCGCTTCGGCATTCATGAATGTGGTGGGAGGTAGTGCAGCAGATATGTTCTCGAATGTGCAAGTAGGAAAGTATGCATATTATCTTCTGCGCTCTTTGTCTTTGACTGAGCCGTGGATTCCAGTGCCATGGCTTTCTACACAATTACGCCATTTATGGGCCCCATTCTAGGTCCGCTGATGGGCGGGTTAGTTTTTCAAATTTACACTCTTTCCCTTGCAGACATAGCTCTAATACATGTATTATAAAAAACAGTTTTATAAACCAGGTTTGTGACGATGTCTTGTTAGAGCCGACTGGTTCTTAAGAATTTTTTGCTTCATAGAATCTTAACTGGCGATGGACGTATCGTGTCATGATAATCTGGATATTCATAGAACTTGTTCTGGTCTTTATCGTGAGTACCGTTGTCTGATTACACCTTAACTCGTGCTACAATTCAGTGCAGTTCCTTCCCGAAACATATGCTCCTATTCTCCTGAAACGCAAGGCTCAACGGTGAGTATTGATTCGTGGTTTCTGCGTTTTTCGTTCACCTGAGCCTCTGACAAAGCCTTCGAAAGTCGACCGGAAATCCGCAATACTGGGCCCCGTTAGACAAGCAGACCAGAAGCATATTACATGCCATCATTGTCAGCTGTTATACCCCTTTCAGTGTGTTTCCCGTTTGCCCATGTTGGCCTCGTTCTCTCATGCATATTTTCACGACTAGAACTTCTGATATTTGATCCAATGGCCCTCTTGCTCGACCTCTGGTAAATATCAGAGGAACCTTGGGATTTGTTTGCTCTGTCTGACTCATCGCAGGACCGCTCTTATTCTGGGGATATTATATTTGTCGTTTGAAGCTTTTCCTATCATTTTTGCAAAGCATGGATTCGACATGCAGAAGACTGGCTTGACATTTCTTGGCATAGGAGTAGGAGAATTTATCGCTTATGCATCGATGCCTTGGTGGAATAAGTCAGTTCCTCCTGTCCATGTCATGAGCTCCCCGGAATCCATTATAATCTATTTAGGTTTCATGCACGCACTGCAGCCAAACATGGAGGGAAAATGCCTCCTGAAACTCTCTTGTACATGGGTCAAGTAGGTGGCATTCTTGTACCCATAAGTAAGTGTGTTTTTGCCTCTCCCATCTGCAATTCCCTACGCAGTGCTGATCTTCACTGTGCAGGTCTGTACTGGATCGCATTCACTACTTATCCCAGTGTACACTGGATAGTTCCTATCATAGCCTCAATTCCGCTGGGAACGGGACTTTACTTTGTGTATAACTCGGTCTTCACATACCTCGTTGTCGCATATCGCCCTATCGCTGCATCGGCAATGGCCGCGAACAGCGCGATGCGCTCATCATTTGCAGCTGGATTTCCTCTATTTGCTCCTGCGATGTACGCCAAACTTGGTACTGTGGGCGCTACGGCGCTACTAGCCGGGTTAACGACATTGATGGCCCCACTGCCGTGAGTCCCTGTTTTCTTCTTTTTTTATTTGCCTTCTGTTCCGACATCGGTGTTTCTAGATTCATATTTTATCGGTACGGTGCGAACCTCAGGCGCAACTCACCATTCGCCGTCCCGTAACTTAAAACGACATCGACACATGTTACAGCTTAGACAAATGGCAGTGTATATTAGGCCTGGCTGGTGTGCCACAACCTCGGACTATTTGTAGGATTGAACTAATCCCAGTTGGGAATTTGAAACCAGTCAGAATATCTGGGTGGAAGAGAATTTGAAGAGAAACATCAGACTGTCGAGTTCTTTATGTAGCACAGGTCATGCCGACATTATGTAAAGTCAACAAACGTAACGTGCATAAGCGCAATATCCCAAGAGCAACTTTTGATCCCCAAGCAGCCTTGTAATATGTCCTCTGCTGCGTGCTCAAGGTGAAAGACTTTAGCGGGAAACAGAAGTCCGGACGGACTCCAAAATAGATAAGCGAAGAAGCGGACATGCTACAGTTACAGAGTAAAGAAATGATACTACTTGCTAAGTTACATAACCGAATGCCTACAAAGAGTCAACCATAAATAACAAAAAAGAAATGGGAGAGGAGGCTGGGCCACGAAAATCGATAGTCGACGGACTATTCGATGAATCTGGACGAAACCGTGTGAAAAACCAATTCAGATAGGAAAAAACACGTAGCGCTGCTCACTATTAGGATTCAACTGGGCGAGATAGCAACTGCTAATAAGAGTGCCAGTGAATCCTGTGAAGTGAAAGCCTAGTTGAAAATGGTTTTGTAAGAAACGGTGAAAACTCGTACAATGTGAGAAGTTGATATATATTGTTGAAGGCGAAGCCTTGAATAATATCAACTGCTGAAATTGTAAGAAGCCGAATCCGTTGTAGAGCGCGGAGCGCTTACCCGCGTTGCTTGTGAACGAGAGATGGTGGGTGAACGAAAGCAACACAGGGACCTCCTAATCCCAGTAAAACTGTCTATGACCCGGCATCTGCTAGCCACTAGCACCGTGACACGGAACATGAGATTAGGAGGTTGTTGAAAGGGATCGATGCGAATAGCGGGGCTGATCACATGATCGAGGACTTAAAATGGCGCGGAGGCCTACGAAAAATCTCCTTACCCCTGGAACCCGCTTTTGTGACGAGTGCCTCAGAATGGGTGATCTGCCTGAACTCAGGTTGAACAGCCCAAGCTCATGAGACATTCTCAAGCTTGAATGGGCCAATAGCTGACTGTGGCTATGTCCGGACCAATCAGTAATTTCCAGACTAATCGATCACGCGAGACATTCTCAAGCTCAGGACATGCAAAACATTCTTCTCAGACAAGCTGAGAACTTGGAACATGGCCCAGGTATGAGAGAGGAGAACCCATTTACACAAAAAGGTGTGTTAAAGCAACACCAAATCCACTGATGGACTGCATGTGTGGGCTCTACACGAAGATGCAAGAGGTTGATCGTGTATGCGATCAGAGAATCGTGCGACTGATAGGAGAGGTTATTTATAGGTTGGCTGGTTGAAATAGGCTTTTCCGCATGCAACGCTGGTGGAAATCCTAAGAGAACACAACTAGAGTACTCCTTAATGATACATTCATTTTATATACTAAGTCACAACTGTTTTACACTATTTGAGTATAGGTAATACAATGTGCATGTACAGTCACATACATATTTTACATATATGTAGGACATGTGAGAATTTTAGTTCCTGCTGATATGATCAGTTGGTGCTTGGTTCAGAGTCTCAACAGAAAGGGTGAATACAAAACCTACAGCTGCAGGTGTGCTCGGGGTGAGGGGTTCATTTAGAGGGCCTCAGATCATCCTTCAAGGTGCAAAGACTACTAAAGAGGCTGGTTCAATGGGTCACGAGGTGCGCACTAAGTTGTGTACACAAAAAGAAAGGTATGTGCAATGGTGAAAAAGTGCACAATGCAAAAGTGTGGTGATAGGTCCATGGTGCACTCTAGGGTCTGGGAAGCATTCCAAATGTATCGACACACTATGATTCATGATTCCAACCCCTACAAATGCCATGAATTCGATTTTGAACCTATTTCAGACAACTTCGTGATACTTTGAACACCTTTGAATCACTTTGCACCACTTTGAACAATGTTGGCTGCCATATGGCTGTCCCAAAACCCTTTCGATACCCACAGTACATCCAATACAAACTACTGCATCGCATATCGAGCACTACTGGACATGAGAAGACATGACAAAAGACTTAGGATGTGATAGATGCAGTTTTGTGTTTCAATGATATATTGAAGCAATAGAACAAGCACTTTTTACTATACTGGGACAATGTACATTTCAATTGTTATCGTTTCTCATTTGTATTATAATTTACCAAGCCCTTTATTGTTGTATATATTGCCTCTTGTTCTCTACATGTTACATTTCCTTTTTAAGAACTATCTCTTCAAAATGTATATAGACTTGTACTAGTTACTTAGAAGAAAGGAAGAAGTTACCCTCTCCACTATCATTTGATTTAAGAGCCATTCTCTTGAGTCCTAGTCTTGCCTCATATCTCTAAGTTCTGCAAAATGTTGTGAACTTCTTCAAACTTTTGTATTCACCCCTTGACTTATTGCATATTGCCCATCATCTCTCAAAAAACACTTCCCATTCACTATATTCATTCCTCGATATACCTTGACACCAGTCTGACTCTCTTGAAACTCCTCCAACCTCTTTGAACCCCTTCAAACTTTCTTGAACATCTTCAAATGTCTTTCAAATGTCTTTCAAACCTTTTCATATGCTCCTAAAGTTCATTCACAATGTGTCTCACCATTTCATGCCTTTAACCACAACCTTTGGGTATCAGTGGTGATATTTAGTACCAACTCGCACCCTTCCTCTAGTCTGTATTATACTTCTTAGGCCTTTTAACAGGTTTTTGTTAAGTTTCCAGGTCGAGCATTATCAGTGGAAATGTGCAGTGTGGGAAAATGTACAGCAGGAGTGCAAAAGTGTGCAATGACAATGGGGGTGAAAGGTAGGAGGTCTTGTGGGGCAAGAACAATGCTGGAGTGTATCAAAGGGGTGATGCACAGACTAGAAATGCAGGTGAGATGTGAGTGCAACTAGAGGGAAAATATGCAAATAATGCACAGAATGTGATGATATAATGAGAAGCACAAATGGTGCACAAATGCAGCTATATGAAGGGTGCCTGAAAAATTGCACAAATGAAGATGAATGATGCAAATGAAGGATAAAATGCAGCCATAAGATGAGGAGCACAAATGATATGCAAATGCAGCTATATGAGGGGCGCACTTCAAAGGCACATGAACTGGATGATAATACACAGACTATGTGCAACACTGAACAAATTGTGAAATATGGGGTGAGAAAGATCCTTTGGATTCTCTATGTACCTTCATACTATGTACAAATGGCTTATGTGATAAAACAGTAAAATAAAGTATAAAAATAGAAAGTGCCATGTGCTACCTGCAAATCCATCCATTGGCCCATCTAAACCCAACCACATGATGCTGCTACCTTAGCCAATAATATTTTCACATGCTATAGTCCAATACCCAACTGTTCCAGCATGATTTTCTATTTTTGGTGCACTTTAGGTCCTGTGCACTCTGTCCAATTAGTCCACTTCTGTAAAGGCAATCTCAAAGCCTCACTTAATAGTGAGCTAACAGAGGGAAATCCAAAGTTAACATCATACTACCTAATACAAATGCTTTAGGCACACCTAACAGAGGGGAATCCAAAGAGAAAACTCTAAGGACCCATCTGTCATTGCCCAGTATATGTGATAGAGCCAAAAATCAAATAGTAAGCTAAAAATAGCAAAAAGGCAGAAATGGGCAGATCAAGCTGTGGGATGATGTCACCTTGATGGGTAAACATCCAGAAGGGGTCCTGCCTCTAAGAATAGAACTGTCAACATGTACCAACATGGAAAAAGCTGAAATATAATCATAAATTAGGAATAAAATCATAGAAAATCATAGAAAAGGCAAAATAGAGTGAAATAAAATATAAGAAAATATGGGACGAATATAGAACATTGCCCAGATGCCTGGGATGCCTTTCTTTCCCCTGACATCACCCCCCTTCTATGATGCATCACTCCGATGCACTCGAAACCATATTTGCCCAAAGTTGGATGCTGTAATGGGAAAGGAAGGTCCCCCAGGCATCTGGGCAATTTTCTATGTTCATCCCATATTTTGTTATATTTTATTTCACCCTATTCTGCCTTTTCTATGATTTTCTGTAATTTATTCCTATTTTATTATTATATTTCAGCTTTTTCCATGTTGGTACATGTTCTATTCTTAGAGGTGAGACCCCTTCTGGATGTTTACCCATCAAGGTGACATCATCCCACAGCTTGATCCACCTATTTCTGCCTTTTTGCTATTTTTAGCTTACTATTTGATTTTTGGCTCTATCACATATACTGGGCATCAACAGATGGGTCCTTAGAGTTTTCTCTTTGGATTCCCCTCTGTTAGGTGCACCTGGAGTGTCTGTATTATGGAGTATACTATTAACTTTGGATTCCCCTCTGGTAGCTCACTCCTAAGTGAGGCTTTGAGGTTGCCCTTACAGTAGAAAACTTTCTTTCTAA
Source organism: Tricholoma bakamatsutake (assembly GCA_029959215.1). Lineage (NCBI taxonomy): Eukaryota > Fungi > Basidiomycota > Agaricomycetes > Agaricales > Tricholomataceae > Tricholoma > Tricholoma bakamatsutake. The sequence continues at coordinate 12,442,216 of CP114861.1, forward strand.
GTCCGGAATCAAAGTGCACTGCAGATATAATGCCTCCTACATGTGCAGGACATTGCCCAGGATGCAATCGACACCCCCACCTTAAGTACATCCTTATATCTGCTCAATGCACTGCCACATGCCATGGTCACCCAAAAACACATTGAAGCCCTTGAGGGTGCCATTACCAGATTGCACATGCAAATTGAAATACAGAAGGAGGGTGTAGCACCCAGCATGATCTCAATTGCATCCCACAGCTTACAGTTAGAAAGTGAGTTGAAGGATTCCTTGGAGAAGACATCCTCAAAGTCATGCAGGTGAGAAAGCATGGAGTCAGTGAAGGATTTGGGTGCACTGTTCTTGTGGAAGGCCTCTGCGAGGTGTTGGGAGATGTTCTGGGTGGCACACATCTCATATGAAGGGTTAATAGCAGTGTAGAAAATTTGGTCACCTTTCTCAGTCTCTTCCACCTCCTCTTCTTCATCATTAGAATCAGGTGCAAGATCTGGAATGTCTTTGAAGTCCACATTGGCCACAGGCATTGGGCCAGCATGCCACTTTCAAGTACACTGTATGAGGACCTTTCACTCTTGATGTTCCTGTTTGCCTTCAGTGAAGCAAGTATGGCAATGAGAGGGACAATGACTCATCATAACTTCACCTGTCACCCAGTTGACCTCAGGATTGTGGTCACAAAGCCATGGATAGCCCAAAATTGCCTCCTGCTTCCCCAGTTGGGTCACAGTGAAGAGAGCCCATTCAATATGATCCTTGTACCAAAGGACTAGGTCAACAATCTCCCAAATCGGCCCAGCTTCATTTGGAAATCTATCCACATTGTAGACAGGTATGGGTCGAGATCGTGAACAGGTATTAATTGTTTTTATTGAACCAGGTGCAATGATAGGTCCACTACGTGCTATAAGGTCTGGAAAAGGATCTAACCATATCGAGATATTATGACACATGTTCTGAATCACTACAAACACCATGAAATCGACTTTGAATTCTTTTTGAACTATTTCACACTATTTTGGATGACTTTGAACTATTTTGGATGACTTTGAACTATTTTGAACCATTTCACAACATTTCACAATACTTTGAATGACTTCGCAGCATTTCTAACAATATTGGTGATGATACTCAACATGGAAACCCAAACAAAACCCACTAAATGGCTTTGGATGATATAACATGAGTCAGAGGAAGGGTGCAAGTTGGTATTAAATATCTCTGCTGAGATCAAAACATTGTTTTTAGTGATGCAAAATAATAAGTGATGGTGTGAATAGTCTGTAAGAGCATACAAAGTTGTTCAAATGAGTTCAAAATAGGTTCAAAGATGTGCAAAATAATTCAAATAAGTCTGAAGATATGCGAAGTAGTTTGAATAAGTTCAAAGAGGTTCGAGGTATATCGAGGAATAAGTTTAGCAAATGAGAAGTGTTTTTTGAATGGCAATAGGCGATGGGCAATGAGTCGAGAGACTAATACGATAGTTCAAAGAAGTTCACGATATTTTGCAGAACTTAGAGATATGACGTGAAGATAAGATTCAAGAGAATGGCTCTTAAATCAGATGATGAGTGAGAGGGTAAGTTGTGGTCTGTTCCCCATTGCTTTTCTTCTGATTCTAAGTAACTAATACAAGTCTATATACAAATTGAAGAGATAGTACTAAAAAGAAAATGAGAACATGTGTAAAACATGAGGCAATATATCAAACAATGAGGACTTTGTAGATCATGAAACAAATGAAAAATGATAAATAATTGAAATGTGTAGTGTTCCCATATAGTAAAAGTACTTATCTTTTGCTTCAATATATCATTAAAACATAAAACTGCACTTGTTGCATTTTAAGTCTCTTGTAGTCTCTCCTCATGTCCAGTAGTGCTCGATATGCTGCAAGTTGGCTTGTTCCAGATGTACAGCATGTATCAAAAGTGTTTTAAGACAGCTATATGGTGGCCAATGTCATTCAAAATGCTGCAAAGTCACAAAATGTCGCTAAATAGTTCAAAATGGTTCAAAATCATCCGAAATAGTGCAAAATAGTTCGAAAACATTCGAAGTCGATTTTGTGGCATTCGTAGCGGTTTGGAACATGTGTCATAATGTATAGATACCATTAGATCCATCTCCAGACCTTACAGTGCATAGTAGACCTATCAATGTTTCACTTATTATCATTTTTCATTTGTTTTATGTTTTACAATATCTTTATTTCTGTGCATATTGCCTCATGTTTTCCACATGTTCTTGTTTCCTTTTTAGTAATATTTCTTCAATTTGTATGTAGACTTGTATTAGTTACTTAGAATGAGAAGAAAAGCAATGGGGAACAGAGCACAAGTTACCCTCTCACTCATCATCTGATTTAAGAGCCGTTCTCTTGAGTCTTAGCTCGTGTCACATCTCTAAGTTCTGCAAAATATTGTGAACTTCTTCAAAACTATCATATTCACTCCTCATTTTATTGCACATTGCCTATCACCTCTTGCCAAACACTCCTTATTTGTTATATTCACTTTTTGACATACCTCAACATTAGTCCAACATCTACAAACATCTTCGAACTTACTTCGAACCTCTTCAACATTCCTTGAAACTACTTTGCACAACTTTGAACCTCTTAGAACCTTTTTTGAACTCTTTTGCACATATTCAAACCTATTTTGACCTATTTCGAACCTCTTCATACACCTTTAAAGACTATTCACCTCAGCCCTTACCATTTTGCATCACTAAACACAATGTTTGGGTATCAGTGGTGATATTTAGTACCAACTCGCACCCTTCCTCTACCCTGTGTTATACTTCCTAAGCCTTTTAACAGGTTTTTGTTAGGTTTGCAGGTCAATCAATGAAAAGGCCTGTCGGCATCTGAGTCCAGGAGAGCAGACACCAAGTACTTGCCCCATATCCATGGTCTGCAGCTCAGTCTTCAAATCTAGGGATCATTGGGAAGGGGTGGATGCTGCAATGTACTTGTGTGGTAGCTTATGCTCCCAGGATTTTAATCTGGGCAGAGAAGGGGAGGGAGATGAAGGGGTAGGTACATTAGCCACTTCAGGAGGGTCTGGAGAAGGAATGGTCATAGAATTTTCTGGTGAATCAACAGACAGAACTTCAAAGTAGTCATGGATGGGCAATGAGGGCATACTATTCATTCTTTGTGGGTGGAAAAATCCTGTTCCTCCACCTCTTCTTTAATCTCCTCTTTCTCCAACCCTTCAACATCTGCAAGTGCCAACAGGTTTTGGAGAAGTTCATCTCATTCCTCATACATGAGTTGATGGATGTCTTGGCAGTGGGGACAGTTTTGAGCCATGTGTCTGATTTCCCCACAGTGGTAGCAGAGATCTAGCCTGCAAGCTCAACTATGGGCTGCATTGACATCCATTGGAGTAGGGGTATTGGAGCTCAACACCGAGGGCTAGCACATAGGGATGGGGTTAAGATGAGGGAGTGCTTGATTAGAGGTATGGGGAGCATGGGTAGTGGTAGGAGTGTGGAAGGCCACAGTGAATGCTGCATTTGTGAGTTGGTTCTCATAGATGGAAGCAGCCTCATACCAAGCATTTATGTTATTGTCTGCTGGGCATCCTTCCAACATCTGTGCAATCTGGTCTTGAATCTGGGCTTTGTCCACAGCTCAATGTGCTTGGTAGTAGGAAGTGGATTCAAGGCATGTTACAGCTCATTAGCATTCATTGAGGAGGAAGAAGTGTCATATGAACTCATCATGAAAGTCCCCCCAGGTAAAGAATGGAAGGGAGCCACGCTTCTTGGTTTGGTGTAATATACAGTCAATATAGAGATAGGCACACTTAGATTTCATGTATATGAGGGCCCATTAAATTTTAGCGGCATCATCCACAAATTGGTTTGGGTGCAGACTGATGTATAACTCACAGGAATTGAGGAAGGCATGTCCATGGGAACGTGCACCATTGAATTTGGTGGGGGGCGCAGATTTAACACATGCATCTTTGCTTGGGTGCACATTAGGTGGTGCATGCATGCTCAGCATGCTCAGTATACTAGGGGTTGAAATGGGTGGGGTGGGGTTCAACTGGAGAGTTCTAATGAAGGTTTCAATGGTAGATGTAAGTGTATCAATTTGCAGATGAATTCTAGCAATGTTGCCTTCAAGCGCATCAATGCGCTCTGAGATATCTATGGTACTAGGCAGCAGGTCGGGTGAAAAGCGGTGCAGACTAAAGGTGGGAGTGTCTGGAACAGTGTATAGGGAGTCTGTGGAGCTCTGGGAGTCATCTTCTACTCCATACCTGTCTATATTGGCAGAGTGTCTGAGATTTTGAGCTTTAAGAGAGAGTTTTCTACTGTAAGGGCAACACTTAATAGTAAGCTAACAGAGGGGAATCCAAAGTTAATATTATACTACCTAATACAGAGACTTCAGGCACACCTAACAGAGGGGAATCCAAAGAGAAAACTCTAAGGACCCATCTGTCGATGCCCAGTATATGTGATAGAGCCAAAAATCAAATAGTAAGCTAAAATAGCAAAAAGGTGGAAATAGGTGGATCAAGCTGTGAGATGGCATCACCTTAATGGGTAAATGTCCAGAAGGGGTCCTGCCTCTAAGAATAGAATTGTCAACATGTACCAACATGGAAAAAGCTGAAATATATCATAAAATAGAAATAAAATCATAGAACATCATAGAAAAGGCAGAATAGAGTGAAAAAAAAAAAAAAAATAGGATGAACATAGAAAATTTAATAGTGACATGATCAACCTATGCCAGTTACCAGATAAAGCAATGCGAATTGGAAATGTGGACAAACTATAAGGAGATGCTGTGTGATGCCAAATAGTGCCAAAGTGCCTGAATTATGTGAAAGCGCCCTAGCGCGCATGGTCCAGCACCAAATAGGTGCAAATCATCCAGAATACACAGCTGGCTCATGATGCAATCATGGTGTGCCTCGAATAAGTACCCTAGTAAGCTGGAAGCCATGATGTGCAGCACAATAGATGTGGTGAAGGGTTGTTGTATAGATAAATGAATAGTACAATGAGTGTGCAGTAAAGAATGTGAGTTGCTGGTAAAGTGTAAGAGAGCACATACAGTGACTCATAAAACTGAGTCAATGTTTTGGACTTTTTGATTCATTGTTGAATAGCTTCCCATAAACAACAAAACCAAACAAGGTATTGGTTTACTGAATAGCATACATGATCAGGGCTACCAAACAAACAAAGAATTATGTAATTTTAATTATCCCTCATGGAGATATGATTATTTTAATTCAGAGATTCATTGACTCAGTTTTGTGAGGGGTAGTCAGAAATATTAGAATCTGATGCTCCACCAACTGTATAATGTCAAAAACTTGACAGATGGTTTCTAAGGTGATGTGACCCTTGATGGGACCTTAAATTATAGTATTTAATTAGGACTAGCATTCTTCATACTTCAATATTCTCCAATGCATCCCATCTCCTCTGCTCAGAAGGAAAACATTCTTTCCCTGGCCTCCAATCATTATTCTACCCACAATATTGCCTCTAAACTCAATCTCAGCCAGTCTAGTGTATCCAGAACACTCAGAGCTCTCCATCCAAACCTGGATTCCCCCTCTGGTGGTTGTCCTTCTAAGCTCTCATCTACCTCTCAGAGAGCCATCCTTACCCAAATCACCACTGGCAAGGCTGCAAATGCTGTTCAGGCCACCCATTACATCAACAGCATCATCCCCACTCCAGTCTCCTCAGAAACAGTCAGAAGAGTTCTCAGAAAAAACTCATTCAAGGCTGTGGTGAAGAAGAAAAACCCTTTGCTTAGTATAAGGCATAGGAAAGCAAGATTGGCTTTTGCTCAGAAGTATAGAGAGTGGACTGTGGAGGACTGGAGAAGGGTTATTTGGTCAGATGACACTAAAATTAACAGGTTTGGGTCAGATGGGAGAGAGTGGGTTTGGAAACAGAAGGGAGAGGGGCTGATTGAGAGAGAGGTGCAGGGAACTGTCAAATTTGGGGGAGGAAACATTATGGTATGGGGGTGTATGGGATGGAATGGAGTGGGGCATCTTGCAGAGGTTGAGGGGAGGATGAATGCTGACCAGTATGTGTCCATTTTGAAGGACCATATGCTGCCTAGCTTGGAGGAGAGTGGAATTTCTGGAGAAGAGGTGATTTTTCAACAAGACAATGACCCCAAGCATACCTCAAAAAAGGCCAAGAAATGGATGGAGAACAACAATATTACTCTTCTGGATTGGCCTGCCCAATCTCCAGACCTCAGCCCTATTGAACATCAATGGGTTCACCTCAAGAACCAGTTAGACAAGTATCCAACAGCGCCAAAAGGAATTTGGGAGTTATGGGAAAGAGTAGTGGAAGAGTGGAATAATATTCCATCAGAGGTGTGTCAGAATTTGATTGAAAGCATGCCTAGAAGGTTGGGAGCAGTTATTAAGGCCAAGGGAGGTCATACAAAATACTAGAATTACAATTTATCATAATATTGATACCACCTCACAAAACTGAGTCAATGAGTCTCTGAATTAAAATGATCATATCTCCATGAGGGATGATTAAAATTACATAATTATTTGTTTGTTTGGTAGCCCTGATCATGTATGTTATTCGGTACACCAATACCTTGTTTGGTTTTGTTGTTTATGGGAAGTTATTCAACAATAAATTAAAAAGTGCAAAACATTGACTCAGTTTTGTGAGTCACTGTAAAGGCACATCGAGTGCATGGTAGCTGTGAAAGGCAGATAATGAGTGTAGGGGGTGCATGAAGTCAGTTCGAGGCATAACAAGGAACAGTTAAGGTGCATGGTAGGAGGCAGCTAAAGGGGATCCAAAAGCGCAGTAGAAATCTAAAAGGCACACAAAAGCACATCTAGGTGGTCTAAGGCACATGAAAGTGCACTTGGGCACATGAAAGCGTGATGTGCAAAGTGAGTAAAGGTCATTCATTAGGTGCATACAATCACAAAAAATGCTGTAGTACAAGCACAGGGCAATAGGGAGCTGTATCACCACAATAGCATAATGTACTGCAACTTGGTATAACTGACCATAACTTGGTTTTGTAGGCTCAAATAAATAAGGAAAAAATTAGAGTAGGCAGCTGTGCATGTTTCCTAACATTACCCCCTTTTTAATCCTCAACTTCCCAGTGAGATATGTATTGTGTGATAATTCAGTACTGTGAAATTTTTGTATGGTCAGAAATTCAGATTTTTGTTCTACATCCTCACTATCCTCTGCAGCATATTGGATACCCATTATAGAAATTTCATGTGGCATATGGCACATTTCTATAATTAGCTTCAGGTTCCCATGAATTGTATTTATCTGTGTATCCCTTCCATTTTACCAAGAACTCCACTTTGTTATGATGCAACTGTTAGGGCGACACCTACTAATCTGCTAGCTAGACCGTGCAGGTTCCCCTACAAGAAGGTGGCAGGGGGGCACACGCGTGATGGGGGTTTGATGGTTATGATGCAATGGGTTAAAAATAGAACAGTTGGCTGAAATAGGCCTTTTGCACCACTATTGTGGATGGAATACCTAAGAGAACACAACTGAGGTCTCCTAGTATTTATTTTAGGATTATATACTATGTTACACATATTGTAGTATGTTATTACAGATGCATGCACACATGCGTGCACATGCACGTACATGTGTGTACATGCACATACATGTGTGTACATATTGATGCATGTAAATAAAGAATTCCCACACTGACAAATAATGCGTATATAGGTATTTTGTAGTGTATTTTGGTAAAATGAAATAAAATAAAATAAAATAAAATAAAATAAAAATAGTATTATGTAATAGGCATGTTAGGAGACTGTTTCCTAACAGCAACCAAGAATCTGGAATTTCCTCTACTAAATATTCTGGTTCACTTTCTACTTCAATAGGTGGCAAGGAAGTAGTTTGTTGTCCTCGTTGTAAGGGGAAAGAAAGGTGCCCCAGGCATCTGGGCAATTTTCTGTGTTCATCCCATATTTTTTTATATTTTATTTTACCCTATTCTGCCTTTTCTATAATTTTCTATGATTTTCTATGATTTATTTTTATTTTATTATTATATTTCAGCTTTTTCCATGTTGGTACATGTTGATAGTTCTATTCTCAGAGGTGGAGCCCCTTCTGGACATTTATCCATCAAGGTGACATCATCCCACAGCATGATCTGCCTATTTCCACCTTTTTGCTATTTTTAGCTTACTATTTGATTTTTGGCTCTATCACATATACTAGGCAATGACAGATAGGTCCTTATAGTTTTCTCTTTGGATTCCCCTCTGTTAGGTGCACCTGAAGTCTCTGTATTAGATAGTATAATATTAACTTTGGATTCCCCTCTGTTAGCTCACTATTAAGTGAGGCTTTAAGGTTGCCCTTACACTGGTATGGTGGGCAGTTTATTGACAATACATTGATCAGCTGATCAATTTTAAATGATGATGGTAATTTAAGCTTGACTGTATCAGGTGAAATGACTTTAGAAATAGGATAGGGACCAATTTGCTTCTCCATCAGTTTCCTAGAAGATTGTGTGGTGTGCAAATATTTGGTGCTTAGCCAGACTTTATCGCCAACTTGATAGTTGAGTGCATCAGCATGTGAGCAATCTGCATAGCACTTCATGTCATCCCATGCCTTATGTAATGCTGCCTCTGCCTCCACCTGTACCCTTTTCATTCACTGTACAAAATCTTCTACTGATTGCACTTCTCAGCTCAAATCCCATACAGGGGTCATACCCAGATGTAATTGGCAAAAAAGGGTGATACCTGAGTAGATGACTGGAATTTATTATTGTATGAGAATTCAGCAATTGCTAGCCATTCTGGCCAATCAGTCTGGCAGTGATCCACAAACATCTGCAAGTATTGCTCCAACTCCTGATTCATCCATTCTGTCTGCCTATCTATTTGGTGATGATATGCCATAGATAGTTTGGTAGTTATTTTCAATATTTTATCCAAGTTCTTTTCATGAATGCAGCAGCAAATTGAGGTCCACAATTGGAAATTACCATATTAGGTAAACCATGCACTTTCCATATATGATCATGGTATAATCATGCCAAGCCTAAAGAACTCATTTCTTGTATTGTGGGAATAATATGGACTTGTTTCATGAAGCAGTCATGGACTACAAAAATAGAATCATAGCCTTGTGCTTCTGGAAGTCTAGTAATGAAATCAACCAAAATGTTGATCCAGGATCTTGTCAGGATTGGGTTGAGCATCAATTTCCCTGCTGGCATCTCCAGATAGGATTTGCCTCTCTGGCATGTATCACAACCATCCATACAACTCAGTTGTCAAGGTTCAGACCACTACTACCAAGGTCAGGACTTGGTCAGAAAAACACCAGACTTCCAGTTGGACCTCGTTATTGGTGGTCAGAGTGTTCAGGGATTCCAGGCAGAATCCACCAGGCTGTAGCAGCCAGTTGAAAAGGGTTAAGAGAGGACTTGGCTTCAACTTGTAAAAAGTTGCACCCTTCTCCTCATCAGTTGTTCAATTTCAGAGTGGAGGGAGTTTGGGTTTCTGGAGGATTTCCAGACAGAGGGCGAGTAGATTAAGCAGAGGTTTGGTGATGACTTTGAGGCCAAGAAGAGTGTTGAGATTAAGTGGGTAAGTTGAGATTAGATGAGGGTTGAAGAAGGATGAGTTAAGGATTGATTATTTACTAGAGGTGATTAAACACAAGCAAATTACAATGTGTAGACAAATATAATTTGCAAACTGAGGTACAAGGCTAAGCTACAGGTGCTTAAATAATGAATGGGAGAATAAAGGAAAATGCAGAAGTTTACTAACAGGTCTTGGTAAGTGTCCACAACCATAATTGGTAAGACTGTATCAGGAATAAAGTGAGTAAGCAAATGATTACTAAGGCATGTGAGGACTTGTCTGATGACTAAAAAGTGCTGTGGCCAGAATGTCAGTGGAGAAGGTCAGAAAAGAGTCGGAAAGAAGTCGGGATTATCAGGTGAAATGGGTCTTGACAGCCAGAAGGGCCCAGACTGCTGAGGAATTGTTTGCTGACCAGTTAATTTCAGAAATTCAGGGTTTCTCAGCCTTGTCGGCGGCAGTACGGGCCATGACAGTTAATAACTGGAAATAGAAATGGGTAAAGGAGCAATGTCGTACAAAAGAAGAGACATGTCGGATGTGTTTGTCATCACAGCGTGGACTCCTAAATCTATGTTATATAAGCTGATGGTTATGCGTGCTGCGAGCTGCGCGCAGCTTTGAACGTTCCTAATATCCTATACTTATGTTCTAATTAATGCGTTGTAAGCTTCGAGAAGTATACTGCTGTACGCAGCTTTAATGTTGCCTCATCCGAAATGGCGATGCAAAAGTTGTGATGGTTGGAAGCAACATGAACATTGGACTATATTGCAGTCGTTCCAGAACAGCCAAATCTGTACATGTCCAAGGTAGGTGATTGTACGCAGACTACGCGCAGAGGAGGTCTAAAGTGCTTGAATCAGCTTCAACAAGCGCGTCTGGTAGAGTATTGAGATCCATGGAACATGAGTTGTAACAATTGTGTCTGAACATGGCACTGCTTTGAATTTTTGAACAGAACATGTACCATAACTACCTGAGGCGATGAACTGTGAACAGCTAAACTTCAACTTTTGAGATCAACACCAATAATTTGGGGATGCGTCGATGCTCGTTCAATAAGCTCAACCAAGTGTCATTGCCATAAAGATATCATATCAGGAGAAGATCGCCGATGACAAGAGTGAGTCGAACCCTCGTTGCTACATTGGATCATGAGCTGATTATCGGAGGCTCTGCGAATGGAATTTCGGAAATGAAATTGGATCTGATATCACGAGGAAAATCAGAAGGGAGGGTTCTCTTCTTCTGTTCGGCTTCATTTCATCAGATGGAAAGATAGTACTCTCATAGTTGCCTATGCCTGTTATCTGTCAGAATTCATCGTCGACGGCGGTAGGAATTTTGTGGCATGATTTGGAAGACGCTCTGATACATATGTTCGGTGGTCGCTCGAGGATCCTCCTGGAATGGATGTTGAATAACAAATGTGCTTGTACTTACAGGACATCCCGGTGTGAGTTTGACGAGTGAGCGGCAGCACCTTGAAAGTAGAATTCAAGGTCAACATTCACAGATCCATGAAAATATATACACAAATCTGCGTGTTGAAAGTCGTACGTTCATATAGGATGTTGAATTTATAACCCGCCATTTGGTTACCAGTCGTTACCAACAAATCATGAGATGGCCGCCATCATGTGCTGTATGACGTTGGTAAAAGTTTTTCGTACAACGGATAGACATACCAGGCTCAAGTTTGAGTCTATTGCAGATGTATTACAAAGTGAGGACCATACCAAGTTGACGCTGTCGCGTCGATCGCGAGGTGGTTGAGTGGCAGGCACATTAACGTTATACAGATACATACCGTACGTAGACCATGTTGATTAAATGTACGTGACCTGTGACTGGTCGACCTAACAACAAGGACTTATGTTGCCATGTTACTATATTGATATCTACCCAAGCTGCTTGTTCCGATCTGGGACAGCCTGTTGAACTGCCGAATGTAAGACTAGGGGTCTTGTTGTCTTCATGTCCCTCTGGCTTTATAAACTGTGCTGCTGTTGTATCTGGTCCATTCCTGCGACTGCGCTGCTTCGTTCTTGACTCTTGGGCTTCCGCTTCGTGGTCCTGCCGTCTGCCGTAACTGGACCACCGTATCTATTCCTGCCACTGCGCTTCTTCGTTCTTGGACTTGCGCTCGGTGTACGGACAATAGGTAACTGTGCCATAATTAAATACCGGCGCTCATGATTGTCTATTGCTCGGCTCACATTACCCTAGACAGGGGACACTATATATTAACCTGGGCTTGGCCTCTCTCGCTTCTTCCATCTTCTGCCATGTCTAAGCCCTCAGTTGTACCAGCGCCTCCACCAACTCTCAACAACCTTGATCCACATCAGCGTACCCGTCTCCTCCGATCCACACGGAAACTCGAAGCCCTTCTGGGGATCACACCCTATCTCCTTGAGCCATCATCCTCTTCTCACTTGCACTCCCCGTCCCCGGTTTCTAGCACCGCTGCTACAAACATCTTCTTTGGGGACTCCCCGTCCTCGTCTACGAAACATCACCCCACCCTGGTAAATCGCACATCCACTTCCTTGTCCCTGGACAAGCCTTTTCCGTCGTTCGACCTTGGGCCGGTATCGGATATATCACACAAGCGGGAGATACCGCCATTTGGTGAAAAGCGCGGCTTATTGTCGAAGAACAGGGTGAATAAGGCGAGGACGATCTCTACGAAAGGCATATATGGGTCGAAGACGAAATCAGAAAAGAAACAGGATAGAAAGTCGGACAAAGCAACACATTCTGTTCCCACTTCACATCCCCTAGTCCTTTCCCTTCTTTCCATTCCCGTATCGCAATCCGATACGCGTCTCTCGCCTGGACAACCTACATCATCCCTCCCTTCCACATCCTGTTCTACATATCCTTCCATCACGTCTCATAAACATCCGGAACCAAGCTCGTCCCACAGTCACACTCTTCTCTCATCATCAACATTGGCTACGGACCCTGGTATTCAGCCCATAGTACCCGTCTCCACACCCACGACTCCAGGAACACCTACACCTCTATACCCCCCGTCTCCGACAGTCCTTTCGACACATTCTGACAGCTCAGAACGAGAAAGAGAGCGAGAACACGATGTTCGCAGGAAGAAAATCGCTAAACTCACTCGGACTCTTGGCGAAAACGTTCCCCCGGAGCTCGTTTTCCACCCTGCGCACGCACGCCTGGAGAAATATCAGGACCTAAAGACAGATCTCGATATGAAGACAACTGTATCCAGATCCAATTCCCTGTACTCTTCCAAGTCTACGACCATGTCCAAAAGTGGACATCGATCCAAATTCGAGTCCCAATCTGGTTGTGGACCGCCATCTTCACTATCGCCCGCTTTTTCGAAACGCAAGTTTGGATCCTCCCCAGCATCCCCACCACCCACCGTCATTATCGGGCCGCCACCCACCCGAAGTGCACGTAGGAAATGCGAGTCCCCGTCCTTACGTCAGGGTCAGAACACTCTTCCTGAGACTCACCTAGGCACGGAGCTCGTCATCCCACCCCAACCGTCCACACCTGCACCTCGCCCTCCTTCAGTCCTCGTGGAGAAAGATCGGCTGGAACGGGAAAGGGTAAAAGAAATACTACTCCACGGTCGGCTGGCGTCAGCGTCAACGCTCAGTTTAAAGAAAACGTGCGCCCACCGCCCTCGTAGCCTAAGCCTTGGGAGCGGGATTGATTTACTAGGAAGGTATTGGGACCGAGAGCTTGAGAAGGGGGATGTGAACCGTGGGAATGGGGGAGGCGGAAGTGGATTAAAGGTCGGCGAAGGGGGAACGATCAAAGAAGCTGATTCCACTGCGAAATCAGCAACACAACAGTGGCCGACCTTCGTCTCGATGGTGTTTGATCCCAATCCCTGTCAGATCGAGTTACTTTCGATACCGAGTCCGATTAAACAACGTCGTACCGCACAACGCCATATCCACTCCTCCTCATCTCCTCATGAGGGATCCTTCAGCTCCCCCTACGAGACATATATACCTCCTTATGCCTCCACTTCGTCGTCACATCTTCATCTTCCACTGCTCCATCGCGAATCCTCTGAAAGTAAGGCTAAGGCTGCCTTGTCAACGAAGGTCGAGGTCAAGAAGTCGAGCAGCCTCAAGAAAAAGAACATAGGTGGGGTGGAGGTGGTGATGACTGTCGAGTCGGATGAACAAGCCGAGTGCTGTGTTGCTGAGAAGGTGAGGAGCGGGACTCCTCGCCCATTGGACGGCAGTGCCACGTCAGAACTTTTGCTATCCCCTCCAGTGGGTGGGAGGCGAAAGGAGCGGGAGTGGAGTGGGGAGTGGAATCGCAAGGATATGGATGAGGTTGTGAAGGTGCTTAGAGGGCTGAAGGCTCGATGATATTTATGTTTGTTAAATAGACCATGACATTTACCATGACACCTTTCATCTTCTCATGTGTTATTTTGTCATTGACATACCTACGTGTACGTTCCTTGTTGTAGCCGTGTCGCTGGATACGACCCTTCGAATTGTGGACACGAAAAGGTAAGTATGTGAATAATGAGCTCAACAGTCAGGGCGCATATCGTACGGGAACGCATTCCGCCAGTCCCAGATGTACAGATGAAACAGCAACCTCAGGTTCTGTTTGAATGAACGAATGGATGAAGAGATACCTACATGTTGTCATAAACGTGGCATCGATAGCTCCGAGAGATGGGCCCAGGTTGCGCCTAGGTTGCGCCCAGGTACGTACTACGCTGCTTCTTCGCCATGTCAGTAAAAATAACGGCGATTGGCCAGAGTAGATACAACGATTCCAACAATGATCCCAACGCCTGTGGTGGTCTCCTTACTGTAGTCTTGAACATTGTCCCATGTGACAGCGGTCTAGAAAATCTCTGGCGGTCCGCGGATTCTTCTCGCTCAGCAGCTGCTTTGCCATAGACGATCCTCATGCACGACACCATATTCCAACCATTGGCAAATTCAGTTCCGTGGTTCTATATATGGATTATGATCATGAGATCCCAGATAATACTCTGCCCACTACAGTATTAAATTTTACTGAATGCGGAGACCACTTTCTTCAGTCACCTGAAAAAAGATGTGGATCTATACTCCTTGTATATAATATATACAGGAGGTGACTGTTTGTCCACTAAAATACACTGGATATGAAGACATCTTCGGGGTAGAGATACGTTGGCAAGCAGTTCTGGATCAGCTGCATGAAACACTAAACGCTCGACGGTGTGTTTTACTTTCTTCTTTCCTTTTTCCCACTTCGTTATCGAGACGTCCTTTGAATGGAACACTGTACCGTCGGGCATGCCCTGGACGTTGACTGAAGGAACGGGGATAAGAGAATTCGTTCTTGTCTGTATATCTGCGATCATCGACCTTTGTCAATTCTTGATGGGCCACCGCCTTATTGACAGTCGAAACTCGAGAGCTTGTCCACAGCATTTGTTCCATCTCCGATGGGAAGCCAGTAGAATTGGCAGGGAAGACGGTAGAAAGGTATGCAACCCATGTCAAGTATGCGCTGTTGAGAAGTGTCGGGTGCGTATCTCTGGGGAAAGGGATGTTGAGCGGGAAGTAAGTAGTCCCGTTCACCTCCTTCGCCTCAAAGCGGTTTCCAGTCTTCGCCAGGGCGTCTAATCCAGGTATCACGTACACAGGATCCGGGTGTTTAAAAGGGCAGATCTGGGGAAAGGGGCAGCGGGACCACAAAGAACACGGGGTATGCTTCATATCTACAAAATAATAAGCTGCGCGTTCAGTAATATCCAAGGAATTACAAAATGCAGCAGGGGCTCACACGACGCAATGTCTGTCGGATGAAACGAGTGGCATTGACTTTGATGACACCTGCCCTGCACGTAAGCCCAACAGAGGGGTTGGATCACATGTTTCGCGTGCTTTGGAGTCGGGTTCAAGTGAGCAGCCAGGTGCACATCGTGAACACTAGTTTGTCGATTAGCCGCGAAAAGACCATTGACACGGCACCACGCACAAACTGCAGGCATCTGCCCGTGGGCATCTACCATTTTGAGCAAAATATTTGCACGGAGTCGTCTTCCGTGCAGCTACGGTCGATGAAAATGTCGGCGGAGGCCCCGAGATTCCCTCGATAGCAGGATGGAGGAATTTGCACGATCCGCCGTATGTACAATATCCTCGAATAAATTGACGACAGACTTCTCCTACAATTGTTGAAATTGTTGAACGGTAAGTCGTGTGGTATTACAGTGAAGTCAAGTGAAGCACCCACCGATCATTTTGTATTTTAGCTTCACGAAAATCAGCCTGAGCGGAATCGAGGAAAGAATGCCTAAATTGAACATTTGGAAAGGTATCAGTTAAATAGGCCTGCCGAACAATGCCTGATTATTCCAAGGGCCACTGAGTGATGCATGGGCCATCATCCATTCTCAGCAAGGCCACTCCTTGGCAAGGCCACTCCGACAAGCAACAACAGCGCATTGTTCGTCACGGCCTTTTTTTTGTGTATCTCCAAGGGCAACTCGCATCAATTTCGTCAAAAGGCGTGGCCCATTTCCTAGTCTCACCAGGATAATGACCGGGAACATCGTGCTGGACAAGTTTAAATTATGCCTCCTTGATTGCTCAAAGTGTCAAGCATTAACTTTACAGGGATGCTGGTTAAATTGATTGCTAGTAATAAACGCCAAGGGGCGCCAGTGGCACTGTGGAATCAAGTTTAGACACAGCAGAGGGCAAAATTTTGATGTGGTCCTCGTCGATCTCTGGATGATCATGTTTATACTCTTCCAGTGCACGTTGATGGGCTTCTTTTACCTATTGACATTGATGAATACCAACAATCAGATTGTAATTACGTTCGCGTTTACTGATGGAAAGTAATACACACATCGTTTGCATGTAACACTTCCACCATGAGTGCGCCGGAGCAGGGGCCGCTCTGACATAGGGGAACGGGAAAATTATCGTATAGATGCACAACGCAAAATAAAAGTAGGACTTACTTTGACATGGTTGTACCCATCGATCAACTGACGACATACGTAGCAAAACACCGCGCCACAACCAGGTGATGGACACGTCATGACATTACACTTGAAGCAAGTCCTCGTCAATTTCAAGGCAGAAGCAGTGTGACAGAATCGGTTTTACCCCAAATTCTTTCACAAATGCTGGTTTGGGTTTGGCAGTCAGAATAGGAACTTTGAAGATTTAGAAGTATCACCACTGACGTTTTTCGCATGTTGGACAATTCCTGACTAGCGCTCGACCTAGATGAATTTTGGTTAAGCAAGATGACAGGCGAAATACGAAAAACCTACTCATGGCTTCTTCTATAGTGTGTCGTCCATCCAAGATAGTATCTTTCTCTACATCTAGATAACAACCACACCCGTCAAACCCGCAATGAGATGCATGAGCGCGATGCATACCTTCGCAGCGGATCGGGAGATGGTCCTAAAAATCAGATGTGATAAATACGCCACGAAAAAATAATAATGGGTAAGAAGTGGCCACCGGCTTCTTACACGCCCTACAGCTAACAACCCCACATACCCCTTCGTTCCTGCACTTTAATAGTTTCTCTTCCTCATTCTCAATTATAACACTATAATCACAGAACGGGCACTCCTCTAGGCCATCCAGGCCTGCATCCATGATCGCCTTACGCTGGCTCACGCTCTCCCACAAGCGCACCATTGTCTCAGGCAGAAAACGGCGCAACTCTGATTCCGGTATAAGGGCGGTACAGCCCGATCGATCGATACACTGAATACGGGAGTCGTGAGCGCCGAGGAGCGTTGACGTGTAGGATGTCATGCAGGTGATGCAGAAAAGATGTGCTTCGGGGCACTGAACCATCTCGTTCTAATAGTATGAGAATTATTTCAAGGGAAACGAAAAATGGCCTAAGAGAACGTACGAAGCGAAAAGTGGCGAAACAGCATCCGCACTGTATGCCGGAGCCTGTACGATCCATTATTTCCTGCATAAGCCACGCGCGTTCCTTGCTGAATTCCTCGTCGTGCAGTAGTCTCCTGGATGTGTCAAGTTTCGATTTGTTGGGGGGACAAGGCAAGGAACGGGAGCGAAACGGGAGGCAATTTTTCCGGAACGGAAATTTGATGATGTTGGTTCTCTGTTTTCCATTTTCATATTTCTTGTATCGTTCTAGAAGGAAGAGGTGAGTTGGCACGTAGAGGTCGTTGAAGGAACGAAGCGAGGCATTCAGAAAGTCTGTTGGGACGAGAGGAAAGTCGTGTTTGAGATGTTCCTATATTGTGTAAGTAAATAAGTAAATTTAGAAAATGATCAGGATCTACCATAGCAAGATCAATGTAGTTTGGCCCTCCAGTGAAGGGTCTGTTGTGGTCATCGTAGCGAACACAGTTTACTTTCTCCGCAGTACTCCCTTGTTCAGTGCTACTATCCGAGACCTTCTTCACTATCCCCTGTTTTCTGACCTTGGGATATCTTGGGTCGTCGAACAAGGTATGCAATACAAGTTCTACAACCCCAGCCCCGCATTCTTGAATGTTTTCCGTAATCAACGCAGTGACATGATCAGGATCGACGTCCGGGATAACCTCAAGGATGCAAGCCACGCTTGAATACAGCACAGGATTGACGGCATTCTTGGTGTCAGTACATGCCTGAGTCTCGCGATTGGAGAACCTGAGGCTGTCGCAAGGTAGTTCCAGAGGATCGCTTGTGGGCATAACAGATGGACCAGACGGAGAAAAGGTGACACTTTCCTCTGGTAGCGCAGGCAATGGCTTATACATCTGGCAAGCAGGAATGAAACTTTGAAGTGAAACATAGCACCAATAATGTAACAACACGTGCTAGACAGCTTCCCTCGATGTTGCGTCCTGAAGAAGTTCCAAGTCATTGAAGATCAAACCTGTGTAAGTCACACATTAAGTTGTGTGCTTCCCTTTAGGAAGTCGGGGGAAATGAACTATACACAGAAGAATACCACCGCTAGACCAGGCTAGACCACAATTCATAAGGAGCATCCAGTCAGAGTTCAAGGCAAATGGTTGCACTGGCACGTGTTACCTCATAATAACTGAACTTTCATTTAGTTCTAATCCTGCCTTTGAGATCGATGCATCCTTTTCAAACCAGGAATTCTGCATACTAGGCGTATTCTGACGTTTGCTCGCTATCGGAATAGCCGCCCAAAATCACGCTCAAGGTCATTTATGCCCAGAAATAGTGCTATCGGGAACTATGGCCATGACCGTGGTAGTGGATTTACCGGAACCACTGACCCGCGTCCAAGCCAGTTTGATTCGCACCAACAACGAAAGCCCAATTTACCAACAAAGTCGTCATGCCAGCCGAAAAGAGCCACTCGGGTTCCCACTCATTGTTCGCCCTCCATTCTTTCCTATCCTTCCAAGTCTGACATCGTGATTCCGCCAGTTCTCGCTGTTCCCCTTGTGTGTTTTCTGCATCGTTTTCAAACCATAAAATTCTTCTGATTCTAGCTGCAACAGAACACAAATCACGTCTTACTCTCGCAGATTTCCGCATTCCAAAAGAAGCTCCTTACAACGGAACAAAGCAACAGTAATGACATCAGCACGGTACGGGGCCTCGATTCCTCCATTATCATCGACCCACGGAGGTTTCATCTCACGTTGGGCGTCATGATGCTTGAGGAAGAACCTCCGCAGGAGGTTGAGGGAGAGGGCCGGGTGAGTAACAGGGGCGTAAGAGACGCAGAAGACACGAAATTGGCTGGGATCCGTGAAGTCACTAGATCACGGCGAATCCCTGTATTACCTCAAACCTCATTACCATTGGGTGCGAACACGATCTCCGATGATTCTTCCACCGTCATATCTACTCGTGTTCCGCTCAACATCCAGTCCCAATCTCGTCATTCTCGTCAGGATGCAACAGTTCATATAGCTGAAGATGTTTCATCATCGACATCCAAGACGTTACCACACACTTCCACTTCAACTCCGACCCTATCTACACCCACTTCCTTCGCCACCTCCCAAACCCATCCCAACAATTCCCAAACCCATCCCAACAATTCCCAAACCCATCCCACCAATTCCCAATCTTCACTTACGAGATCCTTCCATGAACCCAAAACAGTTCAAAGTGCCCTCCACCTTCTTCGTTCGCTCAAACCGCAGCTCGACGCCATCCTGGATGTAGAGGCAACAACCTCAGAGGTGTTTCCTGGTGCCGCGTCTATGGAAATACGCGCTGGTGGAGATGTCGGGCATAGGATTGTCGGTGACATCAGCCAACATGCTTTAGCAATTGGTGCTGAAGATGGTGAGATTAAACAGAAAAGGCGACGAAAGTCGGTGTTGAATGTTATGCTGGATAAGGTGGACATCATGCAGCCAGTTGTGCCTCCCAAGTTAAAGGCTCAAGGCAAGGAGAAACAGATCCAAGTTGTCGATAAACTCAAAGTTCCTGCTCTTTCTTCATCCGTGGTCAGTTCCAACGACTTTTGACAGTATGTCACCCACTTATGTGGTCACTTAGGTTGATTCAGCCTTCGAGAAAGAAATGGGAGGGGAGATGCCTGCGATCAAACAGGAGACCGTTGACACGCTCGCAACCTTGGCTTCCATTCCAGCGGAAGCTAGTCATACATCAGAAGACGGTTTGGCGCCGAACCTCGAAACTTTGACCACGAACCCGCGATTCAAGCTGGCATCGCCAGCGGACGAAGCCCACGATATCTGGGCGAACATCATGTACCTCTCACCAAGGGAGTGGGGCAACGAAGCCCGGAAGCTGCGCCAAGTCTGCGGTATGGTTAAACTTCTATAACCTTCACTATATTTCTTGCCTATACGGATTTACCCGCGAGACCGTGATTTGTATTATTCTTCATCCTAACCGCTAACAATTGTTCATATGCAGATCTCGTCCACACGAGCTTCAAACGCGCAGGCTACATCACCGAAGCACGGCCTCTCAAGGTACTGTACTCTTCTCCCTGATCCTCCGTTAGTCAACGATAATTACTATGGGCGCTCTGACTCACCCTCCTCTAGCTGCACTGCACTGTCCTTAATACCTCGAAACGAAAACCTGCTAAGCAGCGCAGGTCACCGTTCTGTTATTCGGATGTGCTGGCATCGAGTGCTTTTAAATTACTCTGGGATGACGCAAGGCGGGAGATTTGCAAGGATAGGGGGGACGACGTCACGATGCTGCCGGACATGGAGATAAAAGATAGTGTTTTGGATGCGGATCCTTCATTCGCGGCCGAACAGCCCACAAATCTGCTTACGTGTCCAAAAAGCCGTCGTATACAATCTCCTGTCCACGTCAGCCTTGGCTTGGGCTCAACGGTGGAAGTTAAGGAGGTTGAGCTGTGGATCATGGGGAGCCGTGGGCTGAATAATGAGTACCTGAGCTGTGGTGGGGTCAGTCTCGAGTGATATACGCGTCTGGCTGTGGATTGTGATGTTTTGTTATTTGCGTTCGACTGTTGTCGTCATCGCTTACTTGATCGATCTCTGAAATTTGTATTCGCAGTGTTCTGTCTCGCTTACCCCCATGGATTTGGTTATCGACGGTGCTGCTGCTAGTTAAGTACTCTAAAGCGTCTTACATGCTTCCATTTGTTGTGAAGAATCAGAGAACAATGAAGCCATACATGAATGTGTGGAATAGGTCGCTTTTGCTTCTTGTTCCTGCAGATCAGTAATGTTGTGAGACTCGCAACTACGATCTCTTAGCCTAACCATTCATTTGTGCTACATGTGTCTGATATCAGTAATGGCACATCACAGTCTTGAGAATCACTATAGCTCCCGTTGCATTGTTAAACTGAAGGCTAACGGAGGTGCTGCTGCCACTGCTGTAACACCCACTGTGATATTGGGATCGATAACTATGTGTGAGTTTATTCCCTAATTCTTGATTCTAGTTCTGAGCTAATTATTTTCCACCATTCCTTTGTGATCCCATCTAGGTAGATCCAATCGGTCATCATCTGACAGCAGTTCAGGAATCCTGAACTGCTAGACATGCCCTCTTCAAAAATTTATTCCTGGATAGCAGTCGGGAAATCAAAGATATCATGAGGATCATACTTATTCTTGATCGACTGCAGGCGGCGATAATGTGTCCCATAATAGCGGAGTTGCCCTGAATGTCATGGGTCGGGCGAGATAAAATGGAGAAAGAAAGCAGCTTACAGTCTTCCAGTCTGTCGTCAATATAATTAGGGTATGCGCTGTGGAGCATGGGTTATGCAATGTCATAGATACACATGCACGACGTACCCATAATCCCAGTTGTTAGGGCTGTTTGACACGATGCTGTTTACCATGCCTACGAAGGACTTAACATGGAATTGAGAAAAAATTGCCACCTACCGTCAACAAATGAGAACCCATCCTGAGGAAAAGGTGGCTGTTTGTTTGGCGATGAAGCATAGAACTGCATTGTGAAGGTTGACTGTCTATGCGCAAAAGCCGTAGCCTCCAGATCAACAGCATTGACTGCAGAGTTCTTGCCTCCGTACAGCTCGAGCTGGCAGTACCATGGCTATAAAACATTCGTCAGACTCCGTACAACAATGTACGTAGGTAGCGTAGACCACCATGGTGGAGGAAAATCCTTCATGCGCAAGGTAGTTCATGAACGCCGTAATGGCTGGGGTTGACATGGGCGAACTTTCTGGGGTCATAATGGATTTGGCGTAAAAGGTGTCACGGTAATCGGGCATTGCGCTTGTGTTGATGGTCGGGTTCCCGGCGTAGCGGCCAAAAGTCTCAACACTATTGATGTAACTTCCTACATCCAATATGATTCGAGGACTCGCCTGTATCTGGCTTAGAAAGGGCGCAATAGTCGTGTTTAGTCCATCAGCAGGACCATACCAACCCCCGGTAAGTTGGAGTTCGACTCTCCCATATGCGGACCCTTTTAAAAAGTTGATGAAAGATCCAAATTGAGGGGGGATGTCAGTTTGGACGAAGGTTTGAAATGCAGCGATCAAGTATGCGGCATCGGCGACGCATAGATCCCAATAGTAGTTAAACACCGTAACCGACGGAGGTACAGGATACGTGGTAACTTCAATTGAGGTGGTGATACCAAAGGAACCGCCCGATCCTCTCATGGCCTGATGAATCAATTAAACACACGTAGCACTAGAAAAACATACGCATACCCAGAAAAGATCGGAGTTCTCGTTATGGGATGCTGTGACGATGGCACCATTTGCCAGGACCATATTGATGGATTTAACATTATCAAGAGTGAGTCCCCACATGCGTGATGTGTATCCGAACCCGCCATAGCCTTGCATGAAGAGCTTAGAATGGAATAACGATACCGATGAATCGGCGTACTTGAATGGCCACCAATTCCGATGTATGGACAAGCACCATGCGCTAAAGCTCGTCCGGCAGCGTTCAACCCCAACGCAATGTCCCCCAGTCGATTTCCACTCTCAATGAGGGCAGTGCCGTTGGAAGGATTTACTGTAATAGCCTTGAAATTGCCGAGATCGACCACAAGCACTCCGCTACGTCCTCCAAGTCCATTGGCGATATAACTATGCTAATTGTTTTGGGTAATTAGTATGCAATTTGGCTTAGATGGGGTTCAACCTACACCACCACTGCGAGCAGCAATTTGGAGACCCAACGATGTTCCGATCTTTACGATCTTCGAAACATCTTCTGAAGTTTTGGGAAATGTAACAGCAGCAGGTTGGAAAGTAAAACGCAAATTGACTGCAACCGTTCGTTTAGTGGCTAGCGACTCCATTTCGCCGGCGTGAAAATTGATGACATACAGGGTGTACTCGCATTTCCATAACCATTGTCACCAGGGCAAACAGCGCTGATGCCCGCAGAAGTAAGACTTTCCTTCAAATTATCTGCAAAGATCACAGGGAAGGACAAAGTTATCATAGAAAAAGTTAGAATGCCTATCATCCTGGTCCAAACAATGGATGATCTTTCAAAGGTCAAGAATCCGCTTACTGGGTATACCTTATATACCTCTTCAAGCTTTCAGTCAACTACGGAGAAATTAGACGGAGAAATTAGAAACCACGTTCTGTCGGCTCTAGTGTGGTGGATTGGTGGTGCATCACCGCTGTATAAGTCAGTAAGAAGAAAGAAGCTCCCAAACCCATACACATTCATCAGCGACGGTCTTCTGTAGACGCCCACGAAATGGACACAACTTAGAGGTTAAGTGGACGAGCTATCACTGCAATTTCATGGTGGTCGGTGTCACGGTTATGATGGTCTCCCATAACATAAGCGTTGGAATGGTGCTGACATCGTGGTAGATGGTAGACTCGGCTTGAAAGACGGCAATAGCCGAGCCAAACTCACGGAGTTTGAACCCTGATGACGCCGGTACCCGAAAATAGAGGAATTTCTGCTTCTTTCTAGGGCATGGGCCTCAACAGAATGTGCTGTGCCCGGCCCGGCCTGAGGACGTGAGCCAAGCTAAGGCAGGCTGGGCCACCATGATGGCTTCATGGCAGCTTTGTGTTGGAGCAGACTACATATGCTGCACAGAGGAAGAGATGACACATTCCTTATAACCTACCTGGGGTTTAGTTAGTCTTAGAGCTAGGGTTTAGCAGAGGTAAGAACACTGTATATCTACTACAGTACAGGTTCTCCTTATATACATAATAGTAAGGATGTCACATGACTCAGGAATGTGTTTACCACATGTATGCGCAGTAAGCACAGTAACATGTGTATGCTGCATGCATTGCCTCATGTATGCAGCATGCATCGGAATTTAATTTCTTCCACCCCATTTGAGTCCCCAACCTATGCACCACCTTCACAGCACACCCCAGTGTTGTCTCCCTAACTCTTTCGTAGTGTGATCAATGTGCTGGGTTTAAGTCCCAGCTGTGATGTGTCATCAAGGCTGGCACAGCCCCCCCCTCAAACTGTACAGCGCTCTAAGCAGCTAAGTTTGAATCTTGAAAGTAATTCCGAGAGAGTCTCTAAATTTCCTGAATAAGATGGCACCAAGGTTCTTTGTGAACATGTCAGCCGGATTATCACTTCCAGGAATGAAAACGACTGTGACTTTGTCATTTTCTATGCATTCGTGGGTATAGTGGTAGCGAATGTCTATATGTTTTGTCCTTCTTTCCTGGACTGGATTTGATCCAATAAAGATGGATCTCTGATTGTCAGCACAGATTGGTATGTGCTTCAGTATATATCTGAGTTCCTGGAATAAGGACTCTATCCACACTATCTGTCGACAAGTGTCGGAGAGAGCCATATATTTCGCTTCTGTGGATGACAGTACTACAGTTTTTTGTAAATGGGACTGCCAGCACACAATGCCACTCACTAGAGTAGCAAAATAACCCATTGTAGATCGGCATTTGACAGTGTCAGCTGCCCAATCAGAATCTGTGAAGGCCTGTAGCCCCTCAGACTTCTTGCCATCATAGACAACGTTATATTTCTGGGTTCCCACCAGATAGTGCATGATGTACATTGCTTTGTCTAGATGTTCTTGGCTAGGATTAGCTGAGAATTGCGACATCTTGATTACCACATAAGCAATATCAGGTCACGTTCCAAGCATCGGATACAATAAAGATCTGATCACAGACTGATATTTTGATCTAAGCACCACGTTGGGCATTGCTGTGTTTTCTGACGGTCTGTAACCAGTTGGGAGTGGAGTGGGGGATGCTTTGGCATTTGTCATCTCGAATCTCTCAAGCACTTTGGCGAGATATTCAGTTTGATTGAGTTTGACTTTGCTTGCAGTCTGGGTGATGCACATGCCTAAGAATTACATGACTTTTTCAGTACTACAGCACTCCCAATGCTTCAGACAAGCATTCTTCTTTTCATCCACAAGTTTCTTGTTCTTCCCCATGAACAAGCCATCATCAACATAGACGAGTGCAATAACAATGCTGCCTGTCTTAGGATCCTTGTGTATGAAAATGCCGGCATCAGAGCTGGTGCGCACAAACCCAATGGTGCACATGAATGCCTCTAGCTCTTTCCACCATGCAGGTGAGGCTTGTTTAAGGCCATACAATGCTCAGCGTAAGCGCATTACTTTGCGCTCTTTTCCCTTGAGTCTGAAACCCTCGGGTTGATCCATATAGATCTCTTCATCTAGTTTGCCATATAAAAATGTGGTTTTTACATCTAGACTGGTCATATACATGCCTTCTAGAGACGCAAGTGCAAACATGAGGTGTACGGTCTCATAGTGGACTACTGGTGAGAAAATCTCATCAAAGTCAACACCTTCGACTTGTGAAAAGCCTTTGGCCACGAGTCTGGCTTGTTTTCTTCTGTCCGATTTCACAGAGAAAACCCATCTATTTTTGATCATTTTTTGATCATGTGGAAGATTGATAATGTCATAGACTTGTCACTTATGAAGAGCCTCTAATTCTTCATGACAAGCTTGTTTCCACTCGCATTGCTGCTGCCATGGTAGGCACACAATATCATGAAATTGGTTTGGAACTTGGCTTATTTCGCTTGATGGTTTGACTGCTTTTGACAACAGCCAGCGAATAAGCTTATCTCCTCCTTCCTTGGTTATCTTTTCAATATAACCTGCTTCGTCCGGTTCCCCCATTAGGTGATCATGTTCTTGATCATTGGAATTGGGCACACTCTCATGGGGTGCCGAACTTGGTCCAGCAACCAGTTCTTTCTGTTGAGATTGTGGTCATGTTCAGTTATGATCCGAATCTTGACCCACAGATCTCTTCCAATATCGATCACATGCAATGTCTCTCTCTATGTCAGAGGGGAGTCGCTTCTCTCCATAGGTATTGCCAGGATGGTTTGGGATGTTCCTCTGCCTGCCTGATCAACGGGGCAATTGCTGCCATTCCTGTTGATCATCACGTCTTGGACGAAAGTCCTCAGTGGTTACTGGAGGCAGTGGAGGAGGAGCATCAGTCACATCATCATGCATTTTTTGCTCACTTGGTACATCATCATCATCATTTTCTGATGATGGAGGAAGGGGCAGATCTTGTGGCAGTATAGAATCATCGCCATCCATTCCAGATGAGTGGTCATCATCTTCTGGTTCTGGAGGTGGAAAATCACCAAGGTCTGTATTGGCAGGAGCTTTAGCTTCGGGACAGCATGGGAACAATGTTTCATCAAATAGTGCCATAGCACCAATGAATATTGCACCACTAGGTCGCATGAAATGATATGCTTTAATGCCATCTTCTAATCCAAGGTATATCATTAACTCCGATCGAGGAGCTAATGTGTTTGGACACTTCTCCTTGGGTAGATAGATGTAAGCACCACAACCGAAAACCTTCAGATCGTTTAGATCTGGGCGGACCTTTGTCAGGTCCTCAACTGGTGTCAGCCATTTTAGGTGCCTTATCAGGGTTTGGTTGTATAGGTGTGTTGCATGTTCAATGCAAAATTCCCACCATGATTGTGGTAGGCATGCGGTAAATCGCAGGGTTTGTGACTTTTCCATTATTGTTCTTATGGCGTGCTCTGCATGCCCATTCTGTTGGTGAACATGGGGTGCAGACATCTCTATTTTGATGCCAAAGTCCTTGAGCACATTTTGTAGCTCACGATCTTTAAATTCCCCCCCTGGATCAACACGCCAGTGCTTGATTGTAGCGCCATACTGGATCAAAACCACTGCCCGAAATTGTCTGATGGCTGCAGCAGCATCAGATTTCTTTCTGAGGCATTGGACCCAGATATGTGACGTCTTGTCATCCAGAAATACAATAAAGTATTTATATTTATGGTAGATAGTACTGGGAGTTCCTTTAGATCAGAATGTATTAATTCAAAGGGTCTTTCTGCACATGAATCTGATTCAGGAAAAGATTTTGAGGTCATTTTCCCTTCAGCACACCCTGGACATATAATTTTGTCTTTAGGAATAATTAAATTCCTTGGGAATTTTATGGTGCTATTAGGCATCTTCTCTAGCACCTCTTTGGATGGGTGTCCAAGTCGCCTATGCCAAGTTGAGTAGTCTGCGATGTACATCGTCGTGACATTGATTCCCTTGGTTCTCAATATATGAGTCCAAGCCCAATAAATAGTGTCACGTTTCATAAGAGGGATGCAATCCATAATTGGGTTTCCTTGCTTGAAAAATGAAATGTGTGTGGAGGAACCATGCACATCACTTCCGTCTTGCAAGAAGATGCCCATTGACAGTAATTGAGCATTACAGTCGGGTATGTAGTAGATGGGGTATAATTGTGTCTCATGCGTCTCTGACTTCCTGTGACATACTAACTGATGTCTAATAAAGACTGCTCCTTTTCCTACTATATGAGTAGTACCCATGGCCATTTGAACCAGGGTAGAGTCCTTTCTCAGTAAAGGCTCGTAAGAAGCAAAATCTTTTATTTCACCAGTGAAGTGTTTTGATGTGCCTGAATTCATGATCCAGTTGGCACCTTTCTTACAATTTCCATTTGCACACATAACACATATATTAATATGTAAATTGTTCCATGATACATTTAGTAGCAGTAAAATTTCACATGAAAAGTTTGCTGTGATCATTGGAATATTAATCTTTGTGCTTGTGGCAGAGAAAAGGACTGACCTTTCATCATATGTATCTGTTTCAAGCGGTTCATCGACGGCTTTCCATACTTCCTCATCAGAAACTGCAGACTCCAATCCAAGGGAGACACTATCATCTTCTACCTCTATGATCCTTGGTTCTGGTTCAATCCTCCTCCTCTTACCTTCTCGCACCGTTAGGTGCTCTTCCAGTGGTTGCAGATTTTTTGTGCTGTGCAGGAGATTCATTTGCTCGAGGGTATCTCAAGCCTGCTGATATTTGGTGTGGACTGAATGAGAGGTAGAGGCTGCACCTGTGTATGCCTGTGCAGGCAGTTGGTGGTGAGGATCCCTTGTGGGAGTATGTTCATGCTTCTCGATGTGCTGGATGAGTGGCATCAGCGGTATGATAGTGCCATTACCATTTATAGTAGTAAAGGCATTTGAGGTGAGGTGGGTATGTTTCTCTTTAGGCTTCTCCTCTTTAGTCTTTTTGTCCCTATATCATCCATGCTTTCGGGATGAATCTCCATTGTTGCCCTGAGATTGCCATTTGGGGTTTCCCCTTTTGCGCTTGACAGCGGAAAGCTTGGTGGCCTGAGGCAGGCCAATGGGCTTTCCAACTGCCATGCACCATGAGGCCTCAGTGACAATGGAGTCCTTGACATGTTTAAATGTCAAGGCTCTAGTAGCAGTCATGTTAAGGACTGTAGCAGATAGAGAATTGTACTTGTGCAGCATCGCAGCAAGTAGAATCATTGCCTGTACTAATTCGGGGATGGCAACATTGGCAGCCATAAGGCACTCGAATTTGTCAGCCATCTTGGCAATCTCTGGCACAGGATTCGCAGCCGGAATTTTGATTGTGATTGCAGACCTAAAGTCTGCAAAGACTTGGGAGGGGCCATCGACACCATAGTCGGTGCAGATGAGATCCCACACCTCCTCAGCAGTGTTCTTGGTGTTGGCATGCTGCCAAATAGAGGGGGCCAGGCGGAGCACTAGGCTACCAATAGCCTGGTCATTCTTGTTGCTCCAGGTCTGGAGCTTGGCATTAGCATCTGCTACTAGTGCAGCGTTCATCGCTGTCAAAGGAGGTGCCAGAGGTGATTTTAGTTCCATCCCGCTAGTTATCTGCCAGAGGCCCTGAGACCTGAGCCACGCCTTCATTGAGTCAGCCCATTGAATGTAATTAGAGCCGTCAAAAGTTTGTATGAGTTTTTCAAGAGTTGAAGACATGATGTTGTAGTGGCAGCTGGTAAAAGCACTCAATCAGTCCTCCATTCAAGAAAACACATTTCATAATCTCAGGCAAAAACACTCCTTCAGAGTGGTTAACCCTAGTCAACCTGGGTTTTTAAATGCAGCTCACAGGGAGCACAATGCAGCTCATGAAGAGTGCAAGGTTACAATTTTGAGACAATGAAGTCAACATCATTTGCAGCCAGTTAAGGCATGTTCGCGACGTGCCCAGCAGGGCCCATAACCTGTTGGAGCAGACTACATACGCTGCACAGAGGAAGAGACAACACATTCCTTATAACCTACCTGGGGTTTAATAAGTCTTAGAGCTAGGGTTTAGCAGAGGTAAGAACACTGTATTATCTACTACAGTACAGGTTCACCTTATATACATAATAGTAAGGATGTCACATGACTCAGGAATGTGTTTACCACATGTATGCACAGTAAGCGCAGGAACATGTGTGTGCTGCATGGTTTGCCTCACGTATGCAGCATGTGTCAGAGATTAATTTCAACAGGTATATGGTACAGTTGGAGCCTTTTAAAGGAGTTGATTGCACTATTTCTCATAATTTTCCCAATTTCTTTTGGAGTACCTAACCTGTATTTCTCAAGATAAGGAAATCGGCTCATAGAAACATCATCATTAGGCTCTATTCTACATGTTTTGATAGTTTATGAGGTATCCAGATATTTGTGCTGACTTCCAAAATTGGGTCACTAAAAATTGTCGTTGTTGTGTTTGTTTGTCCACAACATGTGTATGCTGCATGCATTGCCTCATGTATGCAGCATGCATCAGAATTTAATTTCAACACTTTGGCCTGGCCTGGGGTCCTGTAAGCCAAAGTCAAGCCATTAAGCCTTGGCTTTTTAGTGAAAGGTAATTTCAATATGTAACTGAATTCTGTGGGTCATGTGATCTCGTAAATATCCAAGCACCACTCCCGCTGCCAGTGTCCCTACCCACAGCCACCATGCCATAGTAAACAACACAAATGGGTTGCATCGCACACAAAATGAGGCCAAATAACATCTATTGTCCTTTGGGCCCCAGCTAAGTTTTTCCATGTTCACTTCTTGTTTTATTTTGTTTCACTAAGAAATGTTTTCACTAATCTAGCTGTGTTACAACAACACAATGATGCCAAGACATGCCCATACCGAACAGTGCAACCAACACAACCATCACAGCAACACAACTGCTGCTATGAGCCACTGCTCATGAGGTAGGAAGGAGCCACAATAAAATGGTGAAGGAACAACAATGCCACCACACCACAGAAGCAAACCCCAACCACTACCACAAGCAATGCTCACAGGGTGGAAGGAGGGACCCAATGTGGAAGGAAATAGAAATGGTGGGGACAAGGATGAGGGGAAGACAATAATGACAGGATGACAAGAACAACTAAATGTAAGCCTACCATACTCATTATGACATATTTGCATGCTTACATTACAGGCTTGTAACACATGCACCTTACTTCTTACCATGAACTACAATTTGTACCATGCTAGCTCTAGTAACTGGAATACTATGCCTTGTCCTATCCTTCTGTGCAATTAGAAGTGAGTCATATATTCCTCCTTCCTTTCTTCATAGTGCTTGTCTATCTCCACATAGGAGATAGGCTCACACTTTTTTTTTGATAATGATTATGGTGTTATTGAAACTGTTGACAGTTCTTATCAAACTGCCTCAGTTGCCATCTCTTGCAACCTCCCTCACAATGCATAGCAGAGGTCGCCAACCTGCACTACACTCTCCTGAGAATGTGCATGCACCCACACCAGTGTCTTTGCCCCCTCCTGCCCTCACACACACTCCATTTTCATCACTGCACTCTGTGATATCGTGAGCTCACAGCGAGCTTCCATGTCCTTTGCAAGGAAATTACTGTACATACTCATGATCATCATCAGTTGATGATGACTCTTTTTACAAAGCATATACTCAGCAACTCAGCATGTCCAACAATGGTCTTGCCATCCTCATGCCCAATAATGGGAAATGGCTGACTGTGACTTTGGGCATAATGACAGTGGAACTCTTACACCATTTCAAACACTTCACTCATGGTTCCCTCACCACCAAAGATAAGTTGGAAAAAAGAGGATATGTTGCACATATAGCTTATGCTTTCAAAGACCCATTGTTCAGTGACTGGTTCCAGACTTCGCAGAGCTACTATGAAGCTCTCTCTACTGAGTTCAAGGTGAAAATTTACTCACGATGGTCAGCTGCTGGTTGGGAGAAGGACTTAGCTTGCAAAGTTTGCAACACCAAACAGGGCTCCACTGCTTTCTGTGACTTCTCTACCACTATTCGTCATGATAACCTCCTTCTGAATGGCACAAAGTATCATTTTTCACCTCCTTAATTATGCACCCAGACTGAATTGAACCTCTCACAGGAACTGCTCAGTCCTTACGATGGTCACAAAGAGAAAGATGAATCTGACTCTGAATCTGATGAGAATGCCACACCTGAAGATGGCAACACTGCTGCGATCGCAGAGGTGGGGGCACACAAAGCTGAGTGATGTTTCGAGGATTTCATTCAGCTGCTGATCAAGTTGGATGATAAGGTCCACAAGGAATCAGCTTCACATCAGAAGGAAGCAGAAGATGCTTTTCAAAAGCTCAAATGATCCAGCTCCATGGTGGGGTTGTCTGACCCTGCACATTGTGCTCCCACTGTGCATTCACAAGGACAATCTGCTCCAACTACCATTTCTATGAAGACAAATGCCCCATCTACATCTTCCATGTCCTTTCTGGGTAGACCTCTGAGATTAACCAAACTTGAACATTGTTACCTTGCGGCGCACAATGGTTGCAAGAAGTGTCAAAACTTCTATATCTTGAGTGGACATGCTTGTGAATTCCCAGGTCATGATGGGTACATTGAGTGAATGATGGGCATGGTCAACACCACACATCAGCACCTTGGTTTGACTGTGGCCAACCATTCTGCCATAGTTTGTGAGGATGGGTTCATAGTAGTTGAGGTTATGAATTTGGAATTTCTTTGACCACAGATCCAGCTTTTAAGTTGGACCCTCGAACCTTCATGTGTCTCGTAGGCTTGGCACTAAGGGGGAAATACTGTCAAGACCCATTTCACCCAACTGGATTCCTGATAACTCCCAACTTTTTTCTGACTCTTTTCTGACCTTCCCTGTAGGCATTCCAGCTGCAGCACTTTTTAGTCATCAGACAAGTTGTCACATGCCTTAGTAATAATTTGTTTACTCACTTTATTCCTAATACAGTCTTACCAATTCTGGTCATGGACACTTGCCAAGACCCATCAGTAAACTTCCACCTTTTCTGTTATTCTTCCAGCCTTCGTTATTTAAGCCCATAGTTTAGCCTTGGTCTTCAGTTTGCAAATTACATGTATATGTGTATCTTCATCTACACATTGTAATTTGCTTGTGTCTATTCATCTCCAGTCTAATATCAATCCTTAATCACCCTTGACTTAATCTTGACTTAATCTCTTAATTTTTTGACCCTTCTTGACTTCAAACCACTCTAAAACCTCTGCTTAATCTATCCTTGCCCTCTGTTCAGAAACCCTCCAGATATCCAAACCACCTCTGCCTGAAATTGGACAACTGATGAGGAGAAGGGTGCAACTTCTTACAAGTTGAAGCCAAGTCCTCTCTGGCCCCTTTTCACCTGGACTGCTACAGCCCAGTAAATTCTGCCTGGAAACCTCTGAACCCTTCAACCACTGATGGCTGAGTCTGACCAGAAGTCCAGTGTTTTTCTGACCAAGTTCTGACCTTGGTAGTAGTGATCTTGAACTTTGACATGGGCAGACAGAGAGAATGAATCAGGAGTTGGAGCAGTACCTACATATGTTTGTCGACTACCAACAAACCAATTAGCCTGAATGGTTGGCAACTGCTATATTTTCCCACAATAACAAATTCCATTTGGCTACTCACATGTCCCCCTTCTTTGCTAATTATGGGTATCATCCCCATATGGGAATAAAACTCCAAAGGGGAGTTAAGGTACAGTCAATAGAAGACTTTATATCTAAGATGCAAAAGGTACAGGAAGAGGTGGAGGTGGCATTGATGAAAGCACGTGATGATATGATGCAACACACTGATAATACTTGACCTGGAAACCCAAACAAAAGCTACTAGAAAGGTCTCAAATGCTATGACACAAGTTAGAGAAAAGGTGTGAGGTGGTACTAAATATCACTGCTGTTACCCAAGGATGGAGGAACTAAGTTTGAAGAGTTCGAATAATATTGGATGAAGTTTGAGGGCACACAATGGTCTGTGAAGTGCTCCAAGGAAAGCTTGAGGATGTTCAAAAATGTTGGAGGATTTTGGAAGACATTTGAGGAGGTTTGAGGGGTTTGTAAGGAATGGGGATGGTTTCGAGGGATGCTGAGGAGTGACTATAGAGAATTAAAAGGGTTTCGAGAGATGATAGATGATTGACAATAGTTTTAAGAGGCTAGTATGAAAGTTTGAAGAATTTCATGTTAATATGCTAAACTCAGCTTGGACTCAAGAGAACTGCTCTTAAATCAGATGATAAATGTGAGAGGATAATTTTTTCCCTTTTCTTCTAAGTAGCTAGTTCAAG
Source organism: Tricholoma bakamatsutake (assembly GCA_029959215.1). NCBI lineage: Eukaryota > Fungi > Basidiomycota > Agaricomycetes > Agaricales > Tricholomataceae > Tricholoma > Tricholoma bakamatsutake. The sequence goes on from CP114861.1 coordinate 12,476,260, forward strand.
CCTATATATGTTTTGAAGAGATGGTATACTTAAAAAGGAAATAAAACATGTGGACAACATGAGGCAAGATATAAAACAATAAAGAACTTTACAAATCATAACATAAATGAGAGATAATGAGAAAGGAAACATATAGAGTCACAATGTATCAAAAGTACTTGTCCTATTGTTCCAATATATCATGGAAATGTTGAAGCACCACAATCACATCCTAAAAGCCCATTTTTGTATCTCCTCGTGTCTGGTGGTGCTTGATATGTGACCCACTAACTCATTCAAGGTGTGCTACATGTGTCTGAAGGGTGGTGTGATAGGCATATGTTGGCCGAAGTAGTTCCAACTTGCTTGAAGTATTGCAAAGTTGTTCAAAGTCATTCAAAATGCTACAAGATAGCTTTGGAGTAGTTTCATGGGGTTCATAGGGGTTCATAGGGGTTGAGAGCATGTGTTGTGATGTGTTGATGCATTTGAAGATGTTCCCAGAGCTTAGAGTGCAAGGTGGACCTATCAACACAGATCATACCTGAGCCATCACTCTAGAGTACAAAGTTGGTGACTTGGTATGGCTAAGTACCAAGGATCAAAATATTCCATGACTTTCAAGAAAACTTATAAAGAAAAAAGTTGGCCCATACACAATCTCTAAAGTAATTTCACCTAATGTGGTAGTGCTAAAATTACCTCCATCATTCAAAATTGATCCTGAGATTAACATTTTCTGCCTATGCCCTTCCTACTGTGGAAGGGAAGGTAGACACACCCATTGACCTTCCTCTCCTGGTGCATTTCCTGGGTGACCTTTCCTTCTTCTTTTTTCTTGCACAATTTCTGTCCTGTAATATTCTCCCTTTGTTCTATGTGACTGAACTCTTCTTTTATTGAAACAGACCTATGGAAAATAGAAAAACAAGACTAGAACCCTCTTGAACTGGCTCTACATGCTCAGAACACATTTTTTTCTTCTTTTGTCACCATTTCCTTATCTTACCAACAAACTCAACTTTTGCCTCAAAGGATTCATATGGGGGATGGTTCCTTGTTTTAAAGTTACCTTTATTTCATTCTTATTCTCTTGAACTTTCTCAAGGACCAATATTTCGACACTTTTCTTTCTCCTTGATTAGTCAACATCCAATTTGATGGACTGATCATACAGATGGTAGGGCCTAGCATCTACTTTTGGGAGTGTTCCACACTTGTTGGGGGTCTGAGTCACATTCTGTCAATAGAGCACCTCAATGGTAGGCTGCTCCCTGAGTCATACCTGTATGCTGATGCCTGAAGATGAGGACTTGACAACACCAGAGTGACAATCGTTCAATGCACTATGTCACTGAAGATTCAATTTTAATGCTTCTTCTCAACTAGTTCTTTTTTGCTTCTTCTTTACTTTCACTTTCATTTTTCACATTGTGATTGGCACAAGAGTACATGCGCCATCACATGTTAGTGTAACCCCAATGCTTGAAATGTATATAAGGTGTCTCCCCACCTGTCAAATGGGATCATCTTTCCTGTTCCCCACTTTCTCGGTATCTGTGAGGACTCCTCTTGATGGCTCAAGTGCTCTCAAGACCTTCACACCAACAAGTGTGAAATACTGTTAAGTTTTCTAGTTTACTGGGATTCAGAGCAAATAGTCCCATTTGCTATGTTACTGCTGTCCATATCAATGAATTTGTCTATGTCTGTTTCACGCCAACATGCTGATAATGCTTAACCTGGAAACCTAATAAAAACCTGCTAAAAGGCCTAAGAAGTATAACACAGGCTAGAGGAAGAGTGCGAGTTGGTACTAAATATCACTGCTGATACCCAAAAGTTGTAGTGAGTGACATGAAATGATGAGGTGTGTTGTTGATAGTCTTTAGAGGCATACGAAGAAGTTCAAAAGAGTTTGAAATAGGTCCGAAGATGTGTGAAATGGTTTGAAGAAAATTCAAAATAGGTTCAAAGAGGTTCGAAGTAGTTTTGAGGAAGGTCGGAGATGTTCAAAGTGGTTTGAGGTATATCGACGAATGAGTATAGTGAATGGGAAGCATTTTTCGAGAGACAATAGGTGATATGCAATAAGTTGAAGGCAAATACGAAAGTTTGAGGAAGTTCACAATATTTTGCAGAACTTAGAGATATGATGTGAGGCTAAGACCCAAGAGAATGGCTCTGAAATTGAATGATAATGGAGAGGGTAACTTCTCTGTTCCCTTGTCTGTTATTCTAAGTAACTAGTACAAGTCTATATACAATTTGAAGAGATAGTACTAAAAAGGAAATAATAACATGTGGAAAACATGAGGCAATATATACAACAATGAGGACTTTGTAAATCATAAAACAAATGAGAAATGATAATAATTGAATTGTACAGTGTCCCAGTATAGTAAAAATACTTATCTTATTGCTTCAATATATCATTGAAACATATAACTGCACTTATTGCATTCTAGATCTTTTGTTGTCTCTCCTCATGTCCAGTAGTGCTCAATATGCAATGAAATGGTTTATGCCAGATGTGCTGTGTAAGTCAAAAGGGTTTCGAGACAGCTATATGGTGGCCAATGTCATTCAAAATGCTGCGAAGTTGTTCAAAGGCATTTGAAATTTCATGAAGTCATTTGAAGTGATTCAAAATTGTGCAAAGGTGTTCAAAAAGTTCAAAATTAGTTCAGAATTGAGTTTGTAGGGTTCGTAGCAGTTCAGAGCATCTGTTGTAATGTGTCAATATGATTTGAACCCATTCCAGACCTTAGAGTGCACAATGGACCTATCAGTGCATATTTACACTTTGATGCCAATGAGCTCGACCTCTCTCTTTTGTTGACTCTTTACACACTCTCCTAATGCACCCTGATTTATATTGGATTTGATTGTGTGGACCATCCATGAGCACATCGATTCTCGACAACCATTTTTCTCAGTCTCTGCCTCATGCAAAAACTCTCTGTTTCATTTGGATTTGCTAGCTATGACATTTTTGCACATTTCTGATGCATTTTTTCTATTTACACTTACACTGTTTGCCATGACAGGACGACCTGGTTCACTGAACCTCCAGGATTCTGAACCCTCTACTACAGTGGTGAATGAGACAGGGTGTTGGGTTTTCTGTTCCTTGTTCGCAGCCCAAGCTTATGGTGAGTCCTTCTTTATGCAACATTGCTGATTTGTTGATCACAGAATGTATCTTCGATCGACAATCCTATCAATGTGCATACATTCAACAAAACATATCTTTAATCGACAATCCCATCAATGTGCATACATTCAACAAACATGGTCCCATCTTCACAACAGCCCTGGCAAGTATTCCCTTACCTAATCAATTGCTGAGTCATAGTTTGCAGATCTACAAAAACCAATGCCAAACAGGATACACAATCATGGCCCCAATCATCCCAACACCTCTGGAATCGATGTCCTCATACCCTTCATCCAATTGCTCATCAGAAGACTCTGATCTCCACACTATTCCAAGGTACTCTCAATCAGTTCCACCTTCTAGGTCTGGCTCCCCACCATCATTTTTTTCTCAAGAATCTCAGGGTACAAGAGACATTCAACAACCTTCTTTGTCAATTCCATCTTTCCCATCCAATCACTTTCGCACTTGCTCTAATCCTTTGGTTTTTGGTTTAAAAAACTTGATGTCTCCCCAACTCCCTTCGAACTCACCACAATTTTTACTGTACCTTCAGGTGCAATTCCCTCTTTGCTTTTTCCTCCTACTCCTTCTACCATGGCCCATGTTCCACCACCACCTGTAGTGCTCTCGACAGTGATGCCAACTCCTGGATCACTCAATGCCCCTTATTTCAAAGGGGAACATGTTACAGACTTCTTAGATGCACTTGAAGCTCATGGTAATACTGTGAACATTCCCAACAATGATTTGTCTGGTTATGTTCTTTGATATGTGCATTGATGCATCCACCAAATCATAGAATCTGCAGGACACTGGGCACAGCATGATTGGACTGCTACTTGTGCCTACATGACAGACCTGTACTCTTTGAGTGACCAGAAGCTATGGATTACACCAGACTGTTTCCAAAAATGGGTAAAGTTACATGCAGACAATCAGTGATAGGTCCACTGCATGCTATAAGGTCTGGAAAAGAATTTAATCATATCTACACATTATGACACGCACTCCAAATCACTATGAACACCACGAAATTGACTTTGAACACTTTTCTAACTATTTCACACTATTTCAGATGACTTCAAATGACTTCAAATGATTTCACAACACTTTGCATGCTTTCGAATGACTTCACACTACTTAGAATGACATTGGCCACCATAGGGATATTCTAAAGCCCTTTCAACACATACAAAACATCCGGCATGAGCCACTGCATCGCTTATCGAACACTACTGGATGCAAGGAGAGACGATAAAAGAATTAGGGTATGATAATGGCAGTTTTGGGGTTTCAACAATCTATTGAAACAACAAGAGAAGTACTCTTACTATATAGTAACACCGAACATTTCAATTATCATCATTCCTCATTTGTTTTTATGTTTTACAATACCTTTATTGCTGTGCATACTGCCTCGTATTCTACACCTGTTATACTTCCTTTTTAGTACTTACCTCTTCGAAATGTATATAGACTTGTACTAGTTACTTAGAAGAACAAAGAATTAGTTACTCTCTCCACTATAGTTGGATTTAAGAGCAGTTCTCTTGAGTCTTACCTCGCATTGTATCTCTGAAGTTCTGCAAAATGTCGTGAACTTCCTCGAACTTTTGTATTCGTTCTCAACTCATCATCACCTATCGCCACTCAAAACCCACTTCTTGATTGCTATATTTGTTTGTTGAACATATTTCAACACCAGTCGAACACCTTCGAACCTCCTCGAACTCACCCAAATGACTTCGAACCTATTCAAACCTATTTTGAACTATTTCACATGTCTTTGAACCAATTTCAAACTTTTTTGAACATCTTCATATGCTTCTAAAAGACTATTCATCACATCCTTTACCATTTCGAATTACTAAAAACAATGTTCTGGTATTAGCGGTGATATTTAGTACCGACTCGCATCCTTCCTCTAGTCTGAGTTATACTACATAAGCCCTTTTAACAGGTTTTTGCTAGGTTTCCAGGTCGAGTATCATCATTGGGTTTTTATTAAAATACAGGATGTGGACCATTATTATCGAGAATTTACAGTGCAGTGCACTCCTCTTATGACTGCTAAATGCCTTACAACCAATGAAGCAAATCTTTTGTTTTATAGAGGGATCCCATGTGCAACACAAAAAAGCATTCAATGCAAAATTCTGGTGGCACAACAAACTTCTATCATGGCCCCAACCATTGCCAGTGTCCTTGGGTACCTCCGAGTGCACTTCAGCAAGGATAACATCGACAATGATGAAGACAATGTGGAGCTTTCATTGGACTCCAATGAAGATTCTGAAGGATCAGATACCAAGGATGAAGACTTCAAAGTAAAGGCACTACAGAAGCAAAAGAAGAGGGGGAGATTTAATGCTAACGAAGTTCCAGGAGCTCCATCGGTGCAGCCCCCTGCTCCAACTGACATCAGCATCCTCACCAAACAAATAGGAGACCTTCAACTTGGACATGCTCGACAACTAGATGACATTCAATGAGAACAGGCCATGCTACTCTGGGAACTTTCAGCAGTGAAAGCTATGTGCACAATTGTTCTTTAAGGAATGCATCCACTTCTTCTTGTTCCTTCAGAGATAATGGGTAGACTTTTGACTTCTTCAGCACAAATCCCAGCTTCATCTCAATTGCATAATCCCATGGCTTTCACACTGGCATCCACTCTGATTCCTTCTTCTCAACAACTGACAAGTATTTATGATATGCTTTTGGCACCCACTCCTCCACTGGCTTCTCCACTTTCACAGCATTTTTATTTCATGACTGTCCTCCACAAATTTCCCTAAAAATCTGCTTCTGTTCTTCCTTACTGGTCCTGATTGGAACTTCCCCATTTGGCATGTCCTCATCTTCCACTTCCTCCATCATAACAGAATACTTCCTTGGACATTCTTTCTCTTTTTTTCCCTTCTTCTCCTTTTCTACTTTCTTCCCATATACATTACATTCTTTAGGACAATGAGTCATGTGTACCTTCCCAGTTTTCCAATCAATTTCTGGATTATGCTTTTGTAACCATGGACATCAAATTATCAGATTGGTTTTCCCAAGGTCACACACCTCAAACATGGCTCATTCCTGATGATCCTGATACTTAAGTATCATTGTTACCTCCTCCTTAATAGTTCCTCCATGATTTATTGTACCATCAATATTGTACACCATTATAGGTTGTGGCAGTTTATGCATGCGAATACCATTTCCAGTAATTAAGGAGTGATTAATGAATAATCTGGTAGCACCACTGTTGAGCAATGCCTCCACATTAATTGCTGCATGCATGTCTACTGTCTTCAATCCTACTGTCAAGCTAATTTTGGATTCTATCCACGCAGAGAAAATAAAGAATTTAGGGTCTTCAGAAATAAGGCTGGGCATTTTTCTTTGTCGCATAAGTGATGATGGTCGTACTCCTCAATTTCTCTTTTGGGTTCACTCTGGGTTTCCTTGGATACTAATACATTATAATGATTCTGGATCACCAATGGGGAAACCTTCACTGGGACTCTTTCACAAATTCCTCTGCCTGCCTTCCTCTGGCTTCACTTCCTCGATTGTCGCTTCCATAATCTTCCTTTTCTGCCTGCAATTCCTAGCAATATGCCCTAATTGCCCACAATTAAAACATTTAAGTGGGGCTCATCTCCCTGCTTGATCAACCTCCATTGCATCTGCTGATGCTGCTGACTCCTTAACAATAGATGTCACTGCCATGGCTGGTGGCTGTGCCATCAGAGTTTCTACCTGAAGGATCCTTCCTTTCTTGGACTTTCCTTCTGATGACTTTCCAAATTTGGCATTTCTATACAGCAATTTTGACTCCACCTGTTTCTGTCAGTATTGCTGATCAAGGTGCATTGCCCAATTGTACCACTTGTCCAACCTCTCTGGCATAGAAGGTATTCAATAGATAGACTTAAATAAAGAGGGATTGAATCCTACTTTCAAAAATTCTACCAATGCTGGTTCTCCCATATCTGTCTGTGAAGCTTCTGCCTTGAACTGCAAAATAAATTCATCTGCCATTAGAGAACCTTGGTGCATGGTTTTTAATTTAGCATTAGCCATTGCCTTTGGATTAGGGTCTCCAAACTGTGCCTCCAGTCTCTCCAGAAATTTCCTGAAGGTTGCAAACGGTTTATATCCCACGGCAATTTGATTAATAGTTTCATTTCTCCAGAACTGTGCTTTCCCCCCCTGAATGTATGAGAGAGCAAACATAATCCTAGACTCAGTTGTACAAAATTCAGGCTTGCTCCCATGCATGTACAATACTATAGAGCTGATGAAGGACTTTGTGTTCTCCATGGTACCATCAAAGATTTGTGGGGGTGCATATTTAAGTAAGTGCACTTTTCCACTTTCAGATATCTCCACTGCCTGCACATCATTTTGAGACATCCACTCCACCATCTCCTCCATCTCATCATCTTTATCTTCCACCATCTCTGGTTTTATTTCTGCTGGTTTGGGCTGTGATGCTTCCAATACTGACACTAATTGGGACATTTGTGCTGTAAGCACATTAAATTTGGCCTCTAGTGCTGGCATGGGAACAGGATTATGACTGGGATTAGAAGTTGTTGGTTCTGACATAATGACATAAGCTGTGATGAGTCACTTCTTCGACTGAGTCAAAATTCAGCTTTTGGATTTTTCCACAAATTTTCGAGTCACATGATCCAGTAACTCAAGTACCAAACTCAGCAAAACTTGTGATTCAGCTATGTGTCAACTGTGGGGTGTGTGAGAAACTTTGAATCAATATCCCTTCTGACAGTGCCTGATCTCAGGGATAATACTGAATTTGGCTTGTAACTACATATGTGTTAGGGCGACACCCACTAATCTGCTAGCTGAACCGTGTGGGTTCTCCTACAAGAAGGTGGCCAGGGGGGGCACGCATGATGGGGGGGTTTGATGGTTTTGATGCAAGGGTTAAAAATAGAACAGTTGGCTGAAATAGGCCTTTTGCACCACTAATGTGGATGGAATACCTAAGAGAACTCAACTGAGGTCTCCTAGTATTTATGTTAGGGTTATATACTATGTTACAGATATTGTAGTATGTTATTACAGACATGCACACACATGCACGCACATGTGCGTACATATTGATGTGTGTAAATAAAGAATTCCCACGCTGACAAATAATGTGTGTATAGGCATTTTGTAGTGTATTTTGGTGAAATAAAATCAAATAAAATGAAATAAAATAAAATAAAAATAGTATTAGGTAATAGGCATGTTAGGAGACTGTTTCCTAACATTACCCCCCCTTTTAGGCCTCGACTTCCAGGCGAGAAAATATTGTATCTGTCCCCTCTGTGAAATTTTGGTAAGGCCGGAAATTCATCCCCTCATACACCATTCTAGCAATGCGATGCAGAGCATTTGGATTATGTTTAAAGAATTGGGCAATTGCCTTGCACGCTCACTTACAATTCTCTTCTGGCTCCCATGAATTATTTTTGTTGGTGTAGTTCTTCCACTTGATTAAGAACTCCAATTTGTTTTGTCGAAGATGTGAGTCCAAAACCTCTTCCACAATATATTCTGGAGCACCTTCTACCATTATTGGAGGCTGTGGAGTAGTTTGTTGACCAGGAATAGTGGGTGGGCAGTAAGGGCATAAACAGGAAATGTTAATCTCAGGATCAATCTTGAATGACTGAGGTAATTCTAACACTACCACGTTGGGTGAAATTATTTTAGAAATCGGATATGGGCCAACTTGCTTCTCTGTAAGCTTTCTTGAAGGTCGTGGAATATTCAGATCCTTGGTACTTAGCCATACCAAGTCACCAACTTTGTACTCTGGAGCAACAGCTCAAGTATGATTCATGTGTCGCATCATATCATCACGTGCTTTCATCAATGCTGCCTCTGCTTCCTCCTGCACCTTTTGCATTTTTGACACAAAGTCCTCCACTGATTGTACCTTGACTTCCCTTCGAGGTTCTACTCCCATTCTGGGATGATAACCATAATTAGTGAAGAAGGGTGACATGTGAGTAGCCGAATGGAATTTATTAGGGTGGGAAAATTCTGCAATTGCCAACCATTCAGGCCAGTTGGTTTGTCAGTGATTGACAAACATGCGTAGGTACTGCTCCAACTCCTGATTCATTCTCTCTGTCTGCCCATCAGTTTGTGGGTGATATGCCATAGATAAATTGGTTTGAATCCCCAATATGTTATTTAACTCTCACATAAACGCAGAAGCAAATTGTGATCCACGATCAGAGATAACTGTATCAGGTAATCCATGTAATCGCCATACCTGATTTAGATAGAGGCGAGCCAAGCCCAACGATGAGGTTTCTGCAGTAGTAGAAATGATATGGACTTCCTTTGTGAAATGGTTGCATACTACAAATATTGCATCATATCCTTGAGCTTCAGGTAATCCTGTGATAAAGTCCACAGATATGTCTCGCTATGGCACTTTAGGTATAGGGTTTGGCATTAATTTCCCAGCAGGCTTTTCTGGAAATTTCCTCCCCCTCATGCATGTGTCACACCCATCCACATATCCCAACACATACTTTGAAATTCCAGGCCACCAATAATTTCTCATCACCAACTCCAATGTCTTCCACCTTCCTGGATGTCCAGCAGCTGGCATGTTATGATGTAACCATACAATCTCCCTTCATAAATCTTGATCTTTCGGTACATACACCTTTCCTCTGAACAGCACTAACCCTTGTTCTTCAACCCATTCATCTCCTTTAATATTACTTTTCTTCTCTCCCCTCAAAGCTTTTACAGCTTCCACCACTTCATCATCCATCTCTGAACATTGTCTAATTTTAGACAACATTTCTGTCTCTGAGCTATCCACCAATAAATGTCCTTGATGCATAGCACAAATATGAAAGTATTCAGGTTTGAGTAGGGTAGTATTTTTATTGTCCTCCTCCACTCCCCTTTTATGATCTGTACATCTGGATAATGCATCTGCTTTCCTCATCAAGCTTCCTGCTTTGTGGACCAAGTGAAAATTAAAGCACGATAGGAATAATGCCCAATGTGCTTGTCGACGGTTAAGCTTTTTAACGGACATGAAATACTGCAGATTTTGATGGTCTGTCCAGATTTCGATCTGATGCATACATCCCTCCAAATAATGTCTCCATGCCTATAAAGCTCATATAATTCCCAACATCTCTTTATCATGCACATCATAATTCCTCTCCACATCATTCAACCCTTTAGACAAATATGCACAAGGATGCCATTTGTCATCTTCACATAGCATTGATAATACTGCTCCAGTAGCAAAGTCTGATGCATCTGATTCCACTCGTAAGGGATGTGTGAAATCTACTGGGACCAATATTGGTTCTTCTACAAACTTCCTCTTCAACTCCTCAAATGCTGTCTGCTGTTGTTCTCCCCATCTCCACACTACTCCCTTTCATGTAAGGTTGTGTAATGGTGTGGCAATTTTGGAAAAATTATGCACAAAACGACGATAAAAATTGGCAAGTCCCAAGAAAGCCTGAACTTCCTTGATACAGGTAGGCACAGGCCAATCAACAATTGCCTGTACCTTGATAGGATCCATCTTGATTCCATCAGGACCAATCTTTAATCCCAAGAACTCAATCTCGCTTGCTCCAAATACGCACTTCTCTGGTTTAATGAATAAATCATTCTCTGCCAACCCCTTCAACACCTCCTGCACTATCGCCTCATGATTTTCTTCATCCTCTGTGAATATCAAAATGTCATCAATAAATATTATCACCACGCCTTTGTCTATCACATCCTTGAAAATACTGTTCATCATATTTTGGAAAGTTGGGGGACTATTGGTCATCCCAAAAAACATGACTAGCGGCTCGAAGAATTCTCGATGCATGGCAAATGCTGCTTTCCACTCATCTCCTTTTTTTATTCATACATTGTTGTACCCCCAGCATAAATCCAATTTTGTAAAGACCTTGGCCTTTCCCACCTTGTCAATTATCTCTGAAATCAATGGCAAAGGGTACGCATTCTTCACTGTCCAATCGTTCAAATACCTATAATCTGTACACATCCTCTTCCTGTGATCTTTTTTTGGTACAAAGAATACTGGTGATGTCTGCAGTGATTTCGAAGGTCATATGTATCCCTTGCACAACTGTTCATTAAGGAATGCATCCACTTCTTCTTGTTCCTTTGGAGATAATGGAAATCCCAGCTTCATTTCAATAGCATGATCCCATGGCTTTCACACTGGCATCTGCTCCAATTCCTTCTTCTGAAAAACTGACAAATATTTATGGTAGGCTTTTGGCACCCACTCCTTCACTGGCTTCTCCACTTTCTCCACATTTTTATCCCATGACTGTCCTCCATGAATTTCCCTAAAGGTCTGCTTCTGTTCTTCTTTACTTGTCATAATTGGAACTTCCCCGTTTGGCATATTTTCATCCTCCACTTCCTCCATCGTAACAGAATACTTCCTCGGACATTGCTTCTCTTTCTTTTCCTTCTTCTCCTTTTTAACTTTTCTCCCATACACATTACATTCTTTAGGACAATGAGTCATGTGTACCTTCCCAGTTTTCCAATCAATTTCCGGATTATGTTTTCGTAACCATGGACATCCAATTATCAGATTGGTTTTTCCAAGGTCACACACTTCAAATACAGCTCGCTCCTGATGATCCTGATACTTCAATATCATCGTCACTTCCTCCTTAATAGTTCCTCCACGATTGATCGTACCATCAATATTGTACACCATTATAGGTTGTGGCAGTTTATGCATGCGAATACCATTTCCAGTAATTAAGGAGTGATTAATGAATAATCTGGTAGCACCACTGTTGAGCAATGCCTCCACATTAATTGCTGCATGCATGTCTACTGTCTTCAATCCTACTGTCAAGCTAATTTTGGATTCTATCCACGCAGAGAAAATAAAGAATTTAGGGTCTTCAGAAATAAGGCTGGGCATTTTTCTTTGTCGCATAAGTGATGATGGTCGTACTCCTCAATTTCTCTTTTGGGTTCACTCTGGGTTTCCTTGGATACTAATACATTATAATGATTCTGGATCACCAATGGGGAAACCTTCACTGGGACTCTTTCACAAATTCCTCTGCCTGCCTTCCTCTGGCTTCACTTCCTCGATTGTCGCTTCCATAATCTTCCTTTTCTGCCTGCAATTCCTAGCAATATGCCCTAATTGCCCACAATTAAAACATTTAAGTGGGGCTCATCTCCCTGCTTGATCAACCTCCATTGCATCTGCTGATGCTGCTGACTCCTTAACAATAGATGTCACTGCCATGGCTGGTGGCTGTGCCATCAGAGCTTCTACCTGAAGGATCCTTCCTTTCTTGGACTTTCCTCCTGATGACTTTCCAAATTTGGCATTTCTATACAGCAATTTTGACTCCACCTGTTTCTGTCAGTATTGCTGATCAAGGTGCATTGCCCAATTGTACCACTTGTCCAACCTCTCTGGCATAGAAGGTATTCAATAGATAGACTTGAATAATGAGGGATTTAATCCTACCTTCAAATATTCTACCAACGCTGCTTCTCCCATATTGGTTTGTGATGCTTCTGCTTTAAACTGCAAAATAAATTCATCTGCAATCAGAGAACCTTGGTGCATAGTTTTTAATTTTGCATTAGCTGTCGCCTTTGAGTTAGGGTCTCCAAACTGTGCCTCCAACCTCTCCAAAAATTCCCTGAAGCTTGCAAATGGTTTATATCCTGCAGCAATCTGATTAATGGCTTCGTTTCTCCAGAACTGTGCTTTCCCTCCCTAGATATATGAGAGAGCAAACATAATTCTAGACTCAGTCGTACAAAATTCGGGCTTTCTCCCATGAATATACAACACTATAGAGCTGATAAAGGATTTTGTGTTCTCCATGGTACCATCAAATATTTGTGGGGGCACGTATTTAGGTAAATGCATTTTTCCACTCTCAGATCTCTCCTCTGCATGCTCACCCTCCTGAGACATCCACTCCACCATCTCCTCCATCTCATCATCTTTATCTTCTACTGTTTCTGCATTTGTTTGTACTTGTTTGGGCTGGGATGCTGCTAATACTGACACTAATTGGGACATTTGTGCTGTTAGAGCATCAATTTTGGCTTCAAGAATGGGCATGGGAACAGGATTGTGTCCAGGATTTGAAGCTGCTTGTTCTGACATGATTATGTAATCTGTGATGAGTCACTTCTTTGGCTGTGTAGAGATTCGGCTGTAGAATTTTTTCGCAAAATTTCGAGTCACGTGATCTGGCTATTTCAGGTACCAAACATGGCAAAACATGTGATTTCGGCTATTGGACACTTCAGATCAATAACCCTTCCAACAGTGCCTGATCTCGGGGCTATTACTGAATTTGGCTAGTAACTACCTAAGATAGTCATCCAAATTGAGTAATGTAAATCTTAGCTAAACCAGATCCGATCGGTTGTCTGGTTGCAGCTGTCTTAATGACGAGCGCTGCCTTTCGATCACTGGCAGTCGCAATGTAAGGCAAGGCCTGGCGTCGGCTTATGAAAGCAAAGGTAAATATGTATATACAATTAATTCCGGCTCTTGCCGAAATGATGCATAAGCAGATGTGGCGTGCTGAGACAAATGACGTATGTGCGTGAGTAAGAGAAGGCACATTGATAGGGTAGTTGAGTTCTTCTGTTAGGGTGACACCCACTAATCTGCTAGCTGAACCATGTGGGTTATCCTACAAGAAGGCGGCGGGGGGTGCACGCGTGATGGGGGGGTTTGATGGTTTTGATGCAAGGGTTAAAAATAGAACAGTTGGCTGAAATAGGCCTTTTGCACCACTAATGTGGATGGAATACCTAAGAGAACTCAACTGAGGTCTCCTAGTATTTATGTTAGGGTTATATACTATGTTACACATATTGTAGTATGTTATTACGGACATGTGCACACATGCGCGCACATGCGCGTACATGCACGTACATGCACGTACATGTGCGTACATGCACGTACATATTGATGCGTGTAAATAAAGAATTCCTACACTGACAAATAATGTGTATATAGGCATTTTGTAGTGTATTTTGGTGAAATAAAATCAAATAAAATAAAATAAAAATAGTATTAGGTAATAGGCATGTTAGGAGACTGTTTCCTAACAATATGTAACTAAAATAGTCATCCAAATAGAGTATAGTAAATCTCGATTAAACCAGATCTGATCAGTTGTCTGGTTGCAGCTGTCCTAATGATGAGTGCTGCCTCTTGATCACTGGCAGTCGCAACGTAAGGCAAGGCCTGGCATTGGCTTATAAAAGCAAAGGTAAATACATATATACAAGTACTTCCGGCTCATGCCAAAAGGATGAGTAAGCAGTTGTGGCATGATGAAACAATGACATATGCACAAGTAAGAGAAAGCACACTGATGGGGTAGTTTTCTTCTATTAGGATGACACTCACTATCTGCTAGCTAGACCATGTGGGTTCTCTTTACAAGAAGGGGGTGGGATTCATGCGCATGATAAAGGTTTTGATGGTTTTGATGGGAAGGGTTATTAATAGGTGAGTTGGTTGAGAAAGGCCTTTTGCACCACTATCATGGATGAATACCTAAGAGAACTCAACTACTGTTCTCTAAGTGTATATTTAAATTTTATATACTACGTTACATATATTCTACTATGTTGTTACCAATGCATGCATACATATTGATGCATGCAAATATAAAATTCTCATGCTAACAAATGTAGCATTCTTGGGCATTTGGTAGCATAATTTGATGTAATAAATAAAATAAAATAGAATAGAATATTATTAGGTAATGGGGCTGTTTCCTAACAGGTACAATGTAGCTTACCTATATGTGTCTCGAGACTGGACCTTCCTAAAATACCCTATGGTGCATTTGAAGCAGCTATGAAGGAGTATGAGAGGATGACAACACTGAAATGGATGGGTGATCAAGGACCTGGTGCAAATCTGAACCTCGAAGTATTCTGCAAGTAGAGGTGTCATCGATTTCAATTGGGATTTTGAACATGGAATGTGCTGTCCGACCCCCTTCTAGAAGCAATGCAGTGATTCCAGATGATGCCACACAGAGAGCAATTTTTCCTTGAGCACGAACAGCTGCTGTGATGGTGTTGCAGACAAAGGTCTTTCCACAACCTCCAGCACTATGCAAGAACATGAGCTTTCCCTTGTTATTGTTGACAGAATCCATTGCAACATCAAAAACCTGTCTCTGCCTGTGATTGAAAAGCTGGAGATTGTGAGTGACAGTGATGGCCAACTCTTCAACATTGTAATCCCTCTGTTCCTGCAAAAGCCTATTGGCAGGAACATCAATGTGCCAGTTTCCTTCAATGGTGGGCATCTCTGGATAATCAGAAAGCTGTTTGCCTGATCTGATAAGGATCTGATTGATGAGATGCAAGCCATACATGTAGACTTGATCATCTGTAAAGTCTGTATCTGGATAGATGGAAAGAAGCTTGACTCTGAGGTCATCACAAATGTGATGTTTGAACTGGTTTCACAGGATGTCAGGAAATGTTGGATTGCAATGAAGAAGAATGGTGGCAAAGAGCAATCTGAGAGAGGAACCGAGCTGCATCTGGGATGCATCTGTAAGACACTGGACCCATTCCTGGTCATCCTGCAAAAGACCCAATGCAATACAGGCCTGCTTGAATGTATTATGGATGACACCATTGACAGTGTGCAAGTGCTGGAATGATGTTGCCCCTGTGACAACAGTAAGGAGCAGCCTGAGGTAGAATCTTTCTGCCTGAGCAGGAGAAGCAAAGTACATTCTGCCAATGGCAGCCTTGCCACGTCTTCTTGGGTTCCACTGCTTCTTGGTTGGATTGTAGACCCATGCTTGAGAAAAGTTCTGGTAGGTGACAGTACATGCTGCTTCATATCTTCTGTTGGCTTCAAACCAAGCAGTGAGATGTGTGGTCTTGGCAGCAGGCCTCTCCAAAACTTCATCAATATTGTCATCTGCATTGAAGTAGACTGTTTGTTGGTCCTCCAGATGGACAGGCAGACGATAAACATGAGGAGACTCTGCATGCATTCCAAATTCATTCATGTGCCAGCAGCTTTCCACAGATCCAATGTAACATGCATCCAGATACTGTTATGATATGGCACGAGAAGGGGGAGGATCAATTTTCTTTTCTATTGTCTCTATTGTCCTCCTTGAGTAGGCCCCCACACTATCATCCTATGATCATCTACTTACTATTGTTCTTATTGTCCTCATCATGCGAGGTGCTATTGTTCTACGATTCTATTTGTCTTGCGACTGTACATCTTTAATCACCCTTTGCCTCTCATGCTATTGTAGTAGGTTGCAGACACTCCCATGTTATTGTCCCGACATTTCTATTATTCCTACTATGCGACTCATCCTGTACCTGTAGTATTTAAATGACAATACAACGACCAGTCAAGCTCCAGCTTGACCTGGTCAATTCTATGTTCCTAAAAAACTCTGAATAAGTCATCCTCACAACTGTCGCTTACGAGCTTCAACTGATTCTAGGAACCTTGACTCTAACAGATACTCCTTGACCTCATCTCTGTCTTGGTCAAGAATCTCAATCATGGTTCTGTCATGGCCTTTGTATATGTACTTGTGGATGTACTTGACAGCCTCTACTGAAGAACAGATCTTGACATTGATGTGACAGTTGTATCTGACAAATGAACCAAGTTGTTAACTGATAAGCATGTTCTTAAATAAGTGCTCCTTACTTTGCAGCCAAATAAGGATTGTGTGGGATGACATGTCTGTTATCATAGAGATAATTATGCTTCCTCACTGTTCTACCATTGTTGGGTCTGGCATAATCAGGATAATTGTTTGCAGTAAAGGAAGTTTGTTCTCTGAACTCCTTGGGATACCTCTTGCTGCACCTATTGTCGACCATGCATGAAGCCTTGGGTTTGTCATGACCACAAGGACCATGAAGCATGCAGGTAGTTATAGTGTGATAGAGCATTGGCTATGTGACAGGGTCAGGAATCTGAGCAGACACAATAGAATCAACATCATGGGCATCATGGATTTTGTCAGCTGGATCGAGAAATATAAGGAGGTGCATATGTGGAAGGCCTCTCTTTTGAAACTCGATGGTATGGATGTGTGCCACCACTTTACCCAAAACACCATCCTTGACATCCTTGATCAATGCATTCTTTTTCTGTTCAAAGACACGTGCAACAATATCTGGCCTGTCATAAGCTTCCTGCTTTTTTTCATGGGTGCTAAAACATGGATTGGGTGATTCCTCCCACAACAGAGCTTCCTGGATTTCTGGCCACTGTGGATTGGCAGTCATGGTGAGAAAGAGATCTGGCTTGCCGAAAAAGTGACAAATGGCCATGGAATCCTGGAAAAGCTGATTCATTTGCCTTTCACTGCCTATATGGGTTGATGGAAGAATGATGCGACTCCCATGATCCTCTAGATTGATATTTTCATCCCGGTCACCCATGGCAGCATCTCTCAATCCAGCATACACATCAGCCCTAAGCTCCTTCTGGTGATGTCGGACCCAGTTTAACATATTCTGTTCAATAGATGCCCAAGCATCTACAACATACTGCTGCAAAAGATTTCCACCCCAAAACAATGGTGGCTGCTCTCCTGGCCTTGGGTGCAACCGATAAGCATGGTAGCATCTCTGACTGACATTGGAAACTCTTCTGGCTCCATATGCACCTTGGTGTGCAGGTATATCTGGGTGCCATCCATCTTCACCATGAGGGAAAAGCAAAACATAGTGCAGAGTTGAATAGGATGGATGCAACTGGCTGATATGCCTAAGCCCTCCCCCTCTCAGCCTGAGAACAATATCTCTGTGATTAGACCGTTCCTTGGAGCCATCACCTGGAATAATAGCTGCCACTTCATCATTGGCTGTAGGCAGATTATAGTGACATAAATCCTGGGTTCTATCTGATCACAGCCATATGGAGACATTGTCCTGCTCTTCTGGAGGCTTTTCCCTCATGATCTAGAATGCCTGCTTGAATAAAGGCACATAAGGATGGGTGTTATTCAGCATGGCCTGCAGGTCTGTCATGATAACTGAGTTGAGATTATTGTTTCGCCGCTCCCAAATGTTGAGCTGTGCAATAGGATCATGAATATAGAGCTGTGCATAGGCTGCAGGCTGTCCAGGAGGTGGCAGAAGTGCTCCAGAAAGATGATGAAGATCACCATGAATACGAAAGCTGTCTACACCTGATGTACCTGTGACAGAATGGTCCACTTTGACACCCAAGGAAGTGAATGCAAATGCAGCATTGTATTGTCGGATGTTTGTTTTAAATTCTTTGGAAAGAGGACTTTTGCCACACAACAGATCTCGCAATGTGGCAGGAGCAGGTCGGAAAGATGGCAGATGAATTTGTCCCTGCAAGCAGCAACTTCCAAACTTTGGCACAGCTCTGGTAGACCTGGACAGTTTTTCACAATCAAAATGCAAGGCATGGCAGTGTGGACACTCCACATTCATGGGTCCAAGTGAATGTCTGAAAATTGGCTCCTGATAAGGTGCACGACCGAGTGGTAATGGCCTTGCAGGTTGATGTGGAGGTAGAGGGACAGGCATAGGTGGAGGCAAAGGTGGCAACATTGGGGGATTCAGAAATGAAGCAGGCAGCAATGGTGAAGGAGATTGGGTGGGAGATGGTGGCAATGATGGAACATGGAATATTGGGTCAGGCAGCAGTGGTGATGAAGATTGCAGAGGAGAAGATGGAAATTGTAGAGGAGATACCCTTCCAAACTCATCATAATAATCTGATGGCATAGGAGATGGTGGAAATTGTAAAGCAGTCACCCTTCCAAATCCATCATAATAATCTGATGGCAGGGGAGAAGGTGGAAATTGCAAAGAAGACTGGCTCCCATCATCATCATCAGATTTCTCATTCTCCATTTTCCTCCTCAAAGCAATCTCATTATTCCTCTGTTCTTCATACTCAGCAGCCAAGAACGCAGCCATTTCCCTATCCATCTGAATTTGTTCTGCCTGTGCATCCACTTGAGCTCGATATTGATCAATCCGATCTCCAGACATATTGTTTGCTAATTGATCCAACCTCATCATTCATTGATGCAAGTTCCTGTCTGCAATAGATAGACATTGGAGCTCCTCAGCCTCATCCATCTGTGCCTGCTCATCTGCAAGCTGTCAATTTCTCCACATCTGATGCATCCTGAAAGCCCATTCCTGATCGTGCCTATTACGTTCCTGCAATGCTGCTTCTATATTAATATGTCTGGGTGGATCATGATATCGTGGCTCAGCAGCTAAAGCAGCTTTCTGGGCAGCTGCCTGCCTGTCCCTTTTCTGTTCAGCCAGCTGCTGCAATTGTTGATTGTGATGCCTAGCTGCTTCAGCTTCAGCAGCCTCTCTTTGTGCATACTCCTCAGCTTCAGCAGCTTGGCTTTGTGCATACTCCTCAGCTTCAGCAGCTTGCCTGTTCCTTTCCTGTTCAGCCAGCTGCTGCAATTGCCGGTTGTGCTGCCTAGCTGCTTCAGCTTCAGCAGCCTGCTGCTGTTCAATCACTTGCTGCAATTGCAGATTATGCTGCCTACTCATCTCAGCCACCTGCTGTGATATTCTCTCTCTGGCAGCAATAGCCTCAGCAATTCTTCTTTCCTCAGCAACCTTCTGTAATAATTCCTGCTGATGCTGATACTTCTTAGCTGCCTCAGCTTGTTGTAACTCCTGAATATGGGCCTCATAATCTGCAGTCCTTTCCCTCAATGCAATATGTCCCCTATGCAGATTATTGAGTGCAGGATCTGCTTGACCACCTGAAATATTATGCAATGGTCCCAGTCCCCTCCCTCTCCCTCTCCCTCTCCCCCTTCTTGTTTGTAACTGAGGTGCAGGTGGAACCACAGGAATAGGATTGCTGGCAATTGAACCTGTGGTATAGTAGAAGCTATATTTGCCCCTATTCCATGGTTTGCCAAAACAGGTCCAGATGGCATCACAGGAGCCCCTCTCCTATGTAATACAGGAGCAGGAGGTACAACAGGCAATTAAAACTGCCTTGGAGCATCACAATTAGCAGGCATCTGCACCTGTGGTATCTGAGCAGCCAATGCAGCTCCATAGTTCAGTGGAACAATTCCCTCAGCAGGGGCAGTCACTCTGACTCTGCTTCTCCTCTCATCAGGATTGGTCATCTGCAACCTTTCCAGATGGTCTGCATCTCTAATTCTAGCCCTTTCCACTTCTGGTGTAGAAGGTCTACTTTGATTCCTGCAAATAGTCTCATAAGCCATTATTATTGCAACATATGCCAACACCAGTCACATATTTAGTAATGGTAAAGCCCAATAATAATTTGGTTCAATAGCCAACAATGTAGCACAGCTGAAGTAAGGTCAGCAACAACTTCCTTTAAAAGCCAGTTGTCACAACACTCACTGTAATTCAACTGTTGTCAAGTTTCAATAGCCAATTCCAACACTTATGTAATGGTAATCCCAATTTTGCTATTTGATAATAGATAGCAATTGCAATAGTATCACTATTATAGCCCCAAATGTTGTGTGAAGAGAGGTGCTCAACTGATTGTCGTGCACTCTCTCTCCACATATAAGGAAAAGGCCTCTGTTTGGTCATGTTGTGTGTGTTCCGGAAGAGGCACGAAAGTAGGTGTCCACTATATCACAACTGAAATTTTGTGCACGCAAATCTCCCTTTTTGGTATTTGGCTTGTTACTGACCTCATTACACATTTCTATTGACATGTTACTGACTTCATTAAATTTGTATTCACCTGTTACTGACTCAGACTTTTTACTGACCTCATTACAAATTTGTATTGACTTGTTACTGACCTCATTACACATTTGTATTGACTTGTTACTGACCTCATTACACATTTGTATTGACTTGTTACTGACCTCATTACAAATTTGTATTGACTTGTTACTGACCTCATTACAAATCACAAATTTGTATTGACTTGTTACTGACTGGCACTATTTGGTGCCCGACGTTTCAAATCAAACCTAGTTGTGTTTGTCAAAGCTGACAAATTTTAGTCAGCTCTGACTAATGCGATCATTTCTGACTAATGTTGCACAGCGCTGACAAATTTTAGATAATCCCATCAACCATCACTCCCATCATTCCCACAAAATGAACATAGCCTATGTTATACAGCTCGTCATCTATTCTTAGCCCTGATCCCATCATGCCATCACTCTCACAAAATGGTCGTAACATATGTAGTAGACAAGCTTATGACCCATGCCTTTGTCATGGCATTCGCTTGCTTTGCTCGCTCAGCCTGACACCGGCATGGGCCAGCTCACATATATGTAACACAATGCTTAATCCCACTACAGTTACTCAACTCTTCAGTTGCCTTTGGACCTTCGGCCCAAAGTCAACGTTTGGGGGTTTGTGGTGACACAACTCTTTATTTGACTTTTAGATACAGTAGTACACAACTCTTCAGTCGACTTGGGACCCTTGGCCCCAAGTCAACGTGGGGGGGTTGTGGTGTTTATCCCCATTCCAATCTCTATCTCTCTCTCCATCTCCATCTCTCCCTTTCCCTTTCTCTTTCCCATACCCATACCCATCCCCATACCCATCCCCACCCTCATCCCCACCTCTCTCTTCCTCATCTCCCCCTTCCCCTTCCTCATCTCCCCCTCCCCCTTCCTCATCTCCCCCATCTCTATCCCCATCTCCCCCATCTCCATCTCCCCCTTACCCATCTCCATCTCCTCCTTCTCTACCTCCCCCTTCCCCCTCCCCATCCCCCTCTCACTTTCCCATGTCCCCCTCTCCCCTCTACACCCTCTCATACCCCCTCCCCACCCCTCATACCTCTCCTCCATCCCCCTCTTGCCCACCCCCTCACACCCCCTCACACCCCACCCCACCCCTCACACTCCCCTCACACTCCTCTCCACACTCAGCTCACTTGCGAAGTTTCAAACTCCACTTCGAACTCAGCTGCAGCTCACCTCTACATATGCTACGACCACATTTTGAAGCCCAGTTATATTAGTCAGAGCTGACAAATTTTAGTCAGCTCTGACTAATGCAATCATTTCTGACTCATCTTGCACAGCGCTGACCAATTTTGCACAGCTCTGACAAATTTTAGATAATCCCATCAACCATCACTCCTATCATTCCCACAAAATGACTGTAGCATATGTTATGTGCATCGTCCCATCAATCATCGCTGATCAATCACCGATCTCAGCCGAAAAAACTCCCCCATTTAGCTCGCCATCACTCCCACAAAACGGTCATAACATATGTAGTAGATTATCTATTATCTATTACATATCTACTACTTACAGTTGTTTTGTGGGAGTGATGGCATGATGGCATCAGCTAAAGGGGGGAATTTTTCAGCTAAGATCAGTGATTTATTGCGACGACGCACACAACATATGCTACGGTCATTTTGTGGGAATGATGGGTTGATGGGATTATCTAAAATTTGTCAGGCTTGGTTGGAGCTGTGCAAAATGTGTCAGCCTTTGTCAGAGCTGTGCAAAATTTGTCAGAAATGATGGCATTAGTCAGAGCTGACTAAAAATTAGTCATATAGCTGAGCTTCAAAATGTGGTCATAGCATATGTAGAGGTGAGCTGCAGCTGAGTTTGAAGTGGTGTTTGAAACTTCACAAGTGAGCTAAGTGTGGAGGGGAGTGTGGGGGAGTGTGAGGGGAGTGGGAGGGGGTGGGCAGGAGGGGATGGAGAAGAGGTATGAGGGGTGGGGAGGGGGTATGAGGGGGTGTAGAGGGGAGAGGGGGACATGGAAGAGTGAGAGGGGGATGGGGAGGGAGAAGGGGGAGATGGAGATGGGGGAGATGGGGATAGAGATGGGGGAGATGGGGGATATGAGGAAGGGGGAGGGGGAGATGAGGAAGGGGGAGATGAGGAAGGGGGAGAGTGGGAAGAGGGAGATGGGGATGGGGATAGGGGAGGTGGGGATATGGGATATAGAGATGGAGAGAGAGATAGAGATTGGAATGAGGATAAACACCACAACCCCCCCAAGTGAACTGAAGAGTTGTGTACTACTGTATCTAAAAGTTGATGAAAGAGTTGTGTCACCACAAACCCCCAAATGTTGACTTTGGGCTGAAGGTCCAAAGGCAACTGAAGAGTTGAATAACTGTAGTGGGATTAAGCATTGTGTTACATATAAGCGAGCTGGCCCATGCCGGTGTCAGGCTGAGTGAGCAAAGCGAGCAAACGCCATGACAAAGGCATGGGTCATAAGCTCGTAGATAGCATATGTATGTAATAGATGTACGTGTATGTATGAGCACATTGGTAGTAACATTGTACAATATGTGTAACATATACAGTATATAAACCACAAATATACACCTAGGGGACCCCAGTTGTGTTCTTTTAGACTCTTAGGTATTCCATCCACACTTGTGGTGCAAAAAGCCTCTTTCAACCAACTCATCTGATAATAACCCCTCACATCAAAACCATCAAAACTCCCATCACATGCGTGGATTCTGCCCCCTTCTTGTAGAGAGAACCCACACAGTTGAGCTAGCAGATAAGTGGGTGTCGCCCTAACATTAACTGACACACTTCTATCATCGCTATAATCCTCTTAATTCTGTAATACTGTATATACATTGTCAAAACGTTGTTATCATTGGGCGCAAGTGTGTTATGTCAGCATGTCCAACAGCAGTAGTGACCAGTTTCTCTGCTACACTTTTTTCGGTGGCTCTGGTGGCTCTGCCAGGCCATAATTCGATGCGACGCGTGTTTGTCAACATTTATTTTCACATCACGTGATTGCGTCCCAACTTGCGGGGTGAATAGCGTTCAGTGAACGGATTCCAAAGATGATGTTCTGTTCTCGGTCTCGCTCATATCTGTATCGAGAAAGGTTGCGTGGCCGGCTGTTTCTGCCAACGCGATCATCTGTAATGACTAGGACGAGGATGTGTGCTTCCAGGCAGACACTTGACCGAAATTCATCTTGGATGGTCTTTCCATCGCCGTATACACAATCTTCTCTGTGGGTATTCTGATTTTAACGCATTCACGCATCTTGATGCCATTCAACAGTAACACAATTATTGGCCGGTCGAACTCAACCATTGCCTCTGCAAGGCTGAAGGACGAAGGGCTTGAGGTTTCTATGGTACTTTTCAGTTCTAAAATACAACCATTATCTTTCAGCTTACCCTACAGGACGATGACGAAGTCCGTGCCATCATTGCTCGTGCGAAAGAAGTCTGGCCCTGCCCACCCGTTATCCCCGCTGGATGGAGCTGCTCCTGGGAACACTGGTCATACCTCCTTACCTTCTACTGGCTGTCCCCATACTTCCTCATGCTTCCCCAGATTGAGATGCTCGTGAACATCCGGTACCGCATCTCGGGCGAGACGCGCCCCATCCTCTTCTCTGATGAGAGGCAGAGTTTCATATTTACGCTCGTGGAAGATGAGCGTCGGTTCTTCATGTATAATGTTGCAGAACAGTCCTTGTGGGAGTTTATAGGCGTCCAAAGTGCTGAGAGACTGATACAACTGATGGATGGTGATTTTGGGGTGTTAAAAAGTAAGATGAAGAAGCTGATACCCGACGAGGAGGGGGAAGAATGTGTCGAGAGGATTTTAGCGAGGGATGAGACGGTAATTTCAGTGTTGGCAGAGAAATTTTTGAACTATACGCCAGAGGCGACTTATGAGTGGGAGGAGAATCCAAGCGATGAAGATTTGGACGAAGATGAAGCATTGGCTGCGCTGGAAAAAATGGCGGAAGATGCAGAGAAACTGAGGCCCGAACTAGAGGCAGCCCACAGGATAGGGATGGAAGCAGAAGTGCTGGAAGAGAATCCAACAGCAGGCGATGAAGAGTTGGACGAAGATGAAGCGTTGGGGGAGCTGGCAGAATTGCTGAAAGATGAAGAGAAACAGAGCCTTGAATTGGAGGAGGCGGACATTATAAGGATGCAAACTGAATTGGCGGAAATCTCTGCGAAGGTAAACAAGGAGAAGGTGGTGTCGTCGTAGTGGACATGCTCACGTCACGTTGTGTGGATCTGGGTGGTAGATATCCCCAGTCCCATGTATTGGAAAACATTTTCGATCATTTATACCTATTATCATCTCATTAAATCATGGTGTTCATGGTGTCAAACGTTTAATACTGTTCTAAAACCTCGATATCGATTGCAAGGCAACAAAATGAACTTCAATAAATTTTCCTTGGACTTATATTTCACATAAGAGCATCTACACATCTGACCTGGAGTTCTGATATGTTCTGAGTTGATGCATTATTTTTGGTCAACCGTGCGGTCACCCAGTCGAGGTTCGTGAACGCCGTTTATGCACTGTACGTCAATGCCGAAAATAAAATAAGGAGAGGAAAAGAGTAAATTTACATTGCAACATGATTCAAGTCAGATGCCACAGATTTATGGCTTTACAGGCATGGGGAGCTACACTTTTCCGTGATCATATAGGGGAACCCAAAGAGATTAGGCTTGTTCACAGCCATTTTTGGGCCATTTTCGGCTCATTTTCGGCCTCATTTTTGGTTGTTTGGCAGAACAATGGACCCCCAAAAATGACGCGAAAAACAGGCGTAGCTGTCACTATTTTGCCAAACAATATTCTAATAAGAACAAATAATGTATGCATACTACGGTCGTTATCTAAGTTTGCAAAATGTTGCAACAATATTCTGCTTTCCAAATATGGAAGAAACCTTTATTTTGCAAAAGCTACAAGAACATTTTCATATGTCAGATTGACTCCAATTAAATTTTTAAGTCTCAAAACATTCATATTTGTGCCTCAAATCAAAACATTCCTACATAGGCCAACGAGCCGCCGCCGGCACATGAAATCCCGCTCATCGGCAAACAATCAACGTGCTTAGCTAATCACATCCCGACCATTCAATGAGCCGGCACACTAATGCCTCGTTCATGCATTAATGAGAAGCCGGGCCCCTTCGGGGCAGCTAACCCTAACCGGCTAACCGGGCCCTAACCGGACCCTAACCGCTAATCTGGTACGCCCCCGGCAGCATGGGAATTTCCAATGGGAATTTCCAATTTAGTTGTACAAGCTTGTAGCTTGCAAAATCGGGCTTGTAATTAAGAATATATTATGCAAAGTAGTGTTCTAGCTTAGACCCCAGTATGCATACAGTCTGGGTTCAAATTGCATTTTACCTACCTCTGGCAGTGCTCAGCACATTCCAACCTCAAAGGACTTCATGAAATTATTTTTGTCAACAAAATATGTAGCAACATAGTTGGCATACTAGTTTTTTGGGACTTTACAATCTATCTACCATAATATGTTCTTTCATACAAACAAAATAACTACAAAAGAAAAACAAATATGTACTGGGGCCTCCTCATTATCCCCATTGTCTCATTGTTCCCATCATTTCATCATGCCCCTCATTTCATTATCCCCGTTGTTTTGTTGTCTCCATGGTTTCATTGTCCCCATTGTCTCATTCTCCCTGTTGTCCCCATGATCATCTCCATTCTCCTTTCCTAGCCTGAAATATTACTAGTATGCAGTTGCTATAGGATTAGCTACTGTTTCTAAGTATGTCTATGTGTGACTATCAATGCTATGTATCACTATACTTTCTATACAGCTATGAGCCTATGTTGGCTATGTATCTCTTGCAGTGCCCAATGTAGTGCTTGATAGTACTATAGATCATTGGCCCACAGCTACAGTGAACTATATCTTTGGGGGAAGACTACTGGGCTATAATTACTACATAGGCTACATAGCTCTATATTACTGCCACCTTTTTTCCTGATGTGTAGTCCTCAAATTATCAACTGCTGGAGTACTATATGTACATGAAAATTCATTTTTACATACAAAAGCTACAGCCTGGGCCAAGCCAAGCTGGAGCCAAGCTATGAGTGGCAGCTTTGGCCTGGCCTGAGGTTTGAGGAAGCCAAAGTTGCCTCAGGCCAGGCCATGGGGCTTTCAGGCCAAGCTGGGCCAGAACAGCACTAGTGGGGTGGATTGCTGTGGTGACCCGGGGCTTAACCCCATATTTGTATATATTATTTTTCCTTGCTATTGACCTGGCTGAGAGAAGGTGCACTGATGGGGTAGTTGAGTTCTTCTGTTAGGGCGACACCCACTGTTCTGCTAGCTAGACCATGTGGGCTCTCCTATAACAAGGCGGCAGGGCGCGTGCACGTGATGGGGGGTTTGATGGGTTTGATGCGAGGGGTTAAAAATAGAACAGTTGGGTGAAATAGGCTTTTTGCACCACTATTGTGGATGGAATACCTAAGAGAACTCAACTGAGGTCTCCTAGTATTTATTTTAAGGTTATATACTATGTTACAGATATTGTACTATGTTGTTACAGATGCGCACGCACATGCACGTACATATTGATGCATGTAAATAGAAAATTCCCATGCTGACAAATAATGCATGTATAGGCATTTGGTAGCATATTTTGGTGAAATAAAATAAAATAAAAATAGTATTATGTAATAGGCATATTAGGAGACTGTTTCCTAACAAATGGTAACACTGTGCCCATGACCAATCCCTCAACATCTGCCTCTGTTGTTGCAAACAACGCACATACAATCCCTCCTTCTTTACTTCCAACCTCCATTGTAGCAAACAATGAGCATACACCCTCTCTTCCTGCAGTTCCTGTCAAGACCCATTTCACCCAATCTTAACCATCAGCAAGCGCATTGGGCATTATTTCTATCATGTTTTGATTTTCACTTAGTAGATAAAGTGGGAAGCTTAATGAGGAAAGCAGATGCATTATCCAGATGTACTGATCACAAAAGGGGGGTGGACGAGAACAATAAGGATGTTACCTTACTGAAACCCAAATACTTTTGCATTTGCATTATGCATCAAGGGCATATATTGATAGATAGCTCAGAAATGGAAATATTGTCTAAAATTAAACAATGTTTGGAAATGGACGATGAAGTAGTGAAAGCCATGAAAGCTCTTTGAAGGGAGAGAAGAAAGGTAGTATTAAAGGAAATGAATGGGTTGAGGAGCAAGAATTGGTGTTATTCCAAGGAAAGGTGTATGTACTGAAGGATCAGGATTTGCAAAGGGAGATCATCTGGTTACATCATAACACACTAACTGCTGGATATCCAGGAAGGTGGAGGACATCAGAGTTAGTGATGAGAAATTATTGGTGGCCCAGAATTTCAAAATATGAATATGTGTTGGGGTATGTGGATGGATGTGATATGAGCATGAGGGGGAAGGAATTTTCAGAGAAACCTGCAGGGAAATTGATGCCAAACCCTATACCTAAAGTGCCATGGTGAGATATATCTGTGGACTTTCTCACTGGATTACCCAAAGCTCAAGGATACAATGCAATATTTGTAGTATGTGACCACTTCACCAAGGAGGTCCATATTATTCCTACTCCAACATAATCCTCATCATTAGGCTTGGCACACCTCAATCTAGATCAGGTGTGGCAGTTATATGAATTACCTGATACCATTATCTCCAATCATAGACCACAATTTGCTTTCATGTTTATGCAGGAGTTAAACAATATATTGGGAATTCAAACTGAATTATCTATAGCATATCACCTGCAAACTGATGGGCAGACAGAGAGAATGAACTGGGAGTTGGAGCAGTACCTATGTATATTTGTCAACTACTGACAAACTAGTTGACTGGCTTGAATGGTTGGCAATTGCCAAATTTTCCCACAATAACAAATTCCATTCTGCTACTTGCATGTTACACTTCTTTGCTAATGATGCATATCATCCCCATATGAAAATAGAACCCCCAAAGGAAAGTAAGATACAGTTGGTAGAAGACTTTGTACACAAGATGTAAAAGGTATAGAAAGAGGCAGAGGCAGCATTGATGAAAGGACATGATGATATGATGTGACACACAGATCATACTCGAGCCATCGCTCCAGAGTACAAAGTTGGTGACTTGGTATAGTGTAAGTCTGGCTTACATAATACAATTGATGCTTGTTTGTACACAGTTCATGTTCTGATGAATAAGAAATGCCACATAGGTAGAATTCCCATTCTTCCTTTTCCCCATTACATTCCCCCTAGACTCTTGTATCTTTTACCCCTACTCACTTCTAAATATCATGTTGTTGTCCTGTCTGCTGCATGATTAGTAGTGAGTCCAATCCTTATCTTCTCCTTTTGACTGCTATAGTGTTGCCTACCCCCTCCCGCCTCTGACTGCAGAGCAGGCTTCCACTTTTTTTTTGACAACAACAACACTGTACATATTTATTGTAACAAGAATGACTTCTTCTGCCAGCCCCATGAACCTTGAGGTTTACCATGCTAACAACTTTTTGAGGTCTTTACACTGCCCCATATGTTCTGCATGGAATTACATAGACTCCACATGGACTCCATGCAGATTTGCAATCCATACAATCACCCATTTTAGCTGTGCAACAAGGTGTGATAGTCCATATGGATCCATGCAGACTAACATGGACTCAACATATTTTACTTGGATTCCATGGATTTCGTCCATCCGCTGATGATACTGGACCTGGAAACCTAACAAAAACCTGTTAAAAAGCTTAGGAAGTATGACACGGGCTAGAGGAAGGGTGCGAGTTGGTACTAAATATCACTGCTGATACCCAAACATTGTGTTTAGTGATGTGAAAGGATGAATTGTGTTGTGAATACTCTCTAAAGGCATATGAAGAGGTTCAAAAGAGGTCGAAATGGGTTCGAATATGTGTGAAAGAGTTCGAAAAAGGTTCAAAGAGGTTCGAAGTTGTGCAAAGTAGTTTCGAGGAATATCAAAGTGGTTCAAAGTGGGTTCGAAGAAGTTCATAGATGTCAGACTAATGTTGAGGTATGTCAAAAAGTGAATATAACAAATAAGGAGTGTTTGGTGAGAGATGATAGGTGATGTGCAATAAAATGAGGAGTGAATACAATAGTTTCAAGGAGGTTCATGATATTTCACAGAACTTAGAGATATGATGCGAGCGAAGACTCAAGAGAACAGCTCTTAAATCAGATGATGAGTGAGAGGGTAACTTCTTCTGTGTTCCCCATTGCTTTTCTTGTTATTTTAAGTAACTAATACAAGTCTATATACAAATTGAAGAGATAGTACTAAAAAGGAAATAATAACATGTGTAAAACATGAGGCAATATATACAACAATGAGGACTTTGTAATTCATAAAACAAATGAGAAATGATAAATAAATGAAATGTACATTGTCCCCATATGGTAAAAGTACTTATCTTTTGCTTCAATATATCATTGAAACATAAAAATGCACTTATCACATCCTAAGTCTCTCGTAGTCTCTCCTCGTGTCTGGTGGCACTCAATATGCAATGAAGTGGTTTGTCCCAGATGTGCAGCATGTATCAAAAGTGTTTTAAAACAGCTATATGGTGGCCGATGTCATTCAAAATGCTGTGAAGTTGTTCAAAAGTCTTTAAAGTGTCGCGAAAATGTTCGAAGTTGTTTGAAATCATCCAAAATAGTGCAAAATAGTTTGAAAAGTGTTTGAAGTTGATTTTGTGGTGTTGATAGGTCTATTGCACACTATAATGTCTGGAGAAGGATTCTACTTGTATCAAAATATTATGACATACACTCCGAATCACTATGAACGTCACAAATTCGACTTCAAATTATTTTTGAGCTATTTCGCATTATTTTGGACGACTTTGAATGAATTTGAACTATTTTGCAATGCTTTAAGCAACTTCACAGTATTTTGAATGACATCGGCCACCATATAACTGTCTTGAAACACTTTCGATACATGTTGCACATTCAAAACAATCCAATTCGATGCATATCAAGCACTACCAGACACAAGGAGAGATTACAAGAGAGTTAGAATGCGATAAGTGCATTTTTGTGTTTCATTGATATATTGAAGCACAAGATAAGTACTTTTACTATATGGGAACACTATATGTTTCATCATTTATTATTTTTCATTTGTTTCATAATCTACAAGTCCTCATTGTTTGATATATTTGCCTCATGTTTTACACATGTTCTTATTTCCTTTTTAGTACTATCTCTTCATTTTGTATATAGACTTGTATTAGTTAGTTAGAATAGGAAGCAATGGGGAACAGCAGAAGTTACCCTCTCACTTATCATCTGATTTAAGAGCTGTTCTCTTGAGTCTTCACTCGCATCATATCTCTAAGTTCTGTGAAATATCATGAACCTCCTCGAAACTATTGTATTCACTCCTTATTTGAAGATGTGCAAAGTGGTTCGAATAAGTTTGAAAAGGTTCAAGGTATATCGAGGAATGAGTTTAGCGAATGTGATGTGTTGTTCAAATAGCAATAAGTGATAGGTGATAAAATGTGGAGCGAATATGATAGTTTTGAAGAAGTTCCTGATATTTCGCAGAACTTAGAGATACGACCCAAACTAAGACTAGTGTTGGGTTTGGGTCGGGGTCGGAGTCGGGTAGAAAATGCAGACCCCGACCCGACCCCGGTTCCAACCTGTACCTGGACTAACTCGGGTCGGGGTCCTCCCAGGATGGAGTCGGGTGCCGGGTGGCCCAGTTTGAACATAGTAACTAAGGAATTATTATCTACCAGAGATAAAAAAGTATGTCTGAAGGTTTTAGTGCCAGGTATGTCCGCGAGTAGT
The DNA here is from genome assembly GCA_029959215.1 of Tricholoma bakamatsutake. Classification (NCBI taxonomy): domain Eukaryota; kingdom Fungi; phylum Basidiomycota; class Agaricomycetes; order Agaricales; family Tricholomataceae; genus Tricholoma; species Tricholoma bakamatsutake. Next base: position 12,508,101 of record CP114861.1, read on the forward strand.
ACATGTCCGCATCGAGATGGATATCTAGGAACAAATTGTATCATCCTCAGAGTATATGCTTGTGCCCAATGATTGCTGGGGTGGGCCCTTTGACCATGTTTCACACCATCGGTTGTGGTGCCTTCTAAAGCCATGGCGCCCTGTGACACTCTTCTCGTCCCCTGAAAGGCAACAGGTGCATAGATGCCAAAATTGGTCGAAGGCGGGCTGACAATGCATAGTGCTGTTCAAGGGTACTGTATACCTGCATAAATAGCAAGTATGGGTCCTTTAGTTTAGGGGTACGAGTACTACTATTGTTATTTTACATACCTGTGCACATACCCATGCATGTGATTCAAGCACATGTCAATGGTCTGCGAAAACTGTCGTCGGGGGCCAAGACAGCAATAGATCGAGTTCAAATTTGACATGCAGATTTGGAGATGAGATGCGAAGTGATGTGCCAAAAAGAAACCAAAGGCGATAAAGGGAAGGCGAGATATTCATAAAACAAATGCAATGTCATAGAAATGTCATTGGGCAATGTTGAGCATACAGAACAACTTGAAAATTGGGGAGAGGGTGCGGGAATAGGTGTGGAATAGTCCTGTAAAATTTGGAGTGAATCAGATAACAGAAGGGGTATCGATCGAAGAAATGAAGAGGTGATTGGTAACCAAAACATGAAGTTGATCAAGGAATTGATAGCGAGCGGCAACGAACAAATGAAATGGTTCGAAATTTGGTATGGAGGTGTGGGGGTATGCGTAGAATCAACGTGTAAGGTTTGAAAGGAAACGGAAGTTGGGAAGGTAGTGTGCAATAGCGATAAAGTTGGGGTATTGATATGGGGAAGGGATATTATGGCCGATGATGTGTCGAAAATATCTCGACGATTGCCAAGCGGATTTTGCGGGTGATAAGTGCGTTTGAAAAGGCTCGTCGAGGGCCTTCCGAAAATGTGCTGAGCTTGCTGCCGGGTAAGGTGGATCGTGCGATATGTTTGAAATGGTGAAACTTGGCCTGCTGAGCAAACATTCCACTTCCAGAGGAATTAGAGGTGAGGCCCTGGAGGCTCTAGACGTCGAATGGTTCGGTTAGATTCATAGAACGGGTCAGAGAGCATTCGTGATAAATCAGTTGGGTTCTCAGCACTTCTCATGCCTCTTCGGCCTTTCCTCTCCTCCTCAACTCTTCCTATGCCTCCTGGCACATCCATAGGCTGGTCCTGGGCGTTTTTCGCTGCATAACTCCATTGTTAATAATGGGTGACTATGCGCGGCATGTTCAGGCTGTCGGCAGGCTCGGTTTGGGTGTGAAAACCAGTGTGCGTGGTGTGGGGTAGCAGAAATATTTGAGGTGATGGGAATGGTGCAAGTGTAACCAGTATTGTCGTCGTCTTTGGTCTCCTTTGGCCTACGGTCGACCTAGTCCAGTCTTAAAACCCTTTTGCTCTCATTTGTCCTTGTAAATGGGTTCCCCAGGTCTGGTGCAGTGGCGCTAGGCCATTGGTTCAAACATGGTTATCGACGAATCATTATCTACTGGTAGGTAGAAAGTATGTATGAAGTTTTCATGCCTTCTTCCCCTTTCCCTTTTCCTTTCCTCTATCTGGTCTTTCAGCAGTTGTGGTGTTGGAACGAAGAGTGGCAGCAAGCTTAGCATCCAAGACCAGCTGTAGATGGCACTAGTCTCCCAAGCACATCAGTGCATGGATGGACCGGGGGTGAAGACGGTTGCGGAGGTGGCTGATAAGAATTCGTCCATGGCTGAATGATCTCTCGACATCTACAGCTGTTGCTGGATAATAATGTTGGTGGGGCACAAAAAAGAGAATAGACTCTATAGGACTTACCGGGAGTTACATGAATGTCAATAGCCATGCAAGAAAGATGGGGATACAACTTTTCATTTGCGAGCCACCAATGAAGCAGGTCTTCGGTTGGCACAGTTGGTTGACTCAACCATTCTGCAAGTTCGTCACAGTGACCACCGGCCTGACTCCTGGGCATCGCCATTTGTACATGCATTGCTGAGCGGAAGGTATTTGTCTATACCAGATAGAAGATTCAACAGGGGAATAAATGCCGACTTACAATATCGACTTACCTCACTGCGTGGCTGGGCACACGTCATGTCAATAGAAGAGCTGGATAAGTCCTCCAACAAGTCAGAGTTTCGATACTCAGTATCAAATACCCTCCACATTATTGCAATGGCTTCCTCCTGCCAATCTCGTGGCCACTTGTTGTTCTTGAAGTACTGGGTCTTGAGGCTAGGGTGAAGAACTATGAAGGGGATTAGGAGGCGAAGCAAGTATCAAAAGACGATCAAATACTGATGGAGAGACGATAGATCTCTGAATCATCCGTTAAATTATAATACTTGTTCATAATTTGCTTGCCAAGTTCGAGTCTGATCTTAATGGGGAGACAAAACTGTTCATTATCTATGGAGGCTATTGTAAAGGCACGGTCGATCATGTCCATGGCAGGAATAACTGAAGAAACAGGTGGTGTTGATGTTGAAAAAAAATCAGTACCCTCCTTTAAGATCTAAACAATGTTAGCGTTATACAGACAAAAAAAATAGTTGGCACACCTGAAGAACCTTGACCAATTGCTTCACACATTCCCACTCCTTCTTCGTTAGCTCGAACTCTTGGAGTTTGTGCTCCCGAGTACCTGTGAACTTGTCGACGTAATTCTCCAGCCTAACAAAGGTTGCCAAGTGATCAAACGTCGAATTCCAGCATGTAGAAACATCCCGAGGGAGGATGTGTCCATGAAACTGGACTGGCACTTCACGTTTGAGAAGAGCATGCCATTGTGGGAGAAGGAGAGTGGGGGAATTGATAATGCTGAAGGCAATTCGACGTGTCTGTCAAAATGAATTACATGAGCTGTCAATATTCAACGTTCAACAGTCATAAATATGTATCTGCTACCTTAAACAAAGCAGATCGAATTGGCTGGACCTCGATCCTCCAACGATCCTGATATTCTTTACTCAATGCCTCAAAAATGTTCACAATTTCTTTCTCGTCGTTCACAGTATTCTCGTCATCTGCTTCATCCCTTGTCTCCGAAAGATCTTCCAAATCTTGTAAGTCCATGTCAGTGTCATCATCATCATCCTCTTCATCGTTAGCATCAACAGGTTCGAGCAAAGGAAGTGTCTCGAAGTTGAGCATTTCATGGTCATTATCAGTGCATTTCTTTTGCTTTCTCCTCTTCCTCTCAAACTGAGATATTGTTGCTTTTGCTGTTAGATTCAGAGTATGTGCAAAACATCATACTTGTCGGGCATGACCACGAAATCCATATTCGCTGAGCAGGATTTCGAGGGAATCCATCAAAGTATCATTATTGCTTGCATTGTCGGCAGTAATGGATCCAGTCTGGACGTTTGCTGAGTTCAGTTTGTTTTTTTACTCAAGAAAACAGACTTACCTTATATGCAATCTCATAGTGCTCGAGGGTGTCAACCAATGCCTCCGCCATATTCAATCTCCAGAATGTGACTTGCCCAGCTCGATAAAGTCAAGCAAGGTTATTACCAGCTGTCCATGCCGAATCCATATCACCAAGACATTCATGAACGCCCGATGATTTGGAGATGTCCAGCAATCGAGCTGGTATGCGAGGAGGCCAGGGTAATTCTGGCGGAGAATGTGAGTAAGTTTCCCTTGATCTGGGAACCCTTGTGAATGTCATGGTGAGTTTCGTATTCTTCATTGTTTTGATTTTCTTGACAACATCTTTTGCAGAAGACAGTTCGAGGTTCCTTGCCTCATTCCATGCATTCTCGCCCCAACATTGGGCAATGTGGTCACACATTACTCCAGTGGACCCACTATCGGTTCCTGTGCCCCGCAAGTAGATCTTTGAGCATCGGAGGCAGCTAAATCCAAGATAAGTAGTTCGTATTCCCTTTTTGTTATTCTTTCTGACAACTTTGGGCCGTTCTTCATAGAAGGCATATACAACAGATCACCATGCCTTCTTCTCAAGATTGTTGGCTAATAGTAGACTCTGGTAAGCCTTGAATCAACCAGTGACAAAGACTTTACAGATTTTCCTTTCAGTTTCTAAAATTATTTTTTTTTCCTTTTCATTTTCGTCATCTGACAAGAGAGATATGGGTTCATTGACATCCATTACAGAGGAGGTATGGGTTGAGGAGGCATCCATGTTGATCATGGAGGTATAAGCCAAGGTATGGGCAAGGGATGCCCCTTCTCCCATGTCAGGTGCTGTATCATGTAGGCAAAAATAAGCTTCTACCAATCTCGTCAATGGACAAAAATTTGTATACTCACTTTCAGGTACAACCCGAGGCTTGTGCGGCTTTTTGAGGAGTGCAGTAAGCAATTTCACTGTTTTGAGAGCAGCCTGTTTTGCTTTCCGGCCAGCTCTGATTGCAGTATCAGAGAGTGATGCCTCAGATGAGGTTGTGGATGACCGACCCTGCTTGCGGTTGGACATTGAGGAATGGTAAAGTTTTTTTTTCACGATAAAATATATTTTGTTTTGTTTGGATATCCGGGTCGGGTGCCAGGTAAGAGTGATACACCCCGACCCAACCCCGACCATTTACCTGACCCAGGACCCGGCCTCACCCTGGCTACCCTGGACCCAACACTAACTAAGACTCAAGAGAACGGCTCTTAAGTCAGATGATAAGCGAGAGGGTAACTTGTGCTCTGTTCCCCATTGCTTGTTATTCCTGTTTTAACTAACTAATACAAGTCTACAGTGACTCACAAAACTGAGTCAATGTTTTGGACTTTTTGATTCATTGTTGAATAGCTTCCCATAAACAACAAAACCAAACAAGGTATTGGTGTACCGAATAACATACATGATCAGGGCTACCAAACAAACAAAGAATTATGTAATTTTAATCATCCCTCATGGAGATATGATCATTTTAATTCAGGGACTCATTGACTCAGTTTTGTGAGGGGTAGTCAGAAATATTAGAATCTGATGCTCCACCAACTGTATAATGTCAAAAACTTGACAGATGGTTTCTAAGGTGATGTGACCCTTGATGGGACCTTAAATTATAGTATTTAATTAGGACTAGCATTCTTCATACTTCAATATTCTCCAATGCATCCCATCTCCTCTGCTCAGAAGGAAAACATTCTTTTCCTGGCCTCCAATCATTATTCTACCCACAATATTGCCTCTAAACTCAACCTCAGCCAGTCTAGTGTATCCAGAACACTCAGGACTCTCCATCCAAACCTGGATTCCCCCTCTGGTGGTTGTCCTTCTAAGCTCTCATCTACCTCTCAGAGAGCCATCCTTACCCAAATCACCACTGGCAAGGCTGCAAATGCTGTTCAGGCCACCCATTACATCAACAGCATCATCCCCACTCCAGTCTCCTCAGAAACAGTCAGAAGAGTTCTCAGAAAAAACTCATTCAAGGCTGTGGTGAAGAAGAAAAGGCCCTTGCTTAGTATAAGGCATAGGAAAGCAAGATTGGCTTTTGCTCAGAAGTATAGAGAGTGGACTGTGGAAGACTGGAGGAGGGTTATTTGGTCAGATGAGACTAAAATCAACAGGTTTGGGTCAGATGGGAGAGAGTGGGTCTGGAAACAGAAGGGAGAGGGGCTGATTGAGAGAGAGGTGCAGGGAACTGTCAAATTTGGGGGAGGAAACATTATGGTATGGGGGTGTATGGGATGGAATGGAGTTGGGTATCTTGCAGAGGTTGAGGGGAGGATAAATGCTGACCAGTATGTGTCCATTTTGAAGGACCATATGCTGCCTAGCTTGGAGGAGAGTGGAATTTCTGGAGAAGAGGTGATTTTTCAACAAGACAATGACCCCAAGCATACCTCAAAAAAGGCCAAGAAATGGATGGAGAACAACAATATTACTCTTCTGGATTGTCCTGCCCAATCTCCAGACCTCAGTCCTATTGAACATCATTGGGTTCACCTCAAGAACCAGTTAGACAAGTATCCAACAGCACCAAAAGGAATTTGGGAGTTATGGGAAAGAGTAGTAGAAGAGTGGAATAATATTCCATCAGAGGTGTGTCAGAATTTGATTAAAAGCATGCCTAGAAGGTTGGGAGCAGTTATTAAGGCCAAGGGAGGTCATACAAAATACTAGAATTACAATTTATCATAATATTGATACCACCTCACAAAACTGAGTCAATGAGTCCCTGAATTAAAATGATCATATCTCCATGAGGGATGATTAAAATTACATAATTATTTGTTTGTTTGGTAGCCCTGATCATGTATGTTATTCGGTACACCAATACCTTGTTTGGTTTTGCTGTTTATGGGAAGTTATTCAACAATAAATTAAAAAGTGCAAAACATTGACTCAGTTTTGTGAGTCACTGTATATACAAAATGAAGAGATAGTACTAAAAAGAAAATAAGAACATGTGTAAAACATGAGGCAAATATATCAAACAATAAGGACTTGTAGATCATGAAACAAATAAAAATAAATAAATGATGAAACATATAGTGTTCCCATATAGTAAAAGTACTTATCTTGTGCTTCAATATATCAATAAAACACAAAAAATGCACTTATCACATTCTAAGGCTTTTGTAATCTCTCCTCATGTCTGGTAGTGCTTGATATGCAATGAATTGGCTTGTTCCAGATGTGCAGCATGTGTCAAAAGTGTTTCAAGACAGTTATACGGTGGCTGATGTCATTCAAAATACTGTGAAGTTGCTCGAAGCATTGCGAAATAGTTTGAAGTCATTCAAAGTCATCTGAAATAATGCGAAATAGCTCGAAAATAATTCAAAGTAGAATTTGTGGTGTTCATAGTGATTTGGAGTGCGTGTCATAATGTTTCGATACAAGTGGGATCCTTCTCCAGACCTTATAGTGCACAATGGACCTATCAGCATTCATAGCGATTCAGGGTGTGTGTCGTAATGTGTAGATATGATTAGATCCTTCTCCAGTCCTTATGGTGCACAGTGAACCTATCATCCTCCCCCTTACTGAAATCCGACTGTTCCAGTCAGCTGATCGAAGTCATGTGCAAGATGCATGATTGTGTTGAAAACTTAGTGAGGTTCGAAATACTTCTCGTTCTTCTTCCATCACCTCATCATCAAACAGTGGTGAAGCAAAAAGTTGCTGAGGTCGATGAGGAGGAGGGCGATTTTGAGGTAAGGCATGCATGGGCACATAAAAGTGAAAGCTATCGAAGCTATTGTGAAGAATGTCGAGGATAGTACAATGTTTTTGATAAATAGAATGAGGTCGAAATGCAAAAAACAAGAAAGAAAATGGGCAAATTTAATCGATGTCAATAATACTATCCATGTTCGTAATAATTGAGTCAAAGGACTGGTCAAATCAAAATAGGACGAAGAATCAAGGGGTCAAAAATGAGGTTGAGGAAATATTTGTGGGCAATGGATGTAATGAAATTTTTGGTGATGAGGGGTAGACAAGTTTTGAGGCGATGATTGTAGATATACGATGCGAATGAACTTTTGAGCACTTGACTAGACTTCAAAAGTGAATTTGAACACGAATCTAGTGTCAAGGGCGAAGGCAATATCGAAATAGATGTTGAATCGGAAGAGGCCACAGATGACGAGATCGAGGACAAAAATACTGGTAGTAGCAATTGGCAAGTCGAGGTCAAAATAGGCAATGGTGAGGACGAATGCTATAAGGATTTCAGAAGTGAGATCGAGTTTGAAGATGATGAGGGTGCAACTATCAAAATGGACTGGGGTGGAATTATTGAAGGCAAAGACGATGGGACTGGGATGAATGTGTGTGACAAAACTGGGACGATGTGATAGAGACCAGGAGGTGCGACATGATGATTTCAAAGTGTGCCATTTTCTCATTCGAGGGCAAGCTGTTTTTTGAGGGCTAGTTCCTGTTTGAGTGCCACGATACGAGCTTCGAAGTCATCTGAATTGTTTGAGCTGTGAGGTATACTGTCAGACACTGGGTTTGATGTAGTTGAAGGTGTGATATCGGTGATGAATGAGGTCGAGATGGAAACTTCAGGTGCTGATTTGGTTGAATTCGAAGCTGCGATAACCGATGTGAGGTTTGATGCAAGATTTTTGAGAATGTGTGAAACATCTTTGGAATCAAATCGACGTGCTAGAGTGCAATAAATTCGACATCAAAATCGATTGCTGGGAAATAGAACATGAGTTCGAGGATGCTATAGCAAATTTTACAGCATTGTGGATGTCGTTCAGCATATATGGGTCATTGAAATAGTGATCAGGGAGCTTTACTTCAAGACAATCTGCAATTCGATTCCATAACTTCATTTGAAAGCCTCAAGAAAAAGCTAAACTTTGTTTGGGTTCTGAGAGTCTCAATTTTGAGCAAAGTAAGCTTGTGACCTTGTAGAATGACCTGTAATAAGCTGCTAAATCATTTTCATCAGCAATACCGGTGCAAAGCTGTTCATTAATGAGTGTATCCATGTCTGAAATGCTGTATTTTCATTTGTCTTCTATTTCAGTATAGAACTTGAATACTGCAATGCGAAATTCATCAAACGATGTGCCAGGTTTGTAAAGCAATTTCCAGAGGTCATAAGAATTGTTGTCGATGTATCTGCAAGCATATATTTTCTTCAAGTCATGATCTGTAATACCGCAAGTCACAAATAAAAATTCGAGATTTTCAAAGTATTTTCGAAGTTCTTTAGGTCATCTCGAATCTAATTTCGGAGATGTAGAATGACTGGGAACTGGCATAAAGGATGTCGACATGTTCGAGGTAGATTTCAGAGGTCGCAAGGTCGAAATTCATGTGGTGTCATTTCTCGTATGTTTTCGAGGTCGAAGATGGTACTGAGGTCATAAGTGCGAAAGGCAAAAGAGTGTGAAATAATTTTATTGATGGTCGAGATACTGTATCGAGATCTCCTGGTTGTTCAGAAGGGTTGGAGGCAAAATGAGTTCAATGCGAAGTCGAAATCATTGAGCCCCCTTAGGTAAAATGAGTGGTAGAAAGAAGTGGAGGTTCAATAATGAAATGATCTAGAAACCCCTCATGGTGGGCTCCAAAATGATAATACTTGACCTGGAAACCTAACAAAAACCTGTTAAAAGGCTTAGGAAGTATAACACAGGTTAGAGGAAGGGTGTGAGTTGGTACTAAATATCACCGCTGATACCCAAACATTGTGTTTAGTGATGTGAAAGGATGAATCGTGTTGTGAATACTTTCTAAAGGCATACAAAGAGGTTCAAAAGAGGTCAAAATGGATTTAAATATGTGCAAAAGAGTTCGAAAAAGGTTCAAAGAGGTTCAAAGTTGTGCAAAGTAGTTTTGAGAAATGTCAAAGTGGTTCAAAGTGGGTTCAAGAAGTTTGTAGATGTCTAATGTTGAGGTATGTCAAAAAGCGAATATAACAAATAAGGAGTGTTTGGTGAGAGATGATAGGTGATGTGCGATAAAATGAGGAGTGAATACAATAGTTTCAAGGAAGTTCATGATATTTCGCAGAACTTAGAGATATGATGCAAGCTAAGACTCAAGAGAACAGCTCTTAAATCAGACGATGAGTGAGAGGGTAACTTCTTCTGTGTTCCCCATTGCTTTTCTTGTCATTTTAAGTAACTAATACAAGTCTATATACAAATTGAAGAGATAGTACTAAAAAGGAAATAATAACATGTGTAAAACATGAGGCAATATATACAACAATGAGGACTTTGTAATTCATAAAACAAATGAGAAATGATAAATAAATGAAATGTACATTGTCCCCATATGGTAAAAGTACTTATCTTTTGCTTCGATATATCATTGAAACATAAAGATGCACTTATTCTGTCCTAAGTCTCTCATAGTCTCTCCTCGCATCTGGTGGTGCTCAATATGTGACAAAATGGTTTGTTCTGGATGTGCAGCATGTATCAAAAGTGTTTTAAAACAGCTATATGGCAGCCAGTGTCATTCGAAATGCTGCAAAGTCATTTGAAAGCATTTAAAGTGTCGCGAAATTGTTCAAAGTTGTTCGAAATCATCTGAAATAGTGCAAAATAGTTTGAAAAGTGTTTGAAGTCGATTTTGTGGTGTTCATAGTGATTTGGTGTGTGTCATAATATGTAGATATGATTGGATCCTTCTCCAGACCTTATGGCACACAGTGGACCTATCACCACATCTGTGATCAACCAGGTCAGATGAGCAAGGACAGTCCACATTCATCCGAGCAGATTATTTGAAAATAGCAAAATAATGCCACCAGTGATATTTGAACCTATAGCCTCATGACTTACTAAGAGACTACAGACATATATTACCATTACACTATGTAGCCATTGACGTGTGATGGCATTGATGCAACTATATAGCACTGTTTGGCTTGGTATGACAAAGCACATGCATGCCAAACTTTGTCTGGCTTATGTAGACAGGGTATATAATTTCTAGGCTACATACTTGTCTAATACTACTGACATATTGTGTAAATATACTAAGACATACATATTGTAAGGTGAGTGGGGTGTTTGAGGAAGGTCTAACAGCTGAGATGCAATGATTTGTGAACAAAATTGTAATTTTGGTGGGGGACCAAACAAAAGCAAATAGGACAGAATTTGGCAGGCGATGCCAGCTCACCACCACCATCGACACCACCACCTCCCTCCACTCCAGTCTACTACCACTACCACTGCGTGCATGCACACCACCACTGTTCCCATGCCCATGCCCACCATCACCACCACCTTCAAACGAGCCAACTGGATGGAACACATGCCCAAATGATGCCAACTGTTGTTTGGGCCATAGATAAGTTTTTTCTCTTTTTTCTTTTTTCTTTTTTCTTTTTGTCTTTATTAATAAACTAACTGAATTTTACTACTTTTTAGGTTGTATACTACTGGGTATGACCTGCCACAACAAAAACACATAACGCACACCCAAATGATGCCAACTGTCGTTTGGGCCATAGATACATTTTTTTCCTTTACTCTTTTTGTTTTTATCAATAAACTAATTGCATTTTACTACTTTTTAGGTTGTATACTACTGAGGACAACCTGCCAAGATGAAAAACACAGAACACACCCCCACAACCTGCCCCCAGCCCCATGAGTAGTTGCTCATGGGGTGGATCGCTCCCTCCACTCCACTCACCTCACCACCACCTTCTCTACTGTGTCAACTGCCACCACTGCCACTGCCATGCCCACTTCCACATTGGACAATGCCGAAACCGGCTGCAAATGAACCACATTGGGCCCAAACAATGTCATTTGGGCTCCAGGTAATTTTTTTTTTATGTTCTTTTCTCTTTTTTTTGACTAATTAATGTTTTCTTGTGTTTTTTTAGGTTCTAACTCTGCTATAAGGATGAGGATGGGGAGGGGCTCACCTGAGCCCCCCTCCCTTTATTTTTTTTTTGTTTGCTTTCCTTTTAATAACATTTTACACCAACAGGACCAACCCCATCCACCACCACCACCACCAACTGCCAATGGTGGCAACAACAGCAGTGGCATTGGCAAGGAGAAGACCCCAACACCACCACCACCGAGCAATGACAATGACAACAAGTATGGGCCAGACACCACCAATGCGAGAGGATGGCTGTGAAGAAGACACCGGCACCACCACCAGCACTGAGTGGGATACTAACAATGATGGGCCAGGAGGGGCATCGCCTCCTGGCAGAATAAATATTTTTTTTTCTTTTTCAAGCTGCTTTACTTTTTAAACTAATGGTCTAATTTATAGGGACAAGCCACACCCACCACCACCATCCCCAAGTCAACCCCCACCTCAAACACCATTGCTAACAGCTGCAAAAAAGCAAACAGATGCAACCCAACCCAAATGACGATGAGATTTTTTTCATTAGTTTCTTGCTTTTATAAACTTACTAATTTGTTTTTTTTGTTGTCTAGGTCCTAATCTACTGGTAATGATGGACAGAGGCAAGACAACCCAGACACCACGGTACTGAGATGGCAGACCACCACCACACCTACCATGGATGACACCCCACGTGCCTCTAGTCTCATGAGCAGCTGCTTGTGGGGTCGTTGGTGGTGGAACAATGATGGGGAGGGAAGATCACAGGGAGGGGAGATCACAGGGGATGGGGAACAGGCCACACCTATGAGCATCTGCTTGCAGGGTGGTTCACAGATTGGGGTGGGGAGAGGAGACTGCGATGACACACCACCCACCCCCAGCCTCACAAGCAACTGCTCGTGAGGTGGTTGGTGGGTGGATTAATGAGAGGGAGACAATGAGAGGGAGACAAGACAAGACAAGAGGGAGGAGAGGCGATGACACCTGCCCCACAAAGCACCCCCAATCACTGCCATGAGCAATTGCTTGTGGAGTGGAAAGAGGTGCTACGTCGGTGTAAGGGCATGAGGGTGGGATGGGGCATGGAGGGAATGAGAGGAGGGGACCATGGCAACACACTGCCCTGCACATTGACTCCCTTGCCTAATAGATATAATTGTGTAACTTAGTTTATGTATTTTGAATTTGGCAATTTACTTGCAAACTTAGGAATTCAAAAGCAACTGCAAATGGCACTTGGGACACCTGGCAAAAAACCAGCTGAATGATAGTAAACTCATACCACTATATCAATCATAGCACAACAGATTATCTGTGTTGCAAATGGTGTAATCCAGCTCCAACAGATGGTTCAGCACCAAATCTGGTAATTGTTGAGCATGATACTGATGGGATACCTCACTACAAGTGTGCATTTAATACTCAGGCATGTGAGCAGTTGAATGCATGGCTTGGGGGGTTTGATTCAATCTTGAAGAATGACAGTCAGTAATTTCAACTGGTTTTTACGTACAATGTTGCCTTATCACAGTTTGGTGGTGATGGAAAAACAGCAGCAAAGGTCTGGTGGCAATAATGGTAGTAGTGACTCTGATTCTGATGACACTGGTGACTATGACACTGATAATAATAGTGACATGTAGTTGATCCTTGTATCTGTAAGCTAGTCAGTAGTATCTATGCAATGATCCTTTAAACCTGAATTTAGCACACACATGGTCAGAGTCCATTTGGACTTACGCGGACTCCACATGGATCCATGTGGACTGTGCAGACTTATGTGGACTCCATGTGGACTTATGCAGACTTATGCAGACTCTGTGCAGACTGGGGTGGAGTCCATGCCAAAGGGGGTGTAATCTTTCATTTTGGTCACCAGATGGTTGGACTCCACATGGAGTCTGCACAGTCCACATGGTTCCACACAGAACATATGGGGCAGTGTAAATTACTGAACTTTTCTATGCCAATGCTGTAAACTTCGAGTTTTACTGTGCTAACAACTTCTCTGCTGACAGTAGAATGCTGTCTTCTCAAACACCATCTCTTGCCATACCCTCACCACATGCAGTAGAACAAGGAAGGCTAACAGCTCGAGCACTCTTGCTGGTGGCCACATGCTGTGCCCTCTCACCTCAGACACTGAAACCAACTTGACACCACCATTGTCTGCACCCACTGTTATTGATGACAAGACACTTGCCTCCTCAACATCCACCTCCATGCTTGCTGCAGGAGCAAACAACTACCTGCAATGCACTGTGAACTTTTTACAGATGACTGTCAGTCCTTGGGCACTTATAATGCACATACTTCCTATCTTTTGTGCATATATCCTGTTCATCTGCCTGTTGACATGCATATATTGCCTCCCTCTAGCCTCTCAAGTCCTCCTATGTCCCCTCCTACCTCGCTGCCTCCCCTTCCTGCAGCACCATGCCATCAATATTTATTGTCATCCTCTGACAATTACCACATCATCACACTAACTTCCAATATGTCATCGACCATGCCATCTGCTATCCTGAGCCTTAACAATGGCAAATGACCAATGATATCGGCCAGTACTATGACCCCTGAATTACTGCATCATTTTGAACATCACACATGCAGTCACCTTCAAAACAAAGAAGGCCTGGAAGCTGAGAACTACATCAATCACATCATGTATTTGTTCAAAAACCCCTTGTTCTGAGACTGGTATCAGTCCCAACAGGACTTACTGTCAATGCTCTCCTTTGCCAATTTTATGGCGAAGGTACATACATGCTGGTTGTCTAAGCATTGGCAACAGGACCTGGCTAGGAAAGTATGCTCCACAAACAGAACAAAATTGCATTCTCTAATTTCATAGACTCTTTATGCTGTGATAACCTCCTGCTCAAGGGTTCCCAGTTCCACTTTTCTCCTTTGCAACTTCACATGCAAATTGAATCCAACATATCTCCTGAGCTCCCTGCTGCCTTTGATCAATGGAAGGACAACCATGAGTCCTCTGACAATGAATTGGAGAAGGAGAATGAAATGCTTGGTGATGCCGATGCTACTGCAGCTGCTGGGGCACTGAAGACTGCATCTTATGCTTTAAAGGCTGAGGCTAGGCTACAGTCTTTTGTTGATTCAAGCTTGACCAGAAGCTTATTGAGGATTGTACTGCCTGCAAGCACAATGCAGAAGATGCAGCCAGGAGCATGAAATGCTCTGGGTCGAGCATAGGCCTCTCAGATGGCTTGCAACATGCACCCTACTCTTGTGGTGCATCTGCATTGAACCCTTGGGTGCAAGCCTCAACATCATCTTTATTATCATGCCCTCTGAAACTCACTAACTGTGAGCAAAAGTATCTTGAGATGTATAATGGGTGTAAGAAATGTCAAGGCTTCTACATGCCTGATGGTCACTCCTGTAAGTTCCCTACTGGTGATGAATACATTAAATGCTACTCAAAAATTCCTATCATTTGAAAGGGCAGATCTAAGGAGGACTCCATAAAGTAGAAGAGTACTTACCCCAAAGACAAGAGACCCAACCACATAAGATGCAATCAAAAGCAAATATATCAGCTAACACCTACATGCTGGACAACACACCATCATCTGGTGCAACAGGTTTACTTCAAACCATGCTACAAGAGAACACAATAACAACGCAAAAAAGGCTAAACCCCATGGCAACAAACTCAGAACAGCCAGCCAGAGAGAAGCATGTGACCTCCTCACAAACCGAGAAGGGCAGGAGCACCAGGCAAATAGGTGCAATACATGTGAACTCTAACACAGGAGACATTTCTGATGCGGAGATGGGTCTTTCCTGGTTGGCCACAAAAGGATTAATATCCCCATCATGAGCAATGCCAATGCCAGCTTCACTAGCCAAGACTCTCTTCCAGGTCAGAGCTCTCCCAAATACCCCATTACAGACCCTAAATAGCATCCATGCAGTGGCATTCCTACTGCATGAACTAGAACTGGTGAATACAACACAGGACATCTCCACAGTCATATCAAGTGAGCTACTCTCCTAGGAAGCCACTAGAAAACTATATGAAACAACAAGCGAACTAATAAACCAAGGTCAAGGACTCCATAGAGGAGCTAGGCAAAGCAACAAAGAAATGATCAATACTGTGGAGAAAGAGAAAGCAACAACTACACCATACCAAGATGTGCTATGTAGCAGCGCAGCTGGCCCCCCAGTTTAAGTAGACCCAAGGGTCAGGGCAAGAGAAAGCATATGGGCCAGACAGTTCCTATGGACATTGTCAGGGATATGCAAAGCCTCAAATCCATGCCAGCCCCACAGTTACTAAAACAGCTAAACAAAAAACTGGCTAAGGCTGTGGGCATGACCAACAAGGAGTGCAAACTCTGTTCAGCAATATGGCTCAAGAATGGAAACATACTCATACCAGCAGGGGACAATAAATCAGCAGCATGGCTATGCAGCAAGGCAAAAATCCTACACATGGAATGCAAACTAGGCACCACCAGAGTCTCACAACTACAATGTCATGGCATATTTCATTCCACTAACCTTCAATGCACTGATGATACTCAACCTGGAAACCCAAACAAAACCTACTAAATGGCTTCAGATGGTATAACATGAGTCAGAGGAAGGGTGCGAGTTGGTACTAAATATCACCGCTGAGACCAATACGATGTGTTTAGTGATGTGAAATAATATGTGATGGTTCGAATAATTTGTAAGAGCATATGAAGTTGTTTGAAAGAGTTCGAAAGAGGTTTGAAGATGTTCGAAGTTGTGCAAAGTAGTCCAAATAAGTTCAAATAAGTTCAAAGAGGTTCGAGGTGTATCGAAGAATGAGTTTAGTGAATGTGTAGTGTTTGTTGAAAGGCGATAGGCAATATGCGATAAAACAAGAAGTGAATACAATAGTTTTGAAGAAGTTCACGATATTTCACAGAACTTAGAGATATGACGCAAAGATAAGACTAAAGAGAATGATTCTTAAATCTGATGATGAGCGAGAGAGTAACTTATCCCATGTTCCCCATTGCTATATTGTCCGTTCTAACTAACTAATACAAGTCTATATACAAAATGAAGAGATAGTACTAAAAAGGAAATAAGAACATGTGTAAAACATGACCCAAATATATCAAACAATGAGGACTTGTAGATCATGAAACAAATGAGAAATAATAAATGATGAGACATATAGTGTTCCCATATAGTAAAAGTACTTCAATATATCAATGGAACAAAAAAACACACTTATCACATTCTAACTCTCTTGTGCTCTCTCCTTGTGTCCAGTAGTGCTCGATATGTGACAGAATAACTTGTTCCAAATGTGCAGCATGTATCAAAAGTGTTTCAAGACAGCTATACTGTGGCCGATATCATTCGAAATGTTGCGAAGTCATTTGAAGTGTTGTGAAATAGTTTGAAAGCATTCAAAATAGTTTGAAGCTGTCTGAAATAGTGCAAAATAGTGCAAAAATGATTCAATGTTGATTTCGTGGTGTTCATAACGATTGGGAGTGCATGTTGTAATGTCTCAATATGAGTGGGAATGTTCTCCAGACCTTAGTGTGCACAGTGGACCTATCAGTGCTGGACAACTCACATATCGAAGAGCTGACAGAGTTGAACAGTCTTTCCAAGGGATCCATCAGCAAGTGTAGGTGGGCTAAGGCTCCAGAGCAATAAAACCCAAACCAGCTAGTAGGGCATATGATCATCACCTTCATGGACCCAGATAGTGTGAACAAGGCTGTTCTCAATAGCCTTGTCATATGTAACAAAAAGGTATCCATTACCAAATGTTAGCATGAACCAGTCAGGTGCCTCAAGTGCCAGGGCTACAATCACATCACAATGGAATGTATTATCTGAAGGGATGTCTGTGCAAAATGCAGGGAAGACCATAGGGCTAGAGATTGTAAGATATCGGTGATAGGTCCACTTCGCGCTTTAAAGTCTGGAGAAGTATTCCCACTCGTATCAACACATTACAACACATGCTCCGAACCACTACAAATGCCACTAAATCAACTTCGAACCATTTTCGAACTATTTTGCATGACTTTGAAACATTTCGAACACTTTTGAACTATTTTGCGACACTTCAAACGACTTCGCAGCACTTCAAATGACTTTGGCCGCTGTATACCTGTCTTGAAACACTTTCGATACATGGTGCACATTTGGAATGAGTTATTCCATCACATATCGAGCACTACCAGACACAAGGAGAGAGTACAAAAGACGTAGAATGCAATAAGTACAGTTTTTATGTTTCATTGATATATTGAAGTACTTTTATGATATGGGAACACTATACATTTTATCATTTATCATTTATCATTTGTTTCGTGATCTACAAGTCCTCATTGTTTGATATATTTGGGTCATGTTTTACACATGTTCTTATTTCCTTTTTAGTACTATCTCTTCATTTTGTATATAGACTTGTATTAGTTAGTTAGAATGGACAATATAGCAATGGGGAACATGGGATAAGTTACTCTCTCACTCATCATCAGATTTAAGAATCATTCTCTTTAGTCTTATGAACTTCTTCTAAACCATCATATTCGCCCCATCATATCATTAAACTCACTCTTTGATATCCCTCGAATGTCTTTGAACTTATTCGAACTTCTTTGGACTACTTTGCACAACTTCGAACCTCTTCAAACCTTTTTCGAACCTATTTCGCACATTTTTGAACCTCTTTCGAAGTTATTCGAACAACCTCATATGCTCTTACAGATTATTCGAACCATTACTTACTATTTCGCATCACTAAACACAACATTTTGGTCTCAGCGGTGATATTTAGTACCACCTTGCACCCTTCCTCTGACTCATGTTATACCATCCGAAGCCATTTGGTAGGTTTTGTTTGGGTTTCTGGGTTGAGTATCATCATCAGCTCTACTATGCACCCATGTGGCACACGTGGACATGCCAGCAATGACAGGACATGCCCCACCTTTCTTAAGAAATGCACAGAACACGACATGAGGAACCCAGAAAATCTGCGCCCCTTTTACCCCTCCACAGAGTCCTGGATATGGGAATCTGCACCACTGAGCAGCCAAAGGACTGCAATACAAGTAGAACTCAGACTTCATGTGCCCAGAGCAGAATGGCAACCTGCATCAAACACAACTCCCATTCCTGCCCTGACCAAGACAGATAGCACCAAATAAACAGGAACTAGAGCATCATGCATGGGATAGACAGGAGCCTGAGGCAACCAATGAATAGCGGGATGAACAGGGTAACAAAGCTAAGGATCCTTCAAATAAATTTAAACAAATCACTCCTGCACATCTGGAACTAATGAACAACTCGCTAGCAGTGCACTGGGACATTGTACAAATACAGGAACTGTACATTACTTTCTTCAAGAGCAAGAGAACACTGAATCACTTTATATCAGTAACTCCCACCTCATGAGAAACATTGGACATGACCATACAATCCACAATATGGTTGAATGTGGCCCTATCCACCAACAACTAGAAGATACTAGATATCCTGGGCACAAATGATATAGTGGCAATTAAACTAAATGGCACCTATGGACGACTCCAAATCTTTAGTATCTGTAATGCAGGTGAGAATGGGCAATCACTAGTGACATTGAGAAGACACATACACAACAACCAAAATGGACCCCAGGGTCAGCAAAGCTGCCATGTGCTCTGGGGAGGAGACTTCAATTGCCATCACCCCATGTGGGACAGGGATGAGGATATGCACCCATCCATGACAAAGGCCCTCGAAGATGCAGGGGAGCTAATTGAGCTAGTAGTGGAACAAGAAATGTGCATGACACTACCGAAGGGCATCCCCATGCTCAAACACATGGTAACAAAGCAGCACTCTATGCCTGACAATGTCTTCTGTACTAGTGGCCTCGCTAACCAAGTGGTGAAGTGCAACATTATGCCAGAGAGGCAACCAGGTAAAACAGACCACTATCCAATTGCAACCATACTGGAACTAACACAGGAAAGGATGAAGATGAGAACATTGTGAAACTTCAGGGAGATGGACTGGGAGGAGTTCAATGCATTTTGGGAAGAAGAACTTGCAGCAGTCCCAATACCCTCAGAGACCCAAACTGACAAAGATCTAGGTAGAGCGATAGAACAACTCACTATGCTGATTCAGAAAGTGATTGCAGCCAAAGTTCCAGAAAACAAACCCTGGCCCCTATCCAAAAGGTGGTGGACAAAGAAGCTGACAAAAGAAAAGAAGGAGGTGAACTGCAAACACGCCAGATCCTACAGGAACCAAGTGGTAGAGGATCACCCAAGTCATCAAGAGGTATAACAGGCCCAAAAAAGATATGCAGCTGACATAGCCAAAGCCAAACTGGACCACTGGAATGACTACCTGGAAAATACAGTCAGATCAGATATCTGGACAGTCAACAGATACCTATCGAACCATGCAGGAGATGGAGGACAATCAAGGATCCCTATGCTAAAGGCAAAAGAGGGCAATGGCACAACCAGGAAGGTAAACACAATGAGGGCAAGTACAAGCTGCTTGCAGAATACTTCTTCCCACCCAAACTGGCAATGTCAACAGCTCCACAAGGATACCAATCCCCAGCCCCAGTAGCATCAGAGATGACAGTTACAGATGAACAGATAAATGCACACATATCAAAGCTTTCCCCATACAAAGCGCCAGGACTGGATGGAATACCTAACATCATTCTACAGAAGTCAGTGAACCTGGTAGTCCCATACATACTGCCCATCTACAGGTCAATATTAAGATATGGGGTGTATTACCATGGCTGGCAGGAATCCACAACATGCATATTAAGAAAGCCAGGAAAACTGAGTTATGAAGTACCCAAAGCATATTGACCTATAGCCCTACTGTGTACCATGGCAAAAGTCCTTACATCTATAGTCTCTGAAGACCTCACATCAGTAACCAAATGATATTAGCTACTGCCAGACATGCACTTTGGTGGGAGGCCCTGCAGGAGCACAACAGATGCAGTTCACCTATTGGTACACTGGGTCAAGGAAGCATGGAGAAAGAAAAAGGTAGTATCAATCCTATTCCTGGATATCGAAGGAGTGTTTCCCCATGCAGTTACTGGCCAACTACTACACAACATGAAAAAGAGACAAGTCCCAATGCAACTAGTAAAGTTCATAGAATGGCTGCTACGAGGCCAAGCGACGCACCTAAAGTTTGATGACTACCTATCAGAAAGGATCCCTATTGACAATGGAGTAGGACAAGGAGACCCAATATCCCTACCAGCTTTCAACTTCTATAATGCAGATCTGCTAGAACTAAGTGACACTTTACAGGAACTAGAATATGTCAACGATGTGATGATAATGGCTACAGGGAAGGATTTTGAAGAGACCACACAGGCAATCCACAACCACATGGAGAGGGAAGGTGGCAGTTTCGAGCAGTCTGCAGACCACAACTCAAGATTCGAAATAAGCAAACTGGCAATTATGCACTTAGGACACAAAAAAACTGAGTCACCAGCAGGCAACCTATGCCCAATGAACAAACTGAAACTACTACTACAGGGGAAGGAAGTATATGTGGTGAACAGCTACAAGTATCTGGGAATAGTCATCAACAACAGACTAACATGGAGAAAACACAAAGAGAGGGCTATAGACAAGGCCACCAAATGGGTAGTGCAGTGTTGCCAACTCACGAAAACTGATACTGGACTTTCACCCAGGATAATGTGACAACTATACACTGCAGTGGCCATGCCCAAGATGACATATGAAGCTGAAATTTGGTACAACCCACCATGGAAAACTGCAGGCACAAAATGAAGGACAGGGTCAGTAAGAATCTTGCGACAGCTAACCAGAGTACAGTGGATAGCCACCCTAGCAGTTAATGGAGCCCTCTGCACAACCCCAACAGACACACTGGACATACATACAGGTATACTATTACTCGAGCTCACAATGCTAAAGGTATGCCACAGGTCACTGGTGCAGATCTGCACCCTACCTGAGACTCATCCACTACACAAAATGGTACACAAGTACCATGCAACCTATACAAAGAGACATTGCATGCCACTCCACAACTTGTTGCTCCAATTCCCAGAGGTAAACCCAAACAAGCTAGAAAATATAGCACCCAATACACATCCACCATCATATATAAAGGTGCCTTTTACCACAGAAATAGCCCAGGACAGGGAAGCCTCCATTCGTAACAAAGCAGAGAGTATGCCAGAAATTAAGGCTTTCACCAATGGGTCAGGTATAGATGGCAACATAGGAGCAGCAGTGGTAATGTCCTGGAGGGGAAGGGTCACATCATCCAAAGTCCTGAGGTACCACCTGGGGAGCATGACAAAATATACCTTTTCAACACCAAAGTGGTGGGAGTACTGATGGGTGTATAGATGATAAAATCAGAGCCTATAGCAGGCTACCTTCCTATATCAGTACTGACAGATAGCCAAGCCCTCATCCAAAGAACCAAAACATGCAAGGCATTTACTGCACAACACCTCATTGAAAACCTATTGACCATAGCAAATGGTGTTAACAGGGCCAACATGAACCCCAACTCAAAGTGATTTCACCTGGCTTGGATCTCAGGACATAGTGGGGTACAAGGCAATGAAAAAGTGGATGAGGAGTGGAAGAGGGCAGCCCAAGGCAACTCAAGCCCAAGACACATGCTACCACCTATTTTTTGAGAGGAGTTGCCAACAAGTATAATGGCAATAAGGCAAGGATATTGTGACAAACTGAAGGAAAGATGGAGGTTATGGTGGCTGGACTCACCACATCAACCCAGGCTAAGACAACTTGACCTGAACTTTTCACACAAACGATATGTCAAAATCCAACTAGATCTCAAAAGGCACCAACTTAGTTTGCTGAGACAAATATGCACAGGGCACATCCCACTAAACTTCTACCTACATTGAATCAAGAAAGTGGAGTCAAGCAACTGCATTGCATGCCAAGAGAGAGGACTGCCATCTAAAGAAACCATTGTTCACTTCCTCTTCAAATGTGAAGCCTATAATAGAGAGTGGCACAAACTGGACAAGGAGATGAGGAGAGGGTCTAGGAACCTAACAGCACTATTAAGCTCAGAAAAAGGAGTCAAGACACTAGTCAGCTATGTAGACAAAACAGGATGTCTGCACTCAACCAGAGGGGAACATCCAAATTCCTGATAAATTCATGCTAGCACTAGTCTCCACAGGCCCTAACTCGACTTTGCAACTGCCCAACAAGCAACTCTCATCTAGTTCTAATCCACAATACAACATAACAACAACATTATTTATTTATTTCGCCTGTGCACAGAAAACTATGAAAAGCTACACAAAGCCTCTAACCAAAGCATACCAGAACCAGATGGACCACACATGCCTACACTGCTCAATCTGTCCTTGCCACTAAGTGGCCAGGCACTTACCAGTCATATAATCCAACAATCAGCAGTTCGATCAGGGAAATGAGCGAAGAGGTCAAAGTAGGTCCCGCAGTCCTAAATGAGTCATTGAACTGGACCTCAGGGGGAGCAATTGCCTTGGCATACCATCTGAGGTTCAAGGACTGGGATGAGGGAAAGGCAACAGAACCTTGAGTAGATACTTGTAAGGGGAAAGAAAGGAATCCCAGATGTCTGGGCAATTTTCTGTGTTTGTCCCATATTTTTTTATATTTGATTTCACCCTATTCTGCATTCTCTATGATTTTCTATGATTTATTCCTATTTTATTATTATATTTTGGTTTTTTTTTATGTTGGTACATGTTGACAGTTCTATTCTTAGAGGCGGGACCCCTTCTGGACATTTACCCATTAAGGTGACATCATCCTGCAGCCTGATCTGCCTATCTCTGCCTTTTGCTATTTTTAGCTTACTATTTGATTTTCAGCTCTATCACATGAACTCCAATTTATTTCATCGAAGACATGAGTCTAAAACCTCTTCCACTACATATTCTGGAGCACCTTCTACCATTATTGGAGGTTGCAGAGTAGTTTGTTGACTGGGAATAGTGGGCAGGGGGTAAGGGTGTAAGCAGGAAACATCAATTTCAGGATCAATCTTGAATGATTGAGGTAATTTTAGCACTACCACATTGGGCAAAACTATTTTAGAAATCACATATGGGCCAACTTGCTTCTCTGTAAGTTTTTTTGAAGGTTGTGGAATATTTAGATCCTTGGTACTTGAGCCATACCAGGTCACCAACTTGGTACTTTGGAGCAATGGCTCAAGTACAATCCATATGTCGCATCATATCATCACATGCTTTCATCAATGCCACCTCTGCTTCCTCCTGTACCTTTCGCATCTTAGATACAAAATCTTCCACTGACTGTACCTTGATTTCCCTTTGAGGTTCTATTCCCATTTGGGGATGATACCCATAATTAGCAAAGAAGGGTGACATGCAAGTAGCCAAATGGAATTTATTGTGAGAAAATTTGGCAATTGCTAACAATTTGGGCCAACTCCTGATTCATTCTCTCTTCCCATCAGCTTGTGGGTGATATGCTGTAGATAACCTGGTTTGAATTCCCAATATGCTGTTTAACTCTTGCATGAACACAGAAGCAAATTGTGATCCACAATTGGAGATAACTGTATCAGGCAATCCATGTAACCGCCATACCTGATTTAGATAAAGGTGCACCAAGCCCAACAATGAGGTTTCTGCAGCAGTAGGAATAATATGGACTTCCTTTGTGAAGCAGTCACATACTACAAATATTGCATTGTATCCTTGAGCTTCAGGTAATCCTGTGATAAAGTCCACAAATATCTCTCACCAGGGTGCTTTAGGTATAGGATTCAGCATTAATTTCCCTGCAGGTTTTTCTGGAAATTTTTTTCCCCTCATGCATGTATCACATCCATCCACATATCCCAACACATATTTCAAAATTCTGGGCCACCAATAATTTTTCATCACCAATTCCAACATCTTCCACCTTCCTGGATGTCCAGCAGCTGGTGTATTATGATGCAACTGGACGATCTCCCTTCATAAATCTTGATCTTTCAGTACATATACTTTTCCTCTGAACAACACTAACCCTTGCTCCTCAACCCATTCAGCTCCTTCAATATTACCTTTCTTCTCCCCCTTCAGAGCTTTCACAGCTTCCACTACTTCATCGTCCATCTCCAAACATTGCCTAGTTTTAGACAACATTTCTGTTTCTGAGCTATCCACCAATAGATGCCCTTGATGCATAGCATGAATATGAAAGCATTCAGGTTTGAGTAGAGTAATATTTGTATTGTCCTCCTCCACCCCCCTGTTGTGATCAGTACAGCTGGATAATGCATTTTCTTTCCTCATCAGGCTTCCCACTTTGTGGACTAAGTGAAAATTAAAACATGATAGGAATAATACCCAATGTGCTTGCTGACAGTTAAGCTTTTTAATGGACATGAAGTACTGCAGATTTTGATGATCTGTCCAGATTTCAATCTGGTGCATTCATAGTGCACTCAGTGTACTGGTTTTAGGTCCCAGCCATGCTGCATTATTAAGGAGGGCACCCCAAAGTGTTCAAAATGCACTCACGAGGCGCAAGGCTGCTATTGGGGTGAGGTGCTGAGGTGAGGGCTTTGCAAAGGCGAAGCAAAAAAGTTTGGGGTGTGAAACAAGATTTGTGCCTGAAACCAGGTACAATTTTTATTCAAAATTGTTTTCAAAGTGCTTACTAACTTGTTTTCGAATTTTTTAGTACGTGGAATTCGCATCGTGGGTCCATTCAAAAATGTCGATCCAGTAGCAGGGCCATCAACACCATCAATGCCAAAATTGAAGCAGAAGAGGTGGTCATCAAAGGGGAAAGCAAGGGAGGCACAAGTTGTTGAAGGGGTCAAAGGGGTTGATGATGCATGGGTTGTGCGCCACAGCTTGATTT
Organism: Tricholoma bakamatsutake; assembly: GCA_029959215.1. Lineage (NCBI taxonomy): Eukaryota > Fungi > Basidiomycota > Agaricomycetes > Agaricales > Tricholomataceae > Tricholoma > Tricholoma bakamatsutake. The sequence continues at coordinate 12,533,317 of CP114861.1, forward strand.
CTGCAAAATTGGCACAGAAAAGAGTGGAGATGGAGGTATTGGGGAAAGAAATAGAATTGTTAGAACAGATGTTAAAGGAGTAGAACCTTTGTAGAGCCTTTTACAATTTTAATTTTTGTGTGAGCATCAAAGGTGGCAATAAGAAAAGTGAGAGCAAAAGGGAAAATAAGGGAAAGGCATAGTTATTCATTTTCGAAGTTTTGAAAGTCTTCGAAAGTATCTTCGTCGAGGTTCGAAGGTGTTTGAAACTTTTTTGAGGTGTTTGAAGTCGATATCAAGGAGATTTAATGGAAGAGAAATGGTCATAGGGTGTTCTTCAAGGGATATAGATGTCGAGATCGAGGTGAGTGAAGGCCTATGTGAGTGAATAAAAGCGAAAGCTGTCGAAGCTATTCCAAAGAATTGTTGAGCATAGTCAAACATTTTTGATAAATAGAATGAGATCAAAATGCAAAAAAGAGAAAGGAAATAGGCAAATTCTATTAATGTCGACAATACTAACCATGATTGTAGTAATCGAGTCAAGTGACTGGTCAAATCAAAATTGAATGAAAGATTGAGGGGTCAAAAATGAGGTCGAAAAGATATTCATTGGCGATGGATGTAGTAGAGATTTTGGTGATAAGGGGTAGACAAATTTTGAGGTGATAACTGTAGATATTTGATGGATAGGAAACTTCGAACAGTATTTTGGACTTTGATAGTGAATGCAAACATGAATCTGGTGTTGAGGGTGAAGGCGATATTGAAATAGATGGTAAAACAGAAGATGGCACAAATAACAATATCGAGGATGAAAATATCAGGAGTGGCGATTGGCAAGTCAAGGTTGAAATAGGCGATGGTGAGGAGGAGTGTGATGAGGGTTTCGGAGGTGAGATCGAGTTTGAAGCTGACAAAGGTGTGACTGTTAGAGTGGACTGGGCTGGATCTACCAAAGATGAAGATGATGATACTGGCATGGGCATGTGCAACGAAGCTGAGATGATGTGATAAAGACCAGGAGATGTGACATGATGATTTCAAAGTGCAACATTTTCTTGTTCGAGTGCAAGCTGTTTTTCAAGGGCTAGTTCCTGTTCAAGTGCTGCGATATGAGCTTCAAAGTTGTCCGAATTGTTTGAGCCATGAGGTATATTGTCAGATGCTTGGTTCGATGTAGTCAAAGGTGCTCTATCAGTGAGGAATGAGGTCAGAGCAGAAATTTTGGGTTTTGATCTGGTCAAATTCGAAGCTGCAGGAACCAATGTGAGGTTGGATGCGAAATATTCCAAAATGTGTGAAAGGTCTTTGAAGTCAATCGATGTGCTAGATTGTGAGAAATTTGAGGCTGAAATCGATTGCTGGGGAATAGAGTACAAGTTCAAGATGCTATAACACATTTTGCGGCATTGTGGATGTCATTCAGCATATATGGGTCATCAGGATAGTGATCAGGGAACTTCACTTCAAGACAATTCACAATTCTAATCCATAATTCCATTTGAAAGCCTCGGATGAAAGCTTGACTTTGTTCAGCCTCTGAAAGTCTACATTTTGAGAGAAGGAAGTTTGTAACATTGTAGAATGACCTGTAATAAGCTTCTAAATCATTTGCATCAGAAATACCGGTGCGAAGCTGTTTGCCAACAAGTGTATCCATGTCCAAAATGCTGTATTTTCATTCGTCTTCTATTTTGGGATAGAACTTGAAAGCTGCGATGCAAAATTTGTTAAATGAAGTGCTGGGCTGGTACTCTGGAAGCGATTCCCAGAGGTCGTAAGAATTGATGTTGATGTATCTGCAAGCATGCATTCTCTTTAGATCATGACCTGTAATACCACAAGTCACAAACAGAAATTCAAGCTCTTCAAAGTATTTTTGGAGTTCTCGAGAGTGTTTTGAATCCAATTTCAGAGATGTTGAATGACCAGGAGCTGGCATAAAGGATGTCGACATGTTCGAGGTGGATTTCGGAGGTCACGAGGTCAAAATTTGTGTGATGTTGTGTTTCATATGTTTTCGAAGTCGAAGATGGTAGCAAAGTCATAAGCTCAAAGGATGAAAGAGTGCAAAATAATATGATCGAGGGGCAAGATACTATATCGAGATTTCCTGGTTGTTCAGGAGGGTTGGAGGCACTACAGGTTCAATACGAGATTGAATTCATTGAGCCCCCTTAGGTGAAATGAGTGGTGGAAAGGAGTGGAGGTTCAATGATGAAATAATCTAGAAACCCCTCCCCTTGCAGTGGGCTCCAAAATGATGGTACTCGACCTGGAAACTTAACAAAAACCTGTTAAAAGGCTTAGGAAATATAACACAGGGTAGAGGAAGGGTGTGAGTTGGTACTAAATATTACTGCTGATATCCGAAAGTTGTGTTTAGTGATGTGAAATGATAAGGGATGTTGCGAATAGTCTGTGGGAGCATACAAAGAGGTGTGAAAGAGGTCGAAATAGATTCAAAGATGTCCAAAGTAGTTCAAAGAGTGTTCAAAGAGGTTCAAAGTAGTTTCAAAGAGAGTTGAAGGTGTCAGATTGGTGTCAAAGAGCAAATATAGTAAATAAGAAGTGTTTTGTCAAGAGGCGATAGGTGATGTGCAATAATTTGAGGAGCGAATATGATAGTTCAAAGAAGTTTGTAATATTTTGCAGAACTTATAGATACAATGTGAGGCTAAGACTCAAGAGAATGGCTCTTAAATCAAATGATAAGGGAGAGGGTACTTCTTCCCTGTTGTTCTAAGTAACTAATACAAGTCTATATACATTCTGAAGAGATAAGTATTAAAAAGGAAACAATAACATGTGGAAAACATGAGGCAGTATGCACAGCAAATAAAGGTATTGTAAAACATAAAACAAATTAAAAATGATAATAAGTGAAATGTACATTGTCCCAGTATAATAAGAGTTCTTGTCCTATTGCTTTAATATATTATTGAAACATAAAAACTGAACTTATTATGTGATGACATGGTTTATTCCAGATGGTTCGAAAGCATTCTAAATGTTGCAAAGTTGTTCAAAGTTGTTCAAAGTTGTTCAAAGTAGTGCAAAGTAGTTCAAAAATGTTTGAAAAGAATTTGATGTCAATTCTGTGTCATTTGTAGAGGTTCAGAGCATGTGTCATGATATCTCGATACAATTGGAACCCTTCCCAGACCTTAGAGCATGCAGTGGACCTATTAGCGCATTACTTCACCAAGCTTGATGTCTGCTGGAATTACAACAATGTGCAGATAAAGAAAGGGGATGAGTGGAAGGCAGCTTTCTGCACAAACCATGGTCTTTTTGAACTGCTTGTCATGTTCTTTGGTCTCACTGATAGTTCTGCCACCTTTCAGATCATGATGAACGATGTCTTCCATGATCTCATATTGGAAGGCATTGTCTGTGTCTACCTCAATGACATCTCCATCTTCACTCGGGACCTCAATGAACATCATTGAATCATGTGCCTGGTACTGGAGCGACTTCAGTGGCACAAACTCTATCTTCATCACAACAAGTGTGAGTTTGAGATGACATAAATCAAGTACTTGTGCCTGATCATCTCAGATGGACAGGTGGAGATGGACTCAGTCAAGGTTGCTGGCATTACGACCTGGCCCACGCCCACCAACAAGGAAGAGGTGCAGTCTTTCCTGGGCTTCATCAATTTCTATCAGTGCTTTATTGAAGATTTTTTCCACCACACACACCCATTATTCAACCTCACTGGCAAGGAGGGATGGAAGTGGAAAAATACACAGCAGGAGGCCTTCAAAAAGGTCAAAGAGATGGTCACTTCCACTCCAATACTTACCTTTGCAGCTTGCTGATAACTTGCATCCCTTCTGTGTAGAAGCTGACAGTTCGGACTTTGCAACAGGTGCAGTGTTGTCCCAACAGTCTCCTGAGGACCAGAGGTGGCACCCCATTGCCTTCTACTCGAAGAGTCTCAGTGCTGTGAAATGCAATTACGAGATCCATGTGTTAGGAAACAGTCTCCTAACATGCCTATTACCTAATACTATTTTTATTTTATTTTATTTCATTTTATTTCATTTTATTTCACCAAAATACGCTACAAAACACCTATATACACATTATTTGTCAGCATGGGAATTCTTTATTTACATGCATCAATATGTATGTGCATGTACGCACATGTGTGCATGCGTCCGTAATAATATACTACAATATGTGTAACATAGTATATAACCCTAAAATAAATACTTAGGAGACCTCAGTTGTGTTCTCTTAGGTATTCCATCCACAATAGTGGTGCGAAAGGCCTAATTCAGCCAACTAATCTATTTTTAACCTCTTGCATCAAAGCCATCAAATCCCCCATCACGCATGCACCCCCCGCCGCCTTCTTGTAGGAGAACCTGCACAGTCCAGCTAGCAGATTAGTGGGTGTCACCCTAACACCATGACAAGGAGATGCTGGCAATAATGAGGGCATTGGAGGAGTGGTGACATTTCCTGGAGGGTGCTCAACACAAGGTCAAGATCTGGACAGACCACAAGAACCTCGAGCACTTGATGACCACCAAGAAACTTAATCATCACCAAGCCCACTGGTCCCTCTATCTCTCCAGGTTCAATTTCTTCCTGCATCATTGCCCAGGATGCAGCATGGGGAAGACTGATGCCCTTTCTCATCATCTGGACCATGGGGATGGAAGCAATGACAATCAAGGTATCATGTTATTGCAACCTGATCTGTTTACAGTCCATGCACTAGAAAGTGTTATCTTGGAGGGTGAGGAGTGCAGTATCCTATGTGACATTTGTCATGTGAACTGTAGCAGTTTACATGAGGATGCTGTGGCTCTGGCAGTAAAAGAGCTGAGAAAGGGATCTACTCCTTTGCTTCATGCAGCAGAGTGGACAGAAAAGAATGACACCCATATTTCTGTGACCACATCTATGTCCCTAACGATCCCCAGCTTTGACAGTGACTTATCTCTCAGCACCACAACAATGTGATAGTCTCAACTGCAGCTCAATGTTTACTTGCACATTATGGCATGCTGTGGACACCCTATATGCATATTAGGTGTATTGCTCATGTCATTAACCTTGTTGTTCAAGCATTGTTAGCTGTTATGGATGAGGCTGATGATCCTGCTTTATTTGACTACTTCATGTTGCACATGTTAGGAAACAGCCCCATTACAGGATATAATATTTTATTTTATTTTATCACATCAAATTATGCTACCCTAACACTACATTTCATTAGCATGAGAATTCTATTTTGTACACATCAATATGTATGTGCATGTACAAGTGTGTCAATAGGAACATTGAACAATATGTGTAACATAGTATATAAACTGTGAATATACACCTAGGGGACCCCAGTTGTGTTCTCTTAGGTATTCCATCCATGCTTGTGGTGGGAAAAGCCCTTCTCAACCAACTCACCTACTAATGATCCTATCCATTAAAACCATCAATTCCCCTATCACATGCATGGATCCCATCCCCTTCTTGTAGAGAGAACTTACACTTGAGCTAGCAGATAAGTGGGTGTCACCCTAACAGAAGAACACAACTGTCCCAATCAGTGTGCCTTCTCTTACTTGCACATATGTCATTGTTTCACTGCACCACATCCAATTACTCATCCTTTTGGCACAAGCCATAAGTAATTGTATATATGTAATTTACCTTTTCTTTCCTAAGCTGATGCCAGGCCTCACCTTACATTGTGACTGCCAGTGATTGAGAGGCAGTGCTTGTTATTAGGACAGCTGCAACCAGACAACCACTCAGATCTGGTTTAGTCAAGATTAACCTTACTCTATTTGGATGACTATTTTAAGTAGTTACAAGCCAAATTCAGTACTATCCCCAAGATCAGGAACTGTTGGAAGGGATATTGATCTGAAGTGCTTCACAAGCTGAGTTTTGTACCCGAGTTACTGAATCACATGACTCATACACATTTGGAGAGGTCCCAAAAACCAAATTTTGGATTTGTTGAAGAAGTGACTCATCACAGCTCAAAATCATTATGTCTGAACCTTCAACTTCTAACCCCGGTCCTCACCCTGTTTCCATGCCAGCACTAGAAGCAAAAATTAATGTGCCTACAGTGCAAATGTCACAACTAGTGTCAGTATTGGCAGCATTTTACCTCAGACAAGCAGAAATAAAATCAGAAATGATGGAAGATAAAGATGATGAGATGGAGAAAATGGTGGAGTGGATGTCCCAGGAAGATGTCCAGGTGGCAGAGAAATCCAAAAATGGAAAAGCATGCTGACCTAAGTATGCACCTCTGCACATCTTTGATGGTACCATGGAGAATACAAAATTGTTCATCAGCTCTATAGTATTGTACATCCATGGGAGGAAGCCGGAGTTTTGTACAACAAAGTCAGGAATTATGTTTGCTCTCTCATACATTCAGGGAGGAAAAGCACAGTTCTGGAGAAATGAGGCCATTAATCAAATTGCTGTGGGATATAAACCATTTGCAACTTTCAAGGAATTTTTGGAGAGACTGGAGGCACAGTTTGGAGACCTTAATTCAAAGGCAACAGCTAACGCTAAATTAAAAACCATGCACCAAGGTTCTCTAAGGGTGGATAAATTTATTTTGCAGTTCAAAGCAGAAGCTTCACAGATGGATATGGGAGAAGCAGCATTGGTAGAATTTTTGAAAGCAGGATTAAATCCCTCTTTATTCAAGTCTATATACTGACTACCTTCTATGCCAGAGAGGTTGGATGAGTGGTACAATTGGGCAATGCACCTTGATTAGCAATATCAGCAGGAACAGGCAGAGTTGATGTTGATGTATGGAAATGCTAAATTTGGCAAGTCATCAGGAGGAAAGTCTGAGAAAAGAAGGGTGCCTCAGGTACAAGGGCACAGCCACTGGCCATGGCAGTGACACCTAAAATTACAGAGTCAGCATCATCAGCAGATGCAATGGACATTGATCAAGCAGGAATATGAGCCCCACTTAAATGTTGTAACTGTGGGCAGCTAGGGCATATTGCTAGGAATTGTAGGCAGAAGAGGAAGATTAGGGAAGCCACAATTGTGGAAGCTAAGTCAGAGGAAGACAAGCAGAAGAATTTTGTGGAAGAATCCCAGTGAAGGTTTCCCCCTTGGTGACCCAGAATCATTACAATGTATTAGTATCCAAGGAAACCCAGAGTGAACCAGAAAAGGAAATCAAGGAGGAGTACAACCATTGTCAATTATTCAATAAAGAGAATTGTCAAGCATTATTTCTGAAAACCCCTAAATTCTTTATTCACTCTGTGCAAATAGAACCCAAAATCACCTTGACCATAGGATTGGAGACAGTGGACATGCATGCAGCTATTGATGTGGAGGCATTGCTCGATAGCAGTGCTACAGGATTATTCATTAATCAGCCCTTAATTACTGGAAATGGTATTAGCATGCACAAACTGTCACAGCCTAAAATGGTGTATAATATTGATGGAACAATGAATTGTGAAGGAACTATTAAGGAGGAGGTAACAATGATACTAAGGTATCAAGATCATCAGGAATGAGTTGTATTTGAAGTGTGCAATCTTGGAAAGATTAATCTCATAATTGGATGTCCATGATTACATAAACATAATCCAGAAATTGATTGGAAAAATGGGAAAGTACACATGACTTGTTGTCCTAAAGCATGTAATGTGTATGGGAGGAAGGTAAAAAGATAAAGAAGGAAAAGAAGGAAACAAAAGAGAAAGAATGTCTGAGGAAGTATTCTGTTACAATGGAGGAAGTGGAGGATGAAGAAATGCCAAATGGGGAAGTTCCAATCATAATCAATAAAGAAGAACAGAAGCAGACCTTTAGGGAAATTCATGGAGGACAGTCATGGGATAAAAATACTGTGAAGGTGGAGAAACCAGTGGAGGAGTGGGTACCAAAAGCCTACCATGAATATTTGTCAGTCTTTCAGAAGAAAGAGTCTGAGTGAATGCCAGTGCAAAAGCCATGGGATCATGCTGTTGAAATGAAGCCAGGATTTGTGCTGAAGAAGTCACAAGTTTACCCATTATCTCCAATGGAGCAAGAAGAACTAGACGCATTCCCAAATGAACAATTGCACAAGAAATACATATGACCTTCGAAATCCCCACAGACATCACCAATATTCTTCATTCCAAAAAAAGATCAGAGGAAGAGGATGTGTACAGATTATAGGTATCTGAATGAGTGGACAGTGAAAAGTGCATACCCTTTGCTGTTGATCTCAGAAATAATTGACAAGGTGGAAAAAACCAAGGTCTTTACAAACCTGGATTTACAATGGGGGTCCAATAATGTATAAATAAAGAAAGGAGATGAGTGGAATGCCACATTTGCCACATGTCAAGGGTCCTTCAAGCTGCTTGTCATGTTTTTTGGAATGACCAATAGTCCCCCAACTTTCCAAAATATGATGAATGACATTCTCAAGGACGTAATAGACAAAGGCATGGTGATAATATTTATTGATGACATTTTAATACTCATGGAGGATGAAGAAAACCATGAAGCGATAGTACATGAGGTGCTATGATGATTGGCAGAGAATGATCTATTTGTGAACCCAGAGAAATGTGTGTTTTGGGCAAGCAAGAATGAGTTCTTGAGATTAATGATCGGTCCTGACAGAATCAAAATGAATCCTATCAAGGTACAGGCAATTGTCGATTGGCCTGCACTCACCCATATCAAGGAGGTTCAAGCCTTCTTAGGACTCACAAATTATTACCGTTAATAGGTCCATTGCATGCTTTAAGGTCTGGAGAATGCTTCCAATCATATCAAACGACAGATGCTCTAAATTACTACAAACACCATGAACTTGATTTTGAACCCTTTTTGAACTATTTTAAACTATTCCGAATGACTTCGAACAACTTTGAATGATTTTGCAACATTTCAAATGCTTTCAAACAACTTCGCAGCACTTTGAACTTGTATTAGTTACTTAGAAAGATAGACAAGACAGAGAACAGAGAAGAAGTTACTTTCTCCCTCATCATCAGATTTAAGAGCAGTTCTCTTGAGTCTTAGCTTGCATCATATCTCTAAGTTCTGCAAAATATTGCGAACTTCTTTGAACTTTCATATTCGCTCTTGACTTGTCACCTATTGCCTATCGCCACTCGTAAACCACTTCTCATTCACTATATTCATTTCTCAAAAAACCTCAACACCAGTCCAACATCTCTGAACTTCTTACTTCTTCGAAATCACTTCGAACCTTCTTCAAACTATTTCGCACATATTCGAACCTATTTCAAACTCTTTTGAACAACTTTGTATGCTCTCACAAACTATTCACACCATCTCTTATCATTTTACATCTCTAAACACAACCTTGGGTATTAGCAGTTATATTTAGTACCAACTCACACCCTTTCTCTAGCCTGTGTTATACTTCCTAAGCCTTTTAACAGGTTTTTGTTAGGTTTCCAGGTCGAGTATTATCACTGTCACTTTGTACATAATTTTTTCAAAATTGCTGCACCCTTACACAATCTTATGTAAAAAGGAGTAGTGCGGAAATGGGGGGAACAAAAGCAGACAGCATTTGAGGAATTGAAAAGAAAGTTTGTGGAGGAACCAATATCAGCTGCAGTAGATTTCATGCATCCCTTACGAGTGAAATCAGATGCATCTGACTTTGCTACTGGAGGACTATTATTCATGATATGTGACAAGGACAAATAGCATCCTTGTGCATATTTGTCCTGAGGGTTAAATGATGTGGAAAGAATTATGATGTGCATGACAAAGAGATGTTGGGAATAATATGAGCATTGGAGGCATGAAGATATTATTTGGAAGGATGTACACATAAGATCGAAATCTGGACAGATCATCAAAATCTGCAATACTTCATGTCCACAACCATCAGCAAGCACATTGGGCATTATTCCTGTCACATTTTAATTTTCACTTAGTCCACAGAGTGGGAAGTTTGATGAGGAAAGCAGGTGCATTATCCAGATGTACAGTTCTTAAAAGGGGGGTGGAGGAGGACAATAAAAATGTTACCTTACTCAAACCTGAATACTTTCACATTTATGCTATACATCAAGGGCATCTATTAATAGATAGCTCAGAAATGGGAATGTTGTCTAAAATTAGACAATGTTCAGAGATGGATGATGAAGTAGTGTAAGCTATGAAAGCTCTGAAGGGAGAAAAGAAAGGTAATATTAAAGGAGATGAATGGGTGGAGGAGCAAGGGTTGGTGTTATTCTGAGGAAAGGTATATGGACTGAAGGATCAAGATTTGTGACAAGAGATCATCTGATTACATTATAATACACCAACTGCTGGACATCCAAAAAGGTGGAAGACGTTGGAGTTAGTAATGAGAAATTATTGGTGGCCCAGAATTTCACCATATCTGTTGGGGTATGTGGATGGTTGTGATTTGTGTATGAGGGGGAAAACATTTCCAGAGAAACCTGCAGAGAAATTAATGCTGAACCCTATACCTAAAGCACCCTGGTGAGAGATATCTGTGGACTTTATCACAGGATTACCTGAAGCTCAAGGATACAATGCAATATTTGTAGTATGCAACTGCTTCACAAAGGAGGTCCATATTATTCCTACTACTACAGAAACCTCATCATTAGACTTGGCATGCCTCTATCTAAATAAGGTATGGTGGTTACATGGATTATCTGATACTGTTATGTCTGATTGTGGACCACAATTTGCTTCCACATTTATGCAAGAGTTGAACAATATATTGGGCATCCAAACCAAATTATCTACAGAATATCACCCACAAACTGATGGGCAGACAGAGAGAATGAACCAGGAGTTGGAGCAGTACCTACAGTGACTCACAAAACTGAGTCAATGTTTTGCACTTTTTAATTTATTGTTGAATAACTTCCCATAAACAACAAAACCAAACAAGGTATTGGTGTACCGAATAACATACATGATCAGGGCTACCAAACAAACAAAGAATTATGTAATTTTAATCATCCCTCATGGAGATATGATCATTTTAATTCAGGGACTCATTGACTCAGTTTTGTGAGGTGGTATCAATATTATGATAAATTGTAATTCTAGTATTTTGTATGACCTCCCTTGGCCTTAATAACTGCTCCCAACCTTCTAGGCATGCTTTCAATCAAATTCTGACACACCTCTGATGGAATATTATTCCACTCTTCCACTACTCTTTCCCATAACTCCCAAATTCCTTTTGGTGCTGTCGGATACTTGTCTAACTGGTTCTTGAGGTGAACCCATTGATGTTCAATAGGGCTGAGGTCTGGAGATTGGGCAGGCCAATCCAGAAGAGTAATATTGTTGTTCTCCATCCATTTCTTGGCCTTTTTTGAGGTATGCTTGGGGTCATTGTCTTGTTGAAAAATCACTTCTTCTCCAGAAATTCCACTCTCCTCCAAGCTAGGCAGCATATGGTCCTTCAAAATGGACACATACTGGTCAGCATTCATCCTCCCGTCAACCTCTGCAAAATTCTCCACTCCATTCCATCCCATACACCCCCATACCATAATGTTTCCTCCCCCAAATTTGACAGTTCCCTGCACCTCTCTCTCAATCAGCCCCTCTCCCTTCTGTTTCCAAACCCACTCTCTCCCATCTGATCCAAACCTGTTAATTTTAGTCTCATCTGACCAAATAACCCTTCTCCAGTCCTCCACAGTCCACTCTCTATACTTCTGAGCAAAAGCCAATCTTGCTTTCCTATGCCTTATACTAAGCAAGGGCTTTTTCTTCTTCACCACAGCCTTGAATGAGTTTTTTCTGAGAACTCTTCTGACTGTTTCTGAGGAGACTGGAGTGGGGATGATGCTGTTGATGTAATGGGTGGAGAGAGGACAAATACAATATTTTCTTACCTGGAAGTTGAGGCATAAAAGGGGGGGTAATGTTAGGAAACAGCCCCATTACATAATAGAATTTTATCTTATTTTATTACATCAAATTATGCTACCCTATGCCTAGGAATGCTACACTTTGTTAGCATGAGAATTTTATTTCGAACGCATCAATATGTATGCACATGTATGAATGCATTGGTAGCAACCTTGTACAATATGTGTAACATAGTATATAAACTGTGAATATACACATAGGGGACCCTAGTTGTGTTCTCTTAGGCATTCCATCCATGCTTGTGGTGCAAAAAGCCTTTCTCAACCAACTCATCTAATAATAACCCTATCCATCAAAACCATCAATTGCCCTATCATGCATGCAGATCCTGCTCCCTTCTTGTAGAGAGAACCCACACAGTTGAGCTAGCAGATAGTGGGTGTCACCCTAACAGCACAGGGATTTGCCAATTCTTCACAATGTAGATGAAAATCGAGATCACTGTGTTGGAGGCTGAGGGAGCTGATGACAATGTGATGGACACCAATGATGAAGAACATGAATTACTGTATTATGAAGCTGATTTGCATGAATGGCCTAGCACCAAATATTCTGGATTCAGACAACTGGATGGAATTGATGAATGTACTAAACCACTGCTACAAAGTCATGCTTGCCAATGATTTCATACAAAAAACTATTCCAAATGAGGCTGACATGTCTGAAAGCTTGCACTTGCAAGACTTTGAGAGGAGCAAAACCTGACACTGACTTCTGATGGCAACAGGACTTAATGGTCAGACTCATTCTATTTTGTACATGTTACCATGAAGGATCATGAAAGCTATTTTCTTAACAGTTATGAGGGTTCTGAGGAGTGACACATTGTGGAATGGATGAAGGACAAGATTATTAAGGTTTTGCTTCTTTATTCCTCTAGTCTGTGCTTGTTACAACTATGACAATAGATAGTCGAAATAGTGGGTAGTGCTCTCATACTTCTTTCAGATCAAGTTATCTTATTATAAACAAGAGCAAAGTAGTCCTGAATTCATTTTGAAACCCTGTGAAGTATGGCAACCTTTCAGCTTCCTACACTATATCAGGATTATTGAACCAATTGCTCAGTCTCTCTGATCACTTGAATCGCCCCACACTATGTTGAAATTAAACTCTGAGATGCATGCTGCATACATGAGGCAATGAATGCAGCATACACATGTTACTGTGCATACATGTGGTAAACACATTCCTGAGTCATGTGACATTCTTATTATTATGTATATAAGGAGAACCTGTACTGTAGTAGATACACAGTGTTCTTACCTCTGCTAAGCCCTAGTTCTAAGACTTACTAAACCCCAGGTAGGTTATAAGGAACGTGTTGACTCTTCCTCTGTGCAGTGTATATAGTCTGCTCCAACAGGTTATGGGCCCTGCTGGGCACGTCATGAATGCGCCTTAACTGCCTTTGAATGACGTTGACTTCATTGTCTCCAAATTATAATCTTGTGCTCTTTGTGAGCTGCATTGTGCTCCCTGTGAGCTGCACTTAAAAACCTAGGTTGACTAGGGTTAACCACTCTGAAGGAGTGTTTTTGCCTGAGATCATGGAATGTGTTTTCTTGGATAGAAGACTGATTTAGCACTTTTACTAGCTGCCACCACAAAATCATGTCTTCAACCCTTGAAAAACTTGTACAAACTTTTGATGGCTCCAATTACATTCAATGGGCTGACTCCATGAAGGCGTGGCTCAGGTCTCAGGGCCTCTGGCAAATAACTAGTGGGATGGAACTAAAACTGCCTCCAGCGCCTCCTTTGATAGCAATGAACACTGCACTTGTAGCAGATGCTACTGCCAAGCTCCAGATCTGGAGCAACAAAAATGACCAGGCTATTGGTAGCCTAGTGCTCCACCTGGCCCCCTCCATTCAGCAGTGTGCCAACACCAAGGACACTGCTGAGGAGGTGTGGGATCTCATTTGCACTGATTATGGTGTAGATGGCCCCTCCCAAGTCTTTGCAAACTTTAGATCTGCAATAGCAATCAAGATTCTGGCTGTGAATCCCATGCCAGAGATTGCTAAGATGGCTGATAAATTTGAGTGCCTTATGGCTGCCAACGTCTCCATTCCTGAACTAGTTCAGGTGATGATTCTACTCACTGCGATGCCATGTGAGTATGATTTTCTGTCTGCCATGGTCCTTAACATGACCACTACTAGAGCCTTGATGTTTAAACATGTCAAGGACTCCATTGTCACTGAAGCCTCATGGTGCACAGCAGTTGGGAAGCCCACTGGCCCACCTCAGGCCACCAAGCTTTCCACTGTAAAACACAAAGGGGAAAACCCCAAATGGCAACCTCAAAACAACAATAGAGATTCATCCCAAAAATGTGGATGACTCAGGGACAGAAAGACTAAAGAGGAAAAACCAAAGGAGAAACATACCCACCTCACCTCCAATGCCTTTACTACCATAAATAGTAATGGCACCATTATACTGCCGATGCTGCTCATTCAGCGCATCGAGAAGCGTGAACATACTGTTAGGGCGACACCCACTAATCCGCTAGCTGGACCATGCAGGTTCTCCTACAAGAAGGTGGCAGGGCATGCGCACATGATGGGGGGATTGATGGTTTTGATGCGATGGGTTAAAAATAGAACAGTTGGCTGAATTAGGCCTTTCACACCACTATTGTGGATGGAATACCTAAGAGAACACAACTGAGGTCTCCTAGTATTTATTTTAGGGTTATATACTATGTTACACATATTGTAGTATGTTATTACAGATGCACGCACACATGCGCATATATGCACGTACATATTGATGTGTGTAAATAAAGAATTTCCATGCTGACAAATAATGTGTATATAGGTGTTTTATACTGTATTTTGGTGAAATAAAATCAAATAAAATAAAATAAAATAAAATAAAAATAGTATTAGGTAATAGGCATGTTAGGAGACTGTTTCCTAACATTACCCCCCTTTTAGGCCTCGACCTCCAGGCAAGAAAATATTGTATCTGTCCCCTCTGTGAAATTTTGGTAAGGCCGGAAATTCATCCCCTCATATACCATTCTAGCAATGCGATGTGGAGCATTTGGATTACATTTAAAGAATTGGGTGATTGCCTTGCGTGCTCACTTACAATTCTCTTCTGGCTCCCACGAATTATTTTCGTCGGTGTAGTTCTTCCACTTGATTAAGAACTCCAATTTGTTTTGTCGAAGACATGAGTCTAAAACCTCTTCCACAATATATTCTGGAGCACCTTCTACCATTATTGGAGGCTGTGGAGTAGTTTGTTGGCCAGGAATAGTGGGTGGGTGGTAAGGGCATAAACGGGAAATGTTAATCTGAGGATCAATCTTGAATAACTGAGGTAATTTTAACACTACCGCATTGGGTGAAATTATTTTAGAAATCAGATATGGGCCAACTTGCTTCTCCGTAAGCTTTCTTGAAGGTCGTGGAATATTCAGATCCTTGGTACTTAGCCATACCAAGTCAACAACTTTATACTCTGGAGCAACAGCTCGAGTACGATCCATGTGTCGCATCATGTCATCACGTGCTTTCATCAATGCTGCCTCTGCTTCCTCCTGCACTTTTCGCATTTTTGACACAAAGTCCTCCACTGATTGTACCTTGACTTCCCTTCATGGTTCTACTCCCATTCTAGGATGATAACCATAATTAGCAAAGAAGGTTGACATGCGAGTAGCCAAATGGAATTTATTATTGTGGGAAAATTCTGCAATTGCCAACCATTTAGGCCAATCAGTTTGTCGGTGATTGACAAACATGCATAGGTACTGCTCCAACTCCTGATTCATTCTCTCTGTCTGCCCATCGGTTTGTGGGTGATATGCCGTAGATAATTTGGTTTGAATCCCCAATATGTTATTTAACTCTCACATAAACATGGAAGCAAATTGTGATCCACGATCGGAGATAACCATATCAGGTAATCCATGTAACCGCCATACCTGATTTAGATAGAGGCGCGCCAAGCCCAACGATGAGGTTTCTGCAGTAGTAGGAATAATATGGACTTCCTTTGTGAAGTGGTCGCATACTACAAATATTGCATCGTATCCTTGAGCTTCAGGTAATCCTGTGATAAAGTCCACAGATATATCTTGCCATGGCACTTTAGGTATAAGGTTTGGCATTAATTTCCCAGCAGGCTTTTCTGGAAATTTATTTCCCCTCATGCACGTGTCACACCCATCCACATACCCCAACACATACTTTGAAATTCTGGGCCACCAATAATTTCTAATTACCAACTCCAACGTCTTCCACCTTTCTGGATGTCCAGCAGCTGGTGTGTTATGATGTAACTGTACGATCTCCCTTTGTAAATCTTGATCCTTTTGTACATACACCTTTCCTCTGAACAACACTAACCCTTGTTCTTTAATTCATTCATCTCCTTTAATATTACCTTTCTTCTCTCCACTCAAAGCTTTCACAGCTTCCACTACTTCATCATCCATCTCTGAACATTGCCTGATTTTAGACAACATTTCCATCTCTGAGCTATCCACCAATAAATGCCCTTGATGCATAGCACAAATATGAAAGTATTCAGGTTTGAGTATGGTAGTATTTTTATTGTGCTCCTCCACTCCCCTTTTATGATCTGTACATCTGGATAATGCATCTGCTTTCCTCATCAAGCTTCCCACTTTGCAGACCAAGTGAAAATTAAAGCACAATAGGAATAATGCCCAATGTGCTTGTCGACCATTAAGCTTTGTAGCGGACATGAAATACTGCAGATTTTGATGGTCTGTCCAGATCTCGATCTGATGCATACATCCCTCCAAATAATGTCTCCATGCCTCCAAAGCTCGTATTATTCCCAACATCTCTTTATCATGCACATCATAATTCCTCTGCACATCATTCAACCCTTTAGACAAATATGCACAAGGATGTCATCTGTCATCTTCACATAGCATTGATAATACTGCTCCAGTAGCAAAGTCTGATGCATCTGATTCCACTCATAAGGGACATGTGAAATCTACTGGGACCAATATTGGCTCTTCCACAAACTTCCTCTTTAACTCCTCAAATGCTGTCTGCTGTTGTTCTCCCCATCTCCACACTACTCCCTTTTGCATAAGGTTGTGTAATGGTGCAGCAATTTTGGAAAAATTATGAACAAAGCGACGATAAAAATTGGCAAGTCCCAAGAAAGCCTGAACTTCCTTGATACGGGTAGGCACGGGCCAATCAACAATTGCCTGTACCTTGATAGGATCCATCTTGATTCCATCAAGACCAATCTTTAATCCCAAGACCTCGATCTTGCTCGCTCCAAATACACACTTCTCTGGTTTAACGAATAAATCATTCTCTGCCAACCTCTTCAACACCTCCTGCACTATCGCCTCATGATTTTCTTCATTCTCCATGAATATCAAAATGTCATCAATAAATATTATCACCACACCTTTGTCTATCACATCCTTGAAAATATCGTTCATCATATTTTGGAAAGTTGGGGGACTATTGGTCATTCCAAAAAACATGACTAGTGGCTCAAAGGATCCTCGACATGTGGCAAATGCTGCTTTCCACTCATCTCCTTTCTTTATTTGTACATTGTTGTACCCCCAGCATAAATCCAATTTTGTAAAGACCTTGGCCTTTCCCACTTTGTCAATTATCTCTGAGATCAATGGCAAAGGGTATGCATTCTTCACTGTCCAATCATTCAAATACCTATGATCTGTACACATCCTCTTTCTGTGATCTTTTTTTAGCACAAAGAATACTGGTGATGTCTGCAGTGATTTAGAAGGTCGTATGTATCTCTTGCGCAACTGTTCATTAAGGAATGCATCCACTTCTTCTTGTTCCTTCAGAGATAATGGATAGACTTTTGACTTCTTCAGCACAAATCCTGGCTTCATTTCAATAGCATGATCCCATGGCTTTCGCACTGGCATCCGCTCTGATTCCTTCTTCTGAAAAACTGACAAATATTTATGGTAGGCTTTTGGTACCCACTCCTCCACTGGCTTCTCCACTTTCTCCACATTTTTATCCCATGACTGTCCTCCATGAATTTCCCTAAAGGTTTGCTTCTGTTCTTCTTTACTTGTCATAATTGGAACTTCCCCGTTTGGCATATCTTCATCCTCCAACTTCCTCCATCGTAACAGAATACTTCCTTGGACGTTCCTTCTTCTCCTTTTTTACTTTTCTCCCATACACATTACATTCTTTAGGACAATGAGTCATGTGTACCTTCCCAGTTTTCCAATCAATTTCTGGATTATGTTTTTGTAAGCATGGACATCCAATTATTAGATTGGTTTTCCCAAGGTCGCACACTTCAAATATGGCTGGCTCCTGATGATCCTGATACTTCAATATCATTGTCACCTTCTCCTTAATAGTTCCTCCACGATTGATCGTACCATCAATATTGTACACCATTATAGGTTGTGGCAGTTTATGCATGCAAATACTGTTTCCAGTAATTAGGGATCGATTAATAAATAATCCGGTAGCACCACTGTCAAGCAATGCCTCCACATTAATTGCTGCATGCGTGTCCACTGTCTTCAATCCTACTGTCAAGCTGATTTCTGGTTCTATCTGCACTAAGTAAATAAAAAATTTAGGGGTCTTGGGAAATAAGGCTGGGCATTTTTCTTTGTCAGATAAATTATTATGGTCGTACTCTTCAATTTCTCTTTCGGGTTCACTCTCGGTTTCCTCAGATACTAATACATTATATTGATTCTGGGTCACCAATGGGGAAACCTTCACTGGGACTCTTCCACAAAATTCTTCTGCTTATCTTCGTCCAACTTCACTTCCTCAATTGTAGCTTCCCTAATCTTCCTTTTCTGCCTACAATTTTGAGCCATATGCCCTAATTGCCCACAGTTAAAACATTTAACTGGAGCTCGTCTCCCTACTCAATCAACATCCATCGAATCTGTCAATGCTGCTGACTCCTTAACAATAGGTGTCACTGCCATGGCCAGTGGCTGTGCCCTCGGAGTTTGTACCTGAGGTGTCCTTCCTTTCTCGGACCTTCCTCCCAATGACTTTCCAAATCTGGAATTTCCATACATCAATTTTGATTCTGCCTGTTCCTGTCGATACTGCTGATCAAGACACATTGCCCAATTATACCACTCATCCAACCTCTCCAGCATAGAAGGTAGTCAATAGATAGACTTGAATAATGAGGGATTTAATCCTGCCTTCAAATATTCCACCAATGCTGCTTCTCCCATATCGGTTTGTGATGCTTCTGCTTTAAACTGCAAAATAAATTCATCTGCAGTCAGAGAACCTTGGCGCATAGTTTTTAATTTTGCATTAGCTGTCGCCTTTGGGTTAGGGTCTCCAAACTGTGCCTCCAACCTCTCCAAAAATTCCCTGAAGCTTGCAAACAGTTTATATCCCGTGGCAATTTGATTAATGGCTTCGTTTCTCCAAAACTGTGCTTTCCCTCCCTGGATGTATGAGAGAGCAAACATAATTCTAGACTCAGTCATACAAAATTTGGGCTTTCTCCCATGAATATACAACACTATAGAGCTGATGAAGGATTTTGTGTTCTCCATGGTACTGTCAAATATTTGCGGGGGTGCATATTTAGGTAAACACATTTTTCCACTCTCAGATCTCTCCTCTACATGCTCACTCTCCTGAGACATCCACTCCACCATCTTCTCCATCTCATCATCTTTATCTTCTACTGTTTCTGCATTTGTTTGTACTTGTTTGGGCTGGGATGCTGCTAATACTGACACTAATTGGGACATTTGTGCTGTCAGAGCATCAATTTTGGCTTCAAGAATGGGCGTGGGAACAGGATTGTGTCCAGGATTTGAAGCTGCTTGTTCTGACATGATTATGTAATCTGTGATGAGTCACTTCTTCGGCTGTGTAGAGATTCGGCTGTAGAATTTTTTCGCAAAATTTCGAGTCACGTGATCAAGCTATTTTGGGTACCAAACATGGCAAAACATGTGATTTCGGCTATTGGGCACTTCAGATCAATAACCCTTCCAACAGTGCCTGATCTAGGGGCTATTACTGAATTTGGCTAGTAACTACCTAAAATAGTCATCCAAATAGAGTAATGTAAATCTTAGCTAAACCAGATCCGATTGGTCATCTGGTTGCAGCTGTCCTAATGACGAGCACTGCCTTTCGATCACTGGCGGTCGCAATGTAAGGTGAGGCCTGGCGTTGGCTTATGAAAGCAAAGGTAAATATGTATATACAATTAATTCCGGCTGTTGCCGAAATGATGCATAAGCAGATGTGGCACGCTGAGACAAATGACATATGCGCATGAGTAAGAGAAGGCGCACTGATGCGGTAGTTGAGTTCTTCTGTTAGGGTGACACCCACTAATCTGCTAGCTGGACCATGCAGGTTCTCCTACAAGAAGGTGGTGGGGCATGCGCGCATGATGGGGGAATTTGATGGATTTGATGTGAGGGTTAAAAATAGAACAGTTGGCTGAAATAGGCCTTTCACACCACTAACATGGACGGAATACCTAAGAGAACACAACTGAGATCTCCTAGTATTTATTTTAGGGTTAAATACTATGTTACACATATTGTAGTATGTTATTACAGATGCGTACACATGCATGTACATGCGCGTACATATTGATGCATGTAAATAAAGAATTCCCACGCTGACAAATAATGTGTATATAGGTGTTTTGTACTGTATTTTGGTGAAATAAAATGAAATAAAATAAAATAAAAATAGTATTAGGTAATAGGCATGTTAGGAGACTGTTTCCTAACACATACTCCCACAAGGGATCCTTGCCGCCAACTGCCTGCACAGGCATATATGGGTGCGGTGATGATACTCAACCCGGAAACCCAAACAAAACCTACTAAATGGCTTCAGATGGTATAACACAAGTCAGAGGAAGGGTGTGAGTTGGTACTAAATATCACTGCTGAGACCAATACGATGTGTTTAGTGACGTGAAATAATAAGGGATGGTTCAAATAATCTGCAAGAGCATACGAAGTTGTTCGAAACAGTTCAAAAGAGGTTCAAAGATGTGCAAAATAGTTCGAAGTAGGCCCAAAGAAGTTCAAAGAGGTTTGAAGAAGTATGAAATAGGTTTGAAGTATATCGAAGGGCAAGTTTAACGAATGTGAAGTGTTTGTCGAATGGCGATAGGCAATGGGCAATAAAATGGAGAGCAAATATGATAGTTTTGAGGAAGTTCGCGATATTTTGCAGAACTTAGAGATACGACATGAACTAAGACTCAAGAGAATGGCTTTTAAGTCAGACAATAAGTGTGAGGGTAACTTGTGCTGTTCCCCATTGTTATATTGTCCATTCTAACTAACTAATACAAGTCTATATACAAAATGAAGAGATAGTACTAAAAGGAAATAAGAACATGTGTAAAACATGAGGCAAATATATCAAACAATGAGGACTTGTAGATCATGAAACAAATGAGAAATAATAAATGATGAAACATATAGTGTTCCCATATAGTAAAAGTACTTCAATATATCAATGAAATACAAAAACGCACTTATTGCATTCTAAGTCTTTTGTACTCTCTCCTCATGTCTGGTAGTGCTCAATATGTGACTAAATCGTTTGTTCCGGTGATAGGTCCACTACGCACTTTAAGGTCTGGAGAAGACTCCCACTCATATCAACACATCACGACATGCACTCTGAAGTACTATAATGCCACGAAATTAACTTCGAACCATTTTTGCATTATTTCGCACTATTTCGGACGACTTCGAGACACTCTGAACACTTTCAAACTATTTTGCAACACTTTGAACAACTTTGCAGCACTTTGAATGACTTCGGCCACCGTATAGTTGTCCACAAACAATTTTGATACATACTGCACATCCGGAACAAGCTATTTAATCACATATTGAGCACTACCGGACACGAGGAGGGATTACAAGAGAGTTAGAATGCGATAAGTGCGTTTTTGTGTTTCATTGATATATTAAAGCAATAGAACAAGATCTATTACCATACTGGGACAATGTATGTTTTACTTATTATCATTTTTCATTTGTTTTGTGTTTTACAATACCTTTATTGCTGTGTACATTCCCTCATGTTTTACAATTGTTCTTATTTCCTTTTTAGTACTATCTCTTCATTTTGTATATAGACTTGTGTTAGATACTTAGAATAAGGGGAGAAACAGAACAACGGGGAACAGCACAAGTTACCCTCACAGTTATCGTCTGACTTAAGAGTCATTCTCTTGAGTCTTAGCTCACATCATATCTCTAAAGTTCTGCGAAATATTGCGAACTTCCTTGAAACTATTGTATTCGCTCTCCATTTTATCACCCATCGCCTGTCTCCATTCGACAAACACCTCACATTCGTTAAACTTGCTGTTCGATATACTTTGAACCTCTTCGAACTTATTCGAACTATTTCGTGCATCTTCAAACTTATTTGAACTGCTTCGCACGCCTTCGAACTACTTTCGAACTCTTTCGAACAACTTTGTATGCCTATACAGACTTTTATCCACAGCCCTTACCATTTTGCGTTACTAAACATTACATTTTGGTCTCAGTGGTGATATTTAGTACCACCTTGCACCCTTCCTCTGGCCTGTGTTATACCATCCGAAGCCATTAGTAGGTTTTGTTTGGGTTTCCAAGTTGAGTATCATCACCGGATGTGCAGCGTGTGTCGAAAGTGTTTTAAAACAATTATATGGCGGCCGATGTCATTTGAAATGCTGCAAAGTTGTTTCAAAGTGTTGCAAAATAGTTTGAAGTCATTCAAAGTTGTCCGAATAAGTGCAAAATAGTGCAAAAATGGTTCAAAGTCGATTTCGTGGCATTCATTAGTGATTCAGAGTGTGTGTCATAGTGTCTCAATACGAGTGGAAATGTTCTCCAGACCTTAAAGTGCATAGTAGACCTATCAGCAGCCTCTACCTCTCATTTGGTCTACACTAAATATCAGCAAGCTCGAGACACCCTCGAGCAAATGAATCTCCTGAGCAGTGCAAAAAATCTGCAACCGCTGGAAGAGCACCTAACAGTGCAAGAAGGTAAGAGGAGGAGGATCGAACCAGAACCAAGGATCATGGAGGTAGAAGACGATAGCATCTCCCTCAGATCGGAACCTGCAGTTTTTGATGAGGAAGTATGGAAAGCTGTCGACAAAATGCTTGTCGATGAACCGCTTGAAACAGGAGCATATGATGAAAGGTCAGTCCTTTTCTCTGCCACAAGCACAAAGATTAATATTCCAATGATCACAGCGAACATTTCATGTGAAATTTTACCACTATTAAATGTATCATGGAACAATTTACATCTTAATATATGTGTTATGTGTGCAAATGGAAATTGTAAGAAAGGTGCCAACTGGATCATGGATTCAGGCACATCAAAACACTTCACTGGTGAAATAAAAGATTTTGCTTCTTATGAGGACTCTACCCTGGTTCAAACAGCCATGGGTACTACTCATATAGTGGGGAAAGGAGCAGTCTTCATTAGACATCAGGTAGTATGTCACGGGAAGTCAGATATGTGTGAAATGCAATTATACCCTGTCTACTACATACCCAACTGTAATGCTCGATTACTGTCAATGGGCATCTTCTTACAAGACAGAAGTGATGTGTGTGGTTTCTCCACACACATTGCATTTTTCAAGCAAGGAAACCCAATTATAAATTGCATCCCTCTTATAAAATGTGACACAATTTATTGGGCTCGAACTCATGAATTGAGCACCAAAAAAATCAATGTCGCGATGATGTACGTCGCAGACTACATGACTTGGCATAGGCGACTTGGACACCCATCCAAAGAAGTGCTAAGGAAAATGCCTAATAGCACCATAAAATTCCCAAGGAATTTAATTATTCCTAAAGACAAAATTATATGTCCAGGGTGCACTGAAGGGAAAATGACCTCAAAATCTTTTCCCGAATCAGATTCACATGCAGAGAAACCCTTTGAATTAATACATTCCGATCTAAAGGAACTCCCAGTACTATCGTACCACAAACATAAATACTTTATTGTATTTCTGGATGACAAGACATCACATATCTGGGTCCAGTGCCTTAGAAAGAAGTCTGATGCTGCTGCAGCAATTAGACAATTTCAGGCAATGGCTTTGACCCAGTATAGCACTACAATCAAGCACTGGCATGTCAATCCAGGGGGGAGTTCAAAGATCATGAGCTACAAAATGTGCTCAAGGATTTTGGCATCAAAATAGAGATGTCTGCACCCCATGTTCACCAACAGAATGGGCATGCAGAGCATGCCATAAGAACAATAATGGAAAAGTTGCAAACCCTGCGATTTACTGCTTGTCTACCACAATCATGGTGGGAATTTTGCATTAAACATGCAACACACCTCTACAACCAAACCCCAATAAGGCGCCTGAAATGGCTGACACCAGTTGAGGACCTGACAAAGGTCCACCCAGGTCTAAACAATCTGAAGGTTTTTGGTTGCAGTGCTTATGTCTATCTACCCAAGGAGAAATTGCCAACCACATTAGCTCCTTGATCGGAGTTAATGATGTACCTTGGATTAGAAGATAGCATTAAAGCATACTTTTTCATGTGACCTAGTGGCACAATATTTATTGGTGCTACAGCACTATTTGATGAAACATTGTTTCCATGCTGCCCTGGAGCTAAAACTCCTGCCAAGACAGACCTTGGTGATTTTCCACCTCCAGAACCAGAAGATGATGACCACTCATCTGGAATGGATGGCGATGATTCTATACCACCACAAAATCTGCCCCTTTCTCCATCATCAGAAAATAATGATGATGATGATGTACCAAGTGAGCAAAAGGCGCATGATGATGTGACAGATGCTCCTCCTCTGCTGCCTTTAGTAATCACTGAGGACTTTCATCCAAGATGTGATGATCAACAGAAATGGCAGCAATTGCTCCATCGATCAGGCAGGCAGAGGAACATCCCAAACCATCCTGGCAATACCTATGGAGAGAAGCAACTCCCCTCTGACATAGAGAGAGACATTGCATGTGATTGATATTGGAAGAGATCTGTGGGTTAAGATTCAGATCATAACCAAACATGACCACAATCTCAACAAAAAGAACTGGTTGCTGGACTGAGTTTGGCACCCCACGAGAGTGTGCCCAATTCCAATGATCAAAAACATGATTACCCAATGGGGGAACTGGATGAAGCAGGTTATATTAAAAAAATAACCAAGGAAGGAGGAGATAAGCTTATTCACTGGCTGTTGTCAAAAGCAGTCAAACCATCGAGCGAAATAAGCCAAGTTCCAAACCAATTTCACAATATTGCGTGCCTACCATGGCAGCAGCAACATGAGTGGAAACAAGCTTGTCATAAAGAATTAGAGGCTCTTCATAAGCGACAAGTCTATGACATCATCGATCTTCCACATGATCAAAAAATGATCAAAAATAGATGGGTTTTTTCCATGAAATCAGACGGAAGAAAGTGAGCCAGACTCATGGCCAAAGGCTTTTCCAAGTCGAAGGTGTTGACTTTAATGAGATTTTCTCACCAGTAGTCCGCTATGAGACCATACACCTCATGTTTACACTTGCGTTTCTAGAAGGCATGTATATGACTGGCCTAGATGTAAAAACCACATTTTTGTACAGCAAACTAGATGAGATCTATATGGATCAACCCAAGGGTTTCAGACTTGAGGGAAAAGAGTGCAAAGTAATGTGCTTATGCTGAGCATTGTATGGCCTTAAACGAGCCTCACTTGCATGGTGGAAAGAGCTAGAGGCATTCATGCACACCATTGGGTTTGTGCACGCCAGCTCCGATGCCAGCATTTTCATACACCAGGATCCTAAGACAGGCAGCATTGTTATTGCACTCATCTATGTTGATGATGGCTTGTTCATGGGGAAGAACAAGAAACTTGTGGATGAAAAGAAGAATGCTTGTCTGAAGCATTGGGAGTGCCGTAGTACTAAAAAAGTCATGGAATTCTTAGACATGCATGTCACCCAGACTGCAAGCAAAGTCAAACTTGATCAAACTGAATATCTGGCCAAAGTGCTTGAGAGATTCAAGATGACAAATGCCAAAGCGACCCCCACTCCACTCCTGACCAGTTACAGACCATCGGAAAACACAGCAATGGCCAATGTGGTGCTTAGATCAAAATATTAGTCTGTGATCAGATCTTTATTGTATCTGATGCTTGGAACACGATCTGACATGGCTTATGTGGTAATCAAGATGTCGCAATTCTTGGCTAATCCTAGCCAAAAACATCTAGACAAAGCGATGTACATCATGCGCTATCTGGTGGGAACCCAGAAATATAACATTGTCTATGATGGCAAGAAGTCTGAGGGGCTACAGGCCTTCACAGATTCTGATTGGGCAGCTGACACTGTCAAACGCTGATCTACAATGGGTTACTTTGCTACTCTAGTGAGTGGCATTGTGTGCTGGCAGTCCCATTTACAAAAAACTGTAGCACTGTCATCCACAGAAGCTGAATACATGGCTCTCTCTGACACTTGTTGACAGATAGTGTGGATAGAGTCCTTATTCCAGGAACTTGGATATATACTGAAGCGCATACCAATCTGTGCTGATAATCAAGGATCCATCTTTATTGGATCAAATCCAGTTCAGGAAAGAAGGACAAAACATATAGACATTTGCTACCACTATACCCACGAATGCATAGAAAATGACAAAGTCACAGTCATTTTCATTCCTGGAAGTGATAATCCGGCTGACATGTTCACAAAAAACCTTGGCGCCATCTTATTCAGGAGATTTAGAGACTCTCTCCAAATTACTTTTGAGATTCAAACTTAGCTGCTTAGAGCTCTGTACAGTTTGAGGGGGGGTGTTGAAATTAAATTCCGACATGCTGCATACATGAGGCAATGGATGCAGCACACACATGTTACTGCGCTTACTGCGCATACATGTGGTAAACACATTCTTGAGTCATGTGACATCCTTACTATTATGTATACAAGGTTGGGAATGTGCCTCCGGCACGCGTTAACATGTTTAATAAGTAATATATACAATATTTTTAGTTTTTGCACTTCCACTGTCATGACTTCATTTCTATGTTAGTCTGATAGTACTTCATTATTTTGGTTTTTGCACTTTCAATATTTTTGGTTTTTGGGGCAAGAAAAGGATCAGTGTCATTCCCAATCAGCAAACCACCATAGGGTGGTGGCACTGGCAGCAAAGGCTGGGCAATGCCCATCGTGCGAGCATGGTGTGGAGTCCGGTGGCGAGTAGGGCTATCCAAGGTCCGTTGGTCCCGTTCAGTTTGCTGCGCAGCCATCCGGATCCGTCGAGGAGTATTGGGCGGAGTTGGGTCCATGGGAATTGGGGAGCTCTCTTACAGCAGCAGAGGAGGTGAGATTCTTGTAGGAGGCTGTGAAATCAGTGCAAACAGTGGCAGTTGATAGTGGAGCGACTTCCAAAAATGGAAGGGGAGGCAACTGCAAACCCGCCAGCCCAATCTCCCTGCACACTGTGCCCTGAGAGAGGTCCAAAAAACAACTGGCAGACACTTTTTTTGTTGAAAAAAGAGAAGCCAGGGAGGTAGGACTTCACAGAGCTTCACCTTGGTCTACAGATACCCCAAGAATGCAAAAACAACCCCACTGGAAAAGAGCCCAGAGCCAGAAAGAGAGCAGAAAAGGTAGAAGTGGCCAAAAATCAGCCGAAAATTTGCTTTCTACACTTGGTAATCATATTTGTCATCAGGCCAAAAATCAGCCGAAAATATTGATCCTACACAAAGTTATTATATTTGTCATCATGGCAACACCCAGTAATCAAAATATATTTGTCATCAGGCCCCCACCAAAAAAATTAGCTGAAAATTTTCATCCCACGATGTAGCCAAAAAGTTTAAATTTATCATCATGGCAACACCCAGTAATTAAATTATATTTGTCATCAGGCCCAATTAAAAAAAAAATTACCCGAAATTTTTGATCCCCCCAATGTAGCTGAAAATGTTGTTCCTGCATTCTATTATATTGTAGCCGAAATTGATGTCATTAGTTATTTATATTTGTGATCCGGCCCCAAATTAGCCAAAAAATTT
The DNA here is from genome assembly GCA_029959215.1 of Tricholoma bakamatsutake. Classification (NCBI taxonomy): domain Eukaryota; kingdom Fungi; phylum Basidiomycota; class Agaricomycetes; order Agaricales; family Tricholomataceae; genus Tricholoma; species Tricholoma bakamatsutake. Next base: position 12,561,302 of record CP114861.1, read on the forward strand.
TGTTATCATTTGTTCTCACCTTTCACTTATATTTGTCATCATTGTCTCACGACTCTCAAAGTAGGTTATCACTTTCCCATCCACTCAGAGCAACTCCCACGACCTCTTCACCTCCCACGGCCTCTTCAACTCCCACGGCCTCATCACTTCCCACGGCCTAGTCACCTGACCATCCTCCTTTTATTATTGACAAGGTTTTTAAATGTGCCTCCGGCACACGTTGTTCACTGTGTTCATTGATTTTCTATGAGTAGTAGTTACATATGTACAATATATATTTTAATCTAATAACACTTCATCATATACAATATTTTTTGTCTTTGCACTATCCTCTGAGCTTGGCCATATTGCCTTGATATTGTGGACAGACTTGACCCTGGATATTGCCACATAGAACTGCCCATGTGTAAAGACAGGACTCCTGAAATCCAAACCCACATGCTTCACTGACTGCCCTTGTGACTTGTTGATCGACATTGAAAAGCAAAGACGAACAGCAAACTGCAGTCGAGAGAGTGTAAAGGGGAGTTGACCTTCAATAGGCCGAAGTCGCATCCGTGGAATGAAAACAGTCTCTCCTGCGTTATCTCCAGTGATCAACCGAATCTCCAAAACCCTATTCCTGATCCGAGTCAATATCCCCCGACTTCCATTGCAGACCCCTCCAGCAATGTTGAGATTGCGAAGTATCATGACAGGGACGCCGACCTTGAGTGCCAAATGCGCCAAAGGTAGACCTGAGCAGTTGATGGAGTTAAGATATTCTTGGGGATATAGAAGTTCGGCATTCTCATCATTTGCAATCGAGTCAGCACTGTGAAAGACGTGCTGCTGCCCAGGAAAATTGTGAAGAATGTGATGGTTCAAATTGTCGACATCATCGTTCTTGCTCGCCAGGATGACCCGCTCTGAAAAGTATTGATCTGAATGCTGAGCCTGATCATAGATGCCAGGATAGATGGTGTGGATGAGAGAAGCGATGGTGTTCTGAGGACATTTGAGATGATCAGGAAGATTGATAGTGCCACCTTCATCTGTATGACCACCCTTTCCAACCTCCAACTGCCACTTTGCAAAGTTGCGCTCCTGAAGATCGTCTGTGTTCAAACGCATGTTGATTTTGAGATGAAGGATTTTGATGTGTTGCCAGAGAACAGAGCGTTGCAAAGAAGCACCAACGATTTGAGGTCGAGAACCCTTCTCAATGACAGGCAGGATCTGATGAAAGTCGCCCCCAAAGACCACAGGCACACCCCCAAAGGGTTTGTCACATTGGAGAATGTCTTTCAGAGTGCGGTTGACAGCTTCATGGAGATGACGATGCTGCATGAGTGCCTCATCCCAAATGATCAAGTCAGTCTGCTGCAGGAGCTGTGCCCGTGTTGAACCTCTGGAAATGGTGCAGGTGGATGACTCGTTTATGATGATTGGGATCTGAAAGCAGGAATGGGAAGTACGACCGCCTTTGAGCAAAAGAGCAGCTATTCCAGACGATGCAGCACAGAGGACGATCTTGCCTTGAGAGCGAAGCTGATGGCAGAGGGTGTTGTAAACATAGGTTTTGCCAGTGCCACCTGGACCATGGAGGAAAAAGGTCTGGCCAGTCTTGTTGTTGACTGCATGGATGATCTCATCAAAGACAGCCCTCTGATTGTGATTGAAAGTGTCCAGATTGTGTGCAGCCAACTCGGCCTGCTCCACAACATCGTATCTGCGCTGCTCTGCGATCAACCGGTTCTGAATGTTGGCATCCCAATTCTGAGTGATCTGAGGCATGTATGGCCAATCCTTCTCGAGAGATTTCCCAGAGACCATGAGAAGCTGATTGATAAGATAAAGGCCATAATCATGGACATCGTCATCGGTGGGGTTGATACGAATGTTGGTGTGCTGGAGCTGATATCTCAAGTCATCGCAAATGTGAGGCCAATATGTATTCCAGAGGTGGACAGGATCAGAGGGAGCACAGTCACGAAGGATGGTGACAAAAAGATTCCGAAGCTGACGACCGGTTGCCATGGACTTTGCTTCCTCCAGACACTGCTGCCACTCTTGGTCATCCTCCAAAAGGCCACGGGCGAGGCAGGCTTCTCTGAATGAGGGAGCGATGATGCCCTGAAAAGTGCGAAGGTCTTCATATGATGTAGCCCCTTTCACAGCAGTGAGAAGCAGCCTGAGGTAAAAGCGTTCACCGGCACTGGGTGGAGCATAGAACATCCTTCCAATGGCGAATCCCCTCTGCCTGGGCTTCCACTTGTGAGCCCTTTGATCCCACACAAATTTGGAAGGAAAGTCCTGGTAAAGAATGACCTGTGCAAGCTCTGGATACTCCTGATTGGCCTTGAAGAAGGCAGTGAGGGTGGTGTCACGCTGTGCAGCATGCTGGACGATTTCCTGGATAGACTGTGGACCGTTCTGATTCCAAGTGACATACTGCTGGCCAGGAAGGTGGACCTGAAGACGGACGACGTTGGGAGAAGCACCATGCATGGTGAAGTGGAAGAGGCGCCAGATGCTTTCACATGCAGATATGTAGCGAGCGTCGAGGTACTGCCTGACTTCATCGTTGCAAGTTCCAAACTCCATGGTGATGCGATCGTGGCCTTTGTAGACATATTTGTAGATGTACTTGATGGCCTTGATGGAGCTGATGGACTCGATATTGATGTGGCAACGGTACTTCCAGATGAGATAGGCAGAGTAAGTGACCACCCAACGATTGTCGACCTGCTTTCCCCGAACGTGATATGTGTGTCCAGTGTCCCGACGCTTGGTAGAGGCATAGGCATCCTCAGAGATGGTGGTCTGATCCCTGAATGGCTTGGGGAAACCTTTGGAGCACTGTCCATTCACCATGCAAGGAGCTGCAGGGTTCTCTGCACCACAGGGTTTATGGACCATAAACTTTTTGATGAGGTCGAGGAGCTCAGGATCATCGTCAGGAAACTCTGAAGACAGAAGGCTGTCTATCTGCTCGGGGGTGCGAAGCTTGGATTGCTCATCTAGAAAGATAATGCAGTGCATGTGAGGAAGGCCACGCTTCTGAAACTCGATGGTGAAAAGATAAGCCACAGCCTTTCCAAATATGCCAGCCTCGATATCCTTGATCATCTCCTTCTGCTTTGCATAGAATGCACGAACGACCAAATCAGGGCGATCTGCTGCAGTCTGCCCTGGACGAAGAGCATCCCGTATTTCTGGCCAGGCAGGGTTGGCAGTGATGGTGAGAAAGAGATCGCCTCCATTGCAGTGACGATTGATGGCGAATGCATCCTGAAAAAGCTGCTGCATGTGACGTGTGCTTCCTGCAAAGGACGAAGGAAGAATGATTCTTTGACCCAGAGACTCTGTGTCCACATCAATGTTTGCAGCCACAGCATCTGCCAGGCCAACATAGACTTCGCCCCGAATGGTGTCCTGATTCATCAAAATCCAGCGCAATCGATCCTGCTCAGCAGTGGCCCATCCATCACACACAAACTCCTGAAAGAGCTTTCCAGTCAGAAAGATATGCTGGGGCTCAACAGCAGGCGGTCGAAGGTGGAGGCGATAGCAGTAGAATTCGGATTTGGAGACATGTTTGTGAACTCTGGCACCACCTCGGTTGTTGGCATCGACAGCTGCATACTCGATTTGAGGGTGCCATTGGAGCTGGCCAGTAGGAAACAGCAAAACATAGTGAAGGGCTGGATAGAGAGGATGGACGTCACTGATGCGCTGAAGGGGAGGGCCATGCCTGCGGTAGAGAACGATGTCGCGTGTGCTCTCTGGCTGATCGCCATCACCTGGAAGAATGACAGCAATCTCATTGTTGGTAGCATCGGGCAGATTGTAGCGGCGACGGTCACAGGATTGATCAAAACGCAAAGCTATCTTGCACTGCTGGTGTGAAGGCAAGTTCCTGGTGAGCTCATGAGCCTGCTTGTACATCTGAACTGCTGGATGGTGACGGTGGAGCATGTCCTGAAGAGTAAGCAAAGTGTGGTGATGGAGGTGAGTGTTCCAGGCATTGGCCATGCGAAAGTTGACAGCGTCAGCTGGATCGTAAATATATAGCTGAGCATAAACAGGAGGTTCACCCTCTGGTGGAAGCAGAGATCCGATCTTGTGGGACAGCTCGCCATGGAGTTTGTAGACATAGGGACCGACACCATCATTCACAGCCTCTTCGCCCTCATTGACCGACTCGTCAATCTTGCGACCGATAGAAGTCATGGCGAGTGCATTATTGTATGTGTGGATGTGATCACGAAATGATTTACCAATGTCATCCTGAGCAGTGAGCAATTGGATAAGCTCAGGTGGGACTGGGTGAAGAGGTGGCAATGCGATCTTTCCACTCAGGCAGCACATGCCGAATCGAGGATGGATATTTGAGGATTTCATAAGACGTTCAGCCATCCAGTGCAAAGCATGGCAATCAGGGCACTCCACATCCATATTTCCCAGATGATGAACAGGCCAATCTAAATTAAATGGCTGGCGGGCAGGAGGCAAAACAGGCAGAGGTAGTGGTGGTGGTGCAGGATCGATAAGCTGAGCGATCTTGGAGAATGAGGTCAGTCACCAAATAAAACAATACCAAAATAAGATATAAGCATACATGTGGAGGAATATTGGCAACAGGGATAACAGCAGCAGGAATGGGGAGAACGGCAGCAGGAGGTTCAAAAACAGGAGGAGGCACAGGTGGAGGTGGAGGAGGCTACATCATCATACTGTCAGACCATTTCACATCATGTAAAATATAATGCAACATACAGCTTCAAAAGGTGGAAGTGCAGCATGCTGGGCAGCAAGATCAGCCCTGCTCATTGCAGGAGCAACCGGTGGAGAGGCATTGGCCACAGGAACAGGAGGTGCAGGCACAGGAGGAACAGGAACAGGAGGGGCAAAAACAGGAGGAGGAGGAGGCTATAATGATATGTCATTAGTTCATACATCTAGTCACCTGAAGGAAAACTCCAACGTACAGCAGGAAAAAAAAGTGGAACTTGCTCAGGAACAGGAGGTGCAGGAACAGGAGGAACAGGAGCCGGAGGGTCAAAAACAGGAGGCAGAAAAGGCTGCATCAGTATTATGTTGTTAATTAACCTGTGTCACATAGAAGAATATGTAATCCAACATACAGCTACAGGAACTTGATGTCCAGGCCAGGCCATTGGAGGAGCGACAGGAATAGGAGGTGCAGGAACCAAAGGAACAGGAGCTGGAGGGTCAAAAACAGGAGGAGGACCCAAAGATGGAACACGCAGCCCAGCCTGGGCGATTGCATGAGTAGCAAGAATGGGAGGTGCAGGTGCAACAGGAATAGCAGGTGCAGGAGCAACAGGAATGGGAGGTGCAAGAATAGGAGGTGCTGAAACAGGAGGGTCAAAAACAGGAGGGGCAGGAGGGGCAATAAAATGATATGGGAAAGCTGCATTGTGTAAAGGAGCAACCACAGGCAGAGGTGGAGCAGCATGAATTGAGCCTCTTCCTCTCCCTCTTCCTCTTCCTCTGCCTCTGCCTCTCACCACCTGTGGAAGGGGAGGAAGTGCTGCCAGCTGTTGTGCCAAATGAGGAGGAAGATGGTTGTATTGAGGAGGTGGAGGTGGAGGGGCAAGAAAAGGATCGGCGTCATTCCCATTCAGCAAACCACCATGGGGAGGTGGCACAGGCAGCAAAGGCTGGGCGATGTTCATTGTGCGAGCGTGGTGTGGAGTCCGGTGGCGAGTAGGGCTATCCAAGGTCCGTTGGTCCCGTTCAGTTTGCTGTGCGGCCATCCGAACACGTCGAGGAGTATTGGGCGGAGTCGGGTCCATGGGAATCGGAGAGCTCTCTTACAGCAGCAGAGGAGGTGAGATTCTTGTAGGAGGCTGTGAAATCGGTGCAAACAGTGGCAGTTGATAGTGGAGCGACTTCCAAAAATGGAAGGGGAGGCAACTGCAAACCCGCCAGCCCAATCTCCCTGCACACTGTGCTCTGAGAGAGGTCCAAAAAACAACTGGCAGACACTCTTTTTGTTGAAAAAAGAGAAGCCAGGGAGGTAGGACTTCACAGAGCTTCACCTTGGTCTACAGATACCCCAAGAATGCAAAAACAACCCCACTGGAAAAGAGCCCAGAGCCAGAAAGAGAGCAGAAAAGCTAGAAGTGGCCAAAAATCAGCTGAGAATTGGGTTCCTACACCCAGCAAGCCGAAAATTAGCCGAAAAAATTGATCCTACACTCGGTTATTAGCTTTGTCATGATAGGAACACCTTATTATATTTGTCAGCAGGTCAAACATCAGCCGACAATTTGGTTTACTACACTCAGTTATTAGATTTGTGATCATGGTAACCTTATTTGTCATCAGACCAAAAAGTAGCCGAAAATTTGGTTCCTACACAAAGTTATTAGATTTGTCATCATAGGAACACTTAATTATATTTGTCATCAGCAAAATATCTGTTCTGATGGGAACAGTTATATTGAATTTGTGATCGGCCCCAAAACTTGGCCGAAATTTTTTCTTATCATGGGAACAGTTAAAAATAGCCTAAAATTTTTTTTTCGGCTAATCAAAAAATCTTCGGCTAATTTTTGAAATGATGGAAACACCCAGGTTAGCCGAAAATTGGATTAGATTCCCACAATGTCAGATTTTGATATTTGTCATACTTTCTCACCATTTTCACTTTCCCACACCTCTGCAGAGTCTCACGGCATGATGCCATTCCCACCCCTGCGGAGTTTGTCATCCATTTACCCACGCCACCTTCACGTGACCGATCTCGCTTTATTATGGACAAGGTTTTTAAATGTGCCTTCGGCACACGTGGTTCACTGTGTTCATTATGAACACCTCACTGCATTTTATTCATGGATGCACAGCTTTTTATTTGACTTTTAGATGGTATGCAACTCTTCAGTTGACTTGGGACCGTTGGCCCCAAGTCAACGTGGGGGGGTTGTGGTGTTTATCCCCTTCCCCATCCCCATCCCCATCTCCACCTACCCCATCTCCATCTCCATCTCCTTCCCCTTCCCCTTCCCCATGCCCATGCCCACCTATTCCATCCCCGTCCCCATGCCCACCTACCCCATCCCCATCACATGTCCACCTACCCCATCCCCTCCCCCATCCCATGCCTACCTACCCCATCCTCTCCCCCATCTCCCCCATCCCCTCCTCCATCTCCCCCATCCCCTCCCCCATCTCCCTCATCCCCCTCTCCCCCATCCCCTTTCTCTCCTCCCCTTTCCCCCCTCCCCTCCCTCCTCTCCCCTCTCCCCCATCCCTTTCCTCTCCCCCCCTCTCCCCCCCTCCCCTCTCCCCTCCCCTCTCCCCTCACCCCCTTATGCACCCTCCCCCCTCACCCCCTTATGCACCCTCCATTCTCCCCCCCTCCTCTCTCTCATCTCTGTCCCCCTTCTTCCTCACCCCCTCCTCTCACCCCCCCCCCCCTCACCTTCTCCCACTCTCTTATCCTCACCTACTCTCCACTTTCTCACTCCCTCTCCTCCTTTCTCCCTCTCTCCCTCACCCCCTCACTCCCTCCCCCCCTCACTACTTCACCCCCTCCCCCCTCTCCATCCATCCTCCTCCTCCCCTCTCCCCCCTCCCCTACTCCCTCACCCCCTCACTACTTCACCCCCTCACCCTCTCACTACTTCACCCCCTCATCCCTGCTCTCCTCCCTCTCCTCTCTTTAAATTTTGTAACCCCATCCCCTCCCCCATCTCCCCCCATCCCCTTCCTCTCCTCCCCTCTCCCCCCCTCCCCTACTCCCTCACCCCCTCACTACTTCACCCCCTCACCCTCTCACTACTTCACCCCCTCATCCCTGCTCTCCTCCCTCTCCTCTCTTTAAATTTTGTAAAAAATCTCTAACTTCACTTTGTCTCCCTTCTCCCACTCTCTTATCCTCACCCACTCTCCACTTTTCCTCTCATTTCCCATTCCCCCCTTCACACCCTCCCCTCCTCTCTCCCTCTCTCCCTCACCCCCTCACTCCCTCCCCCCCTCACTACTTCACCCCCTCCCCCCTCTCCATCCATCCTCCTCCTCCCCTCTCCCCCCTCCCCTACTCCCTCACCCCCTCACTACTTCACCCCCTCACCCTCTCACTACTTCACCCCCTCATCCCTGCTCTCCTCCCTCTCCTCTCTTTAAATTTTGTAACCCCATCCCCTCCCCCATCTCCCCCCATCCCCTTCCTCTCCTCCCCTCTCCCCCCCTCCCCTACTCCCTCACCCCCTCACTACTTCACCCCCTCACCCTCTCACTACTTCACCCCCTCATCCCTGCTCTCCTCCCTCTCCTCTCTTTAAATTTTGTAAAAAATCTCTAACTTCACTTTGTCTCCCTTCTCCCACTCTCTTATCCTCACCCACTCTCCACTTTTCCTCTCATTTCCCATTCCCCCCTTCACACCCTCCCCTCCTCTCTCCCTCTCTCCCTCACCCCCTCACTCCCTCCCCCCCTCACTACTTCACCCCCTCCCCCCTCTCCATCCATCCTCCTCCTCCCCTCTCCCCCCTCCCCTACTCCCTCACCCCCTCACTACTTCACCCCCTCACCCTCTCACTACTTCACCCCCTCACCCCTGCTCTCCTCCCTCTCCTCTCTTTAAATTTTGTAAAAAATCTCCAACTTCACTTTGTCAGTATTAAAGTAATATTTATTAACTTTACTAATGATTATAACGAACTCAAATTATAACTTGTTAGTAAGTCTGCATAATGACTTTGTATTGAACTAATTGTTATTGACTTGACTTCATAATGGTAACTGTAATTTTATTTTATATCAAATGCCTTATTTCGAAGATCATTTTACAGACTTATTTTTTACTGACTCATTTTCAAACTTGACTCATTTCTAGACTAATTTTCATAGACTTTACTTCATAATGAGCTCATTTGTAACTGTTATTTTACTGACTTTACTTTGTAACGAACTCAATTTTTAAACTTACTTATTTCCTTTACTTCATAATGAACTCAATTGTAACTCTGAACTCAATTTTCAATTCAAACTTATTTCAATACAGACCTAACTTTGTAATGACCTCACTTATAGAATTGCAAATGACATTTTATTGAGCCAACCAACTTGCTACTGACTAATACAGTGATGTGTCTAAATCATTTTATTTGGGTCATGTGCCAAGGTCATGATCAGGTTTTTGCATTTTGTTCAGCCCGCGAGGTTTGCTTAGTCAGCTTTCACAGCATAGTAAATGGAATGATGGTTGCTCCTCAGTCAAATTTTATTTAGCAAACACTGCAATATAGCACCTTACATGCCATGCAGACATTATTCTACATAGCCAATGAGCCCAGAGCCAAAAAAAAAAGTTCGAGGTGGCGAAAAATTAGCCAGAAAAAAAGTTCCCACCTTTGAGTTATATTTGTCATACTTTCTCACCATTTTCACTTTCCCACACCTCTGCAGAGTCTCACGGCGTGATGCCATTCCCACCCCTGCGGAGTTTGTCATCCATTTACCCACGCCACAGTCACGTGACCGATCTCGCTTTATTATGGACAAGGTTTTTAAATGTGCCTTCGGCACACGTGGTTCACTGTGTTCATTATGAACACCTCACTGCATTTTATTCATGGATGCACAGCTTTTTATTTGACTTTTAGATGGTACGCAACTCTTCAGTTGACTTGGGACCGTTGGCCCCAAGTCAACGTGGGGGGATTGTGGTGTTTATCCCCTTCCCCATCCCCATCCCCATCTCCACCTACCCCATCTCCATCTCCATCTCCTTCCCCTTCCCCTTCCCCATGCCCATGCCCACCTACTCCATCCCTGTCCCCATCCCCATCCCCTTCCCCATACCCATGCCCACCTACTCCATTCCTGTTCCCATGCCCATCTACCCCATCCCCATCACATGTCCACCTACCCCATCCCCTCCCCCATCCCATGCCTACCTACCCCATCCTCTCCCCCATCTCCCCCATCCCCTCCTCCATCTCCCCCATCCCCTCCCCCATCTCCCTCATCCCCCTCTCCCCCATCCCCTTTCTCTCCTCCCCTTTCCCCCCCTCCCCTCCCTCCTCTCCCCTCTCCCCCATCCCTTTCCTCTCCCCCCCTCTCCCCCCCTCCCCTCCCCCCTCCCCTCTCCCCTCACCCCCTTATGCACCCTCCCCCCTCACCCCCTTATGCACCCTCCATTCTCCCCCCCTCCTCTCTCTCATCTCTCTTCCCCTTCTTCCTCACCCCCTCCTCTCACCCCCCCCCTCTCACCTTCTCCCACTCTCTTATCCTCACCCACTCTCCACTTTGCCTCTCATTTCCCATTCTCCCCTTCACTCCCTCCCCTCCTCTCTCCCTCTCTCCCTCACCCCCTCACTCCCTCCCCCCCTTACTACTTCACCCCCTCTCCCATCTCCCCCATCCCCTTCCTCTCCTCTCCTCTCCTCCCTCCCTTACTCCCTCACCCCCTCACTACTTCACCCCCTCACCCCTGCTCACCTCCCTCTCCTCTCTTTAAATTTTGTAAAAAATCTCTAACTTCACTTTGTCTCCCTTCTCCCACTCTCTTATCCTCACCCACTCTCCACTTTTCCTCTCATTTCCCATTCCCCCCTTCACTCCCTCCCCTCCTCTCTCCCTCTCTCCCTCACCCCCTCACTCCCTCCCCCCCTCACTACTTCACCCCCTCCCCCCTCTCTATCCATCCTCCTCCTCCCCTCTCCCCCCTCCCCTACTCCCTCACCCCCTCACTACTTCACCCCCTCACCCTCTCACTACTTCACCCCCTCACCCCTGCTCTCCTCCCTCTCCTCTCTTTAAATTTTGTAAAAAATCTCCAACTTCACTTTGTCAGTATTAAAGTAATATTTATTGACTTTACATTATAACGAACTCAAATTATAACTTGTTAGTAAGTCTGCATAATGACTTTGTATTGAACTAATTGTTATTGACTTGACTTCATAATGGTAACTGTAATTTTATTTTATATCAAATGCCTTATTTCGAAGATCATTTTACAGACTTATTTTTTACTGACTCATTTTCAAACTTGACTCATTTCTAGACTAATTTTCATAGACTTTACTTCATAATGAGCTCATTTGTAACTGTTATTTTACTGACTTTACTTTGTAACGAACTCAATTTTTAAACTTACTGTATTCAAGTAATTTTTATTTCCTTTACTTCATAATGAACTCAATTGTAACTCTGAACTCAATTTTCAATTCAAACTTATTTCAATACAGACCTAACTTTGTAATGACCTCACTTATAGAATTGCAAATGACATTTTATTGATCCACTTGTTACTGACTAATACAGAGATGTGTCTAAATCATCTTCTTTGGGTCATGCGCCAAGGTCATGATCAGGTTTTTGCATTTTGTTCAGCCCGCGAGGTTCGCTTAGTCAGCTTTCACAGCATAGTAAATGGAATGACGGTTGCTCCTCAGTCAAATTTTATTTAGCAAACACTGCAATATAGCACCTTACATGCCATGCAGACATTATTCTACGTAGCCAATGAGCCCAGAGCCAAAAAAAAAAGTTGGAGGTGGTGAAAAATTAGCCGAGAATTTACTTCCCACACCTTGTTATATTTGTCATCATTTCTCACCTCTCTCTAGAGTCTCACGGCGTGATGCCATTCCCACCCCTTCGGAGTTTGTCATCACTCCCACGCCACATTCACGTGACCGATCTCGCTTTATTATGGATTATGGATATGGATTATGGATAAGGAGAACCTGTACTGTAGTAGATATACAGTCTATGTTACTCTAATAGTACTTCATTATATACAATATTTTTGGTTTTGCACTTCCACTGTCACTTGGCCATATAGCCTTGATGTTGTACACAGACCTTACTCATGATATTGCTACACAGAACCACTCATGAGTGAAGTATGGCTTATGTTGGTCACTGTGTTCATTAATTTTATCAACATCTCATTGCATTTTTTGACTTCAGTGCACATTGTTCACTTCATTGCATTTTTTGATGCGGTCTGTGAATGTGTGAGTGGTGGTTTATTTTCATGGGCCAGCTTGCATGTACATAATACAATGCTTAATTCTACTACAGTTACTCAACTCCTCCCCCCCTCACTCACTCCCTCCCCCCCTCACTCACTCTCCCCCTCCTCATCTCCTCCCCCCTCCTTCCCCCTCACCCCTTCACCCCCCTCACCCCTTCACCCCCTCTCCCCTCTCCCCTACTCCCCTCCCTCTCCCCCCTCTCCCCCCCTCTCCATCCATCCTCCTCCTCCTCTCTCCCCCCTCCCCTACTCACTCCCCCCCCCCCCCATCACCCCCTCACCCACTCCCACCTCCCATTCCCCCCTTCACCCCCTCCCCCCCTCTCTCCCTCACTACTTCACCCCCTCACCCTCTCACCCCTGCTCTCCTCCCTCTCCTCTCTTTTGAATGTTGTAAAAAATCTCCAACTTCACTTTGTCATTAAACTCAAATTTTACACTCTATATAGAAAAAGTGCCCAGACCCAAAAAAAAAAAAAGATAGAGGTGGCAAAAATTAGCTGAGAAAAAGGTTCCCACCATTGAGTTATATTTGTCATCATGTCTCACGACTCTCAAAGTAGGTTATCACTTTCCCATCCACTCAGAGCAACTCCCACGGCCTGTTCACTTCCCACGGCCTAGTCACCTGACCATCCTCCTTTTATTATTGACAAGGTTTTTAAATGTGCCTTCGGCACACGTGGTTCACTGTGTTCATTAATTTTATCAATATCTCATTGCATTTTTTGACTCAATCTGTGAATGTGTAGGTGGTGGTTCATTTTCTAATGAACACCTCACTGCATTTTATTCATGGATGCACAACTTTTTATTTGACTTTTAGATGGTACACAACTCTTCAGTTGACTTGGGACCGTTGGCCCCAAGTCAACGTGGGGGGGGTTGTGGTATTTATCCCCTTCCCCATCCCCATCCCATGCCCACCTACCCCATCCCCATCCCATGCCCACCTACCCCATCCCCATCCCATGCCCACCTACCCTATCCCCTCCCTCATCTCCCCATCCCCTCTCCCATCTACCCCATCCCCCTCTCCCCCATCCCCTTCCTCTCCTCCCCTCTCCCCCCCTTCTCTACCCCCTCACCCCCTTCTCTACCCCCTCACCCCCTCCTCTACCCCCTCACCCCCTCATGCACCCTTCCCCTCCTCCCTCCTCCCTCCATTCTCCCCCCCTCCTCTCTCTCATCTCTCTCCCCCTTCTTCCTCACCCCCTCCTCTCACCCCCCCCCTCTCACCTTCTCCCACTCTCTTATCCTCACCTACTCTCCACTTTCTCACACCCTCCCCTCCTCTCTCCCTCACTCCCTCACCCCCTCACTCCCTCCCCCCCTCACTACTTCACCCCCTCCCCCCTCTCCATCCATCCTCCTCCTCCCCTCCCCCCCTCCCCTACTCCCTCACCCCCTCACTACTTCACCCCCTCACCCCCTCACTACTTCACCCCCTCACCCCTCTCCATCATCCTCCTCCTCTCCTCTCCTCCCTCCCTTACTCCCTCACCCCCTCACTACTTCACCCCCTCACCCCTGCTCACCTCCCTCTCCTCTCTTTAAATTTTGTAAAAAATCTCCAACTTCACTTTGTCAGTAAGTATTAAAGTAATATTTATTGACTTTACATTATAACGAACTCAATGTATAACTTGTTAGTAAGTCTGCATAATGACTTTGTATTGAACTAATTGTTATTGAGTTGACTTCATAATGGTAACTGTAATTTTATTTTATATCAAATGCCTTATTTCGAAGATCATTTTACAGACTTATTTTTTACTGACTCATTTTCAAACTTGACTCATTTCTAGACTAATTTTCATAGACTTTACTTCATAATGAGCTCATTTGTAACTGTTATTTTACTGACTTTACTTTGTAACGAACTCAATTTTTAAACAATTTTTATTTCCTTTACTTCATAATGAACTCAATTGTAACTCTTATATTTTACTGACCTGAACTCAATTTTCAATTCAAACTTATTTCAATACTGACCTGACTTTGTAATGACCTCATTTATAAATTGTAACCATATTTTATTGAGCCAACCAACTTGCTACTGACTAATACAGTGATGTGTCTAAATCATTTTATTTGGGTCATGTGCCGAGGTCATGATCAGGTTTTTGCATTTTGTTCAGCCCGCGAGGTTCGCTTAGTCAGCTTTCACAGCATAGTAAATGGAATGATGGTTGCTCCTCAGTCAACTTTTATTTAGCAAACACTGCAATATAGCACCTTACATGCCATGCAGACATTATTCTACGTAGCCAATGAGCCCAGAGCCAAAAAAAAAAGTTCGAGGTGGTGAAAAATTAGCCGAGAATTTACTTCCCACACCTTGTTATATTTGTCATCATTTCTCACCTCTCTCTAGAGTCTCACGGCATGATGCTGTTCCCACCCCTTCGGAGTTAGTCATCATTCCCACGCCACATTCACGTGACCGATCTCGCTTTATTATGGATTATGGATATGGATTATGGATAAGGAGAACCTGTACTGTAGTAGATATACAGTGTTCTTACCTCTGCTAAACCCTAGTTCTAAGACTAACTAAACCCCAGGTAGGTTATAAGGAACATGTCATCTCTTTCTCTGTGCAGCGTATCTAGTCTGCTCCAACACCGGATGTTTGTGCTAGCTTCCAAAATTGGGTCACCAAAAATTGTCGTGTTTGTTTGTCCCCAACTGTAGCACCAACCTCAACAACATTGCTCGAGTTCGACATGACTTTCCGGCCTTCAGTAATTAGTTGCTATTCTTTTGAGCAGGATATTTTTTTGAAGCTGATTCAAGTGATTGTCCGCTTCCCTCCGCGGCAGCATCTTCATCTGGGCAAGAACGATGCCAACCATGGCAGATGCCGTGACGACAGGTTGTGCATCAGGGCTCCACCCGCGGTCGTTCGCGTAGCTGCTTATGCCGCTGCCGATCTTCTTCAATTCGCTTGAACATCTCGCTGCAAGGAAGGTATGATGATTGGGGCACATGTTGTGGGCGTTAAGGGGATGCAATGACGTCGTTCTGGGGATGCTGTTATCTATATTGTATTTGTTTTGCATTGTACAGCAGTTTAATAGTGGAATTAGTTTGTAGTAAATGATTTCGTGAGTAGTTATAGCTCCCAAAGAAACTATCTGATAGCTAAACGACGCCTC
The DNA here is from genome assembly GCA_029959215.1 of Tricholoma bakamatsutake. Classification (NCBI taxonomy): domain Eukaryota; kingdom Fungi; phylum Basidiomycota; class Agaricomycetes; order Agaricales; family Tricholomataceae; genus Tricholoma; species Tricholoma bakamatsutake. Next base: position 12,576,467 of record CP114861.1, read on the forward strand.
GCAGCATCATTTGTGACATGATTTTTTTTTTTCAGCCATGATAGGTAAGAGATAAGGGAAAACCCCGGTGGGGTTGTCTCGTAAACTACTGGAATAGGGGAAATGATTGTACGTCGGCGGAAAAGCGTATAGGCGTTACGATGTGCACGCGGTGCGAGTCAGCTGTGGGAGGCATCCGTGCGTGCGACTGAAGTGTTTAAATTTGCCTCCGCCATCGTGTCGTCTCGGTAATTCCGAAATGCGCTCAATGCAGTGCAACATCTTGCACAGCCCTCGGGTCTCGACATCACTTTCGACTCGAACCATCATGAAAGTCTCACTTAAAGGTACTCTATTGCCTAACCCGCCTAGTTACATCAAGAAAAAAGCCTACCAACTACATGAGGTGCTTGGCACGGGCACATTTGGGAAAGTCGTGGTACGATCAATCGCTATACTTAAATAAATCGGTTTCCCATGCTTGACCATCTACTGCGCAGAGAGCTACTTGGCACGTTCCAGCGGAGCAAGTAGCCGTTACCGAAGGCGGTCCTGCTAATGCAGATCCCCCAGTGCCAGTACATGAGCGCCATCAGCATCAGCATCATCACTTCCTGCACCTGTCGGTAGCGAACGCCAAGGCAAGAAGCGGGCGGTCGCCACCACCGTCGCGTAGTGGGGAGAAGTATGGAACGGGGGTCATCACTAAGGACGTTGCACTGAAGATGATTTCAAAGAAGAAGGTCAAGGGAAACGAAGAGAGCGTGTGGGGCGAGATGGAGGTGCTGAAAGGTCTTGATCACCCGAACATTGTACGCCGCTCTTGTGAGCTAGATTCAAAAATGGAAAGCTGATGACTTGTGCAGGTCAAGTTCTACGAGTGGTTCGAGTCTCGCTCGAAGTATTACCTATCATTCGAGCTCGCAGTTGGAGGGGAGCTGTTCGAGCGGATTGTACAGAAGGGCAAGTTCACGGAGGTGGATGCCGTGTCAGTTGTCCGGTGTGTTCGTCGTTGTTCCTGCTGCCTATTTCTCAGTATAATGATCTAGATCAATTCTGTCTGGAGTCAAATATCTTCACGATCATGACATCGTTCATCGGGACCTGAAGTAGAGTTTGACGTGCCGTCATCAATTCTTCCTCATTTCTCTCTCTCTAGACCCGAAAACATGCTCTATCGAACGAAACACCCCGGAAGTGACATTGTGATTGTGGATTTCGGAATGTCCGTCGAGAGTTCTCCTCAAACTGCCTTGGCTAACGTCCAAGGTTTCCTAGCGCCAAGCACCTCCACTCGTCGGAAGAACAGCTGCACTCGCTGGCAGGCAGCATTGGCTACGTCGCGCCAGAGGTGTTAAACAAAGACGGGCATGGGAAGGCCGTGGATGTATGGGCAACTGGGTACGTGTGCACAATTAGGAATCATTCCTTGGAAGACGCTGACGGTGTACCCTGAGGCTAGAATCATCACCTACGTTCTGCTATGTGGATATTCCCCGTTCCGGTCAGAGGACATTAAGTTGTTGATCAAGGAGACGACTGAAGCAAAGATCGAGTTCCATGAACTGTACTGGAAGAACGTTTCTCCTCAAGGTATGTCGTATTGTCAGTGTTGTTATCCTAGAATTAACGCATCATTCGCAGCGAAAAATTTCATCAAAGCTCTGCTACATCCCGATCCAGTGAAGCGGCCAACAGCCGCTCAGGCATACGAGGATCCAGTGCGTTCTTTCCCTTTCTGTAACCTAGTTATCCCCCGACTAACCGACCATTTCTTTCAGTGGTTGACCACACATGAACCCTCAGCAGAGCACGACCTTGCTGTCGGCCTTCGCAAACACTTTGACCCGCGCGCACGGTGGCGTTCTGCGATTGCCTCTGCCCGTGCGATACACAGATTTGGGTCGATGGGCAGCCGCTCGAGTACGACGAGTGGTGAGTGGTTGGCAGGTCTCGATGATTCGGATGAGGACCTCAAAGAAAGCGGGGGTGGAGATATGCAGACGAGACACGATCCGGGCTCAAACGAATATGTCAATGTCGTTGGCCCAGAGGTAGAAGAGGAAATGCGGATGCCTAATCCAATGCCAGGGCCGCAGGTGGACCAGAATAAGAGCTCTAGAGACAAGCCGGAGATGCTGAAACTGGACCATTTGACGGAGGATGACGCTTTGTCACTTCCCTCCAAATCCAACGGGAAGAACAAAGAGGTGGAATCGCCAACACAAATGGATGAGCCAGCGTCGACACTCCAACGGAACGAAGAGGACGAGGAAAACTTAAAAATACCCGGATCCTTCGATCTCAATGGGCGAACACAAGCGGGAGGGCCGAGCGCGACATGGTGCGAGCTGCTTCGGCGGCTGAGTCTGAACTAGTGGGACATGGCCTTTCTATATCATTCTTTCCTTTACATGTACATGTTACAACTAACCATTCCTCAACACCTACGTCCCTCGGGCCTCCCAACAACTCCATTGCCCTTTCTTCTTTGTAGCTCTATATTTACTAGCGGTGGTGCTAGTGGCGAGGACTGCTTCATCTAGTTCAGATATTGATTTGTATGTAGTGTACTTTCTATTTTGCTTTACTCAGTACTGAACAAAGGAACAGAAGGAAGAAATGCTTACCTTGTTCCCGAAAACCCAATAGGCCCAGGACTGGTCGGATGAACAGTCCTTTGGGGTATTGACTGAACAGGAACCGCTTTGTCCACCGGTACCGCGACATCATATCCAAGCGCCATCCACTGGCTTGTCGATTCGGGGACTTCCTGGACATATTTCCTCACACGTAGCTCTGAAGTCTGCACGAAGGATTCTGGCAAGAACGCCTCTGCCCTTGGCTTGAGACCCATTCTTTTCGCAATCGGCAACATGGCATTAATGTCGGTTGCATCCGTCGGTTTCTTCAGGTAATATCGCGACAATAACGACTCTCCGTGATGTACCCACGCCTGCAGCTTCAACAGAAGCACGAGTGAGAATGGAGCGCATGGCAGCGAGTATATGTTTATGTGAGTAATGGAGGAGGGAGGAATAGATGGAATATCGAGCACGCCGGGGAAAAGAAGATCAACCTTGATCCGTGAATTGGTGTCGGTGAGGTACCAGAGGACCCTGTATGTCGCACGAGGATCTCTAGCAGCGACGGTGTAGAACTTGGAGTTGAGAGAGACTAACATGCGTTTGAGTGCTTCTTGATCAAACGGGCTGTTGAGGCATAGAATATCAAGGTCCTGCTTGGCTTTGAGCTGAAATAAGCGACATAGGAGGTGGTTCGTACATTAGGTTGACGTGGGTTTCCAAAGAGACTACATGCCATCCCGCCAACAAAGCACGCGTCTTTGATACCAGCACTTTTCAGGGTAGATATTGCATCGGCTGCCACGCTCCGTATTTGGCCTATGGAAGACTGACTGCTGTTACGAGTGTAACGAGTATAACTGGTGCGTGGTGTAGAGGAATAATCTGAGAATGATGAACGGTACATCACCTGCTCTGGACAACTTGAATGTTGTAAACCAGTTCGATCCACTATCGATGAGGTGGCGATAGGAACTAGTAAGGACTGTTCCTACATGATAAGATTAGCGGCTTAGCAGAATAGATTCCGTTGCGTAACTTGTACGGCTCAAATCGCATAAGTCCCGATCATCGATTACATATGCTACAGTTGCGGACAAACAAACACGACAACGACAATGTTTAGTGACCCAATTTTGGAAGTCGGCACAAATATCTGGATACCTCATAAACTATCAAAACATGTAGAATAGAGCCTAATGATGATGTTTCTACGAGCCGATTTCCTTATCTCGAGAAATACAGGTTAGGTACTCCAAAAGAAATCGGGAAAATTATGAAAAATAGTGCAATCGACTCCTTTAAAAGGCTCCAACTGTACCATATACCTGTTGAAATTAATCTCCGACACATGCTGCATACGTGAGGCAAACCATGCAGCACACACATGTTACTGCGCTTACTGCGCATACATGTGGTAAACACATTCTTGAGTCATGTGACATCCTTACTATTATGTATATAAGGAGAACCTGTACTGTAGTAGATAATACAGTGTTCTTACCTCTGCTAAACCCTAGCTCTAAGACTTATTAGACCCCAGGTAGGCTATAAGGAACATGTCGTCTCTTCCTCTGTGCAGCGTATGTAGTCTGCTCCAACAGGTTATGGGCCCTGCTGGGCACATCATGAACGTGCCTTAACTGGCTGCGAATGACATTGACTTCATTGTCTCCAAATTGTAACCTTGCGCTCTTCATGAGCTGCATTGCGCTCCCTGCGAGCTGCATTTAAAAACCCAGGTTGACTAGGATTAACCACTCTGAAGGAGTGTTTTTGCCTGAGATTATGGAACGTGTTTTCTTGAACGGAGGACTGATTGAGCACTTTTACCAGCTGCCACTATAACATCATGTCTTCAACTCTTGAAAAACTCATACAAACTTTCAACGGCTCTAACTACATTCAATGGGCCGACTCAATGAAGGCATAGCTCAGGTCTCAGGGCCTCTGGCAAATAACTAGCGGGATGGAACTAAAACCACCTCTGGCACCTCCTTTGATGGTGACAAATGCTGCACTAGTAGTCATCCAAAGAGGCGCTAGGGAAAATGCCTAATAGCACCATAAAATTCCTGAGGAATTTAATTATTCCTAAAGACAAAATTATATGTCCAGGGTGCACTGAAGGGAAAATGACCTCAAAGTCTTTTCCTAAATCAGATTCATGTGCAGAAAGACCCTTTGAATTAATACATTCTGATCTGAAGGAACTCCCAGTACTATCATACTATAAACATAAATACTTTATTGTATTTCTGGATGACAAGACGTCACATATCTGGGTCCAATGCCTCAGAAAGAAATCTGATGCTGCTGTGGCCATCAGACAATTCTGGGCAGTGGCTTTGACACAGTATGGCGCTACAATCAAGCACTGGCATGTTGATCCAGGGGGGGAGTTCAAAGATCATGAGCTACAAAATGTGCTCAAGGACTTTGGCATCAAAATAGAGATGTCCACACCCCACGTTCACCAACAGAATGGGTGCGCAAAGCGTGCCATAAGAACAATAATGGAAAAGTTGCAAACCCTGTGATTTACTGCTTGTCTACCACAATCATGGTGGGAATTTTGCATTAAACATGCAACACACCTCTACAACCAAACCCCGATAAAGCGCCTGAAATGGCTGAAACTGGTTGAGGACCTGACAAAGGTCCACCCAGATCTAAACAATCTGAAGGTTTTCAGTTGTGGTGCTTACATCTACCTACTCAAAGAGAAGCATCCAAACACATTGGCTTCTCGATTGGAGTTGATGACATACCTTGGATTAGAAGATGGCATTAAAGCATACCGTTTCATGTGACCTAGTAGTGCAATATTCATTGGTGCTATGGCACTATTTGATGAAATATTGTTCCCATGCTGTCCCAGAGCTAAAACACCTGCCAATATGGACCTTGGTGATTTTCCACCTCCAGAACCAGAAGATGATGACCACTCATCTGGAATGGATGGCGATGATTCTATACCGCCACAAGATCCGTCCCTTCCTCCATTATTAGAAAATGATGATGATGATATACCAAGTGAGCAAAAGGTGCATGACGATGTGACAGATGCTCCTCCTCCACTGCCTCCAGTAATCACTGAGGACTTTTGTCCAAGACATGATGATCAACAGGAATGGCAGCAATTGCCCCATTGATCAGGCAGGCAGAGGAACATCCCAAACCATCCTGGCAATACCTATGGAGAGAAGCAACTCCCCTCTGACATAGAGAGAGACATTGCATGTGATCGATATTGGAAGAGATCTGTAGGTCAAGATTCGGATCATAACTGAACATGACCACAATCTCAACAGAAAGAACTGGTTGCTGGACCGAGTTCAGCACCCCACGAGAGTGTGTCCAATTCCAATGATCAAGAACATGATCACCCAATGGGGGAACCAGACGAAGCAGGTTATATTAAAAAGATAACCAAGGAAGGAAGAGATGAGCTTATTCACTGGCTGTTGTCAAAAGCAGTCAAACCATCGAGCGAAATAAGCCAAGTTCCAAACCAATTTCACAATATTGCATGCCTACCATGGCAGCAGCAATGTGAGTGGAAACAAGCTTGTCATGAAGAATTAGAGGCTCTTCATAAGCGACAAGTCTATGACATCATCGATCTTCCACATGATCAAAAAATGATCAAAAATAGATGGTTTTCTCCATAAAATTGGATGGAAGAAAACGAGCCGGACTCATGGCCAAAGGCTTTTTACAAGTCAAAGGTGTTGACTTTGATGAGATTTTCTCACCAGTAGTCCGCTACAAGACCGTACACCTCATGTTTGCACTTGCATCTCTAGAAGGCATGTATATGACTGGCCTAGATGTAAAAACTGCATTTTTATATGGCAAACTAGATGAGGAGATCTATATGGATCAACCCAAGGGTTTCAGACTCAAGGGAAAAGAGCGCAAAGTAATGCGCTTACGCTGAGCATTGTATGGCCTTAAACAGGCCTCACCAGCATGGTGGAAAGAGCTAGAGGCATTTATATGCACCATTGGGTTTGTGCGCGCCAGCTCCAATGCTGGCATTTTCATACACAAGGATCCTAAGACAGGCAGCATTGTTATTGCACTCGTCTATGTTGATGATGGCTTGTTCATGGGGAAGAACAAGAAACTTGTGGATGAAAAGAAGAATGCTTGTCTGAAGCATTGGGAGTGCCGTAGTACTGAAAAAGTCATGGAATTCTTAGGCATGCGCATCATCCAGACTGCAAGCAAAGTCAAACTCGATCAAACTGATTATCTGGCCAAAATGCTTGAGAGATTGGAGATGACAAATGCCAAAGCGACCCCCACTCCACTTCCAACTGGTTACAGACCGTCGGAAAACACAGCAATGCCCAACGCGGCACTTAGATTAAAATATCAGTCTGTGATTGGATCTTTATTGTATCTGATACTTGGAATGTGACCTGATATCGCTTATGCAGTAATCAAGATGTCACAATTCTCTGCTAATCCTAGCCAAGAACATCTAGACAAAGCGATGTACATCATGCGCTATCTGGTGGGAACCCAGAAATATAACATTGTCTACGATGGCGAGAAGTCTGAGGGGCTACAGGCCTTCACAGACTCTGATTGGGCAGCTGACACTGTCAAACACTGATCTACAACAGGTTACTTTGCTACTCTAGTGAGTGGCATTGTGTGCTGGCAGTCCCGTTTACAAAAAACTGTAGCACTGTCATCCACAGAAGCCAAATATATGGCTCTCTCTGACACTTGTCGACAGATAGTGTGGATAGAGTCCTTATTCCAGGAACTCGGATATAAACTGAAGCACATACCAATCTACACTGACAATCAGGAATCCATCTTTATCGGATCAAATCCAGTTCAGGAAAGAAGGACAAAACATATAGACATTCACTACCACTATACCCGTGAATGCATAGAAAATGACAAAGTCATCGTCATTTTCATTCCTGGAAGAGATAATCTGGCTGACATGTTCACAAAAAACCTTGGCGCCATCTTATTCAGGAAATTTAGAGACTCTCTTGGAATTACTAGATTCAAACTTAGCTGCTTAGAGCACTGTACAGTTTGAGGGGGGGTGTTGAAATTAATCTCTGACACATGCTGCATATGTGAGGCAAACCATGCAGCACACACATGTTATTGGGCTTACTGCGCATACATGTGGTAAACACATTCCTGAGTCATGTGACATCCATACTATTATGTATATAAGGAGAACCTGTACTGTAGTAGATATACAGTGTTCTTACCTCTGCTAAACCCTAGCTCTAAGACTTATTAAACCCCAGGTAGGTTATAAGAAATGTGTTGTCTCTTCCTTTGTGCAGTGTATGTAGTCTGCTCCAACAATACCTACTGTATATATATGGAAAATACTATATCCATATCTGTATCTGTATGCTGCCAAACAGCCAAAGAGCAGTATACAGTAAATATACAGTATAGAGTAAGAGTATACAGTTGGACTGCTGACATGGGAAAACTTTGAGGCAGTGTGCTTTGTCACTGGCTCTAGGTGCTCTCTTGCAGATCCTCCAGTATGTGAGAGCTTCCATCTGACAGGCTGTCCCCAGCCATGGCATCTGATTGGAATTTGGCATGCTGACGAAGTATAGGTCCATTGCTAAGCAGAATCAATACTACACCATTGGCACAAGTGTGTAGCATATTCAATTGCAAATCACAGTCACTTATATGTTTACAGTTGTGCACCCAAATCTCTGTTCTGCCATGCCACTGGCAGTCCTACCACAAAGGCTAGGGTAGAGGCCACCCAGTGAGACACCATAGAAAAGGCAGAGCTGTTGTTTACCATATCACATGCACCTACTACAATAATGACCTGCATTTGACACCACCTCAGGCAACTGAGGCAAAGAAAGCTAGCCATATACCTATTGACTGTCTAGCCAATATCTGTGATCTGATCAGTAAATAGAAACATGCTGCACTGTTCCCCACTCTGGCTTGCATGGCTCAGGATTTCCTTGCAATCCCAGCTACAAGTGTTTTAGTGAAACAGACCTTCTCAAAATTATGACACATATGTAGTGATTTACAATCATCTCTCAAGGCCAAGACCATGTTGGAGGCACCTCTGTCAAAAAGTATGGATTCATGAAGGTTTGTTTGATGTGAATGAGCCAATTCCTGTATGCAGAAATAATAATGGGATGCCAGAAAAATAATAAAACTACCATTTTTTGACAACCATATATATGAACCATATAACTGTATTTATATGGTATATAGTGTATAAATTATTGTATCCATATGTTTGTATGTGGTTACTATATGGTTGGAGCCTTACAGGCCGGGAGTCCTTCTGTCAATTTAAAACCCATTTACACAAGTCCAATGGCAATGGTTTCGAATAACACGAGATGATTGCACCATTCCCCATAATGTCTTAGGATGTAGTTGATGGCACCGCATGCCTACCATACCCTTTACGCTTGAGGTTCTCACAGAACCTCATCTCTACTTTGTATTGTCTTACTCCTATTCACCAGTATGGTAGTCTATCTGTAAGACAGCCCCTTTTCTCAGGGTGTCCTCTCACCATCTTACTCTTATCACACTTGAATAGCTTTGTTCTCTTAAATCAAACATCATTCCTCATATGTCAACATCATGCCACCTACTTTGGACAGTTGCAAGAGAGCATGTGAGGGCACAAACTGGAGACAATTCTACTGAAACAGGGCCTACTTTTGCAGCTGTCAGATAAACCAGACAGCGAGAATCCGATGATGATGCTCGACCTGGAAATCTAACAAAAACCTGTTAAAAGGCTTATGTAGTATAACTCAGATTAGAGGAAGGGTGCAAGTCAGTACTAAATATCACTGCTAGTACCAGAACATTGTTTTAGTAATGCGAAATGGTAAAGCATACGATGAATAGTCTTTTTAAAGCGTACGAAGATGTTCAAAGAAGTTTGAAATTGGTCCGAAGAGGTGTGAAGTAGTTCAAAATAGATTCAAATGTGGTTCGAAGTTGTTTGGGTGAGTTCGAAGAGGTTCGAAGGTGTTTGACTGGTGTCAAGATGTGTTTGACAGATGAATATGGCAGTTACAAAGTGGGTTCTGAGTGGCGATAGGTGACGATGAGTTGATAACAAATATGAAAGTTCAAGGAAGTTCGGAATATTTTGCAGAACTTCAGAGATATGATGCGAGGTAAGACTCAAGAGGACTGCTCTTAAATCTGACTATAGTGGAGAGGATAACTGATTCTCTATTGTTCTAAGTAACTAGTACAAGTTTATATACATTTTTGAAGAGATAGTACTGAAAAGGGAAGTAAAACATGTGTAAAACATGTGGCAATATATCATACAATGAGGACTTTGTAGATCAAAAATAAATGAGAAATGATAAATAATTTGAAACATACATGTCCCCATATGGTAAAAGTACTTATCTTTCACTGTAATATATCATCGAAACATAAAAATGCTATTATCGCATCCTAAATCTCTTGTCATCTCTCCTTGTGTCCAGTAGTGCTTGATATGTGACGGAATAGTTTGTTCCAGATGTGCAGCATGTATCGAAAGTATTTTAACACAGCTATATGGCAGCCGATGTTGTTCGAAGTGTTTCAAAATGTTGCAAAGTGGTTTGAAATAGTTTGAAGTCATCCGAAATAGTGCAAAATAATTTGAAAATGTTTGATGTCAATTTTGTGGTATTCGTAGTGATTCGGAGCATCTGACATAATGTGTCAATATGAGTGGGAATGCTTCTCCAGACAGTAAAGCACACAGTGGACCTATCACCAAATTAGGGCAGCAAGAAGGAGAACATGACCAGGAATTCAGAAGAGACCTCATTGATGATACTCAACCTGGAAACCCAAACAAAACCTACTAAATGGCTTCGGATGGTATAACACGAGTCAGAGGAAGGGTGTGAGGTGGTACTAAATATCACCGCTGAGACCAAAATGATGTGTTTAGTGATGTGAAATAATAAAGAATGGTTCGAATAATCTGTAAGGGCATATGAAGGTGTTCAAAAGAGTTCAAAAGAGGTTCGAATATGTGCGAAGAGGTTTGAAAGAGGTTTGAAGAGGTTTGAAGTCATGCAAAGTAGTCCGAATAAGTTCAAATAGGTTCAAAAAGGTTTGAAGTATATCGAAGAGCGAGTTTAATGAATGTAAAGTGTTTGTCGAATGGCGATAGGCGATGGGCAATAAAACGGAGAGCGGATACAATAGTTTTGAAGAAGTTTGCAATATTTTGCAGAACTTAGAGATACGATGCGAAGATATGACTCAAGAGGATAGCTCTTAAATCTGACAATGACTGGAGGGTAACTTGTGCTGTTTCCCCATTGTTCTCTTTTTATTCTAACTAACTAATACAAGTCTATATACAAAATGAAGAGATAGTACTAAAAAGGAAATAAGAACATGTGTAAAATATGAGGCAAATATATCAAACAATGAGGACTTGTGGATTATGAAACAAATGAGAAATAATAAATGATGAAACATATAGTGTTCCCATATGGTCAAAGTACTTATCCTGTGCTTCAATATATCAATGAAACACAAAAACGCACTTATCATATTCTAAGTCTTTTGTACTCTCTCCTCATGTCTGGTAGTGCTCGATATGTGACTAAATAGCTCACTCCGGTTGAGCATCATGTATTGAAAGTGTTTTAAGGCAACTATGTGGCGGCCAATATTGTTTGAAGTGCTGCGAAGTTGTTTGAAGTGTCGCAAAATAGTTCGAAAGCATTCGAAATAGTTCAAAGTCATCCGAAATAGTGTGAAATAGTGCGAAAATGATTCGATGTTGATTTCGTAGCCTTTGTAGTGATTTGGAGTGCCTGTCATAATGTCTCGATATGAGTGGAACTGTTCTCCAGACCCTAAAGCATGTAGTAGACCTATCATCATTACAAGGATCGACAAAGTTATCCAGGACTTCAGAGAGCAAAAAGTAGCCAAAATTTAGACTCTTTACCAGATCCTCTGAGTTGCACAAGCACATAGGTAAGCTACATTGTACTGAATGATATGACCTATTGAAGATATACAATGTATTGAGTAATATGGGTTTGATGGATGCTGTTGAACTCACTATATACAGTGAGGAACAAAACCTTTCAAATAATTGTTAAAGTTGAACTATTTCTTAAATAAATCAAGAACAACTCAGCCAAACAAGTCCAGATTTGGAATAGTGGTAGAATATCATGTGACTAATAAATTACAATTTGTTTTATTACATAATCTTGATTCGTTTTTATGTTATTAATATTTTACTGGCACAAGTCCATTTGAAAGGTTTTGTCCCTCTGATATTATAAAATATTATTCTAATATTCTAGTACTTGGTGTAGCCCCCCTTTGCCTGTAACACACCCTGAACCATTCTAGGCATACTCTCTATCAGATTCTGACAGACAGATGCTGGAATATCATTCCACTCCTTCTGTACTCTCTCCCACAACTCTGCAATTCCAGATGCTAGAGTATCATACTCTCCAAGTCTAACCTTGAGGTGATGCCAAAGGTGTTCAATCGGGTTAAGGTCTGCTGATTGAGGGAGCCACTGCATAACCTCTAATCCACTGTCTTGAAGCCATTTTTGGGCCTTTTTGCTCTTGTGTTTGGGGTCATTGTCCTGCTAAAAAATAACATCTGTTGGGTTTTTCTGGTAATACCTGATTAATTCTTGAAGTTCATCATCCAGAATTCTGACAAGAATGTCAGCATCTATTCTCACATTGATCTTGGTTGCATATCCAAGCCTTTTCCAAAGCATACAGCCCCAGATCATCAGAAAACCCCCTCCAAACTTGACTGTCCTCTGCACCAGCCTATCACTCAACCCCTCTCCTGGCTTTTTCCACACCCATTTCTTCCCATCTGACCCCAAACAATTGATTTTGGTCTTAGCTGACCATATAACTCTCTTCCAGTCCTCCACTGTCCAGTCTTTGTGTGCTTCTGCAAAGTCCATCCTAAGCCTCTTATGCTTCTTGGAGAAAAAAGGTCATTTTTGCTTGGTTACAGCCTTTATTCCAGTGCCTCTGAGTGCTCTTCATACTGTCTTTACAGTAAATGATGTGTTGGTCATGTCTTGTAAGGTTTTGGTGACCTCAGTGGCACTTTCAGCCTTCTGAGAAGTGATGAGGTAAATGGCATAGTGGGTGTCAGCAGGTGAAAGCTTCCATGGATGGCCACCAACAGATTTGGAAAGTGTTAAACAATGTTTGGAGCAAATATTGGATACAGAACCAACACTTATATCAGTGATGGAGGAGATAGCAGGACAAGACTGCCCTTTGTCAAGCAGTTCAAGAACACGAGTGTGTTGAGCAGGAGTAAGTGATTGCATGAGTGTATGTGGGTGGATTTGGTGTGGGAAATGACAGAAAGTTGGACACAGAGTATATATACATATTTTCACCAAGTCATACAATTTTATTTGTACTTATTTGCTTTGATTAAACAAATTCATGTGCCTGACATACCAGAGGGACAAAATCTTTCAAATGAACTTGTGCCAGTAAAATATTAATAACATGGGAACAAATTAAGATAATGTAATAAAACAAATTGCAACTTATTAGTCACATGATACTCTACCACTATCCCAAATTTGGACTTGTTTGATTGAGTTGTTCTTGAGTTATTCAAGAAATAGTTCAACTTTAAAAATCATTTGAAAGGTTTTGTCCCTCACTGTATTTGTACATACTCTATTAATTAACCAATGACTACTTTACTTGCTGTACCATACAGATAGATGTGCATTAGGAATTTAATACAGACATTAGTAACATTTGAAATGCAATAGGCACAGACATGGCCATGGACATGGACATGGGGATGGCCACAGGGATGGCCAGGGCATCACCATCTTGCATGGACATGGGAATGGGCAATATTAACCTGTGCATATTATTAACTGTACACATTGTATATCTTTTTTGATGGACACCATCGAACTCACTATATGTTTGCACATACTCTATTAATTAACCAATGACTACTTTACTTGCTGTACCATACAGATAGATATGCATTAAGAACATGGTACAGACATTAGTAATGTTTGAAATGCAATTGCAAGGGAAGGGGAAGGGGATGGGAATGGGGAAGTGGCACTGATATCGAGGCTTGACAGGACCACCAAAACAATGATAATATTACAATGATGTGCATTAAGAACAAAAGCTACATAGATGTATATATAATGAGTAAGGTATTAATTATCCTTACTGTTGATATATGATGTATACAATGTAAATCGGTGATTGCATGAATAATAATATGCAGGGATAATTTTAATGGCTTCTGATGCTGAGGAAGTAGGTGTGCAAGAAAGATTGGTCTTATTATATTTCAATCTTAATTTATATACAACATGAAATGTCTCATATTATGAGGTAATCCACTTGTCACTGCACAGATTGTACCCTCAACACTCCCCCTCAAGTGGAGTATACAGTGACTCACAAAACTGAGTCAATGTTTTGCACTTTTTAATTTATTGTTGAATAACTTCCCATAAACAACAAAACCAAACAAGGTATTGGTGTACCGAATAACATACATGATCAGGGCTACCAAACAAACAAAGAATTATGTAATTTTAATCATCCCTCATGGAGATATGATCATTTTAATTCAGGGACTCATTGACTCAGTTTTGTGAGGTGGTATCAATATTATGATAAATTGTAATTCTAGTATTTTGTATGACCTCCCTTGGCCTTAATAACTGCTCCCAACCTTCTAGACATGCTTTCAATCAAATTCTGACACACCTCTGATGGAATATTATTCCACTCTTCCACTACTCTTTCCCATAACTCCCAAATTCCTTTTGATGCTGTTAGATACTTGTCTAACTGGTTCTTGAGGTGAACCCATTGATGTTCAATAGGGCTGAGGTCTGGAGATTGGGCAGGCCAATTCAGAAGAGTAATATTGTTGTTCTCCATCCATTTCTTGGCCTTTTTTGAGGTATGCTTGGGGTCATTGTCTTGTTGAAAAATCACCTCTTCTCCAGAAATTCCACTTTCCTCCAAGCTAGGCAGCATATGGTCCTTCAAAATGGACACATACTGGTCAGCATTCATCCTCCCCTCAACCTCTGCAAGATGCCCCACTCCATTCCATCCCATACACCCCCATACCATAATATTTCCTCCCTCAAATTTGACAGTTCCCTGCACCTCTCTCTCAATCAGCCCCTCTCCCTTCTGTTTCCAGACCCACTCTCTCCCATCTGACCCAAACCTGTTAATTTTAGTCTCATCTGACCAAATAACCCTTCTCCAGTCCTCCACAGTCCACTCTCTATACTTCTGAGCAAAAGCCAATCTTGCTTTCCTATGCCTTATACTAAGCAAAGGCTTTTTCTTCTTCACCACAGCCTTGAATGAGTTTTTTCTGAGAACTCTTCTGACTGTTTCTGAGGAGACTGGAGTGGGGATGATGCTGTTGATGTAATGGGTGGCCTGAACAACATTTGCAGCCTTGCCAGTGGTGATTTGGGTAAGGATGGCTCTCTGAGAGGTAGATGAGAGCTTAGAAGGATGACCATCAGAGGGGGAATCCAGGTTTGGATGGAAAGCCCTGAGTGTTCTAGATACACTAGACTGGCTGAGGTTGAGTTTAGAGGCAATATTGTGGGTAGAATAATGATTGGAGGCCAGGGAAAGAATGTTTTCCTTCTGAGCAGAGGAGATGGGATGCATTGGAGAATATTGAAGTATGAAGAATGCTAGTCCTAATTAAATACTATAATTTAAGGTCCCATCAAGGGTCACATCACCTTAGAAACCATCTGTCAAGTTTTTGACATTATACAGTTGGTGGAGCATCAGATTCTAATATTTCTGACTACCCCTCACAAAACTGAGTCAATGAGTCCCTGAATTAAAATAATCATATCTCCATGAGGGATGATTAAAATTACATAATTCTTTGTTTGTTTGGTAGCCCTGATCATGTATGTTATTTGGTACACCAATACCTTGTTTGGTTTTGTTGTTTATGGGAAGCTATTCAATAATGAATCAAAAAGTGCAAAACATTGACTCAGTTTTGTGAGTCACTGTATATTGAGAGTATCTCGGTAGTGCTCAACAGGTTGATTCAGCAGTGCTTTAGTAAAAATATCTGCCATCATATCTCCAGTAGGACAATATTGTCAAGACCAGACTCACCTGATCAAATTCCCAATCTTTTCTGAACTCTTTTCTGATTCCTTTCTGACCTTGTCCATTGGCATCCTGGCCACAGCACCTTTTAGTCATCAGACAAGTCATCACATGCCTTAGTAATCATCTGCTTACTCACTTTATTCCTAATACAGTCTTACCAAGTCTGGTCACAGACACTTACCAAGACCTATTAGTAAACTTCTGCATTACCCATTATTCTTCTGGCCCTAGTTATTTAAGTGCCCATAGCTTAGCCTTAGTCTCCAGTTTGCAAATTACTTGTTCTTATACTTGTACTTGCAATTATCCTTGTATTATACCTGCCTAATAACATCCTCTTAATTCTTCTTGACTCACTCCTGAACCAAACCTTCAATCTTTGACTTCTCTCAACTTAATCTCTTCATAAACTTCTGCTGCAATTTACCTTTGCCCTCTGTCCAGAAACCCACTGGACATCCACATGCTTCCCACCTGAAATTGGACAACTGACGAGGAAAAGGGTGCAACTTCTTCCAAGTCCTCTCTGGCCCTTTTTACCTGGCATGCTACAGCCCAGTGGATTCTGCCCAGAACCCCTGAACACCTCTGACCATCGACGACTGGGCCCTACTGAAAGTCTGGTATATTCCTGACCAAGTCCCGACCTTGGTAGTAGCAATCTTGAATCTTGACAAATATTTAATTTGTACATTCTCATTTTTGATTTGATCATGGATAAAATGATGTTTAATATCAAAATGTTTAATGCATTTATAATAGCACAGATTCTTGGCTATTGCCAATGCGCTTAGATTGTTTCCCCAAATTAATGTAGGTTCAGGTCGAGTATATCTCAACTCTGAGTATAGGCTCCATAGCCATAGGGCATCACACACTGCATCAGTCATAGAAATATATTCTGCATCAGTCGATGATAGGGAAACTGTATTTTGTTTCTTTGATCCCCATGTGATCATGACGCCAGCTTTCATAAAATTGTAACTAGATACTGATTACAATCAAGATTATTAGCAAAGCTAGAATCAGAATATCCATGAACATAATCATTGAGATCCTCAATTTTCAAGTAAATGATCCCATAATTCTTTGTCCCTTTTAGATATTTCATAACACATTTGGCAGCATTCCAATGTAACAAAGTGGAATTTGCCCGTGAATGATGCTAATCTATTCACAGCATACACTATATCTGGCTATGTGGCAATGGGTGCATACATCAAGGAGTCAACATTGCCACATACATCAAGGAGTCAATAAGGGATGCATAATTATTATTTCCATTTCTGGCCTGTGGTTCCCCAGGCTCAAGTTTGAGGTTTGAATCCATGGGGGTTTTTACAGGATTAATATTCTGTAATTCATATTTTCTTAGGATGGGATTAATATATGTCGATTGAGTTATTGCAATCAATTTCTTTTTTCGATCTCAACTAATTTCAATGCCAACTATTTTATTATATTCACCAAGGTCAATGTTAGGAAACAGTCTCCTAACATGCCTATTACATAATGCTATTTTTATTTTATTTAATTTCATTTAATTTCATTTTATTTCACCAAAATATGCTACAAAATGTCTATATATGCATTATTTGTCAGTATGGGGATTCTTTATTTACACGCATCAATATGTATGCGCATATATGTGCATGTGCGCGCATGTGTGCACGCATCCATAATAACATACTACAATATGTGTAACATAGTATATAACTCTAAAATAAATACTAGGAGACCACAGTTGTGTTCTCTTAGGTATTCCATCCACATTAGTGGTGCGAAAGGCCTAATTCAGCCAACTGTTCTATTTTTAACCCCTCGCATCAAAACCATCAAACCCCCCCATCATGCGCACACCCCCTGCCACCTTCTTGTAGGAGAACCTGCATGGTCCAGCTAGTAGATTAGTGGGTGTTGCCCTAACAGAAGAACACAACTACCCTATCAGTGCGCCTTCTCTTACTCACACGCATACGTCATTTGTCTCAGCACACCACATCTGCTTATGCATCATTTCGGCAACAGCCGGAATTAATTGTATATACAAATTTACCTTTGCTTTCATAAGCCAATGCCAGGACCAGTGATCGAGAGGCAGCGCTCATCATTAGAACAGCTGCAACCAGACAACCGATTGGATCTGGTTTAGCTAAGATTTACATTACTCTATTTGGACGACTATTTTAGGTAGTTACTAGCCAAATTCAGTAATAGCCCCGAGATCAGGCACTGTTGGAAGGGTTATTGATGTGAAGTGCCCAATAGCCGAAATCACATGTTTTGCCATGTTTGGTACCTGAAATAGCTGGATCACATGACTCGAAATTTTGCGAAAAAATTCTACAGCCGAATCTCTACACAGCCGAAGAAGTGACTCATCACAGATTACATAATCATGTCAGAACAAGCAGCTTCGAATCCTGGACACAATCCTGTTCCCACACTCATTCTTGAAGCCAAAATTGATGCTTTAACAGCACAAATGTCCCAATTAGTGTCAGTATTAGCAGCATCCCAGCCCAAACAAGCAGAAACAAAAGCAGAAACAGTGGAAGATAAAGATGATGAGATGGAGGAGATGGTAGAGTGGATGTCTCAGGAGGGTGAGCATGCAGAGGAGAGATCTGAGAGTGGAAAAATGTGTTTACCTAAATACGCGCCCCCACAAATATTTGACGGTACCATGGAGAACACAAAATCCTTTATCAGCTCTATAGTGTTGTATATTCATGGGAGAAAGCCCAAATTTTGTATGACCGAGTCTAGAATTATGTTTGCTCTCTCATATATCCCGGGAGGGAAAGCACAGTTCTGGAGAAATAAAGCCATTAATCAAATTGCCACGGGATATAAACCATTTGCAAGCTTCAGGGAATTTTTGGAGAGGTTGGAGGCACAGTTTGGAGACCCTAACTCAAAGGCGACAGCTAATGCAAAATTAAAAACTATGCGCCAAGGTTCTCTGACTGCAGATGAATTTATTTTGCAGTTTAAAGCAGAAGCATCACAGACTGATATGGGAGAAGCAGCATTGGTGGAATATTTGAAGGCAGGATTAAATCCCTCATTATTCAAGTCTATTTATCGACTACCTTCTATGCTGGAGAGATTGGATGATTGGTATAATTGGACAATGCGTCTTGATCGGCAATATCGACAGGAACAGGCAGAATCGAAATTGATGTATGGAAATTCCAGATTTGGAAAGTCATTGGGAGGAAAGTCCGAGAAAGGAAGGACACCTCAGGTACAAGATCCGAGGGCACAGCCACCGGCCATGGCAGTGACACCTATTGTTAAGGAGTCAGCAGCATTGATGGCTGCAATGGATGTTGATCGAGTAGGGAGACGAGCTCCAGTTAAATGTTTTAATTGTGGGCAATTAGGGCATATGGCTCAAAATTGTAGGCAGAAAAGGAAGATTAGGGAAGCAACAATCGAGGAAGTGAAGTTGGAGGAAGATAAGCAGAAGAATTTTGTGGAAGAGTCCTAGTGAAGGTTTCCCCATTGGTGACCCAGAATCAATATAATGTATTAGTATCCGAGGAAACCGAGAGTGAACCAGAAAGAGAAATTGAGGAGTATGACCATCATCATTTATCTGACAAAGAAAAATGCCCAGCCTTATTTCCCAAGACCCCTAAATTTTTTATTCACTCAGCGCGGATGGAACCCAAAATCAGCTTGACAGTAGCATTGAAGACAGTGGACACGCATGCAGCAATTAATGTGGAGGCATTGCTTGACAGTGGTGCTACCGGATTATTTATTAATCGATCCCTAATTACTGGAAACAGTATTTGCATGCATAAACTGCCACAACCTATAATGGTGTACAATATTGATGGTACGATCAATCGTAGAGGAACTATTAAGGAGAAGGTGACAATGATATTGAAGTATCAGGATCATCAGGAGCCAGCCATATTTGAAGTGTGCGACCTTGGGAAAACCAATCTAATAATTGGATGTCCATGCTTACAAAAACATAATCCAGAAATTGATTGGAAAACTGGGAAGATACACATGACTCATTGTCCTAAAGAATGTAATGTGTATGGGAGAAAAGTAAAAAAGGAGAAGAAGGAAAAGAAAGAGAAAGAATGTCCGAGGAAGTATTCTGTTACGATGGAGGAAGTGGAGGATGAAGATATGCCAAATGGGGAAGTTCCAATTATGACAAGTAAAGAAGAACAGAAGCAAACCTTTAGAGAAATTCATGGAGGACAGTCATGGGATAAAAATGTGGAGAAAGTGGAGAAGCCAGTGGAGGAGTGGGTGCCAAAAGCCTACCATAAATATTTGTCAGTTTTTCAGAAGAAGGAATCAGAGCGGATGCCAGTGCGAAAGCCATGGAATCATGCTATTGAAATGAAGCCAGGATTTGTGCTGAAGAAGTCAAAAGTATATCAGTTATCTCCAAAGGAACAAGAAGAAGTGGATGCATTCCTTAATGAACAGTTATGCAAGGGATACATACGACCTTCAAAATTACTGCAGACATCACCAGTATTCTTTGTAGCAAAAAAAAATCACAGGTAGAGGATGTGTACAGATTACAGGTATTTGAATGAGTGGACAGTGAAGAATGTGTACCCTTTGCCATTGATCTCAGAGATAATTGACAAAGTGGGAAAGGCCAAGGTCTTTACAAAATTGGATTTATGTTGGGGGTACAACAATGTACAAATAAAGAAAGGAGATGAGTGGAAAGCAGCATTTGCCACATGTCGAGGATCCTTTGAGCCACTAGTCATGTTTTTTGGAATGACCAATAGTCCCCCAACTTTCCAAAATATGATGAACGATATTTTCAAGGATGTGATAGACAAAGGTATGGTGATAATATTTATTAATGACATTTTGATATTCATGGAGAATAAAGAAAATCATGAGGCGATAGTGCAGGAGGTGTTGAAGACATTGGCAGAGAATGATTTATTCGTTAAACCAGAGAAGTGTGTATTTGGAGTGAGCGAGATTGAGTTCTTGGGATTAAAGATTGGTCTTGATGGAATCAAGATGGATCCTATCAAGGTACAGGCAATTGTTGATTGGCCCGTGCCTACCCGTATCAAGGAAGTTCAGGCTTTCTTGGGACTCATCAATTATTATTATCCCTTTGTTCAGAATTTTTCCAAAATTGCTGCACCCTTACACAACCTTATGTGAAAAGGAGTAGTGTGGAGATGGGGAGAACAACAGCAGACAGCATTTGAGGAGTTGAAGAGGAAGTTTGTAGAAGAACCAATATTGGTCCCAGTAGATTTCACATGTCCCTTACGAGTGGAATCAGATGCATCAGACTTTGCTACTGGAGCAGTATTATCAATGCTATGTGAAGATGACAAATGACATCCTTGTGCATATTTGTCTAAAGGATTGAATGATGTGGAGAGGAATTATGATGTGCATGATAAAGAGATGTTGGGAATAATATGAGCTTTGGAGGCATGGAGACATTATTTGGAGGGATGTACACATCAGATCGAGATCTAGACAGATCATCAAAATCTGCAGTACTTCATGTCTGCTAAAAAGCTTAACGGTCGACAAGCATGTTGAGCATTATTCCTATCACGCTTTAATTTTCACTTGGTCCACAAAGTGGGAAGCTTGATGAGGAAAGCAGATGCATTATCCAGATGTACAGATCATAAAAGGGGAGTGGAGGAGCACAATAAAAATACTACCCTACTCAAACCTGAATACTTTCGTATTTGCACTATGCGTCAAGGGCATTTATTGGTGGATAGCTCAGAGACAGAAATGTTGTCTAAAATCAGGCAATGTTCAGAGATGGATGATGAAGTGGTGGAAGCTGTGAAAGCTTTGAGGGGAGAGAAGAAAGGTAATATTAAAGGAGATGAATGGATTGAAGAACAATGGTTAGTGTTGTTCAGAGGAAAGGTGTATGTACTGAAGGATCAAGATTTACGAAGGGAGATCATACAGTTACATCATAACATGCCAGCTGCTGGACATCCAGGAAGGTGGAAGACATTGGAGTTGGTGATGAGAAATTATTGGTGGCCCGGAATTTCAAAGTATATGTTGGGGTATATGGATGGGTGTGACATGTGCATGAGGGGGAAGAAATTTCCAGAAAAGCCTGCTGGGAAATTAATGCCGAACCCTATACCTAAAGTGGCATGGCGAGACATATCTGTGGACTTTATCACAGGATTACCTGAAGCTCAAGGATATGATGCAATATTTGTAGTATGCGACCACTTCACAAAGGAAGTCCATATTATTCCTACTACTGCAGAAACCTCATCGTTGGGCTTGGCATGCCTCTATCTAAATCAGGTATGGCGGTTACATGGATTACCTGATATGGTTATCTCCGATCGTGGATCACAATTTGCTTCTATGTTTATGCAAGAGTTAAATAACATATTGGGGATTCAAATCAAATTATCTATGGCATATCACCCACAAACCCATGGGCAGACAGAGAGAATAAATCAGGAGTTGGAGCAGTACCTATGCATGTTTGTCAATCACCGACAAACTGACTGGCCTGAATGTATGGCAATTGCAGAATTTTCTCACAATAATAAATTCCATTCAGCTACTCGCATGTCACCCTTCTTTGCTAATTATGGTTATCATCCCAGAATGGGAGTAGAACCTCGAAGGGAAGTCAAGGTACAATCAGTGGAGGACTTTGTGTCAAAAATGCGAAAAGTGCAGGAGGAAGCAGAGGCAGCATTGATGAAAGCACATGATGACATGATGTGACATGCTGATAGGTCCACTATATGCTTTAAGGTCTGGAGAACAATCCCACTCGCATTGAGACATTACAACACATACTCTGAATCACTATGAATGCCACGAAATCGATTTCGAATTATTTTCGCATAATTTTGCACTATTTTGGATGACTTCGAACTATTTCGAATGCTTTCGAACCATTTTGTGACACTTCAAATGACTTTGCAGCACTTCAAATGACTTCGGCCACCATATAGTTGTCTTAAAACACTTTCGATACACGATGCTCAACCGGAGTGAACTATTTAGTTGCATATCGAGTACCACCAGACACAAGGAGGGATTACAAGAGACTTAGAATATGATAAGTGCATTTTTGTGTTTTATTGATATATTAAAGCAATAGAACAAGAACTCTTACTATATTGGGACAATGTATGTTTCACCTATTATCATTTTTCATTTGTTTCATGTTTTACAATACCTTTATTTGCTGTGCATACTGCCTTGTGTTCTACACCTGTTATTATTTCCTTTTTAGTACTATTTCTTCAGATTGTATATAGACTTGTATTAGGTAGAATAAATAAGAGAATAATGGGGAACAGCACAAGTTACCCTCTTGCTATCATCAGATTTAAAAATCATTCTCTTTAGTCTTATCTTCATGTCATATCTCTAAAGTTCTGCGAAATATCACAAACTTCCTCAAAACTATTGTATTCGCTCTCTGTTTTATTGCCCATCGCCTACCGCCATTTGACAAACACTTCACATTCGTTAAACTTGCTCTTCGATATACCTCGAACCTTTTCGAACTTATTCAAACTTCTTCAGACTACTTTGCATGACTTCGAACCTCTTTGAACCTGTTTTGAGCCTATTTCGCACATCTTCGAACCTCTTTTGAACTCTTTCGAGCACCTTCATATGCTTATACAGACTATTCGCCACAGCCCTTATTATTTTGCATCACTAAACATTACGCTTTGGTCTCAGCGGTGATATTTAGTACCACCTTGCACCCTTCCTCTGGCCTGTGTTATACCATCCAAAGCCATTTAGTAGGTTTTGTTTGGGTTTCTGGGTTGAGTATTATCAATGCAGATTGTACTCAGGCTGTTGCTCCAGAGTATACAGTTGGTGACTTGGTATGGCTAAGTACCAAGGATCTGAATATTCCATGACCTTCAAGAAAGCTTATGGAGAAGCAAGTTGGCCCATATCCAATTTCTAAAATAATCTCACCCAATTCGGTAGTGTTAAAATTACCTCAGTCATTCAAGATTGATCCTGAGATTAATATTTCCCATTTATGCCCTTACTGCCCACCCACTATTCACAGTCAACAAACTACTCCACAGCCTCCAATAATGGTAGAAGGTGCTCCATAATATATTGTGGAAGAGGTTTTGGACTCTCGTCTTCAACAAAATAAATTGGAGTTCTTAATCAACTGGAAGAATTACACCGATGAAAATAATTCGTGGGAGCCAGAAGAGAATTGTAAGCGAGCATGCAAGGCAATCACCCAATTCTTTAAACGTAATCCAAATGCTCCACATCGCATTGCTAGGATGGTGTATGAAGGGATGAAGTTTTGGCCTTACCAGAATTTCACAGAGGGGACAGATACAATATTTTCTCGCCTGGAAGTCGAGGCCTAAAAGAGGGGTAATGTTAGGAAACAGTCTCCTAACATGCCTATTACATAATACTATTTTTATTCTATTTTATTTCATTTTATTTCATTTTATTTCACCAAAATACGCTACAAAATGCCTATATACACATTATTTGTCAGCGTGGGAATTCTTTATTTACATGCATTAATATGTACGCGCATCCCCGTAATAACATACTACAATATGTGTAACATAGTATATAACTCTAAAATAAATACTAGGAGACCATAGTTGTGTTCTCTTAGGTATTCCATCCATATTAGTGGTGAGAAAGGCCTAATTCAGCCAACTGTTCTATTTTTAACCCCTCACATCAAAACCATCAAACCCCCCCAGCACGTGCGCACGCCCCGCTGCCTTCTTGTAGGAGAACCCGCATGGTCCAGCTAGCAGATTAGTGGGTGTTGCCCTAACAGTCGGTTACGTCAAACATTTCACTTATTTTGCATTTTGAGATTCATTATGGATTCTAGAGTGATTTTAAAAATTAATAAGTCATTGACTCATACAGTTATTATTTGTGTGCCATCTGGTCCCCTCTGGATATAGACACAAGGGTCTGAGTTCAAATTTGTGAATCCATGACTGGTGAGCTTTGTATTAAGCTGAATATTCCATGTGTGTTCTGATTGTTTAAATCCATAGAGCATTTTGATCAATTCACATACACTCTTTGTGCCATCAGTGAATCCTTCAGGTTGCTCCATATACATTTTCTCCTTTAGGATTTCATTTAGGTATGCACCCTTAACATCCATATGACATATTTTCCAATTTTTGACAGTGGCTAATGTGAGTATAGCTCGCAGGGTTTCCAACCTTACAACAGGTGAGAACATGTCTACGAAATTCATTCCTGGTATTTGAAAATATCCTTTAGGTACTAATCTAGCCTTATATTTTGTTAGCATGCCTTCTCTGTTATATTTCTTTAGGAATACCCATCTATTTTTGATGGAAATGCAATCATTCAGTGAATCGGTAAGTTTCTGAATCTGTTGATTCTTGAGTTGATCTAACTCAATTTGGATCGATTTTTCCCATTCTGGCCATTCAGACGATTTTCACACTTTGATCAAAGACCGTGGATCTTCTGATGCTAAATTGGCATGGTCTAAAACAGTGCTTATTACCTCATTAGGTGAGAAGATCATTGCCTCTTCCTCTGGATCACTATTAGCTAATGCTGTTAATTCAGGGGATGGATCATATGCTATAAGCGGATCATCCAATAGTCGATAATTGACCTGTTTTCAAGGTCTCAAATTTCTCACTATAGGAGGAATGTCATTATCTGGATGTTTTTTCTTTTGATTGTGCTGGGGCTCGACTGATTCAATTTGTTCTCCAATAGGCTGTTCCTGTTCCTCCCCCTCAAATTGAATATCAGAAGGATTATTCACAAAGTGGTAAACTCGTGTGGTACCTACTGTATATGCCTAGTACATGCATTATAATATTTAATAGTACATATTTTATCAATAAATCCCACGAACATCATCCTTTGGGATTTTGGATCTAACTTTGATTGGTGTGCCTCAGTGAGCACCCATATGGGGGCACCAAATTTTTGGAGATGAGATACATTTGGTTTTTGCCCTGTAAAACCCTCATGTAAGGTTTCTCCTTTCATGGCATGAGTAAGTGATTTATCTCATATTTACATGGCATGATTCATGGCTTCAGGCCAAAGAAATTTAGGGACATTACAAGCAATTATCATGGCTCATGCTAATTTCACAAGAGTACAATTATATCTTTCTGTCATGCCATTTTGAGAAGGTGAATATGGTGCAGTAGTTTCAATTTTTATGCCTCTCTTGGCACACCAATTAATAATTTTCTGGTTTAGAAATTCCTGTCCCTGATTGAACCTTATCCATTTTTGTTTGTAATTGTATTGCTGCTCAATATACATGAAATAATTTTGTAACCATATACAAGCTTCATCTTTTGTTTTGGCTTGTTCAGTTGTAAAATGCCGAGAACTATCGTCTACAAGAACCATATTATAGTATGCTCCATTTAGTGCTTGAATTCTGGTTGGTCCCCAGAAATCTGTGTGAGTAAGCTCTACAGGTACATTATTCCTCAGGTTAACGTAATCTGGAAATGATACATGTACCTGTTTGGCAGCTATACATGGCTCACATTCTATAAAAGGTGAGTCCATGTCCACATCAAATCTGTCAACTAAACTTGCCTATTTGAGGCATTTTAGTCCAGAAATTCCTACATGTCCAAATTTCTTATGCCACTCAGTCCAACTATTTCTGTATGCTTGTGTTATATTGGACTGCTCACTTGCATCAGCTTTCCTAAAGAAATTTAATACATATAGCTGATTAATAGCCTGAGCTTCAGCAATCAGCTGATTATTTTTATCTAATAGGAAAGCTCATCCATGCACAAAACATACCTGTCCCCCAACATGATCAATACATGCTATAGATAAAAGATTATCTTGTGTGTCAGAGACATATAGTACATTATGTAATACTATAGTGTGGGCATCATGACCCATAGAAGTTTGGAGCTTGATGGTTCCTCGCCCATATGTGGGAACCTTGGCATTACCTAATCCCTTTATGGTTGCATAGGAGTATAATTTGTGAATGCCAACTTGTCATGTGTAATATGTGATGTGGTTGCTGAGTTTACAATCCACAAATAAATTTTAAAGGGATCATTATTGTCACCTTTAATTACATATGATGTAGATGCTACAGGTTCGTCTTCTCAGGAATTGCATGTAACATTTGCATGTTCCTGTTTGTTATTGGGCTTTTTCCCACTCCAACATTTGTTGGTCATATGACCAAACTTCCCACACTTGCTGCATTTCGGCTTCCCTTTGAAATGACAATTCTTGGTCAGGTGATTCTGACATCCACATATTTTGCATTTCAGCTTAGGAGTACTAGATGAGGAATCAGCTTTCCTCTTCTTCTTAGTCATTCCCCCTTGCTGAGCAGAGTAAGATATATTGTTAGATTGATCATCTTGTCCACAACGATAATACTCCTGTATTAAGATGGATGACAGTTCCTGGGAAGACATTTGGGCTTGAGATTGCTGGACACCTTGGAGCCATTTAGTGTTACTTCCTTGATATGAGGAAGTAAATGATTCAGGGAGTGACATGATTAAAATAGACTTGAATTCCTGATCCAAGATATGCTCACCCATTCCATAATAAAGTGAGCATGGTCATGTGAAGGGGTCGTGGGAATGCTGACAAACTCCGAAGGGGTGGGAATGGCATCACGCCGTGAGACTCTGCAGAGGTGTGGGAATGTGAAAATGGTGAGAAAGTATGACAAATATAACTCAAAGGTGGGAACTTTTTTCTTGGCTAATTTTTCGCCACCTTGAACTTTTTTTTCTGGGTCTGGGCTCATTTTCTATGTACAATAATGTCTGAATAGCATGTAAGGAGCTATATTGCAGTGTTTGCTAAATAAAATTTGACTGAGGAGCAACCGTCATTCCATTTACTATGCTGTGAAAGCTGACTAAGTGAACCTTGCAGGCTGAACAAAATGCAAAAACCTGATCATGACCTTGGCACATGACCCAAATAAAATGATTTAGACACATCACTGTATTAGTCAGTAGCAAGTTGGTTGGCTCAATAAAATATGGTTACAATTTATAAATGAGGTCATTACAAAGTCAGGTCAGTATTGAAATAAGTTTGAATTGAAAATTGAGTTCAGAACAAAGTTAAATCAGTAAAATATAAGAGTTACAATTGAGTTCATTATGAAGTAAAGGAAATAAAAATTACTTGAATACAGTATGTTTAAAAATTGTGTTCATTACAAAGTAAAGTCAGCAAAATAACATTATGAAGTAAAGTCTACAAAAATTAGTCTAGAAATGAGTCAAGTTTAAAAATGTGTCAGTAAAAAATAAGTCTGTAAAATGATCTTTGAAATAAGGCATTTGATATAAAATAAAATTACAGCTACCATTATGAAGTCAACTCAATAAAAATTAGTTCAATACAAAGTCATTATGCAGACTTACTAACAAGTTATACATTGAGTTCGTTATAATGTAAAGTCAATAAATATTACTTTAATACTTACTGACAAAGTGAAGTTAGAGATTTTTTACAAAATTTAAAGAGAGGAGAGGGAGGAGAGCAGGGGTGAGGGGGTGAAGTAGTGAGGGGGTGAGGGGGTGAGGGAGTAAGGGAGGAGGAGGAGGATGGAGAGGGGTGAGGGGGTGAAGTAGTGAGGGGGTGAGGGAGTAGGGGAGGGGGGGAGGGGAGGAGGAGGATGGATGGAGAGGTGGGAGGGGGTGAAGTAGTGAGGGGGGGAGGGAGTGAGGGGGTGAGGGAGAGAGGGAGAGAGGAGGGGAGGGAGTGAGAAAGTGGAGAGTGGGTGAGGATAAGAGAGTGGGAGAAGGTGAGAGGGGGGTGGTGAGAGGAGGGTGAGGAAGAAGGGGGAGAGAGATGAGAGAGAGGAGGGGGGGAGAATGGAGGGTGCATAAGGGGGTGAGGGGGGAGGGTGCATAAGGGGGTGAGGGGAGAGGGGAGGGGGGGAGAGGGAGGGAGAGGAAGGGGATGGGGGAGAGGGGGGGAGAGGAAGGGGATGGGGGAGAGGGGAGAGGAGGGAGTGTTAAGACAGAAAGATGACCAGACTGGGGATTGAACCCAGGACCAACTGGACATATACCAGATGCTCTACCAACTGAGCTATCAGGTCTTACTGGGTTCAATACATAGTTTGGTATTAGAGGTAATCTCACCCAGATTGCAACCCAGCTAAGTTCACAGTATTATCACTGCTTATCAGCCAGGGTCTCTAGTGCATCAGCTCAACAGCTGACACTGCCACATACATCATGTGACAGATTACATAATCCAACAGGGAGGGGCAGGGGGGAAAGGGGAGGAGAGAAAGGGGATGGGGGAGAGGGGGATGAGGGAGATGGGGGAGGGGATGGGGGAGATGGAGGAGGGGATGGGGGAGATGGGGGAGGGGATGGGGTAGGTAGGCATGGGATAGGGGAGGGGATAGGGTAGGTAGGCATGGGATGGGAATGGGGTAGGTGGACATGTGATGGGGATGGGGTAGGTGGGCATGGGAATGGGGATGGAGTAGGTGGGCATGGGCATGGGGAAGGGGAAGGGGAAGGAGATGGAGATGGAGATGGGGTAGGTGGAGATGGGGATGGGGATGGGGAAGGGGATAAACACCACAACCCCCCCATGTTGACTTGGGGCCAATGGTCCCAAGTGAGGTGTTCATAATGAACACAGTGAACCACGTGTGCCAAAGGCACATTTAAAAACCTTGTCCATAATAAAGTGAGCATGGTCACGTGAAGGGGTCGTGGGAATTCTGACTAACTCTGAAGGGGTGGGAGATCCATGACTAACCCTCCACTGTGAGAAAATGATGACAAATATAAGTGATAGGTGGGAAATGACAATAACTGGGTGTTTCCATCATTTCAAAATTTAGCTGAAAAGTTTTTGATTAGCCGAAAAAAAATTTTCAGCTAAATTGGGGCTGGATCACAAACATAATAACTAATAACAGGGTGCTTTTTCGGCTACTATAATATAATGTAGGCATGTGTTTTTGGGCCTGATGACAAAGATAATTACTGGATGTTGTCATGATGACAAATTTAATTAGCAACAACAATTTCGGCTACAGTGTTGGATCAAAATTTTTGGCTATTGTTTTTTTTTTGGGCCTGATGACAAATATAATTAGTGTCTTGCCATGATGACAAATTTAATTAGCAACAACTGTGTGAGATCAAAATTTTCAGCTAATTGTTTTTTTAAGGTGTTCCCATGATGACAAACTAGTTTTCCCATTTGTCATCGATGACAAAGATCATAACTGGGTTTTTCGGCTAATTTTTGGCTTGCTGGGTGTAGAAACCAAATTTTCAGCTGAGTTTTGGCCACTTCTAGCTTTTCTGTTCTCTTTCTGGCTCTGGGCTCTTTTCCAGTGGGGTTGTTTTTGCATTCTTGGGGTATCTGTAGACCAAGGTGAAGCTCTGTGAAGTCCTACCTCCCTGGCTTCTCTTTTTTCAACAAAAGGAGTGTCTGCCAGTTGTTTTTTGGACCTCTCTCAGGGCACAGTGTGCAGGGAGATTGGGCTGGCAGGTTTGCAGTTGCCTCCCCTTCCATTTTTGGAAGTTGCTCCACTATCAACTGCCACTGTTTGCACCGATTTCACAGCCTCCTGCAAGATTGTCACATCCTCCACTGCTGTAAGAGAGCTCCCCAATTCCCATGGACCCTACTCCACCCAACACTCCTCGACGTGTCCGAACAGCCACGCAGCAAACTGAACGAGACCAACGGACCTTGGATAGCCCTACTCACCACCGGACTCCACACCACGTTCGCACTATGCACATTGCCCAGCCACTGCTGCCATTGCCGCCAGCCCATAATATTGCCTTGCTGAATGCCGATCCTTTTATTGCTGCTCCTCCACCATCTCCTCAATACAATCACCTTCCTCCTCATTTGGCACAGCAGTTGGCGGCACTTCCTCCTCTTCCACAGATTCCAAGAGGCAGGGGCAGAGGGAGGGGAAGAGGGAGGGGAAGAGGCTCAAGTCATGCAGCTCCACCTCAGGCTGTCGTTGCTCCTTTACACAATCCAGCTCTCCCAAGGGGAGGAGGAGGATGGGGAAGGGGAAGGGGGAGAAGAGGAAGGTGATGGGGGAGATGGGGATGGGGGAGATGGGGATGGGGGGGATGGGGATGGGAATGGGGGATGGGAATAGGGATGGGGGAAATGGGGATGGGGGAGATGTGGAAGGGGATAAACACCACAATCCACCCACGTTGACTTGGGGCCAATGGTCCCAAGTCAACTGAAGAGTTGTGTACTATCTAAAAGTCAACTAAACAGTTGTGTGACCATGACCCCCAAATGATGACTTTGGGCCAAAGGTCCAAAGGCAACTGAAGAGTTGAGTAACTGTAGTGGAATTAAGCATTGTGTTATATATATGCGAGCTGGCCCACCAAAATGAACCACCACTAACATATTCACAGACTTAGTCAAGAAATGCAATGAGATGTTGATAAAATTAATGAACACGGTGAACAATGTGTGCCATACTTCACTCATGGGCAGTTCTATGTGGCGATATCATGAGTAAGGTCTGTGCACAACATCAAGGCAATATGGCCAAGTGACAGTAGAAGTGCAAAAACCAAACATATTGTATATAATGAAGTACTATTAGACTAACATAGAAATGAAGTACATACCTATTAAACATGTTAATGCATGCCAGAGGCACATTCCCAACCTTGTATTAATAAGTGCATATTGCTGTTCTCAGAGATTATTGATGTGGTCAATAATATTTGTGTCATGCTGCACTCAAGTAGTGAGGAGATGACATTTAGCTGTGGTAATACCAACTGATCCTACAGTCTCATGAATAGCTTGTAAATTTTTCCACATCTCTGCTGAGGTATCAGCCTCGATGACATGATTCATTTGTTGATCATCAATATTATTAGTAATCAACACTTGGGCGACACCATCTTTCCCCAGTTATCTACATGCTGTGATCAGATCCTAGGGCTTTATTTCTGCACTGTAGACAACATCAGTGATCACAAATAATTGGAAAAATTTGTGGATCCACATCTTCCACAATATCCAATTACCCAATTTCAATGGATCAATTTTGCATGTGGAAAGTCCGCCCAAATTAATGTCAGTAAGTTTACATTGGGTGGCTTGAGTGAGGGACTCTTGTGTAATTGTGGGAGACTGGGCTGTTGATACTTAAACAGCTTGAGACAGTTGGACACTCAATGCCTGCTGTGGCTGAGTAACAGGAGGGTCTGTAACTTCATCCATAGTAATGTCAGGATAAGGTTCTTGCTTGGCTGGGTGTTTATATTCGAGAGGTTCAATATATTCATTATCAGCTTGCTGGGCTGACATTGGAAGTAGACTTGTAGGGTGAATGTAAATGTCTCAGATGAGCAATTTCTGTAATGCACCTAGCATGGGCAATCAGGGCCCATAACCTGTTGATATATGATGTATACCATGTAAATCAGTGATTGTGCAAATAATAATATGCGGAAATAATTTTGATGGCTTCTGATGCTGAGGAAGTAGGTGCACAAGAGGGATTGGTCTTATTATGTTCCAACCTTAATTTATATACAACATGAAATGTCTCATATTATGAGGTACTCCACTTGTCACTGCACAGACTGTACCCTCAATACTTACACATCACTGGGAATCAGCAGGGGGATCGGCCATAGCATCTGAGGGAGATGACAGCATAATTTCTGAGAACCTCCTTTCTGTTAGGAAACAGCCCCATTCCCTAATTAAATTATTTTATTATGTCAAATTATGCTACCCTACACCAAAGAACACTACACTTTGTTAGCATGAGAATTTTATTTTGCATGCATCAATATGTATGTGCATGTATGAGTGCTGATAGGTTCACCTTGCACTCTAAGCTCTGGGAACATTTCCAAATGCATTGACACATCACTGCACATGCTCCCAACTCCTACAAACCCCATGAAACACTCTGAAGCTATTTGTAGCATTTAGAACAATTTTGAACAACTTGGCAACACTTCAAATGATTTCAAATGACTTTGCAGCACCTCAAATGCATTTGGCCACCATATTCCTATTGCACCACCATTTAGACACATGCAGCATGCATTGTACAAGTTAGTGCAGTGCATATCGAGCACCACCAGACATGAGGAGACACAACAATGGGCTTTTAGGATGTGATTGTGGTGCTTTGACATTTCAGTGATATATTGGATCACTAGGACAGGTACCCTTGATACATCATGACATTGTACACTTCTCTTCTTATCATCTCTCATTTACTTCCTAATTTGGAAAGTTCTTTATTGTTTTGTATCTTGCCTCATGTTTTCCACATGTTTTATTTCTTTTAAGTACCATCTCTTCAAAATGTATATAGGCTTGTACTAGCTACTTAGAATGACAGAGAAGAAATTGTCCTCTTACATCCATTGTCTGATTTAAGAGAAGTTCTCTTGAGTTCAAGCCTCTTGTCTTAGTCCTGGAGTTTAGCATATTACCATGAACTTCTTTGAACCTTCCATACTAGCCTTTTGAAGCTATTGTCTGTTGTCTATTGTCTCTCTAAAACTTTCCGATTCTCTATATTACATCCTCAGCATCTGTCAAAACCATCACCATTCTTTACAAACCCCTTGAACATCCTTGAACTTCTTCGAACATCCATGAAAAGCACTTCACAGACCTTTGTATGCCCTCAAACTTTATCAAATATCATTGTACCTCTTTGAACTTAGTTCCTCCATCCTTGGGTAACAGCAGTGATATTTAGTACCACCTCACACCCTTCCTCTAACTTGTGCTATACCATTCATGACCTTAGTTTGGGTTTCCAGGTTAAGTATCATTAGCGTGTCAGTGACAACATTGTACAATATGTGTAACATAGTATATAAACCCTAACTATACACCTAGGGGACCCCAGTTGTGTTCTCTTAGGTATTCTATCCACACTTGTGGTGTGAAAAGCCTTTCTCAACCAACTCATCTAATAATAACCCTATCCATCAAAACCATCAATTCCCCCATCACACATGCAGATCCCACCCCCTTCTTGTAGAGAGAATCTGCACAGTCCAGCTAGCAGATAGTGGGTGTCATCCTAACACTTTCAAATGAGTTCAACATACTTTCAACCCTTTCCTTCAAAGTGGCATATGTTTTCAATGTTAGATCTTGTTGTTTGAGCTTCTCCACCTCGGCCATGTACAGACGATGACTGGCATCCTTGTCCAAGCTGGTATTAAAGGGCCTTCACTTCAGCATGGCAGCTCAACAACTCCCTGTCTGTCAAGTCCTGCAACAGGATGAACTAATGTAGAAACAAAAATGAGGATAACACTTACTGGATCAGCAGGTAGAGTGAGCTGGTTGTGGGCCACCAGGTAGTATGGCCAATCAGTCATGTTGCCAGACTGAAAATTGATCATAATGTCAGTTGGGATAGACAAGACATAGGAGTGGGCAGAAAAATGGGAGCAGCCAGGACATGGGAGCAGCCAGAGACAGGGGAGTAGCCTTTAACTTCAACCTGATTTAAAATACATAAATAAAGCTTACCCCTCCATTTACATTACAGACATCAAGTTCCAACTTCTGGTGATAGGCATTCATTGCCTGATGAGTGGTGGGAATCATAAAGTGGGGCACTAAATAGTGGTCCCCATCATTGGCTCAGATAGGGACATAGCCATTTAGACCATTGCCTTGCCTTTGCTGCTGGTCACTCATTGTGTATGGATCAATGTAACAGAGGTTATAATGTTATCTTATGCATCTATGTAATCTAATGATCAGATATCAATTGGATGCTATGTGATCAACAC
This sequence comes from Tricholoma bakamatsutake, assembly GCA_029959215.1. Classification (NCBI taxonomy): domain Eukaryota; kingdom Fungi; phylum Basidiomycota; class Agaricomycetes; order Agaricales; family Tricholomataceae; genus Tricholoma; species Tricholoma bakamatsutake. The sequence goes on from CP114861.1 coordinate 12,611,069, forward strand.
ACATGATGGTTGATTTTTATCATTCCTTCCATTGACTTTCAACTCCACTGCATCACACCCATCCCCATTCCCATCCTTGCCCTGACTCATCTCAACATGAACATTACAGCTCAACAAGTGCTTGGCCACATCAGCCAGCTTGACAAGGCTGTTCGAACTGGCCTTCAGACATAAAACATCAAGGCTGTCAGGAGGGAGCAAAAACAAGCACTTGTAAGTTAAATACTATCAGGATGACAGTGGGACTAATATGCTGTAGAACACATTATTTTCATGGCAATGACAGGATCTCAGGGAGGACTTGAAAGTGGTATTCAGTGCCAAGTCATTCTTGTGTGGTGTTATGGTAGCATAGGAAGTTCTGATAGAATGGGTGATGAGATTTTTATGGAAGGTCAGCTGTGTGCAATAAAGAAATTTGATGAGGAATATGGGATTGCAGGAATGTTAGGTGTTTTGGCATCAGGAGTGGGAGGTGGAGCGACCACAAATCCTTCAAGATCAGAAGCTGGACCACAAGGAGTGGGGGTGGGAGCAGCAGTTGGAGGTGTCAAGGGATGGGAGCAGGAGCTTGAGGGGTGGGAAAATGGATGGAAGCAGGAGCTCAATGGGCTGGACAAGGGATGGGAGTGGCAATGGAACTGGTAACCACACCACCATGGGTAGAGAGCAGGTGAAGAAAACCACAGGTGCAGTGGAGCCATTGGGATCCAGGTCATGCCAGCCAGAACCTTGATGCCCAGATGCATGCCCATTGGCATCACTCACCCCAACCACTCTAGCAAGACCAAGTAGGAGGGGCAGGACCAGGCATGTAGTTCAGAGAAGCAGTGGAAACTCTGGTGAAGATTTTGGAAATGATGGGAAATCAGAGGGGATGGAAAGTGATGGAGATGAATTGTTGGAGCAAAAGGAGCAAAGGGAACATTAATGACAACTGGCATGTGGGGCAGTAAGGCCCACTCCCTCTGTACACTGGCTTCCAGTTTCGGCGACAATGTCATGAACAGGTCTATGGGAAGAATGCATGTTTTGAATGTGGGAAGGCCAAAGTCAAGTGCAAAAAAATAAAAGATGGTCATGCATGGGACAGACCAGAGAAAGGAAAGAATCTGGCTAGAAGAAAGGTGAAGAAGGCTAAATCCTCATGGAGGTTCATGAGGGAAAAAAAAAGGGTAATTGAAGGGTAAGTACTACATATCACCATACAAATAACCAGTGAACCTCGACCACAGCAATATGTGCCTCTGACATTGACATTGAGATGGTTGACATTGTGCACAAGTGTCCACCCTCACCCTCTTCTGCTCCCATTACGGCTGGGGAGCTCCATGACTTCCACAACCATATGCAAGAACTGGAGCATTAGTTGTATGATCAGAATCATTGGGTCCATCAGAACTTTCCCAGAATAATGGTCAATATACAGGAGATAAAGGCCAATATGGCCAGCTTGAGCAGGAGGATGGACGAGATGGAAGAGCACATGGGGTTCTGCCCACAAACCCTTCTGTTGTACAATGGTGCAGGTGAGCTGCACTATCTTGGAGAGGGTCCAAGCTATAGGCAAAGGTATGGTATGGAGGTCAACAAAATGAACAGGATGCTGGGGCTACTGTTTGGGAGGATCTCTGGCACAGGGATGCTGCTGCTGATTCTGGTAGTGAAGAAGATAGACACAAGGCCACTTGGGTTGAGGAAGAAGGACATGGGGCTGCTCCCACTAGTGTTCAGGACAATGGACAGTGCTGCTCCAACTGGGTCAGAGGAACATGGTTGCAGGACCACTCCCACTCCTGCTGGGCTTGAGGAAGAAGGACAGAAGGCTGCTCCTGGGAGTCCTGGTGATGATGGACCAGTGGCCATTGCTGATGGGACCACTGCCACTGCTGTCCATGTTGGGCAGTTATCCTCATTGTCCATTGATGCTGATGCTGACCCCTTGCCCACTGGTCCTCAAATCAAAATCATCCCCACCACTACAACTCAAAAGTCCAGTTCATCAAACTGAAAAAAAAGAAATGGAAACTGGACTGGACTAAACTGAAAAAAAAAACAGGACTACTGGCTGTGGTTCATCAAACTTTCAGCAGGCAACCAGTTGCAGTTTCACCAAATCTTAAACTGTTCAAAACCAGTTACAACTGGTCTGAACTGGTCTTTCTGGTGGATGTCTATGTGCATTATAATTGTATTTATGCTAAAGCCATTCCATTGAAGTAGAAAAAGATTCTAGACTAACAATACAAACATCATTTACCAAACAAATGGTGACTATCATATACTGTTTCAACATGGTGTTACCTAAGAAAGGAAAGACCCCAGCCCCAAAAAAGTCTGCACCAGCAAAGAAAACCCCAGTTATGAAACCACAAGTTAAAGGAAAAGGCAACAAGCAGCATGTTTCAGATGACATGAAAGGTAAGTTATTTTATATAATCAGAATGGAAAAACAAATGAATTTACATTTGGGCCCAGGATTCCATGCTAGGCCCAGGCAGACATCACTATGGTCATGCTTGACCAATAATCCATAATCCATCACTCCCACTTTATTATCCCCTCCATACTCCAGTCCTAAATAACCACCTGACTTCCTGGTTGGATGGGAAGTGGTTCAGGGTGGTCCTGTGTCTGCACAACATTACCACTGGATTCAGACATAGATAGCAAAGGAAAAAAATTAGTTATTTCATTACAGCAAGAAACAAAGAATGGAAACCTCCTCATGGACCCTCACCACAATCAAAGGGAGCAACAACATCAATGGGTCATCAATTCACCAGTGACTGTATACTTACACTTCTGAGTCTCCCATGACCTTTGAGACATGTTTTATTTTGGCATGTGATCATGTGACATGACAGAAAAAATGCATCTTGAAGGTCATATGATAATGAAAGTCTATTAGTAAGGCATTTAGGGGTTCAGGCATTTACTCCAATCTGCAGATCTTAGGCCCCCTACTCCTCAGATAACTTATGGTTTTCTGGTGTGCTGGTGATGCATTCAAAGAGCTATGTATCACCAGACAGGAACTATTTCGATAGCACACCCAACTTTCTATAGAATCAATGAACTATATATAGATGTTTCTGATGCTTCTTGATCTTGTACCACCACTTACTCATACTTTCCCATGGTTCGAGTGCTCGAGTCATGAAAGGGAATGGAGAAGGGGAACAAATTTTAGTACAGATCAGCGTAAAAGAAAAAGAGCTGCTTCTAGACTAGCAGTAGCCACATTCAGACCACAGGAGAATGGAAAATAGGCTATCATGCTGGACAATCAAACACAGGCTGCTGTCACAGGTTTATGTCAGACAACTCTATCAATGAACACAGCAGTAACACAAAAGAAGACAACCTCACACTAATCCCTTCAGATCAGACCAGCAAGGAGAAGATCACCAATGCAGACAAAGGCAGGAGCACCAGATGAGTGGGTGCCATGCTAACACCCAACACAAACTTGGGTGACATTCCTGATATCAAAACTAGGCAGCTCTGGCTAGATGCAAAGGGCTTACTAGCACCATCAGGTGCAACTCCATTGCTAAACTCACTAATTGAAGCCCTTTTCCAAGTTGGAGCACTGCCAAACACCCCACTACAGATGCTTAACAGGATATGAGCTGTAGCCCTGCTGCTGCAGGAACTGGATCTTGCAAACACAGCGAACGAAGTGGCAAAAAAGGTAATGAAAGACCTGACCCCAATCCTCGGTGAAATACAGACCCCCCTCATAGCAAAAGCAGAAGAAGCTATAGCCAAAATGCATCAAGGGATAGAGGAGCTAATAGCACAATCCAAAGCAGTCACCAAGAAACTAGAGGAAATGTCAACCAAGATGGCCGACACTGTGGGGAAGGTAATGGCAGCACCCTATCATGACACACTAACCAAGAGTGTAGTTGGCCCACCAGTCCAAGTAGACCCATGGGTAAGAGCAAAAGAAAGTGTAAGGGCAAGGCAATTTCTATGGAACCTCTCTGGGGACACTCAAGACATAAAAGTGCTATCATCCCCCCAGCTCCTCAAACAGGTCAACAAAAAACTATCCAAAGTGGTGAGGACAACGAATGAAAAATGTAGGCTCCAATTGATAGTCTGGCTCAAAAGCGGAGGCTTTTTACTAGAAGCTGAGGACAACAAAACAGTGCAAACATACTACACATGGAATGCGAGCTAGGTCTCACTATCCTCCCTGAATCCCACAACTACAACGTCATGGCATACTTTGTACCATTGACTTTTGACATGGCTGAAAAGTCACACACAGATGAGGTAGCCAAAACTAACAATCTAACGAAAGGATCTATTAGCAAATGCAGATGGGCCAAAGCCCCAAGGCGAAGAGACCCAAATCAGATGGTAGGGCATATTATAGTCACATTCACAGACCCAGACAGCACCAACAAGGCTATTCTAAATGGTCTAGTCATCTGCAACAAGAAGGTATTGGTATCCAAATGCAAACAGGAGCTGGTAAGATGTCTAAAGTGTCAAGGATATAATCACGTAGCAGTGGAATGTATTCTTCAAAGGGACATTTGTGCCAAATGTGGGGAAAGCCATAGGACTAACACCTGCAATGAAAACTCCCTACTATGCACTCCATGTGGTGACCATGGGCATGCCAGCAGCATCAGAAAGTGCCCTACACTCCTCAGGAAATGTGCAGAACATGATGCAAAAAACCTGGAAAATGCCCTACCATTCTGCCCATCTATGCAGGCATGGACCTGAGAATCCATGCTGCTGAATTGGCAGAGACCAGCAGTACCAGTGGGATTTGCAGACCTCATCCACCCAAACAAAACCAGCAAATTACACCAGACTCACCTCACTTTTCAGCCAAGACAGATAGCTCCAAATGGTCAGGAACTAGAAAGACACTCATGGGACAGACACTATGAAGAGGGCAGAAATGCTGAATGACAAGATGAACAAAGGGATGAAGTTAAGAATTTTCCAGATCAACTTAAACAAATCTCTCACAGCTCACCTGGAAATCATCAACAACTCACTGGCAGTGCACTGGGACATGGTGCTAGTGCAAGAACCATACATAACCTTTTTCAGCAGCATCAGAACACCAAACAACTTCAGACTAGTAACCCCCACCTCCAGGCCAGAACTAGACATGACCGTTCACTCAGCAATATGGGTAAATTTGGCACTATCAACTAACAACTAGAAAACTTTAGAAATCCATGATACTAATGACATAGTAGCAATAGAACTCAATGGCACATATAAAAGACTCACAATTTTTAGCATCTATAATGCAGGTGAGAACTCCGATGCTTTAGCAATGCTAAGAAGGTATATGTGTAACAACTTGAATGGAACACATGGGCAGCAAGAACACCATGTTCTTTGGGGAGGAGACTTCAACTGACACCATCCCATGTGGGATAGAGATGAGGACACACAGATATTCACGGTGAAGGCACTCAAAGAGGCAGGAGAGCTGATAGATCTAGTCATGGAACAGAACATGGTTATGGTGCTCCCTAAAGGTATCCCTACACTACAACACATGGTAACAAAAAAACTCTCCAGGCCAGACAATGTATTTTGCACTAGCAACCTCAGCAACTACGTGGTAAGATGCAATGCCCTGCCAGAAAGACAACCAGGCAAGACTGACAACTACCCAATTGTAACAATTTTGGAGCTAACCCAGTAGGTGCAACCAAAACCATCAAGGAACTACAGAGAGACAGATTGGAAAGAATTCAACAAGACCTTGGAGAATGAACTCACAAATCATGCGGCACATTCCAAAATCAAGACTGTGGACGAGCTAGGTAAGGAGATCTGACAACTGATGGCAGCTATACAAAAGGTGATCATCAAAGTGTAGCAGAGAACAGGCCATGCCCATTATCAAAAAGGTGATGGACAGCAGATCTAAGAAAAGTGAAAAAGGTAATGAATTGTTTATGCACTGAGTCACACAGATTTTGAGCAATCAAGGACCACCCAATACACCAAGATCTCTGACAGGCTTGACAAAAATACACAGTAGACATAGCAAAGGCCAAGATAGACCACTGGAACAGTTTTTTGGAAGATGCAGAAGAGGCAGACATCTGGACAGTGAGCAAGTATTTCTCCAGCACAGCAGGTGAGGGAGGAAAGACAAGAATTTCCATGCTTAACATAAAAGGTAATGAAGGACTAATAAAAGAGGCAAACACAAATGAAGAAAAGGCCAAGTCCCTTGCAGAAGTTTTTTTTTCCACCAAAACCAACAATGTCATTGGTACTGCAAGGACACAACTACCCCACCCCCCTTATGTCACCACCACCAGTTATGGAAGCCCAAATCCTTGCACATATATCGAAACTATCCTTGTATAAAGCTCCAGGACCACATGGAATACCAAACATAGTTCTGCAAAGTCGGCACAACTGATAGTCCCATGTTTATGCCCCATCTATAGGTCTATAATGGAAGATGGGTTCTATCATCATGACTGGCAGGAATCCACGACATGCATTTTTTGGAAAGCAGGAAAGGCAAGCTATGAGGTGCCTAAAGCATACCATCCTATTGCACTACTATGCACCATGGCAAAAGTACTAACATCTATAGTGGCTGAAACCCTCACCATGGTGATAGAGCAACACTGTTTATTACCAGACTCACACTTTGGGGGAAGACCATGCAGGAGCATGATTGATGCAGTTCACCTGCTAGTACACAAGGTCAAAGAAGCCTGGAGGAAGAAGAAAGTAGCATCAATTTTATTCCTGGACATCAAAGATGCCTTTCCCAATGCAGTGATGGACTAGCTAATACACAATATGAGAAAAAGATGAGTCCCAACCTCAATAGTAAACTTTATAGAGCACCTACCGGATGGACAGATGACATGACTTAAATTAGACAACTATATATTGGAACCAATACCTATTAACAATGGAGTAGGACAAGGAGACCTGATATCCCTACCAGCTTTCAATTTCTATAATGTAGATCTCTTAAACTGAGCAAAACTTTACAGGCCATAGGATACATGGATGACATGATGATAATGGCAGTTGGGAGAGACTTCGAGGAGACCACTCAGGCCATAAAAAACATTATGGAGAAGGAAGACGGCAGCTTCAAATGGTCTGCTGACCACAACTCCAAATTTTAAATCAGCAAGTTGGCAATCATGCACCTGGGGAGCAAGAATGTCAAGGCACCGTTGGGCACAACACACCAAATGCAAAAACCAAAACTGGTACTGCAAGGTAAAGAGGTGAACATGGTTGACAGCTACAAGTACCTGGGGATAGTCATCGATGACAAGTTGCTATGGAGAAAACATGAAGAAAGAGTGATAGAGAGTGCCATGAAATGGGTGTTACAATATTGGCGCCTTGCAAAAACTAAAGTTGGGTTGTCACCTAGGAATATGCGGCAGCTATATCTAGCAGTGGCCATACCTAAGATGATGTATGAAGCAGAGATATGGTACAACCCACCATGGAAAAACCATGGGGCAAAGTGAAAGGCGGGGTCAGTAAGAGTCTTATGACAGCTGGAAAAGGTACAAAGGATGGCCACCCTGGCCATTAATGGATGCAAACAGACATGCTAGACCTACATGCAGGTATTCTCCTGCTTGCACTCACCATACTGAAAATTTATCATAGATCGGTAGTGTGAACAGGTAGTGTGAACATGCACTCTACTGGAGTCACACTCTCTACTCCAGCTAATATGGGAGTATAATACAGTTCATGCAAAGAAACACAGAACACTGCTACATAACCTACTAAACCACTTCACAGAGATTCACCCAGACAAAATAAAGAAGATAACACCCAATCCTTCCCCCCCCACATATACTGTGACATCCATTACCACCAAAATAGCCAAGGACTGGAACAAGTACATCCAGAGGGAAGAAGACAGCACACCAGAAATCAAGATCTTCACCAATAAATCAAGAGTAGATGGAAAAGTAGGAGCAGCAGCAGTGATGTACAGGAAAGGAAGAGCAGTGCCAGAGAAAGTTCTGAAATATCACCTGGGAAGCACAGCAGACTATACATCCTTCAAAGCAGAAGCAGTAGGAGCCATTCTGGGAGTATGGCTGATCAGAATGGAGCACATAGCGGAATATCTTTCAATCTCCATACTTACAGACAGTCAAGTTTTCATAAAGAAAACCAGGTCACACAAAGCCACCACAGCATAGCATCTACTGGAGAAATTTCTGCCTCACAGGCTACATGTTATAAAACCCTAGTATTCTTGGGATATGATCTATTACATACCTGCAATGGGCCATAAGCTTCCCAGGATTTTTGTGTTACTTCTACCTTCTAGAGAACTGAATAATGTCAAGAATGGTCATTTTGATCAGCTAATTTAATGTCTCTCTTTGCTTCCACAACATCCATCCTTCAAATGAGTTCATATTTGGATTCACATACAGTGTACCTGTTAGGAAACAGCCCCATTATCTAAGTAGATTTTATTTCATTTTATTATGTCAAATTATGCAACCCTACACCAAAGAATGCTAACTTTGTTAGCTTGAAAATTTTATTTTGCACACATCAATATGTACATGCATGTACGAGCACATGGTGACAACATTGTACAATACATGTAACATAGTATATAAACCTTAAATAAACACCTAGGGGACCCAAGCTGTGTTCTCTTAGGTATTCCATCCACACTTACTAGTGGCAGGTGATTGCCATGCCCTCCTTAGCATAAATGGCATGGTTGGATTGGAAATGTTTGAAATATACACAGGCTTGAAATCAGAATCTAGCCCTCTGTTTGCCCAAGTTTATAGTAGATCACTGAGTGTCTTGCTGACAAAGTTATAGCCACTCAAACACCAACTCAGACAATCAGGCAACCATGCAAGTCAAAGGAGGGCAAAATATCAAGCAGCAACAAAGATATCAGCAACACCAACAAACAGTGAGGATGTCCACAGTAAAGGTATGACAGGCTCGCATGGAGAGAGCAATTTCATAACACATTGAACCATCCAACACCTGCAGTTGCATGAAGAACATGATATGACTGTTTTGTCAATTGGTTGAATTGTTGCACATGATGCTATTGAGTCCAAAACTGTGTACCACAGTTTGACCCCCACATGTAAACACAGACTAGGTTCACCACAAGGTTTACCAATTAAATGGAAATTCCTGAGTTCATTAACATTTGTCCCTTCTAGCTGCAATTCCACATGTATTGTCTTGTATGTTCAGTTGTATGATTGAGCAAATTGATTACATATCTGTCTTTTCCGATTGATTTTTGGTGACCTGTGAGATGGCAAAATTGTGCCAAGTTATCTGCCAGTCAGTGGCACTGCCACATGTCATCTGCCATGTTATCTGCCATTTGCCTTCAATCCTTTCTCCTACTCTCAATCCTTCAGATCTTTGAGGATTTATTATTATATTGCATTGGCAATGATCTTGTACTTGTGCCTAACTGATATTTAGAACACTAGTTGCTCTGAATTTTTTGAATTTGTTGCAAATTTGTACTTTCAAGTTTTCACACATCATCATCATTGATATTGTAGTGCTGAAGATTTGCACAGTAGCTTCACTCTCCTTAGTGTACCACAATGTACAAATTCAGCATTCTGAGCAAGTAGAGGTTCTACCTCCTGGAGCCCATAATAATTGCCTGAGTCAGTGAACACAGCTCAAAAATCCAAGTATTCTCATGAATTTACACTCCCCCACCCATTCCAGTTATTCTGATTGGATTCCAGTTGTTCCAATAGGATTCCAATTATTCTGGTCAGATTCTAGTTATTCTGACTGGATTCTGGTTATTCCAATTGGATTCCAATTATTCCAGTTGGACTCCAGTTATTCCAGATGCTCAACTTATTATAGTATGCCATAATTGAGAGTTACATTTCGAGCCTAAGTTCTTGAAGTGCCTACAAAATAAATTTGTACAGAGTAAGGATTGAACTCAAGAACTTGCAGTGAAATGATCACATGAACAAACCAAACTACTGTGCTTGGTCAATTGAGCCACATACAAGGTTTATTTATGATACTCAAACTTATACCTGAACATTTTTTCGAAGTTAGATAATTAAGATCAAAATTTTTGATATGTGATGTGCTGCTAATCAGAGGGCATGAGAAAGAGGGGAACTGATTCCATAGGGAGCAACAGGACCTGCAGGAATCCATGGAGTAACAAGTGAGGTATGTGCAAAACAATGAGTTTTAGAGTGGGTAATCTTAAATTGGAGCATACAATGAGACATGATCATAAACATCATGCACTTCCAATCACTGTTCATAATCACTCTCTTGAGCACCCTGCCTCCAGTTTTCCATGTATTCCCTTTGTCCATTTTGCATTCTATGGAATAAGTTCCCTTCTTTCTACCCATGCACTCTGATTAGTGGGGCATTGCATAACTGTGGAGATATTCTTGGATTATTGCCTTTTTGGGAACACCTGGTTTAATCTACTCTCTGGTGCACAGCATGGCCTCTTCTGTTCTCTGGATTGTTTATAAGTCAAGGTAGTAACATGTAATATTGCACTATGCATTAAATTTTATGCTACATCAAGCATTGGAAATGCTGCTGGCCTTTGGTGAGTGGCTGTCACCTACCTCAATACATTGACTCTCCACTTCTTTTATATAGATTTATGGACCATTCCAATGTATTAATTTCTACTCATAGCACATCCATATGTCTGGATATCCTGCCATTAATTGGTACTGTGGGCTGGTATGGAGTAACAAGGACATTAGGTGAGTAGATAAAGATCCTACCTTGTAGAACAAAGTATTGACTATATGGATCATCTGTAGGCTATAAATTAAGGGCAATTGATTACCATGGCTGCATGGAAGGAGTATTTGACAATAGGAAGGGTGTGTAATCCATGGTGAGAAAGTTCACTTCTATTGATGGGGAACCTATGCTCTGGTAAGCCAGGACCTTCTCTCTCTCCTATTCCCCTTACTGACATTATTCTACTCTACTATTAGGCCTAGAAATTGAAGGAAGTAAATGTTTTGGTGCCACAGATCTCCAGAGTAAGTAAACCTCTTCCTGACTCCATATTATTTTTTCTGACCATCCTAATAACTCTAGGGTCTATAGGGTACCTTCCAAATTGTTTATTAGGACTATTATACCTCTTTTAATTGTGCAATTTAGAAGTGGGAGGTTTAGGGAAGTGGTTAAATGATAAACCTTCCCCCTCCCCATACAGCTGCACTGATACACAACCCCTCACTCCTAGCTCCCCCCACCTCCACTTCCCACTCATGGATACACTTCTACATCCATCCATATACCACCTAGTGACTGTAGGACATGTATAAGCTTAGTACATGGCCCCTCTCTCCTCACTCTGCCACTTCTTCCAATTTCCCCCCTTCTCTCCCCATGTAGCATTATTACCTCTTATCCCTGTCATGTATATAGCTATATATATGATTGCTGAGCCCCATACATGCACTAGAGACCTCCCATGAAGAGAAGAGAGTCCCCCTCTGTTGAGCAGTGTGCTATGCGCAGTGTAGAGTGCTCACAGATCTTACTACTTACCTGTTGAGTTGGTTAGTGTGCTGAGTAACTAGGTAGCGGGCGTAGAACTCTCTGTATTGCTAGGTAGAGGTACAGCGTACTTATATACCTAGAGAGCCTACATGGTCACATGAGGCTCAGGTCACATGAGGCTCAGTGGGGTGGAGAAAAGGGCGGTGTACCGCATGGTTCCTGTCCACATGTCATTATGACATATTTGTATACATGTATTTATGTATATATGTGTTTTAAGGGTTCTTACACCAAGGCACAGAATAGGTGCCACGTGTGCAGATTTAATTCAACACCCCCCCACAAACTGTACTGGCATCGACCTGGAGGGGCTTTACAATCCAAGGTGCCATGTATAGGTACTAAGTTTGAACCTTGAATTTAATTCCAAGGGAGCTTCTAAATTTCTCGAAGAGCTGCCTCCTGAGATTTTTAGTAAACATATCTGCCAGGTTTTCAGTTCCCAGGATGAAGATGACTGTGACCTTGCCATCTTCAATATATTCATGTGTATAATGATAGTGAATGTCGATATGTTGAGTCCTTCTTTCCTTAACAGGGTTAGATCTGATGAAGATCGACCCCTGATTATCAGCACAGATAGGCACCTTACTCAAGGGATATTCCAATTCGGAAAATAAGGATGTGATCCACACTATCTGCCAACAAGTGTCAGAGAGAGCCATGTATTTGGCTTCTGTGGAACTAAGTGCTACAGTTTTTTGCATATGGGACTGCCAGCACATGATGCCTCCTGCTAGGGTGGCGAAGTAACCTGTTGTGGACTTGCGTTTCATGATGTCAGATGCCCAGTCTGAATCAGTAAAGGCTTTGAGGCTCTGTTTGCTGCGGCCATCATAGATAAGCTCATATGATTAAGTACCGGCTAGGTAGTGCATTATGTAATGTGCCTTATTGAGATGTTCTTTACTTGGATTAGCTGAGAATTGTGACATCTTTATCACCGCGAAGGCGATATCGGGGCAAGTTCCAAGCATCAGATACAATAAAGACCCAATCACTGATTGAAACTCAGTTCTGAGAGCCAAATTAGGCTCATCAAGGTTTTCTGTAGGGATGTATCCCATGGGAAGTGGAGTGGGGGATGCCTTGGCATTCATCATTCTGAACTGAGCTAGCACAGTGGCTAGGTAGGTTGTTTGGTTCAGAGTGATTTTTGATGCGCCTTGTGTTATGCACATACCAAGGAATTCAGTAACACGACCAGTGTTCCAACACTCCCAATGCTTGAGACACACATTTTTCTTTTCCTCTACAAGGCATTTGTTCTTCCCCAAGAACACGCCATCATCGACGTAGATCATTGTGATGACAATGTCTTTACCATTTTTGTAGATGAAAATGCAGGCATCTGAGCTGGCGTGTTCAAATCCAATGGATCGCATGAACACCTCTAGCTCTCTCCACCATGCTGGGGCAGTCTGTTTAAGGCTGTACAATGCTCAGCATAAGCACATGACTTTCTGCTCTTTACCTGGGATGACAAATCCCTTGGGTTGATGCATGTAAATGTCCTCATCTAGTTTGCCATACAGGAGCATGGTTTTTACATTGAGTCCCATCATGTACATGCCTTCTAGGGCACTCAGGCAAACATGAGGCACACCATCTCATAGTGGACCACTGGAAAGAATATCTCATTGTAGTCGATGCCTTTGACTTGCGAGAAGCCTTTGGCCATGAGTCTGGCCCATTTTCGTCCATCAGATTTTACAGAGAAAACCCATCTATTTTTGATGGCCTTTTGGCCAGCAGGGAGATCTATGATGTTGTAGACATGCCATTTATGGAGGGCCTCTAGTTCCTCCAGGCATGCACTTCTCCACTCTGATTGTGCAGGCTTGGGTAAGCACACAATGTCACGATACTGGATTGGGACAGGATCTGACACTGTAGATGGTGCAACTGCTTTGCTAAGCAGAAGGTGCATCAGATCTGTTCCACCTTCGGCAACATAATTATCCCTTCTAGGGCCCCAATATGATGGGGTACCTGGATTGGGTAACCACCATCCTTGCTCCTCATTGGGATTCTGGTGCCAAATCCATGGCACCTCAGACTCCTGAGGTTGAGGGGGTGTCGCATACTCTAATCCAAAATTATCCGGGGTCTGTGCAGGAGGAGTTCTACTTGCCGCTGGTGGTTGAGAGGGCCCAGCTGGCACCTCTTCTTCGACATGAGGGAGGGCTGGAGCGCGACTCCTGCCTTGTCCCACTGGTTTCCACCATTGGTGCTCCTGTGCAATGTCTCGTTCAATTTGAAACAGGGTTGTGATTTTCACCATAGACATTGCCTGGATAATTTGGGACTCGTCACTGCCTGTTTGATGGCCTTAGTGGAGGTATGGGGGCCTCTACTGATGGCGGTGCTGGACTAGGCTGGGACGATGGACCCAGTGCACCTGCTGGCACAAACGGATCAGCACCCTGAGGCAGTGATGATACTCAACCCAGAAACTGAAAAAGCCTGACATTTCATCATAAGCCCCCATAAAAGGGGCTATTGGCTCGTCTATGAGCATGTTATCCATGCTTTCCCAGATTAATTGATCCAGGACCATCATTTCAGAGCTGAGGGAGACTTCATTGTCATCATCCTCAGGCTCAGGTTCCATTTCAGGAACCTCCTCAATCCAAGCTGATGGCTCGGGGGTTTCCACCTGGCAGCACTTACCTTCCTGCTTACTCATCTGATCTTCTTCAATGATTCGAAGATTCTTGGCCATTTTAGGCACTTTGATGTCTGTGAGCAGGTCCCGGGTTGCCTGGTAGTCTTCATACACAGAGGGGCAGGGGGAGAAGGTTCTGGTGACCTTTGACTCAGGCTGATTAGGCTGCTTTCTTGGGTCAGTGGTGCAGAAATACATGGATTTCCCATGTAGCTGTGATATTTGAACACTTTGGTCAAATGTCAGTGGGAGGCGAGAGGGGCTGGTCTGCGTCAGTCCATTCAAAATGATGCCTTGACTGTTAATGGTCATGGCATCATGGGCGGAGTGTACTGCATCTGCATAAGGTGCACTAGGCACCATGAAGGGCTCCACCATACTGGTGGAGGTGATGTGGCTGTGAGATTCCTTTTTCTCACGCTTTTCCCTGGCAGCCTTGCCAGACCTACGCTTCTTCTTTGAGTCAGAGCCCAAAGGCTCGGATGACTTCTCACCGGATTTCTCTTTCTCTTGACATGCTGACAGCTTCTTCACTGTTTCCCCACAGTGCACAAAGGCAGCTCGATGGGAGGCTTCTGCCGTCACATAGTCCCTCACTATAGCATAGGAGAGACCAGTCATACTGGTTGTGGATAAGATGGTGGAAGATAAAGAATCATACTCCTTTGGCAATGTTGAAAGGAGCAATAAGGCCTGAACTATCTCATGGATGTCGACACCATTGGCAGTTAGCCATTGGTATCTCTCAGAGATCTGAGCCATTGTCAGCACAGGGTTTTGCACCAGGACTCTGATTGAGATCGCAGATTTAAAGTCTGCAAATATCTGAGAAGGCCCTTATTGGTCAAATTGGCCTGCAGGGCTTGCCACAGAGCACTAGCAAGTCCTGTTGCAGATCTGGATCTGGATCTGATGGAAGGAGATAGGCAGAGCGAGATAGCTCCATATGCCTGATCATTCTCCTGATTCCACACCTTATGTGTGGCAACATCGGCTTCCACTGGCACTGTTTCAGCACTGGTGATAGGTCTACTATGCTCTATAAACTCTGGAGAAGTATTCCACTCATATCGACACATTATGACATGCACTCCAAATCACTACAAAGGCCATGAAATCAACATTGAACCATTTTCGCACATTTTTGCACTATTTTGAACAATTTCACGACACTTTGAATGACTTCGAACAAATTTGCGTCACTTCGAACGACTTCACAGCATTTCAAACAATATCGGCTGCTGTATAGTTGTTTTGAAACACTTTCGATACATGGTGCACATTTGGAACGAGTTATTCCATTGCATATTGAGCACTACCGGACATGAGGAGCACTACCAGACATGAGGAGAGAGTACAAAAGACTTAGAATGCAATAAGTGCAGTTTTCATGTTTCATTGATATATTGAAGCACAAGATAAGTACTTTTACTATGTGGGAACACTATACATTTTATTATTTATCATTTTTCATTTGTTTTATGATCTACAAGTCCTCATTGTTTGATATATTTGCCTCATGTTTTACACATGTTCTTATTTCCTCTTTAGTACTATCTCTTTATTTTGTATATAGACTTGTATTAGTTAGTTAGAACAATAAGAGAACAATGGGGAACAGCACAAGTTACCCTCTCACTATCATCAGATTTAAGAATCGTTCTCTTTAGTCCTATCTTTGCATCATATCTCTATTCTGTGAAATATTGCAAACTTCTTCGAAGCTATCGTATTCGCTTTTCATTTTATCACCCATCGCTTATCGCCATTCGACAAAATACTTCACACTCATTCAACTTGCTCTTTGATATATCTCGAACCCCTTCGAACCCCTTCAAACTTATTTGGACTACTTCGCACGACTTCGAACCTCTTCAAACCTTTTTCGAACCTATTTCACACATCTTTGAACCTCTTTCGAACTCTTTCGAATGACCTCGTACGCCCTTATAGATTATTCGAACCATCACTTATTATTTTGTGTCACTAAACACATCGGAGGCAACTTGCCAAAGGCCTTGTGACATAAGCCATGCCTTCATACTTTCGGCCCAGGCCTTGTAGCTGGAGCCATCAAACAAGAAGATGAGTTTATCGAGCGAGGAGGACACTTTTAAGATTTGAGCTAATAAAAGCACCAAATCAGTCACTTGCTCTTAAATTAGAAATGCCAGATGCAAAAATTAGCACTCCATCAGAGTACTTTTGTTTAGCACATGATGAGTGCCAAAAGGGCACATCATCACTCCATAACATCATGTCACAGGGAGGCTAACCCCATCACAAAAGCAACGAGGTGCTCAGCACAGTGAAGCACATCGGTAGTAAGACCTGTGCACAATGTGTGAGTTGGAGCCCCAAGGGGCTACAGTACAACTCCTTCCAACTAGAGCTCCGAGGAGCTCATAGCTGTGCAACATCACCCACAGGGCCCATAACCTGTTGAGCAGCATGCTATGCGCAGTGTAGAGTGCTCACAGATCTTTACTTACCTGTTGAGTTGGTTAGTGTGCTAAGTAACTAGGTACAGGGCATAGAACTCTCTGTATTGCTAGGTAGAGGTACAGCATACTTATATACCTAGAGAGCCTACATGGTCACATGAGGCTCAGTGGGTGGAGAAAAGGACAGTGTACCGCATGGTTCCTGTCCACATGTCATTATAACATATTTGTATACATGTATTTATGTATATATGTGTTTCAAGGGTTCTTACACCGAGGCACAGAATAGGTGCCATGTGCAGATTTAATTCAACACCCTCTTATGCAGGAAAAGTGCTTGTTAAAGGCTAAATATAGATGTAAAAGCAGAAATAACAGTGTATTGACACTATAGATACATATATCAGTGTTATCTACCAGAAAAAGTAAAGAAAAATGTTGAGGAATAAGTGGAATAGTGATGATTAGCATGATGTGGTGCAGCAATGTTGATTGCAACATTGGAGATAGCTGAGATGTGATGCATGCCATTGTGCTGAGCTTGATCTCTGTTATCAATTTTTTATCTATTGCTTACATGATATCTACAGGTGGGCAGGCTAGGAGGCTTTACAGTCAACAATATTGAGGGGTTATATCAGCAGATAAAACTAATCAGCAACCTGGGTGCTGGTGGCAACCCTGGATTGCAGCCAAATTGGAGTGCCAGTTATAAAGTAGGGGGTTGTTGGTCTTCATCGATGGCTGTCCATCATTGGTGACTCATGTGCAGTTCTTTCTGCCACATTGCAAGCAGTGCTGACTTTGATGGTTGATCCTCTGTCAATATGTCATTTCTCCTGCATCAGGTGTTATTTTGGCTAGTTTCTTGACATTGTGTATTCAGTTGCAAAATTCCATGAGTTGTAAGGCAAATTTATAACTTCCTTGAAAATTTTTCATTGTTCATGAAGTATAAAACAGGCAGCTCCCAGTTGGCAAGTAACAACTTCAGGATTTCTTAGCCCAAGTTGATGTGATTGGGTAAGCTTCAGAAGATGGTTTTGTTACATCACAAGGCTCATGTCAAGCGATTTACAGTCATGAGCAGGAAGATGGCCTAAAGAATCCACCTGTCATTAACAGCAATGGCTGTCTGCTCTCACAGCAATTCATTAACTGCCTGGAAGGTCATCCTTGGGGTAGTGGGGGAAAAAATCCTATTACTGATGTTTCAGCACCCAACAACAGGACCTAAAGACAAAGTATTCATTGTGGTGCTGTCAGCAAGTAGGTCACAATCATCCGACTTGCCCTATTTTGCTGTGCTAGAGCTAGTACTAATATGTAGTATTGGTTATGCCAAAAAGATTTTGTGCACTCTCTCAAAGCAAACAACTCTCTGAGTACAAAATTACATAATGCCAAGTAGTGGCCTGGCAATGGAGTTTTTTGGGGGGGACTTTTTCTCGCAACTGGGTTGCTAATTAAGAGGGGGTTGCTGATTAGTTTTATCTGTCTAAATCTATTGATTTCTCATACTTTATAACTGGCAACCCAATTTGGCTGCAACCCAGGGTTGCTGATTAGGTTTATCTGATTTACACTACATAGTTACTTAGTTGGCATAACATGATAGGATAATGTCAACTAATTAGTAAGGTATTGTGGGAAGGTTAAGTGAAGTGGTCACACACCCTGGTGCCTATTATAAACATCTACAAGCAATACACCAGAAGGTGAAGGTTGTAGCTTTAGTAGGCAGGGGATACACCACTGGGTTACAAAAAAATGATATACATCAAAGGAGTAAATTAGAATCTCTTTGTAACAACTGCTGCTGTAGAGCTTTTCACTATTTTTGTAAAAAGAATTGTCACATGTCACCAACATGTCACCAAAAGCAAACTACCTCATTCAATTCTCTCAGCTTTTATCTTCCACCTGCCTTCTCCCACATATCACATACCTGTAGGTAACTAGGGTATCTGGCTATTCGAACATAAGTTACACATATAACATATAAAGACTTGGATCTATTATTTAAATGATGCTATATTAGTTAATTGTCACATGACTTCTGGGACTCCCAAGTATATGTGATGTGACAGGACAGGGGAATCCCACATCATTGGGACTGGCCCAAATGTAACATGGGGCTGCCCACAGCAGTTGGACCTCCCCAAGGTATACTTGGTCCAAATATAATTCTGTGGGGCAGACCAAACTGCCTTTTGGTGCTTCCCAATGGGATGTCCAGGCCTAAGCATGGGGAGGACCATGGAGCTTGGAGCTATCCCCTGGTCTTAGGCCTACTTAGGGTAGTCTTTTTTGGTGGGACAATCTACCCTAAGTAGGGGGTCAGGAGTGGTTGCCTGAAGTGGTTCAATGGGAATTATAACCTCATTCTATAAATAGAACTTGCAATCAGTACATGGTGTTTATGAGCATTTTTTTTCTTTTCTGCTCTCATGTCTGCTGACCTGACCACAATGATTTTGATGATACCTACTTTGTCAACACATCCAGTTCTTGGGGATCCTCTTCCTGCAGTACTGGCAAACAGTGTTGCTGTGGATTTGACTACTGTTTCTGCTTCCACTAGCCTGGCTACCAATTCTGCCACATCAACTACCTTGCTCGATGCTAGCTCAATCTGTTGGGAGTTGAAGGACTATAATTCTTGTACTCAGGCATCACAAGCTTCTGCAGTCCTGACATGGTGGAATGTAAGTAATCTGTTTCATCTAGCTTTTATTTGACTTGAACTCAATCTACCAGACCTGGGCCAGTGATTATCCAACCCTTACTACACTTGCCATGGACTATCATCATGCACTCAGTTGATGGGTTCCATCACAGTATTTCCTCCAACACATTCCATCTCTACCATTGTGATTAACATTCATTGACACTAGATATCAGCATTGTTAGCCAAATAGTTATATGTAAATCTGCATTACATGTAGTTGTAGTATCTGTCTATTGTCTTGTGGTAAATTTTATGCCTAAACACTGGTTCAGGTTGACCTAAACCAGTTGTGACTGGTTGAGACCAAACCAGTGATGATACTCGACATGGAAACCTAACAAAAACCTTTTAAAAGGCTTAGGAAGTATAACACAGGCTCGAGGAAGTTCGCAATATTTCACAGAACTTATAGATATGATGTGAGGCTAAAACTCAAGAGAATGGCTCTTAAATCGAACGATAATGGAGAGGGTGACTTCTTCCCCCTTACTCTAAGTAACTAGTACAAGTCTGTATACATTTTGAAGAGATAAGTACTAAAAAGGAAATATGACAAGTGTAGAACATGAGGCAGTATGCACAGCAATAAAGGTATTGTAAAACATAAAACAAATGAGAAATAATAATAAATGAAACATACAGTGTCACCATATAGTAAGAGTTCTTGTCCTATTGCTTCAATATATTATTGAAACCCAAAACTGCCATTATCATATTCTAAATCTTTTGTCATCTCTCCTTGTGTCCAGTAGTGTTCAATATGTGATGCAGTGGCTCATGCTGGATGTTTCATGTGTGGTGAAAGGGTTTTGGAATAGCCCCATGGTGGCCAACATTGTTCAAAGTAGTGCGAAGTGAATTGAAGGCATTTAAAATGTTACAAAATCATTCTAAACCATTCAAAGTTATTCGAAATAGTTCAAAAAGGGTTTGAAGTTAAATTTATGGCATTCATAGCAGTTCAGAGCATGTGTCATAATGTCTAGATATGATTGGGACCATTCCCAGACCTTAGAGTGTGCAATGAACCTATCACTGGTCCATATGGACTGCAAACAACCAGTTCTTGTAAGTCTGATCCAGTTGCAGGTGATCAATCAGTATGGTTGAACTAGTTGCAGTTCCAGTTCAGGCCTAAAATAGAAAAAAAGGGATCTAACCAGACTTTTAAATGCTACCCACCACACCACAAAATTCTCAGGAATAAGTTTAAAGTATGACCTCTGTGATGCACCCCTTCCTCCCCTCATTCAACCCCCCTCAATCCCCAATGCTGACCCTGTGGAACTGGTAACAGTAACCACCAGCAATGTGTTCATGCCACCTGCCCCTCCTTCACCACTGGCATTGCATTCTCCCCATTCTTCCCCTCCTCCACAATTATCCTAGTCTTCTCACCATATGTCACCTGCCCTGCCTTCGAGAAGTACCACCCCTCAGCCAAACCCAAATAAGAGAGCTGGAACATCTGAGGACAGAGAGGAGGTTAAATGAGGTAGAAAGAGTAATGGTTGGACATTTTATTTTACATTCATACAGAAATATTGTTGTATAATTAGTCTGAACATTTCACTTTTTCCCTCTTCTCTCTTTTACCAAGGGTTGTGTTTAAAATGGCCCCCTGTTGTGCAAGGTGATCAGCTGTCTTTTGGCAGTGACCCTGTGATTGATTGATTGTCAGGTTTTGCTGGGATTGGAATGGGGTCATTGGTTGATAGCTAACCACTGATGATCCTATGTCAGCTGGCTGCTTCCATGCTAGCCACTCCCATGCTGGCCACTGCTGATGCAATCACTGCTGACACTGATGTTGTGTTTGCTGGATCATTTTCTTCCCCTGCAGTTGCCATTGAAGTGTGCACCACCATACAATGTCACACAAACAGGGGGCAAGGTTTAGGACATTCTGATGTCTGTTGAGGAGGTGGAGTGGAGTTGTCATTTTGTAACAGGGACAGATCAGTAGGGGGGTCATTCACATTGTCACCTGACATGGGTCCCATGTACCTCATGTATGTGTCTTGAGGTATAAGATACTGTGGTTCACCATCACCTGGACCATTAATTGGCTGTGGGTAAGCAATGCCAGCTCTACAGAGTATGTTCATCATCAATTGATTGGCTTGTACATTGTTCAACAGAGTTGCACTTGTGTTTGAGTTGTGTGCCTGTTCTGCCACTGACCTTATGGCCAGGTTTCTTTGGCTTGGATTTGCCTTTTGCAGCTTTTCTGGTTCTTGATTGTGAACACAGGTTGTGAGAAGATGCAGCTAAGCCTTGGGATTGGCCCTCGGGATTGGAGTCAGGCATGTGAGTGGGAGCAGCTGAGTCACCACTGGCCACTGGGTTGTCCACACCTGGCACAGCAGTGGGGTGGTTTAAACCAGGCACAGCAGCGGTAGTGGTAGTGGCAGTGGTGGAGTCTACATTGGGCATGGCAGTGGCATCTGCATTATATTGGCCAGTGCATTTGTGCATCCATTGAGAAGGTGTAGGGCTATTCAAATTATTAGGATATTGCATGGGAGACACACTACCATTGTGTAGCTTGACTCTTTTAGATCTGAATGCCCTCTCAGGGCCCTGTGCCATTTGCCACTGCAGAATGTGGTTGAAGAAGTCTTATATGACACTCTTTTGCATGTTCCATGGGTCTCTCCATTTCAACTTGGTTGGGAGATATTCAGGATTGATGAATGTTGATGTGTGCTCAGCAATTGCTGTGAATGGGACATAGTGAGTAAGACAATTGTTTGCTAGTTCTGCATGCAGATAATTAACAGCTCATTGAAAAGGAAGTGATAATACTGTAATGCTGCCCAACATACAATGTAAACCATTGCTCCAGATCTTTTTTCATGTACAGTGAGCCTTTCCATGGTGTGGGTAGGATGGGGAGCCCATCACTAGTCATCTCAAGTCAGATTTGCATTGTGTCACCATGTGCTGCTGACCTTAAAGTAATGTCTGATGCATATAAAGCCTTGATATAGTGCATGAAGTGGTGCTTGAGCTCTGTGATCTCATTATTATGTGTCTATGAAAGATTATTCAGGGGTGGCCATCAACAATAAAACATTTTCATGACTGTGATTGGGAAGGGGATCAGCAATGGCAGAAGAAGCTTTTTACTCACACATCAATGACCATCAAACCATCAGGTGCAGTGTAGGCCATAAATGTCACAGACAGCACCCCCATTTCTAGCCACTGTTGTCATGTGCATCTTATAAGGCTTGATAATCTTCTACTCTTCAACTGTATATTTGCTCCCATTGCAGTACTGTCTGTGTCCTGGATGCTCTGATGGCTCAGGTGGCATTGGAGGGGATTGATGTGGAGGAAGGAATTGTCCTTGCTATTGGGTTTCACTTGTCACTTGGCATGAGGATCACATGAGCATCACACGAGGTCAATAGTACAATAAATAGTCCATCAATGCAATTGATTCCCCCCAATCATCATGAGCCTGACAAGAGCTTCTTACAAGTGAAATAGATGATCAAAGAACAATGCCACCCTGATTGAGGATGATGATGGTGCAGTCGATACTGTTACACATGTAGAAGTTGAGGTCAACATGAGACATGGACCAAAAGCAAAGCATCTCAAGGTTCCCTTGCCTCCAGTTACAGAAGAATGTGGTGAATTGAGTTCAGCTAGTATCTATGACAATCCAAGTCTTGCTCCAGAATGGGATATGCAAGAACCTCAGGTGGCTGATGAGCCAGTTGGGCCATGCATCAGCATGGCCAGTTTCTGACACTGATTGACTTACCAAGGCTCATGTAGAAATAACAGAGATAGTAAGACTATGTCTTGGAATTTGTCAGACAAATAGACAAACAAGTTTGCAACTACTGTTCATTCAATAAATGGGCAATTTGGAGATGCATCAATTGTTCAATAGGAAGCACGATTTGCTGAATATGTATGCAGGCAATGCACAGGCAAAATCTTTTCCATTGCATTGAATCTTGGACTGCCATGCACTTTCACAGGGCTGAGTCATGGGAGGTGGGCACATACCTCTTAGTTCAGCACCAGACAGATGAGCTGATTTGCAATGCTCTTCAGTTCCAAATGGAATATCTGGAAACATTTGAGGACATGCAGGATAAGGCAGAACAAGAGTTGGCCAATTGAGAAGGTGATGATCAGCATTGACCTTCATCACATCAGTCAGCATTGGCCCCATATCATGAGTTGTGAATGGCAACAGCAATGGCAATGGCAGAGGAAGCAGGGGATGATGAAGCATTTTTTGATTCCCTTGATGAGCTTCTGATTCAAGCTCACAATACATATTTTGATGATAGCCTACAAGACTTCTTTGATGGCAATGACACAAATGAAGTTGAACATGCTGATGAAGACATCCATGGGTTTGATGCATATTTGCCTAATGCTACTGAAACAGCTGAATGCATGAGGATTGATGCCACTCCCACTCCCACTCTCAATGCTGATGCTGATGCCAATGCTAACATAATATTCAGACCACCCACTGCTGATGCCTCAAACAACAGTTACATCCATGTAGTGCATACAAATGGAATACATCACTTAGCGATGGTTACCTGGCAGTGTCAAGGGGAGCACAGACCTTGGATCTGGGAAGCAGTAACTTGCTACCTACCAGCTTCACCAAAATATGCACTCTTTTCACTGTGCATGTCCTGGATCATTTTTGGCTCTGTAATCTGGAATTGAAGCCATCAGCCTACCAATTTTACCAATTGATTCAGTGCATCACATTGCCAATGAGGCCTGCAGAAGTGGTCAACCTCTACCATGAGCTTTGACACATGTCTCACTTATGGCATTGGATGAAAAGATTGAAGGGGGCTGGGTATGGTTACAATCAAAAAGATCCATTGAAACCTGAACCATGATCACTTGCGGACTTCTGTCCAGCTTGTCCTCAAGTGGGCATAAATATACCAGAAAATTGGAAGGATGATGAGAACTGATAGGTGATTAAGCACCTGCTTTGTGGAGTGGTCTCTAAAATGATATTACACCTTAAATTTGTTTTTAAATGCATATTTGTGGCTGATGGCAATTTCAAAGCTGACCATGTTCAGCAGAAAAACTCTGATAGTAATATATGGCTATGGAATGGAGCTGGGATGGCCCCAAATGAGGCTGAATACAAGCAGTTTTTCCAAAGATGCCATAGAAAGATTAACAGTAAGTACACTTCCCTTGCCACTGCCACTGCCACTGCTATTACTGCTGCTGTTCCTGTGGCTTTTGCTGTGGCTGTTTCCCCCCTGCTCCCATACCCCCTCCCGATCTGATCTAATCTGATCCATGCCCCTTTTTCAGAAGGCACCTGGTAAAAATGAATTCCTAGCCATTGTAAATGCTTTTCTGGCATCAAAGGCATATGATAGGACTGAAGTAGCTGCCATTGCATGTGCACAACATGGATGTTATGCACCCAATGCATTGGTAGACTTGTTCTAGCATGAACAGCAAATTAATACTTTGCTTTCCTTCAAGCACTGAATACTACCAGGGTTGACCCTGTAATGCTGATTTATGACATTGTCTGCTAGTACATCATCTACCTTCTGGAGTGCATTGGTGCACAGTTTCCAGCTGACCTGACCATTGACCAGGCCATTGGGCTTATGCACATGTACATGGTCACAAGGACAAATGCTTTTTTTACTATGCTCCATGTTTTATTCCAGGCTCTGGAATCATAGTAGGAGAATACTAGCTGAATTTCATTTCCCCAACAGTCAGGACAGCAACCTTGCCACATCAGGCAGAAATGCTCAATGATCATGCTATGGACTCAAATCACAAGAAAATGCTTGGCATGACTGTTATGCTGTGTGAAAAATCTCAAGAAGCACTTGAGATCTCCATGCAACCCAGCAAGCACCATGCTGACCTTACAGCAGCATTTGGTCAACAGGCAGTCAAAAGATGGGAGGATGAAGTGACTGCAGCAGAATTGCTCAGGCTGACAGATGTTAAGGCCATAGATATCTATACCACTTGGAGATAAGGAGTGGGAGTGGCAATGGCAATGGGAGCAGCACCAGCACCAGTTCAATCTGCAGTTGAGGAGTGGATTGATTTTGCAATCATTGTTCAACAAATGCAGTAAGTACTGCCTACCATTTTCCATATCACAACCCATTGTTGGCATACACCAAGATTGAATTATGAGACAAAGTCCACTGACTTGGTACATTACCAAATGTTTCTGACATGCAATCTGTTGAAAGGGAAATGGAAGCTCTCACATCCCACATGGCAACCTTAACAGATTTACAAAATGCTGCCAATGTTGCCAACCATGATATTGCTCTGTCACAAATCAGCCATTACAATGTTGACAGCTCTGATGACTTAGACCCTTCAGATGAAGACACAACTACAGCATCAGGGCCTTCACATCTTCCAGCTAACAGAAATGCTATTACAGTTGAAAAGCAACATGTATACCTCCCATTTAATGGCCCTCTGGCAGAGGTGGAGATTCAGCTCAGGCAAAACCAGGCAAGCTGACTTCTGCATCAGCTGCAGGAGCTCATTGTTAGTGCTTCAAGGTTTATTCCAAGAACTGAGACTAGACTAAACCAAACTGGTGATTGTAACTGGTCCTAGAGGACCAATGGTCCTAGTTCGACAGCTTGTCATCACCAACCATGTACATGGGTGTGAGTGAATGGCATTGGTTGTAGAAGCATGCCATATTGTCCTTTGCCTTAGCCAAAGTTGCCTTTGCTTCCTCCAAGGTGTCCCTCATCTGCTCTGTGAACTCATTTACCATCTCCAAGTGCGAGGGTGCTTGCCATGGCTCAAAGCCCATGCATGGATGTCACCCTGTGTCAAGGAGGAAGGGAGTTTGTTGGGTGGAAGAGTGGATGTGATTGTTGTATCCAAACTCTGCCATGGGAGAAGATCTTCCCAATCATCCTGTTGCTCATTGACAAAGATATGGATATACTGCTCCAGTTCTTGGTTGACTCACCCTGTTTTTCTGTCTGTCTGTGGGTGGTAGGCAGTTGAGGTGAGAAGTTTAATCCCCAGCAGGTGGTACAGCTCTCAGGTGAACTCTACAATGAATTGTAGTCCTCAGTTGCAGAGGAATGTGCCAGGCAGTCCATAAAGCTTCTACACATGGCACAAATAGAGTCAAGCCACTCTGAGTGCAGTAACAGTCATACAAGTGGAAATAAAATGAGCTCACTTTCCAGCAGAGTTGACTGTGCACATTACTGCATCAAACCCATTGTACTCCGGTAGTTCCACCACAAAGTACACACTGATGATGTCCCGACAACTTTCTGGGACTGGAAGGGGGTGTAACTTGCCCATGGGCTTGTGCCATGGAGTCTTGGTGCATATGCAGAGGTCACAGGTATGGCAGTACTGACCAATGAATTGAGACATCTGGGGCCACCAATAATTCTGTGATATGAGCTCCAGCATCTTCCAATGTCTGGGGTGGCCAGCAATGAGTGAGTCATGGTGTTGAGAGATGAGTTGCTGTCAAAGCTGGGGATTGTTAGGGACATAGATGTAATCACAGAAGTATAGGATGTCATCCTTTTCTGTCCACTCTGCTGCACAAAGTAAAAAAGTGGATCCCTTTCTCAGCTCCTTCACTGCCAGAGCCACAGCATCCTCATGTAAACCGCTATGGTTTGCATAATGAATGTCATGTAGAATACTGTGCTCCTCACCCTCCAAGGTAACACCTTCTAGTGCATGAACTGTAAACAGATCAGGTTGCAATAACACAATACCTTGATTGTCATTGCTTCCATCCCCATGGTCCAGACAACAAGATAAGGCATCAGTCTTCCCCATGCTGCATACCGGGTGATGATGCAGGGAGAAATTGAACCTGGAGAGATAGAGGGATCAGCAGGCTTGGCAATGATTAAGTTTCTTGGTGGTCATGAAGTACTCGAGGTTCTTGTGGTCCATTCAGATCTTGACCTTGTGTTGAACACCCTCCAGGAAATGTTGCCACTTCTCCAATGCCCACATTATTGCCAGAATCTCCTTGTCATGGATCTCATAATTGCATTCCACAGCACTGAGACTCTTTGAATAGAAGGTGATGGGGTGCCACTTCTGGTCCTCAGGAGACTGTTGGGACAACACTGCACCCATTGCAAAGTCCGAACTGTCAGCTTCTACATAGAAGGGATATCATCAGCAAAGGTAAGGATTGGAGTGAAAGTGACCATCTCTTTGAGCTTCTCAAAGGCCTCCTGCTGTCCATTTTCCCACTTCCATCCCTCCTTGCCAGTGAGGTCAAATAATAGGTGTGCATGGTGGGAAAAATCTTTAATAAAGCACCAATAGAAATTGATGAAGCCCAGGAAAGACTGCACCTCTTTCTTGTTGATGGGCATGGGCCAGGTCAAAATGCCAGCAACCTTGACCATGACCATCTCCACCTGTCTATCCAAGATGAT
The DNA here is from genome assembly GCA_029959215.1 of Tricholoma bakamatsutake. Taxonomy (NCBI): domain Eukaryota; kingdom Fungi; phylum Basidiomycota; class Agaricomycetes; order Agaricales; family Tricholomataceae; genus Tricholoma; species Tricholoma bakamatsutake. Next base: position 12,638,963 of record CP114861.1, read on the forward strand.
CAGGCCCAAGTACTCAATTCATGTCTTCTCAAATTCGCACTTGTCATGACTGAGATAGAGTTTGTGCCACCAAAGTTGCTCCAGTACCAGGCACATGATTTGATGATGTTCATCAAGGTAGATGCAAACAACACCTTCCAGTATGAGATCATGGAAGATGTCAGTCATCATGGTCTGAAAGGTGGCAGGACTATTAGTGAGACCAAAGAACATGACAAGTGGTTCAACAAGACCATGGTTCATGCAGAAAGCTGCCTTCCACTCATCCCCTTTCTTTATCCATACATTTTGGTAACCCCAGCAAATGTCAAGCTTGGTGAAGTAATGCGCCTTGCAGAGTTGGTTGACTAGTTCAGATATGAGGGATACTGGATAACGATTCTTGACTGTGATGTTGTTGAGGCATCAATAGTCTTGAACCAGTTGAAGGGACCCATCCTGCTTCTTGACAAAGAAGAAGGGTGAGGCCATGGGTGACTTTGAAGGGTGGATACAACCCAAAGCCAAGTGTTTATTGATGAACTTGTCAAGTTGTCATTGTTCCTCAGGGGAGAGAGGATAGACCTTGAAGGAGGAGGGCATAGCACCCAGCATGAGCTCAATTGCACAATCCCACAGTGTATGGTTAGGAAGTGAGTGGAAGGATTCCTTGGAGAAGACATCCTCAAAGTCGTGCAGGTGAGGAAGCATGGAGTCAGCAAAGCATTTGGGCATACTGTTCTTGTAGAAGGCCTCCACGAGGTGCTGGGAGATGTTGATGATGCTTGACCTGGAAACCTAACAAAAACCTGTTAAAAGGCCTAAAAAGTATAACACAGGCTAGAGGAAGGGTGCGAGTTGGTACTAAATATCACTGCTAATACTGAAAAGTTGTGGTTAGAGATGTGAAATGGTAAGACATGCTGCGAATAGTCTTGCGAAACATATGAAGAGGTTCGAAAAAGGTTTGAAGAAGGTTTGAAGAGGTGTGAAATAGTTTGAAGAGGGTTTGAAGGGGTTTGAAGAGGTTCAAAGTAGTTGCGAGGATGTTTGGAGATGTTTGAAGTGGTTCAAGGTATATCAAGGAATGAGTATAGCAAATGGGAAGTGTTTTTCGAGAGACGATAGGCGATATGCAATAAGTCAAAGGCAAATATGAAAGTTCAAAGGAGTTCACAATGTTTTGCAGAACTCAGAGATACGATGTGAGGCTAGGACTCAAGAGAATTGCTCTTAAATCAGATGATGAGGGAGAAGGTAACTTCTTCTCTGTTCTTCTAAGTAACTAGTACAAGTCTATATACATTCTGAAGATATAGTACCAAAAAGGAAATATAACATATAGAAAACAAGAGGCAATATACACAACAATAAAGGACTTTGTAAACTGTAAAACAAATGAGAAACAATAATAATTGAAGTGTACTTTGTCTTAGTATAGTTAAAAGGGCTTGTCCTATTGCTTCAATATATCATTGAAACACAAAACCTTATTTATCATATTCTAAAGGGAAATAAAACATGTGTAGTACATGAGGCAATGTATACAACAATGAGGACTTTGTAAATCATAAAACAAATGATAAATAATAAATAATTGAAATGTACCGTGTCCCCATATAGTAAAAGTACTTATCTTTTTGCTTAAATATATCATTGAAGCCTCTAAGTGCTATTATCATGTCCCAAGTCTCTTGTCATCTCTCCTCATGTCCAGTAGTGCTTGATTTGTGATGCCATAGTTTGTATCGGATGTGCCATGTGTATCGAAAGGGTTTTAGGATAGATATATGGTGGCCAATGTTGTTCAAAGTGGTGCAAGGTGATTCAAAGGTGTTCAAAGTGTAGCAAAGTCATTCAAAATCATTCAAAGTTATTTGAAATCATTTGAGGTCATTTGAAGTCGTCCGAAAGGGGCCAAATTGTACAAAATGAGTTTGAAACCAAATTTGTAGAGGTTCAAAGTAGTGTTGAGTAAGGTTGAAGAGAGGTCAAAATGGTTTGAGGAGTTTCAAAGGAGTTGGACTGGTGTCAAGGTATATTGAAGAATGGATATAGTGAATTAGAAGTGTTTTTAAAGGATGATAGGCGATACATGATAAGTTGAGAAGTGAATATGAGTGTTTGAAGAAGTTTGTAATATTTCACAGAACTTAGAGATATGATGCTGATAAGTCCCCCACACAGTTTGAGCACTGATACATCAGTTTTTACATTTTCAATCAACTTTGAATGCTTCTTACAGCTCCGAATATACACTTGGAACATCTTCAATGAGTCACAAACCAATTTCGAGCAATATCACAGCTATATCAGCCTTCAAACAAGTCCGAAGAAACTCTGAAAATCTTTGAAAAACCTCAAACCTCAAACAACATCTTGGAACACAGTATTTCCTATTCGAACGATCTTCAGATGCATGCTGGACAGATGGAACACTATTTCGAGTATATTGAACACATTTTGACCACATGTGCATGCATACAACTGGTGCAAAGCAGTTTCAGATGTTTTATGCAATTTATAACAAGGACAGTCCAGTTTGGTGTTTCAATGATATATTGAAACAATAGAACAAGTACTTTTGATTTACTGTGACTCTGTACATTTTATTTATCATCATTTCTTATTTGTTCTATGATTTGTTCTTTATTGCTGTGCATATTGCCTCATGTTCTACACATGTTGTATTTCCTTTTTAGTACCATCCCTTCAAAATGTATATAGACTTGTACTAGTTACTAAAACAACCAAGCAATTGTCTTCCTCCCAGATTGCAGTGATTTGAGAGTTCAGTCTACTCTTAAATATTATCACCACGCCTTTGTCTATCACATCCTTGAAAATATTGTTCATCATATTTTGGAAAGTTGGGGGACTATTGGTCATCCCAAAAAACATGACTAGTGGCTCAAAGGATCCTCGATGCATGGCAAATGCTGCTTTCCACTCATCTCCTTTCTTCATTTGTACATTGTTGTACCCCCAGCATAAATCCAATTTTGCAATGACCTTGGCCTTTTTCACCTTGTCAATTATCTCTGAAATCAATGGCAAAGGGTACACATTCTTCACCGTCCAATCGTTCAAACACCTATAATCTGTACACATCCTCTTCCTGTGATCTTTTTTTGGTACAAAGAATACTGGTGATGTCTGCGGTGATTTCGAAGGTCGTATCTATCCCTTGCGCAACTTTTCATTAAGGAAAATGCATCCACTTCTTCTTGTTCCTTCAGAGATAATGGATAGACTTTTGACTTCTTCAGCACAAATCCTGGCTTCATTTCAATAGCATGATCCCATGGCTTTCACACTGGCATCCGCTCCGATTCCTTCTTCTGAAAAACTCACAAATATTTATGGTAGGCTTTTGGCACCCACTCCTCCACTGGCTTCTCTACTTTCTCCACATTTTTATCCCATGACTGTCCTCCACGAATTTCCCTAAAGGTTTGCTTCTGTTCTTCTTTACTTGTCATAATTGGAACTTCCCCGTTTGGCATATCTTCATCCTCCACTTCCTCCATCGTAACAGAATACTTCCTTGGACATTCTTTCTCTTTCTTTTCCTTCTTTTCCTTTTTTACTTTTCTCCCATACACATTACATTCTTTAGGACAACGAGTCATGTGTACCTTCCCAGTTTTCCAATCAATTTCTGGATTATGTTTTTGTAACCATGGACATCCAATTATCAGATTGGTTTTCCCAAGGTTGCACACTTCAAATATGGCTCACTCCTGATGATCCTGATACTTCAATATCATTGTCACTTCCCCCTTAATAGTTCCTCCATGATTGATCGTACTGTCAATATTGTACACCATTATAGGTTGTGGCAGTTTACGCATGCAAATACCGTTTCTGGTAATTAGGGATCGATTAATAAATAATCCAGTAGCACCACTGTCAAGCAATGCCTCCACATTAATTGCTGCATGCGTGTCCACTGTCTTCAATGCTACTGTCCAGCTGATTTCAGGTTCTATCTGCACTGAGCGAATAAAAAATTTAGGGGTCTTTGGAAATAAGGCTGGGCATTTTTCTTTGTCAGATAAATGATGATGGTCATACTCTTCAATTTCTCTTTCGGATTCACTCTCGGTTTCCTCAGATACTAATACATTATATTGATTCTGGGTCACCAATGGGGAAATTTTCACTGGGACTCTTCCACAAAATTCTTCTGCTTATCTTCCTCCAACTTCACTTCCTCGATAGTCTCTTCCCTAATCTTCCTTTTCTGCCTACAATTTCGAGCCATATGCCCTAATTGCCCACAATTAAAACATTTAACTGGAGCTCGTCTCCCTACTCGATCAACATCCATCGCATCCATCGATGGTGCTGACTCCTTAACAATAGGTGTCACTGCCACTGCCAGTGGCTGTGCCCTCGGAGTTTGTACCTGAGGTGTCCTTCCTTTCTCGGACTTTCCTCCCAATGACTTTTGAATTCCCATACATCAATTTCGATTCTGCCTGTTCCTGTTGATACTGCTGATCAAGACGCATTGCCCAATTATACCACTCGTCCAACCTCTCTGGCATTGAAGGTAGTTGATAGATAGACTTGAATAATGAGGGATTTAATCCTGCCTTCAAATATTCTACCAACGCTGCTTCTCCCATATCAGTCTGTGATGCTTCTGCTTTAAACTGCAAAATAAATTCGTCTGCAGTCAGAGAACCTTGGCGCATAGTTTTTAAGTTTGCATTAGCTGTCGCCTTTGGGTTAGGGTCTCCAAACTGTGCCTCCAACCTCTCCAAAAATTCCCTGAAGCTTGCAAACAGTTTATATCCCACGGCAATTTGATTATTGGCTTCATTTCTCCAGAACTGTGCTTTCCCCCCCTGAATGTATGAAAGAGCAAACATAATCCTAGACTTGGTTGTATGAAAGTCAGGCTTTCTCCCATGGATGTACAATACTATAGAGCTGATGAAGGACTTTGTGTTCTCCATGGTACCATCAAATATTTGCAGGGGTGCATATTTAGGTAAATGCATTTTTCCACTCTCAGATCTCTCCTCTGCATGCTCACCCTCCTGAGACATCCACTCCACCATCTCCTCCATCTCATCATCTTTATGTTCTACTGTCTCTGCTTTTGTTTCTGCTTGTTTGGGCTGGGATGCTGCTAATACTGACACTAATTGGGACATTTGTGCTGTTAGAGCATCAATTTTGGCTTCAAGAACAGGCATGGGAACAGGATTGTGACCAGGATTCGAAGCTGCTTGTTCTGACATGATTATGTAATCTGTGATGAGTCACTTCTTCGGCTGTGTAGAGATTCGGCTGTAGAATTTTTTTGCAAAATTTTGAGTCATGTGATCCAGCTACTTTGGGTACCAAACATGGCAAAACACGTGATTTCGGCTATTGGGCACTTTGGATCAATAACCCTTCCAACAGTGCCTGATCTCGGGGCTATTACTGAATTTGGCTAGTAACTAGCTAAAATAGTTGTCCAAATTGAGTAATGTAAATCTTAGCTAAACCAGATCCGATCGGTTGTCTGGTTGCAGCTGTCCTAATGATGAGCGCTGCCTTTCGATCACTGGCAGTTGCAATGTAAGGCGAGGCCTGGCATTGGCTTATGAAAGCAAAGGTAAATACATATATACAATTAATTCTGGCTCTTGCCAAAATGATGCGTAAGCAGATGTGGCACGCTGAGACAAATGATGTATGCGTGTGAGTAAGAGAAGGCGCACTGATGGGGAGTTGAGTTCTTCTGTTAGGGCGACACCCACTAATCTGCTAGCTGGACCATGCGGGTTCTCCTACAAGAAGGCGGCGGGGGGCGCGCACGTGATGGGGGAATTTGATGGATTTGATGCGAGGGTTAAAAATAGAACAGTTGGCTGAAATAGGCCTTTCGCACCACTAACGTGGATGGAATACCTAAGAGAACTCAACTAGTTCTCTTAGTATTTATTTTAGGGTTATATACTATGTTACACATATTGTAGTATGTTATTACGGACGTGCGCACACATGTGCGCACCTGTACGTACATGCGCGTACATATTGATGCGTGTAAATAAAGAATTCCCACGCTGACAAATAATGTGTATATAGGCATTTTGTAGCATATTTTGGTGAAATAAAATCAAATAAAATGAAATAAAATAAAGTAAAAATAGTATTAGGTAATAGGCATGTTAGGAGATTGTTTCCTAACAAATAACCGACGCAAAGTTGGATGTAAACTGTTTGAGAATGTGCAAAGCATCTTTGAAGTCAATCGATGTGCTAGACTGCAATGAATCCAAGTTCAAAATCAATTGCTGGGAAATGGAATATGAGTTCAAGGATGCTATAACAAATTTCACAGTGTCATGGATGTCGTTTGGCATGTATGGGCCATCAGGATAGTGATCAGAGAACTTCACTTTGAGATGATCAGCAATTCGATTCCATAAGTCCATTTGAAAGCCTTGAACAAAAGCTCAACTCTGTTTGGCCTCTGAGAGTCTATGTTTTGAGCGAAGGAAGCTCGTGACCTTGTAGAATGACCTGTAATAAGCTCTTAAATTAATTGCATCAAAAATACCAGTGTGAAGCTGTTCGCCAACGAGTGTATCCATGTCTGAAATGGTGTATTTTTGTTTGTCTTCTATTTTGGGATAGAACTTGAATACTACGATGCGAAATTCATTAAATGAGGTGCTGGGCTGGTATTCTGGAAGTGATTTCCAGAGATCGTAAGAATTGATGTCGATGTATCTGCAAGCATGTCTCTTCTTTAGGTCATGATCTGTAATACTGCAAGTTACAAATAGAAATTCGAGCTCTTTGAAATAATTTCGGAGTTCTCTAGGCTGTCTCGAATCAAATTTCGGAGATGTAGAATGACCAGGAGATGGCATAAAGGATGTTGACATGTTCAAGGTGAATCCTGGAGGTTGCAAGGTTGAGATTTGTGCAATGTTGTGTTTCATATGTTTTTGAAGTGGAGGATGGTAGCAAAGTCATAATCGTGAAAAGCAAAAAAGTGCGAAATGATATTATCGCTATATTGAGATCTCCTGGTTGTTCAGGAGCATTGGAGGCAAAACGAGTTCAATGCAAAGTCAAAATCATTGAGCCCCTTTGGTAAAATGAGTGGTAGAAAAGAGTGGACATTCAATGATGAAATGATTTAGAAACCCCTTGCAGTGGGCTCCAAAATGATGTTACTCGACCTGGAAACCTAACAAAAACTTGTTAAAAGGCTTAGGAAGTATAACTCAGGCTAGAGGAAGGGTGCAAGTTGGTGCTAAATATCACTGCTAATATCCAAACATTGCTTTTAGTGAGGCAAAATGATAATGGATGATGCAAATAGTCTATGAGAGTATATGAAGTTGTTCAAATGAGGGTCAAAATAGGTTCGAAGACATGTGAAATATTTTGAAGAAGGTTCAAAGTAATTTTGAAGAAGTTCAGAGATGTCGGATGGGTGGTGAGATATGTCGAGAAATGAATATAGCAAATAAGAAGTGTTTGTTGAGTGGTGATAGGCGATAGGCGATGAGTTGAGAGTGAATACGATAGTTCAAAGAAGCTCACGATATTTTGCAGAACTTAGAGGTACAAGGAGAGGCTAAGACTCAGAGAACTGCTCTTAAATCAAGCCCTGAGGGAGAGGGTAACTTTTCTCTGTTTTTCTAAGTAACTAGTACAAGTCTATGTACATTTTGAAGAGATAGTACTAAAAAGGAAATCTAACATGTGTAGTACATGAGGCAATATGTGCAGCAATGAGGACTTTGTAGATCATAAAAACAAATGATAAATGATAAATAAATGAAATGTACAGTGTCCCCATATAGTAAAACTATTTATCTCTTTGCTTCAATATAGCATTGACACCTCTAAGTGCTATTATCACATCTTAAGTCTATTGTCATCTCTCCTCATGTCTGGTAGTGCATGATATGCAATGGAATAACTCATTCCGAATGTGCAGCATGTATCGAAAGAGTTTCAAGACAGTTATATGGTGGCCAATGTCGTTCAAAGTGGTGCAAAATCATTTGAAAGCATTTGAAGTGTTGTGAAATTATTTGAAATCATTTGAAGGTGTTTGAAGTAGTGTGAAATAGTTCGAAAAGAATTCGAAGTCGATTTTGTGGCATTCGTAGTGGTTCGGAGCATCTGTCATAATGTGTCGATATAATTGGGAGCCATTCCAGACCTTAGAGCATGCAATAGACCTATCAATGACAAGAATCATTCTTTCTTCTCCATCAATCCTCCTCCAATGCTGCCTGAGCCATCAGAAAACCTGGGTAAGACAGTATCGCAAGGGAAGATATACGGTTGAAGAGTGGAGGATCATTGAGCCTTATAGAGATGCATTCTGATCACAAGAATCAAAAGCTGGCTGGTTGCAAATACTCAAGTGTAACATTCTCCCTGCCATATTCAATTACTGAATGTCAATCAAGAGGGCCCCAATGGATGAGGAGGAGAGTTGCCTACATGCCAAGGTGAACCATCAACTTGAAGCATGTGAAGGTTCTATTTTTGATAACATCACCAGGAACTAACAACCTGGCTTTTAAACGACTGGCAAATGATGAAGGGCTACTCATGCAAATCAAACAATTTCAAAGTCAAGCGATCAGAAGCCATTTGGGCCTTATACCAGGATCGAGTTTTGAAAGAGATTGGAAACCTGGTAGGTATTGGGAATGCCACCACAAGCACACCTGGATGGTTTCAGATGTGACTGCCAGCCATCAAGAGTGTTTTTAACAACATGACTGCAGAGGAAAAGGTAATCCTTGAGACCGAGCAGGATAAAATGATGCAGGAAGGTTATCCTGAGCAGACAAAGTGAAAATAATTTAATGCCATTGCCGCTGCTGATGCTGATAGTGACTGAGATCTCACAGACTAGCAGAGAAAAACCTGTGTAAGCATGTAGAGGAGAGTGCCCAACAACACCGGTTAGAAAATGGGAGTGCTGTCTGTGATATTTACAGCCCATACTGCACCTAATAGTTTGATGGTTGTTGACACATGAGTGGAATCTTTAATTGTGATGCCGATGCCGATGCCGATTACAGTCATGATAATGTCGCCTCTTTAATGGCTACCCCTGCACAATCATTTCTGGACACCTATCATGATCATATCACAGAATTCAAGCAGAACCTTGTGAGTTATGTCAAGGCTTTACATGCATCAGACATTGCCTCAAGGTCAGCAATGCAACCTAACACCACCACACCACAAACCCGACTTCCTTTTGACTCAGAATGGGTTCCCCATCTTGCTCACACCATGGAAAGGATCACAATACAAGAAAAAAGAGCTGGAGCAATGGTTTATGTTTTATGTTGGGCAGCATTACAGTATGACAACTTCTCTTGCTACAAACTGTTACTTATTTCCATGCAGAACTAGCCAATAATGGTTGTAGTTGCCATATCCCATTCAAAGCAATTGCTGACTAAACCTCTTATTCATCAATCCTGAACATCTCCCAGGAAGGTTCAAATTCAGAGACCCACAGAACATGCACAAGAGTGTCATAGAAGACTTCTTTGACCACATTCTGCAGCATCAAACAGTGCAGGGCCCTGAAAGAGCATTCAGGTTCAAAGGAATCAAAGTGAGCAATGGGAGTGCATCTCTTGCACACTATCCTAATGATTTAAATAACCCTCCAACTTCCTGATGCATTTCCAAATGCAGTGGATCTTGGAATGGTGATGCAATACCCAATGTCAAGTTCATCATGGGCACCAGCCTGCATCTCAATGCCAATGCCAATGCTGAGCCCCAATGTCAATCAAGAAGCAGAAAAAGGGCGAACATGAAACAACAGCAAAAAAAACCTCACCGACGATCGAAAGCAGAACAGGCACCCATCTCTGAACCCTCAGATTCCTTGCAACTCATGGATCCAGCTCAGTTGAGCTATGTGCAAGTCATCAAACGACAATAGACATACTCTGCACAGCTGGTGTGACTCGACCACAGCCAATTAATAGTCTGGGTGATGGTGAACCAGAGTATGTCATTCCTTGACACATTTATGAGAAGTCCATCACACCCATATCACCTTTAAATGATGATGTAAATGATGCCCCATGCCCACTTTATTTAGTCCAAAGTCTTGCGTCTACCCTAAATTTCTTCGAAATTCCTCCAAAATCTTCGAAATTCCATGCATTACACTATTTTCACTTTCATTTTTTTTGATTCACCTTTGCTTCACTTCTATTACCCGTCTAGTCCCTTGATCTTGCATCAAACATATTTTTGCACTCCGAATTCATCGATCCAGCCACGAAATTCTCTGAAATTCCATGAAACACATTCTTTTAGCTTCAAATTCCTTTGACAGAAAGTCCTTTTATGACTATTTAACAGTTGGTCTGACAGGTGACATCTAGAGGGCCTTGCACCCTTCCTCTGACTCGTGTTATACCATTAAAAGCCATTTAGTAGGTTTTGTTTGGGTTTCAGGGTTGAGTATCATCAATGCAAGGCTAAGACTCAAGAGAATGGCTCTTAAATCAAATGATAATGGAGAGGGTAAACTCTTCTCTGTTCCCTTGTCTTCTCTGTTGTTCTGAGTAACTAGTGCAAGTCTATATATAATTTGAAGAGATAGTACTAAAAAGGAAATAAAACATGTTTAAAATATGAGGCAATATATACAACAATAAAGGAGTTCTTGTAAAACATAAAACAAATGAAACAATAATAATTGAAATGTACATTGTCCCAGTATAGTAAAAATACTTATCTTATTGCTTCAATATATTATTGAAACACAAAGCTGCATTTATCGCATTCTAAATCTTTTTGTTGTCTCTCCTCATATCCAGTAGTGCTCGATATGTGATGCAATGATTTATTCCAGATGTGTCATGTAAGTCAAAAGGGGTTTTGAAACAGCTATATGGCAGCCAACTTTGTTCGAAGTGCTGCAAAGTTGTTCAAAGGCATTCAAAATGTTGTGAAGTCATGCGAAGTTGTTTGAAATAGTTTAAAAAGGGTTCGAAATCAATTTCATGGCATTCATAGGGGTTGGAATTGTGAATTGTGATGTGTCAATATATTTAGAAGCATTCTTTAGACCCTAGAGCGTGCAATAAACCTATTAACAGTTTGGGTGGGAAGAAGAATTATGCAAGCAGCTTGGCCTTGCCCTCATTCATGTTTACCTCCCTGGTTGTGCCATCATCCTCTTTTGCCTTTAACATAGGGATCCTTGATTGTCTGCCATCTCCTGCAGGGTTCGATAGGTATCTGTTGACCATCCATACATCTGATCTGACCATATTTTCCAGGTAGTCATTCCAGTGGTCCAGTTTGGCCTTGGCTATGTTGGCTGCATACCTTTTTTGGGCCTGTCATAACTCTTGATGACTTGGGTGATCCTCTACCGCTCAGTTTCTGTAGGATTTGGCATGTTTGCAGTTCATCTCCTTCTTTTCTTTCATCAGCTCCTTTTTTCACCACCTTTTGGATAGAGGGCAGGGTTTGTTTTCTGGAACTTTGGCTGCAATCACTTTCTGAATCAGTGTTGTGAGTTGTTCTATCTCTCTACCTAGATCTTCATCAGTTTGGGTCTCTGAGGGTATTGGGATTACTGCGAGTTCTTTTTCCAAAAATGCATTGAACTCCTCCTCCATCCCAGTCCATCTCCCTGAAGTTTTGTGATATTCTCATCTTCATCCTTTCCTGTGTTGGTTCCAGGATGGTTGCTATTGGATAGTGGTCTGTTTTTCCTGGTTGCCTCTCCAGCATGATGTTGCACTTCACCACTTGGTTAGTGAGGCTGCTAGTACAGAAGACATTGTGAGGCCTGTACTGCTGCTTTGTTACCATGTGTTTTAGCATGGGGATGCCCTTTGGTAGTGTCATGCACATTTCTTGTTCTGCTACTAGCTTGATTACCCATGCTGCATCTTCAAGGGCCTTTGTCATAAATAGATGCATATCCTCATCCCTGTCCCACGTGGGGTGGTGGCGATTGAAGTCTTCTCCCCAGAGTACATGCAGCTTTGCTGACCCTGGGGTCTATTTTGGTTGTTGCATATGTGTCTTCTCAGTGTTGCTAGTGATTGCATGTTGTCACCTGCATTATAGATATTAAAGATTTGGAGTCATCCATAGGTGCCATTTAATTCAATTGCCACTATATCATTTGTGCCAGGGATATCTAGTATCTTCCAGTTGTTGGTGGATAGGGCCACATTGATAGGTCTACTATGCACTTTAAGGTCTGGAGAACATTTCCACTCATATCAACACATTACGACACACACTCCAAATCACTACAATGCCATGAAATTGATGTCGAATCATTTTCGAACTATTTCGCACTATTTCAGATGACTTTGAGACATTTTGAATGATTTTGAACTATTTTGTGACACTTCGAACGACTTCACAGCATTTTGAATGACTTTGGCTGCTGTATAGCTGTCTTGAAACACTTTCGATACATGTTGCACATCCAGAACAAGCCAACTCACTGCATATTGAGCACTACTGGATACAAGGAGAGATTACAAAAGAGTTAGAATGTGATAAGTGCATTTTTGTGTTTCATTGATATATTGAAGCACAAGATAAGTACTTTTACTATATGGGAACACTATACATTTCATCATTTATTATTTTTCATTTGTTTCATGATCTACAAGTCCTCATTGTTTGATATATTTGCCTCATGTTTTACACATGTTCTTACTTCCTTTTTAGTACTATCTCTTCATTTTGTATATAGACTTGTATTAGTTAGTTACAAAAGGAGAATACCAACGAGGGAACAGAGTACAAGTTACCCTCTTGCTTATCATCTGACTTAAAAGCCATTCTCTTGAAGTCTTAGTTCACATTGTATCTCTAAGTTCTGCAAAATATCGTGAACTTCTTTGAAACTATCATATTCGCTCCTTGTTTTATTGCCCATCACCTATCACCATTTGACAAACACTTCACATTTGTTAAACTCACTCTTCGATATACCTCGAACCTCTTCAAACTTATTCAAACTTATTCAGACTACTTCGCACAACTTTGAACCTCTTCATACCTTTTTCGAACCTCTTTGCATATATTCGAACCTCTTCTGAACTCTTTCAAACACCTTAGTATGCCTATAAACACTATTCGCCACAGCCCTTACCATTTTGCATTACTAAACACAATGTTTTGATCTCAGCAGTGATATTTAGTTCCAACTCGCACCCTTCCTCTGACTCATGTTATACCATCCAAAGCTATTTAGTAGGTTTTGTTTGGGTTTCTGGATTGAGTATCATCAATGTTTACCCATATCATGGATTATATGGTCATGTCCAATGTTTCTCATGAGGTGGGAGTTGGAGTCTCACAACTACAATATCATGGTGTATTTTGTTCTACTAACCTTCAATGCACTGGACAAATCACACATCCAAGAGCTGATAGAGTCAAAGAGTTTCTCCAAGAGATCTATTAGCAATCATAGGTGGGCTAAGGCTCCAGAGCAACAAAACCCAAACCAGCTAGTAGGGCATATGATCATCACCTTCATGGACCTGGATAGCGTGAATAAGGCTATTCTCAATGGCCTCATCATATGTAACAAAAAGGTATCCATAACCAAATGTATGCACGAACCAGTCAGATGCCCCAAGTTCCAGGGCTACAATCATGTCACAATGGAATGTATTATCCAAAGGGATGTCTGTGCAAAATGCAGGGAAGACCATAGGGCTAGAGATTGTAAGATATCAGCTCTACTATGCACCTTGTATGGCACATGCGGACATGCTAGCAATGACAGGACATGCCCTGCCTTCCTTAGGAAATGCATGGAACATGACATGAGGAACCCAGAAAACCTGCTCCCCTTTTACCCCTCCATGGAGTCCTGGACATAGGAATCTGCACCACTGGGCAGCCAAAAAACTGCAATACAAGTAGGACTGGCAGACTTCATGTGCCCAGACAGGAATGGCAACCTGCATCAAACACAACTCCCATTCCTGCCCCGACTGAGACAGATAGTACCAAATAGATGAGAACTAGAGCGTCATGCATGGGATAGACAGGAACATGAGGAAACCAATAAATAGTGAGATGAACAGGGTAACAAAGGTAAGGATCCTTCAAATAGATGTAAACAAATCACTCACTGCACATCTGGAACTAATCAACGACTTGCTAGCAGTGCACTGGAACATTGTACTAATACAGGAATCATACATTACTTTATTCAAGAGCATCAGAACATGAGAATGGTGGTGTCTAGTTTGCATTCCATGTGTAGGATGTTTGCCTCACTGTGTAGCCATGCTGCCAATTTATCGTCCCCTTCTTCTATGAGTATGTTTTCATTCTTAAGCCATATTGCCAAATGGAGTTTGCACTCCTTGTTGGTCATGCTGCAGCCTTAGCCAGTTTTTCATTCAGCTGTTTTAGTAACTGTGGGGCTGGCATAGATTTGAGGCTTGCATATCCACTGACAATATCCATAGGAACTGTATGGCCCATATGCATTCTCTTGCCCTGACCCTTGGGTCTACTTGAACTGGGGGGCCAGCTGCGCCGCTACATAGCACAGCTTGGTATGGTGTAGTTGTTGCTTTCTCTTTCTCTGTGGTATTGATCATTTTCATTGTTGCTTTGCCTAGCTCCTCTACGGAGTCCTTGATCTGGTTTATTAGTTCACTCATCATTTCATATAGTTTTCTAGTGGCTTCCTCTAATTTCTTCCTGGAAGTGTTTTGCAGTCTGTCAACAAAGGAGAGTAGTTCTCTTGATATGACTGTGGAGATGTCCTGTGCTGTATTCACCAGTTCTAGTTCATGCAGTAGGAATGCCACTGCATGGATGCTGTTGAGGCTCTGTAATGGGGTATTTGGGAGAGCTCCGACCTGGAAGAGGATCTCAGCTAGTGAAGCTAGCATTGGCATTACTCCTGATGAGGCCATTATTGATCCTTTTGTGGCCAACCAGAAAAGACCCATCTTTACATCGGGAATGTCTCCTGTGTTAGCATTTGCATGTATTGCACCTGTTCACCTAGTGCTCCTGCCCATCTCAGTTTGTGAGGAGGTCACATGCTTCTCTCTGGCTGGCTGTTCTGAGTTTGTTGCCATGGGGTTTGGCCTTTTTTGCATTGTTATCATGTTCTCTTGTAGCATGGTTTGACATAAACCTGTCACACCAGACAATGGTGTGTTGTCTGGCATGTAGGTGTTAGCTGATATATTTGCTTTCAATCGCATCTTATGTGGTGGGTCTCTCATCTTTGGAGTAAGTACTCTTCTACTTAATGGCCCTAGTGTATAGTCCTCCTTTGATCTGCCCTTTTGAACTGTGGGAATTTTTGAGGCAGATGACTGTACCAGATCAAGAAGTGTGTAGCATTTAATGTATCCATCACCAGTAGGGAGCTCGCAGGAGTGACCATCAGGCATGTAGAAGCCTCAACACTTCTTACACCTATTATACATCTCAAGATACTTTTGCTCATGGTCAGTGAGTTTCAGAGGGTGTGATAATAAAGATGCTGTTGGGGCTTGCACCTGAGGGTTCAATGCAGATGCACCACAAGAGTAGGGTGCATGTCGCAAGCCATCTGAGAGGCCTATGCTCAACCCAGAGCATTTCAGGCTCCTGGCTGCATCTTCTGCATCGCGCTTGCAGGCAGTACAAGCTTCTGGTCAAGCTTGGTCAGAGTATTGACAAAAGACTGTAGCCTAGCATCAGTCTTTAAAGTATTGGAGGCAGTCTTCAATGCCCCAGCAGCTGCAGTAGCATCGGCATCGCTAGGCATTTCGTTCTCTTTCTCCAAGTCATTGTCAGAGGACTCATGGTTGTCCTTCCATTGATCTAAGGCAGAAGCAAGCTCAGAAGATATGTTGGATTAAATTTGTGTGTGAAGTTGCAAACGAAAAAGGTGGAATTGGGAACCCTTGAGCAGGAGGTTATCACAGTGTAAAGAGTCTATGAAATTAGAGAATGCAAATTTGTTCTGTTTGTGGAGCATACTTTCCTAGCCAGGTCCTGTTGCCAATGCTTAGACAACCAGCATGCATGTACCTTCGCCATAAAATTGGCAAAGGAGAGTGTTGACAGTAAGTCCTGTTGGGACTGATACCAGGCTGAGAACAAGGGGTTTTTGAACAAATACACAATGTGATTGATGTAGTTCTCAGCTTCCAGGCCTTCTTTGTTTTGAAGATCACTGCATGGGTAATGTTTAAAATGATGCAGTAGTTCAGGGGGTCATAGTGCTGGCTGATATCACTGGTCATTTGCCATTGTTAAGGCTCAGGATAGCAGACAGCATGGTCGATGACATATTAAAAGTTGGTGTGATGATGTGGTAATTGTCAGAGGATGATGATGAACATTGATGGCATGGTGCTGCAGGAAGGGGAGGCAGCGAGGTAGGAGGGGACATAGGAGGACTTGAGAGGCTAGAGGGAGGTGATATATGCATATTGACAGGCAGACAAACAGGATATATGCACGAAAGATAGGAAGTATGTGCATCACAAGTGCCCAAGGACTGATGGTCATTTAGAAAAGGTTCACAGTAAATTGCAGATAGTTGTTTGCTCTCACAGCAAGCATGGAGGTGGATGTTGAGGAGGCAAGTGTGTTGTCATCAACAATAGTGGGTGCAGACAATGTTGGTGTCAAGTTGGTTTCAGTGTCTGAGGTGAGAGGAAATGGCATGTGGCCACCAGCAAGAGTGCTCGAGCTGTTAGCCTTCCTTCTTCTACTGCATGTAGTGGGAAAAGTCGTTCTTGTTGCAATAAATATGTACAGTGTTGTCCTTGTCAAAAAAAAAGTAGAAGCCTGCCCTGCAGTCAGAGGGTGGAGGGGGTAGGCAACACTATAGCAGTCAAGAGAAGAAGATAAGGATTGGACTCACTACTAATCATGCAGCAGACAGGACAACAACATGATATTTAGAAGTCAGTAGGGGTAAAAGATACAAGAGTCTAGGGGAAATGTAATGGGGAAAAGGAAGAATGGGAATTCCACCTATGTGGCATTTCTTATTAGTCAGAATATGAACTGTGTACAAACAAGCATCAATTGTGTTATGTAAGCCAGACTTACACTATACCAAGTCACCAACTTTGTACTCTGGAGCGATGGCTCGAGTATGATCTGTGTGTCACATGATATCATCATGTGCTTTCATCAATGCTGCCTCTGCCTCTTCCTGTACCTTTCACATCTTGGATACAAAGTCTTCTACCAACTGTATCTTACTTTCCTTTGGGGGTTCTATTCCCATATGGGGATGATACTCATAATTAGCAAAGAAGGGTGACATGTGAGTAGCAGAATGGAATTTGTTATTGTGGGAAAATTTGGCAATTGCCAACCATTCAGGCCAGTCAGTTTGTCAGTAGTTGACAAACATATATAGGTACTGCTCCAACTCCCAGTTCATTCTCTCTGTCTGCCCATCAATTTGTGGGTGATATGCCATAGATAATTCAGTTTAAATTCCCAATATATTGCTTAACTCTCGCATAAACCCATCAAGCCAACTGATGTATGCAAAGTGAAACCAATGGTGAGCAACCCACTATAGATGACAAGGGGCCATTCACACTGAGAGTAACAATGAGCCTGACTCTCAGGAGGCTACCTATAAGGAGTGCTGGGGAGACCTTTGGAAAAACCCACCTCGCCGCCACTGAGCATGTGAAGAGTAGGCTCAGGACAGTTCATCTTGCAAAAGGACTTTGCACCGAGGACAAATAAAACGACTATGGATCACACTTGGCAATGGACACTGGCCCTAATGATGACCTGCAGACACCGATACTAGATGCCATGGGCATCAAACTATCACTCTGCACAGAGGGAAGTCAGGATGACATGGATGCTTTATTCACACATGTTTGAGGAGAACCTATGATCAGAGTATTCAGGGCCAAGGAATCACCACTCACTATCAAACACAATTACATCCCACCAAACTACCCAAAGCTCAGGCAGATCTCCCATATCACCCGATCTCAATCAACTGGTAGAATTGCATACTTGAACACCACTTACATCTGAGTGAAAACCTCTATCTCACAGAAATTTGCCCACAAAAGTGAGAACAAGGAGAAGGAGCAATCACTAGGTAATCTCCTCCCTGACAAGTATAAGGAATATTGAAGGGTATTTGAAAAGGCAGCATTTGAGAGATTCCCCAAATCAAAACCATGGGACCATGTGATTGAACTAAAACTGGATTTTGTTCTGAGAGATTGCAAGGTCTATCCCATCACCCCAGCTGAACAGGAACAATTGGACAAATTCATAGATGAGAACCTACAAAAGGGGTACATCATACCATCCAAATCACCCACGGCATCCCTGTCCTTTTTCATGCTATGAAAAATTCTGATGCCCTGTGACCCTTCCAAGACTACCGATACCTGAATGACAGAACTATTAAAAACTATTACCCGCTTTCTCTGATTGGAGATCTACTCGACAAACTAGAAGGGGCTAGATGGTTCACGAACTTAGACATCAGGTGAGGGTACCACAATGTCCAAATTAAGAAGGGAGATGAGTGGAAGGGTGCTTTCAAAACTAACAAAGGGCTGTTTGAGCCCAAAGTGATGTTTTTGGGCCTCTGCAACTCCCTGGCTATTTTCCAAGCAATGATGAATGATATCTTTTGAGACATGCTAAATGAGGGGTGGCCGGTGATTTATATGGATGACATCCTGATCTTCTCAAAAGATTGGAAAAAACACAAAGAAAGGACAAAGAGGGTTCTAGCAAGGTTGAGAGAAAACAATCTCTTCCTGAAACCTGAAAAGTCCAAATTCGATGTACAAGAGGTAGAATTCCTTGGGCTAATCCTATGCCCAAACCAGTTGGCAATGGACCCAATTAAACTAAGTGGAATAAGGGACTGGCCACCCCCAACCAATGTGAAGGGGGTCTGATCATTCCTTGGCTTTAGAAACTTCTATTGAAGATTCATCGGCAACTTCATCGTGAGCATGAAGCCACTGAATGACCTAACAAGAAAAGACCAACCCTTCAACTGGACAATGAATGCCAAAGTGCATTTGAGACACTAAAATGAAAATTCTCTGAGGTTCCAGTACTGCTTATGCTGGACACTGAGAAACCCTTCATGGTAGAGTGACACATTGAAATATGCTACTGGAGCAGTACTCAAGCAGACTGACACTAATGGAGACTGGCAACCATGTGGCTACATCTCTCACTCCCTTATGCCAACCAAGAGAAACTACAAACTTTACGATTGAGAGCTTCTCAGAATAATATGAGCCTTAGAAACCTGGAGGCACTATCTTTAGGGATCCAAGCACCCAACCAATATCTTATCCGATGACAAAAACCTGATGTACTTCAGGATGGCACAGAAGCTGAAGTGGCAGCAGGCCAGGTGGAGCCTGTTCCTCTCACAGTTTAACCTACAACTTGTACACATGCCTGGAAAAATGATGGTACAATCTGATGCACTCTCCCAACAAGGGGACCAAATACCCAAGGTCGATAATGACAATGATGACATCACTCTGCTTAAAGATGAGATCTTCGCATGAATGATCAACACAGAATCAAAAGATCTACTAGCTGACAGAATGATGGGAGATGATCTACTAAAAGAAATAGTAAGAGCTATCAAAGAAGGAGGAACACTGTCAATTAAGTCAGCTGTAGAAGACTGGAGGATGGAAGATGACAGCACAGTCTTTTTCAATGACTGATGTTACATCCCAAATGACAGAGACCTACCAAAAAGGATCATGGAAAAATACCATGATAATATCCTCACTGGACACCCTGGCCAATTCCAAATGCTGGAGCTGGTCCAGAGGAATTACTGGTGGCCTGGAATGATCATCTTTATTAGGAACTATATTGATGGATGTGCCAACTGCCAACAAATGAAAGTTAACACACACCCCACAATGCCCCCGCTACTCCTGATAAAATCAGAGGCGACATGACTATTCACACTGGTAACCATGGACTTTATCACAGACCTCCTGACCGACAACAGATCAGACACCATCATGGTTGTGGTAGACCATGGACTTACTAAGGGGGTAATTTTTATCCCATGTAACAAGACAATCGATGTGCTTGGGGCAGCAGATCTTTACCTCCACAATGTATTCAGGAGGTTTGGACTACCTGATAAGATCATATCTGATTGGGACCCCAGATTTGCTTCCAATGCTTTCCAGGGATTGGGAAGGTTACTAGGAATTAAATCAGCAATGAGCACTGCTTATCACCCACAATAGATGGGGAAACAGAATGGGTTAACCAAAAACTGGAAATCTATCTCTGGATCTTCTGTGCAAACAATGCCTTGTGATAGAAGAACCACTTCACTACTGCCAAGTTCACACACAATCAGAAGCACCACTCAGTGATAAAGAACACCCCATTTTACATAATGATGAGAGCTCACCCTAGGGCCATCCCAACAACTTACGAGAAAACCAATCTGCCATCTACTGAACAAAGGATAGCTGAACTAGGAAAGGCATGATGGAAAGCCCTGGCAGCACATGAACTGTCCCGACAAGTCATAATCGGGAAAACTAGTCAAAACTTCTGCCCATGGATGGTGGGAGAAAGGATCTGGCCATACTCAAAGAATCTGAAGCTTGGTTACCCAACTAGAAAACTCACCCCAAAACATGAGGGGCCATTTCTAATCACATTAGCCATTTCCTCCCATGCCTATAAATTGAGGCTTCCTCAACAATGGAGAATTCACCCCATTTTCCACACATTGCTCCTCTCGCATTTCAAGGAGAATGAAACCTACAGGCCAAACCTTCTTGCTCCACCTTTCAAACTGATCGAGGGAGAATTGGACCATGAGGTTGAGGCAATAATAGCCCACAGGAAAAGAGGCCAAGGGGCTCAATTTTTGGTAAAGTGGAAACATTGCAGCATGGCAGAAAACACCTGGGATCCCAAAACACATTTAAAATATGCTGCAGAGATACTTGGACAATACAAGTCCACCCACAACCTCTCTCCACCATGAGCCGCCCTCTGCACTTTGTCGCAAATGCCACACCTGACCCCCATCCTGAAAGAACATTCAACATGATACTAGAGTATGCCCATGACCTGTATGATAACCAAAACGAGGAGATACTTTTATTCCAGACCCATGATTGAGCCCTCCTGAATGATACTGTTCAAAACTTATTTAATACCTACCACGCCATCTCCACCCTGGAATGCATATTCTGATGCCTTACTGGAGAAGCATACCACCTTGACATACTCCCTCTCATCAGAGACTCAAATAATCAGGCCAGTGGCTACAGGCCACCCCCATTGGGAAGGATGCCTTACCCGGTGTTCATCTCTGAAACCATCTCCAACAACGAAGAAGATCAATTCAGCACAGTGCCAGAGTTGCCACCATGCATACCAACCCCACATGTGAGACCCCCAATGCCTACATATTCGCCAGCACCAAGGTGGATGCAAAACTCAGTGTGCTTCACCTGTGCACAAATCGGGCACTTCTCATCTCACTGCCCATGCTACCAGTGCCCATACTGCCACATCTGGCAGCCGAGGCATTCGGCATTACTGTGCCCACATAACCCATTACATGATGATCCATCATGACACCAAATGACTTGAACCCAAACCACCATGATCTCACATCTCCCGCTCATTGCCATTCTTAGTGCCATATTTAGCACAACTATTTTAATTATGATCATCCTTTGGCTATTTATGCTATTCAAAACCATACACCACCTTCACCCACACACACCTGCATTTTTTACTGGGACTTCCATCCGATTCACTAGCACTCAAGCAGACAAGATCGAACTACCAACAGCCGTTTACACTCATGGCTCATTCATCCCTATGACTATCAACACATTTACTGTGAGTGCCAATGATGATGCATCAGCATTCGACCCTATGCACACAATCAGACTGTAGTTTTGGATGGTACTTGAAACATGGGGGGAGCTGATGCTATGGAAGATGGGAAGAAGTCAGGGGAGCGCACACACTACAGGGGGACATGTTTTTCTCACTCTATTGTTCTCATTTGTCTATTGTTCTTATTGTTCTTATGTTCTTATTGTCTTAATGAGCCATGTCTCTAATTCTTTGTCATTTCTTTCCCACACTATTGTATTATGCTCACTCATCTTCTCATGCTATTGTGTTATGCTCACCTTTACACATACCTACTATCTCATGACTGTACTACTTAAACTGCAATGCAAATACCAGGCAAGCTCAGCTTGACCTGGTCATTCTTACGCTCTCAATGTATTGATAAGTCATCCTCATGCTGTTGCTTACAAGTGACAGCCTTCTTGATCCGAACTGACTAGGAGAACTTTTGGCCTTAACATGTAGCACCACTATTGAGCAATTCCTCCACATCAATCACTGCATGCATGTCCACTGTCTTCAATCCTACAGTCAAGATGATTTTGGGTTCTATTTGCACAGAGCAAATAAAGAATTTAGGGGTTTTTGGAAATGACACTTGACAATTTTCTTTATCATGTGATTGACAATGGTTGTATTCCTCCTCCATTTCCTTCTCTGGTTTACTCTGGGTTTCCTCAGATACTAATACATTATAATGATTCTGGGACACCAATGGGGAAACCTTCACTGGGACTCTTCCACAAAATTCTTTTGCCTGTCTTCCTCCAGCTTCACTTCCTCAATTGTAGCTCCCCTAATCTTTCTTTTCTGCCTACAATTTCTAGCAATATGTCCTAACTGCCCACAGTTAAAAGATTCAAGTGGGGCTCATCTCCCTGCTTAGTCAACCTCCATTGCATCTGCTGGTGCTGCTGACTCTGTAACTATGGATGTCACTGCCATGGCTGGTGGCTGTGCCCTCGAAGTTTGCACCTGAGGCACCTTTCCTTTCTTGGACTTTCCTCCTGATGGCTTTAAAAATTTTGTTATGGTCAATACTCCTAAGTCGATACTCGTAAGTGACGAGGTTCAACAGTGGCAGTGGTTCAGATTGCCGAAGCTCGTGAGCAACGGTTTGAGCAAGAGACTTAGATCGCACCAGTTAGGAGTGTAGGAAAGACTAGGTCAAGCTGAGTTGACCAGTCCTGCATTCATGGTTTAAATAGTACAGGCGTAGATTGTAGATACGAGTCATGTAAAGAGAACAATAGAGACAATAAGGACGAAAGGACAATAGAGAAGGGGGCGTTTGCAGTACGCTACAATAGGGTGGGAATATAGAAGTGTAAATTGAGGGCGCGCGTAGACAAGACAAAAGAGAAGAGACAATAATGTGAGACGTACATTGGCAGAACAATAGGAACAAAAGAAAAATTGAATCCTCATGCCTCTTCGTAACACTAGCTCCTCCCCAAGGTTTCGAGTTCCATCTGAAACTAAGCCCTAATCATCCGCATTGGGTCAAAAGATGGCGCATCACTGGTCATCGTGGAGAACGTGGAGATGGATGTGGGGGTTGGGGTGTCGTGGGCGTAAACCCGAGTCAGCAATTCAATGTTCTCTTCCCCAGCGAAGCATACTGAGGTGCCGGTGACGAAAGTGGTGAGTTGTGGGAGGTGAGGGGCGGAAACAATTTTGAAAAGAATGAGCATATAGCAGAGTATCATAATAAAAATGGACACGCCAAAGATGGCGCCGAGAGTAACGATGACATATAGGTTATAGATCATTGTGGTGGCTTTCAGGTGGTGCGATGATGTGGCGGGACGTCACGTGTCAGGTTATTTGGGCAGAAGAGCACAGAGTGCTCGGGTTGCCATCATCGACAGTGCAGACACTGGTACTCGGGGCAGTGTGAGGAAAAGTGCCCTATCTGTGCGCAGGTGAAGCAAACCGAATTCCTCATCCACGCTGGTGTGGGCGCGTGCTCGGCAGTGGCGGTCTGGGTGGGGTAAGGTGTGGGCGCTCGTCTTGGTGGAGATTGCGAGATGTATGGTGGAAGTGGCAGGTGTGGAGATGTCATCAGTGGTGTCTCTTCGTCCTCTTCATCACTAAGTGGTTCTATGATGAAAATTCATTGCAGCGTGGGGACCCACTCTCCGGGTCCGTATCGGAGTGCCTGCTCATCCAAGCTCCTCATGAGCAGGAGCAGATTGAGATAATAGGCTTCTTCTGTTAGTCATCGGAATACATGTTGGAGGCGGGAGATGGCACTGTAGGTTTCGAAAAGATTCTGTGTAGTGCTGTGGAGGAGTGCGCGGTCTTGGGTTACGGACAGCAGTCTTTCTTCATTTCGGATGTCGTCCGTGTCTCGGACAAAACTGAGGATGAGTTCGAAAGTCCTGACGGGGTCAGGGTCGGGTGTAACATTCATGAAAAAGTGGAGAGGGTGGCTCATATTCAGGAGAGGTTGTGGGTAGATCTGTATTCACCCAATATTTCAGCAGCGTTCTTTAAGTGAGTTGTTGGCTCCCAGGTGTTTTCTGCCGTGCTGTATCCCTTCCACTTTACCAAGAATCGGATTCTTTTGCCTGTCCCCCTATGTGCCAAAATAGCTTCAACCTCGTGTTCTAGTTCTCCTTCGATCAGATTGGGTGGTGGAGGGAGGAAGTTTGGTCCGTGAGTTTCATTCTCCCTGAAACGTGAGAGAAGTGAAGTGTGGAATACGGGGTGAATTTTCCACTGAGGGGAGAGCCTCAATTCATAGGCATGGGACGAGATTACTCGCATGATGGGGAAAGGTCCCTCGCGTCTAGGGGCGAGCTTTTTCATTGGGTACCCTAGCTTCAAATTCTTGGAGTCGAGCCAGACTCTTTCCCCCACCGTGAATGGATAAAATCCTCGTCCGTTTCGCCCGATCATTACTTGTCGGGAGAGTTCATGGGCTGCCAGGGCTTCCCGCTGTATGTTTCCTAATTTGGCTATCCTTTGCTCGGTAGCCAGCACGTTCATTTTCAGGTAAGTCGTGGGGATAGCCCTAGGGTGTGCTCCCATCATTACATAAAATGGGGTGTTTTTAATAGCTGAATGATGCTTCTGGTTGTGTGTGAATTCGGCGGTGGTGAGGTGGCTTTTCCACTGCGAAGGTCTGTTTGCACAGAAGATTCAGAGGTAGATTTCCAGTTCCTGATTTACCCTCTCAGTTTCCCCATTGGTTTGAGGGTGGTAAGCCGTGCTCATTGCTAGCCTTATTCCCAGGAGTCTCCCTAGCTCTTGAAAGGTGTTTGAGGCAAAACACGGATCTCGGTCAGATATAATCTTATCTGGGAGGCCAAATCTCCTGAACACATTGTGCAGATAGAGGTCGGCCGCCCCTAGTGCATCGATGCTTTTGTTACAGGGGATGAAAATTACCCCCTTAGTAAGACCATGGTCTACCATGACCATGATGGTGTCAGATCTGTCGCTTATCGGGAGATCAGTGATGAAGTCCATAGTCACTAGTGCGAATGGTCGAGTGGCACTAGATTTGATCGGAGATAGTCCCGGTGTTGTCGGGTGTGTATTCACCTTCATCTGTTGACAGGTGGCATAGCCATCGATGTAATTCCGGACGAAAATGGTCATCCCTGGCCACCAGTAGTCCCTCTGTACTAGTTCTAGGGTTTGAAATCGGCCGGGGTGTCCTGTGAGTATGTTATTGTGGTATTTTTCCAAGATTTTTCTTCTTAATTCTTTGTCATCTGGGACATAGCATCGATCCTTGAAAAAGACCGTCCCATCATCTTCCATTTTCCAGTCTTCTACCGCCGACTTGATCGGTGGCATTCCTCCTTCCTTGATGGCTCTTACTATCTCCTTTAGTAAGTCATCTCTCATCATGCTTTCTGCTAGCACTTCTTTCAGCTCGGTGTCAATCGTCCATGTGAAGATCTCGTCCTTCAGTAAGGTGATATCGTCGTTATCATTGTCGATATCGGGTATGTGATCTCCTCTCCATGATAGGGCATCTGATTGGATCATCATCTTCCCCGGGACATGTACCAATTGTAGGTTGAATTGTGACAGGAAGAGGCTCCACCTAGCCTGTCGCCGATTCAATTTCCATGCTGTTCTGAAATACATCAAATTCTTGTGATCCGATAGGATCGTTGTTGCGTGTTCGGATCCCTGGAGATAGTGTCTCCAGGTTTCTAGTGCTCATATTATTCCTAACAGCTCCCGATCGTAGATCTCATAGTTCCGTTCGGTTGCTGTCCGGGAGTGGGAGATATACCCACAAAGGTGCCAGTCTCCGTTGGTATCAGTTTGTTTTAAGACAGTGCCTGTTGCCTACTTTGAGGCATCACTTTCGATCACAAAGGGTTTCTCTGCATCGGGCATCAGCAATACTGGTGCCTCAGAGAATTTCTTCTTTAGGGAGTCGAATTCCTCTTGGCACTCATCCGTCCAGCTAAAGGGCTGGTCTTTTCTCGTTAAGTCATTCAGTGGCTTAGTAATTGCAGCAAAGTTGCCGATGAATCTCCTGTAGAAGTTCCCGAAGCCCAGGAATGATCTAACCCCCTTTACGTTGGTTGGGGCTGGCCAATCCCTTATTCCGCTTAGCTTAGTGGGGTCCATGGCCAGTTGGTTTGGTCGCAGGATCAAACCGAGGAACTTGACTTCCTGTACATCAAATCTAGATTTTTCAGGTTTTAGGTACAGGTCATTCTCCCTGAGCCTTGCCAGGACTCATTTCATTCTCTCCTCATGTTCTTTCTTGTCTTTGGAGAAGATGAGAATGTCATCCATGTAAATTACTAGCCACCCCTCATTCAGCATGTCTCGGAAGATGTCATTCATCATCACCTGGAAAGTTGCTGGGGAATTGCAGAGGCCGAAAAACATGACCTTGGGCTCGAATAGGCCTTTGTTGGTTTTGAAGGCTGCCTTCCACTTGTCTCCCTTCTTTATTCGGATGTTGTGGTATCCCCATCTGATATCCAACTTAGTAAACCATTTTGCCCCCTTCAGCTTATCCAGTAGATCGCCGATCAATGGAAGTGGGTACGAGTTCTTGATGGTTCCTTCATTTAGATACCGGTAGTCTTGGCATGGTCTGAGCGCATCAGAGTCCTTTTTTGCCATGAAGAAGAATGGTGATGCCATAGGGGACTTGGATGGAGTAATGTATCCTTTCCTCAGGTTATCATCGATGAATTCATCCAACTTCTTCTGTTCCACCGGGGTGATTGGGTAAACTTTGCAATCCTTCAGGATGAAATCCGGTTTGAGGTCGATTGCGTGGTCCCATGGTCTCGATTCAGGAAATCTCTCTGATGCCGCCTTCTCGAATATGCTTCGATACTCCTTATATTTATCGGGGAGCAGGTCATCGAGTGATTGTTTTTCCTTGATGCTTTCCTTTTCATGAGCAAGCCTCTGTGAGACGGAGGTCTTTGCTTGGATGTGAGTAGTGTGGGAAAATGCGAATCTGCCGGTTAATCGAGATCGAGTGATGCGTGAGATGTGCCTGAGTGCCTGGTAATTTGGGGGAATGTAGTCGTGTTCGATCGTGAGGGGGGATTCCTCGGTTCTGAATACCCCGATCATCAGTTCCCCTCGGATGTAGGCGAACAGTGCATTTGTCCCATCGTTACTTCCTTCGGTGTCAAGTGATAAGCCGATATTGGAGTCGTCCGGTGTAGAGATCTGTGGATCGATCTCGGGATGAGTTTCCGTTGCCGTGTCTGTTGCCAGGTGTGATCCATTTTTATTGAGTTCATCTGTGATGCAAAGCCCTCTTGCGAGATGAACCACCCCAAGCCTACTCTTCATGTGCTCGGCGGCGGTGAGGTGGGTTTCCCCGAAGGTCTCCCCAGCACTCCTTATAGGTAGCCTCCCGAGAGTCGGACTCAACGTTACTCTCAGTTCGAACGGCCCCTTGTTATCTATAGTAAGGCTTTGCTTACCGATTGTGGTCCATGTCCGTTCGATCATGGTCCAGATCTTCCTCATAAGGGACCTTTCGGTCTGCCTATCTGTGAGAGTTCCCTTTTCCCAATCGATGGCAGGGTTGTGCTTCTGGAGCCACATATACCCCAAGATCATCATCTCCTTTCCTAGCCCCATTATCAGCATCATGATCTCTTCTTCTTTTCCCCCGATCTCGGTGTTAATATGGACGTAGTGTGAGATCGTCCCATTCTTGTTTAGGGTCCCGTCGATGTTTTTGGTGAGGATCTTCCAGGCAAGTGGGAGTTTTTTCAATCCGAGTTTTTGGGTGACTCGGTGGTCGATAAAGGTTTCGCCCACCCCTGAGTTGATCAGGGCGGGGATCTCGGCTTTTCCGTTGTCTAGCAAGCAGTGAACGGGGATGTGCATAGATTGGTTGCTTACATCCACTACAAGTACACTCGAGACAATGATTCTGGTGGGCTCTGCTGCCGATGCAGGCCACCATTTTAAAAACCCTCTTCTACCATAAGATCGAGCACTTCCTCCTTCTGCTTTTCCTCTAGTTCGTTGATAAGGGTTCGAATCTTCATATAGTGATCACGGGAGGTCTTCTTCGTCTCCTTCTTTTCTTCTTTAGCGGGAGGTTCTTTCCCTCCTCTGTGTTCGTTCGCCCTGTGCCCTGTTTTGTGGCAAATAAAACATTTCCCTTCTTTCATATGCTTCACCCTCTCTGCGTAGGAGAGGCACATCATGTCAATTTCCATGGTGTTTGGATCTTTGGAGGAGCTGCTCGCTCCCCCTCCTCCTACCTTGCTGTAGGTTCTTTCTTTAATTGCTTTTGCCCTCCTCAAATGTCCTTCTGCCCTAGCTGCATGGGTGTACCATCCTTCGATGGTGTCAGGCGGGTTCTCCATTCCAAATACTTTGTCCAGGACTCGATTGTTGAGTCCGTCTACGAAATATTCGATCAAGGCGGCATCTTCTTTTATTTTAGTGTGATAGGCGAGCGTCTTAAATTGAGCGATGTACTCATCTACTCCCTTTCCTCCCTGAGAGAGAGCTCGGAGCTGTGTTCGTGCATTTCCTGTGTTGTCGATGGGCGAGAATGCTGCTCGTACTTTAGCGATGAATTCCTGGAACGTGTCCCAGGGCTTCAATTCGATGTATCTTTCTTCTAAATAGGCTTGTTTCCAAGGCCCAGCCGTCCCTCCGTTCATATAGGAGAGCATGAATAGAATTTTGTGGCAGTCATTAGGGAATGCAGTAGAGTTGGCATCGACGCACGTTCCACACTCCAGGAGGAAGAGCATTGTTTTTGCTCGATCTCCGGAGTAATCAGTCGGTGCTCTCATCTTTATTTCAGCAGGTCGTGGGTTAAGGGTGGTGGGTGCAGTGGGAGCAGTGGGAGTGGATGGAGCCACCATGTTTCTTCGTCGGGTGGGGTAGGGTCGGGTGGTTCTCGTAAGAATGGTGTCGAAGTGGTGGGTGCTGCCTGGACTGAGGTTAGTCGGCAGAGTTTAGAGCAGCTTGACCTTTTGTTATGGTCAATACTCCTAAATCAAAAGTAAGTCGATACTTGTAAGTGACGAGGTTCAACAGTGGTTCAGATTGCCGAAGCTCGTGAGCAACGGTTTGAGCAAGAGACTTAGATCGCACCAGTTAGGAGTGTAGGAAAGACTAGGTCAAGCTGAGTTGACCAGTCCTGCATTCATGGTTTAAATAGTACAGGCATAGATTGTAGATATGAGTCATGTAAAGAGAACAATAGAGACAATAAGGACGAAAGGACAATAGAAAAGGGGGCATTCGCAGTACGCTACAATAGGGTGGGAATATAGAAGTGTAAATTGGGGGTGCGCGTAGACAAGACAAAAGAGAAGAGACAATAATGTGAGATGTATATTGGCAGAACAATAGGAACAAAAGAAAAATTGAATCCTCATGCCTCTTCGTAACAAATTTACTACTTCCATACATCAACATCAACTCTCCCTGTTCCTGCCAATATTGCCAATCAAGGTGCATCACCCAATTATACCACTCATCCAACCTCTCTGGCATTAAAAATAGTCAATAGATAGACTTGCATAAAGAGGCATTTAATCCTGCTTTCAAAAATTCTACCAACACCGCTTCTCCCATGTCTGTCTGTGAAGCTTCTGCTTTGAACCAAAATAAATTCATCCGCCATTAGAGAACTTTGGTGAATGGTTTTTAGTTTAGCATTGGCTGTCACCACTGGATTAGAATCCCAAACTGTGCCTCCAGTCTCTCCAGAAATTCTTTGAAGGTTGCAAATGGTTTATATCCCATGGCAATTTGATTAATGGCCCCTGAATGTATAAGAGAGTAAACATAATCCTGGACTCAGTTGTATGAAACTCTGGCTTCCTTCCATGCATGTACAATACTATAGAGCTATAAACAGTTTTGTATTCTTTATGGTACTGTCAAAGATTTGTGGGGGTGCATACTTAAGTATGGGCACTTTTCCATTTTCAGATTTCTCTGCTGCCTGCACATTATCCTGTGACATCACCATCTCCACCATCTCATCATCTTTATCTTCTATCATCTCTGGTTTTACTTCTGCTTGTCTGGGCTGTGATGCTGCTAACACCAACACTAATTGCGACAAGCACTTTGGATCAATATCCCTTCTGATAGTGCCTGATCTTGGAGATAGTACTGAATTCAGCTTGTAACTGAAATAGCCATCTGAATAGAGTAAGGTAAATCATGCCTAAACCAGATCTGATTGGTTGTCTGGTTGCAACTGTTCTAATGATAAGTGCTGCCTCTCGATCACTTGTGGTTGCAATGTAAGGCAAGGCCTGGTGACAGCTTACAAAAGAAAAGGTAGATTACATATATACAAGTACTTCCAGCTCATGCCAAAAGAATGAGAATTGGATGTGGCATGGTGAAACAATGATGTATGTGCAAGTAAGAGAAGGCACACTGATTGGGAAGTTGTGTTCTTCTGTTAGGGCAACATCTACTATCTGCTAGCTAGACCATATGGATTCTCTCTACAAGAAGGGGGCAGGATATGTGTGTGTGATGGGGAAATCAATGGTTTTCATGCAAGGGGTTATTAATATATTAGTTGGTTGAGAAAGGCATTTCACACCACAAGTGTGGATGGAATACCTAAAAGAACACAACTGGGGTCCTCTAGGTGTATATTTAAGGTTTATATATTATGTTACATATATTGTACAATGTTGTCACTGATGCACTTGTACATGTGCATATATATTGATGCATGCAAAATGAAATTCTCATGCTATCAATGGGTAGCATCATCTCTTGGCATAATGTAGTGTAATTCGACATAATAAAATAAAATAAATTTTTATTAGATAATGAGGCTATTTCCTAACAGATAGCAGCATTTGAACTCTGGCACTCAGGAGGCATGGCATCCCTAGCTCATTGGTGAGTTTTTTTGGTTTTTTCACTCTCTTTTGGGGGTGTCATTGAGGGACAAAAGTGTGACATGATGCCACTGATGCACCAAATTTCCAGAATGGGGACTGGAAAAATCTGATCCTGAACTACAGCCATCACAGTCTGCTCTCCTTTTCTGTCAAAGGTAATTTTGATAGTTGTTTGTGCACACAAGTTCATCAGTTTGAAAGGTTCAAACAAGTTCACAGTTTTGCATCTGCCTGAACCCTGAACTGAACTTTTGGTTCAGTTCAGCAAAACCTTTGAACTTTGAACTGAACTTCAGTTCAGAACTAAACTGCAGCAGCACTAATCAGTTTTGTCATTCTCCTCCCTGGCTCAAGTAAAGTGGGAGGGCCTAATATCTTAGTAGTCATCTACAGTGACTCACAAAACTGAGTCAATGTTTTGGACTTTTTGATTCATTGTTGAATAGCTTCTCATAAACAACAAAACCAAACAAGGTATTGGTGTATTGAATAACATACATGATTAGGGCTACCAAACAAACAAACAATTATGTGATTTTAATCATCCCTCAGGGAGATATGATTATTTTAATTCAGGGACTCATTGACTCAGTTTTGTGAGGGGTAGTCAGAAATATTAGAATCTGATGCTCCACCAACTGTATAATGTCAAAATCTTGACAGATGGTTTCTAAGGTGATGTGACCCTTGATGGAACCTTAAATTATAGTATTTAATCAGGACTAGCATTCTTCATACTTCAATATTCTCCAATGCATCCCATCTCCTCTGCTCAGAAGGAAAACATTCTTTCCCTGGCCTCCAATCATTATTCTACCTGCAATATTGCCTCTAAACTCAACCTCAGCCAGTCTAGTGTATCCAGAACACTCAGGGATCTCCATCCAAACCTGGATTCCCCCTCTGGTGGTCATCCTTCTAAGCTCTCATCTACCTCTCAGAGAGCCATCCTTACCCAAATCACTACTGGCAAGGCTGCAAATGCTGTTCAGGCCACCCATTACATCAACAGCATCATCCCCACTCCAGTCTCCTCAAAAACAGTCAGAAGAGTTCTCAGAAAAAACTCATTCAAGGCTGTGGTGAAGAAGAAAAAGCCCTTGCTTAGTATAAGGCATAGGAAAGCATGATTGGCTTTTGCTCAGAAGTATAGAGAGTGGACTGTGGAGGACTGGCAGATGAGACTAAAATCAACAGGTTTGGGTCAGATGGGAGAGAGTGGGTCTGGAAACAGAAGGGAGAGGGGCTGATTGAAAGAGAGGTGGAGGGAACTGTCAAATTTGGGAGAGGAAACATTATGGTATGAAGAGGTATGGGATGAAATGGAGTGGGGCATTTTGCAGAGGTTGAGGGGAGAATGAATGCTGACCAGTATGTGTCCATTTTAAAGGACCATATGCTGCCTAGCTTGGAGGAGAGTGGAATTTCTGGAGAAGAGGTGATTTTTCAACAAGCCAATAACCCCAAGCATACCTCAAAAAAGGCCAGGAAATGGATGGAGAACAACAATATTACTCTTCTGGATTGGCCTGCCCAATCTCCAAACCTCAGCCCTATTGAACATCAATGGGTTCACCTCAGGAACCAGTTAGACAAGTATCTAACAGCACCAAAAGGAATTTGGGAGTTATGGGAAAGAGTAGTGGAAGAGTAGAATAATATTCCATCAGAGGTGTGTCAGAATTTGATTGAAAGCATGCCTAGAAGGTTGGGAGCAGTTATTAAGGCCAAGGGAGGTCATACAAAATACTAGAATTACAATTTATCATAATATTGATACCAACCTCACAAAACTGAGTCAATGTGTCTGTGATTTAAAATTATCATATTTTCATGCACTGTAATTAAAATTACATAATTCTTTGTTTGTTTGCTAGCCCTGATAATGTACTTTATTTGGTACAGCAATACTTTATCTGTATTTGTTGTTAATGAGAAGTTATTCAACAATAAATTAAAAAGTGCAAAACATAGACTCAGTTTTGTGAGTCACTGTACATATGTGTCAGGGTTCAGATCACTACTACCAAGGTTGGGACTTGAACATGAAAGACACCAGACTTCTGGTTGGACCTGGTCATCAGTGGTAAGGCTCCAACCATACTATCTATATAACCATTTTATACGGTTTATACCATATATGTATATGTTTATATTTACACCCTTATGGCCAGAAAGGCCTATACAGTAGTTATACAGTATGTGTATGGTTATATGGTTATACTCAGATGTAATAGAGGCTAGAGCCTGAGAACCCAATTTTTTTCTCTTTGATCATTGAATTTGTGCACTATAGTCTCTGCTCTGAATCACTATGCCACCACAGCAAAGCTGAGATAACCCAGACCCCAAAAATATCTTATCCAAAGATCATAAGCGAGTGATCATGCCCAGGGCATTAACTCATATTTTTGGACAGTAGAGGCAACAGCTAAACCCCGCCAAGCTCAAGGTTAGTTGGAATAGAATACAAGAGTCATCTAAAAGCTTACCTGGACCTTGACTAGTGCCCAAATTAAAAATTACCATTCTGAAAGACACATCTAAACCCGATGGAGATGCTGTCGAGAATGGCACCTTATTATCAGCGAGCGAGCTTCAAAGCGCAGTTTTTTTTGTCAATTTGCCTTCAGATGATCAGCCTAGTTTCACTGATCAAATCAAGAATGATAATGATAAAGGCAAAACATACAAACCTCCGAAACATAGCAATGCTCTTGATGATAAAGCACTGAAGTCCATTTATAACAGTGATGGGGAGGAACACATAAGCAAGACCAAGCACGGCTGTAAATTGGTGAACATTGTATTGGTATCCATTATCTTAACATTCTAAAACACATTTAGTGAGAAAAAAAGAAACAGAAAAGGAAGCATGAAGAGGTTGACCAACTGAAGAAGCCTGCTCCACTCAACAAAAGAAAATGTATGATTGTAGAAGAACAATGATGAGACCGACATTGATTCTGGGAATGAGTCAGATGGAAAGAGTGCTTTGAGGAAGGTGGAAATGAGGGAGGAATCTAAAGCTGCTCACTGTGGTCCTGGTAATGAGAGCTTAAAACATTTTTATGATCCCACCCCCATCATCATGAGCCAAAAAGAAAAGTGCTGGCACTTTCAGTGTCGATTCTGCACTTCGTATGTTCCTGTTCACCTGTACCAGGCCAATGCTGACAACCACTTACCAGAGGTACCATTAAAACAATTTCTCGGATGGCTCAGAATTACCTTGCCATTTCAGCAACCAGCACCACTGTTGAATGTGTCTTCTCGAAGTCCTGACATATTTGCAGTGATCTACGAAGCTCATTGGAGAACATTATCAGGATGGCACTCTTTACAAAGATGTGGATACATAGTGGTTTGTTTGAGATGATGCCTAGAAAGGTTGCCCAACGAAAGCACAAGGATAATGGTGAAAAAAAATAGTTTTCTCATAACAGTATATATAAGTGTATATACTATATATTAAATGTATTTACACAGTTAAACAGTATATGCAACTGTGTCTGTTTAATCACCTTCGAAGGTGTAAACGATTACTAAATGGTTGGAGCCTTAATCAGTGTTCAGAGTGTTCAGGGATTCCAGGCAGAATCCACTGGGCTGTAGCAGGCCAGGTGAAAAGGGGCCAGAGAGGACTTGGCTTCAACTTGTAAGAAGTTGCACCATTCTCCTTGTCAGTTGTCCAATTTCAGGGTGGAGGGAGTTCAGGTTTCCAGAGGGTTTCTGGACAGAGGGTGGCGGTAGATTAAGCAGAGGTTTGGTAATGACTTTGAGGTCAAGAAGAGTTATAAGATTAAGTGGGTAAGTCGAGATTAGGTTGAGGTTGAAGAAGGACTAGTTAAGGATTGATTATTGACTGGAGGTGATTAAACACAAGTGAATTACAACGTGTAGACGAATATAATTTGCAAACTGAGGTACAAGCTAAACTATGGGTGCTGAAGTATCAAAGGCTGGAAGGATAGCAGAAAATGCAGAAGTTTACTAATGGGTCTTGGTAAGTGTCTGTGACCATATTGGTAAGACTGTATTAGGAATAAAGTGAGTAAGGAAATGATTGCTAAGGCATGTGAGGACTTCTGATGACTAAAAAGTGCTGTGGCCAGAATGCAAGCAGGGAAGATCAGAAAAGAGTCGGAAAGGAGTCGGGGATTTTTGGGAATCCAATTGGGTAAAATGGGTCTTGACAGTATGTAATACTATCACCATGTGGCATTCACACAGCGTCAATGAATACGTTTTCTTCACACTCAATAGCAAGTCATAGCTCCCTTGAATAATCTGAAGGGGTCAGTTTTTATATTAATCCCAACCAAAGGTTGGTGTATCATTTTATGTAAAGTGTCACTGAGTATAATACAAAAACCCTTTGCAGCACTGTGAAAATTGATTTTACATGCAAAAGCCAGGCACACTGGTTGACGGCTTTGGCTTGGCCTGTGTGTTGTGGAAGCCCAAGCCACATTGGGCCAAGCTGGGAACAGCACTATTCATGTGTGCCCGCAGTGTTTCTCAACAGTCTCATAATTATCCCCCTCACCTCTACCTCTATACATCATAAAATACTGGCCAAACACTGGCATCCATTCAGCTCAATGTTTTCTGTGGTCACCTCAATTTGTTTGAGTGAAAAGCACTGGGCAGCAGTCGATTGGAATCATGGCAGTCACAAGTATAAATATTGCTATGTCATACATAAACAAACAAGAGGTCCGAGTTACATACTTACTGAGGAAAACTCGTCACTTCACGGGAAGAAATTGAATATATGGACAAGCACTACCCAATCGAAAGGTCATCTACATGATGGTCTAGACCAGAATGGAGATTCGAGGAAGGATGCTTCTGAACATTTTTTTAGACCATTTCTTGCTTCAAAAAAGAGGAAAGCTTGCCATTTCTTTGATGTGGGCAGGATTGAGGCTTTCATTGGCGAAGGACACTGTTTCACCTTTGTGGTAACGCTTGAGAAGATTTTTAATTCAGTATTATGTCAGAATAATGACCAGAGGAGACATGCCTGTGATCCAGCAATGGTAGAATCCTGTGGCCTCGAATCTGCGGAGAAGTCGGATAAGGGAGTACGTAAGGATGTCTCCCTCATCGTGATTCTTGAGTTTAAGCTGCACACCTTCCATTAATATGGCAGTGGAGAAGGAAAGGAAACTAATAACCTTGCAAGCAACGAGTTCGCGTACACTGTGCTATTTGTCAGGCTTATAGATATTTTATTTGGTTATTGATATTTACGGTTTCCAACCAGTTGGAATAGACCAAGGTCATAGGTGTTTGGGTTTCGGCTGACCCACAAATGGAGGACAAGGATTACAATGTCTGTCATGCTAAAAATGTCATGATTCCATAGTTCATCGCGTATAATGTGGGAGAGAGATTTCATGATGAGTTACTTACCTTGTGATAAGTCCCATATTGATAGTATAGAAAACTATGTGGTTGATAATGGAGTTGGTTCTGGGGCGAGAGTGACTTATAAACATACTGCTCCCCCACGATGTATGGCTATGACTTACTTAGACATTCCAGTACGGTTCCGAATCAGGAAGTATATCAGTGATAGTGAGATGCACCAGTCAACAATGATTGCGAGAACTGGGCCTGCGATGCCAAATGACTAAAATGATACTCATGTTGTTAACTATGAGTTTGAATATGGAGAATAGAGACCCACACGAAGCAGAGGATTAAAGCCATTGGCTTTGACTGT
Organism: Tricholoma bakamatsutake; assembly: GCA_029959215.1. Taxonomy (NCBI): domain Eukaryota; kingdom Fungi; phylum Basidiomycota; class Agaricomycetes; order Agaricales; family Tricholomataceae; genus Tricholoma; species Tricholoma bakamatsutake. Next base: position 12,675,962 of record CP114861.1, read on the forward strand.
GGTGTGTTCTAAGCTGGAGGAAAATGTTATATGTAAATGCTCATACGATCAATAAATCATTTACGAAAGGATCCAAGTGCCTTTTGCAGGGAAAACTGATTAGTTGCTCATCCCACCGGGAGCCGGAGAATACTAACCGATTCCTATAGCTGTCACGATGTCAGTTGTTTCATCTATGCAGGATTGTATCGATCAAAGTCACCAAGATTGGCAAATGCGAGAATGAACTTAAATAATACATCGAAAACATCAGTTACCACGCCTCACATTCATCTGCCATTACCTACGATAATCGCCGTTATGAACCAGTTATAACGGCTGACTTGAAGTCATCAATAAGGATTAGTGCTATCCTTATTGTCAAGTATAAGTGCTCACTGATCCAGACACGATACGCAAAGTACAGACGCACGGCAATCTCAACCAGGGACGACATAAGTAAAGTAGCCTGTATGAATGTCGGCTCCTCTGCATAATTTTAAGATTTTTTATTCGCTTACAACTGAAGTCCTGTAATCAAGCCAAATTTCAGTTCATTTTTTTGATGCGAGAGGAATTAGAGGTAATTCACCAGATAAGATTCACTAGCGCATGCGGGTTTCCCCATTCCAAGACCAGATAGTAGTACACGCCATGAACAGAAAACCCCAAACGAATAGATTCGACAATGCTACAAAGGGGATAAATTGATCAGGTTCCACAATGTCCGGCTCCACAAAGACAATTACTAACAGTACGTAGGCTACCTGAAAAAAAAATGACTTCTTTTCAGAAATTGCTTAACCAGATCGATACCATCGAGCTGCTTACGATGAGCTTGAGGTACACTTTGTCCTCTGGGAAGTTGTTGTGGTACCGCCATACCTGTGAAATGAGGATACCAAGAAGACTGCGAATGATGTTCAGGTTGACCAGGTAGGGTTTGAGCGAGTGACATACCCGGTGGAAAACAACACGCCAATGAAGATGGCCCCATACGTGGGCTGAAGATCGATAAGAGGACCGTTTCTGGGTGGGATTGACATGCTTTTCTGCTTGGAATAAATGTACCACGTTCAAGCTCGACGCAGTCCTTCATAGATTTCATAAAACCTGCCCATTCTTATCACCATCTGAGAAAGCCGATACAGAGACTTATGAACAGCCCCCGGCAGATCAGCGCCAGCCGTCTGGCTTGGAATGATCATCATTCGGACACCAAAGTTAGCCGCATTTTGCAGCCGATGTCATGTCGATAGGCACCTGCACCTGCACGACAGCTCTGTGCAGTTGTTTGGTTGGTTGTATCAGTGATGGAACCCCACGATGTGTCACTTACTAGCTAGACTGATGGGGTGCCTGATGTGTAAGGTACACTTTACTGTAGTGACTGGTGACGACAGGACCCCGGATTATACCCCCTAAGGCCGTTCGCCAATCCGGACAGATTTTGAGGATTTTGGCCATCAGGCCATGTTCCAAAACTGGTCCAAATTGAGGGTATACCTGTTGTGTTTGTCCGGACACGGACGAAGGCCATTGTATAAGGCTATATCCACATCCAGACAAGATCCGTTGGTGTAGTGGTAAATTTGTGGTTCCACTGTGTTTCTGAATAATCGGCAGTTCAAATACTATTCAAAGCAGTTATTTTATTGTTACTTCCAGTACTTTGTTTGCGTATCTTTGCTTTTTTTTGTACGATGGGGTAGTAACTCCGATACTGCAGGAAATGCTGCCAATGCTGCCGCGGCTGCCGTCACAGTGGCAAAACAAGTACATTTTTCTTTGAGCACTGTTTTCTCTGTCATTGAAGTACTACTCCCATAGGCCGCCACCCGTCGCAGTAATAAAAAGCTCATGTTCCTTGCTTGTCAGAGGTCAAGAATGCACGTGTCACAATGCTTCGACCATTGCGAATCGGTGATTATGGTGTTGTATTCACAGAACACGGTTTGAGAATAGCACTGGGTGAGCTTATACTAATACTGCTATTGAAAGGAACTGAACATCGGTTCATAGTCATCGCGTTCTATTCCAAAACTGGTGGGAAGCACAGAAAACAATCACGGAGTCTTCGAACATCAGTGCAGTATCATACATTGCCGTACAACTTTTCGAGTTCATGCATGGCCGCCAATTTCGTCACATTCCTGAGATAACTTCACGATTACAGACGAGGCAATTTGCCCTCCTGCCTTCGATGTCATTCCTTTGCCTACTTTCCTTGCCTCCCAAGGTACATGCTCAATCTGGCACTCTAGAGCTCACACAAGAAGATAGTAATCAATTCAAAAGCCTTGAAGATGGTGTTGTCAACTTCCAGGATGCCATGAAGATGTCTAGGAAGAGGCCATAAGTGGTGGAGGCAATCGATGAGCAATTGACGAAGAATAGTACTCATGACATTGATAATCGTTACATGTTGAACTCACTATGTCGATTTTTGATCTATAACTTGTTTCCTACCATGTTCCTCCTTACTAGAAGCTTTTTGGCAGCCTGCCACCTAATTTTAGGCCTCAGATTTGTCCGGATCACGGAAACAGCCTCGAAAATGCCGTTCCCGGGTCCGGACAAATTTTGAAAATTTGGGAAACGGCTGTTTCCAATCCGGACAAAATCGCCAAAAGTCGTCCGGACAAAAGTCGCCGAATTTCGACATTTTGGGAACGGCCTTTGGGGGTATAATCCGGGGTCCTGTGACGACTGCCAGTGTACATCTGTGTACATATGTTATGTAGTAAGACACATAAGACTATAGCGACCCGTCAGATATATCAGCACGTGCACATGTTGATATGACGAAGTCACGAAATACTCAGAAGAAAGCAGTGCTGATATCTCTTGTGATCGCCGAAAGTGGACGGTCACGATACCGCTAACTCGTTCAGCTGTTGAACCAGTGTTCAGCAAATATAGAGGTTGTTAGGAACTGACACCCGTATGTAAATACAACTACGACTCACAACGACAATCTAAGTACTGGGAATGATGCATCACACATTAGTATGAAAGAGGTCCCAGTATATTACATGTAACATGCCATAACTAGTGTTATTTTTTATTTTTTTAAATGTTCCCAACTATGTTTTACTCTGTTTACATAAATTTTGCCTTATAAAATCTATCCTAAATGAGATTGAAGTCATATATCTCCGACGGTTTCTTGGGGCGATAACAACTGAGTACGCTGAACCAAATTTAATTTAACTATAAATCTATTCTCTAAGAACTACTAGAGGTGAAAACTATACATGTGTGTGTTGCATGGAAAATCATGTATATAAAGAATATGATCAAACCATTAGGATGCAAGGTGCTATGAGAATTAAGTTATAAATTAGTCTTCTCAAGGTCATTCTTAACTTTCTGGAAGCACACGGTGTCCTTGGTACTTTCTGTTGAATTAAATCTGCACACGTGGCACCTATTCTGTGCCTCAGTGTAAGAACCCTTAAAACACACATATATGTAAATACATGTATACAAATATGTCATAATGACATGTGGACAGGAACCATGCAGTACACCGCCCTTTTTTCCACCCCACTGAGCCTCACGTGACCATGTAGGCTCTCTAGGTATATAAGTACCCTGTACCTCTACCTAGCAATATAGAGAGTTCTACGCCCTCTACCTAGTTACTTAGCACACTAACCAACTCAACAGGTAAGTAGTAAGATCTGTGAGCACTCTACACTGTGCATAGCGCGCTGCTCAACAGGTTATGGGCCCTGCAAGCAATGTTGCACAGCTATGAGCTCCTCGGAGTTCTAGTTGGAAGGAGTTGTACTGTAGCCCCTTGGGGCTCCAACTCACACATTGTGCACAGGTCTTACTACCGACATGCTTCACTGCACTGAGCACCTCATTGCTTTTGTGATGGGGTTAGCCTCCCTCTGACATGACATCATGGAGTGATGATGTGCCTTTTTGGTGCTCATCATGTGCTAAACAAAAGTACTCTGACAGTGATAGGTCCACTATGCACTTTAAGGTCTGGAGAACATTTCCACTTGCATCGAGACATTACGACACACACTCCGAATCGCTATGAATGCCACGAAATCAACTTTGAACCATTTTCGCACTATTTCGCACTATTTCGGACAACTTCAAACTACTTCAAACTATTTCATGACACTTCGCAACACTTCGAACAACTTCGGCCACCATATACTTGTCTTAAAACACTTTCAATACATGATGCTCAACCGGAGTGAACTATTTAGTTGCATATCGAGCACTACCAGATGCAAGGACAGATGATAAAAGAATTAGGGTACGATAATGGCAGTTTTGGGGTTTCAACAATCTATTGAAACAACAAGAGAAGTACTCTTACTATATGGCAACACCGAACATTTCACTTATTATCATTTTTCATTTGTTTCATGTTTTACAATACCTTTATTTGCTGTGCACATTGCCTCATATTCTACAATTGTTATTATTTCCTGTTTAGTACTATTCCTTCAGATTGTATATAGACTTGTATTAGTTAGAATAATGAAGAACAAGTAATGGGGGAACAGCACAAGTTACCCTCTTTCTATCGTCAGATTTAAGAAGTCGTCCTTTTGAGTCTTAGCTCATGTCATATCTCTAAGTTCTGTGAAATATCGCGAACTTCCTCGAAACTATTGTATTTGCTCTTCATTTTATTTCCCATCACCTATCGCCATTCAACAAACACTTCACATTCGTTATACTTGCTCCTCGTAAACCTTGAACCTCCTTGAACATCTTCGAACATCTTTGAACCTACTTCGGACTATTTTGCATGATTTCAAACCTATTTCAGACTTTTTCAAACACCTTTGTACACTCTTACAAACTATTCGCAGCATGATTCGTCCTTTTGCATCACTAAACATTATGTTTTGGTCTCAGCGGTGATATTTAGTACCACCTCGCACCCTTCCTCTGACTCGTGTTATACCATCCAAAGCCATTTAGTAGGTTTTGTTTGGGTTTCCAGGTTGAGTATCATCAACAGAGTGCTAAGTTTTGCATCTGGCATTTCTAATTTAAGAGCAAGTGACTGATTTGGTGCTCTTATTAGCTCAAATCTTAAAAATGTCATCCTCACTCGATAAACTCGTCTCCTTGTTTGACGGCTCTGGCTACAAGGCCTGGGCTGAAAGTATGAAGGCATGGCTTATGTCACAAGGCCTTTGGCAAGTTGCCTCTGGCACTGAAACAGTGCCAGCAGCAACTGACATTGCCACACGTAAGGTGTGGAATCGGGAGAATGATTAGGCATATGGAGCTATCTTGCTCCACCTATCTCCTTCCATGAGATCCAGATCTGGATTTGCAACAGGACTTGCTAGTGCACTGTGGCAAGCCCTGCAGGCCGATTTCGGCCAAGAAGGGCCTTCTCAGATATTTGCAGACTTTAAATCTGCAATCTTGATTAGAGTCCCAGTGCAAAACCCTGTGCCGACAATGGCTCAGATCTCTGAGAGATACCAGCAGCTAACTGCCAATGGTGTTGAAATCCCTGAGATAGTTCAGGCCTTATTACTCCTTTCAGCATTGCTGAAGGAGTACGATTCTTTATCTTCCACCATCTTATCCACAACCAGTACAACCAGTCTCTCCTATGCTGTAGTGAGGGACCATGTGACAGCAGAAGCCTCCTGTCAAGCTGCCTTTGTGCGCTCCAGGGAAACAGCGAAGAAGCTGTCAGCTGTCAAGAGAAAAGGCAGTGACCCTAAGTGGAAAGGGAAGGGATCGGAGAGATCTGGTGAGAAGTTGTCTGAGCCTTTGGGCTCCAACTCAAAGAAGAAGCATAGGTCTGGCAAGGCTGCCAGGGAAAAGCATGAGGAAAAGGAATCTCACAGCCACATCACCTCCACCAGTATGGTGGAGCCCTTCATCGTGCCTAGTGCACCTTATGTGGATGCAGTATGCTCCGCCCATGCTGCCACGACCATTAACGGTCAAGGTGTCATTTCAAATGGACTGGCACAGGCCAGCCCCTCTTGCCTCCCACTGACGTTTGACCAAAGTGTTCAAATGTCATGGCTACATGGGAAATCCATGTATTTCCACACCACTGACCCGAGAAAGTGGCCTAATCAGCCCGAGTCAAAGGTCACTGGAACCTTCTCCCCCAGCCCCTGTGTATGAAGACTACCAGGTGGCCCGGGACCTGCTCACAGACATTGAAGTGCCTAAAACAGCCAAGAATCTTCGAATCATCAAAGAAGATCAGATGAGTAGGCGGGAAGGTAAGCGCCGCTGGGTGGAAACCCCTGAGCCATCAGCTTGGATTGAGGAGGTTCCTGAAATGGAACCTGAGCCTGAGGATGATGACAATGAAGTCTCCCTTGGCTCCGAAATGATGGTCCTGGATCAATTAATCTGGGAAAGTATGGATAACATGCTCATAGATGAGCCAATAGCCCCTTTTACGGGGGCTTACAATGAAATGTCAGGCTTTTTCCCTGACCATCACATCATTGCTAACAATAGCTTGACAGGGACGAACTATTCAGGCCATTCCTGTAATATTGAGCATCCTATAGAATTTTTAATAAATTATATTGTCACTTGTGATGCAAAGGCCCTAATCAGGCTGTGTGTGTGATGTGTGCCAGAAAGGAATGAAAACATGGTGCCCCTTGGATCTTGGATTTAGATGCATCATTGCACTTCACTGGTGAGATGAAAGACTTTGCCTCCTATGGGGATGTGCCTATGTCTGAGAAATGGCAGGTCAAGACTGCTACCAGCGTGACTTCGATCAAAGGCAAAGGCACTGTTCTGATTTATCATCAGGTAAAAGTTAATGGGAAGACAGAGTTGTGCATCATGCGCTTATCCCCCATTTTCTATCTTCCAGATTTGACAAGTTGGCTTATGTCAATGGGAGTGTTCCTCATTGCTGAGGAATATACTGTAAAAGGAAACAGTAAAATAATTTCCTTTGCTGACAAAAAGGGGAAACCCCAGCTCGATGCGACGCCAATAATATGTGGCAAAACCATCTATGTATGTGATTCACACATTCAGAGCACTAAGAGATTAGAAGTTGCAACTATCTACATTGCTGACTATGACATTTGGCACAAGCAGCTTGGCCACCTGAGCGAAGCTGCCATGCGACAGATTCCAAAACACACCCATAAGTTTCCCAAGGATCCAAAAATTCCAAGGGACAGGCACATTTGTCCAGGGTGCACCAAGGGAAAAATGATGTCAAAGTCATTCTGTTACGGTCAATACTCCTAATCAAACATTTGGTTGATACTCGTAAGTGACGACATTCAGTAAAGATGGAGATCACCGAGGCTCGTAAGCGACAGTTGAGCAAGAGACTTAGATCGCACTTGTTAGGAGTGTAGGAAAGACTAGGTCAAGCTGAGTTGACCAGTCCTGCATTCATAGTTTAAATAGTACAAACATGGGTCGTAGATACAAGTCATGTGAAGAGAACAATAAGGACAATAAGGATGAAAAGACAATAGAAAAAGGGGCGTCCACAGTATGTTACAATCAGGTGGGAGTGTAAGGGTGTAAATCAGGGATGCGTGTTGGACAAGACAAAAGGGAAGAGACAATAACATGGGATGTACGTCAGCAGAACAATGAGAACAAAAGAAAATTGAATCCCCGTGCCTCTTCGTAACACTAGCTCCTCCCCAAGGTTTCGAGTTCCATCCGAAACTAAGCCCTCATTGTCCGCATCAGGTCAAAAGATGGCACATCGCTGGTTGTCATGGAGAACGTGGAGAAGGTCGTAGGGGTCGGGGTGTTGTGGGCGTAAACCCGAGTCGGCAGTTCAATGTTCTCTTCCCCGGCGAAGCGCACTGAGGTGTTGGTGACAAAAGTAGTGAGTCATGGGAGGCGAGGGGCAGAGACGATTTTAAACAGAATGAGCATATAGCAGAGTAGCATAATAAAAATGGATGCGCCAAAGATGGCGCCGAGAGCGACGGCGACATAGAGGTTGTAGGTCATTGTGGTTGGCTTCAGGTGGTGCGATGATGTGGCGGAACATCATGTGTCGGGTTACTTGGGCAGAAGAGCATGGAGTGCTCGGATCGCCATCGTCGACAGTGCAGACACTGGTATTCGGGGCAGTGTGATGAAAAGTGCCCTATCTGAGCGCAGGTGAAGCAGACCGAATTCCTCATCCATGCTGGTGCGGGCGCGTGCTTGGGGGTGGCGGTCTGGGTGGGGTAAGGTGTGGGGGCTCGTCTTGGTGGAGATTGGGAGACGTATGGTGGGAGTGGAGGGTGTGGGGATGTCATCAGCGGCATCTCTTTGTCTTCCTCATCACTAAGTGGTTCTATTATGAAGATTCGTTGCGGCGTGGGGACCCGCTCTCCAGGTCCGTATCGGAGCGCCTGCTCGTCTAGGCTCCTCATGAGCGGGAGCAGGTCGAGATAATAAGCTTCTTCAGTTAGTCATCGGAATACCCGCTGAAGGCGGGAGATGGCTCTGTATGTCTCGAAAAGATTCTGTGTAGTGCTGTGGAGGAGGGCGCGGTCTTGGGTTATGGACAGTAGTCTTTCTTCATTTCAGATGTTGTCTGTGTCTCGGATGAAGCTGAGGATGAGTTTGAAAGTCCTGATGGGGTCAGGGTCGGGTGTAACATTCATGAAAAAGTGTAGAGGGTGGCTCATATTTAGGAGAGGTTGTGGGTAGATCTGTATTCACCTAATATTTCAGCAGCGTTCTTTAAGTGAGTTGCTGGCTCCCAGGTGTTTTCTGCTGTGCCGTATCCCTTCCACTTTACCAAGAATCGAATCCTTTTGCCTTTCCCCCTATGTGCCAAAATAGCTTTTACCTCGTGTTCAAGTTCTCCTTCGATCAGATCGGGTGGTGGAGGAAGGAGGTTTGGTCCGTGAGTTTCATTTTCTCTGAAGCGTGAGAGAAGTGAAGCGTGAAATACAGGGTGAATTCTCCACTGAGGGGGGAGCTTCAATTCATAGGCATGGGACGAGATTACCCGTGTGATGGGGAAGGGTCCCTCGCGTCTAGGGGCGAGCTTTTTCGTTGGGTACCCTAGCTTCAAATTCTTGGAGTCGAGCCAGACTTTTTCCCCCACCGTGAATGGACAAAATCCTCGTCCGTTTCACCTGATCATTACTTGTCAGGAGAGTTCGTGGGCCACCAGGGCTTCCCGCTGTATGTTTCCTAATTTGGCTATCCTTTGCTCGGTAGCCGGCACGTTCATTTTCAGATAAGTCGTGGGGATAGCCCTAGGGTGCGCTCCCATCATTACATAAAACGGGGTGTTTTTAATAGTCGAATGATGCTTCTGGTTGTGTGTGAATTCGGCGGAGGTGAGGTGGCTTTTCCACTGCGAAGGTTTGTTTGCACAGAAGATCTGGAGGTAGATTTCAAGTTCTTGATTTACCCTCTCAGTTTCCCCATCGGTCTGTGGGTGGTAAGCCATGCTCATCGCTAGCCTTATTCCCAGGAGTCTCCCTAGTTCTTGAAAGGCATTTGAGGTGAAGTGCGGGTCTCGGTCAGATATAATCTTATCTGGGAGGCTGAATCTCCTGAACACGTTGTGCAGATAGAGGTCGGCCGCCCCTAGTGCGTCGATGCTTTTGTTACAGGGGATGAAAATTACCCCCTTAGTAAGACCATGGTCTACCACAACCATGATGGTGTCAGATCCATCGCTTATCGGGGGATCAGTGATGAAGTCCATGGTCACTAGTGCGAATGGTCGAGTGGCGCTAGATCTGATCGGAGATAATCCCGGTGTCGTCAGGTGTGTATTCACCTTCATCTGCTGGCAGGTGGCGCAGCCATTGACGTAATTCTGAATGAAAATGGGCATCCCTGGCCACCAGTAGTCCCTCCATACTAGTTCTAGGGTTTGAAATCGGCCGGGGTGTCCTGTAAGTATGTTGTCATGGTATTTTTCCACAATTTTTGTTCTTAATTCTTTGTCATCTGGGACATAGCATCGATCCTTGAAAAAGACCGTCCCATCATCTTCCATTTTCCAGTCTTCTACCACCGACTTGATCGGTGGCGTTCCTCCTTCTTTGATCGCTCTTACTATCTCCTTTAGTAAGTCGTCTCTCATCATGCTTTCTGCTAGTACTTCTTTCAGCTCAGTGTCAATCGTCCGTGTGAAGATCTCATCCTTCAGTAAGGTGATATCGTCGTTATCATTGTCGATATCGGGTATGTGATCTCCTCTCCATGATAGGGTGTCTGATTGGATCATCATCTTCCCCGGGACAAGTACCAATTGTAGGTTGAATTGTGACAGGAAGAGGCTCCACCTAGCCTGTCGCCGATTCAATTTCCATGCTGTTCTGAAATACATCAGATTCTTGTGATCCGATAGGATCGTTGTTGCGTGTTCAGATCCCTGGAGGTAGTGTCTCCAGGTTTCCAGTACTCGTATTATTCCCAACAGTTCTTGATCGTAGATCTCGTAGTTTCGTTCGGTCGCTGTTAGGGAATGGGAGATGTATCCACAAGGGTGCCAGTCTCCATTGGTATCCGTTTGCTTTAAGACGGCGCCTGTCGCGTACTTTGAGGCATCGCTTTCGATTACAAATGGTTTCTCTGCATCGGGCATCAGTAATACTGGCGCCTCAAAGAATTTCTTCTTTAGGGAGTCGAATGCCCCTTGGCACTCGTCTGTCCAGTTAAAGGGTTGGTCCTTTCTCATTAAGTCGTTGAGCGGCTTAGTAATTGCGGCAAAGTTGCCGATGAATCTCCTGTAAAAGTTTCCGAAGCCCAGAAACGATCTAACTCCTTTTACATTGGTTGGGGCTGGCCAATCCCTTATTCCGCTTAGCTTAGTGGGGTCCATGGCCAGTTGGTTTGGTAGCAGGATCAAACCGAGGAATTCAACTTCTTGTACATCAAATCTAGACTTTTCCGGTTTTAGGTATAGATCGTTCTCCCTAAGCCTTGCCAAGACTCTTTTTGTTCTCTCCTCGTGTTCTTTCTTGTCTTTGGAGAAAATGATAATGTTGTCCATGTAAATTACTAGCCATCCCTCGTTCAGCATGTCTCGGAAGATGTCGTTCATCATCGCCTGGAAGGTTGCTGGGGAGTTGCAGAGGCCAAAAAACATGACTTTGGGCTCGAACAGCCCCTTATTGGTCTTAAATGCCGCCTTCCATTTGTCTCCCTTTTTAATCCTGACATTGTGGTATCCCCATCTGATATCTAATGTGGTGAACCATTTCGCCCCTTTCAGCTTATCGAGTAGATCACCGATTAATGGGAGTGGGTACGAGTTTTTGATTGTTCCTTCGTTTAGATACTGGTAGTCTTGGCATGGTCTGAGCACGTCAGAGTCCTTTTTTGCCATGAAGAAGAATGGCGATGCCATAGGGGACTTAGATGGAACAATGTACCCTTTCCTCAGGTTGTCATCGATGAACTCGTCCAACTTCTTCTGTTCTGCTGGGGTGATTGGGTAGACCTTGCAGTCTTTCGGGATGAAGTCCGGTTTAAGCTCGATCACGTGATCCCACGGTCTTGATTCAGGAAACCTTTCCGATGCTGCTTTTTTGAACATGCTTCGATACTCCTTATATTTATCGGGGAGGAGGTCATCGAGCGATTGTTTCTCCTTGACATCTTCCTTCTCATGAGCAAGCCTCTGCGAGACGGAGGTCTTTGCTCGGATGTGAGTGGTGTGGGAGAAGGTGAATCTGCCGGTTAATCGAGATCGAGTGATGCGTGAGATGTGCCTGAGTGCCTGGTAATTTGGGGGAATGTAGTCGTGTTCGATCGTGAGGGGGGATTCCTCGGTTCTGAATACCCCGATCATCAGTTCCCCTCGGATGTAGGCGAACAGTGCATTTGTCCCATCGTTACTTCCTTCGGTGTCAAGTGATAAGCCGATATTGGAGTCGTCCGGTGTAGAGATCTGTGGATCGATCTCGGGATGAGTTTCCGTTGCCGTGTCTGTTGCCAGGTGTGATCCGTTTCCATTGAGTTCGTCCGTGATGCAAAGCCCTCTTGCGAGATGAACCACCCCAAGCCTACTCTTCACGTGCTCGGCAGTGGTGAGGTGGGTTTCCCCAAAGGTCTCCCCAGCACTCCTTATAGGTAGCCTCCCGAGAGTTGGACTCAATGTTACTCTTGGTGCGAGTGGCCCCTTGTCATCTAAAGTAAGGCTTTGCTTACCGATTGTGGTCTGCGTCCATTCGATCATGGTCCGGATCTTCCTCATAAGGGACCTTTCGGTCTGCCTATCTGTGAGAGTTCCCTTTTCCCAATCGATAGCAGGGTTGCACTTCTGGAGCCACGTGTACCCCAAGATCATCATCTCCTTTCCTAGCCCCATTATCAGCATCATGATCTCTTCTTCTTTTCCCCCGATCTCGGTGTTAATATGGACGTAGTGTGAGATCGTCCCATTCTTGTTTAGGGTCCCATCGACATTTTTGGCGAGGATTTTCCGGGCAAGTGGAAGTTTTTTCAATCCGAGTTTTTGGACGACTCAGTGGTCAATAAAGGTTTCGCCCACCCCTGAGTCGATCAGGGTGGGGATCTCGGCTTTTCCGTTGTCTAGCAAGCAGTGAACAGGGACGTGCATAGATTGGTTGCTTACATCCACTACAAGTACACTCGAGACAACGATTCTGGCGGGCTCTGCTGCCGATGCAGGCCGCCATTTTAAAAACCCTCTTCTACCATAAGATCGAGCACTTCCTCCTTCTGCTTTTCCTCTAGTTCGTTGATAAGGGTTCGAATCTTCATATAGTGATCACGGGAGGTTTTCTTCATCTCCTTCTTTTCTTCTTTAGTGGGAGGTTCTTTCCCTCCTCTGTGTTCGTTCGCCCTGTGCCCTGTTTTGTGGCAAATAAAACATTTCCCTTCTTTCATATGCTTCACCCTCTCCGCGTAGGAGAGGCGCGTCATATCAATTTCCATGGCGTTTGGATCTTTGGAGGAGCTGCTCGCTCCCCCTCCTCCTACCTTGCTGTAGGTTCTCTCTTTAATCGCTTTCGCTCTCCTCAAATGCCCCTTGGCCCTTGCTGCGTGAGTATACCATCCTTCGATGGTGTCAGGCGGGTTCTCCATTCCAAATACCTTGTCCAGGACTCGATTGTTGAGTCCATCTATGAAGTATTCAATGAGCGCTGCATCTTCTTTAATCTTCGTTCGATAAGCCAGTGTCTTGAACTGGGCTATGTATTCATCTACCCCCTTTGCTCCCTGAGAGAGCGCACGGAGTTGGGTGCGTGCATTCCCTGCGTCGTCGATTGGCGAGAAGGCTGCACGTACTTTCGCTATGAATTCCTGGAACGTGTCCCAGGGCTTCGATTCTATATATCTTTCTTCTAAGTAGGCTTGTTTCCAAGGCCCAGCCATCCCTCCGTTCATATAGGAGAGCATGAATAGGATCTTGTGGCAGTTATCAGGAAATGCAGTTGAATTGGCATCAACATACGCTCCACACTCCAAGAGAAAGAGCATCGTCTTTGCTCGGTCTCCGGAGTAATCAGTCGGTGCCCTCATCTTTATTTCAGCAGGTCGGGGGTTAAGAGTGTTGGGTGCAGTGGGAGTAGTGGGAGTGGATGGAGCTGCCATGTTTCTTCGTCAGGTGGGGTAGGGTCGGGTGGTTCTCGTAAGAATGGTGTCGAAGTGGTGGGTGCTGCCTGGACTGAGGTTAGTCGGCAGAGTTTAGAACAGCTTGACCTTTTGTTATGGTTAATACTCCTAATCAAACATTTGGTCGATACTCGTAAGTGACGACGTTCAGTAAAGATGGAGATCACCGAGGCTCGTAAGTGACGGTTGAGCAAGAGACTTAGATTGCACTTGTTAGAAGTGTATGAAAGACTAGGTCAAGCTGAGTTGACCAGTCCTGCATTCATAGTTTAAATAGTACAAACATGGGTCGTAGATATGAGTCGTGCGAAGAGAACAATAAGGACAATAAGGATGAAAAGACAATAGAAAAAGGGGCATCTGCAGTATGTTACAATAAGGTGGGAGTGTAAGGGTGTAAATCAGGGACGCGTGTTGGACAAGACAAAAGGGAAGAGACAATAACGTGGGACATACGTCAGCAGAACAATAAGAACAAAAGAAAATTGAATCCCCGTGCCTCTTCGTAACAGCTTTCCCTTGTTATTGTTGACAGAATCCATTGCAACATTAAAAACCTGTCTCTGCCTGTGATTGAAAAGCTGGAGATTGTGAGTGACAGTGATGGCCAACTCTTCAACATTGTAATCCCTCTGTTCCTGCAAAAGTCTATTGGCAGGAACATCAATGTGCCAGTTTCCTTCAATGGTGGGCATCTCTGGATAATCAGAAAGTTGTTTGCCTGATCTGATAAGGATCTGATTGATGAGATGCAAGCCATACATGTACACCTGATCATCTGTAAAGTCTGTATCTGGATAGATGGAAAGAAGCTTGACTCTGAGGTCATCACAAATGTGATGTTTGAACTGGTTCCAGAGGATGTCAGGTGATGTTGTATTGCAATGAAGAAGAATGGTGGCAAAGAGCAATCTGAGAGAGGAACCAAGCTGCATCTGTGATGCCTCTGTAGGACACTGGACCCATTCCTGGTCATCCTGCAAAAGACCCAATGCAACACAGGCCCGCTTGAATGTATTATGGATGACACCATTGACAGTGCGCAAGTGCTGGAATGATGTTGCCCCTGTGACAACAGTAAGAAGGAGCCTGATGTAGAACCTTTCCCCCTGAGCAGGAGAAGCAAAGTACATTCTGCCAATGGCAGCCTCGCCATGCCTTCTTGGGTTCCACTGCTTCTTGGTTGGATTGTAGACCCATGCTTGAGGAAAGTTCTGGTAGGTGACAGTACGTACTGCTTCATATGTTCTGTTGGCTTCAAACCAAGCAGTGAGATGTGTGGTCTTGGCAGCAGGCCTCTCCAAAACCTCATCAATATTGTCTTCTGCATTGAAGTAGACTGTTTGTTGGTCCTCCAGATGGACAGGCAGACGATAAACATGAGGAGACTCTGCATGCATTCCAAATTCATTCATGTGCCAGCAGCTTTCCACAGATCCAATGTAACGTGCATCCAGATACCCCTTGACCTCATCTCTGTCTTGGTTGAGAATCTCAATCATGGTTCTGTCATGGCCTTTGTATATGTACTTGTGGATATACTTGACAGCCTCTACTGAAGAACAGATCTCGACATTGATGTGACAGTTGTATCTGACAAATGAACCAAGTCATTAACCAATAAATATAATGTCAGATAAATGTTCCTTACTTTGCAGCCAAATAAGGATTGTGTGGGACGACATGTCTGTTATCATAGAGATACAGTGACTCACAAAACTGAGTCAATGTTTTGCACTTTTTAATTTATTGTTGAATAACTTCCCATAAACAACAAAACCAAACAAGGTATTGGTGTACCAAATAACATACATGATCAGGGCTACCAAACAAACAAAAAATTATGTAATTTTAACCATCCCTCATGGAGATATGATCATTTTAATTCAGGGACTCATTGACTCAGTTTTGTGAGGTGGTATCAATATTATGATAAATTGTAATTCTAGTATTTTGCATGACCTCCCTTGGCCTTAATAACTGCTCCCAACCTTCTAGGCATGCTTTCAATCAAATTCTGACACACCTCTGATGGAATATTATTCCACTCTTCCACTACTCTTTCCCATAACTCCCAAATTCCTTTTGGTGCTATTGGATACTTGTCTAACTGGTTCTTGAGGTGAACCCATTGATGTTCAATAGGGCTGAGGTCCGGAGATTGGGCAGGCCAATCCAGAAGAGTAATATTGTTGTTCTCCATCCATTTCTTGGCCTTTTTTGAGGTATGCTTGGGATCATTGTCTTGTTGAAAAATCACCTCTTCTCCAGAAATTCCAATCTCCTCCAAGCTAGGCAGCATATGGTCCTTCAAAATAGACACATACTGGTCAGCATTCATTCTCCCCTCAACCTCTGCAAGATGCCCCACTCCATTCCATCCCATACACCTCCATACCATAATGTTTCCTCCCCCAAATTTGACAGTTCCCTGCACCTCTCTCTTAATCAGCCCCTCTCCCTTCTGTTTCCAAACCCACTCTCTCCCATCTGACCCAAACCTGTTAATTTTAGTCTCATCTGACCAAATAACCCTTCTCCAGTCCTCCACAGTCCACTCTCTATACTTCTGAGCAAAAGCCAATCTTGCTTTCCTATGCCTTATACTAAGCAAAGGCTTTTTCTTGTTCACCACAGCCTTGAATGAGTTTTTTCTGAGAACTCTTCTGACTATTTCTGAGGAGACTGGAGTGGGGATGATGCTGTTAATGTAATGGGTGCCCTGAACAGCATTTGCAGCCTTGCCGGTGGTGATTTGGGTAAGGATGGCTCTCTGAGAGTTAGATGAGAGCTTAGAAGGACGACCACTAGAGGGGGAATCCAAGTTTGGATGGAGAGCTCTGAGTGTTCTGGATACACTAGACTGGCTGAGGTTGAGTTTAGAGGCAATATTGTGGGCAGAATAATGATTGGAGGCCAGGGAAAGAATGTTTTCCTTATGAGCAGGTTGCTGGACTGAGTTCAGCACCCCACAAGAGTGTGCCCAATTCCAATGATCAAGAACATGATCACCCAATGGGGGAACTCGACAAAGCAGGTTATATTAAAAAGATAACAAAGGAAGGTGGAGATAAGCTTATTCATTGGCTGTTGTCAAAAGCAATCAAACCATCAAGCAAAATAAGCCAAGTTCCAAACCAAGTTTGCGATATTGCATGCCTACCACGGCAGCAGCAATGTAAGTGGAAACAAGCTTGTCATGAAGAATTAGAGGCTCTTTGTAAGTGACAAGTCTATGATATCATCAATCTTCCACATGATCAAAAAATGATCAAAAATAGATGGGTTTTCTCCATGAAATTGGATGGAAGAAAACGAGCCAGACTCATGGCCAAAGGATTTTCACAAGTCGAAGGAGTTGACTTTGATGAGATTTTCTCATCAGTAGTCCGCTCTGAGACCATACACCTCATGTTTGCACTTGCATCTCTAGAAGGCATGTATATGACCAGTCTAGATGTAAAAACACATTCTTATATGGCAAACTAGAAGAGAGATCTATATGGATCAACCTGAGGGCTTCAGACTCAAGGAAAAAGAGCACAAAGTAATGCGCTTATGCCAAGCATTGTATGGCCTTAAACAGGCCTCACTAGCATGGTGGAAAGAGCTAGAGGCATTTATGCACACTATTGGGTTTGTGCACGCCAGCTCCAATGCTGGAATTTTCATACACAAGGATCCTAAGATAGGCAGCATTGTTATTGTGCTGGTCTATGTTGATGATGGCTTGTTTATGGGGAAGAATAAGAAACTTGTGGATGAAAAGAAGAATGCTTGTCTAAAGCATTGGGAGTGCTGTAGTACTGAAAAAGTCATGGAATTCTTAGGCATTCATGTCACCCAGACTACAAGCAAAGTCAAACTTGATAAAACTGAATATCTCACCAAAGTGATCAAGAGGTTCAAGATGACAAATGCCAAAATATCAGTCTGTGATCAGATCTTTATTGTATCTGATGCTTGGAACACAACCTGATATCACTTATGCAGTAATCAGGATGTTGCAGTTCTCAGCTAATCCTACCCAAGAACATCTAGACAAAGCAATGTACATCATGCACTATCTGGTGGGAACTCAGAAATATAACATAGTCTATGATGGAGACAAATCCGAAGGGCTACAGGCCTTCACAGATTCTGATTGGGCAGCTGACACTGTCAAATGCTGATATATAATGGGTTACTTTGCTATTCTAGTGAGTGGCATTGTGTGCTGGAAGTCCTGTTTACAAAAAACTGTAGCACTGTCATCTACAGAAGCTGAATATATGGCTCTCTCTGACACTTGTCAACAGATAGTGTGGATAGAGTCCTTATTCCAGGAACTTGGATATGTACTGAAGTGCATACCAATCTGCACTGATAATCAATGATCCATCTTTATTGGATCAAATCCAGTTCAGGAAAGAAGGACAAAACATATAGACATTCGCTACCACTATACCCACAAATGCATAGAAATTGACAAAGTCACAGTCATTTTCATTCCTGGAAGTGATAATCCGGCTGACATGTGCATAAAGAACCTTGGCACTGTCCTATTCAGGAGATTTAGAGGGGGTGTGAGGGCGTGGGAATGGAGAAGAGGTATGAGGGGTGGGGAGGGGTATGAGGGGTGTAGAGGAGGGAGGGGGACATGGAAGAGTGAGAGGGGGATGGGGAGGGGGAAGAAGGAGGTGGGAATAGCAATCAGGAAGGGAGAGATGGAAATGGGAATGGGAGATGGGGAAGGGGAAGGGGGATATGGGAATGGGAATGGGAGATGGGGAAGGGGGAGATGGGGAGGGGGAATGGGGAAGGGGGAGAGTGGGAAGAGGGGAATGGGGATGGGGATGAAAAAGGTGGGGATATAGGAGATGGGGATGGAAAAGATAGGGATGGGGATAGAGATGGAGATATAGATATGGATGGGGATAGGGAAGGGGTTATTGGGGAAGGGGAAGGGGCCATTGGGGAAGGGGAAGGGGCCATTGGGGAAAGGGGGATAAGCACAACAATACCCCCACATTGACTTGGAGCCAATGGTCCCAAGTCAACTGAAGAGTTGTGTACTATCTAAAAATCAACTAAAGAGTTGTGTGACCATGAACCCCCCAACATTGACTTTGGGCCGAAGGTCCAAAGGCGACTGAAGAGTTGAGTAACTATAGTGGGATTAAGCATTGTGTTATGTATATGTGAGCTGGCCCATGCCAGTGTCAGGCTTATCAAGCAAAGCAAGCAAATGCCATGACAAAGGCATGAGTCATAAGCTCATTGATAATACTGCTCCAGTAGCAAAGTCAGATGCATATGATTCCACTCGTAAGGGACATGTGAAATCTACGGGGGCTAATATTGGTTCTTCCATGAACTTCCTCTTCAATTTCTCAAATTCTGTCTGCTGTTGTTCTCCCCATCTCCATACTACTCCTTTTCACATAAAATTGTGTAAGGGTGCAGCAATTTTGGAAAGCTTATAGACAAAGCAATGATAATAATCTGTGAGTCCCAAAAAGGCTTGAATCTCCTTGATCTGGATAGGCACAGACCAATCAATAATTGCCTGTACCTTGATAGGATCCATTTTGATTCTGTCAGGACTGATCATTAATCCCAAAAACTAGATCTTGCTTGCCCCAAACACATTTCTCTGGTTTCACAAATAGATTATTCTCTGTGTTTTGTGAGTTCCACCATTTTTTTCATTGTGCTTTGAGCCTGAATATGTAATATCAGCCTCAAATGTGACAAATCCAGCAAATGGCTTCAAGAAAGTAGCCTGGAAGGATGGGTGGGCTGTTCCAACAGCAAGCCCCAGATCATTTTTCCCACAGTCATACCTAAAATCAATGATTGTGATGAACACATACCCAAGTGTTCTGATCTTGCTGCCATTAATTGGTTCTGGGCCTCCTGCCAGAACAGTGAATATCTACCTGGTTCTCTCAGACAACTCTTGGAAGAAGTCATCTAACACTTTTGGTAAAGCTGTAATGGTGCTGTAAGTACACATATCAGTACATGCTATAATAATGTAAGTTAAGATGCATGTATGCAGTGTAGCATTCTGGTGTGTTCACTTCTTCTGATTGGGAATCATCTGTTCTCACGATCTTTGTAGCAGCTGCTTCAGCATATATAGCCTCCTTTAACTTCAGGGGTTCGGCTTCAGTTGCTTCTGCAGTGAGCCATTTGATCATGCTAAGGATTTGCTTTTGGATAAGTCCCTTGTCCTTGATTTCAGCCTTGACCTTGTAGCATACATGCTCATTGTAATATTGATGGGAATAGACTTCCAGGTATGTAGTTGATGTTGTGGTTTCATTTGGATTTGAAACCATTTGACTCCATTACATGACTGCTTACTAGCCATATTATTATTGAACCAGGACTTAAGACACTGATAAACTTCAGTTCAAGATGAGTTTAGTGCAACAGATGTCAATGTACATTTTTTTGTTTGGTGATGAGTGCCTTTTCCTCTTCTTGATAGGAATCTAGCTCTTTGTCAACAGGAACTGGTATATCAGGGTTGTTGGCTTCTAACGGCCAATGAGAAAACCATTTATGGTGCAGAGCCAGCCAAAAGAGTAACAGTTTTTTCTCCTTCTGCTTTTCTAGATATTCATTCAGCTCACTTCGCAGAAACATGAGTTGTTCTTCATTTGCCCAGTAGTGTGGTGCCATTGAACTTTTGTACAAATTATTAGAGATTGGAAACTGGCGATGAGTAATTCTCTCGATGTACCTTGAATCTGATGATAATATCACCAATCAATGATATAGCCAGATCCTGTGGCTTGTGGTGTGGGTAGCAACTGTATTGTTCCTCGTATATAGGGACAAGCTCACTCCAATAACTAAACTACATCACCAATTGGTAGCTTTTTACTAAAAAATTTTTTACATCCCTGCATTGTCCCATATGGCCTTTACCACTGCTCAAAAAGTCCCCTCCACCACCAAAGCCACTCCAGATGCAGCGCATTCTGCCAAGGCCTAGCAACTGCTCTTGCAGCTGCATGAGATGGGGATCTCACTTCTGACAAGTAAGTTTACTTTGTCTTTTTGCTTGTGATATAATTTTCTCACATCAATCAGCCCTGAACCCTCCCTTGACCGCCACCACCATGCACATCACAGCATCACCTAGTGATGATGGGACCATGTCCTTTGCATGTGGTGCATGCTCTGAGTATAATGTTGTCAACATCGCCTAAGACACATTTTACATTGTTACTGCCAGCAATAGTGTTGGCATTTTCCATGAGGTGGTGAGTTTACTTATAATTGCAATAACTAACTTGTTAACTGTTTGCTTCTCCAGTCTCTCACAGACTAGTTCATTGTCAGCGTGAAGTGTGCTGGGTGCAAGAAATACTCCACCCTCAAGGGTGTGCTTGGAGCATTCCAGGCCACATTGGCCCTTGATACTGTCAAGTTACTGTCCAAAGACTAGGGTCATTGATAGGGTCACATTGGCAGGGTCATGTTGATGTGGGTGTTGTATGTACAGTATTTGCTCCTCATTTTGCTAGCCACATGTACTGCTGTTGATATATCTTGCTTTGCTTCAATGCTCCAAATGCGTGGTCTGAATTAAGTTCAAACTGCTTGATATATAAGTTGTTTTTCAGCATGCAGTATACTCAACCCCTCAGGATCAACTATGGCCAAGCAAGATATCTTTTCTGCCCAATGTACAACCTTGCACACCTGTTTTGACAACTTGTTAGCCTCACACCATTCCAAATCTATCCCTCTCAACTGCAATATCTTGTCCTCATAGTGTTGAATGGACTTTTGGTACCTTGAGACAATCAGAACTGCATCACCCAGAAGGTCCTTGCTGCCTGGTGATGCATAGTAGCTGGATAACAGGGTGTCAACATATTTCATGGGGTCTGCATCAACAAGCGTATTGAACTTCAGAGACAGTTATGCAACTCTCCCTCATACCAGTAGCGAAGATTTCTACAATAGTCATTTGAATAATATATGGTTTTACTTGAGGAGATGCATACCTTTGCTCAGATGAAGGTCTGCCATTCAGAAATGCTGATGCAGAAACTGTTGCACCAATGACTACACTACAATAGGTATATTAGAATGAGCTCGAAAAAGATCCAATTTAAAAATTAGTAAAAAATGTACTTGTTTTGTAACATGCTCTCATGATAATTTGATCACTGTCTGTCTTAAAGTTCAGTTTTGTTCCTAACCCATGTTACAGCTGAAGTCTGAGTTTGCAGCCAGTTAGAAATATGAAACTTACCTCTGATAGTGCCTGTGACTTTTGGCCCCATTCACAATGTGTTGCTGCTCAGGAGTGCAGTATAGGCAAGGACACCCCATTGGAGGTATGAGAGTTTGGATGAGTTTACAGCCTTCAATACTTTCATCTGACTGTTACTCAGGACTTGCATATTATAATTTGCAGCATCGGTAGAATGTCTTGCTAATATTGAAAGGACCTCAAATATGCACTTTATTTGATTATTGAACCTGTAGCTGCCCCAGAATTTGAAATGCATTCATGTCTTAACAAAGTTTGAAATTTTGGATCAGATGAGCGATCAATCCAAAACGTCAACCTCTGGCTAGAACAGAGTGTGTGTAACTGTTACATGGTACTGTACAGTTGATTCTTTGAATCATCCATGCCCCCTCTCTGACTTTTTAAATTTTCACTCTGCCAGTCACTGCAAAAACCTGATTGCAACTTCAAGTTTCCCTCAACTGGTAAGTAACTAATGTTTGGCTATCTAACACCACCCTGATTGATCAGATCTAGATGCCCCAAATTGCTGGCATTCTTAAAATGGACAAAAGTGCTTTCCTCAAGACACTTACACTGTATTACATGCAGGTGGAGGAGCAAGACAAGCTTGATGCCTTCTTTAACACCCTCATCATTATTTGGTTGGACTGTTATCTGATCAATGAGTTCCACAACCCTGTCTTTCATGGTGATCAAGAGTACTACAAGTGGGCAGTAGTGCACATAAAGGCCATAAGTTTTATAATATTGTGTTTAAATATTTTCTTATTATAGTCCCTGTATATAGCACACCTGAAAGGATCTTCAGAATCTAGCTCAATGGAGCACCCATCAGGTACCTGAATCATCCAATTGGGAGGATGAGGTCACAGTAGAAAAGATGGGATGTATTTCAATGGTGGGTAGGTCATTATTCTCTGCCTTTCTCATTTACCGCTTACTTATGTGGACACACCAGGAACCTCGAGCTCCCCAATTAAACCTAGGAGATAAAGTGCTCTCACTCATAAGTAAGAGTTTGATAGCATATGTTGAGGGTCAGCATGCTGGAATTCTGTGTAGTATTCCACATATCTATTATTTCTGTCCTTGTACCTTGGACACTGTTGAGACTACACCTCACTAGCCCATACAGCTGTCTATACTAGTGAAATTTGCCAATGCATATATCTGTATGATGTCATTGAAATGATGCATTGTCAGGTGACCTTGTTGAACACTGTTCCTGAGAACAGGGTGATTGGTGATGCATTTTCCTGCATACCCATTCACCTATCATTCTTTTAGCTGTGTGTCCTGTCTGGTCAATATCTGCAATGGTCTCAGTTGGATTCACATTCTGGGTCCTGTTTGATGGGCCCCCCTCTGAGCTGTGTTGTGAAGTCAAAGAACCAGGAGCAGAAGAATAATTGAAAGAGATATATGTTCTTCAAGTCCAAGTAGTATTTGAAGGATTCTAAGGTGACCCATCCTTTCAATTCACCTCCTACCCCACTAAAATTATGCCCCTTAAGCATAAAGCCCAGATAATCAAGTACATTGATAGTGACAATGATGAAACCAGCACCTCTCAGCTGATGCATGTCATTCAAACTCACACTTACATCCAACCTGCTTTCCACAGTGATAGGTCTATTGTGTGCTCTAAGGTCTGGGAAGGTTCCAATCATATCAACACATTATGACACTCACTCTGAACCTCTCCAAACCGCTATGAACACTATGAAATCGCCTTCAAACACTTTTTAAACAACTTCGCACAATTTTGAATGACTTCAAACCATTTCAAACTATTTTGCCACACTTTGAACACTTTTGAACAACTTTGAATGACATCGGCCACCATATGGCTATTTTAAAACCCTTTTGACATACAGCACATTTGGAATAAGCCATTTTGTCGCATAGCAAGCACCACTGGACATGAGGAGAGATGACAAAAGATTTAGAATATGATAAGTGAGGTTTTGTGTTTCAATTATATATTGAAGCAATAGGACAAGCCCTTTTTACTATACTAAGACAACGTACACTTCAATTATTATTGTTTCTGATTTGTTTTACAATTTACAAAGTCCTTTATTGTTGTGTATATTGCCTCTTGTTCTCCATATGTTATATTTCCTTTTTGGTACTATATCTTTAAAATGTATATAGACTTGTACTAGCTACTTAGAAGAACAGAGAAGAGTTACCCTCTCCACTATCATCAGATTTAAGAGCAGTTCTCTTGAGTCTTAGCCCAGTCGTATCTCTAAGTCTTTAAGTTCTGCAAAATATTATAAACTTCTTTGAATTTTCATGTTCGCTCTTGACTTGTCGCCTATTGCCTATCGCCATTCGAAAACCACTTCTCATTCACTATATTCATTTCTCAAAAAATCTTGACACCAGTCTGCCATTTCTGAACTTCTTCAAAATTACTTTGAACCTCTTTGAACCTTCTTCAAACTATTTTGCACATCTTTGAACCTATTTCGAACTTTTTTGAACAGCTTCATATGCTCTCACAGACTATTCGCACCATCTCTTATCATTTTACATCTCTAAACACAACCTTGGGTATTAGCAGTGATATTTAGTACCAACTCGCACCCTTCCTCTAGCCTGTGTTGTACTTCCTAAGCCTTTTAACAAGTTTTGTTAGGTTTTCAGGTCGAGTATCATCAGTGGCCTCTCTACCAGTAACACTCACTACAAGATGCTGGCATCACCCCACAAGCAGCTTGCTCATGTAGCTCCTGAACCCATCATCTGGAGAGAGAATAAATCTATGGAAAATATTATTGTGATATCTAGTGATGATGAAGTAGTGCTGCCATGGTTCAGTTCAGTCCAGTTCTACAAGGTTTTCTGTGAACCTAGAACTGAACTTTGGACTGAACCATAGATTCAGGTTCAAAGGGGTTTAGTTCTTGTTCAAGGGGTGTTCAAACCAAGAACCAAATCCAACTCTGCAAAAATACTATGTTGTGACTGGGCTGAAAAAATTCACAGAAGAATAAGAAAATAATTATCATGGAAGCCTGCAACTGCCAAGCCCCCAATTGTGACTGAAGGCCTAGCTGACCCCCACACTGAAATTTCTATATGAGGCAACACTTTCCCAGCTGACAGTGACAATTACAAACAAATGGCATTTTCCCACCATTTCAACGTTCAACATTCAATGATCCTCTATGGCATCACTGGATTCCTCCCTCTCATAACACCTTACCCCCCTCTGTAGATGGCGACTTCGACCACCACCATAGACTCCTAACCCTAAGTAAGTGCTTTATGTAATGTTTTTCTTACTGACAAGTTTTTAAATTGTTTCTAGATTACATTTTTTATGTACAACAACAATACATGCAGACCATACCCCTCCTCCCCCATTTAAATAGGATGTGAGGGTTTGTTTTGGTCCAGCATGACCACAGCCAGGTGCTGTGAGCAGCGGGTACCCACAATGTAAGCACCCACTACCCCTGTATTCCTGCCACATCACTACTACCTTGAAACAGGTAATGCCTGAGGGATCCAACACCTGCCACCACCGCTGCAACTGAGAGATGATGGGGACAGGGAAAGGGACCATGTGATAAACAACAACAAGGAGACAATGAGGGAAGGACAGGACAATGACTGCCAACTATCACTGTGAGCAACTGCTTGCAAGGTGGATGGGCAGACAACAACAACAAAATGAGGATGGGGACAGGATGACCAGGTACCACTGCTGTAAGCCAGTGGACATGGGGAACAACAAGAACAGGGACAATAGGGAGCAGGCAGAATGATGGTGATGACAGCAGGCACAATGGTGATGAAGGGACAATGGGCACTCACAGCATCACACCCTGCCGCAAGTGACTGTGGGTGGGGGTGCATTAACAATGATAAGGAGAGGGAGTGGGACACCAATGAGGGAATAGCAATGACAACAATAGAAAGACATGGCAATGGCAGCTGCATCGACCCCCTCCCATGTTTTGCATGGGGGTGGGGCTTTGTCTTTCTTTTTTCAATTAATTAATACTGTTGCCCTGCCCCCCTCACATTTGTGCAAGGTGGGTGATAGCTTTTTTATGTATATAATTGTATAGTACCTGCAAGGGAGGTTAATTATTTTATTTTTAAATTAAATTATGTGTGCATTGCATGAGTTAAATTTGTTATTCATTTGAGTTTAGACTGCTAATATACAATTCCCATTCCTGAGCACTAGCTCAAGCAAGAATTAGTTGTTCTTAGAACTCAAATTAAAATTTTGGGGAGAGTAAGTACTTTGTGCCTCAACCAAACAAGCCTGCAAAGAGTGTCCTGGTTTGGTTATGATGTCACTGATGCACCAAATCTCCAGAATGGGAACTGGAAAAGTTGCTCTGACCCTGAATAATATATTACACCCATCACAGGTCCATCACAAGTAATTTGGTGGTATTTTCCATAATCATTTGTGCACACAAGTTCATCAGTTCAGACAGGTTCGAACAGGTTCACATAGTTTTGCATCTGCCTGAACCCTGAACTGAACTGTTCAGTTCAGCAAGACCTTTGAGCTTTGAACTGAACTTCAGGCCAGTTCTGAAAGGTTTAGGCTCAAACTTCAGTCCAGAACTGAACTGTGGCAGCACTATGATGAAGAGGATATGTTAGTACTGTGTTTGATGATCAGGTTCAAGTTAAATGCAAGCAGTGGTTGTTAGGGGTATGGTTTTTAATCTCTTTTTCCTTCACACCAGAACTAATGTGGCATAGGATAATCCCCTTTTCTCTTGGATGCCCCAAGTCGATGTCTTTGTTCAGGAACTTCTCCATCATGAGGGATGCAGCGATCCAGATGAGCCATGTTCTTCCTGTTCAGAAGAGCGAGGTCACATCTAATATATTGATTGTTACAATGCTCAGTTGTTTTGTAGTGTCTGCCCTGTCGACAATCACCTCGCATCTCCATTCTGTAGAGTACAGGTACTTGATTTTTCTTATACTTCGTTGCTGTGCTCATGGCATGTTCATAAGAATGGAATGGGTTATTTTTTATGTCAACCTCTCTTAATACTCTGGGCCTATGTTATTAACGAAACAAAATTTTATCTTGAAGAATTGAGTAACAAGATCCCCGATGACGTGAGCACCTGCAACAATCACAATGCATCAAAATGAGCAAGTATGCATAGAGGCAAAGGTACTGCAGCAAGTGGAGTTGCCTCTGTGGACTGCATCCAGCATGACATAAAGCATCCTGTGGACATTGGGGATTTGCAGAAAGGAGAGCAGCAAGTATTTTTTCCTTCATTATAGTCACTCATCTTGATGTGGTAATGATTGCAGCTATGTCAACATGGATTATTATTTTTTGTCAACCCTTCATCAAAACCTCCTCATTGTGTGGTCATCTCATATGACATTTCTTGTCAGTGGGCTAGCAATATCCTAAAGCAATATTTGGCATATCCCCTCTATCTCACAATGATATTCTGGATGCTCCTCATCACCTATGTGGTTCCAAAATTCCACCTCATGGCACACAGACTTCTCTGCCAGGCATCATTTTCCCTCAACTTTACTCCCTACATTGGATGAACTGATGGTGAGGCACCCAAATTGGGGTGGGCAGCGATGAATGCTGTGGCTAACAGTATAAAGGAAATGGGTTCAAGATCTTGCTGCGATACCCTGGATGATCACTTTGGCAACTACAATTGGTGGAAAGTATCATCAATGTGTAAGTCCTTTGTTTTATGTGTATCTGGAGGTCACTAATACTAATATCTTTAGCTGTTGCATTTTTGTGTGAAGTCAAGGAAGCTGTTCCTCCAAGGGATGAGCATGTTTCAGCTTTCAAAGAATTCAGTGCTGTGTTACCTGCAGAGAGTGTGAGGGAGTGGATGGCCTGTGGTGAGGCATGGGGGTTGGACAACACAAAGCCTAACCCATTCTATGCAGAATCAGCTAGTCAATTATTCATTCTCATCATTTTGTGTGGTCACTCATTCTTTGGTACACAGCTGTCTCTGAACATCAAGTACAACTCCAACTTGCAGATGAGGACAGGGCAGAGCTTGAAAGTGGCAGGTCAATCATCCTTCACAACAACGTCATGCCAAGCATGCTTGTAACCCAAGATATTGAACTAGAAATGCAGCAGTGAGTAATTTTCTGCATTGTCTATCTACCATCGTGTTTTGACCTCCAAACCTTTAATATTGCTTATGCTATCACTGCAGTAAATTAGGTTCACACTCAACCAACCTTCAGTGGGCCAAGCTTATCAAGCAGAAGAATTCCATGCATCAGAAAATTGATGCGTGGTGTGAGATACAGGTACTCCACATGCCTGGTGTGGCAACCATGCATGCTGCTGCAAAGGAGGATGAAGAGGGGGGTAGAGAACCAGTAGAAGCCCAGGATCTCAAGCTATATCTCCCATCACAGGTGGTTTTGATCTGTAGCAACCAATGTCTACTCCAGTATAATTGGCAGCTACATTACTGCCAAGCATTCAATCTCCTGGCAGATATTCAATGTCTACTACTTTTGTTGTCACAGTTATACAAGATGAAGGATCTTCACATCCATGGACAAAGGATGGTGATGCACAGCATTTTGTTGATTGAGGGGGTCAATGAGCAACTGAAAATCAGTGTGGGCAGCTATCATAAAACTTAAGAAGCACTCGCACAGCTGTCACCCATACTTTTGGAGATGACCTGGGAGGAGACCTGTGGCCTCTCCTCGATGATGATGTCTGTGGTCTGATGGCAGCTCAAGTAGAAGGTTGGTAGAAGGCATGAGCAAGGGACGACACACAATGTCCTGGATCTGGAGAAGTGCAGGAGTCAGGGATACCAGCACAGGCATGCAAAGAGGTATGTGCAGTTATGTCTTTTTTGTCAATGCTGATATTGATTTAAGTATTTAGCTCTTTATTTGGAGTGGTGCAAAACTCGTGCAAGGGCTCACTGCTGGTGGTAGGAATGTCTTTTGTTGGAGGAAGAGATGCGGTGGGTGCAAGCATCTTTTATCTGGGAGATCAAGATGTGGAAGACAAGGGCTGATGATGCACACAGCCATGGTGATGGCAATCAGGAAGGGCAAGCTTCATATGCTCTTTATCAGGCTGATATCTGCGAGTCAATGCTTGCGCATTGCAGCGGTGTATGGGTCAACACATATGAGCTTTTACATTTGTAGGTATAATTATTTTTGGAAAATAGAATTTCACAAAAGATGGAAAAGCAGAAAACATGTCAGTCAATTGAAAGGAATGTTTGAGAAGGGCCCAATTTATTTCTGAAATTTTCTCATTTTAAACAAATAACAAAACATTGGAAAGTAGAAAACATATCAAACAGGAAACAAGTGGACTGGAGCGAAGGGAAGACAATTTGAGCTAGACTGGCCATGGTCAGGTTCTCGAATCTCGTGAACCTGGACTGGACCTGGGGTTCTGATTGCAGGTTCAGCCTATCCTCATAACCTGAACCTCCAGAAGGGTTCGTGTTCAGCAGCAGGTTGGGACCCAAACCTTGGGATCTGAACCTGGACCTTGTAAGCACATGGTAGCAGAGCAGATCAGATGAAGTCAGGTCCAACTTCAAGCACATTTATTGTACATATATCAGATTACAGGGAAAACAACAAACTATGAATTTATAACTGTACAGTTTTTTTTCTTCCAACCACCTGTAGCCATGGCACCACAAGGCAAGTGAGAGAAGGCAGATGTGTCCTTGATTGTCTCAACATTGCGAATCTTGCAACCATTGAAGCCCTTGCAGGGGCATGATTACCCTGAAAGCATAATAGATCCGAAACTCCAAACCCCAGAACAAAAAAAGGTAAGCACATTATTGACAACATCATGCTGAAGTACACTTCTCATTGACCTTTGTTTTATACATCAGCAGATCAATGCAGTCACCATATCGAGGATGAGAGTGCTGCTTCAAAACAACCTAGTCAGACATGATACACATGCAATGGTCTTTTGCGCATGTGTATTCCCTTGTAGGACTGACTCTCAACACCTTCATGCACAAAGATACGATGAAACCCGATGGCAAAGCCTGCAATGATGATGGAGCATTGAAAGATGCAGATGATATGACATTTATAAACTCACCATCGGAGCTCGAACTGCCACTGCCCCCAAAACAAATGCATGATAACACTTCAGAGATCGAGGAACAGGCAAGCAAAAAAATCCGAGTACATTTATGCCAAAAACAAGAAAACTGAACTTCAGCTGAGTGAACGCACCTCTGATAAGCATGCGGCATCTGACAGAGGAGCCACAAAAGACACTGATGATGAGGGCAAAGGCAAAGGTCTTGATGATGATGACACCAATTTGGATACTGATCCACAAGAGGCAGAGTGCTGGCACAAAATCAAGGCAGAAGAAGCAATGCATGAAGGAAGGAAGGTATGTCATTGTGTGCCATGTATGTACTTGTTTTGATCTGTGTTGTAGTATCAACAAAAGAAGAAGAGTCAGGAGACCTGCAATGTCTGTCTTACCTTCAAGAAGGGCATCCATGAAGTAGATGGTAAAGAAAGGGCTAGAGAGTATTGCAAGATTTGCTTGTACAATTTAATCACTCTCTGTATTCATGATGTCTTACATTTGACTCTTTCAGGAATGCAAACATCAAGAAATCTCAGGCATTTTTCATGGGGAATGTGACATCCCATCAGAAGCACATAACAAGGTATTAATCTTATTTCTCCAACCCCACCTTATGCTAATCTTATCCAGGTTTCACTACAAGAAGTACCTCGAACTCTGTGTGTCAAAAAACATCCCACCAAAGGCTCAACCACCAAAGATTGGAAGCAGAATGACAAGTACATACATCAGCAAGCAGTTCCAATTGTGTTGTTGATCCCCTGTTTCCACCTCTCAAAAGAAGATGGATAACTTTGTGGTTGCAATGAAAAAGCAGCCTCCTGTGACAAAACAGGGTTTGAAGGAATTTTTGCTTCAGATAGTTGTTGACAGGAACCTGGTATGTTCTATTTCAGTATCCTTTTGTTTTATAGACTAATTCCTCTCACCCAGTCATTTTGTTTCATTGAGCATCCCTCGTTGCATTGCCTCATCTGTTATCTCTGTCCAAAGCTCAAGGGCAGTGATATCCCAAAGCGTACTTGTATTGGTGATGCGGTCTTAGAAAAAGTCGAGATGCTGGATCAGATTGATATGAATTTACTAGCAGTATTTTTGCCAGTTTCTGCATCCTACACATTTCTCATATGTTAGTAGGGTATTCCATCATCTGGGATGGCTGGTCATCAAAGCGTCATTGGGTATACTCATCCATTAACATTCAGTACATACAAGCACCAGCAGATCATCTGTATCAGTGGTCCATCAAAAGTCATTTTCTTGCCTTTAACCGGACTGTTGGCCATCACACTGGACAGTTGATCAGTGAAGATCTCTTGAAAACAATCAGGTGATTTAAGCTGGAGAAAAAAGTGTGTGATATTAGCCCCAAAAATGGCTGTCTTCCTGATGTCATGTAATTTCTAGCTTGGGAGGTTGATAGGCAATAACATCTTAGTCAATGATGCTGTATGGGTTGCCTGCAACCATCTGGACCCTCATGGAAAACTTGTTGAAGGTGTATTGAACACATGATCCATCTCAAGGCTTCTCACTTTGTCCAGGCATTGGGAATTCCCTTAGCTGTGACAGTTAAACAGCGGATCCATGGTGGCCACATCAGGAAATGGGTTTCGAGGCCAAAGTTTGGGCATATTTAGATAGTCCTACAGAGGCTTCAGAGGCTCTCTAGGACAACATAGGCCAGTCTGTTATCTTCCTAGCACTCCAACCTGTCAATAGTATGCCATTAGACTAGATACAATGTGTAGGGAGGCTACTTGAATACATGAGAGTTGTACTCAAAAAATGTACCGAGGTGAATATAGTGGTTGAAAAAAAATGTCTTACAAGTATCGAGAGCGCTACTGGACACCCATAATGCTGGCCTGTGTCGAGTGCCATATTTCGGGGTCAGGTGGCAGCTACAAGCAATTTCCTCTACAGCTACAATAGCCGAGACTGGCTCATGGTGATGGAAGGATCGAGAAACTGGAAACATTTTTGAATCAGGGTCAAGGGAGTGAAAAGGGGTAAATTATTCAATATAAGCCAGTTGGGTTGGAATGCGCGGCACCTGGAGATGAAGTGGGAGAGTGAACAATGCTCAAACCTGAGCCATGTGAAGACCCACTTTCAATTCAAACAAAACTATATGAATAATGACAACTGATTACGTACCTTGCAGAAATGAACCCTGGGTTGCTTCGTTATCAATCTTCTCTACAGTACGAACCAGAACTGTGGAGAAATGAGCAACTTTGTCAGGTTTCCCAGAATGTCCTTTGATGAGAGGTGTAGCATAAACTTGATCAATGTTATTGAAGCAACTGACCACCAACAAGTCAGGCAGCCAAATTGAAAGGATTTTGTACAAGTCAAAATGATCCGTGGTATTGGGTAGCACTGGGTTCCTTGGTGGGGGGTATTTTTGATGGATGAAAGTTGTCAGGAGTGGGAGCAAGTCTGTTGCTTTGAAGTTGGTCGCAATGGTTGTAAGGTCACGGTGGGGGAACCTGGGTTTGACAGTGATCATGTGTGTAGGTTGAGAGGGCACAACAACACCGAAATCTTTAACCCCATTGTTCTCCTCATCATCAACTTTATCAGGAGGCTCTCTGTCATCCGCTGACATGCAATCCAGCATCCAATCCAGATAGGCCATGAACTGGGTGACCGCCTCCTGATGTCCTAGCCAGATCGTCATCTGCCGCAGATAGTCATGCTTGTTGCTTGCTCAATATCCATCCTTGGCATAGTCAATGTGGAGGTGTTCGGGGGATTTTGTGTTATAGCCATCAGCAGCACCACACAATTTGATGGTGTTTAGGTAATGCATCAGCTGATGGAGTTTTGGAATGTTGAAATGTTTGCAAACCTGCAATCGCACAAAAATCTCCTTGTTCTCATGGAACATGGCCAATGCCTCTTCCATTGCCGCTAACATTTTCGAGGTATGGATGTGGAGCTGAGCATAGTAAACAAAATCCATGATAGCCATGGCCATTCGCAACACACCTGGCTGAACCACACCTGCCAGCAGCCCCACGAAGACACTCTGCATTTCCTTGTGCTCCTGCCCTGTCCACTGCATTACATGCAAGATCCCATTTTTGAAGTGGTGGAGACCTGGGTAGCCACTCATCGCTCGAAACCATGCATCAATCTCCTTGGTGCCTGCGACCTGGATGCACCAGCTGATGAGGTGATCCTTAAAGACACCTTTATGCAACTAGTGTAGGATGTCGGGAGTGAAGCATGTGAAGATATCAACATGGGGAAGGTCTGCCCAGAAAGCTTTGAATACTTCTCACAGGCCCTCATCTCTGAAAGCTCTGAAATGTCTTCCAGATTCTCTGTGCACCAGCATTACCTTGGTCTGTTCCTGATCACGAGCTGCGGATTGAATCAGCTTCCCCCTGTTTTGAGGTTGGACTCAACATTTCGGACAGTAGCTTTCCTTGCAGCATGCCATGAGACACTGCTCTGGGAAGTCTGCAACATATGCTGCAAGAATTGGGAAAACACGGCAAATGTGACCATCGCCACAAGTGACTTCTGTGCCTTGCTTGCCTGCACTAATGAGGGGATGAAGTAGCTGACCATGCAGTAATGGAACAGGTGGTACCTCTGGACAGAACGCATGTTGTCAGTATAATTGTCCAGCTTGGCGACAGGTAGGTATCCGATTAGCACTGTCGCATGTGCGCTTGGCTTCCGTCTGATGGATTTTTTTATGTTTCCAACCATTAGATAAACTGGCCAGGCACTTTTGTCACCCAGAAACTGCAATAGTTGGGTCTTATCCAAAGAAAGAATGAGGGTGCAACTGTTGAGCTGGTCAGTAGTTTTTTCTACATCACTTCTTTATTTCTGATTCTGTTATCGACTGGGTAGACTCTCACCTGTGTATTCCACCACCAATCAGCCATCCACATTTTATCTATTATGCAGTTTGTTTGCCCTTCATCCATGAACACTCTTTCCGGTGTGAACTGTGTTGCTTTGATAAAAGCCAGGTTACCTAACAGCTCCTTCACACACTCCACAGGATCTCGATGCCTCTGCTGGGAACATCTTAGCAAAGAGGATGTCTTCTTGACTTTGAGTGTTCCTCAGGGAAGCTGATTTTTTGTCATCTGGTACTTCCTCCATTGTTGGCCTGTGAGATGGGGGTGTGGGAGGCGGTTGCTCCACAGCATCACCTTCATATCTGAAGTGGGGTTCAATTGCATTTATATCGCTATCAAGGCTCTCAAGATTGTCCATCAAGGCATTGGTCAAGACTGCAGGGTGGTAGGGGCACTGGGCATTTGTTGGGGGTGGGGGCGCATACTCCTGCCAAACATTGGTGACATATTTTCCAAATTCCTTCTGAGATGCTTCATGGCATTTTCTGGTTTGTGAAACATGCTTGTTCAGTCCAGCTCGTGTTGGAAAGGAGCCCTTTCACAGAATCCACAATGAAGGGGTATCATTGGTGGTAGGTACAAACTGGTTGGAATTTCAAATCTAGGGCTAACATTTTTCAATCCCTCCTAGTCTCGGCTGCAATGGCCAAAAAAAACTCATGGCCTATCTCACTGCCTACTTTTTAGGAGTGTGGGGTGCATGTTACATTATTGACATGTTTGTTGAATCCGAAATTGTTGTCAGGTACATTGAAAATGCAGCACTTCCACTGGGTTCAAGTATTTAACCTCCTGTTGCCACCCCATCTGTGTACTTTCTTCCCTGATCAACCGCTCCCTCTCTGTCAGCATGCCCCCCCATAAAGGTAGCAAGAAAAATGCAGCTCCTGTTCAAGACATTGTGGAGCCCATTGCTCCTGTCGATCCTCCCACAAAAAGTGGTGGCCGTAACTGCACGCTATCCGCCAAGCAAATGGAAAATGGTAATGGTCTCATCTATATTAATGGCACAACTCATGTTTCACCTGCTGTCTAGCCAACATGGAGCATGCAAAAGAAGAAGCAGTGAAGAAGAAGGAATATGTTAAAGCACTTCGAGCTGAGCAAGCACAAGAAGAGGGGAGGGGTTTCATGTGGAACCGTGGAAACACTGTCAATGGTAAGATTGAGCTCATTTTCTAACATTTTACTAAGGATCATGCTCCTTGTTAGACAATCCTCATGATGATGACGAGTTTGAGGAGGAAGAGCCTGTAAGTACCTCATGTGGGCTTTTAGTACTTCTGACAAAGTTGCGCCCAGTTTTCCAGCATCATGATTCCTCCCCCCATCAAGACGACGGTCCGTAATGGATGGACTTCGGTTCATTGTGTCATCCAAAAAGAAAACTCAGGCCCTCAACCAGCAGTGGTACGTAACAATTTTTATGATGTATCATAAATCCAGTAGATCTAATGATTGTTCAGCAGCAAGGTGTTCCACATCCAAAGCTCCTTGTTTGGCGTGTTACCCAACAAGCCCCGCAACCATCTCCGGTAATGATGGAACAAGAAGTTCTACCAGAGGCCCGTCGTCCCCACCAAATACAATTAGATCAACATCACCATCTAGCAAGGCTCCGTGACTTCGAGGCAAAGACCAAAGGCGACAACATCATGCCTCGCCTTCGCGAGCATCTCCTTAGCAATGCCAAGTATGTTTACGTCCTTCCTGGCCCTCAGTTGTCTAACACTGATGAACTTAGGAAACACACGAAGATCTTGATTGCGTTGCCTGCAGATGCACCATTGGAGGATGCCGATGTCGAGGCTGCGAAAGAGGAGTGGAAAAGCATAGTGTTCTCAGATGTCGAGGATAATTAATGTGCATGTAAACATGGACCCCGAAATGTATCATCGAACAATAACTATTGTCTTTGGCTCCATATCCACCCTATGCATCCTATAAGCCTACAAGATTTCCTGGCTATGATGACCTACGGAGCTCTCTGTATTTTGTGGTATACGCTACAGCTAGCTATATATCGAGGACTAATCTTTGTGCCTATGTTACCTATCAAGGCTCTGTAGATCTACGTTGCATCTTTCCATTTTCCTGATGCACTGAACTTCAGATGATATTGACAATGACAATGAGGGGGACTTTCGGGGGTCCTTTGCTGGACCGAACCTGAAGTTCAAGTTCAGGTCCTGGCCAAAGGTGTCGAACCTGGGCCGAACCGGACCGCGGCCAGTCTAAACATGGCAGGCCAGTCAAAACGGAGAATAGGAGGAGTAGAAGTAGCATCAATCAACCATCAATCATAAGAAGCACATCCTCTACTAGCGGTTCGAAAACAGATCTGAATGCGAGTTATAATTACCCACACGGCGCGCAAACAATGGCAGGCTAACAACCAGCAGCATGGCTGGTCATCCGTTGAGGCATCAACCAGGAGAGGCATGACGAAAAGGTAACTACAGCCGTTTTGATACATCAATCTGTCCTCTAATTACAGCTGTGCATATATCAGCTATACGCGGTAAGTACAGGTGTTTATGAATCTGGTGCGTCAACATTTATTTTCAATTCACGCTGAGTGAATAGCGTTCAGTGATCATCACCCAAGCTTCCAAAAGGACTCGCGACTCATGCATCACAGCGCCATTTATCATCGTCAAATCATGTTTCACAGACTTGAAGGACAGGTGCCACTGTTGTTTCACTACGCACGCTTTGG
Source organism: Tricholoma bakamatsutake (assembly GCA_029959215.1). Taxonomy (NCBI): domain Eukaryota; kingdom Fungi; phylum Basidiomycota; class Agaricomycetes; order Agaricales; family Tricholomataceae; genus Tricholoma; species Tricholoma bakamatsutake. Next base: position 12,712,498 of record CP114861.1, read on the forward strand.
AATAAAACCTCATTCTCAAGACTGAGAAGTCAGACATGATACCATTACTGTCCAATCATCATCCTCAGACTTTATCTCTGAGGGCAAAATTTTTTGTAGCGACAGGATACCAACTTGTCATACCATGGGTAACGTGGCTTTTGTTTTCCACATTTCCGAAGGTCTCTGATGTATCCATACTTTAGATTCAACTTACACGCGTTCATAAGCTGGCAGGTACCATGGTCGCTTTCTGGCCATTTGGTGAGCTTAAATCAATGTCTATCTAGCTCGGTTTTGCTCATAGATCGAAATACATACTTAGCTTGGTCGTTTACCGTTGCAGCTCGTGTATTGCAACTCGAGCCGCTTACATATGTTAAAATACTCATCATGGGCTTTATTGGGGCCTCCCTTTCTCACAGGTAAGTTTTGAGATGGACATTTTCGACGGCTTCCACTGACATGGATTTAAGTTAGTAATAACGATTGTATATATAGTTGCTACAGGCCCGATGATCACTATCTCTCCTCTAGGCGCTGGATGTATATGGAACGATATTCTTGACCGCGAATTTGACCGTCAAGTTGGTAATAATGTCTGTCACAGTGCATATTCTAGAGTTCAAGCCATTCTACAGAAAGAACCAGGAACCGCCCTATCGCCTCAGGGGCTGTCTCTGTTCCTGGCGCGCTCGTGTTCTTGTCCATCCATCTGGCCATCTTGTTTTGCATGATTTGGAACTTCAATACTATTGCGTATGTTAACTCTCATCCTCTTTTATGTAGTGGTAGGCTGACTTTTCTCCAAGCTTCCGCTTTGGAGTGTTATCTATCATTGTACTGCCAGGGATCTATCCGCTTATGAAGAGAATCACATACTGGCCTCAGGCATGGCTCGGTCAATCTATTTTCGGTCGTGATGTTTCTACAGCTACTAACTTTCGATCATCAAGGTCTGACTATAAACGTCGGATCCCCTATGACCTGGCTGTCGCTCCGGCAAGGCCTTCCGACCTCCATCATTGCTATGTACGCAGGATGCTGGGCCTGGACCATGTGGTATGGTAAGTTTCTAAACTGTCCTCCAAAAAGATGGACTGTCAATGATCTTAATCAGATACGATTTATGCCTGTCAAGATAAACGCGACGACATCAAGGCCGGTGTGAAATCCACGGCCCTCCTGTTTGGTCCCTGGATCAAGCCCATTCTGGCCGCGTTTGCATCCATGTTCATCACCTCGCTATGGGTCGCTGGACAGATGAACAGCATGGGGATTTACTACCATGTTATTAGTATCGGTGGCGGATTCTTGTATCTCGCATTAGATATACTGACAGTCGACCTTGATTCACCGAAGAGTTGCCGGGATTCTGTTTGTGTTTTTCTGCTCCCTAGATATAACGACAGCTGATCCATCCTCTACTAGTTCCATCGCAATGGGTTCCAGTTCGGTGGACTGGTATATATCGGTGTTCTGGCCGACTACATTGCCTCTATGATGTAACTAATTATGCAACCTATTTCCCGCGATCTATCTCCGTACCTGCTGTAATACTACCTAGCAAGCTAGCACGTGTTCCTAGATTTTCGATGTGACCGTCTCTGTCTGGACTCTGTGGGTACGAACGGTTCTGAAAATAGGCCATGACTTGTTTGCCGCTCGGCGCTTCATGATCATATGGCACATTCCTGATCTGATCCTTACATTGACAATTATAAACTAAAGTTAAACTTTGGGGGTACATCGCACCGTTGAAGAGTCGTCGGCCCTTTCCGTGCGTGTCAAAATATTCAGGGCACCCGTGAGAATGATTTTGATTTGAGGCCAGAAAAATGAATGTTTCGAGATCAAGAGTGTCTGTGACGACATCCTGACATTTGTAAAAATGTATTTCAAAGAAACATGTCATTCAAATATCATAACCAGTTTGTGTGTATGTGATACTTCATACATCAACAATGCTGTCAATGCATCAAAGCAGTTGAGGTGTTTCAGGTTTTGCAGAGCCTCAGTGCGTTGCATCAGACCTCAGGTATCATACATGATTGCTAGGAACTGTATATGCATTACAGGGTATCGGCTGACTCAACAACACCCTATTTCACCCGAACGCAGTGTGTTGTTGCAACAGTCCCTGTAGTCATATTATAATATACCCCACGAAATGTAGAAAGGGATATCATAACGTCCCACTGTCCTGGCAAGCAACTTGTAGAGCACAATTCATTATAACTTGCAACTCCCCTGCTCTTCGCCCGCCTTATAATCCCCCCTGTCCACGACGGTCCCCTTGTTTATTCATGTTATAACGCCCCCCGCTTCCATAGGTAACCTTGCCCCGCTATAATGCCCCATTGCCATTCTCTCGTGGTTCGCCCACGTTATACCGCTTCATGACTTGCGTCTTGTGTATTTGTGTTATAACGACCCCCACTTCCGTGGGTAACCGTGCCCCGTTGCCATTCTCTCACGGTTCACCCATGTTATAACGACTCGTATTCAAGTTATAATGTCCCTCGCTTCCATGGGCAACCTCACCCTGCTATAATGCCCCATTGCCATTCTCTCGTGGTTCACTCACATTATAACCCCTGCTTCATGACTTTTGCCTTGTGTATTCATGTTATAATGTCCCCCGCTTCCATGGGTAACCTCGCCCTGCTATAATGCCCCATTACCATTCACCTGCTGATCGCCTGCATTATAACCCCCAAGCATGTGAATATTACTTCATCCATCAATCAACATCACGGTTGTCACATTTGTCACATTGAATGTTCAACTTTCAACTCTCGTTTCGACTTCCATGTAGTGCTGTTCCGGCCTGGCTTGGCCTGAAAGCCACGGCTTTGGCTTGGCTTCAGGCGGCTTTGGCTTCCTCAACACACAGGCCAGGCCAAAGCTGTCAACCATGGCTTAGCTTTGGCTTGGCCTGGCCTAGGCCCCAGCTTTTATATGTAAAATGTATTTTTTTTTCGCTATAGATCAATTAGTGTACAGGAGAGCTAATCGGAGCAATACATAGTCTCATCATCCTCATCTTCAATCAGTAGCTCATCCCACGAGAACCTTTCAATGTCTGATTCATCATCAGAACCCACTAAGTCCTCTCCAGTGTTCGTATTCTCCCACTCGCTGTCACTAGTCTCCTCTGCTTCTAATATTGAAGATGGGGCAGGTTCTCGAAAGAGTAAATTGTGGCGGATAGCACACTTAATACACTGTAGGGCCTCCACAATGTCACCCTTGAGACAATTGCAGCGTTTTGATATTGTGATCCCACCCTGCGAGAATGCGTGCTCACTTGACACAGATGATGACATGATTGCCAGGTAGTCTTGTGCAAGGGAGCCCCAGGCTGGATGATAGCATTGCGAATTGTACTACAAATTATCTTAGTTTTGCACCACAATATTGAAACTGAAGTACTTACACCCCACCACTGGATTGCAGTCCAGCCTTCTGGCACCTGCTCAGGAACATCCATATATGCATGGTAATCATGAATCCATGGCCGCTGAGGGTCATCGGGTACATTCAATCCAGTGTCCATTGTTGTATCTTCTTTGTCATCACTGAGCTCTCGAAGCAGTGCATTCAATCCCTTGTCCTTTCTTGATTGCACAGATGGCCTTGCTATAGAGCTGCCATTCAACAATAACCATCGCTCCTTAAACTGAATCAAATCAGCGCCTGAAATCAGGAGAGAGGAACTCGCATATACCATCTCCTCAGCACATTTCACAACATCTTCCTGAAGATCTGATGACCAGTGCTTCTTGAAATAACTCAACTTCTCCTTTGGATTGAGAACTAAAAACATGTCAATAACATACCAGGTATGAGCAAGGATTCATACTCATTGCCATGATATACGCAGGAGACTCCGTGGTCTTCTCATAGTACTCATCAATCTTCTCACATGCAGCATGAAGGGCAGGGGCAAATGGCAAATACTTTGCACGGTCAGCCCGACTAGACCATGCCCAGTAAAGGGCTTCAAGTGCTGGGATGGCCAGATGAAGAGTCGAGACATTGTCAGATGAAAAGGCCTGTTGAGCATTATCTGCATGCTAAGGAGCATCAGTATTTGATACCATAGACAAGGACGAAAGAGTAAACAATGAACATACACTTAGCAAACTTTCGCTCAGCCTGATCAAGCATCAGATATGTTGAAGACCACTGCACCTTCATGTCGAGAATGAGTTGAACCGACTGCTGAATACAGTGACTCACAAAACTGAGTCAATGTTTTGGACTTTTTGATTCATTGTTGAATAGCTTCCCATAAACAACAGAACCAAACAAGGTATTGGTGTACCGAATAACATACATGATCAGGGCTACCAAACAAACAAAGAATTATGTAATTTTAATCATCCCTCATGGAGATATGATTATTTTAATTCAGGGACTCATTGACTCAGTTTTGTGAGGGGTAGTCAGAAATATTAGAATCTGATGCTCCACCAACTGTATAATGTCAAAAACTTGACAGATGGTTTCTAAGGTGATGTGACCCTTGATGGAACCTTAAATGATAGTATTTAATTAGAACTAGCATTCTTCATACTTCAATATTCTCCAATGCATCCCATCTCCTCTGCTCATAAGGAAAACATTCTTTCCCTGGCCTCCAATCATTATTCTGCCCACAATATTGCCTCTAAACTCAACCTCAGCCAGTCTAGTGTATCCAGAACACTCAGAGCTCTACATCCAAACTTGGATTCCCCCTCTGGTGGTCGTCTTTCTAAGCTCTCATCTAACTCTCAGAGAGCCATCCTTACCCAAATCACCACTGGCAAGGCTGCAAATGCTGTTCAGGCCACCCATTACATCAACAGCATCATCCCCACTCGAGTCTCCTTAGAAACAGTCAGAAGAGTTCTCAGAAAAAACTCATTCAAGGCTGTGGTGAACAAGAAAAAGCCTTTGCTTAGTATAAGGCATAGGAAAGCAAGATTGGCTTTTGCTCAGAAGTATAGAGAGTGGACTGTGGAGGACTGGAGAAGGGTTATTTGGTCAGATGAGACTAAAATTAACAGGTTTGGGTCAGATGGGAGAGAGTGGGTTTGGAAACAGAAGGGAGAGGGGCTGATTGAGAGAGAGGTGCAGGGAACTGTCAAATTTGGGGGAGGAAACATTATGGTATGGGGGTGTATGGGATGGAATGGAGTGGGGCATCTTGCAGAGGTTGAGGGGAGGATGAATGCTGACCAGTATGTGTCCATTTTGAAGGACCATATGCTGCCTAGCTTGGAGGAGAGTGGAATTTCTGGAGAAGAGGTGATTTTTCAACAAGACAATGATCCCAAGCATACCTCAAAAAAGGCCAAGAAATGGATGGAGAACAACAATATTATTCTTCTGGATTGGCCTGCCCAATCTTTAGACCTCAGCTCTATTGAACATCAATGGGTTCACCTCAAGAACCAGTTAGACAAGTATCCAACAGCACCAAAAGGAATTTGGGAGTTATGGGAAAGAGTAGTGGAAGAGTGGAATAATATTCCATCAGAGGTGTGTCAGAATTTGATTGAAAGCATGCCTAGAAGGTTGGGAGCAGTTATTAAGGCCAAGGGAGGTCATACAAAATACTAGAATTACAATTTATCATAATATTGATACCACCTCACAAAACTGAGTCGATGAGTCCCTGAATTAAAATAATCATATCTCCATGAGGGATGATTAAAATTACATAATTCTTTGTTTGTTCGGTAGCCCTGATCATGTATGTTATTTGGTACACCAATACCTTGTTTGGTTTTGCTGTTTATGGGAAGCTATTCAACAATGAATCAAAAAGTCTAAAATATTGACTCAGTTTTGTGAGTCACTGTACTTAGTAAATGACATATAGCTCACTGAAAACCCATGGCCTGATGGCCTGGCTTTGGCTTTTCAAGGATGCAAGCCGGGCCAAAGCCGCCATGAAGCCATCATTATGGCCTGGCTTGGCTCGGCCTATTTGGGCCTGGCTTGGCTTGGCTCATGGCCTCAGGCTGGGCCAGGCATAGCACTACTTCCATGTCCTCACGATACCATGCATTTGTGACCCCAGCAAGATTTGCAGCTTCATGGAGGTGAATGCTCTGCTGTTCAAGAAGACCAGGATTTGCAATGCTATGAGGATGAATGTTCCAGTTCATTGTCTGCTGGTCATGATGGCTGGATGAATCAAGGCATAACCAAAACTGGCTTCATTACTCACACCTCATTTAATTGCATTATAACACCCCTCTGCTTCTTCTGTGGGTAACCTCCCCTTGTTATAATGCCCCATTATAACCTGTGCTTCACAACTGTCCCCTTATTCACATTATAATGCCTCCTGCTCACGATCTTAAATTTAATAATAATATCCCCCCTTGTTTATTTGCATTATAATGCCATCTGTTGATCCATGTTATATTAATAAATAACAACACTAGTATGAGACATATTAGTATTATAACCATTGATGATACTCAACCTGGAAACCCAAACAAAACCTACTAAATGGCTTTGGATGGTATAACATGAGTCAGAGGAAGGGTGCGAGTTGGTACTAAATATCACCGCTGAGACCAAAACATTGTGTTTAGTAACACAAAATGGTAAGGGCTGTGGTGAATAGTCTTCATAGGCATACTAAGGTGTTCAAAAGAGTTCGAAAGAGGTTTGAATATGTGTGAAGAGGTTCAAAAAAAGTTTGAAAAGGTTCGAAGTTGTGTGAAGTAGTTCAAATAAGGTTTGAAGGTAATTCGAGTTATATCGAGGAACGAGTGTAGCAAGTGGAAAGTGTTTTTTGAGTGGCAATAGGTGATAGGTGATGAGTCGAGAGACTAATATGAAAGCTCAAAGAAGTTCACGATATTTCACAGAACTTAGAGATACAATGCGAAGATATGACTCGAGATCGACTCTTAAGTCTGACGATAGTGAGAGGGTAACTTCTGCTGTTTCCCCCCCATTGCTATTTTATAACTAATACAAGTCTATATACAATTTGAAGAAATATTACTAAAAAGGAAACAAGAACATGTGGAAAACATGAGGCAATATGCATAGCAATAAAGGTATTGTAAAACATAAAACAAATGAAAAATGATAAAAAGTGAAATGTACATTGTCCCAGTATGGTAAGAGTTCTTGTTCTATTGCTTTAATATATCAATGAAACATAAAACTGCACTTATCATATTTTAACTCTCTTGTAGTCTCTCCTCATGTCTGGTAGTGCTCGATATGCGTCGAATTGGCTTGTTCTGAATGTGTGGCATGTATCAAAAGTGTTTCAAAGCAGCTATACAGTGGCCGATGTTCTTTGAAATACTGTGAAGTCGCTCAAAGTGTCACAAAATAGTTCGAAGTCATGCAAAATAGTGCGAAATAGTGCGAAATGAATTTGAAGTTGATTTGTGGCATTCGTAGCGATTCAAAGTGCATGTTGTAATGTCTCGATATGAGTGGGATCCTTCTCCAGAGCTTATAGTGCATAGTGGACCTATCATCCTCCCCCTTACTGAAATTCTGACTGTCCCAGTCAGCCGATTGAAGTCACATGTGAAATGCATGATCATGTTGAAAACTTGGCGAGGTTCAAAATACTTCTCATTCTTCTTCCATCATCTACATCTCTAGCTTCTGTCATATCTCTTCTCACAGAACTCACTGCTGAAGTTATCGAATATGCGAAGTCGATGCCTGAGTGCAGCACTGCAGAAGATCTCGATTTCAAAGTCTGGGGGCAGGCTTTTTGTGCGAAAATGGTATGTCTGCTGCTCGTCCATTCGTATTCGAGGATGCTAAAACATTTTGTATAGGCAGAATATGATGAACTTGCCAAATATTGGGAGAAGAGCATGACGTGACCATTCAAAAGGTTGTGGACGAGGTTTTTGAGCTGTATAAACCGATGACATGGTGCGAATGGATTTCGTGAGGCAGGGAGCTACTTTTTGTTGATTTAGTGGAGGACATAGAATGTAAAAGGAGGGGGGAGGAAGAATGACAAATCCAGGAGGAGCAGGAGGAGGTTCGAAGAGCAAAGGATGTAGCGAGGCAGGCAAAGCTCAAAGGTCACAAAACCGCATTGTCAGAGGCTTGAAATGCAGCTCTTGCTATGTTTCATGCGAAATCGTTATCAAAGGAAGAGCTGCAGCAGAGGAGCATACAGCTTGCAGCAGAGGCAAAAGCTATTAAGAGGGCTGAAGCCAGTGAAGACGACGAGGTGGGTGATAAAGATGAGAGTGAAGAGGAGCTGCCTGTGGTCTGGGTGGTAGTAGAGGAGGAGGAGGAAGATGATGGGGAGGCAGAGATTGAGGGTGCAGGGGATGTGAAGTGGGTGCAGGTCGAATCGAGCAGGCTCCTCAATTTCAAAAACTTGGTAAGTATTTTCCTTTACTTTTGAAGCATTTTCGAGCTACTAATAGTTTTGTAGTGTAATCATTGTGCTGGCTTTAAGTCCCAGCCACTCTGTATTATCAAGGAGGGCACCCCAAAGTGCACAAAATGCACTCAGGAGGCACAAGGCTGCTACTGGGCAGGGCTGTCAAGGCGAGGGCTTCACAAGGGCAAGGCAAAAAGATTTGAGGGTGCAAAACAAGATTCGAGCCCAAGAAAAGATACAATCTCCATTTGAAATTGTTTCGAGGTGATTGCTAACTGGTTTTCAAATTTTGTTGTCCATCGAATTTGTGTCATGGTCCCTGTAAAGGGCATCGAACTGATTGTGGGGCCCTCGAAACCATTGAAGGAAAAGAAAAAGTTGTCAAAGGGCAAGGGCAAGGTGAAGGCAAGGGAGTTGCAGGGAGTCAAGGATGTTGAGGAAGAATGGGTGGTGTGGCATCAGATTATTGCTGGAAAACTGGTGCAGAAGAAGGTGGAGATGGAGGTGTTGGGAAGGGAGATAGAGGTATTGGAGGAGATGTTGAAGGAGTAGAGTAGAAATCGGTCATTGTACTTTTTTCGATTGGAAAATAGAGTTTTGTGGGCTTCGAAAAGTAGCAATAATAACAGTGAAAAGAATAGGAAAAGGAGTTAAAGATATAGTTATTTGTTTTCAAAGTCCCAAAAGTCTTTGAAGGTATTTATCATCTGGGTTCGAAGGTTTTCGAGGATTTTCGATGTGTTTAAAGTCAATATCGAGAAGATTCGGTGAAAGTGAAATAGTCGTAAGATATTTTCAAAAGATATCGAGGTCGAGATTGAGGTGAGCGAAGGCATACATTGGTGCATAAAGATGAAAGCTGTCGAAGCTGTTTTGAAGAGTGTCGAGCATAGTAAAATGTTTTTGATAAATAGAAACCATGATCGTAATAATTGAGGAGCGACTGGTCGAATTGAAATCACACCAGAAATTGAGGGGTCGAAAATGAGGTTGGAAAAATATTTCTGGGCAATGGATTTAATAAATGTTTTGGCAATAAGAGGAAGGCAAATTTCGAGGTGATGATTGTAGATATACAATGGGAATGGAGTTTCAAGTGCTATACTGGATTTTGAAGGCAAATGTGAATGCAAATGTGGTGTTGAGGGTGAAGGTGATATCAAAATAGATGGTAAGATGGAAGAGGGCGCAGATGATGAGATTGAGGACAAAAATACTGGGAGTGGTGAGCAGCAAGTCGAGGTCAAAATAGATAATAGAGAGGATGAATGTGACAAAGATATTGGAGATGAGTTTGAGTTTGAAAATGATGAAGGTGCAACTATCGAAGTGGACAGGGCTGGAGCTACCGATGGCAAAGACGATGGAATTGGAATGGACGTGGGTGACAAAGCTGGGGTGATGCGATAAAGATTAGGAGGTGCAACATGATGATTTTGAAGTGCGACATTCTCTCATTTGAGCACAAGCTGTTTGTTGAGGGCTAGTTCCTGTTTGAGTGCTGCAATACGAGTTTCAAAGTCATCCAAAGTGTTTGAGCTGTTCAGTATACTGTCAGATGCTGGGTTCGATGTAGTTGAAGGTGCTATATCGGCGATGAACGAGGTCAAGACAGATACTTCGGGTGCTGATCTGGTTGAATTTGAGGCTGTGATAAGTGATGTGAAGTTGGATGTGAATTGTTCAAAAATATGCAAAGCATTTTTGAAGTCGATCGATGCACTAGATTGTGATGGATTCGAGGTTGAAATTGATTTCTGGGAAATGCAGTATGAATTCGAGGATGCTATAGCAAATTTCGCAGCATCATAGATGTTGTTCAGCATATATTGGTCATTGGAATAGTGATCAGGGAACTTTACTTTGAGATGGTCCACAATCTGAGTCCATAAGTCCATTTGAAAGCCTTGAAGAAAGGCTCGACTTTGTTCAGGTTCTGAGAGTCTACGTTTTGAGCGAAGGAAGCTTGTGACCTTGTAGAATGACCTGTAATAAGCTGCTAAATTATTTTCATTAAAAATACCAGTGTGAAGCTGTTCGTTAATGAGTGAATCCATGTCTGAAATGCTGTATTTTCATTCATCTTCTATTTCAGGATAGAACTTGAATACTGTGATGTGAAATTCATGCAATGAAGTGCTGGGTTCATACTCTGGAAGCAATTCCCAGATATCATAATAATCAAAGTGGATGTATCTGCAAGTGTGTCACTTCTTCAAGTCATGATCTGTAATACTGCAAGTTATAAACAAAAATTTGAGATCTTCAAAGTAATTTTGCAGTTCTTTAGGTCATCTTGAATCGAATTTCAGAGATGTCGAATGACCAGGAGCTGGCATAAAGGATGTCAACATGTTTGAGGCAGATTTCGAAGGTTGTGAGGTTGAAATTCATGCAGTGTCGTGTTTCGTATGTTTAGAAGTCGAGGATGGTAGTGATGTTGTAAGCGCAAAAGGCGAAAGAGTGCAAAATAATATTATCAATGGTCGAGATACTGTATTGAGATCTCCTGGTTGTTCAGGAGGATTGGAGGCAAAATGAGTTCAATTCGAAGTCGAGATGATTGAGTCCCCTTAGGTAAAATGAGTGGTAGAAAGAGTGGAGGTTCAACAATGAAATAATCTAGAAACCCCTTGCAGTGGGCTCCAAAATGATGATACTCAACCCAGAAACCCAAACAAAACCTACTACATGGCTTTGGATGGTATAACATGAGTCAGAGAAAGGGTGCGAGTTGGTACTAAATATTACCACTGATACCCAAAAGTCATAGTGAGTGATGTAATATGCCGAAGTGTATTGTGAATAATTTTTAGAAGCATACAAAGAAGTTCAAAATAGTTCAAAATAGGTTTGAAGACATGTGAAATAGTTCGAAGTAGGCTCGAAGAAGTTCAAAAAGGTTCGAAGAAGTTTGAAGAGGTTCATAGTATATCAAGGTATGAGTTTAGCGAATGTGAAGTGTTTGTCGAAAGATGATTGGTGATGTGCAATAAAACAAGGAGTGAATATGAAAGTTTGAAGAAGTTCACGATATTTCACAGAACTTAGAGATACAATGCGAAGATATGACTCGAGATCGACTCTTAAGTCTGACGATAGTGAGAGGGTAACTTCTGCTGTTTCCCCCCCATTGCTATTTTATAACTAATACAAGTCTATATACAATTTGAAGAAATATTACTAAAAAGGAAACAAGAACATGTGGAAAACATGAGGCAATATGCATAGCAATAAAGGTATTGTAAAACATAAAACAAATGAAAAATGATAAAAAGTGAAATGTACATTGTCCCAGTATGGTAAGAGTTCTTGTTCTATTGCTTTAATATATCAATGAAACATAAAACTGCACTTATCGTATTTTAACTGTCTTGTAGTCTCTCCTCATGTCTGGTAGTGCTCAATATGCATCGAATTGGCTTGTTCTGAATGTGCAGCATGTATCAAAAGTGTTTCAAAAGAGCTATATGGCAGCCGATGTTGTTCAAAATACTGCAAAGTTGCTCGAAGTGTCATGAAATAGTTTGAAAGCATTCAAAATAGTTTGAAGTCATCTGAAATAGTGTGAAATAGTGCAAAATGAATGTGAAGTCGATTTCGTGGTTTTTGTAGTGATTCAGAGTGCATGTCATAATGTCTCGATACAAGTGGGATCCTCCTCCAGAGCTTACAGTGCATAGTTGACCTATCATTGCATAAGTTCATTTCATGAGCTGGCACCTAAGCATAGTCAGGGCTTCAGAAGCTTGGCCAGAATGAAGCTGGTCCTTAATTAGTGGGATATCAGCCATACATATCAATGCACACTGGTCAGGGGGAAAGAAAGAAGGAAGGTGGAGTGAAATACACTCTGGTGTAGATGTCGATACCTCTTCTGTTGTTTCAGGTAGTCCAGTTAGATGTGTTCCAAGTCCAGGCATGTCTTTGCTTCGAATGGTATCAAGTTTTTGAATTCTTGTGAGTAGATTTGTCTGTCATCATTGAATTAAAGTTTGTTGGCTTGGTGTTGTTGCAGTCTTCAGATCAGCCAGAAACATGTGCCTGGGTTGCAGATCAGTAACTGTGCCAAATACTTAGTCATAATTGATGTACTGGGTTTCTTTGAGTTCTAGTGCTTCAGGCACAAATGAACTAGGACTTAATCCATCCACAGAAGGCAGTGCTTCACCCTTCACAACCCATTCATGCTCTTCTTGAGATAGCCATTGCATCACTTCTAGAAAGGTAACCCCTATATGTTTTGTTAGCAAGAACACCTTCTTGACAATGTGGAGACACACATTGTTCTGTAAGGTCATAGGGGCATGGCATTGTATGGTATAACTCCCACTTCTGCACATGGATCTCCCATTCCATGAGTTTGTTAGCATGTTCAGCTTGAAGGCTCTCAGAAAAGGCAGAAAATGCTCAGTGGTGAACAATAGCTTGTGGAATAGCCATTGTCATCTTTCGGAGAAGGTCAGATGCAAGCTCATAAGACAGGGTTAGCATTACAGTTAGTATAGCTCCTGGGGTACTCACACAATGAAATGGTCTTTTTCCAGTTAGCAAAGTTATAAAAATCATAGAGCATGTCCCACTGCCCACCTGGACCCATCATTGAAACAGAGGCTACAATGCCATTAAGCAGGGACCAATTCTCTTCAACCCCCTTCCTGTCTGTCCATCCTACCCCTGGAGCAAAGTTGAACAAGAATGGGGCATGACATTTCACTTTATGTGCAGGGAGATGAAATTTTGGGATGAATATTTGCAAAGATGTCGATGTGGGCAGCTGGAGTGACTTCAGCATACCAGGTGCATTCATTCGGACAAAGATGTTTAACCCCCATTGGCATGCAATGTCGGATGAAAGGATGATGAGTGAGAAAAATGTTGCAGCTACACTAGCGAAGAATAAATGATCCATGTTTGCATAACTGAAAGATACAATGAACAGAAGAAAAATGCATAATGACAATTATAACATACTGTTCACCCTTTTGGAGATTGCCCATGCCATTTGGTCAATACATCCCCTGGCAAGCACAACTAACAGCACCAACCCCTGTCACCCACAACCCCTTTGACTTCTTCCTGTTTGCATACCATAATGCTGCAAAGCCAACACAATGCGATATCTATAGAAATTGTCCATAGATTTTTTAGTAAATGTGATAAGGTCACCTCCTCTTGATCAGTATACTGTGTGATATGTCGCAAATAACTGCCATTTTCAACAAATGTTCCCCAGTCTGGGCTTAATGGAGGGTTTTTTGCAATGTCGGAACATAGCTGGGCTTTCTGCTTAAAGTTGGCATCTTGTGATAGGATGAGTGCATAAAGCCATCATAGTACAATATATTTAACATAGTATATAAACCTTAAATATACACCTAGGGAACAGCAGTTGAGTTCTCTTAGGTATTCCATCCACAATTGTGGTGCAAAAAGCCTTTTTCAGCCAACTCATCTATTAATAACCCCTTGCATCAAAACCATCAAAACCCCCATAATGCACATGCATCCTGCCCCCTCATAGAGAGAACCCACATGGTCTAGCTAGCAGATAGTGGGTGTCACCCTAACAGAAGAACTCAACTCCCCTATCAGTGTGCCTTCTCTTACACATGCATACATCATTGTTTCATCGTGCCACAACTGCTTACTCATCCTTTCAGCACAAGCTGGAAGTACTTGTATATATGTATTTACCTTTGCTTTTGTAAGCCAATGCAAGGCCTCACCTTACATTGCAACCACCAGTAATCAAGAGGCAGCACTCATCATTAGAACAGCTGCAACCAGACAACTAATCAGATCTGCTTTAATCAAGATTTACTATACTCTATTTGGATGACTATTTTAGTTACATAGTTACAAAATGAATTCAGTATTATCCCTGAGATCACACACTGTCAGAAGGGATATTGATCCAAAGTGTCTCACATGCCCAACCATTGACAGATATCCAAATCACGAGTTTTACCAAGTTTGGTACCTGAATTACCAGATCAAGTGACTCAAAATTTTGTGGAAAAATTCTGAAGCTGAATCTTGACTCAGCTGAAGAAGTGACTCAGCACAGCTTACATCATTATGTCAGAACAATCAACTTCGAATCCCGGTCATAATCCTGTTCCCACACCAGCGCTAGAAGCCAAAATTGATGCAGTTACAGCTCAAATGTTCCAATTAGTGTCAGTATTGGCAGCATCACAGCCCAAACCAGCAGAAATAAAACCAGAGATGGTGGAAGATAGAGATAATGAGATGGAGGAGATGGTGGAGTGGATGTCTCAGGATGATGTGCAGGCAGGGGAGAGATCTGAAAGTGGAAAAGTGCACTTACCTAAATATGCACCCTGCAAATCTTTAATGGTACCATGGAGAATACCAAGTCCTTCATCAGCTCTATAGTATTGTACATCCATGGGAGAAAGCCCAAGTTTCATACAACCAAGTCTAGCATTATGTTTGCTCTTTCAGACATTCAGGGGGGGAAAGCACAGTTTTGGAGAAATGAAGCTATGATCAAATTGCCATGGAATATAAACCATTTGCAACCTTCAGGGAATTTCTGGAGAGACTGGAGGCACAGTTTGAGGACTCTATTCTGAGGGCAACAGCTAATGTTAAATTAAAACCATGTGCCAAGGTTCTCTGATGGCAGACAAATTTATTTTGCAGTTCAAGGCAGAAGCATCACAGATGGATATGGGAGAAGCAGTGTTGGTAGAATTTTTTTGAAGGCAGGATTAAATCCCTTTTTATTCAAGTCTATCTATTGACTACCTTCTATGCTGGAGAGGTTGCATAAGTGGTATAATTGGGCAATGCATCTTGATCGGCAATACTGACAGGAACAGGCAGAGTTGAAGTTGAAGTATGGAAATGCCAGATTTAGAAAGTCATCAGGAGGAAAGTCCGAGAAAGGAAGGACACCTCAGGTATAAGCTCCGAGGGCACAGCCACCTGCCATGGCAGTGACACCTATTGTTAAGGAGTCAGCAGCATCAACAGATGCAATGGATGTTGATCAAGCAGGGAGACAAGCTCCACTTAAATGTTTTAATTGTGGGCAATTAGTGCATATTGCTAGAAATTGTAGGCAGAAAAGGAAGATTAGGGAAGTGACAATTGAGGAAGTAAAGTTGGAGGAGGATAAGCAGAAGGATTTTGTAGAAGAGTCCCAGTGAAGATTTCCCCATTGGTAACCCAGAATCATTACAATGTATTAGTATTTGAGGAAACCCAGCATGAATATGAAAGAGAAACTGAGGAGTACAACCATCATCACTTATGCGACAAAGAAAAATGCCCAGCCTTATTTCTGAAAATCCCTAAATTCTTTATTTGCTCAGCATAGATAGAACCTGAAATCACCTTGACAGTAGGATTGAAGACAGTGGACACGCATGCAGCAATTGATGTGGAGGCGTTGCTTCACAGCAGTGCTACTGGATTATTCATTAATTGATCCTTAATTACTGGAAACAGTATTTGCACATGTAAACTGCCACAACCTATAATGGTGTACAATATTGATCATACTATTAATTGTGGAGGAACTATTAAGGAGGTGATGATTGATACTGAAGTATCAGAATCATCAGGAATGAGCCATATTTGAGGTGTGCGACCTTGGGAAAACCAATCTAATAATTGGATGTCCATGGTTATGACAATGTAACCCAGAAATTCATTGGGAAATGGGGAAGGTACACATGACTCATTGTCTTAAGGAATGTAATGTATATGGGAGGAAAGTAAAAAAGGAGAAAAAGGAAAGGAAGGAAAAAGAGCATCCAAGGAAGTATTCTATTACAATGGAGGAAGTAGAAGATGAGGACATGCCAAATGGGGAAGTTCCAATGATGACCCATAAGGAAGAACAGAAGCAAACCTTTAATGGAGGACAGTTGTATAAAAATGCTGTGAAAGTGGAGAAGCCAGTGGAGGAGTGGGTACCGAAAGCATATCATAAATATTTGTCAATCTTTCAGAAGAAGGAATTGGAGTGGATGCCAGTGCAAAAGCCATGGGATCATGCAATTCACATGAAGCCAGAATTTGTGCCAAAGAAGTTGAAAGTCTACCCATTATCTCCAATGGAACAAGAAGAAGTGGATGCATTCCTTAAAGAACAATTGTGCAAGGGATACATACAACCTTCGAAATCACTGCAGACATCACCAATATTCTTTGTACCAAAGAAGGATCAGAGGAAGAGGATGTGTACAGATTATAGGTATCTGAATGAGTGGACAGTGAAGAATGCATACCCTTTGCCATTGATCTCAGAAATAATTGACAAGGTGGGAAAGGCCAAGGTCTTTACAAAATTGGATTTATGCTGGGGTACAATAATGTACAAATAAAGAAAGGAGATGAGTGGAAGGCCACATTTGCCATATGTTGAGGATCCTTTGAGCCGCTTGTCATGTTTTTTGGGATGACCAATAGTCCCCCAACTTTCCAAAATATGATGAACAACATTTTCAAGAATGGAATAGACAAAGTTGTGGTAATAATATTTATTGATGACATTTTGGTATTCATGGAGGATGAAGAAAACCATGAGTCGATAGTGCAGGAGGTACTACAAAGATTGGCAGAGAATGATTTATTTGTAAATGGAGAAATGTGTGTTTGGGGCAAATGAGATCAATTCTTGGGATTAATGATTGGTCCTGATAGAATAAAGATAGATCCTATCAAGGTACAGGCAATTGTTAATTGCCCTGTGCCCACCTGGATCAAGGAGGTTCAAGTCTTCTTGGGACTTGCAAATTATTATCGTTGCTTTGTCCATAATCTTTCCAAAATTGCCGCACCCTTACACAACCTTACACAAAAAGGAGTGGTGTGGATATGGGGAGAACAACAACAGACAGCATTTGAAGAGTTGAAGAGGAAGTTTGTGGAAGAATCCATATTAGCCCCAGTACATTTCATGCATCCCTTATGAGTGGAATCAGATGCATCCGACTTTGCTACTGGAGCAGTATTATCAATGCTATGTAAAGATGACAAATGGCATACTTGTGCATATTTGTCCCAAGGGTTGAATGATGTGGAAAGAGACTATGATGTGCATGACAAAGAGATGTTGGGAATAATATGAGCATTGGAAGCATGGAGACATTATTTGGAGGAATGTATGCATCAGATTGACATCTGGACAGATCATCAAAATCTGCAGTACTTCATGTTTGCTAAAAAGCTTAACCATCAGCAAGCGCGTTGGTCATTATTCCTATCATGTTTTAATATTCACTTAGTCCACAAAGCAGGAAGCTTGATGAGGAAAGCAGATGCATTATCCAGACATACCAATCACAAAAGGGGGGTGGAGGAGGACAATAAAAATATTACCCTACTCGAACCTGAATACTTTTGCATTTGTGCTATGCATCAAGGGCATCTATTGATGGATAGCTCAGAAATGGAAATGTTGTCTAAAATTAGACAATGTTCAGAGATGGACAATGAAGTAATGGAAGCTGTGAAAGCTTTGAAGGGAGAGAAGACAGGTAATATTAAAAGAGATGAGTGGGTTGAAGAACAAGGGTTAGTGTTGTTCAGAGGAAAGGTATATGTACCAAAAGATCAAGATTTATAATCTGGTTACATCATAATATGCTAGCTGCTGGACATCCAGGAAGGTGGAAGATGTTGGAATTGGTGATGAGAGATTATTGGTAGCCTGGAATTTTGAAATATGTGTTGGGGTATGTGGATGGATGTGATACATGCATGAGGGGAAGAAATTTCCAGAAAAGCCCACAGAGAGATTAATGCCAAACCCTATACCTAAAGTGCCCTGGCAAGATATATCTGTGGATCTTATCACCGTGATTACCTGAAGCTCAAGAATATGATGCAATATTTGTAGTATGTGACCACTTCACAAAGGAAGTCCATATTATTCTTACTACTGCAGAAACCTCATCATTGGGCTTGGCATGCCTCTATCTAAATCAGGTCTGGTGGTTACATGGATTGCCTGATATGGTTATCTCTGATTGCAAATCACGATTTGCTTCTGCATTTATGCGAGAGTTAAACAACATATTGGGAATTCAAACCAAGTTATGTATGGCATATCACCCACAAACTGATGGGCAGACAGAGAGAATGAATTGGGAGTTGGAGCAGTACCTATGCATGTTTGTCAATTACCAACAAACCAACTGGGCCAAATGGTTGGCAATTGCTGAATTTTCTCACAATAATAAATTTTATTCAGCTACTCGCATGTCACCCTTCTTTGCTAATTATGGGCATCATCCCCAAATGGCAATAGAACCTCAAGAGAAATCAAGGTACAGTCAGTATCTGAGATGCAAAAGGTACAGGAGAAAGCAGAAGTGGCATTGATGAAAGCACGTGATGATATGATGTGACACACAGATTGGACTCGAGCTGTTGCTCCAGAGTACAAAGTTGGTGACTTGGTATGACTAAGTACCAAGGATCTGAATATTCCATGACCTTCAAGAAAACTTACAGAGAAGCAAGTTGGCTCATATACAGTTTCTAAAATAATTTCACCCAATGTGGTAGTGCTAAAATTACCATAATCATTCAAGATTGATCTTGAAATTAATGTTTCCCACTTATGCCCTTACCATCCACCCACCATTCCCAGTCAACAAACTACTCTGCAACCTCCAATAGTGGTAGAAGGTGCTCCAGAATATGTAGTGGAAGAGGTTTTAGACTCACATCTGTGATGAAATAAATTGGAGTTCTTAATCAAGTAGAAGAACTACACCAACGAAAATAACTCATGGGAACCTGAAGAGAATTCTAAGTGAGCATGCAATGCAATCACCCAATTCTTTAAACTTAATCTAAATGCTCCATGTTGCATTGCTACAATGGTGTATGAGGGGATGAATCACCATGAAGTCCACACTGACAACATTCCAACAATTCTCTGGGACTGGGAAAGAGTGTAACTTGCCCATGGGCTTGTGCCGTGGAGTCTTGGTGTGTAAGCAGAGATCACAGGTATGACAGTACTGACCAATAAGTTGGGACATCTGGGGCCATCAATAATTCTGTGATATGAGTTCCAACAACTTCCAATGCCCAGGGTGGCCAGCAATGAGCGAGTCGTGGTGCTGAGGGATGAGTCATCATTGAAGCTGGGGATTGTTAGGGACATAGATGCAGTCATAGAAGTATAGGATGTCATCCTTTTCTGTCCACTCTGCTGCACAAAGCATAGGGGTGGATCCCTTTCTGAGCTCCTTCACTGCCAGAGCCACAGCATCCTCATGTAAACCGCTACGGTTCATAAGATAAATGTCACATAGGATACTGCACTCCTCACCCTCCATGGTGACACCTTCTAGTGTACAGACTGTAAACAGCTCAGGTTGCAAGAATACAATACCTTGATTGTTGTTGATTCTATCCCCATGGTCCAGGCAATGAGAGAGGGCATCAGTCTGCCCCATGCTGCATCCCAGGCGATGATGCAGGGAGAAATCAAACCTGGAGAGATAAAGGGACCAGTGTGCTTGGCAGCGATTAAGTTTCTTGGCAGACATGAAGTACTCAAGGTTCTCGACCTTATGTTGAGCACCCTCCAGGAAATGTTGCCACTCCTCCAATGCCTGCATTATTACCAGCATCTCCTTGTCATGTATCTCATGATTGCATTCCACAGCACTGAGACTCTTTGAGTAGAAGGTGATGGGGTGCCATTTTTGGTCCTTGGGAGACTGTTGGGACAGCACTGTGCCCATCGCAAAGTCTGAGCTGTCAGCTTCTACATAGAAGAAATGCGAGTCATCAGCAAAGGTAAGGATTGTAGTGGAAGTAACCATCTCTTTGAGCTTTTCAAAAGCCTCCTGCTGTGCATTTTCCCACTTCCATTCCTCCTTGCCAGTGAGGTTGAATAATGGGCATGCATGGTGGAAAAATTTGTTAATAAAGCACCAATAGAAATTGATGAAGCACAGAAAAGACTGCACCTCTTTCTTGTTCATGGGTGTGGACCAAGTTGTAACACCAGCAACCTTGACTGGGTCTATCTCCACCTGCCTATCTAAAATAATCAAGCCCAAGTACTTGATCCATGTCTTCTCAAACTTGCACTTGTCATGATGAAGGTAGAGTTTGTGCCACTGAAGTCACTCTAGCACTAGGCATGTGATTTGACAATGTTCATCAAGGTCTCAAGTGAAGATGAGGATGTTGTCGAGGTAGACACAGACCACACCTTCCAGTATGAGATCGTGGAAGATATCATGGTCTGAAAGGTGGCAGGACTATTAGTGAGACCAAAGAACATGACAAGCAGTTCAAAAAGACCACAGTTTATGTGAAAAGCTGCCTTCCACTCATCTCCTTTCTTTATCCAGACAATGTTGTACCCCAAACAGATGTCCAGCTTGGTAAAGTAATGCACTCTGCAGAGTTGGTTAATGAGTTCAGATATAAGGGGTAGCAGATAATGGTTTTTGACTGTGATGTTGTTGAGGCATCAATAGTCTTGAACTGGTCAAAGGGACCCATTTTCTTTCTTGACAAAGAGAAAGGGTGAGGCCATGGGCAATTTAGAAGGGCAGATATGACCTGAAGCCAAGTGTTCATTGATGAACTTGTCAAGTTGTTGCTGTTCTTCAGGGGAGAGAGGATAGACCTTGCAGAAAGAGGGCATGGCACCCAGTGTGAGCTCAATTGCATAATCCCACAGCTTACAGTTAGGAAGTCAGTCAAAGGATTTCTTGGAGAAAACATCCTTGAAGTCATGCAGGTGAGGAAGCACAGAATCAGCAAAAGATTTGGGCACACTTTTTCTATGGAAGGCCTCCCCAAGGCATTGGGATATGTTTGAGGTGGCATGCACCTCATGTGGAGGGTTAATGGCAGTGTAGAAAATTCGGTCACCTTCCTTGATCTAATCCACCTCCTCTTCATCATTGTCTGAGTTGGGTGCAAGATCTGGGATATCTTCTAAGTCCACATCAGCCACAGGCATTGGACCAGCATAACACCTTCAAGTGTGCTGTAAGAGGGCCTTTCACCCTTGACATTCTGGTCTGCCTTCAGTGAAGCAAGTATGACAGTGAGAGGGACAACAACTCATCATGACTTCACCTATCACCCAATCGACCTCAGGATTATGGTCACAAAGCCATGGGTAGCCCAAAATTGCCTCCTGCTTCCCCAGCTGGGTCACTGCAATGAGAGCCTGTTTGCTATGATCCTTGTACCAGAGGACTAGGTTAAAAACCTCCCAAATTGCCCTGGCTTTATTCGGGGAGCTGTCCACATTGTAGACAGGTATGGATCAAGATAGTGAGCAGGTGTTAAGTTGTTTTTGTTGAACCAGGTGTGAGTCAATGAAAAGGCCCATGGCACCCGAGTCCAAAAGAGCAGAGACACTGAGTACTTGTTCTGTGTCTGTGGTCTGTAGCTCGATCTTCAATTCTAGGCATTGTTGGGAGGGGATGGACACCACAATGCACTTGCATGGTAGCTTACACTCCGAAGACTTCAGTTTGGGTAGAGGGAGGGAAGGGGAGGAAGGGGTAGTTACATCTTTAGCCACTTTAGAGGGGTCTGGAGAATGAATGGTCATAGAATAAGACACATCCTATAGGAATCAACAGACAGAACTTTACAGTGGCTATGGACAGGCAATGAGGGTGTACTGTTCACTTGTCACAGGCAGAAAAATCCTGTTCCTCTGCCTCTTCCTCTTTAACTTCCTCTTCCCCAGGCCTTCAATATCTGCCAGTGCCAACAGGTCCTGGAGGAGCTCATCTCATCCCTGAGATGTGAGTTTACAGATATTTTGGCAGTGGGGGCAATTTTGAGCCATGTGTCCAGTTTTCCCACAATGGTAGCAGAGGTCTAGCCTGCGAGCTCAACTACAGGCTGCATCAACATCCATCGGAGCAGGGGTGTTGGAGCTCAATGCGGTGGGTTGGCACATAGGGATGGGGTTAGGGCAAGGGGGTGCTCGATTAAAGGTGTGAGGTGCATGGGTAATGATAGAAGTGTGGAAGGCTGCAGTAAATGCCACATTTGTGAGTCAGTTCTTGCCACAGAGTGAAGCAGCCTCATACCAAGCATTTATATCATCGTCTGCTGGACATCACTCCAACATGTGTGCAATCTGGTCTTAAATTTCCTGATTAAGACCTCGACGAAACTACACCACCATGGGCAAACCACTCCCATACCTCACCATGTCCACCAAGTCTCGAAATTCATTGATGTAGTTGTCCACAGATTGATGTGCTTGGTAGTAGGAAGTGGATTCAAGGCACATTACAGCTTATTGGTGCTCATTGATGGGGCAGAAGTGTCATATGAACTTGTCATAAAAGCCCCCTAGGTGGAAAGTGGAAGGGAGCCATGCTCCTTGGTTTTGTGTAGTATATGGTCGATGTAGAGATAGGTGTGCTCAGATTTCATGTACATGAGGGCCCAATAAATTTTAGCAGCATCATCCATGAATTGGTTTGGGCGGTGTGCATGCTTGGCATGCTAAGGGTCAAAATAGGTGGTGTAGGGTTCGATTGGAGGGTTCTAACAAAGGTTTCAATAGTAGATGTGAGTGTATCAATTTGCACATGAATTCCAGCAATGTCACCTTCAAGCACATTGATGCACTCCAGGGTGTCCATGGCACTAGGCAGTGGGTTGAATGAAAAATGGTGCACATTGAAGGTGGGAGTGTCTGGGACAGTCTGTAGGGAGTCTGTGTAGCTTTGGGAGTCATCTTCTACTCCGTACCTGCCTATCTTGGCAGAGTGTCCGAGATTTTGAGCCTTAGAAGAGAGTTTTCTACTGTAAGAGCAACCTCAAAGCCTCACTTAAGAGTGAGCTAACAGAGGGGAATCCAAAGTTAATATTATACTACATAATACAGACACTCTAGGTGCACCAAACAGAGGGAAATCCAAAGAGAAAACTCTAAGGACCCATCTGTCGATGCCCAGTATATGTGATAGAGCCAAAAATCAAATGGTAAGCTAAAAATAGTAAAAAGGCAGAGATAGGTGAATCAGGCTGCGGGATGATGTCACCTTGATGGGTAAACATTCAGAAGGGGTCCTGCCTCTAAGTATAGAATTGTCAACATGGAAAAAACCGAAACATAATATAGAATAGGAATAAATCATAGAAAACCATAGAAAATGCACAATAGGGTGAAATAAAATATAATAAAATATGGGACAAATGCAGAGAATTGTCGCCTTCCTATCCCCTTACAGAATAAAGAATTCAGAGGCTTTCAGAAATAAGGCTGGGCATTTGTCTTTATCACATGAGTGATGATGGTTGTACTGAGCTCTTTACACTCCATATTCCAATGTCAATGTTTGCTAGCCAATTTCATGTCAAATGGCAGGTTCCAAGGTTTTTATTCCTACTTTATTCCGATGTAGTTCGATCAGAATTCTATAAGACCATCAGAATTTCCTAGGGATTTCTGACTAATAGGAATACATAGGAATATTCCAAGGTTATGCAGAGACATCAGACAACATAGTATTCCAATAGGAATGATAGCAGCCTTGCTTAGTAATTAATGGTAGAAAAAGTAGAGGCATATAGCAGAATCGAACTTGGGGCCTCTGATATGATTACATAACCCTAAGTGACAAGAAGACCACTACACTAAGCATCCATTAGACATAGGTGGTCTTACTGCACTATATACCATTCCCGTGGGTGTGATGACAAAGCACATAGCTGTGTCTCTACACCTTGCCAGCTCATCACTCCCCACCACCATGAATGGCAACAACAACCTCCCCCCCTTCCCCCCTCATCCCACAACCCCAGCCACCTCACCCGACACTCCCACTACAACCACTGCCTCTGCAAACAAGCCACCTGACACACAATACAGCCCAAATGACATGAATTGTTGTTTGGGCCAATAGTAAGTTTTTTTTGTTTTATTTCTTGTTTTTGTAATCTATCTAATTGTATTTATTCTTTTCAGGTTCTAATCTAACAATTCTCAATGACACCTAATGACATGCACCCAATGGTGGAATGCGAGACCATGCCAACACTGCCATGTCACAATGGCACACCACCTATACCCAGCCTCATGAGCAACTGCTCATGGGGCAGTTGGTGGGTGGAGTGATGAGGGATAAGAGATGAGATGGGGGGATAATGACAGGAGAACAATGAACAGGAGACCCCCACAATACTGACAACAACCAGCACCCCCCACCACTGCCATGAGCCACTGCTCATGGGGTGAATATGGGGTGTGAAAGCACAGGAATGACAGGGATGACACGACAACCCCATGGATAACAGACAATGCATGATGCACCTCCAGCCTTACGAGCAACTGCTCATGGGGTGTATGGTGCATGGAACAATGATAGGGAGGGGAGGGATTAGGAGGATGATGGGGGGTGTTAGGAAACAGTCTCCTAGCATGCCTATTACATAATAATATTTATTTTATTTTATTACATCAAAATATGCTACCAAATGCCTATAATACTTTATTTGTCAGCATGGGAATTTTGTATTTACATGCATCAATATGTATGTGCATGTACATGCATATCAGTAGCAACATAGTACAATATATGTAACATAGTATATAACCTTAAAATATATACTGGGGGACCTCAGTTGAGTTCTCTTAGGTATTCCATCCACATTTGTGGTGTGAAATGCCTTTTTCAACCAACTCATCTATTTTAAACCTATCACATCAAATTCATCAAAACCTCCATCATGTGCACATGCCCCGCTGCCTTCTTGTAGGAGAGCCCACACAGTCCAGCTAGCTGATTAGTGGGTGTTGCCCTAACAGAGGGACAGAATGACAAGGAGATGAGAGGAAGGAGAGACAAGGGGGGAGGGGAAGGGGCAATGACAAGAGTGATGACAAGACAGCAGCAACACAACACAACACAACACCACCCCCTCCCCCTTGTTTTGCAGGGGGGGTGGGTTTTTTAGTATTAAATTATATAATTAAATATTATAATCAATTGTCCATGGAGGGTTTTTGTTTTTCAATAGCGAACTATTCCTAAGTGCTTTAAATACACATTATATTGTAAATTTATTAATTCTCCTGTGGCTCAAGTGGTTGAGCACTTGTTTGGTTGTCATGTGATTTAAATTCCAAGGTCCATGGTTCAATCCTTGCTGTCTGAAATGTGGTATTCTGACCGCATGTTGGAATTGCATAGAAATTTACTTGGAATTTACTAGAAATATCTTGGAAACAAAGGTGCATGGTTATCAAGATACATTCTGATTGGACTCCTATTGGAAAACTCACACTCCTAGGAGTCTGATAGGAATATGTGGGAGAGTGTAAAGTACTGGTCATACTCCTCAGTTTCTCTTTCGGGTTCACTCTGGGTTTCCTCAGATACTAATACATTATAATGATTCTGGGTCCCCAATGGGGAAACCTATTGTGGCTTCCCTAATCTTCCTTTTCTGTCTACTATTCCTAGCAATATGCCCTAATTGCCCACAGTTAAAACATTTCAGTGGGGCTTGTCTCCCTGCTTGATCAACATCCATTGTCTGCTGATGCTGCTGACTCCTTAACAATAGGTGTCAATGCCATGGCTGGTGGCTGTGCCCTCGGAGTTTCTACCTGAGGCATCCTTCCTTTCTTGGACTTTCCACCTGACAACTTTCCAAATTTGGCATTTCTATACATCAATTTTGACTCTGCCTGTTCCTGTCGGTATTGCCGATCAAGGCACATTGCCCAATTATACCACTCATCCAATCTTTTTGGCATAGAAGGTAGTTCGTAGGTAGACTTGAATAAAGAGGGATTTAATCCTGCTGGTAAAAATTCCAACACTGCTTCTCCCATATCCATCTGTGAAGCTTGTGCCTTGAACTGCAAAATAAATTCATCTGCCATTAGAGAACCTTGGCACATGGTTTTTAATTTAGCATTAGCCATTGAGGTGATTCTCTTCTTCCTGCATCCAGTAGATGTTGTCAGTGTCTTGGGCCTTAAGCTGCAAAGTTGCTAGAGTGTTGGGCTTTCCCCCCCCACAATACTTCTATATGGAGGTAGAGCAGAAGACTGCAGAAGTGCTGGTTGTGAAGAGCAGCTTCATTCCAGTCACTCTAGGAAGCTAGTTCCCAGAAGTCCACATTATACTTGACTATATGGCCTCTTTTCTTTATTGTGAGCTCAGAGAGGGCTTTCCTGGCATGCTCCAAAAGGTTGTGAGGGCCAAAATTGCTCTCTAGCTCCCCAAGGAATATCTCATAATTCCACATCCAGTGAGCACAATCTGTTGGGTTGTTGAGGCTGGGCTCGAACCAGCTGAGTGCTGATACCTTGAGGTAGGAAATAATGTATAAGATCTTCCTTTCATCAGAAGCAAAAACATGAGGGTGATCTCAGAAGTGGAGGTTGCAAGTGACCAGGAAGTTCTGACATTGGCAGGGGTTGGAACCATCAAATGTGTTGGGTTCCCAAACTTTGATCTTTTTGGGCTTAGGGGCTTGGTTCTGGCAGAGAGTGTGGAGACTGTCCCATAGGTCAAACAGAGCATTGACAAATCTGTTCTCTTGGTCTGGGTTTCCATCCACAGGGAGCTGATCTCCAGGGTCATCAGGATTGGGCTCATTCCTGGGGCCATCAGGACTGCTAGGGTCTTCTGGTCCACCAGAAAATCTGTCCTCTTCACCTGTAGCTTCCTTGCTGGCAGGATTAGGTTGCCTGTTGTCCCCTACGTAGTTGAGTGGTGTGGGAATCTAAGGGGGTTTTGAAGGCAAATGAGTAGACATGGCATTGGTGCTGATGGGTAGGGCACTGGAGCTGACTCATCAACATATGTTTGATGGTTGAGCTGAGGCACTGAAAGTAGAAGTGGGTTTAGGAGCTGGGAGTACTGATTGTCAGATGGCTGATAAGCCTAGTAGTATGCCTGCACAGCAGGAGTTTCTTGTTGTCCACTGAGTCTGTGATTCTGTATGGGACATAGAATAGGTTCAGAATAGTGTGATGATTGATGAGAGAAGTGTGAGTTTGCAAATACTATCAAAATTCAGATTGCTACTACTAAGGTTGTGACTTAGTCAGGAAAAACACCAGACTTCTGGTCAGACCTGGTCATCAGTGGTCAGAAGGTTTCAGAGGTTCTGAGCAGAATCCACTGGGCTGTAGCATGCCAGGTGAAAGGGGCCAGAGAGGACTTGGCTTCAACTTATAAGAAGTTGCACCTTTCTTCTCGTCAGTTGTCCAATGTCAGGCAGATGGCATGCAAATATCCAGTGGGTTTCTGGACAGAGGGTGAGGATAGATTAAATCAGAGGTTGTGAAGTTAAGAGGAGCTGATAGATTAGTGGATTAGGTCAAGGAATAAGTCAAGGGTGAATGAAGGGTTGATATTAAGCAGACGATTGACAAGGGGAGATATAATGCAAGGGACAAAGTAATTTACAAGCAATTGCTTACAAGTAATTTGCAAACTTGAGACTAAGGCTAAGTTATGGGCATTTAAATAATGAAGGCTGGAAGAATAATGGAAAGTATGGAAGTTTACTAATGGGTCTTGGTAAGTGTCTGTGTTATGAGAAGGGGGAATACAAGGAGGGAAATGTACAACTTCAATTTTCTCATGCTATTGTCATAACTCGTTTATTGTCTCTATTGTCTTCCACATTAGTGTCAATCAGTCTCTATTGTTCTATACATAAGCCACTACCACACATTGCTAATCCGACTTAATCATACTCTTGCATTATTGTAATAACCATGGGATACTCATTTCATTTCTCATTCATTATTGTTCTTTACTTGCTTACAAATGTACTTACATTCTCATGTTTGTATTATTTAAACTGCAATACAAGACCAGGCAAGCTCAGCTTGACCTGGTCATTCCTATGGTCTCAATGAACTGATAAGTCATCCTCAAACTGTTGCTTACAAGCAACAGTGAACTCTGATCTGAGAACTATTAACAGTTTGTGACCAGAATTGGTAAGACTGTATTAGGAATAAAGTGAGTAAGCAAATGATTACTAAGGCATGTGACAACTTTTCTGATGAATAAAAGGTGCTGTGGCCAGGATGCTGATGTACAAGGTCAGAAAAGTATCAGAAAGGAATCAGGAACTATCAGAAATCAGATTGGGTGAGACAGTCTTGACACCTCCCCACATAGTGTAACAAGAAGACCTGGTCATTGTTCTGGGACAACAGGAATTGTCCGATAAGCCTCAGCAACATGATGGATAGATGCCTGCAATCCAGGTGTGAGGTTCCAAACCAGAAAACAGACAGTAGTGAAGGCTCCCCACATACAGGAGAAGATACTACAGTCAATCGTATAATTAATTGAGGATATGCCCAGTATCAAGACCTGACTCACCTGATCAGATTCCTGGTCTTCCCTGAACAATTTTCCAATTCCTTTCCAACATTGTCCATTGGTATCCTGGCCCCAGCATCTTTTAGTCATCAGACAAGTTGTCACATGCCTTAGTGATCATTTGCTTACTCACTTTATTTCTAATACAATCTTACCAATTCTGGTCATGGCCACTTACCAAGACCAGTTTGTAAACTTCCACATTACCCATTATTCTTCCAGCCCTAGTTATTTAAATGCCCATAGCTTAGCCTTAGTCTCCAGTTTGCAAATTACTTGTGCCTACACTTGTACTTGTACTTGCAGTTATCCTTGTATCATTCTCACATAATAACATCCTCTTAATCATCCTCGACTCATTCCTGAACCAAACCTTAAACATTGTAGACTCCTCTCAACTTAATCTCTCCACATACCTCTGCTTCATCCTACCTTTGCCCTCCATCTGGAAACCTGCTGGACACCTGCTCGCCTCCCGCTTGAAATAGCACAACTGATGAGGAGAAGGGTGCAACTTCTTATAAGTTGAAACCAAGTCTGTTCTGGCCCCTTTTCACCTGGCATGCTACAGCCTGGTGGATTCTGCCCAGAACCCCTGAATACCTCCAAACACTGATGAGTGGGTCTGTCCAGAAGTCCAGTATATTCCTGACCAATTCCTGACCTTAGTAGTAGCAATCTTGAACTGTGACCGCCAGGCTCAGAGAATGTGGAAAAGAGAAATTATGGACAGCTTGACACTTTCCAGGTTTTCCAGATTTGAGAATAAGTGAGAGAGGGAAGGTCTGAAAGGAGCTTAGTAGCTATTCAACTTCAGATCAAGACCATGGTCCAATTTAGTAAGTAGCCAGTTGAAAGCTCTCTATCCACAATACAGAGATATTCATCAGAGTGAGAGTAAACAGTAGGGATATTTTTGGGTGTGAATGTAGCAAAAAAGCGATGGATCCCAACATTGAAACCACACTGAATCTGGTGTGAAATATAAGGGTATTTACAGAGAAGCTCAAGGTTTCATAAGAGTTGTTGCCACATCTCAGCATTGTATCATAGCAGTACTTTACACTCTCCCACATATTCCTATTGGACTCCTAGGAGTCTGAGTTTTCTGATAGGAGTCCTAGGATTCCAAGTTTTCTGATAGGAGTCCAATAGGAATGTATCTTAATAACCATGTACTTTTGTTTCCAAGATATTCCTAGTAAATTCTGAGTAAATTCCTATGCAATTCCAACATGCAGTTGGAATACCACATTTCGTAAGACTTAACTTGGCAAGTGCTTATGAAATAAATGGGTAGAGCAAGCATTGAACCATGGACCTTGGAATATAAATCACATGACAACTAAACAAGTGCTCAACCACAATAAATTTACAATATAATGTTTATTTAAAGCACTTAGGGATAGTTCACTATTGAAAAAAAAAACCCCATGCAAATGCATGGGGGGACAGTTGATTATACTATTTAATTATACTATTTAATACTAAAAAACCCACCCCCCTGCAAAATGAGGGGGAGGGGGTGGTGGTGTGTTGTGTTGTATTGCTGCTGTCTTGTCATCACCCCTTCCCCTCCCCCTTGTCTCCCCTCTCATCTCCTTGTTGTCCTGCTGTTTCCCCCCCTCCCCATCGTCGTTCCATACATCATCCACCCCACGAGCAGTTCCTTGTAAGGCTGGAGGTGTGTCATGCATCATCTGTCATCTGTGGGGTTGTCATTGTCATCCCTGTCATCCCCATGCTCTCACGCATGGTATTTACCCTGTGAGCAGTGGCTCACAGCAGTGGTGGGGGGTGCTGGTTATTGTTGGTGTTGTGGGGGTCTCCTGTTTGTCATTCCCCTGTCATAATCCCCACATCTCGTCTCTCCTTTCTCATCACTCCATCCACCAACCACCCCACAAGCAGTTGCTCATGAGGCTGGGTGTGGGTGGTGTGCTATCGTGATGTGACAGTGTTGGCATGGTCTCACATCCCACTGTTGGGTGCATGCCATTAGGTGTCATTGAGTGTTGTTACCAGTAGATTAGAACCTGAAAAAGAATAAATACAATTAGATAGATTACAAAAACAAGAAAGAACATACTATTGACCCAAACAACAATTCACATCATTTGGGCCACATGGTCTTGCATCCTACCATTGGTTGTGCATCATTAGGTGTTTGGGCATCGTTACCAGTAGATTAGAACCCAAACAAGAATAAATACAGTTAGATAGATTACAAAAACAAGAAATAAAACAAAAAAAAACTTACTATTGGCCCAAACAATGATTCACATCGTTTGGGCCATGTTGTGTGTCAGGTGGTTTATTTGTGGAGGACGCAGTTGTAGTGGGAGTGTTGGGTGAGGTGGTTGGGGTTGTGGGAAGAGGGGGGAAGGGGGAAGGGGGGGAGGTTGTGGTCACTGTTGATGGTGGTGGTGGGGAGTGATGAGCTGGCAAGGTGTAGAGACACAGCTATGTGCTTTGTCATCACACCCACAGGAACAGAGTGCAGTAAGACCCCCTATGTCCAATGGATGCTTAGTGTAGTGGTCTTCTTGTCACTTAGGGTTATGTAATCATCTCAGAGGCCCAGGTTTGATTCTGCTATGCACCTCTACTTTTTCTACCATTAATTACTAAGCAAGGCTGCTATCATTCCTATTGGCATCCTATGTTGTCCAATGTTTCTGCATAACCTCAGAATATTCCTATGTATTCCTATTAAATGGAAATCCCTAGGAAATTCTGATGGTCCTATAAAATTCCAACAGAATGAAGTAGGAATAAAAAACCTCAGAACCTGCCATTTGACATGAAATTGGCTGGAAAAAATTGACATCAGAATATGGTAGGATTCCTAGGATTCTGATCAGAATGATAGAATTCCTATTGGACTCCTATAGGAATATGTGGGGGAGTGTCAAGACCTCTATCATAGTATGGTGGAATGGCATTAATCCTTCTGTGTGCGAGGACACTGCTGCGCTCCATGGTCGTGTCTTCCACACCCAGAGCATTCATGACATTGGTCATGGTCTTGGGCTGAGCATCCTTTTGACTGTTGCCAGTCGATACACAGGATCTGACCAAGGGGGTTGATATTGTAGTATTAAATAGAGTGCTTATTAGACAGCTATGAGAAAAGAGCGAGCAGATTTGGGTCGATGAGCGAACGTGGTGGTGGTGCGGAGGTAAGCCAGCGCGTGTCACACCTCACGTTCGCTCAAAGAGCAAATTCTGTTTCTACGCTCGTTCCTCGCTACATAACAGTATAGCAAACTTGGTGATATCGGATGCTTTACCTATCGGCATCTCGGCTAGGATCCCTTGATGCCACCGATTTGAAGTTAGATATGATATTCAAGTTAGCGATATGGGAAGTCATCCACTATTGACTGGAAATACCAGCATCTCACGATTTCCTGATGTATAATCCACTACTAAAGTAGCGGGAATATCAACTCAAAATAAGCCTCAAATTCGCTACTTCTGAAGGACACTAATTGGACCGATATCTTGCATACTCGCCTAATGATTTATATAATGGTTCGTATACGAAATGTACTTTTAACCGATTCAGAGCTTCAGTCCATAGAAATGCAGATACGCTTCAGAAACGATAAACAAAAACTTCACGCGAACTTCCACCTTCTTCTGCTCGACGAAGCCAAAGCGCTCGTACAACTGCATTGCAGCCGTCCCATACATGCTAGTAGACAACAATATGGTCGACAATCCGCGTTGTTGCGCATGTTCGATGATGGTTGTGAGGAGGAGGCTGCCGACTCCGTGTCGTTGGTATGATGGGGAGACAACCATCCTTCGCAGTTCCGCTGTGGCTGGGTCTGGGTTCGTTGTGGAATCTAGGTGGCGTGGATGATTTACGTTAGCCTTCAGGACATGCAAGACAGTCTGGCGAAGAAAAACGCACCCAATCCAGCACAACCAATAATTGTCCCCGCTGCGCTGCCATTTACGATCTCCGCAACCCAAAATGCACTGCGATCTGAGCCATATTGTTTCCCAATATCAGCTAAATCTCCCTTCATGGCCGACAGGTAGAATGTCTTGAACCTCATCCAGCTATCCCGTTGCCACGCAAAGAACAGACCAAAAGTTGCAGCGGAGAGGAGAAGCCCCGGGCCTGGGATCCGGCTAACGGAAGGAAGGGAAAGGATGAGCCCAAGGGTAAACAGGCTATACAGTACGAGTGAAACGGATCTGTAGCGTTGGCTTTTGAGTGCGAGATTTGCTGGGGAGCCAGCTGGAGACGTATGTTAGCGACGGGTGAGAATAAAGTCTCGTTAATACTCACAACCGTAAAGCATAGCTTGCATGAACAGTTCGCGAATGCTTTCAGAATCGGATTCTCGCCATAGACGAATTCGTGTCTGAATGTCATTTTTGTTGAGCCGGATTGTGGTGAGCACCACTTATAGGAAGAACCTGTGCGTTATGCTCACATTGCCAGCGCCACGAGGTAATGGTTGCGTTGTCATCACGAATTGCGATGGCGAGGGCAAGCTGGACAACGTGCTGGAAGTGCGTGGATGTAGAAGAGAGCGTGTCATGCATCTGTTGAATTTATTTATATGGGTACATGCTCTCAGGTTTCGAATCTGCTTACATAGCAAACGTTGTGGACTTCGGATATATGTTGAAAACCTGATGCATCATTTTTGGTCAAACGTATGTGCGGTCACTAGACTGGTAACCGTGTCTGTCGTACGACGAGTATTACAAACGGTCGATAGACAGACTGGTCGAACTGAGTTTGAATTGGGTGGATCGAGCGAGTTTAACCACGTGAAATCTTCACATGAGTCTCGTAGAGTGATCGGGCTCTCCAGTTGACCAGTTCTCGGGCCTGATTGAGTTTCAGAACGAGAGCAGATGGAATCCTGGGAAAAGAAAGCATTGTAGCTTGGGCTGGCACCTTGTTCAACTTCCTGTTCATAAGCTCTGAATCGTGCCAATATGTCGAATGACGAAGCCAGTATAGTCCGTGGCCCAGGATAAGCCATAATACAAGCCGCGCAAGGTTACGAGAGGCTGATATCGGGAGGTCGGAACACGTCTGGACGCGTTCAAGTGTCTTGTGATTGAGCACGTGTAGAGACAAGTGACTTTCATGTGATTTCACGTGGTTAAACTCGCTCGATCCACCCAATTCAAACTCAGTTCGACCAGTCTGTCTATCGACCGTTTGTAATACTCGTCGTACGACAGGCTGGTCACGAGTCTATGCGGTCACCGGTCGTGATCAAATGTCGTTCATGCGCCGTGCATCAATGCCAAAATAAAAGTATTATTAGTAAATTTACATGGCGACATAATTTATATAAGTCTTAGAAGGAGGCTACAGATTTATAGCTTTACAGGCCTGACATGCGTTACGGCGTAGGGGAAGCTCCGCTTTTCCGTGATCATGTGGGAAACCAAGGAGATTGCATGAGCACTCTCAATGACAGAATTCTGGGGGAACGAGAAGTTGAACTTCCTCAGAAGGTCACATAGTACACTGTCAACAGAAATTAGGACTAAATATGCAAGGAACGCTGGTAAGTGCCTTACGCAAATCGCCACCTAGATACGAACAGGGGATTGAGGATTCATAGTAAGTAGCCTAGAGGAATAATAATTACCCTAGGCATGTACAATGGCCACCCGAGAACGTTAGTCTACAGAGAAAGTAACGACAAGTTACTGGACAAACGGCCGAAAAATATAATCGAACGTACATATTCAAATATGATCCAGGGCACTTTCTCTGAGCTTACCAGTCCTATCGAGCCAATGGGATGGCTTAATTTATCTGCACCCGGGTCCCAGATAGAGGGTAGCCTACCCTTCAAACCCCCACTGGCAACTGGACTAGGCCTGACAACATCCGATGGCATAGCAATACTCCAGATAACCCTATCATACGTTGTGGCACCATCCCTGCTATTCGTCCTCCCCTTGCTGACCACATCCTGATCATCTCAATACTTGCCCTCCCTTTTCCTCTTTCATCTGCTGCAAATCTTTCAGAATTCAGGTTGGCCCACTGGCTTTCAATCAATGTTGGTCTTGCTCAACAACTCAAGACTGAATCACCTGCATCCCACATCTGGTCAAATTCTGCATCCCACAGGTCAAATTCTGTAACAGGTGTAGGAGGCAAGAAGCAAAAATTGTGGGCCAAGGAACTATTGAATTAATTTCACCTGTCAAGTCCCAATTCTCACCCACCAAGAACCTGACCTTTTTCCAATGTTTTCTGAGGTCACTCCTGGCCATTGTGCACCAAAGTCACCAGACAAGTTTTCATGTGCCTTAGTAATCATTTTTTATCTTATGTCTAATACAGTTCTTACCTAGGGATGCCAAAGTTCGGTTCAGTTCAGTTCTTCAAGGATTTTGCTGAACCTAGAACTGGACTTTAGGTTTGGTCCAGGCAATCTGCTGAACCTCGAACTGGACCATTGGTTCAGATTCAGGATGGTCCAGTTTGTTGGAGCAGACTACATACGCTGCACAGAGGAAGAGACGACACATTCCTTATAACCTATCTGGGGTTTAGTTAGTCTTAGAGCTAGGGTTTAGCAGAGGTAAGAACACTGTATATCTACTATAGTACAGGTTCTCCTTATATACATAATAGTAAGGATGTCACATGACTCAGGAATGTGTTTACCACATGTATGCGCAGTAAGCGCAGTAACATGTGTGTGCTGCATGCATGGCCTCATGTATGCAGCATGTATCAGGATTTAATTTCAACACAGTTTAGGTTCAGGAGGGGTTCATGTTGGAGCAGACTACATATGCTGCACAGAGGAAGAGACGACACGTTCCTTATAACCTACCTGGGGTTTAGTTAGTCTCAGAGCTAGGGTTTAGCAGAGGTAAGAACACTGTATATCTACTACAGTACAGGTTCTCCTTATATACATAATAGTAAGGATGTCACATGACTCAGAAATGTGTTTACCACATGTATGCACAGTAAGCGCAGTAACATGTGTGTGCTGCATGCATTGCCTCATGTATGCAGCATGCATCAGGATTTAATTTCAACACCCCCCCTCAAACTGTACAGCACTCTAAGCAGCTAAGTTTGAATCTCGAAAGTAATTCTGAGAGAGTCTCTAAATTTCCTGAATAAGACAGTGCCAAGGTTCTTTGTGAACATGTCAGCTGGATTATCACTTCCAGGAATGAAAATGACTGTGACTTTGTCATTTTCTATGCATTCGCAGGTATAGTGGTAGCGAATGTCTATATGTTTTGTCCTTCTTTCCTGAACTGGATTTGATCTGATAAAGATGGATCCCTAATTATCAGCGCAGATTGGTACATGCTTCAGTACATATCCAAGTTCCTGGAATAAGGACTCTATCCACACTATCTGTCGACAAGTGTTGGAGAGAGCCATATATTTGGCTTCTGTGGATGACAGTGCTACAGTTTTTTGTAAACGGGACTGCCAGCACACAATGCCACTCGCTAGAGTAGCAAAGTAACCCATTGTAGATCGGTGTTTGACAGTGTCAGCTGCCCAATCAGAATCTGTGAAGGCCTGTAGCCCCTCAGACTTCTTGCCATCATAGACAATGTTATATTTCTGGGTTCCCATCAGATAGTGCATGATGTACATTGCTTTGTCTAGATGTTCTTGGCTAGGATTAGCCGAGAATTGCGACATCTTGATTACTGCATAAGCGATATCAGGTTGCGTTCTGAGCATCAGATACAATAAATATCCGATCACAGACTGATATTTTGATCTAAGCGGCGCATTGGGCATTGCTGTGTTTTCGACAGTCTGTAACCAGTCGGGAGTGGAGTGGGGGTCGCTTTGGCATTTGTCATCTCAAATCTCTCAAGCACTTTGGCGAGATATTCAGTTTGATCGAGTTTGACTTTGCTTGCAGTCTGGGTGATGCGCATGCCTAAGAATTCCATGACTTTTTCAGTACTACGGCACTCCCAATGCTTTAGACAAGCATTTTTCTTTTCATCCACAAGTTTCTTGTTCTTCCCCATGAACAAGCCATCATCAACATAGACGAGTGCAATAACAATGCTGCCTGTCTTAGGATCCTTGTGTATGAAAATGCTGGCATCGGAGCTGGCATGCACAAACCCAATGGTGCACATGAATGCCTCTAGCTCTTTCCACCATGCAAGTGAGGCTTGTTTAAGGCCATACAATGCTTGGCGTAAGTGCATTACTTTGCGCTCTTTTCCCTTGAGTCTGAAACCCTCAGGTTGATCCATATAGATCTCCTCATCTAGTTTGCCATATAAAAATGCAGTTTTTACATTTAGGCCGGTCATATACATGCCCTCTAGAGATGCAAGTGCAAACATGAGGTGTATGGTCTCATAGCGGACTACTGGTGAGAAAATCTCATCAAAGTCAACACCTTCGACTTGTGAAAAGCCTTTGGCCACGAGTCTGGCTCGTTTTCTTCCATCCGATTTTATGGAGAAAACCCATCTATTTTTGATCATTTTTCGATCATATGGAAGATCAACGATGTCATAGACTTGTCGCTTATAAAGAGCCTCTAATTCTTCATGACAAGCTTGTTTCCACTCATGTTGCTGCTGCCATGGTAGGCGCACAATGTCACGAAATTGGTTTGGAACTTGGCTTATTTCGCTCGATGGTTTGACTGCTTTTGACAACAGCCAGCGAATAAGCTTATTTCCTCCTTCCTTGGTTATCTTTTTAATATAACCTGCTTCATCCAGTTTCCCCATTGGGTGATCATGGTCTTGATTATTGGAATCGGGCACACTCTCGTGGGGTGCTGAACTCAGTCCAGCCACTGGTTCTTTCTGTTGAGATTGTGGTTGTGTTCGGTTATGATCCAAATCTTGACCTACAGATCTCTTCCAATATCGATCACATGCAATGTCTCTCTCTATGTCAGAGGGGAGTCGCTTCTCTCCATAGGTATTGCCAGAATGGTTTGGGATGTTCCTCTGCCTGCCTGATCGATGGGGCAATTGCTGCTATTCCTGTTGATCATCACGTCTTGGATAAAAGTCCTCAGTGGTTACTGGAGGTGGCGGAGGAGGAGCATCTGTCACATCGTCATGCACCTTTTGCTCACTTGGTACATCATCATCATCATTTTCTGATGATGGAGGAAGGGGCGGATCTTGTGGTGGTATAGAATCATCACCATCCATTCCAGATGAGTGGTCATCATCTTCTGGTTCTGGAGGTGGAAAATCACCAAGGTCCATATTGGCAGGAGTTTTAGCTCCAGGACAGCATGGGAACAATGTTTCATCAAATAGTGCCATAGCACCAATGAATATTGTGCCACTAGGTCGCATGAAACAGTATGCTTTAATGCCATCTTCTAATCCAAGGTACGTCATCAACTCCGATCGAGGAGCCAATGTGTTTGGATGCTTCTCCTTGGGTAGGTAGACGTAAGCACCACAACCAAAAACCTTCAGATTGTATAGATCTGGGTGGACCTTTGTCAGGTCCTCAACCAGTGTCAGCCATTTCAGGCACCTTATCGGAGTTCGGTTGTATAGGTGTGTTGCATGTTCAATGCAAAATTCCCACCATGATTGTGGTAGACATGCAGTAAATCACAGGGTTTGCGACTTTTCCATTATTGTCCTTATGGCATGCTCTGCACACCCATTCTGTTGGTGAACATGGGGTGCAGACATCTCTATTTTGATGCCAAAGTCCTTGAGCACATTTTGTAGCTCATGATCTTTGAACTCCCCCCCTGGATCAACATGCCAGCGCTTGATTATAGCTCCATACTGTGTCGAAGCCACTGCCTGAAATTATCTGATGGCCACAGCAGCATCAGATTTCTTTTTAAGGCATTGGACCCAGATATGTGACATTTTGTCATCCAGAAATACAATAAAGTATTTATGTTTATGGTATGATAGTACTGGGAGTTCCTTCAGATCAGAATGTATTAATTCAAAAGGTCTTTCTGCACATGAATCTGATTCGGGAAAAGATTTTGAGGTTATTTTCCCTTCAGTGCACCCTGGACATATAATTTTGTCTTTAGGAATAATTAAATTCCTTGAAAATTTTATGGTGCTATTAGGCATCTTCTTTAGCGCCTCTGTGGATGGGTGTCCAAGTCGCTTATGCCAAGTTGAGTAGTCTGCGACGTACATCGTCGCGACATTGATTCCCTTGGTGCTCAATATATGAGTCCGAGCCCAATAAATAGTGTCACGTTTCATAAGAGGGATGCAATCCATAATTGGGTTTCCTTGCTTGAAAAATGAAATGTGTGCGGAGGAACCACGCATGTCACTTCTGTCTTGTAAGAAGACGCCCATTGACAGTAATCGAGCATTACAGTCGGGTATGTAGTAGACAGGGTATAATCGCATTTCACATGTCTCTGACTTCCCGTGACATACTACCTGATATCTAATGAAGACTGCTCCTTTCCCTACTATATGAGTAGTACCCATGGCTGTTTGAACCAGGGTAGAGTCCTTTCTCGGTAAAGGCTCGTAAGAAGCAAAATCTTTAATTTCACCAGTGGAGTGTTTTGATGTGCCTGAATCTATGATCCAGTTGGCACTTTTCTTACAATTTCCATTTGCACATGTAACACATATATTAAGATGTAAATTGTTCCATGATACATTTAGTAGTGGTAAAATTTCACAGGAAAAGTTCGCTGTGATCAGTGGAATGTTAACTCTTGTGCTTGTGGCAGGGAAAAGGACTGACCTTTCATCATATGTACATGTTTCAAGCAGTTCATCAACGAGCATTTCATCGACAGCTTTCCATACTTCTTCATCAGAAACTGCAGGTTCCGATCCAAGGGAAACACTATTGTCTTCTACCTCTACGATCCTTGGTTCTGGTTCAATCCTCCTCCTCTTACCTTCTCGCACTGTTAGGTGCTCTTCCAGCAGTCGCAGATTTTTCATGCTGCATGGGAGATTCATTTGCTTGAGGGTGTCTCGAGCCTGCTGATATTTGGTGTAGACCAAACGAGAGGTAGAGGCTGCGCCCATGTATGCCTGTGCAGGTGGTCAGCAGCAAGGATCCCTTGTGGGAGTATGTTCATGCTTCTCGATGCGCTGGATGAGTGGCATCGGCGGTATGATGGTGCCATTACCATTTATAGTAGTAAAGGCTTGTGAGGCGAGGTGGGAATGTTTCTCTTTAAATTTTTCCTCTTTAGTCTTTTTGTCCCCATGTCGTCCACACTTTCGGGATGAATCTCCATTGTTGCCCTGAGATTGCCATTTGGGGTTTCCCCCTTTGCGCTTGACAGCAGAAAGCTTGGTGGCCTGAGGTAGGCCAATGGGCTTTCCAACTGCTGTGCACCATGAGGCTTCAGTGACAATGGAGTCCTTGACATGTTTAAATGTCAAGGCTCTAGTAGTGGTCATGTTAAGGACCGTGGCAGATAGAGAATCATACTCGTGTGGCATCGCAGTGAGTAAAATCATTGCCTGTACTAATTCGGGGATGGCAACATTGGCAGCCATAAGGCGCTCGAATTTATCAGCCATTTGGCAATCTCTGGCATGGGATTCACAGCCAGAATTTTGATTGCAATTGCAGACCTAAAGTCCACAAAGACTTGGGAGGGGCCATCGACACCATAGTCGGTGTGGATGAGATCCCACACCTCCTCAGCAGTGTCCTTGGTGTTGGCACACTGCCAAATAGAGGGGGCCAGGTGGAGCACTAGGCTACCAATAGCCTGGTCATTCTTATTGTTCCAGGTCTGGAGCTTGGCATTAGCTTCTGCTACTAGTGCAGCATTTGTCGCCGTCAAAGGAGGCGCCAGGGGTGGTTTTAGTTCCATCCCGCTAGTTATTTGCCAGAGGCCCTGAGACCTGAGCCATGCCTTCATTGAGTCGGCCCATTGAATGTAGTTAGAGCCGTCGAAAGTTTGTACGAGTTTTTCAAGAGTTGAAGACATGATGTTATAGTGGCAGCTGGTAAAAGCGCTCAATCAGTCCTCTATTCAAGAAAACATGTTCCATAATCTCAGGCAAAAACACTCCTTCAGAGTGGTTAACCATAGTCAACCTGGGTTTTTCAATGCAGCTCGCAGGGAATGCAATGCAGCTCACGAAGAGCGCAAGGTTACAATTTGGAGACAATGAAGTCAATGTCGTTCACAGCCAGTTAAGGCGTGTTCATGACGTGCCCAGCAGGGCCCATAACCTGTTGGAGCAGACTACATACGCTGCACAGAGGAAGAGACGACATGTTCCTTATAACCTATCTGGGGTTTAGTTAGTCTTAGAGCTAGGGTTTAGCAGAGGTAAGAACACTGTATATCTACTACAGTACAGGTTCTCCTTATATACATAATAGTAAGGATGTCACATGACTCAGAAATGTGTTTACCACATGTATGCACAGTAAGCGCAGTAACATGTGTGTGCTGCATGCATTGCCTCATATATGCAGCATGCATCAGGATTTAATTTCAACAGTTCAAACTCTGAACCAAACTTTTTTTTTTTTTTAATTATACCAAAATCTCCACATAATGCATTCAAAGCTATGCAGACCACTACTTACAACTTCAAACTGCACCAAGTTGAGTCCCACATGGTTCCTCAGTTGTGAGATGAAAGCAATAGTATTCAAGGACCAAAACTAAAAAATAAGCTAAAATAAACTTAAGTAGGGATCCAAGAGCCATGAGAATTGTGACCAGTCACACTGAGCTTGATGTGCCAGAGGTGAAGCACCATGGCCATGGCCAATGCTGTCCATGCTGCTGCTGTGCCTAGCACTATTTATGGGTGTGACAGCCACTGGTGGGCATGCTGTCTCCCGCACGATTGTGACTGTTGCCACTTCTACTGTCATGGTGCTCTATGTTCTCATGGTGGGGTGCCATGCCTTCTGCTTGACTCTCTCCATTTGCCACCACTTCTGCTGGTACCTGCCATTGCCATATTGGTGGGGTGTTTCTTGTTGAAATTAGACCCCGAGAAGCATGCTGCATACATGAGGCAACATGCAGCATACATATGTTACTATGCTTACTGCGCATACATGTGGTAAACACATTCCTGAGTCATGTGACATCCTTATTATTATGTATATAAAGGAGAACCTGTACCATAGTAGGAATATAGTGTTCTTACCTCTGGTAAATCCTAGTTCTAAGACTTACTAAACCTCAGGTAGGCTATAAGGAATGTGTTGTCTCTTCCTCTGTGCAGCATATATAGTCTGCTGTAACATTTCTATTTCTGCAGTTCAACAGGCTGCCACTCCTCCCATTGCTTGTGGTACTCCAGTGCTGGCAGTTTTGTGGTCCTATTCATAGATGGCACATCAGAACAATAAAGAAGAAGAAAAAAGTACTATTATGTTACCAGGTGGGAATTGAATGCTTTAAGGAAGGTGGTCACAAAAAGTTCCACATGGTTTGTCACCATTATTTCCTTTTCTGGATCACATCATTAATTTATTGGGTGCAAACGGCATTCCTGTTGAAATCATTGTAGAAGAAAATAGCAGGGACTTTTGTCTGCTACATGGAAAACAATTCAAATTTCCCCAGATTTTTTGGAAGTCAACAACTCAAAAAGGGTTCAGTTCAACCCAGGTTCAATGTGGTTCTGAGCATTTTGCATATTTGCCAAACCCAGAACAGGACTTGTGGCCCAGTTCTGTGCAATCATTGAACCTTGGACCAAACTTTGGTCTGGTTCTGAAAAGTTCAGGTTCAAACTTCAGTTCAAAACTGGACTGTGGCATTCCTATTCTTACCAATGTAGTCCTGTTAGTACTTCTCTGGTATTCTTCTGGCCTCCATTATTTAAGCACTCATAGTTTCATTTGTACTCTCCAGTTTATATATTAACATAGATTCCTGGCAAGCTTCCTGCTAATCTTACCTTGATTCTAATCTGAACCTTTTGCCTTCCTCCCATCCTGAACCCTTGAACCCTTTGAAGAGCTAAGTATCTTCAACCCTTACTCCTTACCACCCTCAGAGTTCCAGCTCACCAGGAATTTCTGCTATTTGCTATTTGACACCTCCTGCTCATAAACCCTCTGCTGTCTTTGGGGTGTCAAGTAAATGTAGACTTTCAAAGATTTTCTGATAAATTGGTTCTGGCACACTCCTTTGGTTAGTGAAAATACCATGTCTACAACTCCAAACCTGGAAAACCTCTGTGACACCACTTTTCTCTAGTGATGTGCCCAGCCTAGCCCAAAGCTGTGAGCCGGGCCAAGCTGAGCCCATTAAACATTTGGGCTGGGACAAGCCAGGCCATGAATGATGGTCCAGCAATGGCTTTGGCCCAGCTCAGAGTAGCTGAGAGCCAAAGCTGCCAGCTCAGGCTGTGGCTTTAATTGTACTAAAATTTCATCAAAACTTCTGGTAAATCATGACTTTGTAGAGCTTGGATTAACTTGAAATGACTCTGTTCATTACATATAGCTTGTGGCATGCTGACACACTTCAGTTGCAAGTTCCAAAAATAGTTGAGTAGTTGATCAAATGCATAACAACCATGCACAATGTTGCAATGCAACCTTCATTGCTTCTTGTATGCATTTAGATTTTTTCTGCAATCTGATGAGCCAAGAGAAACATGTTACCATGTTCTTTGGACATGGCAATTTTACAAGCAAATCAGATATAGCAGGATAGGTAATGCTACTAGGTGAGCTGAGCACCATTCAGGGTGAACTTTGAATTATTCCTAACTCACAGATCTGATGAGACAAGAGGAATGTGCTGCTGTGGCCTCTCAGTAAGTGATTTTACAAGAATGCTGGATATAGCAGGCAATGCTATTAGGTGAGTTTCAACTTGTGCATCATTTGGTGGAGTGATCCTAACCAGCTTTTCTGGTGAATTTCAGATCTGATGAAATGAGAGGAATGACCCACCACATTCTCAATGGAGTGATTTTATGAGAAAGCCAAATATAGCAGGATAGGTAATGTGACTAGGTGATTTGTCCATTATTCAGGCTCAACTTTGGATTGATCCTAACAAGTTTTCCTCACAGAGTTCAGATCTGATGAGATGAGAGGTGCCACTGTGTTCACTCAACATAGTGCTTTTATGAGAAAGCTAGATATACTAGGATATAGGTGAGTTGTGCATTGTTCAGGCTAAATTTTGGAATGATCCTACCACATAGGTAAGCTACAATGTATCGAATGATACAGTCTATTGAACATATACAGTGTACTGAATGATACAAATTCAGTGGATGCTGTCAAATGCTCTTATGTGCACCTACTATAGTAACAAATGAATACACTATTACAATGGTTGCTAGACTGAAGAGTAATACATTTAATACAGACATCAGTAGCCTATGAAATAGTTTCAGGCAGCCGCAGTGGCCTTACCAGGATTGGGATCAAGATCAGCA
Organism: Tricholoma bakamatsutake; assembly: GCA_029959215.1. NCBI lineage: Eukaryota > Fungi > Basidiomycota > Agaricomycetes > Agaricales > Tricholomataceae > Tricholoma > Tricholoma bakamatsutake. The sequence continues at coordinate 12,756,607 of CP114861.1, forward strand.
TTACACAGCCCAGATCAGTGCCATGCGCATGATCCACATGATGAGTGGGAGTGGGAGTGGGACTCACCATATCAAACCAGGACCTCAGCAGGTATTCACCCAAACATTTTTCAGGCAGACCTGTCTCCCGGCCCCCCACCTCACCCGCATATGAAGATGCTGAGGGAATTCCATTGAGCATAGATACTCTCCAGAGATGTTGTCCTGTTGGCCAATGCCAGCTCGTGACTGACAGCGCCTTGTGACTGAAGCTGACTTGTGGTCAATGCTGCCTATGCACCTGAACATGTTGCAGGCAGACCTGTCTCCTGGCCTGCCACCTCACCCGCATATGAAGATGCTGAGAGAATTCCATTGCACATAGATACTCTCCAGAGATGGCATCCTGTTGGCTGATGGCACCTTGTGACTGATGCTGCCTACTCACCCAAACATTTTTCAGGCAGACCTGCTCATGGTTTGCCACCTCACCTGCATACGATGATGCTGAGAAAATTCCATTGTGCATAGATACTCTCCAGAGACATCATCCTGTTGGCCGATGCTGGCTCATGACTGATGGTGCCTCATGACCAATGTTACCTACTTACCTGAACATTTTGCAGGCAGACCTGTCTCCTGACCCTCTACCTCACCCACATATGAAGATGCTGAGAGAATTTCATGTTCCATCACACTGTTCTCAACAGGACTGCCCAGGACCTGAGCACAGATACTCTCCAGTACTTGATTTCTTCTGCCAATCTTACTATTGTCAATGTTTGTCTTCTACTGAGACACATATAGTAAATTTACTTTGCAAAGTTTACTCTTCTTCCAACAACCTGCATAGAGACAGCTTCTTGCTGAGCAAGATGATCAGCTGTTCTGTGGGCACGTCGGGCTGATGTCTGTCCCTGATTCTTGATTTGAGATCATGGGGGGGTCATCTGTTGAAAGGTATTCTTCACAGGTGGGGTCTGGCAATCACCAAATGATCCTACTGCTGCTGATTCTCTGTCTGCCAATCCTACCATTGCTGATCCTGATGCCAATCCAACCATTGACAGTTTTAATGCCTTATCCCTTGCCCTTGCAATAGAATCCTCTGTCCGAGTTCACCTGGACAGGCAGCGAGGTTTAGGTCAGTTCAATCTTTCTTCAGTTGATGTGGTGTTGCCTTCCAATAGTGCAAGGATGCCATTTGTCATCTTCACATAGCATTGATAATACTGCTCCAGTAGCAAAGTCTGATGCATGTGATTCCACTCGTAAGGGACATGTGAAATCTACTGGGACCAATATTGGCTCTTCCACAAACTTCCTCTTTAACTCCTCAAATGCTGTCTGCTGTTGTTCTCCCCATCTCTACACTACTCCCTTTTGCATAAGGTTGTGTAATGGTGCAGCAATTTTGGAGAAATTATGAACAAAGCGACAATAAAAATTGGCAAGTCCCAAGAAAGCCTGAACTTCCTTGATATGGGTAGGCACGGGCCAATCAACAATTGCCTGTACCTTGATAGGATCCATCTTGATTCCATCAGGACCAATCTTTAATTCCAAGAACTCGATCTCGCTTGCTCCAAATACACACTTCTCCAGTTTAATGAATAAATCATTCTCTGCCAACCTCTTCAACACCTCCTGCACTATCACCTCATGATTTTCTTCATCCTCTGTGAATATCAAAATGTCATCAATAAATATATATTTGTCTAAAGGGTTGAATGATGTGGAGAGGAATTATGATGTGCATGATAAAGAGATGTTGTTATCCCAAGTGCAGCTAAATATGTAACCTCAACAAGGCCTAAGGCAAAATCTGGATAAAAACTGAGGGAATCAGCCTGAATTCTTTTTTATCCACACAGAAATTTTGGGATCAGGCATCTTGGGGGGTTGTTGGGGGTCCTCCATGGGGCCTGATCTTAAATGAGCCATTTTCTGTGGCCTGACCAGTAGTGAAATGTCCCATAAATGTATGTGAATGTGGGAATTCAAAGGTCATCTATTATACACACTGGTAACTAAGTTGTTTTTTACTATGGGCTGTAGTGAGATCATCGGGGTTAAGCATTGCCTTGTAAAGCATTTCCTCAACATGTTGTTGAAGACGACACACCCTAATGAGCTCTGAATGAATTGTACTGAATTCTGGTGCAATCCCAGCTTTCTGTAGGACAACTGCATCACTACATCGAAGTGCATGCTCAATCTTGTCCAATTTGGCTAGGGCTTGTTCTAGGACTTCGTGAGGCTGCTGTTTTGCTGCAAGTCATGATGTGGATTGCCCATAGAGGCTATCAAGATATGTCATGTTGCTGATACCAACAATCATGTCCAAATGCTCCACAATGTGAGTGGCATACTCCTTCCATTTTTTTAGGTGGGATTGGCTAAAAAAAATGGATCAATAGGGCCATCTAACTTGCAGCAACATTCTATACCTCAGATTTTTGGTGGTGTCTGCAACATGGAGAGCTGCCATGGAACTGTTGCTTGATATGGGATGGTATTAACAAATGTAGCTAAGCTGAAATGCATGGGGTTTACACAGTATTGACTGCCTCAATGTCAATTTTTTTTTATGCTGAGAGTACAGGATTGTAGTCTTGTTCCTACAAGAATCGATTAAGCAGACATGTTTTGGGGCTATGGGCTCTCTTCATTTACCTTTCATAGGACCTCTTGCTCTTGAGTTGATTTGCAGCCTTCTTATCTTGTTTTGTCTTGTAGCAGCAAGGGAAGGGCATATGCAAACAGTATGACATTGTGTGTTAAAGCAAACTCAAATAGAAATCATGTTTGATCAGTGCACTGTCAAGTCTGACTGCTTCATTAAGTACATTCCCCAGGTTTTTTAACTCAAATTTTTGGGCAAGCTCATCACCATTGTTCTGTAGACTCGTACTTACTATTCATATCCTCAATTAAGTCTCAAAAAAATGAGCATTCAGCAGACACCTCAATCTCATGTATCAGATTTGACATCTGGATGTGTCAGCTAACTCTAAGACCACTTGCTTGATGCCTTCTGGTGTGTGGAATAGCTACATGACTTATATAAAAGTTGGATTTACATTGACCAAAAGCAACTAGACAATGTTTACATCACCACATTTGATGCAAGACTTTAACTTGGTACTTGTAGGATACTGGAAACTTGTACCAAATACAAGCCCCACATAGCCTTTGGCCACTAATGTCTCCCATCCCACCAGAGCAGTGAAACGTGTCACAAATTTCTGGTATGCATCAAGGGGTTTTTACAATCCATGGATTTCTGCATGGACTTGTTGCCTCCAGGCATCATCTCAGTATCTGACACACAATGCCCTAGAAACAATCTGATATTAGATATCAAGAACTCCTGGCAGCTGGCCCTTCCATACAACCCGCTTGTGGCCATGGTCATATGCAGCTCTATGCCATTCATTGTCGTCACCCACCAGGACATCACCATCACCTGTTGAGTCATCCATATCACCCAGGGTGTGTTTAGCAATGTTAGCTTAGCTGCATTCTGAGGAGCCTGCAATAACCACTGCCCAAGTCAGACATTTTTGGATATGGGCTTCTCGAGGGCATCTGTTCTGTTGATAGAGCTGTCTGGAACAGTGCCTCACACTGAGTAGCCCTTGTAGTGAGTGCACAACATCAAGATAATACTTAATGGACCCCAATACAAAAGTCCAGATGTGCATTGGACAGCTGGAGAAGGAAATTGTCAGAGCAGGGGTTTATCAATCAGACCAAATTTGAATTTATGATCATTTAAAAATGGGTGTGATACATGCTAGGCAGTCCATGCTCTATTACTAGAGTGCCATTCAAAAGAAAAAAAAAAAAGTTGGAACACTCACCAATACTCATAGGCCACATAAATGGCAATCCACCACCTCGTCTACTTTCTCCAATACATGGCTCAGGCTTCAAAAAGCAAACAGCACAATGGCAAGAAAGCTGCTATTGAACCTAGGCCACAGGGTCATCGAAATGCATTCAGTAGTGCAAAATTGGACTTCCTGGAGTCATACAAAGATCAGTTCCTGGATTTGACTGACTGAGGAGCATTCTACACATTTATATCCTTGCTATCGAGGTGAACCTGGACCCAGATGATAATAATGTGCTCACCCCTCAAGAAATCAATACTTTGTTGTCTGAGGAAGGGCAGAATAAAGAATGTGATTGACATAATGTGTTCTATCATGAACTATGCAATGTAAGTGATACATCATAGGGGAAAAACAATAACTCTTACCCTTCAGCACTAGAATTTCAGCTGCTGGTATCATTACTGCTACACCAATAGGAACTCCACATCCATCAACAGTATCATTGACTACATAATATTATTGACTGTATCTCATTCTAGAAAAAAGATGGCTGTCAATGTATATTCAGATCTCCACAAAGACAAGTTGAAGCAGCAATTTGATGCACTCTGGGAATCTGTCAAGGGTTCCATGAAGCCTTGAATATGAATGTGGAATGAAAATGAGAGAGACTGTTGGGAGAAGGAGATGCCAGAAGTGAGGGATGCTGTTGTGAAACAAACAGATGATGAAAATGAGAGGGCATTGGTAAAGTGGAAGAAGAAGGCAATGTTTACTGGTTCAGCTGAGGATTTTGACTGGTAAGCCCAACTTCACACAGTAGAGTAAAATAAAATGCTCACCTCTAAATGTGTAGAGCTTGGAAGACTGCAAAACAAATTCTTCCTTCCTTTGCTGATGTGATGTCTGAGTGGTTGGGAGTGAACATTGTTATTCTAGCCATAACACCACTTGGATCCTTGAGTGGTAAACTCATAATGCAATCATGGGGAATGTGCCCTTCAACATTGATAGATGTTTGACTTACTTCAATACTGTTAGGGCGACACCCACAGTTCTGCTAGCTGGACTATGTGGGCTCTCCTACAAGAAGGTGGCAGAGTGCACACACGTGATGGGGGGTTTGATGGATTTGACATGATGGGTTAAAAATAGATTAGTTGACTGAAATAGGCATTTCACACCACTATTGTGGATGGAATACCTAAAAGAACTCAACTGAGGTCTCCTAGTATGTATTTTAGGGTTATATACTATGTTACATACATTGTACTATGTTGCTACTGATGCATGCATACATGCACGTACATATTGATGTGTGTAAATACAAAATTCCCATGCTGACAAATAAAGTGTTTATAGGCATTTGGTAGCATATTTTGATGAAATAAAATAAAATAAAATAAAATAAAAATGTTATTAGGTAATAGGCATGTTAGGAGACTGTTTCCTAACGTTACCCCCCTTTTATGCCTCGACTTCCAGATGAGAAAATATTGTATCTGTCCTCTCTGTGAAATTCTGGTAAGGCCAGAAATTCATCCACTCATACACCATTCTAGCAATGTGATGTGGAGCATTTGGATTATGTTTGAAGAATTGGGCAATTGCCTTATGTGCTCATTTACAATTCTCTGTGGGTTCCCATGAGCTATTTTCATCGGTATAGTTCTTCCACTTGATTAAGAACTCTAATTTATTTCATCGAAGACATGAGTCCAAAATCTCTTCCACTACATATTCTGGAGCACCTTCTACCATTATTGGAGGCAGTGGAGTAGTTTGTTGACCGGGAATAGTGAGTGGGCAGTAAGGGCATAAATGGGAAATGTTAATTTCAGGATCAATCTTGAATTACTGAGGTAATTTTAACACTACTGCATTAAGTAAAATTATTTTAGAAATTGGATATGGGCCAACTTGCTTCTCCGTAAGCTTTCTTGAAGGTCGTAGAATATTTAGATCCCTGGTACTTAGCCATACCAAGTCACCAATTTTGTACTCTGGAGCAACAGCTCAAGTATGATCCATGTATCACATCATATCATCACGTGCTTTCATCAATGCTGCCTCTGCTTCCTCCTGTACCTTTTGCATCTCAGATACTGACTGTACCTTGATTTTCCTTTGAGGTTCTATTCCTATTCTGGGATGATACCTATAATTAGTGAAGAAGGGTGACATGCGAGTAGCTGAATGGAATTTATTATTGTGAGAAATTTTTGCAATTGCCAACCATTCAGGCCAGTTGGTTTGTCAGTGATTGAAAAACATGTGTAGGTACTGCTCCCACTCCTGATTCATTCTCTCTATCTGCCCATCAGTTTGTGGGTGATATGCGGTAGATAATTTGGTTTGAATCCCCAATATGTGATTTAACTCTTGCATAAACCCAGAAGTAAATTGTGATCTGCGATCGGAGATAACTGTATCAGGTAATCCATGTAACCACCATACCTGATTTAGATAGAGGCACGCCAAGCCCAACGATGAGGTTTCTGCTGTAGTAGGAATAATATGGACTTCTTTTGTGAAGCGGTCGCATACTACAAATATTGCATTGTATCCTTGAGCTTCAAGTAATCCTGTGATAAAGTCCACAGATATGTCTCATCATTGTGCTTTAGGTATAGTGTTAGGCATTAATTTCCCTGCAGGCATTTCTAAAAATTTCTTCCCCCTCATGCATGTATCATATCTATCCACATACCCCAACACATACTTTAAAATTCTGGGCCACCAATAATTTCTCATCACCAATTCCAACGTCTTCCACCTTTCCGGATGTCCAGCAGCTGGCATGTTATGATGTAACTGTATGATCTCCCTTTGTAAATCTTGATCCTTTGGTACATATACCTTTCCTCTGAACAGCACTAACCCTTGTTCTTCAACCCATTCATCTCCTTTAATATTACTTTTCTTCTCTCCCCTCAAAACTTTCACAGCTTCCACCACTTCATCAGCCATCTCTGAACATTGCCTGATTTTAGACAGCATTTCTGTCTCTGAGCTATCCACCAATAAATGTCCTTGATGCATAGCACAAATATGAAAGTATTTAGGTTTGAGTAGGGTAGTATTTTCATTGTTCTCCTCCACTCTCCTTTTATGATCTGTATGTCTGGATAATGCATCTGCTTTCCTCATCAAGCTTCCCGCTTTGTGGACCAAGTGAAAATTAAAGGGCAATAGGAATAATGCCCAATGTGCTTGTCAACGGTTAAGCTTTTTAGCAGACATGAAGTATTGCAGATTTTGATGGTCTGTCCAGATTTTGATCTGATGTGTACATCCCTCCAAATGATGTCTCCATGCCTCCAATGCTCATATTATTCCCAACATTTCTTTATCATGCACATCATAATTCCTCTCCATATCATTCAACCCTTGAGACAAATATGCACAAGGATGCCATTTGTCATCTTCACATAGCATTGATAATACTGCTCCAATGGCATAGTCTGATGCATCTGATCCACTTGTAAGGGACATGTAAAATCTACTGGAGCTAATGTTGGTTCTTCCACAAACTTCCTCTTCAGCTGCTCAAATGCTGTCTGCTGTTGTTCTCCGCATCTCCACACTACTCCCTTTCACATAAGGTTGTGTAATGGTCTGGCAATCTTGAAAAAATTATGAACCAAGCAATGATAAAAATTGGTGAGTCCCAAGAAAGCCTGAACTTCCTTGATACAGGTAGGCATGGGCCAATCAACAATTGCCTGTACCTTGATAGGATCCATCTTGATTCCATCAGGACAGTCTTTAATCCCAAGAACTCAATCTTGCTTGCTCCAAATACACACTTCTCCAGTTTAATGAATAAATCATTCTCTGCCAATCTCTTCAACACCTCCTGTACTATCGCCTCATGATTTTTTTCATTCTCCATGAATATCAAAATGTCATCAATGAATATTACCACCATGCCTTTGTATATCACATCCTTGAAAATGTCATTCATCATATTTTGGAAGGTTGAGGGACTATTGGTCATCCCAAAAAACATGACTAGTGGCTCGAAGGATCCTCGATGCGTGGCAAATGCTGCCTTCCACTCATCTCCTTTCTTTATTCATACATTGTTGTACCCTCAGCATAAATCCAGTTTTGTAAAAACCTTGGCCTTTCCCACCTTGTTAATTATCTCTGAGATCAACGGCAAAGGGTACACATTCTTCACTGTCCACTGATTCAAATGCTGATAATCTGTACCCATCCTCTTCCTTTTCTCTTTTTTTGGTACAAAGAATACTGGTGATGTCTGCAGTGATTTTGAAGGTTGTATGTATTCCTTGCGCAATTATTCATTAAGCAATGAATCTATTTCTTCTTGTTCCTTCAGAGATAATGGATAGACTTTTGACTTCTTTGGCATGAATTCCAGCTTCATCTCAATAGCATAATCCCATGGCATTCGCACTGGCATCCGCTCTGATTTCTTCTGAAAAACTAACAAATATTTATGGTAGGGTTTTGGCACCCACTCCTCCACTGGCTTCTCCACTTTCTCTACATTTTTATCCCATGACTGTCCTCCATGAATTTCTTTAAAGGTTTGCTTCTGTTCTTTCTTACTGGTCATGACTGAAACTTTCCTGTTTGGCATGTCCTCATCCTCCACTTCCTCCATCATAACAGAATACTTCCTCAGATGTTCTCTCTCTTTCTTTTCCTTCTTCTCCTTTTTTACTTTCCTCTCATACACATTACATTCTTTAGAACAACAAGTCATGTGTACCTTTGCAGTTCTCCAATCAATTTCCGGGTTCTGCCTTTGTAACCATGGACATCCAATTATCAGATTGGTTTTCCCAAGGTTGCACACCTCAAATATGGCTCATTCCTGATGATTCTGATACTTCAATATCATTGTCACCTCCTCCTTAATAGTTCCTCCATGATTAATTGTACTGTCAATATTGTACACCATTATAGGTTGTGGCAGTTTATGCATGCAAATACCATGTCCAGTAATTAAGGATCAATTAATAAATAATCCAGTAGCACTGCTGTCAAGCAATGCCTCCACATTGATTGCTGCATGCGTGTCCACTGTCTTCAATTCTACTGTCAAACTGATTTCAGGTTCTATCTATGCTGAGCGAATAAAGAATTTAGGGGTCTTTGGAAATAAGGCTGGGCATTTTTCTTCATTGCATAAATGATGATGGTTGTACTCCTCAATTTCTCTTTCGGGTTCACTCTGGGTTTCCTCGGATACTAATACGTTATATTGATTCTGGGTCACCAATGGGGAAACCTTCACTGGGACTCTTTCACAAAATTCTTCTGCTTATCTTCCTCCAACTTCACTTCCTCAATTGTCACTTCTCTAATCTTCCTTTTCTGCCTACAATTTCGAGCCATATGCCCTAATTGCCTGCAGTTAAAACATTTAAGCAGAGCTCGTCTCCCTATTCGATCAATATCCATCACATCCATTGATGCTGCTGACTCCTTAACGATAGGTGTCACTGCCATGGCAGGTGGCTGTGCCCTCGGAGTTTGTCTCGACTTCCAGGTGAGAAAATATTGTATCTGTCCCCTCTGTGAAATTTTGGTAAGGCCAGAAGTTCATCCCCTTATACACTATTCTATCAATGTGATGCAGAGCATTTAGATTAAGTTTAAAGAATTGGGGGATTGCATTACATGCTCACTTACAATTCTCTTCAGGTTCCCATGACTTATTTTTGTCAGTGTAGTTCTTCCACTTGATTAAGAACTCCAATTTATTTCGTCAAAGATGTGAGCCTGAAACCTCTTCTACTACATATTGTGGAGCACCTTCTACCACTATTGGAGGTTGCAGAGTAGTTTGTTGACTAGGAATAGTGGGTGGATGGTAAGTGCATAAGTTGGAAATGTTAATTTCAAGATCAATCTTGAATGATTGAGGTAATTTTAGCACTACTGCATTGGGCAAGGTTATTTTAGAAATTGCATATGGGCCAACTTGTTTCTCCATAAGTTTTTGTGAAGGTCATGAAATATTTAGATCCTTGGTACTTAGCTATACCAGGTCACCAACTTTGTACTCTGGAGCAACAGCTCGAGTATGATCTGCATGTCACATCATATCATCATGTGCTTTCATCAATGCCACCTCTGCTTCCTCCTGTATCTTTCACATCTTAGATACAAAGTCTTCCACTGACTGTACTGGGATTTCCCTTCAAGGTTCTATTCCCATTTTGAGATGATACCCATAATTAATGAAGAAGGGTGACATGTGAGTAACCGAATGGAATTTATTATTGTGAGAAAATTTGGCAATTGCTAACCATTCAGGCCAATTGGTTTGTCAGTAGTTGACAAACATGCATAGGTACTGCTCCAACTCCTGATTCATTCTCTCTGTCTGCCCATCAGTTTGTGGATGATATACTGTAGATAACCTAGTTTGAATTCCCAATATGTTGTTTAACTCCCACATAAATGCAGAAGCAAATTGTGATCTGCGATCAGAGATAACTGTATCATATAATCCATGTAACTGCCATACCTGAGTTAGATAGATGTGCACCAAGCCCAATAATGATGTTTCTGCAGTAGTAGGAATAATATGGACCTCCTTTGTGAAGTGGTCACATACTATGAATATTGCATTGTATTCCTGAGCTTCAGGTAATCCTGTAATAAAGTCCACAGATATATCTCGCCATGGTGCTTTAGGTATAGAGTTCAGCATTAATTTCCCTGCAGGCTTTTCTGGAAATTTCTTTTCCCTCATGCACATGTCATACTCATCCACATACCCCAACACATACTTTGAAATTCTGGGCCACCAATAATTTCTCATTACCAACTGCAACGTCTTCCACCTTCCTGGATGTCCAGCAGCTGGTGTGTTATGATGTAACCATATGATCTCCCTTTGTAAATCTTGATCCTTCAGTACATACACCTTTCCTCTGAACAACACTAACCCTTGTTCTTCAATCCATTCATCTCCTTTAATATTACTTTTCTTCTCTCCACTCAAAGCTTTCACAGCTTCCACTACTTCATCATCCATCTCTGAACATTGCCTGATTTTAGACAACATTTCCATCTCTGAGCTATCCACCAATAAATGCCCTTATACAAAAGTATTCAGATTTGAGTAGGGTAGTATTTTTATTGTCCTCCTCCACTCCCCTTTTATGATCTGTACATCTGGATAATGCATCTGCTTTCCTCATCAAGCTTCCCACTTTGTGGACCAAGTGAAAATTAAAGTGCAATAGGAATAATGCCCAACGTGCTTGTCAACGGTTAAGCTTTTTAGCAGACATTAAGTATTGCAGATTTTGATGGTCTGTCCAGATTTCGATCTGATGCATACATCCCTCCAAATAATGTCTCCATGCCTCCAATGCTCATATTATTCCCAACATCTCTTTATCATGCACATCATAATTCCTCTCCATATCATTCAACCCTTGAGACAAATATGCACAAGGATGCCATTTGTCATCTTCACATAGCATTGATAATACTGCTCCAATGGCAAAGTCTGATGCATCTGATTCCACTTGTAAGGGACATGTAAAATCTACTGGAGCTAATGTTGGTTCTTCCACAAACTTCCTCTTCAGCTGCTCAAATGCTGTCTGCTGTTGTTCTCCACATCTCCACACTACTCCCTTTCACATAAGGTTGTGTAATGGTCTGGCAATCTTGAAAAAATTATGAACCAAGCAACGATAAAAATTGGTGAGTCCCAAGAAAGCCTGAACTTCCTTGATACAGGTAGGCATGGGCCAATCAACAATTGCCTGTACCTTGATAGGATCCATCTTGATTCTATCAGGACCAATTATTAATCCCAAGAACTCAATCTTGCTTCCCCCAAACACACATTTCTCTAGTTTTACACATAAATCATTCTGTGCCAATCTTCATAGTACCTCCTGCAATATCGCTTCATGGTTTTCTTCATCCTCTGTGAATACCAGAATGTCATCAATGAATATTATTACTACACCTTTGTCTATTACGTCCTTGAAAATGTCATTCATCATATTTTGAAAGTTGGGGGACTATTGGTCATTCTAAAAAACATGATAAAGGATCCTCAATGCATGGCAAATGTGGCCTTCCACTCATCTCCTTTCCTCATTTGCACATTATTGTACCCCCAGCATAAATCCAATTTTGTAAAGACCTTGGCCTTTCCTACCTTGTCAATTATCTGTGAGATCAATGGCAAAGGATACACATTTTTCACTGTCCACTCATTCAGATACCTACAATTTGTACACATCCTCTTCCTCTGATCTTTCTTTGGTACAATGAATATTGGTGATGTCTGCAGTGACTTTGAAGGTCATATGTATCCCTTGCACAATTGTTCATGAAGGAATGCATCCACTTCTTCTTGTTCCATTGGAAATAATGGGTAGACTTTTGACTTCTTCAGCACAAATCCTGGCTTCATCTCAATTGCATAATCCCATGGCTTTCACACTGGCATTCGCTCAGATTTCTTCTTCTGAAAAACTGACAAATATTTATAATATGCTTTTGGTACCCACTCCTCCACTGGCTTCTCCACTTTTACAGCATTTTTATACAACTGTTCTCCATGAATTTCCCTAAAGGTTTGCTTCTGTTCTTCCTTATGGGTCATAATTAAAACTTTCCCATTTGGCATGTCCTCATCTTCCACTTCCTCCATCATAACAGAATACTTCCTTGGATGCTCTTTTTCTTTCCTTTCATTATTCTCCTTTTTTACTTTCCTCCCATATACATTACATTCCTTAGGACAATGAGTCATGTATACCTTCCACATTTTACAATAAATTTCCAGGTTATGTCTACATAACCATGGACATCCAATTATTAGATTGGTTTATCCAAGGTCGCACACCTCAAATACAGCTTATTCCTGATGATTCTGATACTTCAGTATTATTGTCACCTCCTCCTTAATAGCTCCTGCATGATTAATTATGCCATCAATGTTGTATACCATTATAGGTTGTAGCAGTTTATGCATGCTAATACCATTTCTGGTAATTAAGGATTGATTAATGAATAATCCGGTAGCACTGCTATTGAGCAATGGCTCCACATCAATTGCTGCATGCGTGTCCACTGTTTTCAATCCTACTGTCAAGCTGATTTCAGATTCTATCTATGCAGAGTGAATAAAGAATTTAGAGGTTTTCGGAAATAAGGCTGAGCATTTTTTTTTGTTGCATAAGTGAAGATGGTCATACTCTTCAATTTCTCTTTCGGGTTCAGTCTGGGTTTCCTCGGATACTAATATGTTATATTGATTCTGGGTCACCAATGGGAAAACCTTCACTGGGACTCTTTCACAAAATTCTTCTGCTTATCTTCCTCCAACTTCACTTCCTTGATTGTCGCTTCCCTAATCTTCCCTTTCTGCCTACAATTCCTAGCAATATGCCCTAATTGCCCACAATTCAAACATTTAAGTAAAGCTCATCTCCATCGCATCCATCGATGCTGCTGACTCCTTAACGATAGGTGTCACTGCCATGGCAGGTGGCTGTGCCCTCGGAGTTTGTACCTGAGATGTCCTTTCTTTCTCAGACTTTCCTCCTGATAACTTTCCAAATCTGGCATTTCCATACATCAATTTTGACTCCACTTGTTCCTGTCAATATTGCCAATCAAGACACATTGCCCAATTATACCACTCATCCAATCTCTCTGGCATAGAAGGTAGTCAATAAATAGACTTGAATAAAGAGGGATTTAATCCTGCCTTCAAAAATTCTACCAATGCAGCTTCTCCTATATCTGTCTGTGACACTTCTGCCTTGAACTGCAAAATAAATTTGTCTGCTATTAGAGAACCTTGGAACATGGTTTTTAATTTAGCATTAGACATTGCCTTTGGATTAGGGTCTCCAAACTGTGTCCTCCAGTCTCTCCAGAAATCCTCTGAAGGTTGCAAATGGTTTATATTTCATGGCAATTTAATTAATGGCTTCATTTCTCCAGAACTGTGCTTTCTCTCCCTGGATGTATGAGAGAGCAAACATAATTCTAGACTCGGTCATACAAAATTCGGGCTTTCTCCCATGAATATACAATACTATAGAGCTGATAAAGGACTTTGTATTCTCCATGGTACCATCAAAGATTTGTGGGGGTGCATATTTAGATAAGTGCACTTTTCCACTTTCAGATCTCTCCCCTGCCTGAACATCATCCTGAGACATCCACTCCACCATCTCCTCCATCTCATCATCTTTATATTCCACCATCTCTGGTTTTATTTCTGCTGGTTTGGGCTGTGATGCTGCCAATACTGACACTAATTGTGATATTTGTGCTGTAAGCACATCAATTTTAACTTCTAGCACTGTCATGGGAACAGGATTATGACCAGGATTAAAAGTTGATTGTTCTGACATAATGATGTAAGCTGTGCTGAGTCACGTCCACAACTGAGTCACAATTCAGCTTCAAAATTTTTCTGCAAATTTTCGAGTCATGTGATCCAGTAATTTGGATACTAAACTCAGCAAAACTCATGATTTGGCTATTTGTCAACTGTTGGGTGCATGAGACACTTTGGATCAATATCCCTTCCAACAGTGCCTGATCTCAGGGATAATACTGAATTTGGCTTGTAACTATGTAACTAAATTAGTTGTCTGAATAGAGTATAGTAAATCTCAATGAAACCAGATCTGATTAGTTGTCTGATTGCAGCTGTCCTAATGACAAGGCTGCCTCTTGATCACTGGCAGTCACAATGTAAGGCAAGGCCTGGCATCAGCTTATAAAAGCAAAGGTAAATATGTATATACAAGTACTTCTGGCTCATGCTGAAAGGATGAGTCAGTGGTTGTGGCATGATGAAACAATGACATATGTGTGAGTAAAAGAAGGCACACTGATGGGGTAGTTGAGTTCTTCTGTTATAGCAACATCCACTATCTGCTAGCTAGACTGTGTGGGTTCTTCTCTCTGCAAGAAGGGGTTGGGATTCGTGTGCATGATGGGGATTTTGATGGTTTTGATGTGAGGGGTTATTAATAGATGAGTTGGCTGAAAAAGGCTTTTCACACCACTATTGTGGATGGAATATCTAAGAGAACTCAACTACCATTCTCTAGGTGTATATTTAAGGTTTACATACTATGTTACATGTATTGTACTATTTTGTTACTGACATGCATGTACATGTGTGTACATACTGATGCATGTGAATATAAAATTCTCACACTAACAAATATAGCATTCTTGGGCATTTGGTAGCGTAATTTGATGTGATAAAATAAAATATTATTAGGTAATGGTACTGTTTCCTAACAGATAGCCAAGATGGATCATTCTTAGTGTATGAAGATTGCTAAGGTCAAGAAGTGAGAGAAGAAGACTAACTGATCCCAAGCAAAATACCAGTCAAAGCATGCACTTGAGATGGCACATATGGAGTTTCCATGCTGTGAGGCTGAATCTGCATGTCAGCACCAGCTTCTTATGCTTGAAAAGGAGGTGGAACTTGGCATCTTAGGGTTCAGGTGCATGGGCATGGACATGTTCATCCAAGCCATGTGGTTTTTTCTTCCACTCCTGGTCCTTCCTCTAATTGTATGTTTAATTTTAAGCCTTCTCCTTCTGGCCCAACATTCGGTATAGATCTAGTTTTTAACTAGGAATATTCTTACTCTTTGTTAACATTTTTATTCTTATCTTCTTTGAGTTATTCCTATATTATTGATAATTCTATGCTACATTTTAATTGTCTACATCCATATTCATGATGTTCTTATACTTGAATACCTCCTCCTTCAGCTCCTCCCATTTTATGTGCCCATCTAATAGATCAATATCATCATTCTGTTCATGCTGCTCCTCTTCTTGGGCTGCTACTCACCTTCATTCTCTCCACTTTTGCTTTTCCCTCCTTTGTTTTCTTTGATACTTGAACCCATCTGAATAAAATTTATGTTTTGACATATTTTTCTCATTCTCATGGTTCATAGGAAATGTATGAAGTATGATGCATGTCATGATCCGGTGTGTTGCATACTTGAGCCCCTGTTCCCTATAAATTGTGAGACATAGGTCTTTTAAAGATGACCATCTCTCTTTCAAGAATCCTATACAATGCTCTGAGCATACACAGATGACTCACACATGATAGTTGTATGTTGTGTTTTCTGGAGTATCTTTCTCTGGCCTGTCAAAAATCTGAGTTAGGCTTGATCTGCAGATAGGATGTAGAATGCAATCACTTACTTTTTATATGGGGCCTGACACCTGCAGAGAATATGCAGAATCTCTCCAAACCCATTCATCTTTCTCCAACAGCCTATCATGTGCTTGAACAGTCAATGTCTCTTGCCAGGCTGATGCATACTGCTGACTTCCTGGAAGGCCAATACAAAATCCATGATACAACAATCAGGTGTTGAAAACAGCTAAAGATATACATGTAAGTATCAACAACCTAAGCACTTGGAAAAATATTTTACCTGAATATTGAGTGAGTGGTTTGATTTACAATCAAACCAGATGTTTTCAAACCAAGATGGCCACTGAAAAAGTTGTATGAGTTTACCATCTATGAAGAGCCAACCATTCTACCAGGCAGGACACAACATTGATTCCACCCACTCTTTTGCAGCAGCCTTTGCCTCTGTGCTTGCCCATTGAACTGAGGCAGACCAGAAACACTGTGAACATGTAGCCTTCAAGATACAAGTTGTCACAAGGTGTACTGTTCCTACTCCCACTCCAAACTGCAATGTTACCTTGAGAGTTGAGGCTGCATTTCCATAATGCCCAAGGCAGTAGAGTGCAATGACAGCCTGCTCCTCAACTGGCATCTGAGCATTGTTTGAATTGCTGTGGAACACTTCATCATCCTCTGTTGCAGTGATAAGATTATCAAAGCAATCAGGATCCACCTGGAGGAAAGAGTGGACGATGTGAGAACAATTATATTTGTATTCATGGAGGATGAGATGCATCAGTTTTCATGTCTTGGGTATTGGGGTCCCCTGTGCTAGGTCACAATCTACAAACAGGGCAGCCATCTGTGCAGCATACTGTTCAGCAGGTGTTGGTGCCAAGTCTGAGTCTGAGTTTGCCTGTAAGTCACTATCATCTGATGAAGATGAACTGCTCCATTTACTTGAGGACTCCATGTCACAAGATGAAGTACCACTGGAGGAGTCTGAGTTAGAGTCTTTCCCAGAGTCAAGAAACTCCAGCTGCTCAGCCTCAATTCATGCAAGGAAATCCACTAGAAAGGCCCAGTGAAGAGCATCAGCAGCTAGTTGTCTGTGAGACAGAGTGATCATAGTGAGGTAGCAGTATAATACCCTTGTATCATCATTTATATAGCCATTCCATAGCTACAACCAGTGCAATATGTGCTAGAAGTAGGTACGGTGACCAGGAGCAACAAGGAGTGATGGTATTTTAAGCTCCATTTGGTTTGATCATCTCATTTTAATTAATTTGGCTTGTTTGGCAGGTGAAATAAACACATGTTCAAAGTTGAACACTTCAATTTTGGACTCTCCCAAAACTTGCCAAAGTCTGCCAAAATTGAACTCAAACTTGAAATCATATCGAAATAAGCCCTCAAATCGGTACTGTGAAGAACCCTAATAATCAGCCAGGTTTAGCTACTAGGGACTGATTCAATGGTTGAACCAGTGTTCAAGTGTTGTCTTGAACACTATAAGTACTGTACCTCTGATAATACATATCTTCTAAAGATACATATATTGGTTAACATTAGTAGTGGTCAAACATGATGGCCATCCAAAAAGCAATTCACACACAGATTCAAGACAGTGAATCGTCAATGAATCACTTGTATACTCTGACTGTTAAACTTTGTTTGTAGATTTATAGGCAATTCAACAATCAATTCATTTACTAAGTACTATGCTATACAACTTGATTTGGAAATATGAACCTCTCTCCCCTAAACTTCCATGCCAAAGCCTCGATGTGATCCTTGTGCCAAAAAACATCTTTGGTATTATGACATTGCAATGCCAGTGTGAACAACACATGCTCCATTGCATCTTCAAGCTCAGATATCAATTTTGGCTGACCACTGGCAAATTGTTGACATTGAAAGCACCCAAATCAC
Source organism: Tricholoma bakamatsutake (assembly GCA_029959215.1). Taxonomy (NCBI): domain Eukaryota; kingdom Fungi; phylum Basidiomycota; class Agaricomycetes; order Agaricales; family Tricholomataceae; genus Tricholoma; species Tricholoma bakamatsutake. The sequence goes on from CP114861.1 coordinate 12,774,523, forward strand.
TGAGCTCAGTGAGCTCCTTGTCTTCCCTGTCCTCCAGCACATCCTCTAGTAAAGTGACATTTAGTGATGGTTCATGGACTGACATTTTGGGTTCAGACTGGTGTGGAAGAGGGATGATGGAATTAGTAATCTCCTTTGCATCTCCTTCAGACATCAGTGAAATCCCAGAACTTCTTTTGGTTGGAAATGGGTCAGATTCTGACTCTTCCAGCTAATTGGGGTATGGTGGTGATGCCAAATCAGCTTTTGACAGCAATATCTTGGAGATCTCAGATGAGGATGATGAGAAAGAGTCAAATGGGTCAGAAAAAGATGCAGATGAGTGCAGAGCAATCCATTTGGAGATCATTGGAGTCATCTGCAAAGATGGGTCAGTCAGCAAAGCTGAGAGATATATGCAAACCATTATGAGATGCCCCATGGCAACCTTCCCCAAGGTTCATCTGGCATGTGTCATGTCCTACTCATGCTTAACATTGCACAATCTGACAAATTTCATGAAAAAACTTTATGTCACACCTCATACATTTGATATGCTTGTTGCTGCCATTGAGAATGACCCTGTCTTTCAGAATAATTCAAACACAGCAGAAATGGCTATCGAGCAGCAGCTGGCTATCATGCTATATTGGTTTGGCCTGGATGGTAATGCCGCAGGTTTGCAGGGTATTGCGAATTGGGCTGCTATGGGCAAGGGAAATATCCTGCTTGTCACCCAATGAGTAATGATGGTGATTATTCAGCCAGAGTTCATGGAGGAGGCAGTGCACTTTCCCACTGCTGAGGAGAAGGAGGCTGTAAGGGCAACCTTAAAGCCTCACTCAGTAGTGAGCTAACAGAGGGGAATCCAAAGTTAACATTATACTACAATAATGCAAACACTTTAGGCACACCTAACAGAGAGGAATCCAAAGAGAAAACTCCAAGGACCCATCTGTTGATGCCCAGTATATGTGATAGACCTGAAAATCAAATAATAGGCTAGAAATAGCAAAAAGGCAAAAATAGGCAGATCAAGCTGTCACCTTGATGGGTAAACATCCTGAAAGGGTCCTGTCTCTAAGAATAGAACTGTCAACATGTACCAACATGGAAAAACCAAAACATAATAATAAAATAGGAATAAAATCATAGAAAACCATAGTAAAGGTGGAATAGGGTGAAATAAAATATCACAAAATATGGAACAAACACAGAAAATTGCCCAGATGCCTGAAATGCCTTCCTTTCCCCTTACAGAGGCTGCAAAAAAATGGGTCCACAAGCATTCATGCAAAGCTTGGCATAATGGATGGTGTCTCATTGATGGAACACTTGTACCTCTAGCTGAATGCCCAAGTTGGTTTGGGAAGAGTTACTTTGATCAAAAATGTTGATATTCTTTGAATATCCAAGCATGTCTCCTCATTAATCAGTCCTAACTAAAATATTAATCGAGTTTTTGTTTAAGATTGTTTCCCTGCTCAACTTATGAATAATTGATTTTGGATACATATGGTTACACTGGCAGCACTCATGATGCAACAGCATGGGCTCAAACATGCTTGGATCGAGAGTATAATAGTTGTATGGAGGAGGGTGAATGGGTATGGAGTGATTCTGCATATCCTGTAAGTTGTCAAGACTGACTGACCTGATAAGATTTCTGATAATCCCTAACTCCTTTCCAACTCTTTTCTGATCTTCTCCATCATCATTCCAGCTGCAGCACTTTTTAGTCATAAGACAAGTCCTCACATGAATCATTTGCTTACTCACTTTATTCCTAATACAGTCTGACCAATTATGGTCACAGACACTTACCAAGACCCATTAGTAAACTTCTGCACTTCCCATTATTCTTCCAGCCTACATTATTTAAGCACTCATAGTTTAGCCTTGTACCTCAGTTTGCAAATTATACTCATCTACACATTGTAATTCACTTGTGCTTAATCACCTCCAGTCAAGAATCAATCTTTGACTAATCCTTATTCAACCTTGGCCTAATCTTGACTTAATCACTTAGTCTCATCACTCCTCTTGACCTCAAAATCAATACTAATCCTCTGCTTAATCTACTTCTGCCCTCCATCCAGAAACTCATACTCCCTCCACCCTGAAATTGGACAACTGACAAGGAGAAGGGTGCAACTTCTTACAAGTTGAAGCCAAGTTCTCTCTGGCCCCTTTTCACCTGACCTACTACAGCCCAGTGGATTATGCCTGAGACCTCTGAACCCCTTGACCACTGACAACTGGGTCTGACCAGAAGTCCAGTGTTTTTCCTGCTCAAGTCCTGACCTTGGTAGTAGTGATCCAAACTCTGACACAATGTGTACAGTCAATAGTATGCATAGGTTAATATTGCCCATTTCCATGTGCATGCAAGATGGTGATGCCCTGGCCATCCTTCTGGCCCTCCCATGTCTGTGTCCATGTCCATGTCTGTGTCCATGTCTGTGTCCATTGCATTTCAAATGTTACTAATGTCTGTATTACATTCCTAATGCACATCTATTGATAATCAGTGTACAATGTAGTCATTGGTTAATATAGTATGTACAAACATATATATAGTGAGTTTGACAGCATCCATTGAACCCATATCATTTGATACAATGTATGTGTTTGATGGGTTGTATCATTCAATACAATGTAGCTTACCTATGTGGCAGAATTTGGTGAGTTCTGCTTCATTTATTATCATCCTGCACTTGATTCTAATGTGTTTACATGTCATCTAAACAGAGGCCTATGATGTGCCATTCTTTCACATTTTGATGTTCTCACTATGTAGTGGCTACAACCTGGGTGTGGCAGAACTCTGTTTCTTATCATCTTATTCTCCATTCTAATCTATATATAATGTTATTTGATGCCCTCATGAGATGAAAGGCATAGGTTAAATTGTTCTATCACATTCCAAGGTTTTTTTGATTCCACATGGTGGGGACTAGATTTGCATTACCCATTATTTTCTCCATGTCTATTTGCATTATAAATAAATTTGATGAGAATGTGTGCCAAAAGCCATGGCTTTGGCTCAGCCCACCTCTCGAGAAAGCCAAAGCCAGCTCAGGCCAAGTGGGGCCAGAACATCACTAAAACTTCCAGTTAAATTAACTTGTCATCTTTTTTCATATTTCTAATTAATGTTTTGCTTGGAATCTAGTTGCTAGTGTTATATTGTCAATGCCAATTCAGTTATAATATGATATATGTCCCTTCCAGAAGTCTTGAGCCACTCTGTGTTGAGGTGAGGAACAAGCCAATCCAGGCAAGATCCAGCTCTGCAACTGTCCTAAGTCTCCCTCCATCTCACACATGTGATCTCAAAATTTTTGGGCCAGATGGGGGGTATTACTTAGATAGTATATAAATAGTTTTTTGTACACTATTTATCTCTACCAATCTACTTTGACTATAACTTATAAGTCATAATTGTGATCTATCACAGCCATAACATCAGGGGAGGCTGAGTCTGATGAGATGGGAATGACTTGTCAAATTTGGCATGCGGGCCTTGCACAATAAAACATTGCGCTGCTTGTTCATTTCTCCCACATTGACACAGATGGACTCCTGGTTGACTTCACCCTTCTTTCCTTCTCTATGCATACCTTTGCAAACTACAGAAACCCAGCACCTTCTCACTGAAGGGCATTGAGTAGCCACTGATCCCAAAATTTTGTGTTTGAGGCCAGCTGCCATATACAAAATGAGGTCAATATTGGTTGTTATTGCCTCCTCAAATGTGCTGCTATTATGATGGTGAGTTCCAATATCCCCCTCGTCCTCATCTTCATCAGCAAAATAAGTTCCTTCTGCATCATCCTCATCACCTTCACCTCCAGTATTGGGGTTCTCATGACTTTCTTCAACAGGCTCTGCAATGACTACCACTGGTTCATTATGGTATTCTTCCAACAGTCTCAAGCTTTTGTGTCTCCAGAGGGTGGCTCACAGAAATGGTTGACTTTGAGGAAGAAGATGGGAGGGACACAATGTATGCAATGTACAAGGTGCTTGCAGACTAGAAAGCGGCTGACTGCAAAGGTGGGACAGGTGCATATCCATTTGTTAACTTTTGGTTGGTATGCATTATTCATGGGTATTGTAATTGGTGTTTATTCTGGCTTTTGCCAGATTTTCTTGAATCCTTTGCACCAGCTTGACAGTTCACAATAACAGGCGCTTTCCTTCAATAAGAGATCAAGCTTTCAGTAATAGGTTGGTGCTAGCTTTGTAATGAGGATTCAACCCAGCAAAACACATTATGGCATGTGGAAGTCATGGAGAAAGTCATGCTTAATCCATTGCCAGCTGATAATATTGTGAGTCTGATGAGATTTGTGATATGAAACTTCGACTTACTGGCTTTCTAATATCATTGTAGTCTTCAAGACTGGTATGAGCTTATGAGAACATCATGCCCAGAGCTCCTAGAGACCTGCTTGGTACCAGTTCTTCCAAAGGTAAACCCACACCTCAGATAGCTCGTGCTTCATGCAGAAGTCATACATGCACTGAACTGCTCATTTTTTGATCAGTTTCGCATCTGAAGGGCAGAATCTGGGAATTGATGGATAGGCACAATGATGCTGCTCCATCATGTTGATGATTGGGTAGCGATAGAGAGGAGGGCAAAAGGTATGCTGGTCTTGCTTTCCATTGTCATCATTGTCGGTAATGCTTGCATCCCTTTCCCCTTCTGCAGTTCCATTCTCCTCTGCTATTTTTTCTTGCTCCTCAATCATTGGCATACCTGTCACTGTGATTGAAAGCTTAAATCCCACTCCCTGGATGCGGTGCCCAATGGTTGAAGCAATGTTTAGGAGTGGTAGTTTTATTTGAAGCAAGTTTGTTGTGTCCCCGAGCAACAAAGATCGAGGTTGATGCTGCATAAGTGGTAGTTCAGGAAGTGTTAGGGCTGGTGGTTGTGTAGCAGAAGCCTATACTATGGCCAGCAGTGATTCATCCTCAATTAGAGGAGGTAGGGTATCTTCAGATGCCCCCCCTCATAGTCATTGATGACTCTCATCCCAGCTAGGATGAAGTCTGGCTTGATGAAACTATACTCTGCCATCACACAATCGAGGTTGTATGGTGATGTTGACAGCTTTGCCTTTTCAAGGTGGGTCCTTACAGCATATCGGAGATGCCACCAGCAGAGGTTGATCTTGGCCTCCCACACCTTGTGCACAGCAATAATCTCTCCCATGTCCTTGTTGCTGTGGATGAAGACTGGATTAACCACATATTTGTCATGGAAGGGTCATGACCAAGCTGCAATTGCTTTCTTCTGCTTCCCTGGATCAATTGCAGTGGCTGTTGATAGGAGGAAGTACATCATTGGGAACCCTACCACTAACTCATGAAAATGCAGGTGCCATTCACAGGTTGCATCCATCCCAACCTCAACAACTTTCCCTTTCAAAGGCTCTGTGATCTGCTTCATACCCCATATAAGCATTTCCACTCCATTGGGGACACCAATCGGTTCAAAAATGTCAATGTTGTCTCCATATTCAGCTAGAAGCATCTTAGCAGAGGTCAGTTGGTCATCACTGCATCACCAGTTAAGTCTCGCTCTGCTCCCACCATGCCTTGTGTATCTGCTTTGTTGTAACTTGGGAATATACTGACTAGATTTTCACAGCCATTGCACCAGGTGTCAACCACTCTGCTTGTTGTTGGATCATTTGGAGTACCTCAGGAGGCATTTGAACATTAGAGTAGAGCACATGGTTAACATGATGTCAAAGCTGGATGAAGATGTTGTGGCCACCAGCCTTGTTTGCCTTGTACTTGACTGACATTGCACTTTGACATGGGTACCATTTCATTCTGACATGGTCGCAACATTTTGCATTTGGATTTTCTGATGGCTTCAGCGGTTTCTTATATGCCTTATCTTGGCTGCACCAAAACTGTGTACAATGGCCTCCTTTCAATAGTCGATTGTCATGAACACTTTCAAATTGGTAAGTCTGCTTTTCATGATGCTTCAGTAAAGTAACTAACATAAACCTGTAACCAGTAACCTTCCAGAGTTCCTCAGCAAGTATGTGTGTACATTTTTTTGGTTCTATGAGATCATCATCTTCGATTGAGTAGGTGCCACGGAAGTTGACAAGTCCATTGGCTTTGAACTGAGCATGTAAAGCATGGAACAGGTCTTCTGCATTCATATAGTCCTTGGCTACCTGGGAGGTATGTTAATATATTTGTCTGATACTCCTATAAAACAATAGCTAACCTTTTTGTCAAGGTTTCAAATTGACAAGCCATTATTATCATTGTCGTTGTTGGAAGTAGTGTGTGGGTTTTCTGCAACTAGGCCAGAGCTATTATGCCTTGCTCGTTGAGTAGGCCTTTTCTCAGAGGAGGTGCTTTTCTTCTAAACACATTTTCTGCCTTTTGATGCATGTAATGTGCTTTCTTGGTCTGCAGCCTTTTGTTGTTGTCAGCCCTGTCTGACTAGGCCAGTTTGATGGTTTCGACATAGGTCACATCACTTAAACTGAGAGGTTACCAACCTCTTGCAGGCAGGCTTGCTGCATTTAACAGGAGGAGAATTTTCATCTCTTGTGTTCTGAAAGGCCATGTCATAGTTTCGAAGAGGTTTTTAATATTTATTCTCACACTCAGTAAGTAAGTATGTGCATAGCATTTGTAAGAATTTCCTTGTAAGAAATGTGAGACAGGGGGAGAGGTGGGCCAGCTCAGCTCTGCTTCTCTAGCATTTACTTTCTCCTTCTTGGCAGCATCTTTCTCGTGATTATTATTGGCTGTTGTCTGATCATGCTTGGCTTGTTCTGCCCGAATCTGCTTTTCCTGACCAGAAAGAAGCAAACCTCAAGCAATTCCTTGACCACATTGAGTTTCCATTGTAGAACACATATTTGTATGGCAACATTTTACAGTGAGAAACAAAACCTTCCAAATGATCTTTGAGGTTGAACTATTTCTTGAATAACTCAAGAACAACTCAACCAAACAAGTCCAAATTTGGGATAGTGGTAGAGTATCATGTGACTAATAAGTTTTAATTTGTTTTACTACATAATCTTAAGTTGTTCCCATGTTATTAATATTTTACTGGCACAAGTTTATTTGAAAGATTTTGTCCCTCTGGTATGTCAGGCACATGACTTTGTTTAATCAAAGCAAATAAGTACAAATAAAATCATGTGACTTGGTGAAAATATGTATACATACTCTGTGTCCAACTTTCTGTCATTTCCCACACCAAATCCCCCCACATACACTCATGCGATCACTTACTCCTGCTGAACATACTCGTGTTCTTGAACTGCTTGACAAAGGGCAGTCTTGTTCTGCTATCTCCTCCATCACTGGTATAAGTGTTGGTTCTGTATCCAATATTTGCTCCAAACATTGTTCAACACTTTTCAAATCTGTTGGTGGCCATTCACAGAAGCTTTCACCTGCTGACACCCACCATGCCATTCACCTCATCACTTTTCAGAAGGCTGAAAATGCCACTGAGGTCACCAAAACCTTACAAGACATGACCAACACATCATTTACTGTGAAGACAGTATGAAGAGCACTCAGAGGCACTGGAATGAAGGCTGTAATCAAGTGAAAACGACCTTTTCTCTCCAAGAAGCATAGGAGGCTTAGGATGGACTTTGCAGAAGCACACAAAGACTGAACAGTGGAGGACTGAAAGAGGGTTATATGGTCAGATGAGACCAAAATCAATCGTTTGGGGTGAGATGGGAAGAAATGGGTGTGGAAAAAGCCAGGAGAGGGGTTGAGTGATAGGCTGGTGCAGGGGACAGTCAAGTTTGGAAGGGGTTCTCTGATGATCTGGGTGTTAGGAAACAGTCTTCTAACATGCCTATTACCTAATACTATTTTTATTTCATTTTATTTCACCAAAATACACTACAAAACATCTATATACACATTATTTGTCAGCATGGGAATTCTTTATTTACATGCATCAATATGTATGTGCATGTATGCCCATGTGTGTGTATGTGTGCGTGCATCCATAATAACATACTACAATATGTGTAACATAGTATATAAATCTAAAATAAATACTAGGAGACCTCAGTTGAGTTCTCTTAGGTATTCCATCCACATTAGTGGTGTGAAAGGCCTATTTCAGCCAACTGTTCTATTTTTAACCCTTGCATCAAATCCATCAAATCCCCCCATCACGTGCGTGACCCTCGCTGCCTTCTTGTAGGAGAACACGCACGGTCCAGCTAGCAGATTAGTGGGTGTCGCCCTAACAGAAGAACTCAACTACCCCATCAGTGCGCCTTCTCTTACTGCTTTATCAGCTCTATAGTATTGTATATTCATGGGAGAAAGCCCGAATTTTGTATGACCAAGTCTAGAATTATGTTTGCTCTCTCATACATCCAGGGAGAGAAAGCACAGTTCTGGAGAAATGAAGCCATTAATCAAATTGCCATGGGATATAAACTGTTTGCAAGCTTCAGGGAATTTTTGGAGAGGTTGGAGGCACAGTTTGGAGACCCTAACCCAAAGGCGACAGCGAATGCAAAATTAAAAACCATGCACCAAGGTTCTCTGACTGCAGACAAATTTATTTTGCAGTTCAAAGCAGAAGCATCACAAAATGATATGGGAGAAGCAGCATTGGTGGAATATTTGAAGGCAGGATTAAATCCCTCATTATTCAAGTCTATCTATCGACTATCTTCTATGCTGAAGAGGTTGGATGAGTGGTATAATTGGGCAATGTGTCTTGATCAGCAATATTGACAGGAACAGGCAGAATCGAAATTGATGTATAGGAATTCCAGATTTGGAAAGTCATTGGAAGGAAAGTCCAAGAAAGGAAGGACACCTCAGGTACAAACTCCGAGGGCACAGCCACTGGCCATGCCAGTGACACCTATTGTTAAGGAGTCAGCAGCATTGACGGATGCAATGGATGTTGATCGAGTAGGGAGACGACCTCCAGTTAAATGTTTTAACTGTGGGCAATTAGGGCATATGGCTCGAAATTGTAGGCAAAAAAGGAAGATTAGGGAAGCTACAATTGAGGAAGTGAAGTTGGAGGAAGATAAGCAGAAGAATTTTGTGGAAGAGTCCCAGTGAAGGTTTCCCCATTGGTGACCCAGAATCAATATAATGTATTAGTATCCGAGGAAACCAAGAGTGAACCCGAAAGAGAAATTGAGGAGTACGACCATCATCATTTATCCGACAAAGAAAAATGCCCAGCCTTATTTCTGAAGACCCCTAAATTTTTTATTCGCTCAGTGCAGATAGAACCCAAAATCAGCTTGACAGTAGGATTGAAGACAGTGGACACGCATGGAGCAATTAATGTGGAGGCATTGCTTGACAGTGGTGCTACTGGATTATTTCTTAATCGATCTCTAATTACCGGAAATGGTATTTTCATGCATAAACTGCCACAACCTATAATGGTGTACAATATTGATGGTACGATCAATCGTGGAGGAACTATTAAGGAGGAAGTTACAATGATATTGAAGTATCAGGATCATCAGGAGCGAGCCATATTTGAAGTGTGTGACCTTGGGAAAACCAATCTGATAATTGGATGTCCATGGTTACAAAAACATAATCCAGAAATTGATTGAAAAACTGGGAAGGTACATATGACTCATTGTCCTAAAGAATGTAATGTGTATGGGAGAAAAGTAAAAAAGGAGAAGAAGGAAAAGAAAGAGAAAGAACATCTGAGGAAGTATTCTGTTACAATGGAGGAAGTGGAGGATGAGGATATGCTAAATGGGGAAGTTCCAATTATGACAAGTAAAGAAGAACAGAAGCAAACCTTTAGGGAAATTCGTGGAGGACAGTCATGGGATAAAAATGTGGAGAAAGTAGAGAAGCCAGTGGAGGAGTGGGTGCCAAAACCCTACCATAAATATTTGTCAGTTTTTCAGAAGAAGGAATCAGAGTGGATGCCAGTGCGAAAGCCATGGGATCATGCTATTGAAATGAAGCCAGGATTTGTGCTGAAGAAGTCCAAAGTCTATCCATTATCTCTGAAGGAACAAGAAGAAGTGGATGCATTCCTTAATGAACAGTTGCGCAAGGGATACATACGACCTTCGAAATCACTGCAGACATCACCAGTATTCTTTGTACCAAAAACGATCACAGGAAGAGAATGTGTACAGATTATAGGTATTTGAATGATTGGACAGTGAAGAATGTGTACCCTTTGCCATTGATCTCAGAGATAATTGACAAGGTAGGAAAGGCCAAGGTTTTTACAAAACTGGATTTATGCTGGGGGTACAACAATGTATGAATAAAGAAAGGAGATGAGTGGAAAGCAGCATTGCCATGCATCGAGGATCCTTTGAGCCGCTAGTCATGTTTTTTGGGATGACCAATAGTCCGCCAACTTTCCAAAATATGATGAATAATATTTTCAAGGATGTGATAGACAAAGGCGTAGTGATAATATTTATTGATGACATTTTGATATTCACGGAGGATGAAGAAAATCATGAGGCGATAGTGCAGGAGGTGTTGAAGAGGTTGGCAGAGAATGATTTATTCGTTAAACCAGAGAAGTGTGTATTTGGAGCAAGCGAGATTGAGTTCTTGGAATTAAAGATTGGTCCTGATGGAATCAAGATGGATCCTATCAAGATACAGGCAACTGTTGATTGGCCCATGCCTACCCATATCAAGGAAGTTCAGGCTTTCTTGGGACTTGCCAATTTTTATCATCGCTTTGTGCATAATTTTTCCAAAATTGCCGCACCATTACACAACCTTATGCGAAAGGGAGTAGTGTGGAGATGGGGAGAACAACAGCAGACAGCATTTGAGGAGTTAAAGAGGAAGTTTGTGGAAGAGCCAATATTGGTCCCAGTAGATTTCACATGTCCCTTACGAGTGGAATCAGATGCATCAGACTTTGCTACTGGAGCAGTATTATCAATGCTATGTGAAGATGACAAATGGCATCCTTGTGCATATTTGTCTAAAGGGTTGAATGATGTGGAAAGGAATTATGATGTGCATGATAAAGAGATGTTGGGAATAATATGAGCATTGGAGGCATGGAGACATTATTTGGAGGGATGTATGCATCAGATCAAGATCTGGACAGACCATCAAAATCTGCAGTATTTCATGTCCACTAAAAAGCTTAACCATCGACAAGCACATTGGGCATTATTCCTATCGTGCTTTAATTTTCACTTGGTCCACAAAGTGGGAAGCTTGATGAGGAAAGCAGATGCATTATCCAGATGTACAGATCATAAAAGGGGAGTGGAGGAGGACAATAAAAATACTACCCTACTCAAACCTAAATACTTTCATATTTGTGCTATGCATCAAGGACATTTATTGGTGGATAGCTCAGAGATGGAAATGTTGTCTAAAATTAGGAAATGTTCAGAGATGGATGATGAAGTGGTGGAAGCTGTGAAAGCTTTGAGTGGAGAGAAGAAAAGTAATATTAAAGGAGATGAATGGATTGAAGAACAAGGCTTAGTGTTGTTCAGAGAAAAGGTCTATGTACCGAAAGATCAAGATTTATGAAGAGAGATCATATAGTTACATCATAACACGCCAGCTGCTGGACATCCAGGTGGAAGACATTGGAGTTGGTGATGAGAACTTATTGGTGGCCCGGAATTTCAAAGTATGTGTTGGGGTATGTGGGTGGGTGTGACACGTGCATGAGGGGAAAGAAATTTGCAGAAAAGCCTGCTGGGAAATTAATGCCGAACCCTATACCTAAAGTGCCATGGCGAGATATATCTGTGGATTTTATCACAGGATTACCTGAAGCTCAAGGATACAATGCGATATTTGTAGTATGTGACTGCTTCACAAAGGAAGTCCATATCATTCCTACTACTGCAGAAACCTCATCATTGGGCTTGGCGTGCCTCTATCTAAATCAGGTATGGCGGTTACATGGATTACCTGATATGGTTATCTCTGATCGTGGATCACAATTTGGTTCTGCATTTATGCGAGAGTTAAGTAACATATTGGGGATTCAAACCAAATTGTCTATGGCATATCACCCACCAACCGATGGGCAGACAGAGAGAATGAATCAGGAGTTGGAGCAGTACCTACACATGTTTGTCAATCACCCACAAACTGACTGGCCTGAATGGTTGGCAATTGCAGAACTTTCCCACAATAATAACTTCCATTCAGCTACTCGCATGTCACCCTTCTTCGCTAATTATGGTTATCATCCCAGAATGGGAGTAGAACCACGAAGGAAAGTCAAGGTACAATCAGTGGAGGACTTTGTGTCAAAAATGCGAAAGGTACAGGAGGAAGCAGAGGCAGCGTTGATGAAAGCACGTGATGATATGATGCGACACGCGGATCATACTCGAGCTGTTGCTCCAGAGTATAAAGTTGGTGACTTGGTATGGCTAAGTACCAAGGATCTGAATATTCCACAACCTTCAAGAAAGCTTACGGAGAAGCAAGTTGGCCCATATCCAATTTCTAAAATAATTTCACCCAATGCGGTAGTGTTAAAATTACCTCTGTCATTCAAGATTGATCCTGAGATTAACATTTCCTGTTTACGCCCTTACTGCCCAGCCACTATTCCTGGTCAACAAACTACTCCACAGCCTCCAATAATGGTAGAAGGTGCTCCAGAATATATTGTGGAAGAGGTTTTGGACTCATGTCTTCGACGAAACAAATTGGAGTTCTTAATCAAGTGGAAGAACTACACTGATGAAAATAATTCATGGGAGCCAGAAGAGAATTGTAAGTGAGCGTGCAAGGCAATTGCCCAATTTTTTAAATGTAATCCAAATGCTCCACATCGCATTGCTAGAATGGTGTATGAGGGGATGAATTTCTGGCCTTACCAAAATTTCACAGAGGGAGGGGACAGATACGATATTTTCTTGCCTGGAAGTGGAGGCATAAAAGGGGGGTAATGTTAGGAAACAGTCTCCTAACATGCCTATTACCTAATACTATTTTTATTTCATTTTATTTCATTTTTTTTGATTTTATTTCACCAAAATACACTACAAAATGCCTATATACACATTATTTGTCAGTGTGGGAATTCTTTATTTACATGCATCAATATGTACGTGCATGTACGCACATGTGTGCATGCATCTGTAATAACATACTACAATATGTGTAACATAGTATATAACCCTAAAATAAATACTAGGAGACCTTAGTTTCTCTTAGGTATTCCATCCACATCAGTGGTGCAAAAGGCCTATTTCAGCCAACTGTTCTATTTTTAACCCTCGCATCAAATCCATCAAATCCCCCCATTATGCATGCGCCCCCCGCTGCCTTCTTGTAGGAGAACCCGCATGGTTCAGCTAGCAGATTAGTGGGTGTCGCCCTAACACTGGGGCTGTATGTTCTGGGAAGGGCCTGGATATGCAACCAAGATTGATGGGAGAATGGATGCAGACCTTTTTGTCAGCATTCTGGATGATGAACTTCAAGAATCAATCAGGTATTACCAGAAAAACCCAACAGATGTTTCTTTTCAGCAGGACAATGGCCTCAAACACAAGAGCAAAAAGGCCCAAAAATGGCTTCAAGACAGTGGATTAGAGGTTATCCAGTGGCCCCCTCAATCAGCAGACCTTAACCCCATTGAACACCTTTGGCATCACCTCAAGGTTAGATTTGGAGAGTATGATACTCCAGCATCTGGAATTGCAGAGTTGTGGGAGAGAGTACAGAAGGAGTGGAATGATAGTCCAGCATCTGTCTGTCAGAATCTGATAGAGAGTATGCCTAGAAGGGTTCAGGCTGTGTTACAGGCAAAGGGGGGCTATACCAAGTACTAGAATATTAGAATAATATTTTATAATACCAGAGGGACAAAACCTTTCAAATGGACTTGTGCCAGTAAAATATTAATAACATGGGAACAAATCAAGATTATGTAATAAAACAAATTGCAACTTATTAGTCACATGATACTCTACCACTATCCCAAATTTGGACTTGTTTGGTTGAGTTGCTCTTGAGTTATTCAAGAAATAGTTCAACTTTAAAAATCATTTGAAAGCTTTTGTCCCTTACTGTAGTTTGACATCCATGCATATATTGCTTAAAGAATGTTACAGAACAATACTTATGACCCTCCTAATCAAAGTCTCCGGAGTGAATTTTTTAAAAATGTTCTTAATTTTGAGATCTTGCAGTACAGACCACTCAATTAGAAGATTGGATCAATTTAAAAAAAAATCCACTTTGAAGACTTTTTCATCCACATCTGTAGCAGTATTTTTCTCCATATAAACTATGTTTCATTTGTTGTGTAGAGCAAGATTTACATCTGTACCATTTTTCTATGCAGGTGTCAGAGTTTAAATTTGGAGGCAGATGCGAGGTCCATTAACCAGGCTTGTGTGCATCTCTCGTGGGTTCTGGTTATATTACATAACCTTGGCTATCTCCAAGGAAGCTTAACCTGACCAAACCTACCCTTAACCGGTTACCGAAAAGGTCCTAAATCTTCTAACATGCAGGCAGGCAGTCCACGAACAGTAGATAGATGGCAAGGAGGGAAGGAGGAGGAATAACGCGAACGAGAGGGAAAGGGAGGGGGAGATGGAGATCTAGAAAAATGCGCGCCCTAGTCGTATGCATTGTGGTAGAGTTTGGTATCAGGTATAAAATACGGAATACGGAATACGGAATGCAATGCGAAATGCGAAATGCGAACTGCGAAATGCGAAATGCAAAATGCAAAATGCAAAATGCAAAATGCCAAATGCCAAATGCCAAATGCAAAAAAAAAACTTGGCACGAGAGAGAACAGAACCATGTTTGAATAGCTAACTTTGACAACGTAAAATGCAAAACAAAACCATGTATGATGATTGGAACGACGAACAAAAAAAGGGAAGAACAATCGATTGATAGCCAAAGAATGGCGAATGTCGACTGTCGTTGAACGAGCGGGAAGGCGCTTGAATATAGATCAACAAACGCATGACCCTCCAGGACAGACGTGGATGGATGGATGGATGGTCGTCGTCGTCGTTGTTATTGTCGCAGATGACGGCTGTGTTGGATTTGTGGGGAATGCGATGGCGATGTTTGTGGTGGTGTGGATAAGATATCATAAAAATCACGGTCAGCCGACGACACCAGGTGAAGAGACAGACATAATACGGAGGAGGTACGTGTGTGAGTATACATTAGTAACGAACGTAGTGGCGGGCGGAGGATCGAGGCAGCTATAGTCGTACAGACAGAAAACGGGGTAGAGGTAGTATTATTATTATTGTTGTTTCTTTTTGAGTTTTGCGCAATATACGTTGAAGACGGCGATGAAGACCGTCAACAACCATCGTACTACAGGACCTGATCAACAACCCAGACGACGACATAATCAAAGCCAAACAAACACACCAGCGAGTTTTTCGGTTTTGTCCCCGGCCACGACGTTAGATTAGGATCTGAAAACAAAACATCAGCCGCCCCGAAGAGAAAATCATACAACGAAAAAGAAGACATACTTTGATAAGCATCCAGATGGTTATTGATATAATCCGCTGTCGGGTACCCTTTTGGGCTACACCCTACATTCGTCGATCCTGTCTGCTGATACACGCGCACATAATCAACCAACATCTCCGCAGGGAACTGCATAGTGTCCAAGGCAATCGTCTGCCAATTTGCTACATGAAGATCAGTGAGCACCCCTCACGACGACAGAGAAGAAGAAAAAAAAACTTGCGTGAAATCCCCAAATTCAGTATAATTGACATGGGTTCCTCCGGTACCAGCCTCTGTCCCACACCAGTCCCATTAGTGCCCTGATCCGGTCCCACAGCCGGCGCCCCAAGACGAATGGTCTGCTTGCCATCCACCATCCATGTGATGTAGCCTTCGCTCGGGTTCGCAGGGTTCGTCCAGTATTCGAAACCTGCAATGAGACACGTTAGCTTGCAAAGACAGGAAAGGAAAGGAAAGGAAAGGAAAGGAGAACACCGAACGCACCTAGCGTAACGAGTCGCTTATTAGGAGACCCTTGAAACATATCCGAAGGAAGCTTCGTGAGCCCCGACACCGCTTGTTGCCTACACCCCCCCATCCATCACACAATCACAAAAAAAGAAAGAAAACCGACATACACAGCACTTCCTTTATAGGGATTAGGTATAGTCTTATTCTGATCGTATATCTCCCATGCACTAGTTGTGTCGTTAAGATACATATAATCATGCGTGAATGGCGCGAACTGCGCGCTCTGGGACACGACTTGACCCTCTGAGTTTTGCTTGTCCTTCTCAGCTTCAAAGATATCGATCTCAGGGGCACCGCGACCTTGGTTCTCGACGGGACCAGGATGGTCAGACCCCGGGCAGGAACATGCGCTGTTGAAGGAGATGTGGCGTCGATATCGAAAGTTGGGACGACGAAAATGAATGATTTGAACGGTGAGATCAGTAACGAAAAGCATTATGAGGAGGAGACTTACGACAGCCTCTGCCCGCTCAACCAGCTCAACTCGTAGTTATACTTAGCCCTCGAGGCATTCGAGTGAAGAGCGGCCGGCGGCCCTTGTTTGTCTTTCGTCGTCTGATTGGGAAAGGTGCCGACGTCGCATGTGTTGTAGCTGGAAGGGTCGTCAGTGGTGGCGAGAAGAAGACAAAGTACGACATACGTGTAAGGCCACATGCCGTCTGTCGTTGCAGAGTATCCTGGACGAGCGAGGTTGCCCATTGTCCATATGCCGGGCCACTAAGGAGAAACGAGCATTAGTTGCGTATGGTCGAGGCCGGAAGGGAGAAATCACGCCGCGAAATGTTCGTTACACCGGCACTGACGAGCCCTCGTACAAGAACGACCCTCGTACGTGCAACATTTCGCCTTCCATGTTCCAGCTAGCATTGCTTCCATCGCA
This sequence comes from Tricholoma bakamatsutake, assembly GCA_029959215.1. Classification (NCBI taxonomy): domain Eukaryota; kingdom Fungi; phylum Basidiomycota; class Agaricomycetes; order Agaricales; family Tricholomataceae; genus Tricholoma; species Tricholoma bakamatsutake. The sequence goes on from CP114861.1 coordinate 12,791,405, forward strand.
AGAATGCACAACCCATGTGATGTGGCGCGCCTCCATACAGTTCCCATCTCCGACATCAACCCAACACCACGCAGACCGGTCAAGCACCCGAGAAAAAGAGCCCAGGAAAGCGAAAAAAGAAACAAAAAATAGACCAACTCACGTAGCCCTGAGTATTCTCATTCGGCCCAGGCAACGCCACCGCAACCTCGATATACCCACTGGTGAAACAAAACTTGTTCCAAGACTGTAGCATACCGCTCCTATACGAAAGCCCATGGTTATCAGAAATTTGGAAGGGGGCGGTCGAGCCTTGAAGTTAGGTTCAGCTTCTTTTACCAGAAAAGACAAACGGGAAGGAAGGAGAAAATGTACCGGATGTGAGCCCGGATTGGGTGGTGGATGTAGAATCCATTGTGATGATGAGGTATCCGCCGAAGGTCTTGATTTGCTGTGGGTCGTACCATTCTATGTCGGCTGTGGAGCCGTACCAGATATCGACTGCCTCCCAGAATGGATCATCGCCTTGGAGAGGGAGATGAGCGGGAAGGAAGAGGAACGAGGAGAAGAGAGAAGATGTACCGGGATAAAAAGTTCGTCCATCAGTGTTGAACTCGTCCGAAAAGACAAGTTCGTAGGGCTGACCGTCGAACCCTGTGCGTGTGTGTGCCCATTGGGGTGTCTGTGTATCGACGAGATCTGGCATCTGGAAAAGAACAGGAGCTTGACCTGGAGTGGACGTAAGGAATAGGCTGACAAGGAAACCAAACATAAAATGAAGACATGCCGGTGGCGTTTATTCGGATATTGCCATCAATGAGGCTGTTTCTCGCGCGATCGTGATAAAAAAGAAAGACGGGGTAAAACACGAAGAGAACGAGTAACCCTAAGATGAGGAAGAGGAGGACAGCCACGTTCATGATGCCCCTGCAAGGAAAAGAATGGCGCCTGACGTTGCCTTTGGCGATCGGGTCATGCAAGAGATCCTCATCGTCGAGGGGATCCTGCTCGTCGAGTGTGGGATCGTATTCGTAAGGGACGAGACCGCCACGGGCTGTAGGAAAGGCGGAATCTCTATGTGAGAGCCGTGCATACTTTGAATCGGTCTGCACAGAAATAAAGGAAACCCGGGATGTGGACACAGTTGAGTCTCGAAGATTGGGGGGTAGCTTGGGAGGGATGAGGAGATGCGAATCTCGGGAAGCGGCGGATTCAATATCGTCGTCCGACGCGAGACGGTATAGAATCATGGAGCCTCGGGAGCCAGGAGGGCCGAGGGCCGTACTGATCATGCTTGGGGATGGAAGAAGATCAGAGCGGGATGCAGGGCGAGAACGAATGTTAGCTATGGAAGCCGTAGGATTCAAAGGAGAACTGGTGGCGGGTGTGGACGGGGCACGGTCTGGGATTGGGCGTGCTGGTGATGATGTGGAATCCGGGAGCAGCTGGGATTCTTCAGGGGTACGGGGAGGATCAGCCATGAAAACGAGAGTGAGAGAAGAAATGAGCGGTGTACTTCATGCGCTTATGTCATCCTCCTTCGCCTGTCAATCTCACGAATGTCAGCAGTCTGCAGCGCCCTTTGCCCCAAGGTTATCGTCGTGGCCCTTCGAGCATCGTCAATTGTGTCAGGTGTCCACACACTATTCTTTCTGGCGCTGTATTGCCGCTATCACTGCCTTCATTTTCATTCCTGTTCTACTTGCTCTACAAACCACGAAAGTGCTAGGTTCTCTCCACCGCTGTATCTATGCGATGCCAGGGACTCCCTGGTGAATACTTTGATGATGGCGACACACGGTCGGCGCAAACGAGTGCCTAGCGCGACAGGAACTAACTGGTGAAGGTTTTGATGATGACAGGCACACGGTCAGTGCAAACGAGTGCAAAGGTCATCGCTCACATAGGTAAGCTACATTGTATTGAATGATATGGGTTCAAGGGACACTGTTGAACTCACTATATAAAGTACTATATCTTTGTACATACTATATTAACCAATGACTACATTGTACACTGATTACCAATAGACATGCATTAGGAATGTAATACAGACATTAGTAATATTTGAAATGCAGACATGGGACATGGACATGGACACAGGGATGGCCAGGGCATCACCATCTTGCATGGACATGGGAATGGGCAATATTAACCTATGCATACTATTGACTGTACATGTTGTATATCTGTTTGGATGTATGCTGTCAAACTAAACCAGGACATGCATTAAGAACATAGTACAGACATTAATAATGTTTGAAATGCAATTGCAGGTAAACTGGTCAGGGTCCAGTTCCTGAACCTCTCGAACCTGCACCAAACCCAAACCTAACCCAAGGTTCGAGGTGCGGTGCAGTCCAGTAGCTGCACCTGAACCCCATAGAAGGTGCAGGTTCAGTGAGGGGTTGAACCTGCACCTGAGGTGCGAACACTTGTGCACCTCAGTGCACCACTGCCACTGTATGTTGATGGTAGCATTCTATTACTCAACTATGATGTAAAATAATACGAGAACCATACAATACTTGGATACAAGACAGCCTGTCAATCAATGCAGTAGAAGAAGAAACAGGAAGAAGTGTTTTCTCAGACTTAAAATGTAGCGGTCTTTTTCGTGAGTCACGCAGCTCCCCTGTTCTCTCCAATGCCCAAACGTGACCAAGTCAATCTTTCCTTGATTATAACTGGACCACGGATCTCCCAGCCTTCAAAGCGCTCCAGAGGACTCGACTATCCTGCCATGATGACTGGATCAAATGGCCCTGGGAACAACGAAGGTTAAACGTTAACTTTGGTTATGAGGATCTGTAGGATTGCCAGTAGGGTTGGACCTATTTGCCCAGGATTGGTCCTAGGATTGGGATCCACAGCTAAGTCCTGTCATCATAGGATGGGTTGTGGGGTTGGTGCATAGCTTCGTTGTAAGTCCTAGATATGTACCAATGTCCAATTTGTATCATTTGTATCAGGGCCTGACTTATGACCTATGTATTACTTTTGATCCTTTGTGACTATTGCAAGCATGATCAAAATTCAGCTTTATTCCACCATTTCTGTTTTTCTTGAATGCCATGTATAGAGCTGAGTACAATTGATAGTAGCAATCATGATACTGCAATTATCACTAGTATTGCCAAAGGCACAGCTCAGAGCTGTGAGCCATTAAGCCACACCACTATTTTGGGCAAGCTGCACTGCTAAATCAGCTGACAGCTTAGAGCCACTCAGAGCTGCCTGAGCTATGCCCTCAGTTCTATAATATTAAAGAAGAAATAGGTGACCTGAAACCATTTAAAAACAGTAGAACACACTCTGTAGATCTACCTAATACTATTTTTAAGGCATATTGCTGCACACTATTCCTTGGGGTCATCTTGCAAGCATTTTGAGTAATAGGTAGAAGCAGAAGAACATGGTCATCAAAAGTACCGATTTATGTAAAACTCAATAGTGCAACATATTTCTTGTACAATAATAGTTTGCACAACCTAATTAGCATATAAATAGCATAAGTAATGCATAGATTCCAGTATGGCAGCCAGCCCACAGCTTTGGGCAATCTCGAGTGGCTTAGCTTGCTCAGAGCCGCTCAGGGCAACTCAGTACTGTTTTGACCAGCTTAAATGCCTGACCTGAGCCATAGCGGAGCTGAGCTGAGCCATGGCATCACCAATTATCACTTGATTATTAAAAAAGTTGTAGAATAATTGAGTTGCCTCTGAAGGCAATTTGCCAAATATTTCGACCATTATTGATGCAATTGTTCCAAAAAATAGGTGAATATGAAGAATGACATATATTTGCAGAACAATAGGCAATTGCAAAAGCATTTGTTTATATCTTTTATTTGGTCCCATCAGTGATAGAATCTGGGCTAATCAATGCCAGACAGGTCATAGAGAGGGGATGATTGCATTTACAATTGGCACATTGGCAAGTAGCATCATCAATAAAACCAAGCACATGTATAAATAAGGGGTTTTGTGATTAGCCTATCATTCTGCAAATAGCTGCCATTTTGGTCAATGGATCCCATTGGTCAATTTTTTGTCATCATCTGCCTAAAGTGAGTATTGCCTTTTCAAAATTCTAAATTCATCATACTATCTTTTAGATATAGACCTTTCTGAGTAGCTCACTGGCCACATAATATAAAAGTCCATTTATTATCATTTATACTCAGTGCTTGTACTAACTATGCACTTGGGTTGATGCCTCCTTATCTGGGGTTCAAAATTCCTGTGGTCTGTGGCTGCAGGCAGGGGAACATTGAATGGACCTCTCCAAACATCTACTGGTCATGTGATACAGATTTTTTATTTATTTGCTGTTACTATATTGCTATATTGATATCTATACTACATAAGTAGCTATAAAAGTAAGCCTCGATAGACCTAAATATGGAGTCAAAAAAATGTTTCAAAATACTATATGTACTTGACTATGCAAAGAGTCCAATCATATCCCAAACTCACAATGTTTTGTGGGCCTGACAGGTGAAGTGCACAATGACAAAGAAACATGAGGTTTTTTGAGAGACAAAGGTGCATTGTCACCAATGGCAGGGTATGTAGTCAGTGATAGAATAGAAGTTGAGGCAATAATTGTATATCTTCTTGAGTCTAGCTACACGGATGGCTTAGCATTGGCAGAGGACCCCCCAGCTCTCAAGGGTATCTACCTTGTAAAATATTCTCAGTATTTTAGATATTTTATTTGAGGCTCTATCAAAATTTATTTAAAATTGATTGGCTGAGCCATTAGCAAACTAGGCATGACAGTGCACACATTGTGACGTCTGAGACGTCCATGCCAACCATGAGTTGCCTTAGTTTGCTACAACAGCAAACCCATCACATAGCGGGTGTCCAGGATGCCCGATGCAATACCATGGAAGGCTTGACCCAGAGGCATATGCAGTATCATAGGTTCCATGCCTATGGGCATCCCAGACGGTCATGTGTAGATTTCTATATACATGTGTGAGGCTGTTCATAATTGTTAATTCATTCATCTTGCTGAGTACTCCTAGTACACTGCATCTACAAATTACTCTTCCTCTTCTTCCTCTTCTTGTGGCAATGGATGAACCCCCATCTGTATTGGTTCTCTCTCCCACGTGGTTAAATTAACCGCTATCTGTGGACAAGGTTGAAGGTTGGATCCGAGTGGGTACATGGTCCAGTTATTGCCCGACATTTTGCTTGTTGCCCACATTCTGTCACTACCACCATGTGGTAGCCACTTCAGTTTGTTAAACTGGCCCCGAAGCTGTGAACGCACGATTTGAGCATCATGCATTGATAGTTGTGACATGAGCTTGAACCATTCATTGTAGTAAGTGGTATATGGAAAGTTTTGTAGTTTGCCCCTCTCTCTTGGAGGGGTGCCTTTGGGAGGGAAATACCGATCAAACAATGTGGTGCTCCAGAACTCTTCTGTAACAAAACGGATTTGTATTTTTTCGAAAATGGATGAAAAGTTGGTCATCATGAAAGTTGCCCAAGTAACATTATTGCGGGCTTCTTTGGTCATGATGATGTGAGATGGATCCTTGGCCCGAGATACGTTGGGTGAAACAGCAAAGATATCGTATGGGACCTGCTTCCAAATTTTCGAGATGGCATCATCTGGATTATTGCCTATTCGTGGTTTGTTGTCTCTATCATCCAACAATTCTGGTCTCTGTACATCAGGACCCGTCTCTTTGACCACTGTTCGAATTTGCACACCATGATTGACAAGATTCAAATCAATATCATTCCTGTTCATCATGACCATTGTGGATAAAGTCTACCGCTGTAGTCTTTTGGCGCTTATTTGGAATTCGAGAGTGGTTGACCGCTGTTCCCTTTGGTGCCAAGACTCGAGCTATACCAGCATCATGCTCCAGAAGTGATATACTGTTGCGACCAAATATCCAGGCAAGGTATACTGGATCCAATCGTCGGACAACGGGCATTGGTACATGATAAGCACCGTGAGGATCATCTGTAATAATGTCAGCTATAAAATATAGCCCACGATCATATCATATGGGAGATGTTGGAAGTTCTTCATCATCAGATTCTTCATCCAAGTCTAACCCTTCGATCACATGTTGACAGCAGCTGTCTCATAGATCATCAACTTGACGGCCCTCCTCCGGTCGATAAATCAGAGCATTCAGTGTCCACACACTAACTGCACCAAGGATGAGAGTTGAGCGCAATGCATGTGCCTCAGTTGTAGCCTTGCAGAAGTTGTAAAAGATATAATGGAGTGCTGACAATCACAAGAATTTGAACTGCCTGTATGAAAAATAATGAATGTCAAGGGAATAAGGAATATGGTTTATTTACTAACCACCAGCGTGGAGCTAGGATAGCAACCAATGTATTTGAAATCAAATCAGGTGGAAGACCTCTGAGGACAGTTGGACTTTCTCGAAGTTTGACCCTGACCTCAAAACGAGCGCAACCTTCGGTAGCAGATCAGATATCATTATCTACACACTGTCCAAAGACACCACTTATCTCTGTGATGTCTTTGATTAAGGTTTGGATATTGCGTTCCCCAGGCATGAGTTCTGCTGCATGATGACGTCAAAAGCTACCTGTGTGAAGTTGATACAGTGGCTCTTTGTCAGTTGTATACACATTGATGTATGCAACATGATCTGCCAGCCCCTTGGAACGTGTAGTACAACGGAATCCTGCAAATTTATTCAGTTGTGCAACACGATCTGTTTTAAAATTATTGTGGTCATCTGCAAGTGTGGCGAGGGAATTGGGATGTGACTGATTCTGTTGAGGAAGCGCATGTCTCAGCAGCCGTAGATGGCCATCTTCTAGCCATTGCACTATATGATCACGGAGGTGAACTTCGAGGCCTACATCGATGTACCACTCATCAGAATCAAGCTCATCGAAATTGAGGAAGTCCAATTTATCATGAAGAACGTTCCAACATTCCGCCACGATCTCCGGATTACGGACCGTAGCTCCTTTGTAGCCACGAACCTCATGAATGAAGTAAGCATCCCTCAAATCATTGTGCTGCTCTAGATTCTGAAAAAGCGCATCCCGAAAATCCTTTAAAACAAATGCAGGAAGATCCACACTTCCAAAGTGGAACTGTCCTCTAATGTCACGAGCATTTGCCATCGCAACGTGATATGTTGGTGGCCAGTGGGATAGTCGCTCTGGAACCACGCTACGCACAGCTGGGTGAATTGCATTATCATAGAGCATTTCGAGCAAGTCTTGAGGAATTCGGGGAGACTCCCCTGCTTTGTAGAGCCGAGGAAACACTATCCTTGTAATGTGACGTTGCAGAACTTTTCCAAAGGCAACATTTGGAATTTTGTGCAAAGGTATCCTGATTTCTGTGCCCTTCAACCCCATTCAGTGTATAGGAAAAATAGTTTGCTTCCTAAGCCTTACCATATTGTCATAGGCTTTTCCAAGAAGATGAATATCCTTTGTCAAAGTGTCTCTGAATGAGGCAACTGGAAAGATGGCCAAGGGAACTGAGAATGGGAGGTCTTTTGAGACAGCAAGGGCAGTGTCATAATCACGGGATTGAATATATGAATGAGGGTCTATGAGCTGTAGCCCTTGGCGTGCATTAAGGAATATTCTGCGTTGAATATTGTTATGGTCCATATCACGCCCTGCAAGCACAAATCGAACAAATTCTGGAATATTCTCCTGGTCTCGAAGAAGATCCATTGCACGATAGGAGAATTCCTGGAGAGACAACTGGGACTCGGGCAACCACTCATCAGGGTACCTCAAAACCATAGTGGGGGTTATGGAAAGAAAAGCAACATGCAGGCAATTTTCAGACTAGCATTTAATAGCAATAATATTGTTGATAGTTGTTGTGTCTCATGCCTATTTGGGTGAATGTTACATAACCTTCCATCATCTGACCTCCATCACATGACCTATCTGCATGACCTTAGGCGTGAAATCAAAACCGTTTGTATCTATGCCTTGGCCTTCTCCTTTCCTTTTACCCTCCGCTTTCCAGGAGAAGGTTTAGGCAACTGTAATATAGATGCATTGCCTTTTGCAAAAGCTTGACCAAGAGGTGTATCACGAGCATCAAATGGTTGGAGTGTTGGGGGTCGCACACTTCGGACGGTAATGGACGATGTACCCTCTAGGTTATGAACTGCGCATTGGTCACTTTAGATGCATCAAAGAATATCACTCATTTTCTTACCTTCTTCTTCGCCGTTAGGTGCAATTGATGGCATCCGTTGGCGTTTAGATCGATCTTTGGAAGGTGTTGATAGAGGAGTTGAACGGGTGTGCTTTCGGCTTGGTGGGTCTTCTACATCAGTTTGCATCTCAGATGGTGGCTCCAACGATAATGAATATGGGAAATCAGGCTCCAACTGAGTGAGGGGGGATGATGGTGTGGGACTGGGAGGGGGATGAGAAACATCGTAGTCTGGAGTATGCATAAATAGCATATCAGTATCATCTTGAACATCCAGTGAAGTGGGATGAGAGGAGTTTAGATCATCGTTGTTATAGACAACTTCAGTATTAGCGACTCGAGGGCGATTGATTGCAGTGGAATTAGAGTTAGCACACTCTTTGTCAAAGTGTATTTGATCTGTGATCTGCTGAGTGACTATCAGATTAGGAGAGTTAACACCAGATGGTGCAGCAGTATCAGTGACTCGAGGCAGGTTGATTGCAGGGGAATCAGAGTCAGCACACCCATGGTTGACTTGTATTTGATCCGCACTCTGCTGAGTGACTATTGGATTAGAAGAGCTAACTCCAGATGGTGCAGTAACCACAGGAGATGGTGAGGTTGTCATAGGGTCAGAAGTGATGGGAGGAGGTGCAATGGTGGTAGACGAGGCGCTAGACTTCTGTTTCCTGGCTCCCGACTTGGCCTTGGTTTTTGGTCGTGATTCTGTAGGAATTTCTGGGTCTGCAGGGTTGGCATCAGATGCTGAGGTAGTAGGTTTCGAAATACTGGGGATTTCAGAAATGGAAGCATTGTTTGATACAGAGCCGGCAGAAGACTTCCGGCTCTTCTTACCAGACTTTGTCTTAGGTTTGGGTTGTGATTGGGACTCCTCCATGGCCTGCTTTTCTTTGTCCTCTCCTCTCTTGTTATCCTTGCTCCCAACCTTTGCTTTTTTAATCTTGGTAGCCTGATTGGCTGTGCCATGTCGATCGTTGGCATCATCATCATCATCATCATCATCATCATCCAACACATCTGTGGGGCATTGAAAGAGAGATTCTACTCGGACATCGTTAGCTAAATATTAAGTTTAATTACAATTGTGATAGGAACTCACGCATGCTAGGGCTGGCTCCAAGGAATGCTTCCTGAATTGCTGCCTTCCCAAATGAATTATTATTCAGGAATACGTCCGATGTGTTCTTTGCGATAAGTCGGTAGATATAAACATGCTTCATCTGTGGATATCGAACAACACGACCCCGCAGCTGATTATCGTCCTGAGCAGACCATAAGGTATGCTATGCAGAAGTGATCAGTAAGATTATTATAATGAATAGAAATTACCTATGACGATGATAAGAATACAGGCAATATCCAGATTCAGACCTGTAGCACCAACATTGGAAACAAGAAGAATGCGCGGTAATGAGCCATCATTAGACCGGAAATGGTCAAGAACCTTGGCCCTTTGCTTCTGAGTCATTCCACCATGGTACTCGAGAACCTCAATACCATGCAACTTCAATACCTGGTTAGACAAAGACTGAATATATCTCTATAAATAGAATGTGTAACATCACTTACCGAAATGATTTGTGGATTACTAGAAGGAAATTCTGAATATATCACTATTTTGTCAGGATGTAACCCTTCTGGCCGTGAAGGTAACACATATTCAAGATCAGGCTCCAGTTTTTGACCTTCAACAACATGAAGGGGGGGTGCATTGTCAGATGAAAGATGATGATGGACAATGTTAACAAGGGCATCGAGTTTAGCAGATGCCATCCCTTTCCACTCTTCAGTAGTTTTGGGCTCAACCCATTCATGGTGACCGGGATTGCAACTGGGGTGTAGCAGAGCACGACGGGTTTCTAAATAGAAATTCTGCAGGAATAATTAGTTGAAGCAAAATAAACATGGTGACGGGCGTAGTGGACGCCCGCGTGAGCACAGACTGTTAGGGTTAGGGTTAGGGTTAGGGAGGTGTATTCTACAACCTACAGAAGAGTGTATGCAAGAAGAGGACGACAGGCACTGGGGAAATCCTAGTGCATCCTGTTTCGCTTTTATAAGCTCTTCAGGTCCAATATTCTCGCGCTGTCATATTACTAACAGCATGACAAACGATGATGCCATTATGGTATCATATCGCATCGTCGCTTATAAACAGTGATCAGTAATCAGATTGATAAGACGCTTACCAAGGTCTATGACCAATCTTCCAAATATAGAACACTCTTAGTAAGAGGTCTAAATTTAGAAAGATAAGCAGATAAGAAAAATACTTATAAGCCAGGCTTATGTTGCTGTATCCCAAATAAACCCCACGTTGGGGTTAACCCCACGTTAGGGTTAGGACCCTTCTCACCATAGTCCGGCATCCCGACGCCGGTGGTTAGTACAAACCTTAGTTAGGGTCCGTGTTAGGGTTCCTAGTTAGGGTTCGGAGTTAGGGTTCGGGTTAGCTAAAGTATAATTAGTTATCCTACTGATTTTTTAATACGATTAAGTATTAAGACTCACGGTTAGGGTTTAGGTTCACCACTTTAAGCTATAAAGTGATTCCCTAGGAATCGATGTTTGAAAAATTACTTCAAACAGCGTCCGTGAGACAACTGTTTATTTTGTCTGAAAGAACTATGTTACGTTAAAAGGTAGCAGCCCCTTACTAAGTCAGCATTAGATAGGGCGCTTACCCTACTAACGTCGACGCGTCAGAGCCCTGATACTTGGTTTGTGTGCCAGACTGCAATCTTCGCCAAGACGCTTGACTACTAGAACAGCTCGCCAGAAGCAGCGCACTTTTGCCAACATATCAAGACCGTCTCCCTCTTGGGGTAGCGTGTCCGTACTAATACCATCTTTTCAGAGGTACCCTTTAACTTGGAACAGGTATCCAGGATCATTTTCGGAGATGTCGGAGGAGCTGCCTTCGTCCATATCTGAATTAATATCTGAATCTAAAGAATCCTTATCTAACACGGTGAGTACAGTCTTTTTCCAAAGACTGGTAAGGTCAAATAGATTTCGCGTTCGTTTACGCGAAACTATTATTTTCCGATTAGTTAGGCCTACTGTGCGCACATCAGGGATTGGGCGGGGGCCAAGGGGAGTGGCAGCCTCGACGCAGTACGCCGGGTCCACATAACCAAGGTCGCCATAATCATCTGTAAAGGGCGCATAGGGGGTTCCCGGTCTGAGGGTTCCCACTTCCGCGGCGGCAAGCCAGCCGCGCCAGTAGCCTAGAACTGTATCACCAAGTTCTTTCGCATTAAAGTAGTTCCATGCTGTATTGAATTCGGATTTAAGTACTAATACGTCCTCGTGCTCACGTCTAGTATCAGCCAAACGGTTCTGCCAACGGGTAGTAATATTATTCTTAGTCCAATTCTTAATAAGGTTCGACGGGTATCCACGCACAATGTATAAAGCGCTCAGGCTTCGTATTGCATCTATGTAGTGAGTATGTAAACTGCATAGGGTGGCTAACCGTGACATCTCACCTAAGTAGGTCCCTCGTTTAACATCGAGGGGGTGGTGGGATATCCATGGAATTCTCTCTTGATGGGAGCGCGTTTTCCGGTAAGGCATATGTTGCACACGATTATAAGAATCGCGATATATTGTCATATCCAAGAAGGGGAGGAAATTATCCGACGCGCCCCATTCAATCACACATCCATCAAACTTAACTGTACTTATGATTTGTACTGCTTCCTCTTTACTAGAAGCGTAAACAATACCAAAAATATCATCGATAAATCGTCCATAGAAGGGTATCTGTGGGTGACCAAGGATATTAAGTTTTCGTTCGAACCACCAACCAAAAAGGTTGGCTAAGTCCGGGGAGTCCGCAACTCCCATGGCCAGGCCATTACGTTGTTGATAAACAAGATCCTTGTAACGTGTGATCAGATTCTTATTTCCCGTATCTAGACATTGAAGAAAGATACGCATTTCAGTGCGTTCTTCGTCTGTTGTTGGGGTGCCGACATGTTCTTCGTACAGTTTGGCCGCTATATCTAAACATTGCTTAAGTGGAATATTAGGATAGAACGCAACAACATCGCCAGTGACTAGAAACCACTTGCGATTGATATCGAGATTGATCTGACTTAATTTTATCGCCAAGTCTTTGGTACCTTTCAGTATGGTTGGCGCCGATTCAACGATCGGTTTAAGCTTTTTACTAATGTATTTGGCAGCGGGGTTCTGTATTGCAGAGTGACACGGGATTATAGGTCGCATTTTTACGGGTTCCTTGTGTATTTTAGGTATCCCATAGAACACGGGTATCACATGTTTATCCCCTTTCACCGTAATACGGTGACGGAAAAATTTAGGTAATTGATCACCACTGTCAGACATGAGACGTTCACTCAAAAAGGCTACTAGTTCCATATCTTTACATTGTTTATTTAAAATTGCTTCTGCTGTAAGCGGGTGTAACGGTATATAATTGTTAACATCATTAAGTAATTCTAAACATTTTTCGTCGAGCCAGGTTCGCTCTGACACCGCTATTCCTAAGTTCTTATCAGTCATAGTAACGACATAATTGTTACTAATCAAGAACTTCTCAACACGGGAACGGTCAGGCTTGAGCGATTTAATTATCGGCCCTTCCTCTTCTATGGGGATTTTGGAAATTGTTTTTCGAACAAAGTTCCAGCCCGCTAAGATACCCGTTTCGAGATAAGGCGGTAAACGAGGTGGTTTCCCCTTTCGTTGATGGGGTACCTCGTAATCTGGGTCGTACGATTTTTCAGACTTAGGGTCTTCAAACGAGAAGAGTATTCTCCAACGTAAGCGTTCGACAAAGTCGAACCACGCTTCTTTAATTAAATTAGAGTTACGTGGACTGTGGAACATGTATTTCATTCCCACACTTAGGTCTAATTGTACGTCTAAAGGTAAGGTTACATTGGGTCCGCTATGCACGAGATTCTTATAGGAATTAGCCTGTATAATATTTACGGGCGTACTAAGAATGAGTGCTTGGACCGCATCTGGATATGGGATCGCTAGCAGCTGATCCGGAATGAGCATGGGATTGATAAACCAATTGTTATCTATCCAAACAAAAATACATTTGCGACTAACTATGTCGCCTTTGCTTTCCCCTTTCCTTTCTGTGATTTCTTCGTCTTCTGAGCGCCCTTGGTGGCGTCTGGAACCTTCCTCCCAGCTTTGGGAACGTAAGGGGTCGCTTTTGGGAGCGGACCCGGCTTGGAAATCTTCTTTGTCGTTGTCGATTTTTTCTTCTTGCCAGAACCGTCCTTTTTCTGGGACTGCAACAAGAGAATGAGTGCTGGTAGAATAAGCATTAAGGTCACTACTCACCGGCTTCGGCAACGTTTTGATACGAGCGGAGACTGCTTTATCGATCATTGACTGGATCGACGGGCCAGGCTTGGTAGCGTCAGCCATCTCCACATCCGCACTCTTTGCTAGGTCTTTCTTCTTCGAGATTTTGGTCGCCATGACCGCATCCCGAGCCTCCACGATAGCGATAACGCGGTAGGCGAAGACCACACAATCCTCCATGACTTGTTCGCCAAGGACGCGTGCAGACTCGTTCTCATCCCAACCTTGAAGGACCAATTCCCCTTGCGGGTTCTTGGCGAGACGCGGCAGCTTGGTAGCCGCCATGATCTCCGTCCGGCGTTTGTTAACACCGGGCGCCATCGACTGCAAGAGCCGTTCGGGGGTGAGAGATGCCTCCAGGAACCGAATATCGTCTTTCTTTGCCGCAATAGAATTGGCTAGGAGAGACTTCTGATATTCCTGGTGGGAAGACCGCAGTGCGGCAGCGTGAGCCGCCCCAGCAGGGTCCGCCGCAAAGTCCCGCGTAAGCTGGACTTCAGGCATCGAGCTCCTCAAGTGAGGAGGGATTGTCCCAGCAGCTTGATGCTGCAGCCACCGTGCAACAGTGGCCCGCGCGCCGAACAGCTTGGTAGCCGTTGCGGCGATGCCCAGAAGGGACTCGCGGAGGACGTGCGCATAGTCGTGGGGGACCATGGCGACGACCGCGTCAACGTTCAGGGCAGCCTGCAATCCAGCATGCCGCACCGAGCGAGACGTTTGGGGGTCGTTCTCGTTAGCGAATGAGATCGCGTTGAGAGCAGGGGACAGAGCACGAGTAAGAGAATTCATTGTTAGAGGATGTGCAAAGAATCAAGCAGAGGGTTAGGGTTATCAGGAGAATGTTTTGAGATTGTAGGGTAGGGTGGAAAACTAGGGGACTAGGGGACTAGGGGACTAGGGGACTAGGGGACTAGGGGACTAGAGGACTAGGGGACTAGGGGACTAGGGGACTAGGGGACTAGGGGACTAGGGGACTAGGGGACCAGGGAGCAGGGGAGCAGGGGAGTAGGAGAGTGGAGGAAGGGAATAGGCAGAGTAGCAGGATGCACAGACAACAAAACTACTTGGGCATCCATAACTTCTGTGATGGCTTGTACAGCACATACCACATTGAGTACAAAATTTTATTCATGAGTGCGGAACATCCATGAAAAAATGTATGGTATCTACTTGTACTCACTACAAATTACTTGTGTGTTCCCAAGACTGTGTGAGTCCAGATGGTTGCCAGTCAAGGTCATTAAAGAGCAGATTTGTCTTCCTCGTAGATGAACAGGCAAGACATGAATCCTGCACGGAATTACTTTTATGCAGGAGAAATCCATGGTGTGGTTGCTGGTGGGCTGTGGCTGCCATTTGTCATAGATGAAGTAAACTAGAAGAGCCAAGACCAGGTTCGTCGTCCTCCTAGACAAACAGGCAAGACAAGAGTTGGGGGTGCAACGGCGTAGACGAATGAAGACCATGAGAATCAACTAGAAGAGCTGAAACCAGTTCGTCATCCTCATAGACGAACAGGCAAGACAACAGTTGGGGGTGCAACGGCGTAGACGAATGAAGACCATGAGAATCAACTAGAAGAGCTGAAACCAGTACATCGTCCTCGTAGACGAACAGGCAAGACAAGAGTTGGGGGTGCAACGGCGTAGACGAATGAAGACCATGAGAATCAACTAGAAGAGCCAAGACCAGGTTCGTCGTCCTCGTAGACGAACAGGCAAGACAAGAGTTGGGGGTGCAACGGCGTAGACGAATGAAGACCATGAGAATCAACTAGAAGAGCTGAAACCAGTACATCGTCCTCGTAGACGAACAGGCAAGACAAGAGTTGGGGGTGCAACCGCGTAGACGAATGAAGACCATGAGAATCAACTAGAAGAGCTGAAACCAGTTCGTCGTCCTCATAGACGAACAGGCAAGACAACAGTTGGGGGTGCAACCGCGTAGACGAATGAAGACCATGAGAATCAACTAGAAGAGCTGAAACCAGTTCGTCGTCCTCCTAGACGAACAGGCAAGACAAGAGTTGGGGGTGCAACAGCGTAGACGAATGAAGACCATGAGAATCAAGTAGAAGAGCTGAAACCAGTTCGTCGTCCTCCTAGACGAACAGGCAAGACAAGAGTTGGGGGTGCAACGGCGTAGACGAATGAAGACCATGAGAATCAACTAGAAGAGCCAAGACCAGGTTCGTCGTCCTCGTAGATGAACAGGCAAGACAAGAGTTGGGGGTGCAACGGCGTAGACGAATGAAGACCATGAGAATCAACTAGAAGAGCTGAAACCAGTTCGTCGTCCTCGTAGATGAACAGGCAAGACAAGAGTTGGGGGTGCAACCGCGTAGACGAATGAAGACCATGAGAATCAACTAGAAGAGCTGAAACCAGTTCGTCGTCCTCCTAGACGAACAGGCAAGACAAGAGTTGGGGGTGCAACGGCGTAGACGAATGAAGACCATGAGAATCAACTAGAAGAGCTGAAACCAGTTCGTCATCCTCATAGACGAACAGGCAAGACAACAGTTGGGGGTGCAACGGCGTAGACGAATGAAGACCATGAGAATCAACTAGAAGAGCTAAAACCAGTTGGTCGTCCTCGTAGACAAACAGGCAAGACAAGAGTTGGGGGTGCAACGGCGTAGACGAATAAAGACCCTGAGAATCAACTAGAAGAGCTGAAACCAGTACATCGTCCTCGTAGACGAACAGGCAAGACAAGAGTTGGATATGCAACGGCGTAGACGAATGAAGACCATGAGAATCAACTAGAAGAGCTGAAACCAGTTCGTCGTCCTCGTAGACAAACAGGCAAGACAAGAGTTGGGGGTGCAACGGCGTAGACGAATGAAGACCATGAGAATCAACTAGAAGAGCCAAGACCAGGTTCGTCGTCCTCGTAGACGAACAGGCAAGACAAGAGTTGGGGGTGCAACGGCGTAGACGAATGAAGACCATGAGAATCAACTAGAAGAGCTGAAACCAGTTCGTCGTCCTCGTAGATGAACAGGCAAGACAACAGTTGGGGGTGCAACGGCGTAGACGAATGAAGACCATGAGAATCAACTAGAAGAGCCAAGACCAGGTTCGTCGTCCTCGTAGACGAACAGGCAAGACAAGAGTTGGGGGTGCAACCGCGTAGACGAATGAAGACCATGAGAATCAACTAGAAGAGCTGAAACCAGTTCGTCGTCCTCATAGACGAACAGGCAA
This sequence comes from Tricholoma bakamatsutake, assembly GCA_029959215.1. NCBI lineage: Eukaryota > Fungi > Basidiomycota > Agaricomycetes > Agaricales > Tricholomataceae > Tricholoma > Tricholoma bakamatsutake. The sequence goes on from CP114861.1 coordinate 12,808,165, forward strand.
GACAAGAGTTGGGGGTGCAACCGCGTAGACGAATGAAGACCATGAGAATCAACTAGAAGAGCTAAAACCAGTTGGTCGTCCTCGTAGACAAACAGGCAAGACAAGAGTTGGGGGTGCAACGGCGTAGACGAATAAAGACCCTGAGAATCAACTAGAAGAGCTGAAACCAGTACATCGTCCTCGTAGACGAACAGGCAAGACAAGAGTTGGATATGCAACGGCGTAGACGAATGAAGACCATGAGAATCAACTAGAAGAGCTGAAACCAGTTCGTCGTCCTCGTAGACAAACAGGCAAGACAAGAGTTGGGGGTGCAACGGCGTAGACGAACCAAGACCATGAGAATCAACTAGAAGAGCTGAAACCAGTTCGTCGTCCTCGTAGACGAACAGGCAAGACAAGAGTTGCGCATGCAATGGCATAGATGAACCAAGACCATGAGAATCCATGTGTAGTTGCCATTCATTGTAGAGGAGCCAAGACCAGTTCGTCGTAGAAGAATCATGACTGTGAGAATCCGATTGTGGTTGCCATTCGTCATAGAAGAGCCAAGACCAGTTCATTGTAGAACAGTCATGACTGTGTGAGTTGCCATTCGTCATAGAAGATCCAAGACCATGACAGTCCAGGCATCAGACTTGTCATCCTCATAGACGAACAGGCAAGACAGGAGTCAGGCATGCAACAATGTAGACGAACCAAGACTGTGAGAATCTGCATGTAGTTGCCATTCGTTGTAGAAGAGCAAAGACCAGTTCGTCATTTGTCGTAGAAGAGTTGAGACCATGAGCAATCGGCCATTAGACTTAAGATGTTGAATCCACGCTGTGGTGGCCATTTGTTGTAGAAGAGTCAAGACCATGGGAATCCAGGGATCAGACTTGTCATCCTCATAGATGAACAGGCACGATGTCCAATCCACCATGTGGTGGCCATTTGTCATAGAAGAGTCAAGACCATGAGAACCTGGGGATCAGACTTGGATCAGACTTGTTGTCCTCATAGACAAACAGGCAAGATGTGAATCTACGCTGTGGTGGCCATTCGTTGTAGAAGAGTGATGACTGTGAATCTGGTTGTGGTTGCCATTCGTCGTAGAGGAGCGATGACTGAGTGAATCCGTGTGTGGTTGACATTCGTCGTAGTCTCGTAGAAAATCCGAGACAATGAGAATCCAGGCATTAGACCTGAGGCTCGTAGATGGGATCCTGCACGGAACTACTTCCATGCAGGATATATGTTGGTAGAGTGTTGGTGGTTGATGGTTCGCGTCGTCTACGCCGACATCACACAGCTAATTGGTGTACTGATCAATTATTCACAAGGTGTATTGACTCTGTTCGTCTATGACGACAGCACACTGTGCACTACTTAGTTATCCGCAAGCTGTGTAGATAAGTGCAAACCTGTACATAAATTGAGTTTGTACATTGACAATGACATCGTGGTAGCCGTTCCCTTGACTGCTGTAATAGAGCATGTAGACAGAGTGTAGAACTTGATGCGTTTGTGCCGAGCACGATGAGACGGCCAGAATACCTGCTTTCAATGAAAGAAATATTTGTAAACGGCAGGTAGCGCCCCCAGCACTACCCCCTGCAGTTGAAATACTCTACATACCTGATATCCAAGCCATGACACTTGCTAATCATGTTCATCGTCCCTACCCATCATCTTATCGTCCCTCTCCCCATCCAATGCCTTGGCTGCACCCTCAAAGTTTCGAGGATACAACCCTCCGCCGACTGAGCGCCTCACATCCCGTTTGGATGGGGAGGAGGGGTTTGCACGGTTGTAGCTGGGCATGGATTTGCCGTGTCGTTATACGTCATTACCAGTAGTTTAGAACCTAAAAAGTAAAGTAAAGAAATTAGTTAGTTAAGTAAAACAAGAATGGAAGAGGAAAAAATTACCGTGGGCCCAAACGACAAGTGTGTCATCTGGTTCATTTTGTTTGTTCGCGTCATTAACGGTAAGAAAGAGAGCCAGAAAGTGGCGTGCTGTGGGCGCTGTTCGATGACGACGAACAGAGGCAGGGTGTACCACATGGTGGATGTCAAAAGGACAGGTTTAAGGCCAGCCAGGTATATGGTCCAGAGTGGGGCAGAGCAAGGGGTGAGGCCATCGTCGACGAATACGTCGACGGTGACGTGACAGGCCACGTAGACGTGTGAGGCATCATCGTGGGCTCGTCTTGCATAATGGGGGCCCGGGGGGCATGGAATGGGAACTGGGGTGAGTGGGCAGTGAGCAGGGGGCGTCCTCAGGTGTAGAGGCAGCGCAGGGGGTGACGTGGCGGCGGTGGCATGCTCAGGTTGGACAACGGGGGCAGGGGGGTGATGACCGTGTCGTTTGGGTCATCTCATTAAGGCTTGTGGTGCTCCTGTTTTTGGTAGTTAGTAGCTGCTAAATGAAATCAGAAAGAAAAAAAGTAAACTTACATGTAGATTGGGCATGCTGCAGTGGTGGTGGATGGGGCCATAGAGACGTGGACGTAGACGGGGCTGGTCACATCAATGGTGCTAGAAATGGGGGTGATGACGTGGGTGGTTGACGGTGGGCTTGTGTAGATGGGGCAGTGGTGGGGAACACGCATCGCGTTGACATACGTGGTGTCGTGGTGAGCTCGTCCCACGTGAGGAGTGAGCAGGGGCAATGGCGGCAAGTAGGTGGCAACGAGGTGGAAACATGGGCGTGTGAAGTGAAGGGGGGTGTCGAAAGGTGTCGACAGCATCGTTAATGATGCGGGGGGTGGTGTAAGACATGGGTGGTGGCTAAACAGCACTTTCCCGGGGTGTCTGGGGCAAAGTGAGGAAGTGGGGCAGAGGGTAGTCCGTCATACACACCGTGGTATTTCCTCCATTTCCTCCTCTGTCAAATCGCCACCAAACAACTCTTCCTCCACGCGCTGAAAGAGATCCCGAGGCAACGGTTTGGTGTGTCTACAAAATATTAGGCTATTACGGATTAGCAGATATCATAGATAAGACTTGCCTTGCAATGACATCATCCACGGGCCTGCCTACACGTTCCATAGCAGCTCTAAATGAATAGTCCAGCCGTGGTGTTGGGGGAGCGCCGCGTCTGGTATGCAGACGTCCACTTGTGTTCATAACCTTGCAATGTTATCATCAATAGTTTGATTTTGGCAATTCCAATGTGCCCTAGCTAGTCCACCTATATGTTGCAAGCCAGAAGAAACTCTGAAGCTTTGCAATGGCGGACTAGGATCTATCGGTTGAGTCGCGGGCCAGAAGAATCTCTGAAGCTCCGCAACATAGATCAAGGCGTCGAGTGGGACTATTAGGTTGACCGGAAAAAAAAGAAAAGTACCTTGGGCATGATGAATGTGACACCGAATCCGTGGTTGAGGGGAAGGTTGTTCACTGGCAGTGAGAATGGCCGGGGGTTTAGAGTATCTTGCGTACGAGTCTTGGGTAGATCAATGGAGCTAACTCCAAAGGATCACGTCGTAGAGCAATTCCAGGAGCTAACTCCTTAGAATCGTGTTGTGTCGTGGTCCAAGAGTGAGCGGATGACAGATTGATCAGAAGTCAAACTGAAAATCACATGACCGTGCCAAAGGCCGAAGTTACAGGTTACAGGTTGCCGATCTGAGACGAAGTGTGAACGAAGAGACACGTGACCAAATCAACTTGTTTGGCACAGTTACTCAAACGCGTTAATTAGTGACCTCATGGCCTTTTAAGTGTGGTGAGTGTTCTTCCTCCGTTATCTCACATTAACTAAACGGTTTGCCGTGAAGTCCAAATCAACTTGGTTGGCATAGTTTTATCCAAACGCATTACTTAGTAGTACACGACCGCAACAGCCTTTTACTAACTGTGGTGAGTTTGATTCCTCCCCCGTTATATCACAGTAACTAATGGGTTTACCGTAAAGTCCTATCCTGCCCCCTCTGTTTGTGGATCAGGTTAGGTTCTTGCGGAGTCAGCTCCCTTGAATCTTTTCAAGAACTCTCTGCTTCACGTCTTGCCAGTGGTTTCATCCGGGGCTAGCTCCGTTGAAATCGTAAAGACGGACGTCAATAGGTCGTAGAATCATCCCGTTCCAGGCTCAAAATCAACCTCTATCGGTCCTGCCATGGCATCTGTCTTCCTCGTCCGCGACGAAGCCCGGAGCATTCCTGGGGGACCCCAGATTGTCGTGACTAATGTTTTTTATGATTGAGAATTTGGAATTTGGACATCCCCGACACTCACCACCCTCCGCCGACCCATTCCTCCATACGAAGGACAACATCGAGCATACATCCCTGTTCGCGTCCACGTAGATGTGCTGCCTGGAGTTATGAAATTAGATTTTCATTCAAGTAGTAGGTGACAAACGATGTGGAATGAATAGTTGAAAACTTTACATCAAAATCTAGTGATGACTCCCCTACTCATCGTCCTCCTCTGAGTCAATATACTCCACACCAACTGTTGTGAAGATAGGAGCTGCATGGCTCTTCAGGAGAATGCGAGGTGCAGCTCGATCCTTACCACCACGTCCCAAAGAACTTGGCCAGCGGGTAAATCCTGAGGCTGCAGATGTGGGCCACATTCTGTCTTGTTGTGCATCTGGGATCCAGCTCCACTCCCTCACCCGTTTCCAGATTTCTAAGCGTGACACCGAAATAACTGTAAAATTATTAGGGTCGTCAATAAAGGTCATCCACTGCCTGAAATAGGGTGAGCTTGGGTAATTCTGGACAGCATTCGTGGTCTTGTAGCCAGGCTCAGGAAAGAGCCATTTGAAGGCTCTTTGCCAATCAGCAGAGGATGAGTTCCTGTATGCAACGTCCGTGAAAATATCCGAAAGTGTCACATTTTTGTATATATCTTCTTTTCCTTCACGGCGTTGGACATTAGTGAGCTTGAGGTAAGAGGGATTTGTGATTCCCCGCGGGTTAGGCGCCTTGCCAGTAAGATCGATGACGAATTGACGCCAGAGCTGGGAAAGGAAGGTGTCGATTGTCGATTGTTCGTCCATAGGAGGTGGGGAGGAATGATCGTCTATATCCGAGCCATCATCCTGCGTAGGAGGGGGAAGTATATGACCCTGAGATTGTAGGTCGAATAGTGTTGGTTCCGGTGCACCAGTAAAATTTATGTATGTCGGCATCTTTGCTTTATTTGTAGGACGCTTACTACCCATCGCCTCTCGGGGTATAATGCCCGACTTCAGGTACATTGCCTGGACCTCGTCCAACGTCATGCCCTCGAACCAAAACTTGAATGCCGGTTCCGTAAGGACGGTTCCACCAATGCGCAGGCGAGGGACGACATCCCCAACCATTATTCGACGAAAGAAGATGCATCCGTAGGGTACATATGGTACCTGGCGATGACGACTGTTATCATGTTCTCCCTCTTCCTCCTCCTCCTCCTCTTCCTCCTGCTGCCAATCCGCCTGCCGGGATGTATTATATGCAAGGACATCGCGGTTCAAGTCCTGGGGCTCCGATAAAGGAAGGGCTGCATCCATGAGTTGTCTTGCTGCTGGTCCATCCTCAGGGCGAGCATGCAAGCCATTCAGCAACCACACGCATGCTGCGGTCAAAGTCAGCGCTTCAGGAAGGAGTCGAGCATGGGCTGCACCACTGGCTTGGTCGGAGAGAGTTTTACTGATTGCCAGTAACCTTGTCATGCGGAAAGACCTACAGGAATTCAGAAATTGATACATAGGATACCATGTTTAATGAATGACATACCACCATTCCTGACGTGTAAAAGAACATAGACAGTTCTTCAACACATCAGGGTCGAACTGCATAAGGACTTTGGTGGCAAATTTATATGGTACCCGGACCTCGAGACGTGCATTTGAAGAGTTAGCTGTACGCGCCTCTTCGTAAATACTATAGATGCCTTCGATGGTTTTCGTTGGCTGATTGACACCCATGGCCTCTTTGATGGTGATAAATTTTGCGTGGTGCCTGCCTTCAGGATTGGAGACAATTGACTTGTCGGTTGTGTAGGCCTGGATATAAACAGCCTCATACTCTCCTCGAGCACGGATGCCAGGAATGGCGCGAAAGCCACTAATGGCAGTAAGATGACTGACAGGATCACGGGAATATTTGGACGAATTTATATCGGAAATCCTCTCAGCATTCCGATCTGAAATGTGCAACGCCTGCTGCACAACCTCATGATGGGCCGCCGTAGTCCACTGAAGGCATTCCCCCTCTTCACTACTAATCTGAATGCCGACATCGATGTACCAGTCTCCAATGTCCGGGACTTCGCCAGTGAGCTGTGCCGCCTCAACAAAATCCTGAAGATAAAATTTCGCAGAATCTATGTCTACTTGATGGTAAGTGCTGTGTTTTGTGCCGCGGAGGGTATGCAAAACAAAGAAGTTGCGCGCCCAAGCAATGTCAGCTTCTGCAACGAAGGGGTTCCCATCCAGTTCTGTGCGTATGCGGTTGGCCAGAGGGTCAACGGCATTGCTTGGGATGAGCTTTGTGCCCCAGGAAAAGCCTCCTCTTGTCTTCCTTGCTCTAAACTGCTCGGTTAAATACTTCGCTGGCCACTCTGAGGCGATGCTTTCACCTAATAAAGCAGCGATGGCGGGACGAAAGCCATTTTCATACCAGAAAGCTCGCTCGCGTTCCGTCAAATGGTAAGGGTTTGATTGTTGGGAACGTTCCGGCGACCACAGTCCAGGGAAAAAGAGGTGTAAGTGGTGCCGCATCCCAAATGTGCCGAATTCAAAATTTGGAATCTTGTGGTAGTCGACTTGTTTCGTCTCCTGTAGCAAAAATACTTCAATAAAATATTCAATTGGAGTAGGACTTTAGAAACTCACACCTTGATAAGTAACAGGGTATTGGAGATGGATACTTGTCTTCAGAGCAAAAGTATCATGTGGAACAACGAATACAGAGATAGGGCAATGTACCATGACCTTGTCGGCAATGCCCAGAAGGGAATCATAGTCCCTGGAGATCAAAAGCGAATGGTTACCTTCAATGACATTCTGAATAGGATCGACAAAGGCCTGCTTTAAATGACCTTCATCATCGATGTATTCACCCGTGAGGACAAAGCGTAGGAAGTTGTCATCCGTTTCATCATTTTCGTGATAGCCATAAGCACGGTCAGTGAATTCGCGCAGACTGTGGGATACGACTGGGTGGTTGTTGAAGAGATTAGCCATAGGAGAGAGGGTTGATGTGGATAACTGTCAAGAAGTTAATTTTCGATGAGTGTCTTTGATTCTGAATGGCTCGAGGTACCATGAAGGGATGTAATGATGAAATAATAAGATCTAGGGTGATCAATACAATAATTTGCACTGTCACTCCAACTGCCTCGAGGTTGGGTAATGTGATGCGATTTTCGCATGAACAATGAGCCGTAGGTCTAATGTGCGTAAGCTGTGGAAGGATATGACAGATAGATGAATGGAGATCCAGGCATATGACATGCTGACGTATGGTGATTTCCATGAAAAACAAGGAGATAGCAGGGTCGCACAACATATCGAGGTTTGTCGAAGACATTTGTAGATGTTCGAGAGAAGCACATGGTGCTGGAGGAGAACTAGAAGTACCGTATAAGGAATCTTGAAGGTTAGGGCAATTGGGGATAGGCACCACTGCTAGGCAGCCACATCAGACTCATTCGTGTCGGAGATGCAACCAAGAAGGAATGAAAAATTGGCATTGATCTATGTAATAGATCTGTGTAATACGACTCTGAAAGTGTTGCCATAGTAAGTATCAATGCACTGTAGCCAGAGATGTTGGACGCTGTCATATGGGGGACTACTCCCCAACAGAGCTCGTTGTTTCCAACATCGATTCTACTGTCGACGAGGAAGACCTGCACAGTACTACTTCCATGCAGCGTACATCTTGATGAGTGGAGAAAGGGAGAGACACACGCAGTTAGCAGGGGTCCAGCTTGTTTTACATGAATTCTTGGGTGACTCCCGAATAACTTGCGCTTGAATAATGAGCCATCAGTTCAATGTGGGTACAGTTAGAAAAAAATTTAACAGACATAGATATAAGGGGCACACAACATGCTGAACGAGGTACAAGAATTCCGGTAAGTGAAAAGCAAAAAGTACGACATGCGGACACGGGTGAAGTTGATAGACTCCATCAGAGATAGCATGCAATCCAAGAGGTTTATGGATTGCTGGAGGCGAGCAGGAACCACCAGATTAAGAAATCTTGAAGGGGGAGACTCGAGAGGTTTGGGGTTAGCCCGCCACAGGGATGCAGGACAGGTTCATATTAGGGACTACTCCCGAATAGAACCCGTCGTTGCTGGAGCCAATGAGGAGTTGCATGGAACTACTTCTGTACAGCATGCATCTTCATGGGAGAGGAGAGAGAGCTATGCACTGTTCGTCGAGGATGAATGGACATGAGAGTCACGGCGTAAGTAATAGATCAATCAGAGTGGCTGTGTTCAATCGTGCGGCAATGGCAATCCTCTTGAACACAGCCACTCTGATTGATCTATTACTTACGCCGCGACTTGTTCAGCACATTGTGTGCCCCTTATATCTACGTCTGTCAATTTTTTTTCTAACTGTACCCACATTGAACTGACGGCTCATTATTCAAGCGCAAATTATTCAGGAGTCGCCCAAGAACTCATGTAAAACACGTTGGATTAGTGCAGCTCAACGCTAAATTAGTTATTCCTTTTGTTGTGCCTATTGCCTCATGGCTTGTTGAAGTAAATTCTATTGTAGGTTTATTCAGTATTTTTTTTTTCTCGTTAGTCACATGTCTAATAGGATATATGCAAGACTCCAAATTTTATCATGAAATACAAGCTCGCATCCTCGTCCCACTTTTGTTATGCCTAGTCACACTGCTGCTAGTGCTTTGATAAAACTTTACTCATTTGACAATGCTCCCTGGCAGTGGCCCGCCTGGCAGGAGCGCACCGGCATCCTCCATGGCCTCTTCCCGGACGATGACTCAAAATTGCCCAAAGGGTGGACTCGTAGGGACGCTATCGACGTCCAGTCGTACTTCCGAGCATATCATCTTCTCCCCTCAGAAGACAAGAAGCTTGCCTTTGCAGTGAAAGCGAAGGGCGCTTCGGCCTATCCTGGACGTGAGTTCTGGAACAGTTTCATCCTGAGAAAATGGGATTCATGGAACATTCATACCGCCGTCATCGAGGAGCTTAGGGAGTGGGATATCCATCCCCTCGATATCCTTATCTCGGAAAACAACATAGACGCACCCTGGCCTGCCGCCGATAGCTATCTTCCCATCATCATCGACTCTCTCGCGCTCAAGTTGTTCGGCGAAGAGGCGTTTCCGAATGGCAAACTCGTCTTGAGACCAGCACTGCGGGAAGCGTTTCGAATTATTCCACAGAGGTCCTGGAACACGATCCGCACCCAAGTCAACAGTATGAAGAACCGTCCAGCTGAGATTGAGGAAGCGGCCCTTGCCGCATTCAAAGGTAAGCCTAATCTGTTGTGCCCTTTATTTCGTTTGCCTCAACCAATCATAGATCTTGAGACTGGGAAGGTAACAAAGACGAAAGTCTCGCGTGCCATCTGCACCGTCGCCAAGTGGAAGGACACCTCCGAGCTCTTCCACACAGCCGAGAACATCAGGAAGGCCGAGGACATGCTTGCCGAGCTCCAGACAATCCTTGAGAGTTTGGGCGCGAAGATTGAGAAGCGAGTAGCTGCGAAAGGTAGCCTTGGTCTTCTTTTAATTTTCCTCTTTGACGAATTGCATGCATGCCCAGGTTCCTCCAAGGTAACCCCTGCCGCCCTTCAACACTTAGCCAGCGAAGAAGATGTGAGTGACGTGCTCAACCTCTACCATGAGTACTTCGACCAGGATCTTGAGGATGAAGAGCCACCGATATCTGATGCTCACCCTGAACAACAGAAGCTCAACGATTGTGGCGGCGATTTTGGCATGGAAGAAGAGGCAAAGATGACCCCTGCATCCTTGGCACTATCATTGGGGTACAGGACAGGCCTACCTCCATCGTTCAACATAGTCCGAGATCGATCTGGGTTAACCCCCTGGGACAAGCCTGATGTTTTCTCTAATGTAAATATCGATTCCCTGCCTGACAATCTTACAAAGTTGCGCCTTCACTGGCACCAGCTTGCTGGTAATCATTCCATTATACGATCCGTCCTTTCCAAGGTCCCAGACTCCTCGCGTGTCCTTGGAGTCCTTGTTGCGGACGAGGTTGGCCTAGGCAAAACAGCACAAGCAATTGCCGTGCTCGCGTTTTTCATGCAGGCTGTCTTCTTACAGCAGACCAAGAAAAAGCTCCCAAGAATCCTGGGTAAGAACTTCTTACCATCGAGATGACGTTGACCCGTGCACTAATCCCGACTTATTCCAGTGAATCAGCCTTATCTTGGAGACAAAGAGAAGATTCCGTCATTGCCGCATCTTATTGTTTGTCCCGGTACCCTCGTAGCACAGTGGGTGGGCGAAGTAAAGGTGTTTTTACAACCGAAATCCGTGGACATATTTGTCTACGACAGCCAAACTGACGGAGAAGACTTCTGGTCTTCCTCAGGACCCATGCATCACTCCAAACATCAACCACACAACAGAATTATTATCGCTTCCCATTCGGTGCGTTGACCGTTTACATGAACCTTTAGTCGAATTACTAACCAGCTGGCATTGAAGGTTTTGTTTAAAGAAATGAATTTAAACTTTCATTCGTCCAAGAAGAACACAAGAGACAATCGTCCTTGGGACTTGCCAACTGCCATCGGATCCCTTGAGCACACCCTCTTCGGCCACTCCTTTCTTACAATCACCATCGACGAAGCACACCACATGCGGAACCCTGGCAAAAAGCATCTTAGCGCCTTGAAACTCCTCGAGCGGGCAACGGTACGGCTCATTATGACCGCCACTCCTCTCCACACATCTTCAAAGGTAAGTCAACGGTGTCACTACTTTGCCTTATAATGCTCAACATCGTTTCTTCTAGGATATTGCATCCATGGGGCGTCTTGTCGGCAAACCCCACTTCTTCACAGAGGCCGCATGGTTACAGGAGAAGGATGATGCTGCTGCGGTTCGAAGAGCAAAGAAGCTTGACGATGATCGAGAGACTCAGCTTGCTGAGCGAGTCCAGGCTGTGAAGCGTCTGCAGGGCCATCTCACTGGCCAGTTCCTCCGGAGGACGACGGACAGCTTCGATTATAAGGCCAATCCACTGCTTCCACTACCCCCATATAAAGAGATCTTGGGCATCGTAACGTTAACAGAAAGAGAGATGGGCATTATTAAGACTCGAGCCGAAAGTGCCAAAGTAGCGTAAGTATAACACCATCTGCTTTCTCCCTTCATTTCTAACATGGCACACAGTCTTGAATCGGCCAGTAACCTGCCGAAGATTCAGACGAAAGTAAGTTGCGGCAAATGCCATATGGTCCAGTCTGACGAGCGCCGTGTAGAAGTTTTATCTGGAGTATCGTACAGCCGTCGGGTATGCCAAGGAAGACTCTACCGCAATGTGGCCATCTTTCAAGACGCTCGAGGAATGGGCGCCGGTCAAGAGTACAAAAATGGACGTCTGTGCAAAAGTTTGTGCCCATTACCTGACCCATGACAAGGTGGACGACATGTCCTTTGTGGATGGGCAGCCTGTTTTCCCGAAGATCACGGTTACTCCGGGACCACCGCTACAAAAGACGCGCCGAATCATCATCTTTCAGGAGTTTTCCTCAATGGCACAGCTACTACAAAATGTGCGTATCTCCATGTTATCCTTCGTTTCTTTCATGTCTGACGCTATCTATTGAGGTTCTCCGCCTACACGGAGTTGAGAGCTATGCCATCAATGGCAAGATGTCCTTTGAAAAGCGCGACAAGATTATTAGGGAGTTCCATGACTCCAAGAACCCCATCAGAGTCCTGATCTTCTCTAGCATCGGATCTGCCGGGCTTAACCTTTCGGTGTCCGATACCGTTATATTCTTCGTGAGCTTTGCCATTCCCCATTTTGCCTGAACATGCTATATTGTAAATCCATAGGACCAACCATGGTCCGCTCAAGACGAGAGGCAAATACGCGGACGTGCCCACAGACAGCCCCAGAAGAATATCGTGACAGTGATTTATCTGCTTGCAAATGACTCAGCTGATCTCCTCATGAATGGCGTGGCGCGAGACAAACGCGATCAGTTCGACGCCTTTGTTGGTAAGGAACTTTGTGATGGTTCGTCCCCTCATTTGTCGTTATAGCCTTACAGATTCAAACTGAATTTGCAGAATTGGAACAACTCCTAAAGGGCTGCATTCCCGACCTCCATGAAGACAAGAAGCCCGACCTTTCTTCCACAAATCGGAAAAAGATCAAGAAGCCGATCGTCATCAACGTCATTGACGAAACACCGGGCATCAGCGAGCCAGATGCCTCCGTGCTCCCATCAGACCCCGATACTTCTATACTCCCATCGGATTGTGGTACCTCTGCATTCCCATCAGAAGTAGAGGCAGGTACTTCAGATGGAGACGAGTTTAGTGACGCCGTAAGCTCAAATATATTGGACGGCCTTCCACATGAAGGTAAACCTTACGTGCTATATAGGGAGGATTAATACTGATCTACTCCTTATACAGAGGACATGGAATTGGACAAGGTGGAGAAGCCAACGCTAAAAAGATACAACACCGGCCGCTGGAGGTCACCGGCAATTGCCAGTGATGCGCCAAGCTCGAACACGTCGGACGGCCTTCCACTTGAAGGTAAACCTTATGTGCTATATAGGGAGGGTATATTTTGATTTGTTCCTTATGCAGAGGACGTGGAATTGGACAAGACGGAGAAGCCAACGAAAAGAATACGGTCACCCCCGATCGTCATGGAAGAAGAAGGTAATGCCCTTTGTCCGTTCCAGGCTATACACTATTCACAATATTGCTATAGATAACTTTGCTCTAACTGCTCTCGTCACTTACGGAAGCTCCCCGTTAAAATCTGACCAAGACAGCCCTCCACAAAAACGTTCGCGACAAGGAACGATTGGGGCTGAAGGCAGAGCGCAAATATTGGCTGAACACGTCCAGCTGAAGAAGCAGCACGCTACTCGTAAGTCTTCTACAGTATAACTCCAATGAATGAAACAAGCTTATGTTTTATACAGCGTCTTTGACTGGCATGGAAAAGGAAATGAGTGGGGAGAAGGACGCCATATCAAAGTCAGCTGGTGAGTCTTTCAATTGAGGTCAAAATGATGCAGAAGAATAAAACCACACATTATTATAGGCCTCCCACATGCCTCATCAAGTCTCGTTGCAGAGAAAAATGGCAGTGGGACCTCAGGGACCTCATCAAACACTTTATCGCGACAATTCCTCCTGCCACCACAAAAACCAAGTAAGTCAGAGTCGGGTAATTTTACGTTTTCTTCTAACGTGGTGCTAGCGTCGAGAAACTCTGGTGTTTCAAACACGTCAATGTCCGAGAAGATCAGGACAAACCCTTTCGCCAAAAAATCCACGACTACAGAAACAAATCTCCAGACACCCGTGGCCAACCCAAAGGCCAACCCAAATCCGTTTGCCCGCCCGCCCATGCAGCAAGGGATTCCCAGTCGTCAGCCAGGACGATTGGATAGTGTTTCTGTGCCACCAAAGTCTGCTCTGAAGGGTAAGTGCGGAAAGAAGTCAAAGCTGTGAGCTTAGGGACTGTAAACTTTCCATCTGATATTGTGTACTGGAAGTCATTGATTTACTTGTATGTCTGTATATAGTTGTTAACGCGTTATGTCTTTAAGTCCATTTATACAAGTGAGATAGATGGTGGGCGGTTTCATCCTTATCTTCACTACAATGACCCCTGCAAGACCACACGCCATTTAAATTTAGACACCAGATCTGATCGCCAGTGTCGGTTTGTCGACGATGACGATGAATGGCATATTGCTGACATTCTCCCACCCTCTCCATAACCCATGGAATGTATCCATTCAGCATTTCAGAGTCATCTTTTCAGCTAACTTCTGGACCAGGCGGGATCCGGCCCCGACATTCATACACCTGGAACCACGTCACCTGAACTTTTTCTTTTGAATTGGCCTGGAAAAATTATAAATTCATTACAGAGAGGAGGTTAGGTCACACACACCGTGGTATTTCCTCCATTTCCTCCTCTGTCAAATCGCCACCAAACAACTCTTCCTCCACGCGCTGAAAGAGATCCCGAGGCAACGGTTTGGTGTGTCTACAAAATATTAGGCTATTACGGATTAGCAGATATCATAGATAAGACTTGCCTTGCAATGACATCATCCACGGGCCTGCCTACACGTTCCATAGCAGCTCTAAATGAATAGTCCAGCCGTGGTGTTGGGGGAGCGCCGCGTCTGGTATGCAGACGTCCACTTGTGTTCGTAACCTTGCAATGTTATCATCAATAGTTTGATTTTGGCAATTCCAATGTGCCCTAGCTAGTCCACCTATATGTTGCAAGCCAGAAGAAACTCTGAAGCTTTGCAACGGCGGACTAGGATCTATCGGTTGAGTCGCGGGCCAGAAGAATCTCTGAAGCTCCGCAACATAGATCAAGGCGTCGAGTGGGAGTATTAGGTTGACCGGAAAAAAAAGAAAAGTACCTTGGGCATGATGAATGTGACACCGAATCCGTGGTTGAGGGGAAGGTTGTTCACTGGCAGTGAGAATGGCCGGGGGTTTAGAGTATCTTGCGTACGAGTCTTGGGTAGATCAATGGAGCTAACTCCAAAGGATCACGTCGTAGAGCAATTCCAGGAGCTAACTCCTTAGAATCGCGTTGTGTCGTGGTCCAAGAGTGAGCGGATGACAGATTGATCAGAAGTCAAACTGAAAATCACATGACCGTGCCAAAGGCCGAAGTTACAGGTTACAGGTTGCCGATCTGAAGGGATAAAGAAAGGACTACAAACAGGGGAGTACGACGAACAACAGAAGCGTGAAACCATGCTATGGTGGCGATTTGTCATAGAAGTGCCAAGGCCACCAGAATCTGGGGATTAGACTTGTTATCCTCATAGACAAACAGGCACAAGGTCAAATCTACACTGTGGTGGCCATTCATCGTAAAAGAGTCAAGAACTTGAGAATATGGGAGTTAGACTTGTCGTCCTCATAGACGAACAGGCAACATGTGAATCTACACTGTGGTGGCCATTGATCGTAGAAGAGCTATGACTGTGAATCCGGGTGGGGGTGCCATTCGTCATAGAAGAGCTATGACTGTAAAATCCAGGTGTGGTTGGTTGACATTCATCGTAGTCTCATAGAAGAGCTATGACTGTGAATACAGGTATGGTTGTCATTATTCGTCATAGAAGAGCAATGACTGTGTGACTCGGGGTGTCCTCATAGACGAACAGGCAAGAGGTGAATCCACGCTGTGGTGGCCATTCGTCGTAGAAGAGCTATGACTGTGAATCCCGGTGTGGTTGCTATTCGTCATAGAAGACCAATGACTGTGTGACTCGAGGTGTCCTCATAGATGAACAGACAACATGTGAATCCACGCTGTGGTGGCCATTCGTCGTAGAAGAGCTATGATTGTGAATCCCGGTGTGGTTGCCATTCGTCATAGAAGAGTGATGACTGTGAGACTCGGGGTGTCCTCATAGACAAACAGGCAAGAGGTGAATCCACGCTGTGGTGGCTAATCGTCGTAGAAGAGCTATGACTGTGAATCCGGGTGTGCTTGTCATTCGTCATAGACGATTCAGGCACAAGACGAGGTTTAAGGAATGTGTGTGAATGAGCAACCGGCCACTGGCATGGTATGACGGAGGAGACTGAATAGTCTGTGAAAAGGCCAACCCTTGATGAAGAGACAGAACAGTTCTGGTTTCGACAGCCTGGCGGTCTCCGCTACACTGGCAACCCATAGTAGCTGGCCATTGATCCCACCCGTGGCGTTGGAGATGCACGATACGAGGAGCTGGCTCCGTAGTATCGTATCTCGCCTTTGAGATCCTCGATTCATGCCAGGAGCTGACTCCGTAGCATGAAGCGATCAGTGAAACAAGTAGAGACGAGGTGTGAACGAAGAGACACGTGACCAAATCAACTTGTTTGGCACAGTTACTCAAACGCGTTAATTAGTGACCTCATGGCCTTTTAAGTGTGGTGAGTGTTCTTCCTCCGTTATCTCACATTAACTAAACAGTTTGCCGTACAGTCCAAATCAACTTGGTTGGCATAGTTTCATCCAAACGCGTTACTTAGTAGTACACGACCGCAACAGCCTTTTACTAACTGTGGTGAGTTTGATTCCTCCCCCGTTATATCACAGTAACTAATGGGTTTACCGTAAAGTCCTATCCTGCCCCCTCTGTTTGTGGATCAGGTTAGGTTCTTGCGGAGTCAGCTCCCTTGAATCTTTTCAAGAACTCTCTGCTTCACGTCTTGCCAGTGGTTTCATCCGGGGCTAGCTCCGTTGAAATCGTAAAGACGGACGTCAATAGGTCGTAGAATCATCCCGTTCCAGGCTCAAAATCAACCTCTATCGGTCCTGCCATGGCATCTGTCTTCCTCGTCCGCGACGAAGCCCGGAGCATTCCTGGGGGACCCCAGATTGTCGCGACTAATGTTTTTTATGATCGAGAATTTGGAATTTGGACATCCCCGACACTCACCACCCTCCGCCGACCCATTCCTCCATACGAAGGACAACATCGAGCATACATCCCTGTTCGAGAATTCCGAAAAATGCGCTGGCTAATCAACTCCCACCCGTACCTTGCATTCTGGCCGAAAAGCGTGTCATTCTTTGGGCCCCTCTTCTCTAGGTTGGACATCTGTGATGCTACCCTGCCCATTGTGACCGTAGATAGAATGTTCCATCGGCTCCACGTGGATGTAATCGACTCGTGGCAACGGCTCGAATCCGCTCTAGTCAATATCACCTATTTTCTCCTTGGGACTGCATTTCCCTCAGGTTCACCAGATCTACTCCCCTTGCCCTTTCCGAGCGATTGCGGTTACACCGCCAGCCACAAGGAGATTCATTTCGCGAGGAACTGTGCCTACAAATCACGAGATGCCTTTGTTGCACTTGCCACCCTCTGCTCCTTCGCTATTGCTATGAACTTGTCGCCGGAGGACGACAACATAACCGAGCCGCGATGGGTTTCGCTCTGTCGGTTAAATGGCATTCACCCTCAGTGGCTCCACGACTTCCAAATGTCCTTTGTCTGCAGTTCTGCACCGGGGTTTCGAGTTGGTGCATACGTAAACGCCTATTGTTCGACCTGGGCACGGTTATCAGGAGAATGTTTTGAGATTGTAGGGTAGGGTGGAAAACTAGGGGACTAGGGGACTAGGGGACTAGGGGACTAGGGGACTAGGGGACTAGAGGACTAGGGGACTAGGGGACTAGGGGACTAGGGGACTAGGGGACTAGGGGACTAGGGGACCAGGGAGCAGGGGAGCAGGGGAGTAGGAGAGTGGAGGAAGGGAATAGGCAGAGTAGCAGGATGCACAGACAACAAAACTACTTGGGCATCCATAACTTCTGTGATGGCTTGTACAGCACATACCACATTGAGTACAAAATTTTATTCATGAGTGCGGAACATCCATGAAAAAATGTATGGTATCTACTTGTACTCACTACAAATTACTTGTGTGTTCCCAAGACTGTGTGAGTCCAGATGGTTGCCAGTCAAGGTCATTAAAGAGCAGATTTGTCTTCCTCGTAGATGAACAGGCAAGACATGAATCCTGCACGGAATTACTTTTATGCAGGAGAAATCCATGGTGTGGTTGCTGGTGGGCTGTGGCTGCCATTTGTCATAGATGAAGTAAACTAGAAGAGCCAAGACCAGGTTCGTCGTCCTCCTAGACAAACAGGCAAGACAAGAGTTGGGGGTGCAACGGCGTAGACGAATGAAGACCATGAGAATCAACTAGAAGAGCTGAAACCAGTTCGTCATCCTCATAGACGAACAGGCAAGACAACAGTTGGGGGTGCAACGGCGTAGACGAATGAAGACCATGAGAATCAACTAGAAGAGCTGAAACCAGTACATCGTCCTCGTAGACGAACAGGCAAGACAAGAGTTGGGGGTGCAACGGCGTAGACGAATGAAGACCATGAGAATCAACTAGAAGAGCCAAGACCAGGTTCGTCGTCCTCGTAGACGAACAGGCAAGACAAGAGTTGGGGGTGCAACGGCGTAGACGAATGAAGACCATGAGAATCAACTAGAAGAGCTGAAACCAGTACATCGTCCTCGTAGACGAACAGGCAAGACAAGAGTTGGGGGTGCAACCGCGTAGACGAATGAAGACCATGAGAATCAACTAGAAGAGCTGAAACCAGTTCGTCGTCCTCATAGACGAACAGGCAAGACAACAGTTGGGGGTGCAACCGCGTAGACGAATGAAGACCATGAGAATCAACTAGAAGAGCTGAAACCAGTTCGTCGTCCTCCTAGACGAACAGGCAAGACAAGAGTTGGGGGTGCAACAGCGTAGACGAATGAAGACCATGAGAATCAAGTAGAAGAGCTGAAACCAGTTCGTCGTCCTCCTAGACGAACAGGCAAGACAAGAGTTGGGGGTGCAACGGCGTAGACGAATGAAGACCATGAGAATCAACTAGAAGAGCCAAGACCAGGTTCGTCGTCCTCGTAGATGAACAGGCAAGACAAGAGTTGGGGGTGCAACGGCGTAGACGAATGAAGACCATGAGAATCAACTAGAAGAGCTGAAACCAGTTCGTCGTCCTCGTAGATGAACAGGCAAGACAAGAGTTGGGGGTGCAACCGCGTAGACGAATGAAGACCATGAGAATCAACTAGAAGAGCTGAAACCAGTTCGTCGTCCTCCTAGACGAACAGGCAAGACAAGAGTTGGGGGTGCAACGGCGTAGACGAATGAAGACCATGAGAATCAACTAGAAGAGCTGAAACCAGTTCGTCATCCTCATAGACGAACAGGCAAGACAACAGTTGGGGGTGCAACGGCGTAGACGAATGAAGACCATGAGAATCAACTAGAAGAGCTAAAACCAGTTGGTCGTCCTCGTAGACAAACAGGCAAGACAAGAGTTGGGGGTGCAACGGCGTAGACGAATAAAGACCCTGAGAATCAACTAGAAGAGCTGAAACCAGTACATCGTCCTCGTAGACGAACAGGCAAGACAAGAGTTGGATATGCAACGGCGTAGACGAATGAAGACCATGAGAATCAACTAGAAGAGCTGAAACCAGTTCGTCGTCCTCGTAGACAAACAGGCAAGACAAGAGTTGGGGGTGCAACGGCGTAGACGAATGAAGACCATGAGAATCAACTAGAAGAGCCAAGACCAGGTTCGTCGTCCTCGTAGACGAACAGGCAAGACAAGAGTTGGGGGTGCAACGGCGTAGACGAATGAAGACCATGAGAATCAACTAGAAGAGCTGAAACCAGTTCGTCGTCCTCGTAGATGAACAGGCAAGACAACAGTTGGGGGTGCAACGGCGTAGACGAATGAAGACCATGAGAATCAACTAGAAGAGCCAAGACCAGGTTCGTCGTCCTCGTAGACGAACAGGCAAGACAAGAGTTGGGGGTGCAACCGCGTAGACGAATGAAGACCATGAGAATCAACTAGAAGAGCTGAAACCAGTTCGTCGTCCTCATAGACGAACAGGCAAGACAAGAGTTGGGGGTGCAACCGCGTAGACGAATGAAGACCATGAGAATCAACTAGAAGAGCTAAAACCAGTTGGTCGTCCTCGTAGACAAACAGGCAAGACAAGAGTTGGGGGTGCAACGGCGTAGACGAATAAAGACCCTGAGAATCAACTAGAAGAGCTGAAACCAGTACATCGTCCTCGTAGACGAACAGGCAAGACAAGAGTTGGATATGCAACGGCGTAGACGAATGAAGACCATGAGAATCAACTAGAAGAGCTGAAACCAGTTCGTCGTCCTCGTAGACAAACAGGCAAGACAAGAGTTGGGGGTGCAACGGCGTAGACGAACCAAGACCATGAGAATCAACTAGAAGAGCTGAAACCAGTTCGTCGTCCTCGTAGACGAACAGGCAAGACAAGAGTTGCGCATGCAATGGCATAGATGAACCAAGACCATGAGAATCCATGTGTAGTTGCCATTCATTGTAGAGGAGCCAAGACCAGTTCGTCGTAGAAGAATCATGACTGTGAGAATCCGATTGTGGTTGCCATTCGTCATAGAAGAGCCAAGACCAGTTCATTGTAGAACAGTCATGACTGTGTGAGTTGCCATTCGTCATAGAAGATCCAAGACCATGACAGTCCAGGCATCAGACTTGTCATCCTCATAGACGAACAGGCAAGACAGGAGTCAGGCATGCAACAATGTAGACGAACCAAGACTGTGAGAATCCGCATGTAGTTGCCATTCGTTGTAGAAGAGCAAAGACCAGTTCGTCATTTGTCGTAGAAGAGTTGAGACCATGAGCAATCGGCCATTAGACTTAAGATGTTGAATCCACGCTGTGGTGGCCATTTGTTGTAGAAGAGTCAAGACCATGGGAATCCAGGGATCAGACTTGTCATCCTCATAGATGAACAGGCACGATGTCCAATCCACCATGTGGTGGCCATTTGTCATAGAAGAGTCAAGACCATGAGAACCTGGGGATCAGACTTGGATCAGACTTGTTGTCCTCATAGACAAACAGGCAAGATGTGAATCTACGCTGTGGTGGCCATTCGTTGTAGAAGAGTGATGACTGTGAATCTGGTTGTGGTTGCCATTCGTCGTAGAGGAGCGATGACTGAGTGAATCCGTGTGTGGTTGACATTCGTCGTAGTCTCGTAGAAAATCCGAGACAATGAGAATCCAGGCATTAGACCTGAGGCTCGTAGATGGGATCCTGCACGGAACTACTTCCATGCAGGATATATGTTGGTAGAGTGTTGGTGGTTGATGGTTCGCGTCGTCTACGCCGACATCACACAGCTAATTGGTGTACTGATCAATTATTCACAAGGTGTATTGACTCTGTTCGTCTATGACGACAGCACACTGTGCACTACTTAGTTATCCGCAAGCTGTGTAGATAAGTGCAAACCTGTACATAAATTGAGTTTGTACATTGACAATGACATCGTGGTAGCCGTTCCCTTGACTGCTGTAATAGAGCATGTAGACAGAGTGTAGAACTTGATGCGTTTGTGCCGAGCACGATGAGACGGCCAGAATACCTGCTTTCAATGAAAGAAATATTTGTAAACGGCAGGTAGCGCCCCCAGCACTACCCCCTGCAGTTGAAATACTCTACATACCTGATATCCAAGCCATGACACTTGCTAATCATGTTCATCGTCCCTACCCATCATCTTATCGTCCCTCTCCCCATCCAATGCCTTGGCTGCACCCTCAAAGTTTCGAGGATACAACCCTCCGCCGACTGAGCGCCTCACATCCCGTTTGGATGGGGAGGAGGGGTTTGCACGGTTGTAGCTGGGCATGGATTTGCCGTGTCGTTATACGTCATTACCAGTAGTTTAGAACCTAAAAAGTAAAGTAAAGAAATTAGTTAGTTAAGTAAAACAAGAATGGAAGAGGAAAAAATTACCGTGGGCCCAAACGACAAGTGTGTCATCTGGTTCATTTTGTTTGTTCGCGTCATTAACGGTAAGAAAGAGAGCCAGAAAGTGGCGTGCTGTGGGCGCTGTTCGATGACGACGAACAGAGGCAGGGTGTACCACATGGTGGATGTCAAAAGGACAGGTTTAAGGCCAGCCAGGTATATGGTCCAGAGTGGGGCAGAGCAAGGGGTGAGGCCATCGTCGACGAATACGTCGACGGTGACGTGACAGGCCACGTAGACGTGTGAGGCATCATCGTGGGCTCGTCTTGCATAATGGGGGCCCGGGGGGCATGGAATGGGAACTGGGGTGAGTGGGCAGTGAGCAGGGGGCGTCCTCAGGTGTAGAGGCAGCGCAGGGGGTGACGTGGCGGCGGTGGCATGCTCAGGTTGGACAACGGGGGCAGGGGGGTGATGACCGTGTCGTTTGGGTCATCTCATTAAGGCTTGTGGTGCTCCTGTTTTTGGTAGTTAGTAGCTGCTAAATGAAATCAGAAAGAAAAAAAGTAAACTTACATGTAGATTGGGCATGCTGCAGTGGTGGTGGATGGGGCCATAGAGACGTGGACGTAGACGGGGCTGGTCACATCAATGGTGCTAGAAATGGGGGTGATGACGTGGGTGGTTGACGGTGGGCTTGTGTAGATGGGGCAGTGGTGGGGAACACGCATCGCGTTGACATACGTGGTGTCGTGGTGAGCTCGTCCCACGTGAGGAGTGAGCAGGGGCAATGGCGGCAAGTAGGTGGCAACGAGGTGGAAACATGGGCGTGTGAAGTGAAGGGGGGTGTCGAAAGGTGTCGACAGCATCGTTAATGATGCGGGGGGTGGTGTAAGACATGGGTGGTGGCTAAACAGCACTTTCCCGGGGTGTCTGGGGCAAAGTGAGGAAGTGGGGCAGAGGGTAGTCCGTCATACACACCGTGGTATTTCCTCCATTTCCTCCTCTGTCAAATCGCCACCAAACAACTCTTCCTCCACGCGCTGAAAGAGATCCCGAGGCAACGGTTTGGTGTGTCTACAAAATATTAGGCTATTACGGATTAGCAGATATCATAGATAAGACTTGCCTTGCAATGACATCATCCACGGGCCTGCCTACACGTTCCATAGCAGCTCTAAATGAATAGTCCAGCCGTGGTGTTGGGGGAGCGCCGCGTCTGGTATGCAGACGTCCACTTGTGTTCATAACCTTGCAATGTTATCATCAATAGTTTGATTTTGGCAATTCCAATGTGCCCTAGCTAGTCCACCTATATGTTGCAAGCCAGAAGAAACTCTGAAGCTTTGCAATGGCGGACTAGGATCTATCGGTTGAGTCGCGGGCCAGAAGAATCTCTGAAGCTCCGCAACATAGATCAAGGCGTCGAGTGGGACTATTAGGTTGACCGGAAAAAAAAGAAAAGTACCTTGGGCATGATGAATGTGACACCGAATCCGTGGTTGAGGGGAAGGTTGTTCACTGGCAGTGAGAATGGCCGGGGGTTTAGAGTATCTTGCGTACGAGTCTTGGGTAGATCAATGGAGCTAACTCCAAAGGATCACGTCGTAGAGCAATTCCAGGAGCTAACTCCTTAGAATCGTGTTGTGTCGTGGTCCAAGAGTGAGCGGATGACAGATTGATCAGAAGTCAAACTGAAAATCACATGACCGTGCCAAAGGCCGAAGTTACAGGTTACAGGTTGCCGATCTGAGACGAAGTGTGAACGAAGAGACACGTGACCAAATCAACTTGTTTGGCACAGTTACTCAAACGCGTTAATTAGTGACCTCATGGCCTTTTAAGTGTGGTGAGTGTTCTTCCTCCGTTATCTCACATTAACTAAACGGTTTGCCGTGAAGTCCAAATCAACTTGGTTGGCATAGTTTTATCCAAACGCATTACTTAGTAGTACACGACCGCAACAGCCTTTTACTAACTGTGGTGAGTTTGATTCCTCCCCCGTTATATCACAGTAACTAATGGGTTTACCGTAAAGTCCTATCCTGCCCCCTCTGTTTGTGGATCAGGTTAGGTTCTTGCGGAGTCAGCTCCCTTGAATCTTTTCAAGAACTCTCTGCTTCACGTCTTGCCAGTGGTTTCATCCGGGGCTAGCTCCGTTGAAATCGTAAAGACGGACGTCAATAGGTCGTAGAATCATCCCGTTCCAGGCTCAAAATCAACCTCTATCGGTCCTGCCATGGCATCTGTCTTCCTCGTCCGCGACGAAGCCCGGAGCATTCCTGGGGGACCCCAGATTGTCGTGACTAATGTTTTTTATGATTGAGAATTTGGAATTTGGACATCCCCGACACTCACCACCCTCCGCCGACCCATTCCTCCATACGAAGGACAACATCGAGCATACATCCCTGTTCGCGTCCACGTAGATGTGCTGCCTGGAGTTATGAAATTAGATTTTCATTCAAGTAGTAGGTGACAAACGATGTGGAATGAATAGTTGAAAACTTTACATCAAAATCTAGTGATGACTCCCCTACTCATCGTCCTCCTCTGAGTCAATATACTCCACACCAACTGTTGTGAAGATAGGAGCTGCATGGCTCTTCAGGAGAATGCGAGGTGCAGCTCGATCCTTACCACCACGTCCCAAAGAACTTGGCCAGCGGGTAAATCCTGAGGCTGCAGATGTGGGCCACATTCTGTCTTGTTGTGCATCTGGGATCCAGCTCCACTCCCTCACCCGTTTCCAGATTTCTAAGCGTGACACCGAAATAACTGTAAAATTATTAGGGTCGTCAATAAAGGTCATCCACTGCCTGAAATAGGGTGAGCTTGGGTAATTCTGGACAGCATTCGTGGTCTTGTAGCCAGGCTCAGGAAAGAGCCATTTGAAGGCTCTTTGCCAATCAGCAGAGGATGAGTTCCTGTATGCAACGTCCGTGAAAATATCCGAAAGTGTCACATTTTTGTATATATCTTCTTTTCCTTCACGGCGTTGGACATTAGTGAGCTTGAGGTAAGAGGGATTTGTGATTCCCCGCGGGTTAGGCGCCTTGCCAGTAAGATCGATGACGAATTGACGCCAGAGCTGGGAAAGGAAGGTGTCGATTGTCGATTGTTCGTCCATAGGAGGTGGGGAGGAATGATCGTCTATATCCGAGCCATCATCCTGCGTAGGAGGGGGAAGTATATGACCCTGAGATTGTAGGTCGAATAGTGTTGGTTCCGGTGCACCAGTAAAATTTATGTATGTCGGCATCTTTGCTTTATTTGTAGGACGCTTACTACCCATCGCCTCTCGGGGTATAATGCCCGACTTCAGGTACATTGCCTGGACCTCGTCCAACGTCATGCCCTCGAACCAAAACTTGAATGCCGGTTCCGTAAGGACGGTTCCACCAATGCGCAGGCGAGGGACGACATCCCCAACCATTATTCGACGAAAGAAGATGCATCCGTAGGGTACATATGGTACCTGGCGATGACGACTGTTATCATGTTCTCCCTCTTCCTCCTCCTCCTCCTCTTCCTCCTGCTGCCAATCCGCCTGCCGGGATGTATTATATGCAAGGACATCGCGGTTCAAGTCCTGGGGCTCCGATAAAGGAAGGGCTGCATCCATGAGTTGTCTTGCTGCTGGTCCATCCTCAGGGCGAGCATGCAAGCCATTCAGCAACCACACGCATGCTGCGGTCAAAGTCAGCGCTTCAGGAAGGAGTCGAGCATGGGCTGCACCACTGGCTTGGTCGGAGAGAGTTTTACTGATTGCCAGTAACCTTGTCATGCGGAAAGACCTACAGGAATTCAGAAATTGATACATAGGATACCATGTTTAATGAATGACATACCACCATTCCTGACGTGTAAAAGAACATAGACAGTTCTTCAACACATCAGGGTCGAACTGCATAAGGACTTTGGTGGCAAATTTATATGGTACCCGGACCTCGAGACGTGCATTTGAAGAGTTAGCTGTACGCGCCTCTTCGTAAATACTATAGATGCCTTCGATGGTTTTCGTTGGCTGATTGACACCCATGGCCTCTTTGATGGTGATAAATTTTGCGTGGTGCCTGCCTTCAGGATTGGAGACAATTGACTTGTCGGTTGTGTAGGCCTGGATATAAACAGCCTCATACTCTCCTCGAGCACGGATGCCAGGAATGGCGCGAAAGCCACTAATGGCAGTAAGATGACTGACAGGATCACGGGAATATTTGGACGAATTTATATCGGAAATCCTCTCAGCATTCCGATCTGAAATGTGCAACGCCTGCTGCACAACCTCATGATGGGCCGCCGTAGTCCACTGAAGGCATTCCCCCTCTTCACTACTAATCTGAATGCCGACATCGATGTACCAGTCTCCAATGTCCGGGACTTCGCCAGTGAGCTGTGCCGCCTCAACAAAATCCTGAAGATAAAATTTCGCAGAATCTATGTCTACTTGATGGTAAGTGCTGTGTTTTGTGCCGCGGAGGGTATGCAAAACAAAGAAGTTGCGCGCCCAAGCAATGTCAGCTTCTGCAACGAAGGGGTTCCCATCCAGTTCTGTGCGTATGCGGTTGGCCAGAGGGTCAACGGCATTGCTTGGGATGAGCTTTGTGCCCCAGGAAAAGCCTCCTCTTGTCTTCCTTGCTCTAAACTGCTCGGTTAAATACTTCGCTGGCCACTCTGAGGCGATGCTTTCACCTAATAAAGCAGCGATGGCGGGACGAAAGCCATTTTCATACCAGAAAGCTCGCTCGCGTTCCGTCAAATGGTAAGGGTTTGATTGTTGGGAACGTTCCGGCGACCACAGTCCAGGGAAAAAGAGGTGTAAGTGGTGCCGCATCCCAAATGTGCCGAATTCAAAATTTGGAATCTTGTGGTAGTCGACTTGTTTCGTCTCCTGTAGCAAAAATACTTCAATAAAATATTCAATTGGAGTAGGACTTTAGAAACTCACACCTTGATAAGTAACAGGGTATTGGAGATGGATACTTGTCTTCAGAGCAAAAGTATCATGTGGAACAACGAATACAGAGATAGGGCAATGTACCATGACCTTGTCGGCAATGCCCAGAAGGGAATCATAGTCCCTGGAGATCAAAAGCGAATGGTTACCTTCAATGACATTCTGAATAGGATCGACAAAGGCCTGCTTTAAATGACCTTCATCATCGATGTATTCACCCGTGAGGACAAAGCGTAGGAAGTTGTCATCCGTTTCATCATTTTCGTGATAGCCATAAGCACGGTCAGTGAATTCGCGCAGACTGTGGGATACGACTGGGTGGTTGTTGAAGAGATTAGCCATAGGAGAGAGGGTTGATGTGGATAACTGTCAAGAAGTTAATTTTCGATGAGTGTCTTTGATTCTGAATGGCTCGAGGTACCATGAAGGGATGTAATGATGAAATAATAAGATCTAGGGTGATCAATACAATAATTTGCACTGTCACTCCAACTGCCTCGAGGTTGGGTAATGTGATGCGATTTTCGCATGAACAATGAGCCGTAGGTCTAATGTGCGTAAGCTGTGGAAGGATATGACAGATAGATGAATGGAGATCCAGGCATATGACATGCTGACGTATGGTGATTTCCATGAAAAACAAGGAGATAGCAGGGTCGCACAACATATCGAGGTTTGTCGAAGACATTTGTAGATGTTCGAGAGAAGCACATGGTGCTGGAGGAGAACTAGAAGTACCGTATAAGGAATCTTGAAGGTTAGGGCAATTGGGGATAGGCACCACTGCTAGGCAGCCACATCAGACTCATTCGTGTCGGAGATGCAACCAAGAAGGAATGAAAAATTGGCATTGATCTATGTAATAGATCTGTGTAATACGACTCTGAAAGTGTTGCCATAGTAAGTATCAATGCACTGTAGCCAGAGATGTTGGACGCTGTCATATGGGGGACTACTCCCCAACAGAGCTCGTTGTTTCCAACATCGATTCTACTGTCGACGAGGAAGACCTGCACAGTACTACTTCCATGCAGCGTACATCTTGATGAGTGGAGAAAGGGAGAGACACACGCAGTTAGCAGGGGTCCAGCTTGTTTTACATGAATTCTTGGGTGACTCCCGAATAACTTGCGCTTGAATAATGAGCCATCAGTTCAATGTGGGTACAGTTAGAAAAAAATTTAACAGACATAGATATAAGGGGCACACAACATGCTGAACGAGGTACAAGAATTCCGGTAAGTGAAAAGCAAAAAGTACGACATGCGGACACGGGTGAAGTTGATAGACTCCATCAGAGATAGCATGCAATCCAAGAGGTTTATGGATTGCTGGAGGCGAGCAGGAACCACCAGATTAAGAAATCTTGAAGGGGGAGACTCGAGAGGTTTGGGGTTAGCCCGCCACAGGGATGCAGGACAGGTTCATATTAGGGACTACTCCCGAATAGAACCCGTCGTTGCTGGAGCCAATGAGGAGTTGCATGGAACTACTTCTGTACAGCATGCATCTTCATGGGAGAGGAGAGAGAGCTATGCACTGTTCGTCGAGGATGAATGGACATGAGAGTCACGGCGTAAGTAATAGATCAATCAGAGTGGCTGTGTTCAATCGTGCGGCAATGGCAATCCTCTTGAACACAGCCACTCTGATTGATCTATTACTTACGCCGCGACTTGTTCAGCACATTGTGTGCCCCTTATATCTACGTCTGTCAATTTTTTTTCTAACTGTACCCACATTGAACTGACAGCTCATTATTCAAGCGCAAATTATTCAGGAGTCGCCCAAGAACTCATGTAAAACACGTTGGATTAGTGCAGCTCAACGCTAAATTAGTTATTCCTTTTGTTGTGCCTATTGCCTCATGGCTTGTTGAAGTAAATTCTATTGTAGGTTTATTCAGTATTTTTTTTTTCTCGTTAGTCACATGTCTAATAGGATATATGCAAGACTCCAAATTTTATCATGAAATACAAGCTCGCATCCTCGTCCCACTTTTGTTATGCCTAGTCACACTGCTGCTAGTGCTTTGATAAAACTTTACTCATTTGACAATGCTCCCTGGCAGTGGCCCGCCTGGCAGGAGCGCACCGGCATCCTCCATGGCCTCTTCCCGGACGATGACTCAAAATTGCCCAAAGGGTGGACTCGTAGGGACGCTATCGACGTCCAGTCGTACTTCCGAGCATATCATCTTCTCCCCTCAGAAGACAAGAAGCTTGCCTTTGCAGTGAAAGCGAAGGGCGCTTCGGCCTATCCTGGACGTGAGTTCTGGAACAGTTTCATCCTGAGAAAATGGGATTCATGGAACATTCATACCGCCGTCATCGAGGAGCTTAGGGAGTGGGATATCCATCCCCTCGATATCCTTATCTCGGAAAACAACATAGACGCACCCTGGCCTGCCGCCGATAGCTATCTTCCCATCATCATCGACTCTCTCGCGCTCAAGTTGTTCGGCGAAGAGGCGTTTCCGAATGGCAAACTCGTCTTGAGACCAGCACTGCGGGAAGCGTTTCGAATTATTCCACAGAGGTCCTGGAACACGATCCGCACCCAAGTCAACAGTATGAAGAACCGTCCAGCTGAGATTGAGGAAGCGGCCCTTGCCGCATTCAAAGGTAAGCCTAATCTGTTGTGCCCTTTATTTCGTTTGCCTCAACCAATCATAGATCTTGAGACTGGGAAGGTAACAAAGACGAAAGTCTCGCGTGCCATCTGCACCGTCGCCAAGTGGAAGGACACCTCCGAGCTCTTCCACACAGCCGAGAACATCAGGAAGGCCGAGGACATGCTTGCCGAGCTCCAGACAATCCTTGAGAGTTTGGGCGCGAAGATTGAGAAGCGAGTAGCTGCGAAAGGTAGCCTTGGTCTTCTTTTAATTTTCCTCTTTGACGAATTGCATGCATGCCCAGGTTCCTCCAAGGTAACCCCTGCCGCCCTTCAACACTTAGCCAGCGAAGAAGATGTGAGTGACGTGCTCAACCTCTACCATGAGTACTTCGACCAGGATCTTGAGGATGAAGAGCCACCGATATCTGATGCTCACCCTGAACAACAGAAGCTCAACGATTGTGGCGGCGATTTTGGCATGGAAGAAGAGGCAAAGATGACCCCTGCATCCTTGGCACTATCATTGGGGTACAGGACAGGCCTACCTCCATCGTTCAACATAGTCCGAGATCGATCTGGGTTAACCCCCTGGGACAAGCCTGATGTTTTCTCTAATGTAAATATCGATTCCCTGCCTGACAATCTTACAAAGTTGCGCCTTCACTGGCACCAGCTTGCTGGTAATCATTCCATTATACGATCCGTCCTTTCCAAGGTCCCAGACTCCTCGCGTGTCCTTGGAGTCCTTGTTGCGGACGAGGTTGGCCTAGGCAAAACAGCACAAGCAATTGCCGTGCTCGCGTTTTTCATGCAGGCTGTCTTCTTACAGCAGACCAAGAAAAAGCTCCCAAGAATCCTGGGTAAGAACTTCTTACCATCGAGATGACGTTGACCCGTGCACTAATCCCGACTTATTCCAGTGAATCAGCCTTATCTTGGAGACAAAGAGAAGATTCCGTCATTGCCGCATCTTATTGTTTGTCCCGGTACCCTCGTAGCACAGTGGGTGGGCGAAGTAAAGGTGTTTTTACAACCGAAATCCGTGGACATATTTGTCTACGACAGCCAAACTGACGGAGAAGACTTCTGGTCTTCCTCAGGACCCATGCATCACTCCAAACATCAACCACACAACAGAATTATTATCGCTTCCCATTCGGTGCGTTGACCGTTTACATGAACCTTTAGTCGAATTACTAACCAGCTGGCATTGAAGGTTTTGTTTAAAGAAATGAATTTAAACTTTCATTCGTCCAAGAAGAACACAAGAGACAATCGTCCTTGGGACTTGCCAACTGCCATCGGATCCCTTGAGCACACCCTCTTCGGCCACTCCTTTCTTACAATCACCATCGACGAAGCACACCACATGCGGAACCCTGGCAAAAAGCATCTTAGCGCCTTGAAACTCCTCGAGCGGGCAACGGTACGGCTCATTATGACCGCCACTCCTCTCCACACATCTTCAAAGGTAAGTCAACGGTGTCACTACTTTGCCTTATAATGCTCAACATCGTTTCTTCTAGGATATTGCATCCATGGGGCGTCTTGTCGGCAAACCCCACTTCTTCACAGAGGCCGCATGGTTACAGGAGAAGGATGATGCTGCTGCGGTTCGAAGAGCAAAGAAGCTTGACGATGATCGAGAGACTCAGCTTGCTGAGCGAGTCCAGGCTGTGAAGCGTCTGCAGGGCCATCTCACTGGCCAGTTCCTCCGGAGGACGACGGACAGCTTCGATTATAAGGCCAATCCACTGCTTCCACTACCCCCATATAAAGAGATCTTGGGCATCGTAACGTTAACAGAAAGAGAGATGGGCATTATTAAGACTCGAGCCGAAAGTGCCAAAGTAGCGTAAGTATAACACCATCTGCTTTCTCCCTTCATTTCTAACATGGCACACAGTCTTGAATCGGCCAGTAACCTGCCGAAGATTCAGACGAAAGTAAGTTGCGGCAAATGCCATATGGTCCAGTCTGACGAGCGCCGTGTAGAAGTTTTATCTGGAGTATCGTACAGCCGTCGGGTATGCCAAGGAAGACTCTACCGCAATGTGGCCATCTTTCAAGACGCTCGAGGAATGGGCGCCGGTCAAGAGTACAAAAATGGACGTCTGTGCAAAAGTTTGTGCCCATTACCTGACCCATGACAAGGTGGACGACATGTCCTTTGTGGATGGGCAGCCTGTTTTCCCGAAGATCACGGTTACTCCGGGACCACCGCTACAAAAGACGCGCCGAATCATCATCTTTCAGGAGTTTTCCTCAATGGCACAGCTACTACAAAATGTGCGTATCTCCATGTTATCCTTCGTTTCTTTCATGTCTGACGCTATCTATTGAGGTTCTCCGCCTACACGGAGTTGAGAGCTATGCCATCAATGGCAAGATGTCCTTTGAAAAGCGCGACAAGATTATTAGGGAGTTCCATGACTCCAAGAACCCCATCAGAGTCCTGATCTTCTCTAGCATCGGATCTGCCGGGCTTAACCTTTCGGTGTCCGATACCGTTATATTCTTCGTGAGCTTTGCCATTCCCCATTTTGCCTGAACATGCTATATTGTAAATCCATAGGACCAACCATGGTCCGCTCAAGACGAGAGGCAAATACGCGGACGTGCCCACAGACAGCCCCAGAAGAATATCGTGACAGTGATTTATCTGCTTGCAAATGACTCAGCTGATCTCCTCATGAATGGCGTGGCGCGAGACAAACGCGATCAGTTCGACGCCTTTGTTGGTAAGGAACTTTGTGATGGTTCGTCCCCTCATTTGTCGTTATAGCCTTACAGATTCAAACTGAATTTGCAGAATTGGAACAACTCCTAAAGGGCTGCATTCCCGACCTCCATGAAGACAAGAAGCCCGACCTTTCTTCCACAAATCGGAAAAAGATCAAGAAGCCGATCGTCATCAACGTCATTGACGAAACACCGGGCATCAGCGAGCCAGATGCCTCCGTGCTCCCATCAGACCCCGATACTTCTATACTCCCATCGGATTGTGGTACCTCTGCATTCCCATCAGAAGTAGAGGCAGGTACTTCAGATGGAGACGAGTTTAGTGACGCCGTAAGCTCAAATATATTGGACGGCCTTCCACATGAAGGTAAACCTTACGTGCTATATAGGGAGGATTAATACTGATCTACTCCTTATACAGAGGACATGGAATTGGACAAGGTGGAGAAGCCAACGCTAAAAAGATACAACACCGGCCGCTGGAGGTCACCGGCAATTGCCAGTGATGCGCCAAGCTCGAACACGTCGGACGGCCTTCCACTTGAAGGTAAACCTTATGTGCTATATAGGGAGGGTATATTTTGATTTGTTCCTTATGCAGAGGACGTGGAATTGGACAAGACGGAGAAGCCAACGAAAAGAATACGGTCACCCCCGATCGTCATGGAAGAAGAAGGTAATGCCCTTTGTCCGTTCCAGGCTATACACTATTCACAATATTGCTATAGATAACTTTGCTCTAACTGCTCTCGTCGCTTACGGAAGCTCCCCGTTAAAATCTGACCAAGACAGCCCTCCACAAAAACGTTCGCGACAAGGAACGATTGGGGCTGAAGGCAGAGCGCAAATATTGGCTGAACACGTCCAGCTGAAGAAGCAGCACGCTACTCGTAAGTCTTCTACAGTATAACTCCAATGAATGAAACAAGCTTATGTTTTATACAGCGTCTTTGACTGGCATGGAAAAGGAAATGAGTGGGGAGAAGGACGCCATATCAAAGTCAGCTGGTGAGTCTTTCAATTGAGGTCAAAATGATGCAGAAGAATAAAACCACACATTATTATAGGCCTCCCACATGCCTCATCAAGTCTCGTTGCAGAGAAAAATGGCAGTGGGACCTCAGGGACCTCATCAAACACTTTATCGCGACAATTCCTCCTGCCACCACAAAAACCAAGTAAGTCAGAGTCGGGTAATTTTACGTTTTCTTCTAACGTGGTGCTAGCGTCGAGAAACTCTGGTGTTTCAAACACGTCAATGTCCGAGAAGATCAGGACAAACCCTTTCGCCAAAAAATCCACGACTACAGAAACAAATCTCCAGACACCCGTGGCCAACCCAAAGGCCAACCCAAATCCGTTTGCCCGCCCGCCCATGCAGCAAGGGATTCCCAGTCGTCAGCCAGGACGATTGGATAGTGTTTCTGTGCCACCAAAGTCTGCTCTGAAGGGTAAGTGCGGAAAGAAGTCAAAGCTGTGAGCTTAGGGACTGTAAACTTTCCATCTGATATTGTGTACTGGAAGTCATTGATTTACTTGTATGTCTGTATATAGTTGTTAACGCGTTATGTCTTTAAGTCCATTTATACAAGTGAGATAGATGGTGGGCGGTTTCATCCTTATCTTCACTACAATGACCCCTGCAAGACCACACGCCATTTAAATTTAGACACCAGATCTGATCGCCAGTGTCGGTTTGTCGACGATGACGATGAATGGCATATTGCTGACATTCTCCCACCCTCTCCATAACCCATGGAATGTATCCATTCAGCATTTCAGAGTCATCTTTTCAGCTAACTTCTGGACCAGGCGGGATCCGGCCCCGACATTCATACACCTGGAACCACGTCACCTGAACTTTTTCTTTTGAATTGGCCTGGAAAAATTATAAATTCATTACAGAGAGGAGGTTAGGTCACACACACCGTGGTATTTCCTCCATTTCCTCCTCTGTCAAATCGCCACCAAACAACTCTTCCTCCACGCGCTGAAAGAGATCCCGAGGCAACGGTTTGGTGTGTCTACAAAATATTAGGCTATTACGGATTAGCAGATATCATAGATAAGACTTGCCTTGCAATGACATCATCCACGGGCCTGCCTACACGTTCCATAGCAGCTCTAAATGAATAGTCCAGCCGTGGTGTTGGGGGAGCGCCGCGTCTGGTATGCAGACGTCCACTTGTGTTCGTAACCTTGCAATGTTATCATCAATAGTTTGATTTTGGCAATTCCAATGTGCCCTAGCTAGTCCACCTATATGTTGCAAGCCAGAAGAAACTCTGAAGCTTTGCAACGGCGGACTAGGATCTATCGGTTGAGTCGCGGGCCAGAAGAATCTCTGAAGCTCCGCAACATAGATCAAGGCGTCGAGTGGGAGTATTAGGTTGACCGGAAAAAAAAGAAAAGTACCTTGGGCATGATGAATGTGACACCGAATCCGTGGTTGAGGGGAAGGTTGTTCACTGGCAGTGAGAATGGCCGGGGGTTTAGAGTATCTTGCGTACGAGTCTTGGGTAGATCAATGGAGCTAACTCCAAAGGATCACGTCGTAGAGCAATTCCAGGAGCTAACTCCTTAGAATCGCGTTGTGTCGTGGTCCAAGAGTGAGCGGATGACAGATTGATCAGAAGTCAAACTGAAAATCACATGACCGTGCCAAAGGCCGAAGTTACAGGTTACAGGTTGCCGATCTGAAGGGATAAAGAAAGGACTACAAACAGGGGAGTACGACGAACAACAGAAGCGTGAAACCATGCTATGGTGGCGATTTGTCATAGAAGTGCCAAGGCCACCAGAATCTGGGGATTAGACTTGTTATCCTCATAGACAAACAGGCACAAGGTCAAATCTACACTGTGGTGGCCATTCATCGTAAAAGAGTCAAGAACTTGAGAATATGGGAGTTAGACTTGTCGTCCTCATAGACGAACAGGCAACATGTGAATCTACACTGTGGTGGCCATTGATCGTAGAAGAGCTATGACTGTGAATCCGGGTGGGGGTGCCATTCGTCATAGAAGAGCTATGACTGTAAAATCCAGGTGTGGTTGGTTGACATTCATCGTAGTCTCATAGAAGAGCTATGACTGTGAATACAGGTATGGTTGTCATTATTCGTCATAGAAGAGCAATGACTGTGTGACTCGGGGTGTCCTCATAGACGAACAGGCAAGAGGTGAATCCACGCTGTGGTGGCCATTCGTCGTAGAAGAGCTATGACTGTGAATCCCGGTGTGGTTGCTATTCGTCATAGAAGACCAATGACTGTGTGACTCGAGGTGTCCTCATAGATGAACAGACAACATGTGAATCCACGCTGTGGTGGCCATTCGTCGTAGAAGAGCTATGATTGTGAATCCCGGTGTGGTTGCCATTCGTCATAGAAGAGTGATGACTGTGAGACTCGGGGTGTCCTCATAGACAAACAGGCAAGAGGTGAATCCACGCTGTGGTGGCTAATCGTCGTAGAAGAGCTATGACTGTGAATCCGGGTGTGCTTGTCATTCGTCATAGACGATTCAGGCACAAGACGAGGTTTAAGGAATGTGTGTGAATGAGCAACCGGCCACTGGCATGGTATGACGGAGGAGACTGAATAGTCTGTGAAAAGGCCAACCCTTGATGAAGAGACAGAACAGTTCTGGTTTCGACAGCCTGGCGGTCTCCGCTACACTGGCAACCCATAGTAGCTGGCCATTGATCCCACCCGTGGCGTTGGAGATGCACGATACGAGGAGCTGGCTCCGTAGTATCGTATCTCGCCTTTGAGATCCTCGATTCATGCCAGGAGCTGACTCCGTAGCATGAAGCGATCAGTGAAACAAGTAGAGACGAGGTGTGAACGAAGAGACACGTGACCAAATCAACTTGTTTGGCACAGTTACTCAAACGCGTTAATTAGTGACCTCATGGCCTTTTAAGTGTGGTGAGTGTTCTTCCTCCGTTATCTCACATTAACTAAACAGTTTGCCGTACAGTCCAAATCAACTTGGTTGGCATAGTTTCATCCAAACGCGTTACTTAGTAGTACACGACCGCAACAGCCTTTTACTAACTGTGGTGAGTTTGATTCCTCCCCCGTTATATCACAGTAACTAATGGGTTTACCGTAAAGTCCTATCCTGCCCCCTCTGTTTGTGGATCAGGTTAGGTTCTTGCGGAGTCAGCTCCCTTGAATCTTTTCAAGAACTCTCTGCTTCACGTCTTGCCAGTGGTTTCATCCGGGGCTAGCTCCGTTGAAATCGTAAAGACGGACGTCAATAGGTCGTAGAATCATCCCGTTCCAGGCTCAAAATCAACCTCTATCGGTCCTGCCATGGCATCTGTCTTCCTCGTCCGCGACGAAGCCCGGAGCATTCCTGGGGGACCCCAGATTGTCGCGACTAATGTTTTTTATGATCGAGAATTTGGAATTTGGACATCCCCGACACTCACCACCCTCCGCCGACCCATTCCTCCATACGAAGGACAACATCGAGCATACATCCCTGTTCGAGAATTCCGAAAAATGCGCTGGCTAATCAACTCCCACCCGTACCTTGCATTCTGGCCGAAAAGCGTGTCATTCTTTGGGCCCCTCTTCTCTAGGTTGGACATCTGTGATGCTACCCTGCCCATTGTGACCGTAGATAGAATGTTCCATCGGCTCCACGTGGATGTAATCGACTCGTGGCAACGGCTCGAATCCGCTCTAGTCAATATCACCTATTTTCTCCTTGGGACTGCATTTCCCTCAGGTTCACCAGATCTACTCCCCTTGCCCTTTCCGAGCGATTGCGGTTACACCGCCAGCCACAAGGAGATTCATTTCGCGAGGAACTGTGCCTACAAATCACGAGATGCCTTTGTTGCACTTGCCACCCTCTGCTCCTTCGCTATTGCTATGAACTTGTCGCCGGAGGACGACAACATAACCGAGCCGCGATGGGTTTCGCTCTGTCGGTTAAATGGCATTCACCCTCAGTGGCTCCACGACTTCCAAATGTCCTTTGTCTGCAGTTCTGCACCGGGGTTTCGAGTTGGTGCATACGTAAACGCCTATTGTTCGACCTGGGCACGGTGCTTCCCAGCTTTCCAGCGCGCCAATGTCCCTTTCATCATATGGTGGGGCCGTGACTCCAACCAGCCATTTACAGACAGGGAGTTGATGCCTAGGTACTTGCCCAGCGCTGAGGCCGTTTATCGAGCGAAGCTCCAAGAAATCGGTGTTCCCAATGTCAGTGGTCAGATACCTGAGCGAGCGGAGGAGAGGTTCATGCGTGATAGCAATGAGACTTCTTTTCATCCTGGCTGCAGTGGAGGCCCCGTCCTGGACGAACCGTGCGATGTTCGTTTGGATGAAGACCCTGGTCTCATTTGTACAGACGTCCCTCAGCCGCATGAGGGTAGTCATCAGCAAAAGGGTGAGACCGTTCAAATGTTCATTGAGCGAATGGAGAAGGAGGCGCAGCAATTCGAAGCGAGCTTGAGTGAGCAAGCAGTCGCTCGTATCCGCGAGATCAAGTTGCAGACCGCAGCCACCAGAGACAATCTGACGGCCTTGGTGCCAGAAGAAGGTTCTGTGCTGTACGAATGGATATTGACGCCAAGTGGCCACCAGTTGAGAACTCTGGTTCCAGAACCCGAATGGCAGGCGCGTTGGATTCGCTCGACTCCACAGACTAGGTGGTACCACAGTTTGTTGGATGAATGGTCGATTGTTGTTGAAACCGCCACATCAGAGCGCAACGGCCTCGTCGAAGACGAGGTCATTCTTATTGACCCGTCGTCGGAGCCGCCCCACATGAACGTTCCAGCTGGTTCCCTGAACACCCGTTCGGAGAATTCAAATGACATCTATGTAGACGATGTCAAGAAGATATATGGCAGCCATATCCGCGACACTACTGTTACTGTTCGCTCTCTCCCCTATATCCTTCACTACCGCTATGGTTTTTTACCACCTACACCATACAGTATGGACCACCGCATGAAGATCCCATCGACGGCGGAACGTTGTGACTCACGAGTTGCAGCGATGAGTCGCGTCGGGCTAAAGGCATACAAAGATGACGAGCTCCATCAGGCTGTTGTCGACATGTACAATTTCATCATGTATCGTCGGCTCAACCCTGTGGCCTTTTCACCACTTTGGGACCTGGAGCCTAGCTTCCTACGTCATATTAAGGATGAGCAGCACATCCTTTATCGGCGCGAGCCTAACGTCAATGGAACCTTACACATCATTGGGATAAAAGGCACCCCACTCCACATGCAATGGTATTTAATTGTCCTCCGTGATGCATGCGCAGTCCTCCAGGTCTTTAGGGAAAAACCGACCTCGATACTGGGAATTGTTCGGAACTTGCTTAGCTGGGGCATACCGTTCAATACCGTCAAATCCATGAACAATGTTCCCCACCGAGTCACCAAGGTTTACGAGAACACAGGAGTGGGCAGGCGCAATCAAAACCATACATTTGACGTCACGGATTACGTGGCCTATGAGGCGAAGAAACGAGATGTTTTGCAAGGGAGCTTGGGGCGCATGGCCCGCATGAACGGCGGAATTCTCTGGAGGCTTTCGCAAGATTTTGTGGTCGATAAAGCGGTTACCAAAGGTCCAACATCGTCATGCAAATCAGAAGGAATGGAGGTTGGCAGACTTGGGCCGTATATCTTGGTCGACGACGGGCTACGCGAAAGAGATGAAGATATTATTTGCGGCGTCTACCATGTTAAGTCTGGTAAGTTCGCATTCACGTATTGAAAAATTTAGCTGATGAGGAGATCGACAGTCGAGCAGCCCGCCCACCAAACAACCCAGCTCTCTTGGTGGCCGAAAGCCAATACGTGGAAATATAGTGGGATGAACGTGGGTTACTGGTCGCCGGATTGCGAAGATTTTTATCAGAGACGTCTAGCAGAAATCAAGGCCGGCACTGCTACCTTATACAGTGCAAGCGAGTGGAGAGGCAGGCTGAAGATGAAGGCTACGCACACCGGAAACTTTGTTAGCTACACATCCAACCTGGCAGACATGCTTCTCCGGAACGATGACAGATATTGGGATGAATGAGCAACCCTTCTCGCGACTCTTCTTTATTCATTTCTGACGCGTCCTGGTCGTTAAATGGTTACACATTCGTAGAAGGTCTGCTTGACCAATTTGTAGTATGATATATTCACATTGTCAATGTAACGTCCGTATGAAATATATAATGTTTTTACCTCCTCGCCGTATAACCGTGAGCATCATTTCGTCGTAGACGCGTTGACACAGATAACTACCCTATCTACCTTAGTGGTCGAATTGAACCATGGAGTCTGGGAACATCATTTTCTCACTAGCAACGAATGATTGACGAACGATTACACGTGACTGACGAACGATTGACGAACGATCACACGTGATTGACGAACGATTGACGAACGATGCATATGGAAATAAAACCCACGACTCGGGAGAACCCAGAATCTTGGGGACCATGGTTCTCCCCTTGGCCATCCAGATCGTCTATATCCATCTCCCCTATTATAAATTTGTAATCAATCTGCGCATCTGGTTTTATAAGAAGTGCGTACCTTGAACTTCAGCATGTTTTGGGTTGATTACTGAAATGTCACAAGTTGCGACACGTGACAGTCCAACATTCAACTATGCCATCACCATCGAGAAACGATACGAGAACCAGGAAAAAGAGGACTGGTTGGCTAATATGCCCTCACACCTGCAACGAATCCATATGCACCTCCAGAGGGTTTGGGATACTTTGGCCAAAGGAAGGGAACTCTCTCGGTCGTCACATGAAGACATCCAGACATCCAGATTGCACACCCTCTTGTCCCGCCTTCCAAAACCCCCGTTTGCATGGAAGGGTCCCTACACAACAGGAGATAAATGAAAATCTTCCTCTAATACCAGAAAAATACAGGGCTTCTCATCGTGATCTTGTGATCGACTTGGATGCAGTCTCTCCGCACGTTCCATCTTCCTCCTCTTCTAATCATCCAATCAGTGATCCGTCCTCCTCTTCCATGCATTTGTTTTATGATTCATCTGCCCAGGAGAATCTGGGTGATGGTTCCGATGACCCCCTTGCCTCACACATGGAGGCTCTCTATGTTGACGACACTGATGTTCCTCCGGTTATTTTGGAACGGAGCAATGCCACATTCAAAATAGTATATGTTCCTGACCCAACGCGATACTTGAAACGAGTTGCCGCACAGGGTGACATTTCCTGGATCAAGGGCGTCCTTGCCGCAGAAGAAGTCGACATGCTAAGCGACTTTTTTTCCAAAGCCATTCATGTAGTCAGCCAAAGGAAGAGGCCTAAAACACCTGTTTTATTCAATGTCCTTATACAAGAATGGGTAAGCTAGTCACCTACTCTCATAAAAATGCTATATTTACCAAACCCTGCCGTTTTTGAGCTCTACGTTTTTATTTTCATGCGAAGAATGACGCACACAGACACCACCCCCTTATTCCAGATACGATTTATAGAATGGGATCAGTTTCTGGATCAATGGATAAATTGTATGGAACCTACACAGCAAATCAGAGAGATGTTTGAGACCTGTGATTGTTTCGTGGGGGGGATGGACCTAACCCTCAATTATATGTGAGCATTTGGACCCTTTTCTCTCTTTTGCCTTCATTTATCGCATCCTGAAGAAATGAGAGGTATGGAGTAAAGGCTGAAGATGCGGACCGGTACTTCAATCGTATGGGGTCACTTGAAAATATGGTGACTTCTTGGCCACCAAGGGTTCAGATGAAGGAGCTCTGCGACAAAGTCAATCTCACCAAACGACTTGACCAGATATCTGAGGTTATGAACACAGGAAGGCCCAAAACGATGAAATTGCAAAGAGGTCAACCGTTACCAGAGGGGATGGTATTGAAGAGGACACACAGTGATTGTGGGATACATGTGTTCATTCCCAATGAAGTTGGAACTGTGACATGGGATAGGCTTGATGAAGGGCCCCCAGGTTCATCATGGATTTCCCAAGAGTACGCTGTCCATCTTAGGAACTTGGGAGAATGGAGAGCCATCATAGTGGATGGAAAGTTACTGTACGTGGTCCACACCGTCTGCAACCCATCAAAAGCATTATGGAAGTGGTCGAAGGTGGATAGATACTATTCACTGGATGAAATAAGGTGTGTTTTAATCACAATTTCACAGGAAACACCATTTAAAGCTCAATTTTGACAGTGAAATGCATAAAAAAGAAGCTCTTACCACAGTGGATAGCATTTTGAACCCAGATTCCAACACGTTCGAATACCGAGAAAAGTCCAAGAAAGAGTTTACAGACTTTGTACTGGAAACGTATAGGCGATTGTTGGCTATGGAGGTCAAGACCATTGGCTCCAGATCCACTTTGTCCCTTTTTTGCAGGATGGACATTGGGATATTTGTGGACGGTAGTGGAAAAGCCTCATACTTTGTAAATGAGGTTGAGAGAACTCTCACCACCGCACTTTGGGTCAAGGATAGGGACATTCCCATCAACAGTCTTTCCTGGACGATTGGACAAGCTTTTCACAGTTGGATCCACTGCACGAATCAGTACTTAATGTAGATTGGATAGCACATACTATACTATTTCAATTTATCCAGCTATTCTATGCTTTATTTAATGCATGGGTGAGGGTATGGGCAGGGTATGGGCTAGGAAATTTAGCAGAAAAGTGCGCCGTTCGAAAGAGGCCTGCATGACACAAAATAAGTCAAATGGCATATAAGTGATGGAGTATTGTAAGCACACCCATGAATGAGCCCATGCAGCTCGCAGTTCGCCGTTCAAGTGGCATCGACCCGCGCAGAAAGTATAAGCTATTGAATGGCGCACTTATTTAAGTTATGGCATAGTGCAGTTGTTATTAAATGCGCCAGTAGAACATGTATCCCCAGTTGTAGCATGGCGCAGCTATATTAAACGCACCAGTCGATCACGTTTGACTGGCGCCCTTATCCCAGTTATATCATGGCGCAATTGTTATTAAATGCGGCAGTCGAACGTGATTGACTGGCGCACTTACCTAGTAAATATAGCATGGCGCCGTTGTTTTTAAGTGCGCCAGTCGAACATGATCGACTGGCGCACTTATTCCCAGTTGTAGCACGGCGCAATTCTATGCTCTATTTAATGCATGGGTGAGGGTACGGGCAGGGTATGGGCTAGGAAATTTAGCAGAAAAGTGCGCCGTTTGAAGGAGGGCAGCGTGACGCACAATAAGTCCAACGGCATATAAGTGATGAAGTTTTGTAAGCACACCCTTGAATCAGTCCAAGCCGCCTTGCAGTTCGCCGTCCAGATGGCATCGATCCGTGCAGAAACTGAATAGCGCAGTTATATTACACGCGCCAGTCGAGGGTTAGGGTTACCTTCAATGACATTCTGAATAGGATCGACAAAGGCCTGCTTTAAATGACCTTCATCATCGATGTATTCACCCGTGAGGACAAAGCGTAGGAAGTTGTCATCCGTTTCATCATTTTCGTGATAGCCATAAGCACGGTCAGTGAATTCGCGCAGACTGTGGGATACGACTGGGTGGTTGTTGAAGAGATTAGCCATAGGAGAGAGGGTTGATGTGGATAACTGTCAAGAAGTTAATTTTCGATGAGTGTCTTTGATTCTGAATGGCTCGAGGTACCATGAAGGGATGTAATGATGAAATAATAAGATCTAGGGTGATCAATACAATAATTTGCACTGTCACTCCAACTGCCTCGAGGTTGGGTAATGTGATGCGATTTTCGCATGAACAATGAGCCGTAGGTCTAATGTGCGTAAGCTGTGGAAGGATATGACAGATAGATGAATGGAGATCCAGGCATATGACATGCTGACGTATGGTGATTTCCATGAAAAACAAGGAGATAGCAGGGTCGCACAACATATCGAGGTTTGTCGAAGACATTTGTAGATGTTCGAGAGAAGCACATGGTGCTGGAGGAGAACTAGAAGTACCGTATAAGGAATCTTGAAGGTTAGGGCAATTGGGGATAGGCACCACTGCTAGGCAGCCACATCAGACTCATTCGTGTCGGAGATGCAACCAAGAAGGAATGAAAAATTGGCATTGATCTATGTAATAGATCTGTGTAATACGACTCTGAAAGTGTTGCCATAGTAAGTATCAATGCACTGTAGCCAGAGATGTTGGACGCTGTCATATGGGGGACTACTCCCCAACAGAGCTCGTTGTTTCCAACATCGATTCTACTGTCGACGAGGAAGACCTGCACAGTACTACTTCCATGCAGCGTACATCTTGATGAGTGGAGAAAGGGAGAGACACACGCAGTTAGCAGGGGTCCAGCTTGTTTTACATGAATTCTTGGGTGACTCCCGAATAACTTGCACTTGAATAATGAGCCATCAGTTCAATGTGGGTACAGTTAGAAAAAAATTTGACAGACATAGATATAAGGGGCACACAACATGCTGAACGAGGTACAAGAATTCTGGTAAGTGAAAAGCAAAAAGTACGACATGCGGACACGGGTGAAGTTGATAGACTCCATCAGAGATAGCATGCAATCCAAGAGGTTTATGGATTGCTGGAGGCGAGCAGGAACCACCAGATTAAGGAATCTTGAAGGGGGAGACTCGAGAGGTTTGGGGATAGCCCGCCACAGGAATAGAACCCGTCGTTGCTGGAGCCAATGAGGAGTTGCATGGAACTACTTCTGTACAGCATGCATCTTCATGGGAGAGGAGAGAGAGCTATGCACTGTTCGTCGAGGATGAATGGACATGAGAGTCACGGCGTAAGTAATAGATCAATCAGAGTGGCTGTGTTCAATCGTGCGGCAATGGCAATCCTCTTGAACACAGCCACTCTGATTGATCTATTACCTACGCCGCGACTTGTTCAGCACGCTGTGTGCCCCTTATTTATTTTGGCAATTC
Source organism: Tricholoma bakamatsutake (assembly GCA_029959215.1). Classification (NCBI taxonomy): domain Eukaryota; kingdom Fungi; phylum Basidiomycota; class Agaricomycetes; order Agaricales; family Tricholomataceae; genus Tricholoma; species Tricholoma bakamatsutake. The sequence continues at coordinate 12,851,899 of CP114861.1, forward strand.
CAATGTGCCCTAGCTAGTCCACCTATATGTTGCAAGCCAGAAGAAACTCTGAAGCTTTGCAACGGCAGACTAGGATCTATCGGTTGAGTCGCGGGCCAGAAGAATCTCTGAAGCTCCGCAACATAGATCAAGGCGTCGAGTGGGACTATTAGGTTGACCGGAAAAAAAAGAAAAGTACCTTGGGCATGATGAATGTGACACCGAATCCGTGGTTGAGGGGAAGGTTGTTCACTGGCAGTGAGAATGGCCGGGGGTTTAGAGTATCTTGCATACGAGTCTTGGGTAGATCAATGGAGCTAACTCCAAATGATCACGTCGTAGAGCAATTCCAGGAGCTAACTCCTTAGAATCACGTTGTGTCATGGTCCAAGAGTGAGCGGATGACAAAAAAAGTAAACTTAGGGGTAGATTGGGCGTGCTGCAGTGGTGGTGGATGGGGCCATAGAGACGTGGACGTAGACGGGGCTGGTCACATCAATGGTGCTAGGAATGGGGGTGATGACGTGGGTGGTTGACGGTGGGCTTGTGTAGATGGGGCAGTGGTGGGGAACACGCATCACATTGACATACATGGCGTCGTGGTGAGCTCGTCCTGCGTGAGGAGTGAGCAGGGGCAATGGCGGCAAGTAGGCGGCAACGAGGTGGAAACGTGGGCGTGTGAAGTGAAAGGGGGGTGTCGAAAGGTGTCGACAGCATTGTTAATGATGCAGGGGGTGGTGTAAGACATGGGTGGTGGCTAAACAGCTCTTTCCCGGGGTGTCTGGGGCAAAGTGAGGAGGTGGGGCAGAGGGTAGTCCGTCTCCTCATTCCTGAGCTGCGGATCGTGCTCCAGAAAGGGCCAGAGCAGGGTATATGGTCGTCATTGATGTGTTTCGTCAACAACGACGTGGCAGATGAGGCGAACGTGCGAGGCGTCATGCTGCGTTCGTGGTGTGGAACGGGGGTATGGTGGGAGAAGTCGACTGGGCGTGCTGCAGTGGTTCCTTCCTCGTGGATGGTGCCGCCGTTGTCGTCGTCCTCATCCCTATGTCCTCGTGTCCCCGTTGCTCTCATTGTGCCCGTATCTCCTCCCGCCACCCTAGTCTTGATCTTCCCCTCGTCCCTGTCCCCCATCCATCTTGTTGTCTCCCGCCGTGCCGTTGTCTCCTGCTGCTTCATTCATCCATTGTCCGGCGCTCTCGAGGATACACCCCTCTGCTGACTGAGAGCCTCACATCCAGTTTGGATGGCCGGGGGGGGGGCATAGCCGTGGTTGGGCATGGTGTTCTGGTGTTGGCGCGCGTTGTTTCCTGTACTTTACTTAGAACCTAAAAAGTAAAGCAATGTAATTAGTTAGTTAGCTAGAACAAGAACGAAAGAGAAAAAACTTACCGAGCTCTAGAAATCTCGGGGCTACAGAACAAAGAAACGACGCTGGATGCGTCATTGGACAATCGGCTCTAGGTGCAGGACAGAGGAAAAGGGAACTGTGTCCGGAAAACCGAGACACAGAGGAGAACTTGACGCGTTCACGCCAAGCGTGATGAGACGGCCAGGAGCGGAGAGGAATCGTAGTTTAGAACCTAAAAAGTAAGGGAAAGTAGTTAGTTAGTTAATGAAAACAAAAATGAACGAGGAAAAAAATTACCATAGGCCCAAATGATGAATGTGTCATTTGGGTCGCCTCGTATTTGCTCACGTTGTTAGCAGGAGTTTCATAGCATTTAAACTGAAGAAATGACATTAGTTAGTAGATAGCAAAAAGAAAGAAGAAAGAAAACATATGGAGGGCTTGGTTCTGTGCTGTTGTCGCTCGACGATGACGAAGTTCAAAGCTCCTGCACAGATGTCGTTCCGTGCAGGATTGATCTGTTACATGGTAAGACGGAGAGAGGATGTTCGGTTGTCGTTCGCAATGACGAAGACCCTGCACGAAACTACTTTCGTGCAGGGTGGATCTGTGAAAGTGGGAAGGACGGAGAGATGGGCGCGCTGTTCGACGAAGACAAACAGACAAGCTGATTCGCACGGTGACGCCAGCCAATCAACGACGTCATGTTCGTCTTCGAAGATGAACAGACACCGTGGGAATCAGATCTTAATTGATCTAATCTCTGCTTCTTCGACGACGAGCAGTTGCCCACTTCCTCCTGCCGTCTCCGTCTCCGTAACCGTAATAGGGTGAGCTTGGGTAATTCTGGACAGCATTCATGGTCTTGCAGCCAGGAGCCTCTGCTCAAAATCTATATAGAATTGCCAGTGGTCTCTTGGCACCCTTGCTCATACTAGAGATCTACCAAATGCTCTAGTCCACAATCCCTCCACAAGCTAGTATGAGTAAAATGCGGTATACTTATTCGCTGACCACCTTCCCAAGCCTCAATCTCATGTTCCAAGACTCTGCCTCTAAGAAGAACAAAATCCCCAGGTAGAAGACGCACTTTCAGGTTTAGTTGAGGAAAATACAAGTACCCTCCAGTTTTGAAGTCTCCAGCTGCATAGAGGCCAGCATAAGCCAATCGAGGATCCTGGGAATCTCGATGCAGGCCAGAAAGTCGATTAAGAAGGAGCTCCCGACCTTCTAGTAGTAAAGAGTCCACACTTGTCCAAGCAGCCAGGGAGGCATGTTTGGCCGTGGCCTTCTTGTGGAGTTGTTTGAGAGCGTCGAAGAATTGGGGATCCACATGTTCAATTGTTTCATTAATCTTCTTAGAGAGGAAGGCAAACTGACGATACAGCTCAGCTGTTCTGGCAAATGCCCCACCAGTCTTGAAGCTTTCTGGAGAGGGAACTGCATCACCAGTGTTCTTTACATGGCTGTCAGAGAGAAAAAAGCAAAACGTCAAGGAGATGACTAGACCTCTTGCCCAATCGCGAACCACCCTTTGACTAGTCTTATTTCACCACATACTTCTCCAGGTCGGTCGGCATATTTACCAGCTTTGTCGGCACTAGTGGCGGTTTTGCCGATGTGAGGTGGCGTATATTTGGTAAAATCAAGGACACAATTGGTGATGTGAGCCTGAGGTTCATGACATCAGTATCCTTGGTAGGATAGTGAGGAGTAATTGAACACACTGTACCACGATCACTCGTCAACCTGGGCATTGTGGCCACCATAATGTAACCATCCTCACTCAAAAGTTTGCGGGGTGTGTCATCATTCCAGATCATCAGCTCTAAAGGCTGTTGTTGCGGCCTTTGGGGCAGGTGCTTGGCAGCTTGTCTAAAGTTGAAGGGGATGGTCACTTGGAAGAGGAGAAAATTTACAAGGGCATCACAGGTGACAGACATGAGAAACATAACATACCTTCATTCAGAGTCATCTTTTCAGCTAACTTCTGGACCAGGCGGGATCCGGCCCCGACATTCATACACCTGGAACCACGCCACCTGAACTTTTTCTTTCGAATTGGCCTGGAAAAATTATAAATTCATTACAGAGAGGAGGTAGGGTCACACACACCGTGGTATTTCCTCCATTTCCTCCTCTGTCAAATCGCCACCAAACAACTCTTCCTCCACGCGCTGAAAGAGATCCCGAGGCAACGGTTTGGTGTGTCTACAAAATATTAGGCTATTATGGATTAGCAGATATCATAGATAAGACTTGCCTTGCAATGAAATCATCCACGGGCCTGCCTACACGTTCCATAGCAGCTCTAAATGAATAGTCCAGCCGTGGTGTTGGGGGAGCGCCGCGTCTGGTATGCAGACGTCCACTTGTGTTCATAACCTTGCAATGTTATCATCAATAGTTTGATTTTGGCAATTCCAATGTGCCCTAGCTAGTCCACCTATATGTTGCAAGCCAGAAGAAACTCTGAAGCTTTGCAACGGCAGACTAGGATCTATCGGTTGAGTCGCGGGCCAGAAGAATCTCTGAAGCTCCGCAACATAGATCAAGGCGTCGAGTGGGAGTATTAGGTTGACCGGAAAAAAAAGAAAAGTACCTTGGGCATGGTGAATGTGACACCGAATCCATGGTTGCGGGGAAGGTTGTTCACTGGCAGTGAGAATGGCCGGGGGTTTAGAGTATCTTGCGTACGAGTCTTGGGTAGATCAATGGAGCTAACTCCAAATGATCACGTCGTAGAGCAATTCCAGGAGCTAACTCCTTAGAATCGCGTTGTGTCGTGGTCCAAGAGTGAGCGGATGACAGATTGATCAGAAGTCAAACTGAAAATCACATGACCGTGCCAAAGGCCGAAGTTACAGGTTACAGGTTGCCGATCTGAGACGAAGTGTGAACGAAGAGACACGTGACCAAATCAACTTGTTTGGCACAGTTACTCAAACGCGTTAATTAGTGACCTCATGGCCTTTTAAGTGTGGTGAGTGTTCTTCCTCCGTTATCTCACATTAACTAAACGGTTTGCCGTGAAGTCCAAATCAACTTGGTTGGCATAGTTCTATCCAAACGCATTACTTAGTAGTACACGACCGCAACAGCCTTTTACTAACTGTGGTGAGTTTGATTCCTCCCCCGTTATATCACAGTAACTAATGGGTTTACCGTAAAGTCCTATCCTGCCCCCTCTGTTTGTGGATCAGGTTAGGTTCTTGCGGAGTCAGCTCCCTTGAATCTTTTCAAGAACTCTCTGCTTCACGTCTTGCCAGTGGTTTCATCCGGGGCTAGCTCCGTTGAAATCGTAAAGACGGACGTCAATAGGTCGTAGAATCATCCCGTTCCAGGCTCAAAATCAACCTCTATCGGTCCTGCCATGGCATCTGTCTTCCTCGTCCGCGACGAAGCCCGGAGCATTCCTGGGGGACCCCAGATTGTCGTGACTAATGTTTTTTATGATTGAGAATTTGGAATTTGGACATCCCCGACACTCACCACCCTCCGCCGACCCATTCCTCCATACGAAGGACAACATCGAGCATACATCCCTGTTCGAGAATTCCGAAAAATGCGCTGGCTAATCAACTCCCACCCGTACCTTGCATTCTGGCAACAACCCAGCTCTCTTGGTGGCCGAAAGCTTAGGGTTATCAGGAGAATGTTTTGAGATTGTAGGGTAGGGTGGAAAACTAGGGGACTAGGGGACTAGGGGACTAGGGGACTAGGGGACTAGGGGACTAGAGGACTAGGGGACTAGGGGACTAGGGGACTAGGGGACTAGGGGACTAGGGGACTAGGGGACTAGGGGACTAGGGGACCAGGGAGCAGGGGAGCAGGGGAGTAGGAGAGTGGAGGAAGGGAATAGGCAGAGTAGCAGGATGCACAGACAACAAAACTACTTGGGCATCCATAACTTCTGTGATGGCTTGTACAGCACATACCACATTGAGTACAAAATTTTATTCATGAGTGCGGAACATCCATGAAAAAATGTATGGTATCTACTTGTACTCACTACAAATTACTTGTGTGTTCCCAAGACTGTGTGAGTCCAGATGGTTGCCAGTCAAGGTCATTAAAGAGCAGATTTGTCTTCCTCGTAGATGAACAGGCAAGACATGAATCCTGCACGGAATTACTTTTATGCAGGAGAAATCCATGGTGTGGTTGGGTTAGGGTTATCAGGAGAATGTTTTGAGATTGTAGGGTAGGGTGGAAAACTAGGGGACTAGGGGACTAGGGGACTAGGGGACTAGGGGACTAGGGGACTAGAGGACTAGGGGACTAGGGGACTAGGGGACTAGGGGACTAGGGGACTAGGGGACTAGGGGACCAGGGAGCAGGGGAGCAGGGGAGTAGGAGAGTGGAGGAAGGGAATAGGCAGAGTAGCAGGATGCACAGACAACAAAACTACTTGGGCATCCATAACTTCTGTGATGGCTTGTACAGCACATACCACATTGAGTACAAAATTTTATTCATGAGTGCGGAACATCCATGAAAAAATGTATGGTATCTACTTGTACTCACTACAAATTACTTGTGTGTTCCCAAGACTGTGTGAGTCCAGATGGTTGCCAGTCAAGGTCATTAAAGAGCAGATTTGTCTTCCTCGTAGATGAACAGGCAAGACATGAATCCTGCACGGAATTACTTTTATGCAGGAGAAATCCATGGTGTGGTTGCTGGTGGGCTGTGGCTGCCATTTGTCATAGATGAAGTAAACTAGAAGAGCCAAGACCAGGTTCGTCGTCCTCCTAGACAAACAGGCAAGACAAGAGTTGGGGGTGCAACGGCGTAGACGAATGAAGACCATGAGAATCAACTAGAAGAGCTGAAACCAGTTCGTCATCCTCATAGACGAACAGGCAAGACAACAGTTGGGGGTGCAACGGCGTAGACGAATGAAGACCATGAGAATCAACTAGAAGAGCTGAAACCAGTACATCGTCCTCGTAGACGAACAGGCAAGACAAGAGTTGGGGGTGCAATGGCGTAGACGAATGAAGACCATGAGAATCAACTAGAAGAGCCAAGACCAGGTTCGTCGTCCTCGTAGACGAACAGGCAAGACAAGAGTTGGGGGTGCAACGGCGTAGACGAATGAAGACCATGAGAATCAACTAGAAGAGCTGAAACCAGTACATCGTCCTCGTAGACGAACAGGCAAGACAAGAGTTGGGGGTGCAACCGCGTAGACGAATGAAGACCATGAGAATCAACTAGAAGAGCTGAAACCAGTTCGTCGTCCTCATAGACGAACAGGCAAGACAACAGTTGGGGGTGCAACCGCGTAGACGAATGAAGACCATGAGAATCAACTAGAAGAGCTGAAACCAGTTCGTCGTCCTCCTAGACGAACAGGCAAGACAAGAGTTGGGGGTGCAACGGCGTAGACGAATGAAGACCATGAGAATCAACTAGAAGAGCCAAGACCAGGTTCGTCGTCCTCGTAGACGAACAGGCAAGACAAGAGTTGGGGGTGCAACAGCGTAGACGAATGAAGACCATGAGAATCAAGTAGAAGAGCTGAAACCAGTTCGTCGTCCTCCTAGACGAACAGGCAAGACAAGAGTTGGGGGTGCAACGGCGTAGACGAATGAAGACCATGAGAATCAACTAGAAGAGCCAAGACCAGGTTCGTCGTCCTCGTAGATGAACAGGCAAGACAAGAGTTGGGGGTGCAACGGCGTAGACGAATGAAGACCATGAGAATCAACTAGAAGAGCTGAAACCAGTTCGTCGTCCTCGTAGATGAACAGGCAAGACAAGAGTTGGGGGTGCAACGGCGTAGACGAATGAAGACCATGAGAATCAACTAGAAGAGCTGAAACCAGTTCGTCGTCCTCATAGACGAACAGGCAAGACAACAGTTGGGGGTGCAACCGCGTAGACGAATGAAGACCATGAGAATCAACTAGAAGAGCTGAAACCAGTTCGTCATCCTCATAGACGAACAGGCAAGACAACAGTTGGGGGTGCAACGGCGTAGACGAATGAAGACCATGAGAATCAACTAGAAGAGCTAAAACCAGTTGGTCGTCCTCGTAGACAAACAGGCAAGACAAGAGTTGGGGGTGCAACGGCGTAGACGAATAAAGACCCTGAGAATCAACTAGAAGAGCTGAAACCAGTACATCGTCCTCGTAGACGAACAGGCAAGACAAGAGTTGGATATGCAACGGCGTAGACGAATGAAGACCATGAGAATCAACTAGAAGAGCTGAAACCAGTTCGTCGTCCTCGTAGACAAACAGGCAAGACAAGAGTTGGGGGTGCAACGGCGTAGACGAATGAAGACCATGAGAATCAACTAGAAGAGCCAAGACCAGGTTCGTCGTCCTCGTAGACGAACAGGCAAGACAAGAGTTGGGGGTGCAACGGCGTAGACGAATGAAGACCATGAGAATCAACTAGAAGAGCTGAAACCAGTTCGTCGTCCTCGTAGATGAACAGGCAAGACAACAGTTGGGGGTGCAACGGCGTAGACGAATGAAGACCATGAGAATCAACTAGAAGAGCCAAGACCAGGTTCGTCGTCCTCGTAGACGAACAGGCAAGACAAGAGTTGGGGGTGCAACCGCGTAGACGAATGAAGACCATGAGAATCAACTAGAAGAGCTGAAACCAGTTCGTCGTCCTCATAGACGAACAGGCAAGACAAGAGTTGGGGGTGCAACCGCGTAGACGAATGAAGACCATGAGAATCAACTAGAAGAGCTAAAACCAGTTGGTCGTCCTCGTAGACAAACAGGCAAGACAAGAGTTGGGGGTGCAACGGCGTAGACGAATAAAGACCCTGAGAATCAACTAGAAGAGCTGAAACCAGTACATCGTCCTCGTAGACGAACAGGCAAGACAAGAGTTGGATATGCAACGGCGTAGACGAATGAAGACCATGAGAATCAACTAGAAGAGCTGAAACCAGTTCGTCGTCCTCGTAGACAAACAGGCAAGACAAGAGTTGGGGGTGCAACGGCGTAGACGAACCAAGACCATGAGAATCAACTAGAAGAGCTGAAACCAGTTCGTCGTCCTCGTAGACGAACAGGCAAGACAAGAGTTGCGCATGCAATGGCATAGATGAACCAAGACCATGAGAATCCATGTGTAGTTGCCATTCATTGTAGAGGAGCCAAGACCAGTTCGTCGTAGAAGAATCATGACTGTGAGAATCCGATTGTGGTTGCCATTCGTCATAGAAGAGCCAAGACCAGTTCATTGTAGAACAGTCATGACTGTGTGAGTTGCCATTCGTCATAGAAGATCCAAGACCATGACAGTCCAGGCATCAGACTTGTCATCCTCATAGACGAACAGGCAAGACAGGAGTCAGGCATGCAACAATGTAGACGAACCAAGACTGTGAGAATCCGCATGTAGTTGCCATTCGTTGTAGAAGAGCAAAGACCAGTTCGTCATTTGTCGTAGAAGAGTTGAGACCATGAGCAATCGGCCATTAGACTTAAGATGTTGAATCCACGCTGTGGTGGCCATTTGTTGTAGAAGAGTCAAGACCATGGGAATCCAGGGATCAGACTTGTCATCCTCATAGATGAACAGGCACGATGTCCAATCCACCATGTGGTGGCCATTTGTCATAGAAGAGTCAAGACCATGAGAACCTGGGGATCAGACTTGGATCAGACTTGTTGTCCTCATAGACAAACAGGCAAGATGTGAATCTACGCTGTGGTGGCCATTCGTTGTAGAAGAGTGATGACTGTGAATCTGGTTGTGGTTGCCATTCGTCGTAGAGGAGCGATGACTGAGTGAATCCGTGTGTGGTTGACATTCGTCGTAGTCTCGTAGAAAATCCGAGACAATGAGAATCCAGGCATTAGACCTGAGGCTCGTAGATGGGATCCTGCACGGAACTACTTCCATGCAGGATATATGTTGGTAGAGTGTTGGTGGTTGATGGTTCGCGTCGTCTACGCCGACATCACACAGCTAATTGGTGTACTGATCAATTATTCACAAGGTGTATTGACTCTGTTCGTCTATGACGACAGCACACTGTGCACTACTTAGTTATCCGCAAGCTGTGTAGATAAGTGCAAACCTGTACATAAATTGAGTTTGTACATTGACAATGACATCGTGGTAGCCGTTCCCTTGACTGCTGTAATAGAGCATGTAGACAGAGTGTAGAACTTGATGCGTTTGTGCCGAGCACGATGAGACGGCCAGAATACCTGCTTTCAATGAAAGAAATATTTGTAAACGGCAGGTAGCGCCCCCAGCACTACCCCCTGCAGTTGAAATACTCTACATACCTGATATCCAAGCCATGACACTTGCTAATCATGTTCATCGTCCCTACCCATCATCTTATCGTCCCTCTCCCCATCCAATGCCTTGGCTGCACCCTCAAAGTTTCGAGGATACAACCCTCCGCCGACTGAGCGCCTCACATCCCGTTTGGATGGGGAGGAGGGGTTTGCACGGTTGTAGCTGGGCATGGATTTGCCGTGTCGTTATACGTCATTACCAGTAGTTTAGAACCTAAAAAGTAAAGTAAAGAAATTAGTTAGTTAAGTAAAACAAGAATGGAAGAGGAAAAAATTACCGTGGGCCCAAACGACAAGTGTGTCATCTGGTTCATTTTGTTTGTTCGCGTCATTAACGGTAAGAAAGAGAGCCAGAAAGTGGCGTGCTGTGGGCGCTGTTCGATGACGACGAACAGAGGCAGGGTGTACCACATGGTGGATGTCAAAAGGACAGGTTTAAGGCCAGCCAGGTATATGGTCCAGAGTGGGGCAGAGCAAGGGGTGAGGCCATCGTCGACGAATACGTCGACGGTGACGTGACAGGCCACGTAGACGTGTGAGGCATCATCGTGGGCTCGTCTTGCATAATGGGGGCCCGGGGGGCATGGAATGGGAACTGGGGTGAGTGGGCAGTGAGCAGGGGGCGTCCTCAGGTGTAGAGGCAGCGCAGGGGGTGACGTGGCGGCGGTGGCATGCTCAGGTTGGACAACGGGGGCAGGGGGGTGATGACCGTGTCGTTTGGGTCATCTCATTAAGGCTTGTGGTGCTCCTGTTTTTGGTAGTTAGTAGCTGCTAAATGAAATCAGAAAGAAAAAAAGTAAACTTACATGTAGATTGGGCATGCTGCAGTGGTGGTGGATGGGGCCATAGAGACGTGGACGTAGACGGGGCTGGTCACATCAATGGTGCTAGAAATGGGGGTGATGACGTGGGTGGTTGACGGTGGGCTTGTGTAGATGGGGCAGTGGTGGGGAACACGCATCGCGTTGACATACGTGGTGTCGTGGTGAGCTCGTCCCACGTGAGGAGTGAGCAGGGGCAATGGCGGCAAGTAGGTGGCAACGAGGTGGAAACATGGGCGTGTGAAGTGAAGGGGGGTGTCGAAAGGTGTCGACAGCATCGTTAATGATGCGGGGGGTGGTGTAAGACATGGGTGGTGGCTAAACAGCACTTTCCCGGGGTGTCTGGGGCAAAGTGAGGAAGTGGGGCAGAGGGTAGTCCGTCATACACACCGTGGTATTTCCTCCATTTCCTCCTCTGTCAAATCGCCACCAAACAACTCTTCCTCCACGCGCTGAAAGAGATCCCGAGGCAACGGTTTGGTGTGTCTACAAAATATTAGGCTATTACGGATTAGCAGATATCATAGATAAGACTTGCCTTGCAATGACATCATCCACGGGCCTGCCTACACGTTCCATAGCAGCTCTAAATGAATAGTCCAGCCGTGGTGTTGGGGGAGCGCCGCGTCTGGTATGCAGACGTCCACTTGTGTTCATAACCTTGCAATGTTATCATCAATAGTTTGATTTTGGCAATTCCAATGTGCCCTAGCTAGTCCACCTATATGTTGCAAGCCAGAAGAAACTCTGAAGCTTTGCAATGGCGGACTAGGATCTATCGGTTGAGTCGCGGGCCAGAAGAATCTCTGAAGCTCCGCAACATAGATCAAGGCGTCGAGTGGGACTATTAGGTTGACCGGAAAAAAAAGAAAAGTACCTTGGGCATGATGAATGTGACACCGAATCCGTGGTTGAGGGGAAGGTTGTTCACTGGCAGTGAGAATGGCCGGGGGTTTAGAGTATCTTGCGTACGAGTCTTGGGTAGATCAATGGAGCTAACTCCAAAGGATCACGTCGTAGAGCAATTCCAGGAGCTAACTCCTTAGAATCGTGTTGTGTCGTGGTCCAAGAGTGAGCGGATGACAGATTGATCAGAAGTCAAACTGAAAATCACATGACCGTGCCAAAGGCCGAAGTTACAGGTTACAGGTTGCCGATCTGAGACGAAGTGTGAACGAAGAGACACGTGACCAAATCAACTTGTTTGGCACAGTTACTCAAACGCGTTAATTAGTGACCTCATGGCCTTTTAAGTGTGGTGAGTGTTCTTCCTCCGTTATCTCACATTAACTAAACGGTTTGCCGTGAAGTCCAAATCAACTTGGTTGGCATAGTTTTATCCAAACGCATTACTTAGTAGTACACGACCGCAACAGCCTTTTACTAACTGTGGTGAGTTTGATTCCTCCCCCGTTATATCACAGTAACTAATGGGTTTACCGTAAAGTCCTATCCTGCCCCCTCTGTTTGTGGATCAGGTTAGGTTCTTGCGGAGTCAGCTCCCTTGAATCTTTTCAAGAACTCTCTGCTTCACGTCTTGCCAGTGGTTTCATCCGGGGCTAGCTCCGTTGAAATCGTAAAGACGGACGTCAATAGGTCGTAGAATCATCCCGTTCCAGGCTCAAAATCAACCTCTATCGGTCCTGCCATGGCATCTGTCTTCCTCGTCCGCGACGAAGCCCGGAGCATTCCTGGGGGACCCCAGATTGTCGTGACTAATGTTTTTTATGATTGAGAATTTGGAATTTGGACATCCCCGACACTCACCACCCTCCGCCGACCCATTCCTCCATACGAAGGACAACATCGAGCATACATCCCTGTTCGCGTCCACGTAGATGTGCTGCCTGGAGTTATGAAATTAGATTTTCATTCAAGTAGTAGGTGACAAACGATGTGGAATGAATAGTTGAAAACTTTACATCAAAATCTAGTGATGACTCCCCTACTCATCGTCCTCCTCTGAGTCAATATACTCCACACCAACTGTTGTGAAGATAGGAGCTGCATGGCTCTTCAGGAGAATGCGAGGTGCAGCTCGATCCTTACCACCACGTCCCAAAGAACTTGGCCAGCGGGTAAATCCTGAGGCTGCAGATGTGGGCCACATTCTGTCTTGTTGTGCATCTGGGATCCAGCTCCACTCCCTCACCCGTTTCCAGATTTCTAAGCGTGACACCGAAATAACTGTAAAATTATTAGGGTCGTCAATAAAGGTCATCCACTGCCTGAAATAGGGTGAGCTTGGGTAATTCTGGACAGCATTCGTGGTCTTGTAGCCAGGCTCAGGAAAGAGCCATTTGAAGGCTCTTTGCCAATCAGCAGAGGATGAGTTCCTGTATGCAACGTCCGTGAAAATATCCGAAAGTGTCACATTTTTGTATATATCTTCTTTTCCTTCACGGCGTTGGACATTAGTGAGCTTGAGGTAAGAGGGATTTGTGATTCCCCGCGGGTTAGGCGCCTTGCCAGTAAGATCGATGACGAATTGACGCCAGAGCTGGGAAAGGAAGGTGTCGATTGTCGATTGTTCGTCCATAGGAGGTGGGGAGGAATGATCGTCTATATCCGAGCCATCATCCTGCGTAGGAGGGGGAAGTATATGACCCTGAGATTGTAGGTCGAATAGTGTTGGTTCCGGTGCACCAGTAAAATTTATGTATGTCGGCATCTTTGCTTTATTTGTAGGACGCTTACTACCCATCGCCTCTCGGGGTATAATGCCCGACTTCAGGTACATTGCCTGGACCTCGTCCAACGTCATGCCCTCGAACCAAAACTTGAATGCCGGTTCCGTAAGGACGGTTCCACCAATGCGCAGGCGAGGGACGACATCCCCAACCATTATTCGACGAAAGAAGATGCATCCGTAGGGTACATATGGTACCTGGCGATGACGACTGTTATCATGTTCTCCCTCTTCCTCCTCCTCCTCCTCTTCCTCCTGCTGCCAATCCGCCTGCCGGGATGTATTATATGCAAGGACATCGCGGTTCAAGTCCTGGGGCTCCGATAAAGGAAGGGCTGCATCCATGAGTTGTCTTGCTGCTGGTCCATCCTCAGGGCGAGCATGCAAGCCATTCAGCAACCACACGCATGCTGCGGTCAAAGTCAGCGCTTCAGGAAGGAGTCGAGCATGGGCTGCACCACTGGCTTGGTCGGAGAGAGTTTTACTGATTGCCAGTAACCTTGTCATGCGGAAAGACCTACAGGAATTCAGAAATTGATACATAGGATACCATGTTTAATGAATGACATACCACCATTCCTGACGTGTAAAAGAACATAGACAGTTCTTCAACACATCAGGGTCGAACTGCATAAGGACTTTGGTGGCAAATTTATATGGTACCCGGACCTCGAGACGTGCATTTGAAGAGTTAGCTGTACGCGCCTCTTCGTAAATACTATAGATGCCTTCGATGGTTTTCGTTGGCTGATTGACACCCATGGCCTCTTTGATGGTGATAAATTTTGCGTGGTGCCTGCCTTCAGGATTGGAGACAATTGACTTGTCGGTTGTGTAGGCCTGGATATAAACAGCCTCATACTCTCCTCGAGCACGGATGCCAGGAATGGCGCGAAAGCCACTAATGGCAGTAAGATGACTGACAGGATCACGGGAATATTTGGACGAATTTATATCGGAAATCCTCTCAGCATTCCGATCTGAAATGTGCAACGCCTGCTGCACAACCTCATGATGGGCCGCCGTAGTCCACTGAAGGCATTCCCCCTCTTCACTACTAATCTGAATGCCGACATCGATGTACCAGTCTCCAATGTCCGGGACTTCGCCAGTGAGCTGTGCCGCCTCAACAAAATCCTGAAGATAAAATTTCGCAGAATCTATGTCTACTTGATGGTAAGTGCTGTGTTTTGTGCCGCGGAGGGTATGCAAAACAAAGAAGTTGCGCGCCCAAGCAATGTCAGCTTCTGCAACGAAGGGGTTCCCATCCAGTTCTGTGCGTATGCGGTTGGCCAGAGGGTCAACGGCATTGCTTGGGATGAGCTTTGTGCCCCAGGAAAAGCCTCCTCTTGTCTTCCTTGCTCTAAACTGCTCGGTTAAATACTTCGCTGGCCACTCTGAGGCGATGCTTTCACCTAATAAAGCAGCGATGGCGGGACGAAAGCCATTTTCATACCAGAAAGCTCGCTCGCGTTCCGTCAAATGGTAAGGGTTTGATTGTTGGGAACGTTCCGGCGACCACAGTCCAGGGAAAAAGAGGTGTAAGTGGTGCCGCATCCCAAATGTGCCGAATTCAAAATTTGGAATCTTGTGGTAGTCGACTTGTTTCGTCTCCTGTAGCAAAAATACTTCAATAAAATATTCAATTGGAGTAGGACTTTAGAAACTCACACCTTGATAAGTAACAGGGTATTGGAGATGGATACTTGTCTTCAGAGCAAAAGTATCATGTGGAACAACGAATACAGAGATAGGGCAATGTACCATGACCTTGTCGGCAATGCCCAGAAGGGAATCATAGTCCCTGGAGATCAAAAGCGAATGGTTACCTTCAATGACATTCTGAATAGGATCGACAAAGGCCTGCTTTAAATGACCTTCATCATCGATGTATTCACCCGTGAGGACAAAGCGTAGGAAGTTGTCATCCGTTTCATCATTTTCGTGATAGCCATAAGCACGGTCAGTGAATTCGCGCAGACTGTGGGATACGACTGGGTGGTTGTTGAAGAGATTAGCCATAGGAGAGAGGGTTGATGTGGATAACTGTCAAGAAGTTAATTTTCGATGAGTGTCTTTGATTCTGAATGGCTCGAGGTACCATGAAGGGATGTAATGATGAAATAATAAGATCTAGGGTGATCAATACAATAATTTGCACTGTCACTCCAACTGCCTCGAGGTTGGGTAATGTGATGCGATTTTCGCATGAACAATGAGCCGTAGGTCTAATGTGCGTAAGCTGTGGAAGGATATGACAGATAGATGAATGGAGATCCAGGCATATGACATGCTGACGTATGGTGATTTCCATGAAAAACAAGGAGATAGCAGGGTCGCACAACATATCGAGGTTTGTCGAAGACATTTGTAGATGTTCGAGAGAAGCACATGGTGCTGGAGGAGAACTAGAAGTACCGTATAAGGAATCTTGAAGGTTAGGGCAATTGGGGATAGGCACCACTGCTAGGCAGCCACATCAGACTCATTCGTGTCGGAGATGCAACCAAGAAGGAATGAAAAATTGGCATTGATCTATGTAATAGATCTGTGTAATACGACTCTGAAAGTGTTGCCATAGTAAGTATCAATGCACTGTAGCCAGAGATGTTGGACGCTGTCATATGGGGGACTACTCCCCAACAGAGCTCGTTGTTTCCAACATCGATTCTACTGTCGACGAGGAAGACCTGCACAGTACTACTTCCATGCAGCGTACATCTTGATGAGTGGAGAAAGGGAGAGACACACGCAGTTAGCAGGGGTCCAGCTTGTTTTACATGAATTCTTGGGTGACTCCCGAATAACTTGCGCTTGAATAATGAGCCATCAGTTCAATGTGGGTACAGTTAGAAAAAAATTTAACAGACATAGATATAAGGGGCACACAACATGCTGAACGAGGTACAAGAATTCCGGTAAGTGAAAAGCAAAAAGTACGACATGCGGACACGGGTGAAGTTGATAGACTCCATCAGAGATAGCATGCAATCCAAGAGGTTTATAGATTGCTGGAGGCGAGCAGGAACCACCAGATTAAGAAATCTTGAAGGGGGAGACTCGAGAGGTTTGGGGTTAGCCCGCCACAGGGATGCAGGACAGGTTCATATTAGGGACTACTCCCGAATAGAACCCGTCGTTGCTGGAGCCAATGAGGAGTTGCATGGAACTACTTCTGTACAGCATGCATCTTCATGGGAGAGGAGAGAGAGCTATGCACTGTTCGTCGAGGATGAATGGACATGAGAGTCACGGCGTAAGTAATAGATCAATCAGAGTGGCTGTGTTCAATCGTGCGGCAATGGCAATCCTCTTGAACACAGCCACTCTGATTGATCTATTACTTACGCCGCGACTTGTTCAGCACATTGTGTGCCCCTTATATCTACGTCTGTCAATTTTTTTTCTAACTGTACCCACATTGAACTGACGGCTCATTATTCAAGCGCAAATTATTCAGGAGTCGCCCAAGAACTCATGTAAAACACGTTGGATTAGTGCAGCTCAACGCTAAATTAGTTATTCCTTTTGTTGTGCCTATTGCCTCATGGCTTGTTGAAGTAAATTCTATTGTAGGTTTATTCAGTATTTTTTTTTTCTCGTTAGTCACATGTCTAATAGGATATATGCAAGACTCCAAATTTTATCATGAAATACAAGCTCGCATCCTCGTCCCACTTTTGTTATGCCTAGTCACACTGCTGCTAGTGCTTTGATAAAACTTTACTCATTTGACAATGCTCCCTGGCAGTGGCCCGCCTGGCAGGAGCGCACCGGCATCCTCCATGGCCTCTTCCCGGACGATGACTCAAAATTGCCCAAAGGGTGGACTCGTAGGGACGCTATCGACGTCCAGTCGTACTTCCGAGCATATCATCTTCTCCCCTCAGAAGACAAGAAGCTTGCCTTTGCAGTGAAAGCGAAGGGCGCTTCGGCCTATCCTGGACGTGAGTTCTGGAACAGTTTCATCCTGAGAAAATGGGATTCATGGAACATTCATACCGCCGTCATCGAGGAGCTTAGGGAGTGGGATATCCATCCCCTCGATATCCTTATCTCGGAAAACAACATAGACGCACCCTGGCCTGCCGCCGATAGCTATCTTCCCATCATCATCGACTCTCTCGCGCTCAAGTTGTTCGGCGAAGAGGCGTTTCCGAATGGCAAACTCGTCTTGAGACCAGCACTGCGGGAAGCGTTTCGAATTATTCCACAGAGGTCCTGGAACACGATCCGCACCCAAGTCAACAGTATGAAGAACCGTCCAGCTGAGATTGAGGAAGCGGCCCTTGCCGCATTCAAAGGTAAGCCTAATCTGTTGTGCCCTTTATTTCGTTTGCCTCAACCAATCATAGATCTTGAGACTGGGAAGGTAACAAAGACGAAAGTCTCGCGTGCCATCTGCACCGTCGCCAAGTGGAAGGACACCTCCGAGCTCTTCCACACAGCCGAGAACATCAGGAAGGCCGAGGACATGCTTGCCGAGCTCCAGACAATCCTTGAGAGTTTGGGCGCGAAGATTGAGAAGCGAGTAGCTGCGAAAGGTAGCCTTGGTCTTCTTTTAATTTTCCTCTTTGACGAATTGCATGCATGCCCAGGTTCCTCCAAGGTAACCCCTGCCGCCCTTCAACACTTAGCCAGCGAAGAAGATGTGAGTGACGTGCTCAACCTCTACCATGAGTACTTCGACCAGGATCTTGAGGATGAAGAGCCACCGATATCTGATGCTCACCCTGAACAACAGAAGCTCAACGATTGTGGCGGCGATTTTGGCATGGAAGAAGAGGCAAAGATGACCCCTGCATCCTTGGCACTATCATTGGGGTACAGGACAGGCCTACCTCCATCGTTCAACATAGTCCGAGATCGATCTGGGTTAACCCCCTGGGACAAGCCTGATGTTTTCTCTAATGTAAATATCGATTCCCTGCCTGACAATCTTACAAAGTTGCGCCTTCACTGGCACCAGCTTGCTGGTAATCATTCCATTATACGATCCGTCCTTTCCAAGGTCCCAGACTCCTCGCGTGTCCTTGGAGTCCTTGTTGCGGACGAGGTTGGCCTAGGCAAAACAGCACAAGCAATTGCCGTGCTCGCGTTTTTCATGCAGGCTGTCTTCTTACAGCAGACCAAGAAAAAGCTCCCAAGAATCCTGGGTAAGAACTTCTTACCATCGAGATGACGTTGACCCGTGCACTAATCCCGACTTATTCCAGTGAATCAGCCTTATCTTGGAGACAAAGAGAAGATTCCGTCATTGCCGCATCTTATTGTTTGTCCCGGTACCCTCGTAGCACAGTGGGTGGGCGAAGTAAAGGTGTTTTTACAACCGAAATCCGTGGACATATTTGTCTACGACAGCCAAACTGACGGAGAAGACTTCTGGTCTTCCTCAGGACCCATGCATCACTCCAAACATCAACCACACAACAGAATTATTATCGCTTCCCATTCGGTGCGTTGACCGTTTACATGAACCTTTAGTCGAATTACTAACCAGCTGGCATTGAAGGTTTTGTTTAAAGAAATGAATTTAAACTTTCATTCGTCCAAGAAGAACACAAGAGACAATCGTCCTTGGGACTTGCCAACTGCCATCGGATCCCTTGAGCACACCCTCTTCGGCCACTCCTTTCTTACAATCACCATCGACGAAGCACACCACATGCGGAACCCTGGCAAAAAGCATCTTAGCGCCTTGAAACTCCTCGAGCGGGCAACGGTACGGCTCATTATGACCGCCACTCCTCTCCACACATCTTCAAAGGTAAGTCAACGGTGTCACTACTTTGCCTTATAATGCTCAACATCGTTTCTTCTAGGATATTGCATCCATGGGGCGTCTTGTCGGCAAACCCCACTTCTTCACAGAGGCCGCATGGTTACAGGAGAAGGATGATGCTGCTGCGGTTCGAAGAGCAAAGAAGCTTGACGATGATCGAGAGACTCAGCTTGCTGAGCGAGTCCAGGCTGTGAAGCGTCTGCAGGGCCATCTCACTGGCCAGTTCCTCCGGAGGACGACGGACAGCTTCGATTATAAGGCCAATCCACTGCTTCCACTACCCCCATATAAAGAGATCTTGGGCATCGTAACGTTAACAGAAAGAGAGATGGGCATTATTAAGACTCGAGCCGAAAGTGCCAAAGTAGCGTAAGTATAACACCATCTGCTTTCTCCCTTCATTTCTAACATGGCACACAGTCTTGAATCGGCCAGTAACCTGCCGAAGATTCAGACGAAAGTAAGTTGCGGCAAATGCCATATGGTCCAGTCTGACGAGCGCCGTGTAGAAGTTTTATCTGGAGTATCGTACAGCCGTCGGGTATGCCAAGGAAGACTCTACCGCAATGTGGCCATCTTTCAAGACGCTCGAGGAATGGGCGCCGGTCAAGAGTACAAAAATGGACGTCTGTGCAAAAGTTTGTGCCCATTACCTGACCCATGACAAGGTGGACGACATGTCCTTTGTGGATGGGCAGCCTGTTTTCCCGAAGATCACGGTTACTCCGGGACCACCGCTACAAAAGACGCGCCGAATCATCATCTTTCAGGAGTTTTCCTCAATGGCACAGCTACTACAAAATGTGCGTATCTCCATGTTATCCTTCGTTTCTTTCATGTCTGACGCTATCTATTGAGGTTCTCCGCCTACACGGAGTTGAGAGCTATGCCATCAATGGCAAGATGTCCTTTGAAAAGCGCGACAAGATTATTAGGGAGTTCCATGACTCCAAGAACCCCATCAGAGTCCTGATCTTCTCTAGCATCGGATCTGCCGGGCTTAACCTTTCGGTGTCCGATACCGTTATATTCTTCGTGAGCTTTGCCATTCCCCATTTTGCCTGAACATGCTATATTGTAAATCCATAGGACCAACCATGGTCCGCTCAAGACGAGAGGCAAATACGCGGACGTGCCCACAGACAGCCCCAGAAGAATATCGTGACAGTGATTTATCTGCTTGCAAATGACTCAGCTGATCTCCTCATGAATGGCGTGGCGCGAGACAAACGCGATCAGTTCGACGCCTTTGTTGGTAAGGAACTTTGTGATGGTTCGTCCCCTCATTTGTCGTTATAGCCTTACAGATTCAAACTGAATTTGCAGAATTGGAACAACTCCTAAAGGGCTGCATTCCCGACCTCCATGAAGACAAGAAGCCCGACCTTTCTTCCACAAATCGGAAAAAGATCAAGAAGCCGATCGTCATCAACGTCATTGACGAAACACCGGGCATCAGCGAGCCAGATGCCTCCGTGCTCCCATCAGACCCCGATACTTCTATACTCCCATCGGATTGTGGTACCTCTGCATTCCCATCAGAAGTAGAGGCAGGTACTTCAGATGGAGACGAGTTTAGTGACGCCGTAAGCTCAAATATATTGGACGGCCTTCCACATGAAGGTAAACCTTACGTGCTATATAGGGAGGATTAATACTGATCTACTCCTTATACAGAGGACATGGAATTGGACAAGGTGGAGAAGCCAACGCTAAAAAGATACAACACCGGCCGCTGGAGGTCACCGGCAATTGCCAGTGATGCGCCAAGCTCGAACACGTCGGACGGCCTTCCACTTGAAGGTAAACCTTATGTGCTATATAGGGAGGGTATATTTTGATTTGTTCCTTATGCAGAGGACGTGGAATTGGACAAGACGGAGAAGCCAACGAAAAGAATACGGTCACCCCCGATCGTCATGGAAGAAGAAGGTAATGCCCTTTGTCCGTTCCAGGCTATACACTATTCACAATATTGCTATAGATAACTTTGCTCTAACTGCTCTCGTCGCTTACGGAAGCTCCCCGTTAAAATCTGACCAAGACAGCCCTCCACAAAAACGTTCGCGACAAGGAACGATTGGGGCTGAAGGCAGAGCGCAAATATTGGCTGAACACGTCCAGCTGAAGAAGCAGCACGCTACTCGTAAGTCTTCTACAGTATAACTCCAATGAATGAAACAAGCTTATGTTTTATACAGCGTCTTTGACTGGCATGGAAAAGGAAATGAGTGGGGAGAAGGACGCCATATCAAAGTCAGCTGGTGAGTCTTTCAATTGAGGTCAAAATGATGCAGAAGAATAAAACCACACATTATTATAGGCCTCCCACATGCCTCATCAAGTCTCGTTGCAGAGAAAAATGGCAGTGGGACCTCAGGGACCTCATCAAACACTTTATCGCGACAATTCCTCCTGCCACCACAAAAACCAAGTAAGTCAGAGTCGGGTAATTTTACGTTTTCTTCTAACGTGGTGCTAGCGTCGAGAAACTCTGGTGTTTCAAACACGTCAATGTCCGAGAAGATCAGGACAAACCCTTTCGCCAAAAAATCCACGACTACAGAAACAAATCTCCAGACACCCGTGGCCAACCCAAAGGCCAACCCAAATCCGTTTGCCCGCCCGCCCATGCAGCAAGGGATTCCCAGTCGTCAGCCAGGACGATTGGATAGTGTTTCTGTGCCACCAAAGTCTGCTCTGAAGGGTAAGTGCGGAAAGAAGTCAAAGCTGTGAGCTTAGGGACTGTAAACTTTCCATCTGATATTGTGTACTGGAAGTCATTGATTTACTTGTATGTCTGTATATAGTTGTTAACGCGTTATGTCTTTAAGTCCATTTATACAAGTGAGATAGATGGTGGGCGGTTTCATCCTTATCTTCACTACAATGACCCCTGCAAGACCACACGCCATTTAAATTTAGACACCAGATCTGATCGCCAGTGTCGGTTTGTCGACGATGACGATGAATGGCATATTGCTGACATTCTCCCACCCTCTCCATAACCCATGGAATGTATCCATTCAGCATTTCAGAGTCATCTTTTCAGCTAACTTCTGGACCAGGCGGGATCCGGCCCCGACATTCATACACCTGGAACCACGTCACCTGAACTTTTTCTTTTGAATTGGCCTGGAAAAATTATAAATTCATTACAGAGAGGAGGTTAGGTCACACACACCGTGGTATTTCCTCCATTTCCTCCTCTGTCAAATCGCCACCAAACAACTCTTCCTCCACGCGCTGAAAGAGATCCCGAGGCAACGGTTTGGTGTGTCTACAAAATATTAGGCTATTACGGATTAGCAGATATCATAGATAAGACTTGCCTTGCAATGACATCATCCACGGGCCTGCCTACACGTTCCATAGCAGCTCTAAATGAATAGTCCAGCCGTGGTGTTGGGGGAGCGCCGCGTCTGGTATGCAGACGTCCACTTGTGTTCGTAACCTTGCAATGTTATCATCAATAGTTTGATTTTGGCAATTCCAATGTGCCCTAGCTAGTCCACCTATATGTTGCAAGCCAGAAGAAACTCTGAAGCTTTGCAACGGCGGACTAGGATCTATCGGTTGAGTCGCGGGCCAGAAGAATCTCTGAAGCTCCGCAACATAGATCAAGGCGTCGAGTGGGAGTATTAGGTTGACCGGAAAAAAAAGAAAAGTACCTTGGGCATGATGAATGTGACACCGAATCCGTGGTTGAGGGGAAGGTTGTTCACTGGCAGTGAGAATGGCCGGGGGTTTAGAGTATCTTGCGTACGAGTCTTGGGTAGATCAATGGAGCTAACTCCAAAGGATCACGTCGTAGAGCAATTCCAGGAGCTAACTCCTTAGAATCGCGTTGTGTCGTGGTCCAAGAGTGAGCGGATGACAGATTGATCAGAAGTCAAACTGAAAATCACATGACCGTGCCAAAGGCCGAAGTTACAGGTTACAGGTTGCCGATCTGAAGGGATAAAGAAAGGACTACAAACAGGGGAGTACGACGAACAACAGAAGCGTGAAACCATGCTATGGTGGCGATTTGTCATAGAAGTGCCAAGGCCACCAGAATCTGGGGATTAGACTTGTTATCCTCATAGACAAACAGGCACAAGGTCAAATCTACACTGTGGTGGCCATTCATCGTAAAAGAGTCAAGAACTTGAGAATATGGGAGTTAGACTTGTCGTCCTCATAGACGAACAGGCAACATGTGAATCTACACTGTGGTGGCCATTGATCGTAGAAGAGCTATGACTGTGAATCCGGGTGGGGGTGCCATTCGTCATAGAAGAGCTATGACTGTAAAATCCAGGTGTGGTTGGTTGACATTCATCGTAGTCTCATAGAAGAGCTATGACTGTGAATACAGGTATGGTTGTCATTATTCGTCATAGAAGAGCAATGACTGTGTGACTCGGGGTGTCCTCATAGACGAACAGGCAAGAGGTGAATCCACGCTGTGGTGGCCATTCGTCGTAGAAGAGCTATGACTGTGAATCCCGGTGTGGTTGCTATTCGTCATAGAAGACCAATGACTGTGTGACTCGAGGTGTCCTCATAGATGAACAGACAACATGTGAATCCACGCTGTGGTGGCCATTCGTCGTAGAAGAGCTATGATTGTGAATCCCGGTGTGGTTGCCATTCGTCATAGAAGAGTGATGACTGTGAGACTCGGGGTGTCCTCATAGACAAACAGGCAAGAGGTGAATCCACGCTGTGGTGGCTAATCGTCGTAGAAGAGCTATGACTGTGAATCCGGGTGTGCTTGTCATTCGTCATAGACGATTCAGGCACAAGACGAGGTTTAAGGAATGTGTGTGAATGAGCAACCGGCCACTGGCATGGTATGACGGAGGAGACTGAATAGTCTGTGAAAAGGCCAACCCTTGATGAAGAGACAGAACAGTTCTGGTTTCGACAGCCTGGCGGTCTCCGCTACACTGGCAACCCATAGTAGCTGGCCATTGATCCCACCCGTGGCGTTGGAGATGCACGATACGAGGAGCTGGCTCCGTAGTATCGTATCTCGCCTTTGAGATCCTCGATTCATGCCAGGAGCTGACTCCGTAGCATGAAGCGATCAGTGAAACAAGTAGAGACGAGGTGTGAACGAAGAGACACGTGACCAAATCAACTTGTTTGGCACAGTTACTCAAACGCGTTAATTAGTGACCTCATGGCCTTTTAAGTGTGGTGAGTGTTCTTCCTCCGTTATCTCACATTAACTAAACAGTTTGCCGTACAGTCCAAATCAACTTGGTTGGCATAGTTTCATCCAAACGCGTTACTTAGTAGTACACGACCGCAACAGCCTTTTACTAACTGTGGTGAGTTTGATTCCTCCCCCGTTATATCACAGTAACTAATGGGTTTACCGTAAAGTCCTATCCTGCCCCCTCTGTTTGTGGATCAGGTTAGGTTCTTGCGGAGTCAGCTCCCTTGAATCTTTTCAAGAACTCTCTGCTTCACGTCTTGCCAGTGGTTTCATCCGGGGCTAGCTCCGTTGAAATCGTAAAGACGGACGTCAATAGGTCGTAGAATCATCCCGTTCCAGGCTCAAAATCAACCTCTATCGGTCCTGCCATGGCATCTGTCTTCCTCGTCCGCGACGAAGCCCGGAGCATTCCTGGGGGACCCCAGATTGTCGCGACTAATGTTTTTTATGATCGAGAATTTGGAATTTGGACATCCCCGACACTCACCACCCTCCGCCGACCCATTCCTCCATACGAAGGACAACATCGAGCATACATCCCTGTTCGAGAATTCCGAAAAATGCGCTGGCTAATCAACTCCCACCCGTACCTTGCATTCTGGCCGAAAAGCGTGTCATTCTTTGGGCCCCTCTTCTCTAGGTTGGACATCTGTGATGCTACCCTGCCCATTGTGACCGTAGATAGAATGTTCCATCGGCTCCACGTGGATGTAATCGACTCGTGGCAACGGCTCGAATCCGCTCTAGTCAATATCACCTATTTTCTCCTTGGGACTGCATTTCCCTCAGGTTCACCAGATCTACTCCCCTTGCCCTTTCCGAGCGATTGCGGTTACACCGCCAGCCACAAGGAGATTCATTTCGCGAGGAACTGTGCCTACAAATCACGAGATGCCTTTGTTGCACTTGCCACCCTCTGCTCCTTCGCTATTGCTATGAACTTGTCGCCGGAGGACGACAACATAACCGAGCCGCGATGGGTTTCGCTCTGTCGGTTAAATGGCATTCACCCTCAGTGGCTCCACGACTTCCAAATGTCCTTTGTCTGCAGTTCTGCACCGGGGTTTCGAGTTGGTGCATACGTAAACGCCTATTGTTCGACCTGGGCACGGTGCTTCCCAGCTTTCCAGCGCGCCAATGTCCCTTTCATCATATGGTGGGGCCGTGACTCCAACCAGCCATTTACAGACAGGGAGTTGATGCCTAGGTACTTGCCCAGCGCTGAGGCCGTTTATCGAGCGAAGCTCCAAGAAATCGGTGTTCCCAATGTCAGTGGTCAGATACCTGAGCGAGCGGAGGAGAGGTTCATGCGTGATAGCAATGAGACTTCTTTTCATCCTGGCTGCAGTGGAGGCCCCGTCCTGGACGAACCGTGCGATGTTCGTTTGGATGAAGACCCTGGTCTCATTTGTACAGACGTCCCTCAGCCGCATGAGGGTAGTCATCAGCAAAAGGGTGAGACCGTTCAAATGTTCATTGAGCGAATGGAGAAGGAGGCGCAGCAATTCGAAGCGAGCTTGAGTGAGCAAGCAGTCGCTCGTATCCGCGAGATCAAGTTGCAGACCGCAGCCACCAGAGACAATCTGACGGCCTTGGTGCCAGAAGAAGGTTCTGTGCTGTACGAATGGATATTGACGCCAAGTGGCCACCAGTTGAGAACTCTGGTTCCAGAACCCGAATGGCAGGCGCGTTGGATTCGCTCGACTCCACAGACTAGGTGGTACCACAGTTTGTTGGATGAATGGTCGATTGTTGTTGAAACCGCCACATCAGAGCGCAACGGCCTCGTCGAAGACGAGGTCATTCTTATTGACCCGTCGTCGGAGCCGCCCCACATGAACGTTCCAGCTGGTTCCCTGAACACCCGTTCGGAGAATTCAAATGACATCTATGTAGACGATGTCAAGAAGATATATGGCAGCCATATCCGCGACACTACTGTTACTGTTCGCTCTCTCCCCTATATCCTTCACTACCGCTATGGTTTTTTACCACCTACACCATACAGTATGGACCACCGCATGAAGATCCCATCGACGGCGGAACGTTGTGACTCACGAGTTGCAGCGATGAGTCGCGTCGGGCTAAAGGCATACAAAGATGACGAGCTCCATCAGGCTGTTGTCGACATGTACAATTTCATCATGTATCGTCGGCTCAACCCTGTGGCCTTTTCACCACTTTGGGACCTGGAGCCTAGCTTCCTACGTCATATTAAGGATGAGCAGCACATCCTTTATCGGCGCGAGCCTAACGTCAATGGAACCTTACACATCATTGGGATAAAAGGCACCCCACTCCACATGCAATGGTATTTAATTGTCCTCCGTGATGCATGCGCAGTCCTCCAGGTCTTTAGGGAAAAACCGACCTCGATACTGGGAATTGTTCGGAACTTGCTTAGCTGGGGCATACCGTTCAATACCGTCAAATCCATGAACAATGTTCCCCACCGAGTCACCAAGGTTTACGAGAACACAGGAGTGGGCAGGCGCAATCAAAACCATACATTTGACGTCACGGATTACGTGGCCTATGAGGCGAAGAAACGAGATGTTTTGCAAGGGAGCTTGGGGCGCATGGCCCGCATGAACGGCGGAATTCTCTGGAGGCTTTCGCAAGATTTTGTGGTCGATAAAGCGGTTACCAAAGGTCCAACATCGTCATGCAAATCAGAAGGAATGGAGGTTGGCAGACTTGGGCCGTATATCTTGGTCGACGACGGGCTACGCGAAAGAGATGAAGATATTATTTGCGGCGTCTACCATGTTAAGTCTGGTAAGTTCGCATTCACGTATTGAAAAATTTAGCTGATGAGGAGATCGACAGTCGAGCAGCCCGCCCACCAAACAACCCAGCTCTCTTGGTGGCCGAAAGCCAATACGTGGAAATATAGTGGGATGAACGTGGGTTACTGGTCGCCGGATTGCGAAGATTTTTATCAGAGACGTCTAGCAGAAATCAAGGCCGGCACTGCTACCTTATACAGTGCAAGCGAGTGGAGAGGCAGGCTGAAGATGAAGGCTACGCACACCGGAAACTTTGTTAGCTACACATCCAACCTGGCAGACATGCTTCTCCGGAACGATGACAGATATTGGGATGAATGAGCAACCCTTCTCGCGACTCTTCTTTATTCATTTCTGACGCGTCCTGGTCGTTAAATGGTTACACATTCGTAGAAGGTCTGCTTGACCAATTTGTAGTATGATATATTCACATTGTCAATGTAACGTCCGTATGAAATATATAATGTTTTTACCTCCTCGCCGTATAACCGTGAGCATCATTTCGTCGTAGACGCGTTGACACAGATAACTACCCTATCTACCTTAGTGGTCGAATTGAACCATGGAGTCTGGGAACATCATTTTCTCACTAGCAACGAATGATTGACGAACGATTACACGTGACTGACGAACGATTGACGAACGATCACACGTGATTGACGAACGATTGACGAACGATCACACGTGATTGACGAACGATTGACGAACGATGCATATGGAAATAAAACCCACGACTCGGGAGAACCCAGAATCTTGGGGACCATGGTTCTCCCCTTGGCCATCCAGATCGTCTATATCCATCTCCCCTATTATAAATTTGTAATCAATCTGCGCATCTGGTTTTATAAGAAGTGCGTACCTTGAACTTCAGCATGTTTTGGGTTGATTACTGAAATGTCACAAGTTGCGACACGTGACAGTCCAACATTCAACTATGCCATCACCATCGAGAAACGATACGAGAACCAGGAAAAAGAGGACTGGTTGGCTAATATGCCCTCACACCTGCAACGAATCCATATGCACCTCCAGAGGGTTTGGGATACTTTGGCCAAAGGAAGGGAACTCTCTCGGTCGTCACATGAAGACATCCAGACATCCAGATTGCACACCCTCTTGTCCCGCCTTCCAAAACCCCCGTTTGCATGGAAGGGTCCCTACACAACAGGAGATAAATGAAAATCTTCCTCTAATACCAGAAAAATACAGGGCTTCTCATCGTGATCTTGTGATCGACTTGGATGCAGTCTCTCCGCACGTTCCATCTTCCTCCTCTTCTAATCATCCAATCAGTGATCCGTCCTCCTCTTCCATGCATTTGTTTTATGATTCATCTGCCCAGGAGAATCTGGGTGATGGTTCCGATGACCCCCTTGCCTCACACATGGAGGCTCTCTATGTTGACGACACTGATGTTCCTCCGGTTATTTTGGAACGGAGCAATGCCACATTCAAAATAGTATATGTTCCTGACCCAACGCGATACTTGAAACGAGTTGCCGCAGAGGGTGACATTTCCTGGATCAAGGGCGTCCTTGCCGCAGAAGAAGTCGACATGCTAAGCGACTTTTTTTCCAAAGCCATTCATGTAGTCAGCCAAAGGAAGAGGCCTAAAACACCTGTTTTATTCAATGTCCTTATACAAGAATGGGTAAGCTAGTCACCTACTCTCATAAAAATGCTATATTTACCAAACCCTGCCGTTTTTGAGCTCTACGTTTTTATTTTCATGCGAAGAATGACGCACACAGACACCACCCCCTTATTCCAGATACGATTTATAGAATGGGATCAGTTTCTGGATCAATGGATAAATTGTATGGAACCTACACAGCAAATCAGAGAGATGTTTGAGACCTGTGATTGTTTCGTGGGGGGGATGGACCTAACCCTCAATTATATGTGAGCATTTGGACCCTTTTCTCTCTTTTGCCTTCATTTATCGCATCCTGAAGAAATGAGAGGTATGGAGTAAAGGCTGAAGATGCGGACCGGTACTTCAATCGTATGGGGTCACTTGAAAATATGGTGACTTCTTGGCCACCAAGGGTTCAGATGAAGGAGCTCTGCGACAAAGTCAATCTCACCAAACGACTTGACCAGATATCTGAGGTTATGAACACAGGAAGGCCCAAAACGATGAAATTGCAAAGAGGTCAACCGTTACCAGAGGGGATGGTATTGAAGAGGACACACAGTGATTGTGGGATACATGTGTTCATTCCCAATGAAGTTGGAACTGTGACATGGGATAGGCTTGATGAAGGGCCCCCAGGTTCATCATGGATTTCCCAAGAGTACGCTGTCCATCTTAGGAACTTGGGAGAATGGAGAGCCATCATAGTGGATGGAAAGTTACTGTACGTGGTCCACACCGTCTGCAACCCATCAAAAGCATTATGGAAGTGGTCGAAGGTGGATAGATACTATTCACTGGATGAAATAAGGTGTGTTTTAATCACAATTTTAGGGTTAGAGTTAGGGTTAGGGTTAGGGTTAGGGAGGTGTATTCTACAACCTACAGAAGAGTGTATGCAAGAAGAGGACGACAGGCACTGGGGAAATCCTAGTGCATCCTGTTTCGCTTTTATAAGCTCTTCAGGTCCAATATTCTCGCGCTGTCATATTACTAACAGCATGACAAACGATGATGCCATTATGGTATCATATCGCATCGTCGCTTATAAACAGTGATCAGTAATCAGATTGATAAGACGCTTACCAAGGTCTATGACCAATCTTCCAAATATAGAACACTCTTAGTAAGAGGTCTAAATTTAGAAAGATAAGCAGATAAGAAAAATACTTATAAGCCAGGCTTATGTTGCTGTATCCCAAATAAACCCCACGTTGGGGTTAACCCCACGTTAGGGTTAGGACCCTTCTCACCATAGTCCGGCATCCCGACGCCGGTGGTTAGTACAAACCTTAGTTAGGGTCCGTGTTAGGGTTCCTAGTTAGGGTTCGGAGTTAGGGTTCGGGTTTAGCTAAGGTATAATTAGTTATCCTACTGATTTTTTAATACGATTAAGTATTAAGACTCACGGTTAGGGTTTAGGTTCACCACTTTAAGCTATAAAGTGATTCCCTAGGAATCGATGTTTGAAAAATTACTTCAAACAGCGTCCGTGAGACAACTGTTTATTTTGTCTGAAAGAACTATGTTACGTTAAAGGGTAGCAGCCCCTTACTAAGTCAGCATTAGATAGGGCGCTTACCCTACTAACGTCGACGCGTCAGAGCCCTGATACTTGGTTTGTGTGCCAGACTGCAATCTTCGCCAAGACGCTTGACTACTAGAACAGCTCGCCAGAAGCAGCGCACTTTTGCCAACATATCAAGACCGTCTCCCTCTTGGGGTAGCGTGTCCGTACTAATACCATCTTTTCAGAGGTACCCTTTAACTTGGAACAGGTATCCAGGATCATTTTCGGAGATGTCGGAGGAGCTGCCTTCGTCCATATCTGAATTAATATCTGAATCTAAAGAATCCTTATCTAACACGGTGAGTACAGTCTTTTTCCAAAGACTGGTAAGGTCAAATAGATTTCGCGTTCGTTTACGCGAAACTATTATTTTCCGATTAGTTAGGCCTACTGTGCGCACATCAGGGATTGGGCGGGGGCCAAGGGGAGTGGCAGCCTCGACGCAATACGCCGGGTCCACATACCCAAGGTCGCCATAATCATCTGTAAAGGGCGCATAGGGGGTTCCCGGTCTGAGGGTTCCCACTTCCGCGGCGGCAAGCCAGCCGCGCCAGTAGCCTAGAACTGTATCACCAAGTTCTTTCGCATTAAAGTAGTTCCATGCTGTATTGAATTCGGATTTAAGTACTAATACGTCCTCGTGCTCACGTCTAGTATTAGCCAAACGGTTCTGCCAACGGGTAGTAATATTATTCTTAGTCCAATTCTTAATAAGGTTCGACGGGTATCCACGCACAATGTATAAAGCGCTCAGGCTTCGTATTGCATCTATGTAGTGAGTATGTAAACTGCATAGGGTGGCCAACCGTGACATCTCACCTAAGTAAGTCCCTCGTTTAACATCGAGGGGGTGGTGGGATATCCATGGAATTCTCTCTTGATGGGAGCGCGCTTTCCGGTAAGGCATATGTTGCACACGATTATGAGAATCGCGATATATTGTCATATCCAAGAAGGGGAGGAAATTATCCGACGCGCCCCATTCAATCACACATCCATCAAACTTAACTGTACTTATGATTTGTACTGCTTCCTCTTTACTAGAAGCGTAAACAATACCAAAAATATCGTCGATGAATCGTCCATAGAAGGGTATCTGTGGGTGACCAAGGATATTAAGTTTTCGTTCGAACCACCAACCAAAAAGGTTGGCTAAGTCCGGGGAGTCCGCAACTCCCATGGCCAGGCCATTACGTTGTTGATAAACAAGATCCTTGTAACGTGTGATCAGATTCTTATTTCCCGTATCTAGACATTGAAGAAAGATACGCATTTCAGTGCGTTCTTCGTCTGTTGTTGGGGTGCCGACATGTTCTTCGTACAGTTTGGCCGCTATATCTAAACATTGCTTAAGTGGAATATTAGGATAGAACGCAACAACATCGCCAGTGACTAGAAACCACTTGCGATTGATATTGAGATTGATCTGACTTAATTTTATCGCCAAGTCTTTGGTACCTTTCAGTATGGTTGGCGCCGATTCAACGATCGGTTTAAGTTTTTTACTAATGTATTTGGCAGCGGGGTTCTGTATTGCAGAGTGACACGGGATTATAGGTCGCATTTTTACGGGTTCCTTGTGTATTTTAGGTATCCCATAGAACACGGGTATCACATGTTTATCCCCTTTCACCGTAATACGGTGACGGAAAAATTTAGGTAATTGATCACCACTGTCAGACATGAGACGTTCACTCAAAAAGGCTACTAGTTCCATATCTTTACATTGTTTATTTAAAATTGCTTCTGCTGTAAGCGGGTGTAACGGTATATAATTGTTAACATCATTAAGTAATTCTAAACATTTTTCGTCGAGCCAGGTTCGCTCTGACACCGCTATTCCTAAGTTCTTATCTGTCATAGTAACGACATAGTTGTTACTAATCAAGAACTTCTCAACACGGGAACGGTCAGGCTTGAGCGATTTAATTATCGGCCCTTCCTCCTCTATGGGGATTTTGGAAATTGTTTTTCGAACAAAGTTCCAGCCCGCTAAGATACCCGTTTCGAGATAAGGCGGTAAACGAGGTGGTTTCCCCTTTCGTTGATGGGGTACCTCGTAATCTGGGTCGTACGATTTTTCAGACTTAGGGTCTTCAAACGAGAAGAGTATTCTCCAACGTAAGCGTTCGACAAAATCGAACCACGCTTCTTTAATTAAATTAGAGTTACGTGGACTGTGGAACATGTATTTCATTCCCACACTTAGGGTTATCAGGAGAATGTTTTGAGATTGTAGGGTAGGGTGGAAAACTAGGGGACTAGGGGACTAGGGGACTAGGGGACTAGGGGACTAGGGGACTAGAGGACTAGGGGACTAGGGGACTAGGGGACTAGGGGACTAGGGGACTAGGGGACTAGGGGACCAGGGAGCAGGGGAGCAGGGGAGTAGGAGAGTGGAGGAAGGGAATAGGCAGAGTAGCAGGATGCACAGACAACAAAACTACTTGGGCATCCATAACTTCTGTGATGGCTTGTACAGCACATACCACATTGAGTACAAAATTTTATTCATGAGTGCGGAACATCCATGAAAAAATGTATGGTATCTACTTGTACTCACTACAAATTACTTGTGTGTTCCCAAGACTGTGTGAGTCCAGATGGTTGCCAGTCAAGGTCATTAAAGAGCAGATTTGTCTTCCTCGTAGATGAACAGGCAAGACATGAATCCTGCACGGAATTACTTTTATGCAGGAGAAATCCATGGTGTGGTTGCTGGTGGGCTGTGGCTGCCATTTGTCATAGATGAAGTAAACTAGAAGAGCCAAGACCAGGTTCGTCGTCCTCCTAGACAAACAGGCAAGACAAGAGTTGGGGGTGCAACGGCGTAGACGAATGAAGACCATGAGAATCAACTAGAAGAGCTGAAACCAGTTCGTCATCCTCATAGACGAACAGGCAAGACAACAGTTGGGGGTGCAACGGCGTAGACGAATGAAGACCATGAGAATCAACTAGAAGAGCTGAAACCAGTACATCGTCCTCGTAGACGAACAGGCAAGACAAGAGTTGGGGGTGCAATGGCGTAGACGAATGAAGACCATGAGAATCAACTAGAAGAGCCAAGACCAGGTTCGTCGTCCTCGTAGACGAACAGGCAAGACAAGAGTTGGGGGTGCAACGGCGTAGACGAATGAAGACCATGAGAATCAACTAGAAGAGCTGAAACCAGTACATCGTCCTCGTAGACGAACAGGCAAGACAAGAGTTGGGGGTGCAACCGCGTAGACGAATGAAGACCATGAGAATCAACTAGAAGAGCTGAAACCAGTTCGTCGTCCTCATAGACGAACAGGCAAGACAACAGTTGGGGGTGCAACCGCGTAGACGAATGAAGACCATGAGAATCAACTAGAAGAGCTGAAACCAGTTCGTCGTCCTCCTAGACGAACAGGCAAGACAAGAGTTGGGGGTGCAACGGCGTAGACGAATGAAGACCATGAGAATCAACTAGAAGAGCCAAGACCAGGTTCGTCGTCCTCGTAGACGAACAGGCAAGACAAGAGTTGGGGGTGCAACAGCGTAGACGAATGAAGACCATGAGAATCAAGTAGAAGAGCTGAAACCAGTTCGTCGTCCTCCTAGACGAACAGGCAAGACAAGAGTTGGGGGTGCAACGGCGTAGACGAATGAAGACCATGAGAATCAACTAGAAGAGCCAAGACCAGGTTCGTCGTCCTCGTAGATGAACAGGCAAGACAAGAGTTGGGGGTGCAACGGCGTAGACGAATGAAGACCATGAGAATCAACTAGAAGAGCTGAAACCAGTTCGTCGTCCTCGTAGATGAACAGGCAAGACAAGAGTTGGGGGTGCAACGGCGTAGACGAATGAAGACCATGAGAATCAACTAGAAGAGCTGAAACCAGTTCGTCGTCCTCATAGACGAACAGGCAAGACAACAGTTGGGGGTGCAACCGCGTAGACGAATGAAGACCATGAGAATCAACTAGAAGAGCTGAAACCAGTTCGTCATCCTCATAGACGAACAGGCAAGACAACAGTTGGGGGTGCAACGGCGTAGACGAATGAAGACCATGAGAATCAACTAGAAGAGCTAAAACCAGTTGGTCGTCCTCGTAGACAAACAGGCAAGACAAGAGTTGGGGGTGCAACGGCGTAGACGAATAAAGACCCTGAGAATCAACTAGAAGAGCTGAAACCAGTACATCGTCCTCGTAGACGAACAGGCAAGACAAGAGTTGGATATGCAACGGCGTAGACGAATGAAGACCATGAGAATCAACTAGAAGAGCTGAAACCAGTTCGTCGTCCTCGTAGACAAACAGGCAAGACAAGAGTTGGGGGTGCAACGGCGTAGACGAATGAAGACCATGAGAATCAACTAGAAGAGCCAAGACCAGGTTCGTCGTCCTCGTAGACGAACAGGCAAGACAAGAGTTGGGGGTGCAACGGCGTAGACGAATGAAGACCATGAGAATCAACTAGAAGAGCTGAAACCAGTTCGTCGTCCTCGTAGATGAACAGGCAAGACAACAGTTGGGGGTGCAACGGCGTAGACGAATGAAGACCATGAGAATCAACTAGAAGAGCCAAGACCAGGTTCGTCGTCCTCGTAGACGAACAGGCAAGACAAGAGTTGGGGGTGCAACCGCGTAGACGAATGAAGACCATGAGAATCAACTAGAAGAGCTGAAACCAGTTCGTCGTCCTCATAGACGAACAGGCAAGACAAGAGTTGGGGGTGCAACCGCGTAGACGAATGAAGACCATGAGAATCAACTAGAAGAGCTAAAACCAGTTGGTCGTCCTCGTAGACAAACAGGCAAGACAAGAGTTGGGGGTGCAACGGCGTAGACGAATAAAGACCCTGAGAATCAACTAGAAGAGCTGAAACCAGTACATCGTCCTCGTAGACGAACAGGCAAGACAAGAGTTGGATATGCAACGGCGTAGACGAATGAAGACCATGAGAATCAACTAGAAGAGCTGAAACCAGTTCGTCGTCCTCGTAGACAAACAGGCAAGACAAGAGTTGGGGGTGCAACGGCGTAGACGAACCAAGACCATGAGAATCAACTAGAAGAGCTGAAACCAGTTCGTCGTCCTCGTAGACGAACAGGCAAGACAAGAGTTGCGCATGCAATGGCATAGATGAACCAAGACCATGAGAATCCATGTGTAGTTGCCATTCATTGTAGAGGAGCCAAGACCAGTTCGTCGTAGAAGAATCATGACTGTGAGAATCCGATTGTGGTTGCCATTCGTCATAGAAGAGCCAAGACCAGTTCATTGTAGAACAGTCATGACTGTGTGAGTTGCCATTCGTCATAGAAGATCCAAGACCATGACAGTCCAGGCATCAGACTTGTCATCCTCATAGACGAACAGGCAAGACAGGAGTCAGGCATGCAACAATGTAGACGAACCAAGACTGTGAGAATCCGCATGTAGTTGCCATTCGTTGTAGAAGAGCAAAGACCAGTTCGTCATTTGTCGTAGAAGAGTTGAGACCATGAGCAATCGGCCATTAGACTTAAGATGTTGAATCCACGCTGTGGTGGCCATTTGTTGTAGAAGAGTCAAGACCATGGGAATCCAGGGATCAGACTTGTCATCCTCATAGATGAACAGGCACGATGTCCAATCCACCATGTGGTGGCCATTTGTCATAGAAGAGTCAAGACCATGAGAACCTGGGGATCAGACTTGGATCAGACTTGTTGTCCTCATAGACAAACAGGCAAGATGTGAATCTACGCTGTGGTGGCCATTCGTTGTAGAAGAGTGATGACTGTGAATCTGGTTGTGGTTGCCATTCGTCGTAGAGGAGCGATGACTGAGTGAATCCGTGTGTGGTTGACATTCGTCGTAGTCTCGTAGAAAATCCGAGACAATGAGAATCCAGGCATTAGACCTGAGGCTCGTAGATGGGATCCTGCACGGAACTACTTCCATGCAGGATATATGTTGGTAGAGTGTTGGTGGTTGATGGTTCGCGTCGTCTACGCCGACATCACACAGCTAATTGGTGTACTGATCAATTATTCACAAGGTGTATTGACTCTGTTCGTCTATGACGACAGCACACTGTGCACTACTTAGTTATCCGCAAGCTGTGTAGATAAGTGCAAACCTGTACATAAATTGAGTTTGTACATTGACAATGACATCGTGGTAGCCGTTCCCTTGACTGCTGTAATAGAGCATGTAGACAGAGTGTAGAACTTGATGCGTTTGTGCCGAGCACGATGAGACGGCCAGAATACCTGCTTTCAATGAAAGAAATATTTGTAAACGGCAGGTAGCGCCCCCAGCACTACCCCCTGCAGTTGAAATACTCTACATACCTGATATCCAAGCCATGACACTTGCTAATCATGTTCATCGTCCCTACCCATCATCTTATCGTCCCTCTCCCCATCCAATGCCTTGGCTGCACCCTCAAAGTTTCGAGGATACAACCCTCCGCCGACTGAGCGCCTCACATCCCGTTTGGATGGGGAGGAGGGGTTTGCACGGTTGTAGCTGGGCATGGATTTGCCGTGTCGTTATACGTCATTACCAGTAGTTTAGAACCTAAAAAGTAAAGTAAAGAAATTAGTTAGTTAAGTAAAACAAGAATGGAAGAGGAAAAAATTACCGTGGGCCCAAACGACAAGTGTGTCATCTGGTTCATTTTGTTTGTTCGCGTCATTAACGGTAAGAAAGAGAGCCAGAAAGTGGCGTGCTGTGGGCGCTGTTCGATGACGACGAACAGAGGCAGGGTGTACCACATGGTGGATGTCAAAAGGACAGGTTTAAGGCCAGCCAGGTATATGGTCCAGAGTGGGGCAGAGCAAGGGGTGAGGCCATCGTCGACGAATACGTCGACGGTGACGTGACAGGCCACGTAGACGTGTGAGGCATCATCGTGGGCTCGTCTTGCATAATGGGGGCCCGGGGGGCATGGAATGGGAACTGGGGTGAGTGGGCAGTGAGCAGGGGGCGTCCTCAGGTGTAGAGGCAGCGCAGGGGGTGACGTGGCGGCGGTGGCATGCTCAGGTTGGACAACGGGGGCAGGGGGGTGATGACCGTGTCGTTTGGGTCATCTCATTAAGGCTTGTGGTGCTCCTGTTTTTGGTAGTTAGTAGCTGCTAAATGAAATCAGAAAGAAAAAAAGTAAACTTACATGTAGATTGGGCATGCTGCAGTGGTGGTGGATGGGGCCATAGAGACGTGGACGTAGACGGGGCTGGTCACATCAATGGTGCTAGAAATGGGGGTGATGACGTGGGTGGTTGACGGTGGGCTTGTGTAGATGGGGCAGTGGTGGGGAACACGCATCGCGTTGACATACGTGGTGTCGTGGTGAGCTCGTCCCACGTGAGGAGTGAGCAGGGGCAATGGCGGCAAGTAGGTGGCAACGAGGTGGAAACATGGGCGTGTGAAGTGAAGGGGGGTGTCGAAAGGTGTCGACAGCATCGTTAATGATGCGGGGGGTGGTGTAAGACATGGGTGGTGGCTAAACAGCACTTTCCCGGGGTGTCTGGGGCAAAGTGAGGAAGTGGGGCAGAGGGTAGTCCGTCATACACACCGTGGTATTTCCTCCATTTCCTCCTCTGTCAAATCGCCACCAAACAACTCTTCCTCCACGCGCTGAAAGAGATCCCGAGGCAACGGTTTGGTGTGTCTACAAAATATTAGGCTATTACGGATTAGCAGATATCATAGATAAGACTTGCCTTGCAATGACATCATCCACGGGCCTGCCTACACGTTCCATAGCAGCTCTAAATGAATAGTCCAGCCGTGGTGTTGGGGGAGCGCCGCGTCTGGTATGCAGACGTCCACTTGTGTTCATAACCTTGCAATGTTATCATCAATAGTTTGATTTTGGCAATTCCAATGTGCCCTAGCTAGTCCACCTATATGTTGCAAGCCAGAAGAAACTCTGAAGCTTTGCAATGGCGGACTAGGATCTATCGGTTGAGTCGCGGGCCAGAAGAATCTCTGAAGCTCCGCAACATAGATCAAGGCGTCGAGTGGGACTATTAGGTTGACCGGAAAAAAAAGAAAAGTACCTTGGGCATGATGAATGTGACACCGAATCCGTGGTTGAGGGGAAGGTTGTTCACTGGCAGTGAGAATGGCCGGGGGTTTAGAGTATCTTGCGTACGAGTCTTGGGTAGATCAATGGAGCTAACTCCAAAGGATCACGTCGTAGAGCAATTCCAGGAGCTAACTCCTTAGAATCGTGTTGTGTCGTGGTCCAAGAGTGAGCGGATGACAGATTGATCAGAAGTCAAACTGAAAATCACATGACCGTGCCAAAGGCCGAAGTTACAGGTTACAGGTTGCCGATCTGAGACGAAGTGTGAACGAAGAGACACGTGACCAAATCAACTTGTTTGGCACAGTTACTCAAACGCGTTAATTAGTGACCTCATGGCCTTTTAAGTGTGGTGAGTGTTCTTCCTCCGTTATCTCACATTAACTAAACGGTTTGCCGTGAAGTCCAAATCAACTTGGTTGGCATAGTTTTATCCAAACGCATTACTTAGTAGTACACGACCGCAACAGCCTTTTACTAACTGTGGTGAGTTTGATTCCTCCCCCGTTATATCACAGTAACTAATGGGTTTACCGTAAAGTCCTATCCTGCCCCCTCTGTTTGTGGATCAGGTTAGGTTCTTGCGGAGTCAGCTCCCTTGAATCTTTTCAAGAACTCTCTGCTTCACGTCTTGCCAGTGGTTTCATCCGGGGCTAGCTCCGTTGAAATCGTAAAGACGGACGTCAATAGGTCGTAGAATCATCCCGTTCCAGGCTCAAAATCAACCTCTATCGGTCCTGCCATGGCATCTGTCTTCCTCGTCCGCGACGAAGCCCGGAGCATTCCTGGGGGACCCCAGATTGTCGTGACTAATGTTTTTTATGATTGAGAATTTGGAATTTGGACATCCCCGACACTCACCACCCTCCGCCGACCCATTCCTCCATACGAAGGACAACATCGAGCATACATCCCTGTTCGCGTCCACGTAGATGTGCTGCCTGGAGTTATGAAATTAGATTTTCATTCAAGTAGTAGGTGACAAACGATGTGGAATGAATAGTTGAAAACTTTACATCAAAATCTAGTGATGACTCCCCTACTCATCGTCCTCCTCTGAGTCAATATACTCCACACCAACTGTTGTGAAGATAGGAGCTGCATGGCTCTTCAGGAGAATGCGAGGTGCAGCTCGATCCTTACCACCACGTCCCAAAGAACTTGGCCAGCGGGTAAATCCTGAGGCTGCAGATGTGGGCCACATTCTGTCTTGTTGTGCATCTGGGATCCAGCTCCACTCCCTCACCCGTTTCCAGATTTCTAAGCGTGACACCGAAATAACTGTAAAATTATTAGGGTCGTCAATAAAGGTCATCCACTGCCTGAAATAGGGTGAGCTTGGGTAATTCTGGACAGCATTCGTGGTCTTGTAGCCAGGCTCAGGAAAGAGCCATTTGAAGGCTCTTTGCCAATCAGCAGAGGATGAGTTCCTGTATGCAACGTCCGTGAAAATATCCGAAAGTGTCACATTTTTGTATATATCTTCTTTTCCTTCACGGCGTTGGACATTAGTGAGCTTGAGGTAAGAGGGATTTGTGATTCCCCGCGGGTTAGGCGCCTTGCCAGTAAGATCGATGACGAATTGACGCCAGAGCTGGGAAAGGAAGGTGTCGATTGTCGATTGTTCGTCCATAGGAGGTGGGGAGGAATGATCGTCTATATCCGAGCCATCATCCTGCGTAGGAGGGGGAAGTATATGACCCTGAGATTGTAGGTCGAATAGTGTTGGTTCCGGTGCACCAGTAAAATTTATGTATGTCGGCATCTTTGCTTTATTTGTAGGACGCTTACTACCCATCGCCTCTCGGGGTATAATGCCCGACTTCAGGTACATTGCCTGGACCTCGTCCAACGTCATGCCCTCGAACCAAAACTTGAATGCCGGTTCCGTAAGGACGGTTCCACCAATGCGCAGGCGAGGGACGACATCCCCAACCATTATTCGACGAAAGAAGATGCATCCGTAGGGTACATATGGTACCTGGCGATGACGACTGTTATCATGTTCTCCCTCTTCCTCCTCCTCCTCCTCTTCCTCCTGCTGCCAATCCGCCTGCCGGGATGTATTATATGCAAGGACATCGCGGTTCAAGTCCTGGGGCTCCGATAAAGGAAGGGCTGCATCCATGAGTTGTCTTGCTGCTGGTCCATCCTCAGGGCGAGCATGCAAGCCATTCAGCAACCACACGCATGCTGCGGTCAAAGTCAGCGCTTCAGGAAGGAGTCGAGCATGGGCTGCACCACTGGCTTGGTCGGAGAGAGTTTTACTGATTGCCAGTAACCTTGTCATGCGGAAAGACCTACAGGAATTCAGAAATTGATACATAGGATACCATGTTTAATGAATGACATACCACCATTCCTGACGTGTAAAAGAACATAGACAGTTCTTCAACACATCAGGGTCGAACTGCATAAGGACTTTGGTGGCAAATTTATATGGTACCCGGACCTCGAGACGTGCATTTGAAGAGTTAGCTGTACGCGCCTCTTCGTAAATACTATAGATGCCTTCGATGGTTTTCGTTGGCTGATTGACACCCATGGCCTCTTTGATGGTGATAAATTTTGCGTGGTGCCTGCCTTCAGGATTGGAGACAATTGACTTGTCGGTTGTGTAGGCCTGGATATAAACAGCCTCATACTCTCCTCGAGCACGGATGCCAGGAATGGCGCGAAAGCCACTAATGGCAGTAAGATGACTGACAGGATCACGGGAATATTTGGACGAATTTATATCGGAAATCCTCTCAGCATTCCGATCTGAAATGTGCAACGCCTGCTGCACAACCTCATGATGGGCCGCCGTAGTCCACTGAAGGCATTCCCCCTCTTCACTACTAATCTGAATGCCGACATCGATGTACCAGTCTCCAATGTCCGGGACTTCGCCAGTGAGCTGTGCCGCCTCAACAAAATCCTGAAGATAAAATTTCGCAGAATCTATGTCTACTTGATGGTAAGTGCTGTGTTTTGTGCCGCGGAGGGTATGCAAAACAAAGAAGTTGCGCGCCCAAGCAATGTCAGCTTCTGCAACGAAGGGGTTCCCATCCAGTTCTGTGCGTATGCGGTTGGCCAGAGGGTCAACGGCATTGCTTGGGATGAGCTTTGTGCCCCAGGAAAAGCCTCCTCTTGTCTTCCTTGCTCTAAACTGCTCGGTTAAATACTTCGCTGGCCACTCTGAGGCGATGCTTTCACCTAATAAAGCAGCGATGGCGGGACGAAAGCCATTTTCATACCAGAAAGCTCGCTCGCGTTCCGTCAAATGGTAAGGGTTTGATTGTTGGGAACGTTCCGGCGACCACAGTCCAGGGAAAAAGAGGTGTAAGTGGTGCCGCATCCCAAATGTGCCGAATTCAAAATTTGGAATCTTGTGGTAGTCGACTTGTTTCGTCTCCTGTAGCAAAAATACTTCAATAAAATATTCAATTGGAGTAGGACTTTAGAAACTCACACCTTGATAAGTAACAGGGTATTGGAGATGGATACTTGTCTTCAGAGCAAAAGTATCATGTGGAACAACGAATACAGAGATAGGGCAATGTACCATGACCTTGTCGGCAATGCCCAGAAGGGAATCATAGTCCCTGGAGATCAAAAGCGAATGGTTACCTTCAATGACATTCTGAATAGGATCGACAAAGGCCTGCTTTAAATGACCTTCATCATCGATGTATTCACCCGTGAGGACAAAGCGTAGGAAGTTGTCATCCGTTTCATCATTTTCGTGATAGCCATAAGCACGGTCAGTGAATTCGCGCAGACTGTGGGATACGACTGGGTGGTTGTTGAAGAGATTAGCCATAGGAGAGAGGGTTGATGTGGATAACTGTCAAGAAGTTAATTTTCGATGAGTGTCTTTGATTCTGAATGGCTCGAGGTACCATGAAGGGATGTAATGATGAAATAATAAGATCTAGGGTGATCAATACAATAATTTGCACTGTCACTCCAACTGCCTCGAGGTTGGGTAATGTGATGCGATTTTCGCATGAACAATGAGCCGTAGGTCTAATGTGCGTAAGCTGTGGAAGGATATGACAGATAGATGAATGGAGATCCAGGCATATGACATGCTGACGTATGGTGATTTCCATGAAAAACAAGGAGATAGCAGGGTCGCACAACATATCGAGGTTTGTCGAAGACATTTGTAGGGTTAGGGTTAGGGTTAGGGTGGACGAGCCTGCCGAGCGAAGCGAGGCAGGCGAGGACTATTTACGTGTGGAGAGAATGACAG
Source organism: Tricholoma bakamatsutake (assembly GCA_029959215.1). Classification (NCBI taxonomy): domain Eukaryota; kingdom Fungi; phylum Basidiomycota; class Agaricomycetes; order Agaricales; family Tricholomataceae; genus Tricholoma; species Tricholoma bakamatsutake. The sequence continues at coordinate 12,894,310 of CP114861.1, forward strand.
AAAAAATGCGCCGTACTCAAGTGAGTCCGGGGCGGATTTCGAGCTATGCTCTCCTCAGTTTTCTGCCTGGCCTTTTATACCCCAGAGGCCGAGGGGTTCGATACGTTCGAGCGCGTGCGACAGCACGCTCCAAGCCTGTGGATTAGGCCTGAGACTCTTACGCCATGAGGCGCAGCCTTACTAACTACCTAGGTCCCCGAGCCCGTAGGGCCGGGTCCGCAGTAGCGTTCGTGCGACGAATCTCCCTAATGCGCCCACAGAAACTTCGAACGCCGAATAAAGTCCGACCTTTATCCGTACATAGAAGCATACAATTTCCTTTTATAGTAGAAACATGTGATTATCCGATAAGGTGCCGGAACGGCACCTTATCCGGATAGATCCGAAGATTATCCGATACCTCGGATAGATGATTAATCTAGCCGAGGCCGACTGATAGCTGACTGATAACAGCGCATATGACTTTTTCGCCGAATCGCTTCCGGCCCGATCACCTCGCGGTGCGGGGCGACGAGTGGGGTCTATCAGTCCCTTTCGCTATAGTTGGCAAGCTGGTTCCCATGGGCTAATTTGCACGGTCCGACCCGTCGCCATCATGGTTTTTCCACGGACGCGGTTAACCGAACGCACTTAAGCGTAAGGCCGTTCAACGCGCGCCATAGTCGCCTGGGCGCTAACCAACGGCTAACCAATTAAGGTAATGCCGCTACTAATGGGTAACATGACTCCACGGTGCCACTGTATCAGTGTTATAGTCGTGGGTAAGTCACGTGATCTACTATAGGAGTATGGGTTAGGGTTAGGGTTAGGGTTAGGGTGGACGAGCCTGCCGAGCGAAGCGAGGCAGGCGAGGACTATTTACGTGTGGAGAGAAAGACAGAAAAAATGCGCTGTACTCAAAGTGAGTCCAGAGCGGATTTCGAGCTATGCTCTCCTCAGTTTTCTGCCTGGCCTTTTATACCCCAGAGGCTAAGGGGTTCGATGCGTTTGAGCGCGTGCGATAGCACGCTCTTTGCCTGTGGATTAGGCCTGAGACTCTTACGCCATGAGGCGCAGCCTTACTAACCACCTAGGTCCCCGAGCCCGTAGGGCCGGGTCCGCAGTGGCGTTCGTGCGACGAATCTCCCTAATGCGCCCACAGAAACTACAAACGCCGAATAAAGTCCGACCTTTATCCGTACATAGAAGCATACAATTTCCTTTTATAGTAGAAACATGTGATTATCCGATAAGATGCCGGAACGGCATCTTATCCGGATAGATCCGAAGATTATCCGATACCTCGGTTAGATGATTAATCTAGCCGAGGCCGACTGATAGCTGACTGATAACAGTGCATATGACTTTTTCGCCGAATCGCTTCCGGCCCGATCACCTCGCGGTGCGGGGCGACGAGTGGGGTCTATCAGTCCCTTTCGCTATAGTTGGCAAGCTGGTTCCCATGGGCTAATTTGCACGGTCCGACCCGTCGCCATCATGGTTTTTCCACGGACGCGGTTAACCGAACGCACTTAAGCGTAAGGCCGTTCAACGCGCGCCATAGTCGCCTGGGCGCTAACCAACGGCTAACCAATTAAGGTAATGCCGCTACTAATGGGTAACATGACTCCACGGTGCCACTGTATCAGTGTTATAGTCGTGGGTGAGTCACGTGATCTACTATAGGAGTATGCGATTGATTAGATCACGTCTAAATACTCTCCTTATTACTAAGCCTCTACTGTGGGGGCAACGTTTCCCACAGGCCTAACTTAACCCAAGGAACGCCGGCGGGCGTCCACGTTAGGGTTAGGGTAGTTAGGGTTAGAGTTAGGGTTTGGGTTTGAACCACTCCCTAAAGAGTATAAATATTACGTTTACTATGCAATCACTCTTCTTCCAAGTCCGCGAACCAAGATTGGTCCTGATCCGCGGAATCTTCGGCGAGGGGAAACCTTTCGGCCCCCAAGCTCCAGATAGATGGCAAAACGGTATGTTCATTAAGGGCATTCCGTTTGAGTTGGTTTAGTAAGTCTGCAAACGAACGAGTTCGTCTACGAGATACTAACCACTTGGCATCAGTGAATCCGAGCTTTGAGATGTCAAGTTTTTTGACTACTTCCATGCTCGCAGAGCGGGGCAAACGCTTCAGTTCGTGTAACCAAATTTCGTCACTTGAACCCGTCGCGCGTCCGTCCTGGACACCATCTGTTCGGTCACCATGACTGTCAACCTCCGGAGAGGGATCGCCTGGCCCTACTAAGTTGGCGGACTGAGACAGGTTTGCAATAGACCCTGAACTACTCATTGGCCCAGTCGCTTGGCTTTCACCTGCAGCAACTCGCTCAATGGGTTCGTCTACTGGACCTGAGTCCCAAAGTCGTGTCCATCTTGATTTCCGAGCAGAAATCTGAATGGACCATTGATTCATGATGATATTTGCCATCTCATGAAAGTTGAACTCCTCCCAAACTGGATTGAAAGTGGATTTAAGGACTAAGAGTTTACGGTCCCCCGTACCTGCTACCACAGGCTTTTTCTCGACTTTGCGAGCATGCCATCTCTTAGCGGAATTTTCCTTTAACCACTTTTTTACCAAACGGTGTGGATATCCTCGTGCTATATATATCTTTGCAAGATCACTCAAAGCATCGATATAGTTGGCAGATGAACTGCAGAGAATAGCCATACGTGACATCTCCCCAAAGAAAGTCCCACGCTTTACGTCGATGGGGTGATGAGATGCGAATGGGATTCGTTCTAGGTTGTTTCTGGCCTTGCGGAATGGTTTCCATTCGATCCGGTTCCAAATCGGATCAATGTAAATCATTAGATCTAAAAAGTTTAAACTTTTTCCAGAAACTTCCCATGTAAGTTCGAGGCCTGGAAATTTTACTAACGACTGGGCGTAAGCAAGTGCTTCATCGCCCGTCTCTGCGTAAATAACCATAAAGCCATCGTCGATATATCTCCCATAGAAGGGAATTCGACGACCGTAAAGCTGGTCTCCTAAAAGGAAACTCTCCTCATGAACGGATGCAAATATATTGGCGCCGTCGGGGGATGAAGCGACCCCCATGGCAATTCCCTTAATTTGCTCGTAAACTTTACCGTCGAACTCAAATATGAGGTTTAAAAACGAGGCGCGCATACAGTGCATAAAAAAAGCCAACTCAGCTATAGAAGGCTTGCACACGTCTTTATAGTATTGTTTGCATGCTTGCATGCAGAATTGGACATCGATATTAGTATAAAAGGCTACTAAATCAAATCCTACTAAAAAGAATTTGCGTCTCGGGTCTATGACCAGGTTTGCCAGTTTCATCGCCATGTCTTTACTACCCTTAATAGTAAATGGAAGCTTATCGATGACTGGTTTGAGAGTCTTAGACACGTACTTAGCCGCGGGGTTTTGCATAGCCAGGTGACAGGGTACGATTGGACGCATTCTCATAGGATTCTTATGGATTTTTGGGATTCCATAGAATTTGGGAAGCACGTACTCTGGACTATCCCCGTCGGGAATCAAGTGCCGCAAGAATTTGCTGAGTTGTTCGTGGTTGAAGAACGTAATCGCTTCATTAGCGATATTCAGCATTCTAAGTCGTTGGGAGTCTAAGATCTCCTTCGCTTTTTCTGTTTCAACTTCATGATAAGAGTTGGTGTCAGATAACAGTTTAGCGGTTTCGTCCATAAACCATTGCCGGGTGACAAGACATTGACCGAGGTTTTTATCCGTGGGAAGAATGAGATAATCGTTTTTCTCGAGGAATTCGAGGACAGCCTTCGCATCCACCATTTCCGGCGTGGACCTGTTTCGATGCTCAACCGAAGGTGCGGAGCTATAGATATACTCCCATCCTTTCGTTAAGCCGTCTTCGACGTAGTCTATTCTGAAGTCACACCGATTACGTTCGTGTGGGACTTCATAGTCTGGTTCATAGGGACGTTCTTGGATTTCCCCGCTTAGCTCCTTATGTAACCAATAAAGTCTCCATCTAAGACGGTCACAAAAGTCATCATAAGCCAAACGAATTTTATTTAACGAAGGCGCTATCTTGAAAAGATAGCGCGCGCCAGCAGATACATTTGTTAATATAAAATAGGGGGCATTAACCCCCGGACCCAAGTGAACCCCCGCTCTAAACCTCGACATCTCCAAATATTCCGGAGAGACGTGGCGGAGGAGTAAGCGTACTGCAAGAGGTCGTGGGATCAGTAAGATCTCATCAGGATAAGATGCTGGATGCTCATACCTGAGGGTGGACGAATCTATGATTTTCGTCCACCGTTCGATTTCTTGTTCTTGGGGTTGCCTTTCGGCTTCCCCGGCTTCTTCGACTTTCCCGTTACTGTCGCTTTGGCCTTCTGACCGCCTCCTTTTCCGGCTTTCTTGGGAGGCTTCTGCACGGAGCCTTTTCCCTACCGAATTTGGGTTAGTGTAGTGTGAGACTGTATCATAATGATCCGAACTCACCGTCACGGTCAGCTTCTTCAAGGCCGACGCCACCTTTTTCTCCATATAGTCGGAGATGGCGGTGGTGGACGTGGGAATTTCACCCATCTCAACGTCCGCGTCGGCTTTTAATCGAGCCTTTTCCTCCCTCCTTAGCTTCTCCGCCTGATAGCGGTTGTCAGCCAGGAGAATGATGCGACCACAGATCTGAGGGAGATCCGTGATCAACCGGTCGAATTCGGCTTGCGCCTGGTTCGACGGGAGGAATCTTTCGAGCGTAGTCTGCCCCCCGCTCTGTTTCCAGACGGGGAACTTGACGGTAGACTTGACTTCGTCAAATCTGTCCGCCACAACCTTGCCTAGAGGCGGCAGGTAGTGCTCAGGCTCGATCAGTGACCGGAGGTACTTTTGTTCCTCCACTTTCACACCTATTGCCTCCTTTAGAGACTCAGTGCGGAAGTTCTCCCAGGCCGTACGCATGGCCACTAAGGAGGCGGGATTCGTTGCTTGGAATTCCCGCGTCACTTCAACCTTAGGGAAATGGAGCCCCAAAATGAAAGGGGGCCACGTACCCGCGGCCTCATGGCGGCGCAGGTTGTCGAGCGACGTAGAGACGCCGACACATTTCTCAGCGAGTTCATAAAGTTCTCGCAGGGGCCTACTAAGCGTAACGGAGTACGCGTTAGGGATGACGCTTATAATATCCGAAAGCGAGGTGGCGCTCGCAACCACCGCCGCCCGGGCGTCCTCCGTTCCCTGCTTGGCGGCATGGAACAAGGCACCGGTTGACACCGGATTTGTGGGGGCACGTGTAAAACGCACCGCCGATGCACCGAGGCGGGAGGGGCCCGCCACAGGCGCTGGGGACGACTGTCGCCCACCAGTAATCGACGTGAAAAAAGGCATGCTACAAAGAGTCGTACTACGGTTTTATCGTTAAGAACGACGACGAGCGCAGAAAAATGCGGGAAAAAGAAATGTATGTAAAAATGTAACAGGTTAGGGTGGACGAGCCTGCCGAGCGAAGCGAGGCAGGCGAGGACTATTTACGTGTGGAGAGAAAGACAGAAAAAATGCGCTGTACTCAAAGTGAGTCCAGAGCGGATTTCGAGCTATGCTCTCCTCAGTTTTCTGCCTGGCCTTTTATACCCCAGAGGCTAAGGGGTTCGATGCGTTTGAGCGCGTGCGATAGCACGCTCTTTGCCTGTGGATTAGGCCTGAGACTCTTACGCCATGAGGCGCAGCCTTACTAACCACCTAGGTCCCCGAGCCCGTAGGGCCGGGTCCGCAGTGGCGTTCGTGCGACGAATCTCCCTAATGCGCCCACAGAAACTACAAACGCCGAATAAAGTCCGACCTTTATCCGTACATAGAAGCATACAATTTCCTTTTATAGTAGAAACATGTGATTATCCGATAAGATGCCGGAACGGCATCTTATCCGGATAGATCCGAAGATTATCCGATACCTCGGTTAGATGATTAATCTAGCCGAGGCCGACTGATAGCTGACTGATAACAGTGTATATGACTTTTTCGCCGAATCGCTTCCGGCCCGATCACCTCGCGGTGCGGGGCGACGAGTGGGGTCTATCAGTCCCTTTCGCTATAGTTGGCAAGCTGGTTCCCATGGGCTAATTTGCACGGTCCGACCCGTCGCCATCATGGTTTTTCCACGGACGCGGTTAACCGAACGCACTTAAGCGTAAGGCCGTTCAACGCGCGCCATAGTCGCCTGGGCGCTAACCAACGGCTAACCAATTAAGGTAATGCCGCTACTAATGGGTAACATGACTCCACGGTGCCACTGTATCAGTGTTATAGTCGTGGGTTAGGGTTAGGGTTAGGGTTAGGGAGGTGTATTCTACAACCTACAGAAGAGTGTATGCAAGAAGAGGACGACAGGCACTGGGGAAATCCTAGTGCATCCTGTTTCGCTTTTATAAGCTCTTCAGGTCCAATATTCTCGCGCTGTCATATTACTAACAGCATGACAAACGATGATGCCATTATGGTATCATATCGCATCGTCGCTTATAAACAGTGATCAGTAATCAGATTGATAAGACGCTTACCAAGGTCTATGACCAATCTTCCAAATATAGAACACTCTTAGTAAGAGGTCTAAATTTAGAAAGATAAGCAGATAAGAAAAATACTTATAAGCCAGGCTTATGTTGCTGTATCCCAAATAAACCCCACGTTGGGGTTAACCCCACGTTAGGGTTAGGACCCTTCTCACCATAGTCCGGCATCCCGACGCCGGTGGTTAGTACAAACCTTGGTTAGGGTCCGTGTTAGGGTTCCTAGTTAGGGTTCGGAGTTAGGGTTCGGGTTAGCTAAAGTATAATTAGTTATCCTACTGATTTTTTAATACGATTAAGTATTAAGACTCACGGTTAGGGTTTAGGTTCACCACTTTAAGCTATAAAGTGATTCCCTAGGAATCGATGTTTGAAAAATTACTTCAAACAGCGTCCATGAGACAACTGTTTATTTTGTCTGAAAGAACTATGTTACGTTAAAAGGTAGCAGCCCCTTACTAAGTCAGCATTAGATAGGGCGCTTACCCTACTAACGTCGACGCGTCAGAGCCCTGATACTTGGTTTGTGTGCCAGACTGCAATCTTCGCCAAGACGCTTGACTACTAGAACAGCTCGCCAGAAGCAGCGCACTTTTGCCAACATATCAAGACCGTCTCCCTCTTGGGGTAGCGTGTCCGTACTAATACCATCTTTTCAGAGGTACCCTTTAACTTGGAACAGGTATCCAGGATCATTTTCGGAGATGTCGGAGGAGCTGCCTTCGTCCATATCTGAATTAATATCTGAATCTAAAGAATCCTTATCTAACACGGTGAGTACAGTCTTTTTCCAAAGACTGGTAAGGTCAAATAGATTTCGCGTTCGTTTACGCGAGACTATTATTTTCCGATTAGTTAGGCCTACTGTGCGCACATCAGGGATTGGGCGGGGGCCAAGGGGAGTGGCAGCCTCGACGCAATACGCCGGGTCCACATACCCAAGGTCGCCATAATCATCTGTAAAGGGCGCATAGGGGGTTCCCGGTCTGAGGGTTCCCACTTCCGCGGCGGCAAGCCAGCCGCGCCAGTAGCCTAGAACTGTATCACCAAGTTCTTTCGCATTAAAGTAGTTCCATGCTGTATTGAATTCGGATTTAAGTACTAATACGTCCTCGTGCTCACGTCTAGTATTAGCCAAACGGTTCTGCCAACGGGTAGTAATATTATTCTTAGTCCAATTCTTAATAAGGTTCGACGGGTATCCACGCACAATGTATAAAGCGCTCAGGCTTCGTATTGCATCTATGTAGTGAGTATGTAAACTGCATAGGGTGGCTAACCGTGACATTTCACCTAAGTAAGTCCCTCGTTTAACATCGAGGGGGTGGTGGGATATCCATGGAATTCTCTCTTGATGGGAGCGCGCTTTCCGGTAAGGCATATGCTGCACACGATTATGAGAATCGCGATATATTGTCATATCCAAGAAGGGGAGGAAATTATCCGACGCGCCCCATTCAATCACACATCCATCAAACTTAACTGTACTTATGATTTGTACTGCTTCCTCTTTACTAGAAGCGTACACAATACCAAAAATATCGTCGATGAATCGCCCATAGAAGGGTATCTGTGGGTGACCAAGGATATTAAGTTTTCGTTCGAACCACCAACCAAAAAGGTTGGCTAAGTCCGGGGAGTCCGCAACTCCCATGGCTAAGCCATTACGTTGTTGATAAACAAGATCCTTGTAACGTGTGATCAGATTCTTATTTCCCGTATCTAGACATTGAAGAAAGATACGCATTTCAGTGCGTTCTTCGTCTGTTGTTGGAGTGCCGACATGTTCTTCGTACAATTTGGCCGCTATATCTAAACATTGCTTAAGTGGAATGTTAGGATAGAACGCAACAACATCGCCAGTGACTAGAAACCACTTGCGATTGATATCGAGATTGATCTGACTTAATTTTATCGCCAAGTCTTTGGTACCTTTCAGTATGGTTGGCGCCGATTCAACGATCGGTTTAAGTTTTTTACTAATGTATTTGGCAGCGGGGTTCTGTATTGCAGAGTGACACGGGATTATAGGTCGCATTTTTATGGGTTCCTTGTGTATTTTAGGTATCCCATAGAACACGGGTATCACATGTTTATCCCCTTTCACCGTAATACGGTGACGGAAAAATTTCGGTAATTGATCACCACTGTCAGACATGAGACGTTCACTCAAAAAGGCTACTAGTTCCATATCTTTACATTGTTTATTTAAAATTGCTTCTGCTGTAAGCGGGTGTAACGGTATATAATTGTTAACATCATTAAGTAATTCTAAACATTTTTCGTCGAGCCAGGTTCGCTCTGACACCGCTATTCCTAAGTTCTTATCAGTCATAGTAACGACATAATTGTTACTAATCAAGAACTTCTCAACACGGGAACGGTCAGGCTTGAGCGATTTAATTATCGGCCCTTCCTCTTCTATGGGGATTTTGGAAATTGTTTTTCGAACAAAGTTCCAGCCCGCTAAGATACCCGTTTCGAGATAAGGCGGTAAACGAGGTGGTTTCCCCTTTCGTTGATGGGGTACCTCGTAATCTGGGTCGTACGATTTTTCAGACTTAGGGTCTTCAAACGAGAAGAGTATTCTCCAACGTAAGCGTTCGACAAAGTCGAACCACGCTTCTTTAATTAAATTAGAGTTACGTGGACTGTGGAACATGTATTTCATTCCCACACTTAGGTCTAATTGTACGTCTAAAGGTAAGGTTACATTGGGTCCGCTATGCACGAGATTCTTATAGGAATTAGCCTGTATAATATTTACGGGCGTACTAAGAATGAGTGCTTGGACCGCATCTGGATATGGGTTATGAGGATCTGTAGGATTGCCAGTAGGGTTGAACCTATTTGCCCAGGATTGGTCCTAGGATTGGGATCCACAGCTAAGTCCTGTCATCATAGGATGGGTTGTGGGGTTGGTGCATAGCTTCATTGTAAGTCCTAGATATGTACCAATGTCCAATTTGTATCATTTGTATCAGGGCCTGACTTATGACCTATGTATTACCTTTGATCCTTTGTGACTATGGCAAGCATGATTAAAATTCAGCTTTATTCCACCATTTCTGTTTTTCTTGAATGCCATGTATAGAGCTGAGTACAATTGATAGTAGCAATCATGATACTGCAATTATCACTAGTATTGCCAAAGGCACAGCTCAGAGCTGTGAGCCATTAAGCCACACCACTATTTTGGGCAAGCTGCACTATTAAATCAGCTGACAGCTTAGAGCCACTCAGAGCTGCCTGAGCTATGCCCTCAGTTCTATAATATTAAAGAAGAGGTAGGTGACCTGAAACCATTTAAAAACAGTAGAACACACTTTGTAGATCTACCTAATACTATTTTTAAGGCATATTGCTGCACACTATTCCTTGGGGTCATCTTGCGAGCATTTTGAGTAATAGGTAGAAGCAGAAGAACATGGTCATCAAAAGTACTGATTTATGTAAAACTCAATAGTGCAACATATTTCTTGTACAATAATAGTTTGCACAACCTAATTAGCATATAAAAAGCATAAGTAATGCATAGATTCCAGTATGGCAGCCAGCCCACAGCTTTGGGCAATCTCGAGTGGCTTAGCTCACTCAGAGCCGCTCAGGGCAACTCAGTACTGTTTTGACCAGCTTAAATGCCTGACCTGAGCCATAGCCGAGCTGAGCTGAGCCATGGCATCACCAATTATCACTTGATTATTAAAAAAGTTGTAGAATAATTGAGTTGCCTCTGAAGGCAATTTGCCAAATATTTCGACCATTATTGATGCAATTGTTCCAAAAAATAGGTGAATATGAAGAATGACATCTATTTGCAGAACAATAGGCAATTGCAAAAGCATTTGTTTATATCTTTTATTTGGTCCCATCAGTGATAGAATCTGGGCTGATCAATGCCAGACAGGTCATACAGAGGGGATGATTGCATTTACAATTGGCACATTGGCAAGTAGCATCATCAATAAAACCAAGCACATGTATAAACAAAGGGTTTTGTGATTAGCCTATCATTCTGCAAATAGCTGCCATTTTGGTCAATGGATCCCATTGGTCAATTTTTTGTCATCATCTGCCTAAAGTGAGTATTGCCTTTTTGAAATTCTAAATTCATCATACTATCTTTTAGATATAGACCTTTCTGAGTAGCTCACTGGCCACATAATATAAAAGTCCATTTATTATCATTTACACTCAGTGCTTGTACTAACTATGCACTTGGATTGATGCCTTCTTATCTGGGGTTCAAAATTCCCGTGGTCTGTGGTTGCAGGCAGGGGAACATTGAATGGACCTCTCCAAACATCTACTGGTCATGTGATACAGATTTTTTATTTATTTGCTGTTACTATATTGCTATATTGATATCTATACTACATAAGTAGCTATAAAAGTAAGCCTCGATAGACCTAAATATGGAGTCAAAAAAATGTTTCAAAATACTATATGTACTTGACTATGCAAAGAGTCCAATCATATCCCAAACTCACAATGTTTTGTGGGCCTGACAGGTGAAGTGCACAATGACAAAGAAACATGAGGTTTTTTGTGAGACAAAGGTGCATTGTCACCAATGGCAGGGTATGTAGTCAGTGATAGAATAGAAGTTGAGGCAATAATTGTATATCTTCTTGAGTCTAGCTACACGGATGGCTTAGCATTGGCAGAGGACCCCCCAGCTCTCAAGGGTATCTACCTTGTAAAATATTCTCAGTATTTTAGATATTTTATTTGAGGCTCTATCAAAATTTATTTAAAATTGATTGGCTGAGTCATTAGCAAACTAGGCATGACAGTGCACACATTGTGACGTCTGAGACGTCCATGCCAACCATGAGTTCCCTTAGTTTGCTATCACAGCAAACCCATCACATAGCGGGTGTCCAGGATGCCCGATGCAATACCATGGAAGGCTTGACCCAGAGGCATATGCAGTATCATAGGTTCCATGCCTATGGGCATCCCAGACGGTCGTGTGTAGATTTCTATATACATGTGTGAGGCTGTTCATAATTGTTAATTCATTCATCTTGCTGAGTACTCCTAGTACACTGCATCTACAAATTACTCTTCCTCTTCTTCCTCTTCTTGTGGCAATGGACGAACCCCCATCTGTATCGGTTCTCTCTCCCACGTGGTTAAATTAACCGCTATCTGTGGACAAGGTTGAAGGTTGGATCCGAGTGGGTACATGGTCCAGTTATTGCCCGACATTTTGCTTGTTGCCCACATTCTGTCACTACCACCATGTGGCAGCCACTTCAGTTTGTTAAACTGGCCCCGAAGCTGTGAACGCACGATTTGAGCATCATGCATTGATAGTTGTGACATGAGCTTGAACCATTCATTGTAGTAAGTGGTATATGGAAAGTTTTGTAGTTTGCCCCTCTCTCTTGGAGGGGTGCCTTTGGGAGGGAAATACCGATCAAACAATGTGGTGCTCCAGAACTCTTCTGTAACAAAACGGATTTGTATTTTTTCGAAAATAGATGAAAAGTTGGTCGTCATGAAAGTTGCCCAAGTAACATTATTGCGGGCTTCTTTGGTCATGATGATGTGAGATGGATCCTTGGCCCGAGATACGTTGGGTGAAACAGCAAAGATATCGTATGGGACCTGCTTCCAAATTTTCGAGATGGCATCATCTGGATTATTGCCTATTCGTGGTTCGTTGTCTCTATCATCCAACAATTCTGGTCTCTGTACATCGGCACCCGTCTCTTTGACCACTGTTCGAATTTGCACGCCATGATTGACAAGATTCAAATCAATATCATCCTGTTCATCATGACCATTGTGGATAAAGTCTACCGCTGTAGTCTTTTGGCGCTTATTTGGAATTCGAGAGTGGTTGACCGCTGTTCCCTTTGGTGCCAAGACTCGAGCTATGCCAGCATCATGCTCCAGAAGTGACATACTGTTGCGACCAAATATCCAGGCAAGGTATACTGGATCCAATCGTCGGACAACGGGCATTGGTACACGATAAGCACCATGAGGATCATCTGTAATAATGTCAGCTATAAAATATAGCCCACGATCATATCGTATGGGAGATGTTGGAAGTTCTTCATCATCAGATTCTTCATCCAAGTCTAACCCTTCGATCACGTGTTGACAGCAGCTGTCTCGTAGATCATCAACTTGACGGCCCTCCTCCGGTCGATAAATCAGAGCATTCAGTGTCCACACACTGACTGCACCAAGGATGAGAGTTGAGCGCAATGCACGTGCCTCAGTTGTAGCCTTGCAGAAGTTGTAAAAGATATAATGGAGTGCTGACAATCGCAAGAATTTGAACTGCCTGTATGAAAAATAATGAATGTCAAGGGAATAAGGAATATGGTTTATTTACTAACCACCAGCGTGGAGCTGGGATAGCAACCAATGTATTTGAAATCAAATCAGGTGGAAGACCTCTGAGGACAGTTGGACTTTCTCGAAGTTTGACCCTGACCTCAAAACGAGCGCAACCTTCGGTAGCAGATCGGATATCATTACCTACACACTGTCCAAAGACACCACTTATCTCTGTGATGTCTTTGATTAAGGTTTGGATATTGCATTCCCCAGGCATGAGTTCTGCTGCATGATGACGTCGAAAGCTACCTGTGTGAAGTTGATACAGTGGCTCTTTGTCAGTTGTATACACATTGATGTATGCAACATGATCTGCCAGCCCCTTGGAACGTGTAGTACAACGGAATCCTGCAAATTCATTCAGTTGTGCAACACGATCTGTTTTAAAATTATTGTGGTCATCTGCAAGTGTGGCGAGGGAATTGGGATGTGACTGATTCTGTTGAGGAAGTGCATGTCTCAGCAGCCGTAGATGGCCATCTTCTAGCCATTGCACTACATGATCACGGAGGTGAACTTCGAGGCCTACATCGATGTACCACTCATCAGAATCAAGCTCATCGAAATTGAGGAAGTCCAATTTATCATGAAGAACGTTCCAACATTCCGCCACGATCTCCGGATTATGGACCGTAGCTCCTTTGTAGCCACGAACCTCATGAATGAAGTAAGCATCCCTCAAATCATTGTGCTGCTCTAGATTCTGAAAAAGCGCATCCCGAAAATCCTTTAAAACAAATGCAGGAAGATCCACACTTCCAAAGTGGAACTGTCCTCTAATGTCACGAGCATTTGCCATCGCAACGTGATATGTTGGTGGCCAGTGGGATAGTCGCTCTGGAACCACGCTACGCACAGCTGGGTGAATTGCATTATCATAGAGCATTTCGAGCAAGTCTTGAGGAATTCGGGGAGACTCCCCTGCTTTGTAGAGCCGAGGAAACACTATCCTCGTAATGTGACGTTGCAGAACTTTTCCAAAGGCAACATTTGGAATTTTGTGCAAAGGTATCCTGATTTCTGTGCCCTTCAACCCCATTCAGTGTATAGGAAAAATAGTTTGCTTCCTAAGCCTTACCATATTGTCATAGGCTTTTCCAAGAAGATGAATATCCTTTGTCAAAGTGTCTCTGAATGAGGCAACTGGAAAGATGGCCAAGGGAACTGAGAATGGGAGGTCTTTTGAGACAGCAAGGGCAGTGTCATAATCACGGGATTGAATATATGAATGAGGGTCTATGAGCTGTAGCCCTTGGCGTGCATTAAGGAATATTCTGCGTTGAATATTGTTATGGTCCATATCACGCCCTGCAAGCACAAATCGAACAAATTCTGGAATATTCTCCTGGTCTCGAAGAAGATCCATTGCACGATAGGAGAATTCCTGGAGAGACAACTGGGACTCGGGCAACCACTCATCAGGGTACCTCAAAACCATAGTGGGGGTTATGGAAAGGAAAGCAACATGCAGGCAATTTTCAGACTAGCATTTAATAGCAATAATATTGTTGATAGTTGTTGTGTCTCATGCCTATTTGGGTGAATGTTACATAACCTTCCATCATCTGACCTCCATCACATGACCTATCTGCATGACCTTAGGCGTGAAATCAAAACCGTTTGTATCTATGCCTTGGCCTTCTCCTTTCCTTTTACCCTCCGCTTTCCAGGAGAAGGTTTAGGCAACTGTAATATAGATGCATTGCCTTTTGCAAAAGCTTGACCAAGAGGTGTATCACGAGCATCAAATGGTTGGAGTGTTGGGGGTCGCACGCTTCGCATGCTTCGGACGGTAATGGACGATGTACCCTCTAGGTTATGAACTGCGCATTGGTCACTTTAGATGCATCCAAGAATATCACTCATTTTCTTACCTTCTTCTTCGCCGTTAGGTGCAATTGATGGCATCCGTTGGCGTTTAGATCGATCTTTGGAAGGTGTTGATAGAGGAGTTGAACGGGTGTGCTTTCGGCTTGGTGGGTCTTCTACATCAGTTTGCATCTCAGATGGTGGCTCCAACGATAATGAATATGGGAAATCAGGCTCCAACTGAGTGAGGGGGGATGATGGTGTGGGACTGGGAGGGGGATGAGAAACATCGTAGTCTGGAGTATGCATAAATAGCATATCAGTATCATCTTGAACATCCAGTGAAGTGGGATGAGAGGAGTTTAGATCATCGTTGTTATAGACAACTTCAGTATTAGCGACTCGAGGGCGATTGATTGCAGTGGAATTAGAGTTAGCACACTCTTTGTCAAAGTGTATTTGATCTGTAATCTGCTGAGTGACTATCAGATTAGGAGAGTTAACACCAGATGGTGCAGCAGTATCAGTGACTCGAGGCAGGTTGATTGCAGGGGAATCAGAGTCAGCACACCCATGGTTGACTTGTATTTGATCCGCACTCTGCTGAGTGACTATTGGATTAGAAGAGCTAACTCCAGATGGTGCAGTAACCACAGGAGATGGTGAGGTTGTCATAGGGTCAGAAGTGATGGGAGGAGGTGCAATGGTGGTAGACGAGGCGCTAGACTTCTGTTTCCTGGCTCCCGACTTGGCCTTGGTTTTTGGTCGTGATTCTGTAGGAATTTCTGGGTCTGCAGGGTTGGCATCAGATGCTGAGGTAGTAGGTTTTGAAATACTGGGGATTTCAGAAATGGAAGCATTGTTTGATACAGAGCCGGCAGAAGACTTCCGGCTCTTCTTACCGGACTTTGTCTTAGGTTTGGGTTGTGATTGGGACTCCTCCATGGCCTGCTTTTCTTTGTCCTCTCCTCTCTTGTTATCCTTGCTCCCAACCTTTGCTTTTTTAATCTTGGTAGCCTGATTGGCTGTGCCATGTCGATCATTGGCATCATCATCATCATCATCATCATCATCATCCAACACATCTGTGGGGCATTGAAAGAGAGATTCTACTCGGACATCGTTAGCTAAATATTAAGTTTAATTACAATTGTGATAGGAACTCATGCATGCTAGGGCTGGCTCCAAGGAATGCTTCCTGAATTGCTGCCTTCCCAAATGAATTATTATTCAGGAATACGTCCGATGTGTTCTTTGCGATAAGTCGGTAGATATAAACATGCTTCATCTGTGGATATCGAACAACACGACCCCGCAGCTGATTATCGTCCTGAGCAGACCATAAGGTATGCTATGCAGAAGCGATCAGTAAGATTATTATAATGAATAGAAATTACCTACGACGATGATAAGAATACAGGCAATATCCAGATTCAGACCTGTAGCACCAACATTGGAAACAAGAAGAATGCGCGGTGATGAGCCATCATTAGACCGGAAATGCTCAAGAACCTTGGCCCTTTGCTTCTGAGTCATTCCACCATGGTACTCGAGAACCTCAATACCATGCAACTTCAATACCTGGTTAGACAAAGACTGAATATATCTCTATAAATAGAATGTGTAACATCACTTACCGAAATGATTTGTGGATTACTAGAAGGAAATTCTGAATATATCACTATTTTGTCAGGATGTAACCCTTCTGGCCGTGAAGGTAACACATATTCAAGATCAGGCTCCAGTTTTTGACCTTCAACAACATGAAGGGGGGGTGCATTGTCAGATGAAAGATGATGATGGACAATGTTAACAAGGGCATCGAGTTTAGCAGATGCCATCCCTTTCCACTCTTCAGTAGTTTTGGGCTCAACCCATTCATGGTGACCGGGATTGCAACTGGGGTGTAGCAGAGCACGACGGGTTTCTAAATAGAAATTCTGCAGGAATAATTAGTTGAAGCAAAATAAACATGGTGACGGGCGTAGTGGACGCCCGCGTGAGCACAGACTGCTTAGAAGCACAACAATATGTAATGTAGTGAATAATGGGGGTGTCTCAGATGCCTGGGAGTGTGCAGAGCATTAATCAATATCACCGAGTTATTTTGCACTCTGTTGCCTGTGCGGGCGTCCTGGACGGTTGAAAGAATTGGACAACAATGATGCCTACCTGAGAACTTCCAAGGCGGGTGCCAGCGTTTGGGGATTTCAGAAGTTTGCTTGCAAGCTGTTCCATATTATCCTTCTCCCAATCATATAAGTCGAGGAGGACTAGGTGTTCAGAGGGAGCAGCAACGCCAGAAATCAAATTTCCTTCATTGTCTGTGGAATTGCCCGTGCGACGCATCACTTTACCTCGAAATTTTTCCCGGATCATTGTAATCCACTTTGAAGTGACAACTTGCTGCTGTAATTCAATATCGGTTGGAGCAGAACCTGCAAGAACACCTCGAACAATAGTTTCCGCTTGAGATTGACCATCCTCATCTCGAGCCTTTCGGTCATGAGCACGTGCCCGATTTAGCTCCCATTTCATATCTGTGAATTGTGAATTGTCGGCAGTCTTGAAAATGTCTAGGACACAGCCCAGATTCCAAATATCCTAAAGGTTTTGCTAAACGTTGAGTGATCAGATGCTGTATGGGCCTGGATGCTTACCAAGGCACTCGTTGTGATAGGAGTAGCTGTCATTGTGATACTCAAAGATGACTCTCTCACCACCGGAAGAATAGCACGGTAGCGCTTATTTTGACTTCGTGCAAAGTGGAATTCATCACAGCCAAAGACTAACCATTCTTGACCGTAAACTGTTGTCTTCTTGTTGTCACCTGTCTTCAACCATGCAGTCGGTACAGCAGTACAAGGATCATCGGCAGTATAATGCCATGAACGTGCACCGTCACTTTCAATTGCCTGTCAGTAAGGATTATTAGTACTGTGAATGCTGAAATAAAAGGATATCATTACCGTTGCAGCGGCCACTACAATTCGTCGTGAAACATCATGCTTGCTAGCTGACCAGACTCGAGTCCACCAGTCTTGATGCTTTTCCCAAGTGCCGGTGTAAGGTAGAAGGTCGAATGATTTTGGACGAAGGTAGCGCCGAAGCTCATTCATGAATTGAATTTCAAGTGACTTGGGGATGGTAATCAAAATGGGCTGTGTGGGGATGTTGCCATTTTTTCCCTGCCATTTTAGTTCCACTTTGATTGCCCATGTCAGTGACACATATGCAAAAGTAGTGACCATTTACCAAAGGCACCAGGGAACTTGCCATTTTTGTCATAATAGTCGCGGAAGAATGTCAGAATAACCACAGCTCCAACAAGCTGGAGCGTTTTACCGACGCCTACCTCATCCATTAGCATCAAAGGTTCACCTTTAAAACCCTGATGGATAATCTTGATGATGCCTACCAACTGGTGCCATCGTGGAGTTAATAGACGAAGAGTATCCTTATGTTTATGCATGTAGTCAGGATCCGACCAATAATCATGCACATCAGGATCGATGTACTGATTGAAATCTGGGAGGGCAGAGCTGTTCGAGAGGCCAAGGATGGCCCATAGTTCATCCTTTGACTTATCTTTATACTCCTCAACCCCCTCCTCCCACTCCACAGGAGGTGCCCGGTCAAAATCCAACTCGGGTGCTTCTACATGCTCCTGATCTACCTGTAAGAGTCGTTCATGAATTTCTAGTGAAAGTGATTGGATGTCACTGGTGGATGCAAGGTAAACAAGGGCATCGCGAATAGATTTTGGAAGACCTGCAAGTTGTTAGCGAGTGATATGAAGTTGAAAAATGACTGTACTCACGTTCCATAGCACTCTTGCCCTTATCGTCAAGCCCCAGAGCCTGCAACATCCCCTCAAGCTGAGCCCTTTTATCCATCATCAAGGTGAGTGATTCTTCATCCCCATATTTCTTGAGCACAACCACGAGTTTCTCCATCTTCTGTAAATAGGAGCGAATGGTAGCCGCTATTGGCTTCACCTGCAAATCTGAATATAATATGGTAAGTATCACATAGTACTGTAATAAACCACTGAACCTTTCCACATATTCTCCAACTCCCCCTTTGCCGTTTCTATCTTGGTTAGATCACGATCGATTGTTTTTCGGTATGCATTCCATAAATGAGTGATGAGGGTTTCTGTGAATCGCTGGGCCTTGAGTTTGATTCTGTTAGGATTACCTGGGTTTACTTGGGCATCGATGCCAAATAACTCGACAGTGATGGCGGGTATATGTGAGGAGACATTAGCCTCATCCTGCGTTGGAAGCTAAATAAAGTCCCCATTTAGTATACTACTTAAATAAAAAATTTGTACTACTTACTTCTCGAGTGTTATCTTCAGCCATGATCATCCAGGGATTGACACCGCGATCCTTCAATTGCTTCTCCACCAATCCAAGCAAACCCCATTTCTTCCAGTGACGTGTTATCCAAGCCCTCCAATAAACACGTCCTGCTTGATTTTCATCAGAAGTGTTCTTCATGAAGTATTGAATCTTCTTGGTGTCCGTGATGGTTTGGAATTTGTTGACAAATGAAATGAGGGCTTGATGATCCTTCTCTGGGATGGCCGCCGATGGATGAACAAGTGCATTGAACATAGGATCATATGGCGCAGCAGGAAGACTGGTGATCTTTTGCCATTCTGACCACGTCCAGACTGATGAATCCCGGTCAGGGCACTTTGGATCCTTCTGGTCGAACAGAAGAAGAGACAGAGGGTGAGTATCAGTTGGCATGTGTGCTTTTTTGGTGACCACCAATGAATAAGAAGAGATGTTATATATGTTTTGTGCGGCTGGAATTGCCGAAATACATCTCAATGCCTGATCGCATTTACATCTCCTGACTTTGATGAAGTGGAGCATCACCATGAGGTGATTAGTCCTAGATATTGTGGAGGTTCATCCAACCAATCGGATTAATGTTTACAGCGCTCATATAAGGCTGCAGAAATAAACAGGGTTGGGAAAATATAGGAAATAAAATGACCCGACGGCTTGAACCACGAGGTTACTCCGGCTTCATTAGATCTGTAATAATTCGCGTTGGACATATGATCCAGGGCTAAGTTTCTCGTTGCATATGTAAGGTTCGATGTACCTAGAGGCCAAGTTTTGGGTCCAGCATCGGCAAGCATGGCATATTTGTAATGAACTATCCATGTTCTAAGTTGGAGACAGTTAATTAGCAGGAAAGTATGGAGCGAGGAATCCATACCATCAGGTGTGGATGGTTTGGCATCCCCCATGTTTGCCATATGTCTGGCATGCCCCATCCCAAGTAAAGCAGCTCATGCTATTACAGGTGGCCCCAGCATGGAGGGGCAAAGAGAGCCCTGGTAGGTCCTAGTTCAGGTGGCCCCAGCATGGAGGGGCAAAGAGAGCCCTGGTAGGTCCTAGTTCAGGTCATCAAAATCCCAGGAGGTCAGGTAAGGATAGTCTGTAAAATGACAGAATGAGACTTCAGCAGGGAAAGGTGGGGAATGCGTGGTCATGGGTAGTGATAAAAGAATCGCATTGCCCTAAACCGCTATGAGAGGAGACGGAGAGTAGCATAGGAGATTAACCAGAAAACATGAACCTGTAGTTGTAAAATAGGCAGATGATGATGATGAACCAAGGCCCACAATTCAAGAGTTTCAATGACTTGCCATAATCCAGATTGAGCAGCTCGTGAGGTTTCCATGCCAAGGAATGTAATCTTTTCATAGGATAAATAATTTAGCATCAACGTCCAGGGGAATGTCCTTTAGCTTTGGTAGCATTCTTGAAAGCAGTGACGGTCCTTTCTGAGCTTGATTTCCAAGGCCCAATTGTAATGGTCACAGGGTGCATGGCAGAAAAGTCTGAACTTTAATAAAGAATAGGGGGTGCATCTGGAAAACGAGTATGCACAAGTTCAAGGAGGGATCGAAGAGCATCGGAGAAAATGATTGCGTTGTTGACGTCTGCTTACTGACATCCTCTTTATGGATTGTTCGGCCTCCGCCGATCGCCCTTGCTTGTGTACCGGGTTACCGGATGCAAACTTCGTCGCTGGTTTTGTATGAGGACTCACAGACGGCTGCGGGCATGGCATGCTGCTGCATATACCTTGAGCGATGCCTTAGTGCTGCATCGGGCGTCTGGGATGCCTGACACAACAATACACTCCATTGTAAGTCACTTGCACTTAGAGAAAACCCCAGGCGTGTATCGGGCGTCCCAGATGCCTAACTCAAGAATACACCAGTAATTATTGTTGTTAACGGCTGAACCTGGTGGGGATAGAGCCTTGTTAATATTTGACCAGAGAGATACTCTCCATGGCAGGGGTCATCTGCCCTTGCTAGGCTATCTGTGCAGCCCGCATCGAGATATTGACCGACTCACAAAACACCTCAAAGTTTGATCCATTTTTTGAGCTGGTCAATATCATTTCAAAGACTAATTGGATAGCTTAGTGTTGGCAGAGGACCCCTTGGCTTTAGGAACTTACCTACGTGGTCAAATATTTCCAGTATTTAATACAATTTATTCAAGGCGCTATGGCAAATTGATCAGCTTAGCTGTTCACAATGTGTAAATAAGTGTAAACAAATGACGCACGAACGAAACGCAACTTTCAGAGGTTGCGTTTCATTCGTACGTCATTTGTTTACACTTGTTTACACTGCTGAATAACTATACGATCTTTAAAGCATTGGGCGAGGGTTATGGGCTGGGAATGGGGAGGGAAATTTATAACACAAAATAAGTTGTTGAATATAAGTGTGCTAAGCACACCCATGAATGAGTCCCAGCAGTCTCGCAGTGCGCCGTTCGGGTGGCATCGACCCGCGCACGATATTCAATGGCGCAATTACATGAAATGCGCCAGCCGAACGTTATTCAATGGTGCACTTAATTATGGCTTTATTAAATGCGCCAGTCGAACGTCATTGGCTGGCGCACATATTTAGTAAATGCGCCAGTTATTACATGACACAGTTGTTCTTAAACTAACCTTTTTGAATCGTGCTTACATGCGCTGTTCAAACCTGTTCAAATGGTGCACATACGCACTGTACGAATAATGGTTACATGCATCGTTCAAACCTGTTCAAATCGTGCTTACATGCGCTGTTCGAACATGTTCGAATGGCGCACAAACGCACTGTTCGAACCTGTTCGAATAACAGTTACATGCACAGCTCGAACGTGTTCGAATGGTGCACATACGCACTGTACGAATAACGGTTGCACGCACAGTTCGAACACTTGTTTACACTGCTGAATTGGGTTTCTTTTCCTCCGCACTCAGTTCCTACGCCCATGGTCCCTTCGCTTGGGTAACATCAGCATTGCCGCCTACCTACATCGTTGACCTCATTAATGTAGACTTGTCATGTATGGTAAAGTTCTTTTATGATCGAACCAACTAACTAATTCAGCAGTGTAAACAAGTGTAAATGAATGACGCACGAAGGAAACGCAACTCTCAGAAGTTGCGTTTCCTTTGTGCGTCATTTGCTTACACTTGTTTGCTTTGAACCGATCCCCTTGTTCGTTTTGGTTCCGGATTTAGGGGTTTTTAGCTTTATTTCAACAATGGAGACAGAAATCATTGTGCCCCGCAATGTTGTAGATCTGTTACTTAATGAAGAGTTTAACTCGGGGATCTGTGGCTCCCATATTTCTGCTTCGGAGACGACCCAGTACCATCCCACACCAGAAGCCCGGTGATGTCTGAAATCAAAAGCGTAATCTGTTAGTCAACGTTTTCATTGGAGATGCACAATAACTCCATCGCTAACGCCCTTTCATCGCAGAACCGGGAGTTACCGAACATTATCAACGACCCGTGTCCGGGTTATTTTGCATTTCTCCACATATCCTGTAGGCGTGTGTCTTTATCGTTATTTGGATCTCTGATACTACTTTATTTCTTTTTAGTATCTAGAATGTTCTGTTTCTATCTAATGACTCGGAGGACGTTGCAGTTGCGAGTTTGCGTTAGGAACCAAACGATGCGTTGGAGGCACTGGGAGACCCGTGGTGTAGGATGCCTGCAAGGTACGCACATAATAATCCCTATTGGACTGCCCACCTGCTGACCACAACTATCATCCCTCCAAATAAGGCTGACCAGGACGACAGGATCACACACGCTAAATGAATTACGCACGAGATCCGTGGATGGACGACACGTCGACGGGGATTGCAGGGGTTAACGCGCGACGTTTCTCGCGGGTTTGACTTTGCATCACTCGTGAGTCATCACCGCTCCTTGTTCCCAGCCCCTTGCCCCAACCTCATCTGAGCAGCTCCTGTAAGTCAGACGGCAAGCCATTGCTTGCTGCTGTACACCAGGAGCTTCCAATAGACAAAGGGAGGAGTAGAGGTGGTGCACAACATCCTTGTTAATCACAGCCCCAGGGCTGAGGGCCCTGCTCTAGGCTTCAGAAACTCGAGCCGAGCCCTTAGCCCTACCAAGCCCACCCCAAGGCTCGCCTCGGCTCAGGCTTCTAGGGCTCGGCAGCCGGCGCTCGACGGCTTTGGGCCAAGCCTTGCACATCACCAGCTGCTAGCAATGAATTCCATATTGCCATCACGGCATGTAAGTTGGCTCCAAATGCGCTACCGCTGTTGAACCCGAGCCACCAAACCAAAGAAGAGACGCCGTAAGGCTGTCAATCACAATACGGATAAAAGCGGAAAGATGAGACGTACTGCCAAGTCCAACCATAGAAACATTATGGGGTCGGAAACTGGGTCGCTCCTTCTCTCGCCTACGCCCAAGTACCCGAGAATTGGCAAGTCCACCAATGCCACCGCTGATCTGAATGGGACCGCCACCTAATGTCCAACAAAATAAATGTACACCTGTCATGATATTACGTGGCGGATGACTTCCCTGCAAAGTCCTGTACACCCCACTCGAAAGCCCAACCATGACCTCCACACGCCCAATATGCGAGCGGACAGTACACCAGAGTCCTCCACAAGAACGTGAATACCATAGCTGGTAAAACCCGTCCGCGTTCAGCAATACCGCCCGCTAAAATTGATGCAGTCACACAGCCAAATTCCATCCGCAAAATGCTATAGAGCAGGCCAGGGATGAGAGGGAAGCCAGGCAAAGGTTCGGATCGGATCTTAAGGCATCAAACCAAAGCGCTTCAAATTACCAATAACGCCATTATTTGCTGTTGGCGAGAAGGCTAAGGTATAGCCCCAGAAATACCACCGAAAGATTACGAAGGCGTTACATGCAAAGATAGCCCGGATCAGGATACGCACCATGAAATCAGTATATCACTCAAACATAGGGTTAGATTACTTACAAGCACTTTTTCGCTGGGCAAGTCCTGCGTACAGAAAAGCTGCAAATAAAAAATTCACCATCGGAAATCTGAGACATGGGGGTGGCGTAACCGACCTGGTACCATCAAAAAATGCCAAGGCCCCCGCCATTATTATAAATGACATATCACCACGCTCGAAGCTGACAGGTATTCATATGGTATTCAGCAACATTTCGGAGTTGTCAACTTAAAGGTCGGTATTACCCACATGGAAGCAAGAATTATGTTCCGGTCATCGAACAACATACTGACGAAGTAAACTTTTGCTTGCTCTAACGGCATCCAGTCTCCAGGACTCCATTATTAAACATTTACTAGCCTCTTGCATTGAGTATGATCTTATAGCCTTTAGTACTTCAAAGAGGAAAGACGAGGGACAGAATGAGTACATACCCTACAATATTATAACCCCCTATTCCGCTCGGCATCTTACTTCTCCTTTACACCATCATCTCCTCCATCCTGTTTCCTTCCTCTTGGACCCATGGTAGGTTTCTCATTCTTTTAGTCATCTGTTTTCTTGTTTCTCTTAGTTGCCATGCTTCATCCTTGTTGGGGGTATTCAAGATGTTTTGACGATTGCCCAAGTCTGTCCTCTTCTGGTTTATCTTTCCAATATTATTACACAATCCCTTTTTTAACGTCATACCAAGCTGCTCAATCCTCTCTAATGCAAGGGCTGATCTGAGATTTGGGGTGAAATGCAGGGCATTGCCCTTATGACTTGACAAATGACTTGACAGGAAGTCAGATCTGGATATCCCTGTTCTTGCTGCTACTTCCTGGTATTGGACTGTTGGACAGTCATATTTTTCACTGCAGTTGACGTTGATATTTTATACCCTCTGTATGTTCTCCATTGCTGCTTTTGCTCATTGTTTCATACTTTAGACACCTGTTCCTATGCTGAGTGAACCGGACCAACGGTTCCGTGTTCCAAACGGTCGGCTGCTCTACCATCAAAGCCGAGATTCTCGCCTTCCATATATCTATGAGGTCCAATCTCATCCACTGGTTGATAGAAGCCATGTGCTTCCTACTTCACAAGGAAGAACCTTGGTGTATGTTCAGGATACATCGGATGCAGTCATGAAAGCACAAGAGATATTTGAAGAAGGTCTTGAAGTGCCCCTTGGACCAGAAGAACTGGTGATGGAAATGGGTGCGAAGTAGTTATATTCATATAAACGTATCATACTAATATGATGGGTTCAAACACTAGGTTTGTTCGCACTATTGGACGATGATATTCTTCTTGCAAGAGAGGTGAAGGAAGATGTGCAGGGTGAACCGTGTGATGATATTGCTCAAGTATGGGTCTGCGATGGGTTCGTGGCATTTTATATGATGATATATTGGACTACTTACTGATCAGCATGCTTCAGTAAATATATCTGCGGTGATAAGATTGAGAAGCTCCGAAAAATACAGATGAGGATTATTGGAGATGAAGCTTTAGCAACATCTGAAAGACCAAAGAAAGCAGAGGATGGCACTTGGATAGGGGGGACTGACCTGGAAAGAGATGACTACTTGGAAGGTGTCAAGAACACTAGATGTTACTACTTGGGGCCTTCGCATCAGCATTCCACATCCATCATATCCCCAACCGCAAGTGGGAAGGTTCGAGATGAGCAGATGGATGATCGTCAGATGCTTCGTCATGATATCATAAAGGCAACTTGCCTATATTTTGGTTGAGTTTTTCATATGCTCATGATTGTATGATAGTTTGCTACAGGTGTTGGAATGGAATCCCTCAAGCGGTATTGCCCAGAACATGATCAAGAGCGACTCAAAAAGCACGCCGATATGGTCAATATGCCTCACATCGGAGTTCCACACAATTTTGCCTATCCCACTGCACAGCTCAATA
Source organism: Tricholoma bakamatsutake (assembly GCA_029959215.1). NCBI lineage: Eukaryota > Fungi > Basidiomycota > Agaricomycetes > Agaricales > Tricholomataceae > Tricholoma > Tricholoma bakamatsutake. Next base: position 12,920,223 of record CP114861.1, read on the forward strand.
TTGCACCTGCTGTGGCATATGCCGTATGCCGAAGTAGGTGTTCGATATGTACTTCAATCTCTGCTAATTAGTTTTTTTTTTCAAGAACATGGTCTTCCTGGAATGGGCGAATTTGGTCGCAGTCACCGAGACAAGCATGATGATTTGTCTGGCTATTCCTGTATGATCTCAGCATCCAGCTTGCCCAAAGATGAAGGCTATGAATGGGGACGGTTCCATCTGTTAGCATATGGATGCTATATCGTCTTGAACGAATTTCGTGTGATGAATTTCACAGGGCTGCGGAGGCACGGTGGAACCCCTCCATTGTCACCGAAGGGAAAGGAGCCAGTTGGCTCAGCCTACCGCATTATGTTTGTCCTGTATCCTCCTTCATCTATGCTTTCAGAGGTTGGAAGAAAGGTTGTTGACATTGCCACCGTAAACAACAGCGATACATTTTCAATCACACCAGAGATGTCCACAATAATGTGAAGTTTTATTTGTTTTTACATTATATATTCAAGCCACTAACTTCAATATATGACCTAGGCCTAATGCATACGATCCAATTCCATCTTGCAACAAAGCTAATTGGGCTCAAGACGGAGAGGTTCTGATGGAAGATGATGAACTTTTCAAATTTTATGCTCGCAGCCTTCTTCAAGCTAACATATATTTCCTTCGCCAACTACCCATACGCTTCAATGCCCGTATTGATGCAGATATCTTCCTTCGTTCATTTACCAAAGTGAAAGACACCAACCGATCAACCAATTCACCTGGCAATATTGAACAACGCATTGATGCGGGTACATGGCTGTATGCCCCTACAGGTTACACACGGCATCCAGATGCTCCAGATGATGATCCAGCAATGTCTGCCATGGATAAGCGCAGTCAAGAACTGAGGAATGAAATACGAGAAGAATGGATCCACAGTCAACGTGCGAACATGAAGTTTATGCCTTCGGAGTACGATCGAGATCTGAGCTATCTGATTGATGCCTCGGCAACTCGACGTGGTAGAAAGGGCAAAAGTCCAGGTATTATCATACTCTTTTTTGATAACTATAAACTTATATATCTGAATTGCTTAGTGAAAAAACGAATCGGTGAAAATACTACAAGGGCGCCCAAAAAGAAAAGCAAGTATACATTGTTAATTTTTTTAAAAACTTGGTATCTAAAAAATATTTTAGGATCAAAAGCCACTCAGACGAAGGGACCAGTACCGGAGTTAACATACCCTGCAGCAGGTCATCCTGGCCTTGGAAAAACAATGAACAATTTGTGGCAAAACAGACGTATGTGTTGTCCCATCAGCTAGTCAGTTATTCAATATTGATTTGGAAATAGCTGATCATACACGAGATATTGTTCGACTACCATCTTTTGATCTTGCTATTACATCTCCGACCCTAGCTTCAAAGTTGGTTATTTCACCTCTTTATTTAAAGTTAGCTTACATATGGTTTGTTTCAGCATTTCATCTGTTTCAGACCATGCAATTGATGGACCACTCACACCTTTAGAGGAGGATGAAAGTGATTCTGATATGATGGTGGATGTCATTCACAAGGTTATCAAAAAGTTACAGCATTCCACTACACCAGGTAGGCCTTGTTTTTTATGAAGTCAAATAAACTTTGACCAAATTGTTCACTAATAAGATGATAACAATGATGACGATGAAAGCCACATGAATGAGCCCAACCAATCTGACAATGATTCTGGTACGTTTGAGTACTATGTTCACTTTTTCCTTGATGCAGTTTGCATATAGATTATATACCTTTAGACGACGAAGGTGGCAACCATGGTGCAGATGGCAGTAGTCAAAGTAAGCTAAATTTCCACTATTATATAATAAAATGCATAATGATTAGATCAATATCGTTCTGATACATTGCAACAAGACTCAGAAGACTTTGATATGGATGCCAACACCATTCCAGCTATTGATATAGGTCAATCAATGACTTCAACTAATGATATTGATATGAGTGCAATCAGTGGCATGAATGACAGGGATATGGATATAAATGCAAGCTCAGATTCAACTGGTAATATTGTTGTATGCTATAATTGGGACCAATCTGACTTGCACAAATTAGAGGCTGAAAACCAAATGCAAGTAGATTCTGCTAGTGATGAAGATGATAGCGATTGGGATACAGATCATGATCATGTTGATGATAGCGATGGCGACGAAGATTCTGATGATCTCGATTCATCAGATGAAGCACTTGTTGGTTGCAGTGAGTATTCAACTATATTTTGTGTTTCTTTTATGTTAAATTTGTGTTAGCTGCAATTGACAGATTTGCTTCCTCATTGAACCTTGTGTCTATCTGGCAAGGTATTGATGAATTTATAGATGGTATAAATGCTTCTGGAGTTCCAAATCCCGCTCAAGATATACAAACCCTTACTGCCACAATCAAGTCTGCATTGGATGTCTTTCAATCGGATCCTACATCTATGGATGGCACTGTCAATGCGATCAACATATGGAGCAATTTATCTGGGCTAAATCGACACAATGCCGTTTCTGCTATTGACACACGGATTAGGCATGTTTTTACCATGCTGGGCACTTGGACACCCTTCTTGTGGTTGAACCGGGTACTTGATCAAGCGATTAAATCACTTTCTCTGCTTTCAACCCATACACCGCATGATGATGACAATGACAACGCCTTAATTCCACTGCCAAACCTGAACCCACAGACCTGCTGGATTCACAAACTTGTCCGGGACATCCATAATTTACTTCTCAATCCGAACCGCCCTAGCAAACAACACGTTTTTGATCCAGCCAAATACTGTTCAGCTCTCGTTGCAAAGCCATATATTTATATTCTTCCAAGATTTACCTTCAATGTCGATCAAAATTTGCAGCGCACATATACTCAAGCCACTAGTATTCTAATGACTTGGCTTGGCTTTCCTGACGGTGACATTAAACGCCAATATGCCGTTGTGGATGCCTTGTCACAAATTGGGCTACCTATTTCAATATTTCTACTGGATGAAGTATGGAGGATTTTCAACAACGCTTTGACTGCCACCCAGACAACTTGGCACCAATTGGGTAATATAGGTGAACCCACACATCTAGAAGTGCAGAAAATGTTTTGTGACGCATTTCAGAACCATCCTTTGCTCGACCCAGAATCTGCAGAACTTGGAAACCTTCATCTGTTGGGTCATCTTATGGATTGCTGGTTTAATACAAACAGACGAGTACAGCGATTTGTTGATCCTGTTAACACCTTCCGCAAACGTCAGCCACGCATCAAAGTTCCTCCCAGTTTATATGCTCCTCAGCCAGCTCTGTTAATCCCTTCAGATGTTTCACATTTTGCATTTGCACACTTTCTTCGAAGTGTCCTGCCTGCAATACAGATGCTGAATCCAAATGGCCCCCCTCCTGGAAGCCAGAGAGGCATTACAAATGGAATTATACAGCGCATATTGAAGAGGCCTGATCATTTATTACCCTTCCGAGAGCGTGCGCCTACCCGCATCAATGTTCAAACATCTGTCTATGGAGATGTTAATTTTCTCCGCACTCCTGAAGGATTATGGAGCATGCTTGCTCATCGAGGAGTGTTCTATGGGTCTATATTCGCATTGACACATCCAGGAAATTTCAAGACAATAGATGAATGGGAGGTGTATTATGCAAACTCTGGTAAACCAGAGTCCTATCACGTGAACCGCAATGCATATGGCCCAAGCAACCCTTGGCGATCACTTGATCGGCTTCCAGAGTATTGGGAAAGTCGTAATCTGTGGAAGAATTTCTGGACAACCTATCCTCATCCAGACTTCAAGCAACTATACGACTTTCTTGTACAATCCAAGACGAATGCCAACTTGGGCAAGCCAGAGAAAAACAACCCAGCAAAAATCGATAAACGTTCAAAGGTTTCTGTATTTCAGGGAATCGGACCGCTGACTGCTCTTCTAATATGTGGTGATTGCTCACATGCTGGACTGATCCCGATGCCATCTGCAGAACACATGGGAGAGCTTGTTGCAATCTTGGAGAAGGGGGCACTAAGTGGCTTGGATCGGCTTCGACTAGCTAATCAACGCTCGTCTTCACCTGAAGACATTGCAAAGGCATTTGTTGATTTGCACAACTATTTGGAGCAGGAGCTTACAGTGGAAGAAAAGGCCACTATGGGGTATAACGTTGTAATGCTGGAACATGCTTTATGCAAGTACAAACGATTATTCGCTAAATAGTTCATTAAATAGGCACCTAACTTTATTACGATCTACATGTAAGGCACTTTCGTATTTCAATTGGGCAGAAAAAGAAACACACTTGGAAACCTTGAGCATTCTATCGGGCGTCCGAGATGCCCGACCAAACAATACGGTGTCAACTATGGTACCCTGGGTACACGATAGCTTGAGCATTCTATCGGGCGTCTCAGATGCCTGACCACACAATACGCCGTTAACACAGGTACATTGCTTTGCATGGAGTGCCCCATTCGACAATACACTGTTGACTTGAGTACACAATAGGAAACCTTGAGCGCTGCGTTGGGAGTCCCAGACGCCAAAGTGGATGATACACTGTTGACTGGAGGCTAGAGTACGTGATAAACACCCTTAAGCGTTGCATTGGGCGTCTGGGACGCCCGACCCAATGCACACGTTAGCAAGTTTGATTAGGAGCAGCATCACATTGCAGAAGCCGCTTATACCAATACCTATAGAGATGTTAGCGATGGCGCTGGGCAAGGTCAGACAATCGGTAGCAGAGGTGTGGCTATTCTATGCTCTATTTAATGCATGGGTTAGGGTATGGGCAAGGTGTAAACTAAACAATTTAGCAAAAAAGTGTGACGTCCGAAAAGGGCCTGTAAGTCAACCAGCATATGAGTGACAGAGCATTCTAAGAATGAGTCCAAGGAGCTTCGGACTGCGCCGTTCAGGTGGCATCGACCCGCGCAGAACGTACAAGATATTGAATGGCGCAGTTATATTAAATGCGCCAGTCGAACATAATCGACTGGCGCACTTACCTCCAGCTGTAGACGGGTGCAGGTATATTAATTGCGCCAGTCAAACGTAATCGACTGGCGCACATATTTAGTACTTATTTGTTTGGTTGTTGCACGGCGCAGTTGTTATTAAATGCGCCAGTCGAACGTGATTGACTGGCGCACTTATTTTGTAGATTTCTATTGTATAAAAGGCAACTCAAACATGCGGGAGTGGAACAACGAAATTATAAAAGGAGTTGTACTGTGTTACTACATGTCGAGCAAATGGGGGTGGCTATTTATAGATATCCCTATTTGGTATATTCTCTGAGATTGAAAGCGAAGAAAATTACTGAGATCGATACGCGGCTGGTTAATTCGAACCACCATCATCTTACCATCTAACAGTATGCACACGCGAACAATCGTTCCCAAGGGCCGAATTGAACGCAGTGGGCCCGGGGCAGGTCAGACTTCGACATCGCACGACAGTGGATCAAGAGAAACACGCGTTACGTGATCGCGGGCCAGCCAGAATGTGAAAAAGTCGAAAAAGTTTGTAGATTCAGGTGACGAAGGAGGCAGAACGGAAGAAGGGTTGAGAACACTGGGAGAAAAGTGAAGGGCAGGGTTAGAGGCCAGGCGAAGGCAACAAAGACAGGGCCGGCAAACCAGGACGTAGAAATGCAGTGGGATAAAGATGAAGAAAAACGGTTTGATGAGGCGATGAATGTGGGCAAGAGGAACTTAGAGGGGGTTAGAGTTGAGAAAGAGGACGATGAGGAAGGGGAGGAAGAGGAGATGATGATAGAAGAGGAAAGAGGGGTTGGAGGGGGAGGAGGGGGAGGAGTGAGCCTGGAGGATCAGGAAGTGCAGCGGGCAATCTTGTCACTGAACAAGATTGATTTCCGGCGTCCACCTGCTGAGTTGCTTTTTGGAAAGTGGAACGACCGACCAGTGGCAGAGAAACACGTGAAGCAGTTGTTGGCGACGATGCCGAAGCAAGGGGTGCGCGCTTTGAATCCAGCGAACCGACTGCCCATTATTGCAGACAAGGGGAACATCACACCGAGTTGCATTATGACGGACACGAATCTGGGTGTGGAAGTGCCAATGCTGGAGCTCACAGCAGCTGGGAAGGCGAAAGGTGCGCTGGTCCTAGCAGGAGGGCAACATCGCTACCATGCGTGGAAACTGGCCTATGAGCAGGCCAAGAAGACGATCGACAAGAACGAAACACAATTAGCGGTATTCCGTGAGAAGGAGCCGAAAGGGCAGAAGGCGCAGCTAACGCGAGAGACCAACATCGCAAAACTGAAGGCAGAAATCCGGATGGAGACAGAGTTTTTGGACGCGATATCTGTATGGGGGATAGTTGTGTATTATGCAGGTGAGTAGAGGAGTGGTTATACAGAAGATGAATTGACAATGATGATTTACAGTGAAAATGTTGGACGGGAATGAGCGACTGGCGTTACATGTATCGAGGAACGAAGAAGTAAAGTATCTTGGGTTAGACGATCGTGAGGGGATGGTGATGACAGTACGGGAATATGTGATGCTGTCATCCCAGGGTGGGGACCGAACACAAGTGGAAGCGTGGCTCATGAAGCTTGGATCGCAAACGAATTCAATTGTAGGACAAGTGATGAACCACACGGAAACTCGCAAGTATCTTTTAAGCTTGCATTATTTTGAATACTTTGGATACAAGACCGTGTTTGGTGCAAGATGGATCAAGAAACACCTACACGACGTGTCGGGCGGGGTAAGTTTTATAAATTCAATTAACAGGGATAGGATTAACGAGAGGCAGATCATCTCCTACGTTGTGGAATACATGGCGAATCTGCCGCGGTCGATGATCACGCCGTTAGGATACTTAGAGATGACGGACGACATGCGGTGGCATGAATTGCAGAAGGCTGCCCAAGTTGCGGAAGGTCCAGTTGATATACTGGCGCGAGGGTCGCAGGCGTGGGGAGCGCTAATGGATACCGCCATTGTTGAGAAGTGGAAGACGATGACGGGGATTCTTAGCATGGAGTTCATGAATGCGTTAGACAAAGTGCTGTCCGCGGAAGATATGGAAAGGATGTGGTTCAGAACAGCGAGAGAACATTGGACGACGTACAGTGAAGACGTGGACCGGCTTTTTAGCCAATATGTCTACAAGCAGCCCTTTGAATCACCCGAGGCACGAGAAGTGCGAGACCAATGGCGACGGAAGTGGGACTTTAGCAAGTTTAACCATGGTCTGCATCACACGCAGAAGCCGTTGCTGTTGCTTACGCCAATATCTGTGGAGACATTAGCTACGGCGCTGAGGAAGGTGAGACAATCTGTGGCCGAGGTGAGTGACTATTTGTGTGCCATATGAATGTGTGTGACTGGTGCATGCAATGTACTGCAGTGCGGCATTGGTCATGCGCAGAACGACAGGCGAGGGCACACGATAACAGTGAGGGGTGATCTCTCTAAACCTCGAATGGCCGTCCACTTGTGCCAGTCGAACATGTTCGACTGGCGCATGTTGGCACGAGTCATTTGAACACGGTTGAATGGCTTACGTGCGCCAGTCGAAGATGTTGCGCCAGTCGAAGATGTTGTGCCAGTCGAAGATGTTCGAATGGCGGAGTTTGCAAGACACGCGCCATTCGAACACCTTCCATTGGCGCAATTCTGCACTACTGTTTTGTTTGCACTAGCCTGGTGGTATAATAACAATTGCAACACCTTAGGGTTACGTTAAATGGTTACACATTCGTAGAAGGTCTGCTTGACCAATTTGTAGTATGATATATTCACACTGTCAATGTAACGTCCGTATGAAATATATAATGTTTTTACCTCCTCGCCGTATAACCGTGAGCATCATTTCGTCGTAGACGCGTTGACACAGATAACTACCCTATCTACCTTAGTGGTCGAATTGAACCATGGAGTCTGGGAACATCATTTTCTCACTAGCAACGAATGATTGACGAACGATTACACGTGACTGACGAACGATTGACGAACGATTACACGTGATTGACGAACGATTGACGAACGATCACACGTGATTGACGAACGATTGACGAACGATGCATATGGAAATAAAACCCACGACTCGGGAGAACCCAGAATCTTGGGGACCATGGTTCTCCCCTTGGCCATCCAGATCGTCTATATCCATCTCCCCTATTATAAATTTGTAATCAATCTGCGCATCTGGTTTTATAAGAAGTGTGTACCTTGAACTTCAGCATGTTTTGGGTTGATTACTGAAATGTCACAAGTTGCGACACGTGACAGTCCAACATTCAACTATGCCATCACCATCGAGAAACGATACGAGAACCAGGAAAAAGAGGACTGGTTGGCTAATATGCCCTCACACCTGCAACGAATCCATATGCACCTCCAGAGGGTTTGGGATACTTTGGCCAAAGGAAGGGAACTCTCTCGGTCGTCACATGAAGACATCCAGACATCCAGATTGCACGCCCTCTTGTCCCGCCTTCCAAAACCCCCGTTTGCATGGAAGGGTCCCTACACAACAGGAGATAAACGAAAATCTTCCTCTAATACCAGAAAAATACAGGGCTTCTCATCGTGATCTTGTGATCGACTTGGATGCAGTCTCTCCGCACGTTCCATCTTCCTCCTCTTCTAATCATCCAATCAGCGATCCGTCCTCCTCTTCCATGCATTCGTTTTATGATTCATCTGCCCAGGAGAATCTGGGTGATGGTTCTGATGACCCCCTTGCCTCACACATGGAGGCTCTCTATGTTGACGACACTGATGTTCCTCCGGTTATTTTGGAACGGAGCAATGCCACATTCAAAATAGTATATGTTCCTGACCCAACGCGATACTTGAAACGAGTTGCCGCAGAGGGTGACATTTCCTGGATCAAGGGCGTCCTTGCCGCAGAAGAAGTCGACATGCTAAGCGACTTTTTTTCCAAAGCCATTCATGTAGTCAGCCAAAGGAAGAGGCCTAAAACACCTGTTTTATTCAATGTCCTTATACAAGAATAGGTAAGCTAGTCACCTACTCTCATAAAAATGCTATATTTACCAAACCCTGCCATTTTTGAGCTCTACGTTTTTATTTTCATGCGAAGAATGACGCACACAGACACCACCCCCTTATTCCAGATACGATTTATAGAATGGGATCAGTTTCTGGATCAATGGATAAATTGTATGGAACCTACACAGCAAATCAGAGAGATGTTTGAGACCTGTGATTGTTTCGTGGGGGGGATGGACCTAACCCTCAATTATATGTGAGCATTTGGACCCTTTTCTCTCTTTTGCCTTCATTTATCGCATCCTGAAGAAATGAGAGGTATGGAGTAAAGGCTGAAGATGTGGACCGGTACTTCAATCGTATGGGGTCACTTGAAAATATGGTGACTTCTTGGCCACCAAGGGTTCAGATGAAGGAGCTCTGCGACAAAGTCAATCTCACCAAACGACTTGACCAGATATCTGAGGTTATGAACACAGGAAGGCCCAAAACGATGAAATTGCAAAGAGGTCAACCGTTACCAGAGGGGATGGTATTGAAGAGGACACACAGTGATTGTGGGATACATGTGTTCATTCCCAATGAAGTTGGAACTGTGACATGGGATAGGCTTGATGAAGGGCCCCCAGGTTCATCATGGATTTCCCAAGAGTACGCTGTCCATCTTAGGAACTTGGGAGAATGGAGAGCCATCATAGTGGATGGAAAGTTACTGTACGTGGTCCACACCGTCTGCAACCCATCAAAAGCATTATGGAAGTGGTCGAAGGTGGATAGATACTATTCACTGGATGAAATAAGGCGTGTTTTAATCACAATTTCACAGGAAACACCATTTAAAGCTCAATTTTGACAGTGAAATGCATAAAAAAGAAGCTCTTACCACAGTGGATAGCATTTTGAACCCAGATTCCAACACGTTCGAATACCGAGAAAAGTCCAAGAAAGAGTTTACAGACTTTGTACTGGAAACGTATAGGCGATTGTTGGCTATGGAGGTCAAGACCATTGGCTCCAGATCCACTTTGTCCCTTTTTTGCAGGATGGACATTGGGATATTTGTGGACGGTAGTGGAAAAGCCTCATACTTCGTAAATGAGGTTGAGAGAACTCTCACCACCGCACTTTGGGTCAAGGATAGAGACATTCCCATCAACAGTCTTTCCTGGACGATTGGACAAGCTTTTCACAGTTGGGTCCACTGCACAAATCAGTACTTAATGTAGATTGGATAGCACATACTATACTATTTCAATTTATCCAGCTATTCTATGCTTTATTTAATGCATGGGTGAGGGTATGGGCAGGGTATGGGCTAGGAAATTTAGCAGAAAAGTGCGCCGTTCGAAGGAGGGCAGCGTGACGCACAATAAATCCAACGGCATATAAGTGATGAAGTTTTGTAAGCACACCCTTGAATCAGTCCAAGCCGCCTTGCAGTTCGCCGTCCAGATGGCATCGATCCGTTGTGGATCTGTGAAAGTGGGAAGGACGGAGAGATGGGCGCGCTGTTCGACGAAGACAAACAGACAAGCTGATTCGCACGGTGACGCCAGCCAATCAACGACGTCATGTCCGTCTTCGAAGATGAACAGACACCATGGGAATCAGATCTTAATTGATCTAATCTCTGCTTCTTCGACGACGAGCAGTTGCCCACTTCCTCCTGCCGTCTCCGTCTCCGTAACCGTAATAGGGTGAGCTTGGGTAATTCTGGACAGCATTCATGGTCTTGCAGCCAGGAGCCTCTGCTCAAAATCTATATAGAATTGCCAGTGGTCTCTTGGCACCCTTGCTCATACTAGAGATCTACCAAATGCTCTAGTCCACAATCCCTCCACAAGCTAGTATGAGTAAAATGCGGTATACTTATTCGCTGACCACCTTCCCAAGCCTCAATCTCATGTTCCAAGACTCTGCCTCTAAGAAGAACAAAATCCCCAGGTAGAAGACGCACTTTCAGGTTTAGTTGAGGAAAATACAAGTACCCTCCAGTTTTGAAGTCTCCAGCTGCATAGAGGCCAGCATAAGCCAATCAAGGATCCTGGGAATCTCGATGCAGGCCAGAAAGTCGATTAAGAAGGAGCTCCCGACCTTCTAGTAGTAAAGAGTCCACACTTGTCCAAGCAGCCAGGGAGGCATGCTTGGCCGTGGCCTTCTTGTGGAGTTGTTTGAGAGCGTCGAAGAATTGGGGATCCACATGTTCAATTGTTTCATTAATCTTCTTAGAGAGGAAGGCAAACTGACGATACAGCTCAGCTGTTCTGGCAAATGCCCCACCAGTCTTGAAGCTTTCTGGAGAGGGAACTGCATCACCAGTGTTCTTTACATGGCTGTCAGAGAGAAAAAAGCAAAACGTCAAGGAGATGACTAGACCTCTTGCCCAATCGCGAACCACCCTTTGACTAGTCTTATTTCACCACATACTTCTCCAGGTCGGTCGGCATATTTACCAGCTTTGTCGGCACTAGTGGCGGTTTTGCCGATGTGAGGTGGCGTATATTTGGTAAAATCAAGGACACAATTGGTGATGTGAGCCTGAGGTTCATGACATCAGTATTCTTGGTAGGATAGTGAGGAGTAATTGAACACACTGTACCACGATCACTCGTCAACCTGGGCATCGTGGCCACCATAATGTAACCATCCTCACTCAAAAGTTTGCGGGGTGTGTCATCATTCCAGATCATCAGCTCTAAAGGCTGTTGTTGCGGCCTTTGGGGCAGGTGCTTGGCAGCTTGTCTAAAGTTGAAGGGGATGGTCACTTGGAAGAGGAGAAAATTTACAAGGGCATCACAGGTGACAGACATGAGAAACATAACATACCTTCATTCAGAGTCATCTTTTCAGCTAACTTCTGGACCAGGCGGGATCCGGCCCCGACATTCATACACCTGGAACCACGCCACCTGAACTTTTTCTTTTGAATTGGCCTGGAAAAATTATAAATTCATTACAGAGAGGAGGTAGGGTCACACACACCGTGGTATTTCCTCCATTTCCTCCTCTGTCAAATCGCCACCAAACAACTCTTCCTCCACGCGCTGAAAGAGATCCCGAGGCAATGGTTTGGTGTGTCTACAAAATATTAGGCTATTACGGATTAGCAGATATCATAGATAAGACTTGCCTTGCAATGACATCATCCACGGGCCTGCCTACACGTTCCATAGCAGCTCTAAATGAATAGTCCAGCCGTGGTGTTGGGGGAGCGCCGCGTCTGGTATGCAGACGTCCACTTGTGTTCATAACCTTGCAATGTTATCATCAATAGTTTGATTTTGGCAATTCCAATGTGCCCTAGCTAGTCCACCTATATGTTGCAAGCCAGAAGAAACTCTGAAGCTTTGCAACGGCAGACTAGGATCTATCGGTTGAGTCGCGGGCCAGAAGAATCTCTGAAGCTCCGCAACATAGATCAAGGCGTCGAGTGGGAGTATTAGGTTGACCGGAAAAAAAAGAAAAGTACCTTGGGCATGATGAATGCGACACCGAATCCGTGGTTGCGGGGAAGGTTATTCACTGGCAGTGAGAATGGCCGGGGGTTTAGAGTATCTTGCGTACGAGTCTTGGGTAGATCAATGGAGCTAACTCCAAAGGATCACGTCGTAGAGCAATTCCAGGAGCTAACTCCTTAGAATCGCGTTGTGTCGTTAGGGTTAGGGTGGACGAGCCTGCCGAGCGAAGCGAGGCAGGCGAGGACTATTTACTTGTGGAGAGAAAGACAGAAAAAATGCGCCGTACTCAAGTGAGTCCGGGGCGGATTTCGAGCTATGCTCTCCTCAGTTTTCTGCCTGGCCTTTTATACCCCAGAGGCTAAGGGGTTCGATGCGTTTGAGCGCGTGCGATAGCACGCTCTTTGCCTGTGGATTAGGCCTGAGACTCTTACGCCATGAGGCGCAGCCTTACTAACCACCTAGGTCCCCGAGCCCGTAGGGCCGGGTCCGCAGTAGCGTTCGTGCGACGAATCTCCCTAATGCGCCCACAGAAACTACAACCGCCGAAAAAGGTCCGACCTTTATCCGTACATAGAAGCATACAATTTCCTTTCATAGTAGAAACATGTGAATATCCGATAAGGTGCCGGAACGGCACCTTATCCGGATAGATCCGAAGATTATCCGATACCTCGGTTAGATGATTAATCTAGCCGAGGCCGACTGATAGCTGACTGATAACAGTGCATATGACTTTTTCGCCGAATCACTTCCGGCCCGATCACCTCGCGGTGCGGGGCGACGAGTGGGGCCTATCAGTCCCTTTCGCTATAGTTGGTAAGCTGGTTCCCATGGGCTAATTTGCACGGTCCGACCCGTCGCCATCATGGTTTTTCCACGGACGCGGTTAACTGAACGCACTTAAGCGTAAGGCCGTTCAACGCGCGCCATAGTCGCCTGGGCGCTAACCAACGGCTAACCACTTAAGGTAATGCCGCTACTAATGGGTAACATGACCTCACGGTGCCACTGTATCAGTGTTATAGTCGTGGGTAAGTCACGTGATCTACTATAGGAGTATGCGGTTGATTAGATCACGTCTAAACACTCTCCTTATTACTAAGCCTCTACTGTGGGGGCAACGTTTCCCACAGGCCTAACTTAACCCAAGGAACGCCGGCGGGCGTCCACGTTAGGGTTAGGGTAGTTAGGGTTAGAGTTAGGGTTTGGGTTTGAACCACTCCCTAAAGAGTATAAATATTACGTTTACTATGCAATCACTCTTCTTCCAAGTCCGCGAACCAAGACTGGTCCTGATCCGCGGAATCTTCGGCGAGGGGAAACCTTTCGGCCCCCAAGCTCCAGATAGATGGCAAAACGGTATGTTCATTAAGGGCATTCCGTTTGAGTTGGTTTAGTAAGTCTGCAAACGAACGAGTTCGTCTACGAGATACTAACCACTTGGCATCAGTGAATCCGAGCTTTGAGATGTCAAGTTTTTTGACTACTTCCATGCTCGCAGAGCGGGGCAAACGCTTCAGTTCGTGTAACCAAATTTCGTCACTTGAGCCCGTCGCTCGCCCGTCCTGGACACCATCTGTTCGGTCACCATGACTGTCAACCTCCGGAGAGGGATCGCCTGGCCCTACTAAGTTGGCGGACTGAGACAGGTTCGCAATAGACCCTGAACTACTCATTGGCCCAGTCGCTTGGCTTTCACCTGCAGCAACTCGCTCAATGGGTTCGTCTACTGGACCTGAGTCCCAAAGTCGTGTCCATCTTGATTTCCGAGCAGAAATCTGAATGGACCATTGATTCATGATGATATTTGCCATCTCATGAAAGTTGAACTCCTCCCAAACTGGGTTGAAAGTGGATTTAAGGACTAAGAGTTTACGGTCCCCCGTACCTGCTACCACAGGCTTTTTCTCGACTTTGCGAGCATGCCATCTCTTAGCGGAATTTTCCTTTAACCACTTTTTTACCAATCGGTGTGGATATCCTCGTGCTATATATATCTTTGCAAGATCACTCAAAGCATCGATATAGTTGGCAGATGAACTGCAGAGAATAGCCATACGTGACATCTCCCCAAAGAAAGTCCCACGCTTTACGTCGATGGGGTGATGAGATGCGAATGGGATTCGTTCTAGGTTGTTTCTGGCCTTGCGGAATGGTTTCCATTCGATCCGGTTCCAAATCGGATCAATGTAAATCATTAGATCTAAAAAGTTTAAACTTTTTCCAGAGACTTCCCATGTAAGTTCGAGGCCTGGGAATTTAACTAACGACTGGGCGTAAGCAAGTGCTTCATCGCCTGTCTCTGCGTAAATAACCATAAAGCCATCGTCGATATATCTCCCATAGAATGGAATACGACGACCGTAAAGTTGGTCTCCTAAAAGGAAACTCTCCTCATGAACGGATGCAAATATATTGGCGCCGTCGGGGGATGAAGCCTAGGGTTTAGGGTTAGGGAGGTGTATTCTACAACCTACAGAAGAGTGTATGCAAGAAGAGGACGACAGGCACTGGGGAAATCCTAGTGCATCCTGTTTCGCTTTTATAAGCTCTTCAGGTCCAATATTCTCGCGCTGTCATATTACTAACAGCATGACAAACGATGATGCCATTATGGTATCATATCGCATCGTCGCTTATAAACAGTGATCAGTAATCAGATTGATAAGACGCTTACCAAGGTCTATGACCAATCTTCCAAATATAGAACACTCTTAGTAAGAGGTCTAAATTTAGAAAGATAAGCAGATAAGAAAAATACTTATA
Source organism: Tricholoma bakamatsutake (assembly GCA_029959215.1). Classification (NCBI taxonomy): domain Eukaryota; kingdom Fungi; phylum Basidiomycota; class Agaricomycetes; order Agaricales; family Tricholomataceae; genus Tricholoma; species Tricholoma bakamatsutake. The sequence goes on from CP114861.1 coordinate 12,935,461, forward strand.
AGCCAGGCTTATGTTGCTGTATCCCAAATAAACCCCACGTTGGGGTTGACCCCACGTTAGGGTTAGGACCCTTCTCACCATAGTCCGGCATCCCGACGCCGGTGGTTAGTACAAACCTTAGTTAGGGTCCGTGTTAGGGTTCCTAGTTAGGGTTCGGAGTTAGGGTTCGGGTTAGCTAAAGTATAATTAGTTATCCTACTGATTTTTTAATACGATTAAGTATTAAGACTCACGGTTAGGGTTTAGGTTCACCACTTTAAGCTATAAAGTGATTCCCTAGGAATCGATGTTTGAAAAATTACTTCAAACAGCGTCCGTGAGACAACTGTTTATTTTGTCTGAAAGAACTATGTTACGTTAAAAGGTAGCAGCCCCTTACTAAGTCAGCATTAGATAGGGCGCTTACCCTACTAACGTCGACGCGTCAGAGCCCTGATACTTGGTTTGTGTGCCAGACTGCAATCTTCGCCAAGACGCTTGACTACTAGAACAGCTCGCCAGAAGCAGCGCACTTTTGCCAACATATCAAGACCGTCTCCCTCTTGGGGTAGCGTGTCCATACTAATACCATCTTTTCAGAGGTACCCTTTAACTTGGAACAGGTATCCAGGATCATTTTCGGAGATGTCGGAGGAGCTGCCTTCGTCCATATCTGAATTAATATCTGAATCTAAAGAATCCTTATCTAACACGGTGAGTACAGTCTTTTTCCAAAGACTGGTAAGATCAAATAGATTTCGCGTTCGTTTACGCGAAACTATTATTTTCCGATTAGTTAGGCCTACTGTGCGCACATCAGGGATTGGGCGGGGGCCAAGGGGAGTGGCAGCCTCGACGCAGTACGCCGGGTCCACATAACCAAGGTCGCCATAATCATCTGTAAAGGGCGCATAGGGGGTTCCCGGTCTGAGGGTTCCCACTTCCGCAGCGGCAAGCCAGCCGCGCCAGTAGCCTAGAACTGTATCACCAAGTTCTTTCGCATTAAAGTAGTTCCATGCTGTATTGAATTCGGATTTAAGTACTAATACGTCCTCGTGCTCACGTCTAGTATCAGCCAAACGGTTCTGCCAACGGGTAGTAATATTATTCTTAGTCCAATTCTTAATAAGGTTCGACGGGTATCCACGCACAATGTATAAAGTGCTCAGGCTTCGTATTGCATCTATATAGTGAGTATGTAAACTGCATAGGGTGGCTAACCGTGACATCTCACCTAAGTAGGTCCCTCGTTTAACATCGAGGGGGTGGTGGGATATCCATGGAATTCTCTCTTGATGGGAGCGCGCTTTCCGGTAAGGCATATGTTGCACACGATTATAAGAATCGCGATATATTGTCATATCCAAGAAGGGGAGGAAATTATCCGACGCGCCCCATTCAATCACACATCCATCAAACTTAACTGTACTTATGATTTGTACTGCTTCCTCTTTACTAGAAGCGTAAACAATACCAAAAATATCATCGATAAATCGTCCATAGAAGGGTATCTGTGGGTGACCAAGGATATTAAGTTTTCGTTCGAACCACCAACCAAAAAGGTTGGCTAAGTCCGGGGAGTCCGCAACTCCCATGGCCAGGCCATTACGTTGTTGATAAACAAGATCCTTGTAACGTGTGATCAGATTCTTATTTCCCGTATCTAGACATTGAAGAAAGATACGCATTTCAGTGCGTTCTTCGTCTGTTGTTGGGGTGCCGACATGTTCTTCGTACAGTTTGGCCGCTATATCTAAACATTGCTTAAGTGGAATATTAGGATAGAACGCAACAACATCGCCAGTGACTAGAAACCACTTGCGATTGATATCGAGATTGATCTGACTTAATTTTATCGCCAAGTCTTTGGTACCTTTCAGTATGGTTGGCGCCGATTCAACGATCGGTTTAAGCTTTTTACTAATGTATTTGGCAGCGGGGTTCTGTATTGCAGAGTGACACGGGATTATAGGTCGCATTTTTACGGGTTCCTTGTGTATTTTAGGTATCCCATAGAACACGGGTATCACATGTTTATCCCCTTTCACCGTAATACGGTGACGGAAAAATTTAGGTAATTGATCACCACTGTCAGACATGAGACGTTCACTCAAAAAGGCTACTAGTTCCATATCTTTACATTGTTTATTTAAAATTGCTTCTGCTGTAAGCGGGTGTAACGGTATATAATTGTTAACATCATTAAGTAATTCTAAACATTTTTCGTCGAGCCAGGTTCGCTCTGACACCGCTATTCCTAAGTTCTTATCAGTCATAGTAACGACATAATTGTTACTAATCAAGAACTTCTCAACACGGGAACGGTCAGGCTTGAGCGATTTAATTATCGGCCCTTCCTCTTCTATGGGGATTTTGGAAATTGTTTTTCGAACAAAGTTCCAGCCCGCTAAGATACCCGTTTCGAGATAAGGCGGTAAACGAGGTGGTTTCCCCTTTCGTTGATGGGGTACCTCGTAATCTGGGTCGTACGATTTTTCAGACTTAGGGTCTTCAAACGAGAAGAATATTCTCCAACGTAAGCGTTCGACAAAGTCGAACCACGCTTCTTTAATTAAATTAGAGTTACGTGGACTGTGGAACATGTATTTCATTCCCACACTTAGGTCTAATTGTACGTCTAAAGGTAAGGTTACATTGGGTCCGCTATGCACGAGATTCTTATAGGAATTAGCCTGTATAATATTTACGGGCGTACTAAGAATGAGTGCTTGGACCGCATCTGGATATGGGATCGCTAGCAGCTGATCCGGAATGAGCATGGGATTGATAAACCAATTGTTATCTATCCAAACAAAATTACATTTGCGACTAACTATGTCGCCTTTGCTTTCCCCTTTCCTTTCTGTGATTTCTTCGTCTTCTGGGCGCCCTTGGTGGCGTCTGGAACCTTCCTCCCAGCTTTGGGAACGTAAGGGGTCGCTTTTGGGAGCGGACCCGGCTTGGAAATCTTCTTTGTCGTTGTCGATTTTTTCTTCTTGCCAGAACCGTCCTTTTTCTGGGACTGCAACAAGAGAATGAGTGCTGGTAGAATAAGCATTAAGGTCGCTACTCACCGGCTTCGGCAACGTTTTGATACGAGCGGAGACTGCTTTATCGATCATTGACTGAATCGACGGGCCAGGCTTGGTAGCGTCAGCCATCTCCACATCCGCACTCTTTGCTAGGTCTTTCTTCTTCGAGATTTTGGTCGCCATGACCGCATCCCGAGCCTCCACGATAGCGATAACGCGGTAGGCGAAGACCACACAATCCTCCATGACTTGTTCGCCAAGGACGCGTGCAGACTCGTTCTCATCCCAACCTTGAAGGACCAATTCCCCTTGCGGGTTCTTGGCGAGACGCGGCAGCTTGGTAGCCGCCATGATCTCCGTCCGGCGTTTGTTAACACCGGGCGCCATCGACTGCAAGAGCCGTTCGGGGGTGAGAGATGCCTCCAGGAACCGAATATCGTCTTTAGGGTTAGGGTTAGGGTTAGGGTTAGGGTGGACGAGCCTGCCGAGCGAAGCGAGGCAGGCGAGGACTATTTACGTGTGGAGAGGAAGACAGAAAAAATGCGCTGTACTCAAAGTGAGTCCAGAGCGGATTTCGAGCTATGCTCTCCTCAGTTTTCTGCCTGGCCTTTTATACCCCAGAGGCTAAGGGGTTCGATGCGTTTGAGCGCGTGCGATAGCACGCTCTTTGCCTGTGGATTAGGCCTGAGACTCTTACGCCATGAGGCGCAGCCTTACTAACCACCTAGGTCCCCGAGTCCGTAGGGCCGGGTCCGCAGTAGCGTTCGTGCGACGAATCTCCCTAATGCGCCCACAGAAACTACAAACGCCGAATAAAGTCCGACCTTTATCCGTACATAGAAGCATACAATTTCCTTTTATAGTAGAAACATGTGATTATCCGATAAGATGCCGGAACGGCATCTTATCCGGATAGATCCGAAGATTATCCGATACCTCGGTTAGATGATTAATCTAGCCGAGGCCGACTGATAGCTGACTGATAACAGTGCATATGACTTTTTCGCCGAATCGCTTCCGGCCCGATCACCTCGCGGTGCGGGGCGACGAGTGGGGTCTATCAGTCCCTTTCGCTATAGTTGGCAAGCTGGTTCCCATGGGCTAATTTGCACGGTCCGACCCGTCGCCATCATGGTTTTTCCACGGACGCGGTTAACCGAACGCACTTAAGCGTAAGGCCGTTCAACGCGCGCCATAGTCGCCTGGGCGCTAACCAACGGCTAACCAGTTAAGGTAATGCCGCTACTAATGGGTAACATGACTCCACGGTGCCACTGTATCAGTGTTATAGTCGTGGGTAAGTCACGTGATCTACTATAGGAGTATGCGATTGATTAGATCACGTCTAAATACTCTCCTTATTACTAAGCCTCTACTGTGGGGGCAACGTTTCCCACAGGCCTAACTTAACCCAAGGAGCGCCGGCGGGCGTCCACGTTAGGGTTAGGGTAGTTAGGGTTAGAGTTAGGGTTTGGGTTTGAACCACTCCCTAAAGAGTATAAATATTACGTTTACTATGCAATCACTCTTCTTCCAAGTCCGCGAACCAAGACTGGTCCTGATCCGCGGAATCTTCGGCGAGGGGAAACCTTTCGGCCCCCAAGCTCCAGATAGATGGCAAAACGGTATGTTCATTAAGGGCATTCCGTTTGAGTTGGTTTAGTAAGTCTGCAAACGAACGAGTTCGTCTACGAGATACTAACCACTTGGCATCAGTGAATCCGAGCTTTGAGATGTCAAGTTTTTTGACTACTTCCATGCTCGCAGAGCGGGGCAATCGCTTCAGTTCGTGTAACCAAATTTCGTCACTCGTCACTGTTGCGCGCCTACCCTGGACACCATCTGTTCGGTCACCATGACTGTCAACCTCCGGAGAGGGATCGCCTGGCCCTACTAAGTTGGCGGACTGAGACAGGTTTGCAATAGACCCTGAACTACTCATTGGCCCAGTCGCTTGGCTTTCACCTGCAGCAACTCGCTCAATGGGTTCGTCTACTGGACCTGAGTCCCAAAGTCGTGTCCATCTTGATTTCCGAGCAGAAATCTGAATGGACCATTGATTCATGATGATATTCGCCATCTCATGAAAGTTGAACTCCTCCCAAACTGGATTGAAAGTGGATTTAAGGACTAAGAGTTTACGGTCCCCCGTACCTGCTACCACAGGCTTTTTCTCGACTTTGCGAGCATGCCATCTCTTAGCGGAATTTTCCTTTAACCACTTTCTTACCAATCGGTGTGGATATCCTCGTGCTATATATATCTTTGCAAGATCACTCAAAGCATCGATATAGTTGGCAGATGAACTGCAGAGAATAGCCATACGTGACATCTCCCCAAAGAAAGTCCCACGCTTTACGTCGATGGGGTGATGAGATGCGAATGGGATTCGTTCTAGGTTGTTTCTGGCCTTGCGGAATGGTTTCCATTCGATCCGGTTCCAAATCGGATCAATGTAAATCATTAGATCTAAAAAGTTTAAACTTTTTCCAGAAACTTCCCATGTAAGTTCGAGGCCTGGAAATTTGACTAACGACTGGGCGTAAGCAAGTGCTTCATCGCCTGTCTCTGCGTAAATAACCATAAAACCATCGTCGATATATCTCCCATAGAAGGGAATGCGACGACCGTAAAGTTGGTCTCCTAGAAGGAAACTCTCCTCATGAACGGATGCAAATATATTGGCGCCGTCGGGGGATGAAGCCACCCCCATGGCAATACCTTTAATTTGCTCGTAAACTTTACCGTCGAACTCAAATATGAGGTTTAAGAACGAGGCGCGCATACAGTGCATAAAGAAGGCCAACTCAGCTATAGAAGGCTTGCACACGTCTTTATAGTATTGTTTGCATGCTTGCATGCAGAATTGGACATCGATATTAGTATAAAAGGCTACTAAATCAAATCCTACTAAAAAGAATTTGCGTCTCGGGTCAATGACCAGATTTGCCAGTTTCATCGCCATATCTTTACTACCCTTAATAGTAAATGGCAGCTTCTCGATGACTGGTTTGAGAGTCTTAGACACGTACTTAGCCGCGGGGTTTTGCATAGCCAGGTGACAGGGTACGATTGGGCGCATTCTCATAGGATTCTTATGGATTTTTGGGATTCCATAGAATTTGGGAAGCACGTACTCTGGACTATCCCCGTCGGGAATCAAGTGCCGCAAGAATTTGCTGAGTTGTTCGTGGTTGAAGAACGTAATAGCTTCGTTAGCTATATTCAGCATTCTAAGTCGTTGGGAGTCTAAGATCTCCTTCGCTTTTTCTGTTTCAATCTCATGATAAGAGTTGGTGTCAGATAACAGTTTAGCGGTTTCGTCCATAAACCATTGCCGGGTGACAAGACATTGACCGAGGTTTTTATCCGTGGGAAGAACGAGATAGTCGTTTTTCTCGAGGAATTCGAAGACAGCCTTCGCATCCACCATTTCCGGCGTGGACCTGTTTCGATGCTCAACCGAAGGTGCGGAGCTGTAAATATACTCCCATCCTTTCGTTAAGCCGTCTTCGACGTAGTCTATTTTGAAGTCACACCGATTACGTTCGTGTGGGACTTCGTAGTCTGGTTCATAGGGACGTTCTTGGATTTCCCCGCTTAGCTCCTTGTGTAACCAATAAAGTCTCCATCTAAGACGGTCACAGAAGTCATCATAAGCCAAACGGATTTTATTTAACGAAGGCGCTATCTTAAAAAGATAGCGCGCGCCAGCAGATACATTTGTTAATATAAAATAGGGGGCATTAACCCCCGGACCCAAGTGAACCCCCGCTCTAAACCTCGACATCTCCAAATATTCCGGAGAGACGTGGCGGAGGAGTAAGCGTACTGCAAGAGGTCGTGGGATCAGTAAGATCTCATCAGGATAAGATGCTGGATGCTCATACCTGAGGGTGGACGAATCTATGATTTTCGTCCACCGTTCGATTTCTTGTTCTTGGGGTTGCCTTTCGGCTTCCCCGGCTTCTTCGACTTTCCCGTTACTGTCGCTTTGGCCTTCTGACCGCCTCCTTTTCCGGCTTTCTTGGGAGGCTTCTGCACGGAGCCTTTTCCCTACCGAGTTAGGATTAGTGTAGTGTGAGACTGTATCGTAATGATCCGAACTCACCGTCACGGTCAGCTTTTTCAAGGCCGACGCCACCTTTTTCTCCACATAGTCGGAGATGGCGGTGGTGGACGTGGGAATTTCACCCATCTCAACGTCCGCGTCGGCTTTTAATCGAGCCTTTTCCTCCCTCCTTAGCTTCTCCGCCTGATAGCGGTTGTCTGCCAGGAGAATGATGCGACCACAGATCTGAGGGAGATCCGTGATCAACCGGTCGAATTCGGCTTGCGCCTGATTCGACGGGAGGAATCTTTCGAGCGTAGTCTGCCCCCCGCTCTGTTTCCAGACGGGGAACTTGACGGTAGACTTGACTTCGTCAAATCTGTCCGCCACAACCTTGCCTAGAGGCGGCAGGTAGTGCTCAGGCTCAATCAGTGACCGGAGGTACTTTTGTTCCTCCACTTTCACACCTATTGCCTCCTTTAGAGACTCAGTGCGGAAGTTCTCCCAGGCCGTACGCATGGCCACTAAGGAGGCGGGATTCGTTGCTTGGAATTCCCGCGTCACTTCAACCTTAGGGAAATGGAGCCCCAAAATGAAAGGGGGCCACGTACCTGCGGCCTCATGGCGGCGCAGGTTGTCGAGCGACGTAGAGACGCCGACACATTTCTCAGCGAGTTCATAAAGTTCTCGCAGGGGCCTACTAAGCGTAACGGAGTACGCGTTAGGGATGACGCTTATAATATCCGAAAGCGAGGTGGCGCTCGCAACCACCGCCGCTCGGGCGTCCTCCGTTCCTTGCTTGGCAGCGTGGAACAAGGCACCGGTTGACACCGGATTTGTGGGGGCACGTGTAAAACGCACCGCCGATGCACCGAGGCGGGAAGGGCCCGCCACAGGCGCTGGGGACGATTGTCGCCCACCAGTAATCGACGTGAAGAAAGGCATGCTACAAAGAGTCGTACTACGGTTTTAACGTTACGGACGACGACGAGCGCAAAAAAAATTGCGGGAAAAAGAATTGTATGTAAAAATGTAACAGGTTAGGGTGGACGAGCCTGCCGAGCGAAGCGAGGCAGGCGAGGACTATTTACGTGTGGAGAGGAAGACAGAAAAAATGCGCTGTACTCAAAGTGAGTCCAGAGCGGATTTCGAGCTATGCTCTCCTCAGTTTTCTGCCTGGCCTTTTATACCCCAGAGGCTAAGGGGTTCGATGCGTTTGAGCGCGTGCGATAGCACGCTCTTTGCCTGTGGATTAGGCCTGAGACTCTTACGCCATGAGGCGCAGCCTTACTAACCACCTAGGTCCCCGAGTCCGTAGGGCCGGGTCCGCAGTAGCGTTCGTGCGACGAATCTCCCTAATGCGCCCACAGAAACTACAAACGCCGAATAAAGTCCGACCTTTATCCGTACATAGAAGCATACAATTTCCTTTTATAGTAGAAACATGTGATTATCCGATAAGATGCCGGAACGGCATCTTATCCGGATAGATCCGAAGATTATCCGATACCTCGGTTAGATGATTAATCTAGCCGAGGCCGACTGATAGCTGACTGATAACAGTGCATATGACTTTTTCGCCGAATCGCTTCCGGCCCGATCACCTCGCGGTGCGGGGCGACGAGTGGGGTCTATCAGTCCCTTTCGCTATAGTTGGCAAGCTGGTTCCCATGGGCTAATTTGCACGGTCCGACCCGTCGCCATCATGGTTTTTCCACGGACGCGGTTAACCGAACGCACTTAAGCGTAAGGCCGTTCAACGCGCGCCATAGTCGCCTGGGCGCTAACCAACGGCTAACCAGTTAAGGTAATGCCGCTACTAATGGGTAACATGACTCCACGGTGCCACTGTATCAGTGTTATAGTCGTGGGTAAGTCACGTGATCTACTATAGGAGTATGCGATTGATTAGATCACGTCTAAATACTCTCCTTATTACTAAGCCTCTACTGTGGGGGCAACGTTTCCCACAGGCCTAACTTAACCCAAGGAGCGCCGGCGGGCGTCCACGTTAGGGTTAGGGTAGTTAGGGTTAGAGTTAGGGTTTGGGTTAGGGTTAGGGTGGACGAGCCTGCCGAGGACTATTTACGTGTGGAGAGGAAGACAGAAAAAATGCGCTGTACTCAAAGTGAGTCCAGAGCGGATTTCGAGCTATGCTCTCCTCAGTTTTCTGCCTGGCCTTTTATACCCCAGAGGCTAAGGGGTTCGATGCGTTTGAGCGCGTGCGATAGCACGCTCTTTGCCTGTGGATTAGGCCTGAGACTCTTACGCCATGAGGCGCAGCCTTACTAACCACCTAGGTCCCCGAGTCCGTAGGGCCGGGTCCGCAGTAGCGTTCGTGCGACGAATCTCCCTAATGCGCCCACAGAAACTACAAACGCCGAATAAAGTCCGACCTTTATCCGTACATAGAAGCATACAATTTCCTTTTATAGTAGAAACATGTGATTATCCGATAAGATGCCGGAACGGCATCTTATCCGGATAGATCCGAAGATTATCCGATACCTCGGTTAGATGATTAATCTAGCCGAGGCCGACTGATAGCTGACTGATAACAGTGCATATGACTTTTTCGCCGAATCGCTTCCGGCCCGATCACCTCGCGGTGCGGGGCGACGAGTGGGGTCTATCAGTCCCTTTCGCTATAGTTGGCAAGCTGGTTCCCATGGGCTAATTTGCACGGTCCGACCCGTCGCCATCATGGTTTTTCCACGGACGCGGTTAACCGAACGCACTTAAGCGTAAGGCCGTTCAACGCGCGCCATAGTCGCCTGGGCGCTAACCAACGGCTAACCAGTTAAGGTAATGCCGCTACTAATGGGTAACATGACTCCACGGTGCCACTGTATCAGTGTTATAGTCGTGGGTAAGTCACGTGATCTACTATAGGAGTATGCGATTGATTAGATCACGTCTAAATACTCTCCTTATTACTAAGCCTCTACTGTGGGGGCAACGTTTCCCACAGGCCTAACTTAACCCAAGGAGCGCCGGCGGGCGTCCACGTTAGGGTTAGGGTAGTTAGGGTTAGAGTTAGGGTTTGGGTTTGAACCACTCCCTAAAGAGTATAAATATTACGTTTACTATGCAATCACTCTTCTTCCAAGTCCGCGAACCAAGACTGGTCCTGATCCGCGGAATCTTCGGCGAGGGGAAACCTTTCGGCCCCCAAGCTCCAGATAGATGGCAAAACGGTATGTTCATTAAGGGCATTCCGTTTGAGTTGGTTTAGTAAGTCTGCAAACGAACGAGTTCGTCTACGAGATACTAACCACTTGGCATCAGTGAATCCGAGCTTTGAGATGTCAAGTTTTTTGACTACTTCCATGCTCGCAGAGCGGGGCAATCGCTTCAGTTCGTGTAACCAAATTTCGTCACTCGTCACTGTTGCGCGCCTACCCTGGACACCATCTGTTCGGTCACCATGACTGTCAACCTCCGGAGAGGGATCGCCTGGCCCTACTAAGTTGGCGGACTGAGACAGGTTTGCAATAGACCCTGAACTACTCATTGGCCCAGTCGCTTGGCTTTCACCTGCAGCAACTCGCTCAATGGGTTCGTCTACTGGACCTGAGTCCCAAAGTCGTGTCCATCTTGATTTCCGAGCAGAAATCTGAATGGACCATTGATTCATGATGATATTCGCCATCTCATGAAAGTTGAACTCCTCCCAAACTGGATTGAAAGTGGATTTAAGGACTAAGAGTTTACGGTCCCCCGTACCTGCTACCACAGGCTTTTTCTCGACTTTGCGAGCATGCCATCTCTTAGCGGAATTTTCCTTTAACCACTTTCTTACCAATCGGTGTGGATATCCTCGTGCTATATATATCTTTGCAAGATCACTCAAAGCATCGATATAGTTGGCAGATGAACTGCAGAGAATAGCCATACGTGACATCTCCCCAAAGAAAGTCCCACGCTTTACGTCGATGGGGTGATGAGATGCGAATGGGATTCGTTCTAGGTTGTTTCTGGCCTTGCGGAATGGTTTCCATTCGATCCGGTTCCAAATCGGATCAATGTAAATCATTAGATCTAAAAAGTTTAAACTTTTTCCAGAAACTTCCCATGTAAGTTCGAGGCCTGGAAATTTGACTAACGACTGGGCGTAAGCAAGTGCTTCATCGCCTGTCTCTGCGTAAATAACCATAAAACCATCGTCGATATATCTCCCATAGAAGGGAATGCGACGACCGTAAAGTTGGTCTCCTAGAAGGAAACTCTCCTCATGAACGGATGCAAATATATTGGCGCCGTCGGGGGATGAAGCCACCCCCATGGCAATACCTTTAATTTGCTCGTAAACTTTACCGTCGAACTCAAATATGAGGTTTAAGAACGAGGCGCGCATACAGTGCATAAAGAAGGCCAACTCAGCTATAGAAGGCTTGCACACGTCTTTATAGTATTGTTTGCATGCTTGCATGCAGAATTGGACATCGATATTAGTATAAAAGGCTACTAAATCAAATCCTACTAAAAAGAATTTGCGTCTCGGGTCAATGACCAGATTTGCCAGTTTCATCGCCATATCTTTACTACCCTTAATAGTAAATGGCAGCTTCTCGATGACTGGTTTGAGAGTCTTAGACACGTACTTAGCCGCGGGGTTTTGCATAGCCAGGTGACAGGGTACGATTGGGCGCATTCTCATAGGATTCTTATGGATTTTTGGGATTCCATAGAATTTGGGAAGCACGTACTCTGGACTATCCCCGTCGGGAATCAAGTGCCGCAAGAATTTGCTGAGTTGTTCGTGGTTGAAGAACGTAATAGCTTCGTTAGCTATATTCAGCATTCTAAGTCGTTGGGAGTCTAAGATCTCCTTCGCTTTTTCTGTTTCAATCTCATGATAAGAGTTGGTGTCAGATAACAGTTTAGCGGTTTCGTCCATAAACCATTGCCGGGTGACAAGACATTGACCGAGGTTTTTATCCGTGGGAAGAACGAGATAGTCGTTTTTCTCGAGGAATTCGAAGACAGCCTTCGCATCCACCATTTCCGGCGTGGACCTGTTTCGATGCTCAACCGAAGGTGCGGAGCTGTAAATATACTCCCATCCTTTCGTTAAGCCGTCTTCGACGTAGTCTATTTTGAAGTCACACCGATTACGTTCGTGTGGGACTTCGTAGTCTGGTTCATAGGGACGTTCTTGGATTTCCCCGCTTAGCTCCTTGTGTAACCAATAAAGTCTCCATCTAAGACGGTCACAGAAGTCATCATAAGCCAAACGGATTTTATTTAACGAAGGCGCTATCTTAAAAAGATAGCGCGCGCCAGCAGATACATTTGTTAATATAAAATAGGGGGCATTAACCCCCGGACCCAAGTGAACCCCCGCTCTAAACCTCGACATCTCCAAATATTCCGGAGAGACGTGGCGGAGGAGTAAGCGTACTGCAAGAGGTCGTGGGATCAGTAAGATCTCATCAGGATAAGATGCTGGATGCTCATACCTGAGGGTGGACGAATCTATGATTTTCGTCCACCGTTCGATTTCTTGTTCTTGGGGTTGCCTTTCGGCTTCCCCGGCTTCTTCGACTTTCCCGTTACTGTCGCTTTGGCCTTCTGACCGCCTCCTTTTCCGGCTTTCTTGGGAGGCTTCTGCACGGAGCCTTTTCCCTACCGAGTTAGGATTAGTGTAGTGTGAGACTGTATCGTAATGATCCGAACTCACCGTCACGGTCAGCTTTTTCAAGGCCGACGCCACCTTTTTCTCCACATAGTCGGAGATGGCGGTGGTGGACGTGGGAATTTCACCCATCTCAACGTCCGCGTCGGCTTTTAATCGAGCCTTTTCCTCCCTCCTTAGCTTCTCCGCCTGATAGCGGTTGTCTGCCAGGAGAATGATGCGACCACAGATCTGAGGGAGATCCGTGATCAACCGGTCGAATTCGGCTTGCGCCTGATTCGACGGGAGGAATCTTTCGAGCGTAGTCTGCCCCCCGCTCTGTTTCCAGACGGGGAACTTGACGGTAGACTTGACTTCGTCAAATCTGTCCGCCACAACCTTGCCTAGAGGCGGCAGGTAGTGCTCAGGCTCAATCAGTGACCGGAGGTACTTTTGTTCCTCCACTTTCACACCTATTGCCTCCTTTAGAGACTCAGTGCGGAAGTTCTCCCAGGCCGTACGCATGGCCACTAAGGAGGCGGGATTCGTTGCTTGGAATTCCCGCGTCACTTCAACCTTAGGGAAATGGAGCCCCAAAATGAAAGGGGGCCACGTACCTGCGGCCTCATGGCGGCGCAGGTTGTCGAGCGACGTAGAGACGCCGACACATTTCTCAGCGAGTTCATAAAGTTCTCGCAGGGGCCTACTAAGCGTAACGGAGTACGCGTTAGGGATGACGCTTATAATATCCGAAAGCGAGGTGGCGCTCGCAACCACCGCCGCTCGGGCGTCCTCCGTTCCTTGCTTGGCAGCGTGGAACAAGGCACCGGTTGACACCGGATTTGTGGGGGCACGTGTAAAACGCACCGCCGATGCACCGAGGCGGGAAGGGCCCGCCACAGGCGCTGGGGACGATTGTCGCCCACCAGTAATCGACGTGAAGAAAGGCATGCTACAAAGAGTCGTACTACGGTTTTAACGTTACGGACGACGACGAGCGCAAAAAAAATTGCGGGAAAAAGAATTGTATGTAAAAATGTAACAGGTTAGGGTGGACGAGCCTGCCGAGCGAAGCGAGGCAGGCGAGGACTATTTACGTGTGGAGAGGAAGACAGAAAAAATGCGCTGTACTCAAAGTGAGTCCAGAGCGGATTTCGAGCTATGCTCTCCTCAGTTTTCTGCCTGGCCTTTTATACCCCAGAGGCTAAGGGGTTCGATGCGTTTGAGCGCGTGCGATAGCACGCTCTTTGCCTGTGGATTAGGCCTGAGACTCTTACGCCATGAGGCGCAGCCTTACTAACCACCTAGGTCCCCGAGTCCGTAGGGTTAGGGTTAGGGTGGACGAGCCTGCCGAGCGAAGCGAGGCAGGCGAGGACTATTTACGTGTGGAGAGGAAGACAGAAAAAATGCGCTGTACTCAAAGTGAGTCCAGAGCGGATTTCGAGCTATGCTCTCCTCAGTTTTCTGCCTGGCCTTTTATACCCCAGAGGCTAAGGGGTTCGATGCGTTTGAGCGCGTGCGGTAGCACGCTCTTTGCCTGTGGATTAGGCCTGAGACTCTTACGCCATGAGGCGCAGCCTTACTAACCACCTAGGTCCCCGAGCCCGTAGGGCCGGGTCCGCAGTAGCGTTCGTGCGACGAATCTCCCTAATGCGCCCACAGAAACTTCAAACGCCGAATAAAGTCCGACCTTTATCCGTACATAGAAGCATACAATTTCCTTTTATAGTAGAAACATGTGTTTATCCGATAAGATGCCGGAACGGCATCTTATCCGGATAGATCCGAAGATTATCCGATACCTCGGTTAGATGATTAATCTAGCCGAGGCCGACTGATAGCTGACTGATAACAGTGCATATGACTTTTTCGCCGAATCGCTTCCGGCCCGATCACCTCGCGGTGCGGGGCGACGAGTGGGGTCTATCAGTCCCTTTCGCTATAGTTGGCAAGCTGGTTCCCATGGGCTAATTTGCACGGTCCGACCCGTCGCCATCATGGTTTTTCCACGGACGCGGTTAACCGAACGCACTTAAGCGTAAGGCCGTTCAACGCGCGCCATAGTCGCCTGGGCGCTAACCAACGGCTAACCAATTAAGGTAATGCCGCTACTAATGGGTAACATGACCCCACGGTGCCACTGTATCAGTGTTATAGTCGTGGGTAAGTCACGTGATCTACTATAGGAGTATGCGATTGATTAGATCACGTCTAAATACTCTCCTTATTACTAAGCCTCTACTGTGGGGGCAACGTTTCCCACAGGCCTAACTTAACCCAAGGAACGCCGGCGGGCGTCCACGTTAGGGTTAGGGTAGTTAGGGTTAGAGTTAGGGTTTGGGTTTGAACCACTCCCTAAAGAGTATAAATATTACGTTTACTATGCAATCACTCTTCTTCCAAGTCCGCGAACCAAGACTGGTCCTGATCCGCGGAATCTTCGGCGAGGGGAAACCTTTCGGCCCCCAAGCTCCAGATAGATGGCAAAACGGTATGTTCATTAAGGGCATTCCGTTTGAGTTGGTTTAGTAAGTCTGCAAACGAACGAGTTCGTCTACGAGATACTAGCCACTTGGCATCAGTGAATCCGAGCTTTGAGATGTCAAGTTTTTTGACTACTTCCATGCTCGCAGAGCGGGGCAAACGCTTCAGTTCGTGTAACCAAATTTCGTCACTTGAACCCGTTGCGCGCCCGTCCTGGACACCATCTGTTCGGTCACCATGACTGTCAACCTCCGGAGAGGGATCGCCTGGCCCTACTAAGTTGGCGGACTGAGACAGGTTTGCAATAGATCCTAAACTACTCATTGGCCCAGTCGCTTGGCTTTCACCTGCAGCAACTCGCTCAATGGGTTCGTCTACTGGACCTGAGTCCCAAAGTCGTGTCCATCTTGATTTCCGAGCAGAAATCTGAATGGACCATTGATTCATGATGATATTTGCCATCTCATGAAAGTTGAACTCCTCCCAAATTGGATTGAAAGTGGATTTAAGGACTAAGAGTTTACGGTCCCCCGTACCTGCTACCACAGGCTTTTTCTCGACTTTGCGAGCATGCCATCTCTTAGCGGAATTTTCCTTTAACCACTTTTTTACCAATCGGTGTGGATATCCTCGTGCTATATATATCTTTGCAAGATCACTCAAAGCATCGATATAGTTGGCAGATGAACTGCAGAGAATAGCCATACGTGACATCTCCCCAAAGAAAGTCCCACGCTTTACGTCGATGGGGTGATGAGATGCGAATGGGATTCGTTCTAGGTTGTTTCTGGCCTTGCGGAATGGTTTCCATTCGATCCGGTTCCAAATCGGATCAATGTAAATCATTAGATCTAAAAAGTTTAAACTTTTTCCAGAAACTTCCCATGTAAGTTCGAGGCCTGGAAATTTGACTAACGACTGGGTTAGGGTTAGGGTTAGGGAGGTGTATTCTACAACCTACAGAAGAGTGTATGCAAGAAGAGGACGACAGGCACTGGGGAAATCCTAGTGCATCCTGTTTCGCTTTTATAAGCTCTTCAGGTCCAATATTCTCGCGCTGTCATATTACTAACAGCATGACAAACGATGATGCCATTATGGTATCATATCGCATCGTCGCTTATAAACAGTGATCAGTAATCAGATTGATAAGACGCTTACCAAGGTCTATGACCAATCTTCCAAATATAGAACACTCTTAGTAAGAGGTCTAAATTTAGAAAGATAAGCAGATAAGAAAAATACTTATAAGCCAGGCTTATGTTGCTGTATCCCAAATAAACCCCACGTTGGGGTTAACCCCACGTTAGGGTTAGGACCCTTCTCACCATAGTCCGGCATCCCGACGCCGGTGGTTAGTACAAACCTTAGTTAGGGTCCGTGTTAGGGTTCCTAGTTAGGGTTCGGAGTTAGGGTTCGGGTTAGCTAAAGTATACTTAGTTATCCTACTGATTTTTTAATACGATTAAGTATTAAGACTCACGGTTAGGGTTTAGGTTCACCACTTTAAGCTATAAAGTGATTCCCTAGGAATCGATGTTTGAAAAATTACTTCAAACAGCGTCCGTGAGACAACTGTTTATTTTGTCTGAAAGAACTATGTTACGTTAAAAGGTAGCAGCCCCTTACTAAGTCAGCATTAGATAGGGCGCTTACCCTACTAACGTCGACGCGTCAGAGCCCTGATACTTGGTTTGTGTGCCAGACTGCAATCTTCGCCAAGACGCTTGACTACTAGAACAGCTCGCCAGAAGCAGCGCACTTTTGCCAACATATCAAGACCGTCTCCCTCTTGGGGTAGCGTGTCCGTACTAATACCATCTTTTCAGAGGTACCCTTTAACTTGGAACAGGTATCCAGGATCATTTTCGGAGATGTCGGAGGAGCTGCCTTCGTCCATATCTGAATTAATATCTGAATCTAAAGAATCCTTATCTAACACGGTGAGTACAGTCTTTTTCCAAAGACTGGTAAGGTCAAATAGATTTCGCGTTCGTTTACGCGAAACTATTATTTTCCGATTAGTTAGGCCTACTGTGCGCACATCAGGGATTGGGCGGGGGCCAAGGGGAGTGGCAGCCTCGACGCAGTACGCCGGGTCCACATAACCAAGGTCGCCATAATCATCTGTAAAGGGCGCATAGGGGGTTCCCGGTCTGAGGGTTCCCGCTTCCGCGGCGGCAAGCCAGCCGCGCCAGTAGCCTAGAACTGTATCACCAAGTTCTTTCGCATTAAAGTAGTTCCATGCTGTATTGAATTCGGATTTAAGTACTAATACGTCCTCGTGCTCACGTCTAGTATTAGCCAAACGGTTCTGCCAACGGGTAGTAATATTATTCTTAGTCCAATTCTTAATAAGGTTCGACGGGTATCCACGCACAATGTATAAAGCGCTCAGGCTTCGTATTGCATCTATGTAGTGAGTATGTAAACTGCATAGGGTGGCTAACCGTGACATCTCACCTAAGTAAGTCCCTCGTTTAACATCGAGGGGATGGTGGGATATCCATGGAATTCTCTCTTGATGGGAGCGCGCTTTCCGGTAAGGCATATGTTGCACACGATTATGAGAATCGCGATATATTGTCATATCCAAGAAGGGGAGGAAATTATCCGACGCGCCCCATTCAATCACACATCCATCAAACTTAACTGTACTTATGATTTGTACTGCTTCCTCTTTACTAGAAGCGTAAACAATACCAAAAATATCGTCGATGAATCGTCCATAGAAGGGTATCTGTGGGTGACCAAGGATATTAAGTTTTCGTTCGAACCACCAACCAAAAAGGTTGGCTAAGTCCGGGGAGTCCGCAACTCCCATGGCCAGGCCATTACGTTGTTGATAAACAAGATCCTTGTAACGTGTGATCAGATTCTTATTTCCCGTATCTAGACATTGAAGAAAGATACGCATTTCAGTGCGTTCTTCGTCTGTTGTTGGGGTGCCGACATGTTCTTCGTACAGTTTGGCCGCTATATCTAAACATTGCTTAAGTGGAATATTAGGATAGAACGCAACAACATCGCCAGTGACTAGAAACCACTTGCGATTGATATCGAGATTGATCTGACTTAATTTTATCGCCAAGTCTTTGGTACCTTTCAGTATGGTTGGCGCCGATTCAACGATCGGTTTAAGTTTTTTACTAATGTATTTGGCAGCGGGGTTCTGTATTGCAGAGTGACACGGGATTATAGGTCGCATTTTTACGGGTTCCTTGTGTATTTTAGGTATCCCATAGAATACGGGTATCACATGTTTATCCCCTTTCACCGTAATACGGTGACGGAAAAAT
The DNA here is from genome assembly GCA_029959215.1 of Tricholoma bakamatsutake. Lineage (NCBI taxonomy): Eukaryota > Fungi > Basidiomycota > Agaricomycetes > Agaricales > Tricholomataceae > Tricholoma > Tricholoma bakamatsutake. Next base: position 12,953,923 of record CP114861.1, read on the forward strand.
TTAGGTAATTGATCACCACTGTCAGACATGAGACGTTCACTCAAAAAGGCTACTAGTTCCATATCTTTACATTGTTTATTTAAAATTGCTTCTGCTGTAAGCGGGTGTAACGGTATATAATTGTTAACATCATTAAGTAATTCTAAACATTTTTCGTCGAGCCAGGTTAGGGTTAGGGTTAGGGTTAGGGTTAGGGGTTAGGGTTAGGGTTAGGGTTAGGGTTAGGGGTTAGGGAGGTGTATTCTACAACCTACAGAAGAGTGTATGCAAGAAGAGGACGACAGGCACTGGGGAAATCCTAGTGCATCCTGTTTCGCTTTTATAAGCTCTTCAGGTCCAATATTCTCGCGCTGTCATATTACTAACAGCATGACAAACGATGATGCCATTATGGTATCATATCGCATCGTCGCTTATAAACAGTGATCAGTAATCAGATTGATAAGACGCTTACCAAGGTCTATGACCAATCTTCCAAATATAGAACACTCTTAGTAAGAGGTCTAAATTTAGAAAGATAAGCAGATAAGAAAAATACTTATAAGCCAGGCTTATGTTGCTGTATCCCAAATAAACCCCACGTTGGGGTTAACCCCACGTTAGGGTTAGGACCCTTCTCACCATAGTCCGGCATCCCGACGCCGGTGGTTAGTACAAAACCTTAGTTAGGGTCCGTGTTAGGGTTCCTAGTTAGGGTTCGGAGTTAGGGGTTCGGGTTAGCTAAAGTATAATTAGTTATCCTACTGATTTTTTAATACGATTAAGTATTAAGACTCACGGTTAGGGTTTAGGTTCACCACTTTAAGCTATAAAGTGATTCCCTAGGGATCGATGTTTGAAAAATTACTTCAAACAGCGTCCGTGAGACAACTGTTTATTTTGTCTGAAAGAACTATGTTACGTTAAAAGGTAGCAGCCCCTTACTAAGTCAGCATTAGATAGGGCGCTTACCCCTACTAACGTCGACGCGTCAGAGCCCTGATACTTGGTTTGTGTGCCAGACTGCAATCTTCGCCAAGACGCTTGACTACTAGAACAGCTCGCCAGAAGCAGCGCACTTTTGCCAACATATCAAGACCGTCTCCCTCTTGGGGTAGCGTGTCCGTACTAATACCATCTTTTCAGAGGTACCCTTTAACTTGGAACAGGTATCCAGGATCATTTTCGGAGATGTCGGAGGAGCTGCCTTCGTCCATATCTGAATTAATATCTGAATCTAAAGAATCCTTATCTAACACGGTGAGTACAGTCTTTTTCCAAAGACTGGTAAGGTCAAATAGATTTCGCGTTCGTTTACGCGAAACTATTATTTTCCGATTAGTTAGGCCTACTGTGCGCACATCAGGGATTGGGCGGGGGCCAAGGGGAGTGGCAGCCTCGACGCAGTACGCCGTGTCCACATAACCAAGGTCGCCATAATCATCTGTAAAGGGCGCATAGGGGGTTCCCGGTCTGAGGGTTCCCGCTTCCGCGGCGGCAAGCCAGCCGCGCCAGTAGCCTAGAACTGTATCACCCAAGTTCTTTCGCATTAAAGTAGTTCCATGCTGTATTGAATTCGGATTTAAGTACTAATACGTCCTCGTGCTCACGTCTAGTATTAGCCAAACGGTTCTGCCAACGGGTAGTAATATTAATTCTTAGTCCAATTCTTAATAAGGTTCGACGGGTATCCACGCACAATGTATAAAGCGCTCAGGCTTCGTATTGCGTCTATGTAGTGAGTATGTAAACTGCATAGGGTGGCTAACCGTGACATCTCACCTAAGTAAGTCCCTCGTTTAACATCGAGGGGGTGGTGGGATATCCATGGAATTCTCTCTTGATGGGAGCGCGCTTTCCGGTAAGGCATATGTTGCACACGATTATGAGAATCGCGATATATTGTCATATCCAAGAAGGGGAGGAAATTATCCGACGCGCCCCATTCAATCACACATCCATCAAACTTAACTGTACTTATGATTTGTACTGCTTCCTCTTTACTAGAAGCGTAAACAATACCAAAAATATCGTCGATGAATCGTCCATAGAAGGGTATCTGTGGGTGACCAAGGGATATTAAGTTTTCGTTCGAACCACCAACCAAAAAGGTTGGCTAAGTCCGGGGAGTCCGCAACTCCCATGGCCAGGCCATTACGTTGTTGATAAACAAGATCCTTGTAACGTGTGATCAGATTCTTATTTCCCGTATCTAGACATTGAAGAAAGATACGCATTTCAGTGCGTTCTTCGTCTGTTGTTGGGGTGCCGACATGTTCTTCGTACAGTTTGGCCGCTATATCTAAACATTGCTTAAGTGGAATATTAGGATAGAACGCAACAACATCGCCAGTGACTAGAAACCACTTGCGATTGATATCGAGATTGATCTGACTTAATTTTATCGCCAAGTCTTTGGTACCTTTCAGTATGGTTGGCGCCGATTCAACGATCGGTTTAAGTTTTTTACTAATGTATTTGGCAGCGGGGTTCTGTATTGCAGAGTGACACGGGATTATAGGTCGCATTTTTACGGGTTCCTTGTGTATTTTAGGTATCCCATAGAACACGGGTATCACATGTTTATCCCCTTTCACCGTAATACGGTGACGGAAAAATTTAGGTAATTGATCACCACTGTCAGACATGAGACGTTCACTCAAAAAGGCTACTAGTTCCATATCTTTACATTGTTTATTTAAAATTGCTTCTGCTGTAAGCGGGTGTAACGGTATATAATTGTTAACATCATTAAGTAATTCTAAACATTTTTCGTCGAGCCAGGTTCGCTCTGACACCGCTATTCCTAAGTTCTTATCAGTCATAGTAACGACATAATTGTTACTAATCAAGAACTTCTCAACACGGGAACGGTCAGGCTTGAGCGATTTAATTATCGGCCCTTCCTCTTCTATGGGGATTTTGGAAATTGTTTTTCGAACAAAGTTCCAGCCCGCTAAGATACCCGTTTCGAGATAAGGCGGTAAACGAGGTGGTTTCCCCTTTCGTTGATGGGGTACCTTAGGGTTAGGGTTAGGGTTAGAGTTAGGTTAGGGTTAGGTGGTTAGGGTTAGGGTTAGGGTTAGGGTTAGGGTTAGGGTTAGGGGTTAGGGTTAGGGTT